>CM060370.1:80807624-83700752 GCA_030545235.1 Helianthus tuberosus
TTCCATTTCGATTCTTTCCTTTTCCCCAACAGTCTTCTGTTTGATGACCCAATTTACCACATTTGTCGCACCTTGAAATGCGACAAGCTCCTTCATGATGAAACCTACATTTTTGGCATCTAGGCATGGAGCCTTGGTATGCTTTGGTTGCATGGGTTTTCATCTCCTGAGGCGGATTAGTGTCGCGCTTCTTGTTGAAACCCTTGTTGTTGCGAGTAGCTTGTTTCAAACTTGTATGCTTTCTCTTTTTGTCACCGGACGACTCAGCATGCGTCTCGGTCTTCTCAGTGGGGTTCAATGATAGCTTCTTCATACGAACACAATCTTCAGTGAGGCTGACAGCCAGAGTTACAGCCTCGGTGATCGTTTGAGGTTTGGCCGACGTCACCATGCCTCGAAATTCTGAGGCCAGTCCCCAAATGTAGCATTCCACACGCTTAAATTCAGGAGTCACCATGTAGGGAAGCACTCTTGACAGATCGTGGAACCTTCGAGTGTAACCATTGATGTCAGCACCTTCCATAGTCAAGTGCCAGAACTCTGTCTCCAGCCTTTGGAGTTCGGCGCGAGAGCAGTACTTCTCTCTCATTCTTTCCTTCAGTGCATCCCAAGTTAGGCCATAAGCGGCATCATCACCCAAAGTTTGGGCTTGCAGGTTCCACCAAGTCAGAGCTTCATCGACAAACAACCCAGTAGCAAAGGTGACTTGTTGATCCGCAGTACACTTGCTCATGCGGAAGTAGCTTCAGTCTTCTCCGTCCAGCGCACAAATGCTACTGCACCTCCTGTGCCGTCATAGTTCATCGGCTTGCAGTCGAGGAACTGCTTGAAAGTGCAGCCTGGAATTGATTCAACCAATTCATATGTGAGCAATCGAAGAAATAATGAAACAAGGACCGTTCATAAATTTCCTCATGCTTAGTACAGTGTCTCAAGGTTACCTTGAGCTGCATTGCCTCCAGACGAATCTCCATTCCCATTACCCCTAGCGTTGCTTGGTCCTCCACTGTCTTGAGTTCGGTTCGCCTCGTACTGGGCGATAGCAGCAGAGATCCTTTCTTCCAGTAGAGCGTTCAGCTCTTCAGCAGTTCTTGGCAGTGGGGGAGGAGGAGGTTGGTCACGAGCGTTTCACAGCTCTTCTGGGTGCCATGTTCCGAAGAACATAACCCAATAGGGTTAAACATTTGTTTGATATCGTCACACTAGACAGTAGTTGCATATATATTCACAGGTATATGTACCACATAAGTGACATCAAACAATTATTACTCTAGCAGAGTACTTAGTAGGCTTGCACTGAGGGAATCTATACGTGACAAGACTTGCTGTGATTTCTTGTGCACTGAATTCCATAATTATGTATGCATCCATAATTACGTAACTCCTTGCACAGTCCGCACAGTTCGTTTCATCCTCGTATCTCTTCCTTCAGATAGGCCATCGCTTTCAGGTAAAGTCACATATACTTGTGACATTCTACTTCTAGTACATGCTAATTATCACACATAATTGCAAGTAGTTTCTAGCCAAGGACAAGTGCTACTCAAGTGCACTCTAAGTCTCGTAGTGTCTTTTCTAGACTCATGTAGACAGTTTCAGGTAGTGGATGTCGCGGGACGTTTTATGCAATGAAAACTCTTTGAAATTGTTTTCGTGAAAGGATCCTAGAGATTGTAGACTAGACTCGAGAAGGAATCCTGGTTCACTACAATCGCAGCTCTGATACCAATCTGTCACACCCCTTTCTATGGCGGAAGCACGAGGTGTGATCATGAAAGGTTCTCATTGCATACGAAGAGTAAACATGCTACATGCTCACAAAATAACATCAAATACCATGATTTGAAAACATAAGTTTAGCGTTTACATCGCTAGACAGCATAAAACATTGTCTTAAAAGTTTACAACTTTATTTAAAGTTAAACACAAGCGACATCCACGAGCATAAGCAAGACCACGCGCACATCCATCCTAGTTACCTGAAATACATGTGAGTTTTTGGAAAAACGTCAACATAATGTTGGTGTGAATTCATGCAGTTTTGTTTTTCATGTTTGTATACTTTGTATGAAAACATAGTTTGTGAGTAAATCAAGTTTTTCTCGAGTACTCCACGTACTTCTAGTTATTTATCAATTCTCTTGAGTACCCCACGTACTTCAAGCTATATATCAATCCTCTTGAGTACCCCACGTACTTCAAGTTATATATCAATTCTCTTGAGTACCCCACGTACTTCAAGTTATATATCAATTTTAGAATGGTATGAATTTTATGTAAATACAGTATTTCTGTAATTATCAGATTGTTAATGGGTTGCAAAGCCATTAACATGTGGCACGTCATAGGAAGTCACCAAACCTAAGGCATTTAATTGGTATATTCTGAGACACAAAAGCACTCCTCGGTTCTCGCCCCGACCGGGAGTGTGGCTGCCAGGCACCCGTTAGATCTAACCTTTTGTTCTGCGGTCTAAGTATGTACACGATTAATGGTGCTTCTGTACCCTATTCGTGACACTATTTCTCATAACGCATCCTACTTGGTTCTCGTTCTCACCAAGCGCGTTTCTTGTTATCATTTCTCATAGCGCCTCATACTTGGTTCTCGTTCTCACCAAGTGCGCTTCTCATATTCTTATATTTCGTCACACTTGGTTCTCGTTCTCACCAAGTGTACTTCTTGTCACACTTGGTTCTCGTTCTCACCAAGTGTACTTCTTGTATTTATATCATACCAATTATAAATTTTGTACATTTGTACATGTATTTCACCCCCGAAGTTATAAAAACTGAAAACAGTTAAAGAGAAAAGGGGGAGCATGAACTCACAACTTTGCGTTCCTAGCGTCGTAAACTCCACCGGATTTGCTTAATTAACGTCGTAACCTATACGCGTTTTCTTATCGTTAGTCACTAGACTTGCGTCGCACAAGTACAGTCACTCTCTTTTGTATATATTCTTGTGTTAAAAATATTCTATATTTTTAACTACGTATCTTACTTATATTATTTTCTCACAAATAAATATAAGTCTTTTGTGTTTTGCACTTTGCACCCGAATTATGTATTTTGTACGTTGTATGTGTATTTTTATATTTCTACTCCTCATGAGTAATTAGTGTATTTTAAGTCTTAATACACTAGCACGTATAACACATACTATATACACTTAGCACAAAAGTTGGTGATTAAATAATATATATTTTTCTTTCAAAAATATATACTTAATATCCATTTTTTTATTCTTGAAAAATCACCATTTCTCATCACCAAAAATTAGGGAAACCTTGGTAATACTTTTAAATACATTTTTAGGGAATAAGTTTCTCAAAAACTTATATTTTTCTAAGTGTCAAAATTTATAAAAATTTTGACAGAGTTTCCCCTAAAAATGGAGGTTTCCCACGTTTTCAAAACGTGTGTTTATTTTCTTTTAAATCATCATCAATCATCAATAATCATCAACAGTAATTATCAACAATAATCACTACTTTTCCCCACTTCATGAACTTGGATATTTACCAAAAATGTGTAGTAACTTACTAGCACATTTAGTAAGTCTTGTTATCTTTAAAAAAATAACTTTAGTTTCTTAAAAACTTTATTTTTAAAGAACATGAAGTTCTACAACTTCTAGTCGGTTTTTACGAAAACTATTTCTTCGTTAAAACTTTTGTTACACAAGTATTCCACACACTTGTTTGTTCACAAAAACCACTTTTGTTTGTATAAGATCCGGTTTAGAACATGTGATTTCTTGGACACTTGGTCCTTTGAAAATACCACTCGTAGATCTACTAGTTTTAAACACTTTTGTACAAGTTAAAACATTTTTACACAAGTTCATGGTTTATGTGTGGTAGGGTTTCACCTTTTAACCCTTGTTACTTCTAAAATAGCTTTATGTTAAGATCCATGATCTTACCGAACCGGGTTAAACGATGATCCGAGCTACCACATCATAGATCGGGTCTAGATAACCATATATTTCAAATACTACAACTTTTACACAACATATATGCTTTTAACCAACAATACTTGCAAGTTTAGTGGACTTTAATGCTTCAAAATGCAAGATTCCGAGTTTTAATCATCATACATCTTATTAACCACCTTAGATTAGTTAAAGTATGAGTTTTAAGCATTATACCTCTAGCTCAAGGCTAGGGAAGAATCTAAGCACAAATCGAGTGGATAAAAGCAAAGTAGAGAGGTCCTTCGCCTTCCGTTTGCTCCAAGCTTCCTAATATGTGACCCTTAACACTTGTGTGTGCTTGGAATGATGATGATCGAACTCGAAGATGGATGGTTGAAAGAGGGGTGTTTGGCCGTGAGCTAGGTAGAGAGAAAGAGAGAGTTTTGTGTTGTGTTGAAGTGTAGTGATTAAGTGTGGGATGTTCTCTTATAAATACAATTTCATTGTCCAAGGGTTCTTGTGTTCCCTTAAGTACACACACACTATCATAACATATCCTCATCAAATCCAAGAAATATCCCACGAAATCTAATGGGATATGGTGGATCCCTTTTGGGCCGTAAGTTTCATATGGGGAGGGGGTTAATTGTAACTTGCAAGATCTTTCCACATCTTTTGAAATCTCATAGAATCTAAGTAAGATCAAAATGAATCAATGTGAATCTAAGGAAGATCTAGTGAATCCAAGAAGATATAGGCAAGATCACACACAATCTTATAAGATCAAGTGAGGTCTTTGATGGGGGCCACCATGACCGTCCACCATATGAAGGGGGGGGGGGGTAAAGTGTAATATTTACTCCCTAGTTCATAAATAAGTTGGTTTCAAGTAATAAGTTTAGGGATTAAACCCGGTTACTAGTGTGTAGTGTAATATAAAGGGTGTTAGGGTATTCGGGGACCCTAACTAGCTCAGAAAAGTATAAACAATGTCATTGACATTATTTTTATGTTCCGGGTAATCTCCGGTTGTTCGGTTAGATACCGATTCGTTAAAGTGCTAAATCACACTTTTTAGTGTCTTTTAAGTACCTTTCTTGTACTCTTTCAATTCCCAACACTTAGGGAAATATTCTGGATAATAAAACGACATTTCTGCATAATATTTATATGTCTAAATGCTGATTTATTGCTGAATTATATAAATTCTGCACTTAAAGTGCGTTTCGGGTGCTTTTTAGTGCTTATTTTTGCTTTCGTATTGCATATATATTAACCCTTGTATGTACTCTTGGGTTTTAATGCATTCTTGTCGTTGGACCTACACCTAGGCTCCACTTTTATTGTCTGACTGCTTCCTGCAGTTCTGTTGACACAGTGTGTCTTACCGGTGAGTTTACTATTATTTTGACGCAACGCTCTCGTTTATGCATAAAGCAATATTTTGTAGTATACAACATGCATGAATTCACTTGTTTAATCATGTGTTCAGACATTGCTGACAATTAAACTCATAATTGCAGTCATTAAGCAATAATTAATGTGTACGGAAATTACCGGTTTGGGCCAGTTGTCACAGTCTCCCCCCGTTAAAAGAATTTCGTCCCGAAATTCAGGCTGAACTAACCCTCGCTGGAGTCTTCTTGAATAGGTGGGGATACTTTTTCTTGAACTGGTCTTCACGTTCCCATGTGTACTCGGGTCCGTGCTTAGAGCTCCAACGTACTTTGACAAGTTTCACACTGCTCCTCCTGGTCTTGTTGACTTTCCAGTCGGTAACCTCAATGGGTTGTTCTGTAAATCGGAGGGCTTCATCAACATGCACTTCATCCAACGGGATGGTCACGTTTTCTTGCGTTGGACTCTCCTTCAGGTTGGATACATGAAACGTATCATGTACTCCATTAAGTTCTTCCGGTAACTCCAACTTGTATGCCACGGTACCAATTCTTCTCAAAATTCTGAATGGCCCGATGTATCGTGGATTCAGCTTTCCACGTTTTCCAAATCTGACTACGCCCTTCCATGGTGAGACTTTTAACAACACTTTGTCTCCCACCTTGAAATCTACCGATTTTCTATTTGGATCCGCGTAGCTCTTTTGTCGCTCTCGAGCTGCCTTAATGCGTTCTCGGATCTGCGTAATCTTGTCGGTTGTCTCTTGTACAAGTTCCGGACCAACCATACGTTTATCTCCGGCATCTGCCCAACATAAGGGCGATCGGCATTTGCGGCCATACAGAGCTTCGAACGGCGCGGCTTTTATGCTCGTATGATAACTGTTATTGTAGGAAAACTCAACTAAAGGTAGATGAGTATCCCAGCTGCCGCCTAGATCCATGACACATGCGCGAAGCATATCTTCTAACGTTTGTATAGTCCGTTCGCTCTGGCCGTCTGTTTGCGGATGGAATGCCGTGCTCAGATCTAACTGAGATCCAAAGGCTTCCTGAAATGATTGCCAGATTCTTGAGACAAAGCGTCCATCTCTGTCTGAAATGATTGAGATTGGCACTCCATGACGTGCCACAATTTCTCTTAAGTATATCTCTGCCAGCTTTCCAGTGCTATCCTTCTCTCGGATTGGTAGGAAATGCGCAGACTTCTTTAATCGATCAACTATTACCCATATCATATCGTGTCCTCTCGGGGTCCTGGGTAATTTTGTTATGAAGTCCATCGAGATTTGTTCCCACTTCCATACGGGAATCTCTGGTTGTTGTAGTAGGCCGGACGGTTTCTGATATTCGGCCTTAACCTTCGCACAGGTTAGGCATTTTCCAACATAAACAGCAACGTCGCTTTTGAGTCTCGGCCACCAATAGTACTCTTTCAAGTCTTGGTACATCTTGTCCGATCCTGGGTGGATCGAATATCTCGATTTGTGGGCTTCATTAAGGATGACTTCTCGTATGCCACCATAGAGTGGAACCCAAATACGCTTCTTAAAGTATAAGGCTCCCTCTTCGTTTGGCACCATGTATTTCAGCATACCCCGTAGGTATTCAGCCTTACGATTCTCTTCTTTAAGAGCTTCTTGTTGTGCATCCCGAATGCTTGCAGTGAGGTTCGTTCGAATCGTCATTTCCAATGCTCGAACCCTTAGGGTCTTAATCCTTTCTTTTCGGCTCAACGCGTCCGCTACGACGTTTGCCTTTCCAGGATGGTACTTAATCTCACAGTCGTAATCATTTAGCAGCTCGACCCAACGTCGCTGGCGCATATTCAATTCCTTCTGATCAAATATGTGTTGTAAGCTTTTGTGATCTGTGAAGATTGTACATCGAGTACCATATAAATAATGTCGCCAAATCTTCAAGGCGAATACCACTGCACCCAGCTCCAGGTCGTGAGTGGTATAATTTCTCTCGTGAACCTTCAGTTGTCTTGAAGCATAAGCGATGACTTTTTGGCGTTGCATGAGCACGCAACCCAAACCTTGTCGTGAAGCGTCACAGTATACCACGAAGTCTTCAGTACCTTCGGGTAACGATAGTATCGGTGCATCGCAGAGTTTGTTCTTAAGTAGCTGAAAGGCTTCTTCTTGTTTGTGACCCCAGTCGTATTTCATGTCCTTCTGTGTAAGGGTCGTTAGCGGTTGAGCTATTTTTGAGAAATTCTCGATGAATCGCTGGTAATAGCCCGCTAAACCCAAAAATTGACGAACTTCAGTTGGGGTCTTGGGAGCTTCCCAATTCTTTATCGCTTCAATCTTGGACGGGTCTACATGAATGCCCTTCTCATTCACCACGTGGCCAAGAAATTGTACTTCGCGAATCCAGAATTCGCATTTCGAGAACTTTGCATAAAGTTTCTCTTTCTTCAGTAGCTCCAAGATGGTTCTAAGATGTTGCTCGTGCTCTTCTTTCGTTCGCGAGTAAATCAGGATATCATCGATAAATACAATCACGAATTTATCGAGATATGGTTTGCATACGCGGTTCATCAGATCCATAAAGACCGCTGGTGCATTCGTCAGCCCAAACGGCATCACAAGAAATTCGTAGTGCCCATATCGTGTTCTGAATGCAGTCTTTGGCACGCTTTCATCTTGGATTCTCAGCTGATGGTATCCAGATCGAAGGTCGATCTTGGAATAGTAGCTTGATCCTTGCAGTTGATCAAATAAGTCATCAATCCTCGGTAGCGGATACCGATTCTTGATTGTGAGTTTGTTTAGTTCCCTGTAATCGATACACATCCGCAATGTTCCATCCTTCTTCTTCACGAATAATACTGGAGCTCCCCAAGGTGAGAAGCTTGGCCTTATGAATCCTTTATCCAACAACTCCTGGAGTTGTGTAGATAATTCTTGCATTTCGGGTGGAGCAAGTCGATAGGGTGCCTTGGCTACAGGAGCAGCTCCTGGAACCAAGTCTATACGGAATTCGACTTGTTGTTGCGGGGGTAATCCTGGCAGATCTTCAGGGAACACATCAGGAAATTCCTTCACCACAGGAATGTCTTCGAGTTTCGGCTCCTCAGCCTTCTTGTCTATAACGTGTGCTAGGAAAGCGACACATCCTTTCCTTAAGCACTTCTGTGCCTTCATACAACTGATGATTCGAAGAGGCGCGTCTCGTTTTTCTCCATGCACGACGAGAGTTTCACCATTCGCTAAAGGGATGCGAATGATTTTCTCATGACAAATAACTTCAGCTTTGTTCTTGGACAACCAGTCCATCCCGACTACCACATCGAAGCTACCCAATTGAATAGGTAAGAGATCGATGCTAAAATTTCGTTCGCCAAGTTCTAGTGTGCAGCCTCTAACAACTTCGCTCGATTCAACGAGTTTACCATTGGCTAGTTCTATGGAATAAGGAATTTCTAATCTACTAGATTCTATTCCGAGTATGCGTTTAAATTCCACAGACATGAAGCTATAATCGGCGCCAGTGTCAAATAATATGGATGCAAAGTGATTGTTAATGAGAAACGTACCGGTGACCACGTTAGGGTCCTCGCGTGCGTCTCTTGCTCCAATCACAAATGCTCGAGCCGGAGCGTTGTTTCTCTCTGGGCAGTTCTTCATGAAATGATCATTGCTTCCACACTTGAAGCATCCTTGGTTCTGCCCTTTCCCATTACCATTCTTGTTAACAGCACCGTTTCCATTTCGATTCTTTCCTTTTCCCCAACAGTCTTCTGTTTGATGACCCAATTTACCACATTTGTCGCACCTTGAAATGCGACAAGCTCCTTCATGATGAAACCTACATTTTTGGCATCTAGGCATGGAGCCTTGGTATGCTTTGGTTGCATGGGTTTTCATCTCCTGAGGCGGATTAGTGTCGCGCTTCTTGTTGAAACCCTTGTTGTTGCGAGTAGCTTGTTTCAAACTTGTATGCTTTCTCTTTTTGTCACCGGACGACTCAGCATGCGTCTCGGTCTTCTCAGTGGGGTTCAATGATAGCTTCTTCATACGAACACAATCTTCAGTGAGGCTGACAGCCAGAGTTACAGCCTCGGTGATCGTTTGAGGTTTGGCCGACGTCACCATGCCTCGAAATTCTGAGGCCAGTCCCCAAATGTAGCGTTCCACACGCTTAAATTCAGGAGTCACCATGTAGGGAAGCACTCTTGACAGATCGTGGAACCTTCGAGTGTAACCATTGATGTCAGCACCTTCCATAGTCAAGTGCCAGAACTCTGTCTCCAGCCTTTGGAGTTCGGCGCGAGAGCAGTACTTCTCTCTCATTCTTTCCTTCAGTGCATCCTAAGTTAGGCCATAAGCGGCATCATCACCCAAAGTTTGGGCTTGCAGGTTCCACCAAGTCAGAGCTTCATCGACAAACAACCCAGTAGCAAAGGTGACTTGTTGATCCGCAGTACACTTGCTCATGCGGAAAGTAGCTTCAGTCTTCTCCGTCCAGCGCACAAATGCTACTGCACCTCCTGTGCCGTCATAGTTCATCGGCTTGCAGTCGAGGAACTGCTTGAAAGTGCAGCCTGGAATTGATTCAACCAATTCATATGTGAGCAATCGAAGAAATAATGAAACAAGGACCGTTCATAAATTTCCTCATGCTTAGTACAGTGTCTCAAGGTTACCTTGAGCTGCATTGCCTCCAGACGAATCTCCATTCCCATTACCCCTAGCGTTGCTTGGTCCTCCACTGTCTTGAGTTCGGTTCGCCTCGTACTGGGCGATAGCAGCAGAGATCCTTTCTTCCAGTAGAGCGTTCAGCTCTTCAGCAGTTCTTGGCAGTGGGGGAGGAGGAGGTTGGTCACGAGCGTTTCACAGCTCTTCTGGGTGCCATGTTCCGAAGAACATAACCCAATAGGGTTAAACATTTGTTTGATATCGTCACACTAGACAGTAGTTGCATATATATTCACAGGTATATGTACCACATAAGTGACATCAAACAATTATTACTCTAGCAGAGTACTTAGTAGGCTTGCACTGAGGGAATCTATACGTGACAAGACTTGCTGTGATTTCTTGTGCACTGAATTCCATAATTATGTATGCATCCATAATTACGTAACTCCTTGCACAGTCCGCACAGTTCGTTTCATCCTCGTATCTCTTCCTTCAGATAGGCCATCGCTTTCAGGTAAAGTCACATATACTTGTGACATTCTACTTCTAGTACATGCTAATTATCACACATAATTGCAAGTAGTTTCTAGCCAAGGACAAGTGCTACTCAAGTGCACTCTAAGTCTCGTAGTGTCTTTTCTAGACTCATGTAGACAGTTTCAGGTAGTGGATGTCGCGGGACGTTTTATGCAATGAAAACTCTTTGAAAATTGTTTTCGTGAAAGGATCCTAGAGATTGTAGACTAGACTCGAGAAGGAATCCTGGTTCACTACAATCGCAGCTCTGATACCAATCTGTCACACCCCTTTCTATGGCGGAAGCACGAGGTGTGATCATGAAAGGTTCTCATTGCATACGAAGAGTAAACATGCTACATGCTCACAAAATAACATCAAATACCATGATTTGAAAACATAAGTTTAGCGTTTACATCGCTAGACAGCATAAAACATTGTCTTAAAAGTTTACAACTTTATTTAAAGTTAAACACAAGCGACATCCACGAGCATAAGCAAGACCACGCGCACATCCATCCTAGTTACCTGAAATACATGTGAGTTTTTGGAAAAACGTCAACATAATGTTGGTGTGAATTCATGCAGTTTTGTTTTTCATGTTTGTATACTTTGTATGAAAACATAGTTTGTGAGTAAATCAAGTTTTTCTCGAGTACTCCACGTACTTCTAGTTATTTATCAATTCTCTTGAGTACCCCACGTACTTCAAGCTATATATCAATCCTCTTGAGTACCCCACGTACTTCAAGTTATATATCAATTCTCTTGAGTACCCCACGTACTTCAAGTTATATATCAATTTTAGAATGGTATGAATTTTATGTAAATACAGTATTTCTGTAATTATCAGATTGTTAATGGGTTGCAAAGCCATTAACATGTGGCACGTCATAGGAAGTCACCAAACCTAAGGCATTTAATTGGTATATTCTGAGACACAAAAGCACTCCTCGGTTCTCGCCCCGACCGGGAGTGTGGCTGCCAGGCACCCGTTAGATCTAACCTTTTGTTCTGCGGTCTAAGTATGTACACGATTAATGGTGCTTCTGTACCCTATTCGTGACACTATTTCTCATAACGCATCCTACTTGGTTCTCGTTCTCACCAAGCGCGTTTCTTGTTATCATTTCTCATAGCGCCTCATACTTGGTTCTCGTTCTCACCAAGTGCGCTTCTCATATTCTTATATTTCGTCACACTTGGTTCTCGTTCTCACCAAGTGTACTTCTTGTCACACTTGGTTGTCGTTCTCACCAAGTGTACTTCTTGTATTTATATCATACCAATTATAAATTTTGTACATTTGTACATGTATTTCACCCCCGAAGTTATAAAAACTGAAAACAGTTAAAGAGAAAAGGGGGAGCATGAACTCACAACTTTGCGTTCCTAGCGTCGTAAACTCCACCGGATTTGCTTAATTAACGTCGTAACCTATACGCGTTTTCTTATCGTTAGTCACTAGACTTGCGTCGCACAAGTACAGTCACTCTCTTTTGTATATATTCTTGTGTTAAAAATATTCTATATTTTTAACTACGTATCTTACTTATATTATTTTCTCACAAATAAATATAAGTCTTTTGTGTTTTGCACTTTGCACCCGAATTATGTATTTTGTACGTTGTATGTGTATTTTTATATTTCTACTCCTCATGAGTAATTAGTGTATTTTAAGTCTTAATACACTAGCACGTATAACACATACTATATACACTTAGCACAAAAGTTGGTGATTAAATAATATATATTTTTCTTTCAAAAATATATACTTAATATCCATTTTTTTATTCTTGAAAAATCACCATTTCTCATCACCAAAAATTAGGGAAACCTTGGTAATACTTTTAAATACATTTTTAGGGAATAAGTTTCTCAAAAACTTATATTTTTCTAAGTGTCAAAATTTATAAAAATTTTGACAGAGTTTCCCCTAAAAATGGAGGTTTCCCACGTTTTCAAAACGTGTGTTTATTTTCTTTTAAATCATCATCAATCATCAATAATCATCAACAGTAATTATCAACAATAATCACTACTTTTCCCCACTTCATGAACTTGGATATTTACCAAAAATGTGTAGTAACTTACTAGCACATTTAGTAAGTCTTGTTATCTTTAAAAAAATAACTTTAGTTTCTTAAAAACTTTATTTTTAAAGAACATGAAGTTCTACAACTTCTAGTCGGTTTTTACGAAAACTATTTCTTCGTTAAAACTTTTGTTACACAAGTATTCCACACACTTGTTTGTTCACAAAAACCACTTTTGTTTGTATAAGATCCGGTTTAGAACATGTGATTTCTTGGACACTTGGTCCTTTGAAAATACCACTCGTAGATCTACTAGTTTTAAACACTTTTGTACAAGTTAAAACATTTTTACACAAGTTCATGGTTTATGTGTGGTAGGGTTTCACCTTTTAACCCTTGTTACTTCTAAAATAGCTTTATGTTAAGATCCATGATCTTACCGAACCGGGTTAAACGATGATCCGAGCTACCACATCATAGATCGGGTCTAGATAACCATATATTTCAAATACTACAACTTTTACACAACATATATGCTTTTAACCAACAATACTTGCAAGTTTAGTGGACTTTAATGCTTCAAAATGCAAGATTCCGAGTTTTAATCATCATACATCTTATTAACCACCTTAGATTAGTTAAAGTATGAGTTTTAAGCATTATACCTCTAGCTCAAGGCTAGGGAAGAATCTAAGCACAAATCGAGTGGATAAAAGCAAAGTAGAGAGGTCCTTCGCCTTCCGTTTGCTCCAAGCTTCCTAATATGTGACCCTTAACACTTGTGTGTGCTTGGAATGATGATGATCGAACTCGAAGATGGATGGTTGAAAGAGGGGTGTTTGGCCGTGAGCTAGGTAGAGAGAAAGAGAGAGTTTTGTGTTGTGTTGAAGTGTAGTGATTAAGTGAGTGGGAACTAAACAATGATTTTCAAAAGAAGGTGACAAGAGATTAATTTCTTCAAAATTTGACTCTTCTTGAATTTTATCATTAACGGACTCACCTTTTTCATTGTTTGACTCATGTGTTGGTTTTTCACTTATTTGTTCTTCCATTTTTACACCTTCAGTTAGTTTTTCTTTAATTAATTCTTCTTTTGCGCGGGACTCCTCTTCCCTTGCGCGAGATTCTTTTATATAGCGATCAATAACTCTATGGTGTTCTAATATCATATCGGTCACTTCGGTTATAGAAAAAGGATCGGGATTTTCAGAGCTTGAATCCGGTTGTTCGATCCTTTGTTCCTCATAATACCCATATGAAGTAGACGGTTCACACCATTGTTCTTCATTGTAAGTATATGATGGATAAGGGTCATAATTTTGTTCTTCATAATACTCATATGAGGTGGGTTGTTCGCGCCATGGTTCCTCATAATAAGCATACGAAGGTGGTGGCTCATATCTTGGTTCCTCAAAGTATGAGTAAGAAGGCTCATACCTTGGTTCATCAAAATATGAGTATGAGGGAGGAGGTTCATACATGTGGTCTTCATAGGATGTGTATGAAGTTGATGGCTCGTACCTGCGCTCCTCATAGTAGGTGTATGAATTGGATGGTTGATATGAGTGATTATATTGAACCGAGTGTGGATTACTACAATTAGTGCAATAGTTACTCCTATAATCATCCTCCTCATAGGTGTAGTTGTAACCTCCTGAGTATTGATCCATAAGAATCACTCAGCAGACCACAACCAAGTCTCGAGATCAGAAAACAAAAATAAAAACGGAAACAGAGGCTGGACACGGCCCCGTGTTCAGGATCTGTATCTGGGCGTTTTAATTAAATTTACTGATTTCGTTGAGCACGGGGCATGTTCAGTGAGCACGGCCCGTGTTCAAGCTACTGTTACTGGGTGTTTTATGAAAATGTGCAGCACGGCCCCGTGTTCAGCGAGCACGGCCCGTGTTCAGGTTACTGTAAATGCAAAACTAAACTAAAATGCAGAAAAATGTGCGCGCGTTTTAAAAAAGGTTTTGAAAAACTGATTAGGCCGTCGATTTTAAGCTTTCTTAAAATCCTTGTGTCCCCGACAATGGCGCCAAAAACTTGATGCGTGTTAGGTGTATATGTAGGTTTAAGTATATTTTAAGCCCTTTTACACTTTCTTTAGCCAAGTTTTAAATTTATAAAACACGATATTCACTAACACTAAACACACATATGGGCAAGTGCACCCATCGTGAGCGTAGTATAGTGTTGGTAAGATACCGAGGTCGTCCAAGGACACAAGAGCTTTTAGTACCGGTTTATCCTCAACGTCTAATCAAATCAAAAGTTTAGAAAAAGGGTTTTAAACTAAGAAAATAAAAACTAACTAAAATGCCGAAAAATAAAAATAAAAGAAAAAACAGATAGACAAGATGAATCACTTGGCTCCGACTCGTGTTTAGTGTAACCTTTGATTATTTTCGCACGTTTGCACTATTTAAGAGATTATCTTAGTTATTGTAGTTTGCCCCTCTTTTGGAGGTGACGTTACCCTCAACCCAGTAGTTTGAGTCAGCAAGGATACAATTCTAAAGGGTCGGATTATTGAAAGATAATTAATTAAGTTATTAATGCATATTGTGGTAGGCCCCTCTTTTGAAGGCGACGTTACCCTCGGCTAAGTAGTCTGAGTCAGCAGGGATACAGTCCTAAGTAGCCGGGTTAAAGTTTTAATAGTAGTTTAACTTATGAGGGGATCAAAGAGTTTGGACCCCCGCCATCCAATACCGTTAAGTATTGAAGGAGGTCCTACTAAATTTGACCCTGGTCCTTTGCAGGATCTATACACTGAACAATGACAAGACTCTTACCAAACCGTTCCCTTAACCCCCGACCAGGTAGCCAACATACCTCCATATAGACCGTGGAGATATGAATGGTGAAAATCTTTTATTTTATATAGACAGTAAAATAATGCCAAGACACCACGGACAAACGATAAGGAAGAATCACCATCAACATAAGAAACTAGTTATTAAAGTCATTAATACATAACCAATTAAAAAGTACGAAAAGATTAAAAATAAAAAGTATTAAACTAGACACTTTGTCTTCACCAAGTGATGTAAGAGACTTAGGCAAACATGGCCTTGATTGTCAAGAACTCTTACGATCAATCTTGGATCCCGAGACGACTCACACACTCTATGATGGACAATGGATGATGGTGGTGGATGATGGTGTTATGGTGGTGGTGGGTGGTGGGTGAAGTGTGAGAGAGGTGGTGTGCCAAGGGATGGTTTGAGCTTGAGCCAAGCACTCCTATTTATAGGTTGAACAGAAGCTCGGGCACGGCCCCGTGTCCACATCCTTCTCTTTCTTCATTAATTGCTCTTGTCTTTATTAGTTGACCACGGCCCCGTGTCCGCTGGGCACGACCCCGTGTGCAGAAGCATATCTGTACTATCAAGATTTGCCTAGATTCTGCGAATCTTATAGTTGACCACGACCCCGTGTCCGCTGAGCACGGCCCCGTGGTGGGCGATGGAAGCTTCTACAACTTTGTCTTTTATGCTGACACTTGGGCACGCCCCCGTGCTTACTGAGCACGGGGCGTGTTCAGCCTTCTGTTATCTTATTTTGCTTGGGAAGATGCTTTCGGGGAGGTCGGGCATGCCACGTTTATTCCTTTTCTTGTATTTATGTTAGATTTAGCTGACTTTTTGCTTCTTTTGTTAATTTGAGCTCATTTAATCCTGAAAATACAAAAGGAAGACAAAAACACACTTTTTCCAACATTAGTACTAAAAAAGGGTTAGTTTTATGCCACAATTGATGTAATTTATATGTTGCATTTTGCACACATCAGTAGCAACTGCTCAATTACCATGCTAGTCCACACTCTACGTGTATGTCGTGCAATAGTATCCAACAGTTAAAGTGATTGTTCCCATCAATACATACAAGTTTCCTTATTTCTATTCATGGTTGCATCTATCACATGATCATCTCAAATTGCATATCAGGTACTCAGTTATCAGAATAACATTTAACAGATGGATTGACTACTCATACAAGTCAGGTCAAGACCCTCACAACCAGTTTTCATTACTATAAAGCCTTAAACAGAAAATCACAACACCTGCTAATAACATAAACAGATGAAACGAAGTATCAAATCTCATGAGAACTGTTCTGACCATGCACTATCTCGATGAACTATCACCTGTGATGAACTAGGCATTCTTCGTCGAGACCAGGTTGTGACGAAACACCTAGTCTTTCGTCGAGACTAACTATGACGAAACACCACTAATTAAAAACAATCCTCATTCAATTCAGATCGAGCTGAATCAACACATATGGGTTCCTTGAAATGGTTTATCAATTCATCATTACCAACAACATCAAACCAGTTTAACGATTCTTGATTACTAGTTCATTCGATTTACTAACACTCATTACTAATTTCAGCGCATGCCTATTTAATCGAAAGATCTTATTTTCAATCAAATTAAAACCAATCAATAACCAAATAACAAGAGCACAGCCTCACATGTTCACAGAGACTTTCATTGACACATAAACACACATCCTAAGTCATCAAGAAGTACCAATTAAACAAAAGGGTAACATACTAACCAGACAAATGGAGCGAGAAGATAGAGATGGTTAGCACAAGAGGAAAGTTGCGGCTGAATTGGATCTCCTTCCTGTTGTCTATCACAAGAGACTAGGGTTTTGGTGTTATATCGCGTTTAGCAGAAATATAAGAAACAACGCACCACCATTTGGGCCGATTCACTGGTTTGGGCCGAGAGCCACTTTTCTGGTGAAACACCTCCTAGTGAAAAACCTCTTGGCGAAAAACCTCTTGGTGAAAAACCTCTTGGTGAAAAACCTCTTGACGAAAAACCTCTTGGTGAAAAACCTCTTGATGAAAAACCTCTTGAGATCTCGGGTTGTCACAACAGAAAAGTCAGTCAACTTTGGGGCCTTTTTGGCGACGTTTCAATTGGTTTTCCATGAAAAACCAGACCCTAGAACATCGCTAAAAAGGCTCCAAAGTTGACTGACTTTTTTGTTTTCATCTAAAACTTTGTTAAACTTAGTAAACTTGAGTGAATCTCATCTCAAACCTATGTCCTAATGCTCATAATCAATCGAATGATTAGTTGGGCTTAAAAACAAGGCTGAGAAATGATAAATCATAGGTTAAAACCTCACAAACATTCTGTTTTAGTAAGGGTTTTACCTACAAGAAGTGTTCAAGCTTGAAGCTTGATAAATGTGTGATTGTTAGACTAGCTTGATCTATCTATCATAAAAATCCACTCACTTTTTGATGTTTCCTCATAGATTAGTTGTTGTATTTCTTTATTTTTTTTGTAAGTTCATGACCCTCCTTGTTGTTTATAACAACAGGTGTAGTGGTGAACAATAGAGGTACCCAAATGGAAGTTTTGTTCTTCCTACCTCATGCATGATTTCTATGATACTTAGAGGTACCTAAATGAAGACTTTAATCTTCTACCTCATGCTTAACATATATGATATAGTATACTCTATGTAAAACTTATATAACATTCAAACAAACCGAACTCTTGATGATGAACAAGTGGGCATTGTCAAGTTAGTAAGTATATCATCTAAACATCATATGTGATGGATGATTATTTTCATATGTCTAATTTTATATCCATAAACTTCCAAACTATAAACCCTAATGTAACTATCCGTTAGAACTCCGAATTGAACATATTCAAAGTTCTAGTCTCAACAACTTCGTCACAAGGGATAATCGGAAAGCATATGCAATTTTGTGAGTATACTTGACCCATTTTACCGTTTTCACACTTTTGGGTGTAACATGTTCTTATATACAAAACACACTTAGTATACATACTCTTATGCAAATACATAAACAAACAAACAATCCAATACATGCTTACTATTTGTTATGCTTGATTCGTGTTTTCTGGGTGATTCTTATGTGATGAACTTGTCATTAGCTTCGTACAAGCCTCCACTTAACATGTATAGCGCTATAGGAGTAACGCACCACCCGTGAATGAGAGGTCATGTTAGGTTTATTCATTCATACTTGCGTAAACAGAGGGTTGACTTGTAAATCGCATGCCAGTTTATACGTTAATCTTGATAACTAGGTTTGCGATGTGGATTGTTCCTTATCATTTTTATACCTATATACTACGCACCAAACTTGTATGCTCGCCAATAATTTTGTATTGAACTACACTTTTAAAACATGTTGTAGGTTTAGTGATGATGTTGGTGATGTATGGAATCTAGTAGGATGCTTAGATACACACTTTAAACTTGTATTCTTATTGTATTGTTTTTCATTATTTATGTTGTATTTGCTTCAAATCCTTGTAATTGACTCTTTAGAAATGGAATGAAATTTATTATTTAAATACTTGTCACAATTATTAGTGTTATGATGTCTCGAGCAATCTATTTTGTCTCACTTCGATGTTTCCGCCATCGGTTATGGTGCGATAGTATGCATTCAGATTAAATGCACTATCCATTTTAATCTCTTCAACAATACCATCTGATCTGATCAAAGTCAATACTTGGGTTTTTAGCATGAGTTCCACTTCACTATTTTTGGATCAGCTGGTTTTCTTGGTAAAAGAATTATTGAAGATGAGTTTGGTGATTGTGGTCTGCTAACTAAATTTGCAATGGATTCAGATAAAGCAGATGATGAGAGAAGGTTTTTCGGAGTATGGATCTTTTGAGACAGAGCAGCAGTTGTAGGATAGACTGGGTTTTAAGGAACATTTAGATCTTCAGCTCTAAGTTCTTCCAGCATTTTGTAGGTCTCAACTATCTTCAGTTTAGACCATTTGGCAATGGATCTAGCTGAACCATAACCAGCAGCCACAAGCCCTGGTCTCATTCTTTTAAACTTCTATGCCTCATCTAAATCCACTATTTTGAATTTCTTTCAATTAGGTGGAGTTGGCTTTACCAGAGGATCATTGCGCATTTTTGTGATTCTATCGATTTCTTTTCTAAGAGTATCTACTGACCAGTCTTTGAATTGTTCTCTGGTTGCATTATATGGTTTGTACTTCATAATGCGTCCAACATAATCATCCCTCAGTTGCATCTGAAGCTCAGGAATTACTGGCCTCTCAGACATGGATTTACTCAGGTCCCTAGAAAAGTCTTCATGTATTCTGACTTTGCTAAGCTGAAATGATAAGAACCTCTGGTATTCCCTGTCATCTATCCCTATGCTATTCTCTCTTGCTATAACCTCAACCTGTGTTACTTTTAATTTCAGATACTCATATAAGTTTTGAGGCTTCTTATAGCCATAAAGAGATGGGAAGGTGTTGGGATTGAACCCTACCAAAGGAACAGTTGATAAAGCCAAAACTGGATCAGAACAGTGTATTCAGAATAAGCAGATGTTTGCATCAGTCTTTCCCCTTGGAAGTGGCCCTAAAAACTGTTGACCTCTATCTACTGTCCGTCTACAACAATTGTTGATCTTCAACAACTGATCAAGCCTAAAGACTATTGAAGTGCAAGCACTGATGCTCAATCTAATGTCATGGTTCAAGTACTGCTGAAGACACAAAGCACTGCTAGGAGTGTAACAGTGGAATGAGAAGCAGTAGTTTAGCTTGTCTTTGTATTGTATTGTAAGCAGTAGTTTGTAATAGCAGTAGTTTGTATAGGTCAGTGGTTACAGGTTGTTAGGAGGTTAGATGTCACTTTCATGGTGATGTCAGTAAAGATGCTTCAGTGGTTTGTTTTGTACTATAAATAGAACAGTACCCTATACTGTTCTATTAGCACTTTGATCACAAGTCATTCTATACGAATAAACTAGTGTGAGCTCAGGCTGAGGGGGAGATTGTAATACATGCATGCAAGTGTAATTGAATCATTGTAATAAATATAATCATTCGATTTCATGAACAAACTTGTGTGTTGAAAGCAATTCTTCTATTTGATTGTGTGTGAAAGTTTGTTTCCATTTTAATTCCGCTGCAATTACTCATTCATATTCATGATTCTCAAACAAAAACACAATCATAAGAAACTCAGATCCTAACAATTGGTATCAGAGCTAGGACAGTCAAATTTGATCTAACAATCATTTTGACGTAAAAGTTCAGCTCATAATTGTTGATACTTATAATTGTTCGTTTTGTTGAAAAACAGAGTAAGGTTTAATCGCGAGCAAAGTTGATTAATCAGTACCTGTAATTCAACCAGGATGACGTCACAATCACAAGATGTTAACAATAACATCGGTTCACTCTTCAAACCACCTATATTGAAGCGAAATGAATACAACATCTGGCAGAGAAGGATGGGTCACATCCTTGCTCAACAGAATACCAGATGTTGGAAGTCGGTTATCTTTGGACCACGTGTTCCAATGGTGCCGAGTGCTGAGGATCTAAAGGTCTTTGTTCCTAAGAAAATTGAGAACTATACGGACCAGGATTTTCAGAAAATTGAACTAGATGCCAAGGCATTCAGCATCGTTGCATCCGTACTACCAAATGAAATTTATGCTGGACTGTTACACTGTAACAGTGCCAAGGAATTGTGGGATGCACTGAAGGAACAGTTTGGGGGGACTGAAGAAGTGATTGAAAATAATAGGGAAATTCTGAATCAACTGTATGAAACCTTTTGTCACATTAAGGGTGAAACATTAACACAACAGTTTGAGCGATTCAGTTGTCTCATTAGTGAGCTAAGACTTGTTAATGTTGAGTTTACTAATTCAACACAAAATAGCAGGTTTCTTAGGTCACTGCCTAAAAAATGGGATATAATTGCTTTTATGACCATAAATTCAGTTGGGTTTAAAGATCTGACCCTGACCCAACTTCATGGTACACTCCTGACCTATGAATGGGAGTTAAACCAGAAAAAGAAGTTGCAAGAGTCTGGAAAAGTTACAGATGACTACTCATTTGGCAACACAGCTCTTCTGGGTCAGGAAGACCCTGGCAGTAGTAAGGATCAGAGTTATGATCACTTTATTGACATAACTGCTGGTGGAAACTTCAACTCTGATCCTCACTCATCCAATTATGCTTTCATAGCAAATGGAGAAAGCCAGAACTCTGACAATCTATGCTTTGAACTCAATGATCTTTAGCATTTTGATCCAACTGACTTAGAGGAAATGGACATATTACACCAACTTGCACTGCTAAGTGTTAGAACCAGCAAGTTTTCAAAAGGAGAGGGAGAAAATTCCCAGGGTTGCATGGGAATCTAAAAGTAGGGTTGGATAAGTCAAAAATCAAATGCTACAAGTGCAACAGGTTAGGTCACTTTGCTAGGGAATGTAGGAGTCAAACCAATGGACATATTATCACTCACCCTAGTTCAAGACCACAAAATAACCAAAGCAATGTGCAGTATACCCATTATACCCCTGCTACCCATATAAACACTGCTCATTATGCAAACCCTGGAACCCATATTCCTGTGCAGTATGTCCAAACCACTGTTCATCAAATTCAGTATGTCCAAGCCCCTGTCCCTCAGGTTCAGGTACAACCAGTTGCACCTCAACAAGCTGCACCAATAGTGGTTCAACTAGATCAGCAAAGCTTCTTCACACAAGGCTTTGTTGACTGGAGCAGCTTACCTGATGAACTAGGAGATGAAAATTTTGCTCTATATGCTAATAATGTTGTTCCTAGTGATGAATTTTGTTTTGTAGAATTGGAGTCAATACTAGAAGGGCTGGAAGCTGAAGAAAGACAGTCAAGTGCTGAAACAGTGGATGAAATTGCTGAAGCAGTGGTTACTACTGTTGCTGGTGAAATACTGTTGGGAGAAAATTCAGAACCCCGGTTAGAACCACTGTCTGACCCCTGGTCTGAAGAAGAAGAAAAGAAACATGGTGAAAAGGAAGAGAAGGTGGCTGATGAGAAAGAGCATGCTTGTGATTGTGCCATGATGGCTGCAGCTAAGGTATCACCTCAGGTTCTTAAAAATATGTGTTCAGAAAAATGCATCATAGCATTTGCTAACATTAAAGAGGTGAATGAAAACCTTAGGGATAAAGTGTTAAATGATGAAGTTCAATTTGAAAAGTCTTTAAAAGAACTGAAAAACAAATTGACTGAAAAAAGATAATGAAATCTGCAGTCTCAAACAAGAGCATAGCATAACCAAGGACCAACTCCAGACTATGGTAGAAAAATATCAAGCCTTCAAAAAGGAGTTGGAATCCACCCGAATCACTTGTGAAAAATGGGTGGAATCCTGCAAAGGTTATGAAGTCATGCTTGAAAAATAGATCAAGAGCGATGTAAAATTTGGTGTAGGTTTTAGAAAACATGATCAAATTGAAAACACTGCTGAAAATGCATCTGTTCAAACCTCTATTGAAATCATACCCACAAACAAGGATGACCAAGAAGTTAAAATAACTGATAAACTTGGTAACAAGATCACATTGGAAAGATCTATGGGGTCCTCAACCTTTGAGGAGGTTGAGAAGTACCAATTCAAACCCACTTGGTCTGATGAGTGTGACATCCTTGAAAACTTCAAACCAATGGACTTCACAACTATAGATGGTGTAAAAGCTCCTAAGGCCAAGGTCATTCCCCTTAAGGACATCCCAACAGTGGTTCAAAACTCTGTTGCAAAGGAGTCTGAAAAGAGGAAGAAAAGAGAAAAGATTAAAAACTTGTTTTGTGACTTTTGTGAAAAGAAAAATCACTTGACCAAAGATTGTTTTCATTTAAAAGCTTATGATCTTAACAAAACAAGTAATGTTCTGCCTTCAAGCATTTGCACCATCTGTGGTAAATCAAACCATTCTACTTAGCAGTGTGTGTACTTGAAATCCTTTGAGGTCAAAAAGGAAGAGTACATGTCAAAAACACCAATGAGTTCATCAAAACAATCTGTCAAGAACCAACCACTGTTTGTGCCAGTTCAAATAGCTGTTACAAAACAGCTGACCCAAACCTCTGTTAAAAGAGAAGTTCAGGTGATTGATGCACCTCCTTCAAACCAATACCGAAGAGGTAAAGGTCAACAACCATACCAAAGGGTCCCACATATTTATGAGGCTTACAAAAAGCCTTCTAAACCAAGATTGAACAGGAATCCCTTTGGGTACTAGCAGATGATAGGGCAGGACCCCCAGCAGTGGTTAGAGAAAAATAGTTCCAAAACTGTCCAAACCCCTGAGCTAACCACTGTCCATCCACCTGAACTTAACACAGACTCTGTTGAGACCCCATCCAAAGCCTTATTGGCTTTGGAGACCCTCATGAACTAACCTTTTACTTGATGTGCAGGGAGCTTCTGCATGCTTAGATAGTCTTTGGTATGTAGATAGTGGAGGCTCCAGGCACATGACAGGATGTAGAGCCCTACTCAAAGAATTCAAAACTCATGGAGGGGGTGATATATCTTTTGGTAATAATAGTAAAGGGAAGGTTCTGGGGTCTGGTACAGTTCAGTCTGGTAATGTTAAGTTTGAAAATGTTAATCTAATAGACAATCTAAAATTCAACCTTCTTAGTGTCTCATAAATGAGTGATAAGGGCTATGGCTCATTCTTCACTAAGGATTGTTGTAGGATTGTTGGACCAGAAATGATTAAAAAGATTGAAGAAATAATAAAAAATGGAAAAACCCAACTTTTTGCTCAAATGAGTGGCAATGTTTATGTAGTTGATTTGTCAAAAGAGAGCCCTAGGACTGATGCATGTCTATTCTCAGCTGCCTCTAACACAGAGACGGAACTATGGCACAGGAGATTGGGGCACACAAATCTCAAGACAATCACTGCTTTGTCAAAACAGGGGTTAGTAAGAGGTCTTCCTCAAAAACTGTTCACCTGTCCTGAGCATTGTGTTTCCTGCTTAAAAGGAAAGCAACATAAAAGCTCATTTAAGTCCATTGAAGAGTCCAAAACAGCCAAGTGCTTGCAAATGATACACATGGATCTGTTTGGCCCAGTAAAAGTCATGAGTCTTAAAAAGAAAAGGTATTGTTTGGTAATTGTAGATGACTTTTCTAGGTTTACATGGACTTATTTCTTACATTCCAAAGATGAGACTGCAGGCATTCTGCAAGACTTTGTAAAACAGGTTGAAAAGCAGTTTGACTTGCTAGTAAAAGTCTTCAGGAGTGACAATGGCACAGAGTTCAGAAATAGGGAGTTGGATGAGTTTTGTGTGTCAAAAGGAATTGTAAGGCAGTACAACATTCCAAGGACACCAGAGCAAAATGGGGTTGTTGAAAGAAAGAACAGGACATTAATTGAGGTTGCCAGAACCAAGCTTGCAGATTCAGGTTTGCCATTAACTTTTTGGGTAGAGGCAGTAAACACTGCTTGCTATGTCCAGAACAGAGTTTTAATCAACCCCAGGCATCAAAAGACTGCCTATGAACTGTTGTATAAAATTAAACCACTGATCTCATACTTTAAAGTATTTGGCTGCCCATGCTTTATTTTGAATTTAAAAGACTCAATTTCAATATTTGCAGCCAAAGTAGACAGTGGATATCATTTGGGATACTCAACCACTGCTAAGGCCTACAAAGTGTTTAACACAAGGACCAAAACAGTGGAAGAGACTTTGAATGTAAAGTTCAATGAACTTTCTTCAATGAAAATCCCTGCAAATCCTGCATAATTGTTTGATCTTGATAAATTTACTTTTGAAAATGTTTCTGTCAAGACTAACAGTGTAGGACCATCAGAAAATCTTCCATCAGACAATGGGTATGAAGTGATCATTCCACAACAAACCTTCAAATCCATTGCCAGAGCAGCAGATGTTCAAAACTGTTGTCAAAGTTCAACCACTGCTACCTCAACAGTTGTTGACCAAAGTAGCCCTTTAACCCCTACTTCCACATCATCAAACATTGTTGATAAAAGTCCTCAAACAGTGGATAAAAGTCAACATGTGCCCACACCACTACCTCCTATTCCTCCACCTCCATTTCAAGACACTGTTGGATCCTCAAAGTCACCAACAGTTGTTAGCTCAGATGATTCACATCTGCAGCCCTCACCATTAAATGCCATTGTTCCATACAAAGGAGATTTAATCTTCTTGAAGTCTCATCCACCTGACCAAATCATTGGCAACATCAGTGAAGTGGTGCTCACAAGAAGTTAATCCCAAAACATCTGTCTTTTTGCTGGTTTTCTATCTCTCCATCAGCTAGTCAAGTACCAAGAGGCACTTAAAGATAACAGCTGGGTAGAGGCCATGCAAGAGGAGCTCCAACAGTTTAGAAGACAACAAGTATTGGAGCTTGTACCACTGCCAGAGGGTGTAAGTCCTATTGGCACAAAGTGGGTCTTCAAAAATAAAACTGATGAAAGGGGCATTGTTGTCAAGAATAAAGCAAGGCTAGTGGTTCAAGGTTTCATATAGGAAGAGGGCATTAATTATGATGAAACTTTTTCCCCTGTAGCAAGATTGGAAGCTATTAGACTGTTCCTGGCCTTTGCTGTCAACCATAACATAAAGGTGTTTCAAATGGATATTAAATGTGCATTCCTCTATGGTAAGACTCAAGAAGAGGTATATGTTTGTCAACCTCATGGTTTTGAGGTTCCAATTAATCCAAATCATGTCTACAAGCTAAACAAAGCTTTGTATGGCTTGAAACAAGCACCTAGAGCCTGGTATGAAACTCTTTCCACCTTTCTATTCTCTATTGGTTTCACAAGAGGTAAAATAGACAAAACATTGTTTTTAAAATGGAGAGGGAAAGATTTGATGATTGTCCAGATTTATGTGGATGACATCATTTTTGTAAGCACATGTTCTAAAATGTGTGAAGAGTTTAGACAACTCATGACAGCTGATTTTGGGATGAGTGCAATGGGTGAACTACAGTGTTTCCTTGGTCTCCAAGTGAAACAAGTGCAAAATGGAACATTCATTCATCAAAGAAAATATGCTAAAGAAGTTTTAAACAAATTTGAGATGAATGATTGTAAACCATGTAGTACACCCATGGCAACCACCAAGCTAGTCATGACTGATGAAAAGGATAATTTGGTGGATCAAACACTATATAGAAGCATGATTGGGTCTTTATTGTACCTAACTACATCTAGGCCAGACATCATGTTTGCAACATGTGTTTGTGCAAGATCCCAATCAGCCCCTAGAAAGTCTAACCTAATAGCTGTGAAAAGGATACTCAGATACATAAAAAGTGCTCCCACACTTGGTATCTGGTACCCTGCTAATGGGAATATTAAGCTTTCAGGTTTCACAGATAATGACTTTACTGGGTGCAATGCAACAAGGAAGTCCATCTCAGGAGGGTGCCAATTTCTAGGTGATTGCTTAGTATCTTGGCAAAGCAAAAAGCAAGCAGCTATTTCAACATCCACTGCTGAAGCAGAGTATATAGTTGTTGCTAGCTGCACAACCCAACTATTATGGCTCATGTTGGACAGTCAGGCAGCAGAAAATATCATCAAAAATCCAGTTTCACATTCAACCACCAAACACATTGACATCAGACATCACTTTGTGAGGGATTGCTATGAAAAAGGTTTGATTTCTCTGCATCATGTTCATACCAAGGATCAGCTGGTAGATGTGTTAAAAAAAAGCATTAGACACATCTACCTTTGAAATCTTGATCTCTAGGATTGGCATGCTTAACATGGAATAACAGGCAAAATCCTATTGTTTTATGAATAGAAAGCATTAAAATGTTTTCAGAAAATCAAAAATCCATCCTTAAAAATAGCTAAAAATGAAAATTTTCATTAATCCTTAAAAGTCTGCCATAACCAATGTTTTTTGGTTCAAACATCTGTTCTGTTAAATGTTGTCCACTGCTGAAAGTCAACCTCTGTTCCTTCATCTTTTTGTTAATCACTGATGATAAACATCAATGTTTTAAACCACTGATATACCATCCACTTATAGTGAAAGTCAGCCAGTGTTTTCATTCTAACCGTTGTAAACCACTGATATTGCTTCATCAGTGGTTTCCTAAAACAACTGTCTCCCATTATCCATCAGAGGTTGGCACGTGGATAGTACATAGCAGTCAGATCTTTTGTAACCGATGCCACGTCAGCATTCACTTTTTCACCTATAAAACCCTGATCAAAACCCCAAATACGGTTTTCACTATCGAATCGAATTCAAAATTCCTTTCTCAAAGTAGTTACCATCAATTTCTCTCAAAATCACTCATCTTCTTCATCCGTTCTTCATTACCTTCAAATGACCATGGCTCTTCCATTCAAAACTCCACATAATTACTTTGGTCTACTTGAAAAACCAAGTAATTACCACAACCTTCAACTCTATAATTGATGCTCTATCGTCTTCAAAGTACAAAACTTTGTTGACCTGTGATGCTCCGATTTACCTGGATACCCAACAAGAATTCTGGAAAAATGTCAAACTTGAAACTAAGGACAAAAAGCCCTTAGCAATTACTTCATCAATAAAGGGTATTTCAGTCACAATCACACCTCAAACCATCTCGGAGGTCTTTGAACTCGATGATCTTCAAGGTAAAACATCTTTCCCAAAAACAGAGTATCAAACGGATTTCATTCAAAGGGGGTATGAAGAAGAAATGAAAAAAGATACTTTACAAAAGGGTAGTTTTCCACCTGCCACAAGGTTTTTATTTCATACCCTCCAAATGTATGTGTCAAACAAAACCATTGCTTTCAATAAAATCCCATTGAAGATGTCACACCCCCAAATTCCACAAGTGGAGTATCAACGCAGGGAGCGTGACATGACCAGCATCAAGCCACCAATCATATTGAATAATGTATTAAAGTAAATAAAAGACCAACCACAATATAATTGGTGTCCAAAGGAAAATTAACCAAGTTCAAGTTATCAGTGGAAGCATAAAGTTTAAAACCAAAATATAAGTTCAAAAGTTCAAATGTTTTAACATGGAACTCAACAGTCCATGCCCCACAACGACCTCTCCTTCTCGTGCAAGCTCCAAGTAAACACCTAACGACCTGCAAGACATATAGTAACGAATCAACAACAAAGTTTAGCGAGTTCACAGTTGGTGTTCATTTTAAAGTTGTTCCAAAAACCATAAGTTCGTTCGAAAACCATGAGTTAACCAATTCCTTGTTTCCCAAACCATAACCAGTGGGGGCTACCCCATGTTAACCACTAGACCCGTTACCATATCGACTACTGACTGAAGACATGTTTATGTGCTCTGCGTCAATGTCTATCATCATTGACTAAGTGCCCAGATCCATTAGTCCACTACCGTCCTCTACGGCACGGTGTGAGGCTTGTCAAACCTAATAGCGCTATTTAACTAATGACCCGTTCGCCAATGGCCCGGCGATTAAGTCGATATAAAAATGAGGGACTTCATGATAGAGTTTTTTCTAGTAAGTTATATGTTGTCATCCTTCCTATGGAGGATGGAGGTACGTAATCTACCCAAGGAAAATACGCAGGTATAATGTTGTCATCCTTCTCATGGAGGATGGAGGTACATATTCTACCCAAAGAGAATATGCAGGTTCCGTTTTAGTTTCTTAACCCATTCCCAAACCACCGGGAATCCCATGCCTTGTAGAAAGTGTGAACTCACCTTAGGTTAGCTCCGCAGATAGACGAAAGGTCAATCGAGCTGCTAGAGGTCAACCACGTCCTAACATGGTTACCGTACAAGTCAGGTCTAGGTTCAAGTAGTGCACACAGGTTTACACATAAGCTAACAGGTTATGAACACGCAATGATCATGGCAAACAAGTAAGATCACGTTAACAGTCAACTACACATAAAGCTCAACTTGTGCGACTTAGATGATTGGGCTCGCACAAGTTCAATGGCCCAACAATCTTGACCGATTTAATAAATGAAGCCCATTAAACCTTCGGCCCAACCTGTTGTGCGTCCAGCACAATCTTGTGCGACTCACAACAGGTTGTGTGACTGAAACCAAACCCAGCCCAAAACATGCAATCCAAACCTATACGGCCCAACCAATTAAACAGATAATCAACTTGTGCGGTCCATTTAATCTTGTGTGACCAGTATCAAATTGTACGATTACAAATGGCTTGTGCGATTGGAACCTACTTGTGCGACTGAGTTTTGGGCTTTAAGGCCCAATCACATAATAAGGTTCAATCAGCTGTGTGTGGCCCAAGACTTGTGCGATCAGCACTGCCTTGTGCGATCCACATGTCTTGTGCGATCATGCAATTTCTAAGTTGTACACTGTGCTTAAACGGTTGCACGAAATCTTGTGCGACTGTATTGTGCGACCGGCTTGTGCGATCAGTATTAGATTTCCATATTTTATGGAAATAAGTTACACTTTCCATTTATCCGATCCATTCTAACAATTTCCAACTTTGCAAAAATTCGATCAAACTAACAGATTTACCAATTAATTTGTATGAACCCTAATTAATCATATAACAACTCATCATCATCACATCGAATCAAATAGCATGATTAACATCAAGATCCACAATTCATCATTCAATAACTCCAGCCAAATCTTATAATCCATCCGAATCCAAACACATATAGCCGATTACATTCATTCGGTTCTAGATCATTATTATCATCACATGTTTATCAAACCCTATATTGAACTAACATATTACACATGAGAGCCGATTTACATGAACACTAACCTCATCAATTTATATCATAATCAATCATATATCATTCGTAAATCATTATGTAGGAAACATATAAATCACAATATCATCTAACAAAACAATAATCATGAAACACTAACCGGTTAGATGTGACAACTGTGTTCTGTAATCATCGTATAATGTAAAACAATGTTGATTATCAATAAAACAATGTGCTTTGGTGTTATTTTATGTGTTATTGTGTTTGATGATTTTACGATTTGATTCGATTCCGATTTCAAGCTTTAAATCACTTTCTGGAAGGTTATACGCAAACTGGTGCGTAAATGCAATCAGTTTAACGCGACGTACACTCCGAAACTGTGACGTAAGCCAAACATACCCTAAATATCCTTTACATAACTTAGAAATAAGTTTCAAAGGATTCGGTATGGCAAAAACATGTTTATTTGAACTAAAGAGCTAATTATGACAAAACTGCGAAACGAACGATGGTGACCGCCCGGGTATATTTAAACCCCAAAAATATTCTGTTATGATTAAAATTTTATTTTAATCAGGTTCGTGTTGAAAAATAAATTAAAACGCTTAAAAACGTTATTTTTCAAGTTTAAGCGCTACCGTGTGTTTCTGCGCAACACAGTGCTTCTACTGCAAAACGCAGACAACGCAGCCAGTCTTGGCAACTGAAATTTATTTCAGTAATATTTTGGAGAGTTTATTTTTATAGAATAATAAAAATAATTTAGAACGCCATAACCGGGATTTAAACACTAGATAAAATACCCGGTACCCTGTTAAACACCTGTTTTTATCTAATTTACCATCAAATATTACATTTAACCCCCCCCCCCCCCCCCTTCTCAACTTACGGTTATATGGGGTGGCCCCCACCAAAAATTTTGCCAATATCTTGCAATATTCTACTTGATTTTCTTTTGCCAAGTGTTAGTGCATGCCTACTTCTTAAATCTTGCAAATCCCTCCATATCTCCTATATATCTTTACAAGATCATAACAAATCTACCAAAGATCACAAATCCCTCACTCTCCCTCCTCCCAAACTGTCCACACCTCTCTCTCTCTCCATCTTCAAACCTTCAATCTTGTTCTAGTGAATCAAGCTCCATTTCTAGCAAACTTCAAGTTGGCGTGAAGATCCAAGGGTGTTTCCAAGGTGCTTTGAAGTGATTTCAAGCTCCCTATCATCAAAATCTCATCCCACAACCTACTTGAATCTTGAAGGTATAACATTTATGTTTAAATCATACTTTAGATTCTTGGTTGTTCTTGATGATTTGAAGTTTCTCTTGAATCTTGGAATTTTCACTAAACTTGAAATCTAAAATGAAATGGGTCATGATACAAATAAAAATGGTGATGTTCATGTGGGTGTGTATAACCGTACATATATATACATGTGTGTATGAGTTTTGAGCTTGATTGTTGTTAACTACTTGTTTAAGTTGTTTCTTGTTCTTGAAAAAGAGTTAAAATGCAAGTGTTTAATGATCTATGTATGTTATGTTAAATGACCAAGTACATCAGCAAATAAACCTGAATATATCACATATTTGATGAATTTAGATTAACATAAAATGATGATGTTATGATAGTATGCTTTAGGCACTTGTACATAAGGATACATGTTGATTTAAAGCTCAAGAAGTGATAAAAAAAATGGTTGTATGACAAAAATATTTTTGAACAGGTTATAAACACTGAAAATAACATTATTTGGTATATTATAATGGCATGAAACTTTGACATAGGCTTGATAGGTTTGCATGTTGTACATATAGCTTAAAAAGTGGTAAATTATGTGAAATTTGCATGATTTATGTGCTTTATGTAAGACGTGCACTATCATGAGTATAACCATTATTTTATTCAGTAAATAACATGGGTTATGTTAAAATTTCAAGTTGTTTTGATTTGGGATGGTTCGGGTAACGTTTGATGCAAAACTATGCGGTAAAACGGTCAAAAATCGCCTTTTCGGAGGATTTTTATTAAACTGTTTTAGATCAGTAACCAAACTGATATTTTTGATATAAAATCAAGTATTTTAACTTATACTAAGTTTACTTGGTGTTTGGTTAGTCATACGTGACTTCCGACGCCCAAAAATGTTACCGAATCGCTAAAATAAGTGTTTTTCGACATACACTAGAATGGGTTGTTCATGGGTAAATTTTATGTGTTACAATGTGCTATGTGTTTTACAATATGTGTATGATGACATGATAATACTTGACAAGATTATGAGTATTACGCTAACCCATGTATATAAATACACTAATATAATAAAAAATAATAACTTTTCGAGAAATCTCAAAGTTATGTGAAAATTCTAAGTATCGGAGAAACTTATGTATTTTTGTGAGTTTTGATTATTAAATCATTCTTATTTAATTTAGGACAAATAAACAATTTGAGGGATTGTATTAACATATAAAAACGCACCCAAAGGTGAGTACATAGATCCCCTCTTTTTACTGTTTTCAATTGTTTTGGGGTGATTCATATGTATCAAAACAATTTCGATATTCTAACGATGGTTTCAAAAACGATTAAGATGGTTTATACAAAACTAATAACGATTTCGATAATGTGAACGAACTTGTTGGTGGTAGTTACATAATGAATGACATTCATTAGCATTGATCAAGCCGACCAGTATTAGGTTATGGTACCATAGGATCTGACAAATCCCGTTATTAGACCGCACCCATGGTTATGTGTGGGTTAGGTGGATAACGACTGAATCTGATGATTGTTAACTTACCCTTTGGAGGTTTGTTAATGCAAGAACGAGTTGAACAATGGACGAGTCACAAAGGTTTGAATGTTATTAGCGAGACGACCAAAAGTAGTTTTCACAATTAAAACGATAATGATTTGTATGAGAACGATTTGTACGAGAACGATTTTGAACGACTGAACGATTATAAACGATTTAAACAAGTGAACGATGATTTATAACGAGAACGAGTTAAACGATGTCACACAACGATGTTTACGAAACTATATAAACCATACGAGTTTTATTACGAGAACGATTTATGATTTGGTTTACATAAACAAATGTTTTGGGTTAAGATTCATGGCATCGAGGTTTATAAATTATGACCAATCTGTTTTGACTTGGTTATGCATTTTACAATACAAACATTTTACAAAACAAGGTTTCAAATATCAATTAACAAAGTTGTACGAGATATTTCAACGAGCCATGAATCTGACGCTCACACAAAAACTATGTGCTCGCCAGCATTTCTTTGCTGACTTTGTTTTTACATATGTTTCAGGTGATGTTGCTTAATGTTGATTGTATGCTCACTTAGGACTGGACGAGGCCATAGTGATTTAATAATGATGATAGACTATGTTTGACTTGCTTGTTTAACTTTAAGACAATGTTTAATATTCAATAAAACGAAACTCTTTGTATCCATGGTTTGAAACAATAAAATATGTTATAACACTCCCTGACGTTTCCGCCACGATTTGTTGTTTTACGTGGTCGGGGTGTGACAGAAGAAGTTGGCATCAGAGCCAATGGTTATAGGGAATTAGGTTATTAGTAATGTTTTGACCTAGACTATAACTTTCTAGGACCCCAACGCAAGTTGATTTGCGTTTAGATTTTTTTAAAGAAAACAAAATCCGAATCTGCTTCGAAAATTAATCATCTGTTTTAGGATGATTGATTACTAGGGTTTGAACCCTCTGTTGTAAGGTTTTGAACCCTTCCAGTTTGACTCATTCTTACCTGGGAACTCTTGGGGTGAACCCTTCCAGTTTGCCTTCTGAGTTTTCAAAATCTCGTCAAAGTTTGGGTCTAAATAATGTGAACACGTGCAAACTGGAAGAGTGAATGCCTGTACCCTGAGTTTTCTGTCTAAGGCTAGAGTGTTCGTACAAATCCACATAATCGGACCAGTCACTCTTACCTGGGAACTCTTGGGGTGAGTGTTCACTTATAGGCGAGCATGTCTTCGCGATACATTATTTTGATTCATTACTTTGATTAGTCACTGCGTGTCATTTGTTTGTTCGAGGTAACGAACAAATGATCGCCTTCCTTATGTTTCGTCGATATTTTCAATACCTCTTTTGTTTTTCCTAATTGTCGACCTCACTCGTTTCTCATATTTCCTTGTTAGACAATGCCTCCTCGACGTGATGCACAATCTTTTACTGCTGAAGAAGTCGCAGCCCTTGTCTCTCAGCAAATGGCTGCTGTGCTTCCAGGCGTTGTGACCCAAATCCACGAGCTATACAACAACAATAATAACAATGCACAGTGTAATTTCAAGAGTTTCAATTCCGCTAAGCCGTTGATGTTTTCTGGGTCGCAAGGAGCAACTGCGCTCCTCCAATGGTTCGAAAGTATCGAGAGCACATTCAGACATGTGCAATGTCCGAATGGGCGTAAGGTTGAATTTGCATCAAGTGTGTTTGAGAAGCGTGCTCTTACATGGTGGAATGGAGTGATGCGCGACAGGGGTGCCGAAGTGGCATTGGCACAAACATGGGAAGAGCTTCGAGCTCTTATGATGAGAGAGTTCTGTCCCCGTCACGAAATTCGAGCTTTGGAACGAGAGTTTGACGATCTGAAACAAGATGGGGGAGAACACCGTGCGTATACGGATCGATTTGAGGAACTCAGTCTTTTGTGTCCTACTATGGTTACCCCGTTGGAGAAAGAGATAGAGAGGTATATCGATGGTTTACCCGATTCCATACAGGATATTGTGACTGGCGTTAATCCTACTACTGTTCGTCAAGCGATCGAGTTATCTGCTACCCTGACTGAGTCGCAAGTCAGGAAGGGTAAACTTACATGCAAGGGTGATAAGAAGAAGTCAACCGAATCTCTCAAGGAAAAGGGTAAGGGTAAGAAAGGTGAGTCTTCGAAGAAGTCGAGAAAGCGAAAGGGTGCTCAGAACTTTGCAGTTACTGCTCAGAACCCACCAGCTCAACCGCCTGCGAAGAAAGCGTATGCTGGTACCGCACCTCATTGTGCTCGCTACAACGGTCATCATGTTGCACAACAAGCTTGTAGGCAATGCACAACGTGTGGTAAGCTTGGGCATCTGGCCAATGTCTGTCGTTTCGGCCAGAATCAGATTGTTCAGAATCAAGCTCCAGTTCAGGGGAATGCTGCTAGATTCCCACCGGGTTCATGTTTCAATTGTGGAGAGTTTGGTCACTTCCGCAACAACTGTCCGAGTCTAGTGAATGCAAACGCGAATGCTAATGCGAACCCGAATGCGAATGTCAACGCAAATGTGAATCTCGCTCGTGGACGAGCGTACAATCTGAATGCTAATGAAGCGAGGGCTGACAACGAGGTGGTTAATGGTACGTTTCTCGTTAATAATCGACCTGCATCTATTCTTTTTGATTCTGGTGCCGATAGAAGTTTTGTTTCATTATCTTTTGAACCTTTGCTTGCGATACCTAGAACTAAACTGAGGAAACCCTTATCTGTCGAAGTTGCTACTGGTAAACCTCTTGTTCTCGATTCTGTTATTCGTGATTATCAGTTAAACCTTGATAACCATCTTTTTCCCATTGACCTCACGCCGATGCAACTTGGGAGTTTCGATATTATCGTGGGGATGGATTGGTTAACCAAACATCATGCTGAGGTGGTTTGTTTTGATAAGATTGTTCGTATTCCTCTTCTCTGGTGATGTTCTGGAAGTTCGTGGTGAGAAGCCATCTGGTGGATTGAAGCTTATGTCGTGTACAAAAGCCCAAAGATATTTGCGAAAAGGATATGTTGCTTTCCTGGCACATGTCACCGAGGAGAAAGGCAAGAGCAAGTGTATTCAGGATATTCCGATTGTTCGGGATTATCCAGAGGTGTTTACCAATGAACTGCTTGGTTTGGCTCCAGTTCGTCAAGTCGAGTTTTATATTGACCTTGTACCCAATGCCAACCCGATTGCGAAAGCACCTTATCGTCTTGCACCGTCAGAGATGCAAGAGTTATCAAAATAGCTTCAAGAGTTGTCTGATAAAGGATTCATCCGTCCGAGCTTTTCACCTTGGGGAGCTCCTGTCCTCTTTGTGAAAAAGAAAGATGGATCTTTTCGAATGTGTATCGATTATCGTGAGCTTAATAAGCTTACTGTCAAGAATCGATATCCCCTACCTAGAATTGATGATCTCTTCGACCAGCTGCAAGGTGCTTCATGCTTTTCCAAGATCGATCTACGTTCTGGGTATCATCAACTTCGTGTTCTCGAAGAAGATATTCCCAAAACTGCTTTCCGTACAAGATATGGGCATTACGAGTTCACTGTCATGCCATTTTGTTTGACAAATGCTCCAGCTATCTTCATGGACTTAATGAATAGGGTTTGTAAACCTTATTTAGATAAGTTTATCATTGTGTTCATCGACGATATTCTCATTTATTCAAAGTCTCGAGCCGATCACGAGCAACACCTTCGTTTGACATTGGAACTCCTAAAGAAAGAACAACTTTTTGCTAAATTCTCAAAGTGTGAATTCTGGCTTAGAGAAGTTCAGTTTTTGGGTCATATTGTCAATGAGCAGGGTATCCATGTGGATCCTTCCAAAATAGCAGCTATTAAGGATTGGAATACACCGACAACACCTACAGAGATTCAAACATTTCTTGGTCTTGCTGGTTATTATCGTCGATTCATTTCTAATTTCTCAAAGATCGCGGTTCCACTCACTGCTTTGACTCAGAAAAATAATGTCACGGCCCTCGACCCGGTTTGACCCGTTTCAGGAGCCACAAAACAGAAAATCCCGTGGTATTTATTTGACAGCGGAAGTTTCTTCAGGATCATTTTAAAAACTGAAATATTTCCCGATTATTTTATTTCACAACTCAGGATAAAACCCGGTAATTTACAATCTTGAGATTTCACGAAGAAATCTTTTATTTTACAAAACCTGTTTCTTTATTTTATACTGAGCCACTTCCTTAAGCTGATAGTGCTTCATGGCACTTTTCCTGGATCACAACAGATCACCTGAAACATGTTTGAAAAAGGTTTTATCAGCGGGAAATACTGAGTGAATCATTCATTTTGCTAAAATGACTCTTTTGTTATAATTCACAGTATTAAGAGAGATTACAATCTTTATTTCAACCAAATACCCACAGTACTTGTCATCGACTCGTTTCGGTGACGGTGGTCATATTACTATTGAGTCCGTTCACCCAATAATAACGAGTATCATTAATTAGGTTCGCCCACCTAAAGTGATAAAAACAGTAATGTGCACAATACCCCACATACCGGCTGTAATTTGGTGACTACATAAACTTAATCACTGTAATTATAATCTTGAAAATAAACATACTTTTTGATAAACAGATTTGATAAAAAGAGAATGACTCACATTGCAGATTTAATTTTGAACAGAGCTTAGCCTACTGATTAGCCTTGATAACCTAGTTTAAAAAATCATGCACACAAACTAGGTTAGTAACTTAATACAGCATGTACGATAACTCACGAGATTAAAACCTTCACAACGAATGACAAAGTGCGATACTTAAACATCCATCGATTTAACGACGAATGACAAAGCATAAACCCTAATGTGGGCAGCACTTAAACATCCATTGGATAGTTTAATCGATCGGACATTGAATCGTAGCAGCGATCGAGTTATTACCCTGAATTGTGGCAGCACTTCGTGATCAGTGTGTGTTTTGGGACTGTTTATGCTATAACTCAACGTACAATTCGAATTTGAACGTCGAACGAACACTCAATTGCATGAAACAGACTGTTCTATTTATACTGAAATTTGGTTTCCCCCGCGTGTCGCGAAGGATGACCCTGGTTCTGTCGCGAGTCGCCTGGGGTAACAATCTACCCTAGGGTAGCCTTGTGTCCCAGTAGGCTTGCTGAGTTGGTTTCGTGTTATTTCAAATTTTTGACAACGAACTGTCAAGATATTACCGAATAGGGTTTACCCCCCCTGAGTTTTAGGGGCCCTAATCCTGATTCCAAATGTTCTGAAAATTTTAGGAATTATGCAGAATCACTTGGGTTTCTCAATTAGGGTTTCCTATTGGATAATTTAATAAAATTAAATATGACTTTTGATGAGAGTTGTTACATTCTCCCCACCTTAATAAAAAAACTCGTCCTCGAGATTTACTGGAATAAATGAGGATACTTTCGCTTCATTTCTGATTCCAGCTCCGAAGTGTATTCTGCTCCTCTCTTTGAATCCCATCTGAGTTTGACTAAAACTAGTCTTTTATGTTTGAGAAACTTGATCTTTCGATCCTCAATTTGAAGAGGTTTCTCAACAAATTTCAGCTTTTCGTTTACCTCTATATCTCGAAGAGGTACTACCAGTGATTCATCTGATAAGCATTTCTTGAGATTGGATACATGAAATACATCATGTACTCCAGCTAATTCTTCTGGTAGTTGTAAACGATAAGCAACTGGTCCTATACGTTGGATCACAGAAAATGGTCCTACGTACGTTGGACTTAGCTTTCCTTTCTTTCCGAATCTAACTACTCCTTTCCAAGGAGAAACTTTCAATAGTACTCTGTCTCCAACTTGGAATTCTAACGGCTTGCATCTATTGTCTGCATAACTCTTCTGACGATCGCGAGCTGTCTTCAGTCTTTCCTTGATTTGAGTAATCTTATCAGTCGTCTCTTGCACTATTTCAGGACCTGACAATTGACTTTCTCCTATTTCTGCCCAACAAACTGGAGTTCTGCACTTTCTTCCATACAGTGCTTCAAATGGGGCGGTTTCAATACTTGAATGATAGCTATTGTTATAGGAGAATTCAATTAAGGGTAGGTGATCATCCCAATTCCCACAAAAATCTATTACACATGCTCGAAGCATGTCTTCTAGAGTTTGAATCGTCCTTTCACTTTGTCCGTCTGTTTGGGGATGATATGCAGTACTTAGATTGAGTCGAGTTCCCATAGCTTGCTGGAAGCTTTTCCAGAAATGAGAAGTAATGGAGAGTGGAACTCCATGTAAGGATACGACTTTATCTACATACAATTTTGCCAACCTTTCCATATTAAAGGTTTCTTTCATTGGTAGAAAGTGAGCTGATTTGGTTAATCGATCCACAATTACCCAAATCGCATCATTACCTTTTCTTGTTTTGGGTAACTTAGTAACAAAATCCATTGTTATAAGTTCCCATTTCCATATAGGCATTTCTAATTGTTGTAGTAACCCTGAAGGTTTCTGATGTTCTGCTTTTACTTGTGAACAAGTGAGACATTTAGAAACATATCGGGCTATATCCTTTTTCATTCCTACCCACCAGAAGTTCTTTCTTAAATCTTGGTACATCTTATTGTTTCCTGGATGCATAGTATACCTAGATTTATGGGCTTCTTCTAAAATCTTAGGTCTTAAGTCTCTTTGCTTAGGTACCCAAATTCTACTTTTGTGGAATCTCCAAATTCCATCTGCTCCTTGTTCTAATTCCTTTATTCGTCCTTTCATTCCTTCAGCATCATCCTTGATTGCTGTAGCTTGAACATTCTTGAATTGTTCCATTAAATCTATTTGTAGATTTAATCTGAGAGCACGAACCCGTCGTTGTTTCTCATAATACTTACGACTTAAGGCATCTGCAACTACATTTGCCTTTCCTTCGTGATATTGAATATCACAATCGTAGTCACTTAGGATTTCCATCCATCTCCTTTGCCTCATATTTAATTCTTTTTGCCCAAATATATATCTTAAACTTTTATGATCTGTATAAACAGTAAATTTACTTCCATACAGATAATGTCTCCAAATCTTAAGGGCAAAAATTACGGCTCCTAATTCTAAATCATGAGTCGTATAATTTTCTTCGTGCTTTTTCAATTGCCTTGAAGCATATGCAATCACCTTTTTGCGTTTCATAAGCACACATCCATATCCTAGTTTTGAAGCATCACAATATACTTCAAAATCTTCAGTTCCTTCTGGTAAGGCTAAGATTGGTGCATTTGTTAATTTCTGCTTTAATATTCTAAAGGCTTCTTCTTGCTTTGGTCCCCATTCAAACTTAACTGCTTTACAGGTTAACTTAGTTAATGGTACGACTATCTTGGAAAAATCCTTAATAAACCGTCTATAGTACCCAGCTAAACCTATAAAACTTCTAATTTCCATTGCGGTTTGCGGAACCTTCCAATTGGTAATTGCCTCTATCTTAGCAGGATCTACGTGAATACCTTCGTGATTCACCATGTGTCCTAGGAATTGCACTTCCTTTAACCAAAATTCACACTTCGAGAATTTGGCATAAAGCTTTTCTTTTCTTAACAAGGTTAAGAGTGCATGAAGGTGTTCACAATGCTCTGTCTGACTTTTGGAATAAATAAGTATATCGTCTATAAAAACAGTTACAAATTTATCCAAATATGGTTTACAGATCCTATTCATCATGTCCATGAATGCAGCAGGTGCATTCGTTAACCCGAAGGGCATGACTGTAAACTCGTAATGACCATACCTAGTTCTGAAAGCAGTTTTAGGTATGTCTTCTTCTTGTACCTTCAATTGATGATATCCGGAGCGTAAGTCTATCTTAGAAAAATATCTAGCTCCTTGAAGTTGATCAAACAGATCATGAATCCTAGGTAATGGGTATCGATTCTTAATTGTAACCTTATTCAATTCTCTATAATCGATACACATTCTCATTGAACCATCCTTTTTCTTTACAAACAACACTGGTGCTCCCCAAGGGGATGAACTAGGTTGTATGAATCCTTTACTTAGTAATTCATCTAATTGCTTTTTCAGTTCTAAAATTTATGTGGGTGCTAACCGATAAGGTGCCTTGGCTATCGGTGTAGTTCCTGGAATTAGATGAATCCTAAATTCTACTTCCCTATCTGGGGGTAATCCCGGTAACTCTTCTGGAAATACATCCTGATATTCTGATACTACAGGAATTTCCTTAAGTTCTTTACCCTTAGTACTAATGATTACTGAAATTATATATACTATTCCTTGTTTTCGTTCATAATTAGCAACTTTCATTACTGATATGAACTTCATGGGCTTACGTGGTTTATCTCCTGTAATCCTAATTATTTCCCCAGTAGGTGCCTGAATTTCTATAGAGTTTTTATCACAAAGGATTCGAGCATGGTTGGCTACTAACCAATCCATTCCTAACACAACATCAAATTCGGCTAATTTCATAGGTAATAGGTTTGCAAAGAATTTATGACCTGAAAGTTCTATATTTTCCTTTTTCAAAACTTTATCTATACTAACAGAATTTCCGTCTGCCGTTTTGACTGTAAAAATCTGCCTAAGGTTGGTTAAGGGTAAATTAAGAGCTTGGCAGAATGAAGTATTAATAAAACTTTGGTTTGCACCAGAGTCAAATAATACTTTGGCGTAAATGTTGTGAACTAATAACGTACCAGCTATCACATCTGGAATGAGTTCTGATTCTTGTGTAGTTAGCTGGAATGCTCTGACATTCTTCTTTGTAGCTCCGTCAGCTGGTTTAGCTTTGTTGTCTGCTGGTTTAACCAATTTAGGACATTCTGGCTTAAAATGTCCTGTTTCGCCGCAATTATAACAGACTCTTGTTTTCTTTCTACAATCTTCTTCACGATGTCCTACCATTTTACAAAAAATGCAGGTTACACCACATCTTCCAAAATGTTTCTTTCTGCAATTCCTGCAGAACGGTGGAGTTGAGGGTTGCCCTGTTCCTCTTCTTTTGAAATTGCTATTATTACCCGTACGAAATCCCTGGGTAATTTTCTGAGCCAATTCTTTCTTTCTGTCTTCATCTCTTGTGCGCACCAGTTCGTCGGTTAGGGTGTTAGCTAATTCCACAGCATCGTCAATAGTGCGAGGTCTCACAGCTTTAACGATATTGCGGATTTCACTAATCAGTCCCCAAATGTAGCGAGAAATGAGTACCGGTTCTGGCGAAGCCAGTGTTGGTACCACTCTAGCATATTCAAAGAATGTTGAAGTATAACCGCGACAATCTATACCCATCATCCGATGGTTTAGGAACTTATTTGTCATTTATTCCTTTTCATACTCGGGACATAATTTTCTTTCTACAAGACACTTAAATTCTTCCCAATTCATGGCATAAGCTATTATTCTTCCTTTTGATTGTAACACAGTATTCCACCATTCGAGTGCTCCTTCCTTGAAGAGATTTGATGCGTACATGACCTGATCATCTTTAGCACATTTACTTATTGCAATTACTGCTTCGGTTTTCTCTAACCAACGCAGTGATGCAGTTGCTCCTTCATTGCCTGCAAATTCAGTGGGTTTACAAGCAAGAAATTCTTTGTAAGTGCAACCAGGCGTTGCGGCTTTCATTTTCTTAGGAAATGGAGCTTGATGTGGTTCATCATTATGATCATTGCCTCCGTTTACACTATTACTGAAGTTATCTTCAGAAATACGTTTACTAGGAACGATTTGTTGCGGTTCGATTTGATTCTTTACAGCAGCAACAATTGCTGGAATAGCATTGGCTATCCCTTGAGCAACAATATTTTCAATATCTTGCCTAGTCATATATTGATCTCCTGGATGTTGCTCAGACTGATTAACTTCATTTACTGGTTCGTTACCAATGTTTGCCATCTGATAATTAATTTTATATAAATAATTAGTATAAATACAAATATAATAAAACAGTTTGCACATAATCACATTAACATGTATAACCAAAAATTATCGATTTCCCAAGTTTCATTTTTATATATTATATTATGCCTCGTACACACGATTATCATACAACGTTTTATTGTTAAGTTATTACACATACTGGTTCTTATGATTATTTATTAAACAAATATTCCTGCAAACTCCCATTATCTGGTCAGCTAATTTCTTAAAAACGACGCTCCCTTTCGTCGTACTTCCAAGTAACTCTTTCTCCCACATCCCTAATCCTATTTCCTGCATTAATTAACTCTTCGCCCCAGAGACGAAGTTCAGTCAGATTCTCCGGGCTCATAGTTGGGTATAGTGGAGGTTCTGGGTCAACTTGTGGGAAAAATGTATCAGGGTTGTTTAAAAGATTTTGGTATTGCCAATCAGTTGTCCACCATTCATCTAATTCTACTGGTAGTGGTTGAGGTTGGACAATAGGATCTGGAATAGCAGGTTCCAGATTGATTGGAATTGGAGCTTCTAGTGGGTAGCTGAAAAGATCTTCTTCAGTAAATATAAGGTTTGGATTAGCTGGTTCAAGGTTTCCATTGGCAGGTCCGATGAGGTCACTCATTACTAGTTTATGATCTAAAACTTCCCAGGGAGTCATTTTCTATTTCTGTCTAGAACTTTCTCCGACTTCTCTTTCTGTTTGCTTAAAATTCTTCCCAGCTTCTATTTCTACTTGATTAACATTTTCCTCAATTTCTACCCCTTTTCCTTTGTCTTTTGGTTCTTCAGCTTTTGTAACCTTTCTTGTTGCTGGCTTTTTCCTACGTACACGCCTCCAGCCCACAAATCTGCTTCTTTTCTTGGGTTTAGGTTTTGCCAGTGGTTTGGATTGAAATTCCATGGGTTCTTCTTTATCAGCGAAGTAACCAGTGAATTCCTTGGAAACTTCTATCTTAACGGGATATAGGTTAAGATTTTCTAAAGCTTCAGATATCTCATTCATGCTGTTCAGCATATATGCAAAATACATACCAAATGTTAAAATAAAATAACAAAATTTCATAGATAACCCTTAAATATTATTGCATACCATACATAAAACAACTGACAAGTAAATTATACTACGATTTACTGTGAACTTATTTATTTACTGAATAAGGTTTCTGAATTGTAAATAAAGGTACTAAAACTTGACTTAAAGTATTTAGAGATTTGCATTTTCTGCTACTGTGGCTAGCATATAAAGATCTGCCCATTTCTCATGTAATTTGTCCTCCCAGGGTGTTTTACTGGTTAATTCCTGGGTTTCCTGTTTAACTTTCTTCTCTCGGTTTTTCCTTATTTCCTCCTGACTTTTCCTAATAATCAAACTTCTTTTATTAGGAGAAAGTGGTTTCTCGTAATGTGCCTTTCTCACAAATATTCCTTCTTCAGGAATTACATAAGGTTTTGTTTGGGATGAACTTCCCTTCTCGTTGGATGACCTATCTAGTTTAAGATAGATATTTGACAGCTTTTGTTTACCCATACTGTAATTAACAAATAATCAGTTAATAAAACACATAATCACATAATTGGCAATCAGTAAAATTAAGTATTTCTAAATACTTAATAAGCTTAGATCAGTGGCTCTGATACCACCTTTTTCTGTCACGGCCCTCGACCCGGTTTGACCCGTTTCAGGAGCCGCAAAACAGAAAATCCCGTGGTATTTATTTGACAGCGGAAGTTTCTTCAGGATCATTTTAAAAACTGAAATATTTCCCGATTATTTTATTTCACAACTCGGGATAAAACCCGGTAATTTACAATCTTGAGATTTCACGAAGAAATCTTTTATTTTACAAAACATGTTTCTTTATTTTATACTGAGCCACTTCCTTAAGCTGATAGTGCTTCAGGGCACTTTTCCTGGATCACAACAGATCACCTGAAACATGTTTGAAAAATGTTTTATCAGCGGGAAATACTGAGTGAATCATTCATTTTGCTAAAATGACTCTTTTGTTATAATTCACAGTATTAAGAGAGATTACAATCTTTATTTCAACCAAATACCCACAGTACTTGTCATCGACTCGTTTCGGTGACGGTGGTCATATTACTATTGAGTCCGTTCACCCAATAATAACGAGTATCATTAATTAGGTTCGCCCACCTAAAGTGATAAAAACAGTAATGTGCACAATACCCCACATACCGGCTGTAATTTGGTGACTAAATAAACTTAATCACTGTAATTATAATCTTGAAAATAAACATACTTTTTGATAAACAGATTTGATAAAAAGAGAATGACTCACATTGCAGATTTAATTTTGAACAGAGCTTAGCCTACTGATTAGCCTTGATAACCTAGTTTAAATAATCATGCACACAAACTAGGTTAGTAACTCAATACAGCATGTACGATAGCTCACGAGATTAAAACCTTCACAACGAATGACAAAGTGCGATACTTAAACATCCATCGATTTAACGACGAATGACAAAGCATAAACCCTAATGTGGGCAGCACTTAAACATCCATTGGATAGTTTAATCGATCGGACATTGAATCGTAGCAGCGATCGAGTTATTACCCTGAATTGTGGCAGCACTTCGTGATCAGTGTGTGTTTTGGGACTGTTTATGCTATAACTCAACGCACAATTCGAATTTGAACGTCGAACGAACACTCAATTGCATGAAACAGACTGTTCTATTTATACTGAAATTTGGTTTCCCCCACGTGTCGCGAAGGATGACCCTGGTTCTGTCGCGAGTCGCCTGGGGTAACAATCTACCCTAGGGTAGCCTTGTGTCCCAGTAGGCTTGCTGAGTTGGTTTCGTGTTATTTCAAATTTTTGACAACGAACTGTCAAGATATTACCGAATAGGGTTTACCCCCCCTGAGTTTTAGGGGCCCTAATCCTGATTCCAAATGTTCTGAAAATTTTAGGAATTATGCAGAATCACTTGGGTTTCTCAATTAGGGTTTCCTATTGGATAATTTAATTAAATTAAATATAACTTTTGATGAGAGTTGTTACAAATAAGCCTTTTGAGTGGGGACCTAAGCAAGAAGAAGCGTTTCAAACACTGAAACGGAAGCTCTGTGATGCTCCTGTTTTGTCTCTATCTGAGGGAAACGATGATTTTGTTGTCTATTGTGACGCGTCGAATCTAGGACTTGGTTGCGTTCTTATGCAACGAGGTAAAGTCAAAGCTTATGATTCTAGACAGCTGAAAACTCACGAGAAGAACTATACGACTCATGATCTTGAATTAGGACATGCGGTTTTCGCACTTAAAATCTGGAGACACTACCTCTATGGAACGAAGTGTGTGGTTTTCACAGACCACAAAAGTCTCCAGCATATTCTCAATCAGAAGGAGCTGAACATGAGGCAACGACGTTGGGTTGAACACTTAAACGATTATGATTGCGAGATCCGCTACCATCCGGGTAAGGCGAATGTCGTAGTCGATGCGCTTAGTCGAAAGGAACGAATCAAGCTTCATTCTGTTTGAACTCTATTTGATATTCAATCTCGTGTCCTTCAAGCTCAACGATCTTGTGTGATCAAAGGCTTATTGAAAAATTAGCTACCGCTTCAACTTGAGCTTAAACTCGGAAGGAAAGACGATGGTTTACTCTATTTCAAGGATCGTTTGTGGATTCAAAAACAAGACAATCTTCGCACCTTGGTAATGTACAAATCTCACAAGTCTCGATATTCTATCCATCCTGGTGCTGATAAAATGTACAAGGATCTTCGTACTCAGTTCTGGTGGCCTGGTATGAAGAAGGATGTTGCCTTGTATGTATCGAAACTCCTAACTTGTCTCAAAGTCAAGGCTGAACATCAACGACCTTCTGGTTTGGTTGTACAACCAAAGATACCAGTTTGGAAGTGGGAGAACATTGCAATTGATCTCATCACTAAGTTACCGAGTACATCTAAAGGTCACGATGCTATTTGGGTTGTTATCGATCGATTAACAATATCAGCTCATTTTATACCGATTCGCGAGGATCTATCTGCTGATAAACTTGCAAAGATTTACGTTGATGAGATAGTATCTCGACATGGTGTTCCTTTGGATGTCATTTCTGATCGTGATGCTCGATTTTCATCTCATTTTTGGAAGACCATGCAATCTGCTTTGGGAACCCAACTAAATCTAAGCACTGCTTATCATCCCCAAACAGATGGTCAATCTGAGAGAATGATTCAAACTTTGGAGGATATGCTTAGAGCATGCGTTATAGACTTTGGTGGTAATTGGGATTCTCATCTTCCACTAATCGAGTTCTCTTACAACAACAGTTATCATGCTAGTATTAATATGGCACCATTCGAAGCTCTCTATGGTCAAAAATGTCGTTAACCTGTATGTTGGAATGAGAACGGCGAAGCTCAGCTTACTGGACCTGAGCTCATTCTGGAAACAACAGACAAAATCACGAAAATCCGCGATAATCTTGTGACAGCTAGAAGCCGTCAAAAGAGTTATGCGGATATGCGACGCAAGCCCTTAGAATTTCAAATCGGAGACCATGTCCTACTCAAGGTGTCACCTTGGAAGGGAGTGGTGAGATTTGGAAAGAAAGGAAAACTTGCACCACGATATGTTGGACCATTTAAGATTGTTGAAAGAATTAGAAAGGTTGCCTATCGACTAGAGCTACCTCCGGAGCTTGGAAATATTCATCCGACTTTTCACGTGTCCAATTTGAGAAAGTGTTTAGCTGATGCTGATCTTCACATTCCTCTCGACGAGATTCAAATCGATGAAACAATGCACTTTGTCGAGAAACTTATGGAGATAGTGGACCGTACATTCAAACAGTTGAAGAACAAACAAATTCGATTGGTCAAAGTTCGCTGGGAATCCAAACGTGGCCCCGAGTTTACTTGGGAATGTGAGGACCAGATGAATACGAAATACCCGCATTTGTTTTCACAAGTTTCCTCTAAATAAAAATTCGGGACGAAATTTCCTAAAGTAGGGAGACTGTGACAACTGTGTTCTGTAATCATCGTATAATGTAAAACAATGTTGATTATCAATAAAACAATGTGCTTTGGTGTTATTTTATGTGTTATTGAGTTTGATGATTTTACAATTTGATTCGATTCCGATTTCAAGCTTTAAATCACTTTCTTGAAGGTTATACGCAAACTGGTGCGTAAATGCAATCAGTTTAACGCGACGTACACTCTAGAACTGTGACGTAAGCCAAACATACCCTAAATATCCTTTACATAACTTAGAAATAAGTTTCGAAGGATTCGGTATGGCAAAAACATGTTTATTTGAACTAAAGAGCTAATTATGACAAAACTGCGAAACGAACGATGGTGACCGCCCGGGTAATATTTAAACCCCAAAAATATTCTGTTATGATTAAAATTTTATTTTAATTAGGTTTGTGTTGAAAAAATAAATTAAAACGCTTAAAAACGTTATTTTTCAAGTTTAAGCGCGTACCGTGTGTTTCTGCGCAACACAGTGCTTCTACTGCAAAACGCAGACAACGCATCCAGTCTGTGACAACCCTCACAATTACAGGTATCCGTACACTTAATTAATATTTAATTAGTGCTTAATGAATGTGCTTGATTACAGCTGTGATAAACTGCTTTCTGATTTCTGTTAAATACATACATATGCATCACATTTCATACTATCTCTCCATTTATTTCACACAAACTGTAGTGACAACCTTGATGCACAAAGCACAGTTAACACACTGAGCGGATAACCCAAAAAACAAGCTGACAATGCCAGCACCTAGACAGACAATGTTTTTGAGGCAAGTATGAGCCAGAGACGGGGTACTACACTAGTAGGGAGTGTCGGGAAGTGAGGACCATAAAACTGCGTCACTAGGTGATAGTTATAGTGACGGGAAATGCCTAAAACACGCTTTAAGTGCAGAATTCTGCACTAAATAACAAAATTAAGCATTTAATAATGCTAGTAAAGTGCAAAGTCCTAGATGCTTTCCAAAGTGTTGGGAATTAAATGTGTCACTAAAAGTATTATAAAAGACACTTTATGGATTAATTTAGCACTTTAACGGAACAACACCCTACCGAAGAACTGGACTTTACCCGGAATACAAAAATATTGTCAAACACATTGTTTTTATTTTTTTGAGCTAGTTAGGGTCCCCGAACACCCCAACACATTTTATAAATAATAGTACGTCATAACACACTAACTAAACATTCGAAACCTAACTAGAATGTAACTAATACTCACAACCCAAACCTATACCCCCCCCCCCCTTCGAAACCGGTTATGGGAGTGGGGACACCCCCATGATTCTTTTCATTATTTTATTTAATTGTTAGTGGATTAAGAAACATTATATACAATGGTTAAAGAGTGATGGTTGGTTTATAAAGAAGCACAAGATTTATGATCTTCTCATTCTCACAACAACATTTAGCAAACACTCTCTCCTTCTCTTCCTTGTGTGTTCGGCCGAGAACACAAGCACCACCACCATCACCTTCAAGTTTCCTTCAAGCAATCTACAGATATCCAAAGGTGCTAGTGATCATACAAACAAGCTTGGTGTGTTCGGAAGCTCAAGGACCTCTCTCGTTTTCTTTTAACCACCACTTTTTCTTCACTAGAACTCCCCTAGCCTTGTGCTAGTGGTAAGTGTCTTAGATCTTCATCCTCTTCATGTTGTTGATGGTTAATAGTCAAAAGAATGGTGAAATCTTAAGAAACACTAAGAACATAAGCAAAGTCTTGAAACATAAACTAACTAGTGATGAAGTAATGTTAAAATGATGATGAAATCATGATGTACTTGTGTTGTTATGCTTGTTGTTTGTTGTTTGCTAGTTGAAATGATATAGTTCATCACCTGGACTTGCTAGATCATGTTTTAGAACATGAACTAGCAAGATGTGAAAGTTAGAGGTATGTGGATGATGAAATCATCCACACATAAAATATGAACTTGGATAAATAAAATGTTTTCTTGAAAAATAAAGATTAAAGTAAGTTATAATCTTGTAGATCTAAAGATCCATGAGTGGTTCTTCGAAAGAACCAAGTGAAAAGTATGAGTTCAGTCAAAACTTGGATCTTACATAAACTTAACACATTTTTAGTGAATAAACAAGTGTAGAAACACTTGTGTAATAAGAAAATTTCACAAAGAAATATTTTTAGAAAATATGACTAGAAGTTGTGAATATTCAAACTCTTTAAAAATGAAGTCTTTAAAGAACTAATCGCATTTTGGAAGGTAACAAGACTTACTAAGTGTGCTAGTAAATTACTACATGCTTTTATAAACTTTCAAGTTCATAAGTTTATAGTTTATGCTTGTTTTTGACTAGTTTGGTAAATAAAGGTTGTATGTTATTGATGATGAATTGATTGAATGAATTTTTGAAAAGAAAATGATATGCTAGTAAGCATGGACGCCTCCAGTTACAAAGGAAACTCTGGCGAAATTTTTCTAAAATCCAACACGTAGAAAATTTTTTTCTAGCAAGTGTTTACAACTATATTTTTAACCTTGTTTTCAAAATAAACTTCGCCATGATTTTTATTACGAAAATACTAAGTGCCGGATGTTGGTTTTCGTAAATAAAATTTAATAAATATATATCTAGAATATATATTCTATACTAAAACGCTTGTGTGATTGTTTGTTTATTTTGTGAACTAGTTATATTATTTTAGGACAAAATAATAAAACTTGTATATACCATGAAATTACGACTCCAAAATAATACCAAAACTCTCACGAAGTAAAATATAATATTTTTGGGAAAAAATAGACATATTTTGAATTAAGATGTTTTAGACAAATAATTTAAATATATTTTTCTAAGTGGGACTTAAAATATATTTTTCTGAATTAAAAATGTGCATGTATAAATACCCCCATCCTTGGGAAGGAAATACACATATAAAATACTTGACAAGTGTGGATACGAAATAGTTGCCTAACTATTTTTCCTAAAAACAAAAGTTAAGTTAAAATAATTATTATTATTTTAATAAGTAGTCACAAACTTGGATAATATCAAAGTAACGCAACTCAAAACACTAAACCCTAAGCCAAGGCACGGCCCATCCGTCTAATAGGCATTAGTACGTGTAGGTCGTCGCGTAGCAGACCGAGTTTGGATTGACGATTCTATTCAAGAGACGCACTTCTGTGAGTTCATGTACCCCTTTTTCTCTTAACTACTTTCAGTTTTATACTTCGGGGGTGGAATACATATTACAACTATTACAAACATTTATTTACATGGTATGGTTAGCGTAGGGAGGGTTTTTACTACTAGATCATGTGAAGGGTGGGTACAACACTTAAGGCCATTAATCCTCGTTGTTAGGACCGAGGGACACAAGAGTGATAGATCTATTTGGGTGTAGCGAGCCCACACCCGTGAGGCCAGGGCAGCCCATAGAGGTTACTGTGTCTTACAGCCGAAGCCCGGTAACAAATTTGCTAGGTTTGAGTTTTCCTGCACCTTTTCACACATACCAGTGGCTTTGCAACCCATTGGTGATCTCTTTTTCCTTATTGCTACATACCAGGGACGTTCATACATACTTTAAAGGTTTATACTTACTCATTTTTACATGAACTCGCTCAACTTTTGTTGATTTTTCAAACTACATGTATTTCAGGAAATTAATGGATCTGGCGAAGTGTGCAATTGTGTCAAGCTGCGTAATGAATAATGATGTCATCCAGGTTTAGGAGCTGTAACTCTTACCTGGACGGGTTACATGTCTTTAAACCATGTTTTATTGAAGTCTTTTGTTGTGTCATGTGAACACGTTTTAATTATGTCATGGTCGTAACTTGTTTTATGTGTCGACAATTTAAACAATGATGTTGTGGTAACTTTAAACTTAATGAATGGATGATCATCATGTGTTTTATTTTCATATAGCATTGTTATGATTGTTGCTATGGTATTAAGAAGTCACACCAAACTAAACCCACGCTTCCACAAAAGTCAGGGTGTGACAGCTTGGTATCAGAGCCTCGATCATAGCGAACTAGGATTCTCTCTCGAGTCTTGACTATGATCACTAGGGCTCTCATGAAAACATTTTACTTTGCATACACTAAACGTCCAGATCCAGGGTACAAAACATTTTTACAAACAAAAAGGCACAAATACACTTTTCAAAAATTATATTTCAGTCTTAGAGACTGAGGGAGGTTCAGCCTTAGAGGCTGGGGAGGTTCAGTCTTAGAGACTGAGGGAGGTTTAGCTTTAGAGGCTAGGGAGGTTCAGTCTTAGAGACTGAAGGGTTCAATCTTAGAGATTGGGGAGGTTTAGTCTGAGAGACTAGGAGGTTGGTCTTAGAGACCAGGGAGTTAGTCTGAGAGGCTAGGAAGTTCAGTCTGAGAGGCTGGGAGGGGTAGTCTGGGAAGACTAGGAGGATTGCTTGCTTGCATTATTGTGACTTACATGTTTATTTGATTCTATGTTGATATATGTGCATATGTGTGGTTGTGTTACAGACACCATGCCGTCATCTTCAGATACTGGAGTATCGGACACTTTGGATCCTTTAGCGATCGTGTCAGATGATGAGATTATGTCAGAGAGTGAGGTGTACACGTTAGACACTACTAGCACGGATGAGGATGATTTTCAGCCGTTCGCTCTGCCAGACATTGGAGTTGAGATTCAGCCTGCTGATGGCATTCCTGCTGGGGATCTACCTCGTGCGGTGATCCCTGCCCCCGTTCCGCTTGTTGCTTTCCCCGTGGCGGATGTGCCACTCGATGTCGTATCTGATGACGACATTGATCTGTTCAAGGAGGGTCCGCCTGAGGACGACTATGAGGGCGGGGCCCCGGTCGATGTTGATGCTATCCTTCCTATTGTTGAGGCCCCTGTAGAGGAGGCTCCTCTTGGTTCACCTGTTCCAGACTCATTGGAGTCTTTGGCATCCACGTCTTTGCACGACCAGGGTGTGCAACATCACTCTCCTGACGCTGACGTAGCGATGTCAGCTGCACCTGGTCCGTTACACGAGTTTGAGTTTGACCATGAGGTCGGTGACGATTTTGATCCAGTTTTTCCCCTGATTTCGATCCTGATCATGATATCGAGTTTATTCATATGGACAAGCCCTTAGAGGCGCCAGTGGCTCCCATTGATCCGTTGTTTGAAAATCCTTCCGATTTTGATATGGTCCTTGTCGACCCTGAGCCCGTCGCAGCACTAGAGCCTGTTGTTGACCATGGCCTTGTTCTTGATGATGCCCCAGCCGTTGCACTGCCAGATATGGGTGCACCGGCCATTGCACCTCTTGTTGATGATATGCCCATTGCTGACCTTCCCGTTGTTGCACCACCATTGGTGGGTGATCCTGTTATTGATGCACCCATTGTTGCACCTGTAGTACCCGTTTCAGCCCCTGTGCATGCTGATCATGCACCGTTCGCCGCGCATGTTGACCCTCAATATGCCGACAACCTCAACGGGTGGATCGACGATGATGACTACCCACCGTATGTGCTACCAGTCACCCCTCCCGTAGCACCTGTCTCTGCACCCACTGATATCCCATTGTTCCACCCACACACCACGGACATCCATCGCACTGATCTTCCCATCACATTCCTCCAGGACATACCGTCACCTCGTCCTGGAGTGGGCTCATCGAGGCAGCCGCCTGTTTCTGTTCCACCTGTACCATCATCAGTACCATTCATGTCCTAGTTGCCTCACACTGCACCACCTTCCGTACCGTCGGGCGAGCCGTTTCTGTGGGCTTCGCCCCATGTTATGCCACTATCAGATCCGTACCATCCTTATCACGTGGGGTACACGACAGAGGACATACTCATCTCTCTTCAGCTACAGCAGGACACACTGAGTCGTCGCATTCAGGAGTTAGAGAGAGCTCCACGTCCTCCATGCCACTGTCAGACACCTTTTGCTGCACCGCACACTCCCCTTCCGCTTCCACCTGATTCGGATGTTCATTTCCTTACATCTGAGCAGCAGATTGCCTATTTGCTACACGTCATTCAAGCCTTAGAGGAGGATTGGGTGCACATGCGCCGATTGCTTTTCTCTTATCTTCCTCCTCCTCCTCCTCCGCCATCAGCATAGATATTTTTGGTTTGATGCAGGTCGATCGTTTTGGTGAGAAAGTCGCGATTGGGCCAGCTTGCGAGGACTTTTTGGAAGACCACACTTTTGTACATGATTCGTGTAGACAGATTTGTATTTTTGGGGGTGATGTAACCACATGATCTTATTTTGATATGCGATGTACTGTAAAACATGTAAAAACGATATGGTGGTCATGATTTATGAAAGCCCAATGGCAACGTTCTCACTACATGCTTTGTTGAGTTATTTGTTTTATATTATAACATGAGATGTTATGTGGTTGATGGATGTTACTATATATGCATATTTATTATACTTACTATGACCTAACCAATATGATAATCTTTTAGAAGATGCCTCCACGACGCGATGTACGCATGCCTACTACTGTGGCGGAACTCCACGGGATAATTGTCGCAACTATAGCACAATATGCGGCCTCCCAAGCAGGAACAAGCGGGAGTATCTCGAACAACAACGGCAACAACAATCCACCCAATGGTAATGTTAAGTCGTTTGAGACATATTACGATACATTTGGATATTTCTAGCACGTCCGCTGATACCATCTGTAAATTCTAACGTATGTGCAGGGTGCACCTACAAACAATTCCTTGACTGCAAGCCAGTAAATTTTGACGGCACTGGAGGTGCTGTTGCGTTCGTCCGGTGGACTGAGAAGACAGATTATGTTCTAAGAATGAGTAAGTGTACTCCCGAGCAACAAGTGACATACATCTCAGGGCTGTTTCTGGATGGTGCCCTATCGTGGTGGAATCTGCAAGTGCAAACTTTGGGAGAAGCGACAGCTTATGCGTTAACCTGGAATGAGCTGAAAGAGCTAATGAGGAAGAAGTACTGCTCGCGAGCTGAAATACAGAAGCTAGAAACTGAGTTCTGGCACCTAAAAATGAATGGTCCTAAAATTGCAGAATATGTTCAGAGGTTTCATGATTTGTCCCATGTAGTGCCGTACATGGCCACTCCCGAATTTAAACACGTTGAGCGCTTTATCTGGGGATTGGCACCCCAGATCATGAGCATGGTTACCACGTCCAAGCCTGCAACGATCACGGAAGCCATCGACCTCAGTGTGGCACTTACTGAGGAAACTATTAGATTGAACAAGTTTTCCATTTCTGAACTAAAGAAGAATGAGACTCATGTGGAGTCGTCTGGTGAACACAAATAGAAATTTTCCAACTTCAAACAAGGTACCAGCAGTGTGAGCAAGAAGGGTGAGTCGAGCACACCGACCAGGGCCACAACCGGTGTCGAAAACAAAGGGAAGGGTTACATGGGCACTCTGCCCAAGTGTGATAAATGCCAGCGCCATCATTCTGGCCAGTGCAAATTGAGGAAATGTGAGTCATGTGGGAAGAACGGCCACTCAAAGGATACATGTTGGGTCGGAACTGGTGCTGGGCGTGTTGGTAATCGAGGCTATGGGAATGGTAATGGAAACTGCCAACAGGGAGGAAATGGCGGAAATGGAAACTGTGGAAATCTTGTGAACCAAGCTGGGAGTGGAAATCGCAACCAAAACAACACTCAAGGTGGAAATGGAAATGGTAACGGTCGGGGACCGGGATGTTTCAATTGTGGAGACGTCGGGCACTTTAAGAGGGAATGCCCAAAGTTGAACCAAGAACGAGGAAGAGTATTCCACATTGGCGCAAGGGAAGCGCGCCAGGATCCAAACGTTGTCACTGGTACGTTCCCTATAAACCAACGCTTAGCATCTGTCCTGTTTGATACTGGTGCCAATTATAGTTTTGTATCGTTAGAATTTAAGAATATGATTGGATTAACTGCTAGTAAGTTAGACGTTCCGTACTCGATTGAATTGGCGAATGGGAAACTAGTTGAAACGGGTGAAGTCATCAGAGGATGCATGATAGAACTGGGAGGACACGAATTTACGCTAGATCTACTGCCAGTGGAGTTGGGAAGCTTCGACGTGGTAGTAGGAATGGATTGGTTGTCAAGCAACAAAGCCGAGATCGTTTGTCACGAGAAGACCATTCGCATCCCAATGAAGAATGAAGAAACGATCGTAGTGCACGGGGAGAAGCGTGATACGCCTCTGAGGATCATTAGTTGTCTGAAAGCTAGAAAGTGTTTACAAAAAAGATGTGTTACATTCTTGGCACACATCGTGGATAAAGAGGCTGCAGAGCTAAAGATCGAAGACATTCCAGTCGTAAAAAAATATCCTGAAGTCTTTCCAGAAGACTTGCCAGGATTACCGCCCCAAAGGCAAGTCGAGTTTCACATTGACTTGGTCCTAGGTGCCGCGCCGGTAGCTAAGGCACCCTATAGACTTGCGCCTTTGGAAATGCAGGAGTTGTCGACGCAACTTCAGGAGCTATTGGATAAAGGATTTATCAGAGCAAGCTTCTCAGCTTGGGGAGCTCCGGTTCTGTTCGTCAAAAAGAAGGATGGTAGTTTTCGTATGTGTATAGACTACCGCGAGCTTAATAAGTTGACTATCAAGAACATATATCCTTTGCCAAGGATTGATGACCTGTTCGATCTGTTGCAAGGTTCGAGCTTTTATTCAAAGATCGACCTTTGATCAGGATATCATCAGTTAAGGATACAAGAGGAAAGTATCCCAAAGACAGCCTTTAGGACTCGTTATGGACATTACGAGTTCCTGGTTATGCCGTTTGGGCTGACAAATGCACCAGCAGTGTTCATCGATTTAATGAATAGAGTTTGTAAGCCGTACCTCGACAAGTTCGTGATTGTATTCATTGATGACATTTTGATATACTCAAGGATGAAGGATGAACACGAACAGCACTTAAGAGCTATTCTAGAACTACTTAAAAAGGAGAAGTTATACGCTAAGTTCTCGAAGTGCGAGTTCTGGCTGTGTGAAGTCCAATTTCTTGGACATGTGGTTAATGGAAATGGAATCCATGTGGATCCCACAAAGATCGAAGCGATAAAGGACTGGGAGACTCCAAAGACGCCAACCGAGATTCGACAGTTCTTAGGTTTGGCTGGTTATTATCGAAGGTTCATTGAGAATTTCTCAAAAATCGCTCAACCTTTGACCTCCCTCACACAGAAAGACACGAAGTTTGATTGGGGAGACAAACAAGAATAAGCGTTTCATTTGTTGAAGAACAAGCTTTGTGATGCACCGATCTTATCGCTACCTGAAGGAACGGACGACTTCGTGGTATATTGCGACGCTTCGCGTCAGGGATTAGGCTGCGTGTTGATGCAGCGACAGAAAGTTATCGCGTATAATTCTCGCCAGTTGAAGGTCCACGAGAAAAATTATACCACGCACGACTTGGAACTAGGCGCGGTGGTATTCACGTTGAAGATCTGGCGACATTACTCATATGGCACGCGATGCACGATCTTCACTGATCACAAGAGCCTGCATCACATATTTGACCAAAAGGAGCTTAACATGAGGCAAAGACGCTGGGTTAAACTATTGAACGACTATGATTGTGAGATCAAGTATCACCCAGGGAAGGCGAATGTGGTCACCGATGCCCTGAGTCGAAAGGAAAGGATCAAGCCCATAAGGGTAAGGGCTTTGGAAATGATTGTCCAGATAGACCTCTCATGGCGCATTCGTGCCGCGCAGAGAGAAGCACTTAAAGAAAGGAATATTGAGGATGAGTATCTCCGTGGGATGGAGAAGCAGTTGGTACCCAACGAGGAAGGAACTTTATGCTTCATGAAACGAATTTGGGTTCCTTTGTTTGGTGGTTTGCGGAACGTTATTTTTTATGAGGCTCACAAGTCACGGTACTCGATTCATCCCGGAGCGGATAAGATGTACCAAGACCTAAAGGACTTTTACTGGTGGCCAAGGATGAAAGGTGATGTAGCGATATACGTTGGTAAGTGTTTAACTTGCGCCAAAGTAAAAGCCGAATACAAAAAACCGTCAGGTCTCTTGCAGCAACCTGAAATACCCAAATGGAAATGGGAGCAGATCTCAATGGACTTCATAACGAAATTGCCAAAGACGCCCAAGGGCCACGATACAATTTGGGTAATAGTAGACCGTCTAACTAAGTCTGCGCACTTCCTGCCAATCAAGGAGAAAGACGACACGAGTAAACTTGCTAAAATATACATGAGGGAGATTGTTCCACGACATGGAGTGCCTCTCACAATTATCTCTGATAGAGATGGACGCTTCGTGTTAAGGATTTGGCAATCCTTCCAAGAAGCTTTTGGTTCACAGTTGAATCTAAGTACTGCTTTTCACCCACAAACTGATGGCCAGAGCGAGCGAACAATTCAAACAGTGGAAGATATGTTAAGAGCATGTGTAATGGATCTGGGTGGTAGCTGGGATAATCATTTACCATTTGTCAAATTTTCGTACAACAACAGCTATCACACAAGTATTGGAGCTGCGCCATTTGAAGCTCTTTATGGACGCAAGTGTCGATCACCGCTATGCTGGGCTGATGCGGGTGATAGACAGCTTGTTGGTCCTGAAATAGTGCAAGAGATAACAGACAAGATCTTTCAAATTCGAGAGCGCATCAAGGCGGCTCGCAACAGACAGAAAGGCTATGCAAATCAAAGGAGGAAACCTTTGGAGTTTCAAGTTGGGGATATGGTTTTGTTAAAAGTTTCACCCTGGAAGGGTGTGGCACGCTTTGGGAAGCGTGGGAAGCTGAATCCACGTTACATTGGCCCATTCAGAATCCTACAAAGGATTGGGCTTGTGGCATACAAGTTGGACCTACCCGCTGAACTTAATGGTGTTCATGATACATTCCATGTATCAAATTTGAAAACGAGTCAAACACAAGAGACAGTGGTCATTCCTGCTGACGAAGTTCATATCGACGACACGCTCCACTTTGTTGAAGAACCAGTTGAGGTCACTGATTGGAAAGTTAACAAAACACGCAGGAGTAGTGTCAAGCTCGTCAAAGTTCGATGGAATGCAAGACACGGGCCAGAATTCACGTGGGAATGTGAGGATCATATGATGGAGAAATACCCCAATTTATTTCCCAAGACCCCTGCAACTAGAAGCAGAACCTAAAATTTCGGGACGAAATTTTCTCAACGGGGGAGAATGTGACAACCCTCACAATTACAGGTATCCGTACACTTAATTAATATTTAATTAGTGCTTAATGACTGTGCTTGAATACAACTGTGATAAACTGCTTTCTGATTTCTGTTACATACATACATATGCATCACATTTCATACTTTCACTCAATTTATTTCACACAAACTGTAGTGACAACCTTGATGCACAAAGCACAGTTAGCACATTGAGCGGATAACCCAGAAAACATGCTGACAATGCCAGCACCTAGACAGACAATGTTTTTGAGGCCAGTATGAGCCAGAGACAGGGTACTACACTAGTAGGGAGTATAGGGAAGTGAGGACCATAAAACTGCGTCACTAGGTGATAGTTATAGTGCCGGGAAGTCCCTAAAACACGCTTTAAGTGCAGAATTCTGCACTAAATAACAAAATTCGGCATTTAATAATGCTAGTAAAGTGCAAAAACTTGACAAACTAGTCCTAGATGCTTTCCAGAGTGTTGGGAATTAAATGTGTCACTAAAAGTATTATAAAAGACACTTTATGGATTAATTTAGCACTTTAACGGAACAACACCCAACCGAACAACCGGACTTTACCCGGAATACAAAAATATTGTCAAACACATTGTTTTTGTTTTTCTGAGCTAGTTAGGGTCCCCGAACACCCCAACGCATTTTATAAATAATAGCACATCATAACACACTAACTAAACATTCGAAAGCTAACTAGAATGTAACTAATACTCACAACCCAACCCAACCCTATACCCCCCCCCCCTTCGAAACCGGTTATGGGAGTGGGGACACCCCCATGATTCTTTTCATTATTTTATTTAATTGTTAGTGGATTAAGAAACATTATATACAATGGTTAAAGAGTGATGGTTGGTTTATAAACAAGCACAAGGGTTATGATCTTCTCATTCTCACAACAACATTTAGCAAACACTCTCTCATTCTCTTCCTTGTGTGTTCGCCTGAGAACACAAGCACCACCACCATCACCTTCAAGTTTCCTTCAAGCAATCTACACATATCCAAAGGTGCTAGTGATCATACAAACAAGCTTGGTGTGTTCGGAAGCTCAAGGACCTCTCTCGTTTTCTTTTAACCACCACTTTTTCTTCACTAGAACTCCCCTATCCTTGTGCTAGTGGTAAGTGTCTTAGATCTTCATCCTCTTCATGTTGTTGATGGATAATAGTCAAAAGAATGGTGAAATCTTAAGAAACACTAAGAACATAAGCAAAGTCTTGAAACATAAACTAACTAGTGATGAAGTAATGTTAAAATGATGATGAAATCATGATATACGTGTGTTGTTATGCTTGTTGTTTGTTGTTTGTTGTTTGCTAGTTGAAATGATATAGTTCATCACCTGGACTTGCTAGATCATGTTTTAGAACATGAACTAGAAAGATGTGAAAGTTAGAGGTATGTGGATGATGAAATCATCCACACATAAACTATGAACTTGGATAAATAAAATGTTTTCTTGAAAAATAAAGATTAAAGTAAGTTATAATCTTGTAGATCTAAAGATCCATGAGTGGTTCTTCGAAGGAACCAAGTGAAAAGTATGAGTTCTGTCAAAACTTGGATCTTACATAAACTTAACACATTTTTAGTGAATAAACAAGTGTAGAAACACTTGTGTAATAAGAAAATTCCACAAAGAAATATTTTTAGAAAATATGACTAGAAGTTGTGAATATTCAAACTCTTTAAAAATGAAGTCTTTAAAGAACTAATCTCATTTTGGATGGTAACAAGACTTACTAAGTGTGCTAGAAATTACTACATGCTTTTATAAACTTTCAAGTTCATAAGTTTATAGTTTATGCTTGTTTTTTACTAGTTTGGTAAATAAAGGTTGTATGTTGTTGATGATGAATTGATTGAATGAATTTTTGAAAAGAAATTGATATGCTAGTAAACATAGACGCCTCCAGTTATAAAGGAAACTCTGGCGAAATTTTTCTAAAATCCAACACTTAGAAAATATTTTTCTAGCAAGTGTTTACAACTATATTTTTAACCTTGTTTTCAAAATAAACTTCGCCATGATTTTTATTACGAAAATACTAAGTGCCGGAGGTTGGTTTTCGTAAATAAAATTTAATAAATATATATCTAGAATATATATTCTATACTAAAACGCTTGTGTGATTGTTTGTTTATTTTGTGAACTAGTTATATTATTTTTAGGGCAAAATAATAAAACTTGTATATACCATGAAATTACGACTCCAAAATAATACCAAAACTCTCGGGAAGTAAAATATAATATTTTTGGGAAAAAATAGATATATTTTGAATTAAGAGGCTTTAGACAAATAATTTAAATATATTTTTCTAAGTGGGACTTAAAATATATTTTTCGGAATTACAAATGTGCATGTATAAATACCCCCATCCTTGGGAAGGAAATACACATATAAAATACTTGAGAAGTGTGGATACGAAATAGTTGCCTAACTATTTTTCCTAAAAACAAAAGTTAAGTTAAAATAATTATTATTATTTTAATAAGTAGTCACAAACTTGGGATAATATCAAAGTAACGCAATTCAAAACACTAAACCCTAAGCCAAGGCACGGCCCATCCGTCTAATAGGCATTAGTACGTGTAGGTCGTCGCGTAGCAGACCGAGTTTGGATTGACGATTCTATTCAGGAGACGCACTTCTGTGAGTTCATGTCCCCCTTTTTCTCTTAACTGTTTTCTGTTTTATACTTCTGGGGTGGAATACATATTACAACTATTACAAACATTTATTTACATGGTATGGTTAGCGTAGGGAGGATTTTTACTACTAGATCATGTGAAGGGTGGGTACAACACATAAGGCCATTAATCCTCGTTGTTAGGACCGAGGGACACAAGAGTGATAGATCTATTTGGGTGTAGCGAGCCCGCACCCGTGAGGCCGGGGCGGCCCATAGAGGTGACTGTGTCTTACAGTCGAAGCCCGGTAACAAATTTGCTAGGTTTGAGTTTTCCTGCACCTTTTCACACATACCAGTGGCTTTGCAACCCATTGGTGATCTCTTTTTCCTTATTGCTACATACCAGGGACGTTCATACATACTTTAAAGGTTTAAACTTACTCACTTTTACATGAACTCGCTCAACTTTTGTTGATTTTTCAAACTACATGTATTTCAGGAAATTAATGGATCTGGCGAAGTGTGCAATTGTGTCAAGCTGCGTAATGAATAATGATGTCATCCAGGTTTAGGAGGTGTAACTCTTACCTGGACGGGTTACATGTCTTTAAACCATGTTTTATTGAAGTCTTTTATTGTGTCATGTGAACACGTTTTAATTATGTCATGGTCGTAACTTGTTTTATGTGTCGACAATTTAAACAATGATGTTGTGGTAACTTTAAACTTAATGAATGGATGATCATCATGTGTTTTATTTTCATATAGCATTGTTATGATTGTTGCTATGGTATTAAGAAGTCACACCAAACTAAACCCAGGCTTCCGCAAAAGCTAGGGTGTGACACAGTCTTGGCAACTGAAATTTATTTCAGTAATATTTTGGCGAGTTTATTTTTATAGAATAATAAAAATAATTTAGAACGCCATAAAGCAGGATTTAAATACTAGATAAAATACCCGGTACCCAGTTAAACACCTGTTTTTATCTAATTTACCATCAAATATTACATTTAACCCCCCCTTCTCAACTTACGGTTATATGGGGTGGCCCCCACCAAAAATTTTGCCAAGATCTTGCAATATTCTACTTGATTTTCTTTTGCCAAGAGTTAGTGCATGCCTACTTCTTAAATCTTGCAAATCCCTCCATATCTTCTATATATCTTTACAAGATCATAACAAATCTACCAAAGATCACAAATCCCTCACTCTCCCTCCTCCCAAACCGTCCACACCTCTCTCTCTCTCCATCTTCAAACCTTCAATCTTGTTCTAGTGAATCAAGCTCCATTTCTAGCAAACCTCAAGTTGGTGTGAAGATCCAAGGGTGTTTCCAAGGTGCTTTCAAGTGATTTCAAGCTCCCTATCATCAAAATCTCATCCCACAACCTACTTGAATCTTGAAGGTATAACATTTATGTTTAAATCATACTTTAGATTCTTGGTTGTTCTTGATGATTTGAAGTTTCTCTTGAATCTTGGAATTTTCACTAAACTTGAAATCTAAAATGAAATGGGTCATGATACAAACAAAAATGGTGATGTTCATGTGGGTGTGTATAACCATACATATATATACATGTGTGTATGAGTTTTGAGCTTGATTGTTGTTAAGTACTTGTTTAAGTTGTTGCTTGTTCTTGAAAAAGAGTTAAAATGCAAGTGTTTAATGATCTATGTATGTTATGTTAAATGACCCAGTACATCAGCAAATAAACCTGAATATATCACATATTTGATGCATTTAGATTAACATAAAATGATGATGTTATGATAGTATGCTTTAGGCACTTGTACATAAGGATACATGTTGATTTAAAGCTCAAGAGGTGATAAAAAAAATGGTTGTATGACAAAAATATTTTTGAACAGGTTATAAACACTAAAAATAACATTATTTGGTATATTATAATGGCATGAAACTTTGACATAGGTTTGATAGGTTTGCATGTTGTACGTATAGCTTAAAAAGTGGTAAATTATGTGAAATTTGCATGATTTATGTGCTTTATGTAAGACCTGCACTATCATGAGTATAACCATTATTTTATTCAGTAAATAACATGGGTTATGTTAAAATTTCAAGTCGTTTCGATTTGGTATGGTTCGGGTAACGTTTGATTCAAAACTATGCGGTAAAACGGTCAAAAAATCGACTTTTCGGAGGATTTTTATTAAACTGTTTTAGATCAGTAACCAAACTGATATTTTTGAAATAAAAACAAGTATTTTAACTTATATTAAGTTTACTTGGTGTTTGGTTAGTCATACGTGACTTCCGACGCCCAAAAATGTCACCGAAACGCTAAAATAAGTGTTTTTCGACATACACTAGAATGGGTTGTTCATGGGTAAATTTTAGGTGTTACAATGTGCTATGTGTTTTACAATATGTGTATGATGACATGATAATACTTGACAAGATTATGAGTATTACGCTAACCCATGTATATAAATACACTAATATAATAAAAAATAATAACTTTTCGAGAAATCTCAAAGTTATGTGAAAATTCTAAGTATCGGAGAAACTTATGCATTTTTGTGAGTTTTGATTATTAAATCATTCTTATTTAATTTAGGACGAATAAACAATTTGAGGGATTGTATTAACATATAAAAACGCACCCAAAGGTGAGTACATAGATCCCCTCTTTTTACTGTTTTCGATTGTTTTGGGGTGATTCATATGTATCAAAACGATTTCGATATTCTAACGATGGTTTCAAAAACGATTAAGATGGTTTATACAAAACTAATAATGATTTCGATAATGTGAACGAACTTGTTGGTGGTAGTTACATAACGAATGACATTCATTAGCATTGATCAAGCCGACCAGTATTAGGTTATGGTACCATAGGATCTGACAAATCCTGTTATTAGACCGCACCCATGGTTATGTGTGGGTTACGTGGATAACGACTGAATCTGATGATTGTTAACTTACCCTTTGGAGGTTTGTTAATGCAAGACCGAGTTGAACGATGGACGAGTCACAAAGGTCTGAATGTTATTAGCGAGATGACCAAAAGTAGTTTTCACAATTAAAACGAGAACGATTTGTATGAGAACGATTTGTACGAGAACGATTTGTACGAGAACGATTTTGAACGATTGAACGATTATGAATGATTTAAACAAGTGAACGATGATTTATAACGAGAACGAGTTAAACGATGTCACACAACGATGTTTACGAAACTATATAAACCATACGAGTTTTATTACGAGAACGATTTATGATTTGGTTTACATAAACAAATGTTTTGGGTTTAGATTCATGGCATCGAGGTTTATAAATTATGACCAATCTGTTTTGACTTGGTTATTCATTTTACAATACAAACATTTTACAAAACAAGGTTTCAAATATCAATTAACAAAGTTGTACGAGATATTTCAACGAGCCATGAATCTGACGCTCACACAAAAACTATGTGCTCGCCAGCATTTCTTTGCTGACTTTGTTTTTACATATGTTTCAGGTGATATTGCTTAATGTTGATTGCATGCTCACTTAGGACTGGACGAGGCCATAGTGATTTAATAATGATGATAGACTATGTTTGACTTGTTTGTTTAACTTTAAGACAATGTTTAATATTCAATAAAACGAAACTCTTTGTATCCATGGTTTGAAACAATAATTCTGTTACAACACTCCCCGACGTTTCCGCAACGATTTGTTGTTTTACGTGGTCGGGGTGTGACACTAGAAGATAGAACAAGGATGATCCGAATCAAGAAAGCTTCGAGGAAGAGAGGATGTGGCTGTCGGCTTCGAGAGGAGAGGAAGAGAGAATAGGGTTTGTGTGTTTTGTGCGTTTTTGCAAAAAATGAGGAGTATACACCCTCCTCATAGGTTATGCATGTAAAGGAGTGGGCCAAACCCTTGCATGGGCTGCCCTTGGTTACGAGTTCAAAGGGTGTGGCCCGAATGGCCATATACGATTAGATAGTCTTATGCGATCGAAGGTTATTAATTATTCGCACTTGTAATCACACATAACACGTAACATATACTTATAATCATTCATTAAAACAAACATATTAATTAGTCACATAGAGTTCATAAAAGTTACATCAAGCACAAAAATAGGTTCGAAAATACGAGTTGTCACATCATCCCCAAGTTGAAAGAAATTCTGTCTCGAAATTTTGCACGTAGTTACTGAGGAAGCTAGTTAGGTTGCGTGGTTTCCTGGTTTTCCTGGGGTGTCACATCCTTCCCCCGTTGGTTTGGAATTTCATCCCGAAATTCCGCAGTAGCTTCAGCCTCAGTAGTGGTTTCACCTTTCTCGAACAACTGGGGATACTTGTGTTTCATTTGGTCTTCTCATTCCCAGGTAAACTCTGGGCCACGATGGGAGTTACAACGAACTCGAACAATGGGTATCCTGGTACGTTTGAGAACCTTAACGTCTCGGTCTGTAATCTCTACTGGTTCCTCGACGAATCACAGCTGATCGTCGATGGTGAGTTCCTTGAGAGGAACTATGAGGGTCTCATCTGACAGACACCTCTTCAGATTTGAAACATGGAATACATTGTGAATTCCACTGAGTTCTTCAGGTAGATTCAGCCTATAGGCCACTTTGCTAATTCTCTCAGTGATTTCGAAAGGTCTAACATAACGTGGATTTAGCTTGCCTCGTTTACCAAAACGAATCACACCCTTCCAAGGTGAGACTTTAAGTAGCACTCGATCCCCAACCAAGAACTCGAGCGGTTTCCTGCGCTTATCAGCATAGCTTTTCTGACGGTCACGAGCTATCGCCTTTTGTTGTCGTATTTTGGCAATCTTTTCTGTCGTGTCGACGACGAGTTCGGGGCCAGTGATTTGGTTGTCACCAACTTCTGCCCAACATAGGGGTGATCGGCATTTCCGCCCATACAACGCCTCGAACGGAGCAGCCTGGATGCTGGTGTGATAATTGTTGTTATACGAAAACTCCACCAAAGGTAGGTGTCTTTCCCAGCCGTTACCAAAGTCGATTACGCATGCTCGAAGCATGTCTTCAAGAGTTTGAATGGTGCGTTCCGACTGCCCATCCGTCTGTGGATGATACGTTGTGCTTATGTCTAGACGCGAGCCAAAGGATTTGTGCATCGCTTGCCACAAATTAGAGGTAAAATGTGGATCACGATCAGAAATGATGGAGGTTGGCACCCCGTGCCTCGGAACTACTTCCTTCAGGTAGACGTCTGCTAGAGTGGAAAACTTATCTGTTTCTTTGATAGCCAAGAAGTGTGCAGACTTGGTTAATCGATCCACTATCACCCAAATGGTATCATTTCCCCGTTGAGATCTAGGTAAGCCAGTAACGAAGTCCATGGAAATTTGCTCCCATTTCCATGTGGGAATCTCTGGTTGCTGAAGCAGGCCTGATGGCTTCTTGTATTCGACCTTGACTATTGCACAAGTCAAACATTTACTAACATAGGTCACTATATTAGCTTTCATGTGGGGCCACCAGTACGTAGTCTTGAGGTCATGGTACATCTTATCTGAACCAGGATGTACTGAGTAACGAGACTTGTGTGCTTCATCCATCACAAGCTCATGTAGATTACCATAAAATGGAACCCAGATACGCCCTGCCAAGTAGTAAGCGCCGTCTTCCTTTTGTTCTAACAGTTTCTCCAATCCTCACAGGGACTCAGCCCTGAAGTTCTCTTCTTTCAATGCTTCAACCTGAGCATCACGAATTTGGGCAGGAAGTCTAGAGTGAATGGTAAGCTGTAACGCACGTACACGCTTAGGTTTGGTTTCTTTACGGCTGAGGGCGTCAGCCACCGCATTGGCTTTGCCTGGATGGTACTTGATTATGCATTCATAGTCGTTAAGGAGTTTGACCTATCGACGCTGTCGCATGTTCAACTCCTTCTGATCGAAGATATGTTGGAGACTCTTGTGATCGGTGTAAATGGTGCACTTGGTACTGTACAAGTAATGCCTCCATATCTTAAGAGCAAACACCCTGCTCCCAACTCCAAGTTGTGAGTAGTGAAGTTCTTTTCGTGAACTTTAAGTTGGCGTGATGCGTAAGCAATGACTTTTTCACGTTGCATCAACACACAACCAAGCCCTTGGATTGACGCGTCGCAATACACTACCAAATCGTTTGTGCCTTCGGGCAACGAAAGGATAGGTGCACTACAAAGCTTCAACTTTAGCTGCTGAAATGCAGATTCCTGAGCATCACCCCAATGGTAGGTGACACCCTTCTGAGTAAGAACGGTGAGAGGCTGCGCAATCTTTGAGAAATCCTTGATAAACCTTCTGTAGTAACCCGCCAAACCTAAGAATTGACGGATTTCAGTTGGAGTTCTAGGTGCAGGCCAATTTTTTATTGAGTCAACCTTGGATGGATCAACGTGAATCCCATCCTCATTAACCACGTGGCCTAGGAAATGGACTTCACAAAGCCAGAAGTCACATTTTGAAAACTTAGCATAAAGTTGTTCTGCTCGAAGAAGTTCCACAATGAGTCGCAGATGATGCTCGTGTTCCTCCTGACTCTTGGAGTAGATCAGGATGACATCGATGAATACAATAACAAACTTATCTAAATAAGGTTTGTAAACTCGTTTCATAAGATCCATGAAGACCGCTGGTGCGTTTGTCAGTCCGAAAGGCATAACCAGAAACTCGTAGTGTCCATAACGAGTCTTGAATGCCGTTTTAGAGATGTCCTCATCCCGGACTCTCAGCTGATGATAGCCCGATCTCAGATCAATCTTAGAGTAGAAGCTCGACCCTTGCAACTGGTCAAACAGGTCGTCAATGCGAGGAGGAGGGTAGCGATTCTTCACGGTCACCTTGTTGAGTTCGCGATAGTCAATGCACATTCGAAAGGTGCCATCTTTCTTCTTCACAACAAGATTGGAGCTCCCCAAGGCGAAGAGCTAGGACGAATGAAACCCTTGTCCAAACGCTCTTGTAGTTGTGCAGACAGTTCTTCTAGTTCTGATGGGGCTAAGCGGTAAGGTGCACGAGCTATAGGCGCTGCTCCAGGAGCTAGCTCGATTTGAAACTCGACCTGACGATGGGGCGAAAGACTAGGTAATTCCTCAGGGAATACCTCAGGAAAGTCGCGTACAATCGGAAAATCTTCAATCTTCTTCTCTTTCGTTGAAGTGTCCGTAACGAGAGCTAGAATAGCGGTGTGGCCCTTTCGCAAACACTTCTGGGCCTTAAGAAAAGAGATGATGCTCACAACAACACCACTCTTGTCGCCATGAATTACAAGAGGTTCCTCAACAGAACGAGGAATGCGGACGATTTTCTCCTTGCAAAGGATCTCTGCTTGATGTTGGGATAACCAATCCATCCCAATGACGACGTCGAAGCTACCAAGAACGATGGGGATAAGGTCGATAGAGAAGGTCTGACCAGCAAGAACAAGATTACAACCCTTAACTATGTGTGTGGCTTCAAGACTTTTACCGTTGGCTAGTTCTACAACATGCTTGGGGTTTAAGGGAATTGGGGTACGCTTAAGCATCTGACTAACTTTTAAGGACACATAACTAGTATCGGCACCCGAATCGTATAAAACAGAAAGAAAGAAATCATCCAGTAGGAACTTACCCGTCATGACGTTGGGATCGTTCCTTGCATCACCCTGACCAATCACAAATGCATGTCCCCTGGCACCATTGCCATCGTTGTTACCCCCATTGTTGTTTCCATTTCGTTGGTTGTTGTTGTTGTTCTGATTCTGGTTCAGCTGTGGACAGTTCCTCTTGAAGTGGCCTTCAGCACCACACTGAAAACACCCTTTATTATTACCCGGTTGTTGTTGCTGCTGCTGCTGCTGGTTCTCTGGAGCTTGTTGCTGCCGCTGATGATTCTGATTCGTAGGATATGGGCTCCTGCAATCCTTTGCTGCGTGACCAGGTTTGTTGCATCTATGACAACGACCTTTGCTACACGTCCCGTTGTGGGGCAAATTACAATGGTTGCACTTAGGTTGATTTCCCTTGTACCCTCCTTGACCTTGATTACCAGAGGATTATTGGATAGGGCTCTTGTAGTCTTCAGTCCTTCGTTGCTGAGCCTGAGACTAAATAGAAGTTGAACCCTTGCTCGAATTTCCTTCCCACTTGCGCTTGTTGTCGCTAGGAGCATCAGAAGTAGTGGTAGCACTAATACGCTTTGGCAACCTGTTCTGCTCAACTACCTGATCAGTGAGACGGTGGGATAGTTGTATAACTCGCTGAATGGTAGGGAGATTAGCTTAGGTAACCATGCTCTGGATTTCTGGCACCAAACCTTTGATATGGAGCTCGATACGCTTGACGAGAGGATCTACCATGGTAGGACACAGAGCAGCTAGTTCATTCGATCTCTTAGTGTACGCCTCGATTTCAGACCCCCTTATCTTCAAATTGTAGAACTCCACTACTAGCTTGTGTATGTCATCACGATGACAGTACTCTTCAAATTGCAGCTGCCAACCCTAGCATTTGAACCTGAGCGTTCCACCAAGTGAGCGCACTACCTTCAAGAGTTCCTGTAGCAAATTTCACCCTACTAGCAATAGGGCAATCACACATTTCGAAAACAGATTCGATCTTCTCGAACCAGTGGAGAAGACCTGCATCTCCTTCTATACCACTGAAGGTACTAGGACGACAGTCCATAAAGGTCTTGAATGTACACACTCAAGGCTGAGCATTCTGACCTGTTGCGCGAGAAAGAAAGGACAAGGTTAAGCACGAGAGTTGGTCCACGAGTGTAGGATCTAAACATCCTAGAATAGGTCAAGATGGCAGGTTATACCTCCTGCTTAAGCTACTGTGAGAGCCTCAGCAACTCGTTCATTGATCAGAGCCGTCAGCTGGGCTTGAGTCAAGTTCAGGCGTCCGCTCATGATCTTCATATCGAAGTAAACACAAGTGAGAAAGGTGTCGCGAAAGTGCGTAAGTATGGGATGACAGAAGAGAGCAAGCAAATAGGGTTTCAAGCAACAATTGTTTACACTAACTAAGCATACCATGATCAATGCACTACTTTAACTAACAGGCAGGCAATACAAACACAAACCATATTACCTATAGTGTTGAGTCTTGCACGTGGAGCGAAGTGTCGTTGTGGATCGTTGAGCACTGTACAGGTTATAGTCTGGTTTTGTCAAAAAGCTTTTCCCCTTTTTAAAACCAAGTTCACTATAACCAATGGCTCTGATACCAATCTGTCACACCCCCAAATTCCACAAGCGGAGTATCACCGCATGGAGCGTGACATAACCAGGATCAAGCCACCAATCATATTGAACAATGTATTAAAGTAAATAAAAGACCAACCACAATATAATTGGTGTCCAAAGGAAAATTAACCAAGTTCAAGTTATCAGCGGAAGCATAAAGTTTAAAACCAAAATATAAGTTCAAAAGTTCAAATGTTTTAACATGGAACTTAACAGTCCATGCCCCACAACGACCTCTCTTTCTCGTGCAAGCTCCAAGTAAATACCTAACGACCTGCAAGGCATATAGTAACGAATCAACAACAAAGTTGAGCGAGTTCACAGTTGGTGTTCATTTTAAAGTTGTTCCAAAAACCATGAGTTAACGAATTCCTTGTTTCCCAAACCATAACCAGTGGGGGCTACCCCATGTTAACCACTAGACCCGTTACCATATCGACTACTGACTGAAGACATGTTAATGTGCCCTGCGTCAATGTCTATCATCATTGACTAAGTGTCCAGATCCATTAGTCCACTCCCATCCTCTGCGGCACGGTGTGAGGCTTGTCAAACCTAATAGCGCTATTTAACTAATGACCCGTTCGCCAATGGCCCGGCGATTAAGTCGATAAAAAAATGAGGGACTTCATGATAGAGTTTTGTCTAGTAAGTTATACGTTGTCATCCTTCCTACGGAGGATGGAGGTACGTAATCTACCCAAGGAGAATACGCAGGTATAATTTTGTCATCCTTCTCATGGAGGATGGAGGTACATATTCTACCCAAGGAGAATATGCAGGTTCCGTTTTAGTTTCTTAACCCATTCCCAAACTATCGGGAATCCCATGCCTTGTAGAAAGTGTGAACTCACCTTAGGTTAGCTTGGTAGATAGACGAAAGGTCAATCGAGCTGCTAGAGGTCAACCACGTCCTAACATGGTTACCGAATAAGTCAGGTCTAGGTTCAAGTAGTGCACATAGGTTTACACATAAGCTGACTGGTTACGAACACGCAATGATCATGGCAAACACGTAAGATCACGTTAACAGTCAACTACACATAAAGCTCAACTTGTGCGACTTAGATGATTGGGCTCGCACAAGTTCAATGGCCCAACATTCTTGTGCGATTTAATAAATGAAGCCTATTAATCCTTCGGCCCAACCTGTTGTGCGTCCAGCACAATCTTGTGCGACTCACAACGGGTTGTGCGACTGAAACTAAACCCAGCCCAAAACATGCAATCCAAACCTATACGGCCCAACCAATTAAACAGATAATTAACTTGTGCGGTCCATTTAATCTTGTGCGACTGTATCAACTTGTACGATTACAAATGGCTTGTGTGATTGGAACCTACTTGTGCGACTGAGTTTTGGGCTTTAAGGCCCAATCACATAATAAGGTTTAATCAGCTGTGTGTGGCCCAAGACTTGTGCGATCGGCACTTCCTTGTGCGATCCACATGTCTTGTGCGATCATGCAATTTCTATGTTGTACACTGTGCTTAAACGGTTGCACCAAATCTTGTGCGACTGTATTGTGAGACCGGCTTGTGCGATCAGTATTAGATTTCCATATTTTATGGAACTCAGTTACACTTTCCATTTATCCGATCCATTCTAATAATTTCCAACTTTGTAAAAATTCGATCAAACTAACAGATTTACCAATTAATTTGTATGAACCCTAATTAATCATATAACAACTCATCATCATCATCACATCGAATCAAATAGCAAGATTAACATCAAGATCCTCAATTCATCATTCAATAACTCCAGCCAAATCTTATAATCCATCCAAATCCAAACACATATAGCCGATTACATTCATTCAGTTCTAGCTCATTATTATCATCACATGATTATCAAACCCTATATTGAACTAACATATTACACATGTGAGCTGATTTACATGAACACTAACCTCATCAATTTATATCATAATCAATCATATATCATTCGTAACTCATTATGTAGGAAACATATAAATCACAATATCATCTAACAAAACAATAATCATGAAACACTAACCGGTTAGAAGGTAGAACAAGGATGATCCGAATCAAGAAAGCTTCGAGGAAGAGGGGATGTGGTTGTCGGCTTCGAGAGGAGAGGAAGAGAGAATAGGGTTTGTGTGTGTTGTGCGTTTTTGCAAGTAATGAGGAGTATACACCCTCCTCATAGGTTATGCGTGTAAAGGAGTGGGCCGAACCCTTACATGGGCTGCCCTTAGTTACAAGTTCAAAGGGTGTGGCCCGAATGGCCTTGTACGATTAGATAGTCTTGTGCGATCGAAGGTTATTAATTATTTGCACTTGTAATCACACATAACACGTAACATACACTTATAATCATTCATTAAAACAAACATATTAATTAGTCACATAGAGGTCATATAGGTTACATCGAGCACAAAAATAGGTTCGAAAATATGAGTTGTCACAGAAGATCCAATACCTGGGTTATGCTATACTAAATGAAGAAAATTTTAACTATTCACAGGAGATTTTCAATGATCTTGTAAAAAATGTTAATAAAAAATCATTTTTATTATTTCCAAGGTTTTTAAGTTACTATTTTCAAAAGAAATTTTCAAAGGATAATGCTCAGGTGCTTATCCAAGGAAACCCTTTTCCAATAAACAGCCTAACCTCTGAAACCTTCACAAGGCTGTCAAAAAACTCCAAAACACAAACAGAGGTTCCTAAGCAGACTCTAGCAGCTACCACTGCTCCTTAGGATCCTGCTGTTGAGCCCATTGCTCAAGGTGATCACAGCAGCACAACCACTGCTGTGAAACCCACACCTAAAACCACCAAAAGACCTAAAAAGAAAAATATCCAAAAGCCCCCCAAACCCACTAAAAAGGTAACTCTGGAAGATGAGATCCTAGAGATTATACCAGTGATAACACCAAAGTCACCAATAACCACTGCTGCTACTTCCTCACAGCAGTTGGAAGAAAGATCTCAACCTGAGCCTAAAACTCCTCCTGCATCTTCTCAAAAAGATCAGGTTGTAAGCCAAGGGACACCACAATATGAAACAATTGATTCACTTGAATCTATGTTCAATAGCCTAGCTCCCGGGGCAAATTATCTTTCCACCCCTATCCTCACTTCACAAATTCCACCAACCATATTACCTCTATTGGATGTAGTTGATTTGGCCCAGACACAAATCAGTTCTTCTCAATCACCTGTTAATGAGAATATACCACAACAAGTGACTGAGTCTGGTGTTTCAATCTCTGCTAACCCACCAATAGTGGAGGTGTAACACCTCGCAAATTTCGGGTTTAATATGAAAACGACACGTGTCATGTCAAACAAAAACGCGTTGAAAAACCGGATTTAATAAAGATGTTTTCGGTAGGATTTAAAGTGGCGTCATGTTAAATTATTACCTCTGAACACCTCAATTATAAATCCCAAGACCCGATTTAATATTTTACACATCTATGCACCCTCAATTCAGGGAATTATTGCCAATAATGGAATTGGAAATGTATGATAGGATTCTACAAAGAAAAGAATGGAAACCCGTTGTTTTCGGGTCTTGTTATTGGATCCAATTGAAACAATGGATAATGGTAGGGTATGAGACTATTCTAGACACATTATGAAGGGCCCTAAGTGATAATTGATGCCCCAAAGTCAGAAGTTACGGCTGCCCTTTCGAAACACCAACAAAGAAAATAAAAAATCTGATTTATATGTCTCAGGCGGCCCGCCTGAGATTTGGTTAATCAGGACGCGGGCCGCGTCCGGTCTGCAGATGCAGAAAAACGGGCAGCAGCCTGTTTAGTGCAATTGTGACCCACTCAACCGGTTTTTCTTGCATGTAAACAACCCCTAGGCACCCCCTACATGCTAGAGACATGTGTTTATCATTTGTGGTCGATCATAGACTTTGTTGTCATAAATTCATGGTGCCAAGAACACTATAAAACCCACCTAAGTTGCAACCCTTTGATCATTCCATCCTCATTTCACTTCTGCTCATTTGTGGAACCTCCAAGCTGATCAAAGGCCTTCCTAAGCAACCATTAATCATCTAGTAAGTTGCTAATCCCTTCTAAATTAATTCTAGCTTTATAATTAGCTTAAAAGTCAATATATCGTGCTTAACGGTTGACTTCATGATTAAGTATCGATAGCTCAGTCGTATGTCAAATTAAAGGTACCGTTAGATAGGTAACTATATGGGTATTAAACCCTTATAAGGGCAAGTACCAATTCCAGACCTAACTAGGTCGTTTGTCGGGTCAAACGTTGACCGAAAAAGTCAACAGAAATTCAAAATATGATTTAATGCACGATTAATGATCCGAGAGGTGTGTAACCTGTTTTAACCTTAATATGACATGGTAATAAGTATAAAAACTTGTCTACGCTTGCCCGACTCGACAAATTTCTGTTTAAACCCGGTTCGGAACCGAAAGGCGCAAAACCTTGACTTTTGCTTTGACTTCGGTTCTGACCCGTTTTAGTTTGATTCGAAGATGCCTTAGTGCTTCATTAGAGTAGGGTTGCATGTTAGTATAAGTCTCTGTACTTGTTTCGTTGATTATCCGATGCATGCACACGTTTCCGTTAATCGCTTAAATTGGACCGTAATGCCCTTATGACCATACAACGAGAATTTTGAAAATGTGGAAGTACAATAATCTTAGTTACTGATTATTAAACATGTACGTAAATTTTCACGTCAATCGGAGGTCTAGATTAGGAGATATGCGCATTAGCGTAAATAATAAGCTTTTTATTAATTAAACGGCGCGATTAGCGCATAGCCTATCTAAACCCGATTTTCGGTACCAAAACTTTTACCCACTGATGTTAAATAATATTTTGGGATTTTTGAAGATTTTTAATTATTTTTAAACTGATCTTAAGCAAGGCTTATCGCATTGATTCGGTTAATACCGAATATGCCCTTTTAGGCCATAAAACGAGTTTTACGAATCCGTTTGATACCAATCCAATTGCCACTGATTTAAAATAATAAATAGAGTGTTTTGAGCCTGTTTTTCTGATCAGAAAACTCAGAATGGTATTTTAAACCGTACGTCGCTTAAAACGGCTTTATACGCGTATTAAACGCATAGTTTGGGTCTAGAACCACTTTATCACAAAAGAGTTTATACCAACTGTTGATACCTGTTAAAATTGATAATTTTTCTGATTAAACCAGACCCGTATCTCATAGGTATTATAAATCCCTTTTATAACCTTCAAAATGACCGAAATACCCCTACGGGGCATAATTAAGGATTAACCTCGTTATGGGCATTAGGGAAGATATCATAATGATATCACAACATATTTAAAGCGTATTAACTTAGGAAACCTGTTCGCGACCCTTTCGATTACCCGTCATGCGTTATACGCGTTCGGTTCGGTTTATGTAACTAGTTTGCATAAACTAGCCGAAACGGGTCAAACGATATCATTTTTATCTCAAAATCCAGAATGTGAATAATAAACCCATATTAAACAAGTCTTCAAACTTGTCGGGTCTGAATCACATTCTATCCGGTCTTCGCTTAATCGTGCGTACGAACCGTATCATTAAAACTGACTGGTCTAAGCTTAAGCTTAATCAAAGGCCCGTTAGTATTCTAATAGGTTATATTAAACCTTCGTTCCAGATTAGGAGAACCAGTAAAAGCTATCTGCAATTTATTCGATTAAGGAGTTATACTTGCAAAGGTAAATACTTTTAACTTATTTTCCCTATACGGGCTTGGGTTACGGTACATAGCGTACCGCTTGATCGGGCATCAAATCTCCACGCTTAGTGGGTAGTTGAATAATTTGATCGGCTCGTTTTAAACAGTCTTGTTTACTTTACAGCCTTTGGGGGGTTAATGACCATGTCCCGGATATCCTTGGCATTATCTTACGAGATAGCCACGACCTGAGCACGGGGTGTAGGCGTACACCGTCCGTGTATAACTCATTGATGTGGTGTGTCTATTGATCTTTAACCTGGACTAGATCCGGGCTACTGAACGCATAAGTAACATGCAAATCGTTCACAAGATTATAATATTAAATAATTCTCCCAAGTTAAATGAAATGTTTATGCCATGTGCATCCAAACCAATTTTCAATCATTTTATAAAATGAGTCAGTTGAATGTATTTACCAGTGTAAACTGACGTATTTTCCCAAAAAGATTAAATGCAGGTACTAGGCGAAATAGGCTGGGATTCTCCTAAGCATCATTAGAAGTCTCGCAAGCTTTAGATGCCGAAGTCTGTTGAACCATAAACAATGTTTTAATTCGATCCTACTGTGGATAAACACCGGATGATTGTGACTTTGTTTACAATAAATAAATTCGGTTGTATCTTTTTTTAAATTTGCTTCCGCTGTGCATTATTATATTGTGTTGTTTGACTATTACGTTGCCAACCACGTCACGATACTCCCCCACCGGGCCCACCGGTGACACGTGGAAATCGGGGTGTGACAGGTTGGTATCAGAGCCAACTCTGAGTGAATTAAACACTAGCCTTTTGTGTTTAATCTCAGTTACACAATTGCACATATTTAAACTTTCGAGTCTAGACTTATAACATAGGACAAATTCCACCTTATTCGGTTTTTGTTTTGTCCTTTAAGCTTTATATTTTTGTTATTGTTATCTTATGTTTTATTGACAGGAATAACAAAGATTCCTCCAAGATTCTTGCGTACGCGAGGACGCGGAAAGGGGCCGGTAGCCGCCCCCAACGATCACGAAGCAGGACCTTCGAATACACGAGGTCCTATCCCCGCCGAGAGTGATGGTACTCGACGGAACCAGAGAGGTCTCTTTCAACCGGCAAGACGGTCGGTTTCGAACAACTCGACGACTCCCGCTCAAGACTCCTACGGGCCACAATCAGAAAATGAGCCTGGAGACTCACACCATTCGCACATACCGTTACAGCGATCAATGTCGCACCGCCCTTTTGGAGACCCCACTCCATTCTTTCAAGGCCAGTTTAACCCGGCGAATTATATACAAGAACCAGTGGGTTTTAACCCATTGGGACCGGAGGACCATTTTTCTGGAGGAAATGATATGGACGAGGAAGACGACCCCGTAGAACCCGCATCAGGAACTCCCAACCACCCAATCGAGGTCTCGGATAGTTCCATTTATCACGGGCCACCCTATAATGGTCCAGATAGCTTCCAGGCTATCTTTACTCGGCACGAATGGTATTATACACCTCCTCACCATTCGTCGCCGCATGAGCAGCAGCAGCCTCACCATTCGTCGCCGCATGAGCAGCAGCAGCCTCACTATTCTTCGCCGCATGAGCAGCAGCAGCAGCATCATCAAGATTCCTCTGGGAATCACCAATTTGTGGCAGTTACGCCACCGCCTCCACCGCCACCAGTTCAACCGGCGCCTCCGCAACCGCAAAGACATATGAGAACCGGAGCCCGGATGACCACACGAAGAGAAGAGTTTCATTTCAGCTCTCCTCTACAATCAAGTGGCAGAAATTATCAGCCGGATCAAGAAGTTCCACAATTGGGTGGACCATCAAACCCCGTCGCGCAGCAACCGCCACCAATAGGTTTTGATAACCAGATACCGGCATACACGGGTCCTTCGATGTACAACCCGTTTGAGCCACCGACTCACACTAACCTCGGTTACGCTGAAGCCGACCCGTATTTGGTAGCAGCTAATTACAACGCCCTTAACCAGGAGGGACCGTATGGAGGTCCTTGGGGAGTAGGCTACCCAGCACAGGGATACCAGATGCCTACACAACCCCCGTACTACCAACAACCCCCGCCGTCTCTGCAGATGTCGCCACCACTGCATCAGGAGATCCTACAAAGTATTAGGGAGGTGCGGCATGAGGCACGGGAAGACCGAAGGCGTAACCAGGGGATGTTCAAGACCTTGACGAACTTAATCAAGGGAAAGAGCAAGAAGGATCAGTAAATCCTTTATGTGTGTATGTCTACTTTAAAATTAAGTCCCTGCGAGGACATTTATGTGTGTATGTAGTCCCTACGTGGACATTTATCTTTGTACCTAGTCCCTGCGAGGACATCTATTTAAGTAATCAGTCCCTGCGAGGACTTGTGTTTTAAATTTAACCCCTGCGCGGGTAAGTACTTGTTTGACCCCTACGTGGGAAATGGTTGTGTGAAAAGACCCGTTTAGGGCAATATGTAACCTATGTATAATTAATGGAATGTTTGTTTTATAAATTTCATGTTTGCCATTATGTGCATATATAAATTATAAATGAAGTAAATAAATTAAAATCATTCCTTTTTAAATTAATCTGCCTATGAAATTTATTTAATTAAGGATCTTAAAGTGTGAAACCTAGCCACGTGTCAAATATAAGACCGGGCCAAAATGGTAAGACCTATTTAAAAGATTCAATTCCCTGTTAACATCTTAAAACATGTTAACACTCCTGGCAGAAGTGATTCGTTAAAAATCACATACGTCATTTTTATAAAGGAATTCTTTAGAAGATTCCTAACCCAGTTTAATGATCTCTGAATCCTGGGTACATCATCAATTAAGATGATCATATTTTACCATACGTGGTAATATAATGCCTACGGGCCCTGCTCATTTCCATATGAGCCAAAAGACAGTGGTAGCTTTGACTCCCTGTCTAATAAAGGTAATGAACTAGGTTCAAACCTTAAAAAGTCTTGATTCTCTGAAGTCATAGCATATAATTTAAATTATCCATGTGACCAAGCCTTATGTGCTAATATATATTGTTATTGTTTATGTTAGGATAAATTTTAATTAAAATCCTAAATAAATACGATTGATAAGTTAACCAAATATGGTCTCTGTTTACCATGGTTAACGAATTACCCTAAGGGGTAATTCCATAATAAGATCCCAAATAAAAATATTGACCTTGTTCTCTGCAACAGTTCAATACAAATGGCTGACTCCAATGAAGTGAATAGCCATCCAGTGGAGCCGAATGAGAACGCCCAGATTACGTTAACGGGCGCTGAACTAAAAGCAATCATAGACGGCGCTATCACACAAGCTTTGGATAGACAGTATGAGGAATACAGTGGTACTCGGAGTAGGACCCACTCTGTATCACATTCAAAGCCAAGGACACATTCAGAGGCTCATAACAAGCCTCCTCCCAAAAAGGATGTACCAAAGAAAAACGGTGATGATCGCCAGTCCACCAACCACCAAAGTAATCCATCTCAGCAGTTGGTACTGCATCAGGGACACCGTAACAAGGGTTGCACATATAAGTACTTTGTGTCTTGTAAACCCAGGGATTTTACGGGGGAGAAAGGAGCCGTAGACTGCATGACGTGGCTGGATGAAATGGACACGGTCGTGGACATCAGCGGATGCGCTGAAGGTGATGTGGTTAAATTTGTCTCACAGTCCTTCAAAGGTGATGCGTTAGCTTGGTGGAGATCTCTGATGGAGGCCTCCGGAAAGATCCCGTTGTATGGTATGTCGTGGGATCAATTCATCGCCTTGATCAAGGAAAACTTCTGCCCTCAACATGAGGTGGAAAAGATAGAATCAGACTTTCTATCCCTGGTGATGAAGAACCTCGATTGTCAAGCTTATCTGACAAGCTTCAATACACTGTCTCGGCTGGTTCCCTACCTGGTAACCCCGGAGCCAAAAAGAATTGCTCGCTTTATTGGTGGTTTGGAACCCGAGATCAAGTCCAGTGTAAAGGCTTCTCGGCCAGTTACCTTCAGGTCTGTAACTGACCTTTCCTTATCCCTCACTCTGGATGCGGTCCGGCAGAGATCGCAGAGGAATAAGGCGGCCGAGAAGAGGAAGCATGAAGATGATGGTTCGCGTAGATCGAACAAGAAGCACCGTGGGAGCGGTGATCACAAGAAGGGATCAGAATCAAAGAAAGATGGGCATCGTTCTGGTGAGAAGCCCACATGCAAAACTTGCAAGAAACAGCACTTTGGAAAGTGCAGACTCGAATCAAACTCGAATAACGAGTCAAGGTCTTTTGCTTGCGGTTTGTGCAAGTCCAAGGAACACAAAACCTTGGATTGCAAGAAAATGAAAGATGCAACGTGCTACCGTTGCAATGAAAAGGGCCACATAAAGACTAACTGCCCTAAGTACAACAAGAAGCCTGAGGAGGCTAAGAAGACTAACGCCAGAGTCTTCAGGATGGATGCGAAAGAAGCTGTGCAGGATGATAACGTCATAACAGGTACTTTCCTTGTAAATGATGTCTTTGCAAGAGTACTTTTTGATTCAGGCGCAGATAAGTCTTTCGTAGATCATAAGTTTTGTAAATTATTGAATTTACCTGTCAAAACCCTAAAAGTGAACTATGAGGTAGAGTTAGCAGATGGTACCGTAGAAACCGTCTCTACTGTGTTAGATGGATGTGTTATATCCATTAAGAACCATTCGTTTCCTCTGTCTCTACTTCCGTTTAAATTAGCTGGTTTTGACATAGTTCTGGGTATGGACTGGTTATCTCATAACCAGGCCCAAATCGTCTGTAACCAGAAACAGGTGGTAATAAAGACTCCGTCTGGTGAATCACTTACCATTCGGGGAGATACCCAGTACGGACTGCCTGAGCACGTGACTATCCTCAAGGCTTCAAAGTGTTTGAAGAAGGGGTGTGTCATCTACATGGCACAGGTGATTATTGATGAGCCCAAACCAAAGTTAGAAGACATCCCTGTCATCTCAGAATACCCAGAAGTGTTTCCTGAAGATCTACCTGGCCTACCACCAGATAGACAAGTCGAATTCAGGATCGATATCATTCCCGGAGCTGCACCAGTTGCTAGAACACCATACAGATTGGCACCCACCGAAATGAAGGAGTTGCGGACGCAGCTAGATGAATTGCTGGCTAAGGGTTTCATTCGACCCAGTTCATCTCCTTGGGGAGCGCCAATCCTGTTTGTCAAGAAGAAGGATGGGTCGATGCGTCTGTGCATTGACTAACACGAGCTTAATAAAGTCACGATCAAGAATAGATATCCATTGCCCAGGATCGACGATTTGTTCGATCAGCTTCAAGGGGCAAGTTACTTCTTAAAGATTGATCTGAGGTCAGGATACCATCAGTTGAAGGTTATGGATGAAGACGTTCACAAGACTGCATTCAGGACTCGCTACGGTCATTACGAGTTCCTAGTGATGCCTTTTGGGCTCACTAATGCACCAGCCGCGTTCATGGATCTCATGAATCGTGTCTGCACGCCTTACTTAGATAAATTTGTTATCGTCTTCATTGATGACATCCTTATTTATTCTAAGAACCAAGCTGACCACGAGAAACACCTTCGTTGTATTCTCAAACTTCTACGTCAGGAGAAGCTCTACGCCAAATTCTCTAAGTGTGAATTTTGGCTACGAGAAGTCCAATTCCTTGGACATGTGGTCAGTGAGCGTGGTATCCAGGTGGATCCCGCTAAAGTCGAAGCTGTTATGAATTGGCAAGAGCCAAAGACACCTACGGAGATTCGTAGTTTCCTAGGATTGGCAGGATATTACAGGCGCTTCATTGAAAAATTTTCAAGGATTGCTGCACCCCTAACTTCCTTGACCAAGAAGAAAGTAAAATTCGTATGGGGCCCTAAGCAGCAAGAGTCCTTCGATGTTTTGAAACAAAAGTTGAGCAACGCTCCTGTGCTTACCTTACCTGAAGGCGCTGAAGAATTTGTAGTTTATTGTGATGCATCACACACTGGCATGGGGTGTGTGCTTATGCAGAAAGGCAAGGTGATTGCCTATGCATCGCGACAGTTAAAGGTGCACGAAAAGAATTACACCACCCATGACTTGGAATTGGGTGCCGTTGTGTTCGCACTAAAACTGTGGAGGCATTATCTTTATGGAATCAAGTTTGTGATCTTTTCTGATCACAAGAGCCTCCAGCATCTGTTTAACCAGAAAGAATTAAACATGAGGCAACGCCGTTGGATGGAAACTTTAAATGATTATGATTGTGAAATCAAATACCATCCCGGCAAAGCGAATGTAGTCGCTGATGCCTTGAGCAGAAAGGAAAGGGTTAAACCCATTCGAATTAACGCCAAGCGTATGGAGGTAAAGAACAGTTTGATAGAAAGGGTGTTAGCTGCACAGAAGGAAGCTGTGTTGGAAGCTAACTATCCTAATGAAAAGTTAGGAGTAACTGAGGAGCAGTTAACTCTTAGCAAGGACGGAATTTTACGGTTAAACGGACGAATATGGGTTCCGATTTTTGGAGGACTTCGTGATGTCATCCTCCAAGAAGCCCACAGTTCCAAATACTCCGTTCATCCTGGAGCTGATAAGATGTACCAGGATTTAAAGGCAAATTATTGGTGGATAGGCTTGAAAAAGTCTGTGGCCGCCCATGTAGCAAAATGCTTGACATGTGCGCAAGTCAAAGCCGAGCATCAGAAACCGTCAGGTTTGCTACAACAGCCTGAACTTCCGACGTGGAAGTGGGAAATGGTAACTATGGATTTTATTACCAAGTTACCCAAGACAAGAAAAGGCAATGATACGATATGGGTTATAGTTGACCGACTGACTAAGTCAGCTCATTTCTTACCCATCAAGGAGACTTATAGCTCCGATATGTTAGCCCAGTTATACGTTGACAAGATTGTAGCCCTACACGGCATACCTGTAGCTATTATCTCTGACCGGGATACTAGGTACACGTCACACTTTTGGAAGAGTTTCCAGCAATCTTTGGGCACACGTTTGAACTTTAGTACGGCTTACCATCCTCAGACAGACGGTCAGAGTGAGCGTACTATTCAAACGTTGGAAGAAATGCTACGTGCATGTGCGATCGATTTGGGAGGTAGCTGGGATAAGAACCTACCATTGATCGAATTCTCCTACAACAATAGCTACCATACCAGCATAAAGGCTGCGCCTTTTGAGGCATTATACGGTAGAAAGTGTAGATCGCCAGTTTGTTGGGCGGAAGTTGGAGAAGTCCAGTTATCAGGACCAGAGATCGTGTTCGAAACGACGGACAAGATTGTCCAGATTCGTAACAATCTCCAAGCTGCCCGGAATAGGCAGAAGAGTTACGCGGATCCAAGTCGTAAGGATTTTCACTTCGAAGTAGGTGACAAAGTCCTACTTAAAGTGTCACCATGGAAAGGGGTGATGCGATTCGGTAAGAAAGGCAAACTAAGCCCGAGATACATAGGACCTTTCGAGGTTATTGAACGTGTCGGGTCTGTTGCCTACAAGTTGAACTTACCAGAAGAACTCAGTGGAATTCACAATGTGTTCCACATCTGCAATCTAAAGAAGTGTTCCGCTGATGATTCACATGTCATGCCACATACAGATGTGCAAATAGATAAGAGCTTAACGTTTGTAGAAAAACCTTTGTCAATTGAAGATCGACATGTAAGGAAGCTCCGAAGAAAGCATATACCTTTTGTAAAGGTCAATTGGGATGCCCGTAGAGGTCCCGAATATACGTGGGAATTAGAATCCACCATGAAAGAAAAATACCCTTATTTGTTTCAGTAAATCTCGGGTCGAGATTTATTTTAAGGGGGTGAGGATGTAACACCTCGCAAATTTCGGTTTTAATATGAAAACGACACGTGTCATGTCAAACAAAAACGCGTTGAAAAACCGGATTTAATAAAGATGTTTTCGGTAGGATTTAAAGTGGCGTCATGTTAAATTATTACCTCTGAACACCTCAATTATAAATCCCAAGACCCGATTTAATATTTTACACATCTATGCACCCTCAATTCAGGGAATTATTGCCAATAATGGAATTGGAAATGTATGATAGGATTCTACAAAGAAAAGAATGGAAACCCGTTGTTTTCGGGTCTTGTTATTGGATCCAATTGAAACAATGGATAATGGTAGGGTATGAGACTATTCTAGACACATTATGAAGGGCCCTAAGTGATAATTGATGCCCCAAAGTCAGAAGTTACGGCTGCCCTTTCGAAACACCAACAAAGAAAATAAAAAATCTGATTTATATGTCTCAGGCGGCCCGCCTGAGATTTGGTTAATCAGGACGCGGGCCGCGTCCGGTCTGCAGATGCAGAAAAACGGGCAGCAGCCTGTTTAGTGCAATTGTGACCCACTCAACCGGTTTTTCTTGCATGTAAACAACCCCTAGGCACCCCCTACATGCTAGAGACATGTGTTTATCATTTGTGGTCGATCATAGACTTTGTTGTCATAAATTCATGGTGCCAAGAACACTATAAAACCCACCTAAGTTGCAACCCTTTGATCATTCCATCCTCATTTCACTTCTGCTCATTTGTGGAACCTCCAAGCTGATCAAAGGCCTTCCTAAGCAACCATTAATCATCTAGTAAGTTACTAATCCCTTCTAAATTAATTCTAGCTTTATAATTAGCTTAAAAGTCAATATATCGTGCTTAACGGTTGACTTCATGATTAAGTATCGATAGCTCAGTCGTATGTCAAATTAAAGGTACCGTTAGATAGGTAACTATATGGGTATTAAACCCTTATAAGGGCAAGTACCAATTCCAGACCTAACTAGGTCGTTTGTCGGGTCAAACGTTGACCGAAAAAGTCAACAGAAATTCAAAATATGATTTAATGCACGATTAATGATCCGAGAGGTGTGTAACCTGTTTTAACCTTAATATGACATGGTAATAAGTATAAAAACTTGTCTACGCTTGCCCGACTCGACAAATTTCTGTTTAAACCCGGTTCGGAACCGAAAGGCGCAAAACCTTGACTTTTGCTTTGACTTCGGTTCTGACCCGTTTTAGTTTGATTCGAAGATGCCTTAGTGCTTCCTTAGAGTAGGGTTGCATGTTAGTATAACTCTCTGTACTTGTTTCGTTGATTATCCGATGCATGCACACGTTTCCGTTAATCGCTTAAATTGGACCGTAATGCCCTTATGACCATACAACGAGAATTTTGAAAATGTGGAAGTACAATAATCTTAGTTACTGATTATTAAACATGTACGTAAATTTTCACGTCAATCGGAGGTCTAGATTAGGAGATATGCGCATTAGCGTAAATAATAAGCTTTTTATTAATTAAACGGCGCGATTAGCGCATAGCCTATCTAAACCCGATTTTCGGTAGCAAAAATTTTACCCACTGATGTTAAATAATATTTTGGGATTTTTGAAGATTTTTAATTATTTTTAAACTGATCTTAAGCTAGGCTTATCGCATTGATTCGGTTAATACCGAATATGCCCTTTTAGGCCATAAAACGAGTTTTACGAATCCGTTTGATACCAATCCAATTGCCACTGATTTAAAATAATAAATAGAGTGTTTTGAGCCTGTTTTTCTGATCAGAAAACTCAGAATGGTATTTTAAACCGTACGTCGCTTAAAACGGCTTTATACGCGTATTAAACGCATAGTTTGGGTCTAGAACCACTTTATCACAAAAGAGTTTATACCAACTGTTGATACCTGTTAAAATTGATAATTTTTCTGATTAAACCAGACCCGTATCTCATAGGTATTATAAATCCCTTTTATAACCTTCAAAATGACCGAAATACCCCTACGGGGCATAATTAAGGATTAACCTCGTTATGGGCATTAGGGAAGATATCATAATGATATCACAACATATTTAAAGCGTATTAACTTAGGAAACCTGTTCGCGACCCTTTCGATTACCCGTCATGCGTTATACGCGTTCGGTTCGGTTTATGTAACTAGTTTGCATAAACTAGCCGAAACGGGTCAAACGATATCATTTTTATCTCAAAATCCAGAATGTGAATAATAAACCCATATTAAACAAGTCTTCAAACTTGTCGGGTCTGAATCACATTCTATCCGGTCTTCGCTTAATCGTGCGTACGAACCGTATCATTAAAACTGACCGGTCTAAGCTTAAGCTTAATCAAAGGCCCGTTAGTATTCTAATAGGTTATATTAAACCTTCGTTCCAGATTAGGAGAACCAGTAAAAGCTATCTGCAATTTATTCGATTAAGGAGTTATACTTGCAAAGGTAAATACTTTTAACTTATTTTCCCTATACGGGCTTGGGTTACGGTACATAGCGTACCGCTTGATCGGGCATCAAATCTCCACGCTTAGTGGGTAGTTGAATAATTTGATTGGCTCGTTTTAAACAGTCTTGTTTACTTTACAGCCTTTGGGGGGTTAATGACCATGTCCCGGATATCCTTGGCATTATCTTACGAGATAGCCACGACCTGAGCACGGGGTGTAGGCGTACACCGTCCGTGTATAACTCATTGATGTGGTGTGTCTATTGATCTTTAACCCGGACTAGATCCGGGCTACTGAACGCATAAGTAACATGTAAATCGTTCACAAGATTATAATATTAAATAATTCTCCCAAGTTAAATGAAATGTTTATGCCATGTGCATCCAAACCAATTTTCAATCATTTTATAAAATGAGTCAGTTGAATGTATTTACCAGTGTAAACTGACGTATTTTCCCAAAAAGATTAAATGCAGGTACTAGGCGAAATAGGCTGGGATTCTCCTAAGCATCATTAGAAGTCTCGCAAGCTTTAGATGCCGAAGTCTGTTGAACCATAAACAATGTTTTAATTCGATCCTACTGTGGATAAACACCGGATGATTGTGACTTTGTTTACAATAAATAAATTCGGTTGTATCTTTTTTTAAATTTGCTTCCGCTGTGCATTATTATATTGTCTTGTTTGACTATTACGTTGCCAACCACGTCACGATACTCCCCCACCGGGCCCACCGGTGACACGTGGAAATCGGGGTATGACAGGAGGAGGCTACACTGCAGGAATTACAAGTAATTCTTGTCAATAGTTCAAGTGGAGCAACTACTACAAGTGTTGAACCCACTGGTTTACACTTGGACAGTAGTTTCATAAGTAAGACTCCCTTGAAGGCAATTTCTTATTTGGGAACCATCCTAACCACTGGTGCATATCCTATATTCACTGGTGAGCTTAGAATGGTAACCTCTGCAGAAGAAAGAAGTCCCCAGTACCAAGAAAAAGGGGCATCAGTGGATGATTTTTGGGAAAATTTCCCTAAGTCAACCACTGATACAACCACCACTGGTGGGAAATCAGATGATCCCATTAACTTGGGTGATGGTTTAAAATACCAAGAATTGATGGAGAGGGTGGATAAGCTTGATACATCTGTTGCAGAAATCAAAATCATGCTGCAACAGTAGTTAAAAGCTCAAAAGGTTGCACCAACTGTTGCAACCTCTTCTTCATCTGCAACAACTGCTACATCCCCTGCTGAGCTCTGGAACCTATTTCAACCTATGCTTATTCAACAAAGACAATATGCTGATCAGCAACATGACATTCATGTTCAAAAGATCAGAAATTTGATGGAAGCTAGGTTCAAGGATACACAAGCAGACATCAAGGCAATTAAGGCCCATTTATTGCAAACCATTGGCACTGCTCCTCCTACCATTATCTTTGTTGACAATCCTCCAAATGATGCCAAAAAGGGGGAGAAAAAGAAGAAGGGATGGGAAGATGGTCTATACATTGAACTAGATGCAAAATCTAGCCTGGTTGTTGACATCCCTAAGCCAGATGGTTCTAAAAAGGTTGATGTAACTCAAAATGCCCTTGTTGCAGCAAAAGCAAATGTAAAAGAGACTTTGGAGATAAAAGGGTCCAAAAGGTTTGAGCAGGAGAAGAAAGTTTTAATGGGGATGGAAGACCAGGGTACTTCTGAGCCCAAGGATGATCAAGAAAATCCTAAGCCTAAAAGAAGGCCTACCAGAAAAGTAAGGCAACCCAAAATCACTCCTCCCATATCCACAAAACACATTCCTCTACCTCCCAAAAGCTCCTCTCATCAACCTTCCAAACCAACAGATGTTAAAACACCTGTTATATCAACAATTGTTGGTGCTTCAGTTGTTTCAACAATGTTACCCAAAACAACTGCCATCCAAACTACATCAACTCACCCTCAATCCACTGTCCCTCCAAAAATCACATCACCACTAACACCTCCTGCCAAAAACAGAAGACAATGGTTGACACATCAACTGTTGTAATAACAACAGTGGTTGAAACACCAGTTGTTTCAATAACTGTTAGTCAAACACCAACTACTTCAATCACCACCACTTAACCTACAACAACACCACCAACCTCTCCTAAGCTCAAAAGGAGAAGGGTAACCAATGTTGTGCTGGATGATGACTCTTCACCACCTCTAACTTCTTCACAACCACTAACCCTTGTCCCTATTCCAAACCCTGTTTCATTATCATCAGCAAAAGTTCAAAAACCAATCACTGCCATTGTTCCTGCAAGAGTCCAGTATGCATTAGATCTTCCAGCAGTTAGAGAGGAGATCAAATCCTTCTACTCTGAAGATGACCCTGCTAAAAGGAATCTGTCATCTTTTCAAGGATATCCTAGGCCTAATAACATAGAAGAGTATTTGAAGTTAAAGGCTCAACAAGCAGAGGATATCTCTAAAAGAAATACAGAGGGAAAATCTGACAAAGAGATTCAAAGATACTACCAATATCTGCTAACTCAAATCAGAACTTTGGAGCAGTTTTCAAAAGATCTCTGTCAGAAACTATCAAAAAAAGATGATGAAAGTCTGAGAAAATATTACATTGACTACATTATGGCATTCAAGAGATACAAGGCAGAAAAAGCTCAATACAAATAATGGACCATTAGTGAGCTTAAAGAGGAGTTAGAAAGAGTGCAAAAGATGAACAATGACAAAGTAAAACACACTCCTCCTGTTTGGTCAAAGTACAAGAAAAATGTACCAGAAAGGGTTTTAAAGCTATAGAGAATGAAAGAAGAGCTTATTGCTGCTGATTATGGTTCAAGGAATCAGGTGACAAGGTGGAAAGAAGAAAAGGTGTTGGCCACCTACAAAAGTTTGGAAAAGTTGAGAAAAAGAGATCCCACTGCTCCTCAAAAGCCTATTTATCCTGAAGCAGTGGTTCCAGTTAGACAACAAAAACTGCCTATCAAAAGATCCACTGCTCCTCCTACTTCCATCCTTTATCAAAGAAGGAAACAAAAGCAGATGGATACAGAAACAGAAGCAGATATAGCACAAGGGAATTACATTATAAAAATGGTCCTTCAGCAAATGTTGGCAGAAAATCCTGAATTGGCAAAAACTACAAACACTACCCAACCAGTCATCACCAGGCCATAATCTCCAAATTCCTCAACAATAAATACTCTCCCAAGAAACCCATTGGATTCAAAAATACTAAAGTGGAAATCTGATAAAGAGACCCACGTATTGACTTTGCTCAAATCCAATGGAGAAGTGAAGCACATATCAAGGGAACAAGCACTTTTCCTGGGTGTTGAAGATCTACAGGATCTCCTTGAGCTTCCACTATGCAGGGATGAGGATGACACAAGTTCCATGGACTTTGAATTACAATTCAAAGGACAAGTTAGGGAATACTTGACGAGGAAATAAAAATCCATAATAATGAAGGGTTTTGGCATCATTTGTTCCAGGGGGAGATTGTTGGGATTGAACCCTACCAAAGGAATAGCTGATAAAGCCAAAACTAGATCAGATCAGTGGATTCAGAATAAGCATATGTTTGCATCAGTCTTTCCCCTTGGAAGTGGCCCTAACAACTATTGACCTCTATCTACTGTCCGTCTACAACAACTGCTGATCTTCAACAACTGATCAAGCCTAAAGACTGTTGAAGTGCAAGCACTGATGCTTAATCTACTGTCATGGTTCAAGTACTGCTGAAGACACAAAGCACTGCTAGGAGTATAACAGTGGAATGAGAAGCAGTAGTTTAGCTTGTCTTTGTATTGTATTGTAATCAGTAGTTTGTAATAGCAGTAGTTTGTATAGGTCAGTGGTTACAGGTTGTTAGGAGGTTAGATGTCACTTTCATGGTGATGTTAGTAAAGAAGCTTCAGTGGTTTGTTTTGTACTATAAATAGAACAATACCCTGTACTGTTCTATTAGCTCTTTGATCACAAGTCATTCTGTACGAACAAACTAGTGTGAGCTCAGGCTGAGGGGGAGATTGTAATACATGCATGCAAGTGTAATTGAATCATTGTAATAAATATAATCATTCGATTTCATGAACAAACATGTGTGTTGAAAGCAATTATTCTATTTGATTGTGTGTGAAAGTTTGTTTCCCTTTTAATTCTGCTGCAATTACTCATTCATCTTCATAAATCTCAAACAAAAACAAAATCATAAGAAACTCAGATCCTAACAGAAGGATCTTTTAGATGGACCCTATATATTGAAGAATGATTCAATTTCACCTTTAACAATGACTAACTCTAGAGGATATTGAGCTTCCAGGGGAATGACTGATGGTAGTGTACCATTTGGAAGGGATGAAGTAGGTTCTCTGGGTGGAAATGATGAGGATGGACTGTTTTGAATGGGGCAGATGATACGGGGATTGCTGATTTAATCTCCTCATCATCTTGTAACACAATATGAGTTTTTCTCTTATGTGTGGACATGATTTCTTGTGAAGGAGAACGTTTTGGTGGTGAAGATGAATGTATGGGAAATCTTTGTGATGTTGGAGGTGGTTGGAATGTTGTTGGTGTAGTGAAAATGATCATGGCAGATGTCTGACAAACTTCTGCTGAAACAACTAGTGTCTCAGCAGCTTTTTGGCTAACATATGCTTATACTTTTGTTGTATTAGTATCTATTGGGTAAATTGGTGATGATGTTGTTGAAGCCATTTTCTCCTTCTTTTGTAGTGATTTTTTTGAAGAAGATTTGGATTTAGGTTTTTCTGGTAAAGGAGCACATTTTTGTGGTGAAGGTGAATATGTGGGAAGTCTTTGTGATGTTGGGGGTGGTTGGAATGTTGTTGGTGTAGTGAAAATGATCATGGCAGATGTTTGACAAACTTCTGCTGAAACAACTGCTGTCTCAGCAGGTTTTTGGCTAACATCTGCTGATACTTTTGTTATATCAGCATCTATTGGCAGAATGGGTGATGATGGTGTTGAAGCTATTTTTTCCTTCTTTTGTGGTGGTTTTTCTGGAGAAGGTTTGGATTTAGGTTTAGCAGAAGATACAATTTCTGTAGGATTAGCAGTGCTTTCCTTTGTATCTTGCTTCTTCTGCTTTTCCAAAGCTATCTCTTCACCTTTCTTGTTTAGGATCTCATCAATCCCTTTTTCCTTTCCAGCTTCTGAAGCTTTTGTAGAAGATTTTTGTACAGCTTCTTCTGGCTGTTGTTGCACCTTTAGTTTTGGTTTAGCTTTTGAATCAGGTGGCAACTTTCTCAGTGAATCTTTCTCCCCCTTTTTTACATCATCATCATCATCATCTTTCTCAAAGATTGATGTAGGGGTAGAGCCAATAAGTTTGAACAGATGTTCCTTAATGTTCCTAACGTCTGCTTGTGTGTGTTTATACCTAGTATCAACCATATTTCTGATAAATTCCAAATGGGAATTGTAGTTACCTTCAGCCAAATTCCTCCGAGCTTGAAGGATGGGTTGCACAGAATTCCAGAGCTCATTGGCAATTTGCTAAGTGCTAGGTTGACTTTTAAAAATCTCTATCACCTGCTTCATCAATTCTTTCATTTTAGCAACATATGTTTCAATCATAGACACTCTAACTGTCAAATCCTTATAACTTAATTCATCAACTACTTTAATAGGATCATCTGAATTCCCACCTGTAGTGGTTGTATTTGTTTTGATAATAGGAGAAGACTCCATATCATTAGAAACAAATGCCCCTTTTTTCTTGGTTCTGGGGACTTCCCACTGAAGCAGAGATTTCAGTTGTAACCTCATCAGTGGTTACCTTTAAGGGAGTCTTAATGATGTAAACACTGTCCAACTGATCACCAATGAGTTCAACAGTTGTAGTGGCTGCTCCACTTGAACTACCACCAAGAGTTTCGTAAAACTCAACGGGCATAACCTCCTCAACTGTTTGTAGGATAGCAAATTGAATTGGTTCAGACACAGTCATTTGTTTGGTTCTACTCTCAGTAATGTGTGGATGAGAGGGACTGTTTTGATTCTGAATTGCAATTGCTTCAAACAGAGGTAATATTGTTCATGGAACTTGAGAAGAGGGTTGTGGTGTAGAAGGCGAGATTGCCCTGGGAGAGGGGCTTTTAAACATACTTTCATATGAAAGGTCTACTTCATGTTGTGCGGTCACTGTGCTTACAACGTGATCCTTTTGTGAGGATACATGAGGAGTTTGGATGGGTTGAGATTTTTCAAACAACTGTGAGGAAGTAGCAGCAGTGGTTTCAAGTGACATTTGTGTTGTCACTGGGTTAACCTTTGGGATCTCATCTTCCAGAGGAACCTTTTTTATTTTGTTTGGTTTTGGTGGGCTTTTTAGATGTGGTGAGTTTCTTTTTGCGTTTTGCTGGTGTGAGTTTCACAACACCGGTTGGGGTGTCATGATCACCAGGAGCAGTTGGCTCAACAACAGAGGTTTGAGCAACATATGTGGACGCATCTAAAATAGGCTCATCCCCCTTTGTTTCTGTTTTTGAAAATTTTTGACTCTTTATCCATAAGTCTGGTAAAAGTTTTACTTGTAAGACTATTTATTTGAAAAGCTACACCTTGTTCAAAATCTGTTTGTGACACTTGTTTTCGTAAGTAGTAGCTTAGAAGTCTTGGATACAACATAAAAGCATTATTATGAGCACCTTTTTTTCAATTGTTTCACATTTTTCACATTAGTTAATAAATCAGAAAACAGTGCTTGTGATCAATTGTAATCAGATTTTGTTAAAATAGCATAACCAAGATACTGAATGTTTAAAGGTATCTCATTAAATGCGGTGGTCTTGGCTGAGAGACAAGTTAAAAGAGTATGGAACAAAAAATTCATTGGCAGAGGGAAGTTTGGTATGTACATATTAACTTCCTTTAATTATGCATCATACCCTCTTTCAATGAACTCTGTATGAAGTTCACGTTTTTCAAAGTTGGTCCTACATCCTAAGTCATCCAATGCAAATGTAGTGGAAATTGTAGATGGGGAAATTCGAACCACACTTTTTCCGAACTTAGATGTGATGGCAACCGGATTATTATCTTTAGACTCTATTTCAGGATTAAACCAAAATTGTCGGAGTGTTTTCGTATGAACCAGAGCATCAGCAGTAAGGATTGATTTGTATTTTGATGACGTTAAAAGGCCAATTATTGATTGAAAGCTGGTAGTTTTGCTGGTTTTCTCGAAGATGTGGAGGTAGTTGTGAGGGTTTTTGATGTTCAAAGCCATGATCGGAGAAGAAGGTGATTTGGGGATGAAACAGGGTTTAAGTTAGAGGGTTTTTAATATGTTGGAAACTGCTTTTGAGAATTTTGAAGTCGATACGGCAGTGGTAGAAGCTCGATTTAGGGATGAAACAACGTTTATATAGAGAGAAAAAGTGAATGCTGACGTGGAAGTAGTTACAAATATCTGATGGCTAACATCTGTCCATGTCAGAACCTCTCTTGTGATAATCGATGACAGTTGTTTGGAAACCTATGTTGGCCAATGACAGAGGTTGGGAATAGTGTAAGTCAAACAGTCGTTAGCATAAACAGTAGTTATGAGAACAGATGATAACTTTTAGCAATGTTAGAATTTTTAGCTAACATTTGTCAACGTCAGAACCTCTCTTGTGATAATGGATGACAGTTGTTTTGAAATCTCTGTTGGCCATCAACAGAGGTTAGGAACAGCGTAAGTCAACAGTGTGACACCCGAGGAAAATCCACAGTCATTGTGATCTATCACTTTCAAGTTGGGAATGATGTGACGACCCGAACTTTCAAGGTCAGTTTCTTAGTTAAATACCATTATACTTCATGTGCTATATAGTGTCGCTATTATAATTGAACGTGTTTGAGCTATTTAACTTGTAAGTGTTAAACGAATGAACTGGTCGCACAACCTTGTCGAGTCGCACATCTTCCCATGATCGCACACTTGGGCACCTTGTCTCTTTGTGTCCTCGTGTCACACCCCGATCTTTCCACGTATTACCGGTGGGCCCGGTGGGGAGTATTGTGACGTAGTTGATATCATCATAGTCAAATAATCACAGTTCAATTCACAGCGAAAGTCAAAAGCGAATATATTACAAACTGATTCAAAAGTAACTTCAATGTTACAAACAGATTGTAAGGTGGATCCACAGGCGGATCTTAAAACAGAAAGATAAACACTGTTCAACAGACTTTAGGCATCTAGAACTTGCAAGATTCCCTATTAACGCCCTGAGCTCCCAGCCAATTACGTACAGTACCTGTCACTTAACCTTTTTGGAAAATACGTCAGTTTACACTGGTAAATACAATTAATTGACTCATTTTGAAAAGGTTTAAGAAAATTGATTTGAATGCACAAGGCACAAAATATCTTTTATAACTTGGGACAATTATATAAAAATAATCTTGTATACAGATTTACATGTTCGTTATACATTCAGGGTCCGATGTTAGAAACTGAGTCAAGATTAACAGACACGCCACAAGTATAGGCCCACAAGAGAGTGAGATACCGTTTCCCTTATGCAACTGTCCGGTGTATGCCTACACCCCGTGCTTAAGACGTGGCCATTTTATTATAATGATGCCAAGGATATCCGAGACATGGTCATTAACCCCTAAAGGCTTTTATTTCAAACAATACAGATTAAAATGGGTTACCTCAATAATTTAATCACAATACGATTAAACATTCAATACCCGACCAAGCGGTATTATTATAATACCGTATCCAAATCCCGTATAGGGAAAATAAGTTAAGAGTATTTACCTGAGCTTAAAATGCAATTTATACTCAGCCGTATATCCTAGTCAGCAAGCACAAGTACCTCTACTGGAGCTCTTAATCTGGAACGAAGGTTTTATTAACCTATTAGATTCCTAACGGGTCTTATATAAGTCGTAACTTAGACCGGTTAGTTTTAAGGAAAGGTTTACGGTTCAAAACGCATGATTAAGCAAAGACCGGAATAGAAGGTGATTTAGACCCGACAAGTTTGGAGACTTGTATAATACGGGTAAACTAAACACATTCTGGAATTTGAGGCAAAAATGATAAGGTTTTACCCGTTTCGGTCAATTTATGCAAACTAGTTACAAAAACCGATCCGAACGCGAAATATGCGTAACGAGTAACCATAAGAGTCATATACAGGTTTCCTAAGTTAATATGCCTTAAATATGTTGTGGCATCAGTAAGATACCTTCCATTATGCCCAATTTGGATTTAAACACAAATTATTTCACGTAGGGGTATTTTGGTCATTTTAAAGGCTATAAAAGAGATTAAATATAACTCTGAGGTTCAGGTCTGATTTGATCAGTAAAAATACTTAATTTAATAAGTTAAACAGTAGAGTATTACATATATGTGAAATTTATTGTTTATAACCAAACTATGCACCTAAGGGGCATTTTGGTAATTTCACATAAGATTTAAAGGTCAAATCTGGAAAGCTGAGTTTAAAACTTTTGCTTACTGTTAAAGTATAAAAATTTACTAAAAATATCAGTAGGTATCAAGTCTTATATGATAAAAATAGTTTTAATACATACTATGCGTTTAAAACGCGTAAAAAGACGGTTTTAAGCGATTTCCGGGTTTTATAAGAAAAGGTGATATTTTTATCATTCCAGAAGGCTTAAAATATTCTATTTATCATATGAGATCAGTAGAAAAAGGTTTGGTATCAAAATGATTTATAAAACTCATTTTATAGGCCAAAAGGGCAAAACCGACAATTACCGAATCAAAGCTAGAACCCTATGTTATGCTCAGCCTAAAAATAAATAAAAATCTTCAAAAATCCCAAAATATTATATTATATCATTGGGTAAAAAGTTTGGTATCAAAAATTGGGTTTAGATAGGCTTTATGCTAATTACGCCGTTTAATTAATAAAAAGCTTTCAATTTACGCTATTGAGCATAACTCTTAATCTACACCTCAAACTGATATCATTTTTTTAGGACATGTTTATAATTCAGTAATAAAGGTTATTGTCCTCTCACATTTTCAAAAATCTCATTTTAAGGTCAAAAGGGCATAATAGTCAACATTTAGGCATATAACGGAAACATGCATATGAATCGGATAACTAAGGAACGAAGTTGTATAACCTCAGAGGGTTATACTAACCTATAACCTGGTCCTAATAGAGCTCTAAGGCATTTCTAAAATATGCTACATTGGGTCAGAACTGAAAGTCAAAGCAAAAGTCTACTTTTGCGACTTTCGGTTCCAAACCGAACTTAAACTGAAAATTGTCGGGTTGAACATGCTTAGACATGTTCTTACATTAATTATTAAGTTATATAAGTGATAAAATAGGTTCCATGGCTTTTACATTGTTAATTATGCGTTTAATTGAAATTTAGCTTTCTGTTGACTTTTTACAATCAAGTTTGACCCGACAATTGACCTAGTTAGAGTGGGAATCAGAGGGTGCCCTTTTAAGGGTTTATTACCCACATAATTACCAACTCATAGCCACTTTCAATTCGAATAATGCCTGGATTGATAGTGATTAAACAGAAAGTCAAAGTTTAATCATGATAACCTTGACTTATGGCAATTAACTAATTAAAACTTAATTAGAGAAGCTAAGAGTACTTACATATGGTCCTATGGACTGAATATAACTCAGGGAGGTGCCAAGATGTTCAGGATCCTCAGATTGGAGAGAGAGCAAGAACTCAAGAAAATGGTGCAAGTGAAATGAATTGGGTTCTGGGTCTATTTATAGTGTTTGAGGGAAAATGGATGATCAACAAGTGTTAAGGAGGTTTGTAGGATTATTACAGCTGTTATAACAGTTGTTGTAATCAGCTTGTTGCCCAAGAAAAATGTTTGGTGGTTGTTGTTTTAGTCCCTGCCATGTTTTATTCATATTTTAACTTTCAAAAACAACCATATCAGTCCCTGCAGGTTTTTAATCCATATATTTAAGTTTCAGAACTGACATAATCAGTCCCTACAGGTTTTTAATGCATATATTAAGTTTCAGAACTGACATAATCAGTCCCTGCAGGTTTTTAATCCCTTTTAGACTTTCAGAACATGCAGTTTCAGTCCCTGTACTTGTTACATGTCATTTCTGACTTATTTAAGGCCCGTTAATCTCATTTCAAGGCTCTACTATGAAGCCTAAACATAGGGGACATGAAACATGCTCAAAAATATGTCGGATGTCGGTTCGTTTGGTCGTACGGTCACGTTGTTCGGCTAATTACGACGAAACACGGACGGATGCGAAAAACGATCCAAATTACGCGACGAATGGAATTTTATCATGACGATCACTAAAATAAAATATTTTAATGCTTACATAAATTTTTGGATGTCCGGATATATTCAGAATGTGAGATATGCGCGAAAATGCAAACTTGTGCACTTTTTGACACTTTTAGTCCCTGCATGACTTAAAAGTTTATTTTTGCGCACCAAACACCTCTAAGCCTATATCTAAGCTATATAAAGAATAATTAGGGCATTTTTAACTCATGGTCATACTCCGGAAAGTCCGATAACATACGAATCGACATACTTTTGCAGTTTGACGCAAATAGTCCTTTAATTGCACAAAGTAGCGCGAAATGTCGTTTAATGATATCCAAACCTTCCATGGCCCATGATGGGAATTCCCAAGCATGAGTTTAATTATTTCTATGCTTTTGATCTCTTAAATGGTCACCAAAAGGCGTAGATTCAAAAGTTGACGCTTTAGGTCCCTTTAATGCGCAAACTTGTGCATATCATCGTTTAATAGTCTCGAAGCCTCATCTAATCCATATTAGGCATTCTTGAGAGTATTATTAAATATCACGATGCTTCAGGTTCGCTAAAAGATCATTCAGAGGTATAATTAAACATATTGACACTTTTAGTCCCTCTAACTTGCAAAGTTGCGCGTATCTTTACTTATAGGCATAAAAACCTTAGACGGCCAATAATTGGCATTATTGGATGTGATTTTACGAGGTGTTACATCCTCACCCCCTTAAAAGAAATCTCGACCTCAAGATTTGCTAAAATGCTGGAAGTACTTTTTGTTGCATAATGGACTTAACTTCTATAGCATATCTGGAGCCTCTCCAAGCTCCCAAGTTGACCTCTATAATAGGTACATGTATCCTTTTTTTTTGGAGCTTCTTAACCTGTCGATCCTCAGTCGATACAGGTTTCTCATCATATCATAAATCTGTATATCATTATGTGATAATGCTTCTCGACTTATTGGTGAAACACATCCTTAAATCATTAGTGTGTAATGCATTGCGAGCTCCGCCAAGCTCCGTAAATAGGTTTTAGCTTATAAGCTATTTGATCTTGATACATTCAATTCCTTCGAATGATTCTATATATTCAGAGCTTAACTAGCCTGATAATTAACAATTTGGCACACCCTTCCAGGGTGATATCTTTTGTTGAACCTTATTCCTTAACAAGAACTTAGGAGGGTTGCTACTATCATTAATCCTTGATTTTCTGCCGAATACTGGCAACTTACAGATGATTATGGATTTTTATGATCTTATTCGTTGTTGCCAAGGCAACTTTCAGATCCTGATAATTGGACTTACTAATCTTCTGTCTAACAATAGATGTTTAACATTCCATCTACGCAAGGTCTCCAAAGAAACAACCTTGATATTTATATAACATCTATTATAAAAATGCATATTTATGGTGAGATGGTTATTACAACTATAGCTTAAAACCAATCTTAAGGGATAGCTAATCCTTACAGTTAGTCGAACAAATCGACGATCCTGGGCAGCTGATGGCGATTCTTAATTGTTGCCTAAATTGGGTTACGGTAATCATTGTATAAGCAAAATGAACCGTTTTTCTTAATTAACAATACCGAACTTTCCAGAATAATGAATTAGGCTTTATGAACCTCTATCTTAAAACTCACATAATCAGGGATTCGATTATTCGATAATCAACTTGGAGTCTTTACAATACTGCAGCCCTAAGCGGGATGTTAATCTTAACTCTACTTGCCTCTCAGTAGGTAAACAGGGTAATCTTTGGAGAAGATAATCAAGGTACAAGGAGGTTACAGAGATTTTCCAAATCTCAGGCTCCAGTTCATCTATCATATTCTGTGTCAGATAAGTGACAAATTTATGTTATGAGTCCAGGAATTCCTTAATTGGAGACATTTACTTGGACAATTCCATTCTGGATATCTTCTTTGAATACCATTAGCTGACTTTAGTACCATATGACCATCGGAATATCTTTGTGGTTCCATGCATTAAACCTCCATACTGATCAGGCATGGAAGCAATCTATGGAACATATTAAGATACACCAATCCTCATATGGCGCTTTTGTCATACCATTTAGTATTCGTAATCAATAGGGATCAAAGAGATATTAATTACATAAGAATGCACTTTATCTGGAGAGAGGGTACATTAGAATTTCACGATTGAAGATTTCTGACAGGAACAGAAGAAATGGTTCCTATGATTTTCTATCTGTAAGCTTTACCTTACACTTAATATTTAGGATTCTTATGATAGATTTTTAAAAATCTAATATACTTACAATTTATGAAGGATTTATTGGTATCCGAATTAAAACAGAATTCTTAGCATTTATATTCCAATAATTGTTAAAGAATGTACCTAACGTTATTATTGATATGAACTACTTCTGGCACTCTTTAGGAGAGTTTAAGCGCTATCATTCTTAGGCTTCCCTTCCTTAGTCGCACTTCCTTTGACAGATGCAGGGCATGTAGTCTTGATGTGGCCCTTCTCACCACAGCCGAAACAGATTGCATTCTCCATGTCCTTGCAATCTAATGTTTTATGCTCCCTTGATTTGCAGATCCCGCAAGCCCTAGGCTTCGATTAGGATTTTGCTTCGAACATGCACTTCCCATAATGGAGCTTCTTGCAGGTCTTGCATACAGGTTTCTGGCTGGGCTTTTGTTTGTTCTTTTTCTTAGAACTCTGCGAGTTATCTTCCTCCCTTTTCCTTTTTAGTTCATCCTTTGCATTAGAGGCATGAACGAGATCCTTCTCGTGAGTAAGGAAGGGTGGTCTTGGATGAGATTTGGAGCAAGTAGCATTGGGCTCCTTGAACTTTTTCACAGCCTTCCTCACAGCTTTTCCAACAGCTGCGTCTATCATAGTTTGAAGAACATCTTTGGAAATTCTAAGGTTCACAATTGTAGCATCATTAGCATGTGTCGCATCATCCATCACACGATCAACGGTTGTCTTATCCGAGTTTGTCATACTCGATATTTGGTTCCTAACACAAAATAAAATAGTTATTTAGTTGCAATCCAACAACCATTATTCATCATCCTGATGACCTAATATATACTAACCATGGTATCGTTAAACCATACAGGCTAATATAGTACGAACATTCTCAATGAATGTCATGTAGATTTGTATATATATCAATTATACTTAGCCTAGGCCGTAAAAGACCATTAATGGTAATTAAGGTTTGGACCTAGTCCATCACCTTTTTGACAGGGAATCAATTGTCACATCTGTCTTGATCATATTGATGATTTTGGATAGCTCGAAAGCTTGACATTAGGATATTGGATAAGAGTGTTGCCTAATGGATATAAAGCATCCATCTAAGGTTGTTGAAGCAGTCTTTAAATGTTATCGGCCAATTCTACCTCGCGCTATAAGCCTAAGATCCTAATAGGCGGATACAACTGTTTACAACATTTATTGTCCACAATAGACTTTTCTACGCTAAAATCAAATAAATTCCCATATAAGCATCATTGATAAGGAAAAGTACCTTTTATGATGTCATCTTCTTGTACTGCCTCCTGGGTGTTCATCTGGAAGACTCACGCGTTTGCTTTCTTGGCCTCTTCAGGCTTCTTCTGATTCCTAGGGCAGTTAGTCTTGATATGCCCCTTCTCGTTGCAACCGTAACAGGTTGCATCTTTCAACTTCTTGCAATCCAAGGTTTTATGTTCCTTAGACTTGCAGATTCCACAGGGTAGAGGCTGAGATTCAAATCTGCATTTCCCGAGGTGGTATTTCTTACAGGTTTTGCACCTGGTCTTTTCACCCGACTGTTGGTTGCCTTTCTTAGACCCAGAACTCTTCTGATGATCAGAGTTCCCCTTTTTCTTCTTATCGGAGTGATAAGAATTCTCATCCTCCTTTTTTCGCTTTCCTTCATCAGAAGCTTTGGCAGCCTTGTTTCTGACTACATCGAGTGTGAGAGATAGCGGCAGATCTGCCGCTGACCTGAATGTAGTAGGTCTCGATGCTTTCACGCTTGCCTTGATTTCTGGGGCTAGACCTCCAATAAAGCGAGCTATACACTTTGGTTCCGGTGTGATCAAGTGAGGAACCAATCGAGACATGGTATTGAAACTTGTAAGATATACCTGACCATCTAGGTTCTTCATGACCAATGTCAAGAAATCAGTCTCGATTTTCTCAACTTCATGTTGAGGACAGTAATTTTCTTTGATAAGAGCAGCAAACTGGTCCCATGTCAGATTATACAACGGGATTTTCCCAGTAGCTTGGATTAGTGACCTCCACCAAGCTAGAGCTTCTCATTTAAAAGATTGTGAAACAAACTTCACAATGTCTTGCTCTGCACATCCACTAATATCAACAATGGTGTCCATCTCATCGAGCCACGTCATGCAATCGATGGCTCCCTTTTCTCCTGTGAAGTCTCTGGGCTTGCAGGAGACAAAATATTTATATGAACAGGTTTTAACATGTGGCTCTTGATTAAGCACAACCTGTCTAGACGGAACACTCCTCTGATTTGACGAGTTATGAACATCGTCCTCCTTTGACTCGTGTGATTTTGAAGGAGGCTTACTACGAGCCACAGATAGAGTCTTAGAGTGTGTATCACTTGATTCGTTATATTGTCTGTCAAGAGCTCGAGTAACAGCATTATCTATTAATGCCTGCAGTTCCGCACTAGTTATATTAACTCTGGTAACATCATTATTCTCCCTCGGGTGGCTGTTAACCTCAACTGATCCAGCCATGTTGCTTGATTGCTACATAAATATTAACAATGATTTATTCAGAGGTTATTATGGAATCATCATTTTTGACGATTCATTAACCATGGTAATATAAACCATATTGGTTAATTTGTTAATTATATTAGTATTTTCATTATAATTCATCCTAGTATATAAAACATTAAGGATATTAAAGTGGCACAACAGGCCTAATCACAAGGACAGTTTTGAATTTATAAGCCATGATCTTATAGGATCGAGGCATTAAGGTTTGAACGCATTTCATTACCTTTCTTGACAGAGAGTCAAAGACTACAACTGTCTTTTGTCTTTTAGGACAGTAGATATAGCCCGTAGGCGTTTCATCACTAATGGATGTTTGTAAAATGATCATCTTAATTTGATGATTTAAGCCATGATTTCTAAATCACTAGGCTAGATAAGGGGTTGGAAATTCCCATTATAAATATGACAAGTGTGATTTTATCGTATCACTGTTGTCAGGAGTGTTAACATGTTTTTAGATGTTAACAAGGATCTGAATCTCTTTTAAACAGGTTTTACCATCATAGCTAGGTCCTTAATGACATACAACCTAGGTTATACCCTTTAAGATTCTTTTCATTATATATATTGGCAGATCAATTACGAAAAGGAATTATATTTTGATTTACTTCATATGTTATATTCATATAAAATGATAAAATGGAATTTAGATAAAATATTCCAATGATTTTAAAAGGAGTATATAATTGCCCTACACGGGACTTGAAAGGAATGACGTTGTCCACGAAGGGACTAAAAGATAAATATGACCTTATAAGGACTACTAAGGAAACGAACTTCAGCAAAATGACCTTTTTTCTTTACTTTCCTTCTGAATATTTTCTCCTTGATTGCACGTTGTATCCTAGCCGCGGTACGAAGCTCGGTAATTCAAAGCTCCGGAGGTGGAAAATTTCCAATACGGCTTCTTTGCTTGGCGACATATTCAAAACATATAAAATCGAAAGCAATAGATTTGCGAATAGGGATGAGGGTATTCCTATGTTAAGTTTAGACTCAGAAGGTCAAGGAATGTGCTACTGTATCATTGAGATTAAACACAAAAGGCTAGTGTTTAATTCACTCTATGTTGGCTCTGATACCAACCTGTCACACCCCGATCTTTCCACGTATTACTGGTGGGCCCGATGGGGAGTATTGTGAGGTAGTTGATATCATCATAGTCAAATAATCACAGTTCAATGCACAGCGGAAGTCAAAAGTGAATATATTACAAACTGATTCAAAAGTAACTTCAATGTTACAAACAGATTGTAAGGTGGATCCACAGGCGGATCTTAAAACAGAAAGATAAACACTGTTCAACAGACTTTAGGCATCTAAAACTTGCAAGATTCCCTATTAACGCCCTGAGCTCCCAGCCAATTACGTACAGTACCTGTCACTTAACCTTTTTGGAAAATACATCAGTTTACACTAGTAAATACAATTAACTGACTCATTTTGAAAAGGTTTAAGAAAATTGATTTGAATGCACAAGGCACAAAATATCTTTTATAACTTGGGACAATTATATAAAAATAATCTTGTATACAGATTTACATGTTCGTTATACATTCAGGGCCCGATGTTAGAAACCGAGTCAAGATTAACAGACACACCACAAGTATAGGCCCACAAGAGAGTGAGATACCGTTTCCCTTATGTAACTGTCAGGTGTATGCCTACACCCCGTGCTTAAGACGTGGCCATTTTATTATAATGATGCCAAGGATATCCGGGACATGGTCATTAACCCATAAAGGCTTTTATTTCAAACAATACATATTAAAACGGGTTACCTCAATAATTTATCACAATACGATTAAACATTCAATACCCGACCAAGCGGTATTATTATAATACCGTATCCCAAGCCCGTATAGGTTTTATTAACTCAGCCGTATATCCTAGTCAGCAAGCACAAGTACCTCTACTGGGGCTCTTAATCTGGAACGAAGGTTTTATTAACCTATTAGATTCCTAACGGGTCTTATTTAAGTCGTAACTTAGACCGGTTAGTTTTAAGGAAAGGTTTACGGTTCAAAACGAATGATTAAGCGAAGACCGGAATAGAAGGTGATTTAGACCTGACAAGTTTAGAGACTTGTATAATACAGGTAAACTAAACACATTCTGAAATTTGAGGCAAAAATGATAAGGTTTGACCCGTTTCGGTCAATTTATGCAAACTAGTTACATAAACCGATCCGAACGCGAAATATGCGTAACGGGTAACCATAAGAGTCATATAAAGGTTTCCTAAGTTAATATGCCTTAAATACGTTGTGACATCAGTAAGATACCTTCCATTATGCCCAATTTGGATTTAAACACAAATTATTCCCTGTAGGGGTATTTTGGTCATTTTAAAGGCTATAAAAGAGATTAAATATAACTCTGAGGTTCAGGTCTGATTTGATCAGTAAAAATACTTAATTTAATAAGTTAAACAGTAGAGTGTTACATATATGTGAAATTTATTGTTTATAACCAAACTATGCACCTAAGGGGCATTTTGGTAATTTCACATAAGGTTTAAAGGTCAAATCTGGAAAGCTGAGTTTAAAACTTTTTCTTACTGTTAAAGTATAAAAATTTACTAAAAATATCAGTAGGTATCAAGTCTTATATGATAAAAATAGTTTTAATACATACTATGCGTTTAAAACGCGTAAAAAGACGGTTTTAAGCGATTTCCGGGTTTTATAAGAAAAACTGATATTTTTATCATTCCAGAAGGCTTAAAATATTCTATTTATCATATGAGATCAGTAGAAAAAGGTTTGGTATCAAAATGATTTGTGAAACTCATTTTATTGTCCAAAAGGGCAAAACCGACAAATACCGAATCAAAGCTTGAACCCTATTTTATGCTCAGCCTAAAAATAAATATAAATCTTCAAAAATCCCAAAATATTATATTATATCAGTGGGTAAAAAGTTTGGTATCAAAAATTGGGTTTAGATAGGCTTTATGCTAATTACGCCGTTTAATTAATAAAAAGCTTTCAATTTACGCTATTGAGCATAACTCTTAATCTAGACCTCAAACTGATGTCAAATTTTTAGGACATGTTTATAATTCAGTAATAAAGGTTATTGTCCTCTCACATTTTCAAAAATCTCGTTTTAAGGTCGAAAGGGCATAATAGTCAACATTTAGGCATATAACGGAAACATGCATATGAATTGGATAACTAAGGAACCAAGTTGTATAACCTCAGAGGATTACACTAACCTATAACCTGGTCCTAATAGAGCTCTAAGGCATTTCTAAAATATTCTACATTGGGTCAGAACTGAAAGTCAAAGCAAAAGTCTACTTTTGCGACTTTTGGTTCAGAACCGAGCTTGAACTGAAAATTGATGGGTTGAACATGCTTAGACATGTTTTTACATTAATTATTAAGTTAAGAGGAGGTGCCAAGATGTTCAGGATCCTCAGATTTGAGAGAGAACAAGAACTCAAGAAAATGGTGCAAGTGAAATGAATTGGGTTCTTGGTCTATTTATAGTGTTTGAGGGAAAATGGATGATCAACAAGTGTTGAGGAGGTTTGTAGGATTATTATAGCTGTTATAAAAGCTGTTGTGATCAGCTTGTTGCCCAAGAAAAATGTTTGGTAGCTGTTGTTTTAGTCCCTGCCATGTTTTATTCATATTTTAACTTTCAAAAACAACCATATCAGTCCCTGCAGGTGTTTAATGCATATATTTAAGTTTCAGAACCGACATAATCAGTCCCTGCAGGTTTTTAATGCATATATTAAGTTTTAGAACTGACATAATCAGTCCCTGCAGGTTTTTAATCCCTTTCAGACTTTCAGAACATGCAGTTTCAGTCCCTATACTTGTTAAATGTCATTTCTGACTTATTTAAGGCCTGTTAACCTCATTTCAAGGCTCTACTATGAAGCCTAAACATAGGGGACATGAAACATGCTCAAAAATATGTCAGATGCCGGTTCGTTTGGTCGTACGGTCACGTTGTTCGGCTAATTACGACGAAACACGAACGGATGCGAAAAACGATCCAAATTACGCGACGAATGGAATTTTATCATGCCGATCACTAAAATAAAATATTTTAATGCTTACATAAATTTTTGGATGTCCGGATATATTCAGAATGTGAGATATGCGCGAAAATGCAAACTTGTGCACTTTTTGACACTTTTAGTCCCTGCATGACTTAAAAGTTTATTTTTGCGCACCAAACACCTCTAAGCCTATATATAAGCTATATAAAGAATAATTAGGGCATTTTTAACTCATGGTCATACTCCGGAAAGTCCGATAACATACGAATCGACATACTTTTGCAGTTTGACGCAAATAGTCCTTTAATCGCACAAAGTAGCGCGAAATGTCATTTAATGATATCCAAGCCTTCCATGGCCCATAATGGGCATTCCCAAGCATGAGTTTATTTATTTCTATGTTCTTGATCGCTTAAATGGTCACCAAAAGGCATAGATTCAAAAGTTGACGCTTTAGGTCCCTCTAATGCGCAAACTTGCGCATATCATCGTTTAATAGTCTCGAAGCCTCATCTAATCCATATTAGGCATTCTTTAGAGTATTATTAAACATCACGATGCTTCGGGTTCGTTAAAAGATCATTCAGAGGTATAGTTAAACATATTGACACTTTTAGTCCCTCTAACTTGCAAAGTTGCGCGTATCTTTACTTATAGGCATAAAAACCTTAGACGGACAATAATTGGCATTCCCGAGAGTATAATCAAATATCATGAAGCTCTCGGTTTGTTAAAAGGTCACTCAGAGGTAAGAATTAACATGTTGACGCTTTTAACCCTTCATTGCGCAGACTTTCAATTAATTACGCAAACGGCTACACTCGATTAACAAGTGGCTCATTTGTGAATATAAATATCGTACGAGGTTATTCAGAAACTTATTTTAGGTATGCTAACACTTCCAGTAATTTCATAATCAAAGTTTTTGATTTTTCGAAAAATTAGTCCCTTAAATTCAATGTTTGACTTCATGAGGGTTTATTACACTTGTCAATACATTATTGGACGTGATTTTACGAGATGTTACACCTCGACCCAAAATATTCTCGATCCCAAAACGAGCCCAACCTAGCCTTTTATGTATGGGTATGCATGGGGGTATGCACACAATCCTTTTCCTCAACATTTGCAAACCCTAACTCCCTCTACTTGGACAGCGATCCCTCTCCTTCCCGTTTGGTGTCGACGGCTGTGAACCCTCATCGAAGCATCATCTCTTCTCCGTCCTTCTGCTTAGTCCAAACTCCTTCGGTTAGAATGATTCCATCTTTGAATTGATTGCTTCTTGTTAAGTGATTATGTGTTTTCATGATTGAATGGTATTGGTAAACATAGGGCCGAATATCAATTAGGGTTTGGTCTGTAAAACCGAATTTAGCATGATTAACTCATTTGTATGTTGTAAACAACTAGCATGAGTGATTAATAGGGATTCTTCAATCAGTGTTTGAGAGGCCACAAGATTAATATAAATCGAAAAACATGGAAGTGTTCAGTTCATAATGATGATTCACGTGATGATTTGAGTATGTGAAAGATTATGTGATGTTTAGATTGATTCTAATATTGTTAATCATGATGAATCGGCTATAATGCTTATGTATTACATGAACATAAGAGTTGTTACTAGATGGGATCGATGGTTTAGGTTTCTTGATCATGTTCGTGTTGGAGTGTTATGTGTATGAAATCTGGTTTTGTGATTTAGATTCGCATGACAAGGAGAAACGGTTACAATGCTTATGTTACTTGATCCGAATTGAAGTTAGGGATATTGTTAAATTATGATGATTAGAAATTACATGATGTTATGGAAATTGTTGTGATTATGGAAAACACGATTTGGTGAAACTGATGAGCCATAATTGGGGGGATGTGTAACTGAAATAGGTGAAGTCGCACACTCTTGAAGTGTCACACACTTATTTTGGGCCGGGTAATATCATTGGACATCACACTTGAAACTGATCGCACACCGGTATGATGGGCCAAAGACTGTTGGGCCACACAAACCGGATGTCGCACACTTAGGGAAAGGTCGCACACTTGTTGTGGGTTGTTTTCTGGTGGGTCGCACACATGTTCATTAGTCGTTGGGCCATAGACGGAACTGGAACCGCAAACTCTATAGAGAGTCGAACAGTCCTTTGGACTTGGTATAACTGGGCCACATACATGTATGTATTTTATGATTGGTCCGAATACTATAAGTGGACCAACTATGCCAACGCACACTTGAATGTCTAATGTTCTAAAACTATTAAGTGGGTATATGTATATGGACTTGCATGTTTACTTGTATGTGAACCGGATTTCTTGATATGTGATATTAGATGACCTATACTACATGTTAGTTGTTAAATACGTGAAATGTGTGTTCCAAAACCTAACTGTTAATGGTAACCGTATTAGGATCTGGTTGACCAACTTTAAGTAAAGTAATCTAATTAACCGAGCAAATCTAAGGTGAGTTCACTACTCCTTGAGCATGCGTCCCAGTGGGTGGGACAGACAAACGGGTATTCCTGAGAGGAATACATTTTAGTGGGTTTAACTTGATGTTGGATAATACACTCACACCTATCACCTTAAGTCCCATCTTACTACCGAACTAGTTTCCTGAGAGGCAACGGGGTATTAGTTTATAGCGCTATTAGGCTTGGGAACCTTACACCGTACCTGAGAGGACGGGCGTGAACTAATGACCTTAACCACATGAACAATGTTTGATAGGGCATTGGGGAAGGGCAAACAAGCTGATGCCATATTGCGGTACTCGAGTTATTATCAACATGTTTTCAAACTAAACACTTGGCAACTAACGTTTTTACAAAACTGTGAACTCGCTAGCTTTGTGCTGATACACTTGTCTGCATCCTTGCAGGTCGTTAGATACATGTCATGGGACTTGCAGTCTGGTGTGCTGGAGATGTCATGGGTCGTGATACTTGGAGTAGCATGGAACATTGGCTTGTCGAATATTATGGTTTCTTTGAAATGCTTGAACAACTAAACTATGCTTCCGCTGAACTTGATCGTGTTTTAGTTTAGACATTTGAATTGTATTGTTTACTTTAATGGAAATTTTACTTATCACTTAACTATTAGTTCAACGTGATTGGTGGCTAGTGTAACAACCCGACCTTTCGGATCATTACCTATCGCTGTCTTTTCTTTTCGTAACCGCTTTTACTCTTGGGATTCGATTTACGTAATGGGTTAAACTATGTTTTCCATGCATTTTAAACGCATATTACAATGCTTATTTAATCACGATTATCGCATTTTAAACGCTTACTATTTAAACGCATTTTATCGCATTTTACATCGCTTATTTAGACTAAACGCTTATCACAACGCAGACTCGAAACGCGGATTTAATTATATGTGTGTTATTTGTGTGATTACTTGTTTAGAATGTTATGTTGTTATCAACGCAACACTTACACACTCAAACGCTCACTCACAACCCGATTAAACGCAACGCAACGCTCAACAAACGAACCAAAGTTGGAAAACTAACTAGTGTAAACTCGGCCGTTCGAATGGCCTTCCATCCGAATGGACATCCGCCCGGATGACCATCCATCCGGATGACCATCCGACTGGATGGAGCCATCCGAATGCTGCCCCTCGCGCACCGCCTTAAATCTCGCTCTCTCCCTATAAATACTAGTCGTAAGCCCTCATTCTCACACTTTGACACTCCCATCCGCTACCCAAGTCTCTGTCATGATTCAAGGCCATTTTGTAAGATTTTTCTCTCAAATCTTCTCTAATCTTCATCTAAACACTTCTGCTCCATCTTCTTCATCAGAATCACACACTCACTTCAACTTTTTCTTGAAATCACTGATTTCGGACCTCTCGAAGGTGGATTTCACTCGTGTTGCTTAGGCAAACGGTTGTGGAACACCATTCAATCGAGATTGGTTCAAGATCTAAAAGATTTCACACTTTTCAACTAAGTTATGAAAGATTTCCACACTTTTAAAACCGAAGAAAAGTTCCTAACTAAGATTTATACACAAAATGTTGATGGAATCTGGACTCAATTAGACTCTCGGCTTGTTCCTTAGTCGAGAGCCGGCTTGAAAACGGATTTTCACCAGAGAGATTGACCGATTAACGGGTCAAACATGAATGTTCATCAAGAACAACGCATTTATCCGAATAGGCTGACACCATCCGACCGAACGAACTGGATTTGGTATATTCCGTTGCTTGACACATCGTCACGCCGTCTCCATTAACTCAAAACTTTTACTTAGAAAATTTTACAAAAACTTCAAACACAAATCATCTGCTCGAATGACCATCCATCCGGATGACCATCCGCTCGGATGACATGACCCTTATAATTTCCATTGTTTAAACGCTTTTAACTAGACTTCAAAAATTTAATGATTCACAAACACCCACACATTGTTCGAATGGTCATCCATTCAAATGGCCATCCGCCCTGATGACCATCCGTCTGGATAGAAACCATCTGTTTGGATCACCTGTTGAACACTTAACCCGTTCGACGTTCTGTTTACAACCATTCAGCCCTGAAGAGGACTTATGCTTCTGTTTCCGTGCACAGGCTGACCCGACGCGTTCCCTTTAATCCAATCCAGCTTGTGTTTACTTGCTAAACACACAGTGAGTATACTCGAACCCATTTTCGTCTAACACACATTTGGGTGTTACATACATTCTATATCAAAACACAACACACAACGCAAACACTTTATTAAACGCTAACTAATCCCGCATGCTAGACGTGATTTGTTGAATGCTTGTGTTGGTGCATCCGTCTGTCATCTACGTCTTGTATCGAGTCTTGTACTGTACTAGTTAGATCAGGGCACGAAAAATGAGATAGTGGTTTTTAGGAGTGATTCCGCTCGAAATGACACCTTGTCATTTCCAGCTAAATCATATAAGTCTTGATTCCGCTCTAAATGTTGATTTCCCACGAAATGACAAAATGTTGATTTCTCACGAAATGAACATTGCATTTTCGTGGGGAATCAGAACACCTATATAAAGGGTCATTTGGAGCTAAATCAGTAGTTAGTCTTTCGGTTTGCAACAAAGTGCTGCCGAAGTGTCGAGTCATTGTAAAAGTCATTCAATCAATACAAATCGAGAATTTAAAGTGTATACTCGCTGAATTGAACTCAGTTTGTTTGTTTCCGCCACTCAAACTGAAAAAAGCTCTTCTGATAGACTCATTCGGGTCCGAATACGATCCTACAAGTGGTATCAGAGCTCAGGAGGAAGAGTTCTATACAATTCAGCTGCGAATTCTGTTTCTACACCTTTCTTTTTCTATCTGAACATCATTTCACGGTCAGAATCTGCTCAATTTCTCACAACTGGCTCGGAATCATGTATTAACAAAGCCTTAGAAGTTTCAGCTTCAAATTCAAACTAAAACTGCGAAAATTAGAGGTTCCGCTTGAAAATATTCGAGAGAAGCATGACGTCATACTGATTCAGTTTGAAATTTGATCCTGATTCCGCTCCAAATCGACATCCCACTTGATATATTAGTTGATTCCACTCGAATCTGTGATTCAGCTAGAAAGGTTCTGATTGATTCCGCTACAAATTAATATGTGATTCAGCTCGAAAGGTTCTGATTGATTCCGCTCCAAATTAATCTGTGATTCAGCTCGAAAGGTTCTGATTGATTCCGCTCCAAAGTTATCTGGTGAGTCCGCTTAAAAATTCAGTGTGATTCCGCTCGAACCAATATTTCATTTGATTCATTGTTGACTGATTCCGCTTGAATAAGTGATTGTGGTTAAACTCAGTGATTTCGCCTGAACAAGTTATTGTTTGAGTTTGGTTATTTCGCTTGAAAGTCAGCTTTTGGAATTTGATTGAAATTTGAAACATGGACAACGAGTTCTACAATGCCTTTGCTAGTCCTATCACAATTACTCAGAATGCTTTGCTTGAAAATGAAACCGGGACATCACAGAAACCGCCTAAGCTCTTGGATATTGATGATTACAATGGTTGGTCCGAACGCTTTGGAAATTGGGTTGAAGCTTATCACTTGGATGCTTGGGAACACACTGAATTCCCATATGAAAAGCCCACAAGGAATGGTATTCAGTTAACTATCAGAGAAATGAGTGCTGAGGAGAAAAAGAAGTATAGAGATGAGAAATTGATGGTGAGTTTGTTACAGCAAGCGATCAAAGAGGACATTCTGATTTTGCTTCAACATGATGGATGTGCATATTCAATCTGGACTGAATTGGAAGAAAAGTCTATAGGAAGTGATGATATGCTTAAAAACAAGATGTCTCTCATGAAGAAAGAATTTGATCTATTTTGTGGGTTGAAATCTGAAAATACCAAACAAATTATTGAGAGATTTTGTAACTTGGTGAGAAATATGACGAAATTAGGGATCAAAAAGGACACTGATGAGTTGATTGAGAAACTTGCTGATGCATTACCACATGATACTTGGGGAACATTCCTGATGATGTTGAGAAACAATCGGAAGGAATATAAAAAGTTAACATTGGGAGAATTTATCAAACATTTGGAAGCTCAAGAGATGGAGCAAAGAAAGATTGCCAGGATGAAGAACTATGATGGAGAACAGGATATTGGTTTGTATTTTAAGAGTGGTGTTAGTGAAAAAATAAATCTCTCTCCAAAGGTTGAAACTGCTTATAACGCAAAAGGTTCTTCTGAAAATGCATCTCAGGGATCAAGCAGCACAACAGGATTCTCTTCATTTCCAACTTATGATCCACAGTTTTCTACAACAAAGAGTGGCAAAGTTCTTCAATGTAACATTGCCTTAAAGCTTGAGAATGATCAGAATTATACTGAGGAAGTTGCAAAAAGTCACATGTCTTTGTTGGTGGCCGTGCTTGAATCCTACGGAGGTTTAGTTGCAGGGAGGATCGGAAATCCAATGCTCACGAAAGAGGATTACGATCAAATTGATACCGAGGAAATGGAATTGATGGATATTAAATGGTGCATGGCTAGTGTGTTGAGACGAGCTAAAAAGTTTAAACAAATCATAGGCAGAGATGATTTTCATGAGGCACATATTTCAGCTTTAGGTTTTGATAAGTCTAAAGTTACTTGTTTTCGTTGCAAGGAAAAGGGGCATTTCAAGAGAGAGTGCACAAATCGAGAAGCGAGTGGAGCTCAAAACCCTTTCGGAAACAACGATTACTACAAAAAGGCGATTTATCATCAAGTCACACAACAGCCATATCAACAACAACAGGCACCACATCAGGCTCAAACTGCACATGGTAGAAAAGAAATTGAAGATTCAAAGAGAGCATGTCTGGTTAATCAAAGCAAGGATGGTGGATTCAGTTGGGATAAATACATTCCAACAGACAGCAAAGTGTGTTTGGCAGATCAAGATGATGAAAGATTTCCTGAAGGTTTTAGTTGGGATAATTTTTGCCCAGACCAAGAATTCATGGCCAAAGAGATGTCCAAAGAGATGTCAAATGGTAAAGCCTTTATTGCTAATGCTTATGATGAGTTTTTGGCTGCAAAATACAGAAAAGTCAGGGAAGCTGAAGAGGAAAAATGGAGAAGAATTGAAGAAGAGGAAGAAGAAGAAGAAAAAAGGTTAAAAGCTGAAGCTGTAGCCGAGAAAAAGAAAAGAGCTGAGTTTTTCCAAGCAAAAAGAACAGTCAAAGATGTTCCAGAATTTGAAATCAAAGTTGATACTGAAGTAGTCAAAGTTCCTGAAAAGTGTTTGAATTGTGACTCTTTGATCATGCAAAACAACGAGCTGCTACACAACATAAAAAGATTGAAAGAATCTTATGATACTTTGAACAGAGAGATTAACAAGTACACTGAGTCGAACAGTGAACAAGCCGTTGCATTGAATACACTCAAAGGAGCTTATATGAGACAGCTTGATGATGTCAACTATTACACAGAGAAGTGTGCTGAGCTGGAATCGAAGTTGGTAACACAAAATATTGAAACTGAAAGAGTCAACAATTTATTGAAAAGTTACTCATGTTCTACTTTTGTTGGTGACAGGATTTACCCGATCATTGAAAGAATGAAGACATTTGAAGAAGAGAAGACTTCGGAAGAAAAGAATTCCGAGACAAAAGAAGAGGATGAAGTAGAAATTTCTGGTAAGAAACTAAGTGTTGTCTACAATAGATGTCTGCCCCTGGTCGAAAATGGATATTTGTCTCGAAATCCAAATTCCGAAAGAGTCAAAAAGGCAATTAACTTACAGTGGGAGTCAGGGTCGTCGGATAATTTGCCAGAAAATATTGATGTTACGTTCACATCGTCTGATACTGATCATGAGTCCGAGTTGATTAAACGTGTGGTCGATCAGGTGTTAGATAAAGATGACATAGAGGAGTCAAAAACGGAGTCCAAATCTGAATCAAAGTCTGAATCCGATAAGTCAAAGTCAACAATCAAAAAGGACAAACGGGTTTATGATAAGGAATTTTTGCTATCAAAATCTAATTTGAATGACGAACCGGTCAAAGTAGCATATACTTTGAAAGATTCTGACAAATTATATTCTGATGAGATTTTTCCAATAAGAAGTGTTAGAATTGAAATGATTAAAAAGGTTTTCAAAATTACAGGAATTAATATTTCTGAAATAAAAGATTTAAATCTTTCTGGAAAACCTAAACAATACACTTCAAGAGATAAACAGAGAATTAACAAGAAAATAGGTTACAATTGTGGTTATAGTTTTCAAAAGAAACCAAACCATAATAGTAATGTCAAAAAGAAAGGTCTTGGATTTAATCAACCGAAAAATCATAAAAATGAAAAAGTTTATAAACTAAAAACTGTATTTGTTTCAGGAAAATCTTTACAAGATGAGAAAGAGCAAGCGTTCAGAAAGCAGACAAACAAAGAATTCCTTGCCAAAAAGCACGAAGGAGTGAAGAAAAGTATTGATCAGAAGACTACAGAGACGAGAACCTGTTTTCAGTGCAAAACTGCTGGTCATATTGCTAGAAATTGTCCGAAAACATTCAAACCAAAACAGGAAGTCTCTAGTAAAATGAAAGAAAAAGTTGTTGAGAAAACTGAATTTAAAACCAGAAAGTTTACAGGCTTTGAAAATTCAACCTTTGAGATTGGTGAATGTTCAAAGAATGTGGTAAAAAGAAAAGAAAATCTGAAAAAAATCAGAAATGGGTGGTTAAAGGTTCAGGGAACAGTTCTGGTGATGAATCTGATTCCACAAAATCAGAGGAGCTAAAAGTTGTTAAAGAAAAGGTTGACAAATCAGTTCCGAATGTGGATGATGTGAATTTTCCACCTCTGCGGGCTGAAAATTTTAAAAAGAAAGTTGGGAAAGTTGAAATTTCAAATCAATTTTATTCTGACAAGAAGAAATTTGATGTTGATAAGGCTTTCAACAGAAATGTGAAACACATTTTTGGAAAAATGGTTGATGGTAAGGTCAAAGGAGTTAAAGAATTCTATGCTTCCAAAATGAATGTTCACAAGTCTGTTGAAAGTAAAGATGAAGAAGAGGTTGATACACCCAAGGAAGGTCAGGCTTGGGTGGATATATTTTTCAAAGAGTAAAAACCTGACTTGCCGGAGCTCCCAAGTTGGTAATCGCGGAGAATGAATCGGCATTATTCTTGAAATTTTTTTTTAAAATTTTAAATTGAGAAGTGTGAATTGCCGGAACTCCCAGGTTGGTAAGTGTGGAGTAGGAATCGGCACTTTGAGAATTCAACCAATAGATGATGATTGGTTGAAATTGTTTGATTATTGATCTTACAAGTGGTTAATCAAGGTCATTAAGTTGAACTTGATTTAACTATCATTTAAAAGTGTTGATAAACAATGTGATGAGTTTTCCCCGAACTTACAAATGGTAAAATCAACAAAACTAATTTTCCGGAAAAACCATTTTGATTAAAACAAACTTAAGTGTTTTAAGATCATAATGGGAAATTAGTTTGTTGTGAGGGGGAGTTCTGATTGTTTATGCCAAGTGGATGGAGAATTGAGGCAATTCGATATCAGTTGTCATGTTCTTGTAGAGTTTGTTTTCAATTTTCTTTAGATGTATTTGTATTTTAGGGGGAGTATATTTTCAGAAAATCCAAAAACATTAGAAATTTTGAAAAAGCCAAAAACATGATAAAATGAAAAATGAGTTTTTGTTGCATAAAAGAGGAAATGATAGTACATCAGTGGACTGTCACAACACGCTAAAGAAATGGAAATTTAAAATGTGATAAACGGTCTCACTAAGGATGTGACGGTAGGCTCAGCTAGACTAGTAGATTTGCGATAACGATAAAAACTTAAATGAAAAAGCCTAGTTCTAGTGGGAAACATGGTCGAAAGCATAGTACTTAGTTTTTTTCCTTCTTGACTGTGTGCCTACTCAGTAATCGCTGATTGTCGAAAGACATAAAATTGGTTAAGTTTGTGAACTTTCACAACTTTGCTGAAAAGTCATTGTGATTGTGCATTTCATTTTGCAAAGATTTAAACTTGTTTTATTTCTTTATTTTGTTTAAGCATTGGACATCCTCTACGTATACGTGAGTATCGACATGGTTGTTAATGCCTAAACGTTCTGATTTATTTTCTTTGGTGTTTCGTTTAAGCTTTGGACCTCCTCTGTGTATACGGAAGTATCGACCTGATGGTTAAAGCCTAAACAACTTCAACTTGTTTTGTTTTTCTTATTTTGTTTAAACATTGGACTTTCTCGGCGTATACGGAAGTATCGACCTGATTGTTAATGTTTAAACATTCTGCTTTATTTTCACACAAATCACAGTTGATAAAAGTTTAAAGGCATTACTTGAGTCAGTGTATTGCATGATGAGGGGATATGCTGAGATCGTGGGATCCATAAGAACTTAGTGCAAAATTAATATATCTTAACATATCGGTAAGCATTTCGAAAGTTTTTAGATTGAGTTTAAGTGGATAACAATATCGTCAATCTATGTGAATTGGTTAGAACTTAAAATGAAATTAAGCTTAACGGTGTTAGTGATTTGTCTCATAAACTGATATGATCCTCTTGCACGAACTCACAAAAATATTGTTTGTAAATATTTCTTTACTGCATTCTCATTCAAAAATCTAAAAAGATTTTAAGTGTGTTTTAGCATAAATTTTGTAAAAATCCAAAAAGATTTTCGACAACTGTTGTTGGAAGGCTGACGTTCAAAATTCCAAGTGCTAAACTTGATAAACAGGTTTGGGAGAGAGTGTATGGAGAAATTTTTACAATTGGTTTACAGAGAACAAATCATTTTGAAGATTTTCTGCAAATAGTTTCTAAATTTTAAAGATTTAATCTTTGAGAAACTTATGTGTGTGGTAGAGAATTTGCAGATATGAAGATTGACCAAAGCCAGATTCCGATATCTGAGCAGATGGTGATTTCCAGACTGCGATCCCAGCTTAGTGAGAGGGGGAGTCTGAAGACATGAAGAGAGAGCTCAGAGCTAGGTTGCAATTCTAGAAGAAAGAGAAAGAGATTGATTGTGGATGCTTACAATGGAGAATACTTCGAAGAGAAGCCCAAAGACTGATAAAGGCTAAAGATGCGAAGACTCGACACTGAAGACTCCGTCAACATCTGAGGGGGAGTTTGTTGGTGCATCCGTCTGTCATCTACGTCTTGTATCGAGTCTTGTACTGTACTAGTTAGATCAGGGCACGAAAAACGAGATAGTGGTTTTTAGGAGTGATTCCGCTCGAAATGTTGATTTCCCACGAAATGACAAAATCAGTAGTTAGTCTTCCGGTTTACAACGAAGTGCTGCCAAAGTGTCGAGTCATTGTAAAAGTCATTCAATCAATACAAATCGACAGTTTAAAGTGTATACTCACTGAATTGAACTCAGTTTGTTTGTTTCCGCCACTCAAACTGAAAAAAGCTCTTCTGATAGACTCATTCGGGTCCGAATACGATCCTACAGCTTGTTACTATGCTTATACAGTGTTACACTAGACCGCCTCTAGCAACGATAGTACTATAGTTTGAACTCAGCACCTGTGTGACTGGGGTTGCTAGGGATCACATTACTTTACTTCACGTGTTTGCTTCGGTGAACATGTGTCACGCATACTCTACAACGCAGTCTCGTGGTTAAGTTGTAATCATCGTTAACAGTTACATGCTTCGCCCGTTACGTGTTACATGCTGGTTGTGCGTAAACGCTTTTCATACTATTATTAGGCAAACTTGTGTACTCACCTTTACGTTATGTATTGACTTTTTTTTAACATAGTGCCAGGTTGATGGAATGTTATGCTGAAATCAAGATAGGCAGTCTAGAAACTAATTTAATAGAAATCTAGGTTGTCGGACTTGTTTTGTTTAAGAGATGTGACTCTGTGATAACTGTTTGTGGAATGTTTGTTTATTGGTATGGGACAATGAACTTTTTAAATATTTCCATTTAATAGTTCTTATGGATTCTCTTGAGCAATCTGGTTCACCTAGTGTCGCGCCCCGATGTTTCCGCCATCGGTTGGGGTGTGACAGATTGGTATCAGAGCCATAACTATAGGGAATTAGGTCGAGTCGTGTAGAGTTGACCTAGTCTATACTCTAAGTACTAATAGACCAGCTATGTGCGAACCCAGTAGGGGTTTCGTACGAACCTACGTGCTCACTCTCGTTTCAACTCAAAGGTTGTCTTTGTATGGAGAACAAATGCATGCAACCTTTCCTAAGGTTGAAAAATATATTGCCTTTCCTAAGGCTAACACAATACATGCGTTTTCGAAAACACTCGCATAACACAACCAAGTGATTGGGTCGAGATTAGGTGTGAAAAACCAAGAACTCTCAATAAGATCACTCACTCTACGCGTATTTTACTCTTAGCATGAGAATCTTCGTTGAGTTAGGAGTGACATCCATATCTCGACGAAATTCTCCATCTCTATCTCGTGGTGATACCCGCATCTTAATGACCAGTTCCACTCCCTACTTTGGTTTTACAAAACTCTCACCAAAGTCTCGATTGTTTTAATGACTCTGACTCACGTAGTAACTGGAAGGATGAGTGTCGTTCACCGTGTTTCGGTGAGAGAACAGTCTATTAGGCCAAAGCGTGTACTCGAGGTCATTGTGAATGGTTGAACCACTTTGGGTAGTCGATGTCTAACACCCAAGGCACTATGTTTTCGATTTAAGCCTGCAATCGCTTAATTTATGTATCATCGATTTTATTTTGATTTTGTATTTTAGATTGCGAGAGTCAAACTCAACGCTGATGGTTTCGATTTAACGCTCCTCGCTTTACAAAACGCGCACAACTCGCACAACGTCCTTAATCTAAAACGCTAACTAATCGCAAACTAAACTAAGAACTCCCGTACGCTATACTCTTCGCTTACGCTACTCGCTATCGCTCGCAACTCTCGAACGCGCTACGCAGCCTTGAAAGATAAGTGAATACGTGCAAAATATGTAGATGAATACGTTCAAAATATGTAGGTGAATACGTGCAAAATATGTGCTTACGTGAATTATGTGATTATACGTGCTTACGTGTATACGTGCTTATGTGGTTTATATGCCTACGTGACTATGTGTTTATGTGCGATGTGTTCTCGACCTTTACATAATAATAATAATAATAAACGATGTTTTGCGAACGCTAGACTTTTCAAAACCTAATACAATCGAATCTCGTCTAATCCCTTTTGGGATAACATCTGCTGCAGAACTCACACTCGACAATGTCTTCCATTGGCTCACACACTCAACATGCTGCCCGAAGAAACCACTGTAGGATCGTTTTACCGACCAAACGAGTCGTTCAGAAGAGTTTTTGCTCAATACGAGAGGCGGAAACAAACGTATCGAGGTAATTCAGCTAGCAATTCACTTTAAACTGTCTTTTGATTGATTTGACAAAGATTTACAGCGAGTAGACACTTCGGCAGCAGTTTGGTACTGAAACCGAAAGTTACAAATGACAAGGCATGACAGGTAGGGCTGTAAACGAACCAAACGTTCGGCGAACAGTTCGCGAACCGTTCGGCGGGAAGTTCGTTTGTGTTCGTTCGTTTATTAAACAAACGAACACAAACAAGAAATTTCGTTCGTTTAGTTAAATGAACAAACATGAACAGAGGTCGTGTTCGTTCGTTTATGTTCGTGAACGTTCGGTAACGTGTTTGTTTGTGTTCGATAGTTCATTAGTGTTTTTAGTTTTTATATCTATTTAAATAATTCAAAATTCCGACAAAATAAATATCTAATAAGTGTCCGTGTATTATATGTTCTGTTTATGAACGATTGTTTATATTCGTTTGTTTCCATTTGTGTTCATGAACATTAGTTTGTGCTCATTTGTGTTCGTCAACGTTCGTTTTTGTTCGTTGCCAAAAATTAACAAACAACCACAAACGAACACGAACAATTTCATTTTCTTAACAAACGAACACGAACATAAAATCTCGTTTGATAAGTGTTCGTGAACTGTTCGCAAACACATATATTTCTTAACAAACGAACACGAACAAGGTCTTGTTCGTGTTCGTTCGGTTCGTTAACAGCCCTAACGACAGGTATTTATAGGTAAGGTAATTTCGCATGAAATGGTTCATGCGAAATAGTGATTTCGCACGAAATTACTCAAACGAAAACACATTCACACGCAATGACCAAACGAGTCGTTCAGAAGAGTTTTTGCTCAATACGAGAGGTAGAAACAAACGTATCGAGGTAATTCAGCTAGCAGTTCACTTTAAACTGTCTTTTGATTGATTTGACAAAGATTTACAGCGAGTAGACACTTTGGCAGCAGTTTGGTACTGAAACCGGAAAGTTACAAATGACAAGGCACGACAGGTATTTATAGGTAAGGTAATTTCGCATGAAATGGTTCATGCGAAATAGTGATTTCGCACGAAATTACTCAAACGAAAACACATTCACACGAAATTACAATTCCGTGCGAAATACCCTTGATTTCGTATGAAATGACTTATGTGTCATTTCATGCGAAATACCTATAAACATACAATTCTCGTTTTCTGTGCCCTGATCTATCTAATACAGTACAAGACTCGGTACAAGACGAAGTCGACAGACGTATGCACCAACAGACTCCCCCTCGGATGTTGATGAGTCTTTAGTGTCGAATCTTCAACGTCTTCAGTCTTTATCAGTCTTTTACTCTTCTTGAAGTATCTGACAGTGTAAAACATCCTCAGTCTTTTCTCTTCTTCTCTCTACCAGGATCTCAATCTGACTCCATCTTCTCTTGATTAGATCTCTTGATTCCTTAAGTTTATCATCATCAGCAATACCAATATCGTAATCTGGCTTCACATTCTGCTCAGGTTCAGAAACCTGGCTAACCTGCACACATCTCTACCTCACAATAAATTTCACAAATTTAAAATTTGACAAATTTATATCACTTGCAGGTATCAACCAATCAATGATTTCACAATGTTAATATCTGATGAACCATTTGTAGGCAAAACATTTATTTTTATTCATTATAAACAGACTCCCCCTCACGAAATGTTCATCATGTTTAGCACTTGGAATTTTGAATCTCAGCTTTTCAACATCAGTTGTCGAAAATCTTTTTAGATTTTTCAAAATTTATGCTAAAACACACTGAAAATCTTTTTGGATTTTATGATTTTTATAAAAAACAGTAAAGAAATATTTACAAACAATGTTTTTGCGAGAGTGTGTAAGAGGATCATATCAGTTTTTGAAACAAATCACCAACACCGTTAAGCTTTAAACATTTTAAGTTCTAAACGATTCACTTAGATTGTCAGTATACTGATCCACTTAAATTTTCACACAAAGTTCAATTGTTTCGAGATACGAGATTAATGTTTTAGATACTTAAACTTATACGCGTGTCCCACCTCAGAATATACTCTCGAATCCAGATCCCAATATTCAGTCTTACAGGTGAGTATACCTAGATGATATCTGTAAGGGGTTAAATGCGAGGGCCGTGAGAGCTCAGGCTATTGCTTCTGCAAAATCAGAGAGATGACGCCTTCGAATTTTGGTGGGTTCCCTTTAGAGAATCTTTTCTTCAACAGCACATGATTAGCATTTTGCAATGTTTCATCTTTTTTTATGCTGAGGGCGGGCTATATTTCAAACAAGCGTAAGGTATTATACGGGGACTAGGCCATTGCTTCCGCAAAATCAGAAGTCCCGGTATAATACCCAGATATCACTAAGCATAAAGACCTAGTATCTCAGAAAGAGGGACCTTTCAAACAAGATTTCGGGGGTTACACATATATCCAAGAGATGTTCCCCATGAGATAAGTAAGTTTGAAATTTAGGTTTATATCTCGTACACAATTTACTAAACGTGTAAAAACCTACTGGCATATCATCAGTGAGACCGTTTATCACAATTTATCTTTCCAATTCTTTAGCATGCTGCGACTGTCTACTGTTGTACTATCATTTCCTCTTTTTAACAACAAAACTCTTTTTTGATTTTATCAAGTTTTTGGATTTTTCAAATTTTTCTAATGTTTTTTGGATTTTTTGAAAATTCTTACTCCCCCTAAAATTCAAAACCATTTAAAAAAAATTGAAAACGAACTATACAAGGTAAAGTGACAACTGTTGTGAATTGCTTCAATTCGCCATCCACTTGGCATAACCAATCAGAACTCTACCTTACAACAAACTATTTTCCCATTGTGATTTCAAAACACTTAAGTTTGTTTTAATCAAATGGTTTTTCCGGAAAATTAGTTTTGTTGATTTTACCACTTGTAAAAATGGGGTTTGGTTCATCATTTTGTTCTATTTTCAAATCATGAGTTTATCCCCATTCAAAACTCTTTGAATAAAGATTAAATCAAGTTCAAATGAATGACCTTGATTAACCACTTGTACGTTCAACTTTACCAGATGTAAAATGACATATGGCAACTTTAAGAACAACTACCACTTCCAAACTGAAATACCACTTGTAAGAAAGATGCCGATTCCTACTCCACACTTACCAACCTGGGAGTTTCGGCAATTCCATCACCTGTAGAATTTAACAATTTTAGAAGTATAAATTTTTAATAAGGATGCGATTCATGCTCCACTATTACCAACTTGGAAGCTCCGGCAAGTCGGGATTTTTAAGTAAAGAACACAGACACCCAAGCCTGACCAGCTTTGGGTGTAACCTTCTCAACTTCACCTGGGGTTTGAACATTTCTTTTTTCTTCATAAAATTCTTTCACCCCTTTGGCCTTCCCATTGACCATTTTCCCAAAAATATGTTTCACTTTCCCATTAAACGCTTTATCGACATCAAATTCTTTCTTCTCAGAAAAATTTGATTCGAGATTTCAACTTTGCCAACCTTTTGTTTAAAATTTTCAGTCCTCAATGTCTCGTCATCCATTGGAGGAACTGAATTATCACTTTTAATCTCAACTTGTGACTCCTCTGATTTTATGGAATCAGATTCATCGTCAGATTTCACCTCAGATTTCTTAACAACCCACATTTGATTGTCAAGATTAACTCTTCTTTTGTAAAATCTTTTCTTCGAACATTCACCAACTTGATATGTTGAGTTTTTAAACACTTTGAATTTTTCAGTTGGTGGTTCATTTGTCTCAACAATCTTTTCTTTAAGTTTAGAATCAACTTCCTGTTTGATGTTGGTTGCTTTAGGACAGTTCCAAGCAATATGACCAACTTCTTGACATCTGTAACAGGTTCTTGTTTCCTTTCTTTGATATGCTCCATTCCTCATTTCTTCTTGCTTCTTAGCAAAAAATTCTCTGTTTGATTGCTTCCAGAATGAGCTCTTTTCTTCTTCTTCCGAACTTGCTCTTGAAACAAATACAGTTTTTGGTTTATAAGTTTTCTCATTTTTATGATTTTTCGGTGGAATAAAACCCAATCCCTTCTTTTTGTAATTACCGTTATGGTTTGGTTTCTTTTGATAACCTGAACCAGAACTGTAACCCTTTTTCTTATTTAAACGTTGTTGAACTCTTGAGGTGTAAGGACTTGGTTTTTCAGAAAGATTTATATCTTTTATTTTAGAAATATTGATTTCTGTTAGTTTGAAAACTTTTTTAATCATTTCAGTTTTAACACCTCTTATTGGAAATTCCTCATCAGAATATAATTTGTCTGAATCATTCAAAGTATATACCACTTTGATTGGTTCATCATTCAAATTAGATTTTGATAACAGAAATTCTTTATTGTAAACCCTTTTAACTGAAGATTTTGGACTGTTGACCGCTGAACTCGAACTTTCAGACTCAGACTTTGACTCTGACTCCTCATCTTTATCCAACACCTGATCGACCACCTTTTTTATTAACTCAGACTCATGATCAGTGTCAGACGATGTGAATGTGACGTCAATATTTTCTGGTAAATCATCAGTTGTTTCGGATTTTAACTTTATATTGACAGCCTTCTTGACTTGCTCCTCATTCGGTTTTCTGGGAGAATAACCTTCCCAGATCGGAGGCGGACACTTGTTATAATTTGCACTTTGTTTCTTACCAGTATCCTTCTCTTTTGGCTTCTCATCTTGAAAAGCTTCAAGACCTGCAACAGTTGGATAAATTATGTCAATCAAATAATCAGAACTAGAATAACTCTGTAATAACCGTCTGATTCTTTCATTTTTGATCTTTTCTGTCTCCAACTCTTGCTTCCACTTTGCACTTTCTTCAATGTAAAAATTGATAGCTTTCTGCTTCGACATCATCACAACATTTAACATAGTTAATGCATCTTCTCTTTCAGAATTTGTCTTTTGCAAACCAGTTACTGTTATGTTCAATACATCGTACGATTCCTTCACATAGTTGAGATCGAACAGTAATTTTTCTTTCATCTTATCTTACTCACTCAACTTTTCATCTTTTTCTTCACACTGCTTACAAGATTCCAAACACTTTAGACACGGTTTAATCACCTCCACAACTTTTTCAATTTCTACTATTTTTTCAACTTCAACAACTTTCTCAACGACTTTAATTTCTTCACTTTGTTCATTCTTCTTTGTCTCAGCAACATTTTCACATTTCATCTTTCTCTGTTCTTTAGCTGCTCGTCTCTCCTTCAGCTTCTCCAATCTATCTGCAAAATAAAATTGAAAACTTTCAGGAGATAACATAGATTTTCCAATATTAATTTGTGTTTCTTCTTCATCATCACTGTCATCCGATGATGATTGATCAAAGACTGGCTCTTGGATGATTTGTGCAGTGAGAGCTACCACTTTTGAATCAGGTGGAATGTATTTGTCCCAACTGAAACCCTCTGCCACTTTTTCATCATCTTGATCAATGATACCAAAATAAGCTTTCTTATTTGCTTCTACGATCATTTTTGGCATGAGCAGTTTGTGGTTCTTTTTGTTTGTACGGTTGATCAACAACTTGTTGGTATATGGCTTTCCGATAGTAATCATCTTTTCCAAACGGATTCTGTGCTCCACTTGCTTCTCGATTTTTACATTCCCTCTTGAAATGTCCTTTCTCCCTGCATCGAAAACATGTAACTTTAGATTTATCAAAACCCAAAGTAGAAACATTTGTATCTGGAAAATCATTTCTTCCTGTAATCATTTTGAATTTTTCAGCTCTTCTCAAAACACTAGCTAAACACCATTTGATGTCCATGAGCTCCATTTCTTCTGCATCGATCTGATCGTAATCCTCTTTTGTCAACATAGGATTTCCGATCCTTCCTGCAACCAATCCTTCATATGATTCCAACACAGTAGCAAGTAACGACATGTGACTTTTGGCAATCTCTTCAGAAAAATTTTGACCATTCTGAAGATGCAAAGCGATATTGCAATTCAACACTTGACCATTACTGCTGTTTGAACTTTGAAATTGGTGACTTGAGGTTACACTCTTTGGATTTACACTCGGGTATGAAGAGAATCCACTGCTGCTGTTTGGATTTTGATTTACTGAACCAGATGAGTTTTCAGCACTTAAAGTAGTTTGAACTTTCGGACTCATTTCAACCTCTTGAACACTTCCTTTGTAATACATTTTGACATCTTGTTGGCCACTCGGGCTGTTCATTCTAGCAATCTTCTGTTGTTCCAGATCTTGAACCTCAATCTTTTCAATGAACTGTGAAATAGTCAACTTGTCATATTCTCCATTATTCTTCAAAATCATCAAGTATGTACCCCACTCTTTCTGAGGTAATGCATCAGCAAACTTATTGACCCATTCTTCTTGACCTTTGACAATTTCTAACAAAGACATAGATCGCACTAAGTGGCAATATCTTTCAATCAGCTTCTTTGATGATTCACCCGGCAAACTTGAAAACAAATCAAACTCTTTCTTTAGCAATGCTTTCTTGCTCCTGATCATTTTCTCACTTCCCTCAAACTTAATTCGAACGGCTTCCCAAATTGAACGTGAAGTGTTATCATGTTGGAGCAAAATGAAAATGCCTTCTTTCACAGCTTGTTGTAGCAGACTGATCATCATCTATTCTGCTTTGTACATGTCTCGTTCTTTGTTCGTAAATTCAGAAATTGTTTTAATAACTCCCAAATCTGTACGCGGCTTCACATACTTTTTCTCGATACATTCCCATGATCTCAAATGGTTAGCTTGAACCCAGTTTTCAAAACGATCTTTCCAACCATAATACTCCTCAATGCCCATTAGCTTCGGGGGTTTTTGCAAAGTTACAGTTTCGTTTTCCATGTTCATGCTTTGAGCAATGGTAGCTGGAGTAGTCGGGGCTGTAGCAAACGCGTTATAGAATTCCTCTTCCATGATTCGGTAACAAGTTTTTCAAGAACAGGCACTTTCAAGCGAAATTAAATCTTTCAAACGAAATCTCTCAAGCGAAATAACATGTTGAATCGAAATAACTTGCAATACAGTTTCAAACGAAATACCGATACAAACGAAATCAGAAACTTTCAAACGAAATAGTGATTTCCTTCGAACCGACCAAACGAAATATACTTTCGTGCGAAATAACACCCTTTCAAACGAAATAGGTAATTTCATGTGAAATACTCAAACAAAATTCCAATTTGGTGCGAAAAAACTGATTTCGTGTGAAACTCTCAAACGAAATCTAATTTCGTGCGAAATTAGATCCTTATTTCGTGTGAAATACTGCTGATGTCATCATCTCGAGCTGTTTTTGCCAAAATTTATCAGGTTTTTGTCCGATTTTAAGTCTGAAACTTTCAAGGATTTGTTAAAACACTATTACGCGTATAATGTGTGAAATTCAACTCATTTTAACTGTGAAAAATTATTAATTTTGAAAAAGAAGGTGTAGAAATCAGAATTTTCAGCTGAATTGGTATGAACTCTTCCTCCTGAGCACTGATACCACTTGTAGGATCGTTTTACCGACCAAACGAGTCGTTCAGAAGAGTTTTTGCTCAATACGAGAGGCGGAAACAAACGTATCGAGGTAATTCAGCTAGCAATTCACTTTAAACTGTCTTTTGATTTATTTGACAAAGATTTACAGCGAGTAGACACTTTGGCAGCAGTTTGGTACTGAAACCGGAAAGTTACAAATGACAAGGCACGACAGGTATTTATAGGTAAGGTAATTTCGCATGAAATGGTTCATGCGAAATAGTGATTTCACACGAAATTACTCAAACGAAAACACATTCACACGAAATTACAATTCCGTGCGAAATACCTATAAACATACAATTCTCATTTTCTGTGCCCTGATCTATCTAATGCAGTACAAGACTCGATACAAGACGAAGTCGACAGACGTATGCACCAACAACCACGCTGACAAGCGTATTGCTTCACTTGTGGCCAAGGAAATAGCCAAGGTTATACCTCAGATTGTCAGTGAGATTAACGAGGTCAGCAGCAAATCTTCTTATCGAGTCAAAGAGCGACGCGCCTAGGACACCTTTCAGCTTTAAATAATTCAAAGCCTGCGGTCCTGCAAACTTCACTGGTGAAGATGGACCCAATGCTATGTTCTAGTGGTTTGACTCTATCGAAGTCACCTTCAGGCAAAGCGGATGCCCAGAAAATCTTCGCACTGTGAATGCTACTGGAGTCTTTCAGTCCAAGGCTCTGGATTGGTGGACTACTAAGCGCAACAGGCGCGGTAACGATGCAGCTTATGGCCTCTCATGGGAGGAACTCAGGGAGCTTATGATAAAGGAGTTATGTCCTCCTCATGAAGTCCAGAAATTGGAGAATGAATTCTGGTACATCAAGCAGGAAAGAGGTGACAACGCTGGTCTCACCGCTCGCTTCAAGCAGTTGAGTATTATCTGCCCCAGTCAGGTGGCCACGCCTGATATGACAATCAAGAAGTACATTCGAGTTCTCCCCGACTGTTAAGCTGATTTTGTTCAGGCAGCAAAACCTGCTACTATTGAGGAAACCTATCAACTCGCAGCTGAGATCAACGACAAGCGAGTCTTGGCTGGATATTTCAAAACCTCGACCAAGAGTCTCAATCAAGCAACCGCAACTCCCAGCGCCGATAATGCAACATCTCAAGGTTCAAAGTCTTCATGTCAAAATCGCAAGCGAAAGAACAACAAGAACTATGTTACTACCGCCGCTCCACTCAACGCCATCCCCGTACAACCCAGCAACCAGAACCGTCAAGCTACTATTACCAACGCACCGCCTGCCAAGTGTGCGTACACTGGTATCCACCCTATGTGCCCTACTTGCACCTATCATCATCCGACATGGGTCAAATATCATTTCTATGCAAACTGCAACATCTATGGGCACTTTACTGCTCACTGCCGTTCAGGCCCACGTCAGCAAGCTGCTCAAACTCTTCCAGCACCACCAGCTCAACCTCTTGCTGTTCAGGGTAACCCAGCAGTTCCGGCACCCATTGCTAATGCTCTAACCTGCTACACTTGTGGTGACCCTAACCATTTTGCCAATGTCTGCCCTCACCGCGTTGTGAAACAAGAACTCCAGCAGCAGCAACCACCACACAGCAACAACAGTAGCAGCAGCCGCAATAGCAACCACAACAAGCAGCCCACGGAAGAACCTTCAATATCAATGTCCGCCAGGCTCAAAATGACAACAATGTTGTCAATGGTGCGTTCCTTGTTAATGGTATTTATGCTTCTTGCTTGTTTGATACTGGAGCCAATAATTGTTTTGTGTCGTTTGAATTCGAAAAGCTCCTAAAACGTAAACGCGCTAACCTCCCAACGACCTTCGACGTAGAAGTTGGGTGAAGGATAGTGGGGGTGGGAGGAGGCTGACGAACAATCTTTTCCAACACAGTATTAAGTTAACCGGTATAACTAAAACCAATCGATAATTTAGAAACTGAGACATCTGTTATAGCCCATGGGCAAAGGATAGTGGGGGTGGGAGGAGGCAGTCGACCCCCCCCCCCCCCCCGAACTTTTCGCTCAGTAGTGGAGAGTATGTAGTTTTCGTATAGAAATTTTTTGGAATATACGTTTTCGACCCCCCGTTTTATAGAAAATTTTGGGTATATACGTCTTCGACCGCCAGGTCAGAAATCTCAAACTTCGCCACTGGCTATATGTACGGTTATAGCATATAACCTAACCGAACTAACACATGCTCACCTTAGGTGAAAGAAAATGTTTGTTAATTTGTTCTCCTTATGAGATCTTTTCCTTGACAAAATCACTTATTAATTCTCCATAAGTTGCTTAAAAATTAAGCATCATCAAATGTAAATTTCTTCCTGTCCATTATTACTGTGCCAAAGTTAGCAACTAGTACATGGATGATGGAAAGAATCACCACTGGTAGCTACTCATTTAATACAAACATAAAGACACTCAAAGTGATAGAACAGTACTTCATTTAAAACCTGTCCCTTGTGTTTTTAGACTTGTACCTAGAGCATATTCTCATCCACATGAAAACTTCATCTTGAAGGCATGTTGAAGTGAAAATAAATATCATATTAGCATTACATACGATTATTTACACATATCTTATGGTTAACACTTTAAAATGATTTTTGAAACAAAAGTTTATATACATTGTGTTATTTATATATGTTGAAGAATGATTCTCTCAAAGAATGAAACAAATTACATGTAACAATATGATATATTGAGTAAAGTTCCCGTATAAATAATTTTTACGTACTAAACGTACGAACAATATGAAAAGAACAAAAACACGCGGTGACATTTTTGTAATTATCTACTTGTATGGTAATTATTAAAATTACTCTACAAATGATACTGTAAAGTAATTTTGATCTTGTAAAATGTTCTTGTAGAGTAATTTTGTAAAATGTTCTTATACAGTAATTTTGATCAAAAAAAACTATATCTCACCAAAAAAACCTAACCCCCCCCCCCCCCTCACAAAAAAAAAAAAAACTAAAAAAAAAACAACCCCCCCCCCCCCCCCCACCCACACCCAAACTAAATGTTAAAAACTAAACATAAAGCTAAACCCCATAACTAAATGCTAAATTTTTTTTACAAAATTACTCTACAGGATCATTTGTAGAGTAATTTTGAATTGTATGTTGTTTGATAAATTTGCAGAGTAATTTTGATTCACTTGTAAAGTAATTTTGATGCAGAGTAATTTTGATACACTTGTAGAATAATTTTGATAATTACCCTACAAGATCAAAATTACTCTACAAGAACATTTTACAAAATTACTCTACAAAATCGAAATTACTCTACAGGATCATTTGTAGAGTAATTTTGATAATTACGAAAATGTCACCGTGTTTTTTCAGCAAAATCTTCAGGTCATACGTTTTGTACGTTAAATTTATTTGTATTTTATATTTTATCTATAAAATACATCTAACAGTGTTCTTCTTAGTTCTTATCCACATCTTCTTCCAACCTCATGTGGTCAATTAGGACGTGTTTGGCAAACGAAATAAAATACATCTAAATTTTTTTGTATCCACATCTCATGTACTCAATTAGGTTGTGTTTGGCAAACGAACAAGTAGAGGTATATCTAGATATGAATGAAAGAGGGAAAGCACCAAGTAGGAATGGATGAGAGACGAGTGCACCACTACTACACACAATCATTTTCCGGCGCATTTGATTACACTGACATTAATTATTTGTGTCTTCTTTTTCTTTTTTATAATTTTCTCATTCTCATGTGAATAAAGCTTCCTTTTTCAATATCTATATTCTTTATTCCCCACACCATTCCACTTGTCTTTTTAAATAAAGTACCAATATCTTTTTTAGTCAAAATAAGTTTTAGAGTAAACTTCCGTTTTGCTCCCTATGGTTTGATCACTTTAACGATTTTGCCTCAAACATTTCAAAATAGTCATTTTACTCCCTGATCTATGAAGCTTATCTCTATTTCACTCCCCGCCCCTAACGCCATCCAATTCAACTGTTAAATCCTGGTCACATGCCCCTCACATGTGGGGCATTTTAGTCGTTTCCCATCTCAGGATGTGACCAGGATTTAACAATTGAATTTGATGGCGTTAGGGGCGGGAAGTGAAATAGAGATAAGCTTCATAGATCGGGGAGTAAAATGGCTATTTTGAAAGGTTTGGGGCAAAATCGTTAAAGTGACCAAACCACATGGAGCAAAACGAAAGTTTACTCTAAGTTTTATGTTTTTGTTTTAATATATAGTGTAGAATACTAATTTATTTCAATAGGTATAAAATCATAAAATAGTAAACTCAGTTTCAATGATATTGTTTTATTAAAGTTACCAAAAAAAAAGTTAAATATAAAGCCAACTCAAGAGTCAACATGGTTATATGGTTGTGAAAATTTTCATGAATAACTAAATTGAATAACCTAATGGAATGATTATGAAACTTTGTTACAAGTTAGTAACTCCTTTTTATGTTACTTCAGGTTAATCTAATAATAATCACCAAGTTTTCTAATTGTTTCATTGAGTTTACTTAACTTTAACTCTTTGCAAAAAAACTTCTATAATAATGAAACGAATATATTAAAAATTGTGTGGTTTTTATAGTTGAAACAAGTTTAAATGACTTTATTGGAAACTTGTTAGTGTTATTGGAGATAAATTTATATATGATTAGCTTAAGAGGGTGGGGTTCTGCTACAAAGTCAATTTTTCCTACAAAGTGTACAAAGTCATAAAACATTACACCTTCAGCCATAAAACACACTTAAAACCCACAAATAAAAGAGTGAAGATCACTAAAACACAATATTCAAACCTTAACAGTACATAAAAACTTCAAACATACCATTGTAGAACTATGAATATAAAACACAACATGATAATAAACATAAAACACAGTAATATTAGTCATTCGATAGTCAAAGCCTTATCATCCAAAATACAACACAAAACCCACAAATATGTCGTTTTAGTAGTCTACACTTTGTTATTTGTGGGTTTTGAATGTGTTTTATGGTTAACATTATGGTGTTTTATGACTTTTTATACTTTGTAGGAAAAATGGACTTTGTAGCCAACTCCCATCCTAGCTTAAGATTATATTTGAGTAGTTTTGTAGTTAAAAAAGGTTTTGATGGCTTTATTGGAAACTTAGTGGTATATAATATATTATGTATTATTTCATCATTAATTAAAGATAATATATATAGGTGGAGGATGGTATGGAAATGTTTTTTTTTATAAAAAATGTAGGAAAGATTTTGACCCATTTGGTTAAGGTTAAGTAATGAAATGATTTATATAAATTAGTTCTTATGTAAAATATGGGTACATGGCAATAAAAATAGCCATTATTATTGATTTTTTTAGTCCAATTTAATTTTACTGATTGTTTTAGAATCTAATAACTTTTTAATGCTACATTATTTTTTAATTATACCTTAAAACAGAGAATTTTTTTATCTTTAACTTAAAAATGGTGTTACTATAGTTTTTTAAGATGGTACAAAATTATGCTTTGATTACATAACATAGTATGTGTTTATATTACGTGACTAGGTTTTTACCCGGAATTACTTCCCGGGCTCAGGAAACTTAGTTATATTAATTACTATTTGTTATTAATACGACCACATTACATCAATCATCTCATTCGATTCAACAACAATGTCTTCAAATCACCGGATTAGATCATGAACCCATATTAGAGGTCAAACAAAAGCACAACAAGACCACATGAATAATATCATTTCCACTTTCATTTCAATGCACTTACATGATAGGGTGATTTGGGATTTTGTAAAAATGTTTGTTTTTTGTAGTTCTTTACAAAATAAGATGTTGACCAAAATTAAAACAGATGTTGACCAAAAGTCAAGCAGATGTTGACCAATAGTCAAACAGATGTTGACCAAAAGGCAAGCAGATGTTGACCAATAGTCAATCTATTATCTGACAATTCCTTGGTTTTTACAACATGAAACACAACATCATCATGCCAAATACAGTCATATATATCAATCCATTATTCTGAATTCATAAACCCATAAATGCAGAAGAATGTCACATTTTCAATTAATAAACCAAGTTTCTACTAATTGCAGTTACTATTAGCAAAAATAAACATCATATCATCTATATATAAAACATAAAGTGCTAATAACAGTGTTTTATCATGTTAGCCATATATAGCAACAAAGCATCAAGTTAATAATTTAAAAAAAAAACATACAACATCACCATAAAAAAATTCATAGTTATAGTATCTGATATCAGAACATGATATTTTGCCCGAGTTCGAGCGAATAATTTGTACTCACCGTCAGTAGTTTGAGCTTCAATCTTTATGCTTCATCAGTGCTTTGACTTAACAGTTGTTTACAGGATCAGCAGTTGTTAGGATCGGAGGCCCTCATGATTGTGTTTGGTTGTAATACTTGAACAATGAATGAATGTAAAACAGAGATTTAATGCAGCGGAATTGAAAACAAACTTTGTAAACACAATCAAAGGGAAATAGTTTTTAGTAAACACATGTTTCACATTAGTCGAAAGATTTACAATACATAAATGATTACAGATATGCTTACATACTAAAGCTCCCCCTCAGCATGATGCTCACTGGTTGATCGCTCAAGATGAAAGGATTGGAGGAGATAAACTCACTCAGTCAACCAAATGTAACAGTACAGGGTACTGTTCCATTTATAGGTAAAACAAACCACTGAAGCATCTAAGCTGACGTCACCATGAAAGTGACATCTATCAACCTAACAACCTTTAACCACTGTTCTTATACAAACACTGTTAACTTAACCACTGATTCTATAATATACAAGTGACAAACTAAACTACTGCTTTCTCCTTCCATTATTGCATGCCAAGCACTGATGTTTAACTATCAGTGCTTTCCTCAAAGTTGATCAGTCCTTGAGTGGGCAGTTCTTTAATCAACAGCAGTACTTAGATAGCATCAGCAGATTGAACCATCAGTGTTTAATCTTTAACAGTCTTTAGGGCTTCATCAGCAGTTTGAAGGACAACAGTTGTTGTATACGGACAGTGGATAGAGGACATCAGATGTTATAAACACTTTCAAGGGGAAAGCCTGGTGTAAACTACTGCTTATGATGAATCCACTATTGTGAACCAGTTTTGGCTTTAATTATATGTTCCTCTGATAGGGTTCAATCCCAACAATCTCCCCCTGGAACAGATAATGCCAAAACCCTTCATTATTCTGGATCTTTATTGTCTCATCAGAAATTCCCTAACTTGTCCTTTAAATTGCAGTTCAAAATCCATAGAACTTGTATCATCCTCATCCCTACACAGTATAAGCTCAAGGAGATCTTGTAGATCTTCAACACCCAGGCTCAGTGCTTGTTCCCTTGATATGTGCTTTACTTCTCCATTGGATCTGATCAGTGTCAATACATGGGTCTTTTTATCAGACATCCATTTTAGTATTTTTAAACTCAATGGGTTTCTTGGGAGAGGTTTATTTACAGATAAGTTAGGAGATTTTGGCCTTGTGAAAATTTGTTGAGTGGTACTCTGATCTTTTGCTAGTTCAGAATTTTCAGCAGACATTTGTTTGAAAGCCATTTTTATGATATCATTTGCTGCAGCTATATCTTCTGCAGTTTCTTTTTCAATCTGCTCTTGTCTCTTCCTTTGATTTAGCTCAATGACTGAGATATCTGCTGATATGAACAGTGGTTCAGAAGTATTGATCTACTGTTTTGGCTTTTTGTAGTCAGGCCTCTTTGGGATGTTAGGATCTGTCATCCTTCTTTTCCTTAGCCTTTCATAAGCCTCATCTATATATTGCTTTGTCCATTTTGATATGGCTTTAGCAGTTCCAACCTTTGCATTCACCAGCTCTTGTTTCTTCCTTTTGTACTCCAAGGTAAGATCATCAATGGCCTTTTTGTATTTGCTCCAGTTTGGAGCTGTCTTTTTCTTACCTGGATCATTCTTGATCCTCCTGATTCTGTTTATTTCTTGCTTTAGTGCAATGAGTGGCCATTCACTGAATTGTTCTTCTTTAGCTGGATAAAATTTTTCTTTCATGACAAATGCAAGATAATCCTTCCTCATTTCCTTTTGTAGGACAGCTCCAGGTGGCAAATTCGACATATCTTTGCTTAGGTCTCTTGCATAATCTTCCATTTGTTTGACCTTAGTGAGTAAAAATTCCTTTCTTTCATAAATGACTTTATCACCTTGATCTTTACATTCAAGTCTAGCTCTTATATCAGCTTGCCTGGCTTTGAGTTTTAGATACTCATCCATATTTGCTGGATTCCTGAAGCCCATGAGAGAAGGAAATCTTCTTTTTGAAGGATCATCTGTAACACTCGTCTTGTTTAATACTCGGAATTAATAATAATTCATAAAATTTTATACAAAAGATGTCTAAATTAAAACATTAGTTCCAAAAACCAAGTTCTAAGGTAACAAACATTAGTTATCTACCGACTAATTTAAACATCCATAAGTTGTTTAGCAAACGATTTACATCATAACATTGTTTAAACCGAGTTAATTTATGCGGAAGCTTCAAAAGTTCGTGTTCGGTTCTTCAAAAGCTTGCTTGACCGTCATCCGTAATCCTTGAATACCTAGAAACTGAAATGTTTACATTAAACATTAGTATTAGAGTACATAGGAATAATACATAGTCGAAACTACGTTTAAAAAGGATTCAATTTAACGAAAGTATGCAAAATTTACAAAAATTTCCAGGGTTCTACCGTAACTTACGGTATATACCGTAAGTTACGGTAGTCATCTGAAACTTCTGGTCCACCGTAAATCAGTAAAGAACCACCGTAACATTTTGGTCTGTACCGTAAATTACGGTATATACCGTAATTTACGGTAGACTCTGGAATGTTATGGTTTGTTTGATTTGTTTGTTTACTTGGACCAAATTCTCGGATTTCATCTCTACAACCCAACATCTTAATTCCTCGTATTCTAATATGTCATTTGTCAATAATAACAAAAGACCGAGTAATCATACTACAATGTATTACCATGCCTTATTTGGTTATTCGACCCGTTTGGCTCATCTAAGAAATCCTCCATTTTGATGACTACCAACGAGGTCTAACCAGATTCTTGGCCTATTATTCGACATAGCGAACATCATCGCTTTAATTCAACTCAACTTTTAATACACAATCCAACTACATATATGCTAAATATCAAATTTACCCAAATGTAACGAATCAAGTTACATACCTTCAAAGTAGGCCTTTCAAACGTGATTCGCCACCTGCTTGTCCGCTTGACGTTTCTGCGTCCTATCCTATAGAGTTCATTTATGACATGTTTAGAACTCTCTTTTAACCATATATCGCATAATACACCGAAACATCATACTTATGCGTTTAAACTTTGAATTTCAGTTTTAAGCCTTCTTGGAGGCATTTTCACAAACACCTTAAGGGCCGATATTTACATGATTAAATATCAAGTCTCTAGCTTATCACTTAGACCTAATTTCACATCAATCAACCATTTTACATAATTGTTAGCTTCTATAATTCTGAAGTTACTTCACAATTGTCAATTTACACTAGAACAACACCCAAATTCCTAGTGTTCATCAAATGATACAAAACCCACTAATCACCTACAATGGTGTTCATAGGTTTCACTAAAATTTCACATGATTTCAACTTGTATTTGTCTAGGGTTTGTCCCTAGACTCTATATTATTCCTAATCCATCATAAACAGACATGCAACCATAAATGTCAGATTTTCCCAATTTCATGAGAATTTCAAGTTGAGAGTTTTCATCAAATTTTACATACCTTGTAATCCTCTTGTGATGAGGATCAGTAATCTATGCTCGATTTTCGTATTTGATCAGATTTGGACCTTCAATTTTGTGAATTAAGTGATGAACTAGGGCTTGGTGAGGTCTCCTGGTCGCCCCCCCCCCCTGCGTCCCTTGTATGACCAGACACACTTTTGTGTGTTTGGTCCTTGTATTTTTTTTTATTATCTAATTAAGTTTCAGATTCTACAAGACAAGCCCCTCCACTTTTGCTTAACTTAAAGTTTGGTTATTTTTAACCCTACTATAAGTTACTTCTAGAAATTAGCTAACTAGGTTAAAATTCCTAGTTAGTAAATTCTTGTTTATTTATGCTTTATAATTCTAATATAAAGTTTTATATTTTCGGGGTGTTACAAGTCCACCCCCCTTAAAAAGGGTTTCGTCCCCGAAACCAAAGTACGTACCAAATAATGTAGGGTGGAGACGTCGCATCTCCTCTTCGGACTCCCACGTAGTGTCCGAACCTTTCCTATGCTCCCATTTGACCTTGACTTGCTTAATCACTTTGTTCCTCAAACTCTTCTCTTTACGATCTAAAATCGCAATTGGTTTTACTGCATAATTGAGGCTGTTATCCACCTCGATATCATCGTAGTGGATACGAGCAGTTTCGTCTGCTAAACATATTCGAAGATGTGACACGTGGAATGTGCTATGTATCCCACTCAACTCCTCGGGTTGTTCGAGACGATATGCTACTTTGCCAACCCGCTCGGTGATTCTGAATGGCCCAATAAATCTTGGGCTCAACTTTCCTCTTTTTCTGAACCGTATTATTCCTTTCCATGGCGATACTTTCAGCATTACTTTATCGCCCACTTGAAATTCAATCGGCCTCTTTCGTTTATCCGCGTACGACTTTTGTCGATCCTGAGCCGCTTTTAGGTGCGTTCGGACCATGTCGATCTTCTCATTCGTAGTTCGGATTATATCAGTAGGTGCTAGTCCTCGTGGACCCACTTCTCCCCATCATACCGGGGTTCGGCACTTTCTTCCATATAACATTTCATACGGGGCCATTTTAATGCTCGCGTGATAGCTATTGTTATATGAAAATTCGACCAAGGGTAGATAGACATCCCAACTACCCCCGAAGTCAATAATGCAAGCCCGCAGCATATCACCCAACGTTTGTATTTTTCTTTCACTCTGCCCTTTCGTTTGTGGATGGTAAGCGGTGCTAACGAACAATTTAGTTCCCATTTGTCTTTGGAATTCACGCCAAAAATTTGAAGTAAACCGAGTATCTCTGTCTGACACAATGGATATCAGTACCCCATGACGTGCTATGATTTCATTGGTGTACACCTCCGACATCTTCTCGGATGTATAAGTCTCACGAATCGGAATGAAGTGAGCACTTTTCGTCAATCTATCCACGACTACCCATATAGCATCAAACCCGCAGTTAGTTTTGGGCAGATTGGTCAACAAATCCATGGTGATTTGTTCCCATTTCCAAACTGGGATGTCCAATGGTTGCAACTTACCATATGGTTTCTGATGCTCCGCTTTGACTTGCAAGCAGGGCAAACACTTCTCCACATATTTCACAATATCCCTTTTCATCCCGGGCCACCAATAGTTTTGTTTTAAATCATTATACATCTTGGTCGCTCCCAGATGGATGGAATAACGAGACTTGTGAGCTTCATCTAGTAGGAGCTTTTTAACTTCACAGGTGTTAGGAACCCAAATTCTATTGAAACGTGTTTTCAAACCGTGAGTGTCTTCTTCGAGATCTTTAACTTGGCCAACAATCCTTTCCTTTTTCCAGTTTTCCGTCTTTACTGCTTCATCTTGTGCCTCTCGGATTCGTTCAAGTAAGCCCGAGGTCACAATGAGTTGCAATGATCGTACTCGTATCGGAACAAAATCTGTCTTTCTGCTTAGGGCATCCGCCACCACGTTTGCCCGTCCGGGGTGATAGTGTATTTCACAGTCGAAATCCTTCACCGTTTCTAACCATCGCCTTTGTCGCATATTTAACTCCTTCTGATCGAAGAAGTATTTTAAGCTCTTGTGATCGGTGAATATGGTGCACTTTACCCCATATAAATAGTGCCTCCATATTTTTAATGCAAATACCACTGCAGCCAGCTCAAGATCGTGCGTGGGATATTTCTTCTCGTGTATCTTCAATTGCCTCAAGGCGTAAGCTATAACTTTGCCCCGTTGCATCAAAACGCATCCGAGCCCCGACAGTGAAGCATCCGAATAAACCACCAAGTCTTCGACCCCGTCCGGCAAGGTTAGTACCGGAGCTTGAGTTAATTTCTCTTTTAGCGTTTGAAACGCTCTTTCTTTATCGACACCCCAATTGAACTTTTCTTCCTTCCGGGTCAGCTTTGTTAGCGGCGACGCAATCTTGGGGAAATCCTGGATGAATCTCCTATAGTATCCCGCAAGCCCCAAAAAGCTTCTAATTTCCGAAGGGTTCCTCGGGGTATTCCATTTCGACACAGCCTCGATCTTTGACGGATCTACTAATACTCCATCGGCACTTATGATGTGGCCGAGAAATTGCACTTCTCGTAGCCAAAAGGCACACTTAGAGAATTTCGCATACAACCTCTCTCATCTAAGTGTCTCTAACACCTCTCGTAAGTGGTGTGCATGTTCAGCTTCGCTTTTTGAGTACACCAAAATATCATCGATAAACACGATGACTGATTTATCCAACATCGGTTTGCAAACCCGGTTCATTAGGTCCATGAAAGCCGCGGGTGCATTTGTCAGCCCAAATGACATCACGAGGAATTCGTAATGTCCATATCACGTGCGGAAAGCCGTCTTCGGCACATCTTCTTCCTTGACCTTTAATTGGTGATACCCCGATCTAAGGTCAATTTTCGAAAAGCAGTTCGCACCTTGTAATTGGTCGAATAAATCATCTATCCTCGGAAGCGGGTATCGGTTCTTTACCGTGAGTTTGTTTAACTCCCGGTAATCGATACACATGCGCATGCTTCCGTCTTTCTTTTTCACGAACAGTACCGGTGCTCCCCAAGGAGACACACTCGGCCTTATGAATCCTTTGTCAAGCAGGTCTTGAATTTGGGACATCAACTCTTGTAATTCCGACGGTGCGAGTCGGTACGGTGCTTTTGCTACGGGTTTTGCGCCCGGAATCAATTCGATCCCGAACTCTACTTCCCGTTCAGGCGGTATCCCTGGTAAATCCTCCGGAAACACATCTTCATAGTCTCGTACTACCGGTACATCTTCAATCTTCCGTGATTCTTTCTCGGGCTCATTTGCGTATATCATGAATGCCTTGCATCCTCGCTTCATAAGCTTGTGAGCTTTCAACATTGAGCATACTATGGGGTTGCCTCCTTTTTTGCCATAGATAGTGACGTGTTTCCCGCTTGGAGATATTAACTTTATCTCCTTACGAAAACACACGACCTTCGCGTGGTGCTGAGATAGCCAATCCATCCCAACGACTACTTGAAATTCCCCCATTGACGTCGGGATTAGATCTATCAAGTATTCCTCATAGTCTATGCTTAATTTGCAGCTTCGACAAATGTCACAAACTACAAAACTTTTGTTGTCCCCTATTTCTACTTCTAAGGGCACAGATAACTTCGTCAATACAAATGAAGGATGTCGAATAAATCCATGCGAAATGAAGGATTTATTCGCACCTGTATCAAACAATACACGTGCTGGAATTGAGTTAATTGTGAATATACCTGAGACCACATCGGGTTCTGTTTTTGCTTCAGCCACGGTAAGTTGGAAGGACCTAGCCTTCGCTTTGAGAGCTTCTGCTGGAGACTCTTTTGTGTCTCTCTTCCCAACCAACTCGGGGCATTCAGACTTTTTGTGGCCGGGTTGATAACATTTGTAACAAACAGAAACTTTTCCGGGACATAACGATGCAGTGTGCCCCGTCTTCCCACATACCGGACACGGCTTGTCTTTGAAGTGGCACTCACCTTTGTGCCCCTTTCCACATACTTTTCAACTTGGCGACCCGCCTTTAGCCTCCACTTTCTTCCCTGATTCAGCAGTTCTAGCTTTCTTTGTAGGGCTTGGATTCACATCTTGTGCCCTTCTCTCACCCCTTTCAACTTGTTTCTTTAACTCGATTTCCCGTTCCCGGGCAGTGTTGATGATTTCTGTGAGAGTTTCATATTTTGAGGGAGTCATAAACTCCTGGTATTCAGCACTCAGCATATTGTAATAGTAGTATATCTTTTGCTCTTCAGTGGTGACTAACTCGTCACAAAATCTCAGCTTATCCATGAAGATGCCCGTGATCTTATCAATTGTTTCACCCTTTTGCCTTAACTGGATGAATTCTTCCTTAATCTTGTTGATAACCGCTTTGGGACTATGGTGTTTAAGGAACGGCACCTTAAACTCATCCCAAGTCATGACCCTTGCCGCTTCGGGTCCTATTTCCTTCTTTTTATTGTCCCACCAATCCTTGGCTTGGCCCCTCAATTGACCCGTTCCGTAAGCAACAAAGTCGCCTACTTCACAATGGGTCCGTTCAAACACCCCTTCGACATCACTTAACCATCTTTGGCATATTATCGGGTCAACCTCCCCGTTATAGATGGCGGTTTACACACCATGAATTCCTTGTACGAACACCCTTTGCGTTTTCCCGACTTTTCCTTCATAAGGTTGACACTATCCTCCAACCTTTTAACTCGCTCTTCGACAAGCGACAACACCGTGCTTTGAATTTTGTCTATAAACCCGGATAGACTACCTTCAATTGCCTTCCCTACTTCTTCGGCAATTATCTCTTTCATTTGTTCGGTGCTTGTTTGTACCGGATTATCATCGTTTCCATCAGATATCTTGAAACTGAAATGTTTACATTTAAACGTTAAACATTTCCTTTATAACATTACTTCATTTGTTTCGATTTAGCCAAGTTCCCAACTTGCTTTAACCGTTCACATTCGGTGCACTTTCCGGGTTTGAGTGTGTTAACACGCTCTTCCCATGCACATCAATTCATTTCTTATTTCTTACATAAATATAATCTGTTAAAATAATAAGTTAATCTTACCGGACGATCGATCAAGCTTGAACCGAACACTTGTTGACAACCTTAAGCTCTGATTTCCAACTTGTAACACCCGTCTTGTTTAATACTCGAAATTAATAATAATTCATAAAATTTTATACAAAAGATGTCTAAATTAAAACATTAGTTCCAAAAACCAAGTTCTAAGGTAACAAACATTAGTTATCTACCAACTAATTTAAACAACCATAAGTTGTTTACCAAACGATTTACATCATAACATTGTTTAAACCGAGTTAATTTATGTGGAAGCTTCAAAAGTTCGTGTTCGGTTCTTCAAAAGCTTGCTTGACCGTCATCCGTAATCCTTGAATACCTAGAAACTGAAATGTTTACATTAAACATTAGTATTAGAGTACATAGGAATAATACATAGTCGAAACTACGTTTAAAACGGATTCAATTTAACGAAAGTATGCAAAATTTACAAAAATTTCCAGGGTTCTACCGTAACTTACGGTATATACCGTAAGTTACGGTAGTCATCTGAAACTTCTGGTCCACCGTAAATCAGTCTAGAACCACCGTAACATTTTGGTCTCTACCGTAAATTACGGTATATACCGTAATTTACGGTAGACTCTGGAATGTTATGGTTTGTTTGATTTGTTTGTTTACTTGGACCAAATTCTCGGATTTCATCTCTACAACCCAACATGTTAAATCCTCGTATTCTAATATGTCATTTGTCAATAATAACAAAAGACCGAGTAATCATACTACAATGTATTACCATGCCTTATTTGGTTATTCGACCCGTTTGGCTCATCTAAGAAATCCTCCATTTTGATGACTACCAACGAGGTCTAACCGGCCTATTATTCGACATAGCGAACATCATCGCTTTAATTCAACTTAACTTTTAATACACAATCCAACTACATATATGCTAAATATCAAATTTACCCAAATGTGACGAATCAAGTTACATACCTTCAAAGTAGGCATTTCAAACGTGATTCGCCACCTGCTTGTCCGCTTGACGTTCCTGCGTCCTTTCCTATAGAGTTCATTTATGACATGTTTAGAACTCTCTTTTAACCATATATCGCATAATACACCGAAACATCATACTTATGCGTTTAAACCTTGAATTTCAGTTTTAAGCCTTCTTTGAGGCATTTTCACAAACACCTTAAGGGCAGATTTTTACATGATTAAATATCAAGTCTCTAGCTTATCACTTAGACCTAATTTCACATCAATCAACCATTTTACATAATTGTTAGCTTCTATAATTCTGAAGTTACTTCACAATTGTCAATTTACACTAGAACAACACCCAAATTCCTAGTGTTCATCAAATTATACAAAACCCACTAATCACCTACAATGGTGTTCATAAGTTTCACTAAAATTTCACATGATTTCAACTTGTATTTGTCTAGGGTTTGTCCCTAGACTCTATATTGTTCCTAATCCATCATAAAACAGACATGCAACCATAAATATCAGATTTTCCCAATTTCATGAGAATTTCAAGTTGAGAGTTTTCATCAAATTTTACATACCTTGTAATCCTATTGTGATGAGGATCAGTAATCTATGCTCGATTTTCGTTTTTGATCAGATTTGGACCTTCAGTTTTGTGAATTAAGTGATGAACTAGGGCTTGGTGAGGTCTCCTGGTCGCCCCCCCCCCTGCGTCCCATGTACGACCAGACACACTTTTGTGTGTTTGGTCCTTGTATTTTTTTTATTATCTAATTAAGTTTCAGATTCTACAAGACAAGCCCCTCCACTTTTGCTTAACTTAAAGTTTGGTTATTTTTAACCCTATTATAAGTTACTTCTAGAAATTAGCTAACTAGGTTAAAATTCCTAGTTAGTAAATTCTTGTTTATTTATGCTTTATAATTCTAATATAAAGTTTTATATTTTCGGGGTGTTACATCATCCACTGTATAGAATTGTCTCATCTCATCCTTTACAGCTTCCAATTCCAGTGGATAACTTGCAGCAATGGATACAACATTAGCAGGGTTTATTGGTTTGACTAGAGTTGGTGGAATGGATTGTTGTGGTTGATAACATTGTAAGGTGTGGAGGATAAAGGAATAGGTGCTGGTATATCATCAGTATTCTCCTGAAATTTCCTTTTCCTTGTGTAAAGCTTTTTGGGTGAAGGGGGTTTTGGTTGTGATGTGTCAATGGGTTGTATGGTGATTGTTGAAATGGTGAGGGCAGTGGTAGATGTCTAGAAAACAGCTGTTGAAACAACTGGTGTTTCAACCTCTGTTGTCATTACAGCTACTAATGTGTCAGTAGATGTCTTCTGCTTTTCAGCAGGTGGTGATTTGGTGGGTGATGATGTAATTGAAGTGATGGTTTTTGGTGGTGAAGTGATCTTAGGTGGTGGTGGTAGGGCAGTGGTTGTGGTGTGTGTTGAAGTGGTGTGTGTTGAAGTGATGGTTTTAGTTTTAACAACTGCTGAAACCACTGATGTACCAACAGTTGTTGATACATCAGGAGTTACAACAGCTGTTTGGGTAGAGGTTTGATGCTTGGAGCCTTTGGGAGGTGGTTTGGAGGCATGCTTTGTGGGTCTGGATGGGGTGGATTTGGGTTGCCTCACTTGTCTAGTGGGCTTCTTCTTTTCATCCTTAGGATTTTCATCATCCTTTGGCTCAGAAGTACCCTGTGCATTCAGCTCCATATAAGCTCTTTTCTCCTATTCCCACCTGGCTTTATCCTTAGCCTCTCTATCCCTTTTTACACTTTCTTTTGCTTCAGCAAGTGCATTTGTTGTAGCATCAATCTTTTTACTACCATCTGGCAAAGGAATGTTTTTAGTCATATTTTCTTTTTCTGGTTCAATATTGAGCCCATCTTCAATTCCCTTCTTCTTCCACTGCTTAATTTTCTTCCCCTTTTTTGCATTATCTGGAGGGGGTTATCAATGAAGAGAACAGTGGGAGGAGCGGTGCCAGTGGTGTTCAATAAATGAGCTTTTATTGCCTTGATATCTGCCTGAGTATCTTTAAATGTTGCTTCCATAGTATTTCTGATCTTTTGAACCTGTATTTCATGTTTCTGGTCAGCTACTTGGTTTTGATGGATGAGATTTAGTTGAAACAAATTCCAAAGCTCATTTGCAGCAGGTGCATATTGTGGTGCAAATGCTTGATCTGAAGCAGCAGTGATTGGGACCTTTTGAGCCTTCAACAACTGTTGCATCATATCTTTTATTTCAGCAACAGATGTATCAAGATTGTCAATTCTAACCGTCAATTCCTGATATTTTAAATCATCACCCATCTTAATGGGATCATCTGATTCCCCACCGGTAGTGGTTGTATCAATGTATGATTTAGGGAACGAATCCCAAAAGTCACCCATTGATGCCCCTTGTTCTTGGTACTGGGGTCTTCTTCCTTCAACACTTGATAACCTTTTGATGGTACCAGTGGTAAAAACAAACTCACTAGTGGTTATCAGAGGTGCTATAGAAGGAATTGCCTTCAAGACAGTCGGATTGATGAAACAACTGGCCAAATGTAGATCTGTTGATCCAACACTTGTAGTTGCTGCTCCACTTGAACTACTGACAGGAAGTACAGGTAAATCCAGCAGTGTAGCCTCCTCATTTGATGTTGGTAGGTTAACAGTGATAGAAACACCAGACTTAGTCACTCGTTGAAGTATATTCTCATTGACAGGTGATTGAGAAGAACTGATTTGTGTCTGGGAAATATCAACTGCTTCCAACAAGGGTTTTATTGATGGTGGAATTTGTGAGGTGGAGATAGGTGTAGAAAGCAAATTTGCCCCGGGAAGTAGGCTGTGGATGATAGAATCAAGTGATTCTAGAGCATCATAATTTGGTGTCCCTATGCTTACAACCTGATCTTTTTGTGAAGATGCAGGAGGAGTTTGAGGCAAGGGTGGAGATCTTTCTTCCATCTGCTGTGAGCAAGTAGCAGCAGTGGTTATTGGTGACATTTGTGTTGTCACTGGCAGTGGCTCTGGGATCTCATCTTCCAGAGTTGCCTTTTTAGTGGGTTTGGGGGGCTTTTTGGATGATCTCTTTTTAGGCTTTTTGGTAATGGCAGGTGTGGGTTTCATAGCAGTGGGTGTGCTACTATAATCACCTGGAGCAGTGGGCTCAACAGCAGATACCTGAGGAGCAGTGGTTGCTGCTAAAGTCTGCTCAGGTACCACTGCTTGTGTTTTGGAAGGTTTTAACATTCTTGTGAATGTTTCTGCAGTTAAACTGTTTATTTGAAGAGGGGCACCCTGTTTAAGCACATGGGTATTTTCTTTTGAAAACTTTTTCTCAAAATTATAACTCAAAAACCTAGGGAATAATAAGAAAGCCTTTTTATCAAGGTTTTTGACCAAGTCATTAAAAATCTCTTAGGAATAATTAAAATTTTCTTTTTGCAAAATAGCATACCCCAAGTATTGGATTTTTAATGGAATTTCATTGTACCCTGTGGTCTTATTAGAAACACACATAAGAAGAGTATGAAAGAAAAATCTCATGGCAGGTGGAAAGCTACCTTTCTGCAGAGTATCTTTCTTCATTTGTTCATTATAACCTCTTTCCTGAAAATCATTTTGATACTCTGTTTTTGGAAAAGAATTTTTACCTTCATGATCGTTGAGTTTAAAAACTTCAGAGATACTTTGAGGTGTGATAGAAAATTTTACATCTTTTATCAAAGAATTTATTGCTATGACCTCTTTGTCCACCTTTTCGAGGGTTGCATTTTTCCAGAACTCCCTTTGAGTAGTAAGATAGACATTTGCATCGTAAGTGAGCAAAGTTTGTACTTTGTGAATGAAAGTGTGTCGATAATGGAATCAAATATTCTGGTTTCACTGGGTTTTTCAAAGATACCCAAGTAATTGTGTGAAAATTTGAACGGAATCTCAATTTTTGGTGAATCCTTTTGTGTGGTTTTACTGGATTTATTCACCATGATTGAACCAAAAAGTGGTTATGACAGACTTTTAAGGATTAATGAGAGTTTTCATTTTTAGCTATTTTTAAGGATGGATTTTTGATTTTCTGAAAACATTTTTTGAGCAATCCAGATCAAAAAATCAACTTTTCAAGGAAAAATGCTTTAACTTAGCACATCTTTCAGTTGACCTTTAGGTTGGACCATGAGACAGAAGAATCAAACCTTTTCATAGCAATCCCTCACAGAGTGATGTCTGATTATGGATAGTTTTGACAGCTGATGATTTTTATCCATTTTAGATGAATCTTTATCAACAGTAGTTAGGGGTAAAATGATGGTAAGGATTTGAAAGCTACTTTGTCAACAACTGTTAGTGCATAAGTGGATCGGCTTTGACAACTTGGTTTGGACAACTGCTGCTCTAATGATGAAGGTGATTTTGAATTTTGAGAGCACAATATCATATTCAGCATCTGTCAGTGATGATTATGGGATACCTGCAGGGTCAACCTTTTGGACAACCATACTTCCTATCCAAGTTTATGAATGAAATGACTCAAATATAAACACCATTCTCCTTTTGATCCATTCCCAAGGAAATATATTACCAAAAATAAAAGGTTCTATATCCTGACAGGAGTTTGAACTTTTACAATAAAAAACAAGTAAAAGTACAAAATATATCACTCTTAAGAAAAAATAAAGAATAATATATCCTGTTTATTTGAGAAAAACCTTTTCAAGAAAAATAATTAAAGGTTTTCTGAAAACAGCATCAATAGGATCTGGTACATTTCCAATTATCACTTGTTATAAGATAATGATCACATCATTCTCAAATTTAGGAAAATGGTCAGTAGTTTTAAATACATTTTAGCCACTGTTTGGGACCATTTCCTTGTCAGTTGATTGCAAAAATGAGGAGACATGTTCACAATAGTTTTGAAAGCCTTTTAAAAGCCTTATCACCATGTGATGATTTTGAAAAGTTTTGACTAGTCCCCTTGTATGTTTTAATTACCGGTGATACTTTTGTTACCTGAACTTCCCTGTATTAAAGAATGCACACAGTTGCTTGATGACCATCGTTAACCCAATTTGTGGACTCTAAAGTGTTTTATATTTATGCTCTTTTCTTTTTTATTTCAAAAGTTTTGAGATAAACACACTTATGAGTTTTTGTAATTTTTCTTCTTTCCAATTTTACCCTTCCCATCTGTCAGTACTGAAATACACACTAGGAGGTTTTTATAGAAAGAACACTTAGACCAGAATCATTTTACAGCAATGTTTAGAGAGACTTGGTCATTTTTGCACATGCTTATGTCAAATCTCACATTACATATGATTTGGACTATTTTAACACCTGATTTTCTTAGCATATTTTTAACAAAGTTGATTTGGTCTTTTGAGGATTCTCAACCTATTATTCAATACATAAGATCTAATAATTAAAGTTTTAATTTCCCTCTTTTTATGTTAACAAACATCCTAATGTTTTTAGCTTAAACAAGGATTAGTGTCGACAAGAGGTAAACATCTTAGCAGTAGACATGATAGAAACATCACAAACTTCATAACTGTATTTGAAATTCATTTTGTAAAGAGAATAATCCAACCAAAGTCACCAGACGAATTTCAGATCTGGAACTATTGGTGATTCATGCATGACATTGTATATTACGAGAATTTTGTGTGTATTATGACATCTTGGTTGTTTTACAGAGTTTTTGAATAACAACTTTGAACGTGATTATTCGTTGCTCTGTTTTTCAACTGACTACGATCAACCTTAGCATCAATCAATTTTGAGCTGAACTGTTATGTCAAATTGATTGTTAGATCGAATTTGACTGTCCAAGCTCTGATACCAATTGTTAGGATCGGAGGCCCTCATGATTGTGTTTGTTTGTAATACTTGAACAATGAATGAATGTAAAACAGAGATCTAATGCAGCGGAATTGAAAACGAACTTTGTAAACACAATCAAAGGGAAATAGTTTTTAGTAAACACATGTTTCTCATTAGTAGAAAGATTTACAATACAGAAATGATTACAGATATGCTTACATACTAAAGCTCCCCCTCAGCATGATGCTCACTGGTTGATCGCTCAAGATGAAAGGATTGGAGGAGATAAACTCACTCAGTCAACCAAATGTAACAGTACAGGGTACTGTTCCATTTATAGGCAAAACAAACCACTGAAGCATCTAAGATGACGTCACCATGAAAGTGACATCTAACAACCTAACAACCTTTAACTACTGTTCTTATACAATACAAGTGACAAACTAAACTACTGCTTTCTCCTTCCATTATTGCATGCCAAGCACTGATGTTTGACTATCAGTGCTTTCCTCAAAGTTGATCAGTCCTTGAGTGGGCAGTTCTTTAATCAACAGCAGTACTTAGATAGCATCAGCAGATTGAACCAGCAGTGTTTAATCTTTAACAGTCTTTAGGGCTTCATCAGCAGTTTGAAGGACAGCAGCTGTTGTATACGGACAGTGGATAGAGGACATCAGATGTTATAAACACTTTCAAGGGGAAAGCCTGGTGTAAACTACTGCTTATGATGAATCCACTATTGTGAACTAGTTTTGGCTTTAATTATCTGTTCCTCTGATAGGGTTCAATCCCAACAACAGTTGTTGAGAAGGGCAGTACTTGGAGTATATCAGATGTTGGAGCAACTGTCAAGGGGAAAGATTGAATATAAACATCTGTTTATTCTGGATCCACTGCTCTGATCCAGTTTTGGCTTTAATCAAGTATTCCTCTGTAGGGTTCAATCCCAACAATCTCCCCCTGGAACAGATGATGCCAAAACCCTTCATTATTGTGGATCTTTATTGTCTCATCAATAATTCCCTGACTTTCCCTTTGAATTGTAATTCAAAGTCCAACGAATTTGTATCATCCTCATCCCTGCACAGTCTAAGATCAAGGAGATCTTGCAGATCTTCAACACCCAGGCCCAGTGCTTGTTCCCTTGAAATTTGCTTCACTTCACCACTGGATTTGATCAAAGTCAATGCCTGGGTCTGTTTGTCAGATTTCCAATTTAGTATTTTTGAATCCAGTGGGTTTCTTGGAGAGGTTTTATTGATGATGGGTTTGGAGATCGTGGCCTGGTAATGACTGGTTGAGCAGTACTTGTAGTTTCTGTCAATTGAATCTTTTCTGCTATCATCTGCTTAAGGCCTACTTTTATAAGGTAATCCCCTACTGCTTTATCTATTGATGTTTCTGCATCCATCTACTTTTGTTTCCTTGTTTGATAAAGGATGGCAGCAGGTGGAGCAGTGGATCTCCTGATTTGTAGCTTTTGTGGCTTAGCTGGAACCACTGCTTCAGGGTAAACAGGCTTTTGAGGAACATTAGGATTTTTCTTTCTTAGTTCTTCCAGCTTTTCGTAAGATGCCAACACTTTACCTTCTTTCCACCTTGTCACCTGATTCCTTGACCCAAAATCAGCAGTAATGAGTTCTTCTTTCATTCTCTTCAGCTTTAACACCTTATCTGGTACATTTTTCATGTACTTTGACCAAACAGGAGGAGTGTGTTTCACTTTGTCTTTGTTCATATTTTCAATTCTTTCTAACTCCTCTTTGAGCTCACTAATAGTCCATTCTTTATATCGATCCTTTTCTGCCTTGTATTTCTTGAAAGCGATGATGTGTTCAACGTAATCTTTTCTCATGCTCTCATCATCTCTTTCTGATAGTTGCTGATAGAGATTTTTTTAAAACCTTTCCAAAGTACTGACCTGAGTGAGCAGGTATTGATAGAATCTTTGAATCTCCTTGTCAGATTTTCCTTCTGTATTTCTTTTGGAGATATCATCTGCTTGTTGAGCCTTTAACTTCAAATATTCTTCTATGTTATTAGGCCTAGGATATCCTTGAAAAGATGGCAAAATCCTTTTAGCAGGGTCATCTTCAGAGTAGAAGGATTTGATCTCCTCTCTAACTGCTGGAAGATCTAATGTATACTGGACACCTGCAGGAGTAATGGCAGTGTTTGGATTAAAGGCTTCTGCTGAAGAGAGTGGAACAGTGTTTGGAATGGTAACAAGTGTCAATGGTTGTGAAGATGTTGGAGGTGGTGAAAAGTCATCATTGAGTATCATCCTTCTCCTTTTGGGTTTAGGAGAGGTTGGTAGTGTTTTGGTAGGTTGAGCAGTGGTGATTTGAGTAGTAGATGGCTGACTAACAGTTGTTGAAACAACCTGTGTTTCAACCACTGTTGTCATTACAACAGATGATGTGTCATCTGATGTCTTCTGCTTTTTGGCAGGAGGTGTTGGTGGTAATGAGGATGTTTTTGGTGGTGATGTGATTTTTGGTGGTGGTGGTAAGGCAGTGGATGTAGTGTTTGTTGAAGTGGTAGTGGTGGCAGTTGTTTGGGTAACAGATGTTGAAACCACTAAAGTACCAACAGTTGTTGATACAACAGGTGTTTTTACATCTGTTGGTTTGGAAGGTTGATGAGTGCAGCTTTTGGAAGTTTGGGGAGTATGATTTGTAGGTCTGGATGGTATGGATTTGTGTTGGCTCACTTTTCTAGTGGGCTGTTTTCTTTTAGGCTCAGGATTTTCTCCATTCTTGGACTCAGAAACACCCTGCTCATCCTTCTCCATAAAAACTCTTTTCTCCTGTTCAAACCATGCTTTATCCTTTGCCTCCATATCCCTTTTTACCCTTGCTTTTGCATCAACAATGGCATTTATGGTTACATCAACCTTTTTAGTACCATCTGGCTTAGGGATTTCTGCAAGAATACTTGAATTATCTGGTGCAATGTACAGACCATCTTCATATCCATTTTTCTTCAACTGCTTCATTTTCTCCCCCTTTTTGGCATCAGCTGATGGAGGATTATCAACAAATATTATTGTGGGAGGAGCAATGCCAGTGATGTTTAGCAAATGGGCCTTGATTGCCTTGATATCTGCCTGGGTATCTTTAAACCTTGCTTCCATAATATTTCTGATCTTTTGAACCTGTATTTCATGTTGCTGATCAGCATATGCCCTTTGTTGTTGAAGCAGAGGTTGAAATAAACTCCAAAGCTCAGTGGGAGTAGGAGCAGATGATGGAGCAAATGTTGTAGCTGGTGCAGCAGTGGGTGTTGCCTTTTGTGCTTGTAACAACTGTTGCAGTATTGACTTAATATCTGCAACAGATGTGTCCAATTTGTCAACCCTCTCCGTCAATTCCTTGTACATTAAACCATCACCCAAGTTAATGGGATCATCTGATTTCCCACTCGAAGTGGTTGTATCAGCAGTTGACTTAGGGAAAGTTTTACAAAAGTCATCCACAGATGCCCCTTTTTCTTGGTACTGGGGACTTCTTTCCTCAGCAATTGACATCCTTTTAATATAACCAGTGGTTGGAACAAATACGCCAGTGGATATCAGAGTTGCTGGAGAGGAAATTGCCTTCAACGGAGTCTTATTGATGAAACAACTGGCCAGGTGTAGATCAGTGGATCCAACATCTGTAGTTGCTGCTCCACTTGAACTACTGACAGGAAGTACTTTTACTTCCTGCAGTGTAACCTCCTCAGTTGTTGGTGGGTTAGCAATGATTGAGACACCAGGCCCAGAACTGGTTTGTGTCTGGGCTAAATCAACTGCATCCAACAAAAGTTTTGTTTGTGGGGGAATTTGAGAAGTGAGGATAGGTGTAGAAAGTGAATTTGCACCGAGCAGTGGGCTGTGGATGATGGAATCAAGTGATTCCAGAGCATCATAATTTGGTGTCCCTGTTCTTACAACCTGTTCTTTTTTAGAAGAAGCAGGAGGAGTTTGAGGCTCAGGTTGAGATCTTTCTTCCAACTGCTGTGAGGAAGTAGCAGCAGTGATTATTGGTGACTTTTGTGTTGTCACTGGTAGTTGCTCTGGGATCTCATCTTCCAGAGTTACCTTTGTTTTGGGTTTGGGGGGCTTTTGTGATTTTTTCTGTTTTGGTCTTTTGGTTGTTTTAGGTGGGGGTATCCCAACAATTGTTTTGCTGCTGTGATCACTTTGAGCAGTGGGCTCAACAGCAAGTGCCTGAGGAGCAGTGGTAGCTGCTGAAGTCTGCTCAAGAACCTCTGCTTGTGTTTTGGAAAGTTTTGACAGCCTTGTAAAGGTTTCAGAAGTGAGGCTCTTTATTGAAAAAGGATTGCCCTGGATAAGCACATGGGCATTATCATTTGAAAATTTCTTTTTAAAATAGTAACTTAAAAACCTTGGAAAGAGCAAAAATGCCTTTTTATTAACATTTGTAACAAGATAATTGAAGATTTCTGGGGAATAGTTAAAATTTTCACCATGTAAGTTAGCATAACCCAGATATTGAATTTTCAATGGGATTTCATTGAAAGCAGTGGTCTTGTTTGAGACACACATCAATAGGGTATGAAACAAAAACCTTGTAGCAGGAGGAAAACTGCCTTTTTCTAAAGTGTTTTTTTTCATTTCCTCTTCATAACCCCTTTGAATGAAATACGTTTGATACTCAGTTTTAGGGAAAGATGTTTTACCTTGAAGATCATCGAGTTCAAAAACCTCCGAAATGGTTTGAGGTGTTATTGTGACTGGAACACCCTTTATAGAAGAATTGATGGCTAAGGGCTTTTTATCCTTAGTTTCCAACTTAGCATTTTTCCAGAATTCTTGTTGGGTATCCATGTAGATCGGAGCATCACAAGTCAACAAAGTTTTGTACTTTGAAGACGACAGAGCATTAATGACGGAATTGAAGGTTTCGGTGTGACTGGGTTTTTCAAGTAGACCCAAGTAGTTATGTGTGGATTTGAGTGGGAGAGACATCGTGATTTGAGTATGATTGCGAGATGAAGAAGACGATGAAGAGGATGAGTGATTTTGAGAGAAATAGATGATAACTTCTATCAGAAAGGAATTTTGAATTCGATTAGACAGTAAAAACACTATTTGGGGGTTTTAATCAGGGTTTTATAGGGGAAAAAGTGAATACTGACGTGGTAGCAGTTACTAAAAGATCTGACCGCTATGTACTGTACACGTGCCAACCTCTGATGATAATGGAGGACAGTTGGTAGGAAACCACTGATGGAACAATATCAGTGGTTTGCAACAGTTAAAATGAGAACAGTGACTGACTTTAAGCTATCAGTGGATAGCCATCAGTGGGTTAAAACACTGATTTTGAATAACAGGGATTAACAATGAAATGAGAGAACAGAGGTTGACTATCAGCAATGGACAGCATATAACAGAATAGAGGTCAACATGAGATTGAAGAAACAGAGGTTGTCTTTCAACAGTGGATAACATTTAACAATCAGATGTTTGAACCAAAACAGTGGTTAACAACCGGTTCAGATCATCCCATTTAGTTTTTCGTCAACATCTGTTTGACTTTTGGTCAACACCAGTTTGAGTTTTGGTCAACATTTCATTTAGTATTCAACAGAAATTTGAATAACTCAATCAGTGGTTTGAAAATCTGTTTGACTTTTAGGCAACAGTTGGATGGAAACCCATGTTAGATTGAACAGTGTTTTGAATAGATGTTTAAACATCTGTTTAGACTTAAATAGATGTTGGGGCTTAAACAGATGTTAGGCGTTCTATATCAGTTGTTTGGACTTAAACAGATGTTTGACCTTTAACAGAAGTTTAGCCATAAACAGATGTTGGGCCTTAAACAAATGTTTGACCTTAAACAGATGATTGCCCATAAACAGATGTTTGGTTTTAAACCAACTATCAGTGGATAGCCAACAATGATTCAAACACTGATGTTTGGAGTTAAACTGATGTTTAACTGTTGGTGCATAATGTCTATAGCCTACGTCTAAAGTCTAGGTCATGTCGGTAGCTTGTATAAAGGTTAAAAGTGTAATTTTCTGTTGTTTTGTTGTAATTTCGCTTGAAATGACACATGGTCATTTCAAACGAAATCAGAAGCCTATATATAGGCATGTGTAGTTTCTCATTTATATGGAATTAGCGGTGTTGTAACGAAGTGCTGCCCGATTTTCAAGCCAAATATAAATGAGAAGCTTGTTTTAAGTATCATACTCTGTTTCTACTCATTTCTTACACTGATTCTAGGCTGTTTGTTTGTTTCCGCCTCTCAAACAGTTGTGTATTGATTCTGATTGACTCATTAGGTCGCCAAATCGATCCTACAAGTGGTATCAGAGCACAGGATGAATCAATACACTTGAATCAGTGCTTTTTATACTAAATTTTGGACTTCTGGACAAATTCATGGACAAAATGGACTGATCTTTTGATATTGTGTGTAAAATACAGTTTTAACAAACCCTTGAAAGAATTAGACCTAAATTCAGACTAAAAGTGACAAAAATGGGCCAAACAGTTAATTTCGTTTGAACGAGCCACTAATTTCGCTTGAAAAGTTGAGGTAATTTCACACGAAATCACTGATTTCGTTTGAGTTACATCTGATTCCGTTTGAAAAAGTAATTTCGTTTGAAATGGCATTTAATTTCGCTTGAAAGTGCTATTTCGTTTGAGAAGTTGATTCCGTTTGAGAAGTGATTTCGTTTGAAAACCTAATTTCGTTTGAAAAGGCTGATTTTGCTTGAAAGTCTGTTTTAGTGTGAAAGTCCATTTCGTTCGTGGTATTTCGTTTGAAAGTCTATTTCGTGTGTAGAAAGTGTTTTCACTTGAAAGTAACCAGTTTTCAAACCTTGAAAATTTTTCCGGAATTATTTTCGTAAAATGGATAATCAAGAGTTTTACAATTTCTTTGCCGGTGGGGGAATGACGGCAGCACAAACACCAGCCAGTATCGTGCAAAATGTGAACATGGAAAATGAACTCGACACTATGCAGAAACCGCCGAAGTTGATGAACATTGATGAGTATGCTGGGTGGTCAGAAAGGTTTAAGACTTGGGTGCAAGCAAACCATTTCGAATGTTGGATGAAAATCGAATCTAAATATGCTCCTCCAAAGAATGGTTCGGGTTTAGAGAAATCTATCAGAAGTTTGACTCCACAAGAACAAGAAGATTTCAAGGCAAAAAAGAAAATGATGAGCATTCTACAACAAGCCATCAAAGAGGATATCTTAGTTCTGTTACAACATCAGGGAGATTCTCAGTCTGTTTGGAATTCGTTGAAAGTAAAGTTTCTTGGGAGCGTGTCTATGATCAAAAGCAAAACTGCTTTGATGAAGAAAGAGTTTGATATCTTTACGGGTATAAAGGGTGAAACAACAAAGCAGTTGATTGAACGATATTACCATATGGTTGTTGAGATGAAGAGGTTGGGCATAAGCAAGACGGATGAGGAATGGGTTGATAAATTGGCGGATGCATTGCCATATGATGAATGGGGAACTTATATGTTGGTGTTGAAGAATAATTTGGAGTATGTGGGATTCAACCTTAGCACATTCATTGAAAAGATTGAGTCACACGAGCTTGAGTTGACAAAGATTAGAAAGATGAAGTCTTCAAGTGTTCAACAAGATGTCTCATTGTATTACAAAGGAAGTACTCCAGCAACATGAAATCTAAGTCCAAAAGTGCAGACAACCTTTAGTGCAGATTCAATATTCGGAGTATCATCTGTCACATCAAGCAACAACAGTTCACCATTTGCAAATTTTGAGCCAAATCCAAAGGTTCAAAACTCACCTGATCAATCTTACACTCAAAGTTCGTCAGGATCAAACAGTCAAAGTCAAGGTCTAGGAATTATGTGCAACATAGCAGTGAACATAAAGAATGCTCAAGACTTTACTGAATTATCAGCAAAGCAGCACATAGCACTTCTTGCTTCGGTGCTTGAATCGTATGAAAGCTTGGTTACAGGTAGAATTGGGAACCCCGATATGACAAAGGAAGACTATGATCAGATCGATCCAGAGGAGCTAGAGTTGATCGACATTAAATGGGGAATGGCAAGTTTGGTGAGAAGAGCTCAACGTTTTATGGAAATTACTGGTCGGAACAGTCTTTCAGTACCAGATCAAAAGCTTGGGTTTGATAAATCGAAAGTCACATGTTTCAAATGTTAAGAGAAGGGAAATTTCAAGCGGGAATGTCCAAACAGGGAGGTTAACAACCATTAAAACCCATTCTTAAATGACTATTACAAACAAGCGATCTATCATAAGACAAGTCAACAACCATTCATCCAAAGACCTCAGATCGAAAACAAGCCGGAGAAGGCTCTCTTAGTCAACCAAGATGATGAGAAAGTTGCTGAAGGTTTTAGTTGGGATAAGTACATCCCTGGTAGGGAGGGTAGGACAATGATAGCAGAGATTGTGGAACAACCAGAATGCGTTGTTGAGACAGAAGACGTCAGTGAAGTGACATCTGAAGAAAGTTTAGCTGATCTTGAAGAAGTTGCTGCAGAAGTCTATTACTACCAGTCTGAACATGAGATTATTGCTAGTTCTTTCAAATCAATAATGCCTCTTAATATGTTTGAATCTTTTGCAGGTTTCTTCAGTGAGCCAACTACTGGTCTTTATCCAAGATATGATGATGAACCAGCTCCAGTTGAAGAGATAATAGACGTGTCAAAAAAATGAATGAAGAGACTCTAAAAGAGATTGCTGACAAAGCATTGATGTGCAAGCTAAAAGAGGTAGAAACAGAATCTGTCGAATCAAAGTCTGTCGAAACCAAGTCAGTTGAAAGTGTGTTTGTCGAAAAGGTCAAAAAGGAGTCTAACGAGAAATCGGAAAATGAGGAGATCAAATCAGCAGAAAAGTCTGAGTCAGAGTCTGATGGTTTTGGTAAAACAGATTTTAAAATTGATCAAGAAGAAAAGGTTACTGAAAAGGTTGATTTGATTCATTAAGTTCCATGCAAAAACTGTTCAAAACCCTGCATGGATTGTCTTGAAATGGACAAACAACTTCAAGAATTAAAGAAATTTACTGATGAAGTAAAATTTTATCTGAGTGAGATAAAAGAAGCATATGACACTTTGGCACGATCAATCAAAATGATTAAAAAATAAAGTTTTGAAAATGATAAAGCCACGAAATTGCTAAAATCTACTGTCAAGGATAAACAGATGGAAATTAACATCCATTTGGACAACATTGCTTCTTTGAAAAAAGAACTTGAGTTAATGAGAATTGAAACTGAAAGAATTGATAAGAAATTAATGAGTTATGATGCTTCATCATATGTGATTGATCAAATTCTCCCGAAACAACATGATGCAAAATCTGTCTTCAAAAGTGTTCCACCCCCAATGTGGAATCATTACACTCAAAAGTATCCAGATGGGGTGGAATCTGCATTAAATCTCAAATTTAGAACCATTGAGAATGAGTTGCCTGAGAGCATTGATGTTACATTTTCTCCATCCGACACTGATAATGAGTCACAAGTGATAAAAACCGTTGTTGACCAAGTGTTAGATGAAGAAAGTGATAACTCGGAGTTTGATACTGTGAAAACTCATTTTGAAAACTCCATTTCTGATTCTGAAGAAGATGGTAATTTTTTAGACAAGTTTATACCAAAATCAGATACAGTTGTGAATGATGATTCGATCAGTATGGTTTACACAATGACCGGAACTAACAAACTTTATTCTGATTTTGAGTATCCAATTCAAAACGCAAACATGCAAAATGTTGAGAAGGTGTTTAAACTTATTGAGATTGATATTTCTGAGGTTAACAACAATGAGTTCTTTTCAAAACCAAAGAGGTCTTTTGTGAAACAACCAACCAACCCGGGAAAGAAAGAATGGGTGGGTAATCATGATCAGAACAAAAGACATGGTAACAACTTTAAAAGGAAGGGTGTCGGTTTTGAAAAACGATGGCTAAGAATGTCAAGCCAAAAGAAAAGATGAGTGATGTTTTTGTTGCTGGTCCTAGTGTCGATGCTGAAAAGGATTATATCTTCAGTCAAAAAGCCATTGACGATTTCAATGCAGCTAAGAAATTGAAACAAGAGACTTACAAATCAACTTTTGTTGAGTATGACAAAAGAGTTTGTTACCGCTGCAATGAGATTGGTCATATGGCGAAACAATGCACCAAAAACATTGAAAAACCCATTTTCAAGAAACCAGTTTTGCAAAAGCAGAAACAAAAAGTTTCAACTGATGAAAAGGGAAAAACACCTATGATTTCCCCTGTTCGAATTTTGAAAAGAGGTGAATCTTTGAAGTCCGAAGAAAAACCGAAATCAACATTTGAGATTGGTGAATCTTTGAAAACTCAAAAGACTTCAAAGATTTATCCGAAGACAAAAATCTTTGAAAACCAATCATGGGTAGCAAAATCAAAACAATCAGTTGAAGAGAAGAAGATGGAAAATGAGCTAAAATCTGAACCAAAAGTTTTTGTAAATGATGTTAAGAAACTTGAATTTGAATTAGATAAGTTGCTTGAGGAATTTCCTCCAATTAAAGAGAAAAATTTAAAACCAAAAGCTGAACCTGTTATTCCAAACGTTATCTTTAACATTCCGAAAGTTGATGTGTCATGTGATCTAGTGTTTGGTAGTATTCCAAAGGTAAAGAAATCATGGGCTTCATTGTTTGAATGAATATCTGTGATGTATGCAGGGGTTTCCGAGGTCAATAATCTCGAAGTGGATCATGGACAGCGGAGCTTCAAGGCATATGACTGGAATGCTAGCTTTACTCTACGACGTTAAATCAATAAACGGTGGTTATGTTAGATTTGCAGGGAATCAGGGTGGCAGAATAGTTGGTGAAGGAACTCTAACAAATGGAGTTGTGTCATTTGAAAAAGTGAACTATATCATCGAACTTGAAAACAATATGTTGAGCATCTCACAGATCTGTGACAAGTCATTCACAGTACACTTTACTAAATATGAATGTTTAATCATAAAACCTGGTTTTAAAATTCCTGAGGAGATGGTGTTGATGCGAGCTCCCCGGGAAAATGATTTGTATGTCCTGGATATGAGTGTTGCAACAACAATAGATTATCAGAAACAATGTTTTGTGACAAAAACGAAAGCGAATGAAAAAGAGTCAAGAATGTGGCATCGAAAGATGGGCCATATTCATGTCAGAAAAATGAATTTTCTTGTGCATAATGATTTTGTAGAAGGTGTAATTTTGAAAAAATTTCATTTAAATGATGATTGTGTAGAGTGCAAGAAAGGAAAACCGATGAAGAAGTCACACCCACAGAAGTTGCTGAATTCAATCAGAGTACCGCTCGAGAGACTACACATGGACCTTTTCGGACCAGTCAATGTAAAAAGTGTGAGCGGAGACTTGTACTGTCTTGTGGTCACTGACGACTTCACAAGGTTTTCGTGGGTGGTGTGCATGGAAAGTAAAGATCAAACTTTTGAGTCGTTGATGGTTCTATTCAAGAAAATGAAAACGCTGTACAAAGTGCCGATCAGAAGAATTTGGAGTGATAATGGAACGGAGTTTAAGAACAATCGCATGCTCGAGTTTTGCAATGAAAAAGGAATTCTTCATGAATTCAGTGTACCATACACTCCACAGCAAAATGGTGAAGCTGAATGAAAGAATCGCACCTTGATTGAAACAGCTCGAACGATGCTCGCCGATTCCAAATTGCCAATATTTTTCTGGAGTGAAGCAGTTGCAGCAGCGTGTTATACATTGAATCGCGTTCTCACAGTGAAGAAATACAAGAAAACGTGTTTTGAACTTCTTCATCGTTATAAACCAAATTTGAAGTTTTTAGAACCGTTTGGATCGCCTTGTACTTTCATTGATCCAGATGGTAAGTTTGGTGCTAAAAGTAATGATGGTTTCTTTGTAGGTTATGCGAGTCCGCTGAAGAGGGTATTCGTACCATGCCTGGGGAAGATAATTCAAGTTCAGCATGTTGATTGTCAGAAGCATACTGCTCCACCACAACTTCCCGGACAAAGATTTCTGTTCGATTATGATAAACTCTGGGAGTCTATACCAACATCAATAATCTATGTCACAAGATCAGGTGCCAAGACCGTTGGTAGTTTCTCAGCCCGACGTGGGTTCAAGCGACCCTACAAGTGGTACAAACGATCACGAGGCTGGTCCAAGTGGAACGACACACGAACCCCCAGAGGAACCAGCTCCAATGTTTGATAATTCTGACGACTCAGAATCGGAAGACGGTCCGACTTTTGACGAGGAACCAAATGTTGCTACGACTGAAGCTGAGGATCACGCCGGTGATCAAGATATTACGAACTTGCAATCGGAAGTGAGCGTGCCTGACACTGCTATGCCAAGAACTTGTCGTATCATCCTTCAGAGCAGATTATTGGTGATCTTCAGAGCGGAGTAAAGACGCAAGATCAGATCAACAGAGCTCTTACATGTTTTTATACATATGTTGCTACTTTACAGGAAGAATTCTCACTTAAGTGTTTCATCTCGCAGGTTGAACCCAAGATGTATAAAGAAGCTTTAACTGAAGAAAGTTGGGTTAACGCTATGTAGGAGGAGCTGCAGCAGTTTGAGAAGCTGGGAGTCTGGAGATTGGTAGACCTTCCTGAAAATCAAAAACTGATAAAAACAAAGTGGGTATTCAAATGCAAGAGAGATGATAGAGGAGTCATTGTTCGAAATAAAGCACGATTGGTAGTACAGGGATTCAGTCAGCAAGAAGGCATCGACTTTACAGAGGTGTATGCGCCTGTTGCTAGACTTGAGGCAATTATGATCTTCCTGGCGTTCGCGTCTTGGAAAGGATTCAAAGTCTACCAATTAGATGTGAAATCTGCATTCCTGTATGGAAAAATCAAAGAAGAAGTGTATGTTGGACAACCGCCGGGTTTCACTGATCCAATACACAAAAATAAAGTCTATCTTCTGGATAAAGCACTTTACGGACTTCACCAGGCCCCGAGAGCCTAGTAAGAGACGCTTTCGCAACATCTGCTAGCCAACGGGTTCACCAGAGGGACGGTTGATAGCACTCTGTTTACAAAAGAGGTTGCAGGACATCTATTAATCGTGTAGATCTACGTTGATGACATCATTTTTGGTTCGACGAATGACGATTTGTGTAAAGATTTTAAGAAAGTTATGAAGAAGAAGTTCGAGATGAGTTCAATGGGGGAAATGAAGTTCTTCCTAGGGTTGCAGGTAGAGCAAATGCCCGAAGGAATCTTCATTCATCAAACTAAATACGTGAACGATGTTCTAGAAAAGTTCAACATGTCTGAATCTACTCCGACATCAACCCCCTTAGCTCAGAATCATGGGATTTTCCCAGATGAGAGTGGAGAAAAAGTGGACGAGACATATTACCGGTCGATAATTGGATCTTTGATGTATCTTACTGCTTCTCGCCCAGAGATCATGTATCCGACGTGTTTATGCTCCCGATATCAGTCCAGCCCACGCCAGTCACACTTGATGACCGTGAAACGCATGTTACGGTATTTGAAAGGCTGCCCAAGCAACGGCTTGTGGTATCCTAAGTCTGGCGATTTCTCTCTCACAGGTTTTGCTGATTCGAATTTTGGTAGCTGCAAGCAAAATGCTAAGTCCACCACTGCAGGCTGTCAGTTCTTCGGAACTCGATTAGTCACTTGGCAGTGCAAGAAACAAACCTCAGTAGCGCTCTCTACGTGCGAGGCTGAATACGTTTCGGCCTCGAGCTGTTGCTCTCAGATCCTTTGGATCCAACAACAGATGTGCGACTTTGGTTTGCAGTTCTTGGACACGCCTATATTTGTGGACAATAAAGCAGCAATTAACATAACGAAAAACCCGGTTCACCATTCTAAAACAAAACATATAGAAATTCGTCATCATTTCATCCGTGATTGTCACGAGAAGAAATTGATTCGCATCGAACATATACACACCGATGAACAGAAAGCTGATTTTTACACCAAACCGTTTGATAAAAAGAGATTTAACTATCTTTTAAAATTAAATGGGATGAAAATTTTGTTTTCTGGGAGGGTTGTTGAATGTGAAGCCGAGGAGGAAGGCGATCTGATGTGATCCACGTTATGTTGTCAAGTTTTTGTACAGTTTATTTTCTGCTTTTGATAAAAACGAAAACACAAAAATATGTCTTTGTTTTTAGGGGGAGAAAGTTTGCAGAAAATCCAAAAACATGATAAAATTTCAAAATTCAAAAACATTGAAAATCTAAAAAATGAGTTTGTGTAAAAAAGGGAAATGATAGTACATCAGCTAGACAGGTGCAGTATGCTAAAGAAATGTAAAGTTTAAACGTGTTAAGCAGTCTTGCAGATGATATGTCGATAGGTTTTTACACATTTAGTAGATTTGTTTGGGATATAAACATAAAATCATTACTTGCTTTTATGTAGGGAACATCTCTTGGATATACGGGTAACCCCCGAAATCTTGTTTGAAAGGTCCCTCTTTCTAAGATACTAGGTCTTTATACTTAGTGATATCTGGGGTATTATCCCGGGACTTCTGATTTTGCGGAAGCAATGGCCTAGTCCCCGAAGAATACTTTACTTTGCTTGAAATAAAGCCCCCCCCCCCCTCAGCATAATGAAAATTGAAAAATGCTAATCATGTGCTGTTGTAAAAAGATTCTCTAAAGGGAACCCACCAAAAGTCGAAGCTGTCATATCTCTGATTTTGCGGAAGCAATGGCCTGAGCTCTCTCGGCCCTCGCATTTAACCCCTTACAAATATCATCTAGGTATACTCACCTGTAAGAATGAATATTGGGATCTGGATACGGGAGTATATTCTGAGGTGGTACACGTGTAAAAGTTAAGTCCTAACACACTAAATCCGTATCCTAAACAGATTGAACTTTGTGTGAAAATTTAAGAGGATCAGTATATCGGCAATCAATGCGAACTGTTTAATACTGAAAATGTAATCAAAGCTTAACGGTGCTAGTATCTTGTCGGCAGCTGATATGATCCCCTAACACTCTCACAAAAATAGTGTGTGTACAGTTTATTGCTTATCATATTCAAAAATCCAAAAAGATTTGTATTTCATCTTATTTTCGACAACGAACGTTGGGGATCAGATGATCAAAGTCTTATGTGCTGAACAAGTCTGGATTATGAGGGTTGGGTAAGCAAAAGATTGAGAAAGTGATTGGTAATTGCTTGAAAGTTCAAAAGTTCATTAACTTGAACTTAAAATTGTTTCAGAAAATCAGCATCTTCATAAACTGGTCAGCCAGGGTCATTAACTTGGACTTGGCAGGCTAAACAGTTGACCAGGTTCACTAACTTGGACTTGGTTAACTGGGTGTGTCGGTAAAATGTCAAAAAGTTAAAAATTTGAACAGTAATTTTGCTTGAAAACGTAATTTCGCTTGAACATGGTAATTCCGCTTGAAAAGTGATTCCGGTTGAAAAGACCTTAGTGCCTATTTCACACGAAATAAGCAGGTCTATAAATAGGGGTCTAATTCCGCTTGAACTTATAAGTTATGTTATTTCGCTTCAAAGCTCCTCATCAGACGATTTCAAGCGAAATCACTACATCATCGTTTTTAACCCGTTACTCAGCCCGATTGTTGTTTGAAATCCATATTTAAGTTGGTTTGCTCAACTTAGATCATGGGAAAGGTGAGTTTGATGGTCGGTTTGACCAAGATTTGAACTTATTTCGTTTGAACGATGATGAACAGGACCAAAACTTAGATCTAGGGTTTGTCTGTTGATAAAATTGAACGATAATCATACCCTTGAACTCAGAATTTGATATAGATCATGCTTAGGGTTTCAATTTGATCAGTATAACATGTTTTTGTATGATAGTCATTACATCTGGGATTTCAGACTTAGATCTATGGTGTTTTTGTGGTCAAAATTGAAAATTAAACATACCCTTGTGTTCGGAATTCACTATAGAACAAACCCAGATGATTAATTTCATCATTAGAAAGGTTTTTAAAAAATTTGTTCATGATTTCGTTTAAAACATGTAATTCCGCTTCAAATGACCATTTCGTTTCAAATGATATTTCGTTTCAAGATGTCATTCTGTTTCAAACTGTGATTCCGTTTCAACTTGTGATTCCGCTTCAAAATGTCATATGTGATTTCGTTTGAACTGTGATTCCGCATGATATGTAATTCCGTGTGAATGTGTGATTTAGTTTGAAGTGATTTCGTTTGAATGTAGTGTTTTTGATGAAAATTTTTCAAAGTGATTAACTTGATTGTATGTTGTTATTTTTCAGGCTTCAAATGTGATATTTGATCCATTACATAACAGTTTTTGTGATTTCGATGAGGAGAAGATACCAAAGTTGATCGAATTCAAGAGTATTCTGGAGTTTATGAGAAGGTTACCAATTCAGAAAGCTTTGACGAATCAACATTTGGTTTTCAAATCACATATTGAGCGTTTTTGGGAGAATGCAACATATGATGAAGATAAAAAGACAATAAATTCGATTGTGAGCTTAAACGGGCAAGATAAACCAATAATTATCTCAGAACATCTTGTACGAGAGGTGATAAATTTTCTGGATGATGAAAACTCTCCTACAAAGTTCCCAGAGAGGATGGTAAAAGGTTGCATGTTGCGGATGGGTTATAATGGTGCATTGAACAGTGCTAACTACTTGAAATCAAAGTTTTCCAAGCCATACAAGTTTCTTATTCACTCAGTATTGATTGCTCTAAGTCATAGAAAGGGAGCTTATGATGCAATGAGGGATTATCAAATGAACATGGTGACAGCTCTTGTGTTAATCAAAAAGTACAATTTTTCGAAGATTGTGTTTCATTATATGGTTGAGAACATTACTTCAAAGAGCAAGACTTGGGTGTATCCACGATTTGTTCAGATGATGATAGATCACGCTTATCCTGATTTGGAGAGAGATGAAGAGAATGATCTATTGGTATTATTTCATATGGATAATGAGTCTTTGAAACAATTGGCTAGATATCATCCAAACCATCCAGAGCCAAAAACGAAAGCTGAATTTTTTGGTTTCATCAAAGATAAGAATTATCAAGATCCAGATCCTATCAATCATCAAAATTGGAGAAATGAAAAAGAAATGAAAGAAAAAAGTTATGCTTATGAGTTGAAAACACTTGAAGATTTCAAAGAATTAAGAAACGAGTGGTTCTTGAAAGAGAAAAAGAAGAGAAGCAGAAAAACAACTCCGAAAGTTCAAGTGGAGGAGGGTTCTTCATCACAACCTAAGAAAAAGCGTCAAAAGAATGTTGTTGAAACTATGCTTGTTGATGAATCAGAGGAGGAAGCTGAAGCTGAAGCAGAAATTAATGTTGAAGGAGATGTTCGTTTGTCTCCTGAATCTGAAAAGTTGTTGAAATCTCTTACTGATTATAATCCTGAAACAGGAAAGACTGCTGGTGATAAGGGTGATGATGCATATAGCAGTTCTTCAAGCTCATCTAATGAAGAAATTGATTAAACTGAGCGTGCAGCAAGAATTAGAGCTGAGATTGAAAAAGAAAAGAAGCTCAAGAGAAAGAGGAAAGAAGATAAAGATGATGAGTTATACAATCCTTCTCCTGAGAATGTGATAGAATCTCAGACGCCTCCATCATCTGGTGGTAGGAAGAAACAATATGCAAGAAAGAGAATTGTTACTCCGAAGGTTGCAAAAAGATTGAAAGTGTTGTTAAAGAAGAAACCAATCCAGAAACCTAGTAAACAACCATCACCACCATCTAAACCTCAACATCAACCATCTCCAATACATTCACCAATTCATCAATCACCACCGAGACAACCATCACCAATCCAATCATCACAACATCTTTCACCACAACATATTCATATTGCTACACCTCCACATGAAAAACAACCTGTTGTTACATCTCAGCAAATTTTTCAAACCCCACCATCCACACAACCACCTGTCCAAACTACACCTGGTTCTTCTGGTTACAAGACTTTTCCAAATGTTCCTGAGGGTATTACTCTTGAAGACATTGGTGATTTCAATTTTGCGACTGATGTGCAAGTTAAGAGTTTGGAAAAGAAAGTTGAAGAAGTTTTGATTGAGAACAAGAAGTTATTGGATCGTGAGAAAAAGCTTGAGAAGCGTGTAAAGTCTGTTGAAGCTGAAAATTCTTCATTGTTAAAGAAAGTTGAAGCTGATCAGACAGAAATTGATATTCTGAAAGTTAAAGTTGCAGAGTTAGAAGAAGAGAAAGCACGTAAAGATGAGCAGAACAAGTACTTTGAGTTAAAAAACAAAGAATTGGAAGCTGCTAAAGCAATGAAAGAACACGAGTTGTACATGATAAACAAAGTGTTAGAGAGTATGCTTGGAAAGTTTGTTGAACAGAAATTCGATGAAATAAAGATTGAGGAGGTTAGAGCTCAACGTCAAGCTGAAATTGATGCTCAGATGAAGAACAAAGGCAAGGGTATTGAAGGTAGTTCTGAAGTCACTGAGAGAGCAGTTGTTCTATCAACTGTACCTGAATCTCCTATACCAAATCCTCGTCCTATTTCTGCTGTGTCTGCTATTTTTGAAGAGGACGTGTTGATTGATGATATTATTAATGATGAGGAAGAGGTCGAGGAGGATGATGATGAAGAAGATGATGATGAAGACAAAACAGAATATGCAGATGATGTATTTTATGCAAGCAGTCATAGTGATGATGATGATAATGATGACGATGGTCAGGGTGGTACAGGGATTAAAGTCACTAAAGCATCTAATGAAGATAATGTTGAAGATTATCTTCATGATGATATGAATGAAGAGCCTGAGGATGCTACAGGTGAGGGGGGAACGTTGATGATCAAAATGTTGATAAAAGTGAAAAGTTAATCTTGCGTCTTGAACCTGAAGTTGAAGAAGGAGAAATCAGACATACTTACACCATGGCTGATATTATTGAAATGACACGTATTGATAATCCTAACTTCAAGTTTGACTTTGAAGATGAGTTGAATGCATTTGATATGAATCAACAACCTGACTATGAGTACAAGTATGTTGATGAGGCAGACAACTATGATAGAGTTGAAGTTGAAGATTGCAGCGACGAAGATAATGAGAATGTTGATACTTCTGATCTTCCAACGCTTGTTGATTTTTTTCAGTCAAGCAAATGTAGAAGAGTTGAGAAGGAAAGTCGCAGAATGTCTGAAAGATAAAAATTTTGATGGTACAACGAAAGATGCACAAGCCGAAGAACGCAAAAAGTGGTTTAGAAAGAGTTCTGAAAGAAAATTCAAGCGGCCATTGAAGTATTATAAAAGAGACAGGGATGTGTCACTTGGGGATATTATCAGTTGGGGCTTTCTACCACAAGTAAATGTGTATGCTATTCGAAGAGAATTTGGAGTGCAATACTTTGAATACATTCAAGATATCATGACCTTACCTTGGTGGGATGTCGAAGAGTTGTCAAAAGTTAGAACTCTGGATTATCCTGTAAGAAAGCATGATGTACCCATCTGGGGTCTGATGAAATTTGAAGCGTTCAGAGGATTCAAGCACTGGAAACCTCATTATCCGAAGAAGGTGAGGAGAGTGAATCCTGAAACTGGAAATGAAGAAACGATCTTGCATGTGAAGAAGCCTAAAGTGTTGAAGAATATTCCTGTGCCGCAAATGAAGCAGGATTTTTATAAAGGGTTCTTGTACTGGGTATACAGTTGTTTGTCGACTGAAGCTGTGATTACCTACAGAGCTGAAAATGAAATCAGACACATCTTTGTGTATGATCCTTTATGGTTGGTAAATTGCTCGGCAAAATACATTGAATGCTTGTTTGTTAACAAGATTGGATTTAAAGCCGAAGACAAAGAGCAAGCCATGCAATTTCAGAAGGTTGTTTCTATCTGTTTTCAAAAAGGTATCAATGCTGACAATAAATGGTCTTCTAAATGGCGAAAGATTGAGAAAGAGGAAGTGTTGAAGGCTGAAAGAGAAAGAAAGGCTCGTGAAGATAGAGACAACATGCTAAGGCATACTGTTGTTCAAAGAATGGCTGCTGAAGAAAAGAAAAGAGTTGAAGAGAACGAGAGGCTTAGGAAGTTGTTGCATAGAAAGCCTAAGCAGAGAGAAGAAAAGTTTAAGTCGCTTTGAAAAGCTGAAGACCAGACTGAAGACTCCGGCAATATCCAAGGGGGAGTTTGTTGGTGCATAATGTCTATAGCCTACGTCTAAAGTCTAGGTCATGTCGGTAGCTTGTATAAGGGTTAAAAGTGTAATTTTATGTTGTTTTGTTGTAATTTCGCTTGAAATGACACATGGTCATTTCAAACGAAATTAGAATTGTTAATTTCGCTTGAAATGACATGTGTCATTTCAAGCGAAATCAGAAGCCTATATATAGGCATGTGTAGTTTCTCATTTTATATGGAATTAGCTGTGTTGTAAAGAAGTGCTGCCCGATTTTCAAGCCAAATATAAATGAGAAGCTTGTTTTAAGTATCATACTCTGTTTCTACTCATTTCTTACACTGATTCTAGGCTGTTTGTTTGTTTCCGCCTCTCAAACAGTTGTGTATTGATTCTGATTGACTCATTAGGTCGCCAAATCGATCCTACATTAACCTTAAACAGATGTTTGGCATAAATAGTTGTTTGGCTATAAACAGATGTTTGGCCTTAAAGAAATGTTTGACCTTAAACCGATGATTGCCCATAAACAGATGTTTGGTCTTAAACCAAACATCTGTTTAAGGTCAACATCTGTTTGACTATTGGTGAACATCAGTTTGACTTTTGATGAACATCTGTTTCAGTTTTGGTCAACAACTCATTTGGTCAACAGTTGGATGGAAACCAATGTTAGATTAAACAGTATGAATGAATAAATATTGAAGTATCATAAAACTGTGAATGAATATCGTGAAAAGTTAGATGTGATACAACAGTTGAGAGGAGACCTTTGCATTTTAGGCTTGTTTCTTATTTTGATTAACTGTTGATAATGTTGAGAGTTTTTATTGACACTGACATTTTAGAATATGTTAAGATGCATGTTGATATTATTAAAATAAACTATTACATTGAAAAATAGAAATTTAATGAAATATTTATAAACTATTACACGCTAGAGTTAACACTTGTTAGGATTTCGTAGACTCTGGCCTTTCTCCATGTGATTTCATGCTCTCTTTTGTTTTTCAGGTCAGTTAGCATGTTGCAGATTTTCTGATCCTGTTTTAGAAGTTGTGTGAGAAACTCTTCTGCATTTTTCTGGAAATATGATGGAGGAGAGTGGAGGACTTCATCAAGCAATGCTATGTTGTTCCAGGTTTTCTTGTAATTAGTGTCATTGATTATGTCGACTTTACTGTTTAGTTCTTCGTCTGTTCTTTTTTCTTTTAGTGACCACATCGAGAATTGGGTTTTAACATCGCTGGTGTCTGACCAGTGGTAGAAGTTGAAGTTTGCCATTTAGATATTTGTTGGATTTTCTGATGTGGAACAATCTTTCACAGACATTGATTTGAAGGACAATTTGTTGATGTTTTGAATCAAAAGTAATTATCGGTCTTTTATAGAGTTTAAAAACGCGTCTACATGGTAAATGAAGAGGTTAATTGTAATTATGATAATCTGCTTTTGTTCTTTGAACTTCGAAAATTTGTCCCTTGGGTTTCTTGGTATTTAATTTTAATGTTTTCCCATAAAAGTTGGGGTTTGAAAAGGTTTTTGCATTAAAAGACTGCTGTTTTGAAATGTTTATATAAACTCATGGCCACTTCACATGTTTTTCATCACGATTTCCTACGAAGATATCATACTTTCAAGAAAATCGAGTAATATAGTTTATTGAAATGGCATCATTCACTTCTGTAAAATCAGATGATTTAAAGCAGCGTTTTGTGAAGCATATAAAGGAACAGGTGTATGAAGATAGGGCTACTCTTCAAGAGCTGAAGAAATGTTTTGATGGATTGCAAGTTGGCCTGTTCACGAGAGAGCAGGTTTCCCGAAATCTTATGCGGATGCCTTCAACTTCAGTTCGTGAGCTTTGTGTTGTTAGCAATATAGAGTGCGGTGATAGAGACGTTGAGTTCATGGCGATGCTGAAGGACATACATCGAGAGGTTCAGCAATCCATGGAGTTGAAGCTGCCATTTCTTAATTCTTACGGTTATTGTTAGATTTAAAAGTTTAGTTGTTCAGTATGTTATGTAATAATTGGACTTTTAATGTCATGAATAAATGAATAAATTTTAATCTTATGAATCTATGTTTCGTTTGTAGAAAAAAAAGTTACTGATTGTGGGAAAAGAGAGAGAACGTCAATTTTAAATTATCATTTTGCATATTTTGAATTTCAAAAGTTATTGATATAATCAGTAATTACTGATTTGATTTGAAAGCAATTGTCATCATGACATTTCTAATTTTTATTTTAACTTTAATTAAGAGAAAATAACCGTCAATTTGAAATTCCCGTTTTACATATTTTCAATGTCCAAAGCTCAAGAAAATAGCATTAATTACTGATTTGATATGTAACAATATGTATTCAATAGTTTTTTTATTTTTTATTTTAACTTTAATTTATATCACCAAAACAATATTCTAGGAACTCTTATCTCATTGGAATGTAACGATTAGGTAAAATTGTAATTTCATTGTAATTCTAGTTTTCATTTGATAATTTGATTCTATAATTAATTAACCACATCAACAATAAAAATGTGAGCAGTGGATGTTTTTAGGAAAACCAATGATGGTCAATACCAGTGGATGTCAACAATAAAAATGTGAACAGAAACTATTTTTTAACTAACAGTGGATAGCCAACAGTGATTGAAAAACTGATGTTTAGTCAGTCAGTGGTCAACATGAAGATTGAAGAAACAGAGGTTGTCTTTCAGCAGTGGATAACATTTAACAATCAGATGTTTGAGCCAAAACAGTGGTTGTAACAGACTTGAACAGATATTTGAGGATGTTTGACCTTCTATATCAGTTGTTTGGAGTTAAACAAATATTTGACCTTAAACATCTGTTTGGACATAAACAGATGTTTGCGCTTAAACAAATGTTTGACCTTAAAAAGAAGTTGGTGCTGTTGATAAATACTGATAAATACTGTTACATATAAACACTGTTACCATAAACAAAGGTAGAATATCTGCTGTTGATGCTGAACCACTGTTGTTGTTGGGCAGTGGTTCGTCTTTAAATTTGTATAAGAGTTTGTCTCGAGAGATAAACTATTAAACCTCTGTTGACCTACCAAACAGATGTTCAGACACAATTCAACATCAACATAATCTAAATCTTACTCAAAGACTAAATAATAAGTAAAAATAAAACACAACATAGATTCATTAAATTAAAATTTATTCATTTATTCATGACCTTAAAACTAAAAGTCCAATAATTACATCACATACTGAACAATATTAAAGTTCAAATCTAAGAATAACAGCAAGAATTAAGAAACTTTAGTTTCAACTCCATCGATTGCTGAACCTCTCGATGTATGTCCTTCAGCATCGCCATGAACTGCACGTCTCTATCACCGCACTCTATATTACTGACAACACAAATAAGAAACAAACCTAAAATGCAAAGGTCTCTTCTCAACTATTGTAGCACATCTGACTTTTCATGATATTGGACGAATCTATCTATACTTTCTATAAAAGGATAAATCCCAATGACAAACCTGACGCAAGAAAACCCGACTTTCGATTTAACGAAAATCGAACGATGCAACTTTTCATGATGTTGCAACAATGATACTGCAACATCGATATTGAAAGGTTGATGTGTGATGGGAAGCTTCATTGAAACGGCGATGTTGGAACAATGATACTGCAACGATAACATGTAAACATAATCAACAAACATTGGAACAAAGAAGTGTTGTTAGGATCGGAGGCCCTCATGATAGTGTTTGTTTGTGTAAATTGTATAATCAATAGAGATGAACAGAGTTTAAGTGCAGCGGAAATGAATAACAAACTTTGTAAACACAATCAGGGAGAAAATAGTTTTGAGAAAGCATATGCAATTCATTTAGTCAAAAGATTTAAAATAAGAATCAAATGATTACAGATATGCTTACATACTAAGCTCCCCCTCAGCCAGATGCCCCAAGGTTGGATTGTACAAGATGAAAGGATTGAATTGAGGAGAAGAACTCTCTCAAAATGAATCAAATGTAACAGTACAGAGTACTGCTCCATTTATAGACAAAGCCAAACCACTGAGGCATCTCAGCTGACGTCACCATGAAAGTGACATCTAACAAACTAACAAACTCTATCTACTGTTCTACAACTACTGACCATACAGACATTGATTACATTCCAAACACTGATATATAAACACTGACTCTTCATTCCACTGACGTAATCAACCACTGTTGTATGAGCAACAGTGCTTTCTTCAAAGGGTGATCAGGCCTTGAATGGGCAGTGCTTTAACTCTTCAGCAGTACTTGGATTTCAGCAGTAGATTGAGCTTCAGCCTTTAAACTTCATCAGTGCTTTGGTTTCACAGTGGTTTATAGGATCAGCAGTTGTTGATAAGGGCAGTACTTGGAGCATATCAGATGTTTGATTCACTGTCAAGGGGAAAGCTTAAAGTAAACAACTGATTATTGTGAATCCACTGTCATGATCCGGTTTTGGCTTTACATTATCTGTTCCTCTGGTAGGGATCAATCCCAACAATCTCCCCCTGGAACAGATAATGCCAAAACCCTTCATTATTCTGGATCTTTATTCCTCATCAGAAGTTCCCTTGCTTTTCTTTTAAATTCTTCTTCAAATTCTTTGGAACTTGTGTCATCCTCATCCCTGCACAGTGAAAGTTCAAGGAGATCCTGCAAATCTTCAACACTAAGGCCTAGTGCTTCTTTCCTTGATATGTACTTCACTTCGCTATTGGATCTGACCAGGGTCAATACGTGGGTCTTTTGATCAGACATCCACTTTAGTACTTTTAAACCCAATGGGTTTCTTGGGAGAGATTTATTTGATGATGAGCTTTGAGATATTGGCCTTGAGAAAACTTGCAGACTTTCAGACATTCTTTTGAAGGCCATTTCAATAACATTGTTAGCTGCAGCTATGTCTTCTGCAGTTTCTTTTTCTATCTGCTCCTGTCTCTTTTGTTGATCTGGCTCAATGTCTGAAACTTCTGAAGCAGATGGTGATGCAGGTTTAGTTAACACCTTCTTAAAAAGGTTTTGAAGTTTTTCCGAGTTCTCTTCTTTTAGACCCATTTTCATGGTGGTTTCTTTGAAGTACTCAACTTCCTTTTCCTTTACCTCTTCACTGGTCAGCTGTTCTCCTTCTTCTTGGTTTGTCACATAAGTAGACCGGAACAGTGTTTTGAGGTTTCCTATCTTATGTTCAAGCTTCATCATTTGTTCATGCTTCTTTGAAGTGCCTGAAACAGTTATCTTCCTTTTCTTCAGCCTTTCATAGGCTTCATCAGTTTGCTGCTTTGACCATTTTGATATGGCATTTGCAGTGTCCACTTTTGCATCCACCAACTCCTGTTTCTTTTTCTTGTACTCAGCTGTTTGGTCATTGATGAACTTTTTGTATTTACTCCAATTTGGAGCATTCTTCTGCTTTTTAGGATCGCTCTTGATTCTATCAATCCTATCAGCTTCATGCCTTAAAAGCACTATTGGCCATTCTTCAAATTGGTTTTCTTCAGCAGGATAAAATTTTTCTTGCATTATGTATGCAAGAAGTTTTCTTCTCATCTCTTTTTGTTGTTCTGCCTTTTCTTTGCTCAGCTCATGTGCAAAATCTTTTATTAGATCGACTTTTGTGAGCAGAAGTTCCAATCTTTCAGCAATGGCTTCATCACTTTGACCTTTACATTCAACTTTTGCTATTATCTTAGCCTGTCTTGTTTTGAGCTGAAGATACTCATCCATATCCTCTGGAATCATGAAGCCAACGAGTGAAGGAAATCTTATGTTTGAAGGATCATCATCAGTGTAAAACTGCCTCATCTCATTTTTTATGGCTTCAAGTTCCAACGGATATTTTGCAGCAGTGGGATCATATTGGTCCTCATCTGGCTGGGTAAGTTTTCTTTTTCTGATGTAGAGCTTAGCTGGTTGTGATGTGAGACTGGTGATCACAGTGGTGGATGTCTGACTAACAGTGGTTGAAACAACGGGTGTTTCAACCGCTGTTGTCATTACAACTGCTGATATGTCAGCAGATGTCTTCTGCTTTTGAGCAGGGGATGGAGGTGGTGATTTTGTTTTTGGTGATGTTGATGGAGAATCATCATCAGGAATGAAAACCCTTCTCCTTTTTATTGTAGGAGAGGCTGATGATGTCTTGGATGGATCAGTGGTTTGAGAGTGACTGGCAGTGGTTTATGATTGACTAACAGTTGTTGAAACAACTGGTGCTTCAACCACAGTTGTCATTACAACAGATGTTTTAACATCTGTTGTCTTCTGTTTTATGACAGGAGGTAATGGTGATGATGTGAGGGCAGTGGTTTTGGTGGTGTGTGATGGAGTGGTGTGTGTTGAGGAGATGGCAGCTGTTTGGCTACTGACAGCAGTTTTTGTAACAACTGTTGTATCAGCTATTTGGATGGAAGTTTGAGGTTTTGTGGTTTGAGGTGGTTTGGATGGCTGTTTTGCTTGTTCTGGTTCAACATACAGACCATCTTCAATTCCATTGATGCCCCTTGTTCTTGGTACTGGGGACTTCTTTCTTCAGCACTTGATAATCCTTTTATGGTACCAGTGGTTAAAACAAACTCACTGGTGGTTATCGAGGGTGCTATAGAAGAAATTGCCTTCAAGGGAGTCTTATTAATGAAACAACTGTCCAACTGAAGATCTATTGATCCATCAGTTGTAGTTGCTGCTCCACTTGAACTACTGACAAGAGTTACTTGTAACTCCTGCAGTATAACCTCCTCAACTGTTGCTGGGATAGCAGAGGTATAAGCATCAGACCCAGTCACTTGTGGGGGTATACTCTCAGTGATAGGTGATAGAGAGGAACTGGTTTGTGTCTGTGCGATATCAACTGCATGCAACAGGGGTATTATTGATTGTGGTAGTATTATTGGTGAGGGTATGGGAGTTGAAAGAGACATGTCCTTGGGATCAGGACTGAGGAAGATGGATCCGATTGAATCCAGGGCTTCATATTGTGGGGTCCCTGTGGTTACAACCTGATCCTTTTGTGAGGATGCAGTAGGAGTTTTAGGCAATGGTTGAGATCTTTCTACCAACTGCTGTGAGGAAGTAGCAGCAGTGGTTTGTGGTGACATTTGTGTTGTCACAGGCAGTTGCTCTGGGATCTCATCTTCCAGAGTTGCCCTTTTCTTGGGTTTGGTGGGCTTTTTGTATGATTTTCTCTTGGTCTTTTTGGTAATTTCAGGTGTGGGTTTCAAAGCAGTGGTAGTGCTGCTATGATCACCTGGAGCAGTGGGCTCAGCAGCAGATGTCTGGGGAGCAGTGGTAACTGCTGAAATCTGCTCAGACACCTCTGCTTTTGTTTTTATTGGTACCATCATTCTTGAAAATGTTTCTTTTGTTAAGCCTTTTATTTGAAAATGGACACCTTGTTTGGGCAAATTTTCATCCTCTTTTTCAAATTTTTGTTTAAAGTAATAGCTCAGAAATCTTGGAAAAAGAAGAAATGATTTGCTATCAACATTCTTTACCATGTCATTGAAGATCTCCTGGGAGTAGTTGTAATCTTTATTGTTTAAAATAGCGTAGCCCAGGCATTGAATCTTCAATGGTATTTCGTTAAACACTGTTGTTTTATTTGAAACACAACTTAAAAGTGTGTGGAATAAAAATCTGGGTGCAGATGGAAAATAACCTTTTTGTAAGGTATCTACCTTTGATTGTTCTGCATATCCCCTTTTTCAGAAAATCAGCTTTTAACTCGTTTTTGTCAAAGGAAGTTTTACCATTCTGATTATCGAGTTTGAAGACTTCTGAGATTGTTTGCGGAGTGATTTGAATCACTTTACCCTGTATCGAGGAGTTGATGGCAATGACTTTATCATCTTGTTTTTCAAGCGTCGCCTTTTTCCAGAATTCTCTCTGGGTTTGTAGATAAATGGGAGCATCTGCTGTCAACAAAGTTTTGTACTTTGATGCAGAAAGTGTATCAATGATGGAGTCGAAGGTGTGGTTATCGGTAGGTTTTGTGAGTAAACCCAGATAATTATGAGGAGATTTGTATGGTATCTCGATGGATTCTTCGGCCGTTTGAGCGACCTCTTTTGAAGATGATGGTGATTTTGGTGTAGATTTTGATTTTGATTTTGACTTCGTCATTTTGATGAAGAAGAATCGGAGAGTGATTTTGGAGAAAAGGTTGGAAACTGCTTTGAGAAAAGAACTTTGGAATTCAATTCGACAGTGTAAAACCCTGTTTGGGGGTTTTGATCAGGGTTTTATTTAGGGAAAAAGTGATCGCTGATGTGGCAGCGGTTATTTTGATCTGAAGGCTAAAAATTGACCACGTGTCAAACACTGATGATATGGATGTAGAATGGAGGCCAGTTGTTTTGAGAGCCACTGATGTACTAAGCATCAGTAGTTACAACGGTAATAAAGTGATAACAGTGGAAGATTTTTACTATCAGTGGATAGTATATCAGTGGATAAGACACTGATTTTGAGCATCAGTGCTTGCCAAGCAAAATGAAGGATCAGTGGTTGACTTTCAGCAGTGGTTAGGGTTTAAAATAATGGCAGATATTTGAACAAAACAGTGGTTAGGGTTTAAAATAATGGCAGTGGTCTGAAGGTTCATTTTTAGCAATCTTTTAAAGAAATTTTCATTCAAGGTTTTGTCACATGTCAATTACACATTTTGAAGCTTTTACAAATTTCTGACAGTGGTTTAGTACCCCAGATAATGTAAACTTTTTACCAACGATACTCATCTTTGTAATAATATTTGAATTAAAAACATGAGTACCTAGGTATTTTAAGATCTGTTGACAATCAATCCTTTTCAAAGATTAAGAGCAAACTTGAGTTTGACATGACCATGACAATTATACCATTTCCTTTTGATCTGCTTGAGGATAAATTAACCAACAAAAATAAAGGTTATTTATCCTGACAGGAGATTGAAACTTTTACTATCAAAAACCAGTAAAAGTTCAAAATATATCATAAAAAATATATCCTGCTTTATTTGAGAAAATCCTTCTTAAAAAAAAATAAAAGATTTTCTAAAACAGCACCAAAGGAACCTGGTAAAACACTAATAAAGCACATAATCATCTCATGCTCAAGTTTATGAGAATGGTCAGTGGTTGAAGACAACCACTGTTTTGAAGACAGTGGTATGAATTTTTAACTGCATTTTGTCCACTGTTTGGTACCATTTACTTGTTGATGATTGACAACAGAATTGAGGACACATGTTCACATGAGTTTTTGACAACTCAGTTGCAGACTTTGTTACCATGTGAAAATTCTGAAAATTTGTCTAGTCCTCCGTAAGTAGATTTACTGGGAATACAATTGTTCCCTGAATTTTCTTAAATCAAAATTTCCCATAGTTACTTAATGACCACAATTACCCTAACCTTTGACTCTAAAGTGTTTTAAGTTTATACTCTTCCTTTTGCCTTCAAAAGTTTTTGAGATAAACACACTTCAGAGCTTTTGTTAGTTTTCTTCTTCCCCTTTCACCCTTCCCATTTATAAGTAATGAATTACTTACTGGGAGATCTTTGAGAAAAACCTTAATCCAATATCATTTTGTCGTAATGTTTTGAGAGAATTTGTCATGTTTGCACAAGTTTTTCAACCAATCTCACACTACATATGATATGGACTATGTTGATCCCTGATTTTCTGAATGTATTTTAACATAGTTGATTTTGTCCATTTGAGGATCCTCAACATGTTTTTCAACACACCAGATCTTATAACTACAGTTTTGAATTCCCTCTTTCATGTTAGCAAAACACCAATGTTTTATGAACATAGGTTTTGTTAATCTGAGGTTCATACTTTACCATTTAATAAGGTGACATCACAATTTTCATAACAACAGTTGAAATCAATTTTGAAAATAGGAAATAATCCCACAGTTTAACAGATATGTTTTCAGATCTGAAAACTATGAGTGACTTGTGCATGATATCACTTGTTGTGTGAGATCTGTGTGTCATATGACATCTTGGTTGATTTACAGAGTTTTTGAATAACCATTTTGATCATGATTTACTCGTTACTCTGTTTTTCAACTGAATACAACCAACCTTAGTATCAACGAATTTTGAGCCGAACTGTTATGTCAAATTGATTGTTAGATCGACTTTGACTGTCCAGGCTCTGATACCAATTGTTAGGATTGGAGGCCCTCATAATAGTGTTTGTTTGAGTAAATTGTATAATCAATAGAGATGAACAGAGTTTAAGTGCAGCGGAAATGAATAACAAACTTTGTAAACACAATCAGGGAGAAAATAGTTTTGAGAAAGCATATGCAATTCATTTAGTCAAAAGATTTACAATAAGAATCAAATGATTACAGATATGCTTACATACTAAGCTCCCCCTCAGCCAGATGCCCCAAGGTTGGATTCTACAAGATGAAAGGATTGAATTGAGGAGAAGAACTCTCTCAAAACGAATCAAATGTAACAGTACAGAGTACTGCTCCATTTATAGACAAAGCCAAACCACTGAGGCATCTCAGCTGACGTCACCATGAAAGTGACATCTAACAAACTAACAAACTCTATCTACTGTTCTACAACTACTGACCATACAGACATTGATTACATTCCAAACACTGATATATAAACACTGACTCTTCATTCCACTGACGTAATCAACCACTGTTGTATGAGCAACAGTGCTTTATTCAAAGGGTGATCAGGCCTTGAATGGGCAGTGCTTTAACTCTTCAGCAGTACTTGGATTTCAGCAGTAGATTGAGCTTCAGCCTTTAAACTTCATCAGTGCTTTGGTTTCATAGTGGTTTATAGGATCAGCTGTTGTTGATAAGGGCAGTACTTGGAGTATATCAGATGTTTGATTCACTGTCAAGGGGAAAGCTTAAAGTAAACAGCTGATTATTGTGAATCCACTGTCATGATCCGGTTTTGGCTTTACATTATTTGTTCCTCTGGTAGGGTTCAATCCCAACAAGTGTAATCGAAGATTAGCGGCTGAATCACGAGAAAGATGCATTTGAGATAGAGAGATACGCTCACATATATAAGCGAGCAAGATTTGAATGTGAAACCAGATAATTATATCTTATTTATAGGATTAGAATATATGGTTTGAATTTTAAATTTTGAATGTGGGAACTGATAATTATATCTTATTTATTGGGAACTGATGTTTATTGGGAACTGATGTTTATTGGGAACTGATGTTTATTGGGAATCGACAGTAGTGTATATCCTTATATCCTGCTTTATTAAACTATTAAATATTAAATATTAGAAATGATATGCAAAGTAGGAAAAAAAGAGAGAGAAGGTCAATTTTAAATTACCATTTTGGATATTTTGATTTTCAAAATTACTGATATTATCAGTAATTACTGATCTGATTTGAAAGCAATTGTCATGATTACTTTTCTAATCAATATCAATAGATGTCAACAATAAAAAAGTGAGCAGTGGCTATTTTTGCCTATCAGTGGATACCCAATAGTTTTTTAAACACTGATGTTTGGTCAGTCAGTGGTCAACACGAAGATTGAAGAAACAAAGGTTGTATTTCAGCAGTGGATAACTTTTAACAATCAAATGTTTGAACCAACACAGTGGTTGTAACAGGCTTTTAAACAGATGTTGGGGCTTAAACAAATGGTTTGCCTTATATATCAGTTATCTGGACTTAAATAGAAGTTTGACCTTAAACAGATGTTTGCCCATAAACAGATGTTTGCCCATAAACAGAAGTTTGGCCATAAACAGATGTTTGGCCTTAAACAAATGTTCGAGCTTAAACAAATGTTTGCCCATAAACATCTGTTTGCAAAAAAAAAAAAGACCAATTTCAAGAATACTATACCCAAACAATCAAAATGAGGAGCTTAATAATCATCCAAGTGTACTTGATTTTTATTTATTAGTATAAAAATGAAACAACTGTTCAATTTATTGTACATATCAAACCACTGAAGTGGTGTGATAAATACTGTTACATATAAACACTGTTGTGATAAACACTGTTACATATAAACACTGATGTCATAAAAATTGTTACATATAAAACACTGAGGTGATGACATCTAACAACGTAACAGACTATAAAACACTGATGTGAAAAACACTGTTCCATATAAACATTGTTAACATAAACAAAGGTCTGAGCTTAAACAGATGTTTGCCCATAAACAGAAGTTTGGCCATAAACAGATGTTTGGCCTTAAACAAATGTTTGAGCTTAAACAAATGTTTACCCATAAACATCTGTTTGCAAAAAAAGACTAATTTTAAGAATACTATACCCAAACAATCAAAATGAGAAGCTTAATAATCATTAAAGTGTCATTGATTTTTATTTATTAGTATAAAGATGAAACAACAATGTCTTCAAATCACCGGATTAGATCATGAACCCATATTAGAGGTCAAACAAAAGCACAACGGGACCAATAGTCAAATAGATGTTGACCTTAAACAAATGTTTGGTTTAACGCCCAACATCTGTTTATGGCCAAACATCTGTTTAAGGTCAAACATCTGTTTAATTCCAAATATCTGATATAGAAGGCAAAACATCTGTTTAAGGCAAAACATATGTTTATGGTCAAACATCTGTTTATGGCCAAACATCTGTTTAAGGTCAAACAACTGTTTAAGTCCAAACCTCTGATATAAAAGGCCAAACATCTGTTTAACCTTGAACAGATGTTTAACTTAATAAGATCTACTGTCTTCTCACACTGTTTTCCTCTTAAAAACACTGTTCAACCTAACATGGGTACCCATTAACTATTGACCAAAATGCAAACAGATGTTTAAACCACTGTTTGTTATTGTACTTCTTTACAAAATTACATAGAATTCAAGAAAACAAAACAATGACTTAAAGAACTATAATTTAACACATAATCTAATCAGGCAAAGCAATCTATTATCTGACAATTCCCTGGTTTTTACAACATGAAACACAACATCATCATCAGCAATAATCAGATGATATTAAATGTACATAATAATACTTATTCAGCTTAAAATTACAACGAAATTTAAAATCTAAGAACAACACCAAGAAATTTACGAACCTAACAGCAAAAATTTAGTGCTTTTAGCTTAAAATTTAGTGTTTTTAGCTTTAAACTCCATCAATGTTTATCTCCGACAATCGCCATGAACTCCACGGAAGTACTCAATGCATCAACATCAGGATTTATAGAAACCTGATCTCTCGTGAACAGACCAAGATGCAGTGAATGAAAACACTTCTTTAGCTGTTGAAGAGTAGCCATGTCCTGTAACACCTCGTAAAATCGTGACCAATATAATAAAGACACGTGTCATGAAAGTTAAACGTGTTATAAACCCGGATCAAGTTGAAAGATGTATGGTAGGATTAAAAGTGTCAACATGTTAATTAATACCTCTGAGTGACCTATTTATTAATCCCAAACCTTAATATGTTTTATAAACATCTGATATATATTCAAATCCGGTTATTTCTGATAGTGCATAATCCAAATTGCAATGAATGGATCCTATGTGTTTTTACGACAAAACTTCATGCAAAAACCTCCTTCAATAAAGTCCAAGAACTTGTAAGTGCATGGCATCATGCAAGGGCATGCAAGGCCTGATTATATGGTCCCCTCTTCTGGAAAAAGACATAAGATTCGAAGTTTAAAAGGTTGCATGGTCAAAGCCTAAAAGTTTAAAAATTTTTGTCTTCTGGTCAACGGATACGGACCGTATAGGCTTAAGCTTACGGTCCGCAAGGACTGTAAATGGGTAATTCAAATCAGGGTCGGTTGCGGACCGTATCAATTTGGACTTACGGTCCGTAAGAGGTGGATGCGGACCGCAAGGATTTTTACTTACGGTCCGTAAGGCTGTCGCTGGCAGTAAAAATGGACAGTTGCCTGTTACAGCAGGTTACACCGACTTACATGCATGGTTTTCGAATTCAGGAGCTTGGCCAGTGGTTTTTCATGCATAGGGGACACTTGGATTCATCAGGGATCATTAGTAGACTTGTGTGTGATGATCTTGTTGCATCTAGTTCACTATATATAGATCATAAGTTGCAACCATTTTTCTTGCTCACTTCAATTCACTTCAAATCATTCTCTGGAGCTTTCTGGTCTTCAAGCAAGCTTCCTTAAATCTCAAATTCGTGCCAAGGACCATTGTAAGTGTCCTTAACCTCCTAATTTCAGTTTTAATTAGTTTAATGACCAAAAGTCAAACTTATCGTAATTAAGGTTTGACTTAGTGATTAATCACTAATGGTCCAGTCTTTAGTCAAATTAAAAGTAGATATAAGTTGGTAATTATGTAGGTAATAAACCCCTAAGAGGGCACCTACTGATTATCACCCTAACTTGGTCAAATGTCAGGTCAAACCTAATAATAAAAAGTCAACAGAAAGCTATTTTGCAAATAAAATCATAATTAGCAATGTAGAAGCTATGAAACCTGTTTTAACACTTGTATAACTTGGTAATTAATTTAAGAACATGTTTAAGCATGTTCAACCCGACAATTTTGAGTTTAGGCTCGGTTCGGAGCCGAAAGTAGCAAAAGTAGACTTTTTCTTTGACTTTCAGTTCTGACCCGATTTAGCTTAGTTTAGACATGCCTTAAAGTTCCATTAGGACCAGGTTATAGGTTAGTATAACCCTCTGAGATTATACAACTTGGTTCCTAATTTATCCGATTCATTTGCATGTTTCCGTTATATGCCTAAATGTTAACCATTATGCCCTTTTGACCTTAAAACGAGACTTTTGAAATTGTGAGAGGACAAAAACCTTTATCACTGATTTATAAACATGTCCTAAAAATTTGACATTAGTTTGAGATCTAAATTAGGAGTTATGCTCAATATCGTAATTAGAAAGCTTTTTATTAATTAAACGGCATTATTAGCATAAAGCCTATCTAAACCTTAATTTTTACACCAAACATTTTACCCACTGATGTAATATAATATTTTGGGATTTTTGAAGATTTTTATTTATTTTTAAGCTGAGCATAACATAGGGTTCTTGCCTTGATTCGGTGAATGTCGGTTATACCCTTTTTGCTAATAAAATGAGTTTTACATAATATTTTGGTACCAAAGTTTTTTGTTGGTGCACGATGTCTATAGCCTACGTCTGTCAGTCTAGGTCATGATGTATAGGGGTTAAAAGTGTCAGATATGTATAGTTCAGGGGTCTTAATGTAATTTTATGTGAAATTGATGTAATTTCGCTTGAAATGACACTTGGTCATTTCGAGCGAAATCAGAAGTTGTTATTTCGCTCGAAATGACAAGTGTCATTTCAAGCGAAATCTCATGCCAATATAAAGGCTAGTTGTGTTTCTCATTTGTCACGGAATCACAAGTTGTATACCGAACTGCTGGCGGATTTTCTAGTGAAATATTAAAGAGAAACGTGTGTTAAAGTGATATTCTCTATTTTCTACTCCATTCTGTACTGATTCAGCTCTGTTTGTTTGATTCCGCCTTTCAAACAGTGTGTATTGCCTCTGATTGACTCACTTGGTCGGTAAAACGATCCTACAATTGGTATCAGAGCTCAGGAGGAAGAATTCTTACCGATTTAGCTTGTTTTCACTGAAAATTCTGACTTCTACTCATTCTTTCACGTTTTTCACAGAATTTTTCAAAAATGAACGGGTTTTTACGGTCCAAATCGGCCGATTTTTTGATATGTTGTACGAAAACACCTGATCTATAACCCTACCAAGTTTCAGATCCTAATTCCAAGCCGTTTGAGAGAAATCGAAGGTTTTTGGTCCGATAACGAGTGACATCAGGTTGATTTCGCTTGAAACAGTCTAATTCCGCTTGAAAACACCTTGATTTCGCTTGAAACAGCCTAATTCCGCTTGAAAACACCTTGATTTCGCTTGAAACAGCCTAATTCCGCTTTAATTTCGCTTGAAACACCTGATTCCGCTTGAAAAATTGTGGTAATTTCAAGCGAAATAAGTGATTCCGCTTGGAAATAAGTGATTCCGCTTGAAAACACCATATTTCGTTTGAAATCACATCTGATTTCTTTTGAAAGGATAATTCCGTTTGAAGATTCCGAGTGAAAGTTGTTATTCCGTTTGAAATCTGCTATTTCGTTTGAAAATAATCATGTCACGTGAAATATTTCATCGAACCATGTGTGTGTTGACTGAATAAAGATGAAAGGTCCAATAGAATTAAGTGTGGGTAAATCAGAGTTGTCGGCCATATTGAATGTGAATTGAGATTAGAACCAAACCGTTTGAATATCACATTAGACTGTTTGAAATCGACGTTGCATGTGATTAATGAACAGTGGCCCAATGAGAATGATGTTGTGTGTTGAAAGTATCGAACAGTTTCAGTAATAATAGCTTGTCGGTTCATTAAAATCAAAGTAAAGATTACATGTGATCAGACTTATATTGTGGCCCAATCAGATTGAATATTCATATTGAAAATGTCAGCTTTTTAAAATGTGCATGTGAACATGTGATGTTGTATTAAAAGTTGTCGGACATTAAAAAGATAGGATTAAATGTTTGCATGTGTTTATCGGCTCAAGATTTCCATGTGATTTCATGTTTGGTTGCGGCCCAATTAAATCAATTAAGCTTTAATTGTTAAAGTCATATTGAGCGGCCCAATTAAATCAAATTTAGGTGCATTCTTAACAGATTCATTAAAGTTGTCGGCCACAAATTTCTTATATTGCAAAAGTGAGTAACCTATGTGATTGTAGAGGCCCAATGTTTGGATGAGATTAAAGTTGGGCGGCCCAATAAGATTTGAATCTCCATTTAGTGTTGTCGTACATTGTGTTCAAATATCGATACAGTGCATGTGAACAGATTGTATGTGAGAATAGTTTGGAATTAATTCAGTTTGCACGGTTTGAAGTGTTGGGCAGTTCATTTGAAGTTTGATTTGTTAGAGTTTCGTTCCAATCACATTTGGTTGTTAATAAAGTCAAGTGAAGTCCACTTAATTCTCGGCCTAAATCATTCTAAGCCCATCCAAAAAGTGTATCACATCAGTCCATATTCAGGCCCATTCATTCAGTGATTTCACCCGAACAACATTGGAACTAGTCCGTAAATCTTCGACACGAGTCTTAGATTGATTTCATTAACACACACTTTCACGTATTCAGTTCTTTTAAAACTGATAGTTTGTTTGTTTGTTTGCAGGTGATTCAAGGTGATTTGTCAAGCATCGGATACTCGCCCTAGTTTTGTATCTTTCAATAACGAAACATGGGTTCTGAGTTTTATATTGCACAGAATAAGTTTGATAGTTTTACAGGTATCAAGGGAGAATCAACTAAAGAGTTGATCGAAAGGTATGTCAAGTTATATGTAGAGATGGAGCATTTGAACATTAGCAAAATGGATGAGACGTGGGTTGACAAGTTGGCAAATGCTTAACCGTGTGATGAGTGGGGTACATATTTGTCGGCTTGGAAAAATAGCTTGGGATATTTTGGATTCAATTTGAGCACGTTTGTTGAGAAGATTCAAGCTCATGAACTTGAACTCCAAAAGATTAGAAAAATGAAGTCTGTTGATGAAAAATTCGAACCTAAGAAAAATGTTCAAGTGGTAGATGAGCAGGTTAAAGAAATTTCATCTATCAAGGTTGAGAAGAAAGCCGAAGCTGAAATGATGTCCGAGAAGTGCTTAAATTGTGATAAATCTGAAGCAGACAATGTCAAACTCTTGAAGGATGTAGAGAGTTTGACATTGGAAAACAAAAATTTGAAAGAAAAAGAAAAAGATTTTCAAGATAAAATAACATTTTTGGAAAATGAAAAGTTAAAAACTGAAAAAGATTTTGAAAACAAAATATAATCTTCAGAAAATGAAGATTTTTGGATAAAATTGGAAAACAAAAATTTAAAAGAAAAAGAAACAGAATTTCAAAATCAAATAAGAGTTTTAGAAAATGAAAAATTTGTTCTTGAAAAGAATAAACTTGAAAATGAAAAAGCAATAAATTCTCATCTTGAGAAAATCACTCAACTTGAAAATGAAATTGAGTGTGCTAGAAATAAAATTGATGAGTTTGAGAAGAAATTGAAAGGTTTTGTGACCTCATCAGCGATACTAGATCAATTATGTCCAAAACCGATCAATGAAGTTCCAATAAGTGACAATGTCACAAATTATGACAAAGTCATAATTGAGGATTGTGATGATGAAAATGAGAAAAAGAAAATATTTTTGAAATTAAAAGAAAAATTTCAAGAAAATGTTTTACATTCTACTGAAAAAGGTGAATGCTCAACGCAAAAACCTGTAAAGAAGAATGTGGAACAAAAACAAAATGTTAAAAAGCCGAAAAATCTTCAAAATTACAATAAAAGCTCATCAGTTCAGTCATCCAATCATTATAAAAACTCACAAAAAGTTGGTAATAAGTGGTGCAGGTTTGACCACAGTGCTCAAGCGTCAAATCAAGCTTACAAGAGAAGTCATGAGTACTACAAATCAAATCAGTGTTATGATTTGAGTGTTTGGTTTGAAAGTGGAGAATGGTACAATAACAGGGTGTGTTACAACTTTGGTTTTCAAGGACACGTTACTGTTAACTGCCAGAGACATATATTTGAGACAAGAAGATGTTATGAATGCCAAATCAAAGGTCACATTGCAAGATATTGCCCAATGAGATCAATGGGAAGATCGAGGGCTGAATCTCAGAAAAAGATGAAGAAATCAGTCAAGGTCGAAGAAAAGCCCAAAGAACAGAAGGTGAAAGAACAGAAAGTGAAGCTTTCACAAGGGAAGAAAGACCGACTGAGAAAGAAAAGAAAGAAAGCTCGAGAGTATCTTGAAAGGATTTTGTCCTCGGATACAACCAGAAAATTAGATAACAGTTCTGATAAATCGTTTTGCTCTCCAAAGAATGATAAGTCAAGCAAAATGAATTCATCAGATACAAATCTAAGGACAGAAGAGAGAGTTTGAAGGTTGCTTTAGAGTCAAATACTTTAAAAAAAACGTGAAGACTGAACAAGACTGAAGTTTTGACGTACTGAAGTCTCGTACTGAAGACTCCGTCAACATCCAAGGGGGAGACTATTAGTGCATATGTCTGTTGACTTCATCTTGTAATCGAGTCTTGTAATTAGAATGATAGATTAAGTCACATAGAGAAATGACATAAGTCTATTCCACACGAAATGGGCTTGTCACTTTCAAGGGGAATAGATTTAGTATAAATAGGTGCCTGCATTCTTTGCTTGAAAATCCTGACTTGCCGGAGTTCCCAAGTTGGTAATCGTGGAGCATGAATCGGCATCTTTCTTGTGAAATTCACAGGATGGTAACTGTGATATTTCGATTTTCAAGTGGTTAATCAAGGACATTAAGTTGTACTTGATTTAACTATCTTACAAGTGGTATGATTATTGGAAATTGTTTTTGTGATAAACCTACAATTGGTATCAGAGCCAGTTATGAGCCAATACACTTGAATCAGTGCCTTTTTCTACATTTTTTTTGGACTTCTGGAAAATTGAACAGACAAAATGGACTGATTTTCTAGTATTGTGTGTAAAACAGTGTTTTAACAAACCCTTGAGAGAATCAGATCAAAATTTGGACTAAATCTGATAAAAATGGACTAAAAACCTTATTTCGCTTGAACGTGACATATGTTTTCGCTTGAAAATTTGTGATAATTTCAAGCGAAATAAGTGACTTCGCTTGAAAAATCTGATTTCGCTTGAAAATATCTGATTTCACTTGAAAATACAACTGATTTCGCTTGAGAAGGTTATTCCGCTTGAAAAATCATTTGATTTCACTTGAAATTGTTGTTTCAGCTTGAAATCTAATTTCGCTTGAAATCATGTGTTTGTTGTGAAAGTCCATTTCGTTCGTGGTATTTTGTTTGAAGTTCATTGTGTGTAGAAAGTGTTTTCACTTAAAAAAATAACCTGTTTTCAAAACTTGAATAATTTTTCCGTAAATTGAATTTGTAAAATGGATAACGAGTTTTACAACATGTTTTCCGGTAGTGGAATGACGGCAGCACAAACCCCGGCTAGTATAGTACAAAATGTGAATATGGAGAATGAGCTCGGGACAATGCAGAAACCACCTAAATTGATGAATATCGATGAGTATTCGGGTTGGTCTGGAAGGTTTAAGACTTGGGTTCAAGCAAATCACTTTGAATGCTGGATGAAGATTGAATCGAAATATGTTCCTCCGAGAGATGGTTTAAATCTTGTGAAGCAGATTGGCAGTTTGACACAAGCTGAACAAGAAGATTTTAAGGCAGAAAAGAAGATGATGAGTATTCTTCAACAGGCGATCAAAGAGGATATCTTGGTTTTGTTGCAGCATGAGGATAATTCACAATCCATTTGGCAGTCGTTGAAAGTAAAGTTTCAAGGGAGTGTGTCCATGATCAAAAGAAAAAAGGCTTTGATAAAGAAACAATTTGACATCTTCACTAGTATGAAAGGTGAAACTACAAAACAATTGATTGAAAGATACTGTCATCTAGTTGTGGAGATGGGGAGATTGGAGATAACCAAGACTAATGAGGAGTGGATCGATAAATTGGCAGATGCATTGCCATACGATGAATGGGGTACTTATTTGCTTGTGATGAAGAACAATTCAGATTATGTTAATTTGAATCTTAGTGGTTTCATAGAGAAGATTGAAGCACATAATTTAGAATTAACAAAAATTAAAAAGATGAATTCTGCAAATGTTCAACAAGATGTCTCTCTTTATTACAAAGGTAGTATTCCAACAACATCAAACTTAAGTCCAAAAGTGCAGACAGCTTTTAGTCCAGATTCAACTTCCGGTGCTTCGTCCAGTACTTCAAGCAACAACAAGCCTTCACCGTTTGCAAGTTATGAACCGAATCCCAAGACATCAGAACAAATGTCTCCATAAAGCTCGAACAATCAAGGATATGTTTCTGGGATACAGTGTAACATTGCTGTAAACATCAAAAATGGACAAGAGTTTACAGAAGCAGCTGCTAAGCAACACATTGCACTGTTAGCTTCCGTGCTGGAGTCATATGAGAGTTTGGTAGCAGGGAGGATCGGTAATCCAGATATGACAAAGGAGGATTATGACCAAATCGATCCAGAGGAGTTAGAATTGATTGATATCAAGTGGGGGATGGCTAGCTTGGTTAGAAGAGCCCAAAGATTTATGGAAATTACGGGTCGAAACTGTTTGTCAGGACCGGATCAAAAGCTTGGTTTTGATAAGTCAAAAGTGACTTGTTTCAAGTGTAAAGAGAATGGGCATTTTAAGCGGGAGTGTCGGAATAGAGAGGTCAACAACCATCAAAATCCATTTACCAATGATTATTAGAGACAGGCGATCTATCACAAGATAAATCAACAACCTGTCGTTCAAAGACCTCAGATCGAAAACAAGCCGGAAAAAGCTCTTATTGTCAACCAAGATGATGAAAAGGTAGCTGAAGGATTCAGTTGGGACAAATATATCCCGGGCAGTGAAAGTAGAGCAATGATGGCTGAGATTGTAGAGGTGTCTGAGAGTGTTGTTGAAATAGAAGTTGTTAGTGAAGTTGTGTCTGAAGAAAGTTCGGTTGATCTTGAAGAAATTGTTGTAGAAGTCTACTATTATCAGTCCGAACAGGAGGTTTTAGATAGTTCTTTAAAATCAATTATGCCTCCTAATGTGTTTAATTCTTTTGCATGTTATTTTAGTGAACCAACAACAGGATCTTGCCCACAGTATGATGTTAAGAAAGATTCTGTTGAAGAGATAATTGATGTCTCGAAAGAAATGACTGAAGAAACACTGAAAGAGATTGCTGACAAAGCCTTAATGGCAAAGCTGAAAGAGGTAGACACAGAATCTGTAAAACCAGAGTCTGTTGATACTGAGTCAGTTGAAAGTGTGTCGGTCAAAACAGAGTTAGGTCAAATGGAGTCTGACGGGAAATCTGAAAGTGAGGAGGTCAAAACCGAAGGAGTGTCTGAGCCAGAGTCTGATAATGTCGGTAAACAGGATGTTGATTTTGAGCAACAGGAAAAGATTGTTGAAAAGATTGATTCAATCTCTGAAACTTCATGCAAAAACTGTTCAAAACCATGCATGGAATGTCTTGAAAAAGATAAAAGGTTTCAGGAATTGAAACAATACACTGATGAGGTTAAATTAGACCTAAGTGAAGTAAAAGAAGCTTATGACAAGTTGGCTAAATCTATCAAAATGATTCAAAAAGAGAGTCTTGAAAACGACAAAGCCACAAAATTGTTAAAATCAACAGTTTTTGATAAACAAGTAGAAATCAATTTTCATTTGGACGCGATTGCTTCATTGAAAAAAGAATTGGAGTTAACAAAAATTGAGAATGAAAGAATTGATAAGAAGTTGATGAGTTATGTTGCATCTTCATATGTAATTGAACAGATTGTCCCGAAACAACGAGATGCAACACCCGTCTTTAACAGTGTTCCACCCCCAATGTGGAGTCATTACACTCAGAAGTATCCAGAAGGGGTGGAAGCTGCTTTGAACCTCAAACTGAGAACCATTGAGAATGAGTTGCCTGAGAATATTGATGTTACATTCTCTCCGTCCGACACTGACAATGAGTCACAGGTGATCAAAACCGTTGTTGACCAAGTGTTAGACAAAGAAAGTGATAACTCTGAGTTTGAGACTGTGAAAACTCATTTTGAAAACTCTGTTTCTGATTCTGAAGAAGATGGTAACTTCTTAGACAGATTCATACCAAAATCAGACAAAGTCACGAATGATGATCCGATCATTGTGGTTTACACAATGATTAGAACTGACAAGCTTTATTCTGATTTTGAGTATCCGCTCCAAAATGCTAGAATTGAGAATGTTGAAAAGGTGTTTAAATTGGTCGAAATTGACATTTCTGAGGTGAACAACAAAGAGTTTTTTTCAAAACCCAAAAAGTCTTTTGTTAAATCATAACCTAACAACTCGGGAAAGAAAGAGTGGGAGGGAAATGGTGATAACAACAAGAGAAATGGAAACAATTTTAAAAACAAAGGAATTGGATTTGAAAAGAAAATGGCCAAGAAGAATGTTAAGCCAAAAGAAAAAATGAATGATGTTTTTGTGACAGGAATGAAGTTTGTTGATGAAAAAGAGTATATTTTCATTCAAAAAGCCATTGATGATTTCAATTTAGCGAAGAAGCTGAAAGAAGAGTCGTACAAATCAACTTTTATCGAATATAACAAAAGAGTTTGTTATCGCTGCAATGAGATTGGTCATATGGCCAAACAATGCATGAAATTCTTTCAAAAACTTGTTTTGCAAAAACCCCGACCTAAAACTCCAACTGATAACAAGGTTAAAAAACCAATGATTTCACCGGTTCGTATTTTGAAGAGAGGTGAATCTCTGAAGAAAAGTCAAAATCAACTTTTGAGGTTCGCGAGTCTTCGAAAGTCCAAAAGGCTTCAAGGATTTATCCAAAAATGAAAGTTTTTGAGAATCAATCATGGGTTGCAAAACCAAAATCGTCAGTTGAAGAGAAAAAGATGGAAAGTGTTTTGAAAATGGAACCAAAGGTTTTTAAAGAAGATGTGGAAAAGCTTGAATTTAAACTTGATAAGTTGCTTAAGGAATTTCCTCCAATCAAAGAGGGAAAGTCTAAGCCAAAATCTAAACCTGTGATCCCAAATGTCATTTTTAGTATTCCGAAAGTTGAAGTGGATTGTGATCTTGTGTTTGGTAGTGTTCCAACTGTTAAGAAATCATGGGCCTCATTATTTGAATAAATTGTCAGTGATGTTTGCAGGGGCTTCCGAAGTCGTTCATCTCGAAGTGGAAAATGGACAGCGAAGCGTCAAGACACATGACTGGAATGCTAGCATTGCTTTATGACGTTAAATCTTTAAATGGTGGATACGTGGGATTTGCTGGAAATCAGGGTGGAAGGATTGTTGGTCAAGGGACTCTAACAAATGGAGTCATTTCGTTTGATAAAGTGAACTATATAATTGAACTGGAAAACAATATGCTGAGTATTTCGCAGATCTGTGACAAATCATTTATTGTCCACTTTACTAAAAACGAATGTTTAGTCTTAAAACCTGGTTTCAAAATTCCTAAGGAAATGGTGTTGTTGCGAGCACCACGAGAAAATGATTTATATATTCTTGATATGGGTGTCGCAACACCAACAGATCATCAAAAACAATGTTTTGTGTCTAAAACCAAAGCAACAGAAAAAGAGTCGATAATGTGGCATCGAAAGATGGGCCACATTCATGTCAGAAAAATGAACTTTCATGTACATAATGATTTAGTTGAAGGTGTAAATTTGTAAAACTTTTTTTTTGAATGATGATTGTGTAGCTTGCAAGAAGGGAAAGCAGATAAAGAAGTCACATCCACAGAAGCTCCTAAACTCAATCAGGGTACCACTTGAGAGACTCCACATGGATCTCTTTGGACCAGTTAATGTGCAGAGCATTAGTGGAGATTTATACTGTCTTGTGGTCACTGATGACTTCACAAGGTTTTCTTAGGTAGTGTGTATGGAGAAGAAAGATCAAACGTTTGAGTCTTTGATGATTCTTTTCAAGAAGATGGAAACGGTCTACAAAGTGCTAATCAGGAGAATAAGAAGTGACAATGGAATGGAGTTTAAGAACAATCGCATGCTCGAGTTCTGTAACGAGAAAGGAATTCTTCATGAATTCAGTGCACCATATACTCCACAGCAAAATGGTGTAGCGGAACGAAAGAACCGTACCATCATTGAAACAGCTCGTACCATGCTTGCCGATTCCAAGTTACCAATATTTTTCTGGAGTGAAGCAGTGGCAGCGGCGTGCTATACATTGAATCGGGTTCTAACCGTCAAGAAATACAAGAAAACGTGTTTTGAACTTCTTCATCGTTACAAGCCAAATTTGAAGTTTTTAGAGCCGTTTGGATCACCATGTACCTTCATTGATCAAGATGGAAAGTTTGGCGCGAAAAGTAATGAGGGCTTCTTTGTTGGATATGCGAGTCTGCTAAAAAGAGTGTTTGTTCCATGACTGAAGAAGGTAATTGAAGTTCAACATGTAGATTGTCAGAAACATACTTCGCCACAGCAACTTCCCGGACAAAGATTGCTTTTCGACTACGACAAACTCTGGGAGTCTTTCCAACTGCCGACAGAGCCAAGTAAAGAGGAACTTGCTTACTTATACCAACAGCAGCAATCCATGGTACAAGATCAGATACCTAGACCGTTGGTGGTTTCTCAACCTGATGTGGGTACAAACATTCCTACAACTGGTACAAACAATCACGAGGCTGGTCCCAGTGGAACAGCTCACGAACCACCAAAGGAACCAGCTCGATCATTTGATCAATCCGATGACTCAGATTCGGAAAACGGTCCGGTATTTGATGAGGATCCATATGTTGCTACAACTGAAGCTGAGGATCACACCGGTGATCAAGACATCACGAATCTGCAATCGGAAGTGAATGTGCCTGACAATGTTATGCCAAGAACTCTTTCTTACCATCCTTCAGAGAAAATAATTGGTGATCTTCAGAGCGGAGTAAAGATAAGAGATCAGATCAACAGAGCACTTACTTGTTTTTATTCATCTGTTGCTCCTTTACAGGAAGAATTCTCACTTAAATGTTTTATCTCGCAGATCGAACCCAGAACGTATAAAGAAGCTTTGACTGAAGACAGCTGGGTGAACGCTATGCAGGAAGAGCTGCAGTAGTTTCAAAAGTTGGGAGTATGGAGATTAGTAGATCTTCCTGAAAATCAGAAGCTGATAAAGACAAAGTGGGTCTTTAAATGCAAAAGAGATGATAGAGGCGTGATTGTAAGGAATAAAGCACGACTGGTAGTACAGGGTTTCAGCCAGCAGGAGTGTTGGATTGTTGTTGAGACCCTAAACAGTCAGTATAAGGCAGTTCATCTTCGAATTACAAGCCTTTACACGTGTTTCTGATGTAATTTTGACAGAGGTTCGACACCGTACACAAGACTAGATTCCGCTCCAACCGTTACAAATGACAACAACACTAACCTATTTATAGGCCACCTGATTCCACTCCAAACTACCTGCATTATGAGCGGAATTAACAAATTACATCAGGAGCGGAATCACCTATGGATACTAAGAGCGGAATCACAACATTGACATCAGGAGCGGAATCACATATATACATGAAATCCTGATTTCGCTCCAAATGACACAAGTGTCATTTGGGGCGAAATTACACTCTAATATTCACTTTTTCATTTCCGAGCTCCAAACTAACCTATCTAGACCTAAGACTCAATAAAGATGTAGTAAACAGACATTCCATGCACCAACAGACTCCCCCTTGGATGTTGACGAAGTCTTTGGCAATGTGTCTCCAGTCTTGGTCTCTTTCCAACTCTGTCTTCTCATTGTAAAAACTCTATCTTCACACAGGTTCAGATCTTATCCTGGCTCTATCTCCAATCTCCTCTTTGATTACTGATCTAGAATCTTGACTCCCCCTTTCACAGACTCCCCCTCTCGGTAGACTAGGGTTCAAATTCTGGTACAAACTTTGACCTTTTCATTGCCATGGGAATTCCTGAATCCTGCATATACTCTACCCAAAAATAAGATATATGACAATAATAGTTTCAAATCAAAACTTATCATTTAACCTTCAGTGTTAGAAATCCACTTAAGTATTCAGGTCCAAATTAATGACCCTGATTACTCAATTTATCTACCAAGTCCAACTTAATGACCTTGGTTGATCTGAAACAAATACACACTGACATTTAGTTCAATTTGAATTTCTGAAAATTACAAGTTTCAAATTAATAAACTTGCTTTAACTTTTCAACTTCTCAAGCTTATCAAGATTTAGCTCACGACTCATCCTCCAGTCCAGAAATCTTCTGCATCTGCTTTCAATCTTTCGAATCCGAAGATCAACTCTCCACTTTGGTTTGTCAAAAATAAAGCAGAAATGAAAAATCTTTTTGGATTTTTAATAAAACTTCTAAACTAGGAATAAAATACAGAACTAAAATGTAATGAAAGTAAACTAATTACAAACATATTTTTGATGAGCATGTTAGGGAATCATATCAGCTATTCGACAAATCACAAGTACCGTTAAGCTTCAATTACATACTCAGAATTAAACAATTCGCTTAGATTGTCGATATACTGATCCACTTAAATTTTCACACAATTTTCAATCTGTCCAGGATACGGATTTAGTGTTTTAGAGACTTAAACTTATACGTGTGTCCCACCTCTTGAATATACTCTCGTATCCAGATCCCAATATTCAGCCTTACAGGCAATTATAACACAAATGATATCTGTAAGGGGTTAATAATTTATGAAGAATCATGAGAGCTCATGTCAGAACTACCGTTCAGCAGAGAGATCATGACTCAACTTGGGTTTGTCCCCTTTAGAGGATCTTTTTTACAACAGCATTGCTAAGCAATTTTATTGTCTTATCATATATGCTGAGGGTGATGCTATGTTTCAAGAATTTGCGGAAAGTATTATTCGAGGAGTAGGTCAGAACTTCCATTCAGCAGAAGTCCCGGAATAATACCCCAGACATCACTGAGTATAAAAACCTAGCATATCAGAAAAAGGAATCTTTCAAACGAGATTTCAGTGGTTACCTATATATCCAAGTAGTGTTCCCCACGAAATAAGTAAGTAAAGATTTAAGTTTATATCCCGAACAAACCTACTAAATGTGTAAAAACCTATCGGCATATCATCAGCGAGACTGTTTAACGCATTTAAACATTCCATTTCTTTAGCATACTGTGACTGTCAAGCCGATGTACTATCATTTTCCCTTTTTACACAAGCTCTTTCTGGTTTTCTATTGTTTTGGTATTTTAAAAATATCTCATGTTTTTGTATTTTGACATTTTTTATTGTTTTTGTATTTTCTGAAAATATTACCCTATACTCCCCCTAAATACCAAAACAAGTAAAAAATCGACAAACCATTGCAGATTGCTTCTCAACATCATCCACAATGTCTCCTTCATCAACGCCAATGATCTCCTTCAACACCGATAAAAGCTTCATACCATTCAGTTTTAGCAAATATTGAAAACGTGCTTTATCAAAAGCTTTGGTATGTAAATCAGCTTTTTGTTCATCAGTGTGGATTTTCTCAATTCGTATCAACTTCTTCTCAAAACAATCTCTAATGAAGTGATGACGAATCTCTATGTGTTTCGTTTTAGCGTGATGAACTGGATTTTTAGTAATGTTAATTGCTGCCTCATTATCAACAAAGATAGGGGTGTTTAGAAATTGCAAACCGTAGTCTCACATCTGTTGCTGGATCCACAAGATCTGTGAGCAGCAACTGCTAGCAGATACATACTCCGCTTCACATGTGGATAAAGCCACAGAGGTTTGCTTTTTGCATTGCCAAGTAACCAATCGTGATCCGAAAAACTGGCACCCTGCTGTTGTTGATTTAGCATTAACTTTGCAGCATCCGAAATCGGAATCGGAATACCCTTCGAGCATGAAATCGCCTTCCCTTGGATACCACAACCCCAATGATGGAGTTCCTTTTAGGTAACGTAATATCCTTTTCACAATCACCATATGCGATGCTCTCGGATTAGATTGAAATCTTGCTGCGAGGCAGGTTGGGTACATGATATCGGGTCTTGAAGCTGTCAAATACATCAGCGATCCGATCATGGAACGATAAATCGTTTCATCTACCTTTTCTCCAGTGAGATCAGGGTTTATCCCATGATTCGTTGCTAATGGGGTGGCTGCTGGAGTAGAACCTGACATCCCGAATTTCTCCAAGATATCATGAACGTACTTCGTTTGATGTATGAAAATGCCTTTGGGTAGTTGATCAACCTGCAATCCCTAAAAGAATTTCATCTCACCCATTGATGACATTTCTAATTTCTGCTTCATAACTCGTTCAAAATCTTTGCATAAATTTTCATTTGTTGACCCAAATATAATGTCGTCCACGTATATCTGAACAATCAGAAGATGACTGTCGACCTCCTTGGTGAAGAGAGTGGCATCCACTTTTCCACGAATTAAACTGTTGGCTAGTAGATGTTGAGACAATGTCTCATACCAAGCTCTCGGGGCCTGGTGTAAACCATACAGTGCTTTATCTAGCAAGTAGACCTTGTCTTTGTCGATTGGATCGGTGAAGCCCGGTGGCTGACCAACATAAACCTCCTCTTTTACCTTCCCATAGAGAAACGCCGATTTTACATCTAACTGATATACTTTGAAGTTTTTCCATGATGCAAATGCTAGAAAGATTCTGATAGCTTCTAGTCTAGCTACAGGAGCATACACTTCAGTGAAATCTATCCCTTCCTGTTGACTGAAACCCTAAACTACAAGTCGAGCTTTGTTGCGAACCACAACTCCACTATCGTCTCTCTTACACTTGAACACCCACTTGGTGTTTATCTTCCTCTGACCATCTTGCAAATCCACTAACTTCCACACTCCCAACTTTTCGAATTGACTCGGTTCCTCCTGCATTGCATTGACCCAAGAATCTTCTGTAAGAGCCTCTTTGTAAGTCCTTGGTTCAACCTGCGAGATAAAACAACTCAATGAGAATTCAGTTTGCAAAGGAGCAACTGTTGTATAAAAACATGTAAGCCTTTTATCAATCTGTCTTCGAGTGCGAACGCCAGTCTGCAGTTCTCCAACGATCAACTCCTCTGGATGATATGAAAGAGTTCGTGGCATTACTTCGCCTGGAACATCTACATCACCTTCCAGATTAGTAACATTCTGATTTGCATCTTGTTCACTGACTGGTTTGTTTGACTAGAAATCTGAATTTGCTCCCCCTCAGAATCTGAATCACCACGATCAAATACTGGCATGTTCTCAGATTCTTGATTATCATTCTGTGCCGACTGATTATCTTGAGAAACTTCATTTTGTTGGACATCATTATGTTCACCAGCATTGCTTGGACCTGCTTCATCATCATTTGAAGTTTGTCGAGGTCTTCTTGAATATTCAGCTGGAAACCTTTCCTGCGATTCTTCATACTCTCGCAGAATATCCAACTCATCAAAGAAATCTTCTACTTCTTCCTTTTCTTCTTCCACGTCAAACGAATCCCACAATTTTTCGTAATTAAAACGCCATGAGTCACCGGGATTTTGAGGCGGCATAGTATACCACTGACACTCAACATGTTGTGCTTCGATGATTTGCTTCATGCTTGGAACAAAGACACGTCTTTGTGGACTTGAGTAACCCACAAAAATTCCTTCGATACTCTTTAGACCAAATTTACCAACAGGCTCTAGAACTGTACAAGGAGACCCAAACGGTTCTAAAAACTTTAGGTTTGGTTTACGGTTATTGATCAACTCAAAGCATGTCTTGTTGAATTTCTTTACAGTGAGAACCCGGTTGAGTGTATAGCATGCGGCGGAAACTGCTTCTGCCCAAAAATTTATTGGTAGCTTTGAATCAGCAAGCATCGTTCTAGCCATTTCGATTAGTGTCCTGTTTTTACGTTCTGCGACTCCATTCTGCTGCGGAGTGTACAGAGCACTAAACTCATGCAATATACCTCTTTCATCACAATATTCTTCCATCTTGTTGTTCTTGAACTCAGTACCATTATCACTTCTAATTCTTCTGATACGCCTTTGGTACAAATTTTCAATCTTTCTGAACAACGCCATCAAACTGTCAAACGTTTCATCTTTCGACTTCAAGAATGATACCCACGAAAATCTGGAATAATCATCAGTAACCACAAGACAGTAGAGATCCCCTGTAATACTTTTGACGTTTACTGGACCAAACAAATCCATATGTAGTCTCTCTAACGGTCTGGAAACTGAATTGACTTGCTTTTTAGGGTGTGACTTTTTCTTCTGCTTGCCTTTGACGTAACTAATGCACTCCCCTTCCAAATGAAAACCTTTGATATTAACTCCAAGAACTAAATCATTGTGCACCAAGTAATTCATTTTTCTAAGATGTATATGCCCCATCTTCCGGTGCCACAACTTCGATTCTTTCTCCGTTGCTCTAGACACAAAACAATGAGCCTGGCCCGTGGTTGTAGTAGCTACGCTCATATCCAACACGTACAGATCGTTAACTCTTTGTGCCCTCATGATAATCCATTCTTCAGGGATAACAAATCCTGGCTTCAAGATCAAACATTCTTTATCAGGGAAGTGAGTGGTATACATCCTGTCACAAATCTGCGAAATGTTTAGCAGATTATTCTCCAGCTCAGCAGTGTAGTTAACTCTCTCAAATGTAACAATCCCATTGGATAACGTTCCTTCACCGACAATTCTACCACCTTGGTTTCCTGCGAATCCCACGTAACCTCCATTGAAATTTCTAACATCATACAACAATGCAGTCTTCCCTGTCATATGTCGAGACGCTCCGCTATCCATTATCCATCTTGAAATGGCTCTCGGAAGTTCCTGCACATATCACAAACAATTCAATAAAGATGCCAATTCATGCTTCACAATTACCAACTAGGAAGCTCCGGCAAGTCCAAAATCTTTAATAAGATTTTGATGCCACCCAAGCCTCTTTTGACTCGGGTAACTTGACTAAATGTGAGTTTTAGCAGTGTAAAGTGGCGGAAAATTTTTATCATTCATTTTCAAACTTTCATTTGATCCAACCTTAACCTTTTTGTATAAGAAAAACTCATCTATCTTAAGTTGACCGGTTGGTTGATTTTTCTTTTGAACATTCTTCTTCTCTGAAGGTGTAGAAGATAGTTTCTCCAATTTTTCATAATAATCCAAAGGAACATTCATCTTTACCGGTGTGGTAAAAGATGATTGTTTTTCTGACACTGAAACCTTTGGTTTATCAACAACTTTTGGCTTCCATGTTTGTTGAGATGATGCAACCCGTTTGTAAAATTTTTCATTTTTAGTTACCAGGTTCTTAACAGGTTCAATTTTGATTTTTGATTTCTCATTTTTCAAAATTTTCTCAACAACCATTGGAGCTTTTCCTTTTGCATCAACCTTCTTCTGTCGATTCTCAACAACTTCAGTCTTAGGCTTGGAGTTGGTGTAATTTCTTGCAATGTGACCAACTTTGTTACATCTAAAACATGTACGAGTATCAACTACCCGACTTGTGCCTTCAGACTGAGGTTGTGAAGCCCTTTTCTCAAAAAATTCTTCAATTGATTTTGAAAAAACTTCATTTTCCTCATCAGAAAGTGAACTTGAACTGTTCACAAACACCTTCTTTTCAGCAAACCTTTTGTTTTGAAAACTCCTTTTCTGATAACTCTTACCACCCTGATAACCACCCGACCAATTGTTTCGATTGTTGTTATAAAAACGTGGTGGAACTACAGGCTTTTTTTGTAAGCTTTATCTTTCTCAAAATTCATTTGCCTTTTTGTTTGTTTTAAACTCTTTATTTCAGACAAATCGATTTCAACCATTTTGAACACATTTGTCAATTTTGAAACATTTACATTCTCCAGAGGAAACTCAGAATCCGAATACAACTTATCAGATCCAGCCATCTTGTACATCACAAGACCCAGTTCATCACCTAAGTTGTTTTTGGACTTTTGTTTTGGAATGTATTTGTTCAAGAAACATTCATCATCTTCAGCTGAATCACTATTCAAAACACTTTCAGCTGTGCTTTTAACAATCTCTGTCTGAACACTATCATCAGATGATGATGAAGAAAATGTCACATCAATTGAATCAGGAAGTTTCACTCCATTCTCTTTCTCAAGATTAACCAACCCAGATTGCTTTTTCGAATAATTTTCAAGAATTGGTGGTGGAACTTGATGAAAACCCACCCCAGTTCCATCACAGTATACATCTTCACCTGCTTTGTCTTTCCCGATTGGTTTGGGAATAATGTGTTGCAAAACAAAGCTTGCAGAGCTGTAACTGTTCAATTTCAAATTGATACGCTCATTCTCAATCTTGGCTTCTTCAAACTGAAGTTTCAATTTAGCAATCTCATCCAATTGTTTGTTTATTAATTCTTCTTTGATCCTCAAAACACATTGCAATTGGCAATTCTCTTTGTATGTTTTACCATTTCTATCATCATTATCTTTAATCGTGCTTTTAAGCTTCTCAAATTTTTCAGTGATCTGACGATTTTCAAGAACTAACCTTTCATTTTCTTTCCTAACCTTTTCCTGATCAATTTTATCAGTTTCAATTTTGTTAGTTAATTCTTTTAACCGTTCAGTTGAAGCTTTCACCATTTTGTCACGATCAAGGATTTGATCCTCAACACTTCTGACTTTAGCAGTCAGATCCTCAATTTTCTTACCTTTGAGATAAGTATTTGTACTACAAACCTTGCATTCTTTGATGCAATTTTTGCAGACAACATCACCACTGACCTTCTTACCTGACTCAGTCGTTGACGCGTTTGAACTGACTTGGCTTTTAGACTCAAAAATAGATTTAGAATCTACCTCAAGTGCATTAGCAGCCAGCACCTTGTCAGCCATCTTTCCCATGTTTTCAGCATTCAACTCCTGTGTCGTGTCAATGATCCCAGTGTCTACTTTCTTTGACTTTTCTTTCTCTTCTTTCTCTTTCTTCTCTTTCTCTTCATCTTCACCGCTTCCCCACCATTTCTTCTGCCAATAATCATCTTCAATTTTATACTCTTGGATTGTGGTTTCCAAATCAAGAGTTTTATGATCAACAGCAATATTTCCATAGGGGTCAAGATAACACTCCTTGTTTGGATCCCATCTATTTGCTCTTTTTGCCTCATCAAAAATACCAGATATTCTGATCATTTTTTTTATAGCTAACTGCTTTCTGTAACCATACTTCTGTTCTTCAGTTCTGACATCTTTCCAAGGAACAGGTTCAGATTTTGCCATAAATGCATATCCAACTGCATCCTCCTCAGGTAATAACTCACTCCAGTCGTAACCTTCATCGTCGTGAATCACCGCAAGAGCTCTAGATTTTTCTTTGTTATCCTCAAGCTGCTTCATCCTTGGCGGTTCTGATTTATTCTGATGATAAATCGCCTTCTTGTAGTAATCTTCTCTGAACGGGTTTTCAGATTCATCAGCATACGCGTTTCGGCATTCACGTTTAAAGTGACCTTTCTGTTTGCACTTGAAGCATGTCACCTTAGACTTATTAAAGCCCAACTTGGTAGATGGTCCACCAATTGATTTTCTTCCAGTTATCTCCATGAAACGTTGTGCTCGATGAACTGCACTGGCCATACACCACCTTATGTCGATTAGTTCCATCTCCTCAGGATCTATCTGATCATAATCTTCTTTTGTCAGGTTGGTGTTGCCTATCTTCCCTGCTACAAGACTTTCATAAGATTCTAGCACAGATGCTAGGAAAACCATCTGTTGTTTGGCAGACTCCTCGCTGAAATTCTGAGCGTTCTTTAAGTCTACAGCGATGTTGCATTGAAATAAGTTCTTTGCATCAGACTGGTTTGAATTTGATGAAGACCCACTGTGATATCCACTGCTTTGACTTTCTTTGCTTGTTTTGGAAACATTTTCAGCAGAAAATGCAGTCTTGGGAGATGTGTTCTTTGGCATCATACTCTTTGGATAATACAAATCCAAGTTCTGCTGGTATGATGTGTGATTGACTTTGTATGTCTTCTTTAATTCCAACTCATGACTCTCTAATCTCTCAATCAACAAGTCTACTGTCAAATTTTCTGGTGGCTTGATAGTATTCTTTAGCATCAACGCATAATATTGCCAATCCATCTCATCTGGTAATGCATCGAACAATTTGTCGACTAGCTCTTCTTGAGAATAGACAATATCATGTCTCGCCAGTTCCAGTTTCAGATGCCCAAACCTCTCTATCATTTTACAAACTGATTCATTCTGTAAACACCCAAACAAATCAAACTCTTTTCTAAGTAGTTTCTTTTTGTTTTTCATAATTTCTTTGCTTCCTATACATTTGTTTTTCAATTTGTTCCAAAGATCTGTAGCACTAGAGTATTCAATCAAAGATATTATATCTTCTCTGACGGACTGAAACAGCAATGCAATACATTTCTGCTCAGCAACAAACATTTCTATCTCCTCATTTGTTGTTAAGGTTTCACCCTTTTTGTTTCCATTTTGATATCCATTTTTTAGACTCTTCCAGCTAGGAAAAGCAAAAGCCATCAACCAATCTTCAAATTTCTTTACCCACCGACTGTAATCTTCTATAGCCATCAACTTCGGGGGTTTGTTGTAAGTTCCGAAAGCACTTTCTACCTCCAATGCATCCGATAGCTTTTTCTTTGGATTCGGTGTGTTCTCATTAGTGTTACTCGAAGATGTATCATTTCCACCATCTCCAGCAAACGCAAAAACATCATAGAACGGATTGAAATCATCCATCTTGTACGTACCTGAAAATAATCAGCAAAACACTTAGAAAAATTTTCGAAATTTTGAAACATAGCAAGTTCGAGCGGAATCAGCTTTTGAATGAAGTCACAGAAGATGTTTTTGAGCGAAATCAGCTAAATTCTGATTTCGAGCGGAATCAGAATGATAACTCTCGAGCGAAATCAAAATTTAATTACAGGCGAAATCAAACTTTAACTTTCTGAGCGAAATCAGAAAATATCTTTCGAGCAGAATCAGACTTTAACTGATTACGAGCGGAATCAGAATGATGTTTCGAGCGGAATCAGAAAAACTCTGATTTTGAGCGAAATCAGAAAATGTCTCACGAGTGAAATCAACAACTAAATCTCAAGCGGAATTAACCTTTTAGAGCGAAATCAGCAAAGAATGTTACGAGCAGAATCAGGTTTTTAGGTTATTTTTACCATTTTTACTTCGAATTTTAACCTGATTCTTTCTAGGGTTTGTTAATTCTATGTTTTACACAATATACTCGAAAATCAGACCATTCCGACCGTTGGAACTTGTTTAATCAGAAAAATATAAGAAGAAGTGAGTAGAAATGAGAAGTTCTGGTGAAATCAAGCTGCTATGGTATGAACTCCTCGTCCTGAGCTCTGATACCACTTGTTGGACCGTTGTTGAGACCCTAAACAGTCAGTATAAGGCAGTTCATCTTCGAATAGGAAGGCGGAATCAACGTATACAAAGTTACAACAGCTCGAGTCCTTTTAACTTCTTTCTATTACTGATTACAAGCCTTTACACGTGTTTCTGATGTAATTTTGACAGAGGTTCGACACCGTACACAAGACTAGATTCCGCTCCAACCGTTACAAATGACAACAACACTAACCTATTTATAGGCCACCTGATTCCGCTCCAAACTACCTGCATTACGAGCGGAATTAACAAATTACATTAGGAGCGGAATCACCTATGAATACTAAGAGCGGAATCACAACATTGACATCAGGAGCGGAATCACATATATACATGAAATCCTGATTTCGCTCCAAATGACACAAGTGTCATTTGGGGCGGAATTACACTCTAATATTCACTTTTTCATTTCCGAGCTCCAAACTAACCTATCTAGACCTAAGACTCAATAAAGATGTAGTAAACAGACATTCCATGCACCAACAAGGAGGGGATCGATTTTACTGAGGTGTATGCCCCTGTAGCTAGGCTCAAGGCGATAAGAATCTTCCTAGCATTTGCATCGTGGAAAGGATTCAAAGTATACCAGCTAGATGTCAAGTCTACATTCCTATACGGCAAAATTAAAGAAGAGGTGTACGTTGGTCAACCGCCGGGGTTTACTGATCGAGTACACAAGAACAAAGTCTATCTTCTGGATAAAGCGCTCTACGGACTACACCAGGCCCCGAGAGCCTAGTATGAGACGCTCTCCCAACATTTGCTGGCCAACGAGTTTAGCAGAGGGACAGTTGATAGTACGTTGTTTATCAAAGAGGTTGCAGGGTATCTCTTAATCGTACAGATCTACGTCGATGATATCATCTTTGGATCGACAAATGAAGAGTTGTGTAAAGATTTTGAGAATGTAATGAAAAAGAAATTTGAGATGAATTCGATGGGGGAGATGAAGTTCTTCCTAGGGCTACAGGTGGACCAAATGCCCGAAGGAATCTTCATTCACCAAACAAAGTACGTGAACGATGTTCTGGAGAAGTTCAACATGGCTCAATCCAGTCCAGCATCAACCCCCTTAGCTCATAATCACTGGATTTGCCCAGACGAGAGTAGAGAGAAAGTGGAAGAGACACTATATAGGTCAATGATTGGATCCTTGATGTATCTTACTGCTTCCCGCCCGGATATCATGTATCCGACTTGCTTATGTGCACGATATCAGTCAAGCCCACGCCAGTCACATCTGACGATCGTGAAACGCATTTTACGGTATTTGAAAGGTTGCCCAAGCACCGGCTTGTGGTATCCTAAGTCTGGCGATTTCTCTCTCACGGGTTTTGCTGATTCAGATTATGGTAGTTGTAAGCAAAATGCAAAGTCCACCACTGTTGGGTGTCAGTTCTTTGGAATTCGACTGCTCACCTAGCAGTGCAAGAAACAAACCTCAGTAGCGCTCTCTACGTGCGAGGCAGAATACGTTTCGACCTTGAGCTGTTGCTCACAGATCCTTTGGATCCAACAGCAGATGCGAGACTTTGGTTTGCAGTTCTTCAATACACCAATTTTTGTGGGCACTGAAACGGCTATTAACATAACAAAAAACCCGGTTCACCACTCGAAAACTAAACATATTGAAACTCGGCATCACTTCATCCGTGATTGGTACGAAAAGAAGTTAATCCGAATGGAACATATACACACCGATGAACAGAAGGCTGATTTCTACACTAAACCTTTTGATAGAAAAAGATTTAATTATCTTTTGAAATTGAACGGGATGAAAAATCTGTTTTCTGGGAGGGTAATCGAGTGTGAAGCCGAGGAGGACGGCGATTTGATTTGGTCCACGTCAAAGTTGTCAAGTTTTTGTACGGTTTATTTTCTGCTTTTGTTAAAAACCAAAAACAAAAAAAAATATATGTTTTTGTTTTTAGGGGGAGAAAGTTTGCAGAAAAATACAAAAACATGATAAAATCTCAAAATCCAAAAACATTTGAAAAAGTAAAAAAAAAATGAGTTTGTGTAAAAAAAGGGGAAATGATAGTACATCAGCTAGACAGTGCAGTACGCTAAAGAAATGTAAAGTGAAAATGTTTTAAGCAGTCTTGCAGATGATATGCCGATAGGTTTTTACACATTTAGTAGGTTTGTTTGGGATATAAACATAAAATTACTTGCTTTTATGTGGGGAACATCTCTCGGATATATGGGTAACCCCCGAAATCTTGTTTGAAAGGTCCCTCTTTCTGAGATACTAGGTCTTTATGCTTAGTGATATCTGGGGTATTATCCCGGGACTTCTGATAATGCGGAAGAAATAGCCTAGTCCCCGGAGAATACTTTACTGCTTGCTTGAAATATAGCGCCGCCCTCAGTAAAAATGATGAAACAATAAAATTGATAATCATTGCTGTTGTAAAAAAGATCCTCTAAAGGGGACCCACCAAAAGTCGAACCGTCATCTCTCTGCTGAACGGAAGTTCTGACCTGAGCTCTCACGGTCTCGCATTTTAACCCCCTACAGATTTCATCTAGGTATACTCACCTGTAAGACTGAATATTGGGATCTGGATACGGGAGTATATTCTGAGGTGGTACACGCATAAAAGTTAAGCCTTAAAACATTAAATCCGTATCCTGAACAGATTGAACTTTGTGTGAAAATTTAAAGTGGACCAGTATATCGACAATCATTGCAAATTGTTTAATGCTTAAAATGTAATCAAAGCTTAACGGTACTTGTATCTTGTCGGCAGCTGAATGATCCCCTAACACGCTCGCAAAAATATTGTGTGTACAGTTTATTGCTTACCATTTTCAAAATCCAAAAAGATTTTATTTTTCATCTTATTTTCGACAACAGACATTGGGGATCAGATGATCAAAGTCTTGTGTGCTGAACATGTTTGGATCTTGAGGGTTGGGTAAGTAGAAGTTTGTGTAAAAGTGATCGGTAATTGCTTGAAAGTTCAAAAGTTCATTAACTTGAACTTAAATTGTTTCAGAAAGTCAGCAAACTTCATAATTTGGTCAGCCAAGGTCATTAACTTGGACTTGGTAGGCTGAACAGTTGACCAGGGTCATTAAATTGGACTTGGTTAACTGGGTGTGTCGGTAAAATCTGAAAAAGTTAAAATTTTGAATTTTTCAAAAGGTTATTTCGCTTGAAACTTATTATTTCGCTTGAGTGGTGATTCCGCTTGAAATGCCTCAATGACCATTTCAAGCGAAATCAGGTGATCTATATATAGCAGGGGTTCCGCTTGAACAGTTCATTTATGATATTTCGCTTCAAAGTCACGTCTCCGGCAATTTTACGTAAAATCCCAAAACCCTCGTTTTACAGCTGTTACTCTGCCCGATTGTTGTTAGATTTCTTGTTTTTAGTTGGTTGGTACAACTATAAACATGGGAAGGGTAAGATTGATGGTCAATTTGACCCAGATTTGTTTGTTTTTTGTGTGTCGGCGTTGAACAGGACTCGTAACTTAGATCTAGGGTTTGAATGATGATTAAAATGAACTATAATCTTACATGTGTGGTCGGAATGTGTAGTATAACTGTCTTTGATTGAACCAGATCTGTTGTTATTGTTTGAAAGACGATGAACAGGTTTTCAGACTTAGATCTAGGGTTGTTTTGTGGGTCAAAATGGATAAAAATGACATCCACTTACTCGGAATCTATCATAGAACAAACCCTGTTGATTGATTTCATCATAAACAAAGTTTTGAAAATTTGTTCATGATTCCGCTTGAAACTTGTAAAATCAGTTTGATTTCGCTTCAAATAGGGATTTCGCTTCAAATGATATTCCGCTTGAAATGAGCATTTTGTTAAAACAAGTGATTTCGCTTCAAACATATTACTTGTGATTTCGCTTGAATAATGTTTGAGGAGAAAAAATTTCAATGTATTTGATTTATTTGTTTTGTGTTGATTTTCAGGCTTCGAATGTGATTTTTGATCCATTGCACAACATTTGCTGTGATTTTGATGAGGAAAAGAATCCAAAGTTGTCTGAATTCAGGAGTATTCTGGAATTTATGAGAAGGTGTTTAGATCTCATATCAAATGTTTTTGGGAAAAGGCAACTTATGACGAAGAGAGTAAAGTGATCAATTCGGTTGTTAAGCTAAATGGCAAAGAAAAGCCGATTATTATTTCTGAAGCACTTGTCCGTGAAGTATTGGATTTTCCTGATGATGTAAACTTTCCAACATAATATCCAGAGAGGATGGTAAAAGGATGTATGCTGCGGATGGGTTATACTGGTGCTCTAAACAGTGCTAATTACTTGAAATCAAAGTTTACAAAGCCATACAAGTTTCTTATTCACTCGGTGCTGCATGCTTTAAGTCATTGTAAGGGAGGTTATGATGCTATGCGTGATTATCAGATGAATATGGTGGTTGCTCTGGTGTTGAACAAAAAGTACAACTTTTCACACATTGTGTTTCATTACATGGTTGAGAATATTACGTCAAAGAGCAAAACTTGGGTGTATCCTCGGTTTATTCAAATGATGATAGATCATGCCTATCCAGATCTTGTAAGAGATGAAAACAATGATTTGTTGGTGTTATCTCACATGAGTAATGATTCTTTGAAACAGTTAGCCAGATATCATCCGAATCATCCAGAGCCAAAGACTAAAGTTGAATTTTTTGGCTTCATCAAGGATAAGAACTTTCAAGATCCTGATCCAGTAAATCATCAGAACTGGAGGAATGAGGAAGAGATGAAAGAAGCTGGTTATGTTGATGAATTAAAAATACTTGAAGAATTCAAAGTAACTCGAAACGACTGGTTCGTGAAAGAGAAAAAGAAGAGGGGCAGGAAAGCTACTCCTAAAGTACAAGTAGAAGAGGGTTCGTCTTCTCAACCCAAAAAGCGTCAAAAGAAAGCTGCTAAAACATTGCTTGTTGATGAATCAGAAGCTGAAGCTGAAGCTGAAGAAGAAGCTGAAACTGAAATTAATGTTGAAGGAGATGATTGTTTGTCTCCTGCATCTACAAAGTTGTTGAAATCTCTTACTGATTTTAATTCTAAAAAGAAAGAAGCAGTTGGTGATGAAGAAAGTGATGATGGTAACAAAAGTACAACAAGTTCTTCTGAAGATGAAGTTGATGAGACTGAACGTTATAAGAAAGTCATGTCTGCTGTAGAGAAAGAGAAACAGAAAAAGAGAAAAAGGAGTGGTAAAGATGATGATGATGTGTACATTCCTTCTCAGGAAAATATTGAAGATGTTCAAACACCTCCATCATCAGGTGGTAAAAAGAAAGCTGGTGCAAGGAAACGGGTAGTTACTCCAAAGATGAAAAAGTCGTTGAAGATCCTGAAACCTATCCAACAACCCACACCATAACCTGAACCACAACATCAACTATCACCAATCCAATCACAATTTCACCAATCACCTCCTAGACAACCATCACCATTACATCAAACACCACCACATTTATCACCACTACACCAAACACCAATCCAAGAACAACCTATTCTAACTTCACAACAAATCTTTCAAACACCACCACTCACACAACCACCTGTCCAAACTACACCTGGTTCTTTAAGTTACAAAACCTTTCCAACTGTTCCAGAAGGTCTTAATCTTGATATTGGTGATTTCAATTTTGCGACCGATGAGCAAGTTAAGTTTTTGGAAAAGAAAGTTGAAGAAGTTTTAGCTGATAACAAGAGGTTGGTAAAGCGTGTTAAAACTATGGAAGCTGAAAATTCTTCTTTGTTAAAGAAAATTGAAGCTGATGAATTTGAAATTGATGTGATGAAAGTTCAGATAGCAGAGTTACTAGAAGAAAAAACACGCAAAGATGAGTAGTATAAGTATTTTGAGTTAAAGAACAAAGAGTTAGAGGCTATCAAGGCACAGAAAGAACATGAGATTTATATGATAAACAAAGTGTTAGAAAAGATGCTTGGTAAGTCTGTTGAGCAACAATTTGATGAGATAAAGATTGAAGAAGTTAGAGCTCAAAGACAAGCAGAGATTGATGCAGATTTAAAGAACAAGGGCAAAGGTCTTGAAGATGTTTCTGAGATGGCCATTGTTCCAGCTATTGTTTGTGAATCACCTATTCCAAATCCTATTCCTATTTCATCAGTTTCTGGTATATTCGATATTGATGTTGACATTGATGATATTCATGGTGATGATGAAGATGATGATGATGAAGAAGATGATGTTGAAGATGAAGGAGATGATGCAGATGATGTAATTTCTGCAAGTAGTAGTGATGATGACGATGACGGTGATGACGATGATCAGGGTGCTTCTGGTGTTAAAGTTACTGAAGCATCAAATGAACATAATGTTGATGATTATATGCATGACGATGCAAATGAAGATCATGAAAGTGCTGAAAATGAGGGGGAGAATGTGGATGATAAGAATGTCGATGAAGCTGAGAAGTTGATTCTTCGTATTGAGCCTGAGGTAGAAGAAGGAGAGATCAGGCACACGTATACTTTGGATGAAGTTCTCAAGATGTTTAATGTTAATGAAGATGAGTTCAAATTTTATTTCGAGGAAGAGTTGAATGCATTTGATATCAACCAACAACCTGAGTATCAGTACAAGTATGTTGATGAGGCTGATAACTATGATAGGGTTGAGGTTGAGGATTGCAGTGATGAAGAAACTGAAAATGCTGATACATCAAACTTTCCTACACTGTTTGAGTTTTTCAATGAAGCAAATGATGATGAGTTGAGAAGGAAAGTAGAAGAAATTTTGAAAGATAAGAATTTCGATGGTACTGTGAAAGATTCACAAAAGGAAGAAAGAAAGAAGTGGTTTAGACAAAGTAATGAAAGAAAGTTCAAGAGGCCACTAAATTTTTATAGCAGAGACAAGAATGTGTCACTAGATGACATCATCAGTTGGGGATTTCTACCACATGTGAATGCTTATGCAATTACAAGAGAATATGGCGTGCGATACTTTGAACGTCTTTATGATATTATGCCATTGCCCTGGTGGGATGTGGAAGAGCTTGCCAAAGTCAGAACGTTGGATTATCCGATTAGAAAGAATGACATACCTATGTGGGGTTTGATAAAGTATGAATCGTTGAAAAACTTCAAGCACTGGAAGCCTCATTACCCAAAGAAAGTGAGAAGATTTAATTCTGAAACTGGTAATGAAGAGATGATTTTGCATGTGAAAAAGCCGAGAGTGATGAAAAACATTCCGGTACCAAAGATGGAACAAGAGTTTTATAAAGTTTTTGTATGTTGGGTATACAGTTGTTTATCAACTGAAGCTGTGATTACTTACAGGGCAGAGAATGAGATTAGAGAAATCTTTGTGTATGATCCTCTGTGGCTAGTGAACTGCTCTGCGAAAGACATAGAATGTTTGTTTGTGAACAAGATATGGTTTAAAGCTGAGGATAGAGAACAAGCGATGCAGTTTCAGAAAGTTGTGTCTATTTGTTTTCAAAAAGGTATCAATGCTGACAACAAATGGAATTCAAAGTGGTGAAAGATTGAAGAAGAAGAGAAGTTAAAGACTGAGAAAGAACGTAAAGCTCGTGAAGAAAAAGATAGATATCTTCGGGAAACGTTTGCACAAAGACAAGCTGCTGAGCAGAAGAAAGCTGTGGATGAGAATGAGAAGCTTAGGAAGCTACTGAAGAAAAAGCCTAAGCCAAGAGAAGAGAAATTCAAGTCGCTGTGAAGAAAGAACTGAAGACCAGACTAAAGAATCCGGCTATATCCAAGGGGGAGTTTGTTGGTGCACGATGTCTATAGCCTACGTCTGTCAGTCTAGGTCATGATGTATAGGGGTCAAAAGTGTCCGATATGTATAGTTCAGGGGTCTGAATGTAATTTTATGTGAAATTGATGTAATTTCGCTTGAAATGACACTTGGTCATTTCGAGCGAAATCAGAAGTTGTTATTTCGCTCGAAATGACAGGTGTCATTTCAAGCGAAATCTCATGCCTATATAAAGGCTAGTTGTGTTTCTCATTTGGCACGGAATCACAAGTTGTATACCGAACTGCTGCCGGATTTTCTAGTGAAATATTAATGAGAAACGTGTGTTTATGTGATATTCTCTGTTTTCTACTCCATTCTGTACTGATTCAGCTCTGTTTGTTTGATTCCGCCTTTCAAACAGTGTGTATTGCCTCTGATTGACTCACTTGGTCGGTAAAACGGTTCTACATTTTTGCTACTGATTTTATATGATAAATAAAATATTTTGAACTTTATAAACTGATCAAAAACTCAGATTTCTTATTATAACCCGAAAATCGCTTAAAACCAACTTTTACGCGTTTTAAACGCATAGTATGGATTAAAACTATTTTTAACATATAAGACTTAATACCTACTGATGTTTTAAGTAAATTTTTATACTTTAACAGTAAGCAAAAGTTTTGAACTCAGATTTCCAAATTTGACCTTTAAAGCTTATGTGAAATTACCAAAATGCCCCTTCGGTGCATAGTTTGGTTATAAATGATAAATTTCACATATATGCAATACCCTACTGATATAACTTATTAAATTAAATATTTTTACTAATCTTTTTAGACATGAACCTCAGATTAATATTTTATCCCTTTTTTAACCTTTAAAATGACCAAAATACCCCTTCGGGGCTTAATTTGAGTTTAAATTTGTTTTGGGCATAATGGAAGGTATCTTACTGATATCACAACATATTTAAGGCATATTAACTTAGGAAACCTGTTCATGACTCATTTGTTTACCCGTTACGCACTTTTCGCGTTCGGTGCGGTTTATGTAACTAGTTTTCATAAATTAACCGAAACGGGTCAAACCTTATCATTTTTGTCTCAAAATCCAGAATGTGTTTAGTTTACCCATATTATACAAGTCTTCAAACTTGTCGGGTCTAAATCACATTCTATTCCGGTCTTCGCTTAATCGTGCATTTTAAACAGTATATCTTCCTTTAAAATTAACAAGTCTAAGTTTAGACTTAAGTAAGGCCCGTTAGGAATCTAATAGGTTATTAAAACCTTCGTTCCAGATTTAGGAGCCCAGTAAAAGATACTTGCACTTGCTGATTTGTACGCCTGGATAAGTTTGTATAATTTGCTCAGGTAAATACTTTTAACTTATTTTCCGTTATACGGGCTTGGGATACGGTGTTATAATAATACCGCTTGGTCGGGTATGTAATTGTTTTAAATCGGATTGTGATTAATATATTTACATAACCCGTTTTAATCTGTTTTGTTTGGTATATGGCCTTTTGGGGGATTAATGACCATGTCCTGGATATCCGAGACTCATTCATTGAAATGGCCACGACTTAAGCACGGGGTGTAAGCACACACCTGATAGTTGCGCATGTATAATAGGTACTCCACAATAAGGAAATTCCTTGTGGGTATTATACATGTGGCGTGTCAGTTAATCTTGTCCTACTCTTCTAATCGGCCCTGGCGGACGGCAAACATATAAATCTGTATACGAGATTATTTTTAAAATAATTGTCCCAAGTTATAAAAGATATTTTGTGCCTTGTGCATTCAAATTATTTTTCTTAAACTATTTTCAAAATGTGTCGGTTAATTGTATTTACCAGTGTAAACTGACGTATTTTCCAAAAAGGTTAAGTGCAGGTACTAAGCGAAATAGGTTGGCCACTCCTAGCATCAATAGAGAGTCTTGCAAGCTTACATGCCTATAAATCTGTTGAACAATGTTCTTTTTTCTTGATCCGCCTGTGGATCCCTTACAACCGTTTTTGTAATAAATGATATTACTTTCATTCGGTTTGCAATGATTATTATCTTTAGCTTCCGTTGTGCATTTAAACTATGATTATTGACTATGATGATATCAACTACGTCACTATACTCCCCACTAGGCCCACCGGTAATACATGGAAATATCGGGGTGTGACAGGTTGGTATCAGAGCCAACATTGAGTGAATTAAACACTAGCCTTTTGTGTTTAATCTCAATGACACAGTTGCACATTCCTCGACTTCCGAGTCTAGACAAAGAACTTAGGACAAATCCTAAATTATTTTATTTTGTCCTTTATTGTTTTTCCTTGTTGTCTCTTTTGTTTGTGTCAACAGGTTCAACAAAATGCCGCCAAGGTTCCGAAGAGGAGGATGAGGAAAGGCGCCATTCACTAGCCATGATCATGAGGCCGGACCTTCCCACCGGCGAACTCCATCTGTAACAATGAGCACGAGTCCCTAAGAAGATTGGAGGACATATGTTGGTGCATGCGTCTGTCGACTTCGTCTTGTATCGAGTCTTGTATTGTATTAGATGGATCAGGGCACGCAAAACGAGAATGAGTGTTTATAGGTAATTTCGCTTGAAATGACACATATGTCATTTCAAACGAAATCAACAGGTTAATTCCGTTTGAAGTGATTCCATGCGGAATTAGATTCCGCTTGAACGGTTTCAAATGAAATTACCCTTCCTATAAATAGGTGTCACCTGATTTCGTTTCATAGAGTCTTGTACATTTCGGTTTGAGAGCCGAAGTGCTGCCGAAGTGTCTACTCGCTGTAAATCTTGGTCAAATCAATCTAAAGACAGTTTAAAGTGTATATCTTCCTGAATTGAACTCAATACGTCTATTTCCGCCTTTCATATTGAGAAAAAACTCTTCTGAACGACTCGTTTGGGTCATAAAATGATCCTACAAGTGGTATCAGAGCTCAGGAGGAAGAGTTCTTACCAATTCATCTGCAAATTCTGATTTCTACACCTTCTTTTTCAAAATTAACAACTTTTCACAGTTAAAATCGGCTAATTTTCTCACATATTGTGCAAAACAGTGTTTTAATGAATCCTTGAGAGATTTGGACCTTAATTCGATCTAAAATTGATAAAATTTGTAATTCTGTTTAAAAAAACAGTTCAAGAATGATGACGTCAGCAGTATTTCGCCCAGAATTAGACCTTATTTCGCTTGAAATTGCCTAATTCCGCTCCAGAGTGTAATTCCGTTTGAGTTGTTTCACATGAAATTAGTAATTTCGCTTCAAGTTGCTATTCCATTTGAAAGGACGTTGTTGAAATCAGGTAATTCCGTGTGAAGCTGGTATTTCGTTTGAACAGGTGATTCCGTGTGAGATTGGGATTTCGTTTGAAAGTGTTGATTCCGTTTGAAAATGCTTATTTCGTACCAAAAGGTTATTCCGCGTGAAACTTAATTCCGTTTGAACATTCAGGGTTTTGTGAAATTTGTTACAGAAACATGGAAGAGGAATTTTATAATGCATTTGCTACTACCCCAACTACTCCGGCTAGTGTTACTCAGAACTTGACCATGGAAAATGAAACGGGCACTATGCAAAAACCACCAAAGCTCATGAACATTGAAGAATATAAAGGATGGGAAGAACGATTTGAGAATTGGGTACAAGCAAATTACTTGGATGCTTGGGAATGCATGGAAACGAAATATGTTAGACCTTTGAATGATGAGGAAGAGGAGATTGCTATTAAAGATCTAAGTGTTGATGATAGAAAGAAATACAAAAATGAAAAGATGATGATTAGTCTATTACATCAAGCAGTTAAAGAAGATATCTTGGTATTACTGCAACACAATGGAAGTGCATATTCAATTTGGAGAGCATTGAAATCAAAGTTTGTGGGAAGTAAAGAAATGATCAAGAACAAAAAGTCACTTTTGAAGAAAGAATTCGATCTATTTCGGGGTCTGAGAACTGAGAGCACCAAGCAGATCATTGAAAGATATTGCAATCTATTAGTTCAAATGAAAAGAGTGAGCATCAATAAAGATAATGAAGAGTTGATAGAAAAGTTGGCTGATGCTTTGCCACATGAAACTTGGGGCACATATCTAATGATGTTGAGAAATAAGAAAGATTTTGGGAATCTGACACTGAACAAGTTCATTGAAAAGCTTGAAGCTCAGGAGATGGAACAAAGGAAGATCTTGAGAATGAAGGATTTTGATGGTGAACAAGATATTGGTCTGTATTATAAAGGAGGGATCAGTGATAAAACCAACATGTCACCAAAGGTTGAAACTGCATTCAATGCTAAAAGTTCGTCTGGAGGTTCATCTAAAGGATCAAACAGCAAAGATGAATTTTCTTCATATCCATCGTATGATTCAAACTTTTCAACAACAAAGAATTTGAAGAAGTTACAATGCAACATGGTATTAGATCTTGAAAATGGTCAGAATTACACAGAGGAGGTTGCAAAAAGTCACATGTCTTTGTTGGTGACTGTGTTAGAGTCTTATGAGAGTTTAGTGGAAGGTCGGATCGGGAATCCAATGATGACAAAAGAGGATTACGATCAAATCGATGCTGAAGAGATGGAATTGATGGATATAAAGTGGTGTTTGGCGAGTGTGTTAAGACGAGCTGAGAAATTCAAACAAATTACGGGAAGAGATTATTTCTGTGATGCAAATGTTTCTACTTTAGGATTTGATAAATCTAAAGTTACTTGTTTTCGTTGCAGGGAAAAAGGACACTTCAAGAGGGAGTGCACAAATCGCGAAGCAAGTGGAGCTCAAAATCCATTCAACAACAATGATTACTATCGGAAAGCAATTTATCATCAAGTTGCTCAACAATCACATCAACAACAAGAACCACAAACTGCACATGCCAGGAAGGCAATTGAAGAATCATCAGAAAGAGCTTGTATGGTGAATCAAGACAATAAAAAGTCAACAAATGATTTCAGTTGGGACAAATATGTTTCAGTTGACAGTAAAGCATGTCTGATAAACCAAGATGATGAAAAATTACCAGAAGGGTTTAGCTGGGCAAATTTCAGTTGGGATGATTATGATCCTAACAAGAAGTCAAATCATAAAGCCTTTGTTGCTCGTGTTGCTGAAGACAGTGATAATGATGATGATTATTATTATGCAAAGAGAATGGAAAAGGATTTAAAATTGATAGAAGAAAGTGACAGTGATGATGAAAAAGCTAAAAAGAAAAAGAAAAAAGTTAAGAAACCTATCAGCAGTGATGATGAAGAAGTTCCTGTGATAAGAAAAAAATTAAAAGACATTCCAGTTTTCAAAGTTGATGAAGAAGTTAATCCACAAAAAGTTCCTGTGATATGTGAAAATTGTGAAGCAGTAAAGAAGCAGAACAGTACATTGATTCATAACATGAACAGATTGAAAGATTCATATGATGTTCTCAACAAAGCAATGAATCAGTACAATCTGTCAAGCAGTGAACAAGCAACAACCATAAAAACACTTCAAGGAGCTTTCATGACAAAGCAGAAAGTCGTCAACAATTACATTGAGAAGTGTGCTGTGCTGGAACAAAAACTGGAAACACAAAGAATTGAAACAGAAAGAGTTAATAGATTGTTAAAAAGTTACTCATGTACTTCTTATGTTATTGACAGGATTTATCCAACCGTTGAAGGCATGAAGGCATTTGATGAAGATGAAGTATCTGAAGAAAAGAGTTCTGAAAAGAAGAAGGATACTGAAATGAAGACATCTGGTAAGAAACAAAGTGCCAATTACAACAAGTGTCCACCCCTGCTTGAAAATGGATATTCTCCATGAAATCCAAATTTAGAAAGAGTCAAAAAGGCAACCAATTTACAGTGGGAGTCTGAGTCTACAGAAAACTTTCCTGACAACATTGACGTTACTTTTACATCGTCTGACACTGATCATGAGTCCGAATTAATAAAGAAAGTGGTCGATCAGGTGTTGGATAACGATGAAACCGAGGAGTTAAAGTCAGAGTCAAACTCAGAGTCAAAGTCTGACAAGTCAAATCCTACAGTCAAAAAGGAGAAACGGGTTTACAATAAAGATTTTTTGTTATCAAAATCTAATTTGAATGACGAAACAGTCAAAGTGGTTTATACTTTGAATGATTCTGACAAATTATATTCTGATGAAGAATTTCCAATAAGAGGTGTTAAAACTGAAATGATAAAAAAGGTTTTCAAACTAACAGAAATTAATATTTCTGAAATAAAAGATGTAAATCTTTCTGAAAAGCCAAGACCTTACACCTCAAGAGTTCAACAAAGGTTAAACAAGAAAAAGGGTTACAGTTCTGGTTCTGGTTTCCAAAAGAAACCAAACCATAATGGTAATTTCAAAAGAAAAGGATTAGGATTTATTCCACCGAAAAACCATAAAAATGAAAAAACTTATAAACCAAAAATTGTGTTTGTTTCAGGAACATCAACTGAAGAAGAAAAGGAAAAATTGTTCAGAAACAATCAAATAAAGAATTCCTTGCAAAGAAGCAAGAGGAAATGAAGAAGGATGTTGCTCAAAAAAAGGAGACGAGAACCTGTTTTCAATGCAAAACAAGTGGTCATATTGCCAGGAATTGTCCAAAGGCAATTCAAACAAAACAGGGAGTTTCTCCAAAACTGAAAGGAAAATTTGTTGAGAATGAACCACCAACCAAACAATTTAAAGTTTTCAAAAATTTGAAGTTTGAGGTTGGTGAATGTTCAAAAAGGTTTTAGAAGAGGAAAGCAAATCTTGACAATCACAAGTGGGTTGTTAAGAAATCTGATGATAATTCTAGCCATGATTCTGATTCATCAAAATCAGAGGAGCTATCTTCTGGCAATAAATCTGATTCCACAAAGTCAGAGGAGCCACCAGTTGATCTAAAATTGGAAACATCAGTACCGCCAATGGATGATGTCAATTTTCCACCATTGAGGGCTGAAAATTTTAAACAAAAAGTTGGTAAAATTGAGATTTCAAATCAATTTTTCTCATAAAAGAAAGAATTTGATGTTGAAAAAGCTTTTAACTCCAAAGTGAAACATATATTTGTAAAAATGGTTGACAGGAAGGTAAAAGGAGTTAAAGAATTTTATGAGAAGAAAACAAAGAAACCAGGTAACAATGGGTCGTCCCAGGTTTGTGACTGGGATGGAACCTATTATGATCAGTAAATCCAGGACTTGCCAGAGCTCCCAGGTTGGTAAGAGTGGAGCAGGAATCGGCATCTTTCTTGAGAAATTCACGTTTGTGATATTTCGATTTTCAAGTGGTAAATCAAGTACATTAAGTTGTACTTGATTTTCTACAAGTGATATTTGATGTTTGAACTTAAAATTGTTAAATTTTTTTAAGAACAAAATGATGAATTGATCCCCTAACCTTCAAATGATTTGTGAAAATCAATAAAACTTATATTCCGGAAAAACCATTTGATTAAAACAAACTTAAGTGTTTTGAAATCATAATGGGAAAATAGTTTGTTGTAAGGGGGAGTTCTGATTGTTTATGCCAAGTTGATGGCGATTTGAAGTGATTCGATACCAGTTGTCATTTTATTTGTATAGTTTGTTTTCAAAGTTTCTTTAAATGATTTTGAATTTTAGGGGGAGTAAGATTTATCAGAAAATCCAAAAACATTTGAAAATTTTGAAAAAGCCAAAAACATGATAAAAACAAAAATGAGTTTTGTTGTGAAAAAGAGGAAATGATAGTACATCAGTGGACTTTCACAGCATGCTAAAGAATTGGAAAATCAATATGTGATAAACGGTCTCACTGATGATGTGCCAGTAGGTTTTTATACATTTAGTAGATTGTGACGAGATATAAACCTAAATTTCAAACTTACTTATATTGTGGGGAACATCTCTCGGATATATGGGTAACCCCCGAAATCTTGTTTGAAAGGTCCCTCTTTCTGAGATACTAGGTCTTTATGCTTAGTGATATCTGGGGTATTATCCCGGGACTTCTGATTTTGCGGAAGCAATGGCCTAGTCCCCTGAGAATACTTTACGCTTGCTTAAAATATAGCCAACCCTCAGCATAAAAAATGATGAAACATTGCAAAATTCTAATCATGTGCTGTTGAAGAAAAGATTCTCTAAAGGGAACCCACCAAAAGTCGAAGCCGTCATCCCTCTGATTTTGCGGAAGCAATAGCCTGAGCTCTCACGACCCTCTCATTTAACCCTTTACAGATATCATCTAGGTATACTCACCTATAAGACTGAATATTGGGATCTGGATACAGGAGTATATACTGAGGTGGGACACGCGAATAAGTTTAAGTGCTTAAAACATTAATCTCGTATCTCGAAACAGTTGAACTTTGTGTGAAAATTTAAGTGGATCAATATACTGACAATCTAAGTGAATCGTTTAGAACTTAAAATGTTTAAAGCTTAACGGTGTTGGTGATTTGTCTCAAAAACTGATATGATCCTCTTACACAAACTCGCAAAAATATTGTCTGTAAATATTTTATTTTTTTCGCATTTTCTTTAGTTAAATAATTCAAAAATATTTTCAGTGTGGTTTAGCATAAAATTTTAAAAAATGCAAAAAGATTTTCGACAAATGATGTTGGAGAGCTGATTTTCAAAATTCCAAGTGCTAAACATGATGAACAGGTTTGGGAATGTGTGTTTGAAAGAAATTTTTACAAATGGTTCATCAGAGATTAACATTGTAAAATCATTCATTGTTTGAATGATTATCTTCAAGAGGTCATCAGAAGTTTTTAAATGTTAAATCATTTTATTCTTGCAAATGATGTTGTTTTGTGTTTACAAGTGGTAAGCAGAAAATAAATTTATAAAATGTTAAATTTTGTGAAATTTATTTCTGGGTTAAGATCGTGCAGGTTAGCCAGGTCTGATCCTAGATCTAATGTTCATGCAAGCTGATGATGTTGATGAACTTAAGGAATCAAGAGACCTGATCAAGAGGACTATGGAGCCAGGTTGCGATTCTGGAAGAGAAAGAGAAGAGAAGATTGAGGATACTTTACATTGTTAGATACTTCAGAAGAGAGCAGAAAAGACTGATAAAGACTGAAGATGTTGAAGACTCGACACTGAAGACTCGTCAACATTCAAGGGGGAGTCTGTTGGTGCATGCGTCTGTCGACTTCGTCTTGTATCGAGTCTTGTATTGTATTAGATAGATCACGGCACGCAAAATGAGAATGTGTGTTTATAGGTAATTTCGCTTGAAATGACACATATGTCATTTCAAACGAAATCAACAGGTTAATTCTGTTTGAAGTGATTCCGTGCGGAATTAGATTCTGCTTGAACGGTTTCAAACGAAATTACCCTTCTTATAAATAGGTGTCACCTGATTTCGTTTCATAGAGTCTTGTACATTCCGGTTTGAGAGCCGAAGTGCTGCCGAAGTGTCTACTCGTTGTAAATCTTTGTCAAATCAATCTAAAGACAGTTTAAAGTGTATATCTTGCTGAATTGAACTCAATACGTCTGTTTCTGCCTTTCGTATTGAGAAAAACTCTTCTGAACGACTCGTTTAGGTCATAAAACGATCCTACAACATATTTGGAGCCCGCGAGGAGATCTATCTCGCTAAGTTCATCACCCTCCTACCATCACTCTTTTGGGCCGCAATCGGAGAACGAGCCCAACGATTCGTATCACTCTTACCTACCACTGCAGCGTCGGGGTCGCACCGCGCCTTTGAAGACCCAACCCCGTTCTTCCAGAGCCGGTTTAACCCGGCCAACCAGGTACAAGAACCAATGGGTTTTAACCCATTGGGCCCCGAAGACCATTTCCCTGAAGCTTAGGACATGGAGATGGATGATGACCCGGATCCCGCCGAACCACCGTCTGGGACACCGACTCACCCCATCGAAATATCGGATGGGTCGTCTTTTCATGGATCACCCTATCGTGGTCCAGACAACTATGAGGCAAGGTTTGCCCAATACGACTGGATGTTTACTCCCTCTTACAACTCGTCTCAACAGCAGCAGCAGCAGCAGCAGGATTTCTCGGAGGACTCATGTTTTGTAGCGGTCACTCCACCGCCACCACTGCCGCCAGAGCAGCAACCGCCTCCGGAGCCACCGAGGCGTAGAAGATCAAACACACGAATGTCCGTGCGAGGGGGTATTCGCATCAGCACCGCTCAACACTCCAGTGGCAGTCACTACCCGCCACTTTATGAAGACCCGCAGATGGGTGGGCCTTCAAAACCCGTCTCTGAGGTGGACTCCGCGCCAGTCGCACCACCACTAATGGGTTTTGATAACCCGACTCCTTCATACGCCGGTGCAGCGGCGTATAACCTTTTTGAGGAGCTAGCCCATACCAAATACAACTACGCCGAAGTTAACCCATACCTGGTAGCGGCGAACTACAATGCTCTCCATCCCAAGGGGCCCTATGGAGCTCCCTGGGGGACTGGATATCCGGCCTATGTTTACCAATACCCACCACCTCCTCAACCTCCGCAACATTAGCCGCCGCAGATTCCACCGCCGCAGCAAGAGGAGATTCTTCAAAGGTTGAGCCAGGTGGAATGGGAGGTCCAAGAAGAGCGTAGGAACCACCGGGGATTTCTCAAGGGTCTGGTGAATCTAATCAAGGGAAAGAAGAAAATGGATTTTTGAAGATTCCTTATTTATTTATTTGTATTGTAATTTCCTTGTTTCAATCAAGTCCCTACGTGGACATCTATTTATGTATTCAGTCCCTGTGAGGACTTATATTTCCAGTTTAGCCCCTGCGTGGGCAAGTCATTTCTGTTAAAGTCCCGTTTAGGGCATTCATGTACTCTTTTATTTAATTATGGAATGTGTTGAATTTAAATTATCATTATATGCATGAAAATAATATATGAAATAAAAAAAAATATCATTCCTTTTATAAGATCTGCCATTATTAAATAAAATCTTAAAGGCAAAACCTAGCCCATGTGTCATATTAAGACAGGGCCATGATGGTAGTTCCTTATTAAGATTCAGATCCTTGTTAACATCTGAAAACATGTTAACACTCTTGACAAATGTGATTCGATAAAATCGCATAAGTCATCCTTATATTGGATTCTTCCAATTCTTTTCCTTTTCTCTATTTTATTTAATCATCCATTAGTGATGAGGTGCCTACGGGCCATAATTAATGTCCTTTGAGACTAAAGACAGTTGTAGTCTACGACTCTCTATCAAGAAAAGGTAATGAACTTTGTTCAAGCCTTAATACCTCGATCCTATAAGATCATGGCTTATAATTTAAATTATCCATGTGACTTGGCCTTTTGTGCCATAATTATATTTTAATTAAATTAAGGATAATTATAATGAATATCCTGAATATATATGCTTAACAAATTAACCAATATGGTTTACTAATACCATCGTTAATAAATTATCGAGGTGACAATTCTGTTGTAAACCTTTAAATAAATCATTGTCATCATTTTATGTAGCAATCAAGCTACATGGCAGAGTCTGAAGAAGTTAACAGTCACCCTCTGGAAAATCATGATAACACCAGAATCAACATAGCTGGTTCAGAATTGTAGGCATTGATAGACAATGTCGTTACTCGAGCTCTGGATAGATGAGACAATGAATCGAGCGGTACTCGGAGCAAGACCATATCCGAACCTCATTCTAAATCACACCCTAAGACTCACTCTGTGGCTCATAGCAAGCCACCATCTAAAACTCATGAGTCGAAAAAGGATGATGACCGACACTCCTCAAATCAGCATAGTATTCCGTCTAAGAAGATTGTATTTGATCAAGAGCCACGTACAAAGACCTGCTCCTATAAGTATTGTGTCTCCTGCAAGCCCAGGGATTTCACTGGGTAAAAAGGAGCCATTGACTGCATGACGTGGCTAGACGAAATGGATATTGTGGTAGACAACAGTGGTTGTGCGGATAGGGATGTTGTGAAGTATGTGTCTCAGTCATTTAAAGGTGAAGCTCTAGCTTGGTAGAGGTCTTTAATCCAAGCTACTGGAAAGATCCCGTTGTACAATCTGACATGGGATCAGTTTGTTGCTCTCATCAAGAAGAATTACTGTCCTCAACATGAAGTTGAGAAGATCGAGACTGGCTTTTTGTCATTGGTTATGAAGAACTTAGACTGCCAGGCATATCTCACGAGTTTTAACACTATGTCTAGATTGGTTCCTTACTTGGTGACCCCGGAACCAAAATGAATAGCCCATTTCATTGGGGGTTTAACCCCGGAGATCAAAGCCAGTGTGAAGGCATCTCGACCTACTACTTTTAGGTCGGCAGCTGATTTATCATTATCTCTTACTCTGGATGCGGTCAGGCTGAGATTGCTTAAGAGCTCTGAAGAAGGAAAAAGGAAACGTGAGGATGATGACTCACGACGTTCTGATAAGAAGCGTAAGGGAAACACAGACCACAAGAAGAAGTCTGGGTCTAACAAGGGTAATCAGCAATCGGAGGAGAAGCCTAAATGCAAAACCTGCAAGAAGCGTCATTTTGGAAAATGCAGGTTTGAATCAAAATCGCAGTCAAAGCCAATTGCATGTGGGACATGCAAATCCAAAGAGCATAAGACATTGGATTGTAAAAAGATTAATGATGCAACTTGTTACAACTGTAACGAGAAGGGGCATATCAAGTCTAACTGCCCAAAGTATGCCAAGAAACCAGAAGAAGGAAAGAAGACCAATGCTAGGGTCTTCCAAATGAATGCACGGGAAGCAGTTCAGGATGATAACGTGATAACAGGTACCTTTCTTATTAATGATGTTTATCCAAGGGTATTATTTGATTCGGGTGCAGATAAGTTATTTGTTGATGATAAGTTTTGCAAGTTATTAAATCTACCTGTTAGAACCCTAAGCATGAATTATGAAGTAGAATTAGCCGATGGTACCATAGAAAATACTTCAACCGTGTTAGATGGATGTCTTATATCCATTAGGAACCACTCCTTTCCGTTATCTTTGCTTCCTTTGAAATTAGCTGGTTTCGACATAGTGATAGGCATGCATTGGTTATCTCATAACCAAGCCCATATTGTTTGTGACAAGAAACAAGTGGTGATCAAGACTCCGTATGGTGAGCCACTTACCATACAGGGAGACACTCAGAATGGGTTGCCTAAGCAGGTGTCTATGCTTAAAGCGTCAAGGTGTTTGAAGAAGGGTTGTGTCATTTACATGGAACAGGTGACTATTGATGAGCCGAAGCCCAAGATTGAAGACATCCCTGTCATCTCTGAATATCCAGAAGTATTCCCTGAAGAACTACCTGGCGTACCACCAGATAGGCAAGTAGAGTTCAGAATTGACATTATTCCTGGAGCAGCGCCAGTTGCAAGAGCACCTTATAGGTTGGCACCAACTGAGATGAAAGAGTTAAGGACTCAACTGGATGATTTGTTGGCCAAAGGTTTTATTCAACCTAGTTCATCTCCCTGGGGAGCACCGATTCTGTTTGTGAAGAAGAAGGATGTGACAACCCGCACTAAACCAGGTATCCGTACAACTTAATTAATGATTAATTACTGCTTGATTACTGTGCTTATGTGAACTAGCTGATGAACTGCTACTTGAATACTGATACGTGAACTTACTTGCATCATACTTGCTTGTTGTCACTACAATATTTATATGCTGAACCTTAGTGACAAACATGATGCACAAAAAGCACAGTAGCACGATACACGGATAACCTATTGAACATGCTGATAAAGCCAGCATCAGGCAAACACTGCCTCCAAGGCCCATAAGAGCCTGAGATATCTGACTACACTGGTAGTGAGTGTAGGGTTATAAAGGTTGTGAAGCTGCGTCTCTAGGAATAAGATACACTGATTGGATGTGCCCAAAACGTACTTTAAGTACAAAACACAGCACTTTAATAAATAAACCAGCTTCTAGCTGACTAGTAAAGTGCCAAAACATGGGAAAAATACTACTAGACACTTTCTAAAGTGTCAGGAAAACAAATTGTGTCACTAAAATGATATAACGACACTTTAAAGCTTTTGTAACGCTTTAACGGATTACTATCCAACCGAACAACCGGACTTTACCCGAAACATGAAAATATTATTATTTTCACTATTTATATTTTTCTGAGCCAGTTAGGGTCCCTGATTACCCTAACACCCGTCATAACACGCTATATATTACTAACGAGGTTAAACACTTAACTAACCTATTTAACATAACTAATTACCTAACTAACCTAGTTATAATCGAACTAGACCCCTCCCCCCATTGCAATCGGCCTAACCATGGGGAGACACAAAGTACTAAGATGGATTATTTAATTGTGTTATGCTTAATATCCTAAAGACACATTATCCATGGGATAATAACATCTAATTTTTCCTATAAATAAACACTTAACACATAAGACTTAATCACTTCACTAATTCACAAACTCAACTCTCTCTTGCTCTCCCTTCACTCTCGGCCGAACACCCCAGCCCCCATACACCCATTTTCGGTTCTTGTTCAAGCCAATCCAAGGTGATACAAACATCAAGGGTCTCACATTAGGAGTCTCGGTGCACTCGGAACACGAAGGACCACTTCCGTTAGCTTTTATCCACCCATTTTCCACCAAGAATCTTCCCTAGCTTAGAGCTAGAGGTATAACACTTAAAACTCTTATTTGATCATATCTAAAGTGGTTAAAAGGGTTCGTGTCGGTTAAATATCGATAACATACATTTTGAAGCGTTAAAGTCTAGTGAAAACTATAAAGATGGTGGTTAATAGCTTGTAACATGTGTAAAAGTTGTAGTATTTGGAATTTGTGATTTTTGAGACCCGATCTATGATGTGGTAGCTCGGATCATCGTTTAACCCGACTTTGTAAGATCATGGATCTTCACATAAGCTCGTTTTTAGTTAACACAAGGGTAAAAAGGTGAAACTCTACCACACACGAGACATGGACTTGTTTAAAGGCATTTTATTTGTGTAAAAGTGATTTAACTTGTACGGAAGTGTTTAAAACTAGCGGATCTACGTATCTGCAAGTGGTATTTTTAAAGAACCACACTTTAAAGAGATCATGTTTTCTAAAGGGTGGATCTTACACTAATAAACATGATTTCACAAACCACAAGTGTGTAAACACTTGTGAAATGAAAAGATCCGACAAGTAACCATTTTTGTAAAAGATAACTAGAAGTTGTAAAGACGGATTTCTCTAAAAACGAGGTTTTTACAAGATTAAAGTTACTTTATATAAAGATCTACAAAATATAATGGGATTTACATTATAGATACGGAAAAGCTACAAGTTCATGCGATTATGCAATTTACATACTTAATCGACTAGTTTGATGTGTCGGAAATTGTTTGTTTGGATAAAGAAGTTGTTGAATTGATTTGTTAAAAGAAAATGATACGCTTGAAAGCGTGGCCACCTCCAGTTACAGAGGAAACTCTGGCGAAATTTTCTAAAAACCTAACACTTAGAATTATTTACACAACAAGTGTTAGAACTATTTTTGACATATTTCGAAACATAAATTTCGCCATGACTTTATTTACTAAATTTTCGGAGGTGGGATTTTCACTAAGTTAACGTGATAAAAATGTTTTGTCACAACACTGTTTATGATTATTTTGTGAAATTACATAAATATTATTTTAGAGTGAAAATAATATTTACAAGCGTTAATGATCCCAAAACTTTGCGAACGCTTTCACCATAACTATATAAGTTACACCGGTAATTACATTACCACACGATTGATAAAACGTAACTTACGCACATGTATTGTATCCCCCATCCTTGGGAAGGATTATAACTACCAAGTATATACAAAACGTAAACACGAAATAGTTGTCTAACTATTTCCAAAACCTTAACTATAAAAGCTAAGGCACGGCCATCCGTCTAATAGAATTAGCACTTGTAGGTCGTCGCACAGCTTTCAGATTCGGAGACACTTGGTAGAGACGCACCGACTGTGAGTTCATGTCCCCCTTTTCTCTTAACTATTTTCAGTTTTTAACTGCGGGGGTGAAATACATGTTACTATGATTACGAATGTTTCTTACATGGTATGGTCAGCTAAGGAAGGAACTGTTAGGTTATGTGATTGGGTAGGTGAAACCTTAAGAACATTAGTCCTCGTAGTGCGATCGAGGGATACGAGTGATAGGCCTATTTGAGCATAACAAACACCACCCATGCGCCCGCAGGTTGGACCATGTGGTGACCTTGCTTTAACACCACCCATGCGCCCGCAGGTTGGACCATGTGGTGACCTCGTCTTAATACCACCCATGCGCCCGCAGGTTGGACCATGTGGTGACCTTGTTTTAACACCACCCATGCGCCCGCAGGTTGGACCATGTGGTGACCCCGTCTTAACACCACCCATGCGCCCGCAGGTTGGACCATGTGGTGACCTTGTCCTATCCCCTCCCATGCGCCCGCAGGTTGGACCATGTGGATACACAATAACTGATATGTTTCCTTATTTGCTTTCATACCAGAGTTTACAAAACATTCATACTTGCAATGATTACAAAGGTTTATTCGCGCGCACATACTAAACACATGAACTCGCTCAACATTATTGTTGATTTTTCAACTTACATGTATTTCAGGAAATTAACGGATCTGGCACGGTATGGCACGTTTTCCCGCTGCACTAGTTACGAGATCATCCGGGTTTGGGGAATGTGACTCTTTCCTGGACAAGTCACAATCCTTAAACTGTGTTTATGTCATGTTGATGATTGTGATTGTTAAGACAATGTTGTTGTATTTGGTTTTCGAAACTTAATTAAATGGATGATCTTGCATGGTTTTATTTCATATAGCTTTGTTATGGTTAAGCTATGGTATTAAGAAGTCACACCAATTTAACCACGCTTCCGCAAAGCCAGGGTGTGACAGCTTGGTATCAGAGCTCTGATCATAGCGAACTAGGATTCTTTCTCGAGTCTAGACTATGATCACTAGGGCTCTCACGAAAACATTTTACTGCATACCACTTAAGTCCAGATCCAAAACTTTTACAAACAAATGTTGAGCACATTTTGTCAATTATAGGCTCAGCCTGGAGGGCTGAGGATCGGTCTGGAGGATCGAGGTGACCGAAGTAGTTGAGCACGTTGGTTTATTATAGGCTCGATCTAAGAGGTCAAGGTGGAGGATATAGCAGTCTTTGAGACTGGGAGAGATTGGCTAGTAAGACTAGGAGAATGATTTAAATGCTTGGTGACTATGTGATTAACTGATTATATGACTGATTATTATACGTATATGCGTTTGTGTTACAAACGTCATGCTTTCATCAAGTACTAGAAAGATGGACACTACGAATCCCATGGCCATAGTATCAGACGACATAGTTTTATCGAAGCACGAGGTGTACATTTCCGATACTACCGGCACAGACAATGACGACTTTCAGCCCTTTTGCGCTGCCTGAAGTCGTAGCAGAGCCTACTGATGGCCATCTTGTTGGGAATTTGCCCCCTTGCCGCTTATCCTGTTGATGATATGCCCTCCCAACGTGGCCTCTGACGACGATAACGATCTACTGGAGGAGGACCCATTCGAGGGCAGGACCTTATTACTGCTGGTATTAGACTACTGCATGCGGACGCTCCTGTAGGGGAAACTCATGACCATTCCCCTATCCCAGACTCATTTGAGTTTCTGACATCCGCATCTTCGCACATACAGGGAATGCAGCACCACTCACACGACGCCGGCCTTGATATGGCACCATCAGCTGCACCGGATCCCGCCTACAGCTTTGAGTTTGATCACGATATTGAGGTTGATCTTGTTTTACCACCTGGTGTTGATCCAGACCATGACATTGAGTTCATGCACTTGGACCAGCCCTTGGGGGATCCTGTAGCCCCTGTCGACCCCTGTGTTTGTTGATCCAGCTGATTTTGAGATGGAGTTTTTGATTCAGAGCTAGCCGTGGCCCCTGAGCCAGGCGTTGCTCCTGACCCCGCATTAGAGCGTGACCCTGTTCATGCCGATGCACCTACTGTTGTTCCTTGATTGATCATCTGCTTGGATGAGAGAAGATTTGGGGTAACTGTGCAAGATAATTTATTATTACGGGGGCCCACGTAATAACGAATTGTAGTGCACAGGAATCCTGGTGGACTCTGCAGGTCAAGCTAATGATAACCAATGCGGCAGGAAATAACTTAAACACGAATGACCCAGGGCGATGCAGCCTCGAGTTCATTCTATTACAAGTAACAAGCCAATTTGGCAAGCCTAGGTGAAGGCTCAGAAATTTACTTCCCCACTCATACAGTGAGTATATTTTTGCGTGTGAAATGGGGTGATTACATGATGGCTTATGCTGCTAAATACACCTCATAGACAATTGAAACGTTGTCTAACCCGCTTCACACCACTTCGACAAAAAGGGAATGCCACCTAGACATGAGACAAACACCAGTACGTTGCCAAGGACAGAAGCCGAGCACGCATCTCACCGATAAATGCACGACATGAAGCCCTCCGCTCTAAGTACAACGATGGCATTACTGGAAATAACCATCCAACTGGCTGCACCTATAAACAGTTCCTGAACTGTGAGCCTTTGAACTTTGATAAAACAGGAGGCACCGTTGCATTTGTTCGTTGGTCCGAAAAGACCGACTCCATTCTAAGAATGAGTAACTGATCGCCCCAACAGAGTGTTACCTACATCTCGGGGATATTTCTAGATGGCACACTCTCTTAATGGAACCTCCAGGTTCAGACCCTTGGCACAGACGCTGCTTATACACTGAGCTGGGACGAGCTCAAGGAAACGATTGAGAGGAAATGTTGTTTTAGGACTGAAGTTCAGAAGCTTGACGTGGAGTCCTGGAATTTGAGAATGGACGAACCAGAGACTCCTGAACATGTCCAGTGATCGCACGACTTGTCTAGGGTCGACCCCTACTAAGTCATTGATGTCGTATGATATAGTGGTGTACTTGTGAGCTTTGCATTGTGATCTCGAATTGTGGCAATACAATCGCAGTATTCTCATCACATGCGATGTTCAATCAATTGTTTATGTCCTATAACATAAGAGGTTATGTGGATGATTTATTGATAGCATGAGATGTTATGTGTTGATATTGTTGAATGCATACATGCATTTTAATTGCGATGACCTAACCTACGTGAAACATCTTTCAGAAAATGCCTCCAAAACGGGGTGAACGCATACCCACCAACGAGGCGGAACTTCAGGGAATCATTGCTGCAGTCATCGCACAATACGAAGCCCATCGCTCCGAGCACAACGGAGATACCTCAGGAAGTAATCCACCCAACGGCTGCACTTACAAGCAGTTCTTAGGTTGCCAGCCCCTACATTTTGACGGCACTGGGGGTGCCGTAACCTTCGTACGCTGGATTGAGAAGATGGACACTGTTTTGCGTGCGAGCAAATGCGCCCCAAGAGATCAGGTCACGTACATTTCTGGGCTGTTCCGAGATGGGGCCCTATCATGGTGGAAACTTCAGGTTCAGACAATGGGCGAGGCTGCTGCGTATGCTTTATCATGGGACGAGCTGAAAGAGCTAATGCATAAAAAGTACTGTACGAGAACAGAAAGCCAGAAGGTAGAAACGGAGTTCTGGAACTTGAAGATGGAAGGTCCAAAAATAGCCAAGTATGTGGAGAAGTTCCAAGTTCTATCGCGTATCGTTCCTTACATGGTTACCCCAGAATACAAGCGAATCGAGCGCTTCATTTGGGGTTTAGCTCCTCAAATCATAAGTATGGTAACCTCCTCCAAGCCTGCGACAATCACTGAGGCCATCAATCTAAGTATAGCTTTGACGGAAGAGGCAATCAGGATGAACAAATTTTCAACCTCTGAGGAGAAGGAGGAGACTCATGTAAAGTCATCTGGGGACAACAAGAGGAAGTTGGCAAATTTCAAACAGGGTACCCAGTCGAGTAGCAACGACAAGGCCAAAAAGAGAAAAGAGTACACGGGCATCCTACCAAAGTGCGACAACTGTCGACGACCCCATAACGGGCGGTGTAGATATGGAAAATGTGGTAACTGTGGCAAAGTGGGACATGTCAAGGAAACGTGTCGGCAAGGTACTAAACATGGAAATAGAGGTCAAGATGGTAGCGGTAATCGCGGAGGAAGTAACGACGACAACAACTATCAAGGCAGGGATGGTGACAAACAAGGCTGTGGCCAAGCATGTTTTAATTGCGGTGATGTGGGGCATTTCAGGAAGTATTGCCCTAAGAACACTCAGGCAAGTGGATGAAAGCTCAATAGCGGGGATAGAATCCAAGCGTGGATATCGGTACGTCTCATAATAGTCAATGCTATGCTCTATGTGACAGTATTGCCAAATTTTAGCTTCAGTAAATATAGTTGTTTTAGTAGTAAGTAACCTAGATACCCAGTTCTCGATAGAACAAGCCTAACGAAAGCTTCGATATGATAATTGGGATGGACTGGTTGTCGAACAACCCGGCGGAGATTGTCATCCGCGCCCCGATGACGAACGGAGAAATGATTGTGATTCATGGAGCAGGATACGCTCCTACGGATTATCAGACAAAGAAGACACGAAAATTTTCGCACACAGGGTGTGTTGCATTCTTGGCTCATGTCGTGGAAAAAGAAGCCGAAGAACCGAAACTCAAAGATATCCCTGTGATTGGAAGATACCCCGAAGTCTTCTTCGAAGACTTGCCGGAATCGTCTCCTCAACGATTAGTCGAATCCCGCGTCGATCTAATTCCAGGCACTGCACCCGTAGTCGTTGCATCGTAGCGACTTACATTTTCGGAGATGCAAGGATTGACAGAGAAGTTTTAGAAATGGGTAGAGAATGAAGATAACAGACCAAAATTCCCTTTTGGGGTAACCCCATTTCCACCCGTCAAAAAGAAGGATGATGATTTTCGAACAAACATCAACTACCGAGAGCTGAACAAGCTGACGATCAAGAATAGATAACCTCTGCCAAGGATTGATGATCTATTCGACCAACTGCAAGGTTCAAGCTTTTATTCAAAGATCGACCTTCGATCTGGATACCATCAGTTAAGGATAAGGGGAGAGTATCCCAAAGACAGCCTTCAGAACTCGTTATGGACACTACGAGTTCCTTGTTATGCCGTTTGGTTTGACAAACGCACCTGCAGTCATTATGGACTTGATGAATAGAGTTTGTAAGCCGTACTGGGACAAGTTCGTGATCGTATTCATCGACGACATTTTGATTTATTCAAAGACGAAGGCTGAACACGAGCAGCACCTTAGAGCCATTCTAGAACTGCTGAAGAAGGAACAACTGTACGCCAAATTCTCCAAGTGCGAGTTTTGGCTACGAGAAGTCCAATTCCTTGGGCACGTGGTGAATGGAGATGGAATCCACGTGGACCCAACAAAGATCGAGGCGATCAAGGATTGGGAAACGCCAAAGACGCCAACCGAGATTCGGCAATTCTTGGGTTTGGCTGGCTACTATCGGAGGTTCATCGAGGATTTTTCAAAGATCGCTCAACCATTGACACTCCTCACGCAGAAGGAAAGGACGTTTGATTGGGGAATCAAACAGGAAGAAGCATTCCAGATACTGAAGGATAAGCTTTGTAACGCGCCAATCTTAGCTCTACCAGAAGGTACCGACGATTTTGTGGTATACTGCGACGCATCGCGTCAAGGATTGGGTTGTGTGTTGATGCAACGCCAAAAGGTCATTGCTTACGCATCACGTCAACTGAAAGTGCACGAAAAGAACTATACCACGCATGATCTAGAGCTTGGCGCAGTGGTTTTTGCTTTAAAGATCTGGAGACACTACCTATATGGTACGAAGTGCACAATCTTCACAGATCACAAAATCCTACAGCATATATTCAACCAGAAGGAGTTGAATATGAGGCAAAGACGATGGGTTGAGTTTTTAAACGATTACGACTGCGAGATAAAGTATCATCCAGGGAAGGCGAATGTAGCCGCCGATGCCCTAAGTCGTAAAGAGAGAATCAAGCCCATAAGGGTCAGGGCTTTGGAAATGATCATACGAACCGATCTTTCCTTGCGCATTCGTGCTGCACAAAAGGAAGCTCTCAAGGAGGGAAACCTTGAGGAAGAATATCTCCGTGGAATGGAGAAGCTTTTGGTACCAAACGAGGAAGGAACGTTATGTTTCGAGAAAAGGGTTTGGGTTCCCCTGTTTGGTGGATTAAGGAAAGTTATTTTCGACGAAGCGCACAAGTCACGGTACTCTATCCACCCTGGATCGGATAAGATGTACCAGGATCTCAAGGAATATTATTGGTGGCCTAGGATGAAAGGCGATGTTGCTGTTTACGTGAGCAAATGTTTAACGTGCGCTAAGGTTAAAGCGGAATACCAGAAGCCTTCAGGGCTGCTGCAACAACCTGAGATTCCCAAGTGGGAATGGGAACAAATCTCAATGGATTTTGTTACAAAATTGCCAAGAACGGCAAGAGGCCATGATATGATTTGGGTAATAGTTGACCGCCTAACAAAATCCGCACACTTTCTGCCAATCAAAGAGAAAGACAGCACTAGTAAACTCGCGGAAATTTACATGAGAGAGATCGTCGCACGCCATGGAGTACCTTTCTCGATCATCTCTGATAGAGACGGAAGGTTTGTGTCAAGGTTATGGCAATCCTTCCAAGAAGCCTTTGGCTCACAGTTGAATCTGAGCACTGCGTTCCATCCTCAAACTGACGGCCAGAGCGAGCGAACGATACAAACTTTGGAAGACATGTTGAGGGCATGTGTTATGGATTTGGGCGGTAGCTGGGATAAACATTTACCTTTGGTAGAATTTTCATACAACAACAGCTACCACACCAGTATTGGTGTCGCGCCATTTGAAGCCCTATACGGACGCAAGTGCTGATCACCCCTATGTTGGTCTGACGCAGGTGATAGGCAGCTTGCTGGCCCCGAGATCGTCCAAGAGACGACAGACAAGATTGCGCAAATACTTAAACGCATCGAAGCAGCTCGCCACAGACAAAAGGCCTATGCGGATCCAAACCGGAAGCATGTGGAGTTCCAAGTTGGAGAAATGGTGTTATTGAAAGTTTCACCCTGGAAGGGGGTGGCACGCTTTGGAAAACGTGGGAAGTTAAATCCGCGCTACATTGGTCCCTTCAAAATTCTGGAAAGAATTGGAACTGTAGCATACAAGTTGGACCTACCTGCTGAACTGAATGGTGTTCACGATACATTTCATGTATCCAATTTAAAGAAAAGTCCAACTCAAGTTGACGTTGCCATTCCCACCGACGAGATTTATGTTGACGACACGCTCCACTTCGTTGAAGAACCTGTCAAGGTCACGGATTGGAAAGTTAACAAGACCCGCCGGAGCAGTGTCAAGCTCGTCAAAGTTCGTTGGAATGCCAGACATGGTCCTGAATTCACCTGGGAACGTGAGGACCGGATGAAAGAGAAATACCCCCACTTATTTCCTAAGAACTCTGCATCTACAAGCAGAACTTAAATTTCGGGACGAAATTTATTTAACGGGGGGAGAATGTGACAACCCGCACTAAACCAGGTATCCGTACAACTTAATTAATGATTAATTACTGCTTGATTACTGTGCTTATGTGAACTAGCTGATGAACTGCTACTTGAATACTGATACGTGAACTTACTTGCATCATACTTGCTTGCTGTCACTACAATATTTATATGCTGAACCTTAGTGACAAACATGATGCACAAAAAGCACAGTAGCACGATACACGGATAACCTATTGAACATGCTGATAAAGCCAGCATCAGGCAAACACTGCCTCCAAGGCCCATAAGAGCCTGAGATATCTGACTACACTGGTAGTGAGTGTAGGGTTATAAAGGTTGTGAAGCTGCGTCTCTAGGAATAAGATACACTGATTGGATGTGCCCAAAACGTACTTTAAGTACAAAACACAGCACTTTAATAAATAAACCAGCTTCTAGCTGACTAGTAAAGTGCCAAAACATGGGAAAAATACTACTAGACACTTTCTAAAGTGTCAGGAAAACAAATTGTGTCACTAAAATGATATAACGACACTTTAAAGCTTTTGTAACGCTTTAACGGATTACTATCCAACCGAACAACCGGACTATACCCGAAACATGAAAATATTATTATTTTCACTATTTATATTTTTCTGAGCCAGTTAGGGTCCCTGATTACCCTAACACCCGTCATAACACGCTATATATTACTAACGAGGTTAAACACTTAACTAACCTATTTAACATAACTAATTACCTAACTAACCTAGTTATAATCGAACTAGACCCATCCCCCCATTGCAATCGGCCTAACCATGGGGAGACACAAAGTACTAAGATGGATTATTTAATTGTGTTATGCTTAATATCCTAAAGACACATTATCCATGGGATAATAACATCTAATTTTTCCTATAAATAAACACTTAACACATAAGACTTAATCACTTCACTAATTCACAAACTCAACTCTCTCTTGCTCTCCCTTCACTCTCGGCCGAACACCCCAGCCCCCATACACCCATTTTCGGTTCTTGTTCAAGCCAATCCAAGGTGATACAAACATCAAGGGTCTCACATTAGGAGTCTCGGTGCACTCGGAACACGAAGGACCACTTCCGTTAGCTTTTATCCACCCATTTTCCACCAAGAATCTTCCCTAGCTTAGAGCTAGAGGTATAACACTTAAAACTCTTATTTGATCATATCTAAAGTGGTTAAAAGGGTTCGTGTCGGTTAAATATCGATAACATACATTTTGAAGCGTTAAAGTCTAGTGAAAACTATAAAGATGGTGGTTAATAGCTTGTAACATGTGTAAAAGTTGTAGTATTTGGAATTTGTGATTTTTGAGACCCGATCTATGATGTGGTAGCTCGGATCATCGTTTAACCCGACTTTGTAAGATCATGGATCTTCACATAAGCTCGTTTTTAGTTAACACAAGGGTTAAAAGGTGAAACTCTACCACACACAAGACATGGACTTGTTTAAAGGCATTTTATTTGTGTAAAAGTGATTTAACTTGTACGGAAGTGTTTAAAACTAGCGGATCTACGTATCTGCAAGTGGTATTTTTAAAGAACCACACTTTAAAGAGATCATGTTTTCTAAAGGGTGGATCTTACACTAATAAACATGATTTCACAAACCACAAGTGTGTAAACACTTGTGAAATGAAAAGATCCGACAAGTAACCATTTTTGTAAAAGATAACTAGAAGTTGTAAAGACGGATTTCTCTAAAAACGAGGTTTTTACAAGATTAAAGTTACTTTATATAAAGATCTACAAAATATAATGGGATTTACATTATAGATACGGAAAAGCTACAAGTTCATGCGATTATGCAATTTACATACTTAATCGACTAGTTTGATGTGTCGGAAATTGTTTGTTTGGATAAAGAAGTTGTTGAATTGATTTGTTAAAAGAAAATGATACGCTTGAAAGCGTGGCCACCTCCAGTTACAGAGGAAACTCTGGCGAAATTTTCTAAAAACCTAACACTTAGAATTATTTACACAACAAGTGTTAGAACTATTTTTGACATATTTCGAAACATAAATTTCGCCATGACTTTATTTACTAAATTTTCGGAGGTGGGATTTTCACTAAGTTAACGTGATAAAAATGTTTTGTCACAACACTGTTTATGATTATTTTGTGAAATTACATAAATATTATTTTAGAGTGAAAATAATATTTACAAGCGTTAATGATCCCAAAACTTTGCGAACGCTTTCACCATAACTATATAAGTTACACCGGTAATTACATTACCACACGATTGATAAAACGTAACTTACGCACATGTATTGTATCCCCCATCCTTGGGAAGGATTATAACTACCAAGTATATACAAAACGTAAACACGAAATAGTTGTCTAACTATTTCCAAAACCTTAACTATAAAAGCTAAGGCACGGCCATCCGTCTAATAGAATTAGCACTTGTAGGTCGTCGCACAGCTTTCAGATTCGGAGACACTTGGTAGAGACGCACCGACTGTGAGTTCATGTCCCCCTTTTCTCTTAACTATTTTCAGTTTTTAACTGCGGGGGTGAAATACATGTTACTATGATTACGAATGTTTCTTACATGGTATGGTCAGCTAAGGAAGGAACTGTTAGGTTATGTGATTGGGTAGGTGAAACCTTAAGAACATTAGTCCTCGTAGTGCGATCGAGGGATACGAGTGATAGGCCTATTTGAGCATAACAAACACCACCCATGCGCCCGCAGGTTGGACCATGTGGTGACCTTGCTTTAACACCACCCATGCGCCCGCAGGTTGGACCATGTGGTGACCTCGTCTTAATACCACCCATGCGCCCGCAGGTTGGACCATGTGGTGACCTTGTTTTAACACCACCCATGCGCCCGCAGGTTGGACCATGTGGTGACCCCGTCTTAACACCACCCATGCGCCCGCAGGTTGGACCATGTGGTGACCTTGTCCTATCCCCTCCCATGCGCCCGCAGGTTGGACCATGTGGATACACAATAACTGATATGTTTCCTTATTTGCTTTCATACCAGAGTTTACAAAACATTCATACTTGCAATGATTACAAAGGTTTATTCGCGCGCACATACTAAACACATGAACTCGCTCAACATTATTGTTGATTTTTCAACTTACATGTATTTCAGGAAATTAACGGATCTGGCACGGTATGGCACGTTTTCCCGCTGCACTAGTTACGAGATCATCCGGGTTTGGGGAATGTGACTCTTTCCTGGACAAGTCACAATCCTTAAACTGTGTTTATGTCATGTTGATGTTTGTGATTGTTAAGACAATGTTGTTGTATTTGGTTTTCGAAACTTAATTAAATGGATGATCTTGCATGGTTTTATTTCATATAGCTTTGTTATGGTTAAGCTATGGTATTAAGAAGTCACACCAATTTAACCACGCTTCCGCAAAGCCAGGGTGTGACAAAGGATGGATCGATGCGTCTGTGCATCGATTATCGAGAGCTAAACAAGGTTACTATCAAGAATAGATATCCTTTGCCCAGGATCGACGATCTGTTCGATCAATTGCAAGGGGCAAGTTACTTCTCCAAGATTGACTTGAGGTCAGGTTACCATCAGCTGAAGGTTAGAGATGAAGATGTGCACAAGACTGCATTTAGGACTCGTTATGGTCACTACGAGTTCTTAGTGATGCCTTTTGGGCTCACTAATGCACCAGCAGCATTCATGGATCTCATGAATCGCGTTTGCAAACCCTACTTGGACAAGTTTGTCATCGTCTTCATTGATGACATTCTTATTTATTCAAGGAATCAAGCTGACCATGAGAAACACCTTCATTGTATTCTTAAACTCCTTCAGCATGAGAAGCTATACGCCAAATTTTCAAAATGTGAGTTTTGGCTTCGTGAAGTCCAATTTCTTGGACATGTAGTTAGTGAGCGTGGTATCCAAGTGGATCCCAGTAAGATTGAAGCTATCATGAATTGGCAAGAGCCGAAGACGCCCACAGAGATTCGTAGCTTTTTGGGTCTGGCAGGATATTACAGGCGTTTTATTGAGAATTTCTCAAGGATTGCAGCACCCCTAACTTCACTAACTCACAAGAATATCAAGTTTGACTGGGGTCCTAAGCAGCAAGAATCCTTTGACATTCTTAAACAGAAGTTGAGCAATGCACCTGTGTTGACATTGCCTGATGGGATCGAAGAATTTGTGGTATACTGCGATGCATCACACACTGGTATGGGATGTGTGCTCATGCAGAAAGGCAAGGTTATTGCCTATGCTTCTCGACAATTAAAAGTGAACGAAAAGAATTACACCACCCATGACTTGGAATTGGGTGCCGTTGTATTTGCACTAAAGCTTTGGAGGCATTATCTGTATAGGACTAAGTGTGTGATCTATTCTGATCACAAGAGTCTTCAACATCTGTTTAATCAGAAGGATCTGAACATGAGACAGCGTCGATGGATGGAGACACTGAATGATTATGATTGTGAATTCCGATACCATCCGGGCAAGGCAAATGTAGTCACTGATGCTCTGAGCAGAAAAGAAAGAGTTAAGCCCATTAGAATCAATGCCAAGAGTATCGAATTGAAGAACAACTTGAATAAAAGGTTGTTAGCTGCTCAGAATGAAGCTGTATTAAAAGCTAACTATCCTAATGAAAAGTTGGGAGTAACTGCGGAGCAGTTATCATATGGCAAGGATGGAATTCTAAGATTGAATGGACGAATATGGGTTCCCCATGGAGGACTCAGGGAAGTTATTCTTCAGGAAGCCCATAGCTCCAAATATTATGTCCATCCTAGTGCTGATAAGATGTATCAGGATTTAAAGGCAAATTACTGGTGGATAGGTTTAAAGAAATCTATAGCCACTTATGTGGCCAAATGTTTGACATGCGCGCAAGTTAAAGCTGAACACCAGAAGCCGTCAGGTTTGCTACAACAGCCTGAACTTCCCACCTGGAAGTGGGAGATGGTGACTATGGATTTTATCATCAATTTACCAAAGACAAAGCGAGGAAATGATACTATTTGGGTTATAGTGGATAGATTGACTAAGTCAGCCCACTTCTTACCTATTAAGGAAACACACAGCTCAAATAAGTTAGCTCAGCTGTACGTGGACGAGATTGTATCTCTCCACGGAGTGCCAGTGTCTATCATCTCTAATAGGGATACGAGATATACATCGCATTTTTGGAAAAGCTTTCAGCGATCCCTAGGCACTCGATTAAACTTCAGCACTGCATATCATCCTCAGACGGATGGTCAAAGCGAGCGAATAATTCAAACGCTGGAAGATATGTTGAGGGCTTGTATTATTGATCTAGGAGGAAGTTGGGATGATCATCTTCCATTGATAGAATTTTCATACAATAATAGCTATCATTCTAGTATACAAGCTGCACCTTTTGAAGCTTTGTATGGAAGGAAGTGCAGGACGCCCGTTTGTTGGGCAGATGTTGGAGATGTCTAACTAACAGGACCTGATATAGTCCTGGAGACGACAGATAAGATTGTACAGATTCCTGATCGTCTCAAAGGTGCCAGGGATAGGCAGAAAAGCTACGTAGATAAAAGGCGTAAACCTCTAAAATTCGAGGTAGGTGACAAGGTTCTACTTAAGGTATCACCCTGGAAAGGGGTAATGCGATTTGGTAAGAAAGGCAAGTTAAGCCCAAGATACATAGGACCATTCGAGATCATCGAATGTGTCGGAACAGTGGCTTACAAGTTAAACCTGCCTGAAGAGCACAGTGGGATTCATAATGTGTTCCACATCTGTAATCTGAAGAAATGTCTAGCTGATGAATCGCTAGCCATGTCGCATGAAGATGTGCATATTGATGAGAGCTTAAAGTTTATCGAAAAACCTTTGTCGATCGAGGATCGACAGGTTAAGAAGCTTCGAAAGAAGCACGTGCCGATTGTGAAGGTTAAATGGGATGCACGTAGAGGCCCCAAATACACGTGGGAGGTTGAGTCCACGATGAAGCAGAAGTACCCTCATTTATTTCAATAAATCTCGAGGTCGAGATTTCTTTTAAGGGGGTGAGGATGTAACACCTCGTAAAATCGCGACCAATATAATAAAGACACGCGTCATGAAAGGTAAACGTGTTATAAACCCGGATCAAGTTGAAAGATGTATGGTAGGATTAAAAGTGTCAACATGTTAATTAATACCTCTGAGTGACCTATTTATTAATCCAAAACCTTAATATGTTTTATAAACATCTGATATATATTCAAATCCGGTTATTTCTGATAGTACATAATCCAAATTGCAATGAATGGATCCTATGTGTTTTTACGACAAAACTTCATGCAAAAACATCCTTCAATAAAGTCCAAGAACTTGTAAGTGCGTGGCATCATGCAAGGGCATGCAAGGCCTGATTATATGGTCCACTCTTCTGGAAAAAGACATAAGATTCGAAGTTTAAAAGGTTGCATGGTCAAAGCCTAAAAGTTTAAAAAATTTTGTCTTCTGGTCAACGGATACGGACCGTATGGGCTTAAGCTTACGGTCCGCAAGGACTGTAACTGGGTAATTCAAATCACGGTCGGTTGCAGACCGTATCAATTTGTACTTACGGTCCGTAAGAGGTGGATGCGGACCGCAAGGATTTTTACTTACAGTCCGTAAGGCTGTCGCTGGTAGTAAAAATGGACAGTTGCCTGTTACAGCAGGTTACACCGACTTACATGCATGGTTTTCGAATTCAAGAGCTTGGCCAGTGGTTTTTCATGCATAGGGGACACTTGGATTCATCAGGGATCATTAGTAGACTTGTGTGTGATGATCTTGTTGCATCTAGTTCACTATATATAGAACATAAGTTGCAACCATTTTTCTTGCTCACTTCAATTCACTTCAAATCATTCTCTGGAGCTTTCTAGTTTTCAAGCAAGCTTCCTTAAGTCTCAAATTCGTGCTAAGGACCATTGTAAGTGTCCTTAACCTCCTAATTTCAGTTTTAATTAGTTTAATGACCAAAAGTCAAACTTATCGTAATTAAGTTTTGACTTAGTGATTAATCACTAATGGTCCAGTCTTTTGTCAAATTAAAAGTAGATATAAGTTGGTAATTATGTAGGTAATAAACCCCTAAGAGGGCACCTACTGATTATCACCCTAACTTGGTCAAATGTCGGGTCAAACCTAATAATAAAAAGTCAACAGAAAGCTATTTTGCAAATAAAATCATAATTAGCAATGTAGAAGCTATGAAACCTGTTTTAACACTTGTATAACTTGGTAATTAATGTAAGAACATGTTTAAGCATGTTCAACCCGACAATTTTGAGTTTAGGCTCGGTTCGGAGCCGAAAGTAGCAAAAGTAGACTTTTGCTTTGACTTTCAGTTCTGACCCGATTTAGCTTAGTTTAGACATGCCTTAAAGTTCCATTAGGACCAAGTTATAGGTTAGTATAACCCTCTGAGATTATACAACTTGGTTCCTAATTTATCCGATTCATTTGCATGTTTCCGTTATATGCCTAAATGTTAACCATTATGCCCTTTTGACCTTAAAAACAAGATTTTTGAAATTTTGAGAGGACAAAAACCTTTATCACTGATTTATAAACATGTCCTAAAAATTTGACATCAGTTTGAGGTCTAAATTAGGAGTTATGCTCAATATCGTAATTAGAAAGCTTTTTATTAATTAAACGGCACTATTAGCATAAAGCCTATCTAAACCTTAATTTTTACACCAAACTTTTTACCCACTGATGTAATATAATATTTTGGAATTTTTGAAGATTTTTATTTATTTTTAAGCTGAGCATAACATAGGGTTCTTGCCTTGATTCGGTAAATGTCGGTTATACCCTTTTTGCTAATAAAATGAGTTTTACATAATATTTTGGTACCAAAGTTTTTGCTACTGATTTTATATGATAAATAAAATATTTTGAACTTTATAAACTGATCAAAAACTCAGATTTCTTATTATAACCCGAAAATCGCTTAAAACCGACTTTTACGCGTTTTAAACGCATAGTATGGATTAAAACTATTTTTAACATATAAGACTTAATACCTACTGATGTTTTAAGTAAATTTTTATACTTTAACAGTAAGCAAAAGTTTTGAACTCATATTTCCAAATTTGACCTTTAAAGCTTATGTAAAATTACCAAAATGCCCCTTCGGTGCATAGTTTGGTTATAAATGATAAATTTCACATATATGCAATACCCTACTGATATAACTTATGAAATTAAATATTTTTACTGATCTTTTCAGACCTAAACCTCAGATTAATTTTTTATCCCTTTTTTAACCTTTAAAATGACCAAAATACCCCTTCAGGGCTTAATTTGAGTTTAAATTCGTTTTGGGCATAATGGAAGGTATCTTACTGATATCACTACATATTTAAGGCATATTAACTTAGGAAACTTGTTCATGACTCATTTGTTTACCCGTTACGCACTTTTCGCGTTCGGTGCGGTTTATGTAACTAGTTTGCATAAATTAACCGAAACGGGTCAAACCTTATCATTTTTGTCTCAAAATCCAGAATGTGTTTAGTTTACCCATATTATACAAGTCTTCAAAATTGTCGGGTCTAAATCACCTTCTATTCATGTCTTCGCTTAATCTTGCGTTTTAAACCGTATATCTTCCTTTAAAACTAACCGGTCTAAGTTTAGACTTAAGTAAGACCCGTTAGGAATCTAATAGGTTATTAAAACCTTCGTTCCAGATTTAGGAGCCCAGTAAAAGATACTTGCACTTTCTGATTTGTACGCATGGGATAAGTTTGTATAATTTGCTCAGGTAAATACCTTTAACTTATTTTCCGTTATACGGGCTTGGGATACGGTGTTATAATAATACCGCTTGGTCGGGTATGTAATTGTTTTAAATCAGATTGTGATTAATATATATACATAACCCGTTTTAATCTGTTTTGTTTGGTATATGGCCTTTGGGGGGTTAATGACCATGTCTTGGATATCCTCGGCTCATTCATTGAAATGGCCATGACTTAAGCACGGGGTGTAGGCATACACCTGACAGTTGCGTATGTACAATAGGTACTCCACAATAAGGAAATTCCTTATGGGTATTATACCTGTGGTGTGTTAGTTAATCTTGTCCGGCTCTTCTAACCGGCCCTGACGGACGGCAAACATATAAATCTGTATACGAGATTATTTTTAAAATAATTGTCCCAAGTTATAAAAGATATTTTGTGCCTTGTGCATTAAAATTAATTTTCTTAAAATCTTTTCAAAATGAGTCGGTTAATTGTATTTACCTGTGTAAACTGACGTATTTTCCAAAAAGGTTAAGTGCAGGTACTAAGCGATATAGGTTGGCCACTCCTAGCATCAATAAAGAGTCTTGCAAGCTTAGATGCCTATAAATCTGTTGAACAATGTTCTTTTATCTTGATCCGCCTGTGGATCCCTTACAACCGTTTTTTGTAATAAATGATATTACTTTCATTCGGTTTGCAATGATTATTATCTTTAGCTTCCGATGTGCATTTAAACTATGATTATTGACTATGATGATATCAACTACGTCACGCTACTCCCCACTGGGCCCACCGGTAATACATGGAAATATCGGGGTGTGACATGTCCTCATTTACTTAATCCTTAACTTTGTTCATAAAGAGCTGCTTTAAACCAAACTTTATGTTTCTTTTAATACAAAAAAGTGTTGGTGCATCTAGTGTCTGTTAACTTCGTCTTAATCGAGTCTTATGTCTAGATAGGTTAAACGAGTGCGCAACAGAGTTGAAATTAGGGTTTTATGTGTGAAAGTGGGTGATTCCGCTTGAAAGTGTCAATGTCCAGTTCAAGCGAAATCAACACATGTTATTTCGCTTGAAATGAATATTGACATGTTCAAGCGAAATTAGAACAACTATAAATAGGTGTGTGCTTGTGTCATTTGGAGCGAAATTAGATCATATGTTCTGAGCCGAGGTGCTGTCCGTTTGTCATTTGAACGTGTAAAAGCTCAGGAAATCAGTAATAGATAAAGATTAGAAAGGAACAAGCTGTGTTGACATCTTTTACATTGATTCCGCCTTTGTATTTGATGATGAACTACTCAGACTGACTATTTAGGGTCACACGACGATCAAACAAGTGGTATCAGAGCACAGGACGAGGAGTTCATACCAATTCAGCTTGAAATCATCGGATTTTCTTACTTCTACTCCTTCTTTTCTGATTTGAACAAAATTTAACGGTTGAAATGGCTTAAAACTTACACATATCAAGCGAAACATAGTGTTAACTAATCCTTGAAAGTATTGGACCTAAATTTGAACAAAATCTGATAAAATTGGATAATTTCGCTTGAAAACTGTTCGAATATGCTGACATCATCTTGATTCCGCTTGAACTTGCACTAGTAATTTCGAGCGAAATAAGATATTTTGGTTATTCCGCTTAAAGGTATTTGTCTGATTTCGCTTGAAATCAGATTCCGCTTGAGCAGTATTTCGCTTGAAAAGTCTTATCTCGATTGAAAAGCTGATTTTGCTTCAGCTAATTTCGCTTGAAACTGATTTTCAAAATTTCAAAAATTTTCTAAGTGTTTGTTGATTGTTTCAGGTACGTGAAAGATGGACGATTTGTTTATGAATCCATTCTGTGATGTGTTTGCATTTACCGGTGGTTTGGGAGATGACACTTCAAACAACATGAATGAAACTACGTAGACCAACACCGAGTGCGAAGAAAATTCTTCAGGATGCTATGAGCGTAGACAGTGCATACGGAACATACAACAAGCCGCCCAAGTTGTTGGCTATTGAAGATTACAACCGGTGGGCTACAAGATTCGGAGAATGGCTTAAAGCGTTTGCGTATCCTAGTTGGAGAAGTTTGAAAAATGGCTTTGATATGGGAAGAGATGATTATGAGAACTTAGAGGAAAATCAGATTGAAAAATACGTTGCTGAACAGAAGTGTATTGCATTACTTCACCAATCTGTTCGAGATGACATTATTGCACTGATCGAATACAAAGATTTGAGAGACCTTTGGGAAAAGTTAAAAATAAAATGTATTGGTAGTGCTAAAATAGTGAAGAACAAAAAGAAACTGTTATGAAAAGAGATTGATTTGTTTGGATGTTTAAAGAACGAGTCTGTTTCCAAGATGATCGAAAGATTTGGACATTTGAAGATGGAGCTTGCTAGACATGACATCATTTACAGTCAAGAAGAGCTGGTAGACAAATTGTTTGATGCTCTACCGAATGAGCAAGACTGGCAGTATTTTGCATTAATGCTGAAGAATACAATAAAGCCGGCTGATTTGAAGGTTGATACGCTTATAGAAAGACTGGAAAGCCATGAATTGGAGATCAAGAAATCCAGCAAAGTCAATAACACATCTTATCAGCAGAATGTGGAGTTGTACTACAGAGGAAATCTATCAAAGACTGATTCTCCAAGAACATCATTTTCTGCAGAGAGTTCAAACACAATTAATCAAGAAACTCCTAGCAGTGGCTACCATAGTGGTTCTTCGTCAAATACTTCAAGTCAATCTGCATCAAGAATATCTTTCAATGCAACATTGCTGTTGATCTGAAGAATGGTCAGAATTTCAGTGAAGAGTCTGCTAAACAACAGATGGTGTTCATAGCGTCTGTGTTAGAATCGTATGAAAGTCTTGTTGCAGGCAAGATAGGAAACACCAACCTAACAAAAGAAGACTACGATCAGATCGATCCTGAGGAGATGGAGTTGATCGATATAAGGTGGTGTATGGCCAGTGCAGTGAGAAGAGCGCAACGATTTATGGAAATTACTGGAAGACAGTCTATTGGTGGACCTTCTACCAAGTTAGGCTTTGACAAGTCAAAAGTGACGTGTTTCAAGTGTAAACAGAAAGGTCATTTTAAGCGTGAGTGCAGAAATGCTTACACTGATGATACTGTGAATCCTTTTCGAGAGGATTATTACAAGAGAGCGATCTATCATCAGAATAAATCAGAACCTCCTAGGATGAAGCAGATAGAGGAGGCACCTAAAGAGAAATCCAGGGCACTTGCAGTTTTTCATGACGATGAAGGTTACGATTGGAGTGATGTTTTGCCTGAGGAAGACGCGGTTGGTTATGCATTCACAGCAGCAAAGATAGTTCCATTTAAGGACAAGAGAACTAAAGAAGTGAAGTATGTGAACAGGAAAGATACAGCTCGATTCATGAAAGCCAAAATCTATCGTACCTGGATGGAAGCAAAGAAGGCAAGGCGATGGGATCCTGATCGAGAATGTTATCTTGATCTTAATGGTAACATAGCTATGGATCCAGATACTGTTGATCTTGAAGTTCTCACCAAACAAATTGTTGATGAAGAGGAAGCCAGACAGAGAGAATGGTGGGGAGGAGGAGAAGCCGTTGAGAAAGAAAAAGAAAAAGAGACAGCAAAAGAACCAGAGCCAAAGAAGATTGATGACGGAGTTATTGATACGTCACAAGAACTCACGGCTGAAAATTTGAAAAAGATGACTGAAAAAGTTCTAGCTGCAAAAGAACTAGAGGTAGTTTCTGGTTCTGGAACTGAGTCCAAAGATAAGGTCAGTACAAATGATACACATGTGTCAGGTAAGAATGCTAAATCTGAGAACAACTGCAAAAATTGCATTAAAGAGTGCAAAATTTGTAGTACACATGCTTATCTCAGTGGTAAGAAGGTTGAAGAACTGACTAGTAGAGTCAGAAGTGTTGAATATCAGATCTTAAACCGTGATAAACTTTTAAAAGCTTCGAATGACAAATTAAAAGAATTAACTGAGAAAATTGAAAATGATAAAAATGATGTAGAAAGAATTAGGAAAGAAAATGAAAAATTGATTCTTGAAAAACGTCAAATCTCAGAAAATTTTGAAAAGCTAAAACGAACGGTTAAAGATTGTGATGAAAGAAATGGTAAGACAGACAAGGAAAATCTTCAACTGACCGGTGTTCTTAGAGTGAAAGAAGAGTTAATCAATCAGCAACTGGATGAAATTGCTAAGTTGAAGCTTCAATTTCAAGAAGTCAAAATTGAAAATGAACGCATCCAGTTAAAATTGAAAAGTTACAACTCTACAAGCTTTGTTTTACAGCACATTGTTCCCAAACCCATAGGGAAAAACAAAGCAGGCGAAGATGTATATGCTGATGGAACCGGGGTGGGGTATCATCAGGTTCCACCACCAGTTCTAAACAATTTCTCAAAGAAGAAATCCGGGTTGGTTAATGATGAAGATGTTCATGAAGTGAAATTTCCAGAGTCAATTGATGTCACATTCACTTCATCTTCTGATGAAGATAGTGTCCAATCTGAAATTGTTAAAAGTATGGGTGAAAATGTTTTAAAAATATGAAAGTGACATTACTGAGGAAGATGAATGTTTTCTGGACAAATACATTTCGAAATCAAAATTCAAAAACAACTTAAATGAAGAGTCTACTCTTGTCATGTACAAGATGACGGGATCGGATAAGTTGTATTCGGATTCTGAGTTTCCACTGGAGAATGTTAATGTTGCTAAATTGAAAAATGTGTTCAAATTGATTGAAATTGATTTGTCTGAAGTAGAAGGTTTAAATCAGACAAAGAGGCAAATGAATTTTGAAAAAGATGAAGCTTACTACAAGAAACCAGTTGTTCCACCGCGGTTTTATAACAACAATCAAAACAGATGGTCGGGTGGTTATCAGGGTGGTAAGAATTATCAAAGGAAAAATGTTCAAAACAGAAGGTTTGCTGAGAAAAAGGTGTTTGTGAACAGTTCAAGTTCACTTTCTGATGAAGAATCTAAAATCTTTTCAAAATCAAACAAAGAGTTCTTTGAGAAGAAGGCCTCACAGCCTCAGTCTAAAGGTACAAGTCGGGTAGTTGACACCCGAACATGCTTTAAATGCAATCAAGTTGGACATATTGCACGAATGTGTACCAACTTGAAGCCTAAGACTGAAGTTGTGATGAGTTCGAAAAAGAAGGTTGATGCAAAAGGAAAAGCTCCAATGGTTGTTGAGAATATTTTGAAAAATGAGAACACAAAATTCAAAACTGAACCTGTTAAGAAGTTGGAAACTAAAAATGACAAATTTTACAAACGGGTTGCGTCATCTCAACAAACATGGAAGCCAAAAACTGTTGACAAGAAAGAAAGTTCATCTAAACCAAAGGTTTCAGAAACAGAAAAACAATCGTCTTCTACCACTCCGGTAAAGATGGATGTTCCTTTGGATTATTATGAACAATTGGAAAAACAATCTTCTACTCCACCAGAGAAGAAGAATGTTCAAAAGAAAGATCAACCAACTGGTCAATCTAAGAAAGATGAGTTTTTCTTATATAAAAAGGTGGAGGTTGGATCTGAAGAGGGCTTAAAGATGAATGATAAAAAATTTCCGCCACTTTACACTATAAAATCTCACATAAATGTCAAGTTACCCGAGTCAAAAAGAGTTTTGGGTTGCTTCAATGTCTCATTAAATGTTTGTAATATGTGCAGGAGCTTCCAAGATCCGTTTCACGTTGGATTATGGATAGTGGAGCTTCTCGGCACATGACGGGGAAAACAGCCCTGCTGTATGATGTTAGAAATTTTAATGGAGGTTATGTAGGTTTTGCGGGAAATCAAGGTGGTAGAATAATCGGTGAAGGAACTCTATCTAATGGTATCGTCACGTTTAAGAGAGTTAACTACATCGCTGAGCTTGAAAACAATCTTCTGAGTATCTCTCAGATTTGTGATCATATGTATACAACGCATTTTACAGACAAAGAATGTTTGATCTTGAAACCAGGATTTGTTGTTCCCGAAGAATGGGTGATCATGAGAGCGCCCAGAGTGAATGATCTGTACGTGTTGGACATGAGTGTAGCAACTACAACCACGGGTTAGGCACACTGTTTTATGTCAAGAGCAACAGAAAAAGAATCAAAGTTATGGCATCGAAAGATGGGCCATATTCACTTGAGAAAAATGAATCACCTGGTGCATAACGACTTAGTTACTGGTGTTCATGTGAAAGGTTTTCATCTGGAAGGAGAGTGTATCAGTTGCGTCAAAGGAAAGCAAAAGAAGAGATTGCACCCTGGGAAGAAAGAAAATTCAATCTCAAGACCTTTAGAGAGACTTCACATGGATTTGTTTGGTCCAGTGAACGTCAAAAGCATTACAGGGGATCTCTATTGTCTTGTAGTCACAGATGACTATTCAAGATTTTCATGGGTATTATTTCTGAAGTCAAAAGATGAGACGTTTGATCGTTTGATGACGCTTTTCAAGAAGATGGAAAACTTGTATCAAACTCGCATTAGAAGATTACGTAGTGACAATGGTACTGAGTTCAAGAACAACAAGATGGAAGAATATTGTGATGAGAGAGGTATATTGCATGAATTTAGTGCTCCTTACACTCCGCAGCAGAATGGAGTAGCTGAAAGAAAGAACAGGACACTAATCGAAACAGCCAGGATGATGCTTGCTGATTCCAAACTACCTGTAAATTTTTGGGCAAAAGCAGTCTCAGCTGTGTGCTATACACTCAACCGGGTTCTCACTGTCAAGAAATTCAACAAGACATGCTTTGAGTTGATTAATAACCGCAAACCGAACCTGAAGTATTTAGAACCGTTTGGGTCTCCCTGCACTGTTCTAGAGCCTTTTGGAAAGTTTGGTCCAAAGAGTATCGAGGGAATATTTGTGGGATACTCAAGTCCTCAGAAACGAGTCTTTGTTCCAAGCTTGAAGCGGATTATTGAAGCACATAATGTTGAATACCAAGGTCACACAATGCCACCGCAGAATCCAGGCGACTCATGGCGTTTTCATTATGACACTTTGTGGGATTCGTTTGACATGGAAGAAGAAAAGGAAGAAGAAGAAGATTTCTTTGACGAGTTGGATATTCTGAGAGAGTATGAGTCTTCGCAAGAAAGGTTCCAAGCTGAGTATTCAAGACGACCGCAACAAAATCGAGCTTCTAATGACGATGAAGCAGGTCCAAGCAATGCTGGAGAACAAGATGATATCCAACAAAATGAAGTTGCTCATGATAATCAGACGGTGGTAAATGATAATCAAGAATCTGAGAACAGACCTGTATTTGATCATGGTGATTCAGATTCTGAGGGGGAGCAAATTCAGATTTCAAGTTAAACAGTTCCAGTCGATGAACAAGGTGCAAATCAAAATGTCACAAATTTGGAAGGCGGGGTAGATGTTCCAGGCGAGGTGATGCCAAGAACTCTTTCGTAGCATCCAGAAGAGTTGATAATTGGAGAATTGCAGACAGGCGTTCGCACAAGACAACAAATTGACCAAGGCCTTACTTGTTTTTATTCTACACTTGCTCCTTTACAAACTGAGTTTTCACTGAGTTGTTTTATTTCGCAGATCGAACCGCGAACTTACAAAGAGGCGCTAACTGAAGATTCTTGGGTCAATGCCATGCAAGATGAATTGAGTCAGTTTGAGAAGTTAGGTGTGTGGAAGTTAGTAGACTTGCCTGATGGTCAAAGGAAGATAAACACCAAGTGGGTGTTCAAGTGTAAGAGGGATGAACGAGGAGTTATTATTCGTAACAAAGCTCGACTCGTAGTCCAGGGTTTCAGTCAGCAGGAGGGAATAGATTTCACTGAAGTGTATGCTCCAGTTGCTAGACTAGAAGCGATCAGGATCTTCCTAGCATTTGCATCTTGGAAAAATTTCAAAGTTTATCAGTTAGATGTGAAATCGGCGTTTCTCTATGGGAAAGTAAAAGAGGAGGTATATGTCGGTCAGCCACCGGGCTTCACCGATCCAATCCACAAAGACAAGGTCTACTTGCTAGACAAAGCGCTGTATGGTTAATCCAAGCTTCGAGAGCTTGGTACGAGACATTGTCTCAACACCTGCTAGTCAACAGCTTCATCCGTGGAAAAGTGGATGCCACTCTCTTCACCAAAGAGGTCGACGGACATCTTCTGATTGTTCAGATATACATGGACGACATCATATTTGGGTCAACAAATGAGAATATGTGCAAAGATTTTGAACAAGTTATGAAGCAGAAATTTGAAATGTCATCAATGGGTGAGATGAAATTCTTTTTGGGATTGCAGGTTGATCAACTACCCAAAGGAATTTTCATACATCAAACGAAGTATGTTCATGATATCTTGGAGAAATTCGGGATGTCAGGTTCTACTCCAGCTTCCACCCCATTAGCGACGAATCATGGGATAAACCCTGATCTCACCGGAGAGAAGGTAGATGAAATGATGTATCGTTCTATGATTGGTTCGTTAATGTATTTGATAGCTTCAAGACCCGATATTATGTATCCAACCTGCCTCGCAGCGCGGTTTCAGTCTAATCCTAGAGCTTCGCATATGGTGATTGTGAAAAGAATATTACGCTACCTGAAAGGAACTCCATCATTGGGGTTGTGGTATCCAAGAGAAGGCGATTTCATGCACAAAGGGTATTCTGATTCTGATTTCGGATGCTGCAAAGTTAACGCTAAATCAACAACAGCGGGATGCCAGTTTTTCGGACCAAGATTGGTTACCTGGCAATGCAAAAAGCAGACCTCTGTGGCTTTATCTACATGTGAAGCGAAGTATGTATCTGCTAGCAGTTGCTGCTCTCAGATCTTGTGGATCCAGCAACAGATGCGCGACTATGGTTTGCAATTTCTAAACACCCCTATCTTTGTTGATAATGAGGCAGCTATTAACATTACTAAAAATCCAGTTCATCACGCTAAAACCAAACACATTGAAATTCGTCATCACTTCATTCGCGATTGTTTCGAGAAGAAGTTGATACGAATTGAGAAAATCCACACTGACGAACAAAAAGCTGATTTACATACCAAAGCGTTTGATAAAACTCGTTTTCAATACTTGTTAAAATTGAACGGTGTGAAGTTTTTATCGGTGTTGGAGGAGATTCTTGGCGTTGATGAAGGAGACATTGTAGATGATGATGTTGAGAAGCAATCTGCAATGGTTTGTCGATTTTTTACTTGTTTTGGTATTTAGGGAGAGAGTAGGGTAATATTTTCAAAAAATACAAAAACAGTAAAAATTTCAAAAATACAAAAACATGAGATATTTTCAAAATCCAAAATCAATAGAAAACTCAAAAAGAGCTTGTGTAAAAAGGGAAAATGATAGTACATCGGCTTGACAGTTATGGTATGCTAAAGATATGTAATGTTTAAAAGTATTAAACAGTCTTGCTGATGATGTGCCGATAGGTTTTTACACATTTAGTAGGTTTGTTCGGGATATAAACCTAAAATCTTTACTTACTTGTTTCGTGGGGAACATTACTTGGATATATAGGTAACCCCTTAAATCTTGTTTGAAAGATCTCTCTTTCTGAGATACTAGGTCTTTATACTTAGTGATATCTGGGGTATTATCCCGGGACTTCTGATTTTGCGGAAGCAATGGCCTAGTCCCCGGAGAATACTTTTCGCATTGCTTGAAATATAGCGCCGCCCTCAGCATAAAATGATAAGACAATAAAATTTCTAATCAATGCTCTTGTAAAAAAGATCCTCTAAAGGGGACCCACTAAAGTCGAACCGCCATCTCTCTGCTGAACGGAAGTTCTGACCTGAGCTCTCACGGTTTCATAATTTAACCCCTTACAGATATCATCTGTGGTATACTCACCTGTAAGACTGAATATTGGGATCTGGATACGGGAGTATATTCAAGAGGTGGGACACACGTATAAGTTTAAGTCTCTAAAACACTAAATCCGTATCCTGGACAGTTTGAAATGTGTGTGAGAATTTAAGTGGATCAGTATATCGACAATCTAAGCGAATTGTTTAATTCTGAATATGTAATTTAAGCTTAACGGTACTTGTGACTTGTTGAATAGCTTATATGATTCCTTAACACGCTCACCAAAAATATGTTTGTAAATAGTTTACTTTTACTGAATTTTATTTCTGCAATTCATTTCTAGTTTAGAAACTTTATTGAAAATTCAAAAAGATTTTACATTTCTGCCTTATTTTTCGACAAACCAAAGTGGAGAGTTGTTCTTCAGATTCGAATTGAAGCAGATGCAGGGAGATTCTAAGCTGGATGATGAGTTTGGAGCTAATCTTGTTAATTGAGAAAATGGAAAGTCAAAACAAGTTCATTAACTTGAAACTTGTAATTTTCAGAAAAGTTAATCAAATGTCAGTGTGAATTGTCCCAGATCAACCAACGTCATTAAGTTGGACTTGGTAGATAAATTGAGTAATCAGGGTCATTAATTTGGACCTGAATACTTGAGTGGATTTCTGTACACTGATAAAACCAACAAATGAGGTTGAATGGTAAGGTTTGATTGAAACTGTTATTATCATATATCTTATATTTAGGTAGAGATTGTGCAGGAAACAGGAATTAAGTTCCCTATGACAAAGAAAATGTCAAAGTTTGAACAAGAATTCAAGTTCCAGCTTATCGAGAGGGGAAGTCTGCGAAAGGGGGAGTCAGAATTCTGGATCAGCATTCAAAGGGGAGATTGAAGAATAGAGTTTGTAGATAAAAGATTAAAGGAAGCTTTTACAATGTCAAGACAATTTGGAAAAAGACAAAGACTAAAGACTCGACGCCAAAGACTTCGTCAACATCCAAGGGGGAGTCTGTTGGTGCATCTAGTGTCTGTTAACTTCGTCTTAATCGAGTCTTATATCTAGATAGGTTAAACGAGTGCACAACAGAGTTGAAATTAGGGTTTTATGTGTGAAAGTGGGTGATTCCGCTTGAAAGTGTCAATGTCCAGTTCAAGCGAAATCAACACATGTTATTTCGCTTGAAATGAATATTGACATGTTCAAGCGAAATCAGAACAACTATAAATAGGTGTGTGCTTGTGTCATTTGGAGCGAAATTAGATCATATGTTCTGAGCCGAGGTGTTGTCCGTTTGTCATTTGAACGTGTAAAAGCTCAGGAAATCGGTAATAGATAAGGATTAGAAAGGAACAAGCTGTGTTGACATCTTTTACATTGATTCCGCCTTTGTATTTGATGATGAACTACTTAGACTGACTATTTAGGGTCACACGACGATCCAACAAAAAGGCAGGAAAGACCATTACTCTAGTAAGATAAAATCTTATCTTACAGCAGTAGCAGATCCTTTCTTGCGTTTAGTAGGAACTACTGTGGGTTCTACATCATCATCATCTGCCCAAGTCAATTATAATCATCATTTAGTCATAAGCAAAAATTATTTTAACTGTACATTTAATAATCTTTCTTTGTGTTTAATTTAACTTTATGCTTCTTTTAATACAAACCTATAATGACCCACAGCAGATTGTATGAATTTCAAACAACTGTGATTAGACTGAAATATAAAGAGAGAATTAGAGTATATCACTTCAAAATTAAAAACTCAAAATTTCAAAATTGGAGTAGCAAAAAACACATACTTTAAACGATGTTGGAACAATGATACTGGAAACAACCGTAGAACAATCATCATCATCTGCACTAGATCATTCACAATCATCATTTAGTCACAACTCAGATAACAAAACTTTAGTAAAAATAAAAAACAAAAACACATACCATGATCAAGGCAAACCACATATCACCAAAAATTAAGCAAACAATCGGAAGATTCAAATCTCAAGCAAATGAAACCCTAATTTCAAAAAGAATAATCGGTGAACATATTCACAGATCAATAATCAATAGATGTTGTACTCACATCATCACCGTTAAGAAAAATCATCACAGATCTATAAACACACAAATCAAACCTCAAGATGAAAGAATCTTGTAAGAGAAACACCGCAGAACCCTTAGTCGGCGCCCCATCTCTCGATCTATCTCTCGAACGAAACCCTAGCAATGGTTACATGAAAAGACCCAAAACATAAAGGATTAGTATAAATAAGAGGAAATCATGGAAGTATTTCAATAAAAAAAAAGAAGAACAAACCTTTTGAATGAAGATAATCGATGAACAAAAAAAAGATTTTATGGTGGCGTCTGGAAGAAGATTAGGGTTTGGATAGAGAGAATGATCTCAATAATTGAATGATATAGGCCAAAATCTAATTTAAAGAGATGATAAAGGAAAAAAAAAAGGGGACGGAGCACTGTTGGGCGGGAAAATGGAACTGAGGATGCCCTAATCAAGTGACACGTGGCCCAAATCGCTTTCATTTATCATATATAATAGATTATATAAGCCCGTATGTGAGATAACTTGTCATGTGATTATATATATATATATAGGGAGGAGCTCATGCGAGAACCACCTTTATTGTGAGAACCGCGAGAACCAATGTGAACACAACCTAAAATAGCTAAAAAAAACCTAACCCCCACCCCCCCCCCCCAAAAAAAAACCTAAACCCCCAAAAAACCTAAAAAAATCTAAAAAAATTTTTTTGAATTTCTTAATATTTTTTATGTTAAAATCGCTACTTTTAGAAGCCAAAAAAAAAATTTTTTTTTTTTTTTTTAAAAACATTTTTTTTTTTTGCTTCGAAAAGTAGCGATTTTTTTATAAAAAAAATATTAAAAAATTCAAAAAAAAAATTGTGTGATTTTTAGCTATTTTTAGGCATTTTTGGTTGTGTTCACATTGGTTCCCGCGGTTCTCGCAATAAGAGGTGGTTCTCACATGATCTTCTCCCTATATATATAGGGGACCGCTAAAATGAAAACCACCTCTAGTTGTAAGAACCGTGAGAACTACACCGTACGGGGCGAGGTGGACCAAAAAATTTTTTCATAAACGTAGATGCGTGTATTATAAACAAATTTGTAAAAAAAATTCAAAAAAAAATGTCGTGTGTGTAGTTTTGAGCACCACAAGTTTGCGTTTACGGGTACCGTAAATTTGGTTTAAAATTTACGGTACCCGTAAACACAAACAAAACTACACACACGACATTTTTTTTTTTGAATTTTTTTTACAAATGTGTTTATAATACACGCATCTACATTTATGAAAAAAAAAATTGGTCCAACTCGCCCCGTACGGTGTAGTTCCCATGGTTCTTACAACTGGAGGTGGTTTTCATTTTAGCGGAACCCTATATATATATATATATATATATATATATATATATATATATATATATATATATATATATATATATATACTTTCTATAAAAGAAGAAATCTGAGTGACATAAGAAAAGCTGATGTGTCAGCATGAGAGGCTGTCCAACAATGCTTTTCTTATGTCATTATCGCATCATAATCCTTAATATATAAAATCACTTTAATTTTCAAAGGTCTGGCCCACATCTAGAAAATCACTTTAAAAAAATCAATTTAAACATCTGCCCACATCTACAAATGGGCAGCTGTTTATAAAATCACTTCAAACCTCTGCTCATATTCAAAATTTAAAATCAAAATCCTGGCTCCAAATTCAAAATTCAAACTACATATGAATCTGCCTCCCTATAAATAACATATATGAATTTGGCTCCACATTCAAATTTCAATTTATCTCTCTCCTTTATATTTGCGATCATATCTCTCTTACTCAAATGCATAGCTCTCATGATTGAGCCGGTTAATCTTCGATTACAGTTCTTTATTCCAATATCATTGTTCCAACATCGTTGTTTCATTGAAGCTCTGATTCACACACTCACCTTTGACCTCGGCTTTGCATATTCAGTCTGTTCATCTGCGATTACAGTTTTTTGTACTTCACGAAAATTTTCCAACATCGTTGAGGGTATGTTGTTTTCTCTGATTTTGAATCTTAAAATTTAACTGATCTGTTCTAATTCTCTGTTTATATTTCAGTCTAATCAGAGTTGTTTAAAATTCAAACAATCAGTTGCGGGTTATTTTAGGTTTGTGGATTCTTTTAAAATGTTGATATATGTTGATAATATTTATTTTAAGGTGTTCATATATTTCAGCTTTTTTTTCCGAGCGAGCAGCGGAGAGTTCTTCTGCACTGTTTTTGAAGTCTGAAGTGCAGAAAGTGGAGTACTTCGTTAAGCGCCGATGCTGTTCCAGGTTTTTTTGTATTTATTATCACTGATGATGTCCATTTTATATATTAGTTCTTCAATCAGCCTAATCATCAGCCTTTTATAGTGTTTAAAATGCATCTTTATGATAAATGAAGAAGTTAATGGTAATTATGAGAACCTGTTTTTTTTTTTTTTTTTTTTTTTTGTTCTTTCGGTTTCTTGATATTTAACTTTTTACTACGATTATTATATCCTTCTTTTACATGAGACTTGAAGAAATATACAAGTTAAAAATGCCAGCATACCCTTCTATAGGTTCTTATGATTTAAAGTATCACTTTATCAAGCAAGTTGAGGATCAAGTATATGAGGATAGGGCTACTGTTCAAGAGCTGAAGAAGTGTTTTGATGGACTACATCTTGGTCTGTTTACGAGAGACCAAGTGTCCAGAAACCTGATGGTCATGTCTTTCTGCACTTCAGACTTCAAAAATAGTGCAGAAGCTTTTCATCACGTTTTATTACCATTATATCCTTCTTTTACATCAGAGTTGAAGAAATATACAAGTTAAAAATGTCATCATATCCTTCTGTAGGTTCTTATGATTTAAAGTATCCCTTTATCAAGCAAGTTGAGGATCAAGTATATGAGGATAGGGCTACTGTTCAATAGCTGAAGATTATTAAATTTCGTTGTTCAGTTTTCAATGTAATTGTTGATCTATCGTCATATGTGATATGTAAATTTTAATTCTATTAATCTTTGTAGAGCATTTTATTTTTACTAATTTGAGCATCAACAGTTGTTAATGTTGATACCTGCTATTGTAAATGTTGAGTTGCTACTGTTGCCAACATCTGTTATTCCCAACAGCAGTTTCCAAAGAATATTCAACCATTAACACAATAGAAGTTCTGAACATTCTTAAAAAATAGACAAAAATCTTTAAAAGTCTGTTGAAAATAGTTGTTTTTAAAACATCTGTTTGGAAATGAAGAGGTAGTAGCCTTTGTTTGCCATGTAGATTATTGTTGGTCTTTAAATGAAGAGGTTTTTTAAAAAAAAATTGTGGCAGAGGTTTAAAATTTGTCCTTTCAGTTTCTTGATATTTAATTTTATAGTTTTCTCATGAAAATTTATTTTTTAAATGTTTTGCATTAAATGCCTGCTGATATTTAATATCAATTTATTCGTTTATGTTAAAAGTCTATTGAAAACAACTGTTTTCCAAACCTGTGTTTTACTAAAGACTGCTGACTTACTATTGTTGTATAAGATCTGTTGTTGCCTAACAGTGGTTTCCAAACACTGCTGAAGGGTATTGTCTGTTCTCATAGGTTCTGGTTAATCTGAGGACTGCTGAGTTACTAATGTTGCCTAACATCTGTTGTTGGCCAACAGTGGTTTTCAAACAACTGTCATCCATTATCAGAGCAGAGGTTGTGACGTGGACAGATGTTAGCCATCAGATCTTTGTAACTTCTGACACGTCAGCATTCACCTTTTCACTTTATAAACCCCTGTTTCATCCCCAAACAGAGGTTTTACTTTCGTCTCGAGTTTAAAATTTAGCGGAGCGGTTTCCACCTTCTTCTTCAACACTTCTTCGTCAACCTCTCGCAAGTTTCAATTCCGATCATGACTTTGATGATGAAAAATTCGCATAACTACCTGGCTATTTTTGAGAAAACCGAGAACAATACTCTCTGTCATTCAATGATTGATGTTCTTACATCATCAAAATATAAGGTCATTCTTACCGCCGACGCACCCAATTTCCAAGAGACACTTCGCGATTTTTGGGCTAATGCGAATATTGAAGAACAAAACAATGTGGCCGTAAGTATAACTTCAAAAGTTGGAGGTGAATCGGTTGCCATTACCCCCAGTACCATATCAACAACATTTGAGGTAAACGACTTGGCAGGTAAGACCTTTTTGCCGAAAAATGAGATTCAAACATACTTGATTGGGAGGGGATACGATGGACAGTTGAATCAGGCAACTATGTTTAAAGGTAATTTTCCACCACCAATGAAATTCTTGTTCCATACTCTCTTAATCTGTCTCTCAAATAAAACTACTTCTTTTAATGAAATACCTTTGAAAATTCAGTCATTAGGGTATTCAATTTTGACAAATACTAATTTTAACTACTCCCAAGCATTGTTTGTTGATTTGGTTGCAAATTTAAAAAACATTAAAAAGGGCAAAACTGCTGCTATTAAAAAGGGGAAAACTGTTGCGCTATTAAAAAGGGGAAAACTGCTGGTTTTCTTATGTTTCCTAGACTATTAAGCTACTACCTGCAAAAACATGTTTCTCAAAAAAGCTTTTGAAAAAGGTGAAGCTATTAAAATGAATAGTCTAACATCTGAAACTTTTACTCGCCTTATGGCTAAAGAGTCAGATGTTTTCAAAACTGAAGCAGAGGGGAATGAGGAAATTTTAGATGAGTCCACAACTGCTCCTCAAACGTCTGTTGCTGAGCCTACTGCTCTTGGTGATCACAGCACTACAACCACTTCTGTGAAACCCCCACCAACAAAACTCAAAAAGACCAAAACAAAATCCAAAAAACCCACCGAAACCAGCAAAATGGGTCCTCTGGAAGATGAGATCCCAGAGGTTAACCCCGTGACAACACAGATGTCACTACAAACCACTATTGCTACTTCCTCACAACATGTGAAAAGATCTCAACCCATAAACCAAACTCCTCATGATTCCTCACAAAAGGAACATGTTGTATTCACAGGCACACCACAATATGATGTCATACCCTCATATGAGAGTATACTTAAAAGCCCTTCTCCCGCAGCAATGTCTCTTTCGACAGCAATCCCTTCATCTTCCATTCCACCAAAGTTTGTAACACTGCTTCAAGCTATTGACATTCAGACTAATAGCAATCCCTCTCACGAACACTTTACTGACAGTTTAACTTCAACAATAGCTATGTCTGAACCTTTTCAATTACCTAACCCAGAAATAGTTGAGGAGGCTACACCTCTTGAATTTCAGCAAATTCTTGATGGTATTTCAAGTGGAGCAGCTACTATAAATGTCAAATCCACTGATTTGCATTTGGACAGTAGTTTCATCAGTCAGACTCCCTTGAAGGCAACCACTGTTGTGTCTATCAAGGTATCCACTGGTGAGTTCAAGTTAACCATGGGTGAGATCACTAAGGTAACCACTGATGCAGAGGGAAGTCCCCAGAACCAAGAACAAGGGGCATCTGCTAATGAAAATTTGGAGATACCTCCCCTTTTAAAAGCAGATACAACCACCTCTGGTGGGAATTCAGATGATCCTATTAAGTTAGGTGATGGATGATGTGCGTTGAAGTGTTATATATATTAGGTGTATATTTTAAGCCCTTTTAACACTTATTTTTAGCCAAGTTTTAAATTTATAAAACACGATATTTTACTAACACTAAACACACATATGGGCAAGTGCACCCATCGTGAGCGTAGTATAGCGTTGGTAAGATACCGAGGTCGTCCAAGGACACAAGAGCTTTTAGTACCGGTTTATCCTCAACGTCTAATCAAAATAAAAAGGTTAGAAAAATGTTTTAAACTAAGAAAAATAAAAACTAACTAAAATGCTGAAAATAAAAATAAAAACAGATAGACAAGATGAATCACTTGGTTCCGACTCGTATCTAGTATAACCTTTGATTATTTCCGCACTTTTGCACATAATTAAGAGATTATCTTAGTTATTGTAGTAGGCCCCTCTTTTGAAGGTAACGTTACCCTCACCCCAGTAGTTTGAGTCAGCAAGGATACAATCCTAAAAGGGTGGATTATTGGAAGATAATGAATTAAGTTATTAATGCAATATTATGGTAGGCCCCGCTTTTGGCGGTGACGTTACCCTCGGCTAAGTAGTCTGAGTCAGCAGGGATACAGTCCTAAATAGCCGGGTTATAGTATTAATAGTAGTTAACTTATGATTTGGACCCCCGCCATCCAATACCGTGAAGTATTGAAGGAGGTCCTACTAAATTTGACCCAGGTCCATTGCAGGACCTCTAAACGCTGAACAATGGCAAGACCTTTACCAAACCGTTCCCTTAACCCCCGACCAGGTAGCCAACATACCTCCATATAGACCGTGGAGATATGAATGGTGAAAATCTTTTATTTTATATAGACAGTAAAATAATGCCAAGACACCACAGACAAACGATAAGGAAATATCACCTTCAACATAAGTAACTAGTTATTAAAGTCATTAATACAAAACCAAATAAAAAGTGCAAAAGATTAGAAATAAAAAGTATTATACTAGACACTTTGTCTTCACCAAGTGATGTAAGAGACTTAGGCAAACATGGCCTTGATTGTCAAGAACTCTTACGATCAATCTTGGATCCCGAGACGACTCACACACTCTACGATGGACAATGGATGATGGTGGTGGATGATGGTGTTGTGATGGTGGTGGGTGGTGGATGAAGTGTGAGAGAGGTGGTGTGCCAAGGGATGAGTTGAAATGAAACCAAGCACTCCTATTTATAGGCTGAACAGAAGGCTGGGCACGCCCCCGTGTCCGCTGGACACGGCCCCGTGCCTGTCTGACACTCTCTCTCTTCATTAATTGTAATTCGCAATTACAATTAATGCGCCTGCTGTACTTTCGCCACGCCCCCGTGTTCACTGGGCACGGCCCCGTGGTGGGCAATAGAAGCTTCTATAGGTTTGTCTTTTCTGCTGCTTCTTGGGCATGGCCCCGTGCTGGCTGAGCACGGGGCGTGTTCAGTCTTCTGCCTTCTCTATTTTGCTTGGGAAGATGCCGTTGAGGGGTCGGGCAGTCCACTTATGTTCCTTTCCTTGTATTTATGTTGGATTTAGCTGTCTTTTTGCTTCTTTTGTGTTTTTGAGCTCATTTAATCCTGAAAATACAAAAGGAAGACAAAAACACTCTTTTTCCAATATTAGTACTTAAAAAGGATTAGTTTTATGCCTCATTTGATGTAATTTATATGTTGCATTTTACACACATCAAATACCCCCACACTTGAACTTTTGCTTGTCCTCAAGCAAAACTCTTTAATATGTGGCTTACACTCCCAAATGGAATGGGTAGAAGAGAAGGTTTTGACTTGTCGTAGAGTGTTGGGAATCCAAGATCTTTTTGGGTTTTTTTTTTATATATTTACAATCCTATTCGTAATGATTTATTTAGAACGTTTCATAGGAGAAATTACTTATTTGGGCATAACATGCCTTTTTAAAATTCCATTTATATACAAGTTCACATACCTCACGGGAGAAATCACTCACACTCGGCCGAAGGTGTATTTTTAGTGAATCACTCGAGAGCGGCATGGAACTTATTCCTACCATAAGCTTGCCAAGCAATCAATCCTCCTCCTTTTTAACTTTTATACATTTGTAAATATCAAGAGGGCTTTGTGGGTTAAGGGTTAGGCTTGGGTTAAAGGTAGGTGGTTGGGATAGTGGTTAGTAGAAAAAGGGCGAAAAGCGTAACAAGTGTCGGTTTTCGTAGGACTTTCTATTTTTTGTAACTTTTATTTTGATGAAGCTTTTATTCAAACAAAGTTATTTTTGATGAACTTGTTTGTTTATCTTTTGCTTCATCATCAACACATATATATATATATATATATATATATATATATATTTTGAAAGATCATACGAAAAAACCGAACTTGTTACTAAAACAAAGGGTTAAAAAATAAAAAAGGTTTTGGTGGGTAAAAGGATTTTGGTTTGGGTGATGAAATGAAAAGGTTTAGGCTCAAAGGGGCTAACTAGGGGGATTTTTTGGTAGGTGGTAAAAGAAAAGGAAAAATAATGGTGTAGAAATAAAAAGGGTTAGTCCTAATGCCTCCATCATTTACTTACTCGGGTTTAAGTTGATAAGGACCGGGAATGTATTGTCATGGCAAGTTCTAGAGTCGTAAGAACCAAGCGGCTATTCACACAAGAAACGAAAAATGAGCATTTAGTCTAATGATATGTAATTGTATGCTCAATAAAGGCTCAAAACTCACTTTTGTGGGAATGGGTTTTTATGTGATCAAGTATATATAATCAAATTTTAACTAAGTTTGCCATGCCTTTTCATAATTTTCTTATGTTGGTTCTTTTTATCACTACGCTATCGGTTGTAAATTCGTAAAAATATAACCTTTTTGAGAACTTGAATTTCCCGAGTTAAACCTAGACAAGTAAAAAACAATGAAATTTTTGAAAAAATTTGGGGTGATTAGCGGTTCCAATAGAGTTTTGTGTAAGGCTTGTATTTAGGACTTGCAAAATTCAAGGTTTTAGCATCCCCCCCACACTTAAATTACACATTGTCCTCAATGTGTCCCAAAAATAAATTTTTAGGTTGATTAGATGTGTAAAATGGTGTTAAAAGCAAAGATTTATGTTACTGGTAGTCTGGACACGGCCCCGTGGGGACCGGACACGGCCCCGTGTTCAGGTGCCAGTAACAGAAATTAAAGAGAAGAAACAGAAGTCTGGACACGGGGGCGTGTCTGGTGAACACGGCCCGTGTCCAGTTACCTGAACTGGGCGTTTTTCTGCAGGGGGTTCAGCACGGGGCCGTGTTGGTTGGACACGGCCCGTGTTGAACCTTCTGTAATGGAGATTGATGCCGGGTTGCCTTGTTCTTGTGCATGAGGTCATTTTTCTCGTTCCCCTTTTCATCCCTTACCACCATGAGTGTGTTTTATTCCTGAAAATTAAAACTAACTAGAAAACATAAAAATTAATCTAAATTAAACTAAGGATAGTTCCGCGGAATGCCTCCGTGGTGCGCCACGTTTATAAGGGTCCTTGGCTAGACCTAAAGCCGGTCATATGTCACCCAAGTGGGATGTATTGCATCCCATGTTACACCGTCGGAGAGCATCATCCAAGCTTGAGTCTATGACCTGCATGTAGTTGACCGGGTCTTCGTCCTCAATTCTTTTTCCACATTCAAATTTCACCTCCTTATCCCCAAACTTCAATGTTAACGTTCCATCATTCATGTCTACCACCGCTTGGGCGGTGGCTAGAAATGGCCTCCCGAGGATGGGAGGGACATCGGTGTCTTCTTCCATGTCTAGGATGACAAAGTCGGTTGGGAAAACGAAGTTGTCAACTTTTACCAATAGATTCTCAGCGACACCTTGTGGAAATTTGACGGATCTGTCGGCGAGTTGTATGCTCATCTTTGTAGGGCTTGTTGTTCCTAGGCCGAGTCATTTGAACATCGATGTGGGCATGAGGTTAATGCTAGCCCCAAGATCTGCTAATGCATTATGAACGGGAGACTCCCCAATCGAGCAAGGAATTGTGAAGCTCCCGGGATCGATTTTCTTTTGTGGAAGTTTGTTGAGCACTAAGGCGGAGCATTCTTCGCCTAAGTTAACTAATTGCAATGATTCAATTTTCCTTCTGTTTGTGAGGAAATCCCTCATAAATTTTGTGTATTTAGGCATTTGGGTTAGGACCTCGATAAAAGGAATATTAACATGCAATTGTTTTAGTAAATTTTCAAATTTAGCGAATTGCCCATCGGTCTTTTGACGATTTAACCTACCGGGGTACGGAATTGGAGGAGTCTTGGTGGGCTCTTGAGTTGGTAGAGAAGCCTTTTCTGACGCAGGAGGAGTCACAGGTTGGCTAGATTGGCTTCTTTCATTTTGGCGGCAATGGAGCATCCTCGGGACCCACGGTTCGATTTCTTAATGTGATGAGATGTACTTGTGCCTTCGGGTTGGTTTCGGTATTACTAGGTAACGCGCCTTGTGGTCTCTCGGAGAAATTTTGAGCTAGTTGATTTAATTGTTTTTCAACGTTTTGAATGCTAGCTTGTTGATTTCTAAAATTCGATTCCAATTGTTGAAATCGATCCGAGTTTTTCTTTTCAGTGTCAGAGATGAGGCGAGATACAGTATCTTCAAGCCTTTCTCTTCCACCTTGTTGTTGAGAGAAATTTTGTGGTTGTTGAAAATTAGTTCGTTGGTTTTGTTGGTTACTACTATTGCCGGGATCTCTCCAACCAAGATTTGGGTGGTTACGCCATCCTTGGTTGTAGGTACCCGTTGGAGGACCCGACGGCCTAGGTCTGTTATCAATGTAGTTTACCGTTTCTGTTTGTTCATCTAATTCTTTCATACAACTCCAATTTTCATGTGACCCACCACACCCTTCACTTGCCATAACCGAGGCCGTTTTTGTCATTTCTAGCTTTTTGATTTTCGAAGAGAGGGCCTCGATTTGGGCTTGTAAAGAGGTGCTTTCATCAACCTTATGGGCGCCCGGGGCAATAGATTTATTACCTCGGGGAGTGTGCCATTGAAAATTGGTTTGAGCAATTTCCTCAATTTGGTTATATATTTCATTTGGGCGACGATTACCTAAAAGTCCCCCGGAGCTTGAATCAAGTGTTTGTCTTGTGTGTGGCAACAACCCATTGTAGAAAGTGGATACTTGTTGCCACACCGCTAGACCGTGATGAGGACACTTTCTTAGAAGCTCCTTGAACCTTTCCCAAGTTTCATATAAGGATTCCCCATCCTCTTGTGAGTATGTATTAATTTCAGTCATTAATTTAGCCGTTTTAGCAGGAGGGAAATACTTATATAAAAACTTTTGGGCAAGTTCATCCCAAGTGTTTACCGAGCCAACTGGGAGGGTGTTAAGCCAAGCCTTAGCTCGGTCTTTTAGTGAAAATGGAAACATTCGAAGGCGGATGGCGTCATTTGATGCTCCATTGATCCGAAAGGGATCACATATTTCTAAGAAATTAGTAATATGCAGATGGGGATCCTCGTCCGCAAGCCCATGGAAGGTTGCGGAGTTTTGGAGCATTTGTATCAAATGCGGCCGAAGTTCGAAGTTATTGCCTTCGACATTTGGTGCATTGATAGCGGCGCCGAGATTGCCTACGGTGGGTCGTAGGTAATCCATCAGGGTACGTTGATCCGCCATTGGAAGTGGGTCCCCCGAAACTTTCTCTTGATTTTTGGCTTTAAGTCTTTTTCTGGGAAAGCGTTCGGGTTCTTCTAGAGGTTCTTTTATGTCTCTACTAGAACTGGAGCTCATGCACTACGTAGGAGGTTCAAATGTGGCGCCTAGGTTCCAAGTCCTGCAATAAAAACAGAAAAGAACGTTGGTCAGAATATTCACCACGGCCCCGTGCTCAGCGAACACGGCCCGTGGTCAGAGGTACAGTGATTGTTTTCTGGATCCCTGTTACGGGGAGTTGGACACGACCCCGTGTTGCACCGACACGGCCCCGTGTTCAGCTCTCTGTAACTCAGAAAATAAAAACTGCCAGTGATGATGTTGGGCACGGCCCGTGTCTGATCGGGCACGGCCCGTGCTGAGCTCTGCAGAAGCTGAAAAACTAAGAAAATCCTAAAAATTAAAAGGAAAAAAATAAAAAATGATTAGGCCGTTGATTCCTAACTTTCTTAAAATCCTTGTATCCCCGGCAGCGGCGCCAAAAACTTGATGTGCGTTGAAGTGTTATATATATTAGGTGTATATTTTAAGCCCTTTTAACACTTATTTTTAGCCAAGTTTTAAATTTATAAAACACGATATTTTACTAACACTAAACACACATATGGGCAAGTGCACCCATCGTGAGCGTAGTATAGCGTTGGTAAGATACCGAGGTCGTCCAAGGACACAAGAGCTTTTAGTACCGGTTTATCCTCAACGTCTAATCAAAATAAAAAGGTTAGAAAAATGTTTTAAACTAAGAAAAATAAAAACTAACTAAAATGCTGAAAATAAAAATAAAAACAGATAGACAAGATGAATCACTTGGTTCCGACTCGTATCTAGTATAACCTTTGATTATTTCCGCACTTTTGCACATAATTAAGAGATTATCTTAGTTATTGTAGTAGGCCCCTCTTTTGAAGGTGACGTTACCCTCACCCCAGTAGTTTGAGTCAGCAAGGATACAATCCTAAAAGGGTGGATTATTGGAAGATAATGAATTAAGTTATTACTGCAATATTATGGTAGGCCCCGCTTTTGGCGGTGACGTTACCCTCGGCTAAGTAGTCTGAGTCAGCAGGGATACAGTCCTAAATAGCCGGGTTATAGTATTAATAGTAGTTAACTTATGAGAGGATCAAAGAGTTTGGACCCCCGCCATCCAATACGGTGAAGTATTGAAGGAGGTCCTACTAAATTTGACCCAGGTCCATTGCAGGACCTCTAAACGTTGAACAATGGCAAGACCTTTACCAAACCGTTCCCTTAACCCCCGACCAGGTAGCCAACATACCTCCATATAGACCGTGGAGATATGAATGGTGAAAATATTTTATTTTATATAGACAGTAAAATAATGCCAAGACACCACGGACAAACGATAAGGAAAGATCACCTTCAACATAAGTAACTAGTTATTAAAGTCATTAATACAAAACCAAATAAAAAGTGCAAAAGATTAGAAATAAAAAGTATTATACTAGACACTTTGTCTTCACCAAGTGATGTAAGAGACTTAGGCAAACATGGCCTTGATTGTCAAGAACTCTTACGATCAATCTTGGATCCCGAGACGACTCACACACTCTACGATGGACAATGGATGATGGTGGTGGATGATGGTGTTGTGATGGTGGTGGGTGGTGGATGAAGTGTGAGAGAGGTGGTGTGCCAAGGGATGAGTTGAAATGAAACCAAGCACTCCTATTTATAGGCTGAACAGAAGGCTGGGCACGCCCCCGTGTCCGCTGGACACGGCCCCGTGCCTGTCTGACACTCTCTCTCTTCATTAATTGTAATTCGCAATTACAATTAATGCGCCTGCTGTACTTTCGCCACGCCCCCGTGTTCACTGGGCACGGCCCCGTGGTGGGCAATAGAAGCTTCTATAGGTTTGTCTTTTCTGCTGCTTCTTGGGCACGGCCCCGTGCTAACTGAGCACGGGGCGTGTTCAGTCTTTTGCCTTCTCTATTTTGCTTGGGAAGATGCCGTTGAGGGGTCGGGCAGTCCACTTATGTTCCTTTCCTTGTATTTATGTTGGATTTAGCTGTCTTTTTGCTTCTTTTGTGTTTTTGAGCTCATTTAATCCTGAAAATACAAAAGGAAGACAAAAACACTCTTTTTCCAATATTAGTACTTAAAAAGGATTAGTTTTATGCCTCATTTGATGTAATTTATATGTTGCATTTTACACACATCAATGGATTAAAATACCAGGATTTGACGGACAGGATATCTAACTTGGAAACAACTGTTGCTGATATGAAATATCAATTGAAGCAGTTGGTGGATGCTTTCAAAAGTCGACCTTCTCATCAGCAGTTATGCCAAGAGCTTTGGAATTCGGTACAACCCATTCTTGCAGCTCAAAGGGAACTGGCTGAGATTCAACTTAATTCCCACGTGAAGCTAATTAGAGTTATGGTTGAAGCAAGATACAAAGACACACAAGCTGACATCAAGGGCATAAAATAATGCATTGGAAAGTAAACTGGTACTACCCCTGCACCTGTGTTTGAAAAAGACGATGAAGATGATGCTGAAAAGAGGGAAAAGGATTCCATGAAAAACTTTGGCAAACCAACACCAAGGAATCAGCCAAAACAAAATCCAAAGCCTGCGAAGCAAACTTCTGCAAAATCTCCTGGAAAATCTTATACTGGTAACAAAAAGGGAATTGATGATTCCGTTAACAAACAGACAGATAAGGAGATTGAACGAAAGCAGAAGAGGAAGTATAGAAAAGAGGAAGATGAAGTGCTCAACATTGGAAATTCAAATAGAGAAAAATCACACAAACACAATGAATCTCCTATTGTCATATTTCCTAAACCAATATCACCACCAGAAAAACCAACCACTGCTGCGAAACTTAAAACCACTATTGAACCTAAGAAGTCAGATTCTGATACACCTAAAACAAAACTCTCACTAGAAAAACCACGTGTCAAAAAGCAGAATACAAAATCCTCATCGCCACTGCCAACCTCCACTGAAACAATTGTTGATGCAACAAATGTTTCAGCATATGTTAAGACAACAACGGTTGAGACACTAGTTGTTTCAACAGTTGTTAGTCAATTCACTGATTCTACCCAATTTCAATTCCCATCACAATCAACCCTTACAGTCATAGCACCTTTTTCTTCCCTAACTCCTCCTTCTCCAAAATCTGTTTACACAAGAAAGAGAAAATTCATGGTGCATGAAGAAGAGAAGGAAGAAAAAGATATACCCGCACCAATTCCGTTATCAGCTACTCCATTCATTAAAACTTCACCCAAACCATTCGTCCCACCTCCATCAACAAAGATCAACCCATTGGCAGTAACTTTCCCTTTGGAACTGCTTGCAGTTCAAGATGAAATGACTCAATTTTACACAGAGGATGATCCATCCAAAAGAACCTTCCCATCTCTTCAGGGATTCGAAACTCCAAATAATATTTATGAATAACTGAAGCTAAAGGGCAAGCAAGCAGAAGATAAGGCAAATGAAGATTGTAAAGGGCTAGGAGACATTAAGTTATCAGCTCGCATGCAACATTGGCTTGGTGAAGTCAAGAAGTTGGAAGATTTTGCTAGAGACCTGAGTAAGAATATGTCAAATCTGTCAACAAATGCTGAGCTAGAAAAGACCTTAAGGAATGATTTCTTGAACACTATCATGGAAACCAAGCCCTACGAAGCCTATAGGTCTGATTTCAAAGACTGGCCCCTTGAGGCTCTTAATGAGGAAGTTAATAGAATTGAAAAGATGAATAAAGATCCTCAAATGCCAAAATCTGCTCCCAACTGGAAACAATACAAAAAGGTTGAAGTGGATGAAGTGTTGAAGTATAAGAGAATGAAGGCAGAACTTGTAGCTAAGGTTGGGACTGCTAGACAAATTGGAAAATGGACTAGGCAGTATATTGATCGAGCTTACAGTAAGTTAGAAGAGCGAAGAAAGACAGATCCATCCCTTCCTAAAAAGCCAGTATACAAAGATGAAACGACTGTTATACGTCAGCAGATGTATCCATCGCTGCCTTTAACCAAAGAAAAAGACAACAACTGATGGATGAGGAAGATGAAAATAGGTATGCTGAGTACAGAAAAGAGTCTATCAGAAATCAGTTACAATATGGATTGGATGATGTTTCGTTGCAACTACAAGCTCAATTTGCTCAAGCATTTCAGAAGTTGGCAAGCAGGCCTCAATCACCAAACTCCTCTCAAATAAAACATCTCCCAAGAAACCCATCAGATCCAAAAATAGTAAAGTGGAAGTCTGACAAACAGACCCATGAATTGAATTTGATCAAGTCTGATGGTAGTGTTGAAAAGATATCAAGGGAGAATGCACTTGGTCTGAATCCAGTTAACCTCCAAGATCTTTTTAACCTTCAGCTTGATAGCGATGAAAATGATACTGATTCCTTGGATTTGAGCTCCAATTCAAAGGGCAAATCCGGGAAATGTTGATGAGAGAATAAAGATCTGCTGATTTCGAAAATCTGCTGATTCCTTGATTTAGTTTTGCTGAAAGTTTTTGAGGCAGGTGATTGTGTGTTTGTAGTTAACGTTTGTTGAACCTTAAGTTGTATTCAAATTCTATTAAGTACGTATGTCTATAAACAGTTTATATTGTCTTTTTGGGTAAATAGTTAAATTGTATGTAACTGATATATTAACCGATAATCTATGTTTATAGTTGTCTTTTAGCTATAATAGATAACACGTTTTGGTACAATAGCTATGCACGTATCTATTTGTTCTATTAATATGTGTTATGCATGCTTGTCTAAGAAACGACCCGTGTTTGTAGGTCTCATTTTTAATGAGAGTACTAAATTCTTTGTTAATAACATTATTCTCTTAACATCTGTTTACTAACCTTTTTAATTTCTGTTGACTGACCTTTTTAACATGGGTTGACTAACATGCATATCTGTGTACTACCTATCCATCTGGCAAGCTCTGTTGGAGATAATGGATAACAGTTTTTAGGAAAGTATGTTGGAAAGCAACAGAGGTTTTTAACAGTTAATAGACAACAGTGGTTTGCTATCAACATAATGGAATTGTTGTTGAATAAACCTATTGACCATTAGTTTACATCAATTTTGTAAGTCTGCACTAAATATTTTTTTACTCTCTGTCAATATGTGTTATGCATGGTTTTCTAAGAAACGACCCGTGTTTGCACACGGGTCTTACCGCTAGTATATATATATAGGGGAAGGATCCACTAAAAAGTGAGTTTTGCCTAAGTAGCCTAAGAAAGATTGTGATGAAGACATGTGGCACTCCTAATAAGTAGGAATAAAGGGCATTTTAGTCCTTATAAATAGGAGTGAAAATGACATGTGCCACCCCTTTTGTTTTTTAAAAATAAAAAAAAATCTAGTACAAAAAAATCTAGTACAAAAAAATATAGCACAAAAATGTAGTACAAAAAATATAGCACAAAAAAAAATCTAGTACAAACAAAATATAGCACAAAAAAATTCAGCAAAAAAATGGAGTACAAAAAAATCCAGCACAAAAAATTGAGAAAAAAAATTAAGACAAAAAATTCAGCACAAAAAATATAGTACAAAAATCCAGCACAATATACAACATAAAAATACAATACATTTTAGTGGGTTTTTTTAGTATTCATATTTTATATAGTAATATGGTACTCAAATTAAAGATAAAAATACGCTCGATTTTACGGTGAAATTTTTATGAAAAATAATGTCGTATAAAAATGTTATGAACGTTTAAAAAATGTGGGTGGAATATGCATGTGCATTGCATGTGGAGAGAGAAAATCCATAAATAAGATTTCCCCACTATACCCTTGCACTCCTTTCTCCTACACTTTTTATCTTAACAATTGATTTGAAAAATGAATGGTTAAGATTCCTTCTCATCCTACTTAGACAAAATAAACTTTTTAATTGATCTTACCTATATATATATATATATATATATATATATGAGAGAGGCATTCCATAACTAAAATAAACGTGTCGCATCTTAGTGATTTTCTACACTTCTATAAAATCCTTTGTACAAAAACTGCCCCATACACATGTATATATGTTTTTTACAGTCAAAACTTTTATATATTATATAGAAACCGGGGCAGCAAAAAGCTACAAAACCCGGCAAAACAAAATTATAAAATTACATTCCGAATATTAAAACCACACCATCTATCCCAATTTAAAGCATTAAACTTAGATCTACATTTAACCCATACACATCATGTATGTGTAACATGTTATACATTGAATTCATATGATAATTACAAATTTTAAATCAAATTATCTGTTATAGATATCCATTCAGAAAGGAAACCAACATGTTTGTATGTTTTTCGGAATAAAATCAAACTTCAAACGAATATAATATAATACAATAAACGTGAAACAAAGCTTGAACAGAAAATGTGAACACATAGTGGAGGTCCTTAAAAACCTTTAGATGATCTAAAATCTTGATATACTAGCGTTTAATCGAAACAAGAAACGAAGAAATGACAAAAGTGAAAAACATCTTTTTGAAATAAATATCAAAAGACATGTACCTTTTCTTGACCCAATGCACTTTGAGGGTTTGGTTTCATATGTTTACATTATGTTCTTGATTTTAAACATTTTATTTTATTTTATCTTGATTTAGTAATTCATTTTCTGTAAATATTAAATAATAACCAACATAGCATCATTCTTTCTCCATTTCGAGAGTAAATTTAACTACTAGTATATAACATTTTTTATCACCCGAAATCCCAACATTACGATTCCATTTTTGTCTAAATTTATTCGTAATGATAGATATTAATAGGACAACACACGGTGAATTTCTACACTATTATGGTTATTGTAAGGGAACATTTGTATACGTATTTTCTAAACTCATAAAATATCATATTTTTTTTGAAGTCATATTTTAAGAGTGTTATAAATTATGTATTGAAAATATGTATCTTAGAAAAATATAATATTTTATTCAAGGTTTTAGTATGAAATATAAGATATTCAACACTATAACAAAGTTGAATGAAGACAAGAGTACAAAAGAAAAGCATCACATATGACCAAACGGATTCAAGTGTTTCTTTGTCTCCATTTCTTGTCAACATCAACAAAAACAAATTACAAACCCTAGACAAATCAAAAGGGCCAGAAAATAAAAAGGTAAAAAAGAATAAAGAGTAATTTTTATGTCCCCTTGATGTCACCTTTTGTCATTAACTCGGCCATCCATCAAGCTTTCTTTTTCGTGTACAAACTTACAATAAAAATGTTCTTTCGGGTCGGAGGTTTAAATTACGGCTTCTGATGAATTTTCACATCTTCGTTGTGTCAAGAATCTCTCGGCATCAAGGACTCTTTAAATTATAGCAATTCTTTTCATAACATATTTTAAGATAGTGTTCATTTACAGAATGAAATAGAATCTTGATGGAATTGAAATTGAGCAATAACAAAACAATAAAATCTAAATTTCAATTCCATCTAGATTTCATTCTACTATGTAAAACAAACATACCTAAATTCCAAATCAAAATTTCTTTTGTTAAAACGGATAACATAAGTAACAAAATCTACATTCCAATTTTCTCTGGATTCCTTTGTATGGTGTAAAACGAACACATCCAAGGTTGGAGGGTGTGGGGGTCGTCCCCAGCCCGTCTCCCCTCCGACGCCACACCAGCCCCCATTTCCCATCCACCGGCGTCGTCCTGCCCGTCTCCCCTCCGACGATTGAGACGCCCCACTAGAAGACAAAACCATCCTCATACACACATATACATACAACTAATATATATATTTTAGGTCCATCCCTCATTTCCTTAGTTTCATCCCATTTGCCTCATACTCACACCCATCCTACGTGGCGCTTACGTGACGGATCATCCTCCGAGGATGGGCCTCTACAATGCCGCATAGCCTAAATTCCAAATAAATTTCAATTTCTATACAAATTTCAATTTCGATTTCATTACATTCTATGAAACAAAAGTTACCTAAGATCATGTTTCTATTATAGATTCATATTTTTTCCATTGCTTGCTTAGGGTGACGATAATGTTGTTTCAACGAGTTGTTTTTATTTAAATCGATTGTTTAAGGTTGGTTTCTTTATCTTGTAATCATTAGTATTTGTCAACTTCGTTAAAGGTTGATTCTTTTCTAATATATTTCACTTTTGGGGATATAATAATATAAACAAAGTTGCAAAATCAACGCTAAATCCATACCTGATCCTTCATGTTTTAATATTATGTAATAAAATAGCTTTCTTTCAAAATTGATTATTTACATATTTTAAGATTCCAAGCGACTCGTCATGTCATGGAACATACCTATGAAATATCCACTGTTGTGGTGGAATAAACTTTTAGGTAAATATAAACGACAAATTTGGATCACTGACGGATGAAAGTCGACCTGAGAAAATTTCCCTTGTGGGAATTGAACCCAGGACCTCCTGGTCATGAGTCTTATCCTACCCTAAGATGTTACTAGGCTATAATGTTATGGGCGTGTAAATATAATATATAAATGATAGTTATTAAAAGCCATTGTTACATCTTGTGCTAAAAAAGATACATGTGGGAACCGGTACCGGTTTGTAACCTGAAACCATATTGAAACTGGTTGGGAAGAACTAGTTCGGAATCTACCTTGACCATAGGGTCGAAATCGGGCTATAACCCTATACTTTAAAACCGGCTTGAACCCGGTAAACTTGATCTGAACTGGTCAAAAAATTGTTCCTTTGACTTTCTTCAACCCACTTCCAACCTGAATCGGCTCTAACAAAGAATCGCATGTTTGATTTCTTACACAATCAAAGTCATTTGGATATGTGTCAATAAACAAAAATCACGGCGCCAATTGTTTGTCAAATACATATCTGAAAACTATGAAAATTGTTTTTAGCGGTCACATGATACCATTCCTCAAAGTGTAGATCAGCTCACGGTACCAGATGTTGCAATAACCGGACCACTCTAGCGCTAAATGTGTACATGTCATGTGTCTGACATTCGAAACAACCACCATTACTGGTGTGTATCGTGCGACCCTACTTTGGTCTAAGAGTGTCCCTCACTCATGTCTACTGAATAGGGTCGAGACTAGTTAACTAGACTGAAAGTAAAATGTGAACAGTCAATTTGTATCCATGTCTAATGTTCTCTTTATTTTTAGTTTGGTTTTTTGTTTGGACAATAATTTATAGCAAGTGATGGATTATTGGACAATTCCCACACTGGCCCAACCCAGTTCCGGGTCCGATTCCAGACCTGGCCCAACCAATTCCTGATTGGGTTTTACGCATGGTATTCGGTCTATGTAGGTTTGGCCCATCTAGTCCTGATCCAGCCCAAATCCTTTTTCACAACAATGCTGCAGCCATGATGGAGATTGGAGAGTGCTTCAAAATCCACACAACTCTCTTTAACATAATCTGTTTTATATACATACATTACACATTTTATAAAGAGTTAAATGCCATCTTATGCCTTGTGGTTTGGGCCATTTTGTCCATTTAGTCCAAATATTTCTTTTTTTTCCCGTGGGTTCAAAAAGATTTCACCGTTGCCATTTTAGTCCACTGGGTTAAATTTATCCATTTTTTCTGTTAACCAAAAGGGCAATTCTGTCATTTTATATGTATTCTGTTAACTAGAAAGGCAATTCGGCCATATAAAATGAACGATTCACTCTCCTCTAGGGCTGTAAACAAACCGAACGAACACGAACAAGACCTTGTTCGTGTTCGTTTGTTAAAAAATATATGTGTTCGCGAACCGTTCACGAACACTTATCGAACGGGATTTTATGTTTGTGTTCGTTTGTTAAGGAAATGAACCTGTTCGTGTCCGTTTGTGTTTGTTTGTTAATTTTAGGCAATGAACGTTGATGAACACAAATGAGCACAAACTAATGTTCATGAACACAAATGGAAACAAACGAACACAAACAATCGTTCATGAACAGAATATATAATACACTGACACTTATTAGATATTTAATTTGTCAGAATTTTGATATATTTAAATAAATATAAAAACTAAAAAAACTAATGAACTCTCGAACACAAGCAAACACGTTACCGAACGTTCATGAACATAAACGAACGAACGCAACCTCTGTTCATGTTTGTTCATTTAACTAAACGAACGAAATTTCTTGTTCGTGTTCGTTTGTTTAATAAACGAACGAACACAAACGTACTTCCCGCCGAACGGTTCACGAACTGTTCGCCGAACGTTTGGTTCGTTTACAGCCCTACTCTCCTCGTTAACAGAAATAATGGATGAAGTTACCCAGTGGACTAAAATGGCAACAGTGAAACTTTTTTGGACCCACATGCGAAAAATGAAACCTTTGGACTAAACTGACAAAATCACCCAAACCACATGAACTAACTAAAATGACAATTAACTCTTTTATAAATCTTAATATTGATATATGACTTAATAGTCCTAATATTAACAGGTCGGATTATCTATATGTTGCAGCTTAGATATAGACTTGGGAACAACTCACAAAGGTCGGGTCATCTATATGTTGCGACTTAGCTCTCGGGAGCAACTCAAAATGTTGGATAAAGTCCAAAATCTAACACAAAGGGTGTTCCCAGATGGTTAAGAATCGTAGTCTCGGGTGATGTAGATTTAAGAGTATGAAATCGGTAACAACAAAGGATGCTGGATAAGGTCAAACCCGACCCGCAATACTCAATGTAGCAACAGTAAGAACCACCATGTATGTTTTTCATAACACAAAACCGAGCTCAATCAAGTGAGTCAACCACCTTTCCATAACCTAAAACTATGAAAATCAAAAAACAGATCCACTATATACCTTAACCTAACCAACAAAATCATCTATACTCATCAAAATCTACCTCAAAACCATCTACATTCATCATATATCATCAAAATCCACTTCAAAACCATCACATTCATCCTCAAAAATACTCACAATCCTTTGATTCTTCCGGTTCCACAAACGCCTCATTCCTCACTCTATTCCCCACCCCGGTCACCTTCTTCGTATTCCTCGCCGCAGACTTCTTCCTTCCCACATTCGCCCCCATCGGTTCCACCGTCACCCCACTCCCCTCCACCTTCACACCTCCATTTACACACCCACCATCCACATCCTCCTCATCATCATCAGATATTTCAACATACTTATCATCAACACCACCACCCGTACCACAATCCGGTTTCTTCTTATGAACCGGCTTAAACGGGTTCCAGCAACCGGTTTTCAACCCAAGCATCACAAACCCATCACACACATACCCACCAACACTCAAAACCTCATCCGGAGGCCTATCAATCTCCACACAAGTAAACGCCTTCCCACACTTCTCATTCACACACCTCACACAACCCTCCAAATACACCCTAGGATACTCATACAAATAATAACAGTACGGACACACAGTCCAAAATTGTTCACCTTCTAGAATCTTCTTAACCATACAATCAAACTCAAACTTTTTCTCACTGTGTGACAACACACCCCACGCGTCACACACTATCTCAAACGCCTCATCAGCGAACGGGAACGTATTCTCGCACGGGTTCAACAACCCGTATAACCGGCCGTACTGTTTGTTAATAAGATTTAAGTCTTGTGAGTAACGATCAACTTGCAGCACTTCGTACCAGTCGCGTACGTTTCCGTTGGGTGTTTCGTAAGTTGTTGTGAGTAACACGTCGGCGACGGCGAGGATGTTGGTGACTCCGGCGAGGCTAGAGTTGAGTTGGTGGGCTTGGTGAGCGTATTTCCGGCAGTCGGAGAAGTGCCGGCGCCGGAGGAATTGTGAGGATAAGTGGAGGAGGGTTTGCGGGTCGGGTCGGGGTTTTTGGGTTTGTTCGGTCATTGTGTGTGATGTTTGGTTTACCTGATGGAGACTATATTAATGGAGGATGGTGTAATCTGGACCGTTGATTGGATTTCGTTGGGGTGAAATTGTAATTGTACAGTTGTCCTGGTGTACGCAAACGGTTACAGGTGGTGGAATTGGGAGCGTGTTTTGTACGGTTTGGATTTGCGTATAAAACAAAGGGTATTTGCAAGTCAATGTTTTAAACTCCAATTTTAGTAAAAGAAATAAATCAACTAATTACAATACATAACCTCTTTCTGGATAGCAAAGCACGATTCTAATAAATACAAAATCATAAAGCTCAGGGGTTGAGAAGTTACTATGTACGAACCATATTAGACATTGTTTGCATTCATAGATGGTTTCTTTAACTTAACGAGGGCTAATATCGTGTTAAGTTCATATAAATTCACCTTTGATTTAAAGAAGGTTAAAAAATTGGAAGATAAAACCCTATCCCTAATTTTGTTCATAGTGATATGTCCGCTACCTCCTCTACGACTCCTTCATCTTCATCACCTATTGTTGAGGCAATTAAAGCACCCACCACTCATTTGTCTCTCTCTTATGTTTATCATTTTTATTCTTCATTTAAAGATAATCCAAGTGTTTCTGATTTTAATCTTTTACTCACTTGAATCACGTGTAGAGTGAGACACCTCATTCAAATTTCAATTTCGTTATGATTTTACGCAGTTGTGTAAATTTTAGTTTTTTTTTTTTCATGTATAAACCTAATCTCAACTTCAGGTTTTTGCCATCCAGATAAATCATACTTTGCCCTCGATCAATAGCGCTCTACAATGGTCGTGGTGATCCATTTCGAAAACTATTTTAAAGTGTTTAAACATGTTCAAACAACCGATTTATTTCATGAAGGGTGTAAAGCGTCTCAAATTTCCTTCTCTTGTATGTGAATGTGTTGTGTGATTCTCAACCTACATTCATAATTTAAAGTAGATAATCTATTAATGCCGGTTTATTATCTTCTTTGTTGAATCTCTAATGCCAAAGGAGGTAAACCCTCCAAAAGCAAAAAGCATGGCATGCAACACCAAAGACCAAAACCGTAATCTTAACGCAAACGTATCGATTGAAAAATGTAATTGACATTTAATATTAGTATTATTTTATTTTACATCTTCTCAGATTTTTTTTAAATAAAAATTATTTATTTAGATTCAATGTTTAGTTTTGAAATCCCAGTAACGAAGAACTCATGATTAACGAGTAGGATAAAAAAAACTTTTGGAATAGCCACTTATATTGATTTTTTTTTTCAAATACTCCTATTTTTTAAAATTCAGAACTTTTTTAATATGACATTATTTATAAAAAATTGCATTACAAAATCGATTTTTTATCTTTAATTTAAGTGCGATATTGATATATAATAAAAATTGACAACTAAAAACCCAGAAAATGGGTTTTATTTTTATGTTGTATAACCTTTTTGTGTTGGATATTTTATACTGGATTTTTGTACTGCATTTTTTGTGCTACATGTGTGGTGGATTTTTGTACTAGATTTTCTATTCTAGATTTATTTGTAATATATATATATAGAGGGGAATGCTAAAATAAGAACCACCTCGAGTTGTAAGAACCGTGAGAACTACACCGTAGGGGGCGCGGTGGACCAAATTTTTTTTCATAAACGTAGATGCATGTATAAAAACAACATTTGTAAAAAAAATTCAAAAAAAAATGTCGTGTGTGTAGTTTTTAGCGCCACAAGTTTGTGTTTACGGGACCCGTAAATCTGGCCGGAAAATTTACGGGTCCCGTAAACACAAACTTGTGGTGCTCAAAACTACACCCACGACATTTTTTTTTTTTGAATTTTTTTTTACAAATGTTGTTTTTATACATGCATCTACGTTTCTAAAAAAAAATTTGGTCCACCTCGCCCCGGATCAAAAAGTTCTCGCGGTTCTTACAACTCGAGGTGGTTCTCATTTTAGCGTGATCCTATATATATATATATATATATATATATTGAAAGTGCATCGAACAATATGTCTTAACGTACGCTGCGTATGCAATGGCAAAATCACACGTTATTTTACAAAAAAAAAAAATGAAAATCGCATGTTTCAAAAAAGCTGAGAAGCGCATGTACATATAAAAAAGGGAAATCGTATGTTCAAAAAAAAACCTCAAAATCGCATGTACAAAAAAAAGTGAAATCGCATGTAAAAAATGAAAGTCGCATGTTATAAACCAAATTTTGCATGTTGATACCAAATCGTGTACGCATCGCACGTTAAGGCATTTTGTACGATAAACGACCTATATATATATATATATACACACACGTCGTTTATTGTACAAAATCCCTTAACGTACGCTATGTACGCGATTCAGAAGCAACATGCGAATTTTGGTAACTTGTTACACTATGCGATTTTTGTTTTTTAAATAACACACAGAAAATGATTTTGTGCACACATGCGACTTCCCATTTTAAATTGTAACATGCGATTTACAATTTCTTAGAACATGCGAATTCTATTTTTTTAACATAACATGCGAAAATGATACCGCGTACAGTTTGTAAGTTAAGGTATCGTGTACGATACACTTTTATATATATATATATATATATATAACAGACTTAGGAATGACCTATGAAGAAAGTTATAAAAAATTACAACAATATTATAATTTACCATTAGTAGAAGATATTATTAATGGAAAAGTAATGATATCAGATTTTTACAAACAAGAACAAAATTTTATGGATACACAAATGTATAATCCCTTAAAAAGACCAAAAATAGAATGAGGAGGAGAATATAGTGGTACACACGAAAGTAATGGCAGAGAACCATGGACACAACCAACAATTAATTATCAACAAGAATCTAATTCTATAGGAAAAGGAAAAAGATTGCCCATATGACAAATATACAGTGGAAATATGTTATTGTTAGAATAACAAAAACCACAGTTACGGATAGATGAAGTTTTAACATGGGAACAAAATGTAGTAAGATTATGGGAAATAAATAAAAAAGACAGCATGGATATGTTTTCATATTTAGAAACTACATTAGGACCAATAGCATTAGGAATATGGCAAAGTAAGAAAACACAAAATCCAGAAGAAATAAATAATCTTAAAGCATTAGGGGATAATCCTTATAATTTTACATCACAAATTAGAACACTCATATTAGGAGTTGATCCAGCAAAAAATAACTCTCTAATACAGGATACAGCTATCAGAAATTTAGAACAATTAAGTATAGCAGATATGAAATACATAAATGAATTCACACTAGATTTTACATGACTATTATCACAAACAGGAAAAGCAATGAATGATAATCTATGTGATAAATACTTTATAAAACTACCAGGTGATTTAGGAAAATCTATACATGAAGCATGGAAAACAAATTATGGTACACAACAAAATCTAGGAATAGGACCAAGAATAACTTATACATTCGGTATACTAGAAGAAAAATGCAAAGAAGTAGCATTACAAGAACAATTAAAAAGAAATGCTTATGCATTCTGTAAAACAGCAATTTATACACACAAGCATATGGAGTTTATGATAAAAAGAAAGAGATACGAAAAAGCACAACATATAATAGAAATTATAGAGAAAATTATAATACAAATAAATATGTTAAAAAACCACAAACACGAAAATGCAGATGCTATACTTGTGGAGAAACAACACACTTAGCTAATAAGTGTCCGAATAAAAGAAAAAAAATATGGAAATAGCTAATTTAATAGAGCAATTACAAGACTATGAAACAGAAGCTCTAGGAACAGATGATGAATCTGATAACGAATCAATATATAGTATTTACAGTGAAGAAGAAAATCCAACAGCAAAAGTAACATATACATATATGAATACAGAAGAAAATTGTGAACATGATTGGAGACAAAATAAAGGAAATAATCACATAAGATGCTACAATTGTGGATATTACCCTAGTATAGAAAAAAGGTCACAGGGCAATAAATGTTTTACAGAAATTTGTTTTAAATGTCTTAAGAAGATTTATGATAAAGATATAGCTACAACATCTAAAGTTAAAACAATTTTCAAAAATAATGAGATTGAAAGGATAAATAAATTAGAATTAACAATGGAGTTACATAGTTTAAAAATAAAAAACTTAGAAAACAAAGTAGAAGAACTTGAGAGATTAATTAAAACAGAAGAAATAAGTAAAATGGCTCTACAAAAACCAGATGATCAAACTTACATACAAACACAAGGATCAACAAACATGATAAATATCCAATGTCGTTTATGGTTAGATAATAATAAAAACCTAGATTTAACAGCATTAGTTGATACAGGAGCTACAAAAAGCTTAATCTCATACAGTTTGGCACCTATAGAATATCATAAAAAATTATCGTATGAATTAAGTACAAGAACAGTAGAAGACAGATTAATAAACATTACACATTATTTAGAACCAATAGGAATACAATTCTTAGACTTTGCAAACAATTACAGTATAAAATATGATATGCCACAAATAAATATTAATCCACCAAATATAAAATCAAAAGATTTTGTAATAGGATTAAATTTCATATTAGGATTAAATGGTGCAGTAACAATTACAAGAAATTGTATAACACTAAGTAAACAATTATATACAATACCAACCCTTAGATATATGAATACAACACAAATTGTTCAAAAAAGAGGGGATAAAGAGAATTTAGATTTCTTAAAAACACAGAACAGAAAAAAGTTTATAGAAAATGAGTCATTAAAAGTTTTAATAGATTTTTTAAGTCATGAAATAGAGAAAGGGCAAGATATTACAAAAAGTGTGAATCATCCTATGATATTACATTTAGAAAAAATATTATATATTGGAGAATATATAACAAAATCAAATGTAAGATATATTTGTAAATTTAAATTAAAAAATCCTGATATAATAATCAGAACAGCTAATATAGAATATAGCCCATTAGATAAAGAGGAATTCAAAAAACAAATCCCTGAAATGGTAAATCAACGATTAATTAGAAAATTAGAAAGTTCTTATAGATCTACAGCCTTTTTAGTAAGAAATCATAGTGAAATAAAAAGAGTAAAAGTTAGGATAGTCTATAACTATAAAAGATTAAATGATAATACAATAGATGATGGGTATAATATTCCTAATAAAGATAGTTTGCTAAATCTTATACAAAATAAAAAAGTATTTTCAAAATTTGATTTAAAATCAGGATATAACCAGTTAAAATTAGAAGAAAACTTTAAACCATGGACAGCTTTTACATGCTCTGAAGGGAAATATGAATGGAATGTCCTTAGTTTTAGACTAAAAAATGCACCTTCAATTTTTCAAAGATTTATGGACAGTATATTTTTAAAATTTGATTTTTGCTTAGTATATATTGATGGCATTCTAGTTGCAAGCAATACAGTGCAGGAACATGAGAAACACTTACAGCATGTCTTTGGAGAAATAAAGAAAAATGGTATAGTTGTTTCAAAAAGAAAAATGAAATTTTTAAAAGAAAATTTTCTTTTTTTAGGATTAGAAATTGGAAATGGAAAAATAGAATTGCAACCACATATTTCTACAAAAATTCTAAGTTTTCCAGAAAAATTTGAAAACCTAAAACAAATACAAGCCTTTTTGGGTCTGGTAAACTATGCTAGAAAATTTATTCCAAATTTGTCAAAACTAGTTGAACCTTTATATGGAAAAACCACTAAAAATTGTCAAATGTATTTTAATCAAGAAGATATTAAATTAGTTAAAGAAATTAAAAAAGCAGTAAAAAACATTAAACCATTAGAGTTGCGATTAGTTACATATTATATAATTATTGAAACAGATGGATGCAAAGAAGGATGGGGAGCACTCCTTCTATGTAAACCAAACAAATACAATCTCAAGGAATAAGAGAAAATTTGCGCTTATGCAAGTGGTAATTTTCAAATTAAAACAAATTAGACTACAATTGATTTTGAGATACAGGCACTAATGTATGCATTAGAAAAATTTTAAATCTTTCTTAATAAAAAAATTTACATTTTTCTAATGCATATATTAGTGCCTGTATCTCAAAATCAATTGTAGTCCAATTTGTTTTATTTTGAAAATTACCACTTGCATAAGCGCAAATTTTCTCTTCTTCCTTGAGACTGTATTTGTTTGGTTTACATAGAAAGACTGCTCCCCATCCTTCTTTGCATCCATCTGTTTCAATAATTATATAATCTGTAACTAATGACAACTCTAACGGTTTAATGTTTTTTACTGCTTTTTCAATTTCTTTAACTAATTTAATATCTTCTTGATTAAAATACCTTTGACCATTTTTAGTGGTTTTTCCATATAAAGGTCCAACTAGTTTTGACAAATTTGGAATAAATTTTCTAGCATAGTTTACTAGACCCAAAAAGGCTTGTATCTGTTTTAGGTTTTCAAATTTTTCTGGAAAACTTAGAATTTTTGTAGAAATATGTGGTTGCAAATCTATTTTTCCATTTCCAATTTCTAATCTTAAAAAAGAAAATTTTCTTTTAAAAAGTTCCATTTTTCTTTTTGAAACAACTATACCATTTTTCTTTATTTCTCCAAAGACCTGTTGTAAGTGTTTCTCATATTCCAGCACTGTATTGCTTGCAACTAGAATGTCATCAATATATACTAAGCAAAAATCAAATTTTAAAAATATACTGTCCATAAATCTTTGAAAAATTGAAGGTGCATTTTTTAGTCCAAAACTAAGGACATTCCATTCATATTGCCCTTCAGAGCATATAAAAGTTGTCCATGGTTTAAAGTTTTCTTCTAATTTTAACTGGTTATATCCTGATTTTAAATCAAATTTTGAAAATACTTTTTTATTTTGTATAAGATTTAGCAAACTATCTTTATTAGGAATATTATACCCATCATCTATTGTATTATCATTTAATCTTTTATAGTTATAGACTAACCTAGCTTTTCCTCTTTTTATTTCACTATGATTTCTTACTAAAAAGGCTGTAGATCTATGAAGACTTTCTGATTTTCTAATTAATCCTTGATTTACCATTTCAGGGATTTGTTTTTTGAATTCCTCTTTATCTAATGGGCTATATTCTATATTAGTTGTTCTGATTATTGTATCAGGATTTTTTAATTTAAATTTACAAATATATCTTACATTTGATTTTGTTATATATTCTCCAATATATCCTATTTTTTTAAATGTAATATCATAGGATGATTCAAACTTTTTGTAATATCTTGCTCTTTCTCTATTTCATGACTTAAAAAATCTATTAAAAGTTTTAATGACTCATTTTCTATAAACTTTTTTATGTTCTGTGTTTTTAAGAAATCTAAATTCCCTTTATCCCCTCTTTTTTGAACAATTTGTGTTGTATTCATATATCTAAGGGTTGGTATTGTATATAATTGTTTACTTAGTGTTATAAAATTTCTTGTAATTGTTACTGCACTATTTAATCCTAATATGGAATTTAATCCTATTACAAAATCTTTTGATTTTATATTTGGTGGATTAATATTTATTTGTGGCATATCATATTTTATACTGTAATTGTTTGCAAAGTCTAAGAATTGTATTCCTATTGGTTCTAAGCAATGTGTAATGTTTATTAATCTGTCTTCTACTGTTCTTGTACTTAATTCATACGATAATTTTTTATGATATTCTATAGGTGCCAAGCTGTATGAGATTAAGCTTTTTGTAGCTCATGTATCAACTAATGCTGTTAAATCTAGGTATTTATTATTATCTAACCATAAACGACATTGTATATTTATCATGTTTGTTGATCGTTGTGTTTGTATGTAAGTTTGATCATCTGGTTTTTGTAGACCAATTTTACTTATTTCTTCTGTTTTAATTAATCTCTCAAGTTCTTCTACTTTGTTTTCTATGTTTTTTTATTTTTAAACTATGTAACTCCATTGTTAATTCTAATTTATCTATCCTTTCATTATCATTATTTTTGAAAATTGTTTTAACTTTAGATGTTGTAGCTATATCTTTATCATAAATCTCCTTAAGACATTTAAAACAAATTTCTGTAAAACATTTATTGCACTGTGACCTTTTTTCTATACTAGGGTAATATCCACAATTGTAGCATCTTATGTGATTATTTCCTTTATTTTGTCTCCAATCATGTTCACAATTTTCTTCTGTATTCATATATGTATATGTTACTTTTGATGTTGGATTTTCTTCTTCACTGTAAATACTATATATTGATTCGTTATCAGATTCATCATCTGTTCCTAGAGCTTCTATTTCATAGTCTTGTAATTGCTCTATTAAATTAGCTCTTTCCATATTTTTTTCTTTTAGTCGGACACTTATTAGCTAAGTGTGTTGTTTCTCCACAAGTATAGCATCTGCATTTTCGTGTTTGTGGTTTTTTAACATATTTATTTATATTATAATTTTTTCTATAATTTCTATTATATGTTGTGCTTTTTCGTATCTTTTTCTTTTTATCATAAACTCCATATGCTTGTGGTGTATAAATTGTTGTTTTACAGAATGCATAAGCATTTCTTTTTAATTGTTCTTGTAATGCTATTTCTTTGCATTTTTCTTCTAGTATACCGAATGTATAAGTTATTCTTGGTCCTATTCCTAGATTTTGTTGTGTACCATAATTTGTTTTCCATGCTTCATGTATAGATTTTCCTAAATCACCTGGTAGTTTTATAAAGTATTTATCACATAGATTATCATCCATTGCTTTTCCTGTTTGTGATAATAGTCTTGTAAAATCTAGTGTGAATTCATTTATGTATTTCATATCTGCTATACTTAATTGTTCTAAGTTTCTGATAGCTGTATCCTGTATTAGAGAGTTTTTTTTGCTGGATCAACTCCTAATATGAGTGTTCTAATTTGTGATGTAAAATTATAAGGATTATCCCCTAATGCTTTAAGATTATTTATTTCTTCTGGATTTTGTGTTTTCTTACTTTGCCATATTCCTAATGCTATTGGTCCTAATGTAGTTTCTAAATATGAAAACATATCCATGCTGTCTTTTTTATTTGTTTCCCATAATCTTACTACATTTTGTTCTCATGTTAAAACTTCATCTATCCATAACTGTGGTTTTTGTTGTTCTAACAATAACATATTTCCACTGAATATTTGTCCTATGGGCAATCTTCTTCCTTTTCCTATAGAATTAGATTCTTGTTGATAATTAATTGTTGGTTGTGTCCATGGTTCTCTGCCATGACTTTCGTGTATACTACTATATTCTCCTCCCAATTTTATTTTTTGTCTTTTTAAGGGATTATACATTTGTGTATCCATAAAATTTTGTTCTTGTTTGTAAAAATCCGATATCATTACTTTTCCATTAATAATATCTTCTACTAATGGTAAATTATAATATTCTTGTAATTTTTTATAACTTTCTTCATAGGTCATTCCTAAGTCTGTTATACATTCTATAATCATGTCATCTACCTCTTCTTGTATATTTATTTATGTAAATTTTCAATCTATAATTTGTTCTATTGTTTTATTTGTTTCTTCTACTTTAAAACAATCTATTGATTCTTCTTCATAATCTAATCGTGTATAATCCATTGTTTCTTCTTGTTCAAATTTTAAGAAATTTATATCTATTTCATCTTCCTCATTATCTGTATCATATATAGAAAGTGTTTCTTCTTCATTTTCTATATTTATAAAATGATATTCTTCATTATCATTTTTCTCTGTTTGTTTTTTCCTTAAAATCAGTATACCTTAGCTTTTGTTTTCCATAATTTTCTTCATATATGTAACTTTTCTTAGGTACTAAAACTGTATTTTCTTCTTTTTCTTGTAAATCTTCTAAATCTCATTCTAATCCTGTTAATTGTTCTGGTTCTATTTTTATTGGTTCTATCATTTGTATAGATTTTGATGCAATTGTTTTTACTATCCCTTCTATGTTTACTTTGTATTTCATTCCTGAGTTATTACTAGCTTTTCCTAGTACTCCGATACTTACTACTAGGTTATTTCCTTCATATTCTTCGTATCCTTTTGTTTGTAGGGCTATTTTAATATTTTGTAAATCTTTAACATCTTTTAAAATATCTGGTGTACAATAAAATATTGCTATATTTTGACTTAAATCTACCTCCATACCTGAGATTATAGCTTTTTTCATATCTGATTTCCAACTTTTATCAAGTATTAGAGATAATAGTTTTGTTCCTAAGTTTTTTCTTCCTAAAGCTTTAACTCCTATTACTATTAATCCTGTGTGTACAAAGTTTTTGTTTTGTTTTTTAATTTTTTCAATAGTTTCTGGTGACAAAAGATCTAGGGTTACTGTATTATCTATTACCCTTAAACTTTCTTCTCTACTACTTCTTATTAGAGTTGTGTTTATGTTTAAACTTCCTGTTTGATATAATATTCTTGGATTTAATAGGTCTAATTGATGTTGGTTATATAATTCCAAGTTTCTGTCTAAATCTATTTCTTCTTCTAATTGTATTATTTGTCTATTACTATTAGATCATGATCCTCTTCTAATTATTCTATTTAAAAAACTGTCTGATATTAAACTATCATTTATATTACTTGTAGAATTTCTAGCTTCATGTAGAGTTCTACTTCTTCCTAAAAAATTATTGTTATTATTCATTTTCTTGGCTGCCAGTGAGTACATGGGGTAGGTTTTTTGTCTGTTTTTAATTTTTGTAGGGCTTCTTTGATTTTTTCAACTTCTAGGGGTATATTATTTTCAGTATTATTTTTATTTTTTCCTATTTCGTTAATTAATATATTAGACTGATTTTTTATATAGTTTAGGTTTTGTGATAATTTTTTATTTTCTGCTGTTAAATTTTCTATTGTTTGTTTGTTATTTATAGCTTCTTGTTGTAGACTAATACTCAGATTTGTAAATAAATCTACTAAAGTGTTTAATTGTGAGTTATTTGTATGTAAAGTATGTTCACAAAAGTCTTTAATATTACAAACTACAGTAAAATTATCTGTTATAAAAGGTTTTCGGTGAGCTTTTTCAGATAGTTCTAAATTTAAAAATTCTAAACGCTTGATTGTTTGAGAAGTACCAATGATTAATGAATTCCAACTCTCTTTAGCTTTTATCCCTTATTCCAAGTTTCTCTTAAACATTTTCTCATATTCCAACTATTTAAAGAACAATAATAATATACAAACTAATCGATTAAATGATTTTTTCTATATATTATTTCTTTTAAATTAGCTCGTTGGTATAGACAATACTTTAAACGATATTCATCTATATAATCTAACCAATCTGCTGATTGTAAAGAAAGAATTATTCTATCATATCTTTTTAATATATTTAAAAGTTGTCTAATATAAAAACTAGTCATAATAGTTATCCCTTTCGTTTATGATGTTATCAAAGCAACTATCTTTCCTACAATCTTCACCTAAGAGAGTTTTCCAAAAATACTGACATAACACGCCATAAAAGGAACTTGTCTTAGTCTATTAGATTTTAAGAAAGTCTTTGCTCTGATACCAATATATCAGAGAGGGTGGTAGGTGTTAATGGTGATGATGAAAATAAAAGAACGAAAATAAAAGAACGATAAAACTTACTTTGATGGAGATATGCACAGCGGATGATGGTGGATGAGAGTATGCACAGCGGAGTAGAAGGTTGCAGAAGATGTGTGTGTATATATATATATATATATATATATAGTAGGAGTTGGCTACAAGGCCAATTTTTCCTACAAAGTGTAGGAAGCCACCACATAATGACATGTAGCAAGTACTTATTTTAATAAAAACGGCAAGAAAGTAATTTGATATTTATTCTATTTATGGTATATAATTATTGTAACTAACACATGAGAAATTTAAGGAAACCAATATTACATTGAAATCGAATTGACAGTTATATTAGGATCGATTCATTGTTTATTATTTAAGTCGCAATTCTTCTTCTTCTTCTAAAGTGGTTCGCTGAAAAAAACATGGCGTCACAGTGTGTTTTATCACTAAAACACACTGCTATGAACACATTTACGTAGAAGTCAGTAACTGATTCGTCACATTGTGTTTTATCAGTCAGTAATTGGTTCATCTATGAACACACCTAGTGTCCAATATCAAATGCAGTAAAACACAGTACTATGATCAAACTTTAAAAAAAACACGTTCTCTTCAACAAAACATGTTGAATACATGTATATGCAGGATCTAATCACAATGTAGCTTTAGCACATCAATCCTTAAAACGATATCAATGTAAAAAAAACAACATCTTTACCAAGTTAGTCACTTGTTCGTCACATTGTGTTTTATCACTAAAACACACTACTATGAACACATCTAGTATCCAACATCAAGTGCAGTAAAACACAGTACTATGATCGGACTTTAAAAAACACATTGTCTTTAACAAAACACACTGAATACATTATATGCAGGATCTAATCACAATGTAGTTTTAACACATCAATCCTTAAAACAATATCAATGTAAAAAACAACACCTTTACCAAGTTAGTCACTTGTTCGTCACATTGTGTTTTATCACTAAAACACACTACGATGAACACATCTAGTATCCAACATCAAGTGCAAAAAACACGGTACTATGTTCATCTTGTACGCTTGAAATTCATGCCGAATTTTAATCTTGATCCATGATTATAACTAATTTTGGTATGCAAGATGGTTATCGATAATGGGTTTTAGATAGAGAAAAGGAAATGTGCGAGATTATAGGAGGTGTTTTATTTTTGGCAGTTATTTGATTGATTTAAAACACCGTAAATGACCAGACTACCCCTAACCTATTATAACAATTAATTCATGACACACAAATATTACAAAAATGCCACCAACTTGATCTCAGTCATTAAACACATCATCCAATGGCCTAGATCGCTTCCCACACTTTGTAGGAAAAACACACTTTGCGTAGGAACCCCACTATATATATATATATATAGTTTGTGTTGTATTTTGAAAAAAAAAACAAAGGGTGAGAGTTTGTGTTTAAGGACCAAAATGCTTTTTAATCCTAGTCATAAGAATTATCACATGTCATCTCTACTATTATTTTTAAGTTACTTAGACATAATCTACTTTTTAGTTATCAGATTATTATGATATTTGGAGTGTGTCTAAAACGACCATACGTGACTAGCATCACAATTGCACGTGGTTAAATCCTTATCGATGGAAATTAAGGCTCACATGTGACTAAAAGTAGATACTCGGCTCACAGTCTCGTGTCTAGTGGTTATATGCAGGGGCAGGGTGTCGCAGCCCCCGACCACAACCTTGACGGGAGTGGTGAGCCAGTAACAGGTGGTATCGGTGTTTATTAAATTTGCAGCGGAATATAACATCAGGATCGTAGTTAGAAAATAAATTCAGAGTTTGTAAAACACCAAACTTTTAATATTAAACAAATGGGCTAAAATTCATATTCCATTCAAATGTTTTATGGGGATAAACCCTAATTGACAAAACATATATTTCTTCTTTTTATTTAGGTAATCCTAGCCACTTTATTTAAGCCTTCAGTGCTCCGTAGCGGGCTTCTATTACCTTCACAGTAAGTTACCTGAAACACATTGTTAAAAAGGCACATTGTTATATTTTCCACTATCAAGGGTGATTCCATTGTTTATATCTAACAAATACTCCAATCGGTATTTGTCACTCGACCGAATCTGTGACTATGGTCATATCACACATTGGCTAAATCGTTGTCCAATGGTGAAACTTATCAAGTAATGTATACAAAACCCCACATACTAGTAGTAATTGCAGAATACAAAAACTTAATCACTGTAAGTATAACTGAAAAAACATTTAGGGTTTTGCAAATCATTTGGTAAAAAGAAAGAATGACTCACAATGTTGTGAGAAAAAAGAAGAATGACTCACTTTGTAGACTTAGGGTTTTAACTTAAAGCCTTTTGGTATAATTCCTGAGTTCCTAATAAAATATACAATGCACACGTGTTAGTGTAATAACCCAACTCAAACTTTATCGATACATCACAAGATCAAAATCCCAACGTAGTTAACAAAGTATAGCCTTATTCAGGCAGCACCTTGGCATTCATTGCTAGGTTTTGGATCAATTGGACAGGGTATCGAATCAATGATTAGGGGTTAAAACACTTACAATGGGGCAAAGCTATGCAGAATTTAGGGGTCTAATATAAAGAAAACGAAGATAACAGAACGAGTTTTCGTCAAAAGAACGTCGAAAATGTGTGCAGGCTTCTGTCCCAAGCTTCAACATTTATAGCCCATTTTGGACTCCCCCGCGTGTCGTGCACGGGACTGGTGTCCCTTCCGCGTGTTGCGGCTCATGCCCCCTAATCCTAGACTAGCCTAATTTGCAAGTATAGCGTGACCACTTGTTGATTTCAAGTCCCACGCGTCCCGGCACCCTACCGCGCGTCGCGGGAGCTTTAGGGGATCCCCCCGCGTGTCTCCTGAGAGTCCAGTTTCAAGATTCTTTGTTTTTCGTACTGGTTCATGCCATACAAGTCTGTGGTTGTGATCAGAGGTCCTTATAAGGTGTTTTGGGTGTCGTTACATCCTCCTTAGCTTTTTTAAATCTCGTCCTCGAGATTCACCAGAATAAATAAGGATGCTTTCGTTTCATCTCTGATTCTAGTTCCTATGTGTATTCTAGTCCTCTTTTTTAATCCCATTTTACTTTAACTAGCACTAACCTCTTGTGCTTGAGATTCTTAATCTTTCTATCTTCAACTTGTATTGGCTTTTCCACAAACGTAAGCTTTTCATTTACCTCTATGTCTTGAAGGGGTACTCCCAATGATTCGTCGGCTAAACATTTCTTTAAGTTACATACGTAAAATAGATCATGCACTCTTGCCATCTCTTCAGGTGACTGTAGCTGATAAGCTACTGGTCCTATTCGCCTGATAACTTCAAAAGGTCCAACGTATCTTGGGCTTAACTTTGCCCATGGCTTTATAGCCTAGTGGCATCTTGGGGGTGGGATGAAACTTTGGGACCAATAGGTCCCGAGTTCGATTCCCATAAGGGATTTTCCCATATTTATTGGGTTTCCTCCTGAATTGGTGTATAGGCATTATGCCTAGTGGAGATGGATATGATCGGGGTGGTTCCGCTGGTGGCACGACGATACTCCAGTGGTCCGTCAGTGATCCAAATTTGCCGTTCAAAAAAATAATCTTGGGCTTAACCTTCCTTTCTTACCAAATCTGATGACTCCTTTCCATGGTGAGACTTTTAATAACACTTTGTCTCCGACTTGAAGCTCTAAGGGTTTACGCTTATTATCTGCATAACTCTTTTGACGTCTCGTGCTGTTTTCAGTCTTTCCTTGACTTGAATTATTTTGTCAGTTGTTTCATGTACAATTTTAGGTCCTGACAATTGCTTTTCTCCTAAATCTGCCCAGCATACAGGTGTTCGGCATTTCTGTCCATAGAGTGCTTTAAAGGGTGCAACATTAATGCTTGTATGATGACTATTGTTGACAATTGCTTTTCTCCTAAATCTCCCAGCATACAGGTGTTCGGCATTTCCGTCCATAGAGTGCTTTAAAGGGTGCAACATTAATGCTTGTATGATGACTATTGTTGTAAGAAAATTATATTAATGGTAAGTGATCATCCCAACTTCCTCCAAAGTCTATCACACAGGCTCTGAGCATGTCTTCCAAAGTCTAGATTGTCCTTTCATTTTGTCCATCTGTTTGAGGATGATAAGTTGTACTTAGATTTAATCGAGTTCCCATAGCTTTTTGAAAACTTGTCCAAACTTGAGAAGTAAAACGACTATCTCTGTCGGACAAAATAGATAAAGGGATTCCATGTAGTGAGACTATTTCATCCACATACAGTTTGGCTAATTGTTCCATACTAAAAGTTTCTTTCATCGGTAAGAAATGTGCAAATTTAGTTAATCTATCCACAATCACCCAGATTGTGTCATTACCCTTTCGTGTCTTGGGTAGTTTGGTAACAAAATCCATTGTTATCAATTCCATTTCCAAATTGGCATCTCCAGTTACTGAAGTAACCCTGAAGGCTTCTGATGTTCAGCTTTAACTTGTGAGCAAGTTAAACATTTAGCAACATAACTTGCTATGTCCTTTTTCATTCCTATCCACCAAAAGTTTTTCTTTAGATCTTGATACATCTTGTCACTTCCAGGATGCTTCGTATACTTGGATTTACGAGCTTCTTCTAAAATTCGATTTCGTAGATTCCCTTGGATAGGTACCCAAATTCTTTTCTTATGGAATTTCGAAATTCCATCTGTTCCTTTTTCTAGTTCTTTTATCATTCCTTTTAATCCTTCAGCATCATCCTTGATTGCTACTTCCTGCACCTTTTTCAATTGTTCATTTAAATCTATCTGCATGTTTAATCTGAGAGCACGTATCCTTTTTGGCTTCTCATGATACTTTCGGCTTAAAGCATCAACTACTACGTTAGCTTTTCCTGCGTGATATTGGATATCACAATCATAGTCGCTAAGGATTTCCATCCAGCATCTTTGCCTCAGGTTCAATTCTTTTTGCCCGAAAACATACCTTAAACTTTTATGATTTGTGAAAATAGTAAACTTACTACCGTAAAGATAATGTCTCCAAATTTTGAGGGCAAAAATTATTGCTCCTAACTCCAGATCATGTGTTGTATAATTTTCTTCATGCTTCTTTAGTTGTCTAGAGGCATAAGCAATCACCTTCTGACGTTGCATTACCACACATCCAAATCCTAATTTTGAAGCATCACAATATGCTATGAAGTCTTCAATTCCTTCTAGTAAGGCAAGTATTGGTGCATTAGTTATGTAACATTCCGCAATTATTGTATTATTCGTTTATGTGTTTTCATATTCAACCATTGTTATCCGAGACTTATGATCATAATGGAATTCATTTTATTTTCATATATTTTTTTTCTCTCAATAATTGTTCAATCAAACACGTTTAAATCATTCAAAAACCGACTTATATTGTGTAAATTCGATATTTGAGACCCAATTAATCTATGTTTATAAATTATGTTAGAAACTAAAATTTATACAAATAACAAAAAAATGCATAAACAAACAAGCCTATAACATTAGGCCCAATTTATATATATATACAAATGGGCCAATTTTCAACTTTCCATATTTCTTTCACCACCTTAAACACTAATCTCTCACCTATAAATACCACACCCATTCCACCACTTTTCTTTGCCACTTCTCAAAGAATTCTTCTTCCCTTAGTTCCATCTTCTTTCACCTTCTTTTTGTTTTTCTTTGTGTTTTCATATTTCCCCATATTGGAGAAATCCTTATGGAATGTCACCAAATGTTTACCATGGTAAACAAAGTGGGGCATTACCAAAATAAGGACCAATCTTGGGTTTTATTTTATAACTTTCAACATTTCATTGTTGTATGTCATTTATATTTTATACATGACCAACCAAGATCATCACCTAAATTGATGATTCTTGGTGTGACAAAGGGGTACAATGGATGACATTACCTCTATAACATGGTCATTACATTACTAACCCATTGCTAATTACTATTATGTTATCTAACTTACTATTATTATTCATGCCTAACCAAGATAATATTATTAACTAACATATTATTACCATGTTTAACATTACTAACCCATGCTAACTCTTTAACTATGCTACTAACTACTAACTCTTCTAATCATACTACTTATGTTTTTTATGTCATTTACTTATTTAGTTTCACATTTACATCATTGTTACCAATTCATTAATTATTATTACATACTAAAAATATATAAAACTCCTGATGTAACGCCCTGCTTCTTTGTACTTTCCAATTTTAGAAGGTCTTGTTTGTATTTCTATTTTTGGAAGTCTTGTGTTCTTGTAGTCGTTCTTTCTTTGTAATCGTTGTAAAATCCGAGACTTGGATCATAAAATAAAACTCGTATTTCATTAAATTCATGTTGTACATACGTTATACATATTCATACATTCAATTTCGTAAAACAATTGATGCTTATTCGTAATTCTCGGAAACTATGTGTTAAACTTGCAAATATGTGAAACTTATGCATAAAACGTGTTTTAATCATAAACGATACTTAAATACGACATTCATATGCTTAATTATATTTGATTTATGTTCACTACACTTGATTTGCCCTTAAACTATGCTTTTATGGCGAAAATAGCCCCTAAAACACCTAAAAACCCTAAATAGCACACTTCAGGGGCCTAATTGCAATTTAATGAAACTTCAGCCTCCATCCTTGTCACGGCCCGCGAAAACTTACCTTGTTCCCTTTGTGGCCTACGAGAACTGTGAATCCGAGACCAGCTCGTTTCAGCTTACGGCATTGGGCCATTTTGGTGTGTTTGTTGCTTCCAATGTGTGTTTATTGCATTAAAACCCACAACCACTAACCCCAACCCTTCCCCTATAAAAACCACACCACTCCAAGTCATTTTCACTTTACAAACCTCCTCACAACTCTCTCAAACACTCAAAATCGTTGCTGCAATTTGAAGTTCGGACAGAAGCACTACTCTTCACTAAAGTGAGCATAACTCACTCATTTCTTGTCCATTTGAGCTCATTCTTTTTCCTATGCTCTTGCATCGACCTTAGCTTCGATTCCATGGGTATTTCACAGTAAATAAGTCCCTGGAACTCTGGCAAATAGGCTCCAAAGTTCACAGTTTGAATCTGATTTCATTAATCTTTGCTAATACTTGTTTAACTTGAGTCTAACTCAACTCAAACCCACGTCCTTATGCGCATAACCACTTGTATGGTTAGTTGGGCTTAAAAACGGGGCAGAGACATTCAAAATCAGAGGTTAAACCTCATATGAATTATGTTTTACTTAGGGTTTTTAACCCACAAGTGATGTTCAAGCTTCAAGCTTGATGAAGGTGTGATTATGGACTAACTTGGGTTGTCCAACATAAAATCCCCACATTACTTGATGATTTCTCATAGTGTAGTTGTTTATATTCTTGTATTATTCATAATTCATAACCCTCCTTGTATGTGTTTACATCAAGTGTAATGGTGAACCAAAAGAGGTACCTAAATGGAAGCTTGTTCTTCCTACCTCCTACATGATTTCCATGATACTTAGAGGTACCTAAATGAAGATGTAATCTTCTACCTCATGCTTGAAATATTGGACATAATGATATCTAACCTAGATACTACTTATATGTATGTAATATACAATATTCGAACATTGATGGTGAACTTGTGTTCATTCATCAAAGTGTTAGAATAACATCATCTAAGACATAAGACTTGTACGATTCTAATGAGTATACCACTCATGAAAACATTAACCCTTGAGGTTTCATAGTTTCAAAACAAGTACTTTGTGTTCAAGGATGATTACTTTCGTATACATATGTTCTTGCGTTTTAAATTCCTAAATCCCTAATCTACCGTTAATCTCCGAAACTCATACACTCCGTTTCTTCGTGTAGAAGGACTTGGTGTTCCTACCTCCAATAACAACTAACTCGCGAATTCACAAGTGAAGACTTTCAAAACCGTGTGTATACTCGTAAACCCCCTTTTTATGTTTACCACTTTTGGGGTGTAACATGTTAAATTATTAAATCACACTTAAACTTATTCTTTATGCAATGCACGAAAACAATCCTTATACATGAATGCTATGTTGTTATACTTTGATGCTTATACTTGGGTGATTCTTATGTGATACTTTAGTCATTAGCTTGTATGAGCCTCCATTTAACATGTATAGCACTATAGGAGTAACGCACCACCCGTGAACGAGAGGTCATGTTGAATTATATCATTTTTTCGTAAACAGAGGGTTGACTAGAAATATTGCATGCCTTGTATTATGCTCATGTATAAACTAAGTTGCCATCTGGATTCGTTTTTAAACTTTTAAACTTATACTTATACTTATTCTTAAACTTGTATACTCGCCTTTGCTTTTGCATTGAATTATATTTTAAACATGTTACAGGTTGATGATTGATAATGCTAAGAAAATGGACTAGCAAAGATGCCTAGATACTCACTTAGACGTTTAGGTTTAAAGTGTTGTATCAATTTTGTTATTGTTATGTTTGAACAATGTTGTTATTTGAATTTCTTTGTAATGTTTGACAATCTTGCAATGAAATGAAATCGGTTGAATTAAATATTGTCACAAATAGTGTTATGAAGTCTCTTGCAATCTTGAACAAGTCCCACTCCGATGATTCCGCCATTGGTTGGGGTGTGACAGATTGGTATCAGAGCCATAACTATAGGGAATTAGGTAGAATTGCCATGTTCGACCTAGTCTATAGTAGGAACCTTATTTTTTTGACCATTCTCGTTACATGCTTAAAATGTCATTCTTCCTACTTTGCTTCTTTCTTTTCTTTTTTGGTCTTAATATATACATGTTGTCTTTCCTAAGACATTTTACACAATACACTTGAAGACTTGAAGATAATCTTTACACAAAAGAGACGAGTTTACCAAAATAGGCGTGAAACCCACAATTTGGTGAACGACTCTCATTCCGCTTATTCTTATTTTTACACGAAATTTCACCATTTAGCTAGGAGTGAAATCCACATCTAAATGGTAAATTTCCAATTCAAACTCGAGTGAACCCTCGTCATAGTGTCGAAATTATATTTTGACCCGACGAGTACCAACCACATTAGGGTACGAAATCGTCAAGTTAGGGGTGAAACCCGCACCTTGTCGATTAAGTCCCATTCCTCGATTTTCGATCTCGCTAAAGTTTCGATTGTTTCAATCGATTAGAGACGTGTAGTAACTGGAAGGGTAAGATACTGTTAATCACTTCTCGACGAGAGTATCTTACCTATAGGCCAAAGCACGTTTCTCTAATTTGAAAGGACTTTCGATTCACTTTGGAATAGTCGACGTTTCTCTACCCGAAACAATCCTATGTTTTATGAGCCTCTCTTTTATGTGATTCAATTTATATGTGATTTTAAACTTGTTACCTCGTTCATTTCAAAACCATTACACAATTCGCACGTCTGGCGCAATAAAAAACAATAATAATTCTCGTGAACCAACTAAATTTATACTCTTTTTACGCATTCATACGTGTTTATACTTGTTGAATACTAGTTAAACTCATGCTAATTGTGTGAACCATACGTGATACATCATGCTTACATGCTTAAACATGCAAACTTATTTTGAATTTATGATCAAGTCTCATCCTTTCCTTTTCTTTCGATCCTTTAGATATCGTCAAGCGCATCCAAGAAGCTCCAATCAAAGAAGGGTTCTAGCTCCAACTCCATGTCACAAAAGGATTGCATGAAATTCATGGCCAAGCAAATGGCTAAGGTCATACCTGACATTGTTAGCAAGATTCAGCCAAACCCCGATTCACCGCATGGATCTGTCGACTCAAAGGCAGACAAACCCAAATCGACCTTCCATTTTAAGTAATTCATGGCTTGTAAACCCTTAAAGTTTACAGGCAAAGATGGCGCCACCGCCATGATGAATCGCAGGGGCGTAGCATTTAAGGGGCTGGGAGGGGCGCCCGACCCCCTGAACTTTTCGCTCAGTAGTGTTGTACATGTAGTTTTCGTATAGAAATTTTTGGGTATATATGTTTTCGACCCCCCGGTTCTATAGAAATTTTTCGGTATATACGTTTTTAACCCCCCCGACGAAAACTTCAAGCTTCGCCACTGATGAATCGGTTTGACGCGATTGAGCTTACTTTCTTACAAAGTGGTTGTCCTGATGAGCTACGAACTTTGAACGCAATAGGAGTTTTTCGTTCGAGGGCACTCGAATGGTGGACTACCGAACGCAACAAGAGGGGAAATGATGTTGCACATGCTATGCCTTGGGACGAACTTAAGCAGCTTATGAAGGACCACTTCTGTCCTCCCCACGAACTCCAAAAAGTTGGAGAACGAATTTTGGAACCTTACTCAGAAGGGGAGTGACATGGATGGTCTGATTACACGTTTCAAACAACTAAGTGTCCTCTGTCCTGGACAAGTCGACTCTGTCCCCAAGACCATAGCCAAATTCATTCGTTGTGTTGCACCTGCCTTGACTAACCATGTTACCTCTGCTAATCCCCAAACCATCAAAGATGCTTTTCGTATAGCCACCGAACTTAACAACAAATGCGTTCTTCATGGAACTTACGACAAGGTTTCGATAAAGAGTGCGCATCAAGCCGTCACTGATACCACCGATACTACCACCGCTGTTGAACCTTCATCCTCCCAATCCAAGAAAATAAAGGAAGCGGAAGGCTTCAAGCCAGAATTATGCGATCGTCACTCCGCCAAACCCCCAACCTTTACAAACAGTAGCCGTCGTTAACCCCACAAACACCGAACCACCAAAACGAGCCTACATTGGATCTTATCCCCAGTGTACTACCTGTTTGTACAATCATCCTACCAACACACCGTGCCACAAATGCGCTCGTTGTCATAGGTTTGGGCATTTTGCCGACCGATGCCGCAACATTCCCCAAGCTCAAAACAACCAGAATCAAGCCCTCGTTCCTAACCAGGCTCAACCTCAAGTTGCTCCTATACGAGCATGCTTCAAGTGTGGCGATCTCAATCATCTCGCCAATGTTTGCCCTCAAAGGTATCAACCCCAACAGTAGCAGCAGCAGCAGCCGCCACAATAGCAGCAACAAGCTCAACAACCCACTAGAGGCCGAGCTTTTCTCCTTACTATTGCTCAAGCTCAAAACGCGAACGACGTTATTACTGGCATGTTTCTTGTGAACCATGTTTTTTGCTTCTTGTCTGTTTGATACTGGCGCTGATAGAAGTTTTGTTTCATTAGAATTCGAACAATTGCTAATGTGTAAACGCTCTAAGTTGCCAAGATCTTTCGTTGTCGAAGTTGCTAATGGTAAATCCATCGCTGTAGATTCCGTTCTTTCCAATTGTTCCTTGATTCTTAATGACTATACGTTCTCAATCGGTCTTATACCTATGCAAATAGGTAGCTTTGACATCATAGTAGGCATGGACTGGCTTAGGCGAGTTCGTGCTGAAGTTGTTTGTCTGAAAAGTTTATCCGCCTTCCTCTTCCAAACGGTGATTCTCTACACGTGTATGGAGAGAAACCTTCTCAAGGTCTCAAACTTATGTCGTGCATCCAAGCGAACAAATGCTTACGTAAGGGTACCTTCGCCTTTCTCGCCCATATAGTGGAAAAGAAGGACAAAGACCCAAGCATAAGCGACGTCCCCGTTGTACGTGATTTTCCCGATGTGTTTCCCGACGATCTTCCTGGTCTGCCTACTGCTCGTTCTGTTGATTTTCGCATCGATTTAGTGTCTGGCGCTACGCCCCTCGCTAAGTCTCCCTACCGTTTAGCACCCTCTGAGATGCAAGAGCTCTCGAGTCAACTTCAAGAGCTTCTTGATAAAGGCTTTATACGCCCTAGTACTTCTCCGTGGGGCGCTCCCGTTTTGTTTGTAAAAAAGAAAGATGGGTCATTCCGAATGTGTATTGACTATCGTGAGCTCAACAAGCTTACTGTCAAGAACCGATACCCTCTTCCTCGCATCGATGACCTTTTTGATCAATTGCCAGGCGCGACCTGCTTTTCAAAAATCGATCTTCGTTCTGGGTACCATCAACTTCGAGTCCTTGAAGAAGATGTACCTAAACTACCTTTCGTACGCGTTATGGTCATTACGAGTTCGTGGTCATGCCCTTTGGTTTGACCAACGCACCTGCTGTTTTCATGGATTTAATGAACCGCGTGTGCAAAGCGTACTTGGACCGTTTCGTGATCGTTTTCATCGACGATATTCTCATCTATTCCAAGACACAAGAAGAGCATGAGCGACACTTGTGTCTTATTCTTCAACTTCTTCGTACTGAACGTCTATACGCCAAATTCTCTAAGTGTGAATTTTGGTTAAAGGAGGTCCAATTCCTTGGTCATACTGTCAACGAACTTGGTATTCACGTTGACCCCGCTAAGATCAAAGTTGTGAAGAACTGGATCGCACCTAAGTCTCCGTCTGAAATTCGTTCGTTTCTTGGTCTTGCTGGTTATTATCGCCGTTTTATCTCTAACTTCTCGAAGATCGCTGTTCCTTTGACCTCTTTGACTCAAAAAGAGAAACTTTTTGTTTGGGGTCCCAAACAAGAGGAATCTTTTCAAACGCTCAAGGAGATGCTTTGTAATGCTCCTATTCTCACGCTTCCTGATGGTAACGACGACTTCGTCGTATATTGCGATGCTTCAAACCTTGGACTTGGTTGTGTGTGTATGCAACGAGACAAGGTCATCACTTATGCGTTGAGGCAACTCAAAGTACATGAGAAAAACTATACTACTCACGACCTTGAACTTGGCGCAGTTGTTTTTGCATTGAAGATTTGGCGACACTACCTTTATGGTACTAAGTGTGTGGTCTTCACCGACCATAAGAGCCTTCAACATATCTTCGACCAAAAGGAACTGAACATGCGTCAACGTCATTGGGTGGAACTGTTAAACGTCTACGACTGTGAAATCAAATACCATCCAGGTAAAGCGAATGTAGTAGCCGACGCTCTTAGTCGTAAAACTCATGTCAAGAGTGTCTGTTGTTTCCAACTCGTCCATGATCTTCAGAACCGCATACGTGATGCTCGATATTCATCTGTTAACGAGGGTAACCTCTATGACGAGATGCGATGTGGTGCTGAAGAAAGAATCGTAACCAGATCCGATGCTATTCAATACTATCTCGATTGAATCTGGATTCCCAATTGTAGTAACCTTCGAGAGTTCCTGATGAAGGAGGCACATCACACGAAATATTCTATTCACCCTGGTGCCTACAAGATGTACCATGATATGCGTGCATCCTATTGGTGGCCTGGAATGAAGAAGGATATAGCCACTTTCGTCTCGAAATGTCTCACATGTTCAAAGGTAAAAGTTGAACATCAACGTCCCCTCTGGTATGCTCGAACAACCAGAAATCCCTGTCTGGAAATAGGAAAGCATCGCTATGGACTTCATCACTAAGCTCCCTCGTACTTCTTCTGGTCATGACAGTATTTGGGTGATCGTTGGTTGATTGACCAAATCAGCTCACTTTCTTCCCATTCGTGAAGATTTCAAGGTCGAGAAATTGGCTAGAATCTACATTGATGAGATCATCTGTCGTCATGGTATTCCCATTGACATCATTTCCGATCGTGATGCTCGTTTTACGTCTCGTCTTTGGCAAACCTTTCAATCTGCTATGGGTACTGTTCTTAACCTTAGCACAGCTTTCCATCCTCAGACAGACGGTCAAACCGAGCGTACTATCCAAACATTAGAGGATATGCTTCGTTCATGCGTAATAGATTTTGGTGGCAACTGGGATTCACACTTGCCATTGATCGAATTCTCGTACAACAACAGTTATCACGCGAGTATTCAAATGGCACCTTTCGAAGCATTGTATGGTCGCAAGTGCCGTTCGCCTATTTGTTGGCACGAGGTTGGTGAAGCTCAAATCACTGGTCCCGAGCTCATACAAGAGACGACGGACAAGATATTACAGGTTCGAGACAACTTATTGAAAGCCAGGAGCCGACAAAAGAGTTACGCCGACAAGCGTCGCAAGCCTTTGGAATTCGAGATGGGTGACTTCGTACTTCTTAAGGTATCCCCTTGGAAGGGCGTGGTTCGGTTTGGCAAGAAAGGGAAACTCGCACCTCGCTACGTTGGTCCTTTCAAGATCCTCGAAAGGATTGGAAAGGTTGCGTATAGACTGGACCTGCCTGAAGAACTCAACAATGTACACCCTGTCTTTCACGTATCCAACTTGAAGAAGTGTCTAACTGACGAAGGACTACAAGTTCCTCTCGAAGACTTGCAAGTCAACAAAACGCTTTATTTCGTGGAAAAACCGGTCAAAATCATGGACCGAGGAGTCAAGCAACTGAGGCGCAGTCGAATTCCTATCGTCAAAGTTCGATGGGAAGGAAAACGTGGCGCTGAATTTACTTGGGAACTCGAGAGTGATATGAAGACCAAGTATCCATACCTGTTCGACGTTGCATCTACCTAAATTTTGGGATGAAATTCCCTAAAGGAGGGGAGACTGTAACGCCCTGCTTCTTCGTACTTTCCAATTTTAGAAGGTCTTGTTTGTATTTCTATTTTTGGAAGTCTTGTGTTCTTGTAGTCGTTCTTTCTTTGTAATCGTTGTAAAATCCGAGACTTGGATCATTAAATAAAACTTGTATTTCGTTAAATTCATGTTGTACATACTTTATACATATTCATACATTCAATTTCGTGAAACAATTGATGCGTATTCGTAATTCTAGGAAACTATGTGTTAAACTTGCAAATATGTGAAACTTATGCTTAAAACGTGTTTTGATCATAAAAGATACTTAAATACGACATTCATACGCTTAATTATATTTGGTTTATGTTCACCACACTTGATTTGCCCTTAAACTATGCTTTTATGGCGAAAATAGCCCCTAAAACACCTAAAAACCCTAATTAGCAAACTTCAGGGGCCTAATTGCAATTTAATGAAACTTCAGCCTCCCTCCTTATCATGGCCCGTGAACACTTACCCTATTCCCTTTGCGGCCTATGAGAACTGTGAATTCAAGACCAGCTCGTTTCAGCTTACGGGATTGGGCCATTTTGGTGTGTTTGTTGCTTCCAATGTGTGTTTCTTGCATTAAAAACCCACAACCACTAACCCCAACCCTTCCCCTATAAAAACCACACCACTCCAAGTCATTTTCACTTTAAAAACCTCCTCACAACTCTCTCAAACACTCAAAATCGTAGCTGCAATCTGAAGTTCGGACAGAAGCACTACTCTTCACTAAAGTGAGCATAACTCACTCATTTCTTGTCCATTTGAGTTCATTCTTTTTCCTATGCACTTGCATAACTCACTACCCTTCCCCTAAATGTAAGCTTGTTCTTCCTACCTCCTACATGATTTCCATGATACTTAGAGGTACCTAAATGAAGATGTAATCTTATACCTCATGCTTGAAATATTGGACATAGTGATATATAACCAAGATACTACTTATATGTATGTAATATACAATATTCGAACATTGATGGTGAACTTGTGTTCATTCGTCAAAGTGTTAGAATAACATCATCTAAGACATAAGACTTGTACGATTCTAATGAGTATACCACTCATGAAAACATTAACCCTTGAGGTTTCATAGTGTCAAAACAAGTACTTTGTGTTCAAGGATGATTACTTTCGTATACATATGTTCTTGTGTTTTAAATTCCTAAATCCCTAATCTACCGTTAATCTCCAAAACTCATACACTCCGTTTCTTCGTGTAGAAGGACTTGGTGTTCCTACCTCCAACAACAACTAACTCGCGGATTCATAAGTGAAGACTTGCAAAACCGTGAGTATACTCGTAAACCCCCTTTTTATGATTACCACTTTTGGGGTGTAACATGTTAAATTATTAAATCACACTTAAACTTATTCTTTATGCAATTCACGAAAACAATCCTTATACATGAATGCTATGTTGTTATACTTTGATGCTTATACTTGGGTGATTCTTATGTGATACTTTAGTCATTAGCTTGTATGAGCCTCCATTTAACATGTATAGCACTATAGGAGTAACGCACCACCCGTGAACGAGAGGTCATGTTGAATTATATCATTTTTGCGTAAACAGAGGGTTGACTAGAAATATTGCATGCCTTGTATTATGCTCATGTATAAACTAAGTTTCCATGTGGATTCGTTTTTAAACTTTTAAACTTATTCTTAAACTTGTATACTCGCCTTTGCTTTTGCATTGAATTGGATTTTAAACATGTTACAGGTTGATGATTGATGATGCTAAGAAAATGGACTAGCAGAGATGCCTAGATACTCACTTAGACGTTTAGGTTTAAAGTATTGTATCAATTTTGTTATTGTTATGTTTGAACAATGTTGGTATTTGAATTTCTTTGTAATGTTTGACAATCTTGCAATGAAATGAAATCGGTTGAATTAAATATTGTCACAAATAGTGTTATGAAGTCTCTTGCAATCTTGAACAAGTCCCACTCCGATGATTCCGCCATTGGTTGTGGTGTGACACCTGACTCTTTTAATTTTGTCATTTACTAATTTAGTCTTACAATTAGATCGTTATTACCAATTCATTGATTATAATTACATACTAAAAATATATAAAAGTACCAACTCTTTTAATTTTTGTTAGAGATAATTGCCAAAATCGTCGCTGAGGTTTGGGTACGTTTGCCATTTTCGTCCAAAATGACACTTTTATACCAAATTGCCCCCAAGGTTTGTAAATTTTTGCCATTTTCATCCAAACCACTAACTCAGTTTATTTTTCTGTTAAGTTGAGGATAATTGGATGAAACTGTCAAATATAAAACCACAGGGACAATTTTGGCAATTTACTTAAACCCTTTTTAATTTCTTTTATTTAATTATTTTTGTTATATATGTAATAAAAAAGAATATACATGGAGTTTTTAGAAAAAAAATTAATTGTTTTGTCACATAATTTTTATAAATTTTCATCTAAATCACTAACTAAGCTTATTTTTCTGTTAAGGTGAAGGATGTTTTAAATTTTTTAAATTAATACATAAATTAATTTACAGCTTCTTTATATAAATCAGTTTTATAAAGAGAAAACATCATTGATGTGCAACACATAACAATCGATTACAACTTTTAGTATTTATCAATTGTAGAGATAGAAAAAAATTGTAAAACGTTACATATTTTTTAAATGTGTTGAGCACCTAAGAAATATGTTGGTAGAAATAAAATATTTATTTAATTAAGATTATGAGGGTAACTAACTAATACTTATTCTGAGTGGGTTGAGTAAAGAAACTTTTGGTTCATAGCATTATAATTACAATTTGGTGGGTAATTTTAAGGTTTGGTAACGATACGTTGTTTGATAGAGGGGGGGGGGGCACTGGCTTCTGTTTTTCCTTAGGAGCGAATTTAAAAGAGTAGAAGATGAATTACAAACTTGGTACATATGATAAGACTTTTTTATTTGATCTTTTTAAATAAGGTCACCGACATTTTAGTTTTATAAAATTTAGAGGTTTAAGTAGATTTTATTTTTATAAAACTGATCTATATAAAAAATTTGAAATTAATTTCTGTCTTAGTTTATAAACATCCTTCGCCTTAGCAGAAAAATTAACTTAGCTAGTGGTTGGATGGAAATTTATAAAAATTATGTGACAAAGCTATTATTTTTTTTTCATATAAAAATTGCATGTGTATTCTTTTTTATTATATATGTAACAAAACTAATTAAATAAAAGAAATTTAAAAGAATTTGAGTAAATTGCCAAAATCATCCCTGTGGTTTTATATTTGCCAGTTTCGTCCAAATATCATCAACTTAACAGAAAATAAACTAAGTTAGTGGTTTGGATGAAAATGACAAAAAGTAACAAACGTTGGGGGCAATTTGGTACAAAAGTGTCATTTTGGACGAAAATGGCAAACCTGCCCTAACCTCAGGGACGATTTTGGCAATTAACTCTTTTTGTTATTTACATATTTAGACTTGCAATTTAATTTTCATTACCAATCTATCATTTATTATTATGTACTAAAGATATATAATATTAAACATAGCCATGACACCAACCAATTTATGGTAGAAAGTTGTGTGCAAAGGTAAATATTTATCTTAGACTAAATTCCTCACACTTGGACTTCTAGTGGGTGAAATAGTACCCACAAAATACACATAAATTAATAGGGTCCAAAGTGAGTGTTTAGTCAAGATAATATTTTTATGTATTTTCATATATTATTATTATTATTATTATTATTATTATTTATTATTCAAATCTCATTTACATTCCAACTTCTAAATCCTTGTACTTACACACCTTGTTCATCCTTGTTAGGATAATTTGGTGCTACAACCTCGCAAGACGATCATCTCACATTTGTGGAAACCACTTGCAAAACCGTGAGTATACTCGATCCATTTTCGTTTTACACACTTTTGGTGCAACATCTACATTATACAAAAAACGCAACACTTGAGACTTGTTTATTCAAAATCACACTCTATCCACATTTTAAACATGAAAACATGTGATACTTGTTAATATCATATGCTATGTATATATTGTGTCTATATGCTCATTAACTTTGCTAGCCTACCTTAACAATTATAGCGCTATAGGATAAACACACCACCCCGATTCTTAGGGTATTGTTAAGTAAAACATGTTAAACCCCATTCGTTTCGACGATGTTGAGAAGTCAAGATTGCGTTGGAAACTTTGGTTTGACATATAGTTTACACTAGTTCAGCATATTAGTGACTTGTATACATTATTGATGTTGGATATGAGCACGTTTAAACATTTTATTCTTATTATGCTATGTATCAAACTTGTATACTCGCCAACATTTTTGTTGATCTTTATTTTAATACATGTTGCAGGTTGAAAGATGATGCTAGTGAAGAAACAAAGTTTAGGGTGGAATTAGAAACACACCTTAGAAATAAACAATGTTTTTGATTCTATGTTTTGATACCATTTGATTATGTCTTGAACCATGTATGACAACTTAGTATTTTATGAAATCTTGATTAATTATATTGTCACAATTAGTGTTATGATGCTTTGAACGATTTGTTTTCATATTACTCTGATGTTTCCGCCATCGGTTGGGGTGTGACAAGTTAGTCTTTGCTTCAAAATCTTGAATGCTTCCTCCTGTTTTGGTCCCTATTCAAACTTAACTGATTTGTAGGTTAGCTTGGTTAATGGAATGACTATTCTAGAAAAATCTTGAATAAAATGCTTATAGTATCCCGCCAATCCAAGAAAGCTTCTCACCTCTGTTGGTGAATCATAGATTTTCCATTTGGTAATAGCCTCGATCTTTATAGGATCCACATGAATTCCTTCATGATTAACTAGGTGCCCAAGAATTGTACTTCTTGCAACCAGAATTCACATTTTGAGAATTTAACATAAAGCTTTTCCTTTCTCAACAATGTCAGAAGTGCCTATAAATGCTCGGCATGTTCTTCCTTACTCTTGGAATAAATAAGTATATCGTCTATGAAGACAATCACAAATTTATCCAGGTATGGTTTACATATCCTGTTCATCATGTCCATAAATGCAGCTGGGGCATTTGTCAAACCGAATGGCATGACTGTAAACTCATAGTGACCATATCTAGTTCTGAAAGCAGTTTTAGGAATGTCTTCTTCCTGTACCTTTAGTTGATGATATCCTGAGCGTAAGTCAATCTTTGAAAAGAATCGAGCTCCTTGAAGTTGATCGAATAGATCATCGATTCTCGGTAGTGGGTACCGATTTTTAATCGTAATCTTATTCAATTCTCTATAGTCAATACACATGCGCATCGACCCATCTTTCTTCTTGAGAAATAACAAAGGCGATCCCAAGGTGATAAGCTAGGTTGTATGAAACCTTTTTCCAATAGTTCATCTAATTGCTTCTTCAATTCCAGTATCTCCGATGGCGGTGCGCGATAGGGTGCTTTGGCAATCGGTGCAGTTCCTGGTATTAGGTAAATTCTAAATTTAACCTCGCGGTCTGGTGGTAGTCCAGGTAGCACTTCTGGGAAAACATCTGAAAAGTCAGATACTACAAAAATATATTTTAATTCTTTTTCTTTAGTGCTAATGATAGTAGAAATCATATACACTATTCATCCTTTTCGTGCGTAACTTGCAGCTTTCATCACCGAGATGAATTTTGTGGATGACGTCGACGTGTCTCCCTGAATTGTGATCCTTTCTCCTATTGGCGTACGAACTTCTACTGAGTTTTGATCACACAAGATTTGCGCATGATTGGCCACCAACCAATTCATCCCTAACTTAACATCGAATCCGGCTAAATTCATTGGTAAAAGGTTAGCGGTGAACTTATGACCTAAAAATTCTATCTTTCCTTTCTGAAGGATTTTGCTTATGCTGATAGAACTTCCATTTGACATTTCCACCGCACAAGCTTGATGAAGTTTAGTTAGTGGTTGATTGAGTATTTGACAGAAAGTAGTATTTATAAAACTTTGGTTTGCACCAGAGTCAAATAATACTTTAGCATAGACATCATGAACGAGAAACGTACTGGTAATCACATCCAGAATTAACTCGGCTTCTTTGGCTGTCAGTACGAAGGCTCTAGCATTCTTCTTGGGTCCTACGGTTGTCTTTGCCTTGTTGTTAGTTGCTGTAGCTAATTTTGGGCAGTTTGGTTGGATATGACCTGCCTCTCCACAGTTGTAGCATAGTCTAGCGCTAGCTTTCTTTCTACACTCTTCTTCCTTATATCCTAGTATCTTGCAGAAGTTGCAAAACACCGCACACTTTCCTGAATGCTTCTTTTTACAGGACTTACAGAAAGGTGGTGAGGAGGATGAACATGTTCCTTTCTTACGGTAGGAATTACCAGAACGTAGTTCCTGGGTAATTCTTTGGGCTAGATCCTTTTTCTGGTTTTCTTCCTGTGTGCATATCAGTCCATCTGTTAGAGTGTTAGCAAGCTCCACTGTTTCTTCAATTGTTTGTGGTCTAGCTGCTTTGACCATATCTCTGGTTTCACTAATTAATCTCCAGATGTAACAGGAGATGAATACTGGTTCTAGCGAAACCAGTGTTGGTACTATACTTGAATATTCGAACAATTTGGTAGTAAATTCCCGACAATTTACCCCAATCATTTTATGGTTTAGGAATTTATTAGCTATTTGTTCCTTTTCTTGAGGAGGATGGAATTTCCTTTCAATTATTTCCTTAAAATCATTCCATTCCATATTATAGACCATGTCACTTCCTTTTGATTGAAGAATGGTATTCCACCATTCGAATGCTTCATCCTTAAAAATGTTAGAAGTATATATGATTTTATCTTCTTCAGCACATTTACTAATCTTTAAAACCGCTTCAATCTTCTCTAACCAATGTAAGGCTGAAATGGCTCCTTCATTACCCAAGAATTTGATTGGTTTATATGATAGGAACTCTTTGTAAGAACAACCATAAGCGATGATTTTCTTTCGTTTTGTAATTGGAGCTTTGACAAGAATGCCATTATCTCCATTAACGCTGTGACTTGGCTCAGTGTGCGTACGTTTACTGCCTATAATAGTATTATCGTTTACCGTCTTAGGTTTATTGATAGCTTCAATAATAAATGAATTGACATCAATTATTCCTTGTGCTACTATATGTTCTATGGCACTTTTATCCACGTGGTTTCCGTTATCATTATTAGCTTGAACTCCTTTATTTACTTCGTTCGACATCTGGATTGTAAACATTATCAATTATTAATATCACAGAATAATTATAATAAAACAATTATTCAAACACATTTAATCAAAACTATCGATCATTGTTACGTGTACTCTTTTTATATATATGTTGCATCAATACAAATTACAACTATAATTCTACACGTTAGTATTTTAATATGCGTCGATACATATATATAAGTGATATATATATATATATTATACATTATTATTATTATTGTTATATATTTTATATCTTCTTTTTTTATCAAATTAAAAGGAAAGTATATATATATTATAGTATAATAGGGTTGTTGTCTTCAGAATTGCATCTCCCTCCCTTCATACTTCCAGACGAGATTTTCTCCTATAGCACTGATTCTATTTCCTTCGCCTATGAGTTCTTCACCGTAGTGACGAAGTTCAACTACATTATCAGGATTCATAGGAGGGAAATACTGCTGGTATTGGTTCGTTGTATGCAGGTACTGGTTCTCCGTATGGGTAGTAAGGATTGGGCTCATTTATCAGGTTCTGAAATTCCCAGTCGTTTGTCCACCATTATTCTAGTGGATCTGGTGCTGGCGCAGGTATCCTGGGTATTTCTTCTGGCTTAAAGGCAGATATAGGTTTTGGGTTCATCTAGATTGGTTTAGGGTAAGTGGTATTAGTCCTAGAGGTTGTTCAGGGTAAAGGGGTAATGATTGTGGTTCTGGTTCTGCTAACAGATTTAAGTTTATTTCACTTCCTGTGGGTTGGAAAAGATCACAGTTTGCTAGTCTTTTATCTAACTCCTCCCACAGTGGTTTGGTCACAGGTATTTGAGCTGGTCCCTCTACGAGTGTTATAGTTGCTTCTTGGTTTTTCTTTTTCCTTCTTTTCTCTCTCTTTCCTTTGTTAAACCAACATCTCTTTTTAGGTTGAAAGGTTTCAGTTGATTTATCCTGGAAATGTAAGGATCCTTCCGTGTCTACTTCGTATCCTGGTGCAGTTCCGAATGGTCCTTCATCCATCTCTGAATCAGACATGTGTTGAAAGGCATCGGACACATTTTGGTCACTCATACCGTGAACTCAGAAATTGTCAAAATAACATAAAAATCATATATATAATAGATATCCAAGGGGCAACTTAAGGTAATTTGCCAATGTACTTAAAACACCATCAGTGCACAATGTACAACACTTAAAGCACCAAGAAACACAAACAATTTACCCTTCAACTGGTTCATCTTCAGGCATCCATTTCTTTCAATTTTTAACACAAATCGTGATCTAACGGCTGACATTCATTTCACACATATCAACCTTTCCATTCCCTTCTCTCTCACAACTCACACACATCATAAAACTTCATCAGACCTCTCTCTCTCTCTCTCGGTGACTCAAGAACATTATGCCAGATATCTTTCTCATGTATATTGAATGGCTCCATCTTCTCTCTAACACCACCGATTTGAAGATTTAATCTGGGAGATATGATGTCGAATAAGTTCGTTCTTCCGATTCAACAACCATCAGGTTTGTGTTTTTTAATCTGAGTATCCATGAGTTTTGGAACAAAAAAATACGATTTTCGAGGTCTATGGTTTCAGTATCCATGAGTTTTGGAACAATAATTACGATTTTGAGATCTAGGGTTTCATAACTCACCAAATCGGGCATCATATAGTTTATAGTGAATCAAGTCTGCAAAGATCGGTGGCTACGGAGAAGAGTTCCCGGCTGGTCCTAGGGTTACCGCTACAGGTTCTGGTTCGCAACAACTGGCAATGCAACAACGTCCGGTTCAGACGCCGCTGGTGCAGCAACAGTCGGCTGACGCACCGTTGGTACCGTCATTTTCGAAGAAGATAAGTGTTGAACTTACATTTTTGTAATTTTATTTGCTGTGTTCTGTTTATAATGCTTAATTTTATTTTTGTAATGTTATTTCAGTTTTGGAAATTACATTTTTGTTATTTTATTTTCCGTGTTCCGTTTATAATGCTTAATTGCTTGTGAGGTGATAATGCATTGATAATGATACTAGGTGCTAATGTTATTTCAAGTTTGGTTTTAGGTATCAATTTCTCCTGAGGTTACATCAAAGACCAAATGCAGAGAAATCTTGAAATTTCTCAGCTTTCTGTATCGGGTTTCACACCTCGGAAATTTGTTGTTAGCTTATGATGGAAGGAAGAGTGTGTTTGTTGCGGGTCCATTGCCCTTTGAGTCTAAAGAGTTCGCCGTTAAAATCACTGAGCATGATGGGTATAATCTAATAGGGTAAGGTTCATGCGAGAACCGCGAGAACACGACCAAAAATAGCTAAAAAAACCTAAAAAAACCCAACCCCCCAAGCTAAATGCTAAAAACTAAACCATCCCAAAAACCTAAAAAAAAACTTAACCCTCCCCCACCCCCCAAAAACCTAAACCCCCCAACCCCCCCACCCCACCCCCCAAAAACCTAAACCCCCCTCCCCCACCCCCAAGCTAAAATGCTAAAAACTAAACCCCCGAAAAACCTAAAAAAATCGAAAAAACACACAATTTTTTTTTAATATTTTTACATTAAAATCACTACTTTTAGTAGCCAATTTTTTTTAATTAAGTTTTTTTTGGCTACTAAAAGTAGTGATTTTTTATTAAAAATATAAAAAAAAAATTGTGTGTTTTTTAGCTATTTTTGGTTGTGTTCACATTGGTTCTCGCGATTCTCGCAATAAAGGGTGGTTTCTAACGGTTCCTTCTCCTAATCTAATATTCATATATATATATTTTAGTATTTCCCTCAAGAGGGTAAGATTTAGATTGTAAGTTTATAATCCAATTCGATGGCTATTGTAGGCAGAGTGTATCGACTAATTATTTGATTCTGGTTAGTAACAGATAACTTGAAATACAAATTAAACTAAAGTAAGCAAATGCAATAACCAAAATAATTAATTTTTACTTTCTTTTATGACATATGGTTAGCACTTGAATTGTTTTGGGTTCTTTTCGTGTGGATATATGTTTCTTTGATTGAATTTTAAATTGTGATTTGTTACTTGCAGTTCTTGTCGAGAATGATGGTGCCAATGTTACTGCAGAGACTGATGTCGGTATTTTCACCAATACTACTGTTGCTGCTCCTGATGTGGGAGGGCAATGGGGTCATCTGACTGATGAGGATAAAGAGAGAGAAGAGAACAAGAATGAAGGAGGGGAAGCGGCATTCGAGAATGGCTGTCGTGTGGCCATGGTAAAGATAGGGTAACAGGCGGTGGTGGTACTTTTTGTCAATGGCAGCTTGACATGTAGAATCAGTCGTAATGTATGTTATTAATGTTTCTACAGTTGATACAAGAACATATCGTGTGCTTATTTAGTTTCGTTCATGCGTTCTATCGTCAACTCAGCACATCACCCCAAGAGATTGGGTCGGGCAATGGGATATTCGTTTAGTACGGGTTGAGATATGCCAACTCAAGTTGGATTGACCCGTAAACACTTTTATATTATTTTTAAAATCTTTTTATAGATAACTACTTTAATAATTATTTTTTTGAAAACAGTCAGCGCGCTAATCGAGGAGGTTTTTGTGTTGCAGATCTACCAGTTGGAGGTATAATCAATAACCCGAGATATTTGTAGACAAAATACTTCACAAGACGAACACAGAAGTTTACACCTGCATCACCAGATCAAATTCAGTCACTTCTGCAGCATATGTGTCCTTATTTTCATTTTTCACAGCAACCTGTAAGTAACATAATAGTTATGTACTTATGTGCGTTTGTTTTATAACTTTTCATTCCTAGATTATTCATCAGGAGTGGATGAGGTTTTGTGGCTTATGCATAAACAGGAAACGATGAGACCCATGGCTAACGAGATTGTACAACTGATTGAGTTTAGAAAGACCTATGTCTATGCCTTCATGCTCTATGATTTGCTCAAGTGTGAAGAGAACTCTCCACAACACTGGCATGGCTTGAATGTAGCATAACCCAGTCAGAGTGAAGAAGCACCGTGTGAACGCTAGGAAATGATACTCAAAGCCTATCTGGAACGGAGCAGCAGGGAAAGTGACCCAGGTTTCAGATTGACAATCACTCTTTGTTAAAGAATCGAAAGGCCGGAAGATTGTTCCATCCGGGAAGCAATGACGCAACTGATCAATCTCAGGATCAGTGAAACGACAAAGCTCCAAGGAAGGATTTTTGGTGAGGCCCTGACTCGTCAGAGGGCTGCTATCCTGGTCAGGATTCTTAGCAGGGGAGGATCGAGTTGCCATTTTAGTCATGGAAGTTTTGAAGGAACAGAGGATCAGAGATGATAAATTTAGAGAGAAGGGAAGAAGAGATACCTGATGAAGTCTTCGAATGCGGATTTAAAGGGGAAGAATCTCGAATTTAAATGCAAATTTCAACCCTATCTCTAATCCTATTTATAATGATGTTTGTTGCTGGGGAGTCTTATCGCTGATGTCACCCTCGTAACGGCTAGTCCTGTTATAACGGCTAGTTTCTTGCTAACGAGTTGTCCAGAATCAACTAGAAAATATGACTCATTTGGTTGCATCTAATTCCTCATATTTTGGGGGAAATTGTTAGGGCATGGATTTTATGCTAAGGATCATCTATCCTAAGACTGGGCCTGGATCACGGATCCTTAACGGATAATGCAGGGAGTCTGTGGATCCAGGACCCTTACTATTGTTTATGTTTTTGACAATTGTTCCTTGTATTTTCAGTTTACATATGCAGGTATTTGTGGACGGAGTCATTGAGAGAATCTCGGAAGAATATGCTTCCATTTATGCACGTGCATAAGGCTGGTGACCGTTAATGGTGATCGTGGATGGCTAGCTTGATTTTCAGATAGTTAGTTAGCTAGGATATCTTAGATATTTTAACGGGGTATTGAGCTTAATAAGTTAACAGTTTTGCACTACACACACTCGCAGACATACTCTCTCGAACACAACTCACAAACACACATTAGATCTCTTGTAACAAGCTCAATATCATCCAAAGTTGTAACTTTTTTATCAATATAGTTGATAGTGATAGTTTTCACTATCCGAGGTTTTTTATGCCGGAGATCATACATTGATCAAGGGCTTTTTCCTCGTATAAATCATCGTGTTCATTGTCATTTCATTTTGATATTTGCTCGTACACTTGTTCATTTAACCAAGCATCTAACCTCATAAAAATCCGATTTGGTTACATTATCCTTGTGTGATTTTTGACCAAAACAATTACATATAACACTTATTAATTAATTTTTATCCTATTTGAAAAATATAACAAGTTTAATTACTTTTATAAAAATATTACATATAACATTTATTAATTAATTTTTATCCTATTTGAAAAATATAACAATTTTTAATGTATTTTTATAATATTTTAAAAAATATAACAAGTTTAATTAATTTTATAAAAATATTACATATAACATTTATTAATTGATTTTTATCCTATTTGAAAAATATAACAATTTTTAATGTATTTTTTCTAATATTTTAAAAAATATAACAAGTTTAATTAATTTTATAAAAATATTACATATAACATTTATTAATTAATTCTTTTCCTATATGAAAAATATAACAATTTTTAATGTATTTTGTATTAACAATTTTGTAATAATTTTTTAACAGAAAAAATTATAACATTTAACAAAAATATATATCATTCGTACCTGATCAGTTTTGTACGAAACTTCAGGGTAAGCAGGTTGCTCATCACCCAATGACTCTTGCACGTAAGAAGGCTGACCAACGTCTTCTTGTACTCCTGAGGCACCACTAACGAAAACGTTATTGCCATATTCTTCATGTCCGTACGAGGCACTATAACCGGCTTCATAATACAGAGACCCATAACCATGATCATAGCTACACACGTTCAGATCTGGTAACAACGGTTGGCGGGGTATAGCAGACTAAAAAAAACCAACGGGTAAAATGTAATGGTAAGTTTAACGCCAGATAGAAAAAAGTAAATATATATACTTACCTCGTTGAGGTTTGGCAACAACGATTCATTATGATGGGGACGATAGCCGGACACGACCTCGTCCGCGTGATCGTCATTTCCTCTCAAATCGTAAGAATCAGGGACATTAGACCCCTCCTAATACAAACGGTGTGCTAAGTATTTTATAAAAAAAACAGAACAAGTTAAAAAAATAATATACCACACTGCTTTCCGGAATAAACGTGCTCGTATTTGCGTCAGACGGCTCGCCGAAAATATGGTTGAACTAAGACATGTTTGTTAGTGAATGTGAATATATAACGAAGACGATGTATATCATCATCTTCTTCATCGTTTAAATAGGGGAGGCAGAATTCGAATTCAGAATTCAATACGGGCCGTATAGCCCTATTACGTCAATCACTTTACGTCACTCAACAGTGACAGAAAGCTGTCGGTACTACCTTAAAAATGTAATACGCATCGTATAGGCCTATAAGATGCGTATTATGGTTACCCGGGGAGACATTGTCAGCCTTTGACTGGCCTAAAAGTTTGAATCAACTCGATACTCATAATATATGTTTATACGATGCGTATTGAGAGTGTCGATTTAATAAGACAGGGTGTGCCAATAATACAACCTTTCTTATATCGTATATAAAATATAGAGTTAACTGCCATTTTCGTCCCTGTGGTTTGGTCACTTTGGTCATTTCAGTCCATTTCTCAAAAATGCCCCATTTTCGTCCCCCACGTTCTGGAAAGGTGCCATTTCAGTCCAAAAATCATAACCCAGTTAAGTCAGTTTGTTAATAAGGACTGATTGTGTAAATTTGTAACATAAAGGACTGATTGTGTAAATTTGAACACCACCACCACTAGCCCTGCCACCACCACCACTCCGCTGCCACCACCACCACCACCGCCACCACAGCCACCACCGCCACCACAGCCACCACCACCACCACCGCCACCATCTTCATCTTCATCACCGCCCGTCTTCTTCAATCACTCCGACGGATCTCTCCGACCACCGTAAAACCTTAACCATCTCTGTTCAACTGTTACGAACCGACACCATCTACTCCGACCATCTTTCTCTTCTCCGGTCACCGTATCTCTCACAACCTGCAACACCAGGTCTTGTACTTCGGTGACCAACGACATCAACCTTCATCTTCTCCGACACCGTAAACCTGCAACATCGACCGCTGCCACCTTCGTCTCTGTTATCGCTCAACGACCACCACAGCCCGTCCATTATCTCCGTCTTTCATTCATCTTCTCCGGAACCCTTCACCGGAACCTGCAACTCTCCTCCGGTCATCTTCTCCGGCAGCCACCCATTCATCCTGTAACACCGGTCATCTTCTTCTGCTCACCTCATTCATCACGTCCAAACCTCCAACTCATTATCTTCATATCATTATTCATCATCATCGATCATCATCTGTTATCATCATCATCGACCTTCATCATCATCATCGCGATCTTCATCATCATCATCATCATCAGAAGATGATGGTCTGACGAGAGAGAGAGAGAGAGAGAGAGAAGGAGGCGGGAGAGAGAGAAGGCGACGGTAGGGGGTGCCGTTTTTCCGGTGAGTTGCAGGCGGCGGCAGTGGGGATGGTGGCGTGGTGGCTGTGGTGGCAGCGGAGTGGTGGCGGTGGCAGTGGCTGTGGTGGCTGTGGTGGCAGCGGAGTGGTGGTGGCGGTGGCTGTGGTGGCGGTGGCTGTGGTGGCGGTGGTGGCGGTGGCTGTGGTGGCGGTGGTGGCAGTGGCTGTGGTGGCGGTGGTGGGAACTAGTGTGGCGGTGGTGCCATTTCAGTCCATTTTTCAAATATTTATACATTTTACTTAAATGGTCCCTTATGTTACAAATTTACACAATCAGTCCTTATTAACAAACTGACTTAACTGGGTTATGATTTTTGGACTGAAATGACACCTTTTCAGAACGTGGGGGACGAAAATGGCGCATTTTTGAGAAATTGACTGAAATGGCCAAAGTGACCAAACCACAGGGACGAAAATGGCAGTTAACTCTAAAATATAAAATAACATGGTATCATTTTCCCGTAAACAATTACACAAAGGTAGATAACAAAAGAGTACACATTCTTCTGTCTCATCGGTTTCCTTTTATACAACAGTCCCTCTTCAATCTCCCAAGAACCAGACCACTTCCCCCAATTCACCCTTCATCCCTGACATCAACTCAACCAAATAAATTTACTTCAAATCTCATATCCAGTGTGCAAACCCTCCATCGGATCTTCATGGGTTTTTCATATTCTTTCTGATTTTACAATTTTCTTGAATAATATAACCCACCTTTACCTATCATCACCACCACCATCTAGATCGGATAATAGAGTGAGTTGGGTAAACGAGTGTTCTTGATTTTGTCTAGGGTTTCTAGTTTAAACCACTGATCTATATACCCAATTTTGGTAAAGAAAAGTGATGTCTTTTTGTTTCTTTTCTCTTTTGGAAGCTACAAAATTAAATGTTTCTATTCATGGAAAACCCTTGATTTAAACACTGGTTTATTCTATGTTTTCTTGAGAAAATTATTTTTTTTTGAATGAAAATTTGCCAAAAATAGTGTTTGTGGAACTGGAAGTATGATGGTTAGGGAAAAAGTATCGATTAAAAAGATTGATAATGCTACAGCAAGAAGGGTGACTTTCTCCAAGAGGAGAAGAGGGTTGTTTAAGAAAGCTGAAGAGCTTTCTGTACTTTGTGATGCTGATGTTGCTGTTATTCTCTTCTCCTCCAATGACAAGCTGTTTCATTACTCCAGTTCAAGGTATGATCTAGGGTTATGTGTGTGTTTTTATGTGTGTCAGTGTGTGTTCTTATCCATAGATAAATGTGTGATGCTTCAGAATCGGTTGTGTACTTGCTTTTTTTTTGTAATTTGTGTTGTAGGGTTTGTAATGGAGTTTGTTTAATCAGGGTTAAGGATTTAGTTGTCTGTTAGTGTGTGTTTAATTGGATTAAATTAATCTTTTGCTTATGACCTGATTGTCTTGAATCTATTTTTCACTTATGATATGTGATTGAGATTATCTTGCTTTGTACTTCCTTATTATTTGTTTGGATAGTACTTATGGTATAGTTGTTTATAAGCACTCATTTTCATCATATGCTTCTTGGAAAATGTACCTGAAAAAAGAAAATTGTTGTTCAAAAGGGGTTTCTTATTCTTTTTGGGGGTGGGGGGATTCTTTGTATCATGTATGTGGTATTTTCTGTATGTTATGTAAAAGAGATGGACCTTGTGATTCAAACCCAGCAACCCATGATCTTCTGGTCACAAAAAGATGGAATTCATATTCGATGCTTGATAAGATTACGGTAGCTAAGAGAAGAAAAAACATCATCAGATGTCATTGTGCTTAACTGGTTATGGTATAGTTGTTTGGCTGTTCTTATGTATGAGCACTCTTTACATTACATGTTAAATGGAAAATTTTTTCTGGCATTCCAATTCAGACGCAAAAGCCCGAAAAAGGAAAAGAAATGGTATTTAAAGGGGGATTCTTTGTATGTGGTATTTTCTTTTTGTTATGCAAAATAGACCAGCCCTTGTGATTCAAAACCGTGATCTTCCAGTCACTAAATGACGGAATTTAAATTACACGTCTAATAGTTATGTTAGCTTAAAGGAGAAATAACAGTATTTTACTTAGCAGTTTGCAAAGCTGGCTGTTTCTTTTACTGAAACCCATGATCAATGATGAATGGAAATCAAATTGTTGTTCCAACAGGGTTAAGTTAGCTTAGACAAGAAGTATAAGAAACAAACTACATCACATGGTCACATACTGTTTAAACCTATTTTGTAAGAATCAACTTATATGAAGTTTTTGAAGCATATTATATTTGTTATTGACATACGTGTAACCAACAAGTTATATCTAGGATGGAAATTTGTAGGTAATTGGTATTCTGTTTGAGAGTTCATGGATATTGCAGAATTCTTTATATGATATATATGTTGAATTATAAGTCTTAGATTGTTTAGATCCATAATGAAGTCTGGTAATGGGATGGAAATTTGTAAGGAATGGGATCCCAAACTTGACCCTAAAGTGAAACACAAGCACAAAGTTTCTTAAAATACTACTCTAAACGGCTAAGGTCAACCCCACAAACATGCTATTCCCTATTTCAATAAATTGTAATTTTGACTTGATACATAGTTTAAGAAAATGTGTGGGATCTGTCAAATATCTTAACTATCCTTAGATTAAGGAGGACTACCTAGAGAGGAATCTTGTGGATTCAAAGGATGGTGTAAGTACTTTTAATCCGAAACGTTCAAGAAAAACTATTAACTCAGTTTTGATGCAACATTCCCGAAATGAAAAAGAGTAGAAAAAAAAATTGACGGCATCATGGGAAGAGGGATCAATATGAAGCTAAAGATTATTGCAACTTAATTAGCCTAAAACAACCCAAAAAAAACTAGAATTCGTTTTTAATAATTACAACTCCAATAAGGATGGCAATCAAACTCGAATCCTACAGGCAAACTGAAAACATTCGGGATGGATAATGGGACGGGTATTTGGGTTTTGGATTATTTTATGAATATACATGGGTATGGGACGGGCATTATAGTAATTGATACCCGACGCAATTACAAGAAAATACTCACCTTTTTACACTACAAGAAAGAAGAGCAATAGCTGTGACACTTGATGCCGCTAAAAACCCCGAGAATCGCCGCTAAAGGTTTTAGCGGCGACGTGTCGTCGATAAAGAGGACGCCGCTAATTCTTGGCCGCTATTGATCAAATTGCCGCCACTAATACACGTGTCGCCGCTAATGCTCTTGCCGGAAATTTTGCAGGAAAGATTGTCGGAGATTACACAACACATTTCCAGATTACATAACTTGTTGAACTAATAAATTGTTTACCAGAAACTCAAACCAAGAATTCTCGTATCCGCTAATAACTTGTTGGAACTAACAAATTTCAAGATTACATAACTTTTCATTCAAATCTCACATCAAAAAATGATTCTATGTAAAATTACACTACACATTTTATAAATAATAAACAAAACTGGCCGGAGCTTGAGCTTTTCGACGTTACGGTGGGGCTTGATGGAGCTTGTCGGCGGTTGGGTACGTTGGTGGTTGACGGAGCTTGTCGCTGGTACGGTACGATGGTGGTTGACGGAGCTTGTCGTTGGTAAGGTATGGAGCTTGAGCTTGTCCTCTTTGAGGGATGGTGGTCGTCAACGGTGGTGGCCGGAGAAGAAGCTCCGGTGATGAAGAAGAAGATGGGCATCGTACAGTTGTGTTTCTTTGAGGATAAATGGGTGGATTTTGTTATAAAGTGTGTTTTTTTGAAGGCTAGAACTTCAGCCTTTGGATCATGTTTTCATCAAGGGCCACAAGCATCTGTTTCATACATCACACGGATCGACCTTTTACCGGCGACACCAATAGCGGAGACGCCGTGCAATTGCATGGCGTCTCCGCTATTGGTATCGCCGGTATTACTCCGCTTTCTTGTAGTGTTACTCAAACCATGCCCATAAAATATTTCTTTTTTTATTTTAGTTAATTTGTTCTTGGGTAATAGAGTAATCTACTAATCCACTATCTTTTTAGTTTTTATATATTTATAACATCTTTGGGTAATTATATAAAACTTACATAGTAAGAAACAAGGTTGGAGAACTCGCTAGTCGATGGCGGGTCGGTGAGGTAGGGACTAGCGACTACTCGGGATTACTCGGGATTACTCGGGATTAATCGGATCGGACTTTTTATGTATAATTTTAAGTTTTTATACATATATACATATATTTTTATATGTAATTTTTTTAAGTGGACAAGTTTTGACCGGAATCTGGGAGGTTTTGGCCGGAATATGTGTTTTTTTCCGATTTTTCTGATTTTTTCCGATTTTTTCTGATTTTTTTTTGTTTTTTCCCGATTTTTTCCGATTTTTCCCGACCGACTAGTCGCGATTAGGGCCGACTAGGGCCGATTAGGCCGACTAGCGATTTTTTTACTGATTAGCTGAAAATTACTCAGTTGATGGGCGACTAGCGACTAGTCAGCGATTAATCGCCGGCTAGTCGTGATTTTTGCAACCATGGTAAGAAATGTACTTAAGAATCCAAAAAGGTGATTTTTAACAAACTAACGGGTATACTCAATACTCGTGGGTAACAAATAATCGGGTACCTAACGGGTATGGGACGCAGTTTTAGTATCAGATATGGGACTGGCCTATCACAAACTCGGACCCCATTGTCATCCCAAACTCCAGTAATTAAGAAAAACAAGTGCAATATACTAGACCTAAACGTGCCTAACAAAACTCAGACCCTACCTTAGCTTTGCTATTGGTGGGATTTACTGAGTATGATGATAATGACTCTTTGATATAGAAAATAAATCACTGGCAACTACATCCAGATTCAGAAACACCTTCTAGGTAACAAACGCATTAAGTATTCACCTAAAGTCCTCCATCTATGAACATGTAATAAACTGATCTAATTATTTAATTGGGAAGACATACATGATCACATGACTCTGTTGTATAATCATCCCGTGTACATATCAAATATTTTAAATACACGATTTTTCTCTTGCAGTATGGAAGAAGTACTTGAAAGGCGTAGCCTTCACTCAAAAAATCTTGAGAAGTTAAACCAACCTTCTCTTGAGTTACAGGTGAGCATAGATGTTTTTTTTGTTTCTTGCTCTTTGGGTATTTCACAATTGTTTTCTTTGTTTCTTATTAAGGCTTGGAACAACCTTTATGATTGTGACAGTGGTTTAGTCAAGTCGAACTATAAAAATGACCCTTTGCAAACTATAATTAAAAAATTACAATAAAAAAATCCTCTCTTCACCTTAATCTGCTTTATTTTTTTCGTAATCTCATATAATATGATGATCAAGTCCAATATCTGTAGTTGCAAATATGGTCCTGAATTTGGGAGTCTATAAGGGATGTAAATTCCTATATTAGTTCCAATGCAACCTACGTATAAAGATTTCATCTTGTCATTCAGCTGGTTGAAGACACCAACTATGCCAACTTAAGCAAAGAAGTTGCAGAAAGAACCCTTCACTTAAGGTACATACCAATACACATATACATGCAGACACAAACACATACATGCACACATTAGCATAGAGTAAATGCACATCTTTATATTCATGTAAATATATAATTTGAAATAACTGATTATGTGTGTGTGTGTGTTTATGTATATGCACGTATGTTTGATCACGAGTGTGATTCTTCATGAAAAGCAGACGGTTGAGAGGGGAGGAGCTGCAGGGTTTAAGTATTGAAGAGTTGCACCAGCTCGAAAAGTCACTTGAAGCTGGATTAAGCCGGGTTGTTGCCAAAAAGGTGTAGTTGCTTTGTTTTAGTTTATAGTAACTAGTTTCCATTCTGTCATGTGAAACTTGCAAATTTTCTGGTTTTCCAAAATTTTTCATGCAAAATTTATCTATTTGTTTATTATATTATGGAAGGGGACTCTACACCATTCTCTAAAAGTACGTATCTTTTCAAATGTTGCAATTTCCATAGAGTAAATACGTTCTATTTTCTATCGAACTGCTTCAATCTCATCTGAAGCACGCTTCTGTATTTGTAAAGACATAAAGTTCTGAACATTTTTTATAAAAAATAAAGTAAAAAAAGGTATGTAAATTAGATTGATTGAAAAATGCCAAAAAGTGACCCTCGCAACTGAGTCTTTACACATGAGCTTATTTATAGTTCTACTGTTTCAGGGTGAGGTGATTATGAACGAGATTTATCATCTTCAAGAGAAGGTCTGTACTCGAACTTAGTGATTTCTTTTTTTATACTTTGTTTATAAGATATGCAAATAGTGAACTGTGTTAGAAATTTGTGGCACCAAAAGAGCATTACCACTGCCTTTTAGTGTTGCAGAAGATCATTTTGTAGCTATTTAACAACTTGCTTTAAGTCATGCAGGAAGTGAACCTCATGGGGGAGAATGACAAACTAAGACAAGAAGTACGACTCATGCGCTCTAAAGTCTAAGCTAGTTTTCTTTCGGTTTTCATCTCTACTTTTATTAAGATATTCACCCCAACATACTTCTCTTTGCCTCCCATTCCTCCTTTACAAAAAGGGTGATTTAGCATTATTAACCATTAAACCTTTGTACGAGTTCTTTGAGACGTGTTACCAACCCCTATGTTTTAAAGATGAAAAAAAGACACAAAAAAGCACACAAAAATGGGTTGTTAATGAGAAAAGTTGTTGGCTTTGTTTGATTATTTTTGCTAACTTGTATTTGAATGGTGAATGAAGCTTTTGAAGATATCTAATGCTCGGAAGCAAATTATTTGTGATTCTGGTGATGATCGGGAGTCCTCGGAATCTACCAATATCTGCAACTCTGGTGGCACTCCACAAGATTATGAAAGCTCCGGTACATCCCTTAAGTTGGGGTGAGCAAAATTCCTGGTATTTAATTATTTTTCTACAAATATATATATATTAATTTAAAACACGTCCTTTTATCTAATAAAAGTTTGGCTCCAACGAAAGAATCTGCTGTGTTCGGGGCGCTTTGCGGGGAGGGGTTCAGTGAGGCGAGTCCCCGAGCGGGAACACCGCCGCTGACCCCTCGGGGAGTGTTTGTGGGGAGGGTGGCTCGGTGGGTGTTCACCGCACAAAAAGAGAGGAGAGAGAGAAGATGATGAGATGGACGGTGGTTAATTGATGAAAAGTATTTATGTAATTAAGAAAAAAAATAAAAAAACAAGTCCCCAAGAGATGAGTGCCGCCATCAAATTGAGGGTGTGGGGGGAGTTAAGGGGGGAGTTGACGTGACGCGTGCTGATTGGGTGTGGGTAAGAGAGGTCACTCCCCCCTTAGAGGAGTGCCCCTTACACCTATATTGATATATCAAGATAAGGCCAATAATTTTTTAGGAACTATAAAGTAGTTTTGTCAAAAGTTTAGTTGACAATTTATTTAGGAACTTCTTTTCTTCATCTGTGTTACATTTTAAAGCAAGGCCCTAGTCTTTAGGGTTGAGTTCATTTCAGAACTCTAAATAACTACAGAACTTTCAGAACTCCTAATAAACAATCATTTTATATATAAGTTTTTGTATTTAGGATCTTTTTATCATCTATTATATGTATTTCTTTGATTACATACATGTTAAAAGTAGTTTACATATGTTTAATTGCCAAAATTATATATATGTGTCATAACTAATTACATATATGTAAAAAAACTAGTTTACATATGTGTAATTACAAAATTACATATAAAAAATGATAAAATTACTCTTAACATGTATGTAATTGTAAAAATACACATAATAAATGATAAAATTATCCTAAACATAAAAATATATAAATAAAATGATTGTTTATTAGGAGTTTTGCGAGTTCTGTAAATATTTATGGTTCTGAAATGATCCTGGCCCATAGTCTTTAATTTGTAATTTGTAATTAAACTGTAAATTCAGGAACTGGAACCTTAATTCTTTCTTTTGTTTTGTAAAACCAAACTGGATGAAAATGCCATTGTATGTTTATTGTTTACATGTTTAATCAAAAAGGTTTATAAACTACATTAGTAACATCAATCTCTGGTCATGGTGCAGGTTACCGAACTCAAGGTGGTGAAAGCTTTATAGGATATCTATAACTATCATGTATGTAAATGTAAGCCAAGAGTGTTAAAACAGTGATTCATTCCTTGGAGTTTGGACCCCCTATGACATTTGAGTTGTGCTTGTTGGATTTACAAACTATGTTCCATTACTGACTGCTGCAAAATAAAAATAAAAAACGGTTGCAAGTTAGTAACGGTTATTTTATGAATTTGGCTCGTAACGGTTAGAGATGGAATAGTTGGTGGACTGTTGAGTTTTGTTAACCCATGTCTAGTTTTATGGTTCTATAGATGTTTCAAGCATGAATACACGTGCTACTTCAACCATGTTAACGCATAACTCTCACATTCGTCACTTATTTTCTCACCATCTATTTGTTTTTTTTTTTGAAAGTTGTGAATTATTCGCAAATGTCAGGAGGTCTAGTATACGTTGTCTTAACCGGGTCCGCGCTAGAGAGCCCCCTTGCACAATAGATCCCCAATTTTAACCCCTCGATGAGAAACTCCTATCACCAATACTTGAACTTGAGACCTTGAGGGGAAAACTTACCCGGGCCCACCATAAGTGGAACTTAAATACCCGTGGCCACCACTAGAGCACTAGTGATGGTTTCTCACCATCTATTTGTGTGACCTCATTTCTATACCATCACTACATATTAATGGTTTACCTCTTGCTTCACCTCGTAAAGTTTAACTCACTGAGCTTCATATTATTATGTTATTCATGTGAGACCCAGATATCTTCCATAGCAGTTTGCGTGTTACACTCCTATACTCATACTTACTCGCTATAGGTATCTTCTTATTTCGTAACTCGTTCTAGAAATGGCTTCTCAAACTTATGATTTACCTATACGATTTAGTAAAGCATCATCTTATTTTCACGTCTAGTAGACTTAAGTCTTTACATATAACGGGACATACGAGTCTTATCATACACATGAACAAACATATCATCCTCTGGCGATAGACATGCCCTCAAGCTTCTAGAGTCGCTCTTCCAATCAACATTACATAAACAACTAAAGCGATTAGATGAATTTCTGCGTCCAATATACATAAATACTCTTGCTACCACATCACATCATTTTACACATCCTTTCTTTCAACTTATTTCTCCTATAACCTTATTTCTCAAGGACTCGTGTACCTCCTCTTATTAATATGGTTTTAAGTCTATGTTAGCTATATTAAATACTAATTCTCTTAACAACAATGATTGTACCAACTTGTTACAACACGACTTTTGACACCCAGGTTTTCAAAATTTCTTATTAATTGTCTAAAAATGTTTCACAAGGATAAGATACACTCTTTAGTTTAGAGAACATTCAAATGATAGTTACTCTTACTCTCTCTTGCTTTAGAACAAAATGTCTATTATGAAAATTTGGTGTAACCTACTCCTTACAATTTTTTTTGGTTCTTGGAGGCTTTTAACTCATCTTTGTCTTCCACATGGGTATCTTCTTTAATCCTCTATGTACCTTTGGACACACATCTCATTCACAACTAAACTATAAAGTGTTAAATTAAAATCTCATTATGAATAGTGACACTAGGGACTAGAATCAAATACAAAGTGAAAAAGAAATAAAGATTTTAGTTTATTGATCTTAAATTTGAATGGCTGAGATTAGTTTTAAGGAAAAAAAAATTGTGGAATGGCATAAAAGGAATCCTACACTTATTGCATTTTTAGTAGGGTTTCTATACATCGTGTTATTATCAGAACTTCTAACACAATGTTAATTTGGGTTCTATCCATTGCGTTTTTATCAGAACCTATAACACAATGTATGACACAATGAAAATAGTGTTATATTTGGGTTTTCTATACATGGTGTTATTGGTTCTGATTATTGTGTTTTTCAACCTGATGAGTTTCCTATACATTGTGTTATAAGCTCTGGTCATTGTGTTTAGTCTGCTATCCATTGTGTTTTAATATGCTGTTTATTATGTTTTTGTTTTGTTGGCCATAATATTTTAATTTGTTGTTCATTGTGGTTTTAGTTTGTTGTCCATTGTGTTTTAATTTGTTATTCATTATGTTTTTAGTCTATTGTCCATTGTGTTTAATCTATTATGCATTGTGTCTTTTATCTGAAGTCATCGTTTGTGTTCTACTCTACTTTTTATTGCATTTTTAGTTTGATACTCATTGTGTTTTACGTTATTTCCATTGTGTTTTAATTTATTGTCCTTTGTATCTTTTATCTGTAGTCATCGATTGTGTTTTTAGCTTGATACTCATTATGTTCTACGTTATGTCCATTGTTTAATACGTAACTGGGTATTCAATTTTTTTATTTTTGTGAAAAGTATAACAATAGTGTACTCGCATTAAGGATAAAAAGACGCTCAATTTAGTGGTATATTAAAAAAACAAATGAAGCATAAAAAATACGGACGTTTAAAAAATGGGGGGGGGGGGGGTAAATAACATGTGACTTACATGTGCATGTTTCTAGGCATGTGACTTGCATGTGCATATTCTTTTTTATCTTTTGGACAAAATTACCCTTCCCGCTTGATCTCTCCTTAGACATATGTCATTCTATGGTGGCTTCTTACCCTTCCTATTTTTAACCCCTTTGTACTATAACACAACCCGGTAACACTAGACCTTAAACTTACAAGTTGGTGTGTCTGAAAGACAACATGTTATTATAGTGTTAAAATCCATATTTTGATAGTTTTTTGTTGTAAATATTTCTTGGAATGTATTAAATGTTTGTTTCCAAGTATTTTGTAGGTTCCTAGGTAAAATGAAGGATGTCCGGGTCAGAATTGGAGATTACTAAAGTTGTGTGGAAGGCAGACCCAATCTGCCTGTTTGCGGGCCGTGAGCAAAGGAGGGGAATATAAGTCGTAGGCTCCAAGTTAATGCATCGACCTACAGACTGGAAACCCTAGAGCGATTAGGTGACACGTGGCTTGTTTATGGGTCATAACCCCGGGTCCGGTTTACGGGTTGTAACTCACCCAAACTATTGATGGGCCATATAAATAGAATGAGATGTCGTTGAAACCCTAAGAAGTGACGAAATCATAAGAGAAGAGCAAAAAGGAGTCAAGGATTCAAGATCGGATCATTTGGGATAGGATTCATGGAAGAACATCATACAAGAAGTCAAGAGATTGATCTATATTGAGTTAGAACCCTTCGTATTATCATTTCATTGATTTCTATCATGTATTCAATGAATTCATTAGATTTGTTTCTTACTATGAGTAGCTAACCGCGTTATAGCCGGTTAGGGTAGGATGATTCTTGTTACTTTGCATTGAATGGTTGATTTGTAATGAAAGTGTGTTTTTAGCTAAGTAGTCAATGTGGTAAAATATCGGATATCGGTCATTTGAAATACCGGTTATCGCGGTGGGATATCGGTAATTTTAATATTATGCAAAATTTATATATATAGCAATTTAACACTAGCAATTTAGTACGCTCTCCTACCATTAACAAATTAACCTTTTGCAACTTGCAAAACACTAACAATTATAGCAATTGAAACTGACTATGACTTAAAACGCTAACATTTAACAGTAACAACTTACAATTAAGACTTAAAACACTAATAGCAGCAAAATAAAAAAGACGAGTTGTAGAAATAAGAAGAAAGGTACTAATATGGGGAAAATCAGTGATATATCGGTATCAATATTTTGACCGATATCTCGGCAGGGGACCGATAACCAATATATCATTGATATATCGGTGATATATTGGGATATTAACTACATATGTTTTTAGTAAGGTTTGCTTAAGAACTTGTGATAGCATAATCTGTATGATGAGTATTGATGTTCAAATGAGTTTGTGTGGATGATTTAGATCTTTCTATGAGGTTATGCATGTAAGATCTGTTTTGTATATCTTTAGGCTATATAGCGATTGTTAGTCTAGGGCTAGATGCTTAGTAGGCAAAGGACAAACATGTTTGGGTGTTGGTAATTCATACGGGTCACCTACGGGGAAAATCTGATTAAAAATGTTTGGAAACTAGATAAGGGTTTTCTTTAAATTGAGTAGCCTAGATAGTAATTCGCTAGGTTCGTGAATCTGTAGTTGCTAGAACAATATAAGAGACTCTTAGATAAAAAAAAAGGATTAGTAAATGACGTAATTACTTAGAACTGAATAATTGTGTGTGTCTATAGCCTGGTTATTTGGGGACATGGGGCTAACCCGAGAGGGCTCTAGCTTTTTAACACTACACCCTCGTTGCTAGTGTCAAATATGGCGAACTTTCAAAAGAACCATAATCAACTGTTTTGCAAAAGTAGTAACACGATTCTAGACCTAACTAATTATTTTCTCATCACTGTTTTCTAAACATAATTAAATAATTATTTTGCAAAAGTAGTAACACGATTCTAGACCTAACTAATTATTTTCTCATCACTGTTTTCTAAACATAATTAAATACGTTGTTTAGTGTTTTCTGATCATTAAAAGTTAATTAGGTTAGATTTTACAAAAGAGACAGGTTAATAGATCTTAGTGTCCATGGATCAATACTTGGGTACTTACCTAGGCTATACTATATATTGATAGGTACACTTGCCTAGAACATGTGTAGTTAGTACTAGTGATTTTGTCCTTAAAACTTGGTTGTGTTATTTGTCAATTTTATTGTTACTATCTAAGCACATCACAAGTCACATGGGGACACAAAAATAAAAAAGTAAAATTAAAAAGAAACCTGTTGAGAGCCTGATAGATCCATCTTGAGATTTGTTATGGGTATGTTTAGATGAACGCACAAGGATCGGTACCATGGAAACCAAAAATTAAAGACATGCCCAACAACCACATATGTGAAGTCCTTGCTCGCCATTATCAACGAATGACATCAAATGACAACGGTGAACTCCTGTGTGCTCCTTCACATAAGTCAGATGTAGTGTGCTTTCTCTGAACAATCTCCCAATACACATGGTTTAACGTGTAAGATTCTAATCACCAAATAACTATCTCCCATATGGTTTTATAATGATGCAAATATTAGAATGCGTGATAATGAACAAACCCACATGATAAGTATGATATAGTAAAGATAAAGACTTCAAGATAAATACGATCAAGCATAATGATGAAAAGATCATTTAAAACGATAGGCAAAGCCTTGTGATGAGATGCTTGAATATGTTGAATCATAACTATCAAGCTTAAGGACGAGTTAATGGTTCGAAAAATGTTTTATTATAACCATTAGTATTACTTATGTTTATGGCTGATACCCTTTCTTCTTCTTTTTCTTCTTCATCTTTTCTAAATCAATATGTATTATAGGTTAAGATAATTAAGCATGATTTTGATGAAGAAAGGGTATACTTACCGCACTTATCACATTCGTGTTTACATTTATTTTTATAATGGATTTTAATTATTTGTTATACTTATGTTGCGATGTACACGAGTAACGCCTACAAAACCTAGGAAGGGGACCGATAACCAATATATCATTGATATCGGGATATTAACTACATAGGTTTTTAATAAGGTTTGCTAATGAATTTGTGATAGCGTAATTTGTATATTGAGTTTTGATGTTCAAATGAGCGTGTGTGGATGATTTAGATCTTTCCATGAGGTTATCTATGTAACATCTATTTTGTATATTTTAGGCTACATATCCATCGTTAGTCTAGGGCTGGATGCTTAGTAGGCAAATGGCAAACTTGTTTGGGTGTTGGTAATTCATATGGGTCACCTTTGTGGAAAATATGATCAAAAAGGTTTAGAAACTAGATAAGGGTTTTCTTTAAATTGAGTAGCCTAGATAGTAATTCGCTCGGTTCGTTAATCGATGGTTGATTGAACAGTATTAGAGACTCTTAGATCACAAGGGATTAGTAAATGACGTAGTTACTTAGAACTAGATAATTAGGTGTGTCTATAGCCTGGTTATTTGGTGACATGGGGCTAACCCGAGAGGGCTCTAGCTTTTTAACACTACACCCTCGTTACTAGTGTCAACTATGGCGAGCTTTTCAAAAGAACCATAATCAACTGTTTTGCAAAAGTAGTAAGATGATTCTGAACCTAACTAATTATTTTCTCATCACTGTTTCTAAACATAATTAAATAGGTTGTTTAGTGTTTTCTGATCATTAAAAGTTACTTAGGTTAGATTTTACAAATAATATAGGTTAATATATCTTAGTGTCCACGTATTGATACTAGGGTACTTACCTAGGCTATACTATATACTGATGGGTACGCTTGCCTAGAACGTGTGTAGTTAGTATTAGTGTTTTTATCCTTAAAACTCGGTTGTGTTATATGTCAATTTTATTGTTACTATCTAAGCACGTCACAAGTCACACGGGGACACAAAAACAAACAAATAAAATTAAAAAGAAACCCGTTGAGAGCTCGATAGATCCATCTTGAGATTTGTTGTGGGTATGTTTGCATGAACGCACAAGGATCGGTACCACCACCACCACCACCACCATCATCATCATCATCATACTCAGTAAATCCCACCAATAGCAAAGCTAAGGTAGGGTTTGAGGAGGGTAAGATGTAGACAACCTTACCTCTACCCCGTAGGAATAGAGAGTCTGCTTCCAATGCGACCCCCGACTCGATAGTAGTTTTGCATCAAGGCTTGGACATAAGGCACATAACACTCAACAATTAAGACAAAGGCGAACTAGTTCATGTACTCCGTTGTCTTTCAGCAATCAACGTCACCACGTTTATGCGGATTAACCATCCCCCTGTTTTAACGTTATTTTCATGAAATTAGTAAAATCACATTAAAATTAGCGCACTTTCATTAATGTGAACTCCATGGAAACCAAACTTTGAAGACATGCCCAACAACCACATATGTGAAGTCCTTGCTCGCCATTATTAATAGATAACATGAAATGAAAATGGTGAACTCCTGTGTGCTCCTTCACATAAGTTAGATGTAGTGTTCTTTCTTCGAACAATATCCCAATACACATGGTCTAACCATGTCAAATTCTAATGGCCAAATGACTATCTCCCATATGGTTTTATGATGATGCACATATTACGAAGCGTGATAATGAACAAACCCACATGATAAGTATGATACAGTAAAGATAAAGACTTTAAGATAAATACGATCAAGCCTAATGATGAAAAGATCATTTAAAACGATAGGCAAAGCCTTGTGATGAGCTACTTGAATATGTTGAATCATAACTTGCAAGCTAAAAGACGAGTTAATGATTTGAAAAATGTTTTATGGTAACCATTTATATTACGTAACTTTATGGTTGAGACCCTTTTTTTTTGTAAATCGATATGTATTATAGGTTAGTTAAGATAATTAAGCATAATTTTGATGATGAAAGGGTAGAGGAATATGACAATACTTACTGCACTTAGCACATTCATGTTTACATTTATTCTTGTAATAGATTTTCATTATTTGTTATGAGTATGTTGCGATGTACACGAGTAACGCCTACAATGTCACACCCCAACCGATGGCGGAAACATCAGAGTGAGACGAAAACGAGATTGCTCGAGACTTCATAACACTAAATCGTGACAAGTATTTAATAACAAATTTTATTTCATTACTAACATCAATTACATTGTTTGAAATAGAAATACAACCGATGGCGTTACTCCTATAGCGCTATACGTATTAAGGGTAGGCTCGTATGAAGTTAATGAAAAGTTTTTCACAAAAAATAAATAAATAAACCCAGAATAACGAATCAAGTATAATGTATGTATGCATGTATTGGATTGTTTATGCATTTGAATAAAGTTTAAGTGTAACTGTGTAGGTTTAATAGTAAACATATTGCACCCAAAGTGTAAAATAGAAAAGGGCGTTCGAGTATACTCACAATTTTGCAAAAGCTTTCCGATTATCCGTGAGTGACGAGTTATTTCTGAATGAGGAATCGAAGGTAAGGTTATACAGCATTTATAAAGTGGTTAGATTAAGGATTTAGAATTCAAGTACAAACATATGTATACGTAAAAAGTATATCTAGTCTAAGTACTCGTTTCGGCACTAAGTTGTATGTAATTTCATGGGTCCTAGTTTGCCCACTAGAATCGACAACGAGAGACTTAAAATCATAGATAAGTTAGCCTAAATTCATGACAAATAATCATAAACCGATTATCATCATAAATTCGGCCATGTTCATATATACGTATATTATATAGTTATGATAATAAATCTAAGCTAAGTCCATCATGAGTTTCATAGATTGTCATATAAGTCAAGCATGGAGGATTAACCTCATTGTATGATTCACCACTACACAAACCACCACAAGGATGATTCGGAGGGATGTGATTCTGAGAAAATATAATCTCGATGTATGTCTCGGTTTTAAATTAAAACGTGTATTTCGCGACTGATTACATGTTATGCATGTATGATTAAACAAAGTTGCTATAAAAATACGATTTCCATTATGATCAAAGTCCCGAGATTACAAGGACTGAAATGAAGTAAGAATACAAGTTTCTAAAAATAAAAATGTGAATACAACTTCTAAATATGGAAAGTACAGAAAATCCGGAGTGTTACAGTTTCCCCTCCTTTTGGAAATTTTGTCCTCAAAATTTATTTAAGAGAAAGACTTTGGAGAAAGGCATTTTGGCTAAAATGATTGGCTAAAAATCGAATTTTGAAGTTTGAAGTCTACGTGGAGTTCATGTGTAAGCGTGTTAAAAAAATGTAAGGGAATTCTGAGGGACAAAAAGGGTAGGTCTGTAAAAGTAGTTCGTTTGACTAAGGTAATTGAGGCATCAATCGTAAGTATGAGTAAAACGTACATGTGTGTGTACAGGAAAAGTGAGTTTGACCAATTTTGAATAACTCGATGGGAGAAGTATTTTAAAAGGATGATACCTAAGAAGAAAGGTTTTCGTGTAAAATAGATGTATTTTGATGGCACCATAGGTTGTAAGAAATTTTTTTTATCGGTTCTAAGGCGTATGAGTAAAATTACACGTTTTGTTAGTGCATTTATGTCTATCCCCTCCGTCAATCCGATTCGTAGCTGAAATGGAATGATACATAGCCTTCTATTGTAATATTTAGATAGAAAAGGGCAAGGTGGCATTATTGGAAATAAGGGGAAATCCCTTATATCCTTTGCCTATAAATAGGAGGCTTATGCCTTTAGTTTAGAACTTTTGCCATTCTAGACTTTGGAGAGCTTTGGAGCTAGAGAGAGAGTCTAGAGAGAGAAAGTGCAAGAGGTGATTCACGGTTCTTTGTACGATTTCATACGATCAATAGAATCACAGTTTATAGTACATTCTTGTGTTCGGCCCACGTACGTGTACGGATTCCGCACGTCACACGTATCGGTTCACAATCATTCGGGAGTCAAAACCGGCCCTACAAGTTTTTTTTACTCTAATCTTTGATTCGATTGAATGATATGAAATCATACAAGAAACCGTGAATCACCTTTTGCCTTTCTCTCTCTACTTTCTCTCTCTAGCTCCTATGCTCCAAATGTCACAAATGGCAAAAGTCCTAAACTAAAGGCATAAGCCTCCTATTTATAGGCCAAGACTTTTAATGAGAGTTCTCATTAATTACCTAATTGCCACCTTGCCTTTTCCCTAAATATTACACTATAATGTCTTGTTTTCTTCAGTTTCTTGCTACGGTTTGAATTGACGGGGGCGATAGACATAAACGCACTCACAGACTCCCCCTTGGATATTGCCGCAGTCAATCTCATAACGTCTTTTCTTTTCTCTCTCTTTGAGTCTTCTTGAAGCTTTATCATCTGTAGCAATCACAGACTCCCTCTTGCTCGAACAGACTCCCCGTGGATCTGTCTTCAACTACAGCTCCCCCTGTCGCTAGACTCTTTTTCTTCAGGCTCCCCCTTGCGATGAGCTCGTCTTCAGACTCCCCCTTAGACTCGGCTATCAGGATCGTAATCTGGTACAACATCTGCAATTTCTCAAACATTTATAAGTCACAATGTTTTGAACATCCTGGATTGAAAACGTGGTTCTCTCAGCATAAGCTAAAACATTTCAAATATTCGACAGTTAAAGCATTTTCGGATGTCCAGGAATGATGACCTGGCTCTATTGTACAAGTATCACAATATGAAATTTCCAGGAATAGCTTGGCTTTCTTCCCCTATCAAAAGACTTTATAGATTTGACAATTTAAGAATCCAAATCCCTCACAGTTAATTATCCAAGTCCAAATTAATGACCTTGGAGATATCACAAACTGTTTTTGATTTTTGATATTAAAAACTACAAGTTTCAAATTAATGAACTTGTTTATTTTCAGAAACACGTTTAGCATACTCAGACTTTGAAACTCAACTCTCAGACATCGGTTGTCATAACTAAAGCAGAATCAAAATCTTTTTGTAATTGTCAGAAATATAAAGCAGTAAAGAAATATTTACAGACAATATTTTTGTTTGAGTTCGCGTCAGAGGATCATATCAGTTTATGACAAATCACTAGTACCGTTGAGCTTTTAACACTTTAAGTTCTAAACGATTCACTTAGATTGTCAGTATACTGATCCACTTAAATTTTCACACAAAGTTCAACTGATTCGAGATACGAGATTAGTGTTTTAAGGACTTAACTTATTCGTGTGTCCCACCTCAGAATATACTCCCGTATCAAAATTCCTTAGATTCAGTCTTACAGGTGAGTATACCATAATGATATTTGTATTCTGGGTTAGTGCGAGACCTTGAGAGCTCAGGTATGAACTACCGTTCAGTCAAAGAGATGAAGGCTCCACTTTAGGTGTGTTCCCCTTGGGAATATTCTTTACAACTGCACTTAAATTCTATCTTTCGATATTTTTCAATTTTTATGCAGAGGGTAAGCTTTTAAAAGCGTGTAAAATATTATACGAGGACTAGGCCATTGCTTCCCCAATATCAGAAGTCCAGGTATAATACCCCAGATATCAAACAGTATAAATACCTAGTATCTCAGAATCAGGCAATCTCTCAAACAATATTTCGGGGGTTACCCTTATATCCGAGAGATGTTCCCCACGATATAAGTAAGTATTGATATTTAGGTTTATATCTCGAATTCAATCTACTAAGCGTGTAAAAACTTACTGGCATATCATCAGTGAGACCGTTTATCACACTTTAACTTTCCAATTCTTTAGCGCACTGTGATTGTCTACTGATGTACTATCATTTCCTCTTTTTACACAAAAACTCATTTTGAATTTTATCATGTTTTTTGCTTTTTCAAATTTTCGAATGTTTTTGGATTTTCTGACAATGCTTTTACTCCCCCTAAAATTCAAAACATTTAAAGAAAATTTGACAACCTGATACTGATAGCTTTATCTCGCCATCCATTTTCTGCTTTACATGCTCTGTTTTGTAGAAAATATACCCCCATGATTTACAACACATTGATATCAAAACGTTTTCACTGATAAATTTTTGAGAAGTTGCAGATGCTATGCCAGATTACGATCCCGATAGCCGAGTCTAAGGGGGAGTCTGAAGACGAGCTCGACGCATGGGGGAGCTTGTAACCGGAAAGCCAGGTGTCGATCCCAAAAGCACGAAAGCTTGAAGAAAGGGGGAGCCTGAAGAGAAATAGTCTAACTGAAAGGGGGAGCAGCTGAAGCAGAAGATAGCTCCACGGGGAGTCTGTTCGAGCAAGAGAGAGTCTATGTTGCTAAAGATGTAATAAAGCTTCAAGAAGACTCAGAGAGAGTGAGAAAGACAAGACGCTACGAGATTGACTGCGGCAATATCCAAGGGGGAGTCTGTTAGTGCATTTATGTCTATCACATCCGTCAATCCGATTCGTAGCTGAAATGGAATGATACATAGCCTTATATTGTAATATTTAGATATAAAAGGGCCAGGTGGCATTATTGTAAATAAGGAGAATTCCCTTATATCCTTTGCCTATAAATAGGAGGCTTATGCCTTTAGTTTAGAACTTTTGCCATTCTAGACTTTGGAGAGCTTTGGAGCTAGAGAGAGAGTGTAGAGAGAGAAAGTGCAAGAGGTGATTCACGCTTCTTTGTACGATTTCATACGATCAATAGAATCACAGTTTATAGTACATTCTTGTGTTCGGTCCACGTACGTGTACGGATTCCGCACGTCACACGTATCGGTTCGCAATCGTTCGGGAGTCAAAACCGGTCCTACACGTTTGTAGAAATTTGCTTATTGTTGAGAAACTGGAATGGTAGGTATTTATGATTTCAAAAGGTTTTGGTGGTAATGGGCCGACTAAGTAAAGTTTGTGAAATAAAGAATGGAGGATAGCTTTAATAGGTAGAGAAGTATTTTAAGGGATTGAACATTTAGGCCAATTTATTGTAAATACGGTTTGGATAAGATGTCAAAGGAATAATCGGGAATAATCGTGGTGTGAGAGTGAACGAATGATTTAGTAGATGAATGCAATGGTAGGAATGGTATGATTTTTGGATATAATGCGAATATGAAGCGTTGAGGATGAGGTTCCATCGTGGATAATCGGATATCGCACGTTTAGCAGTGCGTTTGTGAGTCACTAAAGTTTGTTTATTCGCGTTTAAATAAGGCCAGGAAAAACACTGAATTTCTCATGGCACATTTTTCGAAAGTTTGGTAATATGTTAAGAACACTTATATGTAGGATGTATCAGGGGCGTATCCACCATGTTCTAACCATGTTACGTCCGATTCGTCCTTCGGTGTCATGTTATGTTCCGTGTCTTACCATACACAGTAGAACACCCTATGGTTTTCATGCTCCTACCACTATAATCTCGTGTACACCCACGATTATATTGGTCGTTGCATGATCCGCATAGTTTGTACTAGTAGTGTATGAGTCAGGGTATGAAGTAACATTAAAGTGAGAATGTGTGCGTGTGGTAGCGTATAAAAATTTAGTATGTAAGCATGACTCTGTTTAAGTATGTATGCGACCAACGTAAGAGAACCACTCGGGTTATGCTCACGTATAGGTGCGAATGTATGAGTATGAGTATGAATGATGATAATTGCGTACATAGTATAGATCGAATCATAACGAGTTTAAGCATATAAAATGATCAAGGAATTTTGAGTGTGTAAAAAAACGAAGTGTAATGATAATATGTGTGAGATTGTCGTGAAATATTGACTAAAACGTGTACGATGATATGCATGTATAGTTGTTTGAGCAAATAGTTAGGCTTATTGAATCAAAATAGATTGAGTTTGTCGGGAGTGGAGAATCAAGTTTGTGAATGTCAAGAGAATATAAAGTATCCATTTGTTATGCGAGATGTATTTTGTAAAAAGGAATGCTACTCTTGTTTAAAAAAGATTTACGTATGTCGGAGGTTGACTGCTCCTATGAAGTTTCCTTGCCCACGTGTTTGGAATTAGAATTGTGTATTAGTGGTGTCTGAAAAGATTTTTGAAAACAGTGAGTTTTCTTCATTTAAAGTATTTTGTATTAAAATATGAAGAGTTGTATTTCGGAAATTTTCATGAAAACTTTGGTCTTGAAAAGAATTTCAGCAAAATCAATTTACAGATAGTCAAACTTCTTTGGTATAGTCGTGTAGGTGTAGGGTTACTATGTCTAGCGTATGTAGTGGGTGTGAGTTTGAGCGATGATTGTGGTAAGTTGACTGAATGGTAGTTTAATTGGTAGGGTGCTAAGTCTCAACTAAGTGTTTATAGGTTCGGTTCCTTAGTGTTTGCGACATGGTGTATGAGTAAGCTACTAGTTGTGGATATGGGAAGTTCTTCTTAGTATGGCTCGTAACGAGTCCCTTGGGTTGTGAGTATATACGAGGGTTGTAAGAGTTCCATCCTTGTTCTAAGGTATTGATGGATTTTCTGGTAGGCGAGCTAGTTCTAAATTAGGATCCACTATTGGAAATCGAAGTCTCGAGGGTGTATGAATAGGCCATTTGCATTTATTGGTTAGGTTGTCTATGAACTAATTAAGTTTTACCAACTAAGCGAGTTTAACGAAGCGACATCTATAAGATTTTATACGCATGTGAAAGAAAGTTTTGTTTGGTTCCCGATTGGGAACAAAATGTCTTTAGTATAATGTGTTGAGTACGAATTTCGTGAGCAAGAGATTCATTAGACCAACTAGGTTGATAGGTAGCATTTCATAAGATTTTGAAAATCGGTTAATAAAGCATTTAAGGTGTGATTATGAATTTCGCGCATGTGGTTTACGTAAAATAGGTTGTAAGAAATACGCTTGATAAAACAATGAAGTTTGAGATTTTTGCATAAGTAGAAGTGTTGACAAAATGATAAAAGATTTTAGTATAAAACTTGATCGTGTGGTTGGCATGTAAAGTCTTTTTGAAAAAAAGGAAAGTTTGGTAACGATCACCGAGGTAAGGGAATCACCCTAGCCCGTTGGTGAGGTCGTTTTTAAGAAGGGAATGAGCTAATCTTCAAGGTAAGGGAATCACTCCTTCTTGATGATATGCCTCTATTTTGGGATTATGAGTAATGTAAATCTTGTTGGTAACATTTTGAACTCATGTGTATAAATAACGTATATGTATATGAAAAAGGATTATTATGATGTGTGTGTAACCATCGTGAAAATAATTTGAATTTTGAAAAGGAAACGTTTGGATCGTGATGAGCGTAAAATTGATATTAGTAAAATGGAGGTTTGGTTAAAACTTGGATTGTTCCGAACGGAAATTTGACTAACCAAAGTGGTCGAAAGTTCTTTTGAGTTTGGGAAGCATGTTTTGGCCTAATAGATAGAATACTCTCGCCGAAATTTCGGTTAACGGTATTCACCCTTCCGGTTACTACATGTCTCTAATCAATCGAGATTTCAATACTTGTTGGGATTTTGGAAATCGAGGAGTGGGACTAGTTGACAAGATGAGGGTTTCACCCCTAACTTGACAACATCGTAACCTAAGTGTGGTTAGTACTCGTCGGGTCAAGAAAGTTAATTCCGACACGTTGACGAGTGTCCACTAGATTTAGAATGGAAATTCTCCATCAAGGTGAGGATTTCACTCCTAACTTGATGGCAAATTTTGTGCAAAAACGAACAAGCGGATTGAGAGTCGTTCACCAAATTGTGGGTTTCACACCTATTTTGATGAAATCGTCTCGTTTGTATAATATGAGTGTTTTCGTGTTTTCACATAATCGTGTAAAGTTGCCTTAGGAAAGGCTATGTTTTGAAATTGGAAAACAAATACGAACACATAAAAGACGTGTCAAGGATTAGCAAATAAATCAAGTATGGTCGAGTATGGTGCTTAACTATAGACTAGGTCAAAAGCATGACAATTTTTCCTAATTCCCTATAGTTATGGCTCTGATACCAATCTGTCACACCCCAACCGATGGTGTAAACATCGGAGTGAGACGAAAACGAGATTGCTCGAGACTTCATAACAGTAAATTGTGACAAGTATTTAATAACAAATTTCATTTCATTGCTAACATCAATTACATTGTTTGAAATAGAAATACAACAAGACTGAAACAAGTAAAATACAACAATTATTGAATGACTAAACTCATATACACTAATTAAAGTTTGGTGAGTTTCTAGGCATCCTACTAGATTCTAGGCATCCTACTAGTTTAAGTTTTTTCTTATCTATTAATACTTCTTGTTTATATTCTCCAAATTGTTCATTTTGACAATCAATTATATCATCTTCTATCTTACTAGTGGTGGCTATATCAAATCTATTCATCTTCGGATGATGTGTATTCTGTTTCAGTTAAAATAAATATGCTTTCATCCGAATCTTCATTATGAAAATCATTAATTGGTATACATTCTCCTTCATTTATCATTTTTTCTATGTCGTCATCTATTTCAAATACCTTGAGATTTTTATTAAATTTCTTAGGACATTTATTTGCATAATGTCCTTCTTCATGACAAAGAAAACATCTACACTTTTTAGGACTTTGTTTTCTTTTATATGTAGGTTTAAAAGTCCTTTTATATCCTTTTCTTTTATAAAATTTTGTTCTACGCTTTTTGAAAAATCTTTTTCTAAAATGAGTCCTTTTCTTATATTTTCTTTTTATCTTTCCGTAATAATAAGAACTATCACAACCTATCATTAAAGACATTTTTGGGTTACTACAACATAAAGATATTTTTCTTTTTAATCCTTTGCTTAATTTAGCTAATATTGCATCCCCACACCACTCGCTTAATTTGTCTCTGACGTGGGTTATCCTTTTTCCTAACGTATCTGACATTCCTGGGTTATAAGTACTTATTAGTTTTTGTCCCCAAGGATCAGGTATTTTTGCAAAAAATAAGGGTAAATAATTACCCATATCAGGTACTTGATTATAGATATGGTAATAATAATCTTGAAAAACACAAATATACCTATCAATTTCACAAATATCACATAATTGTAACCTTAGTAAAGCTGTTAAATATTTTTGTATAGTTGCTGGGTCTCTTATTATATTACCCTCTCCACAAAACTCTAATCTAAAAGCCTCTACGGCTCTTGTTATTATGTTGGCCAAATCTTCATCTGAATTAAATATATACTGTTTAGCATCGGGACTTATATTTTGCCAATATCTTAAAGCACTATTTAAAAGAGTTCTTTCTAAAAATCCTTTTATCGTTTCAATATCCATTTTATTAACAGAAACGGCTTTTCTAAAAGCGGTTTCCCATTTATCAATTGCTTCCTCCGTGAATTAAATTATTACCCTGCTTATCATTTTTTACATCTTGAAAAATGTCAAGCATTTTCCTGCAAAATCGATTCCAAAAGAAGAGATTTTACAAACTTTAAGTCATGTATAAGTAACAGATATTTACTTTTTACTACTATCAAGTGATGACATGGTGTTTTTAGTATAATTTGGTAGGCTACTATATCAAAAGTAATTTTGTTAAATCTTTCTAAAAAATCATTTCCTAATAATACATCTGATCCAGAATTATAAAAGTAAAATGGTGGACATTTAACCATATATGATCCGATTATTATTATTGGATTTTTTATTCCTCTTTTTAGGGGAACTATAGTTTTTGAAAAACTAACTCCATTACATGGTGTTAAATCCTCGTGGTATTCCTTTGGAAAGCAATCTAGTTTACATATACATAATCCTGAGCCACTATCTATATAAGCAGCAAAGTATTCAGCTTTGTAATCTTTATAAGTAATACCTATAGGAATATATATGCTTTTAGGGCTTGTCATTTTGGTATATAAATCATTTTGCCATTATATGTAATTTTTAATCCATAAGAGGTTATTTGATATGATTTTACATTTTCTAAGAAAGTTAATCCTAACATGATTTCTAATGAATCGTTCTCATTTTCATTACCTATTAAGAGTCTTAAAGGAATTTTTTCTTCTCCAAACTTTATTATGGTTTCCACAGCTTCATTAATTTCATGTAGTTCACCATTAAAGTTCGTATATTGATGGGGTTCTTCTAATGGATATTTTTGTAAATATTTACAAATTTTATGGTTTATATAATTTCCATTAGCACCTGTATCTATTAGCATGTTGACAACATGAAAATTTCTCATTATCAAATCACTCAAGATTCAAAATGAATACTTTACAAAAACTAGGAATAAAACCTAGAGATTATCATCTATATTATGGGCTAAATATTCAAGAAAGAGCTTTAGATATTAACATAACATCTAACAAAGTTATGATACCTTTATTATCTAAAAAAGATATCCAAGAAAAATTACAAAAGATAAAACCAGAAATAAGAAACACTTTGGGATGGGTACATGTAGGAGCAATTCAAATAATAATAAAACCCACCTTTAAAGAAGGTATAGATACCCCTATAGAATTAGCTGTTATGGATAATAGAATACAAAATAGAGAAGAAGCATGCCTTGGAATATTAAGAGGAAATTTACAATACGGAAAACTGAAATTTAATATTTATCCTAGAATTTCTTATAATATTCAAGATAAAGATTTTGATAAAACTCTAAGTCTATTACAAGATTTAAAGAGAAAAGATTTCTTTAAACAACAAAATGGACCTTATTCTATTACATATGCTATTTCTTATGCAGTGTCAAATACTCATCATTCTGAATGCTTTAGTATAAAAGACACTATTGATTTTCCTTATTTATTCAACGATGTTTGTCAAATACAAATACCAACCTTACCCAAAATAGAAGAAATAGATTCAAGACCTTTAAGTCTTGATCTACAAGATAAACCAATGATGTCATCTAACCAAACAACCCCTAGGTTGTTTTTCTCAAACAAAGAGGTAATAAGTCACCCTCTAAGACTGACTAATTCAAGTAGATATAATGATATAATTAGTGAAAAAGAAGATAATGTAAGGAATTACAGAATTCAAGGATTCCCTTTTGTAAGATATTTCCCTTTGTAAGATTTCCACCATGGAATAAAAGTCTTTGATTTCCTTATAAATTCTGAGAGTGTTCATCCTTATTTAGAGATATTTTTCTCTTAATAAGAAAAATCCTCCAACCTCAAACTGTCTCTTTTTTCCTTACACCGGAGGTAGGAAACGAAACCAGGTTGTGCTGAATATTGCTGAAGGAGCCAAAGAGGAGTTACCTAAGACAACTTAGGTTTGGCCTAAAAGAGCCTAGTAAAAAGACTCTTGGTATAACCCGACGATATCTTGGTCAAAACGGGAAAGAGGTACGGAAGCATGCATGCATGCATGCATGCATGCATGCATGCATGCATACATACATACATACATACATACATACATACATACATACATACATACATAGAGTTAGCTTTTCAAAAACTATAGTTCCCCTAAAAAGAGGAATAAAAAATCGACAAAATATTTCGGCTACTACCACCCTAAATGGTATCAGAGCCACTGATAAAAGAACTCCTAGATTTAAAGTTGATTAGAGCTAACGTAAACATGTAAACAACACAGATAAAACTATCACAAGATTGAGATGGAGTACCAGAAGCAATAGTGAAAGCTTGAAAGGAACCAGAGAGTTTGAGATCTAAGTAGAACCCATCGTCATTCAGAGGAAAGAATAAGGATTGTTAAAAACTGAATGGCGACTAGGGTTTGCATATATATATATAGGGTTTAGGGTTTAGCATTAGGGTTTAGCTTTTGGGTTTAGCTTTAACTTTTGGGTTTAGCTTTATCTTTAGGGTTTGTATTAGGGTTTAACATTAAGGGTTTAGCTTTAGGGTTTAGTTTTAGCTTTAGGGTTTAGCATTAGGGTTTAGCTTTAGGGTTTAGAATTAGGGTTTAGCTTTATGGTTTAGCATTAGGGTTTAGCTTTAGGGTTTAGGGTTTAGCTTTAGAGTTTATGGTATAAGGTTTAGGATTTATAACACATATTTTTTCAATTTTAAACATGTATATACATATATGTATAATTGACAATATACATATATGTATAGTTAAAAGATTAACAATATACACATGTGTATAAATAAAAAAAAATTTTAAAAAAATAAAAAAAATTTAATCCTTAAAGAAAAAGCTACGATTTTTCAAAAAAAAAAATTGCATTTTTTTCACCTTTTTTTGCATTTTTTTTCTTAGGGAAAATGTGTGGTCCAGATTGCTTCTCAAGTTTCTCAAATATGGTGGACTTCTCTTAGGATCCCTACCCTATATATATATATATATGGGACCGCTAAAATGAAAACCACCTCCAGTTGTAAGAACCGTGAGAACTTTTTGATCCGGGGCGAGGTGGACCAAATTTTTTTTTCATAAACGTAGATGCGTGTATTATAAACACATTTGTAAAAGAAAAATTCAAAAAAAAAAATGCCGTGTGTGTAGTTTTGAGCACCACAAGTTTGCGTTTACGGGTACCGTAAATTTTAAACAAAATTTACGGTACCCGTAAACGCAAACTTGTGGTGCTTAAAACTACACACACGACATTTTTTTTGAATGTTTTTTACACATGTGTTTATAATACACGCATCTACATTTATGAAAAAAAAAATTTGGGCCACCTCGCTCCGTATGGTGTAGTTCTCACGGTTCTTACAACTAGAGGTTGTTTTCATTTCGTATGGTTTTTAACAATCGGTAGGAGATTGAACGAATTGTTTGTTACAAAATTTCGAACTCTTATCATCTCAATTTGAATAGAAACTCACCCACAAACATTTGAAATCTTATTATATACTAATAGTACCTCAAAATTTTGTTTATATCTAATTTAAAAAAATAAAAATTGTTTTGCAAAGAAAAACAAATAAACGGATCTTATATGTTTATTTTCTGGAAATTTATCAGATGGGTTCAAAAATTACTTTAAATTTCTGTACTTAGGGGACAGGGGGCGGTCCCGTTGAACTTCCGTGATGGCAAATTCAACGCGTGGTAAACAAAATATTCCCACCGCCACCATAAGTTTATAACGCGTGGAACATGCTGCAAAATATAACGCGTGTAAAATTCAATGCGTGATGGCCAGATTTTGTGAGAGGAATTGTTGGTTGGGGGGAAATTGTTGGGTGTGGTGGTGAGTGATGACCATTGCCACTAAAAAAGGTTGTGAGTGATGAAAAAATGGTTGATGACATGGCGGAACTTGATTGGATATTGTAAGTGATGGAATTCTATCACTAGTGACCACCCCCAGCTCCCTTAAGACATTCAAAAACAATAATCTCAATCAATTGATGTTTTTTTTTTGTGCATTTTTTCCCTTTCATAGAAGAGATCTTTACATATTTCCCCTCCATTTTATATAATTGTCGGTCAAAACTAGGTTGTTCAATGAGCTAGGAGGCTCGTGCTCTGGCCAGCTCAAGCCCGTAATCTCTCGTCGTCTGAGCTAATAGTTAAGTTTTCTTATGATTCGATGAGTGTTTTTTTAGTGCAATTGACTATGAGGCCAGGTGGGGCGGTCCGTGATGGATGTCCGGCCACGAGTGATGGTATCACGAACACCGCCGCCTCGACATCTATCACGCGTGAAATCTTAAACGCGTTGAACACATAACGCGTTGAAAATGGAATGTTTTGCAGAGATTGTTTTGTCCTTTATGTAATTGAATTAATAGAACTTTGATGAAATGTTTTGCAGAGATTGTTTTGTCCTTTATGTAATTGAATTAATAGAACTTTGATGAAAAGTGCAAATTAGCCCCTCAACTTTTGTTAACTATTTTTAAATAGCTATTTTCTATCACTAGTGACCACCCCCACTACATTTTTATCACTAGTGATAGCATAGTGGGTGATGACATGGCATGAGTTGATTGGATATTGGGAGTGATAGAATTCTATCACTAGTGACCACCCCTCCTCCCCTGAACAAGTAAGGATTGTATTTTTGAAAGTTTGTGTTTTTTTTATTATGAGTATTATTATTATGATATTGTTTGTATTGTTTGAGAAGAGTAGCAAATGTAGAAGAATTGGGAAAATATTACATGAATTGGGGAGATATGCAATTGATTAATGATATTAGAAAGTGAAAATATGTAAATATTCATTTAAGGGTAAAATAGTCATTCAATAAGAGTATTTTTAATGAAAAGGGAAATATGTAATATATATTGGTTAGAGAGGGTAAATACGTAATTGAATTTTATAATTGGGTAAATATGTAATAAGTCAGCTTAGAAAGGAGAAGTATGTAAAAAACGCTTCATAGAATTAAGTTTAATACTCAACACACATGGATGTCTAGTACCTCTCTAACTAGTCTTAACACAACTTAGGGCACAATAATTTCATTAACTTAAAGTCCAAATTAGCCCATAAACTTATTCAAACTAGACTTTTCAAACTTTGAAATTACGTTCTTCCATTTATATTTATTTGTTACTTTTACAGTTTTACCCTTGTACCCATAGTTATCGCTTCCAACATAAAAATGTGGTAGCCGGAAATGAATTGTAAAAATAGAGTGGTACACCGTAGTTTATGCCTTAAACTACTATACAATATTTATTTTTAACTTTTTTGTGGGCTAAAAGTTTATGAATTTCTTTTTGAGTATAGAGGTTGCAAATTTCATCTCTAGGGATGAGTATGGTACCCGTTCGATACCGAAAGTACCGGTGTCGAAAAACGGGAAAAGTGGGTATCGGTACCGGTATTTACCGGCGTTTTACCCGTAAATACCGGTACCGTACCGTTACTAGTAACGAAAAACAGGGAAAATGAGTATCGGTGCCAAATATACCCGGCACGGTTCGATACCAGTACCCGATACCAAATGTTCATCCCTATTCATCACAACGTCTGAAAAAGACTAGGGACAATCACAAGTCATTAGATTAAACACAAACATATGATAAATATATTTTTTTTCTGAGAATATATAATTAAAAACTATAAAAAATGTACATGTTTTTTTTTTTTATAAATTTATTATATTTTGATATTTTGTGTTTACATTACGAAATAAGAAAATCCATGAAATTTGGCTCAAGAGTTGAAGACAAATATATCATGAGCCAAATTGTCTTATAATTTGGATCAACGATCGATCATACAAATAGAACAAATTAAAATTACTACATCTCATCATATCATTTCATTTTCTGTTAACCGAATATAATCCCAGTGAATGAAGAGTAAGACATGACTGTTGTTAGGATTGCCCAAAAAGCTGGAGACTCAGAGCTCGCTTAGAGAAAAAGCTCAAAAAAAGCTTGCATGAACAAGCTGAACCCGAGCCAAGAGTGGCTCATTAGGTGGACTCGGCCCAAAACCAAGCTGAGCTCTAGCTCAAAATTTCAGCTTAGTTTCAAATCCGAACCGAGCCGGAGCTCGCCTGGGTTCGTGAGCATTTGTTCTCAACGTTATCCTAAGTGGTCTCCTCTCCGTTGATGGCCTCAAGGTATGCCCTCACAAATCATGTGCTGATTATATGAAAATAAAAAATACTCAAAAAGAAAAGTATATATTATTCGAGTCTGGGTTATTTGGGTCGGTTCGAGTCTCTCTAATTTGCATTTCTTTCGGTTCATATAAATATCTGATTCTAATAACTCAAATTCGAGTTCACTGAATTCAGTTTGTTTCATATAATGAGCAGCCATAGAGATGATTACCATGGAGGCGAGTCAACTTCACTAAACCAAAACCAGCTCTGGAAGGGATTCAAGGGTGGTGACAAGCCTCATGCAGAACTGGGTTCAAGCAATAACCACAATGTCGGTATGGTCCACAAGGGCCAAGGCATTTCTAGTTCTTAAAAAGGGATATGAGTTATGGTACAACTGCTATGAAATTTCATCCCAACACATTTCTCTGGTCTTGGATAGCTTTATGCAGTCATTAGCTCAGGTATAATACCCATAGTTGTTAAAAGCCATTGCCTCTTGCGCCTAGGCCAATTTTGCAAGCGAGGCAGTTGCGCTTTAAGTAGAAGAAATTGCGCTTTAATTCTCCAGGTGATGGTTCAGGCGCACATTCCTGCGCGATTCCTAGGTTCCGGAGAGTTTCGGGCCAAATTCTCTAAATTCCGACAAGATTTTAGCCAGATTTCTACTTTCATCCAAGGAAAACTACTTTTCTAGACTAATATTTTAGAACTTTTGGTATTAAATAGATGATATGAGGTGTTATATAAAAGATTTTATTTATATTGTTTGAAGAATAGTTTTACTTTTTTCTAATACATAATATATTTTGATTTTATTTCATTATGCGCTTTATTTTTCTCAGGTGCTCGCCTTTTTTGCGCTTTGCGCCTAGGCCCCAAGCGAGGCCTATGCGCCTTGAGTGCGCCTAGCGCCTTTAATAACTATGATAATACCAATGGGGAATTTATTTACTTTGCTACTTTACGAATGTTTTCATAACCGGAGCACTTATCCAACCGTCGCTTAGTGGTTCATTTGTCGAACCGGTATCAACAACTAGATGACGTAATAAATAATTTAAAAATAAAAAAGTATATAACTAATTTAAAACAAAATATGAGACTAACTAATCTTTTGTTGTGGATCTGTAAAAAAAAGAAAAAAAAAAACACCTGAAATCTGGTCCGACCACCCGGTCTAGTTTGCTGGTTCAACCAACCGGTCCATTTAGACTCAATATGTATCTAGTTCCCGGTCGACCGGCCGATCTGGGTATAAAACCATTGATTGTATCTATTTAAATGAATCTAATAATATTTACCAGGCATTTGCTCGCCTGAGTGCAGTCTAGGTGGCATCATCATGCTAAACAAACAAAGAATCATAGTTGTTAAAAGCCATCGCCTATTGCGCCTAGGCCCATTTTTCAGGCGAGGCGAGGCAGTTGCGCCTTAAGTCGAGAAAATTGTGCTTTAATTCTCCAGGTGATGTTTCAGGTGCACTTTCCGGCGAGATTCCTAGATTCCGGAGAGTTTCCGGCTAAATTTTCTAAATTCCGGCAAGATTCTAGCCAGATCCATACTTTTATCTAAGGAAAACTACTTTTTTGCACTAATACACTAATATTTTAGAACTTTTGGTACTAAATAAATGATATAAAGTATTATATAATAGATTTGGTTTATTTTATTTAAAGAATAGTATTCTTTTTCTAATACATAATATATTTTTTATTTTTTTTCATTATGCGCTTTATTTTTCTCAGGCCATTGCTTTTTTGCGCTTAGCCCCCAGGCGAGGCCTATGCGCCTTGAGTGCGCCTAGCGCCTTTAATAACTATGCCAAGAATGCAAGGTAATTCACTAATAACCTTAAAAATTCAATGTAAATAAACTGGTATAGAATAAAAAGACATAATGCATATGATTAGAGATACTGCAGCCTATGCTAGGTAGAGTTTGAAGATGAAAAAGTAGTCGGTGTGACATCAGAAGGAGAAACCGCAAAGTGCACAAAAGTAGCATGTGACCCCGAAAGGTAAATTCATAGCTTTTGTCACCACAGAAGCCGAGACAGATAATCCCTGGAAAAAAACTGAATCCTGGATAGATTTACTTGGATCTGCGGATAAGATCTTCTTTGATACTTACGACAGATATGAACCCGTTAAACAGGGGGCAGAAGATCACTGTTACATATCTACTATGAGTATGTTGAGTTTACACCAAAGATAAATAAACATTAATGCTACCTCTGATTACTTAAGATGTCATTAACTCTCATTTCTTCCTCTAGGCACTTTTCTTTACTTTAAAACTTGAACGTTCAATTTATTATCATTTTCTATGCCTAATATAAGGGCATGTTCAAAACAAAGCCAATTTTAAGTAGAACATCATACACACTTGTATGTAGTGTTGTGCAGATATAGTTACAAAGAGAAAAAGAGGCAGTTTTACGGTCGCATAACCGTATTAAGTATCAACATTTAATGTAATATGTACATGTGTTTGTACGTTTTCCCTGTGATACTAACTTAAAGTACAGAACTACAAGAATCTCGCAAACACCTGTACATATTGCTTTAACCGTTACATACCACATAACGCCCCACTATCGCCCTCCCACTAAATTTGACACGGTTCTTTACTTAAAATTGGCTATGTATTGAATGCACCCTTCTATACACACATGTATTCCTATTGTTGGGCCTTTTCGTCTCCAATGTGCACCTTTTTTAGCCTTGTGTCTAGGCAATCCTTTTACACCTGAACGTGCTTTGTAACTCTAACTGCTATCGTCACACATCAACAGACACAACACTTGATTATTGATTAATGTATTCGATATGTAATGTCACAGACTCTTGACTTACGTGTGGATCTAAGTCCTGCCAGTGACGAGTAACGACTAACAACAACAGTAGTGTCCCCTATACCGAAGAATCTACAACTCTAATCGGAATTACTTAATACTCTATATTTACAATATCTTACTTGAACAATAAATTCCTTAAATGGGTACACTTTAAATCAACAAATATAAACAATTCCTTAACTCAACTTCAAATCACTGATCCAATTTCAAGCAATAACATTTCGTCGAACACCTTCCGTGCATCCAACAAGAGTTCAATTTCATACACACATTACAACTATAACAACTTATAACACTAAATTTGATCACTACACCTTTGTTCTAGTGCTTCTTTCTTCTTCCGGGTAGCTTCTCTGTTGCTAATCTGTATATCCAGTAAACCTTTTCTCCCAAAAAACAATTAAAAAAATAATAATTAGTATTTATTAAAAGCAGGTGATCTGGTAATCATTAAAGGGGAAAGTGGCATACCAAAGCGATCACGTGAGCGGCTATGAGAACGACGACGATGAAGGGGAGGACTTCGAGGATCCATGGCTGGATTGAAGTTTGTTGCTGATTGGGATTCGCCATTAGAGGGATGAAGAAGTGTTGTTGAAATGAGTGAGATTTGGGGAAGACCCTTTTCTAGAGGTTTGGGTATAGATTAATGGAATAACTTAAACAAAAAGGTTTTGGGATAATGTAATTTTTTTTGTTAATATTAATCATCAATCCTAAATATGACTTAAAAATGCTTATCTACTTTTCTTACAGCATGGGGTGTGGGGTGGGGATGCCAAGCAACGCTGGCTAAATTACACCGGGCAAGCGTTGGCCACGACGTTGCTTCGCTGGAGTGGGGCGCGGGGGGGGGGGGGGGGGGGTGGGGGGAGGGGGGTAGGCTCAACTGCTTCGCATTCTTGTATCTTGTCAGTGGGGACCTCTGTGACAAAGTCTGCTAGTACTTGCCCCTTAATTGCTGGACGCGGTCTGTAGACTATGTTGTGACCCCCAAACTCGATCGCTCACTTTGCTAATCTTCCCGAGACCTCGGGCTTTTGAAGAATGTTACCAATGTGAAAATTGGTAAGAACAGTGATTACATGGACGGTGAAATACTTGCACAACCTTCTTGATGCGTGCACCAGCGCGAGAATTAACTTCTCCATTGTTGAATAGCGCGTTTCCGGATCAGTTAACATTCCGCTCACATAATAAATCAGAGTCTGTACTCCTTCCCTTTCCACCAGTAAAACCGAGTCGACTGGCTTGTCTGAAGCGGACAAGTACAGTATAAGGGGTTCCTTCTCGAGCGGGGCTGTTAAAGTGGGAAGTTGTATCAGACACTCCTTCATTTGCTGAAAACCAGACTCGGCTTCTTGTGTCCACTTGAATTCGTTCTTTTTCACGCAGTTGCACAGAGTACTGATGAAAGGAAAGGACTTCGCGGCGTGATTGGACATAAATCTATTGAGAACGGCCAGACGACCGGCTAGCCGCTGCATCTCCTTGATGTTGCGCGGAGATGGCATCCTTTCTATGGCTTGAACCTTCTCTGGGTTGACCTTGAATCCGCCCTTGGTGACCATGAACCCCAGAAACTTACCCTCTTCCATCCCAAATGAACATTTGCTCGGGTTGAGCTTCATGTTTACACTTAGCAGGGAGTTGAAAGTTTTCTCAATCACCAAGTCATCAATATACACCTCGATGTGTTTCCCGATATCATCGCCGAAGGTTTTGTCCATCAATCGTTGGTATGTTGCGCCAGCGTTGCATAGCCCGAAAGGCATCTTGGTGAAGCAAAAGATACCGATCTCCGTGCGAAAGGCAGTTTTATCTTCGTCTGCAAGGGCCATTTGGACTTGGTGGTAGCCCTTATAACAATCCAAGAAACACTTCCAACGGAATGGTGCGAGAGAGTCTATTTTCTTGTCTATCTCTTGGAGAGAATAACAATCTTTTGGGCAGGCTTTGTTGAGGTCTTTATAATCAACGCACATGTGCCACCCTCCTGTAGACTTCTCGACCATCACTAGGTTTGTGACCCAGGTTTGGTAACGAACCTCGCACAGGATACCGGCTTTTAGTAGCTTGCAGACTTGTTCATTCAACGCCTTGGTCTTCTCAGACCCAAGGCTGCGCTTTCGTTGTACCTTTGGCTCAACCGACGGGAAGGTATTTAAGCAGTGCTCTGTGATGTCGCGCGGGACGCCGGTCATGTCTGATGGCGTCCAGGAGAATATATCCATGTTTCTAAAGAACAGCTGCTTTAAAAACGATCGGATGTTTGGCGATATCGCGTGACCGATGGTCACCGTTTGATCTGGGTACTTGCGATTCAAGATCCACTTCTCTGGCTCCGTGGACTGAGCAATCTTACTGGCCTTTGCCAGCCGAGCTTCATCAGTTGCCATAACCTCTTTCTTTAAGTAGATAATTGACACCCATGTTTCTGTCAGGAAACCAATTGTTGAGTGTGGGGTGGATGTTACCATGCTCATTTGACCCTGAGTATCTCTACCGATCAAGACGTCATGTCTTGACTTAACCGGCATGACCATGAAGTTCACATTGGTTGTTCTTGAATGTTTCCCATCAGACAACGTGACTGGTAAGCTGATCTGGCCTAGAGGGAATACTGTTTCGTTACAGAAACCTGACAATGGGTAATCCACTGGTTCTAGGCGCGCCTTGTCTTCGGGATCAAACTGGTCAAAACATTGTTCATAGATGATGTCGGCTGTGCTTTCTGGGCCGATGAAGACATACTCCTTCTCATAGTGGCCGATGATGCCGGTGATGACGATGGGGCATGTGGCGTGGGGCCCCCTGCGCACCACCGGGAATATTATCATATGTTCTTGCCACGATGATTCACACAGGCGCTTGCCCTTGCTCTTTGTGCTTCATCTTGGTCCATCGACCATGTGTGTCACTAAACGACATATTTTCTTCTGGCCCCTATCATCATTCCTCTGTATCTGGCACGTCTCTTTGCGTACATTTTTCACCAAGTGCCCTAGCTTGCCGCTCTTGAGGGCCTTTTCTATCTCTTGGCGAAGGTTGATACAATCATCTGTCAAATGACCCGTTCTTTATGGAAATCACAATACAAATTAGGGTCTTGGCCCTTATTATTTGACATGGTTTTAGGAGCTTTGAAATCATGGTTCTCCGTCATAAGAACCTCTCTAGGTGTCTTATTCAACAGAGTACAGTGTTTCTCCTTGTTCTCATTCTTTACCGCCTTGAGGTATCCAATTCGGTCAATCGTGGCGCGCACGTCCTCCTTGTAGCTAGGCCTTTCCTCATAACCGTTGGACCGGTTCGACTTCCAGCCAGGGCTTTTGTTCTTTTTGTTGCGCCTGCTTGACTCCTACGCGTTGACTCTTGAGTAGTGGTCATCAGGATAATAACTGGACTTGCCTCCAGTCAGTGATTCATCTGTTTGTGCGATCACCTTGGCTGTTGCCATTAGTTTATCCCACTCCTTAGGCATGTCGTCCCTGCCTATGATAGTCCAGATTAGACTATCACAATGGATTGCTTTTTTGAAGTGGGCGCGCATCCGGTCTTCGCTCACGCTACCGATCTCTAAACACTCCTTGTTGAAACGATTGATAAAGTCTTCCAAACCTTCATTATGACGTCGCCAAATATTCATGACCTTAGAAGTATCACGCTTGTATCGCCTTTGTTGGCTGAAGTGGGCAAGGAACTGTTCATGGAAATTGATCCATGATTTGATTCTTCCTGCGGGGAGGCTGTCGAACCCTGCACGAGCGGCCCCCGTAAGTGTTTGAACAAAGAGATGGCACCCACATGGGCATTGTCCATCCACCCACTACACCAACGCTAGTAAAAAGCTGAATATCATCATCCGGACCAGTTAGACCATTGAACTTACCCACAGTTTATGGAAGTTTGGCCTTTTCCAGAGGAGCCAAAGCGATGCTCCGGATGAATTTAGAGTGTTTAGCTGCTGCCACTACCCGATAAACGAGGCTGAAGTCGTGCTCTGCCGCTTCGTTGTACGTGATGTACGACCTTGGCTTGTATGATTCATGATTCTTCTGCAGACGGTTGAAAACTGAAGAGCTTACCTCCTGTTGGTACGTGGAGCCATTCTCATCAGTGTTTCTATCCCATTCGTCATTGATGTTGCGCGGCCCAAGCCGGCTACTCAATGGGCGTTTTTGTTGCACATGACCGTAAGTGTCGCGTGTATCGCACGCACTCGGTCTCCTTGGTGATGAGGGTCTCTCATGTTGCTACCTTTGTACGCGCTCTTGAGGAGGTGTTTGATACGTTCCCTTCCTTGGTGCATGAGTCACCAAAAGAGATGGCTTCATCTGCGCTTGAAGCAGTGCTTATTGCGCGTTCAACTGCGCGTAGATGAGATTCAACATCGCTTGACTTTTTTCATACCAGGAGGCGAGTGTCTCCCCCTCTGGTAGGCCTAAAAACGCGGATACGCTTGATGGTACTGGTGTTGACGGGCCAACGCCGTGACTTGTTGGGGTTACCGTTTGGGTGGTGCAAACACCACTTGCACGGACGCCCCAACGTTTATGCCCTCCCCTTCGGTAAACTCATCATTAGGTAGGCTTTGGAAGTGCGAGATGTCCTCCACCGCACCTAATTGAGAGCGTGCACTGAGGGGTGGAAAATGGATTCCGTGATCAGCCATTGATCGAGCGAAAAGAACAGCTCATAAAAAGAAGATGAAAGTGATTGTAAAAATCGGTGGGCGCCAATGAAGAAACACCAAACTAATCTGGTGATTAGTTTGTGGTGTGTGCCTCGACAAATAAGGTTAATCTTCTTTATCTCGTCCAAGCTATGAGGTGATGATCCTGCAAAACACTAAACTTAGGGGTGCAAACGACGCGAGCTACTCGAGTTCGGCTCGAGAAAAAGCTCGAAATGAGCCGAGCCTTATCGAGCCTGAGCCGAGCTTGAGCCTAAAATAAAGCTCGTTTGTTTATCGAGCCCGAGCTCGAGCCTCGCATGTGAAGCTCGTTCGGCTCGTCGAGCCTTATCGAGCCTTAGTGTAAACGAGCTGAGTCGAGCCGAGCTTATTCAAACTTGTTTACAAGCCAACCTCGAACCTAAAAGTAAGCTTATTTAGTAAATGAGCCGAGCCCGAGCTTCACTTATCGAGCTCGCGAGCCTAAAAAGTCTATTATTTATATTATTTTTATTTAATATATTAATTAATAGATAATAAACGAGCCGAGCCCGAGCCGAGCTCGAGCTTGAGAAAATACAAACGAGCCAAGCTCGAGCCTTGAAAACAAAGCTCGAATCGAGCCGAGCTCGAGCCCGAGCTCTCATAAGTTAATCGAGCTCGAGCTTGAGCCTGGTCAAGCTCGGGCTCGGCTCGGGTCGTTTGCACCCCTACACTAAACACACCGTTAAGCTCGTTACGAAGAGGGGAATAGGGGGTTCTCCTCGTAACCACCCTCCGGCGTGAGAATAAGTATATGCTTTGAGGATAAAAGTCTGTGATTAAGAGTAAGAAAGCAAGGAAGCAGAATCTTTAAACCTGGAGGTGAAGGTCACTATTTATAACCAGAGTGGTGTAGAAGGGGGCTGATGGGCCTTGGGCCTGGAGTCGACAATAAGGAATATCCGTTTTGTCCCCTCTGCCACGACCGTTAGTGCTTTTGGGCGAGAGGGAAGCTGGAAAACACTGAATGGATCTACGTGGCCTGACCGTTGTCCTTGTTGTCTCGTCTTTCATCAGCGGCTAAGTGGAGATCATGGAGCAGATATCAGCGCACGCTCATTGGTGCTATGTGTGTGTCCTTGTGTACCTTCTTGTCTCTTGTACGATTGTTAATCATCGAACATGATCGGTGTTATGGGTGGAATTTTGAAACCATATCCTGATAATATATCTTGATTTTATGAATCTAATATGTGATCAGGATACCAAACCAGGATATTGGTAACATCATGCAGAAGTATCTTGCTCGTTACTAACAGTTTGTTTGTATACTTCAGCTACAAGAGACCAACGTTCACAGGGACCAATTCTTCCTGAAGAATCACTCAAATTGGTTGAAAGGAGAACGTTGATGCCAGAAGAAGAGGTCTACAACGGTCACAAAGGAATATTCACAGTATCCCGGATTTGTAGGATAGTTAGTTAGATTGTAAAAACTATTTAAAGGGGTGTCGGATCACTAGAAAAACACACACAATATCGAACGTACAATCTCGAACACACACTGCTTACTTTCTATTTTCGCAATCATTCACTCACTCACACTTTTCAAAGCATTGTAACACTTAGAGTTGATCTGTGCATTATCCTGAAGCTGTATCCTCTCGTCCCAAAAGGGAAAGGTCCCTCTCGCACGAGACGACCCTTTCGTCTCAAATCCCCATTCGTCCGTAATCACCTCTCGTCTCAAACTTCACTTTCAGCCTATAAATACCAACCCACTTGCTTCATTTCCAACCTTTACAACTCCGAAATTCTCTCTTAAAACCTGATTTCGTACACTTGTTACCTCTTACTTCCAGAAGCTTTCTAAGTGAGTTTGCAACTCACTAAAACACTATTACTTTTAAATTCCTTCTACTTTACTCATTTTTCTACAAGAACTTCACATTAAATAACTGGTACATCAGATTTATCTTGGCAATCTGATAACAACTCTCACTATGTTGAGGACCAAGCTAAGATGTGAGGTTTAACTTTCAAACTTTTTATAAAACAAACCTTCTGATAACAAACTTGGCCGAATCAGAGACTCTCTGAGCTCACAAGCTAAGTTCATTGTCACACCCCCAAAATACCACCTAGGGAAAGTCCCTGCTAGGCGTGTGACATACCAACAACGAGCCACTAATTACATTGAACCCATACAAGTTTCAAACTAAAATCCTCAAATATTAATGAAAAATACCATTAACGAGTTTTAATGAAAACCAACGTGTTCAGCGAAAGCAAATAATAAACCAATGTTAAACTGTTCAAAGCCAATGTATAGTATCAAGTATCCAATCACATAAATCCCTCCAATCGACCCATGACCACTCCTGCTACTCCAGACAGCAAGTTCCCAAATCCAAGATACCTAACGACCTGCGAGCATGCAACAAGTGTATCAGACAACGCTGGTGAGTTCATAGTTTTACGTAAACATTAGTTACCAAGTGTTTAATCCAGTTCATTGAATATAATGTTGATAATACCCCGAGTACAAGACGGCTCCTGATTTACATTGCCCTTTCTCCAATGCTCCTATCAAAGCATTGGTCATGACTAGGTCATTAGTTCAACACCCATCCTCCCAGGTACGGGGTGAGGTTGCCAAACCTAAGTAGCGCTACTAACTAATACCATGTTACCTCTCAGGTAACCAAACAACACGGAGGGACTTTAAAGGTGATAGGATGAGTATATTGTCCAACATAACCGACTTATAATACGACGTATTCCTCTCAGGAATACCCAAACAAGTTACCCAAAACCTATCCCTCCTAGGGATACCCAAAGACTGTCCCAACCACCGGGACGCATGCTCAAGAGAGATGAACTCACCTTAGTTTTGCTCGGTAGATTAAATTACGTATTCCAAGTGGATCAACCAAATCCTATCGTAATTACCGATAACAATTAGTTTCGTAAACCCTTAACCAAATATTCCTTGTATATGTTTATATCACATGAATAGTACCCACTCAGTTTCATGCACATTATAACATTTAGTCATGCAACATAACAGCCTTCACATGAGAGCCATCCATACAACATAATGACATTCACTTAATAGTCGTACACATAATAGCTACAACATGCAATCTCGTATAGTTGGTGTGTTTCACAAATTCGCATATCACATATATTTATACTTGTCAGTTGAATACAAAGGTCCATAATATGCAACCCATTTATTCATGTGTTACTCGAGCCCAATTGCTAATACAACCCAACAGTCCACCGTGGGCTGCACCTACTGTTCCCGCGTCCCCCATGCGACCTAGCCGCATCCGCGTACCAACAGTCCAGCTACAAGCATGATTTTGCTTGCTTAGATTAATCCAATTACATGAAAGGCCTGATGCGTGTGAAGTGTTATATATATTAGGTGTATATTTTAAGCCCCTTTAACACTTATTTTTAGCCAAGTTTTAAATTTATAAAACACGATATTTTACTAACACTAAACACACATATGGGCAAGTGCACCCATCGTGAGCGTAGTATAGCGTTGGTAAGATACCGAGGTCGTCCAAAGACACAAGAGCTTTTAATACCGGTTTATCCTCAACGTCTAATCAAAATAAAAAGTTTAGAAAAATGTTTTAAACTAAGAAAAATAAAAACTAACTAAAATGCTGAAAATAAAAATAAAAGTAAAAACAGATAGACAAGATGAATCACTTGGTTCCGACTCGTATCTAGTGTAACCTTTGATTATTTCCGCACTTTTGCACATAATTAAGAGATTATCTTAGTTATTGTAGTAGGCCCCTCTTTTGAAGGTGACGTTACCCTCACCCCAGTAGTTTGAGTCAGCAAGGATACAATCCTAAAAGGGTGGATTATTGGAAGATAATGAATTAAGTTATTAATGCAATATTATGGTAGGCCTCTCTTTTGGAGGTGACGTTACCCTCGACTAAGTAGTCTGAGTCAGCAGGGATACAGTCCTAAATAGCCGGGTTATAGTATTAATAGTAGTTAACTTATGAGGGGATGAAAGAGTTTGGACCCCCGCCATCCAATACCGTGAAGTATTGAAGGAGGTCCTACTAAATTTGACCCAGGTCCATTGCAGGACCTCTAAACGCTGAACAATGGCAAGACCTTTACCAAACCGTTCCCTTAACCCCCGACCAGGTAGCCAACATACCTCCATATAGACCGTGGAGATATGAATGGTGAAAATCTTTTATTTTATATAGACAGTAAAATAATTTCAAGACACCACGGACAAACGATAAAGAAAGATCACCTTCAACATAAGCAACTAGTTATTAAAGTCATTAATACGAAACCAAATAAAAAGTGCAAAAGATTAGAAATAAAAAGTATTACACTAGACACTTTGTCTTCACCAAGTGATGTAAGAGACTTAGGCAAACATGGCCTTGATTGTCAAGAACTCTTACGATCAATCTTGGATCCCGAGATGACTCACACACTCTACGATGGACAATGGATGATGGTGGTGGATGATGGTGTTATGGTGGTGGTGGGTGGTGGGTGAAGTGTGAGAGAGGTGGTGTGCCAAGGGATGGTTTGAGCTTGAGCCAAGCACTTCTATTTATAGGCTGAACAGAAGCTCGGCCACGGCCCCGTGTCCAGTGGGCACGGCCCCGTGTCCACATCCTCTCTTTCTTCATTAAATGCAGCTTTGCCTTATTAGTTGACCACGCCCCCGTGTCCGCTGAGCACGACCCCGTGTGCAGAAGAATCTTTGTACTATGAAGATTTGCCTGGATTGTGCGAATCTTATAGTTGACCACGGCCCCGTGTCCGCTGAGCACGGCCCCGTGGTGGGCAATAGAAGCTTCTACCACTTTGTCTTTTCTGCTGACACTTGGGCACGCCCCCGTGCTGGCTGAGCACGGGGCGTGTTCAGGCCTCTGATCTCTTGTTTTGCTTGGGAAGATGCTGTAGTGGGGTTGGGCATGCCACGTCTTGTTCCTTTTCTTGTATTTATGTTAGATTTTGATGTCTTTTTGCTTCTTTTGTTAATTTGAGCTCATTTAATCCTGAAAATACAAAAGGAAGACAAAAGCACACTTTTTCCAACATTAGTACTAAAAAAGGGTTAGTTTTATGCCTCATTTGATGAAATTTATATGTTACATTTTGAACACATCAAATACCCCCACACTTGAATCTTTGCTTGTCCTCAAGCAAAACTCTTTAATATGTGGCTATTTACACTCCCAAATGGAATGGGTAGAAAAGAAGGTTTTGGGCTTGTCATAGAGTGTCGGGATTTCCAAGATTCTTTATTTAGTTTTATTTTTATTTATTTACAATCCTATTCGTCATGATTTATTAAAAACTTTTCATAAGATAAATTACTTATTAGGGCATAACATGCCTTTGTAAAATTCTATTTATATACAAGTTCACATACCTCACGGGGATCACTCAACACTCGGCCAAAAATGTATTTTTGTGGATCACTCGAGAGCGGCATGGAACTTACTCCTACCATAGGCTTGCCAAGCAATCAATCCTCCTCCTTTTTAACTTATATACCTTTGTAAATATCAAGAGGACTTTGTGGGTTAAGGGTTAGGCTTGGGTTAAAGGTAGGTGGTTGGGTTGGTGGTTAGCGGTTAGTAGAAAAAAAGGCGAAAAGCGTAACAAGTTTCGGTTTTCGTAAGACTTTCTATTTTTGTAACTTTTATTTTGATGAAGCTATTATTCAAACAAAGTTATTTTTGATGAACTTGTTTGTTTATTTTCTTTTGCTTCATCATCAATTTTTTTTTTTTTTTGAAAAGTCATATGAAGAACCGAACTTGTTACTAAAACAAAGGGGTAAAAATGAAAAAGGTTTTGGTGGGTAAAAAGGGTGTTTGGTTTGGGTAATGAAATGAAAAGGTTTAGGCTCAAAGGGGCTAACTAGGGGGATTTTGGGTAGGTGGTAAAAAAAAAGAAAAATATTGGTGTAGAAATAAAAAAGGGTTAGTCCTAATGCCTCCATCATTTACTTACTCGGGTTTAAGTTGGTAAGGACCGGGAATGTATCGTCATGGCAAGTTCTAGAGTTGTAAGAACCAAGCGGCTATTCACACAAGAAACGTCCTGAAATTCACCAGTAGTACCAGTAGTACCCGAATTAGATTGGTCAACAGGAAAAAGTTGAGGATACTAGAGCTTCATCTGATCCTCACGCTCCCACGTGAACTCCGGTCCACGTCTGGAGTTCCAACGAACTCTAACAATCGGAATACGACTATGTTTACGCACCTTGACTTCCTGGTCCATGTTTCGATAGATTCCTCAACAGCTGCAACTTGTCTTTAACCTCAGACACTATTAAAGGTATCAAAAGTGTTCCATCGAACAAACACTGCCTTAGGTTCGAGGCATAAATGATATCATGTACGTTACCCAATTCGTCGGGTAACTCGAGTTTGTAGGCGACATGACCGATTCTTTCCAGAATTCTAAATAACTCAGTGTAACATAAATTAGGCTTGCCACGCTTCCTAAGGGTACCACACCCTCCCAGGGTGAGACTTCCAATATGACACGTTCACCTGCAGCGAACTCCCGGTGTTTCCTAAGGTATCAGGGTTCCTGGCGATCAGGCGTTGTCGCCACACAATTTCCAATACCGAGTGCAAGTCCTAGACCCGTGATTAGGTTGTCATCCACCTCAATTCAACAAGGAGGTTGGCATTATCATCCACGCAATGCCTCAAACAGAGCTGTATGCATACTAAAACGGTAACGGTTGCAGTAGAGCTCACCCAACGATAAGTGTCCTTCCCAAACGTTTACTAAAGTCAATCACGCACATGCTCGCAACATGTCTTGGTATGTCAGGATGGTTCGTTACTTTGTTCGGTTGTCCTACAGTGATAAGTGATGCTCATGTCTAGATGTGAGCCAAGGGTGTTGTGTATTGCCTGCCATAAATCAGGTGTAGTTGAAAATCAAAGGTAACAAAAGTTGGCACCTCGTGCCTAAAACCGCCTCTCTCGGAGGGATATTCACAAACGGTGAAGGCTCGTTAATTTCCTTGATTGCAAGAAAGGGTGTTGATTACGTGAGACAATCGACGATCACCTAGGTGATAACGATAATGTTTCCGTTTTGAGTTTTAGTTAGACTAGCGACAAAATCCATGGCAGTCTGTTCTCATTTTCCATATAAATGTTGCCGTTTGCTGATACTCCACCTTGACTTTTCCCATCAGTCAAACGTCATTCACATACATTGCCGGGTGGGCCTTCATGCCTGACCACCAGTACAAGATTTATAGATCCTAATATCTCCTGTCGAAACCTAGACGACTAGAATATCGAGGCCGGTGTGCTTGGTCAACACAAGTTCCCTATAGTTGCCGTATAATGAGATCCACATTCATTCCATGAGGTAGCGAATATCATCCGACCTGCCAAAGGTTGCTTCTCCACGCCCCGCATGGGTTCTACTTGAAAGTCCTATTCTTTCAGTTCTCCAATCTGAACAGAGCGAGTCTGATCAGGTAAGTTAGAGTCGACAATGAGCTGCAGAGCCCGTGCACCTTCAAATTTCGCTATCGTAATCATCCAAAAATTCCATCTAGCGATGCCATTAACTGATTAAGCTTTTTCGAAACCAGGGTACACGGGAGGCCCTTGTGATCGGTCTAAGTAGTGCATTTGGTACCATTCAAGTAGTGCCTCCAACTTAAATCCAATGGCCATGGTTTCCACCGCAGGTTATGACTCGTGCAACTCTTCCTGTAAATCCACTACATAAGCCATTACTTCCTCGTGTTGCATCGGCGTGTAACGGGAACTCTGATTTGAACCATCATGGTATACCACTAGATCACCCGTATCCTCGGGTGAAGACAATACTCAGTACATGGTAATGTTGAGTTTCAAGAGCTTGAAGAGACGTTCTCCTGTTCTGTCTCCCACGAATACACAGCACACTGCTGTGTTAAAGAGGTTAGAGCTGCACAATCTTTGAAAATCCTGCGATGAATCTGCGATAGTATCTTGCGAAACCAAGGGTTTGCCGTACCCCCAAAAGGGATCTTTGGTGTCGATCAGTTCCTAACTGAATGGATATTAGCGAGATCCACGTGTATTCCCTCTTCATCGGCTGCGTGACCAAGAAAAGTATGTACCTATCGAATCCAGAAGTTACTCCTAACGAGACTTCGCATGTAGTGGTTCCTCCCTCGGGAGCTCTAAGATAGGATGCAAATGCCGCCCATGGTGTTCCTTTCTCCTGGAAGTGATTCAAGACGTCCTCAATAAACACGATCGATTCATGTGATCCATAAAGCTGCTGGTGTATTGTTCCTCCCAAAAGGTCATGGAATAATTCTTCCTGTGTCTCCTAGAAATGGCCGCATTGCATTCAATATGCCGTTTTAGGAACATCCTCCCCTTGGACTTCCATCTGATGTTAGTTCGTTCGTTAATCAATCTTCGAATAGGAGCTTGACCCTTGCAACTGGTCAACAGGTTGTCAATGCATGATCAAGTCAAACAGTTCTGGACTGTCACCTTGATAAGTTCTCAATAGTCAGTACACATATGAAAAGGCCCATATTCCCTAATATAACTGGGGCTCCCCCAAAGCGAAGAACTAGGTCCAACAAAACTCCTGTCCAACGGTTCCTGTAGTTGATTTGACAGTTCTTACGACCCTACTGGTGCAAAACGGTGGAGAGTATGAGTAATCAGGGCTGCCTCTGGTGTGAGATCAAACTGAGATTCTGCCTAACAGTTGTGAAAGTAAACCTGAAAGTTCCTTGGGTAGTACGCCGGGAGGAATCTCGAACGATTGGTGGATCCTCGATCCTCTTTTCCCTAGCGTTAAGTCAGTAACGGTTGTTAATGTAGCAGGGTAATCCCTCCGTAGACACTTCTGGGCCTTTATTGCTGAAATGATGCTAATCTTTACACTACTCTAACACCTTAGGTCAGGCGATGATTCCCTACTAGGGAGAAGGATACGCAAAATTTTCTCCTTACTGGGTGTATCTGCGCGATGTTTGGATATCCAATCCACACTAACTACTGCGTCGAAACCATCAAGAATAGTAGAAGGAATGTCGATGTCGAACACTTGCCCCACAAGGTCGAGTTTGCATTCCAATGAACATATGAGGTTTCAATTGTCTTGCCATCAGCCAATTCCACAACAGGTTCGGTTTCAAAAAGCATCGGGGTTAAACAGAACAAGGACGTAGCGATTAGCTACTCGTACATGCTACCATGTTGCTATTATGTCTGGAGTCGCCTAAGCCAGTCCTAAATGTCCTTCCACGAGTACCACTTCCAGTGTTGTTGCTACTGCTACTAGAATTCCCAAAACTGCCATTGTTCCATGGGTTATTGGCGTCTTGACTTAACATCGGCCACTCCTTGTTGAAGCCACCATCATTTCCATACCGAAAGTCATGATTTGCGAGTACCTTGATGTCATCGCAACTGTTGTTTCTAATGTCGTTGCTCGAAACGGAGTCCTGCTGCCTTTCACCATTAGGGTCCATCCGTTCACATTTCGTGTCACGTCCTAAGGCACTACTCCTGGTGCAGCAGTTACACATTCCACCCTATAGCCAATTGTCATCGATTACGTTCTGATTGATTCATAAGTGTTAACTCCCATAAGTCGCTTGCTAGGGTTAAGGATTCGATTGAATCCAATCTGCTGGTGTTCGTTGCCAGAAACCAAAGCCGTTCTAATGCTGAAGTCGGTGAGATACTACGATCATCCTCTTGCCCCTCGATTTTGCAAGTTGGTCGAGTAATACACAGTACGTTGCTAGGGTTTTGCAGAAATGATCGCACTTACAGAATATAAGGCGTCAATACACAGAGTTCCAGCCAATGAAAATGAGTGAAAAGGTATCGCCCAATCATTAGACGCTGCAACATCCAACTCTGGGACGTTCGTACAAGCACCTAACATTCTACACAGTTCGCTAGGCATTCAGATGTGTGTTCATGTAATACTCGATAGCATCGAGATTCGTAAGTGTTCAGAAAGGAGTGAAAAAATCATATTCGAGTAGGAGGCAATCACTGCTATGTCCCCTATAGACTGTTGTGTTTCACATCGATCAAATAACGGAACGGAACCCCTTTTCCACTTGTTAAGCATCACTGGGACTCGCATGCACCCCACATTATTATTATGTGTGCACCCACAATAATATTGTGATTTGCATGCTCATCTCAGCTCCTCCTAACTCATGTCAAATGGTTCCTCAAACTCGAGTAACAAACAAAGAGCATCACAAAACGTAAGTCATGAATGTTTAGGGAAATACCACCCTATCAGTCACATAACGCATGCAAGTAATACATGAATTCATACTGTTGTGCTAAACGTGCTATCACATGCAATATCATAGGTAAGTGTTCACTAGTTATGCAGTACAATGAGTATACGAGAGACGAACCTTGCAGTCTGGAGCTGAGTGTCATGGTCGTATTCAGAACTTGTTCGGTTATAGTCCGGTTTTACAAAAAACGTTTTAAAACCAAGTTCACTATAACCAGTGGCTCTGATACCAAACTGTCACACCCCCAAAATACCACCTAGGGAAAGTCCCTGCTAGGCGTGTGACGTACCAACAACGAGCCACTAATTACATTGAACCCATACAAGTTTCAAAATAAAATCCTCAAATATTAATGAAAAATACCATTAACGAGTTTTAATGAAAACCAACGTGTTCAGCGGAAGCAAATAATAAACCAATGTTAAACTGTTCAAAGCCAATGTATAGTATCAAGTATCCAATCACATAAATCCCTCCAATCGACCCATGACCACTCCTGCTACTCCAGACAGCAAGTTCCCAAATCCAAGATAACTAACGACCTGCGAGCATGCAACGAGTGTATCAGAAAACGCTGGTGAGTTCATAGTTTTACGAAAACGTTAGTTACCAAGTGTTTAATCCAGTTCATTGAATATAATGTTGATAATACCCCGAGTACAAGACGGCTCCTGATTTACATTGCCCTTTCTCCAATGCTCCTATCAAAGCATTGGTCATGACTAGGTCATTAGTTCAACACCCGTCCTCCCAGGTACGGGGTGAGGTTGCCAAATCTAAGTAGCGCTACTAACTAATACCTTGTTACCTCTCAGGTAACCAAACAACACGGAGGGACTTTAAAGGTGATAGGATGAGTATATTGTCCAACATAACCAATTTACAACAAGACGTATTACTCTCAGGAATACCCAAACAAGTTACCCAAAACCTATCCCTCCCAGGGATACCCAAAGACTGTCCCAACCACCGGGACGCATGCTCAAGAGAGATGAACTCACCTTAGTTTTGCTCGGTAGATTAAATTACGTATTCCAAGTGGATCAACCAAATCCTATCGTAATTACCGATAACAATTAGTTTCATAAACCCTTAACCAAATATTCCTTTTATATGTTTATATCACACGAATAGTACCCACTCAGTTTCATGCACATTATAACATTTAGTCATGCAACATAACAGCCTTCACATGAGAGCCATCCATACAACATAATGACATTCACTTAATAGTTGTACACATAATAGCTACAACATGCAATCTCGTACAGTTGGTGTGTTTCACAAATTCTTATATCACATATATTTATACTTGTCTGTTGAATACAAAGGTCCATAATATGCAACCCATTTATTCATGTGTTACTCGAGCCCAATTGCTAATACAGCCCAACAGTCCACCGTGGGCTGCACATACTGTTCCCGTGTCCCCCATGCGGCCCAGCCGCATCCGCGTACCAACAGTCCAACTACAAGCATGATTTTACTTGCTTAGATTAATCCAATTACATGAAAGGCCCAACCCTCCAAATTGGCCCAAGTGACCATCGTGATTAAGGACTGTTATCCGGCCCCAAGAATTGTGCCCCTTTATCTCATCAATGTTCATATAATATAAGAATTTCAATGACCCCATATTCCAATTTAATCGACCCACAGTTACCAGCCCATGTTAACTCTTAAATCAGGTTGTAACCCATACTTTATTGGACTCACATTAACATCACAACAAATTCTTTCATTGGATCTCGGCCCACTATCCAAATATCCATTTAGTGGTTTAACAGTCTTTCGAACTAGCATGATATTAACTAATTGAGTAAAATGCACGGATAGTTCCTGTGGTTTTGCAAAGTTTCAGCTATAGTCCCCAGATTTTGGAAATTACACTCATAGTCCCTGTGGTTTGACAGTTTGTTACGCGGATAGTCCCTGGAGTGGATGGGGGTTAGTTTTCTCAGTTAAGTTGGTGTGAAATGACTATAATACCCTTAATATAAAATAAAATAAACAAATCAAGTATTTAAATATATAAAACATATATGTATGTATACACACACACTTACTGAACAAATCTGGATTACCAAATCTCACAAAACAACCATCCTTTTTAGTTTTCACACAACAAACCTGCAACTTCTTGTTTTCAATTATCAATCAACACAATGGAACACTTCTTTTTCTTCTATGTTTATTTCTGCAACACGAACAAAAACAAACAATATCAAATCTTAACCAAATCGCTGAAGAAGATAAAGTGCAACTCAGATTCAGATCTAAAATATTAAGGTTCAATAAGATTTCTTCATCATCAACCAAATGGTGGAGGCGGGTATGGGTTTAGGATCTGAAATATCAAATCAGATTCAACCAAAGGTTCAATCAGATTTCTTCATCATCAATCAGATTCAGATCTGAAATATCAAATCTTAACCAAATGGTGGAGGCGGGTATGGGTTTAGGAGGCGGAGGTGTGGTGGTGGAAGGGGATGGCGGTGGTGGGGAGTGGTGATGGCGGCAGTGGAGGTGACGGTGGTGGTGGGTTTTTAGTGAGAGAGAGAGAGAGAGAGAGAGATAGAGTAGAAAGAGATACATATTGTTCAGTAAGTGTGTGTATATACATACATATATGTTTTATATATTTAAATACTTGATTTGTTTATTTTATTTTATATTAAGGGTATTATAGTCATTTCACACCAACTTAACTGAGAAAACTAACCCCCATCCACTCCAGGGACTATCCGCGTAACAAACTGTCAAACCACAGGGACTATGAGTGTAATTTCCAAAATCTGGGGACTATAGCTGAAACTTTGCAAAACCACAGGGACTATCCGTGCATTTTACTCTAACTAATTTTAATCAAAGTTATCATCATCAAGAAATCATGTAGTCAAGTACATCTGATCATAACAACTAGCTTGACATTCAATAAAGCATCAATTATGTCATCGAGTAATACTCATCATAGATTTACGTTTTTTTTTCCAATCTTTAAAACCTATCACCCCTTCTAATTACCAAAAATCTAGATTAAGTCTATATCAATAATTAAATATTATAATACGTCTGACCCAAACACTCATACGACCACCATCTACTGATATCATATCATTGTCTTAGCAATAGTTGGTTTGCATGGGCTCTATTCCATATAAACAAATCTTGTTTCAATGCACAATCACTATCCATGTCATACAAAAACATCCTAACATACAGAATCATTGAGTGGTAACAGCCATGCAATTTTTCATGTTATTTCACATAGATAAACATATAAATCAAGACTAAATAGCATGCTAGTACTAACCAAGAGGGGCTCGAATAGGGATGATGATGCTTCGAATAATTCTTCTGCCATCGCTAGTTTGAGAGAGGGGGGGGGGGGTTTCCTGCCCGCACGTATGTGATCTTGAGAGAGATAGGGTTTGTTTGAGTTCTTGTAACAAATCCTACCATATTACGTACACATATGGTTCACTAATTTGGCCTAGATAACAGGCTTCGGCCCAATCGTAGACAAACTAATACCCAGCCCAAGCACGTGTGTTTGTTATACATGAATGTGGTGTAATTAGTTCAAGTACATGTAGCCCAAGTACATTTGGCCCAAATACAAAGCAAACAAGTTTTATACTTAACACCAAAACGTTCCATCACAAGAACAAGGAATGAATACGAGAGATTTGGATCACAGGGTATTAAACGACACTGACCTCGAAAGTTAGGGTTGTCACATCATCCCCAACTTGAAAGAAATTTCGTCCCAAAATTTGACAAGTAATCACAAAGGAGTGAAATGTTAAATCAGGATTGTTGCGGATTTTCCCCAGGAATAACATCATCCCCAACTTGAAGAGGAATTTCGTCCCGAAATTCACCCTAGTACCCGAATTAGATTGGTCAACAGGAAAAAGTTGAGGATACTTGAGCTTAATCTGATCCTCACGCTCCCACGTGAACTCCGGTCCACGTCTGGAGTTCCAACGAACTCTCACAATCGGAATACGACTATGTTTAAGCACCTTGACTTCCTGGTCCATGTTTTCGATAGATTCCTCAACATCTGCAACTTGTCTTTAACCTCAGACACTAATAAAGGTATCACAAGCGTTCCATCGAACAAACACTGCCTTAGGTTCGAGGCATAAATGATATCATGTACGTTACCCAATTCGTCGGGTAACTTGAGTTTATAGGCGACATGACTGATTCTTTCCAGAATTCTGAATAACTCAGTGAAACATAAATTAGGCTTGGCACGCTTCCCAAGCGTACCACACCCTCCCATGGTGAGACTTCCAATATGACACGTTCACCTGCAGTGAACTCCCGGTGTTTCCTAAGGTATCAGGGTTCCTGGCGATCACGCGTTGTCGCCACACAATTTCCAATACCGAGTGCAAGTCCTAGACCTGTGATTAGGTTGTCATCCACCTCAATTCAACAAGGAGGTTGGCATTATCATCCACGCAATGCCTCAAACAGAGTTGTATGCATACTAAAACGGTAACGGTTGCAGTAGAGCTCACCCAACGATAAGTGTCCTTCCCAAACGTTTACTAAAGTCAATCACGCACATGCTCGCAGCATGTCTTCGTATGTCAGGATGGTTCGTTACTTTGTCCAGTTGTCCTACAGTGATAAGTGATGCTCATGTCTAGATGTGAGCCAAGGGTGTTGTGTATTGCCTGCTATAAATCAGGTGTAGCTGAAAATAAAAGGTAACAAAATTTGGCACCTCATGCCTAAAACCGCCTCTCTCGGAGGGATATTCACAAACGGTGAAGGCTCATCAGTTTCCTTGATTGCAAGAAAGGGTGCTGGTTACGTGAGACAATCGACGATCACCTAGGTGATAACGATACTGTTTCCTTTTCGAGTTTTAGGTAGACTAGCGACAAAATCCATGGCAGTCTGTTCTCATTTTCCATATAAATGTTGCCGGTTGCTGATACTCCACCTTGACTTTTCCCATCAGTCAAACGTCATTCACATACATTACCGGGTGGGCCTTCATGCCCGACCACCAGTAAAAGATTTATAGATCCTAATATCTCATGTCGAAACCCAGACGACTAGAATATCGAGGCCGGTGTGCTTGGTCAACACAAGTTCCCTATAGTTGTCGTATAATGAGATCCACATTCGTTCCATGAGGTAGCGAATATCATCCGACCTGCCAAAGGTTGCTTCTCCACGCCCTGCATGGGTTCTACTTGAAAGTCCTCTTCCTTCAGTTCTCCAATCTGAACAGAGCGAGTCTGATCAGGTAAGTTAGAGTCGATAATGAGCTGCAGAGCTCGTGCACCTTCAAGTTTCGCTGTCGTAATCATTCAAAAATTCCATCTAGCGATGCCATTAACTGATTAAGCTTTTTCGAAACCAGGGTACACGGGAGGCCCTTGTGATCGGTCTAAGTAGTGCATTTGGTACCATCCAAGTAGTGCCTCCAACTTAAATCCAATGGCCATGGTATCCACCGCAGGTTATGACTCGTGCAACTCTTCCTGTAAATCCACTACATAAGCCATTACTTCCTCGTGTTGCATCGGCGTGTAACGGGAACTCTGATTTGAACCATCATGGTATACCACTAGATCACCCGTATCCTCGGGTGAAGACAATACTCAGTACATGGTAATTTTGAGTTTCAAGAGCTTGAAGAGACGTTCTCCTGTTCTGTCTCCCATGAATACACAGCACACTGCTGTGTTAAAGAGGTTAGAGCTGCACAATCTTTGAAAATCCTACGATGAATCTGCGATAGTATCTTGTGAAACCAAGGGTTTGCCGTACCCCCAAAAGGGATCTTTGGTGTCGATCAGTTCCTAACTGAATGGATATTAGCAAGATCCACGTGTATTCCCTCTTCATCGGCTGCGTGACCAAGAAAAATATGTACCTCTCGAATCCAGAAGTTACTCCTAACAACACTTCGCGTGTAGTGGTTCCTCCCTCGGGAGCTCTAAGATAGGATGCAAATGCCGCCCATGGTGTTCCTTTCTCCTGGAAATGATTCAAGACGTCCTCAATAAACACGATCGATTCATGTGATCCATAAAGCTGCTGGTGTATTGTTCCTCCCAAAAGGTCATGGAATAATTCTTCCCGTGTCTCCTGGAAATGGCCGCATTGCGTTCAATATGCCTTTTTAGGAACATCCTCCCCTTGGACTTCCATCTGATGTTAGTTCGTTCGTTAATCAATCTTCGAATAGGAGCTTGACCCTTGCAACTAGTCAACAGGTTGTCAATACATGATCGAGTCAAACAGTTCTGGACTATCACTTGAACTTGATATAGATGATTCTGTAATATCAGTGTGTGAACCTGGGAGCCTTGGCTTCCAATCTAGTTCCACCACCTCACTTGAACTTGTAAAACGAACACCCAAACAATCTCCTAGACCTTGAATAAGCTAGCCCCGCCCAGCTTCCAACACTTGGATTCACTTCCTTCCATGTTGTGTCAGTTCACCCGGGTTGTTCTTTTTAGGTTTTTTGGCTATTATTTACATTCTGTTATTTTCGTTTCTGTATCCATGACCAACCGATTAGTTAACTAAGTTAACTAAGTTAACTAATTTGTGCTTTGATGAACTATAACAAGGTTATTACCTCCATGCATGACTTCTATGAACTCTATGAACATTCTGGACTAATATTATACTAAATTATAACTAAATAACTTAACTGAACTCATGAACTTAACTGATTGATAGTTAAAACGTTCAAATGAAGATCGGTTAAGAAAACAGTCCCTCACGCGCGAAAGGGTGGTCCCACTCGCGCAAAAGGCCCCTATCGTGCCAACTGTTCTTTCGTCCGAACAATTTGTGTTTCGGTTTTCCGCTTATTCTGTTTCCGTGATCCTTGTTACAGTTTCTGTCACAAGCACTCGGACAGAATGTACTTTATGTTTTACTATACTTTCATGCTATACTACGTACTTTAATTCCGTATCAAGATCCTCCTTTCAAACTCCAACAATTCACGCCTTCGTTTACCCCTTGTAGGGTAACCTTGGCGTTCCTGTACTATGTCAGCAACTCTTCGCTCGCGGGAATAACTAAGAAGACTTAGCAAAACCGTGAGTATACTCGAACACCCTTTTTCCATTTTACACTTTGGGTGCAATATGTTTACTATCAAACCTACACAGTTACACTTAGACTTTTATACAAATGCACAAACAATCCAATGCATGCATGCTACATTCGTTATACTTGATTCGTTATTCTGTATGATTATTTTGTGTGATAAACTTGTCATTAACTTCGTACGAGCCTCCATTTAACATCTATAGCTATAGGAGTAACGCACCGCCCGTAGACTTGTGGTCATGTTAAATTCAATATTTGTGGTAATCAGAGGGTTGACTTGAATATTGCATGTCAGTTTTACATCAATCTTTGTGACACTTCGGGTTTCACTGTACGCCCTGCTTTATGTGTAATTAAGAGAGTTTAATAAACAAGGATTATTATTGGATTAAATCTGGATTTTGTGTGATTATGTGGTGAGTAATATTGTTAGTATTATTGTTATATATATATATATATATATATATATATCTAACCGCACAAAACTCCATTACCCGGACACTCACTCACCTCCGCACACTTCATTAACCTCTCAAGCTGGGCCACACACATCTAAAACAGGCCCAAGTATTGGTCCACAACCCACTTAATGTACCGCACACTCTAAGGCGGTGGAAAATATGAGTATGCGGCACCTCTTACCCGTATAAAAAGGAAAGGTGTGCAACCTTAGGGGATTCTTGACGGCTGAACATTCCCTTTTTCAGCAATCCCAAGAACATTCTTCTTCTCTCTCTTCACCAACCTCCTCTCTTTCTCTAATAACCCTAAAGAAGAACACATCAAACATTCCCCTTTTTGCTTAGATCTTGATGGAAATCATCACATACAGAAGTAATCAGCACTTGTCTACCTTGGAAGCTTTGTTCTATCATCATTCCCATAAGTTCTTGAACCGTACACTACTAGGTTAGTACACCACCATTGTTTGATGAAATTGTATGATAAAGGTGTCTACTTGATTAATAATTTAAATGATGAATGACATTGCTCATGGTAGTATGATGACTTGTTTGATACGAGTATGACTGACGGACGAAAATAATATTCGTGAATCAAAAATCGTGATTTATGATCATTTATGTGTAGATGTTTCTGTGTAGGATCGATGTATGCTATGCTAGAGATTGACTAGAGTCATGTGATAAATAGAGTATAGGTGTGGTTGGAGAAATGTTGAAACTGTGGTGATTTTTATGAACGTTAAAGGAGGTTTTGTTGAAATCTGAGTTCATTAAATAAAGGGATGTCTTCATGCATATTGTTAGAGTAGAAATCTAAAACCATGATTTTTGATGTTAAAAGAATTAGGGTAATTAGCAAGATGAATGTTGAGGAATAGGATGACTTGTGCTTGAATCTATATGCGAATGTATGCCAAAAACATGAAGATGTGAAAGATATGTTTTGTCATATTTGGTTTGATTGAGAATGCATTGACCAACACTGTACATATAAAATGAACCACACACTAGGATAATGTACAACATGAGCTGCACCTTGTACAAGTGGAACACAAGAGGTCACACCCTTGGGCGACCGTACACTCTTACCGTACAAGTGTAGAAAGCACAGGGTACCACCTACCACAGCATGACCACACACCCTAGAAAACCGCACACTTTAAGGGTACACCTTTCATAACACACTGTACAACTTAAAATCTACATGACCGCACACTAGAGTGTGGGTCGCACACTCTAGGTGGGCCATCCCATAGTGGGCCGCACACTCAGTTAATGGACTGTTTAAACCTATTGGGCCGCACAAACACTTGTATCTGGGATCAATAATTCTGGACCGCACACACACGTATGGACCGCACACCCCAAGATAGGTCACACACTCTAGTTTTGGGCTGATTACATGATTGGGTCGTTTACTGTTTTATTGCTAATTGTTTGGGCCTATATTATACATGATGCCTTGTATGTTACATGTTACCTATGAGCTACGTGTTGACTACGTGTATACATGAAGTTATTTGGATACGAACCTAGTTAAATATGGTAACTATAATAGGACGTTATTGACCAATGATGTGCGTGCGGTGTGTTATATATTTTATGTATATTTTTAGCCCTTTTTAACACATTAGTCTTGTTTTAAATTTATAAAACACGATATTTACTAACACCAAACACACATATGGGCAAGTGCACCCATCGTGAGCGTAGTATAGTGTTGGTAAGATACCGAGGTCGTCCAAGGACACCAGAGCTTTTAATACCGGTTTATCCTCAACGTCTAATCAAATCAAAAGTTAAGAAAAATGTTTAAACTAGAAAATAAAAACTAAAAATGCTGAAAATAAAAATAAAAATAAAAATAAAAATAAAAACAAAAACAGATAGACAAGATGAATCACTTGGATCCGACTCGCCTTTAGTGTAACCTTAGATTATTTTCGCACTTTTGCACTTTTTAAGAGATTATCTTAGTTATAGTAGTAGGCCCCTCTTTTGAAGGTGACGTTACTCTCAACCCAGTAGTTTGAGTCAGCAAGGATACAATCCTAAAGGGTTGGATTATTGAAAGATAATTAATTAAGTTATTAATGCGTAATGTGGAAGGCCCCTCTTTTGAAGGTGACGTTACCCTCGGCTAAGTAGTTTGAGTCAGCAGGGATACAATCCTAAATAGCCGGGTTAATGTTTTAATAGTAGTTTACATATGAGGGGGGTCAAGGACCCCCGCCATCCAATACCAGTGGGTATTGAAGGAGGTCCTAGTAAAGTTGACCCAGGTCCTTGCAGGATCTATACACTGAACAAGGCAAGACTCTTACCAAACCATTCCCTTAACCCCCGACCAGGTAGCCAACATATCTCCATATAGACCGTGGAGATATGAATGGTGAAAATCTTTTATTTTATATAGACAGTAAAATAATGCCAAGACACCACGGACAAATGATAAGGAAGATTCACCTTCAACATAAGAAACTAGTTATTAAAGTCATTAATACATAACCAAACAAAAAGTGCGAAAAGATTAAAAATAAAAAGTATTACACTAAACACTTGTCTTCACCAAGTGATGTAAGAGACTTAGGCAAACATGGCCTTTGATTGTCAAGAACTCTTACGATCAATCTTGGATCCCGAGACTACTCACACACTCTATGATGGATGATGGTGGTGGATGTGGGTTGTGATGGTGGTGGTGGGTTCGTGAAGTGTGAGAGAGGTGGTTTGCCAAGGGATGGTTTGCAAATGAGCCAAGCACCATTATTTATAGCCTGCACAGAAGCCCGGACACGGCCCCGTGTCCATTGGGCACTACCCCGTGTCCACCCATCTTCTCTTTCTTCATTAATTGCAGTTTGTCTGCATTAGTTGACCACACCCCCGTGTCTGCTGGGCACGACCCCGTGTGCAGAAGCGTATCTGTACTATCAAGATTTGCCTAGATTCTGCGAATCTTTGCGTTGACCACGACCCCGTGTCTGCTAGGCACGCCCCCGTGGTGGGTGATAGAAGCTTCTAACACTTTGTCTTTTCTGCAGACACTTGGGCACGCCCCTGTGCTCAGTGAGCACGGGTCGTGTTCAGCCTTCTGTTCTCTTGTTTTTGCTTGGGAAGATGCTGTCGAGGGTCGGGCATGCCACGTTTATTCCTTTTCTTGTATTTATGTTAGATTTAGCAGCCTTTTTGCTTCTTTTGTTCATTTGAGCTCATTTAATCCTGAAAATACAAAAGGAAGACAAAAACACACTTTTTCCAACTTTAGTACTAAAAAAGGTTAGTTTTATGCCACATTTGATGTAATTTATATGTTGCATTTTGCACACATCAAATACCCCCACACTTGAATTTTTGTTTATACTCAAGCAAAACTCTTTATAATGTGGCTTACACTCCCAAATGGAATGGGTAGAAGAGAAGGTTTTTGGGCTTGTCATAGAGTGTCAGGATTCCAAGATTCTTTATTAGGTTATATTTTTATTTATTTACAATCCTATTTGTCATGATTTATTTAAAACATTACATAAGATAAATTACTTATTAGGGCATAACATGCCTCTTTAAAATTCCATTTATATACAAGTTCACGTACCTCACGGGAGATCACTCAACACTTGGCCGAAGATATATTTTTGTGAAACACTCGAGAGTGGCATGGAACTTACTTCTACCATATGCTTGCCAAGCAATCAATCCTCCTCCTTTTTAGCTATATACCTTTGTAAATATCAAGAGGACTTTTGGGGGAAGGGTTAGGCTTGGGTTAAAGTTAGGTGGTTGGGTTAGTGGTTAGTAGAAAAGGGCGAAAGGCATAAAAAGCGTCGGTTTTCGTAAGACTTTTTATTTTTATGACTTTTTTATTCTAATGAAGCAATTTTTCAAACAAAGTTCTATTTGATAAACTTGTTTGTTTATTTCTTTTGGCTTCATCATCATCATTTTTTTTATAAGGAAGTCACAAGAAAACTGAGCTTTGTTACTAAAATAAAGGGTTTAAAATGAAAAAGGGTTTTGGTGGGTAAAAAGCGTGTTTGTTTTGGGTTAAGAAATGAAAAGGTTTAGGCTCAAAGGGGTTAACTAGGGGGATTTTGGGTAGGTGGCAAAAAAAGAAAAAATAATGGTGTTGAAATAAAAAGGGTTAGTCCTAATGCCTCTATCATTTACTTACTTGGGTTTAAGTTGGAAAGGACCAGGAATGTATTGTCATGGCAAGTTCTAGAGTCGTAAGAACCAAGCGGCTATTCACACAAGAAACGAAAAATGAGCATTTAGTGTAAAAATGTGTATTTGTATGCTCAATAAAGGCTCAAAACTCACTTTTTGTGGGAATGAGTTTTTATGTGATCAAGTATATATAATCAAATTTTAACTAGATTTGTCATGCCGTTTCATAATTTTCTTATGTCGGTTCCTTTTATCACGACGCTATCGGTTGTAAATTTGTAAAAATATAACCTTTTTAGAACTTGTAATTCCCGAATTAAACCAAGACAAGTAAAAAAATGAAAAGTTTTTGAAAAAATTTGGGGTGATTAGCGGTTCCAATAGAGTTTTGTGTAAGGCTTGTAATTAGGACTTGCAAAATTCAAGATTTTAGCACCCCCCCCCCCACACACACACTTATATTACACATTGTCCTCAATGTGTCCCAAAAATAAGTTTTTAGGTTGATTGAATGTGTAAAAGTGTGTTTAAAAACAATTTTTTTATGTTACTGGGCATCTGGACACGGGCCCGTGGTGTCCGGGCACGGCCCCGTGTTCAGGTTGCCAGTAACATAAATAATTAAAGAAAAACAGAAGCCTGGGCATGGGGGCGTGTTCAGTGAACACGCCCCGTGTCCAGTTACCTGAACTGGGCGATTTCCTGCAGACAGTTCAGCACGGGGCCGTGTTGGCTGGACACGGCCCGTGCCGAACTTGCTGTAATGAAGAAAAATTTTGCGGGAGGCTCTGTTTTTGTGTATGGGGTGCTTGTTCAAGTTTCCCTTGGTATCTTTCACCATCCCGAGTGTGTTTTACCCCTGAAAATTAAAACTAAACTAGAAAACATAAAAATTAATCTAAACTAAACTAAGGATAGTTTAGCGGAATGCCTCCGTGGTGCGCTACGTTTATAAGGGTCCTTGGCTAGACCCAAAGCCTAGTCATATGTTACCCAAGTGGGATGTTTTGCATCTCATGTTGCACCGTCGGAGAGCATTATCCAAACTTGAGTCTATGACCTTCATGTAATTGAACTGGTCATCGTCCTCTACTCTCTTTCCAACTCCGAACTTCATTTCCTTGTCCTCAATCCTCAATGTTAGTGTTCCACCATTCATGTCTACCACTGCGTGGGCCGTAGCTAGGAATGGCCTCCCTAAGATGAGTGGTACTTCGGTATCTTCCTCCATATCTAGTATGACAAAGTCGGCTGGGAAGACGAATTCGCCGACTTTGACTAATAGATTTTCAGCGATACCTTGTGGATATTTGACGGACCTATCGGCGAGTTGTATGCTCATTTTTGTAGGGCTTGTTTTCCCTAGGCCGAGTCGGTTGAATATTGATGCGGGCATGAGGTTTATGCTAGCCCCGAGGTCGGCTAGTGCATTGCGAATGGGAGATTCCCCAATCGAACAAGGGATTGTGAAGCTTCCAGGATCAATCTTCTTTTGCGGGAGTTTGTTGAGTAGCAAGGCGGAGCATTCTTCGCTTAAATTAACTAATTGCAATGATTCAATTTTCCTTTTGTTAGTGAGGAAGTCCCTCATAAATTTTGAATATTTAGGCATTTGGGTTAGGACTTCAATAAATGGAATATTAACATGCAATTGTTTTAGCAATTTTTCGAACTTTGTGAATTGCTCATCGGTCTTTTGGCGAATTAACCGACCGGGGTACGGAATCGAAGGATTCTTGGTGGGCTCTTGATTTGGTGGAGGAACCATCCCTTGTTGGGGCATTGGTGGAGTTGTGGTTTGGCTAGATCGGTGCTTTTCAGTTGAAGGTAATGGAGCCTCCTCAGGACCCACGGTACGGTTTCTCAATGTGATGAGATGTACTTGCGCCTTTGGGTTGGTTTTGGTATTACTTGGTAACGCGCCTTGTGGTCTCTCGGAGATATTTTGAGCTAGTTGACTTAATTGTTTTTCAATGTTTTGAATACTAGCTTGTTGATTTCTCAAATTCGATTCCAGTTGTTGAAATCGATCCGAGTTTTTCTTTTCGGTGTCGGAGATGAGGCGAGATACAGTATCTTCAAGCCTTTCTCGCCCCCTTGTTGTTGAGAGAAATTTTGTGACTCGTTTCTTGGTTGTTGAAAGTTTGTTCTTTGGTTTTGATTTTGTTGGTTACTAATATTGCCGGGTTCTCTCCAACCAAGGTTAGGGTGGTTACGCCATCCTTGGTTGTAGGTACCCGTTAGAGGACCCGACAACCTAGGTCTATTATCAATTTAGTTTACCGATTCTGTTTGATTATCTATTTCTTTAATACAACTCCAATTTTCATGTGGCCCACCACACCCCTCGCAAGCCATAACCGAAGCTGTTTTTGCCATTTCTAACTTTTTGATTTTTGAAGAAAGGGCTTCGATTTGGGCTTGCAAGGAAGTGCTCTCATCGACCTTATGGGCGCCCGGGGCGATAGATTTCGTGCCTCGGGGAGTGTGCCATTGAAAATTGGTTTGATCAATTTCCTCAATTTGATTATAAATTTCATTTGGGCGGCGTTTACCTAAAAGTCCCCCGGAGCTAGAGTCGAGTGTTTGTCTTGTGTGTGGCAACAACCCATTATAGAAAGTGGATACTTGTTGCCATACCGCAAGACCGTGATGAGGACACTTTCTTAGTATCTCCTTGAACCATTCCTAAGTTTCATATAAGGATTCCCCGTCCTCTTGTGAATATGTGTTAATTTCAGTCATTAATTTAGCCGTTTTAGCAAGAGGGAAATACTTATATAGAAACTTTTGGGCTAGTTCATCCCAGGTGTTTACCGAGCCAACTGGGAGGGTATTTAGCCAAGCCTTAGCTCGGTCCTTTAGTGAAAATGGAAACATTCGAAGGCGGATGGCGTCGTTTGATGCTCCATTGATCTAAAAAGTATCACATATTTCCAAGAAGTTAGTAATATGTAAATGGGGATCTTCGTCCGCAAGCCCATGGAAGGTTGTGGAGTTTTGGAGCATTTGTATCAAATGCGGCCGAAGTTCGAAGTTGTTGGCCTCGACATTCGGTGCATTGATAGCGGCACCGTGATTACCCACGGTGGGACATAGGTAATCCATGAGGGTACGCTGGTCCGCCATTGGAAGTGGGTCCCCCGACACTTTCTCTTGGTTTTTAGCTTTAAGTCTTTTTCTTAGAAAGCGTTCGGGTTCTTCTAGAGGTTCTTTTATGTCTCTACTAGAACTGGAGCTCATACACTGCGTGGAAAGTTCAGATGTGGCGCCTGGGTTCCAAGTCCTGCAATAAAAACAAAAAAGAACGTTGGTCAGAAGTTTCAGCACGGCCCCGTGCTCGGATGAACACTGCCCGTGGTCGGAGATACAGTGATTGTTTTCCGGATCCCTGTTACTGGGGAGCTCGACAAGGCCCTGTGTTACACCGACAAGGCCCCGTGCTCAACTCTCTGTAAATCGGAAAATAAAAACTGCCAGTAACAATTCTGGGCACGGCACGTGTCCGACCAGGCACGGCCCGTGCTGAGCTCTGCAGAAACTGAAAATTTTATAAAAAATCCTAAAAAAAAGAAAAATAAGAAAAAAATGATTAGGCCATTGATTCCTAACTTTCTTAAAATCCTTGTGTCCCCGGCAACGGCGCCAAAAACTTGATGTGTGTGCGGTGTGTTATATATTTTATGTATATTTTAGCCCTTTTTAACACATTAGTCAAGTTTTAAATTTATAAAACACGATATTTACTAACACCAAACACACATATGGGCAAGTGCACCCATCGTGAGCGTATTATAGTGTTGGTAAGATACAGAGGTCGTCCAAGGACACAAGAGCTTTTAATACCGGTTTATCCTCAACGTCTAATCAAATCAAAAGTTTAGAAAAAAGTTTAAACTAGAAAATAAAAACTAAAAATGCTGAAAATAAAAATAAAAATGAAAACAGATAGACAAGATGAATCACTTGGATCCGACTCGCCTTTAGTGTAACCTTTGATTATTTTCGCACTTTTGCACTTTTTAAGAGATTATCTTAGTTATAGTAGTAGGCCCCTCTTTTGAAGGTGACGTTACTCTCAACCCAGTAGTTTGAGTCAGCAAGGATACAATCCTAAAGGGTTGGATTTTTGAAAGATAATTAATTAAGTTATTAATGCGTAATGTGGAAGGCCCCTATTTTGAAGGTGACGTTACCCTCGGCTAAGTAGTTTGAGTCAGCAGGGATACAATCCTAAATAGCCGGGTTAATGTTTTAATAGTAGTTTACATATGAGGGGGGTCAAGGAGTTCGGACCCCCGCCATCCAATACCAGTGGGTATTGAAGGAGGTCCTACTAAAGTTGACCCAGGTCCTTGCAGGATCTATACACTGAACAAGGCAAGACTCTTACCAAACCATTCCCTTAACCCCCGACCAGGTAGCCAACATATCTCCATATAGACCGTGGAGATATGAATGGTGAAAATCTTTTATTTTATATAGACAGTAAAATAATGCCAAGACACCACGGACAAATGATAAGGAAGATTCACCTTCAACATAAGAAACTAGTTATTAAAGTCATTAATACATAACCAAACAAAAAGTGCGAAAAGATTAAAAATAAAAAGTATTACACTAAACACTTGTCTTCACCAAGTGATGCAAGAGACTTAGGCAAACATGGCCTTTGATTGTCAAGAACTCTTACGATCAATCTTGGATCCCGAGACTACTCACACACTCTATAATGGATGATGGATGATGGTGGTGGATGTGGGTTGTGATGGTGGTGGTGGGTAGGTGAAGTGTGAGAGAGGTGGGTTGCCAAGGGATGGTTTGAAAATGAGCCAAGTACCCTTATTTATAGCCTGCACAGAAGCCCGGACACGACCCCGTGTCCATTGGGCACGACCCCGTGTCCACCCATCTTCTCTTTCTTCATTAGTTGCAGTTTGTCTGCATTAGTTGACCACGCCCCCATGTCTGCTGGGCACGACCCCGTGTGTAGAAGCGTATCTGTACTATCAAGATTTGCCTAGATTCTGCGAATCTTTGCGTTGACCACGGCCCCGTGTCCGCTAGGCACGCCCCCGTGGTGGGTGATAGAAGCTTCTACAACTTTGTCTTTTCTGCAGACACTTGGGCACGCCCCCGAGCTCAGTGAGCACAGGGCGTGTTCAGCCTTCTGTTCTCTTGTTTTTGCTTGGGAAGATGCTGTCGAGGGGTCGGGCATGCCACGTTTATTTCTTTTCTTGTATTTATGTTAGATTTAGCAGCTTTTTTGTTTCTTTTGTTCATTTGAGCTCATTTAATCCTGAAAATACAAAAGGAAGACAAAAACACACTTTTTCCAACATTAGTACTAAAAAAGGGTTAGTTTTATGCCGCATTTGATGTAATTTATATGTTGCATTTTGCACACATCAAATACCCCACACTTGAATCTTTGCTTGTCCGCAAGCAAAACTCTTTATAATGTGGCTTACACTCCCAAATGGAATGGGTAGAAGAGAAGGTTTTTGGGCTTGTCATAGAGTGTCGGGATTCCAAGATTCTTTATTAGGTTTTATTTTTATTTATTTACAATCCTATTCGTCATGATTTATTTAAAACATTACATAAGATAAATTACCTATTAGGGCATAACATGCCTCTTTAAAATTCCATTTATATACAAGTTCACGTACCTCACGGGAGATCACTCAACACTCGGCCGAAGATGTATTTTTGTGAAACACTCGAGAGCGGCATGGAACTTACTTCTACCATATGCTTGCCAAGCAATCAATCCTCCTCCTTTTTAACTATATACCTTTGTAAATATCAAGAGGACTTTTGGGGGAAGGGTTAGGCTTGGGTTAAAGTTAGGTGGTTGGGTTAGTGGTTAGTAGAAAAGGGCGAAAGACGTAAAAAGCGTCGGTTTTCGTAAGACTTTTTTTATTTTTATGACTTTTTTTATTCTAATGAAGCAATTTTTCAAACAAAGTTCTTTTTGATAAACTTGTTTGTTTATTTCTTTTGGCTTCATCATCATCATTTTTTTTATAAGGAAGTCACAAGAAAACCGATCTTTGTTACTAAAATAAAGAGTTTAAAATGAAAAAGGGTTTTGGTGGGTAAAAAGGGTGTTTGTTTTGGGTTAAGAAATGAAAAGGTTTAGGCTCAAAGGGGTTAACTAGGGGGATTTTGGGTAGGTGGTAAAAAAAAGAAAAAATAATGGTGTTGAAATAAAAAGGGTTAGTCCTAATGCCTCTATCATTTACTTACTTGGGTTTAAGTTGGTAAGGACCGGGAATGTATTGTCATGGCAAGTTCTAGAGTCGTAAGAACCAAGCGGCTATTCACACAAGAAACGAAAAATGAGTATTTAGTTTAAAGATGTGTATTTGTATGCTCAATAAAGGCTCAAAACTCACTTTTTGTGGGAATGGGTTTTTATGTGATCAAGTATATATAATTAAATTTTAACTAGATTTGTCATGCAGTTTCATAATTTTCTTATGTCGGTTCTTTTTATCACGACGCTATCGGTTGTAAATTTGTAAAAACATAACCTTTTTAGAACTTGTAATTCCCGAATTAAACCAAGACAAGTAAAAAAAATGAAACGTTTTTGAAAAAATTTGGGGTTATTAGCGGTTCCAATAGAGTTTTGTGTAAGGCTTGTAATTAGGACTTGCAAAATTCAAGGTTTTAGCACCCCCCCACTTATATTACACATTGTCCTCAATGTGTCCCAAAAATAAGTTTTTAGGTTGATTGAATGTGTAAAAGTGTGTTTAAAAACAAATTTTTATGTTACTGTGCATCTGGACACGGGCCCGTGGTGTCCGGGCACGGCCCCGTGTTCAGGTTGCCAGTAACAGAAATAATTAAAGAGAAACAAAAGCCTGGGCACGGGGGCGTGTTCAGTGAACACGCCCCGTGTCAAGTTACCTGAACTGGGCGATTTCCTGCAGACAGTTCAGCACGGGGCCGTGTTGGCGGGACACGACCCATGCCGAACTTGCTGTAATGAAGAAAAATTTTGCGGGAGGCTCTGTTTTTGTGCATGGGGTGCTTGTTCAAGTTTCCCTTGGTATCCTTCATCATCCCGAGTGTGTTTTACCCATGAAAATTAAAACTAAACTAGAAAACATAAAAATTAATCTAAACTAAACTAAAGATAGTTCCGCGGGGCACGCCCCCGTGTGCAGAAGCGTATCTGTACTATCAAGATTTGCCTAGATTCTGCGAATCTTTGCGCTGACCACGGCCCCGTGTCCGCTGGGCACGCCCCCGTGGTGGGTGATAGAAGCTTCTACAACTTTGTCTTTTCTGCAGACATTTGGGCACGCCCCCGTGCTCTGTGAGCATGGGGCGTGTTCAGCCTTCTGTTCTCTTGTTTTTGTTTGGGAAGATGCTGTCGAGGGGTCGGGCATGCCACGTTTATTCCTTTTCTTGTATTTATGTTAGATTTAGCTGTCTTTTTGCTTCTTTTGTTCATTTGAGCTCATTTAACCCTGAAAATATAAAAGGAAGACAAAAACACACCTTTTCCAACATTAGTGCCAAAAAAGGGTTAGTTTTATGCCACATTTGATGTAATTTATATGTTGCATTTTGCACATATCAACCAACTACTAAAACAAGTAAACCATCTGCCTAGCAAACCGAGGTGAGTTCACACACTTTACTAAAAGCATGCGTTCCCGGTGGTTGGGAAACAAAACGAAAAACATTTTCCCTGGTTTGGGATTGCTTTAACGATACAAACGACACTTTCCCTGGTTTGGGATTGCTTACTATTCCTGGTTTGGGAATACAGTTAATTACTATTTATATTTGATGCAACAAGTGTACTAAACGAAACTCTATCATGAAGTCCCTACTTACTATACCGATTAGTCGTCGGTGCCTGGCGAACAACTTATTATTTGATAGCGCTATTTAGGTTTCACCAACCTCACACCGTGCCTGGAGAGGATCGGTCATGAACTAATAGACTCAGACAAACCGTCAATGATGATAGACATTGACAAAACGGGGCAAACAAACATGAGGTCGTAGAGTATTCGGTATGACGCAGTTTAGTAGCTTACATATGGGGTAGCTCCGCATGGCATGATATAAATGAGTAACTTAACAACTCAAACAAGTTTTATGGAATAAATACTGGACAACTCGTGAACTCGTCAACTTTATGTTAATACCCTACTGCATGGTTTGCAGGTACCCAGTAATTTCTTTGGAGCTTGCAGCGGGGAGTGTATTTGATGACTGTCGTAAGGGTCAATCAAAAACCTAAATAAACTACGTAGATAGTGTAAGTAGGGTATCGTATCCACGGGGAATTTGTGGTTAGCGTTAAAGAAATTAATTAAAAACTAGAATTATCTAACTATCCAATTCGGGGGTTTGTTTGATTTAAAAGAAAACACGATTTGTCACGAAAAGTGTTATCAAGATGAGAAGAAGTAACTTCCACCCGGAATCCTGAATACCCGTTTTAATATAAAAATGCGTTTTATGATTCAAAACACCACATAGACATGTCCTCGGAATTAATGAATTTGATTAGTTAATAGGGATAGTTTTTAAGATTCACTATGCAACCTAATAACCTGTTTGTTTGTATCAACTACCCATCAATTTACTAACCCGCTAACAACGCAAGGAAGTTGCCAATACGCTTAATAAAAGACAAGTAATTCAAACACAAGAAACGTTTACCAATAATCCAACACAAGTGGTCAAGCTGTACCAGTTTACAAGAATCAGAAAAACAAATAGTTATGTCAAACCGCGTAAACGTTCATCCGGGTGGAAGTCACTGAAAGATTTAGCCGCTCATGCTTGTCGTCACCGCATCAATTGTCATCTTGAATTGGTTAGACTGCTTGAAAGATGATGAGTAATGCTGAATTTCGTCCCCCTGTATGTAGTGACGGCTGTGCATTGACCTCCCTCCTTTTTGCTTTTGCATGAATAATGCAATATATATAATTTTCTTCAGGGTTTTAGTATGTCGGCTGAATATATATTATAATATTGTGATCAAAAAATAATCTCTTTGCATATGCCACGAATTGTCAGGATTTTCTTTCCTTTCATGCGATAACCCCCCCCCCCCCCAAATAATTGTCACCGACTTGATTTTGTGTCATTAACTTGTGATCCAGGCCCATCTTTAGATCATGTTGTTTATTTTCCATTCGGTCCATTAAAGCCAAAGCCCAAATCTTGTTGATATCCTTTATTTCACATCCCACTAAAATTACATCCATTTAAATGCATCCGATTACATACCTTCAGCCGCGCGTCGCGGGATGTGATCGCAAACCCCCCGCATGTCACGTGGGTCTTTATGCTTGACCGACATGTTTTAACATTTAACCAACATGATTCGAGAAGCTCCAGCGGGTCGCGGAAGGTGATACGGCCACTGCTGCATATCACTTAAGATGCCGAGATTGATTCTCTTCTGTTTCATGTCCCATGTTGACCTGTAGAATCCATTTTTGAGCTCGGTTCTCTCATTTAACTTCGTTTCGTACCTGTTTAGACAAAAACACCAATACACACTAAGTATATAATCTAATACGGATTGACACGTTTAACATACTAAAACTCAACATTAACTATTACAAAATACGTATATTTTGACCCGACATCACATCCCCACACTTATCTTTTTTCGTTCCCGAAAAAATTATTCGCAATGGAATCACAATCAAAACAAATGGCTTTCAATATATTCAATTAATTATTTAACAAATCAAACCACACGTTAACCAAGATTGCAGGTATACGATCCACTTAAACCCATCCGCCAGCTTCTAAGCCTTTATTCACGATCCATTTAAGTTCAAGTAAGTTATAGTTATCTATGGATCTCACACTCAAAAGACTACAACGCCACCTAATCCCATTTCAAGCTTATGAGATTAAAAGATTTATAATCTACCGCCTTATATAAAAAAAACTCTTATATTATTCCGATTAAACTGTATGATGGATAGATGGATGATATTGCGATACATGCTTTTGTATACGATCAGTTCAGCGGACATACGCCACACGAGTCACCATCCCCATGGTTAATGCCATAAACTTTACGTCTTTTTTTTACATGTGCTCAGATGAATGGATGGAATTGTTTCGGGCGCCACACTGTTTCGGATTTGTTTTCACAAAAAGAAACAGGTGTGCCAATTTAATCGGAAAAACTTATAAGTTCTTTACTTATGACGTACCTCTTATACTCTCCACAGTTTCAGCTTTGGCATAGCTCCTAAGGTGAGAACCCACAAGACTCCTAATTAAAGTTATTTTATATCATTCCTAAGGAACTCATCAACCGGCTGGGCCTACCCACATATCCTAAGTTAGACGCATGCTCGACCGTTCATTATCTCATATATATAGTAATCGAAAAGCCAATGATTCAATTATACCTATCATTTTCCATTTTGTGCAAAAACTTTTACCGGACATTTTCTATTTTTTTCAAAAAAAAAAATTTTTGAATTTTTTTGAATTTTGATTTTTCCAATTTTTTTACGACACAACACAACACTAAGACACATTAAGACACAATTAAACAGACGCTGGTCTCCCCTCCCCACACTTAATTCCTTCATTGTCCTCAATGGAGCGAGAAACTATTTACGACACAACTACCAATATAAAGAAATATACAAAGATAAATGGAACAGACTCCCCTGATTTGACGCGGTTGAATTCCTATGAGCCTTGTTCCACCACAACCGTATAGCATTTCATTCGCGGCTGCCTCAACATGGGATGCTTGTCTTTAAATTGTTCGAATCACTTTCGTCCAAATGGAGATTGAGTATGGACAAAAGCAATCGAAACCTGCAAAATAAATCTCACAAGCTCCAAACACAGGTTAAACGGTTAGTAAAGAAGAGAAACAAGTGAAAATCGGGTTATATATCTATATCTATATCTATACTACTTTATAAAGCATATAGGAAGGACTTCTTAAAGTCCATAAAAATTTCCTTAAAACACCCTTAATGCATAATGTACAAGTCTTTTAAACACAACAAACACATTTATAACCTCACTTTCCACATATACCCTTACTAACTCAAACAAAAACACAGATATCATGATCTACCGTCCATTACTTCACATGGATCATGATCCTACCGTCCATCAACTTCACACGGATCATGATCCGCACAATTACTTTTGAAAGCTGTTCTTCTCTACACCATATTCCTCTGTCCTACTCACCGGATCTAGATCTGCACCAAATTCCTCTCTCTGCATTTTCAAAATTTGAATTCCCAAGTGGAAAGAGAGGAGAGGGAGACAGAGAGAGAACGAGAAATAGAGAGAGAGATGCGATGGAGAAGGAGAGATGACGGCATGAGAAACCCTAAATACAAAATCGTTCAGATCTTGAAGGATTTCCGATACGAAACCTTTGTTAGACGAATAACATGAAGCCGGTTTCTTCATCCGTATGCGGACAACCAGGTAATCGAGTCATCTTTACCTTGTATATTTCTCTAAATCGTTTGATTCATTTGTATTTTTTATTATTTAATAATATTTTTTGTGTTGATTTTTGGTTTTAGGTCAGTGAAATTTGAATCGCCTTTTTGAAGGTTTTCTTGAGTTGCAGCAGGTATCTTTTTTTCATTTTATGCTTAAAGATTTGATCTTGGGTTATGTTTTGTTTGATTTCCTTTTGGGTTTTGTTGTTTTGATCATATGTAGTGATTTCTTAGATATTTCTTGATGATCTTTATGCTATCATGTATATGGGTATGCATCAGAATAGATCTATTGTTTTTTGTTCAAGATTTATAAAAAAGATTCATGCTTTTTCTCAATAATCAAATATTGACCTTTGATCTATGTTTTGAGTCTTTTGACATGAATATCTGGGTGTATTTTAGAGTTAGGGTTATTGATCATAATGTATGTTTTTTTTTGTTGATTGTTATTGTTATGTTAAGTTTCTACCAATGTAAATATCACAGGTACCTTCTCATGTGTTAATGGGTATATCACAAGGTGGAGCCACTACGCCTATGACCCCACTTGGTGATGCCTGCTTAAAAATGGATTTGACTGCCATACATGAAATCTTGGAAAATTTAGCCTACAAAGATGATGAGGGAACAGCAACTGAGGTTTATTTCCGGTTTGACTTTTTTCCTTATAAAAGTAAACAGGCTTAGCACTAAATAATATTTTAATGGCTTGCAGCTCTCATTCCATATGTGGACAAATCAGAGGCAAGACACAATAAACTCCAAGAAAAAAGGGGATGTAGCTTTTCGCCATAAAGAGTTCAAAGCCGCAATAGAATACTACACACAGGTTGTTGCGGATGTCTTATATTCCTTTCAGTTGGTGGTGCTCATATTTGCATTTTGAAGTTGATTATCTGATTACTTAGGGGTCACACAAAGAGTTATGTATTATAAGTTTCATGGTAGTTGCAACAGAACTTATTAGCTGATGGGAAAGTTATATCGCCTAAAAGTGATAACTGTACATTATCTTATTTTGCTAAGTAATCTAAAGTGAGTTTTCTTTTGCAGTTCGTTGATGTAGGAACCATGGTCTCGCCAATTGTCTATGCACGCCGAAGCCTATGTTCCGTGAGTGACATGCTACAAAATATGTAATTTCGTTTACATTTACATTTTAACATGTGTCTCAACTGTCGTATTTTGTTTTGTACAATGTATTGGGATGACAAATATGGAACTCATAGTGTGTCCCCGGATGTAAGTTTGTATAGATGTGACAACCAGGTCAATTTTGGTTGCATTTTTATCTCAAAACGGTCCGAAATACACCCAAAGTTTGTTTTTTTGATGCAAACAGCCTCCAAAATTGTTTTAAAGAGTTAGATCATTACTGTAATAATATCTTTTTGTTATCATGTTATTCATAAAAAGTGGATAAGATGGTGTCTTTGGGTCAACCCTGGCAGTTTTGACCCAATCTCTTAGGTACGAGCCGATGTGGGTTATGTTTTATCTCAGATAGGTGAAATAAAAAATAAAAAAATGAACACTATCTATTGCAGTGTGGCCTCAATTTTATTGAACTTGAATTTTTTTTTTTACCTCAGGAACAATTAACTTTCCAGTGAGATGGCATATGGCTAGAAGGGTACAGTACAGTACGCAAGCAAAGAGACGTATGTCGATGGATAACAAGCCGGATGAAAATGGCAAGATTTCAAACCTTTTGTATCCAGATGCGAAAAAACAAACCTTTGGACGAAAGTCGCAAAACTGGCCAAACCTAAAGGACGAAAATGGGTTGTCTTTTTGCATCAAAACTCAAAAGTTAAAAATTCATATTTTAGAATTAATGTTATAAATTTCTTGAAGCAAATTATATTATAGTTGCTGATTTTGAAGAAGTGAAATTCAATTTGGATTATCTTTTGGCAGCTACTATAATGACGCATACAACATATTATGCAAAAGTGGGAGAATTGCTTCAGACATAAAAAAGCGGAGTGTCTGCCAAGAAGCCTTTCAATAGGGTATCAAATTCACTAAACTTAGCCTTTATACTCTGCTCTCAAAAGATGGTGTGGTGGTGAGATGACTGCTGTGAGTAACCTACTCTTTACATGTATTTATATGTTGATTCTGCAGTTGTTTTAGAATTGGCAAAATGAGCGGGTTGGGTAACGAGTCAAACTTAGCAAAGCATCACCTGCGTCGTAGTCCTATTTTGGGACCCAGATTTCGTAATTGGATTCTACTGCAGATTTCTTTGGTGTCTAAATTTAGCTTGCTTCAGAGCCTAATTGCATCTGGGTGGGCCTTAAGCTGCTGTCATGCCTTTATGGTTTTTAATGGTCTTTCACTTGGTTGTTAGAAAAACATATTAAGGTAACCATTTTTATCTAGGTTATAAAGAAATAACAAAGTTTTAGTTTTTTTTTTGTGTCATGTAGCCCAATGTCAGAATATAAGGTTTTGATCCTGGTTAAGTTAGGGCCTAGGGGTACTCGCATGTAATCAACTTGAATTCTGATATTTCAGGTTTATGCTGGTCATCCATCAAGCTCCTCATTTGGTAAAGTTTGGAAGCTAAAGAAGAATGGTGGTAGCATTATTGGTGGAGCAATCAAAGCAATTCAAACCAAAAAAAACTTGTAGTTCACAGCTCTCTTATAGATTAAAAACCGCACGAAAAGGCAAGTTTTGGAATGGGAGGAGTGGTGTTCCTTTAATATTTGAAGTGTTTAAGTTGTATGATAGCTGACGTAAGAATGGGATGTAATACTTGCGTTGTAATCTTGGCCAATTTTTTGTTTGATATGTAAAATAAAGATAACCATAAAATTAATTAACCCGTCACCTGAGCATAATAATTAGATAATTGAATATTAATATAAATTTATTAGAAATCAATTTTCAATATTAAAATAATAGTTAAACAAAATAAAGAAAGAAATAAATTATTAAATAAATAATATAAAGATATTGATGGGAATAAGATGTCGAGAGTGAGAGTTAAGTTATAAAGATATATCATTTTGTTAAATTACAGGGCTGTAGATAGAGTTTAATGTGATTTATTTAATTTATTAAAAGATACACATCACTTTCTACTATCCCCGTGTTTATTTATATTTCTTTTATTTATAAGGTTATGAGTTATATTATTTATATTGTTTAACTTGCGTATTACACGGATATATAAGAAACCTAATAGACGTCCTTACTTTTTACAAGGGCCATTACATATATAGATCACACTGATACTACCAATAAGAAAACAAACGGATACTAAATAGTATTATCATGAAACGATTGATCAACCGATAGAAAACGAGTAACGCTCTGTAAATTGTTGACGCTGCCGCATTTTGACCAACCATTTTCAGAAAAATAGCCTTTTGACTAAAAGTATTACATGCATTTTGACTTCCTGTATATTAGCATTGACCATATTTTTACTACATGTAACTCCTCTTTATATCGATAAATACAAATTAATTCGCTCCCTAGGTTAGGCTAGCCCCATAGTAGCAAAAGTTGGACCATATTGACTAGAGATTCATGTATTTTAAACTTTTCCATGCTATTTTTTTTTTTTTTGATTTCTATACTGACTGTTGGTACCACACCAATACCGTAATATCACGAGATGACTGATAAACTAACGGTAAACGAGTATCCTATTATAAATCGCCACTCCCGCCGCATCGTGCAGATGTAAGTGTTTTCTTTTCTTAAATGTTATTTACATAGTTACCCCCCGTAAAAAAACGTCAAGCTTCGCCACTGCTGAAGGCCTCATTGTAACTGACGATACGATTCATCATTTAAAACCGTTGGTTTACCCACATCTTTAAAACCCTCATAACATAACTAGAATCACACAATTTTCTTTGTTTTCTCCTGAAGCCGGTAACCGGCCGTCACACAATAACCCCCAAACGCCATCACGAAACCACCAATCGCCGCACACCGCTAATTCTCCGCCGCTGAAGAAGGCCAACCGACCCTTACTTCTACAACACTGCCACCATCGACGTCGCACGCCACATCGGAAACTACATCCTCGTACATAGCCCTAAACTCACCAACCTAAGTGATATGTTTCCCGCCGCATCGCGCGGGTAAACGACTAGTATATATATATATATATATATATATATATATATATATATATATATCGAGCCCCGACTTCCAACCGGCCTACTTTTTCGCTCAACTTAATCACCTCAATGCTACTTACTTCACTATCCGCTCACTTACTTCAGCTTGCTTCCTTAACCGCACACTAATCTCGCATCTTACATCCGACTTTTTACTTCAATGAATGCAACTATATAGTCATGTCTTAATAAGTACCAACATGCTCGACTTATCTTTCCACCTGGCAAATTTAATTAACCCAAATACTACCTGTATCTATCAAAAACACATCAACCACCTTTTCACAATTTGCACCTACATCAATCTAGAACAAGGTATTTACCAAATCGGCCTATTCAAAACACACACCTATCATCTCCTCTATTCTTTAATCCAAATGCCACTCGACTCAAACGGACACTTCTCATTCTTTTTATCACAATTCAGTTCATAATCAAACCGACTCACTGTTTTTTTTTCTATCAACTCAAAAACAACTTTCTCGCAATTACATTCAACACCTATTATCAATCAAAATTACAGCAGCCCCACATTTAACATAACTTGGACCTAAACTCAGCCTAACTCGACATGTCTACTGCCTCATCTATCCAAGCATATCTCTCTAGCATTCAATTTCAACCCAGTATCGAATCCGATGACAATTTTCCAATATCACAGAAACATATACCAAAAATAATTGTGCTTAAACATATAAAACTTCAAACGTTCATACCTGGGCTCTCAATTTGACGGAACATTACAGGGAAATTTTAGAGCTTATATTCAATCTGACTTTGATTGGTGGTGAATCGGCCGTCGATTTGGGATTATGGTAATTTGTCGACAGTTGTCGACGGTGGTAATGGTGATGATAGGTGGTCGGCAAGCGGTGGTGGCTATGGTGGATGGTTAATCGGAGGTGGCTGAGGTGGTAGAGGGTGGTTGGTGAATGCCATGGAGTATTGATGGCAGTAGATAAGATGATTGGCCAGTGAAAAAGATGCAGGTGACTAGAAGGGAAGAAAGGGTTTATCGGGGAAGACGCAGAGACGAGGAGGAAGGGTTTATTTTAATTTTTTATTTTTTATATGGAGGTGGGGCCGCGACACGCGAAGATAAAAGAGCCGACCCTCCGCCGTTTTTTTTAAATCTGACTTTTTGACTAAATCCTAAGCGACACATGACAGGAGATGTAATTCCTCCTGTGACACGCCTACAGACGGGTTTTCCAGCAGATTGCTTAACTTTCGAGGGTCAATGCCTTACAGACGGGCACACAAGGTTAGACCGGATAAGAAATGATGTTTTTAGGGAGAGGTTAGAAGTAGCTAGTTTATCAGATAAGATAAAGGAGGGTAGATTGAGATGGTTTGGGCATGTGAAGAGGAAGCAGACTATAGAGCCAGTTAGAGTAGTTGAAACTCTCGTGGTGGAGGGGAGGAGGGGTAGAGGCAGACCCAAAATCACTTGGGATGAGCGTATTAGGCAGGATTTGCAAAAATCGCACCTCTCTGAGAACATGGTCCATGATAGGAGCTCGTGGAGACGGAGGATTAAGGTTAAAGTTTTCTAGGAGAGGGTTCATTTGTGTTTTTAGGGGTAGTATATAGTCGTAGATTTGTATCTATTTGTATACGCTTTCTGTGTTGTTATATTTGTCATGTTTACCATGCACTCTTTTACCACCCATGTTATATTGATAGCTCCACACACACACACACACACACACACACACACCTCATGTTCTATATTTTTTTCTCTCTTTCTTTCCTGGTTATTTTGGAGCCGAGGGTCTCACTGGAAGCAGCCTCTCTATCCCTAGGGATAGGGGTAAGGTGTGCCTACATCCCACCCTCCCCAGACCCTACCAATAGCTCTGCTATTTGTGGGATTTTACTGGGTATGATTGATTGATTGATTGATGTGTTTTCACCTCTCAAACCCACCAAATGATTTCTATAATAAAATTTCAATAAAAACGTACCTGGGCCTCTTTTTTTTCCTGAATTTCCTTCTCCGAATTAGTTAATATCCCTGAAACACTCCGAAAATATACCGAAAACAACCGAATAATATCCAAAAACACTCCAAAAATCAATTTTTCGGGCCAGATTTTTTTATGTAATCTTAAATTCACTTCGCCCCACCCCCAAACAAGTGTGCGTTGCCCTCAATTGCACCAAAGCTTAACCAAACCTCCTGAACTTCCCCACACTTGAATGATTGCATGGTTTTGACACAAACTAAACTAATACGAAAAATAAAATAAACGACAAACCTTAGGCTGCCTCCTAAGAGCGCTAAGTTTTAGATCTTCAGCCAGATCACACCTGCAATCTTCAAGGTGGTTTAAGTGAGCATTTGCCTACTACGTTTCCAATATACACTAGGTAATTGATACCCCAATTAAATGCTTGCTTTGTCAAAACAGACATGCTTCTTGAATCACCACCATACTCCTTAAATCCACACTTTCCTACCGAATCCCCCCCCCCCCCCAAATGCTCGGTAATTGGTATTCCAATTCAAAACTCTGTTTCCCACAACCGATAGATCCATCCTTTCTAATGAATACCACTTTTGAGTGATTTGCCCAATATCTTGCAACGTCACGTTTCTGACCTTGGAACGTGCATCCCTAACCGCTTCTGTTTCTAAAAGAGTCATAACCTCTTTTTCTTCTACTTCCTCAATAGCAACAACCTTCACATCTGATTCTTCATTGACTGGAATTACTGCTTCTTCATACGACACGACATGTTCATTAAGTCTGACACAACCATATTCAAGTTTGGGAAGACTTACGACCTTTTCTTCTTCATCACTCATCGTCGGTTCTTCTTTTGACTCACCAACAAGCAATTTTTGAATTTGTAAGGATAGCCACCTTTGTTTGGCTTGTTGTTGTTCGAATACTGACATTCCTGACCTCTGGTCGTTCACTTCCTCCGTTAACAGATTGTACTTCCAACCCAATAACTCTAAATAGTCTTCTCTCGACAGATGAGGTTTCGCCAATTCTTGTTCAACATACGTCATATGTCTTTTTCTCATAACCTCGTCAAGGCTTTCAAATTGATATGATTGATGATCTGCATATATTGGTTTAGAGTAACTATGTCGATAACTGCGATATTCCTCTCGGTAACCTTGACATGATGGCTGGGAGTATTCATTATAATAATCATTATACTCCTCTTGGTAACTCACGCTTTGCCCTATCATCGGATCAAAATTTTTGTAACTTCTATCTAGCTCACTATATTGATCCATGTTATCTCGATAACATTCTTCCCAAGTCGAGTAATAATCCTGCACATCGTTATAATAAGCATCCAACTCATACGCTCTCACTTTTGCGTCTTCAAACATTTTTCGGTTGTCAGGACAGTTACCACGCGTATGACATGGACTACCACAATCTGGACATGACCAATAAGCTCTTTCCATTGTGAGATCCCCAACTTAAGACTCTACTACCTGCACAGACAAAACTCGAATACCCAAGGTAAAAACGAACAAATATAAAATAAAACAAAAAAATATTTTTGGGTTTTTTAGATTGTTTTTTTTTTTTTGAAAGCAAGAACAACTAACTCTAAACTAACACTAAGCGCACGAATTCCCCGGCAACGGCGCCATTTTGATGACTGTCGTAAGGGTCAATCAAAAACCTAAATAAACTACGTAGATAACGTAAGTAGGGTATCGTATCCACGGGGAATTTGTGGTTAGCGTTAAAGAAATTAATTAAAACTAAATTATCTAAATTGGGGTATGTTTGTAGATTTAAAAGAAAACACGATTTGTCACGAAAAGTGTTATCAAGATGAGAAGAAGTAACTTGCACCCGGAATCCCGAATACCCGTTTTAATATAAAAATCCGTTTTCTGAATCAAAACACCACATAGACATGGCCTCGGAATTAATGAATTTGATTAGTTAATAGGGATAGTTTTTAAGATTCCCTATGCAACCTAATAACCCGTTTGTTTGTATCAACTACCCACCAATTTACTAACCCGTTAACAACGTAAGGAAGTTGCCAATACGCTTAATAAACGACAAGTAATTCAAACACAAGAAACATTTACCAATAATCCAACACAAGTGGTCAAGCTGTACCAGTTTACAAGAATCAGAAAAACAAATAGTTATGTCAAACCGCGTAAACGTTCATCCGGGCGGAAGTCACTGAAAGATTTAGCCGCTCATGCTTGTCGTCACCGCATCAATTATCATCTTGAATTGGTTAGACTGCTTGAAAGATGATGAGTAATGCTGAATTTTGTCCCCCTGTATGTATTGACGGTTGTGCATTGACCTCCCTCCTTTCTGCTTTTGCATGAATAATGCAATATATATAATTTTCTTCAGGGTTTTAGTATGTCAGCTGAATATATATTATAATATTGTGATCCAAAAATAATCTCTTTGCATATGCCACGAATTGTCAGGATTTTCTTTCCTTTCATGCGAAAACACCCCCACAAATAATTGTCACCGACTTGATTTTGTGTCATTAACTTGTGATCCAGGCCCATCTTTAGATCATGTTGTTTATTTTCCATTCGGTCCATTAAAGCCAAAGCCAAAATCTTGTTGATATCCTTTATTTCACATCCCACTAAAATTACATCCATTTAAATGCATCCGATTACATAACTTCAGCCGCGCGTCGCGGCATGTGATCGCAAACCCCCCGCATGTCACGTGGGTCTTTATGCTTGACCGACACGTTTTAACATTTAACCGACATGATTCGAGAAGCCCAAGCGGTCGCGGAAGGTGATACGGCCACTGCCGCATATCACTTAAGATGCCGGGATTGATTCTCCTCTGTTTCATGTCCCATGTTGACCCGTAGAATCCATTTTTGAGCTCGGTTCTCTCATTTAACTTCGTTTCGTACCTGTTTAGACAAAAACACCAATACACACTAAGTATATAATCTAATACGGATTGACACGTTTAACATACTAAAACTCAGCATTAACTATTACAAAATACGTATATTTTGACCCGACATCATAGTGGTCGCACGAACCCGTCTTGGGTTTTCTATAATAATTATGAACTTTGAACTTTCGTTTAAACTATTTTAACCTATGCTTCCGCTGTTATCGTTAAACTTAGTTTTGAACTTAAACGTTGGTTTTAGACTTTATTAGAAACTAATCATATTGGTTGTAATGAAAACTGTTTTGTTATTATATTGTTCAATATGATTGGTGGCTTGATCCTGGTCTGTCACACGCCTCGCGGTATTACTCCGCATGTGGAAATTTGAGGGTGTGACAGATTGGTATCAGAGCCATTGGTTATAGTGAACTCGGTTTTGAAAAAGAAAAGTGTTTTTGAGAAAAAACAGACTATAACCGTTCTGTTCTAAGCAACTCGCAACGACACTACACTCCAAGTGCAAAACTCAACAATCTAGACTTCATGGCCCGGACATGTGTTTACTTGTCACTTGTATTGTGCATATGTGATGCTATATGTACTAGTACGCTTATATATATATATATATATATATATATAGGTACGGGATTAGGAGAAAACGGCCTGAAGTGTGAGAACGGATCCTGGCCCAACACGTGGCAGAGGGCGCTAAATGATATGCAGGAGTACAATTGTCATTTTGTACGTTCCCTCCTTATTCGCGCTATAAATCTGTTTCAAATTAAAACTCCAAAGATTTTGTTTTTTTTTTCAAATTGATATTTCATAATGTGTTGTATGCTTTCAATGGCGTTGTTCATGTATCCAATTTATTCGCGTTTTCATTGGTAGTTAAACAATTAGTAAGAACTGATCATTGGAGTTTTCATTATTAATTTTAATTCTCGTTTCGGATCTAGTATTTTTCTTATGTTTTTACGATCATTGGCGTTTTACACATGATTAGTTTTGTATATTATTTAGTAGTATTTGTAAACATCAGTTATTACTATTTGTTAATTTGTGTAAACATCAGTTTTGTTAACTATGGCGTTTTCATTATCATGTTATATTTGTTAATTACTCATGTTATTAATTGTTTTTAATTATTCATGTCATGGCGTTTTGATTATCACGTTGCATTAGTATTGTTAATTCTTCATATTTATTAATCAATCAAGTTATGGTGTGTGTATTATGGCGTTTTCATTATGGTGTTTTCTAATTATGTGTTTATTATGTCTTGTTTATTATTCAATTAATGGCGTTTTCATCGATAATGTTATCAGGAGACATTTTCTATTTTTTGGCGTTTTTCTTAATTTTGTTCCTCACTGTGTTTTCTCAGACGAAGGTGCTTCCTCGAATGAAAGGTTTTGCCCCAAAATTAGTTTACCATTTATCATTCCTGACGTTAGTGAAGAAATAAAGCCAAAAAAGGACATGATATTCACAAGCCTCGATGATTGTTATTCAGTGTATGTTACGTATGCCAAGGCTTGTGGTTTTTCAGTCAGGAAAAGGACTGAAAAGATAAACGCCAAAGGTGTAAGACATATTAAGTATTACATGTGTACGAAAGATGGGGTATACGTTGGACCCCAATCAAAAGGAACGGTTAGTGCGGTCTAACTTTTCAAAGAGGACTGATTGTGGTGCACTGTTATGTGTAATTTTTAAGGCTGGATTGTGAAAGGTCTATAAGTTTGTTGAGGAGTACAACCATGATCTTGTTGAACGTCCTGCTAAGCAGTTTCTTCCAACTGAAGAACACCTCACTCAACTTCAGAAGCTTGTTATACACAACATGTCTAAGTTGAATTTGGGTCCAGTTAAGGCGTTTAATGTAACACCTCATAAAATCAAGACCAATATAATGAAGACACGTGTCATGAGCTTTAAACGTGTAATGGATTGAATATGAGGGACTAAAGTTGACAAACAAAGAAAGTATGTGTGTAAAAGGATTCAAAGTGTCAACATTGGATAATTATACCTTTCAACAACCTTACACAATGTTTATACCCTTAAACGAATGAATTATGAATCATATGAAGCCGTTTGTGGAAGAAAGTGAAAGTTTACAAACCGCAAGGGTTAAATGTGTCAACATGTTTAATTTATACCTCTGAGTGACCTTTTAGCGAACCCGAAGCTTTGTAACGATTCATTATGCTCACTAGAATAAGTGATAAAAATTTCACAAGGTTTCGATATCGTATGAGAAAGATACGCTAACATTCGTAAGTGAGGGGTTAAAAGCGTCAACATTGAAATTCAGGACTTTTCGGTAATCGTATAACTAACCGGGGACTTAACAAAGTTTTTTTATGACTTGGAGTCCTTAAAAGTCAAGTTGGAGGGCTAAAAGTGCAATAAAACAAGTTAAAACAACTATTAGAAGGACCAGGGACCAAATGTGCAATTGCTGAAAGTTTGTGATCCGGATCTGGGCCTCATACCGGCCGCGTAAGACTTCTATTGTCTCTTACACGGGCCGCCTGGGAGTCACCAGCATCCAAAAACATGGCAGATGCCTGTTATTGCAGGTTGCACCGCCTTTCATGCATGGTATTCGATTTCAGGAGCTTGGCCAACAGGTTTTCATGCATAGGGGACACTTGGATTCATCTGGGATCAATCCTAGACTTGTGTGTTAAGATCTCATGCATTCTAAGTCCCTATATAAAGAGTTCTAGTTGCAACATTTTTGCATGCACTTGAAAAATCATTCAAACTGAATTTCTGGAGCTCTCTGGACCTCAAGCAAGATTCATTAAGCTTCTAAATCATGCTAAGTACTTCAGTAAGCTTCCTTAACCTCTCTAATTCGTGTTTTATTAGTATAATGGCCTAAAGTCAAAACCGTCGTAATTAAGCTTTGACTTAGTGATTATCACTCTAACTAGGTCATTTCCACTCTAGCCCTCCAACTTGACTTTTAAGGACTCCAAGTCATAAAAAAACTTTGTTAAGCATGTGGGTAATTGAAAGTAGCTATGAGTTGGTAATTATGTGGGTAACAAACCCTTAAAAGGGCACCCTCTAATTTCCACTCTAACTAGGTCAACTGTCAGGTCAAACTTAATTGTAAAAAGTCAACAGAAAGCTAATTTTCGAATAAACACATAATTAACAATGTAGAAGCCATGAAACCTGTTGTATCACTTGTATAACTTGGTAATTAATGTAAGAACATGTCTAAGCATGTTCAACCCGACAATTTTGAGTTTAGGCTCGGTTCGGAACCGAAAGTCCCAAAAGTAGACTTTTGCTTTGACTTTCAGTTCTGACCTGATTTAGATTGTTTTAGAATTGCCTTAAGCTTCCATTAGGTCCATGTTCCATATTAGTCTAACTCTTTGAGATTATACAACTTGGATCATAATTTATCCGATTCATTTGCATGTTTCCGTTATATGCCTAAATGTTGACCATTATGCCCTTTTGACCTTAAAACAAGATTTTTGAAAATGTGAGAGGACAAAAACCTTTTTTAATGATTCATAAACTTGTCCTAAAAATTTGACATCAGTTTGAGGTCTAGATTAGGAGTTATGCTCAATATCGTAATTAAGAAGCTTTTTATTAATTAAACGACATAATTAGCATAAAGCCTATCTAAACCCAAATTTTGACACCAAAGTTTTTACCCACTGATGTAATATAATATTTTGGGATTTTTGAAGATTTTTATTTATTTTTAAACTGATCATATCATAGGGTTCTAGCTTTGATTCGGTAATTGTCGGTTATACCATTTTCTTGAATAAAATGAGTTTTACATAACATATTGATACCAAATATTTTGCTACTGATTTTATATGATAAATAAAATATTTTAAGCCTTATGGAATGATAAAAATATAAGCTTTTCTTATATAACCCGAAAATCGCTTAAAAGAGACTTTTTACGCGTTTTAAACGCATAGTATGAGTTAAAACTATTTTAAACATATAAGACTTAATACCTCCTGATGTTTTAAGTAAATTCTTATACTTTAATAGTAAGCAAAAGTTTTGAACTCAGATTTCTAAATTTGACCTTTAAAGCTTATGTGAAATTACCAAAATGCCCATACGATGCATAGTTTGGTTATAAATGATAAATTTCACATATATGCAATACTTTACTGATATGACTTGCAAAAATAAATATTTTTACTGATCATATCAGACCTGAACCTCAGATTAATATTCAATCTCTTTTATAACCTTTAAAATGACCAAAATACCCCTACGTGGCTTAATTTGAGTTTAAATTCGTTTTGGGCATAATGGAATGTATCTTACTGATATCACAACATATTTAAGAAATATTAACTTAAGAAACCTGTTCATGATTCTTTTGTTTACCCGTTATGCATTTTTCGCGTTCGGTACGGTTTATGTAACTAGTTTGCATAAATTAACCGAAACGGGTCAAAACCTCATCATTTTCACTTCAAAATCCAGAATGTGTTTAGTTTACCCATATTGTACAAGTCTTCAAACTTTTTGTAGGATCGCTATATGACCTGACTGAGTCTATCAGAAGAGCTTTATATCCGAATCAAAGGCGGAATTAATGAAACGGACACTCGATTCAATTTAAATCTCTCTTATATTGATATGATACTGATTTACAACCTGGAGACAATCTGGCAGAGCTTCGCTACTCAGATCCGAAAGTTACAAATGAATAACCAAGTGCCCCTATATATACTAGAAAGATTTCGCTTGAAATGGTCATGGATGCTTCAAGCGAAATCAAGTCCTACTGATTTCGCTTGAAATGTCACTTGACACTTTCGAGCGGAATCACCACCTATTTCCTCAAAATCTGTTTCTCGCACCTCGAACACTGGTTATCCTATCCAATCCTATTACATGACTCGATACAAGACGAAGTCAATAGACATAGTGCACTAACAGACTCCCTCTTGGATATTGACGAAGTCTTCAGTGTCTAATCTTTATCATGACACTTCTTCAGTCTTGATCAGCCTTAAAACTCTTTTCAAAATGTCTAACATTGTAAGCATCCATCAATCCTTTTCTTTGGCTTCTTCAGGATCCCCCTTTCATCAAGCTTCCGTGCTTTAGGGATCGACACCTTGTTTTCCGGTTACAAGCTCCCCCTTGCTTTGAGCTTGTCTTCAGACTCCCCCTTAGACTATGCTGCAGGGATCGTAGTCTGGTACATAACCTGCAACACTCATACGTTTATAAGTAACAACGTATTGAACATTCAATTTTCCAAAAATCGTAACCTGTCTCTATTCAACTTTCTAAATCACTCCCCCTATCAACAATCTTTACAGATTTGGCAGTGTTAAGATTTCAAAATCCCTCACAGTTCATCTTCCAAGTCCAAACTAATGACCTTGGAGATATCACAAATTGTTTTTGATTTTTTGTTAAAAATTCAAGTTTCAAATTAATGAACTTGTTTTATTTTCAGAAACACAATCAGCTTACTTAGATTTTGAAACTCAGCATTTCAGACATCAATTGTTGAAAATAAAACAAAATCAAAAATCTTTTTGTATTTTTCTGAAATGTAAAGCAGTAAAGAAATATATACAAACATATTTACAGACAATATTTTTGTTTGAGTTTGCGTCAGAGGATCATATCAGTTTCTGACAAGTCACAAGTACCGTTGAGCTTAGTTACACATTAAGAATTAAACAATTCACTTAGATTGTCGATATACTGATCCACTTAAATTTTCACACAAACTTCAACTGATTCAGGATACGAATTAGGTGTTTTAAGAACTTAAACTCATTCATGTGTCCCACCTCTTGAATATACTCCCGTATCCAGATCCCAATATTCAGTCTTACAGGTAAGTATACCTAGATGATATCTGTAAGGGGTTAAATTACGAAACCGTGAGAGCTCAGGTCAGAACTTTCGTTCAGCAGAGAGATGATGGTTCAACTTTTGGTGTGTCCCCTTTAGAGGATCTTTTCTTCAACAACAATGATTATCAATTTTATTGTTTCATCATTTTTGCTGAGGGATGCGCTATATTTCAAGCAATGCGGAAAAGTATTATGCGGGGACTAGGTCAGAATTTCCATTCAGCAGAAGTCTCGGAATAATACCCCAGATATCACTGAGTATAAAGACCTAGTATCTCAGAAAAAGGGGCCCTTCAAACGAGATTTTAGGGGTTACCTATATATCCAAGTAGTGTTCCCCACGAAATAAGCAAGTTTGAATTTAGGTTTATATCCCGAAAAAGTTTACTAAATGTATAAAAATCTACCGACACATCCACGGTGAGATCGTTTAACACATTTTGACTTTCCAATTCTTTAGCGTAGAGTAACTGTCTACTGATGTACTATCATTTCCTCTTTTTACGCAAAAACTCATTTTTTCATTTTTATCATGTTTTTGGCTTTTTCAAATTTTCTAATGTTTTTGGATTTTCTAACAATTTTTATCCCCCTAAAATGCAAAGTCATTAAAAGAAAATTTGACAAACTGATACTGATAACTTTGTCTCGCCATCCATTTTCTGCTAATGTGCTCTGTTTTTCAGAAAATAATAATGTACCCCCATGATTTACAACCCATTGATTTTCGACAGTTTGAAAACCGTTTTTCAATCTTGTGAAAGTAATCATGTTTTTTCCGCCGTGAGGGTTTCGGCATATTCAAGCAACATTTTTTTATGTACAAAAAACGATAAACTCCCTGTTCAACCAAACCAGGATCCAGCAGCCTCTTCCTGTGCCAGGCTGCCCCAACTTCCATTCTCACAATCTTTGGTTTTGTTGAGCTCCTGCACATTCAAACTATTTCAATTACTTGAACAATTTAGCCCAGGTCTGTTGAACCTTAGGCAATTCAACACAATATGTATCATGCAGTTTCGGAAAATCTTTATCATCAAAAACTTTTTCAACTTTAACTTCAACTTTCTCATCTTTTACCAAAGTCACTTGTTTTTTAACACTCCATGTTTGACCTTTCGGAGTACCTCTTTTGTAAAAATGTGATTCTTTTTGAACATTTTGTTTTTGAACAACAACTTTTGGTTTCCAAACTCTTTGGGTTTTGTCATATCAACAGATGTTTTCCAACTTTGTGTTGTTCTAACTATGAGTGTGTGAGAATTCCAGGTCTGTCTTGAATCAAACTTACTCGAATCTGATTTCCAATTTTGATTCGAAGCAAACTTGTTTGTGTTATACCTCCAAGTTTGTTTTGAATCAAATCTGGTTAACCTTTATTTCACATTCTCAGATTTTTGTTTCTCAACTTTTTCAGGCTTCTTTTTGTCAACATCCACAGGTTTCAGATTTGGACACTTTCGTGCAAGATGTCCTAATTGATCACACTTAAAACATGTTCTTTTTGAACCATCTTTAACCTGTGGTTGTTGCCTTTTCTTTTGAGCACAAAACTCTTCATTAGACTGTTGTCTAAATTTGAGTTTTTCCTCTTCTTCAAAACTTTTTCCTTGAACAAAACTCATTTTTTCCTGAAAATTTTGTATTTTATTTTTCTTCCAATCTTGTTTCTTCTTATATCCCAACCCAGCCTTCATGTTTTTCTTCTTGTAACCAGGTTTGTTATAAAAAGGTTTGTGACCTTTTCCAGCAAATTTTGAAATTTCAGATTTTTCAATCTCAACCATTTTGAAAACTTTATCAACCTTTTCTGAAATCACATTCTGAATCGGGAATACAACATCTAAGAATAATTTGTCCGATCCAATCATGGTATAAACCAATCCTTTTGAATCATCATTCAAATTTTTCTCGGATTTTGTCTGTTTAAGATAGCCATCATGAAAATTTCCCTCATTTTCATCATGTGATTCAGACTTACCTTTTGTAGACTCATCTTTCAAAACGCTATCAACAACCTTACTTACCACCTCTGAATCATCAGCTTCATCAGATTTGGTGTAAGTCACATCGATACTTTAAGGTAATTGGTCAACTATGTTCAGACCTTTTGCCACCTTTTCCTCATCATAAAAAGTATAATTGTTTCTCAATGGTGGTGGTACCTGATGAAATTCTGAACCAATACCCTTTTTATTCTTGTCAGTATCTTTGTCATCAGGTGTGATGTTGAAAATGCGTTCAAGAATGTATGAAGAGTTATGATAACTTTGAAGTTTGGTAACAACCTTTTCTTTTTCAGCCATAATTTGTTTGAGATTAGCAACTTCATCAACACACTTGTTTAATTCAAGTTTTTTTTCTTTAAACTTTCTCTCATACAGTTATTTAGTTATTAAAGTTTCAGACAATCTTTGGTCAAAACATTTGACTTGGCTCTTCAAAGTATCATAAGCCTCTTGTACTCTCTGACTTGACCACTTCAAATTATCATACTCTTTTTAAAAATCTTGAAACTTATTATCTTTCTCCACACAACCAACACATTTAGCTGTACACATTTCTTTCAAAATCTTATTTTCTACTTCAAAACCATGACATTTCTGTGTTAGCTTTTCAACCTTTAGTTTCAAAATTTCTTCTTTTTCAATCATTTCTTTACATTTTATTTTGAAAACATTTTCAATTTTATTTGTTTCAACATCTTTTGTTTTGATTATATCATCTTTTTCAGTACAAGCTTCGCACATTTCTATGCAATTCTTGCACTTGTTTTTATTGGTATCAACAGTTTCAACATTCGATAGATTAGAAGATTCATTTACCTCGGTCTCTTTCAGCACCGGTTCTCCTGTCTGATCTTCTTCTTTCTTCTCTTCTTCTTCCATCTTCTGTTGTTTTTCAATCTTCTGCTCTTCTTCTACTTTCTGTTCTTCTTCAGCAGCAAGTTTTGCAGTAATCTTCACTTCTTCTACCATCTTTTTCAACTCTTCTTCTTTTCTCTTCTTCATTTCTACCACCTTTGGTAGACTTGCTTCACAAATTTCTTTTATTTTGTTCAACAAATCTGGCAAATATCCTTTATCAGATAACCTTCTTGTGTTGAAAGTACTCTGACTTGGAAACAAATTTGTTACTGCATCAAAATCTACCTTTGATGGGTCAACAACTGGATTACCCTGTGGATCCATGTAACATTCCAATTCGTCATTCCATCTTTTGGCTCTCTGGGCTTCTTTGAATGGTTCTCTGAATTTTTCAATTTCCCATCTCGCATAATCTCTTCTCCACCATTTATCATGATCAAAATCAGCTACAAATGCATATCCAACACAATCTTCTTCAGGAAGAACTTGACTCCAGTCATAACCTTCATCGTCATGAATAACTGCAAGAGCTCTTGATTTTTCTTCAAGCTGCTTCATTCTGGGAGGTTCAGGTTTGTTCTGATGATAGATCGCTTTCTTGTAGTAATCTTCTCTGAATGGATTAGCAGTATCATCAGCATAAGCATTTCTGCACTCACGTTTAAATTGACCTTTCTGTTTACATTTGAAGCATGTTACTTTGGATTTGTCAAAGCCTAACTTAGTAGATGGTCCACTAATATACTTTCTTCCAGTAATCTCCATGAAACGCTGTGCCCGTCGAACAACACTGGCCATACACCACCTGATATCGATCAATTCCATCTCTTCCGGATCTATTTGATCGTAATCTTCTTTTGTCAGGTTGGTATTTCCAATCTTGCCTACCACAAGGCTCTCTTACGATTCAAGCACAGACGCTAAGAATACCATCTGCTGTTTTGCTGACTCTTCTCTGAAATTTTCAGCGTTTTTCAGATCCACAGCAATGTTACACTGAAATAAATTCTTTGATGCAGATTGGCTCGATGTTGTTGAAAAAGATCCACTGTGAAAACCACTGTAAGGACTTTCATTGTTCACAGAGTTTCAGCTATCTGCAGAAAACGGTGTTCTTGGAGACCTAGCCTGTGGTACATTTCCTCTGTAGTACAGCTCCACATTCTGCTGATGAGCTGGATTGTTGACTTTAGATTTCTTTATCTCCAACTCGTGGCTTTCTAGTCTTTCGATCAGCAAATCCACTGTTAAATCTTCAGACTTGATTGTGTTCTTCAACATTAAAGCAAAGTATTGCCAATCTTGATCATTCGGCAATGAATCAAACAATTTATCAACCAGCTCCTCTTGAGTGTATGTGATTTTGTGTCTGGCCAGCTCCATCTTCAGATGCCCAAATCTCTCGATCATTTTACAAACAGATTCATTCTTCATACAACCAAATAAATCAAACTCTTTACGTAACAATTTCTTTTTGTTTTTCACAATCTCATTACTTCCTACACATTTTCTCTCTAAAGCTTCCCATAAACTCTTCGATGTTTTCTCTTGTTCAAGTAACGAAATAATATCTTCTCTCACTGACTGTTTTATCAATGTAATCATTTTGTATTCAGCTACTACATTTTTTACATCTATTTCCACGAACTCTTTTTCGTTTACTACCTCTCCTCCTTCTTTTACTGGTTCTGTATATCCATATTTCAATTTTAACCAACTTTCAGGAGCAAAAGCTTTTACCCAACCCTCAAACCGATTTTTCCACCAGTTATAATCTTCAATCTTCATTAATTTCGGTGGTTTCTGTTGGCTTCCATACATATTTTCATATTTCAAATTCTCTGAAACCTCTTTCGAATATTCTCTTGTTTCAGATCTTCTTTCGGATGATTCTGAAGTAAAGGCATTGTAAAACATGTTGTAAAATTCTTCACCGCTGCTTGACATCTTTAAACAGCTTCTTGAAATTCACAATTTGTATATCTTCAATCACCTGGAGACAAACAAACAAACACAATCAGTTTAAACAATATCAATCAACTTGAAATAAACTGACACTCGGTTGACGTGAAATGATCTTGATGCGAAAATGTCCACTTTCAAGCGAAATACTGATTTCAAGCGAAATCACTTGTATAACTCTTTCAAGCAAAATCAGGATTCCATTTTCAAGCGGAATCTATAAGATGACAATTTGAAGCGAAATCAGAAATAATCTTCAAGCGGAATAGTTCTTTGAAGCGGAATCACATGAGTTTTTCAAGCGAAATAGCTGTTTTGAGCAGAATAATTGGCTATTTCAAGCGGAATAGTATATCTCAAGCGAAATCAGCTGAATATTTCAAGCGAAATGATGAATTGAAGCGAACTGTGAGGGATTTTGAATTCTTAACACATGAGTTTTGAAACTTGAATTTTTAACAAAAAATCAAAAACAGTTTGTGATATCTCCAAGGTCATTAGTTTGGACTTGGAAGATGAACTGTGAGGGATTTTGAATTCTTAACACTGCCAAATCTGTAAAGATTGTTGATAGGGGGAGTGATTTAGAAAGTTGAATAGAGCCAAGTTATGATTTTTGGAAAATTGAATGTTCAATACGCTGTTATTTATAAACGTATGAGTGTTGCAGGTTATCTACCAGACTACGATCCTTACAGCATAGTCTAAGGGGGAGTCTGAAGACAAGCTCAAAGCAAGGGGGAGCTTGTAACCGGAAAACAAGGTGTCGATCCCTAAAGCACGGAAGCTTGATGAAAGGGGGAGCCTGAAGAAGCTAAAGAAAAGGATTGATGGATGCTTACAATGTTAGACATTTTGAAAAGAGTTTTAAGGCTGATCAAGCCTGAAGAAGTGTCATGATAAAGATTAGACACTGAAGACTTCATCAATATCCAAGGGGGAGTCTGTTAGTGCACTATATCTATTGACTTTGTCTTGTATCGAGTCATGTAATAGGATTGGATAGGATAACCAGTGTTCGAGGTGCGAGAAACAGGTTTTGAGGAAATAGGTGGTGATTCCGCTTGAAAGTGTCAAGTGACATTTCAAGCGAAATCAGTAGGACTTGATTTCGCTTGAAGCATCCATGACCATTTCAAGCGAAATCTTTCTAGTATATATAGGGGCACTTGGTTATTCATTTGTAACTTTCGGATCTGAGTAGCGAAGCTCTGCCAGATTGTCTCCAGGTTGTAAATCAGTATCATATCAATATAAGAGAGATTTAAATTGAATCGAGTGTCCGTTTCATTGATTCCGCCTTTGATTCGGATATAAAGCTCTTCTGTTCGACTCAGTCAGGTCGTACAGCGATCCTACAAGAAGCGAAATCATATTGTTCGTTCAAGCGGAATAAGGTTTTTGGCCAGTTTTTGTAACTTTTAAGCTGAATTTTAATCTGATTCTTTCAAGGCTTTGTTAGAACACTGTTTCGCATGTACTGTGAAAAATTCAATCCATTTTGACCATGAAATCTTATCCAATTTGAAAAAGAAGGTGTAGAAGTCAGAAAACTGATGCAATCAAGCAAAACTCTTCTTCCTGTGCTCTGATACCACTTGTAGGATCGCTGTACGACCTGACTGAGTCGATCAGAAGAGCTTTATATCCGAATCAAAGGCGGAATCAATGAAACGGACACTCGATTCAATTTAAATCTCTCTTATATTGATATGATACTGATTTACAACCTGGAGACAATCCGGCAGAGCTTCGCTACTCAGATCCGAAAGTTACAAATGAATAACCAAGTGCCCCTATATATATTAGAAAGATTTCGCTTGAAATGGTCATGGATGCTTCAAGCGAAATCAAGTCCTACTGATTTCGCTTGAAATGTCACTTGACACTTTCAAGCGGAATCACCACCTATTTCCTCAAAATCTGTTTCTCGCACCTCGAACACTGGTTATCCTATCCAATCCTATTACATGACTCGATACAAGACGAAGTCAATAGACATAGTGCACTAACACTTTTTGGGTCTAAACCACATTCTAATCCGGTCTTCGCTTAAACATGCGTTCGAACCGTGTAGATTTCTTTAAAACTAACCGGTCTAAGTTTAGACTTAATTAAGACCCATTAGGAATCTAATAGGTTATTAAAACCTTCATTCCAGATTTAGGAATCCAGTAAAAGATATCCGCATTTGCTTGATTGTATACGGCTGGGATAAATTGTATAATTTGCTCAGGTAAATACTTTTAACTTATTTTCTGTGACAACCCACAAAATCCCATGTATTCCGTACAATTTATTATTGATAATTAAAGTGTTTGATGACTGTGTGGAATTACTTAACTGCTCTCTGATTTATGTGTTATACTTACATGTACTTGTTAACATACTAGTAGTGTACAGAAAAGTCATTAAATAGTCCGTTATGATTTCCTAAGTGTTAGAAATTAAAAGTATTACAAATATATATATATATATATAGGGGGCCGCTAGAATGAGAACCACCACGAGTTATGAGAACCACGAGAACCAAGTGCCACGGAGGGGCGTTGACCACGAAATTTTTTTTACATCTAGATCCGTATATTTTAAGACCGGGTGTAAAAAAAAAATTTCAAACGGCGCGCCCGAGGGGGTAGTTTTTTACACCCAAAGTTTGGTGTTTTTAATTTTTTTTTCTTTTCTTTTTTTTTTTTTACAAACTTTGGGTGTAAAAAACTACCCCCTCGGGCGCGCCGTTTGAATTTTTTTTTTACACCCGGTCTTAAAATATACGGATCTAGGTGTAAAAAAAATTTCGTGGTCAACGCCCCTCCGTGGCACTTGGTTCTCGTGGTTCTCATAACTCGTGGTGGTTCTCATTCTAGCGGCTCCCTATATATATATAAGGCACCTTACGGATTAGTTAACACTTTAACGGAACAATGTCAAACCGAACAACCGGACTTTACCCGGAACATAAAAATATTGACAATGACAATGTTTACACCTTTCTGAGCTAGTTAGGGTCCCCGAACACCCTAACACCCCTTGTAGTACACTACACACATAATACTCTAATTAACACCATTGGAACTTAACTAGTTACTAACCATCCAATTGAAATCTAACCATATACTCCCCCTCCCCCCTTGGGCCGGTTACATGGGGACTTCCACCCCATGATTTTCTTGAATAAAATATTAGATATGTATTGTACAATTGAAGACACAATGTCCATTAGACAAAGGAGTGTTGGGGGGGGGGGGGGGATTATAAGGATGACCAAAGGCACTTGACTACACACACCACCAACATCACAAATCACTTGCAACTCTCTTTCCCTCTTCCTCTAGTCTCGGCTGAGATCAAGGCCACCACCACCACCATTACTTGATCACTTTCAAGCATTCTACAAGCACACAAAGGTGTTAGAAGGTCGACAACGAAGCTCGGTGTGTTCGGAAGTTGAAGGACCTCTCTCGATTTCTTTTAACCACCACTTTTCCACACTTGAACTCCCCTAGCCTTGTGCTAGTAGTAAGTTTCTTAAATCTTCATCTTGTTCATGTATTTTGTAGTTAATAGATGATTAATGGTTAAAAGCTTATGAAACTCTAAAAGAACTTACATTAATCTTGAACATAAAGAATGAAAGATGGATAAAGAGAAGTTATGTGTGTAAATCATGTATATCTTGTGTTATGATTCTTGGTTGATTATATGATGTTTTGCTGGTTAATATTGATGTTTGATGTTGTTGTGGTCACTAAATATGTTAACGGAATCAATCGAACACGAACTAGGAAGCTAAAGGCTGAAAACAGAATATGTCCAAGCTTTTACAGCCAACTTCAGTTGGCTGTAAACAGGTCATAACTCAACAAAAAAACTGATATTTTGAGTCTATAACGTGTTATTATGAAATACGGTTCTAATGGAACCGGAATCATAATTTTTGTACTTCGTTTACTATTTTTAAAGCGTCATTTTGTAACAGCAGCTAGAGCTGCATTTTTCTGCTGAAAATATGCGTTTTGTTTTCTGTCATAACTTGAGTTCTGTGTAGAGTTAGATCATGAAACTTGTACTGTAGATGACCACCGATGTATTTGTAATTATCTCAATAGAATTTCGTAAATCAGACTTACGATGAATTTTGAATAAATTATTCTGTGGACTGTGGTCAGAAAAAGATAAATCTGAGTTCAGTCCGGAAAGTGAATTTTTATAAAATATTAGTAATTAACTGGACCCCGATATTTTTACACAATAAAATTTGGAACATTTAAGACATTCTGTAAAAAAATTGGGAATTTTTGGAATAAGTTAACTATTTTATTAAAATGTCCGAAAACAGCCCGATTTTGAATATTTAAGCTGAACGACATAAGTTGTAATTTGCGTGTCTAAATGTCGAGTATGCTATCTGTGAATGATCTAACATGTTATATGTGTTATGTGCATTATCGTATGTTTGCATATGAGTGGGGAATGGATGGGAAGTATATATGGGCATAAACAGTTAAAGTAATGCATGTTATGTGATAGATACGTATAGGAACTTTGTGCTCTATTCAAAAATCACTAAATGACTAACTGGTAATCATATTAGGACGTGATTGACCGACCTTGACTGTTAGCTATATTTGAGAATCTAACCGAGCAAACCGAGGTGAGTTCACACTTTCTACAAGACATGGGATTCCCGGTGGTTTGGGAATGGGTTAAAGAATTTAAAACTAAATCTACATATCCCCTTGGGAAGATATGTACGGCCATCCTCCATAGATAGGATGCCATAATTAATCCTACGAATTCTCCTGGTGCAGAATACGTACGTTCGTCCTCCTGGTGTAGGACAACAACCTTAAAAACTAGCTAGACAAAACTCTATCAATAAGTCCCTCTTCATTATATCGACTTAATCGCCGAGGCCAATGGCGAGCAGGTCATTAGTTAATAGCGCTATTAGGTTTAACAAACCTCACACCGTGCCGGTCGGACGGGCGTGTACTAATGGACTATGGCAGACTATCAGTGATGATAGACACTGATATAGGGCACAACTTATTTGTGTAGTAGTCGATATCATACCGTCTAGTAGTTCACACGGGGAAAGCCCCCACTGATTATGGTTATGGTTTGGGTAATGAAAAAGGAACTGGTTAAACATACTTTCAAATACGGGGTAACCCCCACGGCAATTAAGCCAACGAAAGTCAAACCACGTTTTTCAGAAACAACTTAAAACTAAACAACCAAACGTGAACTCACTCAACTTTGTTGTTGACTCGTTGTTACATGCCTTACAGGTCGCTAAACACTTGGAGCTTGCACAAGGAAGGAGTCGTTGTGGTATATGGACTGTTATGTTCCGTGCTTATTATTTAAATCCTTATGAACTTATTAAACTTGCGATTTGAACTTTAACTTATAAACTATGGACTTATGCTTTTGGATTTACTTTTATGCTTCCGCTGTTTAAACTAAACATGGTTAACTAGCTTTGGTCACCAATCGTATTGTGGTTGGTCTTATTTACTTAATTACGATGTTCAATATGATTTGTGGCTCGATCCTGGTCACGTCACGCCTCCAAGCGATGGAACTCCGCATGGTGGATTTTGGGGGTGTGACATTTTCAGTTATACAGGCTTGGGATACGGTATTATAATAATACCGCTTGGTCGGGTGTGTAATTGTTTGAATCAGATTGTGATTTATATAATTGCATAACTTGTTTTAATCTGTTTTGTTTGGTATATGGATTTTGGGGGGTTAATGACCATGTCCTGGATATCCTCGGCTCATTAATTGAAATGGCCACGACTTAAACAAGGGGGGTGTAGGCATACACCTGACAGTTGCGTATGTATAAATGGTAATCTACAATAAGGAATTCTCCTTGTGGGCATTATACCTGTGGTGTGTCAATTAATCTTGTCCGGCTCTTCTAACCGGCCCTGACAGACGGCAAACATATAAATCTGTATACAAGATTATTTTTAAAATAATTGTCCCAAGTTATAAAAGATATTTTGTGCCTCGTGCATTCAAATCAATTTTCTTAAACATTTTCAAAATGAGTCGGTTAATTGTATTTACCAGTGTAAACTGACGTATTTTCCCAAAAGGCTAAGTGCAGGTACTAGACGGAATAGGCTGGCTACTCCTAGCATCAATAAAGAGTTTTGCAAGCTTAGATGTTTATAAATCTGTTGAACAATGATCCTTTTAACTTTGATCCGTCTGTGGATTCCTTACAACCATTTTTGTAATGATTGATATTACTTTCCTTTGGTTTGTAATGTTTTTATCTTTCGACTTCCGCTGTGTATTTAACTGTGATAAATTATCTATGATGATATCAACTATGTCACGATACTCCCCACCTGGCCCACCGGTAATACGTGGAAATATCGGGGTGTGACAGGTTGGTATCAGAGCCAACATTGAGTGAATTAAACACTAGCCTTTTGTGTTTAATCTCAATGACACAGTTTGCACATTCCTCGACTTCCGAGTCTAGGCGAAGAACTTAGGACTAATCCTAATTTATTTTATTTTGTCCTTTATTGTTTTTCCTTGTTGTTTCTTTTGTTTGTTTTGACAGGATCAACAAAAATGTCGCCGAGGTTCCGAATAGGAGGAAGAGGCAAGGGGCCACTCAACGCCCCCAACGATCACGAGGCCGAACCTTCCCACCGGCGAAAACCGTCTGCTACAATGAGCACCAGTCCTCAAGAAGACTGGAGGACCTATTTGGAGCCCACGAGGCGATCTGTCTCACTAACTTCATCACCCTCTTACCATCATTGTTTTGGGCCGCAATCAGAGAACGAGCCCGAAGATTCTCACCACTCCTTCTTGCCGTTACAACGGGCCTTTCAGGACCCGACCCCATGCTTCCAGAGCCGATTCAACCCAGCAAATCAGGTTGAAGAACCAATGGGTCACAACCCATTGGGCCCTGAAGACCATTTCCCTGAAGCTCAGGGAATGGATATGGATGATGACCCAGATCCAGCAGAACCACCATCTGGGACACCTACTCACCCCATCGAGATTTCGGATGGGTCGTCTTTTCATGGATCACCTTATTGTGGTCCAGATAGCTATGAGGCAAGATTTTCCTAATACGACTGGGTGTTTACTCCTTCCTACCACTCAGCACCACAGCAGCAGCAAGATCCCTCGGAGGATTCTCGTTTCCAGGCAGTCACTCCACCACCACCGCCGCCAGTGCAGCAACCGCCTCCGAAGCCACCGAGGTGGAGAAGATCAAACGCACGGATGTCCGTGCGAGGGGGAATCCGTATCAGCACCCCTCAACCTTCCAGTGGCAGTCATTACCCGCCACTATACGAAGACCCGCAGATGGGTGGGCCTTCGAACCCAGTTTCTGAAGTGGAATATGCGCCAGTCGCACCACCGCCATCATACATGGGTTATGATAACCCGATTCTTACATACGTCGGTGTAGCGGCGTACAACCCTTTTGAGCAGCCGGCCCATACTAACTACGACTACGCCGAAGTTGATCCATACCTTGTGGTGGGAAACTACAATGCTCTTCATCCCGAGGGACCCTATGGAGTCCCATATCAGACCGGGTACCCACCCTATGGGTACCAATACCCGCCACCTCCTTAACCTCCGCAGCATCAGTAGCCGCTGCAACCGCCACCGATACCGCCATCGCAACAATAGGAGATTCTTCAAAGGTTGAGTCAGGCGGAACGGGAGGTTCAAGAAGAGCGTAGGAACCACCGAGGATTTCTCAAAGGTCTGGCGAATTTAATCAAGGGAAAGAAGAAAAGGGATTTTTGAAGATTCCTTATTTATTTATTTGTATTGTAATTTCCTTGTTTCAATCAAGTCCCTGCGTGGACATCCATTTATGTATTCAGTCCCTGCGAGGACTTGTGTTTCCAGTTTAGCCCCTGCGTGGGCAAGTCTTTTCTGTTAAAGTCCCGTTTAGTTCATTCATGTACTCTTTTATTTAATATTTGAATGTGTTGAATTTTAATTATCATTACATGCATAAATATAACATATAAAATAACACAAAATATCAATCCTTTAAAAAAAAATTCTGCCACTTTATATAAAATAAAATGTTAAAGGCAAAACCTAGTCCATGTGTCATTATAAGACAGGGCCATGATGGTAGTTCCTTAATTAGATTCAGATCCTTGTTAACATCTGAAAACATGTTAACACTCCTGGCAAATGTGATTCGATAAAATCGCATAAGTCATTCTATTATTGGATTTTTCCAAACTCTGTCTCTAATTTATTTAATCATCCATTAGTGATGAAGTACCAACGGGCCATAATTAATGTCCTTTGAGACTAAAGACAGTGGTGGTCTATGACTCCCTGTCAAGAAGAGGTAATGAACTATGATTCAAGCCTCAATACCTCGATCCTATAAGATCCTGGCTTATTATTTAAATTTGTCCCTGTGAGTTGGCCTTTTGTGCTATTATTATATTTTAATTATATCTGAGGATTATTATAATGAAAATCCTGAATGAATATACTTAACAAATTAACCAATATGGTTTATTAATACCATGGTCAATAAAATTATCAAAGTAACAATTCTGTTATAGAGATCTGAATAAATCATTACCATCATTTCATGTAGCAATCAAGCTACATGGCAGAATCTGAAGAAATCAACAGTCACCCTGTAGAGAATCATGATACTACCAGAATCCATGTAACTGGTGCAGAACTTCAAGCATTGATTGATAATGCTGTTTCTAAAGCCATGGACAGGCAATTTAGAGAGTCTAGTGGTACACGCTCAAAGACTCACTCTGTAGCTCACAGTAAGCCACCTTCAAATCAGCACAGTGTCCCATCTAATAAAATTATATTTGATAAGGAGCCACGTGCAAAGACCTGTTTATATAAGTATTTCGTCTCTTGTAAGCCCAGAGATTTTACTGGGGAAAAAGGCGCCATTGATTGCATGACATGGCTAGATGAGATGGATACGGTGGTCGATATTAGTGGATGTGCCGAGAAAGATATTGTGAAGTATGTTTCACAGTCGTTCAAAGGAGAAGCCCTAGCTTGGTGGAGGTCTCTAATCCAAGCTACTGGAAAGATCCCATTGTACAACCTGTCTTGGAATCAATTTGTCGCTTTGATCAAGGAGAATTACTATCCTCAACATGAACTTGAGAAGATCGAGACTGACTTTTTGTCATTGGTCATGAAAAACCTAGACTGTCAAGCTTACCTTACGAGTTTTAATACCATGTCTCGATTGGTTCCTTACTTAGTGACGCCGAAACCAAAAGGAATAGCCCGTTTCATTGGGGGTTTAGCCCCGGAGATCAAAGCCAGTGTGAAGGCATCCCGACCTACTACCTTTAGGTCTGTAGCTGATTTGTCGTTGTCCCTTACTTTGGATACGGTCAGGCTAAGATCGCTTAAGAATTCTGAAGAAGGAAAAGGAAGCGTGAGGATGATAACTCACGACGTTCCGATAAGAAGCGTAAGGGGAACGCGGACCACAAGAAGAATTCTGGGTCTAACAAGGGTAGCCAGCAAGTGGATGAGAAGCCTAAATGCAAAACCTTCCAGAAACGACATTTTGGAAAATGCAGGTTTGAATCAAAGTCGCAGTCATGTCACACCCCAATTTCCACGTGTCACCGGTGGGCCCGGTGGGGGAGTATCGTGACGTGGTTGGCAACGTAATAGTCAAACAACACAATATAATAATGCACAGCGGAAGCAAATTTAAATAAGATACAACCGAATTTATTATTGTAAACAAAGTCACAATTATCCGGTGTTTATCCACAGTAGGATCGAATAATAAAAATATTGTTTATGGTTCAACAGACATCGGCATCTTAAGTTTGCGAGACTTCTAGTGATGCTTAGGAGACTTCCAGCCTATTTCGCCTAGTACCTGCATTTAATCTTTTTGGGAAAATACGTCAGTTTACACTGGTAAATACATTCAACTGACTCATTTTATAAAATGATTGAAAATTGGTTTGGATGCACATGGCATAAACATTTTGTTTAACTTGGGAGAATTATTTTGATATATAATAATCTTGTTAACGAATTACGTGTTACTTATGCGTTCAGTAGCCCGGACGTATCCGGGTTAAAGATCAATAGACACACCACTGTAAGTGAGTTATACACGGGAGTACGCCTACACCCCGTGCTCAGGTCGTGGCAATCTCGTAAGATAATGCCGAGGATATCCGGGACATGGTCATTAACCCCCCAAAGGCTGTAAAGTAAACACATCTGTTTAAAACGAGCCGATCAAATTATTCAATTAACCACTAAGCGTGGAAGATTTGATGCTCGATCAAGCGGTACGCTATGTACCGTAACCCAAGCCCGTATAGGGAAAATAAGTTAAAAGTATTTACCTTGATGCAAAGTATAGTCACAATAATCAAATAGCAGGTAGCTTTTACTGTTTCTCCTAATCTGGAACGAAGGTTAAATATAATCTATTAGAATCCTAGCGGTTCTTAATTAAGCTTAGGCTTAGACCGGCTAGTTTCAAAGATACGGTTCATACGCACGATTAAGCGAAGACCGGATAGAATGTGATTTAGACCCGACAAGTTCAGAGACTTGTTTAATATGGGTTTATTATTCACATTCTGGATTTTGAGATAAAACCGTTAAGGTTTGACCCGTTTCGGTTATTTATACGTAAACTAGTTACATAACCGAACCGAACGCGATTAACGCGTAACGGTTAATCTAGAGAGTCCGGGACAGGTTACTAATGTTGATATGCTTTATATATGTTGTGATATCATTAAGATATCTTCCATTATGCCCAAAACGAGATTAATTGCCAACTAAGCCCCGTAGGGGTATTTTGGTCATTTTGAAGGTTATAAAAGAGTTTTAACGTAGGTCTGAATTCGGGACTGATGTAATCTGTAAAAATACACATTTTACTAAGTTACATCAGTAGGCAATGAGTCTTGTATGTTTATAAAGGTTTTAACTCGTACTTTTCGCTTAAAACGTGTAATTAACGGTTTTAAGCGATTTTCGGGTTTAGATACAACATCTGAGTTTTTAATCAGTTTTTATAGTTCAAAATATTCTATTTATTATTTTGAATCAGTAGCAAAAAGCCTTGCTTCATTTGGATATGTAAAACTCATTTTATGCGTTAAAAAGTTTAATTCGGTAATTACTGAATCAATGCACTAACCCTTTATAAACTCAGCCTAAAAGTCATTAAAAATATTTATAAATCCTAAAATATTATTTAACATCGGTAGGTATAAAGCTTGATACCAAAAATCGGGTTTAGGTGGGCTATGCGCTAATTATGCCGTTTAATTACTTAAAAGCTCGTTAAACACGATAATGCGCATAAATCACAATCTAGACCTCGGATTGATGTAGGATTTTACGGACATGCTTATTATTCAGTAGCCAAGGTCCTTGGCCACTCACATTGTCAAAAATCTCGTTTTAAGTTCGAAAGGGCATTTTGGTCAACTTCTAAGCATTTAACGGAACGCGTAAACGAACCGTGTAATCAACATTTCAACTCATAGGTTTGTTCTAACATGTAACCAAGTCTTAATGGAACTTTAAGGCACTATCAAATCATACTAAAACGGGTCAGAACTGAAGTCAACGCAAAAGTCAAAGCTTTGCGTTCTTCGGTTCCGAACCGAGGTTTAAACCGAAAGTTGACGAACCAAACAAGCCTAGACAAGTTCTTAAACTTATTATCAAGTTATTTATGTGTCAAAACAGATTACACGTTACCCGGATTGATAATTACGCGTTTATTTGTAAAATGAAGTTCTGTTGACTTTTTCGGTTCTTGTTTGACTCGACAAACGAATACGTTATGATTTGAATCAGCAGGAACCCTTTCAAGGGTTTAATACTCATATAAATACCTACTTAGCGCTACCTTAATTTCTACGTATGGCTAAACCATCGTCTACTTATCGCTAAGTCAAACTCAGTTTGACTTTTAAGCTAATTATGCTAAGTAATTGACTAAGGAAAGATTAGAGCACTTACAAGGTGATTAAGGATGATTGGAAAGGCTCTTGATCAGTTTGCAAGCTCCCCAAATACTCAGAATGCTTGAATATGATGTGTGAATGAAAGTTGCATTTGAAGGTCCTTTATATAGTGGGTTTACACACCACAATCAATTGACACAAGAGTCTATACCCTTCCACAATTGTTCAACACATGTCTTCTAGTGCCTAGGGGAGTCTAAGGTTCATGCACATGCAAGAAAAACCGAAGAAACAAGTCACAATCGCGACATACAGGCTGCTGCCTGTTTTTCTGCTTCTGGGCACAGCTAGCGCACCGTTACGCTACACATGTAGCGGTGCGCTAGCCCGCTACTTTGGGCTTTCTGACTCATCAATGGTAGCGCACCGTTACGCTACGTATGTAGCGGTGCGCTAGCCCCTTCCTGAGACAAAATTGTTGTCGTTTGTTGAAGATACGAAAAGGTAACAACTTGCATGACTTTTGGGACATCAATGATCGACTTTGGGACTTATTTTATCAGTAGAAGACCTCCAATAAGTGTCTAATACTGTAACATACCCTACCACCATCCATTATTTCTCTTGATTGCATATACAAGACCCGTAAATGACGGTTTATCATTCATTTCATCATGGGATCACATCATGCATTTGACTTTTCCTTTCTTGACAATAATTCTGTGCATAGAGGGCATAAAAGATGTGTATTGCATTTAATCGGGTCTTGGGATTTAAAAATTTAGGTCGTTCAGAGGTAACAGTTTAACATGACGCCACTTTAAATCCTACCGAATCATCTTTATTAAAATCCGAGTTTACAACGCGTTTTGTCTGACATGACACGTGTCGTTTTATTATTGAACCCGAAATTTTCGAGGTGTTACATCCTCACCCCCTTAAAATAAATCTCGACCCGAGATTTACTGAAACAAGTACGGGTACTTTTCTTTCATTGTGGATTCTAACTCCCACGTGAAATCGGGACCTCTACGGGCATCCCATTTGACCTTCACAAAAGGTATATGCTTTCTCCGAAGCTTCCTTACCTGTCGATCTTCAATCGACAAAGGTTTTTCAACAAATGTTAAGCTCTTATCTATTTGTACATCTGTATGTGGCATGACATGTGAATCGTCAGCGGAACACTTCTTTAGATTGCAGATGTGGAACACATTGTGAATTCCACTGAGCTCTTCCGGTAAGTTCAACTTGTAGGCAACAGACCCGACACGTTCAATAACCTCGAAAGGTCCTATGTATCTCGGGCTTAGTTTGCCTTTCTTACCGAATCGCATCACCCCTTTCCATGGTGACACTTTAAGTAGGACTTTGTCACCTACCTCGAAGTGAAAATCCTTACGACTTGGATCCGCGTAACTCTTCTGCCTATTCCGGGCAGCTTGGAGGTTGTTACGAATCTGGACAATCTTGTCCGTCGTTTCAAACACGATTTCTGGTCCTGATAACTGGACTTCTCCAACTTCCGCCCAACAAACTGGCGATCTACACTTTCTACCGTATAATGCCTCAAAAGGCGCAGCCTTAATGCTGGTATGGTAGCTATTGTTGTAGGAGAACTCGATCAATGGTAGGTTCTTATCCCAGCTACCTTTTAATTCGATCGCACATGCACGTAGCATGTCTTCCAACGTTTGAATGGTACGCTCACTCTGACCGTCTGTCTGAGGATGGTACGCCGTACTAAAGTTCAAACGTGTGCCCAAAGATTGCTGGAAGCTCTTCCAAAAATGTGACGTGTACCTAGTATCTCGGTCAGAGATAATAGCTACAGGTATGCCGTGTAGGGCTACAATCTTATCCACATATAACTGGGCTAACATATCGGAGCTATAAGTCTCCTTGATGGGTAAGAAATGAGCTGACTTAGTCAGTCTGTCAACTATGACCCATATTGTATCATTTCCTTTCCTTGTCTTGGGTAACTTGGTAATGAAATCCATAGTTACCATTTCCCACTTCCACGTAGGAAGTTCAGGCTGTTGTAGCAAACCTGACGGTTTCTGATGCTCGGCTTTGACTTGCGCACATGTCAAGCATTTTGCTACATGGGCGGCTACAGACTTTTTCAAGCCTATCCACCAATAATTTGCCTTTAAATCCTGGTACATCTTATCAGCTCCAGGATGAACGGAGTATTTGGAACTATGGGCTTCTTGGAGGATGACGTCACGAAGTCCTCCAAAAATTGGAACCCATATTCGTCCGTTTAACCGTAAAATTCCGTCTTTGCTAAGAGTTAACTGCTCCTCAGTTACTCCTAACTTTTCATTAGGATAGTTAGCTTCCAGCACAGCTTCCTTCTGTGCAGCTAACACCCTTTCTATCAAACTGTTCTTTATTTCCATGCGCCTGGCGTTAATTCAAATGGGTTTAACCCTTTCCTTTCTGCTCAAGGCATCAGCGACTACATTCGCTTTGCCGGGATGGTACTTGATTTCACAATCATAGTCATTCAAAGTCTCCATCCAACGGCGTTGCCTCATGTTTAATTCTTTCTGGTTAAACAGATGCTGGAGGCTCTTGTGATCAGAAAATATCACAAACTTGATTCCATAAAGGTAATGCCTCCACAGTTTTAGTGCGAACACAACGGCACCCAACTCCAAGTCATGGGTGGTGTAATTCTTTTCATGCACCTTTAACTGTCGTGATGCATAGGCAATAACCTTGCCTTTTTGCATAAGCACACACCCCATGCCAGTGTGTGATGCATCACAATAAACTACAAATTCTTCAGTGCCTTCAGGTAAGGTAAGCACAGGAGCGTTGCTCAACTTTTGTTTCAAAACATCGAAGGACTCTTGCTGCTTAGGACCCCAAACGAACTTTACTTTCTTCTTGGTCAGGGAAGTTAGGGGTGCAGCAATCCTTGAAAAATTTTCAATGAAGCGCCTGTAATATCCTGCCAACCCTAGGAAGCTACGGATTTCTGTTGGCGTCTTTGGCTCTTGCCAGTTCATTACTGCTTCAACCTTAGCGGGATCCACCTGGATACCACACTCACTGACCACATGTCCAAGAAATTGGACTTCCCTAAGCCAAAATTCACACTTGGAGAATTTGGCATAGAGCTTTTCCTTATGCAGAAGTTTGAGAATACATCGAAGATGTTTCTCGTGGTCAGCTTTGTTCTTAGAATAAATGAGAATGTCGTCGATGAAAACGATGACGAATTTATCTAAGTGCGGCTTGCAAACGCGATTCATGAGATCCATGAACGCAGCCGGTGCATTGGTGAGCCCAAAAGGCATCACTAGAAACTCGTAGTGACCGTAACGAGTCCTAAATGCAGTCTTGTGTACGTCTTCATCCATGACCTTCAACTGATGGTAGCCTGACCTCAAATCTATCTTTGAGAAGTAACTTGCCCCTTGCAGCTGATCGAACAGGTCGTCGATTCTGGGCAATGGATATCTATTTTTTGATCGTGACTTTGTTAAGCTCGCGATAGTCGATGCATAGACGCATCGATCCATCCTTCTTCTTGACAAACAAGATTGGCGCTCCCCAAGGAGATGAACTAGGTCGAATGAAACCCTTAGCTAGCAGTTCATCTAGCTGCGTCCGCAACTCCTTCATTTCGGTGGGTGCCAATCTGTATGGTGCCCTGGCAACTGGTGCCGCTCCGGGAATGATATCGATCCTGAATTCGACTTGTCTATCTGGTGGTAGGCCAGGTAGATCTTCAGGAAACACTCCTGGGTATTCAGAAATGACAGGGATATCTTCTAACTTCGGTTTAGGCTCATCAATAATCACCTGTGCCATGTAAATGACACATCCCCTCTTCAAACACTTGGAAGCCTTGAGCATAGTCACCTGCTCAGGCAGTCCGTACTGGGTATCTCCCCGAATGGTAAGTGACTCACCAGACGGAGTCTTTATTACTACCTGTTTCTGCTTACAGACGATTTGGGCCTGGTTATGAGATAACCAGTCCATACCCAGAACTATGTCAAAACCAGCTAATTTAAACGGAAGTAGAGACAGAGGAAAAGAATGGTTCTTAATGGATATAGAACATCCATCTAACACAGTAGAGACGGTTTCTATGGTACCATCTGCTAACTCTACCTCATAGTTTACGCTTAGGGTTTTGACAGGTAAATTCAACAATTTACAAAATTTATGATCCACAAAAGACTTATCTGCGCCTGAATCAAACAGTACTCTTGCAAAGACATCATTTACAAGGAATGTACCTGTTATGACGTTATCATCTTGCACAGCCTCCTGCGCATCCATCCTGAAGACTCTGGCGTTAGTCTTCTTAGCTTCCTCAGGCTTCTTGTTGTTCTTGGGGCAGTTAGTCTTTATGTGGCCCTTCTCATTGCAACGATAGCACGTCGCATCTTTCATCTTTTTGCAATCCAAGGTTTTGTGTTCCTTGGATTTGCACAAACCACAAGCAAAAGACCTTGACTCGTTATTCGAGTTTGATCCAAATCTGCACTTTCCAAAGTGCTTTTTCTTGCAAGTTTTGCATGTGGGCTTCTCTTCAGAACGATGCCCATCTTTCTTCGACTCCGATCCCTTCTTGCGATCACCGCTCCCACGGTGTTTCTTGTTCGACCAACGCGAACCATCATCCTCTCGCTTCCTCTTCTCAGCATCTTTATTCCTCAGCGATCTCTGTCGGACCGCATCCAGTGTGAGGGATAAAGACAGGTCAGTTACAGACCTGAAGGTAATTGGCCGAGAAGCTTTAACACTGGCCTTGATCTCGGGTTCCAACCCACCAATAAAACGAGCAATCCTCTTTGGCTCAGGGGTTACAAGGTAGGGAACCAACCTTGACAGCGTATTGAAGCTTGTCAGGTAAGCTTGGCAGTCAAGGTTCTTCATTACCAATGACAGAAAGTCATATTCAATCTTTTCCACCTCGTGTTGAGGGCAGTAATTATCTTTGATCAGGGCAATGAATTGATCCCACGTCATGCTATACAACGGGATCTTTCCGGAGGCCTCCATCAGAGATCTCCACCAGACCAATGCTTCACCTTTGAAGGACTGCGACACAAACTTCACTATATCCCGTTCAGCGCACCCGCTTATGTCCACCACTGTGTCCATTTCATCCAGCCAACTCATGCAATCAACGGCCCCCTTTTCCCCTGTAAAATCCCGGGGCTTGCAAGACACGAAGTATTTGTAAGTGCAACCCTTGCTACGGGGTCCTTGATGCAGTACCAAGTGCTGGGATGGGTCACTTTGATTGTTGGTGGACTGACGGTCATCACCGTCTTTCTTAGGTCCGTTCTTCTTGGGAGGAGGCTTGTTATGAGCCTCAGAATGTGTCCTTGGTTTTGAGTGTGATACAGAGTGGGTCCTACTCCTGGTACCACTGTATTCTTCATATTGCCTATCCAAGGCTTGAGTGACAGCGCCATCAATGATAGCTTTTAGTTCGGCGCCCGTCAATGTAATCTGGGCGTTTTCATTTGGCGCCGCAGGATGGCTATTGCCTTCATCAGAGTTAGCCATTTGTATTGAACTGTCACAGAAAACAATAACAATATTTTATTTGAAAGTTTATTATGGAATTACCCCTTAGGGTAACTCGTTAACCATGGTAACAGAGACCCTATTTGGTTAACTTATTAATCGTATTGATTTAGGATTTCAATTAAATTTATCCTAAACATAATACAATAACAATATATATTATTAGCACATAAGGCTTGGTCACATGGACAATTTAATAAACTATGATTTCAGAGAATCAAGACTTTTTAAGGTTTGAACCTAGTTCATTACCTTTATTAGACAGGGAGTCCTAGCTACCACTGTCTTTTGGCTTATATAGAAATGAGCATGGCCCGTAGGCGCTATATTACCACGTATGGTTAAATATGATCACCTTAGTTGATGATGTAAATCCAGGATTCAGAGATCATTATACTGGATTAGGAATCTTCTAAAGAATCCTTATTCATTTAAAAGTGACATGTGATTTTTACGAATCACTTCTGCCAGGAGTGTTAACATGTTTTAAGATGTTAACAGGGATTTGAATCTTTTAAACCGGTCTTACCATTTTGGCCCGGTCTTTTATTTGACACGCGGCTAGGTTTCACACTTAAAGATTCTTAATTAAATAATTACTTAGGCAGATTAAAAAGAATGATTTTAATTTATTTATTTCATTTATAATTTATTTATGCACAAATGGCAAACATGAAATTTATAAAAAAAAAAAAAAAACAACAACACTCCAATAATTTATCACAATATTACATATCGCCCTAAACGGGTCTTTTACACATGAAATTTGCCCACGTAGGAGCTACAACATACAAACATGCCCTCGCAGGGGTCTTACAGAAGACATAAGTCCTCTTAGGGACTAACACACTAACAATTGTCCACGTAGGGACATAAACAAACATAAGTCCACGCAGGGACTAAACATACAACTTACCCTCGTAGGGGTTTATGGAAAGATAGACCCGCGTAGGGGTCAATACACACAACAACAAACATACATACATAAAGGATTTACTGATCCTTCTTACTCTTTCCCTTGATTAAGTTCGTCAAGGTCTTGAACATTCCCTGGTTGCGCCGTCGATCTTCCCGTGCCTCATGTCGCACCTCTCTAATACTTTGCAGGATCTCCTGATGCAGTGGTGGCGACATTTGTAGAGACGGCGGGGGTTGTTGGTAAAACGGGGGTTGTGTAGGCATCTGGTACCCCTGGACTGGGTACCCTACTCCCCAAGGACCCCCATACGGTCCATCAGGGTTAAGAGCGTTGTAATTAGCAGCTACCAGGTATGGGTCGGCTTCAGCGTAACCGGGGTTAGTGTGGGTCGGTAGCTCAAACGGGTTATACATCGAAGGACCCGTGTATGATGGTATCTGATTATCGAAACCCATTGGTGGCGGTTGCTGCGCGAAGGGGTTTGATGGTCCACCCATTTGTGGATCTTCTGGAAGCGGCTGATAATTTCTGCCACTTGATTGTAGAGGAGAGCTGAAATGAAACTCTTCTCTTCGTGTGGACATCCGGGCTCCGGTTCTCCTATGTCTTTGCGGTTGCGGAGGCGCCGGTTGAACTGGTGGCGGAGGAGGTGGTGGCGTAACTGCCACAAACTGGTGATTCCCAGAGGAATCTTGATGATGCTGCTGCTGCTCATGAGGCGAAGAATGGTGTGAAGGCGTATAGTACCATTCGTGCTGAGTAAAGATAGCCTGGAAACTATCTGGACCACTATAGGGTGGCCCGTGATAAATGGAACTATCCGAGACCTCGATTGGGTGGTTGGGAGTTCCTGATGCGGGCTCTTCGGGGTCGTCTTCCTCGTCCATATCATTTCCTCCAGAAAAATGGTCCTCCGGCCCCAATGGGTTAAAACCCACTGGTTCCTGTATATAATCTGCCGGGTTAAACCGGCCTCGGAAGAATGGAGTGGGGTCTCCAAAAGAGCGGTGCGACATTGATCGCTGTAATGGTATGTGCGAACGGTGCGAGTCTCCAGGCTCATTTTCCGAGTGTGGCCCGTAGGAGTCCTGGGCGGGAGTCGTCGAGCTGTTCGAAGTCGACCGTCTTGCCGGTTGAAAGAGACCTCTCTGGTTTCGCCGAGTACCGTCACTCTCAGCGGGGATAGGAGCTTGTGTATTGGATGGTCCAGCTTCATGGTCGTTGGGGGCGGATACTGGCCCCTTTCCACGTCCTCTTGTTCTCAAAAATCTTGGCGGCATTTTGTTATTCCTGTCAATAAAGCATGAGATAACAAATAACAAAATATAAAATTTTAAAGGACAAAACAAAAACCCGAAAAGGTGGAATTTGTCCTATGTTATAAGTCTAGACTCGAAGGTTCAGATATGTGCAATTGTGTAACTGAGATTAAACACAAAAGGCTAGTGTTTAATTCACTCAGCTTTGGCTCTGATACCAACCTGTCACACCCCAATTTCCACGTGTCACCGGTGGGCCCGGTGGGGGAGTATCGTGACGTGGTTGGCAACGTAATAGTCAAACAACACAATATAATAATGCACAGCGGAAGCAAATTTAAATAAGATACAACCGAATTTATTATTGTAAACAAAGTCACAATTATCCGGTGTTTATCCACAGTAGGATCGAATAATAAAAATATTGTTTATGGTTCAACAGACATCGGCATCTTAAGTTTGCGAGACTTCTAGTGATGCTTAGGAGACTTCCAGCCTATTTCGCCTAGTACCTGCATTTAATCTTTTTGGGAAAATACGTCAGTTTACACTGGTAAATACATTCAACTGACTCATTTTATAAAATGATTGAAAATTGGTTTGGATGCACATGGCATAAACATTTTGTTTAACTTGGGAGAATTATTTTGATATATAATAATCTTGTTAACGAATTACGTGTTACTTATGCGTTCAGTAGCCCGGACGTATCCGGGTTAAAGATCAATAGACACACCACTGTAAGTGAGTTATACACGGGAGTACGCCTACACCCCGTGCTCAGGTCGTGGCAATCTCGTAAGATAATGCCGAGGATATCCGGGACATGGTCATTAACCCCCCAAAGGCTGTAAAGTAAACACATCTGTTTAAAACGAGCCGATCAAATTATTCAATTAACCACTAAGCGTGGAAGATTTGATGCTCGATCAAGCGGTACGCTATGTACCGTAACCCAAGCCCGTATAGGGAAAATAAGTTAAAAGTATTTACCTTGATGCAAAGTATAGTCACAATAATCAAATAGCAGGTAGCTTTTACTGTTTCTCCTAATCTGGAACGAAGGTTAAATATAATCTATTAGAATCCTAGCGGTTCTTAATTAAGCTTAGGCTTAGACCGGCTAGTTTCAAAGATACGGTTCGTACGCACGATTAAGCGAAGACCGGATAGAATGTGATTTAGACCCGACAAGTTCAGAGACTTGTTTAATATGGGTTTATTATTCACATTCTGGATTTTGAGATAAAACCGTTAAGGTTTGACCCGTTTCGGTTATTTATACGTAAACTAGTTACATAACCGAACCGAACGCGATTAACGCGTAACGGTTAATCTAGAGAGTCCGGGACAGGTTACTAATGTTGATATGCTTTATATATGTTGTGATATCATTAAGATATCTTCCATTATGCCCAAAACGAGATTAATTGCCAACTAAGCCCCGTAGGGGTATTTTGGTCATTTTGAAGGTTATAAAAGAGTTTTAACGTAGGTCTGAATTCGGGACTGATGTAATCTGTAAAAATACACATTTTACTAAGTTACATCAGTAGGCAATGAGTCTTGTATGTTTATAAAGGTTTTAACTCGTACTTTTCGCTTAAAACGTGTAATTAACGGTTTTAAGCGATTTTCGGGTTTAGATACAACATCTGAGTTTTTAATCAGTTTTTATAGTTCAAAATATTCTATTTATTATTTTGAATCAGTAGCAAAAAGCCTTGCTTCATTTGGATATGTAAAACTCATTTTATGCGTTAAAAAGTTTAATTCGGTAATTACTGAATCAATGCACTAACCCTTTATAAACTCAGCCTAAAAGTCATTAAAAATATTTATAAATCCTAAAATATTATTTAACATCGGTAGGTATAAAGCTTGATACCAAAAATCGGGTTTAGGTGGGCTATGCGCTAATTATGCCGTTTAATTACTTAAAAGCTCGTTAAACACGATAATGCGCATAAATCACAATCTAGACCTCGGATTGATGTAGGATTTTACGGACATGCTTATTATTCAGTAGCCAAGGTCCTTGGCCACTCACATTGTCAAAAATCTCGTTTTAAGTTCGAAAGGGCATTTTGGTCAACTTCTAAGCATTTAACGGAACGCGTAAACGAACCGTGTAATCAACATTTCAACTCAGAGGTTTGTTCTAACATGTAACCAAGTCTTAATGGAACTTTAAGGCACTATCAAATCATACTAAAACGGGTCAGAACTGAAGTCAACGCAAAAGTCAAAGCTTTGCGTTCTTCGGTTCCGAACCGAGGTTTAAACCGAAAGTTGACGAACCAAACAAGCCTAGACAAGTTCTTAAACTTATTATCAAGTTATTTATGTGTCAAAACAGATTACACGTTACCCGGATTGATAATTACGCGTTTATTTGTAAAATGAAGTTCTGTTGACTTTTTCGGTTCTTGTTTGACTCGACAAACGAATACGTTATGATTTGAATCAGCAGGAACCCTTTCAAGGGTTTAATACTCATATAAATACCTACTTAGCGCTACCTTAATTTCGACGTATGGCTAAACCATCGTCTACTTATCGCTAAGTCAAACTCAGTTTGACTTTTAAGCTAATTATGCTAAGTAATTGACTAAGGAAAGATTAGAGCACTTACAAGGTGATTAAGGATGATTGGAAAGGCTCTTGATCAGTTTGCAAGCTCCCCAAATACTCAGAATGCTTGAATATGATGTGTGAATGAAAGTTGCATTTGAAGGTCCTTTATATAGTGGGTTTACACACCACAATCAATTGACACAAGAGTCTATACCCTTCCACAATTGTTCAACACATGTCTTCTAGTGCCTAGGGGAGTCTAAGGTTCATGCACATGCAAGAAAAACCGAAGAAACAAGTCACAATCGCGACATACAGGCTGCTGCCTGTTTTTCTGCTTCTGGGCACAGCTAGCGCACCGTTACGCTACACATGTAGCGGTGCGCTAGCCCGCTACTTTGGGCTTTCTGACTCATCAATGGTAGCGCACCGTTACGCTACGTATGTAGCGGTGCGCTAGCCCCTTCCTGAGACAAAATTGTTGTCGTTTGTTGAAGATACGAAAAGGTAACAACTTGCACGACTTTTGGGACATCAATGATCGACTTTGGGACTTATTTTATCAGTAGAAGACCTCCAATAAGTGTCTAATACTGTAACATACCCTACCACCATCCATTATTTCTCTTGATTGCATATACAAGACCCGTAAATGACGGTTTATCATTCATTTCATCATGGGATCACATCATGCATTTGACTTTTCCTTTCTTGACAATAATTCTGTGCATAGAGGGCATAAAAGATGTGTATTGCATTTAATTGGGTCTTGGGATTTAAAAATTTAGGTCGTTCAGAGGTAACAGTTTAACATGACGCCACTTTAAATCCTACCGAATCATCTTTATTAAAATCCGAGTTTACAACGCGTTTTGTCTGACATGACACGTGTCGTTTTATTATTGAACCCGAAATTTTCGAGGTGTTACAAGTCAAAGCCGATTGCATGTGGGATATGCAAATCCAAAGAACATAAGACGTTAGACTGCAAGAAGATAAAGGATGCGACGTGCTATAATTGTAATAAGAAGGGGCATATTAAGACAAACTGCCCAAAGTATGCCAAGAAACCTGAGGAAGTCAAGAAGACCAATGCTAGGGTCTTCTAAATAAATGCACGGGAAGCAGTTCAGGATGATAATGTGATAACAGGTACCTTCCTTATTATTGATGTTTATGCAAGGGTATTATTTGATTCAGGTGCAGATAAGTCATTTGTTGATGATAAGTTTTGTAAATTGCTAAATTTGCCTGTTAAAACCCTAAGCATAAAGTACGAAGTAGAATTAGCCGATGGTACCATAGAAACTGCCTCAACTGTGTTAGATGGATGTTTTATATCCATTAGGAACCACTCCTTTCCGTTATCCTTACTTCCTTTGAAATTAGCTGGTTTTGACATAGTGATAGGCATGGATTGGTTATCTCATAACCAAGCCCAGATTGTTTGTGACAAGAAACAAGTGGTGATCAAGACTCCGTTTGGTGAGCCACTAACCATACAGGGAGACACTCAGTATGGGTTTCCTAAGAAAGTGTCTATGCTTAAGGCGTCAAGGTGTTTGAAGAAGGGTTGTGTCATTTACATGGCACATGTGACTATTGATGAACCGAAGCCCAAGATTGAAGACATCCCTGCCATTTCTGAATATCCAGAAGTATTCCCTGAAGAACTACTTGGTTTACCACCAGATAGGCAAGTAGAGTTCAGAATTGACATTATTCCTGGAGCGGCACCTGTTGCAGGAGCACCTTACAGGTTAGCACCAACTGAGATGAAAGAGTTGAGAACTCAACTGGATGATTTATTGGCAAAAGGTTTTATTAGACCTAGTTCATCTCCTTGGGGAGCACGGATCCTATTTGTAAAGAAGAAGAATGGATCGATGCGTCTATGCATTGATTATCACGAGCTTAACAAGGTCACAATCAAGAATAGATATCCATTGCCCAGGATCGACGATCTGTTCGATCAATTGCAAGGGGTGAGTTACTTCTCCAAGATCGATTTGAGGTCAGGCTACCATCAACTGAAGGTTAGAGATGAAGATGTACATAAGACTGCCTTTAGAACTCGTTATGGTCACTACGAGTACCTAGTAATGCCTTTCGGGTTCACTAATGCACCAGCAGCGTTCATGGATCTCATGAACCGCGTCTGCAAGCCATACTTAGACAAATTTGTTATCGCCTTCATTGATGACATTCTTATTTATTCAAAGAATCAAGCTGACCATGAGAAGCACCTTCATTGTATTCTTAAACTCCTTCAGCGTGAGAAACTCTATGCCAAGTTTTCAAAATGTGAGTTTTGGCTTCGTGAAGTCTAGTTCCTTGGACATGTGGTTAGTGAGCGTGGTATCCAGGTTGATCCCGCTAAGATTGAAGCTATCATGAATTGGAAAGAACCAAAGACGCGGACAGAGATTCGCAGCTTCTTGGGTATGGCAGGATATTATAGGCGTTTTATTGAAAATTTCTCAAGAATTGCAGCACCCCTAACTTCACTGACTCACAAGAATATCAAATTTGACTGGGGTCCTAAGCAGCAAGAATCCTTTGATATACTTATGTAGAAGCTGAGCAATGCACCTGTGTTGACATTACCTGAAGGGATTGAAGAATTTGTGGTTTACTGCGACACATCACACACTGGCATGGGATGTGTGCTAATGTAGAAAGGCAAGGTTATTGCCTATGCTTCTCGATAGTTAAAAGTGCACGAAAAGAATTACACCACCCATGATTTGTAATTGGGTGCCGTTGTGTTTGCACTAAAACTGTGGAGGCATTATTTATATGGTACCAAGTGTGTGATCTATTCTGATCACAAGAGCCTTCAACATCTGTTTAATCAGAAGGACTTAAACATGAGACAGCGTCGATGGATGGAGACTCTGAATGACTATGATTGTGAAATTCGATATCATCCAGGCAAGGCGAATGTAGTCGCCGATGCTTTGAGAAGGAAGGAAAGAGTTAAGCCAATTAGAATCAATGCCAAGAGCATTGAATTGAAGAACAGTTTGAATGAAAGGTTGTTAGCCACTCAGAAGGAAGCTATATTAGAAGCTAACTATCCTAATGAAAAGTTGGGAGTCACTGCAAAACATTTATCATATGGCAAGGATGGAATCCTAAGATTGCATGGACGAATATGGGTTCCAATTTATGGAGGACTTAGGGATGTAATTCTTCAAGAAGCCCATAACTCCAAGTATTCTGTTCATCCTGGTTGTGATAAGATGTACCAGGATTTGAAGGCAAATTATTGGTGGATAGGTTTGAAGAAGTCTATAGCCACCTATGTGGCCAAATATCTGACATGTGCTCAGGTTAAGGCCGAACACCAAAAGCCGTTAGGTTTGCTGCAACAGCCTGAACTTCCCACCTGGAAGTGGGAAATGGTAACTATGGATTTCATTACTAAGTTACCAAAGACAAAGCGAGGAAATGACACTATTTGGGTTATAGTGGATAGATTGACTAAGTCAGCCCACTTCTTACCTATTAAGGAAACACACAGCTCAGATAAGTTAGCTCAGCTGTACGTGGACAAGATTGTATCTCTACAATGAGTGCCAGTGTCTATCATCTCTGATAGGGATACGAGGTATACATCGCATTTCTGGAAAAGCTTCCAGCAATCCCTAGGCACTCGATTAAATTTCAGCACTGCATATTATCCTCAGACGGATGGTCAAAGTGAACGTACTATACAGATGCTCGAGGATATGCTACGAGCTTGTGTTATTGACTTAGGAGGAAGTTGGGATGATCATCTTCCATTCATTGAAATCTCATACAACAATAGCTATCATTCCAGTATTCAAGCTGCACCTTTTGAAGCTCTGTATGGAAGAAAGTGCAGAACGCCCGTTTGTTGGGAAGAAATTGGAGATGTCCAACTAATAGGACCTGATATAGTCCTGGAGACGACAGATAAGATTGTACAGATACGAGATCGTCTCAAAGCTGCCAGGGATAGGCAGAAAAGCTACGCAGATAAAAGGCGTAAACCTCTAAAATTCGAGGTAGGTGACAAAGTATTACTTAAGGTATCACCCTGGAAAGGGGTAATGCGATTTGGCAAGAAAGACAAGTTAATCCCAAGATACATAGGACCATTCGAGATCATTGAATGTGTTGGAACTGTGGCTTACAAGTTAAACCTGCCTGAAGAGCTCAGTGGAATTCATAATGTGTTTCACATCTGCAATATGAAGAAATGCCTAGCTGATGAATCACTAGTCATACCACATACGGATGTGCATATAGATGAGAGCTTGAAATTTGTTGAAAAACCTTTGTCAATCGAGGATCGACAGGTTAAGAAACTTCGAAAGAAGCATGTACCGATTGTAAAGGTTAAATGGGATGCCCGTAGAGGTCTCGAATACACGTGGGAGGTAGAGTCCACAATGAAAGAGAAGTACCCTCATTTATTTCAGTAAATCTCGAGGTCTAGATTTCTTTTAAGGGGGTGAGGATGTAACACCTCGTAAAATCAAGACCAATATAATGAAGACATGTGTCATGAGCTTTAAACGTGAAATGGATTGAATATGAGGGACTAAAGTTGACAAACAAAGAAAGTATGTGTGTAAATGGATTCAAAGTGTCAACATTGGATAATTATACCTTTCAACAACCTTACACAATGTTTATACCCTTAAACGAATGAATTATGAATCATATGAAGCCGTTTGTTTAAGAAAGTGAAAGTTTACAAACCGCAAGGGTTAAATGTGTCAACATGTTTAATTTATACCTCTGAGTGACCTTTTAGCGAACCCGAAGCTTTGTAATGATTCATTATGCTCACTAGAATAAGTGATAAAAATTTCACAAGGTTTCGATATCGTATGAGAAAGATACGCTAACATTCGTAAGTGAGGGGTTAAAAGCGTCAACATTGAAATTCAGGACTTTTCGGTAATCGTATAACTAACCGGGGACTTAACAAAGTTTGTTTCTGACTTAGAGTCCTTAAAAGTCAAGTTGGAGGGTTAAAAGTGCAATAAAACAAGTTAAAACAACTATTAGAAGGACCGGGGACGAAATGTGCAATTGCTGAAAGTTTGTGAACCAGATCTGGGCCTCATACCGGCTGCGTAAGACTTCTATGGTCTCTTACGCGGGCCGCCTGGGAGTAACCAACATCCATAAACATGGCAGATGCCTGTTATTGCAGGTTGCACCGCCTTTCATGCATGGTATTCGATTTCAGGAGCTTGGACAACAGGTTTTCATGCATAGGGGACACTTGGATTCATCTGGGATCAATCCTAGACTTGAATGTTAAGATCTCATGCATTCTAAGTCCCTATATAAAGAGTTCTAGTTGCAACATTTTTGCATGCACTTGAAAAATCATTCAAACTGAATTTTTGGAGCTCTCTGGACCTTAAGCAAGATTCATTAAGCTTCTAAATCGTGCTAAGTACTTCAGTAAGCTTCCTTAACCTCTCTAATTCGTGTTTTATTAGTATAATGGCCTAAAGTCAAAACTGTCATAATTAAGCTTTGACTTAGTGATTAATCACTAATGGTCCAGTTATTTCTCGAATTGAAAGTAGCTATGAGTTGGTAATTATGTGGGTAATAAACCCTTAAAAGGGCACCCTCTGATTTCCATTGTAAAAAGTCAACAGAAAGCTAATTTTTGAATAAACACATAATTAACAATGTAGAAGCCATGAAACTTGTTTTATCACTTGTATAACTTGGTAATTAATGTAAGAACATGTCTAAGCATGTTCAACCCGACAATGTTGAGTTTTGGCTCGGTTCGGAACCGAAAGTCGCAAAAGTAGACCTTTGCTTTGACTTTCAGTTCTAACCCAATTTAGATTGTTTTAGAATTTCCTTAAGCTTCCATTAGGTCCATTTTCCATATTAGTATAACTCTCTGAGATTATACAACTTGGATCATAATTTATCCGATTCATTTGCATGTTTCCGTTATATGCCTAAATGTTGACCATTATGCCCTTTTGACCTTAAAACAAGATTTTTGAAAATGTGAGAGGACAAAAACCTTTGTTAATGATTCATAAAATTGTCCTAAAAATTTGACATCAGTTTGATGTCTAGATTAGGAGTTATGCTCAATATCGTAATTAAGAAGCTTTTTATTAATTAAACGACATAATTAGCATAAATCCTATCTAAACCCAAATTTTGACACCAAAATTTTTACCCAATGATGTAATATAATATTTTCGGATTTTTGAAGATTTTTATTTATTTTTAAACTGATCATATCATAGGGTTCTAGCTTTGATTCGGTAATTGTCGGTTATACCATTTTCTTGAATAAAATGAGTTTTACATAACATATTGATACCAAATCTTTTGCTACTGATTTTATATGATAAATAAAATATTTTAAGCCTTCTGTAATGATAAAAATATAAGCTTTTCTTATATAACCCGAAAATCGCTTAAAAACGACTTTTTACGCGTTTTAAACGCATAGTATGAGTTAAAACTATTTTAAACATATAAGACTTAATACCTGCTGATGTTTTAAGTAAATTATTATACTTTAATAGTAAGCAAAAGTTTTGAACTCAGATTTCTAAATTTGACCTTTAAAGCTTATGTGAAATTACCAAAATGCCCCTACGGTGCATAGTTTGGTTATAAATGATAAATTTCACATATATGCAATACTTTACTGATATGACTTGCAAAAATAAATATTTTTACTGATCATATCAGATCTAGGTCTTAGATTAATATTCAATCTCTTTTATAACCTTTAAAATGACCAAAATACCCCTACGAGGCTTAATTTGAGTTTAAATTCGTTTTGGGCATAATGGAAGGTATCTTACTGATATCACAACATATTTAAGGCATATTAACTTAAGAAAGCTGTTCATGACTCTTTTTTTTACCCGTTATGCATTTTTCGCGTTCGGTACGGTTTATGTAACTAGTTTGCATAAATTAACCGAAACGGGTCAAAACCTCATCATTTTCACTTCAAAATCCAGAATGTGTTTAGTTTACCCATATTGTACAAGTCTTTAAACTTGTCGGGTCTAAACCACATTCTAATCCGGTCTTCTCTTAAACATGCGTTCGAACCGTGTATCTTTCTTTAAAACTATCAGGTCTAAGTTTAGACTTAATTAAGACCCGTTAGGAATCCAATAGGTTATTAAAACCTTCATTCCAGATTTAGGAGCCCAGTAAAAGATATCTGCATTTGCTTGATTGTATACGGCGGGGATAAATTTTTATAATTTGCTCAGGTAAATACTTTTAACTTATTTTCCGTTATACTGGCTTGGGATACGGTATTATAATAATACCGCTTGGTCGGGGGTGTAATTGTTTGAATCGGATTGTGATTTATATAATTGCATAACTCGTTTTAATCTGTTTTGTTTGGTATATGGCTTTTGGGGGGTTAATGACCATGCCCTGGATATCCTCGGCTCATTCATTGAAATGGCCACGACTTAAGCACGGGGGGTGTAGGCATACACCTGACAGTTGCATATGTATAAATGGTAATCCACAATAAGGAATTCTCCTTGTGGGCATTATACTTGTGGTGTGTCAATTAATCTTATCCGGCTCATCTAACCGGTCCTGACAGACGGCAAACATATAAATCTGTATACAAGATTATTTTTAAAATAATTGTCCCAAGTTATAAAAGATATTTTGTGCCTCGTGCATTCAAATCAATTTTCTTAAACATTTTCAAAATGAGTCAGTTAATTGTATTTACCAGTGTAAACTGACGTATTTTCCTAAAAGGCTAAGTGCAGGTACTAGACGGAATAGGCTGGCTACTCCTAGCATCAATAAAGAGTCTTGCAAGCTTAGATGTTTATAAATCTGTTGAACAATGATCCTTTTAAATTTGATCTTCCTGTGGATTCCTTACAACCGTTTTTGTTATAATTGATATTACTTTCATTCGGTTTGTAATGTTTTTATCTTTTGTCTTCCGCTGTGTATTTAACTGTGATAAATTGTCTATGATGATATCAACTACGTCACGATACTCCCCACCGGGCCCACCGGTAATACGTGGAAATACCGGGGTGTGACATTTAATGTTATGAAGACTTGTTTTGGCGGTTTTGAAGATGTTGGTACAAGTAAAGTTGAAGACAATCATTTGAAGGGACGAAGACAATTTGGATGAAAAAAAACAGTCCCAGCCTAATTTTTCGTACGATTACTTCACAGACGAAGACAATCGTTTGAAGGGACTTTTTACGCGTTTTAAACGCATAGTATGAGTTAAAACTATTTTAAACATATAAGACTTAATACCTGCTGATGTTTTAAGTAAATTATTATACTTTAATAGTAAGCAAAAGTTTTGAACTCAGATTTCTAAATTTGACCTTTAAAGCTTATGTGAAATTACCAAAATGCCCCTACGGTGCATAGTTTGGTTATAAATGATAAATTTCACATATATGCAATACTTTACTGATATGACTTGCAAAAATAAATATTTTTACTGATCATATCAGATCTAGGTCTTAGATTAATATTCAATCTCTTTTATAACCTTTAAAATGACCAAAATACCCCTACGAGGCTTAATTTGAGTTTAAATTCGTTTTGGGCATAATGGAAGGTATCTTACTGATATCACAACATATTTAAGGCATATTAACTTAAGAAAGCTGTTCATGACTCTTTTGTTTACCCGTTATGCATTTTTCGCGTTCGGTAAGGTTTATGTAACTAGTTTGCATAAATTAACCGAAACGGGTCAAAACCTCATCATTTTCACTTCAAAATCCAGAATGTGTTTAGTTTACCCATATTGTACAAGTCTTTAAACTTGTCGGGTCTAAACCACATTCTAATCCGGTCTTCTCTTAAACATGCGTTCGAACCGTGTATCTTTCTTTAAAACTATCAGGTCTAAGTTTAGACTTAATTAAGACCCGTTAGGAATCCAATAGGTTATTAAAACCTTCATTCCAGATTTAGGAGCCCAGTAAAAGATATCTGCATTTGCTTGATTGTATACGGCGGGGATAAATTTTTATAATTTGCTCAGGTAAATACTTTTAACTTATTTTCCGTTATACTGGCTTGGGATACGATATTATAATAATACCGCTTGGTCGGGGGTGTAATTGTTTGAATCGGATTGTGATTTATATAATTGCATAACTCGTTTTAATCTGTTTTGTTTGGTATATGGCTTTTGGGGGGTTAATGACCATGCCCTGGATATCCTCGGCTCATTCATTGAAATGGCCACGACTTAAGCACGGGGGGTGTAGGCATACACCTGACAGTTGCATATGTATAAATGGTAATCCACAATAAGGAATTCTCCTTGTGGGCATTATACCTGTGGTGTGTCAATTAATCTTATCCGGCTCATCTAACCGGCCCTGACAGACGGCAAACATATAAATCTGTATACAAGATTATTTTTAAAATAATTGTCCCAAGTTATAAAAGATATTTTGTGCCTCGTGCATTCAAATCAATTTTCTTAAACATTTTCAAAATGAGTCAGTTAATTGTATTTACCAGTGTAAACTGACGTATTTTCCTAAAAGGCTAAGTGCAGGTACTAGACGGAATAGGCTGGCTACTCCTAGCATCAATAAGAGTCTTGCAAGCTTAGATGTTTATAAATCTGTTGAACAATGATCCTTTTAAATTTGATCTTCCTGTGGATTCCTTACAACCGTTTTTGTAATAATTGATATTACTTTCATTCGGTTTGTAATGTTTTTATCTTTTGTCTTCCGCTGTGTATTTAACTGTGATAAATTGTCTATGATGATATCAACTACGTCACGATACTCCCCACCGGGCCCACCGGTAATACGTGGAAATACCGGGGTTTGACATTTAATGTTATGAAGACTTGTTTTGGCGGTTTTGAAGATGTTGGTACAAGTAAAGTTGAAGACAATCATTTGAAGGGACGAAGACAATTTGGATGAAAAAAAAACAGTCCCAGCCTAATTTTTCGTACGATTACTTCACAGACGAAGACAATCGTTTGAAGGGACTTTTTTGGTGTGATGATCAAGCCAAACGTAATTACCACGTGTTTGGTGATGTGATTTCGTTTGATGCCACGTATCGTTCCAACAAGTAATATTTTATAATTCAACGTTTTCTGTTCTTTTGGCGTTTTCACTGGTTACATGCAATGGCTTTTTTCTTATCGTTTCATTTCTCATGGCGTTTTCATATGCAAATACGCTATCGTGTTTGTACCGTTCACTGGTATAGACAATCACCACTACAATGTTACATCGCGTGCTGCATTATTGGCGTCAGAAACTGCTGATATGTATATTTGGTTGTTGAGAGTTTTCTAAAGCTGTTGGTTCTCAACTAAAAGTTGTTGTCACTGACCAAGATCCAGTAATGAAGAAGGCTATTTCTGTTGTATTTGTTGACACGAGGCATCGGTTATGGATGTGGAATGGAATGTCTGAGATATTGTTTAAAATATGGCGTTTCTAAGATGAATAGTATACAATAAAATATGGCGTTTTGGGTTTGTTGTGTTTAATAGAATGCCTGAGATGTTGTTTATATAGGATGTTTTGGCGCCTGTTTTAGGTGGGATTTTATTATAATAAATGCTAGTAATTAAGTTCCGTGGTTTCAGTTACTGTTTGTTCAGCTTTATCGTTTAAAAACAAAGTTTGGCGCTTTATAATTAATGGCGTTTAGTTTAGGATGATGTGTGCTTTGTATTTTAAGGCGGGAATTTAATGGCGTTTTATTCATGAGTTTGGCGTTTTCTGTAGAGAAGTCAAAAGACCCTTTTACCCTTAATGAAGCGCGTCCACATAATAAAATTGATGTTATTTACTAAAACGCCACCGCACAATCTAGTCCATGAATTGTTTTGATCTGACGATCCATAACCGTTCTCACACTTTTCACTGTTTTCCCTAAATCCTGACCCTATATATATATATGTACTTTTATGGGCATTGGTCAAACTTCCTCCTATTATTCTTACAACACCACGGCGTCATTCTCATACTGTGTCTTCTGGATATGAAGACAATGAGTGGACGCAGAAGAGGCAACATTAACATGACTCAGGATCAGCTGACAAACCTGATAAACACCGTGGCTGCGGCTTTGGCAGCCTATCCCGGAGGTAAACATGTCATTCTAGGATGTTTAGATCCTACTCTCCTATCGTCTTATCATTCTTAAACCTGTTCGCTTCGTTTTGCGCGACAGGTCAACCTTCACCCGTTCAACCACGTGTTTGCACTTTTAAAACTTTCATGGATTGCAAAAATCTCCCTTTCAATGGCACTGAAGGAGCCATAGGACTTCTACACTGGATATAGAAGGTCGAATCTGTGTTCGTTGTGTGCGAATGTCCTGCTGCTAACTGGGTGAAGTTTGCTACTGGCACCTTGGATGGAAACGCGCTTTCCTGGTGGAAGGCACAAGTTCAGATGCTCGGATTGGCGAATGCCAATGCAACTCTGTGGAACTACTTCAAGAATCTGATCAAAGAAGAACACTGTCACAGGGATGACATTCACAAGCTCGAGAATGAGTACTACGAGTTAAAAATGGTTGGATCTGAATTCGGGACGTATACTAAGCGATCCAACGACTATGCTGCTCTATGTCCCAACATGTCACAACCTGCTTATCGAAGAATCGAGCTGTTTCTCAGCGGTCTGGTACCCGAAAAAGTCTGGTGACTTTAGCTAATCTCACCACAATCCAACAAGTTATTCATCTGGCACACCGACTCACTAATCAAGCGGTGGAGCAGGGCAAGCTGCCCAAACGAATCAGTGCTACTACTGAAACTTCTGGTGATAAGAAGCGTAAATGGGATGGTAGCCAGGGTAGAGATGCTAACCCCACTCAAGCCCTAACTCAGCAAAGGAAGTTTGAAAACAATAAGGGTCCGCAGCAACAGGGTGGTTACCAAGGAAACCGACCCAAGTGCAACAAGTGTAACCGAAATCACAACGGGTCGTGTGAAAAGAACCGCAGTCAGAGATGCAACAAATTGGGGCATGAGGCTAAAGACTATAGAAGCCCATACCCAGCGAGGCAAAACCAGCCACAACAACAATAACAGCAGCAGCAACCGCAACAATAGGGAAACAACCGTGGATGCTACCAGTGCGGAGGAATAGGGCACATGAGGAAGAATTGCCCCAGCTGAACCAAAACCGTAACAACAACAATCAAGGCACTGGAAACAACAACAACAACAACAACAATGGCGACAACGGAGCAAGGGGGAGAGCCTTTGTGATAGGCGCTAGTGAAGCAAGGAATGATCCCAATGTTGTAGCGGGTAAGTTCCTACTTGATGATCATTATGTTTCTGTACTATTTGATTCTGGAGCCGATGCTAGTTATGTATCCATACGTATTAGTAAGATACTTAAGCCTACGCCAACTCCGTTAAACACTAAGCACGCCATCAAATTAGCTAATGGTAGAAACATCGAGGAATCACACGTTATCAACAATTGTAAACTCGTACTATCTGGTCAAACCTTCCTCATAAATCTCTTTCCCATCATTCTTGGAAGCTTCGACGTTGTCATTGGAATGGATTGGTTATCCAAACATTGAGCTGAAATACTCTGTCAAGAGAAAGTTGTTCGTATTCCTCGTTCTTTTGGCGAACCTCTTATTGTTCAAGGCGATAAAAGTGGTGCAGTCACAGGAATCATCTCGTTCTTAAAAACCCAGAAGTGTTTACAAAAGGGGCATACCGCTATTCTAGCACTCGTCACTGACACCCAAGAGAAAGAAAGGAAGATTGAAGATTTTCCTATCGTATGCGACTTTCCCGAGGTATTCCCTGAGGAGTTACCTGGTCTCCCACCGCACCGTCAAGTTGAATTTCAGATCAAACTAACTCCTGGAGCGGCACCCATAGCTCGTGCACCTTATCGACTAGCCCCAGCTGAACTTGAGGAGCTATCTACGCAATTGCAGGAACTAACGGATAAAGGTTTTATTCGTCCTAGCTCATCACCCTGGGGAGCTCCTGTACTATTCGTTAAAAAGAAGGACGAAACTTTTCGCATGTGCATCGATTATCGAGAGCTGAACAAAGTAACTATAAAGAACCGTTACCCACTCCCACGCATCGACGATTTATTCGACCAGCTTCAAGGATCAAGTTTCTATTCGAAAATCGATCTACGATCAGTTTATCATCAGTTGAGAGTCTGCGACGAGGACATCTCCACAACAGCCTTCAGAACTCGTTATGTTCATTCCGAATTCCTTGTTATGCCTTTTGGGATGACGAACGCACCTGCAGTTTTCATAGATCTCATGAACCGAGTATGCAAACCTTATCTTGACAAATTCGCAATCGTATTCATCGACGACATTTTGATCTACACGAAGAATTAAGAGGAACATGAGCACCATCTACGTCTTATTCTAAAACTTATACGAAACGAAAAAATCTATGCCAAGTTTTCGAAATGCGACTTCTGGCTTTGTGACATTTCGTTGGGCACGTGGTCAATAAAGCTGGGATTCACGTCGATCCAGCTAAGATTGACTCCATCAAGAACTGGCCTACGCTTAAGACTCCAACTGAAATCCATCAATTATTGGGACTGGCAGGATGCTATCGTAGATTCATTGAGAGATTTTCAAAGATTGCTCAACCCCTCACGACTCTAACCCAAAAGGGTATCGCTTACAAGTGGAATGATGCTCAGGAGTCCGCGTTTCAGAAACTAAAGGAGAAACTCTGTAGTGCTCCTATTCTTTCAGTACCCGAGGGCACTGACGACTTCGTCGTCTACTATGACGCATCTATATAGGGACTCGGTTACGTGCTGATGCAACGCGAGAAAGTTATCGCTTACGCCTCTTGATAACTCAAGATCCACGAATGGAATTACACAACGCACGACTTGGAACTAGGAGCGGTAGTTTTCGCACTCAAGATTTAGAGACATTACTTGTATGGTACCAAGTGCACGATTTAAACCGATCACAAGAGTCTCCAGCATATATTGGATCGGAAAGAGTTGAACATGCGGTAACGCCGATGGGTCGAACTCTTAAACGACTACGAGTGCGCAATTAGGTATCATCCGGGCAAGGCAAACCTCCCTAGCCAGATCCAAAATGCTTAAGTCGAAGCATTGAAAATGAAGAACCTTCTAGCTGAGTCCATGCGAGGCATGGAAAAGCAGCTCGAACTCAAGGACAACAGCATACGCAATTTCATGAAACATATCTGGGTTCCATCTTAGGGAAATCTCCGAGAGCTTGTGATGGACGAAGCACAGAAATCTCGCTACTCGATACATCCCGGTACGGATAAGATGTATCACGATCTCAAGACTTTGTACTGGTGGCCTAACATGAAAGCTATTATCGCTAAGTACGTTAGCAAATTCTTGACTTGTGCTAGAGTCAAGATCGAATACCAAAAGTCGTCAGGATTACTGCAGCAACCAGAGTTGCCAACATGGAAATGGGAACATATTTCCATGGATTTCGTAACCGGCTTACCAAGGTCACAAAGCGGAAACGATACCATTTGGGTGATCGTCTATCGTTTAACAAAGTCTGCTCATTTTCTCGCGATCAAAGAAACCGAGAAGTTTTCGAAACTTGCAGCCATCTACTTGAAGGAAGTAGTTGCGAGGCACAGCGTGCCTACTTCTATCATCTCTGACCGAGACCCACGTTTTACATCCGAATTGTGGCAGGCTATGCACAAATCTTTTGGCTCACAGTTAGACATCAACACCGCTTATCATCCGCAGACGGATGGTCAGACTGAGCGTACCATCCAAACACTTGAAGACATGCAGCAAGCATGTGTTATTGATTTCGGAAATGGGTGGGAACGACACATACCTCTAGTAGAATTCTCTTACAACAACGGCTACCACACTAGCATTCAGGCAGCACCATTTGAGGCATTGTACGGTTGTAAATGTCGGTCACCTTTGTGTTGTGAAGAAGTTGGCAAAAGCCACATTACCAGCCCGAATCTTGTACTTGACACGACTGAAAAGATTGCCCAGATCAGACAACGAATGGCGGCGGCTCGAGACCGTCAGAAAAGCTACGCTGATAGGCGTAGGAAACCTCTAGAATTCCAGGCCGGGGACCGGGTTCTACTGAAAGTTTCACCTTGGAAAGGTGTGGTGCGCTTTGGCAAAAGGGGCAAGCTTAATCCGCGATATGTTGGACCTTTTGAAATTACCGAGAGAATCGGTAAGGTAGCATACAGATTGAATCTGCCTGAAGAGCTGAGTGCGGCACATAACGTTTTTCACGTATCGAATCTTAAGAAGTGTCGGTCAGATGAAACTCTTATCGTTCCTTTTAAGGAACTCACGATGGATGACCAGTTAAGCTCCGTTGAGGAACCAGTTGAGATAATGGATCGAGAGATCAAAACCCTCAAATGCAGCAAGATACCTATCGTTCGAGTTCATTGGAACTCGCGCCGTGGCCCAGAGTTTACCTGGGAACAGGAAGACCAGATGATGCGCAGGTATCCCCAGTTGTTTGCAAACAATACTTCTAGCACTGAGCCTACAGCTGAATTTTGGGATGAAATTCCAAACTAACAGGGGGATGATGTGACACTCCGTGAATACATTTTAACACACTAGCTTGTCAGTGGCTGCGCTCTAAATTTCGGGACGAAATTTCTTTAAACTTGGGGATAATGTGACACTTCGGGTTTTCTTGTATGCTCTTCTTTATGTGTAAGTAAGAGAGTTTAAAAACAAGGATTATTATTGGATTAAATGTGGATTTTGTGTGATTATGTGATTAATGTGGTGAGTAATATTATATATATATATATATATATATATATATATATATATATATAGGATGAGGATCATTGCAGAACACTAACTATTGCGAGAACAAAAAGAACAACTCTAAAACACTAAATTTTGGGATTAAATTTCATGTTTTTTTTAATTTATGTTTTTTACGTTCATATGTGTATTATATATACATAAAAAACCATATTTTTTTTACCTACACGTAGCTTACATAAATGTTGGTAATTTAACCTACACATAATCTACATATGTGTAGGTTATACAAAAAGTGAAAATTTTTCATATTTTGTTTTAAATTCTAGTGTAAGAAACAATAAATCTAGCATTTGCAACATCTTCATTTACTTTTTAGGTTTTTAGGATTGCAAAAAATAGGTGATTCATTGTGTTCTGCCTGTTCTCGTAATATTGTATGTTCTGCATAGAACATTCCCCTATATATATCCAACCGCACAAAACTCCATTACCCGTACACTCACTCACCTCTGCACACCTCCTTAACCTTTCAAGCTGGGCCGCACACATCTAAACAGGCCCAAGTATTGGTCCACAGCCCATTTAATGTACCGCACACTCTAAGGCGGTGGAAAATATGAGTGTGTGACACCTCTTACCCGTATAAAAAGGAAAGGTGTGCAACCCTAGGGGATTCTTGACGGCTGAAGATTCCCTTTTTCAGCAATCCCAAGAACATTCTTCTCTCTCTCTTCACCAATCTTCTCTTTCTCTCTCTAAAAACCCTAAAGAAAAACACATCAATCCTTCCCCTTTTGCTTGGATCTTGACGGCAATCATCACATCCAGAAGTAATCAGCACTTGTCTACCTTGGAAGCTTTGTTCTATAATCATTCCCATCTATTCTTGAACCGTACACTACTCGGTTAGTACACCACCATTGTTTGATGAAATTGTATGATAAAGGTATCTACTTGATTTAGAATTTGAATGATGAATGACATTCCTCATGGTAGTATGATGACTTATTTGATACGAGTATGACTTACGGACGAAAATAATATTCGTGAATCAAAAATTGTGATTTATAATCATTTTTGTGTAGATGTTTCTGTGTAGGATCCATGTATGCTATGCTAGAGATTAACTAGAGTCATGTGAAAATAAAGTATAGGTGTGGTCATGGTCGTAAAACAAGGTTTTCAACGCCGAGTACTCCCCGAGTAGTCGCTACAAGGTAGGATGCCGAGGCGACTTTCTTTGACGCCGCCTAATTACTCGGAATCGGTCAAACGCGGTCAACCTCGGCCAAAATCGTATCTAGTAGGTCAACTCGGGTCAAGTTTGACTTAAAAAATAAAACATAATTTCTATGCCTATCGTATTAAAGAATGAATATTATTTTCATGTATTTTGTTATAGATATTAGTAAATTTATGTTATTTGACATATATTTAATTTCCAAAAACTAATTTCTTTATAATTTAACATGTCCGAGTACTCCCCGAGTACTCTCCGCCTAGGCCGAGTACTCTCAACTCCCCGGTCGACCGACTAGGGAGCGCCTAGCGACTTTTCCAACCATGGGTGTGGTTGTAGAAATGAAGAAACTGTGGTGATTTTTATGAACGTTTAAGGAGGTTTTGTTGAAATATGAGTTCAATAAATAAAGGGATGTCTTCATGCATATTCTTAGAGTAGAAGTCTAAAACCATGATTTTTGATGTTAAAAAAATTAGGGTAATTAGCAAGATGAATGTTGAAGAATAGGATGACTTGTGTTTGAATCTATGTGCGAATGTATGCCAAAAACGTGAAGATGTAAAAGATATGTGGTGTGCGTTAAGCGTGATATGATTTTGTGAATATTTTAAGATCGTTTTACGCATTAGTCATGTTTTAAATTTATAAAACACGATATTGTACTAACACTAAACACACACTAGGGCAAGTGCACCCATCGCGAGCATAGTATAGTGTTGGAAAGATACCGAGGTCGTCCAAGAACACAAGAGCTTTTAATACCGGTTTATCGTCAACGTCTAATCGATCCAAATTTTTGATAAAGGTTTTTAAACATGAAAATAAATCTAAAAAATAAAAGATAAATAAAATGAAAAACAAATAGACAAGATAGAATCACTTGGATCCAACTCCTCTTAAATGTACCCTTTGATGATTTTCGCACTTTCGGACTTTTTAAGAGATTATCTTAGTTATAGTAGTAGGTCACTCTTTTGAAGGTGACGTTACCCTCAACCCAGTGGTTTGAGTCAGCAGGGATACAATCCCAAAGGGTCAGAATATTGAAAGATAATTAAATAAGTTATTAATGCGAAAAGTGGTAGGCTCCTCTTTTGAAGGTGACGTTAACCTCGGCTAAGTGGTTTGAGTCAGCAATGATACAATCCAAAGAAGCCAGTTTAATGTTTTAATAGTAGTTTACATATGAGGGGTTCAAGCTATTCACACCCCCGCCATCCAATACCTTTAGGGCATTGAAGGAGGTCCTAGTAAGCTTGAACCATGTCCTCGCAGGATCTATACACTGAACGAGACAAGAACTTTACCAAACCACCCTTCTAACCCCCTTCCAAGTAGTTAACGCGCTTTATATAGAACGTAAAGACACGAATGAGCAAATCAATTACATCATGAAGAAATGGTTAGGAAAATTCACTTTCAACATAAGAAACTAGTTATTACAGTCATTAATACATACCCAATTAAAAAGTGCCGAAAGACTAAAAATCAAAAGTAATACATTAAAGACTTGTCTTCACCAAGTGATGTAAGAGATTAGCCAAGCGTGGCCATTGATTGACAAGAACTCTTACGATCAATCTTGGATCCTAAGACTACTACGCACTCTAAAGATGGATGATGGTGGTGGGCGTTAGTGTTGTAGTGGTGGTGGAGTGGTAGCAAAGTGGGAGAGAAGTGGTTTGCCAAGAGATGCCTTTGAAGTGAACCAAACTCCCCTGTTTATAGCCAGAACAGTACCCCAGCCACGGCCCCGTGTCCATTGGGCACGGCCCGTGGCCGGCTCTTTCTCTTCCTTCATTAAATTCAACTATCAGCAGAGGGCCCCACACGACCCCGTGGCATTTGGACACGTCCCCGTGGTCAACTCTTCGCTATACTATCAAGATTATGTAAATATAAGAGTTGACCACGCCCCATGGTGAGCTGGGCACGACCCCGTGGTGGGTGTAGAAGCTTCTGCAGGCTTTGTCTTGATGTGTGAGGTCTGACCACGGCCCATGCCTGGCTGGGCACGGCCCCCGTGGTCAGCTTCTGTTTTCTTGTTTTTGTTTTGGGAGATGCTGCCGAGGGGTTGGGCATGTCACGTTATTCCTTCTTCTTGTATTTATGTTGGTTTTTAGCTGCTTATTTGTTCCTTTTGTTCTTTTAAGCTCATTTGGTCCTGTAAATTCAAAAGGAAGAAAGAAATGTGCTTTTTCCAACATTACTACAAAAAAAGGGTTGGTTTATGCCTCTATTGATGTAACTTATATGTTGCATTTTGTACACGTCAAATACCCCCACACTTGAATCTTTGCTTGTACTCAAGCAAAACTTTTTAAATGTGGCTTACACACCCAAATGGAATAGGTAGAGAAGAAGTTTTGTGGCTTATCTTGAGTGTCGGGAATCCAAGATCTTTATTAAATTTTGTTTTTATTTTATTTACAATCCTATTCGTCATGATTTATTTAGAACAACTTGATAAGAAAAATTATTTATTTGGGCATCACATGTCTCTTTAAAATTCTATTTATTTATATACAAGTTCACATACCTCATGGGAGATCACTCAACACTCGGCCGATGGTGTATTTTTGTGAAACACTCGATTCTGGCATGGGACTTACTTCTACCATATGCTTGTCAAGCGATCAAACCTCCTCCTTTTTAACTATAAACCTTTGTAAATATCAAGAGGACATTGGAAAGGGTTAGGCTTGGGCTAAGGGTATGTGGTTTTTGGGTTAGTAGTTAGTGAAAGTGGCGAAAAGCGTAAAAGCACCGGCTGTTATAAACTTTTTTGTTTTTGTGACATTTATTCAAGCTAAGCATATTCAAACAAGATTTTTGAGGAACTTGTTTGGTAATTGCAAAATTCTCAATTTTTTTTCATGTCAAAAGATAACCGAGCTTTTTTTACTAAAACAAATGGGTTTGAAAGGAAAAAGGTTTTAGTGGGTAATCAGTGTTTGTTTTTCAGGTTTTTGAAACGAAAAGTTTTAGGCTCAAAGGGGTTAACTAGGGGGATTTTAGGTAGTGATGTAAAAAGGATGAAAACAATGGTTTCGAAAGAAAAATGTTAGTCCTAGTGCCTCCATCATTTACTTACTTGGGTTCAAGTTGGTAAGGACCAGGAATGTATCGTCTTGGCAAGTTTTAGAGTCGTAAGAACCAAGCTACTATTCACACAAGAAACGAAAATGAGCATTTAGTTTAAAGATGTATGCATGTATGCTCAATAAAGGCTCAAAAATCACTTATTGTGGGAATTAGTTTATAGTGTGAACAAGTATATATAATCAAATTTTAAAAATATTTGTCATGCCTTTTTATAATTTTTCTTATTTGGTTCTTTTTTATCACGACGCCATCGGTTGTAAATTTGTAAAGACATCACCTTTTTAGAACTTGTTGCTCCTAAATTAAACCAAGACAAGTAAAAAAATGAAAAATTTTGAAAAGATTTGGGGTGATTAGCGGTTCTAATACGAGTTTTGTGTAAGGCTTGTTATTAGGACTTGCAAGATTCAAGGTTTTAGCTTCCCCCCACAATTAAATTATACATTGTGCTCAATGTGTCCAAAAATAAGTTTTTAGGTTGATTCGAATGTGTAAAAGCGTGTTTAAAAACAAGGTTTTATGTTACTGGGCACCTGGCCATGAGCCCGTGTGGTCCGGCCATGGCGCCGTGGTCAGAGTGCCAGTATAAAAAATGAACAGAAGGTTCACCATGGGGCGTGTCCACTGGGCATGGCCCGTGGTCAGTTACCTGACCAGTTGCTGTTTTTCTGCAGAGTCTGGGCATGAGGCATGTTGGGTTAGGCACGGCCACGTGCTGCACATACTGGGAAGCTGAAAAAGTTGTCGGAAGGCACTGTTTACGTGCATGGGGTGCAGTTTTAACATCCCTTTGGCAGTTTTCATCTTTTCTCGTTTGTTAAGCCATTATATAAGATCCAAACACCACACAATAACTTAAACCATCATATATTAGAGTGCGAGATACAAACGGTCCTAAAAATTAAAAATTACAAAAGTCCTAGAATTAGATAGATAGGTTCTAATATGCATGAGATTTAAACCATATTGAAGTTCTACCCTAGATGTTTACATGTTAAAAACAACAAAAACCCGAAAATGATCTTTCGGTGAATAAGGGCACTAAGAACTTCAATCTGGAGGGTGTACCCCTCAAAAGTCATTGAGCATTTCCTCGATCTCCCTGGGGAGGAAAAGGAAGGGCTCATCTTCCGTATTTTCATTCGGGGGAGGTGCGACAACCACCAGAACCTCATGCAATGCGTCTAGAGGAGGTTCCGGAGGAAGGTCATCTCATCCGGTTGGGTTAACAACTTCTTGTGCAAGGTTCCAATCCTCTTGTGGGAAGATTGGTTCCATGGGTGGCATAGCAAGAATGTTCAACCTTTGGTGCAAAAGGTTGATTTCTTGGAAGCTATTCTCTAGTCCCACCGTCAAGTAGTTGATACGGTCGATGAAGATCTCCTCCACCGATGTCATTTCGTCGACGGCTTCCCTCAATGCATACACATAGCGGACAAGGGTAGCTTCGATTGATGGTCTTCTTCCTCTTCGACTGTTTCTTGAGTTGGTTGATGATGTTTCACTGTTTTAGCTCGACATACTAAGAAAACAAGATGAAAATCTCAAAAGGATGAAGATTAAACTCCTGGCCACGGCCCCGTGCCTGCTGGGCACGACCCCGTGGTGACACATCTGCAAGATTTTTGAACCTAGAAACTCATTGTTTTAATTTTTTTTCTGTGTTTTAAAACATTTTTGAACATAAATAACTCAAAACAGTGTTGTAAAGCTTATGTTTATTAAGACTTCTTGGTTAAAAATCTTGCAATTACTTAGATAAAGCTTGAAGTTATGAAGCTTCAAGCTTTAATGGAGGTGTGAGAGCTTTGGAGAAGAAGGAAATTGACAAATGTGGCAAAGACAAAATGGTTTGAGTGAAAACTTTTTAAGATTATACCTTTTTGGGTATGTGTGCAAATCAGGACAGATCTTTGTCTTTGAAATGGGTCCAAACTTGCTGCCCCAAAGCTGACTTTATAGAAAGTGACTGCACACTGACCACGGCCCCGTGTTGGCTGGACATGGCCTCGTGGTTAGAGATGGGTCAGACAATTTTATCCGTATTGTGAGCACGGGGCGTGGTGGCCTGAACATGACCCCGTGGTGAGTTTTCCGGTGGGCACGGGGGGTGTCAACTGAGCACGGCCCGTGGCTAGAGTTTTATGAAGTGACTTCTATATTATTTTTAAGGTTTTTATTCGGATTGGGTGGTTCCTTGCTGGAGGGAACAACACCGAAGTGCCTAAGGTACCTCAATTGTTCTTGTGTTATGCAAGAACACAAGAGGTTATCGGAAAGGGTAAAACCTAAACTACTTACCGGTGGGCTGAACCAACCTTTATTCCCCTTATCCGGGCTCTTGTTAAAGAAGGTATATGTCGAATAGCTCAGGTCTATGAGCGCATCGGTGGGGGCCGATGGAGAGTCCTTCATGGCACAATCGACATAAGGACGACTATCGCTAATGCGTTACAAGAGGTTGAGGTAGTTTTGGTGTCGTCGATGTTGATAGATTCCGAATGTGGTCCCAACATTTCTCCTTGATTTTTGTCTTGTGATGAATACCTCATTTTCACCATAAGCTCTATTTCCTTTAATTTTCGGAGAATTCTTTCTTCCATTTGACATAATTCATTGGAGGTTATGTCGGTTGGAAGAGATGGTTGAAGGTATTCGGGCGGGTAATAGTGATCGTTTTTACTTTCGCCCATCTTAAGGTGATTATTACAGGAAAACGATGGGTCTACTAGGTAATGGGGATCGAATTTTAGAATGTAACATTCTAAATCTTGATGAAATCCACCACATAGTTGACACTACTCACCGTAAGAGTGGCGAAAGAAAAAATAATCAATATCATCCATGCTTTTTTCAGAATTTACCAACCGTTGGGATCTTACGGTCCTATTTTCAGTAACTGGTGATTGGACACGGCCCCGTGGTAAGCTACTGTCTGACTTAAAATAGATTTGTTGCTGTTGTTATTGGACACGGGGGCGTGCTGGATGGACACAGCCCCGTGCTGCAGCCTGTAGAAATTGCAGAATTTGCTACAAGTTGAGAAAAATCCAAAAAAAAAAAATGCTAAAAATAATTATGCCATTGATTTTAAACTTTCTTAAAATCCTTGTGTCCCCGGCAGCAGCGCCAAAAACTTGGTGTGCGTTAAGCGTGATATGATTTTGTTAATATTTTAAGTTCGTTTTATGCATTAGTCAAGTTTTAAATTTATAAAACATGATATTGTACTAACACTAAACACACACTAAGGCAAGTGCACCCATCGCGAGCGTAGTATAGTGTTGGTAAGATACCGAGGTCGTCCAAGGACACAAGAGCTTTTAATACGGGTTTATCGTCAATGTCTAATCGATCCAAATTTTTAATAAAGGTTTTTAAACATGAAAATAAATCTAAAAAATAAAAGATAAATAAAATGAAAAACAAATAGACAAGATAGAATCACTTGAATCCAACTCCTCTTTAATGTACCCTTTGATGATTTTCACACTTTCGGACTTTTTAAGAGATTATCTTAGTTATAGCAGTAGGCCCCTCTTTTGAAGGTGACGTTACCCTCAACCCAGTGGTTTGAGTCAGCAGGGATACAATCCCAAAGGGTCGGAATATTAAAAGATAATTAAATAAGTTATTAATGCGAAAAGTGGTTGGCCCCTCTTTTGAAGGTGATGTTACCCTCGGCTAAGTGGTTTGAGTCAGCAAGGATACAATCCCAAGAAGCCGGTTTAATGTTTTAATAGTAGTTTACATATGAGGGGTTCAAGCTATTCGCACCACCGCCATCCAATACCTTTGGGGCATTGAAGGAGGTCCTAGTAAGCTTGAACCAAGTCATCGCAGGATCTATACACTAAACGAGACAAGAACTTTACCAAACCACCCTTCTAACCCCCTTCCAAGTAGTTGACGCGCTTTATATAGACCGTAAAGACACAAATGAGCAAATCAATGACATCATGAAGAAATGGTTCGGAAAATTCACTTTCAACATAAGAAACTAGTTATTAAAGTCATTAATACATACCCAGTTAAAAAGTGCCGAAAGATTAAAAATAAAAAGTAATACATTAAAGACTTGTCTTCACCAAGTGATGTAAGAGATTAGTCAAGCATGGCCTTTGATTGACAAGAACTCTTACAATCAATCTTGGATCCCGAGACTACTACACACTCTAAAGATGAAAGATGGATGATGGTGGTGGGTGTTGGTGTTGTAGTGGTGGTGGAGTGGTGGCAAATTGGGAGAGAAGTGGTTTGCCAAGGGATGCCTTTGAAGTGAACCAAGCTCCCCTATTTATAGCCAAAATAGTACCCCGGCCACGGTCCCGTGTCCATTGGGCATGGCCCGTGGCCAGCTGTTTCTCTTCCTTCATTAAATTCAGTTGTCAGCAGAGGGCCCCACACGACCCCGTGGCTTCTGGACATGGCCCCGTGGTCAACTCTTCGCTGTACTATCAAGATTCTTCAAATCTAAGAGTTGACCATGCCCCATGTTGAGCTCGGCACGGCCCCGTGGTGGGCGTAGAAGCTTCTGCAGGCTTTGTCTTAATGTGTGAGGTCTGACCACGGCCCTTGCCTGGCTGGACACGGCCCCATGGTTAACTTCTGTTTCCTTGTTTTTGTTTTGGGAGATGCTACTAAGGGGTCGGGCATGTCACGTTATTCCTTCTTCTTGTATTTATGTTAGTTTTTGGCTGTTTATTTGTTACTTTTGTTCTTTTAAGCTCATTTGGTCTTGTAAATTCAAAAGGAAGAAAGAAACGTGCTTTTTTCCAACATTAGTACAAAAAAGGGTTGGTTTTATACCTCTATTGATGTAATTTATATGTTGCATTTTGTACACATTAATATGTCTTATCGTATCTAGTTTGATTGAGAATCCATTGACCAGCACTGTACAAATAAAATGAACCGCACACTAGGATAATGTACAACATGAGCTGCAACTTGTACAAGTGGGACACAACAGGTCGCACACTTGGGCGACCGTACACTCTTACCGTACAAATGTAGAAAGCACCGGGTACCACCTACCATAGCATGACCGTACACCCTGGAAAACTGCACACTTTAAGGCTACAACTTTCACAGCACACTGTACAACTTATAATCTGCGTGACTGCACACCTTAGGATGCGGCACACTAGAGTGTGGGTCGCACACTCTATGTAGGCCATCCCATAGTGGGCCGCACACTCAGTTAATGGACTATTTAAACCTATTGGGCCGCACAAACACTTGTAAATGGGCTCAATAATTCTGGACCGCACACACACGTGTGGACCACACACCCCAAGACAGGTCGCACACTCTAGTTTTGGGCTGATTACATGATTGGGCCGCTTACTATTTTACTGCTAATTGTTTGGGCCTATATTGTACATGATGCCTTGTATGTTACATGTTACTTAAGAGGTACATGTTCACTACGTGTATACATGACGTTATTTGGATATGAACCTAATTAAATATGGTAACTATACTAGGACGTGATTGACCAACTACTAAAACAAGTGAACCATCTGCCGAGCAAACCGAGGTGAGTTCATACACTTTACTAAAAGCATGCGTTCCCAGTGGTTGGGAAACAGAACGAAAAACATTTTCCCTGGTTTGGGATTGCTTTAATGGTACAAACGACACTTTCCCTGGTTTGCGATTACTTACTATTCCTGGTTTGGGAATACGGTTAATTACTATTTATATTAGATGCAACAAGTGTACTAAACGAAACTCTATCATGAAATCCCTACTTACTATACCGATTAGTCGCCGGTGCCTGGCGAACGAGTTATTACTTGATAGCGTTATTTAGGTTTCACCAACCTCACACCATGCCTAGAGAGGATCGGTCGTGAACTAATAGACTCAGGCAAACCGCCAATGATGATAGACATTGACAAAACGGGGCAAACAAACATGAGGTCGTAGAGTATTCGGTATGACGCAGTTTAGTAGCTTACATATGGGGTAGCTCCCCATGGCATGATATAAATGAGTAACTTAACAACTTAAACAAGTTTTATGGAATCAAAACTGTACAACTCGTGAACTCCCCAACTTTATGTTGATACCCTACTGCATGCTTTGCAGGTACCCAGTAATTTTTTTGGAGCTTGCAGCGGGGAGTGCAGTGGTCGCACGAACCCGTGTTGTGTTTTCTATAATAATTATGAACTTTGAACTTTCGTTTGAACTATTTTAACCTATGCTTCTGCTGTTATCGTTAAACTTTGTTTTGAACTTAAACATTGGTTTTAGACTTTATTAGACACTAATCATATAGGTTATGATGAAAACTGTTTAGTTATTATATTGTTCAATATGATTGGTGGCTAGATCCTGGTCAGTCACACGCCGACGCCTCGCGGTATTACTCCGCATGTGGAAATTTGAGGGTGTGACAATCTTGATAACTAAAGTTTGCCATGTGGATTCGTTTAAATCATTTTTTATACTTATGCTATGTATTAAACTTGTATACTCGCCAATACTTTTGTATTGAACCATGTATTTTAAACATATTTGCAGGTTGATGATATTAAAATGGGTTTAGTGAGGATGCTTTAGATACCCACTTAAAATCTAGATTATGTTGTTGTACTTTCTAATTGTTGTATTTTTGTAACAAACAATGTTGTATTCCTTTTTAATGTTGTACTCGAATTATTATGAAATGAAATGAAATCAGTTTTATTTAAAAATTGTCGCAAATAGCGTTATGAAGTCTCGAACAATCTCGTTCTTCTCACTCTGATGTTTCCGCCATCGGTTGGGGTGTGACAGTATGATAGATGAAAATGAAAGTATATTCAAAGTAGTGTACCAAAAACACGTTATATCATGTTCATATATATAGATGCACATATGCATTTCTAATATTGGTAATGTGAAAAGTATTGTATTACGGATGGTAGTGTAAATGAAAGTGTAATTGTCTAATATTGGTAACGTATTACGGAATATGTCAAAGAAATGATACATATGCACATATCATCCATAATTGTTACTCGATTTTTTAGAAACGAAATATAGTGATTTTCTTTAAAAAATAATAAAAAAAATTTGTGTGTTTTTAGTTATTTTTGGTTGTGTTCACATTGGTTCTCGCAATAAAGGGTGGTTCCTAACCGACCATTATCCTATATATATAACTTTACAAACCTTTTACCAGGGGTGGAGGCTCCATATTCGTAGTGTAAAAATACTATTCAACTCCGTCTACGTGGCGTAAATTTTTTTTATCTTATTATACAAAGGATACCCTAATCTCAAAAATAAAAAATAAAAAATGGGACACCTCTAAGTTTTTGGGCTAGCTCCATCACTGGGTTTTACTAGTTTATACTTTATATATAAGTATAATATAATATAAATTTTATAAATACAACTTAAACTAAACTTTAGTTAATAAAAAGAGAAGGATAAAAAAACCAATGGGGCCACCCTTTTCGGTTTTAAAAGTCCTTCCCGGCAAATCTTTAACCTCAAAAACCACACAAGAAGCATGTCACGAGGTGGTCATTAGCCTCTCAGTGTATGACTATTTCATTGCCGTCAGGGGAAATATGCGTAGTCTTCAAATGAAGTTAGTCATCGATGAGTGTCCATGGAGGTACATGCGCGGTGCACCATCATACCGTGCTAGTTGTCATCTTCGAACATTTTTCTTGTTGATTTTGGCTCAGTTTTTTGATTGTGGTGATGGCAAGTGGTTTTTGTTGCGACCAAACTGTCGTTGATGTTAAAATCTGATCTCTATCAAATAACAGATGCTAGAGATTTCTTGTTCTTAAGTTTCTCTCCATGAAATTACCAATATTAAGACCATGTGTAGTAGTACATTATGATAATGCCCATCCCTTAGGTATGAAACGACATGTGGCATCGCAGTCAACATGGGGTATTATGGGAGGTGAAGTTTGAAAATGGTGTATCGATATCATCGATCTCATAAGTATCATACCAAATCCCATCAATCGAATCACTTTTTCGAGAAATATGAGACATCTAAGTCATACAAGTAAAGAGATCTATTCATTGATAAGAAAAATAAAAAAAACATGAACGAGGACTAGATTGATGATAAAATATAATCATGGGGTTGCAAACAGTGATTCGATTGATGTGAAAAAAGAGAATTCTTGGTTCAGTTCTCTACCTTAACGACCGAAAAAAGGATTGATCAAATTTTATTGAGTCTGACTCAAGTGATCACTTATCAAAGAATGACTCTGGTTATCAAACGAATGCCTCATAACCTTCTCTATTCAATTATTACCCAATTATTTTTAATTTCTTTTTTAGGAAAATTAAAACAAATAATATTTCATTAAATAAAAATACAATAATTTTAATTAAAATACTAAAAATAAAGACAAGACACACTCAGCTTGTATCTCCCGCACTGTCTCGATCTCGGGCACGGCTTCGTATTGTGAACCGTACGTACCCCTCATGTTGATGTTCATATTTGATGCAAAACCGAGTGGCCCTTGAAATAGTTGTGTGTACCCCATCGTGTTCGGGTCGCAATCTTGGTAATTATAGGTTGGTAATGGTTGGGTGGTGTTCGGGCGATATAAATTTGGGTTGCTTGGCTGAGACGGAACACCAAAAGGGGGGCGGAATGGATGCATAGTATGTTTTTTTTATAAAGAATAAGAGAAGAGTTTGTAAATTTTTTTTCTAAAAATGGGTTGAATTGGGGTTTAAATAGATGATGAATTTATTAAAAAAATGAAAATTTTTTATTACCCTTGAGCAATGGTACTATTTTGAAAACCACAAAAGTTCCGGCAATTTCACCATAACGCCAAAGCCAAAATCCCGAACAAAACGCTCACGGGGGCGGTGTAGCTGGCGTGATCCGACGTTTTTGGACAACTTCACGCGGCTTCATTAATCCACTACGGGTGGTCTAATGGTCCTGTTTTCTAGTTCACGCTTTCTTTCTATTTCTAGTTAAATGGTCAAAATAGGTGTCTCAGGTCAAATTTTGCATTAAACATTAGATTTTGCAAGTCATACATTAAACAGTATAGGATAAGACTTCTAGTAAACGTGTAATTATATAAACCATTGACTGACTTGTAGGGAATACTACATCTTTGACCGTGTCCAATAAATTATGAAATTCATTTATTCTTGTTACTAATATATACTAAAAGGCAAAGACACCAAACTTAAAAGAAGAAAAACATGAAACAAGAGGAGATCCGTTGGTTGATCAGCCTGCAGGTGGTAGTACTGGTGCTCATAATCATGGCTGAACAAGTGACATCACAGCCGACGGACAGAAATAGCACTCGGATGGGATATTATTGTAACGGATGGAAAGGCGTGAGCCAAGACTATTTCTTGAGCAATCTTAACACTACCCTTTCCAGGCTTCGTGGGCAGTTAACCACCAGCGTCCAAGCCGCTGCACAAACTTTGTTAAATGGTGCACCGGTGTGGGGCCTTGCTTGGTGCAGGGGATATCTTTCTGTTCCTGATTGTCTGGGTTGTTTCGACTATGCTGTTGATCAGCTGAAAGCATGTGGATATGACTCTGGTGCTAATGCTGTTTACAGCGACTGCGGTGTCAGGTGCACATGTGTATTTCATACATGATATATTTTCTTGCTTGGTTATAGATGGAGTTAGTTTGGTGTCTAGAATTCCTTCATCAAATTGAAAATTATGTCTAATATGAACCGTGGGAAATTGTCAAAAACTTTGATATAAAACTTAAACATTATATGAGGAGTCCTTTTATAAGGTTTGCTAAATTTTCGAGATTACAAAATGTCTAATAGTTATTGAAGTCGAGACAATAAATAAACGTGTAAATTAATGCAATCAACAATTTTCATGTATTTTTATTTTTTTTTTATGAGGAAGGAAAGAATTGAAAATGACTACAAAATGTAGAATGTCTTCAATGATGAGATCGGAATCCCTATCAACGGTACACTGGCCAGACAACTGGGCTAAAACACTTTATCCCATGATCCGGCACATTGAGACCTTTCAGCCTGCTAGTTATTGGTGGAAATCAAGGGTGAAATTAGTTGAGCAAAGATTCTACTAATTACATTATACTACGGTTGGTAAACAACAATTATACCTTAATTTTCCGGTTGGTAAACAACGGTTATACCTTAATTTACCTAGTTACATTTAAGACCCTACTAATTACATTATACAACTTTGATACCTAAAACATAGTTTACAACAATGACACTTTAGATCCCTAAGTTTAGTGTAACTTACCTTCAACAGTTAAGTGCTAAACAAGTAAGAGTGTAAGAGGTCTGAACCATTAAGAACCAGTATAATGCTTAGCCGTTCAGAGGCAAATGTTTAACCAATTCAGATTATAGGTTTTAACTATTCAAACTCAGTATAATGCTTAACCATTCAGAGGCAAATGTTTGAACCATTCAGACATCTGCTCGTGAAACAAATAGTCTGAACAATTGAATGCTAAACCAGTAAGAAGTAAGAAGTCTAAACCATTAAGAGCCTCATTAAAAGCCAAACAAACAGCCCCTTAGTCACATAACTCCATTTATAGCCCAAGGTATACCGATTTGGTTTGATTTGAAGTTAGGTGCTTCCTGCCCTTTTTCCTCTGGACCATTTAAGTGTTTACCACCTATAAAATGCATTTACTAAGAAGACCATAAGAGCATCACCAATAGGTGATTTTTCAATATTTTTACATGCCTATGTGGCATATTTGTATGTTTTTCCTATCGTGATGTTTGTTTTTCATACCCACTTTTTTGGTGATGTATGTCTAAAAAAACAAGAAAAAATGGATGGATGGTGGGTCCATTGGCAGGCAAGTGGGGTTGGGTAGGTGGGTTGGGTATTAATTTAAAAAAAAGTGGTGATGATGTGTTAATGGTTTTAAAGGTTTTCTTATTGGGTGGGTTTAGGTGTTTTTAATGAATTGGTGTTTTTATGAAGTGCCAGCTGACGTGGCACATTTTTATGTGGGGAAATTGGCCAGTAATAATATCACCTAAACCTTATTGTTCATTAATAATCCCGCCTTAGAATATTCCCTCCACCAGTCTCACCTTTCACCTATTTTTCCTACAATGGTCCCCCGTTAAAAAAACTTAACGGAGTTAAGTTTTTTTTTCAAATTACAAACAGATTTTTTAGGGCTTTTGATTAGAACGACGATACGAGTCCATTGATGTAAAATTTGCCTCGAAATGGTACTCCAAACGATGAAACGACGCTTCAATTCGGGTGTTTAAATTTCCAATTAACCAAAATCAAGTCACTTGGAGCACCATTTCGAAGTAAGTTTACATCAATGGACTCGTATCATCGTTCTGATCAAAAGCCCTAAAAAATACGTTTGTAATTTGGAAAAAAGCTTAACTCCGTTAAGTTTTTTTAACGGGGGACCATTGTAGGAAAAATAGGTGAAAGATGGGACTGGTGGGGGAATATTCTGAGATGGGATTATTAATGGCCAATAAGGTATAGGTGAGATTATTACAGGCCAATTCCCCTTTTATGTGTTTTTAGGCTTCCTTATTGGTGATGCTCTAAGAAATTAATTGATAACTAAAATTATTTTATATAAAAAGCATAATCATGTAAACTCAATATAACATGACCATGAGGAATTATTTGATAATTAACTAATCAACACTTGATTTTGTTAGCTGGGAATCAAGTACTCTAAGTAGGAGCTAACGGTTTGAACAATGGAGATTTATTAAAAAATGCAAACTAGCAAAGGGCTAGCAGGGCAAAAGAGGATTATAGCATTCCACTACAAATGAAATTAGAGTTGTTTTTAATGCAGGTATGAGTCCTATAACTTCTACACTGAGGCTGATAGTTTGCTACATTCATTATGTGACAACAAAACTGCGCCTCAGCCAAGAGAGTTCCAAAAGGCAGCAAAAAAGTTATTATTAGATCTTCAAATTGCTGCACCAAGAACAACAAATTATTATGCAGCTTCTACAAGGAAAATACCTGTTGATAATGCAACTGTGTATGCCATTGCCCAATGTAATCTAAATGTAAGCCCGAGTGTGTGTTTAGAATGCATAAAGTTGAGATCAAGATCTCTATATGACTGTCTTCCTAGTACTTCTGGTCTGGCAATGAGCAACATATGCTTCATGAGGTACGGCAGGACTCCATTTTTTAGACAAAACCAGAAAACTGATATTGCATCTCTCCTTTGGGATGGTGAGACCGCTACTCTTTTATAAATGATGTTTTACCTTCTTTACTTTGTTGTCAGAGATTGTAATCCTTCCGTAGTTATTAATATTATGCATGTTTATGCTTTAAAGGACACTCAAGCAAGAAGAGAACCAAAATTGGGGTAGTTGTTGGAGCTGCAAGCTTGTTGTTGCTTGTACTCGCATTTTTCTTGTGGTATCGTAGACGGAAAAAGACAAGTAGAGGTCAACAAGGTAAACATAAGATTACTAGCTATAGACTATATGTAACGAGCTGACATGCTTGTGACCTTAGGCGCAAAACTAAAGGGGGCAGTTTACTACAGCTATAAACATCTGGAGTTGGCTACCAATAATTTCAGTGAAGAGAATATTATAGGGAAAGGTGGTTTCGGTGAGGTATTCAAGGTAATAGAATATTTGTATGTAATAACAATAAGAGTTAAATGCCATTTTAGTCCCTGTGGTTTGGGCTATTTTGCCAGTTTAGTCCAAAGGTTTCATTTTTAACATGTGGGTCCAAAAAGGTTTCACCGTTGCCATTTTAGTCCACTGGGTTAACTCCACCCATTTTTTCTGTTAACGAGAAGACCAATTCGGTCATTTTATATGGCTAAATTGCCCTTTTAGTTAACAGAATTACATACAAAATTACCGAATTGGCCTTCTCGTTAACAGAAAAAATGGATGAAGTTATCCAGTGGACTAAAATGGCAACTGTGAAACCTTTTTGGACCCACAGGTTAAAAATAAAACCTTTGGACTAAACTGGCAAAATGACCCAAACCACAGGGACTAAAATGACATTTAACTCTAACAATAATTACTAGGGACGATATTTTGTAATTCTGTATGAAAAGCTAGTTGGATCCTGCTGCTTTGGAAACTGAATGAGTCTTATGATGGTTTAATAGGCAATTCTTGATGATAAGAAAGTTGTGGCAGTGAAGAAGCTTAAACTTGGACATGCTGGAGCAAAAGTACGATTCGAAAATGAAATCCTACTTATAAGTCAAATTCACCATCGAAATCTTCTAGGTCTCCTTGGATGGTCCAGTGAAGGATCCATTCTACTTCTTGTCTTGGAATATATACCGAATGGAAGCCTTGACAAGTTCCTATGGGGTAAGTTTCTTTTAACAATTTAATGTGGGTTTACAAGAAAATCTTAATTTGCGAACTTTTAGTACACTTCATATACTTATCATAGGAGCAAACAAGGGTGCCCTGAACTGGCAAACACGATATAACATCATCATAGGGATAGCTCGCGGTCTCTCTCATCTACACAAAGAATTCCATGTGAGAATTGTTCACAGAGATATAAAATCAAGCAACATTCTCCTTGATGATGACTTTCAACCCAAAATAGCAGATTTTGGATTGGCAAGGTTTCAACCCGATGATAAAAGTCATATTAACACCATGTTCGCTGGGACGTTGTAAGTTTGATTAACAAAACATACACCCTTCATTTTTCATGTTGCATCAAATCACATTCTTGTATTAATTATTACTGTATATCACAACGCTAGGGGATATACAGCGCCAGAATATGTACTTTATGGCCATTTATCGGATAAGGTTGACACTTTCAGCTTTGGTATCGTGATCCTTGAAATCATTAGTGGACGAAAGTGTACTTATAGGAACTTTGATGCATCATCAATTGATTGCCTCCTGGAATATGTAAGACGTCAATTTTACACATTTCCAATTTCATTATCATAACATAAGACTTGGTAAGAAAAAGTAACAAAGTATATCTCACTAGATGGTTTTTATATAGCTTCTCTTTATGTTCACACATGCGTGTATGGGTGGGGGATATTTATCTAGGTACATCAAAACGAGTTTATTATTTACCCTGATTTACCTTTCTCGTTTTTGAAGAATTATTTTGAGCTCTTAAATAGTTTTTATCTTTTCTTTTTTTTTTTTTTTTTTTACAAATGATGACAGACGTGGAAGTTGTATGAAACTAAAAACCTCATGAAGCTAGTGGATGAGACAATGGATATAAATCAATACAAAGAAGAACATGTGGTGAATGCCATTGAGATTGCTTTGTTGTGCACCCAATCACCAGCTTCTAAAAGACCGACCATGTTTGAAGTTGTTTTGATGCTTCAGAATGATCCATCATTACGGGAAAGAGAGCTAACCAGACCTAATTTCATTGATCAGGATTGGAGGATTCAAACATGTTAAAATGAATTGTGATTAATTTTGTCATTCATATGTTTTGGGCTTATGATTTTATCATTCATATGTTTGGGGCTGCGTATCATGTTATGTGTATATGGGCTTTGTATTTGGGCTCACAGATATGTCGGCTTCATATGATAATGTTCAGTGTCGTTAGTTTTTGGACTAATACGTCAAAAACCACCTACGGCCACACATATGGCCAAACCGTCCAGCAGTGGCGGACCCAGGAATTTTTTCATGGGGGTGTGTAACATTTTTAAAAATTTTAGGCCCCTAGGTATATAAGTAAAAAAATCGGTTCGTATCGGGTCGGTTCGGGCTCTCGGGTCGGGTCATGTAAAACAAAAGAAATCGCGCCATAACGGCCCTACTCATGGTTCCTATCACAAACAAATTGATCCATAAGTTCATCGCTCCATAACGTAATGTTTCAATTTTAATTTTCAACCCTACAAATCGTGTGTAATCACCCTAAAAATCATCTAAACGACATAATCACCCTAAAAAACATCTAAACAACCATAAACAACGTCAAAACACATAAAATTTCAAACCTATTTAAGAATTTTGTTACCCTTTGGTGTCGGACGGCGGTGGTTCGCGGCTGCTGATGACGTGCTGTTGTGGTTGCTGTTGTGTTCGATGATCGCTGGCAGGAGATGACCCAAGAGAGGGAGAGCGGGAGGAATCTAAGAGACTATTGGGCTTATTTTAATTATTATAGTTTGAAATTAGGTTGAGTTTGGTTAATGGGCTAGTAATTAGTGGGCTAATTATGTTTAATGAAATAGTGGGTTAAGGTATTGGGTATTTGGGTTAAGTTAGGTAGTATAAGTTTATATAATTTAGGTAGTTTTTTAATTAGAGTTTACTAAAAAAATTTAAAATATAGATCGATAACATTTTTTACCTAAGGTGTGTGGACGAAAAATTCCAAGGGGTGCGGATGAAAAAATTCAAGGGGTTCGGACGAAAAAATCCAAGGGGTGCGGACGGGATTTTCAACGGAAAATAGCACTAATTTTTTTTCCCGGGGGTGCGCCCGCCCACCTTGGGCTAGGGGTAAGTCCTTCCCTGCTGTCCAGCCACACTTTTAATTAAATGTGTGGCTGACGAGGTATGACCCGGAACGGCTAACCTGACTCGGTTATTACCTATTATTTTATTATAAATATTCTGTTACACATGTTTATTCTAGAATGTTCCACTCTGCTTGGATAAATTACATAACTAAATCCCCAATATTTTGGGAAGATCATGCAAATCCCTAAACTATCGGAATACATCCTAGTTTAGGGGAAACCCTAATGGTAAACTATAAATAGAGGTAAACATCAAAGGTATGATTCATTCTGTTCTCGTTTACTCTCTCTCTCTATACATTCTTACTCCCACAAACCGAGACTTATTCTCACGCCGGAGGGTGGTTACAGAAATAACCCAATTCCTGTAACGAGTCCTAACGGTGTTATGTTTTGCAGTTAGTTGTTCGGGTCGCTAAGAGTTGAAGTCATAGCCGGAGCCTACCATTCAGGTCAGTGTTTTTTCATTGGCGCCATCCGTGGGACCGACGGTAACACCAGTAATTTAGACCCAATGGCAAGCGATCAGAACACGGCAACAACACCAAACCAAGCAGTAATAACCAGTAATCTGATGTTGATGAAGAGCTCTGTGGTTACTACTATTCTGGCCTCACCCGCTGTGACTAGGTCTCTGGACCTAGAGTTCGAGGCAGAAGCTCCACCGGGTTTTCAGAGGTCCCCAGTCGTTTCTTCTGGGTCGGTAGCTAAAGACCCTCTCTCTTACACCTCGTGGCAGGTACGATAGGTGGCCCCAACCGCAGCAACCTCCACTGTTTCTACCACAGCATCAATGGCAACTGCACAGACTATACGTCACAGCACCATGCCAGTCATCACATCCGCGGGTCTGGGAAACGTTACTCAGCAAATGAACATGGCCCAGTACTACCAGCCACTTCTCACTTATGCCATGCCGCCGTTGTATGCAGCGGCACTTACAGCAGCACTATCCACTCCGCCCCATCAGCCAGTGATTATGCCAGCAGGAATCATGAACGCTCCAGTCACACCTGGGAATCAAGCCTATTTCCTAGGCTATTATTATGCACCTCCTTATGGGTACCTACCTCCGTACAACAACCAAGCATACTCGCCTCAGATGATAGCACAAAGATACACTCAGCAACCGCCATACGCGGCCTACATGCCACCTTGGTGGTCTTTCCCTACAACACAACAGACTTATGGTCAGACCCCGCCTACGACGGAACCTATTTACGATCGGGGAAATACTTCAAGACCTCAATTTTCTCCTAACGAGGGTCCTAGTACCACACTCAACCTTACAACATCCCAGCCTCCGGTTACTCAAGGAATAAGCCTGGGGGGAGCAAATCAACATATACAACCTATCAACGTGGAAGATGACGATATCACTAGGCTATACAAGCCTGCAGATGCCACATTCAAATCCAAATTCACAAGAAGGATCGCTGAAGCCCCGATCAAGGAAAAACCTAAGATGCCCCACACAGTGGGTAAATACAATGGCCTGAGCGACCCTGACGACCATCTAAATTTGTTCAAGACTGCCGGGGAGGTAGCCTGTTGGCCCATGCCTCTCTGGTGCCAGATGTTTGTCCAAACGCTGGTTGGGGCAGCACGAATCTGGTGGGACAGCCTACCTGTGGGGGAAATTGACAGTTTTGAAGATCTGGTATCCAAATTTCAGCTACAATTCAGTCAACAAAGGCGACATACAAAAGATCGAAATGAACTCCTCCATATTCGTCGGCGAGACAACGAGATGGTGGAGAGTTTCATGGTTAGATTCAACAAAGAAAGCCTGGCGATCCCAGGTATAACAAATTATTTGGCTTGCGGTGCTTTCCTACAAGGAGTGAATGACGACGAATTACTAAGGACATTGTATGGGACGAATGGCGTACCCTCAACCATAGATGAGATCCTAAGAATAGCCAAAGTGTACGTAACACAAGAAAAGACGGTGGCAGCCAGTCACGCTGCTAACAGGAAAAAGGAAGCACAAAAAAGCCAAGACGATAGGGAGCAGCGGAATCCCAAAGGAAAAAATAGAGGAGATAGGTTCCAGAAAAGCGATCGGTCAGACTCATGATATGACAGGTCCAGGGGCTCTTATTCAAGAAACAAATCATCCTCTAGACCAAGGTCTGAATATCCTAATCTGAGTAAAACACCGGCGAAAATCCTTGCTTCTGAGAACCTAAAACTCAACCCTCCCAAACCATTAAAAGATACGCCCAATAAAGACACCAGTAAATACTGTGAATATCATAAGGGCAATGGCCATGATACTTACGATTGTTATCAGCTGAAGAAGCAAATTGAGTAGTATGTGAAGACTGGGAAACTGGCTCACCTGGTCCGAGACATAAAGCAGGGCCTGCCCCCTATCAAGGAAGATGCAGATAAAGGGGCGGGCAAGAGACAGCGGGAATTAAACATGGTATACGCCGACAAGGGAAAAGGAGTGAAGCGGAGTTTCTCCACACTCGAACCTTTGCTGGCAACCATGACGGTCGAACCACGTGTTGGGGATTTACACCTCACCACTGACCCCCTCATTATATCCGCCGCCGTAGGCGACTACAACATGAGAAGGATACTAATTGACACCGGGAGCTCTGAAGATATAATATATGAACACTGCTTCAATAGGATGCAACCAGAAGATAAAAAGCTGCTCGAGTCAGTACACGCCCCTATAAAGGGGTTCACGGGAGAGAAGGTTGACCCAATCGGCCAAATCACCTTCCCGGTAACTTTCGGGCTCACCCCTCGTGAAAGGACCATACTCCTCACATTCCTCGTTGTACGTGCTGAATCCTACCATAACGTAATAGTCAGAAGGTTTACTCTGGGGAAGTTAGACGCTGATGTATCCACAGCACGAGGTTTCATGAAATTTCCCACGCCAAGAGGAATAGCAACAGTTCACCGGGACAAAGTGGGTGAAGTTTTGGATACCAAAAGATGCCATCAAGGACCAACCGGTGCAGTTGGTCTAGAGAGATGGGTACTAAGTACACGTCATCCAGAGCAAACAGTCACAATAGGAGATAGCCTCTATTCGGAAATCAAAAACAGTCTGAAGCAATTGCTAAAATGAAACGCCGACATTTTTGCTTTTGAGCATTCTGATATGACCGGGATCCCCCAGGATAAGCCGGAACACAGGTTGGCTACACTCCCAGGTGTAAAATCGGTGGCCCAGGGAAAACGTAGCATGGCCCCTGATCGGAGAGAAGCGGTAGTGAAAGAAGTGCGAAAGTTGGTCGAAGCCGGAATCCTTCGAGAAACAAAATACCATACGTGGGTATCAAACCCTGTTATGGTCAAGAAACCAGACGGTACATGGCAGATGTGTATTGACTTCAAGGATTTGAACATGGCTTGCCCAAAAGACGCCTATCCGCTGCCTGAAATGGATTTCAAAGTCGACTCCTTGGTCCCCTTTAGGTACAAGTTTTTCTTAGACGCCTATAAGGGTTACCACCAGATCAAGATGTCAAGAGAGGACGAAGAAAAAACTGCGTTTCACACCGATATAGGCATTTTATGCTACACCAAAATGCCTTTCGGTCTACGCAACGCCGGGGCCACCTATCAGCGACTCATGGATAAAGCTTTTGAGAAGCAAATTGGTCGAAACCTGGAGGTGTATATCGATGATCTAGTAATTAAAAGCATGGAAGAAAAACAAATGCTAGAAGACATCGAAGAAACCTTCCGAAAGTTGAGAGAGTACAACATAAAGCTCAACCCCAAAAAGTGTTCATTCGGGGTAGAGGAAGGAAAGTTCTTAGGGGTGGTGGTCACCCGGGATGGCTTTAGAGCCAACCCAGAGAAGGTAACTGCAATAACGCGAATGCCATCACCCAGAACTCTAAAAGAGGCACAGGCATTGAATGGGCGTTTAGTCACTATAAACAGGTTCCTAGCAAGACATGCTGAAAAATCTTTGCCATTCATAAAAACATTGAAAGACTGCCTCAACAAGAACAACTTCAAATGGACCAGTGAAGCAGAAGAAGCCTTGCAAGATATGAAATGGTTCATTGAAAAGTTACCCACGTTAATAGCACCATACCCAAAGGAACGTTTGAAGATGTACCTGGCAGCAGCCCACAACGCTGTAAGCGCGGTACTCATGGTTGAAAGGAATGGCAAACAAACGCCTATATACTACATTAGCCGGGTACTAGCGGGTCCTGAGACACGGTATCCAACACTGGAAAAACTGGTACTCGCACTCGTCCACGCCACCCAGCGCCTCCGAATATACTTCCAGGGCCATCGCGTGCAAATCTTAACAAATTACCCCCTGCAGCAAATCTTACACAAACCAGAAATCTCTGAAAGATTGGCCAAATGGGCAATTGAGCTGGGAGCCCTAGACATTGAATATCGAAAACGAACAACAATCAATGGGCAGGTAATCACTGACTTCTTCGTAGAAATTCCTGAGGGAGAAGTGATTCAAGACCCGGTGGTCAAAGAAATATCAGAATCCAGCACGTCCAGACAAACTTGGAAGTTGTACACAAACGGATCTTCCAATGGAAATGGGGCAGGCGCGGGCCTCATGCTAATAAGCCCGGATGAAGTAAAGCTGATGTACGCGTTGCGATTCGACTTTGAATGCTCCAACAACAAGTCAGAATATGAAGCGCAACTAGAGGGTCTGGGATGGCTCAATCCATGGGAGCAATGAGGGTCGATGCATACGTTGATTCTCTGCTGGTCAACAACCAAGTGAATTAAACGTATGAAGCCAAAGACGAGACAATGGCAAAATACTTGGCTAAAACCAAGGAACTCATAGCCTCTTTTGACAGTGTCACACTCAATCACGTCCATCGTGGAAGAAATCAAATAGCAGATGCCCTAAGTAAGCTAGCCACATCAGGTATGGAAAAGGAAGTGAATGTGGGAACGCTCCAGTCACCTTCAATAGAACACCGAGAGGTATCCGCGGTCACAGCGGAAGAACCTAGCTGGTATACTCCCATCCTAAAATTCCTCACAAAATGAGAACTGCCATCCGCCAGAGGCGACGCCAAAAAGATAGAAACAAAAGCTTTGCAATATGAAGTGCAAAACGGCGTCCTATACAGGAAGTCTTACCTGGGACCACTGTTGTGATGTGTGTCCCCTTCAGAAGCTATGTACCTGATTCAAGAGATACACGCTGGCATATGTGGCATTCACGCCGGACCCAGGGCGATCGTGGCTAAAATTCAAAACGCTGGGTACTATTGGCCCAGGATGCATGAAGACGCAGTGGTTGAACTCAGAAAATGCCGCAGCTTTCAAAATTATACACCACAAACGTTACGCCCTAAGAACAACTTGATTCCAGTAACGGCGGCATGGCCTTTTCAAAAAATGGGCGATTGATATCGTGGGACCATTCCCGCTGGCCCTAGGGAAACTGAAGTACTTGATCGTGGCAATTGATTATTTTACTAAGTGGATCGAAGCAAAACCATTGGCCAAGATAACTGCTGAGAATGCCAAGAAATTCCTATGGGAGCACATCGTCTGCCGATTTGGACTCCCGCTATATCTTGTAAGCGATAACGGAACACAATTCACAAACAAGGTCCTCCAAGATTAGTGCGCAGAGCTACAAATCCAACAAATCTTTACATCGGTTACACACCCCCAAGGAAACGGCCAAGTGGAAAGGGCAAACAGAAGCCTGCTAGATGGATTCAAGAGAAGGTTAGGCTACGAGGGAAGCTCCTGGGCGGAAGAATTGCCCAACGTCCTCTGGGCACACCGAACCATGCCTAAGATAAGTAACAATGAAACCCCATTTAGCCTAACTTATGGCACAGAAGCAATGATACCAGCGGAAGTAGGGCTACCTTCGCTAAGGCGCCTAACAACTGATGATGGCAATGACAGACTCTTACGGGAAGGCCCAGACCTCCTGGAAGAACGGCGCGAGGCGGCCGCCATCAGCGAGGAAAAATATAAGAGAACCTTAGAGAAGTATTACAATCAACGCGTGGCTCAGCAAACCTTCAAGGAGGGCGATTATGTCATGCGCGATAATGAGGCTAGTAGGGTGGAATCCACAGGCAAGCTGGGACCCAACTGGGTAGGCCCTTACATAGTCAAAGAAGATCTAGGCAAGGGGGCTTACCGCCTATCCAGACTTGATGGCACAGCGGTTCCATGTAGCTTGAACGCAACTCAATTGAAAAAATGTTACATGTAGACTTCCTCCCCTAACGGCGGAATAGACCATTTTCCTTTTTAACAAGTGTAATTCATGAAGAACGATGTTTCTTTCTCTTTTCGGTTATTGAGTTAATAAAAATTACTTTTTTATTCTCTTTTGTCATCTACATACACACAAAAAACTACCATTGCATTTATACTACATATTACGGTATAAAAAATTACCATCGCATTTATACTACATATTATGGTACAAAATATTACCACCGCATTTGAACTGCATATCACGGTAAAAAAGGTCTCTAACACGAAATATTTTTCATATGTAACAAAGTCAGATGACCAAAACTATACAGCGCTAAAAGTGGGAATCTTGGTAATATATACATTAACCACTACAAAAGATAGGTATTTTAGTCACAAATACATACAACTATCATACAAAACCAAGTACTTGTCCCTGTTGTCAAAAACCAACGTATGGGAACACCAAAAAACGAACATGTTCTATAAAATTACAAGTCGGGAAACATTGCTAACACCTCTGTAGGGGTGTGCAATGCCTCACCGTACCACTCCAGGGGATGAGGGTCGATGATTAAGTTCTCATCGTCCACCCCACCAACCGGGGAAGACGTCATTTTCCGAGCATCAACGGAACCTATACATCGACGACCACCCCGGCGTCTTTCATATACCATTCTGCATCGACACAAATACTTGGAAGGAAATGCTTGTGCCAAGGTGTCTGCTGACAATAATGCAGCATCTGTATTCGACTTGATACCGGCAAAAGAAGGGCCCTCATCTTCGATAACTTTGCTAGGAACATTCGTACAAGGCACAGCATTGCCGGAATTTACCTCTTGACACTCCATCGATTTCTCCGGCATCTTCTCCTGAAGATGGATCATAGCCTCAGCAACGTCCAGGGTTTGCAGTATGTCAGAGACTTTTCGAATACGGCATCAACGACTCATTTTTTTACTTAGCAAATTTAGTAAAAAAGAAAGTCAATTTATAGAGGGTTAAACAGGCTGACAACCATGACCAAAGCAAAGTTAATAAAAAGTCATTATTAAACGTCTAATCACCACCCTTAGCAAACGGCGGCGCTACCATAATGATAATTTCATTAATTGTTCCCGACAGAAATCGAGTGCTTACACGTACCCCAAGAAGCACAAAATATTGTTTTTTACAAAAATATCTAAGGAACAGTCGAAATATCACTCATTCATCTCCGGATTCATCCGCCACATCCAGTATATGGCGTAATGTATCCACGCCATCTTCGGCCACCTTGTCAACCAAATCAGCATACGCCGGTAGCGGATCGTTGTAAACCGCTTCTAGAGCATCTGCCATCTCCGCTGTTAGTTTGCCTCCCCTCTCCTTGAACTCAGGAGTAATCCTACTTGTTTGTTGACAACTAGCATAACCCTCGTGGACGCCATCATGATGACCTGACTTGTAAGCAGCAGTAGACAGGCGATCCAGGAGGGCAATAAAGGATTCTGTCTGGCGTAGATACTCAAAAGCACCAACTAAACCATTGGATATCAGCCAGTTCCTATCACCCTGCAGACCAGCCAAGCGACTGGTCAAGCTATCCACTTCAGCGTTGGATTGGTTCAATGCACCCTCCGCCTCCTTGAGACGCGCCTGATGGGCGGTTGAAGATTGCACAAGCTGATTCTTTTCAGATACCAGGGAGTCACACATTTGCTGCAACTCCCTAAGTTTTTCCTCCCACTCCTCCAGCTCAAATTGTTTGGCTTGGGCTTTGGCATTAGACGCCTCTAACTCCAGGGTCAAAATTTGATACCTCTCCTGCACCTGATAAACAAAATCGGTGTCAATACGAAACTTTTCCACTTCAGCAGATAACTCAGCTCTCACCTTTCGAGCCTCATTGACAGCTTTACACTCCAGCTCCTCTTGCACAGCCTTGGCATGAGAAAGGATACGATCTTTTTCCGCTATATCACGGGCCCATATTACCCTTTCCTCAGCCAGATTGGCCGTTACTCGCTTCAGATCATCCTTGGCCTTATTTTTCTCGGACACAAACCGACTCTCTCTCAGACTAGCAGCCTGAAGCTTGCTTTACAAATGATACTTCTCATCCATAAGCTCTTGAATTGTCATCCACGCCTGGTGTAGCTCACTATTATCATGCATCCATCGGCGTCGGATCTCAGCCAACTTCTTGGACCACTGACAACGTCCACCATTGTGGTATTCATCAAGTGCTCGTTATCTAACCCCTCCACATACGAAGATTCAGCAGGAGGATACGCCCGTTCAACCTAGTGATGCACCACTGGCGGAAACACCAGCCTAGATGATTTAGCTATTTTCCACTTAGGTTGGTAGCATTTGTCCTGAGCATATGGATCCCAGCACACAGTGGGAAGGTACAGATCATCAAACAAACAAGCCCCATCCTCAACAAAGTTACCGCTGGACCCCCCAGTTTCACTAACGGTGGTGTCCTTAGCGCTTGTTGACTCGCCCCCGACAGAGGTAGTATGCATTTCTTTCTCAGAAACAGGGAAATCTCCAATGGGAGAATCAAATATGAACGTGGGGGCGAAGCTTGAAAACAGGGGCGCGATAGCAGGACTCGGCGTCATGTCAACAGATGTAGTAAACAGTGGCGGAGGCATAGAAGAGCCAACAGTGAATGTACTTGATTGGGATATTAGATCAGCAAGGGGAACACTCTGGCTGCCAATGGCAGAAGTAGCAATCTCCCCAGAAGTCAAAGGTATAGAGGACCCACTCTCAACTTGGGCCTCAGCAAGAGAATCTGCATTAAAGCAAATATTTAGAAAATAAATAAACTAAATCCTACACTGACAAGTACAACCACTTACCAGCATGACAAAATCGGTTGGGATTACCATTTGATTTGTTTGAACCAAGACATCTTCAAATATACCGATTGATTTTATTACTTTCCGATTGGATAGAAAAATGGGTATTTGAAGTGGAGAAAAATCACTAATACTTAATTTTTCGAAAATGTAGTTAGGCATTATGTTAACACAAAGATCTTTATCAATGGTGACATTACTAATAAACGAATTTTGAAAGAAACATGGGACCGGTGTAATGTTAATTTCAAATGGGTCTTCTTTTATTAGTGAAGTTTGATCATTAGTTAACTTAACACTTACCGTTTCGTCAATTTTAACGTTAGTGTTTAACTCTTTTAAAAACTTAGCATGAGTGGGTACTAAACAATGATTTTCGAAAGAAGGTGACAAGAGATTAATTTCTTCAAAATTAGACTCTTCTTGAATTTTAACGTTGTCGGACTCACCTTTTTTGTTGTTTAACTCATGTGTCGGTTTTTCACTTATTTGTTCTTCCATTTTTATATTTTCAGTTATCTCTTCCCTTTTTAATTCTTCTCTTGCGCGGGACTCCTCTTCCCTTGCGCGAGCTTCTTTTATACATCGATCGATAACTCTAATGTGTTCTAATATCCTATCGGTCACTTCGGTTATAGAAAAAGAATCATTATTTCCTAAGCTTGAATCCGGTTGTTCGACCCTTTGTTCCTCATAATACCCATATGAAGTTGATGGTTCACACCATTGTTCTTCATTGTAAGCATATGATGGATAAGGTTCGTAATTTTGTTCTTCATAATACTCATATGAGGTGGGTTGTTCACGCCATGGTTCCTCATAATAAGCATATGAAGGTGGTGGCTCATATCTTGGTTCCTCAAAGTATGAGTAAGAAGGCTCATACCTTGGTTCATCAAAATATGAGTATGAGGGAGGAGGTTCATACCTTTGGTCTTCATAGGATGTGTATGAAGTTGATGGCTCGTACCTGGGTTCCTCATAGTAGGTGTATGAATTGGATGGTTGATATGAGTGATTATTTTGAATCGAGCGTGCATTACGACAATTAGTGCAATAATTACCCCTATAATCATCCTCATCATAGGTGTAGTTGTAACCTCCTGAGTATTGATCCATAAGGATCACTCAGCAGACCACAACCAAGTCTCGAGATCAGAAAACAAAAATAAAAACGGAAACAGAGGCTGGACACGGCCCCGTGTTCAGTGAGCACGGCCCCGTGTTCCGGATCTGTATCTGGGCGTTTTAATTAAATTTACTGATTTCGTTGAGCACGGGGCGTGTTCAGTGAGCACGGCCCGTGTTCAAGCTTCTGTTACTGGGTGTTTTTATGAAAATGTGCAGCACGGCCCCGTGTTCAGTGAACACGGCCCCGTGTACAGGCTACTGTAAATGCAAAACTAAACTAAAATGCAGAAAAATGTGCGCGCTTTTAAAAAGGTTTTGAAAAACTGATTAGGCCGTCGATTTTAAGCTTTCTTAAAATCCTTGTGTCCCCGGCAACGGCGCCAAAAACTTGATGTGCGTGAAAGTGTTATATATATTAGGTGTATATTTTAAGCCCCTTTAACACTTATTTTAGCCAAGTTTTAAATTTATAAAACACGATATTTTACTAACACTAAACACACATATGGGCAAGTGCACCCATCGTGAGCGTAGTATAGCGTTGGTAAGATACCGAGGTCGTCCAAGGACACAAGAGCTTTTAATACCGGTTTATCCTCAACGTCTAATCAAAATCAAAAGTTTAGAAAATAGGTTTTTAAACTAAGAAAAATAAAAACTAACTAAAATGCTGAAAATAAAATAAAAATAAAACAGATAGACAAGATGAATCACTTGGTTCCGACTCGTATCTAGTATAACCTTTGATTATTTCTGCACTTTTGCACATAATTAAGAGATTATCTTAGTTATTGTAGTAGGCCCCTCTTTTGAAGGTGACGTTACCCTCACCCTAGTAGTTTGAGTCAGCAAGGATACAATCCTAAAAGGGTGGATTATTGGAAGATAATGAATTAAGTTATTAATGCAAATTATGGTAGGCCCCGCTTTTGGCGGTGAGGTTACCCTCGAGTAAGTAGTCTGAGTCAGCAGGGATACAGTCCTAAATAGCCGGGTTATAGTATTAATAGTAGTTAACTTATGAGGGGATCAAAGAGTTTGGACCCCCGCCATCCAATACCGTGAAGTATTGAAGGAGGTCCTACTAAATTTGACCCAGGTCCATTGCAGGACCTCTAAACGCTGAACAATGGCAAGACCTTTACCAAACCGTTCCCTTAACCCCCGACCAGGTAGCCAACATACCTCCATATAGACCGTGGAGATATGAATGGTGAAAATCTTTTATTTTATATAGACAGTAAAATAATGCCAAGACACCACGGACAAACGATAAGGAAAGATCACCTTCAACATAAGTAACTAGTTATTAAAGTCATTAATACAAAACCAAATAAAAAGTGCAAAAGATTAGAAATAAAAAGTATTATACTAGACACTTTGTCTTCACCAAGTGATGTAAGAGACTTAGGCAAACATGGCCTTGATTGTCAAGAACTCTTACGATCAATCTTGGATCCCGAGACGACTCACACACTCTACGATGGACAATGGATGATGGTGGTGGATGATGGTGTTGTGATGGTGGTGGGTGGTGGATGAAGTGTGAGAGAGGTGGTGTGCCAAGGGATGAGTTGAAATGAAACCAAGCACTCCTATTTATAGGCTGAACAGAAGGCTGGGCACGGCCCCGTGTCCGCTGGGCACGGCCCCGTGCCTGTCTGACACTCTCTCTCTTCATTAATTGTAATTCGCAATTACAATTAATGCGCCTGCAGTACTTTCGACACGCCCCCGTGCTCACTGGACACGGCCCCGTGGTGGGCAATAGAAGCTTCTATGGATTTGTCTTTTCTGCTGCTTCTTGGGCACGGCCCCGTGCTGGCTGAGCACGGGGCGTGTTCAGTCTTCTGCCTTCTCTATTTTGCTTTGGAAGATGCCGTTGAGGGGTCGGGCAGTCCACTTATGTTCCTTTCCTTGTATTTATGTTAGATTTAGCTGTCTTTTTGCTTCTTTTGTGAATTTGAGCTCATTTAATCCTGAAAATACAAAAGGAAAACAAAAACACTCTTTTTCCAACATTAGTACTTAAAAAGGGTTAGTTTTGTGCCTCATTTGATGTAATTTATATGTTGCATTTTACACACATCAAATACCCCCACACTTGAAATTTTGCTTGTCCTCAAGCAAAACTCTTTAATATGTGGCTTACACTCCCAAATGGAATAGGTAGAAGAGAAGGTTTTGGGCTTGTCGTAGAGTGTCGGGATTTCCAAGATTCTTTAGGAAGTTTTATTTTTATTTATTTACAATCCTATTCGTCATGATTTATTTAAAACTTTTGATAAGAGAAATTATTTATTAGGGCATAGCATGCCTTTTTAAAATTCTATTTATATACAAGTTCACATACCTCACGGGAGAAATCACTCACACTCGGCCGAAGGTGTACTTTTAGTGAATCACTCGAGAGCGGCATGGAACTTATTCCTACCATAAGCTTGCTAAGCAATCAATCCTCCTCCTTTTTAACTTTTATACCTTTGCAATTATCAAGAGGACTTTGTGGGTTAAGGGTTAGGCTTGGGTTAAAGGTAGGTGGTTGGGATAGTGGTTAGTAGAAAAAGGGTGAAAAGCGTAACAAGTGTCGGTTTTCGTAGAACTTTCTATTTTTGTAACTTTTTATTTTGATGAAGCTTTTATTCAAACCAAGTTATTTTTGATGAACTTGTTTGTTTATTTTCTTTTGCTTCATCATCAACATTTATTTTTATTTTATTTTATTTTTTGAACGAACATACGAAAAACCGAACTTGTTACTAAAACAAAGGGTTAAAAATAAAAAAAAGGTTTTTGGTGGGTAAAAGGGTTTTGGTTTTGGGTGATGAAATGAAAAGGTTTAGGCTCAAAGGGGTTAACTAGGGGGATTTTTTGGGTAAGTGGTAAAAGAAAAGGAAAAATAATGGTGTAGAAATAAAAAGGGTTAGTCCTAATGCCTCCATCATTTACTTACTCGGGTTTAAGTTGAAAAGGACCGGGAATGTATCGTCATGGCAAGTTCTAGAGTCGTAAGAACCAAGCGGCTATTCACACAAGAAACGAAAAATGAGCATTTAGTCTAAAGATGTAATTTTGTATGCTCAATAAAGGCTCAAAACTCACTTTTGTGGGAATGGGTTTTTATGTGACCAAGTATATATAATCAAATTTTAACTAAGCTTGTCATGCCCTTTTTTATAATTTTCTTATGTTGGTTCTTTTTATCACGACGCTATCGGTTGTAAATTCGTAAAAATATAACTTTTTTTTTTTGAGAACTTGGATTTCCCGAGTTAAACCTAGACAAGTAAAAAAAATGAAATTTTTGAAAAAAATTTGGGGTGATTAGCGGTTCCAATAGAGTTTTGTGTAAGGCTTATATTTAGGACTTGCAAAGTTTCCAAGGTTTTAGCATCCCCCCCACACTTAAATTACACATTGTCCTCAATGTGTCCCAAAAATAAATTTTTAGGTTGATTAGATGTGTAAAACAGTGTTAAAAAGCAAAAATTTTATGTTACTGGCAACCTGGACACGACCCCGTGTTGAGTGGGCACGACCCCGTGTTCAGGTGCCAGTAACGAGAACTTACAGAAGATGAACACGGGGGCGTTTTGAGTGGACACGGCCCCGTGTCCGACAAAAATCTGCAGGACAGTATCCAAAAAGCAGGTCTGGGAGGTGAGCACGGGGGCGTGTTGGCTGGACACGTCCCCGTGTGGACAGTCTGTAAGCCTGAAAAACAGGTTTCTTCTCCCGTCTTTTCCATCCTGGTCCTATAAGTGCTGAGGCTTAGCATCCCAAGCCTTGGTTTGTACCTGTTTCATCACTTAATACCACACCAAGTATCACAAACATCCTACATTACCATAGTTAATTGTTCCAAGCATAAAGTAAAAGAAAAATAAAACGGAAAATAAAAGCGGTCAAGGAAAGTAAATTGTTCAACATTTGGCACGCATGCCACCAATTGTTCAAGATTAAAAAGGGTTAACCTGGGAAGTCATCAACCAACCGCTTCCTCCTTGCTCCTCTTGCCTATTCCATAGCATCGTCATCATCATCATCGTCATCATCCCCTCCATGGCGTGCAATGTGGTCTCGTATGTATCCAACATCGTCTTGGATCTCGGATAGATTTCTCTCTATAGCTCCGACCCGGTGGTAGGTGTTGCTCGCCATGTTATAGGTGTTCCTAGTACACATAAGGTTTTCCTGCAACAAATCATGCAAACTTTGAAAGTTAGGAAAACCGCCTCCCGAGGAGGATGATTGGCCCGGATCACCGTGGGGTTGGTACTGGTACTGATGATGTTGCGGAGCTGGGAGGACAAGCGCTTCTTGCGGGTTCCATGCATGACCTTGCATCCTTTGAAAGGTTACCGTCCCGTCTTCTGCCTCATAAATCAAGTTCATTGAGCGGCATATGTTAATATCCACCGTGCCCGACCATGGGCTCCTCTCAAATGCCCTAGGTATGTGAGCGAAGTGCTTGAAGAGACGGTACACCCATCCCCCAAAGAAAATAGGAGTCGGTGCACTAGCAAGGCGGTTGTGATGCATGTTTCGGAGCATGAGGAACGGAACATCGAGCGGCCTGCGGGTGTGAATGCAGTGAAGGACAAGCAAATCTCGTAACCCTACGACGCCACTACTTTCATGCCTTTGGCTAAGAGAATAGCCGAGGAGCCTATGGATGTATCTGTAGAGCGGGTCCCTCAGCTTTGTACTCTTAGTGCTGCTCGGATTGTAGTACCCCTCACCAATCTGAGCCCAAATAGCTTGGCGTTCGTTTTCTTCAATCTCTCTCAATCCCCCAGTATTTTCTTCGTTTCCCGCATCCTCTTCCGCATACAACCCGATAATCGACCCAAATTGTGCCATAGAGATCGAATACCTCGTCCCGCCACACCGGAATGACACCCCGTTATTATCGAACGGGTCGCACCTTGAAGTGAATACAAAGGTGCTGTAGAATTCCAAGGTGCATTCATGGACGGAACGGAGTCGAGTTGTTAGTGCGACTCTGAGTGGTTCCGTGACAATGTTGTTGAAACGGTCAATTTGATTCACCATGGTTAGTAGTTCTGTGCAGGCTTGCCTCGGGTATTCCTCTGGCCTTGTTTGAAGAAGCTCGTATCGAGCTCTTGCAACTAGCTCATTGGCGTTGAATCTTGTGAACTTCCTGGCCATCTGCAAGAATACACCAAAAGTTAGCACGAAACAGAAATATTTTCGGACAAAACTGCAAACAGTGGGCTGGACACGACCCCGTGTTCAGCGGACACGGCCCCGTGTCCAGAGGTCTGTTACTCAAAAATCCCATTTTTCGACTCGGTTTCGAAAACTTGAAAATTTTTGGTCCAATAGGTGCGGTTTCCCCCGAAAATGAAACCCTAAGTGCCGTTTTTCCCAAAATATCCCGTTTACCCTATCAAATTTATCTTTTTCGGTTCAAGAACAAGGTTTTGGGGTTTTTGTGAGAAATCGGTTAAATCTATGAACAATACAAGTGTATTTACTTCCCTTAACACTAATCTAACTAAATGCAAACAGATTTAGGCAAAAATTTGAGGTTCGATCCGGATGAACTTCAAGAACCCTAGATTTTTCCCCAAATTTGTGGTGTTTTAACTACATGCAAGTAACTAATCTAACTACTAAGAGTGATAGAATCATACCTTGACGTTGTTAGATCGATAGGAGACGTTGAAATTTTGCGAAAAATCGCCTGGAACCAGAGCTTTTGTGGGGAAACGGGGCGTGTGAAATGAAGAAACTGTTTTGAAAAAGGGGTTTTATCCCGTCTGCAGCGTGAACACGGCCCCGTGTCCAGCGGACACGGCCTCGTGTCGAGCAAGTTTTTTTTTGTTTTTTTTTTTAAGTGCGCGTGTGAGTGTCCCTTTTTCCCATAAGCTATGGTTAGAAAACTTACCGCTTTATTTTGTCGTCTCAATCGTTCGTAACTTACCAGGCATGATGTTTTTATTCCTCCACCGTTTGAAACGAGATCTCTTCCTCTTCATCCTCAATGAATCCTTGATAAAGCTTCAGCCGTTGGCCATTGACTTTAAATGGAGGCCCATTTCGAGATTTAATTTCTACTGCACCGTGTGGAAAAATATGGGTGATGGAAAAAGGTCCTGACCACCTAGACTTTAATTTACCAGGAAACAATCGAAGTCGTGAATTAAACAAAAGAACTAGATCTCCTACCTGAAATTCATTAGGTTTAATATGTTTGTCATGCAAATTTTTCATTCTTTCCTTATAAATTTCAGAGTTTGAGTATGCATAATTCCTAAGCTCGCCTAATTCATTTAATTGACAAAATCGATTTTTACCAGCAAATTCTAAATCCAAGTTTACATTTTTGATTGCCCAGTAGGCTTTGTGTGCAATTTCTACTGGCAAATGACAACTTTTTCCATAGACTAGCTTATATGGGGTTGTACCTATTGTTGTTTTATAAGCAGTTCGAAAAGCCCATAAAGCATCATCTAATTTATCAGCCCATTCCTTTTTATTTAACCCTACGGTTTTTTCGAGTATTCGTTTTAAACCTCTATTAGTCACTTCGGCTTGCCCGTTTGTTTGAGGGTGATATGTTGTTGAGACCCGGTGATAGACCCCATATCTTGTTAAAAAATTTTCAAGTTGATGGTTGCAAAAATGGGTACCTCTATCACTTATTAAAGCTTTAGGTGTGCCAAAACGAGAGAATAATTTTTTCAGAAATTTTACCACAACTCTTCCATCATTTGTTGGAAGTGCTTCGGCGTCGGCCCATTTAGACAAGTAATCTACTGCCACAAGTATATATTTGTTTCCTTTCGATGGTGGGAAAGGTCCCATAAAGTCGAGTCCCCACACATCAAAAATTTCACAAACAAGAATGCCATTTTGTGGCATTTCGTTTTTGGAAGAAATATTACCTGTTCTTTGGCAAGCATCACATGTTTTTACAAGACTTTGGGCGTCTTTGTAAATGGTTGGCCAATAAAATCCTGAATCAAATACCTTTCGTGCGGTACTAGCAGCACCATGATGTCCTCCGTATGGACCTTCATGACAATGGCGGAGAATTCTTCGTGCTTCACTACCATGTACGCATCGTCGGACTAGTTGGTCGGCACACATTTTGAAAAGATATGGATCTTCCCAAAAGTAGTGTTTCACATTGGCAAAGAATTTTTTTCTTTGATGATGTGGCCACCCTTTTGCGACTATACTGCTAGCTAGGTAGTTAGCATAGTCGGCGTACCATGGTTCTTCCTTGTATTCCACCATTTCCAGGGACTCAGTTGGGAATTTTTCGTTGATTTGCTCGTCCCTGGTTGCTTCCAAAGCTGGGTCTTCTAAGCGCGAAAGATGATCTGCAGCGGTGTTTTCTGCTCCTCTTTTGTCCTTGATTTCAATGTCAAATTCTTGGAGGAGTAGAATCCACCGAATCAAACGTGGTTTTGCATCTTGCTTTTTGAAGAGATATCGAATGGCTGCATGGTCTGTATAAACTATAGTTTTAGAAAGAACAAGATAAGAACGAAATTTATCAAAAGCAAATACCACAGCTAGTAACTCTTTTTCAGTTGTTGTATAATTTTCTTGCGCATCATTAAGTGTTTTACTAGCATAATAAATCGGGTGGAAATGCTTTTCTTTTCTTTGTCCCAAGACAGCTCCAACTGCAAAGTCACTAGCATCACACATGATTTCGAAAGGAAATTTCCAATCAGGTGCTATCATGATAGGTGCATTGACCAACATTTCTTTTAAGGTGAGAAATGCTTGATTGCAATCATTGTCAAAGATGAAAGGAGCATCTTTTTCAAGTAATTTTGTTGGAGGTCTAGAAATTTTAGAAAAGTCTTTGATAAACCGCCTATAGAATCCGGCATGCCCTAGGAAACTTCTGATAGCTCGTACGGAGGATGGAGGTGGTAATCTAGAAATGGTATCTATTTTGGCTCGATCCACCTCCATTCCCTCGCTTGAGATCTTGTGACCGAGTACTATTCCCTCCGTTACCATGAAATGGCATTTTTCCCAATTAAGGGCGAGGTTAGTTTCCTCACATCGGGATAGCATTCGTTCAAGGTTATCGAGGCATTGGTCATATGAATCCCCAAAAATAGAAAAGTCGTCCATGAAGACTTCCATTGTCTTTTCTATCATGTCGTGGAAAATGGCCACCATGCAACGTTGGAATGTTGCGGGGGCATTACATAGACCAAACGGCATGCGTCGATAGGCAAAAGTTCCATAGGGACATGTGAAGGTTGTCTTTTCTTGGTCTTCGGGTGCTATCGGGATTTGAAAGTAACCTGAAAAACCATCCAAGAAACAGTAAAATTTATGACCGGATAATCTTTCTAACATTTGATCAATGAAGGGTAAAGGAAAGTGATCCTTTCTTGTCGCTTCATTTAATCGTCTATAATCTATACATACTCTCCATCCTGTGACGGTTCTCGTTGGTATTAGTTCATTCTTTTCGTTAGTTATTACCGTCATACCTCCTTTCTTTGGAACTACTTGGACAGGACTTACCCAAGGGCTATCAGAGATAGGATAGATAAGTCCGGCGTCAAGTAATTTGATGACTTCGTTTTTAACCACTTCTTGAACATTTGGATTTACTCGACGTTGTGGTTGTATGACCGATTTGTAGTCATCATTCATCAAAATTTTGTGTGTGCACATAGAAGGACTAATTCCTTTTATGTCTACAAGTTTCCAAGATATTGCATTTTTGTGTTTTTTCAAAAGATTAATTAATTTTTCTTTTTCTAAGTTATCTAATTTAGACGAAATAATTACAGGTAAATTACCCTCTTTGTCCAGAAAAGCATATTCCAAACCTTTTGGAAGTTCTTTGAGCTCAAGTGGTGGGTCTTTGGGAGACTCCTTATTTGGTTGCTCATTTCGATCAAGAACTTTAAAAGTTTGTTCTATGGCGACCTCTTCTTCAACAAAGTGGTCAATCTCTTCACTTGTATCGGGTGGTTCATCTTCATCTTCAATTAGGGGGTCATTATTGCCGAAAGGATATTTCATTGACCGTTCGAGATCGACACTTCTTTTAAATGCCCCTAATTGAAGAGGTAGATTGTTGAACTTCCGGTTTTTCAAAGCTTCGTGTGTTTTTACAAATGGTCGTCCCAACACTAGAGGAGCGTCATCGAGGATGACAAAATCGGTTGGGATTACCATTTGATTTGTTTGAACCAAGACATCTTCAACTATACCGATTGATTTTATTACTTTCCGATTGGATAGAAAAATGGGTATTTGAAGTGGAGAAAAATCACTAATACTTAATTTTTCGAAAATGTAGTTAGGCATTATGTTAACACAAAGATCTTTATCAATGGTGACATTACTAATAAACGAATTGAAAGAAACATGGGACCGGTGTAATGTTAATTTCAAATGGGTCTTCTTTTATTAGTGAAGTTTGATCATTAGTTAACTTAACACTTACCGTTTCGTCAATTTTAGCGTTAGTGTTTAACTCTTTTAAAAACTTAGCATGAGTGGGTACTAAACAATGATTTTCGAAAGAAGGTGATAAGAGATTAATTTCTTCAAAATTAGACTCTTCTTGAATTTTAACGTTGTCGGACTCACCTTTTTCGTTGTTTAACTCATGTGTCGGTTTTTCACTTATTTGTTCTTCCATATTTATATTTTCAGTTATCTCTTCCCTTTTTAATTCTTCTCTTGCGCGGGACTCCTCTTCCCTTGCGCGAGCTTCTTTTATACATCGATCGATAACTCTAATGTGTTCTAATATCCTATCGGTCACTTCGGTTATAGAAAAAGAATCATTATTTCCTAAGCTTGAATCCGGTTGTTCGACCCTTTGTTCCTCATAATACCCATATGAAGTTGATGGTTCACACCATTGTTCTTCATTGTAAGCATATGATGGATAAGGTTCGTAATTTTGTTCTTCATAATACTCATATGAGGTGGGTTGTTCACGCCATGGTTCCTCATAATAAGCATATGAAGGTGGTGGCTCATATCTTGGTTCCTCAAAGTATGAGTAAGAAGGCTCATACCTTGGTTCATCAAAATATGAGTATGAGGGAGGAGGTTCATACCTTTGGTCTTCATAGGATGTGTATGAAGTTGATGGCTCGTACCTGGGTTCCTCATAGTAGGTGTATGAATTGGATGGTTGATATGAGTGATTATTTTGAATCGAGCGTGCATTACGACAATTAGTGCAATAATTACCCCTATAATCATCCTCATCATAGGTGTAGTTGTAACCTCCTGAGTATTGATCCATAAGGATCACTCAGCAGACCACAACCAAGTCTCGAGATCAGAAAACAAAAATAAAAACGGAAACAGAGGCTGGACACGGCCCCGTGTTCAGTGAGCACGGCCCCGTGTTCCGGATCTGTATCTGGGCGTTTTAATTAAATTTACTGATTTCGTTGAGCACGGGGTGTGTTCAGTGAGCACGGCCCGTGTTCAAGCTTCTGTTACTGGGTGTTTTTATGAAAATGTGCAGCACGGCCCCGTGTTCAGTGAACACGGCCCCATGTACAGGCTACTGTAAATGCAAAACTAAACTAAAATGCAGAAAAATGTGCGCGCTTTTAAAAAGGTTTTGAAAAACTGATTAGGCCGTCGATTTTAAGCTTTCTTAAAATCCTTGTGTCCCCGGCAACGGCGCCAAAAACTTGATGTGCGTGAAAGTGTTATATATATTAGGTGTATATTTTAAGCCCCTTTAACACTTATTTTAGCCAAGTTTTAAATTTATAAAACACGATATTTTACTAACACTAAACACACATATGGGCAAGTGCACCCATCGTGAGCGTAGTATAGCGTTGGTAAGATACCGAGGTCGTCCAAGGACACAAGAGCTTTTAATACCGGTTTATCCTCAACGTCTAATCAAAATCAAAAGTTTAGAAAAAAGGTTTTTAAACTAAGAAAAATAAAAACTAACTAAAATGCTGAAAATAAAATAAAAATAAAACAGATAGACAAGATGAATCACTTGGTTCCGACTCGTATCTAGTATAACGTTTGATTATTTCTGCACTTTTGCACATAATTAAGAGATTATCTTAGTTATTGTAGTAGGCCCCTCTTTTGAAGGTGACGTTACCCTCACCCCAGTAGTTTGAGTCAGCAAGGATACAATCCTAAAAGGGTGGATTATTGGAAGATAATGAATTAAGTTATTAATGCAAATTATGGTAGGCCCCGCTTTTGGCGGTGAGGTTACCCTCGAGTAAGTAGTCTGAGTCAGCAGGGATACAGTCCTAAATAGCCGGGTTATAGTATTAATAGTAGTTAACTTATGAGGGGATCAAAGAGTTTGGACCCCCGCCATCCAATACCGTGAAATATTGAAGGAGGTCCTACTAAATTTGACCCAGGTCCATTGCAGGACCTCTAAACGCTGAACAATGGCAAGACCTTTACCAAACCGTTCCCTTAACCCCCGACCAGGTAGCCAACATACCTCCATATAGACCGTGGAGATATGAATGGTGAAAATCTTTTATTTTATATAGACAGTAAAATAATGCCAAGACACCACGGACAAACGATAAGGAAAGATCACCTTCAACATAAGTACCTAGTTATTAAAGTCATTAATACAAAACCAAATAAAAAGTGCAAAAGATTAGAAATAAAAAGTATTATACTAGACACTTTGTCTTCACCAAGTGATCTAAGAGACTTAGGCAAACATGGCCTTGATTGTCAAGAACTCTTACGATCAATCTTGGATCCCGAGACGACTCACACACTCTACGATGGACAATGGATGATGGTGGTGGATGATGGTGTTGTGATGGTGGTGGGTGGTGGATGAAGTGTGAGAGAGGTGGTGTGCCAAGGGATGAGTTGAAATGAAACCAAGCACTCCTATTTATAGGCTGAACAGAAGGCTGGGCACGGCCCCGTGTCCGCTGGGCACGGCCCCGTGCCTGTCTGACACTCTCTCTCTTCATTAATTGTAATTCGCAATTACAATTAATGCGCCTGCAGTACTTTCGACACGCCCCCGTGGTGGGCAATAGAAGCTTCTATGGATTTGTCTTTTCTGCTGCTTCTTGGGCACGGCCCCGTGCTGGCTGAGCACGGGGCGTGTTCAGTCTTCTGCCTTCTCTATTTTGCTTTGGAAGATGCCGTTGAGGGGTCGGGCAGTCCATTTATGTTCCTTTCCTTGTATTTATGTTAGATTTAGCTGTCTTTTTGCTTCTTTTGTGAATTTGAGCTCATTTAATCCTGAAAATACAAAAGGAAAACAAAAACACTCTTTTTCCAACATTAGTACTTAAAAAGGGTTAGTTTTGTGCCTCATTTGATGTAATTTATATGTTGCATTTTACACACATCAGTAAGCCATGGTATGCAATCAAGAATTTGAAGGAGGTGAAGGAAAATAATGAAATGGGGCAAAACCCTAACAAACAGGCTATTTATAGAAAAGGGGAAAGCAACCCTTCAAATTCAAAAAGGCAAACGGGATGGGAATGCGTGTCAAACTAGGGAAAGTACAACTGTCATCCTAATGATGACCTAACTGTCACACCTTTTCACATCACCGCCACAATTCAAAAAAGCTCAGCACTTCCATTTGAGGAATTTGCACTCAAGGGGGTATTTTGACTTTTCCCCTTTTTAAGTCCGATCTCATGAATTTCATCTCATAACTTCGGACTGGGGGACATGACGAGGTATGACCCGGAACGGCTAACCTGGCCCGGTCATTACCTATTATTTTATTATAAATATTCAGTTACACATGTTTATTCTAGAATGTTCCATTCCGCATGGATAAATTACGTAACCAAATCCCCAATATTTTGGGAAGATCATGCAAATCTCTAAACTATCAGAGTACATCCTAGTTTAGGGGAAACCCTAATGGTAAACTATAAATAGAGGTAACATCAAAGGTATGATTCATTCTGTTCTCGTTTCCTCTCTCTCTCTATACATTCTTACTCCCACAAACCGAGACTTATTCTTACGCCGGAGGGTGGTTACAGGAATAACCTCATTCCTGTAATGAGTCCTAAAATTGTTCTGTTTTGCAGTTAGTTGTTCCGGTTGCTAAGAGTTGAAGTCATAGCCGGAGCCTACCGTTCAGGTCAGTGTTTCTTCAGTGGCTAAAGGTCATTTCCAACATTTGGAAAACTTTCACCCTACTCATCGCCTCATATTTTACGCATTTATGTGACCATTATATAACAACTCAAAACCTTTAGCCACACTTTAAGAAAAAATTATGACATTTACCAGTCACACTAAAAATAGTGTGGCCAAATGTGATCTATGACCATGATAATTGTTTTATGTGACCAACAACACATGTTTTTGAAACCTTTAGCCACATTTTAAGAAAAAAACTGTGAGATTTATTAGCCACACCAGAATTGTGTGACCAAATGTGATCTACGACCATGGTATTGTTTAATGACGTGGCTAAAAGCACATCTTTGAGAAAAAAAAACCAAGACATTTAGTAGCTATACTAAAAAAGTGTGACCAAATATGATCTACGGTCACAATATTTGTGTGATGATGTCACTAAAAGGTAATGCATATGGTCACATATATTATTTGTGTGATCAAAAGTTAGGCAATAGTCACACTCAAAATTATAAAATTTCATGTGGCTTTACATAAACATTCGTCACACCATCGTTACTTAGTTTTTTTTTTTGTGTGACGGGATGATAGCAAATGTCATGGAAAATATATGTGACAAAAGGCTATACAATAGTTATCTTTAAAATTACAAAATTTTGATATGGTTTATATAATAATTAGCCTCACCATTAACACTTTATTTTTATTTTATGTGATCGAAATATAACAAATGACACACATAAAAAATTATGTGACCAAATAATATACAAAACAGCCACACTTATGTATCTAAACTTTAAATCATATCATAATTGTTCTACCTACCATATCTATTCCTGGTTCCAATTCAAGAAAATAGACTATGTGAATCCCTTTTATCTATGTGATTAGGATTAGTTTCTCAAACGTATCTGTGGTATTTTATGTTCCCTCCATATACCGGAGATGAGCTAGGTTTCTGAATTGTTCAATTATAAGAGTTTTAGATCTGAAGAATTCAGTTCGAGTGAAGCAGATTTGGGATTTGGTTATAATTGAAGGCTACGGGGATTGGAATTTCCGGTGATCCCACCTCATATTACGACCAGAAAAGGTAAAAGTTGGTTTCTTATTCATCTTTCAGTTCATATCATATGCTTTGTTTGAACTCCAGTCTAAGGCATCGTATTAGGGGAATTCAAACATTTTGATATTCACGTGGTGAATAGGGGTTCTTTTATTGCGTCGGATGATGGCGAGAAATATTGACGGTATCTTGCTGATTGCAAGTTGCGTGAGAAATATTGTTTCAACATGTGCCTGGTCGGACCGTTGGCCGGAGGACAAACCGGAGAGCTGGTGAAATGCAAGGGTTAAACCGGCTAGATCAAATGCAAAATCTAGAAGCAAGATCAACAAAATCGAAATAATCTGGTTCGATTTTGGCCGGATGGTAAAGTGGCAGTGGCTTGGACTGGGCTATCACCTTGGACGCAATAGCTTAGTTGGAGCTGATGACTGATCCTTCGTCTTAGATGGCCGAACCCAAGTCAAACTTTTTTAATTCTGCAGAGATGGTGTGGCGGTGTAGAGTAGTCACATTTAATTGTTTTGTCCAATTTAATTGTTGTGTGCATTAACCTGTATGTTGCAGGCTTTTGTAAGCTATAGTTGTTAAAATGTGAGAAATACATTCAACTCATTCGGCTGTTTAGCTGCATGTTTCTTTCATAAAAATAAGGGGTCGTAAACGAGTGTTGCTAAGTCTTTGCATTGCATATACGTAGGCTTTTGAAGCCCTTCGATGCCATGACATGTGTAAGGCCAGCTGAACTTTCGTGTATTTCGTAGTTTTCCTTATGTTCTGAATAGGCATGAATAATTGTACTGAATCACTATTATTATTTCCGATCGTTTTCGTTTATGGTGATTTGTTTGCATCTGAAATTGAATTTAAGATTATGGAATTCGTTTGTTTCAAGATTATACGATGATTTAGTTTTGATTAACTTTTAGTTCTTAGTTTTAGGTATTGATTGTTAGGTGTTTTTTTCAAGGTATTGACATTGTGATATTTAGAATTGATTGAAGATGTGTGATGTGGTGTGATATGTTAATCGTGAAATTAGTGAAAGTTTGCTCAAGGTTTTGGATTGGTGGTACGTGGTTTAAAATTGCAAAATCTGTTTATGAAGTTTATGACTTTGGAGTAATTGTTTATTGTAATTGTTAAATAAGTTAGAACTAAGGATAAGTATTTGTATGATCATTCATAAATTTTTAAATGAAGTTAATTGGTGTTGGTACCCTGTTTGAAATGGGGTAAATGTGCCCTCTTTACCTAGAAAATGAAATTAGTGAGAGGATAACTCTGTTTATATATCAATACACATGCTAATATTTTTATTATAAATATACTTAACATTCAAGAATAAAATTAGTAATTTCTGCTAGCATAGGTTAAAAACTTATTGGTTCAGTTCGGTTTTTTCGGTTGTTAAAATGGTTATCCAAAAACCAAGCCTTCGGTTTTTATTTCGGTTCGTTATTATGTTATTGGGTGTTAACACCTAACTGTAACTAATATGACTCACTACACTCATATACAACCTTTTTATAGCAACTATGATACCATAGAGGCTATAGTAGGCAGCTAACACCAAACAAGCCTCCAATAAGATCCATTAATGAAAGTATGACATGTTATTGGGCGTTCACACCTAACAATGACTCATTACACTCCTATAAAACCTTATTATAGCAACAATGACATGATATAGGCTATAATGGGCCACTGACACCAATCAAGGCCCAATACGGCCCATTAATCAAAGTATGACATGTTATTGGGTGTTAACACCGAACTATGATTGCTATGACTCACTACAGTCCTAAACAACCCTTTTAAAGCAACTATGACATGATATAAGCTATATTGGGTTGCTAACACCAATCAAGGCCCAATATGGCCCATTAATGAAAGTATGACATGTTATTGGGCGTTCACGCCTAACTATGACTCATTACACTCATATAAAACCCTCTTATAGCAACTATGACATGATATGGGCTATAATGGGCCAGTGACACTAGCCAAGGCCTAATACGGCCCATTAATGAAAGTATGACGCATTATCAGGTGTTAACACCTAACTATGACTAGTATGACTCACTACACTCATATTCAACCCTTATAGAGCAACTAAGACACGATATAGGCTATATTGGGCCTCTAACATCAATCAAGGCCCAATACGGCCCATTAATGAAAGTATGACATGTTATTAGACGTATTATGTCTTAATGGATAACAATGGGTAATAGGAAGTCATATTTGTCTTAGTGGGCCAGTTGGCCTTGACATTCCTAATAATTCTTAATAGTCCTTATTGGGTCTTAATAGTCCTAACAACTTATAATAGATCATTAAGGGCCTTATTATGTCACACGAGGTCTCAAATTGTTAGATCGCGAATTGTAAGTAGTCATACTATTATAATGGATAAGAGTAGATCATACATATCTTAAGGGACCCAATTGGATATTGACAATTATGATAGCTCTTAATTGACCCGATGAGGCTCGAGCTCGTCTCAGTTCAAGCCTACTTATTTGAGATCGATCCCGGCTCGAAGGTTGAGTTCGGCTCCAACCTCGACATAATTTGAGAACACTTTCAAACGAGCTAAAAACTCGGCTCGGGTTCGTAAGTAGTTATTTAGCCTAGGGATGAGTAAATGGTACCGGATACTGGTATTGAACCGGTTCATTTTAGGTACTGAATTAGTACCGAATTTTTCAGTTGTTGGTACCGATACGATACCAATTCAGTAATGTACCAATCTTTTCCTGGTTTTTACATTCAAATACCGGTGCTTGTACCATACCAAATATTTTTGGTACTGTTACCAAGATAGAACTCATCCCTACTCGAGCCGCCCAAAAAAACTTTAAAAAATAATTAAATGTGATTTCCCAAATATTAAGTTCCCCCATGAAGTTCGTCTCCCGCCCCATTCCTCTATTCCAAAAGTTAAGTTTTGCTTTTTTCCTCTCATCCTTCCTTCCCTTGTAACCTAAAATCAACTATGTGTTCTCACAAATTTAACTCGTTGAACACATCACCTGTTTCTTTTTTTCCACATTTAAACTTTTTAGAAATCCCTCCCTCGCCGAACACATCTGTTTTGTTTCCTGAACTCCGGTGGTGGTATAAGGGTAAGGTTGGACATTACTAGAAATCCAGCTCAAAATCACCGACGTTGTAGACGTTGATGATGCCATTAACCGTTGAACACTCCTCCGCCTCGATTTTTGTAAGACGGTACTGAGGATTGAAGTGAATCTGGTGCTACATATGATATCTGACATCCCAACCGTCAGCTAGGGTTTATTTGGGCAATCCTCGACTGTTAAGGGAAGGTTATGTGTACATTTGCTCTATTTTAATGATCACATGCTTAGATAAAATTATTTAGCTTGTGGGTTTTATGGATTTCGTTGTGGTGTTGCATGTTTGGAGATATGTGACTTGTATGGGATTTGGGCACATAAGATTAATTGTTGTATTGTTTTTGAAATTGTCCAGTTCTGCTTTAGCATTTTAGATCTGCTGTACAACACATTTTTATCAATGTTGAAGATAGATGGTCTAGTGTCTGATATTGGTGTTACCTTTTTATTTCCTTAATACTGATTGCAATGTTCTATCAGGCGAATCCGTTAGCTCCATTGATTACATTACATCATCCGTTGAAATTAATCACACATAACATGGACTTTAGTGTGTGATCTTACTCTACTAAGTTGTTAGGTTATCCATGATGGTTGGATAAGATAGATCATATGTTTCATCACTCATACTCTAGAAGCTATAAGTTTTTTCTTGTTTTAGAACACATTGTTTAATTCACGTCACCCATATGGTTAGTTTGAGCCTCTTATTTAGAACCAGATCATCTTGTAGTTTATGGTAATCGTCCCTGATAATGGTTTGTAATGATGATACCCCAAAATTCAGATGAACAAATTCCTAGATTGCACATAATATTTCTCTTCGTTTAAATCTCATAAGCTTATATGCACTAATTTCATGAACAATGCTATATTCATCATACTAAGTGCCCAGTGTTTTGCATCTGCAGTAGTTTTTGACATTTACTTATTGCTTGTCATATCTTTTATCAAGAAGAAGACTTGAAGCAATTCCGTCAACAGGGAAGCAAAAATCCGGGTCATCTTGAGAACTTTGAAACTCCAAGTATTGAGGTTACCACTGGTTAGTATTCATATATTTTTAAACACTACAAAATCGTGATGATATCTTTTTAAGTATAAACAGTTATTTGTTGCTATCAGCTCCTCTTGGTCAAGGTATTGCATGTTGGTCTGGCTCTTTTTGTTGCTATCAAGATCGTCACTTATTCAATAGACACATGTTGGTCATAAACTTATGAAATATAACTAGGAATATGTAACCTAGTTAATAATATGTTGATTAACTAATGAAAAACAAGAAATGGACTCCTTTTATAAAACTTAAGAACTTAAGGGACTAAAAGGGGCAAATTTAAAACTAATATTGATAAAATGGAATTTGACACAAAACACACACACACAGAGTGTGTGTTCTGGTCGACAAAAACACTGGGCAAAAGTGGAGATCACCTCGAAACCCTAAGTTCACAAAATCCATCAAAATCAAAGAGGAAATCGAGCTAAAAATCAGTGCGAAAGCCAAATTCGTGATCACCCAAGTCAGGAGATTATAAGGTATGTTGAAATTTGATATTTGATGATGTTGTAAATTTGTGATGAACATTCATAACTGAATTTCTAGTATGAATGGTAGATGTTATGATAGAATTGAAGTAGATACAAGCCTAGGAACAAACCCTAGATGAGAAATTAATGATTAAATACCAAGAATCAAGTGTTTGAATAACTAACCATGTTTGTGTTAGATGGGTTTTAGAATGATGTAATGAACACTTGAATTATGATAGAGAAATGGTAGAATAAGATGTTAAGATGTAAATTCTAGATGTTGTTTATGTACACTAGACATGAAGGCTTGAAAAAGATGCTAAAAATGGTTAATAGCTAATCATGAACTCAATAATACTTGTATAAAAATCTCGCGCATAATGTAACGCCCTGCATTTTAAAACTTTCATATTTTGGCAAGTCTCGTCCCTGTAATACTTAATGTTGCCTATTAGAGCCTTAAACTATGTTAGAAAATGTGAAACTTGCTCGATGTGATACTTTGTGAAACTTGGCTCTTGATACTTGACTCTTATGATACTTGAACCTTGTGAAACTTTGAATCTAGACTCTTTTGATCCTTTGAATCTTGAATATTGAAACTTGACACTTGTTATAATACTTATTAAACAAGAAACTTTGAGGCTTTATTGATACTTATTGGACGAGAAACTAGATACTTAGTGGAACGAGAAGCTTAATACTATTGAACGTGAAACCCTGATTCTTTATTGAACGAGAGACTTTGATACTTGATACTTTGATACAGGATACTTAGTAGACGTGAACCTAGCTTGAACGCAACTTGAAACATCAAGACTTTTGTGTTTACACCATTGTAATGGGTACCCACAATAATACGCAACTCAACACTTAATCTAACTCGTAAAACGAACCAAAGTCGGAAAACTAGCAAACGGGTCTCGGCTGTCCGAATGGACATCCGATCGGATGACCATCCGACCAAATCGCCATCCGACCCCCTTTGCACATTGCACCGCCTTAGCTATCCCTTTCAGCTATAAATAGGCCCCTTGACCCTTCATTTCACACTTTTTGCCTCTGTCATCTGACCACACGCACTCCCTGGTCCTTTCAAGCACTTTTCTCGAGATTCAAGCTTCTTCCAGAAGTATTTCTTCTAGATTCTTGTACAACTTTAGTCATTTAACACTTCTACACAAGATTCTTCCATAAGCACTTTTCTTGACACTTTTTATAATACTTATTAAACAAGAAACTTTGAGGCTTTATTGATACTTATTGGACGAGAAACTTGATACTTAGTGGAACGAGAAACTTAATACTATTGAATGTGAAACCCTGATTCTTTATTGAACGAGATACTTTGATACTTGATACTTTGATACTGGATACTTAGTAGACGTGAACCTAGCTTGAACGCAACTTGAAACACGAAGACTTTTGTGTTTACACCATTGTAACGGTTACCCGCAATAATACGCAACTCAACACTTAATCTAACTCGTAAAACAAACCAAAGTCGAAAAACTAGCAAATGGGTCTCGGCTGTCTGAATGGACATCCGATCGGATGACCATCCGACCAAATCGCCATTCGACCCCCTTTGCACATTGCACCGCCTTAGCTGTCCCTTTCAGCTATAAATAGGCCCCTTGACCCTTCATTTCACACTTTTTGCCTCTGTCATCTGATCACAAGCACTCCCTGGTCCTTTGAAGCACTTTTCTCGAGATTCAAGCTTCTTCCATAAGTATTTCTTCTAGATTCTTGTACAACTTTAGTCATTTAACACTTCTACACAAGATTCTTCATCAGAATCACACGAACACTCCAACTTTTTCATGAAAATCAACTGTATTGGGCCTTTTGAAGGTGTTCATCCACTCAATGGTTGGTACAACCTGTTGTGGAACATCATTGGCCTCAGATCTAACAGATTTTCACCGTGTTTTAACAAAATCTAAGGAAACTTCACACTTTTATACCAGATCTGATGGAATTTCTTAAGTTCCGGCTTAGATCTGATGAAGTTCACAGTTTACACTTGATTTTCGAACTTCCTTCAACTTTTATACGAAACATGGGTGAAATCAGACTTGAACAGACTTTTGCTTTGTTGCTTAGTCAAAAGCCGGCTTGAGAACTGAACTTCACCAGAAAACGGACAGTTTGACGAGTCCAAACATGAAACACACCGGAAACAGTTCGTTGGTTCGAGAAGGGGTGGTTCCCAGCCGATCGACGAGGTAGGTTTGGTACGTTCCCGTTGTTTGACGCGTCATCACACCGTCTCCATTAACTCAAAACTTAGAATTTTCACGAAACATCACTCACTGATCGTCTGTCCGGATGGCCATCCGATCGGATGACCATCCGTCCAGATGATATGATTAGGTTGACACTTGTTTGTTTAAAGGACACTATGATCATGACGTTTGAAACCTTAACAGTTCACAAACTTTACCCAATGATCGAATGACCATCCGATCGAATGGTCATCCATCCGATGACCATCTGATCAGATGGAGTCCCTCTGTCTGAATGGTCATCCGACCGGATAACCATCTGCTTAGGTAATCAATCAGACACTTACTCTAGATTTTAGCACTGGTCAACACTCTGTTCCCAACCGGGTCAACTCTTAGAGGACTTATGCTCTGTTCCCTGCACGCAGGCTGATCCAGTGCTCCCTTCGATCAATCAAACAGTGTTTGGCTTAAGCACCAATTGTGAGTATACCCGATCCATTTTTGTTTAAACACTTTTGGGATGCAACATGTGTTCTATTATCAAGACACTTGACACTTGAAACTTAAAACTTATTTGAAACATACTCTATCCGCGTGAAAACATGAAACTTGTGATACTTGAGACTTTTATGCTATGAGAACGTTTAATCCTTGTGTGTAGTTCCGCCTTAACAATGGTAGCGCTATAGAGGTAATGCACCTCTCTGTTAGTCTTTGGGGTATTGTTAGGAGGAGACATATAACCTCACGTTAAACTTTGAGAAAGGCATTTAACGCATTGGAAACTTGAGCTATCACTTGGACTGTGTTAAATAGCATGGTGAAACTTGTTATATGTCTTTATGCTGGATTTGAGTTTTTAAACTATTATGCTGCGTATTTAAACTTGTATGCTCGCCAACATTTTTGTTGATAGTATTTTAATACATGTTGCAGGATTATAGTAGCTGAGGAAAATCATGAAACTTGCTAGGATGCTGCTTAGAAACACATCTTAGTTAATTCAGAATTTTTGGACAATATTTGGATGTTTTGTATTTGATACTTTTGTGGTTGAATCGTGGATGCTGTTTAGACAATTTCTGTGAAATTTGATTAATCATTATTGAAACAAATAGTGTTGTGGAATCTCTTGAGCAATCTGAACGCTTAGTGTCGTGCCCCGATGTTTCCGCCATCGGTTGGGTTGTGACACATAATATGCTCGATAAAATGCCTAAGTGATCTTGTAATATTGAATATATTAAAGAATCACGTAATTGACTAGTTTAACGAGTTGCGTGTAACATATTGTAACATGAGTTCTAAACGATAAATCGAATTGAACTCTATAGGAAAATTGGGCGAATCATCAAGTGGTCAAGACAGAGCGGACACTTGCTTGAAAAGAAAGCTTTAAAGGTACGTCTTCATGCTTCGTAGATCTTTCGTTAATATTTTACATTTATATATGTTGAATAATAAAGGTATTATCATGAAGTTCGGTTTGTTCTTAAGCGGTGGATTTCGTGCGAATAAACCGAATGGATGAACAAGGGAATAACGATAAGTTTGAATGTTTGAAAGTGATGGGTTTCACTAATACATTCAAATGAGTCAAAATAATAAATTGATATTTTGTTTCAATGTTAGAAAGTGATGGATTTCACGAAAACATTCAAACGGGTCAATTTGATAGAGAGATATAAGGTTTGGTAGTATAAAAGCGATGGACTTCGCTAAGAAAACCAAACAGGTCAAAATGACTAGAATAATAAAGGTTTGGTTGAATAAAAGTGATGGAATTCGCTAAGAAAACCAAACGGGTCGAATTGACAAGAATATTAAAAGTTTGGCTGCATGAAAGCGATGGATTTCGCTAAGTTAGTCAAACGGGCCAAAATGAAGTCTTAATGCATATCTGAATGGTTTCATGATTAATGAATTTGGATTGGTACCCAGATAATGGGTAGAAGATCAAAAATACACGTAAACCGGGAATCAGAAACACGGACTAATAGTCAAAGACTCGGTTGTGAGTTACGACTAAAAGATGCACAATTTCGCTTATGGGAATTGAGTTAAATAAGTTCAACTATTGTACGTTGAACGGGTCGAATGAATAAATCACGTGTTAAATAAAGGAGGCATAAAACCCGTAAATAGAACTTCGGATAATAGGAAGTAATATAGTTATGACGCTTATAGGAAAATTGATTACAAACAAATAAGTTTGTTTGATAAATCATGAACGGGTCAAAAGTTTTGTAAATAAATATAATGCCGAGGGCTTGTAAATTAATAATATCGTTAATCCAGATGTTAGGTTTCATGTTTAAATGATAGAGGATCAAATTACGATCACGTAGTAAGAAACGGGAGGTTAAACGGATAACCGGATTGAAAGTTATGGTCGTTTTAGTATCGAGGGCAGAACGTGAAGTTTTTACTACAGGTTAGACCGTAACCTACGGTTGGAGACCATAGGCTATGGTCCAGGCAGTCTGTCCAAAATGTTTAAGTGTACCGTAAGCTACGGTCTCTTTACCATGGCTTACGGCGAGTATTGTAACAAATTGAAGAAACACCAGATCTATCTGACCATAATCAGTTCAGATCTGGGGGTAGGGTTTCTGCATAAAATGGTTAATCCCCTCATCGATGACCACTGGATACTACTTCTCCAGAATCACTACAAAACAGAAACGTTGTTAGCCTCACCACCGGGAGAATGGGGGTTCTCTCCGTGACCACCCTTCGGCGTGAGAATAAGTACAGTGATCTGAAGAAGATGAAGTAGTAAGAGTGAAAGTAAGTGAAAGTGAATGAATGACTTGTACCTGAATTCTCTTATTTATAGCCGAAGGTTTGGCACCAAAAATAATACGGAGGAGATAACGGAATCTTCTTTTCCATTTGCAGTTAACTCCCCATCCATGCACACGGATCGCGAATTGATCAATGGCTGGGGAGATGCCACGTGCAAAGTAACCTGATCTAGATCTGCATGTAAATTGTGCCATCGTCGTGCTTTAGATGAATGCTCTAGATGTTACCACTTCACATTCGGGTACAACCGAATGAGGCCATGCACGAGTGGCCATTTAATGCTTCTAGAAGATCTACAGCTGTGAGCCTTTGAACAGTTGCCACGTGTCCAGTCTGTTATAACAGAAAAGATTCTTTTTGTTCAAGTCCTTATTTCTTCATTCGCGCGGACATGTTTAATACTTGTCTTTAGTTGTTAAATCTTCAAGCTTAACTGTATCTTTGTGTGGGCCCGTGTAAGGGTGTTAAATGTTTTGTCTTTCCTTTCTCTGGCGCATGGTCATTAAGGATTGAACTTCTAAATCTTATTTAGACCAGCTGCGCAGGATGCGCAATGTCTGCTTAAGATAACTTTGAAGTATAATTATGGTATGGTCCTCTGCGCCTGCGCATGGTTTTTGGGACCATACCCCTTCAAGTCCCCCCAGTCTAGTGGTGCTCCTATGCGCAAATGGCAAGTAGGTGGAGCACTGGACTATAAAAAAGTGGAGTGTGCGCCTTTGCTGTTGAAAAGTAAACAAAGTTGCTTGGCGTAGGGTACGAACAAACTTCTTGAAGAAGATATTTCTTTTTCTTCGAGATAAGGTTTCCATGATTTGAATTTTGAAAATGCTTGTTTTGTGGCAGGCAAGTTGGTAAAAGGTACTGTGCAGATTATGGCGTCTGAAGGTTATGTGACAGGCTGTTAACCGTGTCAGACATCAAGCATTATTAGGCGTCATCAGTCGTGATTGTCACGTGCGCGTGAGGCCCTTGCCGTTTCACCACTCGCCCTTGTTTCTTTGGTTACCGTGTTTCTTTAAAAAAGGTTTGTACGGTTCCCCAAGCCATTAATTATGATGAGTATATATACCCTAATGCTGCTTCGTCTTTAAGCTTTTGCCTTCAAAAAACCGTTTCATCTTCCTCGAGTTCTTCTTCTTTAAAAGGATCTGCCATCATACTTCATTTTAGAATCCTCATGTCCTCCAGTGAAAAACCAGACAACCTTGTAGAAGAAATGTCTTCATCTCTGCCACCATTAAAATGGTCAGAAGAGACCTTCAATAATCTTGTTACAGGCTTCAAGTTTCCGGCCAGTTGGGGTGCCATCCACCCACAGGAAGGTCAAACGGCGGCAAAAGCTCCGGCCGGTTATATCACACTCTTCTGGGAATATTTCGCGGATGGAAACTTTTGATTGCCGGTCTCAAAATTTTTACTTGAAGTGCTAGGATATTATCGGTTCCATTTATCGTAGTTACACCCAATGGGTATGGTTAGAATACGTCATCTTGAATTTCTCTATCAATCGATGGGTATTGAACCGATGGTTGAGCGTTTCCGGGTGTTCTATCAGTTGCACTGTTCACACACGTGGCAACCCTACATGTGACACACCAGCCCTACACGTAGACTATGGGCCCTCGCGGGCCGCGTAAGATACATCAAAGGGTTTACGCGGGCCGCGTAAAACCCATTTTTCTGCTATAAATTGCTTGTGCATGGCCTGATCGTCTGTGCTTGAGAAAAATTTCAAAATCACACTTATTCTGTTCGAAAATCACATTCACAATAGCAAAACGCTGCTACGGTCAAGGGTAATAACTCGATCACTGCTACGATATAATGTCCGATCGAATGAAGATGGATGTTTAAGTGCTGCCCGTAATTGGGCTATACTTTGTCATTCGTCGTGAGGGTTTTGATTTCGTGAGTTATCGAAAATGTTGTATTAAGTTACTAACCTAGTTTCGTATGCATTGCTGTTTAAACTAGGTTACACGGCTAAATCAGTAGGCTAAACTCTGCCCGTCTAAACTTGCAATGTGAGTCATTCTCTTTTTATCAATTATTTTAATCAAATCTCAAAGTGTTTTCAAAAGTTATAATTATAGGGATTAAGTCGTGGTTATCTTGAATCACTGGCTAGTGGGGTATTGTGCACATTACTAATTCCTCACGGTTAGGTTCATCAACCTAACACTGATAATCATCACTACTTGGGTGAAAGGACCAAATAGTGGTATGACCATCGTCACCAGGGTGTGAGACGGCGCCAGATAAAAATAAGATAGTAGCCATTGTAATCGCTCTTATGTTATAATTTATAACTAATGTGTCATTTTATTTAACCTGAATGACTTGCCAGTATTTCCCCGCTGATAAAATATTTTTAAAACATGTTTCAGGTGACCTACTGTGAATCAAGGAAAAGTGTTACAGAGCACTAATAAAGCTTGAAGTAGTGGCTCACTTAAATAAATAAACATGTTTTGTAAAACAGGGAATTTCCTCGTGAAATTCCTCTATTGTAAATTACAGGGTTTTGTCCCAAATTATGAAATAAAATAATTGGGCAGTTTTAAGTTTTAAAAGATCCTGTTAAAATTCCGCTGTCAACTCAAATAATAAATACCACGGGTTTCTGTCCCGTGGCTCCTGGACCGGGTCACACCGGGACGGGGGCCGTGACAGAAAAAGGATCAGAGCCACTGATTTAAGCCAATTAAGTATTTAGAAATACTTAATTTCTCAAATTGCCACTCTGTGATTCTGTGAAAATTTAACTTGCAATTTTGTGTTTTCTTTATATCTGCTAAACAGCATGAATGAGTTGTCTGAAGCTCTTCAGAATCTCAATATCCATTCTGTTGGTATGGAAGTTTCCAGAGACTTTTCCGATTATCTGGCCGACACTGAGGAACCTATGGAATTCCAGGCTCAAGCCCAGGAGAAACCCAAGATGAGGAAGAGAAGAAGAATCGTAGGCTGGAGACGTGTACGGAGGAAGAAGCCAGCCGCACAGAGGGTTAAAAAGACTGAGAACCCAAATTATAATGGCAAAGGAAAAGAGATCGGGGAAAGTTCAGGGCAAGCCCAGGAAATGACACCATGGGAGGAACTTGATCGCAAACTGGCAAATTGTGACCTCATTGGACCTGCCAATGAAGACCTCTTCAATTATCCAATTGAATCACAACTTCCAGTTAATTTGGAACCTACTATCCCAGATCCCATTGTCAACCACCAACTTCTACCCGGAGAGATGGAGGAATGGTGGACAAGTGATTGGCAATTTCAGAATCTTTTGAATAACCCTAATACTTTTTTCCCTCAGTTTGACCCTGAGCCTGCACCAAACCCACCAATGAGCACCGAGAACTTGGCTGAACTCCGCCACTATGGCAAGGAGCTGGTGGACGCAGGAAACAGAATCCAGGAAGTGGGGGAGAGGATATCATGGAAATACGACGAGAGGGAACGTCGTTTCTAAAATGCCAGCTGACTGGGATCGTATGTGGTTGTGTGCTTGTGTGTTTAATAATAATAAAATAATAATAAATATTAATAAAAATATAATCATGTAAAATAATCTAAAATAAAACTTTTGTGAAATAACTGGTGTGTATGGATGCATACTAATATATAAAAAGATCAACGTCGCAAAGTCGACAATTTTGGCTATACGTGTTGACATAATTATGTGTGATTGTTTTATTGTGACTAATTATTATTTATTTTCTTTTGTGCCAATAATTTATACATTTAAATATTAAAAATTATCAGATGGAACCCGCCGTGAATGAGCCAGTTAATGAAGTGAACCAATCTGAGCAAAACAGTGAGGATCACTTTCCTAATAGGGAAGATATAGAAAACATCGTTGCCCAGGGAATAGCAAATGCTATTCCAGCAATCCTTGCTGCTGCCCGAAATCCAGTTGAACCTAAACCAACTACCCCCAGCAAACGTACTCACGGTGACAATTTCAGTAATAGTGTAAATGGAGGCGACAATAATAATAATAATGATAATGATGGGATGCAAGCCCCATTTCTTAAGAGAATGAAAGCTGCAATGCCTGGTTGCACTTACAAGGAATTTCTTGCCTGTAAACCAGTTGAATTTGCAGACAATGAAGGGGCAACTGCTGCACTGCGTTGGTTAGAGAAAACCAAAGCAGTAATTAAAATAAGTAAATGTGCCGAGGAAGACAAGGTCATGTATGCGTCGCATCATTTTAAAGAAGGGGCACTCGAATGGTGGAACACCGTACTACAAGCTAAGGGAAGTGATGTGGCGTATGCCATGAATTGGGCAAAATTTAAGAGTCTAGTAGAAAGAAAATCCTGTCCCGAATATGAAAAGGAACAAATGACAAATAAGTTCCTGAACCATCGGATGGTGGATGTAGACTGTCGAGGGTATACTTAAACATTCTTCGAGTATGCTAGAGTTGTACCAACCCTGGCTTTGCCAGTACCGGTACTTATTTCTTGCTATATTTGGGGTTTGATTGGCCAAATCCGTGATATCGTTAAAGCTGCGAGAGACCTCGCACAATTGACGATGCAGTGGAATTAGCTAACACTTTGATAGATGGACTGGTGCGTACGCGAGAAGAAAATAGAAAGAAGGAAGTGGCCCAAAAGATTACCCAAGGATTCCGATTGGGTAATAGTAGTAATTTTAAGAAAAAGGGAACCGGGCAATCTTCCACTGCTCCATTTTGCAGTACCTGTAAAAGAAAGCATTTTGGAAGATGCAAGGGGTATTGCAATTTCTGCAAAATTCCAGGGCATCAAGAAGAAGACTGCAGAAAGAAGAAATCCACAATCTGCTTCAACTGTGGAGAAGCTGGACATTTTAGACCCGACTGCCCCAAATTGGTCAAACCAGCTGACAACAAAGCTAAACATGCATAAGGAACTACCAAAAAGAATGCAAGAGCATTCCAGTTGACTACCCAAGAAGCAGAACTCATCCCAGATGTGATAGCTGGTACGTTCCTAGTTCAAGACGTTTATGCAAAAGTAATATTTGACTCTGGTGCAAACCAAAGTTTTATAAATACTTCATTCTGCCAAGCTCTTAACTTACCCTTAACCAACCTTAAACAAATTTTTACGGTAGAAACCGCAGATGGTAATTCTGTTCACATAGATAAGGTTTTGCAAAAAGGAAAGAGAGAACTCTTAGGCCATAAATTTTCTGCAAACCTGTTACCTACGAATTTAGCTGGATTCGATGTAGTGTTAGGAATGGATTTGTAACACCCCGAAAATATAAAAACTGTGTATTAGAATTATAAAGATAAAGAAAAATTATTACAAGAATGGGCTAACTAGAAAATAAGTAACCTAGTTAGTTATGGGACTTGTAATATTGCATAAAAGAACAAAATGCTCAAGTTATAAACCAAACTCAAGTAGGGGACCTATGTTGTTGAATTTGAAACTTAATTACATAAAAACAAATTAAAACACACCAAACACACACTTTGGGTGTGTCTGGTCGATCAAGAAGCAGGGGGCGACAACGGTGTTCTTCACCAAACCCTAATTCTCACAAAAACCACAAATTGAAGGCTTAAAACAAGTCCAAAACGAAATCTGATCATAGAATCATGATCACCTAGTCAAAGGGATCATAAGGTATGCCAATTTTGGTTGTTTTGATTCAACTTAAATTCCTAGCATATAATGAAAATTGAATGTTTAGCTTGATTATGTCTTGCATGGATGAAATTAGAAGTGTAATGGTGTCTAGGGATAAACCCTAGATGATTTCTTGACAAAATCTTGCATGAGGTTTGTAGGGTTATAATCACCAATGTAGGTGACTAATAAATTTGTAGAAACTTGATAAACACTAGGATTTTGTGATCCTTGTTCAAGTATAATTTGAGTTTTTAAAAGGTAAATTCTGAAATATAGAGGTTGAAACATATGTGAATATGCTTAATTGTAATTGGGTTAGATGAGAATTACAAGTCGTGAACTTGGTTTGATTATGTAAAAATCTGACCCGCTAAGTGTTTGATAAAACGCCTAAGTGGGGGTTAAAGTGAAAAAAGTTGAATAAAAACGCAGAAATGATTATTATAAAGAATTATGCGTTAAGGCTTGTGAAAGAGTTCTAAATTTATTATGAATTGAACTCTTTAGGCAAAGAGTCCGGATCGTCAAGTGGACAAGCCGGGGTGGAAACGCGTGGAAAAGGTGTGCCATAAAGGTACGTGACTTTAGTCTCGTTGAATTATGCATATATGTTTGGGTTTAATGTATAAATGAAGTCGTAGTGTAATAGATGCATTTGATGTGTCTTAAAAGTGGCGACGTTCACTCGACCATTAAACGGGCCAAAATAAAGATTTGGAATTGGGTTTGGCTTGTTAATAAAGTGATGGTTTTCACTAGATAGTCAAACGAGTTGAATTGATGCCATAAAAAGAATCATGAAAATAGCGACTTGAAAGTCTCATATGTTGTTAAGTGTTGGATTGCACCACGCTTATGAATTTAGCTATGATACCCTAAGTTTGTGAATCCGGGATATCGGATCAAACAATAAGAAGTAAGTTGCAAATGTCGCTTGAAACAGAATGTTCGAATTCCAAGGAAACAAGCTTGTAGTTCTAAGGGAACACAAAGCCAGGAATGGCGCAATTACACCCAGGTTATAAGCCCGGGGAATTGGGTAACCATGCCTAAGAGTAATAAGAAAATGAAATGTGGTATAATGAAACTATTGTTAATGGGTTGGATAATCGAAATAAGGAAATCGGGAACGAATTGCTGGCAACTCGGTTTCGTGATGTGAAATTTACAAGGTTAGATCCGTAATTTTATTACGGACTCATAGGAAAAAGAATCGGTTAAAACGGACTAGGGAGTAAAAAGTTATGACCATTTAAAGTTGGAAAATTGTGAATTTCCGGAGCTGAGCAGAAATGCAGGATTTAAACCTGCACCTGCTGGAAAAAGGTTTCTCCCGCGCCACGCAGAAGAATCCTTGGCAACCCCCGCTATACGCGGAAGCCGTCGCGAGTCGCGACGGATTCGATGACTCTTGCCACGACACGCGGCATAACCAAAGTTAAAAATTTATATTTTTTTATATTCTTAAGCTGGAAATTGTTTGCACACTGAATTTAAATGTCAAAACTAACATTACTAATGGTTTTGACTCTAGGTAATGATGGGGATTAATCGGATGATGATCAAGCATGCTATCAAGAACCGAACACACATTTTAAAAGCTTCCGCGTGAATTTAACTTTATCTAGACAATGTTTTTGATGTAAATGACTTGTTACTCATGTTGTGAATGTTCTAAACTAGTCAATAGTTGACTAGTAAGTGTTACTCGAAACTTTTATTTTGTACTTAACTTAATTCAAGGTATTATATATATAATTAAGTATCTTTTAACATATAAAATTAGAAAATTTTAAAACGGTTGTTACAAGTTGGTTTCAGAGCTCAAGGTTGTTAGCAAAGTGTGTTCGGTTCAAGCTTGATCATGTATCCGGTAAGAGTTAATGGTTTTAAGTAGAGTTACTAAGTATAAAAATGAAATGATGAATAGACTTGCATGGGAAGAGCGTGTTAACACACCCAAACCCGGAAAATGCATTAAATAAGAACGGTGAAAACAAGTTATGAACTTGAATAAACTGAAGTAAAATAAACCATATGCTATAGATGAAATGTTTAACGCTCGATGTAAAATTTCAGTTTAAAGATGGCGGATGGAGATAATGATGATGCGGTGCCGAAAGTCACCGAGCAAATGAGAGAAGTGATTGCCGAGGAGGTAGGAAAAGCAATTGAAAACAGTTTGTCGGGTTTCATCGATAAAATCCAAAACATGGTTCTATTAGTGGTGGATGAAAGAATCAATAAATTGGAGGATAATACCAATTTAGCAAAAGAAAGGTCAGGAGGATGAAAGCCCCGTTCATATAAAGAGTTTATGGCGTGTAAACTGCCAATTTACAATGGAGAGGTTGACCCGATAATATGCCAACGGTGGCTAAGTGATATGGATGGAGTATTCGAAAGGACCCATTGCAATACAGATGACTACGTAGCCTATGGCACGGGTCAGTTAAGGGGTCAGGCGAAAGATTGGTGGGATAACAAGAAGAAAGAGATTGGAAGTGAAGCGGCTAAAGCTATGACATGGGACGAGTTTAAGACGCCGTTTCTTAAACATCATAGTCCCAAGGCAATCATTAACAAAATCAAGGAAGAATTCATGCAGCTTCGACACAAGGGTGAATCTATCGATAAAATCATGGGAACATTCATGGATAAAATGAAGTTTTGTGATGAGCTGATAACGAACGAAGAGCAGAAAATATATTATTACTATAATATGTTGAGCGCCGAGTATAGGGAGTTTATGACTCCTTCAAAGTATGAGACCCTCACCGAGATTATCAACGTTGCTCGGGAACGGGAGATAGAGTTGAAGAAACAGATTGAAAGAGGCGAAAGAAGGGCACATGTAGTTAATCCAAGCCCGACGAAAAAGGCACGCACGACCGAATCATCAAAGAAACAAGAAGGAAAAGGTGGGTCACCAAACTGCAGGGTATGCGGGAAAGGGCACAAGGGTGAGTGCCGGTTTAAGGACAAGCCGTGTCCTATTTGTGGGAAGACGGGGCACACGGCTGCATTGTGCCTGGGGAAGGTGTCGGTGTGTTACAAATGTTATCAGCCGGGTCACAAGAAATCTGAGTGCCCGGAGTTGATTGGAAAGAAAGATGACAAGAATACACATACTGAGACACCAAGAGCAAAAGCAAGATCCTTCCAGTTAACAGCAGTGGAGGCGAAAATGGAGCCCGATGTGGTCTCAGGTATATTTGCCATAAATTTAATTCCCGCACATGTGTTATTTGATACGGGTGCGAATAAATCCTTTGTTTCACATGGATTTATTCGACATCCTTCTTTTGTACTAACAAAATTGCCTATGCCATTAGAGGTAGAAATAGGTGATAACAAAAATTTCCTTGTGTGTGATATATGTCGAAATTATAAGATAAGCATTGACGATGAGGAATATTCAATAGACTTGATTCCTATGTCGATGGGAGAATTCCAAGCAGTGGTCGGGATGGATTGGCTATCCCGACACCATGCGAAAGTCGTATGTTTCCGCAAGGAGATAAAATTAACATCTCCAAGTGGAAAATCGGTTACCATATATGGCGAGAAAGGGGGTAATCCCGTTATGTGCTCAATGCTAAAAGCTCACAAGCTCATGAGGCACGGTTGTAGGGTATTCATGATATATGCAAACGAACCAGACAAAGGATCGCTAAAGATTGAAGACGTACCGGTGGTACGTGAATATGCCGACGTATTTCCGAAAGATCTACCGGGAATACCGCCAGAACAGGAGGTAGAGTTTGGAATCGAATTGATTCCGGGCGCGAAACCTATGGCCAAGGCGCCGTATCGGCTCGCGCCTTCAGAGTTGCAAGAATTGATGTCCCAAATTCAAGATCTCCTTGACAAAGGGTTTATTCGGCCAAGTGTGTCTCCATGGGGCGCACCTGTGTTGTTTGTGAAGAAGAAGGATCGGAGCATGCACATGTGTATCGATTACCGGGAGTTGAACAAACTCACGGTGAAAAATCGATATCCGCTCCCAAGAATTGATGACCTATTTGACCAATTGCAAGGCACAAATTGGTTCTCTAAGATTAACCTTAGATCGGGGTATCACCAGTTGAAAGTCAAGGAAGAGGATGTACCGAAGACAACCTTCCGTACACGATACGGACATTTTGAGTTCCTTGTGATGTCCTTCGGATTAACCAACGCACCCGCGGCTTTCATGGATCTCATGAACCGGGTTTGCAAGCCGATGTTGGATAAGTCAGTAATAGTGTTCATCGATGACATATTGGTATATTCAAGAAATGAAGCAGAACACGCGAGTCATTTACGCGAAGTGTTAGAAACGCTCAGAAGAGAAAAGTTGTATGCAAAATTCTCGAAATGTGCCTTCCGGTTACGAGAGGTACAGTTTCTGGGGCACGTTATTAGTGCAAGTGGGGTGTTAGTAGATCTGTCGAAAATAGAAGCAGTGGCGAGATGGAATCCCCCAAAGAACCCTTTAGAAATTAGAAGCTTTTTGGGCCTTACGGGTTATTATAGGAGATTTATCCAAGATTTCTCCAAGATTGCTATGCCGTTAACCAAACTAACCCGTAAAGACGAAAAGTTCATTTGGGGAGAAGATCAAGAAGAGGCGTTCCAAACGCTTAAGGAAAAACTAGCCCATGCACCGGTATTGTCATTGCCGGATGGAACTGGTGATATGGTAGTCTACTCGGATGCATCGCATTCGGGATTGGCTGCGTTTTGATGCAACGAGGCAAGGTTATAGCCTATGCCTCGAGACAGCTAAAGACACATGAAAAGAAATATCATACACACGACCTCGAGTTGGTAGCGGTGGTGTTCGCCTTAAAAATATGGAGACATTACTTGTATGGGGTAAAGTGCACAATCTTTACCGACCATAAAAGCTTGAAATATTTCTTCGATCAAAAGGAATTGAACATGAGATAGAGGCGGTGGCTAGAAACTGTCAAGGATTTTGACTGTGATATACATTACCACCCGGGAAGGGCTAATGTGGTGGCTGATGCGCTGAGCCGGAAGACAGATCATACACCTATTCGAGTGCGATCAATGCAACTAATTGTGACGTCGGGTTTGCTTGAGCAAATCCAGAAATCTCAAATTGAAGCAATGAAGGAAGAAAATGTGAAAAAGGAAAGGATAGTTGGGCAGTTAAAAGACTTGGTGGATGGTAACCAAGGATTTAAAACTCGATTTGGAAGAATTTGGGTTCCAAATTCATGTGGAGCCAAGGCACTCCTACTTGACGAGGCCCATAAATCTCGTTATTCGATACATCCGGGGGCAACCAAGATGTATAACGATTTAAAACAAAATTATTGGTGGCCCGGAATGAAAAGAGACATTGTGAAATATGTGGAGAAGTGTTTGACCTGTTTGCAAGTCAAAGCAGAGCACCAGAAGCCATATGGTAAGCTGCAACCATTGGATATCCCAGTTTGCAAATGGGAACAAATCACAATGGATTTGCTGACCAAACTGCCCAAGACCAACCGCGGGTTTGATGCTATATGGGTAGTCGTGGATAGATTGACGAAAAGTGCTCACTTCATTCCGATTCGTGAGACTTATACATCCGAGAAAATGTCAGAGGTATACACCAATGAAATCGTGGCACGTCATGGGGTACCGATATCCATTGTGTCTGACAGAGATACTCGGTTTACCTCAAACTTTTGGCATGAATTCCAAGAACAAATGGGAACTATACTGTTCATTAGCACTTCTTACCACCCACAAACGGATGGGCAAAGTGAAAGAACAATACAAACGTTAGAGGATATGTTGCGGGCTTGCATTATTGACTTCGGAGGTAGCTGGGATGTCTATCTACCCTTGGTCGAATTTTCATATAACGACAGCTATCATGTGAGCATAAGAATGGCCTCGTATGAAATGTTATATGGTAGAAAGTGCCGAACCCCAGTGTGTTGGGGAGAAGTCGGTCCACGAGGACTAGCACATGCCGATGTAATCCAAACTACGAATGAGGAAATCGAATTGGTCCGAACTCACTTAAAAGCAGCACAGGATCGACAAAAGTCGTATGCGGATAAACGTAGGAGGCCGATTGAATTTCAAGTGGGCGATATGGTAATGTTGAAAGTATCGCCAGGGAAAGGAATAATTCGGTTTAGAAAAAGGGGAAAGTTGAGCCCAAGGTTTATTGGGCCATTCAGAATCTTAGAACGGGTTGGTAAGGTAGTATACCATCTCGAACTGCCCGAGGAGTTGAGTGGGATACATAACACATTCCACGTGTCACATCTCCGAAAATGTCTAGCCGAAGAAACTGCTCATATCCACTACGAGGACATCGAAGTGGATAATAGTCTTAATTACGCGGTGAAGCCGATTGCGATTTTAGATCGCAAAGTGAAGAGTTTGAGAAACAAAAAGATCGACCAAGTAAAAGTCAAATGGGAGCATAGGAAAGGCTCGGATACCACATGGGAGTCCGAGGAAGAGATAAGACGCCTCTATCCAACACTTTTTGGTACGTATTCTGGTTTCGAGGACGAAACCCTTTTAAGGGGGGTGGACTTGTAACACCCCGAAAATATAAAAACTGTGTATTAGAATTATAAAGATAAAGAAAAATTATTACAAGAATGGGCTAACTAGAAAATAAGAAACCTAGTTAGTTATGGGACTTGTAATATTGCATAAAAGAGCAAAATGCTCAAGTTATAAACCAAACTCAAGTAGGGGGACCTATGTAGTTGAATTTGAAACTTAATTACATAAAAACAAATTGAAACACACCAAACACACACTTTGGGTGTGTCTTGTCGATCAAGAAGCAGGGGGCGACAAGGGTGTTCTTCACCAAACCCTAATTCTCACAAAAAACAACAAATTGAAGGCTTAAAATAAGTCCAAATCTAAATCTGATCATAGAATCATGATCACCTAGTCAAAGGGATCATAAGGTATGCCAATTTAGGTTGTTTTGATTCAACTCAAATTCCTAGCATATAATGAAAATTGAATGTTTAGCTTGATTATGTCTTGCATGGATGAAATTAGAAGTGTAATGGTGTCTAGGGATAAACCCTAGATGATTTCTTGACAAAATCTTGCATGAGGTTTGTAGGGTTATAATCACCAATGTAGGTGACTAATAAATTTGTAGAAACTTGATAAACACTAGGATTTTGTGATCCTTGTTCAAGTATAATTTGAGTTTTTAAAAGGTAAATTCTGAAATATAGAGGTTGAAACATATGTGAATATGCTTAATTGTAATTGGGTTAGATGAGAATTATAAGTCGTGAACTTGGTTTGATTATGTAAAAATCTGACCCGCTAAGTGGTTGATAAAACGCCTAAGTGGGGGTTAAAGTGATAAAAGTTGAATAAAAACGCAGAAATGATTATTATAAAGAATTATGCGTTAAGGCTTGTGAAAGAGTTCTAAATTTATTATGAATTGAACTCTTTAGGCAAAGAGTCCGGATCGTCAAGTGGACAAGCCAGGGTGGAAACGCGTGGAAAAGGTGTGCCATAAAGGTACGTGACTTTAGTCTCGTTGAATTATGCATATATGTTTGGGTTTAATGTATAAATGAAGTCGTAGTGTAATAGATGCGTTTGATGTGTCTTAAAAGTGGCGACGTTCACTCGACCATTAAACGGGCCAAAATAAAGATTTGGAATTGGGTTTGGCTTGTTAATAAAGTGATGGTTTTCACTAGATAGTCAAACGGGTCGAATTGATGCCATAAAAAGAATCATGAAAATAGCGACTTGAAAGTCTCATATGTTGTTAAGTGTTGCATTGCACTACGCTTATGAATTTAGCTATGATACCCTAAGTTTGTGAATCCGGGATATCGGATCAAACAATAAGAAGTAAGTTGCAAATGTCGCTTGAAACAGAATGTTCGAATTCCGTGGAAACAAGCTTGTAGTTCTAAGGGAACACAAAGCCAGGAATGGCGCAATTACACCAAGGTTATAAGCCCGGGGAATTGGGTAACCATGCCTAAGAGTAATAAGAAAATGAAATGTGGTATAATGCAACTATTGTTAATGGGTTGGATAATCGAAATAAGGAAATCGGGAACGAATCACTGGCAACTCGGTTTCGTGATGTGAAATTTACATGGTTAGATCCGTAATTTTATTACGGACTCATAGGAAAAAGAATCGGTTAAAACGGACTAGCGAGTAAAAAGTTATGACCATTTAAAGTTGGAAAATTGTGAATTTCCGGAGCTGGGCAGAAATGCAGGATTTAAACCTGCACCTGCTGGAAAAAGGTTTCTCCCGCGCCACGCGGAAGAATCCTTGGCAACCCCCGCGATACGCGGAAGCCGTTGCGAGTCGCGACGGATTCGATGACTCTTGCCGCGACACGCGGCAGAACCAAAGTTAAAAATTTATATTTTTTTATATTCTGAAGCTGTAAATTGTTTGCACACTGAATTTAAATGTCAAAACTAAGATTACTAATGGTTTTGACTCTAGGTAATGATGGGGATTAATCGGATGATGATCAAGCATGCTATCAAGAACCGAACACGCATTTTGAAAGCTTCCGCGTTAATTTAACTTTATCTAGACAATGTTTTTGATGTAAATGACTTGTTACTCATGTTGTGAATGTTCTAAACTAGTCGATAGTTGACTAGTAAATGTTACTCGAAACTTTTATTTTGTACTTAACTTAATTCAAGGTATTATATATATAATTAAGTATCTTTTAACATATAAAATTAGAAAATTTTAAAACGGTTGTTACAGGATTAGTTAGTAGCCAACCATGCTTAAATTCTCTGTGATAAAAATTCTATAGAAATTCATGCACCCATAGGAGAAGTAGTAATGATTACAGGAGATAAGCCACGTAAGCCAATGAAGTTCATTTCTGTAATGAAAGTTGCTAATTATTCAAGAAAACAAGGAATAGTGTATATGATTTCGGTAATCATTAACACTAAAGGTAAGGAACTTAAGGAAATTCCAGTAGTATCAGAATACTCAGATGTATTCCCAGAAGAACTACCTGGATTACCACCCGATAGGGAAGTAGAATTTAGAATTCATCTAAATCCTGGAACTACACCGATAGCCAAGGCACCCTATCGGTTAGCACCCACCAAAATGTTAGAATTGAAAAAGCAATTAGATGAATTGCTCAGTAAAGGATTCATACAACCTAGTTCATCCCCTTGGGGAGCACCAGTGTTGTTCGTAAAGAAGAAAGATGGTTCGATGCGAATGTGTATCGATTACAGGGAATTGAATAAGGTTACAATTAAGAATCGATACCCATTACCTAGGATTGATGATCTTTTTGATCAACTTCAGGGAGCTAGATATTTTTCTAAGATAGATTTACGCTCCGGATACCATCAGTTGAAAGTACAAGAAGAAGACATACCTAAAACTGCTTTTAGAACTAGGTATGGTCATTGCGAGTTTACAGTCATGCCTTTTGGATTAACAAATGCTCCTGCAGCATTCATGGACATGATGAATAGGATCTGTAAACCGTATTTGGATAAATTTGTAATTGTCTTTATCGATGATATACTTATTTATTCCAAAAATCAGGACGAGCATTGTGAGCGCCTACGAGCACTCTTAACTTTGTTAAGAAAAGAGAAGTTTTATGCCAAATTCTCGAAGTGTGAATTTTGGCTACAAGAGGTACAATTTTTAGGACACATGGTGAATCACGAAAGTATTCACGTAGATCCCTCCAAAATAGAAGCAATCACCAAGTGGAAGGTCCCGCAATCAGCTATGGAAGTTAGAAGTTTTCTAGGGTTAGCCGGATACTATAGACGATTCATTAAGGACATTTCTAAAATAGTCGTGCCATTAGCTAAGTTAACCTGTAAAGCGGTGAAGTTTGAATGGGGATCTAGACAAGAAGAGGCTTTTAAGATTTTAAAGCAAAGGTTAACAAACACCCAAATTCTTGCCTTACCCGAAGGGACAGAAGATTTTGAAGTTTATTGTGACGCTTCTAAACTAGGATTAGGATGTGTGCTGATGCAACGCAAGAAGGTAATTGCGTATGCCTCAAGGCAATTGAAAAAGCACAAGGAAAATTATACAACTCATGACTTGGAATTAGGAGCCATAATGTTTGCCCTTAAAATTTGGAGACATTATCTGTACGGAAGTAGGTTTACTGTCTATACAGATCATAAGAGTTTAAGATACATATTTGGGCAAAAGGATTTAAACATGAGGCAAAGAAGATGGATGGAAATTCTAAGTGACTACGACTGTGATAGTCAATATCACGAAGGAAAGGCAAATGTAGTAGCAGATGCCCTAAGTCGTAAGTATCATGAGAAACAACGACGAGTTCGTGCTCTTAGATTAAGTTTACAATTGGACTTAATGGAACAGCTGAAGAATGTTCAAGAAACAGCAATCAAGGATGATGCTGAAGGAATGAAGGGAAGAATAAAAGAATTAGAACAAGGGATTTGGGTACCTAAGCAAGGAAATTTAAGAGATAAGATTCTAGAGGAAGCTCATAAATCTAGGTATACCATGCATCCTTGTAATAATAAGATGTACCAAGATTTAAGAAATAATTTCTGGTGGATTGGTATGAAGAAGGACATAGCTAGATACGTTTCTAAATGCCTAACTTGTTCGCAAGTTAAGGCAGAACACCAAAAACCCTCAGGTCTACTACAACAATTAGAAATGCCCGTATAGAAATGGGAACTAATAACCATGGATTTTGTTACTAAGTTACCCAAGACCAGAAAAGGTAATGATGCGATTTGGGTAATTGTGGATCGATTAACCAAATCAGCTCATTTTCTACCCATGAAAGAAACCTTTAGCATGGAAAGGTTAGCAAAGTTGTATGTAGACGAAGTAGTATCTTTACATGGAGTTCCACTCTCCATTGTATCAGATAGGGATAGTCGCTTCACTTCACATTTCTGGACAAGTTTCCAAGAAGCCATGGGGACACGATTAAATTTAAGTACAGCCTACCATCCCCAAACAGACGGACACAGTGAAAGGACGATCCAAACCCTGGAAGACATGCTTAGATCATGTGTCATAGATTTTGGGGGAAATTGGGATGACCCTTTACCCTTAATCGAGTTCTCCTATAACAATAGTTATCATGCAAGCATCGAGGCTGCCCCATTTGAAGCAATGTATGGACGAAAGTGTAGAACTCCAGTGTAGAACCCCATCGAGGCTGCCCCATTTGAAGCCACTAGAATTTCAAGTAGGAGAGAAGGTACTTTTGAAAGTTTCTCCTTGGAAAGGAGTAGTTCGGTTCGGTAAGAAGGGAAAGCTAAGTCCAATGTACATAGGACCATTCCCAGTAATCCAGCGAATAGGGCCAGTTGCTTATCGCCTACAACTACCAGTACAACTGGCTGGAGTACATGACGTATTTCATGTATCTAACCTCAAGAAATGTTTATCTGATGAATCATTGGTAGTCCCTCTTCAAGACATAGAGGTGAATAAGAAGTTGAAGTTTGTGGAGAAACCGCTTCAAATAGAAGATAGAAAGATTAAGTTTCTCAAACACAAAATATTGGTACTGGTCAAAGTCAAGTGGGATTCAAAAAGAGGACCCGAATACACTTGGGAACTGGAATCGGAGATGAAGCGAAAGTATCCTCACTTATTTCAATGAATCTCGAGGACGAGATTTTAAATAAGGTGGGGAGGATGTAAGGACCTGCAAAAATGCTCCAAAATGACCAGTAAGTGAAAACCCGGACCCCTGAAACCCTAACGTGCATGAAAAACCAAGAAAACAAGAATTCTGAGTTTCAGGCGGGCCACGTAAAACGTAAGCTTAGGCTTACGCGGGCCACATCAACTTAAAAATCATCCGGGTAAGCGTTTAAGCCACGTGTCACACGCGTGGCAACCCTACATGTGACACACCAGCCCTACACGTAGACTAGGGGCCCTCGCGGGCCGCGTAAGATACATCAAAAGGTTTACGCGGGCCGCGTAAAACCCATTTTTCTGCTATAAATTGCTTGTGCATGGCCTGATCGTCTGTGCTCGAGAAAACTTTCAAAATCACACTTATTCTGTTCGAAAATCATATTCACAATAGCAAAACGCTGCTATGATCAAGGGTAATAACTCGATCACTGCTACGATATAATGTCTGATCGATTGAAACCGATCCGATGGATGTTTAAGTGTTGCCCGTAATTGGGCTATACTTTGTCATTCGTCGTGAGGGTTTTGATTTCGTGAGTTATCGTAAATGTTGTATTAAGTTACTAACCTAGTTCCGTATGCATTGTTGTTTAAACTAGGTTACACGGCTAAATCAGTAGGCTAAACTCTGCCCGTCTAAACTTGCAATGTGAGTTATTATCTTTTTATCAACTATTTTAATCAAATCTCAAAGTGTTTTCAAAAGTTATAATTATAGGGATTAAGTCATGGTTATCTTGAATCACTGGCTAGTGGGGTATTGTGCACATTACTAATTTCTCACGGTTAGGTTCATCAACCTAACAGTGATAATCATCACTACTTGGGTGAAAGGACCCAATAGTGGTATGACCATCGTCACCATGGTGTGACACGGCGCCAGATAAAAATAAGATAGTAGCCATTGTAATCGCTCTTATGCTGTAATTTATAACTAATGTGTCGTTTTATTTAACCCGAATGACTTGCCAGTATTTCCCCGCTGATAAAATAATTTTAAAACATGTTTCAGGTGACCTACTGTGAATCAAGGAAAAGTGCTACGGAGCACTAATAAAGCTTGAAGTAGTGGCTCAGTTAAATAAATAAACATGTTTTGTAAAACAGGGAATTTCCTCGTGAAATTCCTCTATTGTAAATTAAGGGGTTTTGTCCCAAATTATGAAATAAAATAATTAGGAAGTTTTAAGTTTTAAAAGATCCTGTTAAACTTCCGCTGTCAACTCAAATAATAAATACCACGGGTTTCTGTCCCGCGGCTCCTGGACCGGGTCACACCAGGACGGGGGCCGTGACAACTAAAGTGCGAAGATCGTCTTGTTTCGGAATCCACAAACGATCCTTGAAATAAAGCAAACCATCGTCTTTCCTTTCGAGTTTAAGCTCGAGTTGAAGCGGTAGCTCATATTTCAGTAAGCCTCTGATCACACAAGACCGTTGTGCTTGAAGAACACGAGATTGAATATCAGATAGAGTTCGAACAGAATGAAGCTTGACTCGCTCCTTTCGACTAAGCGCATCGGCTACGACATTCGCCTTACCAGGATGATAGTGAATCTTGAAATCGTAGTCGTTTCAGAGTTCAACCCAACGTTGTTGCCTCATGTTCAGCTCCTTCTGATTAAGAATATGCTGGAGACTTTTGTTGTCTATGAAAACCACACACTTCGTGCCATAAAGATAGTGTCTCCAGATTTTGAGTGCAAAAACCACAGCACCTAACTCAAGAACGTGAGTCGTGTAGTTCTTCTTGTGAACTTTCAATTGTCTAGACGCATATGCTATAACTTTGCCTCATGGCATGAGAACACAACCAAGGCCTAAGTTGGACGCATCGCAGTAGACAACGAAATCATCGTTTCCCTCGGGAAAAGATAGAACAGGAGCATCACATAGCTTCCGTTTCAGCGTTTGGAACGCTTCTTCTTGTTTGGGTCCCCACTCAAAAGGCTTATTCTTTTGAGTCAAAGCGGTGAGTGGAACCGCAATCTTCGAGAAGTTCGAGATAAATCGACGATAATATCCAGCAAGGCCAAGAAAAGATCGAATCTCTGTAGGTGTCGTTGGTGTATTCCAATCCTTAATAGCAGCTATTTTGGATGGATCCACATGAATACCCTGCTCGTTGACAATATGACCCAAGAATTGAACTTCTTTAAGCCAAAATTCACACTTGGAGAATTTAGCAGAAAGTTGTTCCTTCTTCAGGAGTTCCAATGTCAAACGAAGGTGTTGCTCATGATCGGCTCGAGACTTCGAATAAATGAGAATATCGTCGATAAACATAATGATGAACTTGTCTAAATAAGGTTTACAAACCTTATTCATTAAGTCCATGAAGATAGCTAGGGCATTCGTCAAACCAAAAGGCATGGCAGTAAACTCGTAATGCCCATATCTTGTTCGGAAAGCAATTTTGGGAATATCTTCTTCGAATACACGAAGTTGATGATACCCAGAACGCAGATCGATCTTGGAAAAACAGGTAGCACCTTGCAGCTGGTCAAAGAGATCATCAATTCATGGTAGGGGATATCGATTCTTGATGGTAAGCTTATTAAGCTCTTGATAATCGATACACATACGAAAAGATCCATCTTTCTTTTTCACAAAGAGGACAGGAGCACCCCAAGGTGAATAACTCGGTCGGATGAATCCTTTATCAGATAACTCTTGAAGCTGTTTCAATAACTCTTGTATCTCAGACGGTGCAAGACGATAAGGTGCTTTCCCAATCGAGTTAGCATTGGGTACAAGGTCAATATGAAACTCGACTTGACGAACTGGAGGCAAACCAGGCAGTTCATCAGGAAACACCTCTGGATAATCCCGAACAATCGGAATATCCTGAATACTCTTGCTCTTGCCTTTCTCCTCGGTGACATGTGCCAGGAAAGCAACATATCCTTTTTGTAAATAACTTCGGGCTTTCGTACACGACATGAGTTTCAATCCACCAGATGGTTTCTCGCCACGAACTTCCAGAACATCGCCAGACGAAAGAGGAACACGAATGATCTTATCAAAACAAATCACCTCAGCATGATGTTTGGTTAACCAATCCATCCCAACGATAATGTCAAAACTCCCAAGTTGCATCGGCGTGAGGTTAATAGGAAAAAGATGGTTATCGAGGTTCAATTGACAACCACGAATAACAGAATCGAGTACAAGGGATTTACCAGTAGTAACTTCGACAGATAAGGGTTTCCTCAGTTTAGTTCTAGGTATCGCAAGTAAAGGCTCAAAAGATAACGAAACAAAACTCCTATCGGCACCAGAATCGAAAAGAACAGATGCAAGTTGATTGTTAACAAGGAACGTACCGTTAACAACCTCATTGTCCGCCCTCGCCTCAGTCGCGTTCAGATTGAATGCTCGTCCACGAGCGGGATTTATATTAGCATTCGCATTCGCATTCGGATTCGCATTTGCATTTACCAACCTCGAGCAGTTGTTGCGGAAATGACCAATTTCTCCGCAATTGAAACACGAACCAAGTGGGAATCTCGCAACATTTCCCTGAACTTGTGCTGGAACCTGAGCAGCCTGATTCTAGCCCAAACGACAAATGCTGGCCAAATGCCCAAGTCTACCACACGTAGTGCACTGTTTACAGTCCTGCTGGGCAACATGGTGACCGTTGCAACGGGCATAGTGAGGTGCGGTACCAGCATATTGCTTCTTCGCGGGAGGTAGGGCTGGTGGGTTCTGAGGGTTCTGGTTGGTGACAGCAAAGTTTGGGAAGCCTTGCGCTTCCTTGAATTTTTCGAAGACTCACCCTGCTTCTTACCCTTACCCTTGCCTTGTGCAGAATCAACTGTCTTCTTCTTATCACCCTTACGGGTCAGTTTCCCTTTTCTGACCTGAGACTCGGTCAGGGTAGCAGACAATTCAATTGCTTGACGGACGGTAGTAGGACTACTACCAGTCACAATGTCTTGCACAGAATCGGGTAAACCATCGATATACCTCTCTATTGCCTTCTCCAACGGGGTAACCATCGTAGGACACAACAAACTGAGCTCCTCAAATCGATCCGTATAAGCACGGTGTTCTCCCCCGTCTTGTTTCAAATCATCGAATTCTCGTTCTAAAGCTCGAATTTCATGACGGGGACTAAACTCTCTCATCATGAGAGCTCAGAGCTCTTCCCAAGTTTGTGCCATCGCCACATCGGCACCCCTATCACTCATCACTCCGTTCTACCATGTAAGAGCACGCTTCTCGAACACACTAGATGCAAACTCAACCTTACGCTCATTCGGACACTGCACATGTCTAAATGTGCTTTCCAAAATGTCGAACCATTGCAGGAGCGTGGTTGCTCCTTGAGACCCAGAAAACTTCAACGGTTTAGCCGAATTGAAATTTTTGAAACTACATTGTGCATTATTGTTGTTATATAATTCGTGGATCTGAGTCACTACGCCTGGAAGCACTGCAGCCATTTGTTGAGCAACAAGGGCTGCGACTTCTTCAGCAGTAAAAGGGTATGCATCACGTCGAGGAGGCATTGTCTAACAAGGAAACAGGGGAATTGAGTGAGATCGACAATTGGAAAAACAAAAGAGGTATTGAAAACATCGACAAAACACAAGGAAGGCGATCATTCGTTTGTTACCTCGAACAAACAAACGACACGCAACGACTAATCAAAGTAAATAGGTCATAATAATGTATCACTGAAGACATGCTCGCCTATAAGTGAACACTCACCCCAAGAGTTCCCAGGTAAGAGTGACTGGTCTGATACTGCGGATTTGTACGAGCACTCTAGCCTTAGACAGAAAACTAAGGGTACAGGCATTCACCCTTCCAGTTCGCACGTGTTCACATTATAAGACCCAAACATTGACGAGATTTTGAAAATTAAGAGGGTTCAAAACCTTATAACAGAGGGTTCAAAACCTAGTAATCAATCATCCTAGAACAGATGATTAATTTTCGAAGTGGATTTGTTATTGTGTTCTCGTTGTGGTTATCACCTAAGGATAGGTGACGGTATTGTTTTAAAATCTAAACACAAGTAACCTTGCGTTGGGGTCCTAGAAAGTTATAGTCTAGGTCAAAGCATTACTAATAACCTAATTCCCTATAACCATTGGCTCTGATACCAACTCTTCTGTCACACCCCGACCACGTAAAACAACAAACCGTGGCGGAAACGTTGGGAAGTGTTGTAACAGAATCATCGTTTCACAACCATGGTAAGTAAAAGTTTTGTTTTATTGATTCATTTAGTAAATTACATTGTCTTAATACCAAACAAACAAATCAAACATCGTTTATTATCGTTATTAAGTCACTAAGGCCTCGTCCAGATCCTATGTGAATCATGCATCCTAGCAATCGATATCACGCAACACCACCTGAAACATATGTAAAAACAAAGTCAGCAAAGAAATGCTGGCGAGCACATAGGTTTTATGAGAGTATCAGATTCATGGCTCGTTTTTATGTTGCAGTACCTCATTTAAAACCTTGTTTTTGAAAAGTATATAGTATTGCAATCATAATTAACCAACTCAAATTAAATTGGTTATAGTTTATAAAATCTCGTAGCCATGATTCTTAACCCCAAAACATTTGTTTTAGTAAACCAACTTGTAAAACATCTCGTAAAAACTTGTTAATAAAACTCGTATGGTTTATATCATTTCGAAAACCTCGTTGTGTAACATCGTTTCAAAATCGTTTCCCAAGTGAACTAAATAATGACATGAAATGTAATATGATAAAAGCACTTATATATAAGATGTACAAGCGGCGTATCTACCATGCTTTTATCATGCTACACCCATCCCATTATCTAATCACTACCCAAAACCAATCGTTTAATCAAATCATTTATCTCGTTTCAGTCGTTTCAAATCGTTTAACTCGTCTCCAAATCGTATTCGTTTTAATTGTGAAACTACTTTTGGTCATCTCGCTAATAACATTCAAACCTTCATGACTCGACTATCTCATTTCTTGTATTAACAAACCACCAAAGGGTATGTTAACAATCATTAGATTCGGTCGTTACCTACATAACCCCCACACATAACCATGGGTGTAGTCTGATAATGGGATTTATCAGATCCTATGGTACCATAACCTAATACTGGTCGGTTCGGCCAAAATTAATGAATGTCATTCGTTATGTAACTACAACCAACAAGTTCGTTCACATTATCGAAATCGTTATTAGTTTAATATAAACCATCTTTATCGTTTTTGAAATCATTGTTTAAATATCGAAATTGTTTTAATACATATGAATCACCCCAAAACAGCTGAAAACAGTAAAATAGGGGAACTATGTACTCACATTGAATAGAAGGGTATCCTTGATCTAAAGAACTTAGCGAAGCTCAGACAAACCAAGGAAATTCAAGTAGTACCTAGTAATCGGATTACTAGTAAATAAATCGACACCTAAATCGGAAGATCGGACAGAATGAGGTCTTGTAAACCAAATGAGTGTAGGAACTCATGTGATATGGCTTAACAAAGCCTACATTCTAAATCAGAACCTAACCTAAGTGCTTTCAACCCGTTACGACCCGTTTAGGTAGCTTATGCTACTTTAACGCGTCGTGCACGCAAAAGCATGTTCGAGACGTCTAACTAGTCCTATGACAAGTATTATATGCCTAAACATGTTTAATTAGGTTGCATAATCAGTTAAGTGACAAATGTTTAGGTTACATATGCTTAAAATCCAATTATGCATGAAAAGGGCATTTTGGTCATTTACCTAAGGCATATAAACTACCTATCATACAACTACTTAAAGTATGTGACCATAAGGTATAACCTCAGAAGGTTATTCCCTATGCAACTATGGTCACTAAACATGCTTGGTCGGATCCTAATGATCGACCAAATGGGTCGAGTTCGAAAGTCTAAGCGGTGGTTTAGACCGCCTGACTTACGACTCTAAACAAGCACTAAACTAAAAGTGACGAGCTAAGCATGTTAAAACATGCTTAACTAAGTTAGAAAACATGTTTTGATATCAAAACAAAGTGTTTTGATACCTAAGAGTAGTTTTGTAACAACTCGCACATTCGTGCGTTGTTACTACTCGTTATACTCGTTACGCATAGCACCAGAGATTCGAATCATAATGTATCTATATCGCATACATCGCCATATTGCAGTATTTTTTCATATTATCGCATACGTTATCGCTATCACATCACATCGTACTTGCTGACAGCCACAATGATGTCGAGTGAGGACCAATTCTACCCTCCTTGATAGCCGTGATGTGTCGCAATACAACACAGTACTAAAAAACGCAATCGCAAGCACGCGTAACTCGATTATCGCAGGATTGGAATATGGATATGTATATACGAACCAAGGTGACTAATTATAATAAATATATGAAAATGTGGACGAAATGTGTAACCAAACTATTAACGATTAACAATCAAAATGAAACATCGAAACGCAACACGCCGGAGACCACTGATCGAGTGACTGATCGATCGAGTGGCCACCCGATCGGATTACCACCCGATCAGATTGCCACCCGATCGGACAGCCACCTGATCGGACAGCCATCCGATCCGTTGCACTTCTCCTCTTCATCCCACTTCACCTATAAATAGCACTTGTCACATCACTTGAACTGCGATGTGACAGCTCTCCCTCGACCAGCACGCTTTTGGGGCTTTTCCTTTCGATTCCTCGCGATTCTTGTAAGTTTTCGACCTAAATTTCGTACTTCTATGATCTACACGCACTTCTCCATCATTTTCTCTTTCGAATCTTAAATTTTAACCGTGAAATCTTTGGATTTGAGCCGTTCTAAGATGATGTCATCATGGAGTTCTTAGGAACAATGAAGTGTGACCTCATCTCATCGAGAATAGTCTAGACCTAATAGATTCCACGGTGTATAAACACTAATCTCACCTGAATCTAAGCCGAATCTAAGTTTTCTAAACGTTTCTTCAACTTTCTTAACTTTCACTCAAAAAACCGGTAGCAACAGAGCTCGTATAGACCTTCTACTCTATCTCTAGTGAAGTGTCGGTTTAAGAACTGGTTCCTATCAACGAGATGACCGGCTTATTGTGTTGAATATGAACAACCGTCGAGAATAGTTAACTGATCGGACGGGGTGATTCCCATCCGATCCAACGACTTGGACTCGATGTAGTTTCCATTGTTTAACTCGTAGTCGTACCGTCTTGATCAATTCGCAGAAACGTAACAAAATAAACAAGTTGTGAACGATCATGCTGCGGGACGAATTGGCATTCGATCGGATTACCGTCCGATCGGACTGCCACCCGATCGACCCGTTGACCGATCGGATTGCACTTGGTATCAATACTTAAACTATTTTCAAACACTCAAAGATCTGAACGACGAATGGATCGCCGTCCGATCGGATTGTCGTCCGATCGAACGACCATCCGAACGACCGACTTTGGATCCTCAACACTTAGATGTTTTTACAAATCTTCATTGCACATCAGTTCCAACGTATTGTCACCCGATCGGACTGCCGCCCGATCAAGTGACCAGTCTGCTGTGAGCTTATCATTAACCAAAATGTCTTGCCAATCGGATCACCGTCCGATCGAACAGCCACCCGATCGAGTTGCCACCCGATCTACCGGTCGTTCGATCGACCGACCTGAAGGGTAGAGATACTTCTCTGTTTTCAAAATGTTACAACAAAAACTTCAAAAGTCAAGCTATCATACACAAACACATCCTTCCTAAAGGAAGTAACAATCCACTCGAACAGCCATCCGATCGGATGGCCATCCGAGCGGACAGTCACCCGAACGATCAACTGTCTGATCGGACTACCATCCGATCGAACTGCTGATCGACCCCACTATCACTTGTTCCATTCCACGCGCTACCCAACGCTTACGCTATCAATCTAAACTCAGGCTAATCTCAGACGCGCCTCCTTCAATCCAACCAAGTTGTGGTTGCTTGCCTGCTAAGCACCGACTGTGAGTATACTTGAACCCTTTTTGCTTTTGCACTTTTGGGTGTAACATACGTTGCTATCAAATCAAATCACATCAAATGCTTAAACTATTTATCACTTGTGAATGACCAATGTGCATAGTTATACATGATGCTAGTTACATATGTGCTAGGACTTATACTCGCGACGTCCCACCATGACTAGTATAGTACTATTACGCCCGACGAGGTCTAGTTTAGCAATCGCGATTGAAGCTCGAGGACTTAGCTGATAGTAACAGTTTTGTGAGTATATATGTCATGTATTACGTTTATGTATGTGGAAATTCACAGCTTTTATCTATTACACTATTACATATCAAACCTGTATGCTTGCCAATACTTTTGTATTAACATTATTTTAACGTATGTTGCAGGTCTAGTCGCAGTCTACATCAAATCAAGCTAGGAAGTCTAGAAACACACCTAAAATCTAGGTTGTCGGATTTGTATTGTTTGAAAGAACATGAAATTCGTGACAGCTTATGTGATTGTATTTGTTTACTAGTATGGGATAATGAACGCATTAAATACTGTCGTAATTTAGTTGTTATGGATTCTCTTGAGCAATTTGATTCGCCTAGTGCCGCGCCCTGATGTTTCCGCCATCGGTTGGGGTGTGACAGATTGGTATCAGAGCCATAACTATAGGGAATTAGGCAAGACACGACCTAGTCCGGTTCGGTGTCTTAGGAATTCGACCTAGTCTTTAGTCTAAGTACCAACAGGCCAGACTTCGTGCGAACCCAGTGGGGTTTGTACGAGCCTACTTTGATGCTCTCATTTTGAACTAGCTAAAACTACAACTTAGTGTGAACACCGCATACTACAGCTTGGCACAAGGAAAGCCTTTCCTAAGGTTTAATACTATTTGCCTTTCCTAAGGCTGACACAATACACACGATTTACGATACTCGCTTAACATTAACAAGTGATCGCGTCGGGATGAGGTGTGAAAACCGGGAACTCTCGATAGGTCACTCATTCAGCGCAGATATTCTAGCACGAGAACTTTCTGTTGAGTCAGGAGTGACATCCATATCTCGACGGAATTCTCCATTTCTATCTGGTGGAACTCCCGAAATTATTTCGATGAGCACAACCACAGCTAGGGACGAAGCTGTTAAGTCAGGGGTGAGACCTATACCTTAATGAAACGTTCCATTCCCTAAGATGGTTTTCAAAAGCTCTCACCAAGGACTCGGCTATACCAATGACTCGAGCCGCGCGATGACTAGAAGTACGGATGCCATGAGCTGCAGCCCAGTGGAAGCATAGTATATCAGGTCGACGCGCATGCATGAACTTGTTGGGTATAGTGGGATGACTTTGGGTAGTCGACGTGTAGGATCGAGAAACGACCTAACGAGTCGATCAGAAGAGTGCTCAGACTGAATCAGAGGCGGAATTCTTTGATTCAGTCTTTGTTTAGCTTGATTTCACTATTAATTGTCTCTATTATATATCTGGTAACAGTTTACAATCACAGAGACGATTCGGCAGGGCTTCGCCGTCACATACAAGACCTTGACAGAACTATTCTCCTGATTTTGCTCAAGATACCTATATATACTGTTGTGATTTCGCTCATACATACACATGGACCACATAAGCGAAATCAGATAATATGCTTAAGAGCGAAATCAGATCTAATATACGAATGAGCGAAATCAAGATATTGGTGATTTCGCTCCAAATGACAAGAGGTCATTATGAGCGAAATCAACACTAAACCATGTTTTCTTGATTTTCGTGCACTGTACAAACAACCCTAAACTAAGACTCGAACTAAGATGTAGTCGACAGACAACTGCACCAACAGACTCCCCCTTGAATGTTGACGGAATCTTCAGTGAGAGTCTTCAACATGACAATTCTTCAATCTTGATAGGTCTTCTTCAGGAACTCTTCCTGGAATCATGTACCCGGATCTTTCTCTGGTTCTAACTTTCATCAGACTCCTCCTTTCATCAAGCTGGGATCGCTGTCTGGAATTTGTTATCACCTTTGAACTCAAATCCTGGTTTTTTCAGTTTAAGCTCTTCTCAGGTTCTGATGCATCTCCTGGCTTTCCGTAGCAACATGATCAGAAACCTACACATCTCAAACACTCTATTACACACAAACAATATTGTGATTCAACTTAATGAATCAACTAAACCTTTGAGAATCATTTTCATTAAAAATTGATCAAGAATTTAAAACATTCCAAATTATGATTCAACTTAATGAATCATTTTAAACATTTCAAGTCAATTAACCAACCCATCTGTTCATCATGTTTAGCCATTGAGATTTTGAATATCAGCTTTCCAACATCAGTTGTCGAAAATCTTTTTGGATTTTTCATAATATGAAACATAAATGCAATAACAAAAATTAAATGCAGAAATGAAATATGTACAAACATATTTTTGTGAGTTTGTGAAAGAGGATCATATCAGTTTATGTGACCAATCACTAGCACCGTTAAGCTTTTAAACATTTTAAGTTCTAAACGATTCACATGGATTGACGATATTGTTGTCCACTTAAACTCAATCTAAAAACTTTCGAAATGCTTACCGATACGTTAAGGTATATTAAGATAGCACTAAATTCTCATGGACCCCACGATCTCAGCATATCCCCTCATCATGCAATACACTGACTCAAGTAATGCCTTTAAACTTTTATCAACTGTGATTTGTGCGAAAACAACGCAGAATGTTTAAACATTAACAATCAGGTCGATACTTCCGTATACGCAGAGAAAGTCCAATGTTTAAACAAAATAAGAAAAATAAAACAAGTTGAAGTTGTTTAGGCTTTAACCACCAGGTCGATACTCCCGTATACGCAGAGGTGATCCAAAGCTTAAACGAAACACCAAAGAAAATAAAGCAGAACGTTTAGGCAACAACATCCAGGTCGATACTCACGTATACGCAGAGGATGTCCGATGCTTAAACAAAATAAAGAAATAAAACAAGTTTAAATCTTCGCAAAATGAAATGCACAATCACAATGACTTTTTAGCAAAGTTGTGAAAGTTCACGAACTTAACCAGTTTTATGTCTTACGACAATCAGCGATTACCGAGTAGGCACACAATCAAGAAGGACAAAACCAAGTACTATGCTTTTGACCATGTTTCCCACTAGAACTAGGCTTTTTCATTTAGATTTGTATCGTTATCGCAAATCTACTAGTTTAGCTGAGCCTATCGTCACATCTTTAGTGAGACCGTTTATCACTATTAGACTTTACATTTCTTTAGCATGTTGTGATAGTCTAACTGATCTACTATCATTTCCTCTTTTTCACAACAAAAACTCATTTTTGAATTTTTTCAATGTTTTTGACATTTTCAAATTTTCAATTTTTTTTTTAAATTTTTACTCCCCCTAAAATCAAAATATGTCTCAATTTTGATTTTCTGGGAAAATTTGAAAATAAACTGTACAAGAAATGTGACAACATGATGAGAATCACTTCAATTCTCCATTCTCTTGGCTTGAACAATCAGAACTCCCCCTGACACCAAAACATTTTCCCATAGTGATTTCAAAACACTTAAGTTTGTTTTAACCAAAATGTTTTTTCCGGAAAATAAGTTTTGTGAGTCATTTCTCAAATATGGGGATCATTCATCACCTTGTTTTCTTCAACCACTTGTAAAAACTAACATTTTTAAGATCAATCATCAAACATCACTTGTAGAAAATCAAGTACAACTTAATGTCCCTGATTTACCACTTTTAAATCGAAATCACTTTCGTGAATTTCTCAAGAAATATGCCGATACATGTTCCACACTTACCAACCTGGGAACTCCGGCAAGTCAGGTTTTTCATTTAAACAGATTCACCCAAGCCTGACGGTCCTTGGGTGATTTTGAATTCTTGTTCAACAATGGTGGAAAATTTGCATCATCCATTGTTAGACCAGAATTCTCATTTTTTACCTCAACACATGGCTCTTCTGGTTTTACCATACCAGATTCATTGCCTGAATGTGGCTTGTCTGACTTTGATGAGCCAGATTCATCGCCGACATGTGGCTCCTTTGTTTCCACAGAAACAGATTCATTGCCATCAACTTTCTTCTTCTTCTTTCCCTCTTTCGTCCTCAGATTTGTATCTGATGAATTTGTCTTGCTTGACTTTGCAGTCGAGGGAGTTGATTCATCAGAACTCTTATTCGATCTATTCGGTGAACCCGAGGACAAAATCTTCTCCAGATACTCTCTGGCCTTCTTCCTCTTCTTTCTCAGTCTGTCTTTTTGCCCCTGTGAAAGTTTAACTTTCTTTTCTTGAACTTTAGGTTCTTGAACCTTCTGTTCTTTGGGCTTGACATTGACTGGTTTCTTTGCCAATTTATGAGAATTAACCCTCAATCTTTCATTTGATCTCCTTGAGCAATCTCTGGCAATGTGACCTCTTATTTGACAGTTATAGCATCTTCTCGTCTCATAACTCCAATCCTGGCAATTAACAGCAATGTGTCCTTGATAACCGCATTGGTAACACACTCTGTTATCATACCAATCACCACTTTCACACCAGATGCTCATATCATAGCATTGTTTGGCTTGGTGATATTCCTTTCCCCTCTTGATTTCTGGATTTGGCTTTTGAGTACTGTGGTCCGACCTGCACCACTTATTGCCAACAATTTGTGAATTTTCATTTTTCAATTTTTGTGGTTTTTGATTTTGATTGGATGATCGACCTGATGAGCTATTATTATCTTTTTGAACATTTTTCAAATTTTTAACTTTTTGTTTTTGTTCTACAATCTTCTTAACAGGTTTCTGTGTTGAGTATTCACCTGTTTCAGTTGATTGCAAAACAGTTTTCTGAAACTTTTCTTTTAATTTCAAAAACAATTTTTGTTTTTTAATTTTTTCATTTTCATCATCAGATTTCTCATCACAATCTTCAACTTTGACGTTGTCAAAGTTTGTGACATTGTCACTTATTGGAATTGAATTGATCGGTTTTGGACAGGGAAAATTCAAACTATCTGATGAAGTCACAAAACCTTTCAATTTCTTTTCAAGTTCATCAATCTTGTTTCTTGAATTTTCAGCTTTATTTTCAAGCTGAGATATTCTTTCAAGATGAGACTTGATTGATTTTTCATTCTCATTCTTCATGTTTTCAAGAACATTATAGAACTAAATTTCAAGTCTACAATTCATCAACTTTACGTTGCTAAAACTTCTTTACGCATACGTGTTTACAATTTAAGAGTTTACGCTTTAACAATTTCTCGATTTATTGATTTTCGCTCCCCGCTTTATGAACGCACAACTCCAGCTATCGCAATCTAAAATGAAAACCGAATGATCGCAACAGAACTAAAGTCTAACAATTCGCCCTCTCTTTTCATCGCGTCCTCGCGCTATCTATACAACATGTGAGTGAATGTCGCAACTATAGATATATATATAAACGAAATCGCTTATGTGTGAGAACTTAGGATTTTCGTGTTTCCTATGTGAATACGTATTACTATACTATCTGCAACAAGTTTTGAACGCACTCAAATCGCATCGCAAAACTCAAAACCATTATGATCGAATCTCACTCCAAATCTCTCTCTGTCCAGATGTCTTCAAGCGAGTCCGCTTCGAGACGAACTGCCAAGAGAAGAGCCAGACTGAGCGCCGAAAAGAGGATTGCATCGCTTGTAGTCAGGGAAGTGGTTAAAGTGATCCCTCAAATTGTCGCTCAGGTTCAATCTCTCAGCAATTCTCGAACCTCGGGAGATGTCAAGACAGAAGCGCCGCAATCTACTTTCCTCTACAAACACTTCAAAGCCTGTGACCCGATGGTCTTCACGGGAGAAGGAGGTGTATCTCAACTACACCAGTGGTTCGATTCTATCGAGGTGACCCTTCGTCAGAGTGGGTGCCCCGAGCATTTTCGCACTACTTGCGCTACCGGGGTATTTCAATCCCGAGCACTCGACTGGTGGACAGCCGAACGTAACAAACGTGGGATCCACGCAGCTTATGCTCTCTCCTGGAAAGAGCTGAAAGAGCTCATGAAGGAAGAGTACTGCCTTCCCCACGAAATCCAGAAGCTAGAAAACAAATTTTGGGAAATCAAGCAAGTCGAAGGTGAGAATACTGGCTACACCGCAAGGTTCAAACAACTTAGCATAATCTGCCCAAGTCAAGTCAACACTTCAGAAAAAGTCATCACGAAGTACATTCGCGGCTTGCCTGAATGTGTGGGCAATTTTGTCGAAGCTACAAGACCCACTACTATCGAAGAAACCTATCGCTTGGCCGCAGAAATCAACGACAAACGAGTCTTGGACGGATTTTTCTCCAAGAATCCGGTCAATCAAGCTCAGCAAGCAATCGTCATCAATTCTTCTGACGGTTCCTCCAACGATCCCACCGATGATTCTTCAGGTGAGTCCTCGGAAAAATCCTCCGACGACAACATACCGTTTCAGGAAGCTCAGCCTAGCCGCAAATGGAAGACCATGAGCTCAAACTCTTCAACAACTAGACTGTCGCAACTGGAACCTCTCCAAGCAGTTCCAGTTCACTCGAAGCGTGCTTACAACGGAACTCATCCCCTGTGTCTCATGTGTACGTATCATCACCCGCCAGAAGCTAACTGCCACTTTTGCGCAAATTGCAACTGGTATGGTCATCTTACCCAGCACTGCCGCACGGGGCCGCAGACTTGAGGAATCTCAGCAAAGATCACAGTTTTCGCAGAAGTCCTCCACAGCAACATTTGTCATGCTTCCAATGTTGTTGTAAGGCTACAATTTTCGCAATTAGTTTCTTTTATGTGTTGAATTTGTTCTATTTCTCAACGCAATGTGGACTCTATTTATCTCTCGCTTTCTCTCTCATCTTCGCACTTAATCTGGAATCACACACATGCTATATATTATATCACAATATAATGTGTTTTACCCTCACTACACTCTTAGAATAAGGTACGATAAACGTTTAAGGAACGACTAATCACGGGTGCACACGCGATTATTTTAGTCAGTGCACGGAGATCGTAGTGATTTCTAATGGTGCCATAACGTTAAAAGCATGGTCGAGCGTGGTGGATACGCCGCTGGTACTTCCTATATATAAGCGTCCTGACCATGTCAACAAAGTGCGACATCTATTCACGGGATGCAAGTAGTAGGCGTAAAGCAATGTGTGCTTTGCCATACTACCGAAGTCTCGTGAAGAAAGTGCCACGTGGAGTTGAACGTTATTTAGACCTATACTATTATGGTTATTTTCGATACACTACACTCATTCACAAGGCGTAACAATTACTTCGCATCATTGCGAGACTTGTCGTAAGTCTGCAAACGCAATGCAAATGCCTCATCGATGGACTCAGGAGAGTCTACTCCCGCAGGGCAATTGCATCGACGCAAGACTGGTCGTAAGTCTTTAATCGCAACTCAATCGCAATTTCGCTGGAATCTAACGCACATCACCCTCGCAACGCTTTAACGCTTAACGCATCTATTAATCGCATCGCTTCGATACTCGCATCGCTTATCGCTTCTAACGCTTATCGCTACTTGTGTTTACGCTGGCACACATGACATCGATTCACAGGACAAAACTAATATGGTCAAAACATGGTGGATACGCCGCTGTTGCTTCCTATATATAAGTGTTTTAGCCATATTAGCAAACTTTTGTGGAAAGATGCCATGTGGGGCTTAATGTTGGTTAAATTGTGGAACTGTGGAGATTAATCGTACCGTGTATCGCTTATCGCTTATCGCGTACCGCTTATCGCTCATCGCCTAATACAAATCGCAATCTGTGTTATTTTATTATGTATGACATCGCTTCACGGGACAAAACTAATATGGTCAAAACATGGTGGATACGCCGCTGGTGCTTCCTATATATAAGTGTTTTGCCATGTTAGCCAACTCTCGTGGAAACATGCCATGTGGGTTTTAATGTGGAATCTAATCGAAATCGCACTATTCCCTTAATCGCATATTGCTAGCCGCCTATCGCTAACGCTATCGCTTACCGTATCTGTGTTATCTGTGTTAAGTTAGCACACGTGACTTCGCTTGACGAGACGAAACTCATATGGTTAAAGCATGGTGGATACGCCACTGGTACTTCCTATATATAAGTGCTTTAGCCATATCAGCAGACTTTCGTGGAAAAAGGCCATGTGGGGTCTAATGTTAGTTAAATTTTGTGGTGTTGATCAATCCAATCGAATCGCATTAATCGCGTTTATTCCCACCGCTTGCAACGCATCGATCGTCGCCTATCGCTTGACGGTTGTCGCTATTGCTTGTCGCTTATCGCTCTTCGCTTATCGCCGCAATCATCGCTTATTAAGTTGATGTTGTGCTATCAAATTTTCGTGTCCCGCTTATCGCTTGTCGCACTCGCTCGTATCGCTAAACTGAGTTCGAAAACGACTTCATCGCTCAGTTTGCTCAATCCTTCTCTTACACTTGGTCCGACCATCTTTCGCTTAGACCGAGGGAATCGAACCCTATCGGTATTATGTCGACACACATGACACCGCCTCACGAGACGGAAGCCATATGGCTAAAACATGGTGGATACGCCGCGGGTACTTCCTATATATAAGTGTTTTAGCTATATTGTCGAACTTTCGTGGGAAAGTGCCATGCGGGGCCGACTTTAAGATTTAAAATTTGAATTTTTGATATTATTAAAAACCTTTTGTGTAAACCAAGCCCTTCTTACAAAATTTTTGATCGGAACTTTTGTACAAAACGAGATTTTGTTGTAACGATGGTGTGACAATCGACTTCGTTTACTGCCGCGTGACGAGAAAATTTCGTAAAACGAGTTTTAAACACCATAAAATCTTTTCGCAACCTAATAAAACCCCACTCATAGCGCTGGTGTGAACATCGAGACAGTTTAACGCTGCACTGTGGGAAATTTTTTCATAAACAAGTTTCTTCAAACCGTTCGAATTAATCGACTCTTCGAGAATTCGGAACACTTTTGGATCACTTTTCGTATGTTGCCAACTTTTGTTATTCGAATCATTTTACTCGCTGCCTTCGTCAGTCATCGCAACGCCCTCGCTTGTCGAATATCAATTGATCGCTCGTTTATTTGACGCTTCTAATCGATACTCTCATTCGCATCAACCCTCGCAACCCTTCTTATGGATTAATTTCGGGACGAAATTTCCTAAAGTAGGGGAGACTATAACAACCCGCACATTTGTGCGTTGTTACTACTCGTTATACTCGTTACGCCTAGCACCAGAGATTCGGATCACAATGTATCTATATCGCATACATCGCCATATCGCAGTATTTTCGCATATTATCGCATACGTTATCGCTATCGCATCACATCGCACTTGCTGACAGCCACGATGATGTCGAGTGAGGACCAATTCTACCCTCCTTGATAGCCGTGATGTGTCGCAATGCAACACAGTACTCAAAAACGCACTCGCAAGCACGCGTAACTCGATTATCGCAGGATTGGAATATGGATATGTATATACGACCCAAGGTGACTAATTATAATAAATATATGAAAATGTGGGCGAAATGTGTAACCAAACTATCGTAACGATTAACAATCAAAACGAAACATGAAAACGCAACACGCCGGTGACCACCGATCGAGTGACTGATCGATCGAGTGGCCACCCGATCGGATTACCACTTGATCGGATTGCCACCCGATCGGACAGCCACCCGATCGGACAACCATCCGATCCGTTGTACTTCTCCCCTTCATCCCGCTTCACCTATACATAGCACTTATCACATCACTTGAACAGTGATGTGACAGCTCTCCCTCGACCATGTGACAACCTGAAGTTTCAAGGTTAGTGCCTTCGGTTTTGTGATATTTCCCCGTTCTTGTTTTAGTCAATCTGTTCAACCCGTGACTGTGATAAACGTCCTAATGTATATTGTGGTTGAGTAGTGTGGGTGCATAACGGGTCAATCTCTATGTCGTGTGCATGATTGGGCCATAATACACGATTGGGCAACGATGTGTGTATGTGTGTATGTTTGTTTTGACAATCTACATGGCAATTAGTAACTATATGCTTAAAAGGTGTTGGTAATTCATTAGAAATAATGGGTTGATAATTCATTAGAATTACGTTAGCACCACTTGTGATGATAAGTGTGAAATTTATAAACTAGGATTTATGTGGGTTTATGATATTGTGTAGTGAATTTCATGTGAATCAGGACTGATAGTTTGAATATTAGTATGATTACAATTGTTAAAAGGATAAACTAATTATTCATGTATTATAATAATAGAATGGAACTTGGCCCAAACTTGTATTCATGAGACATGTCCTCGGCCCAAAAAGAAGTCCAACATGACCGATCGGTTCCCCTGCCCATGTTCACGCATGTTATGTGTTTTAAATACTCATTATTTAACAAACACCACACAAAAGAAAAACCCTAACAAGTCCCTTCTCCTGTGCGATCATCGATAGCTATCCTATCTCACCCGAAGCACCTTCACCTCTCGTATTAGGCACGTTATAATCTGGTTAGTAAATCTTAACTGTTAAAGTTATTGTTAATCATTAGTGTTAACGATGTTCATGTATAGCCTGATTGTTAGAATTATTGATACATGTTGTAAGAATCTAACTGTTGCATGAATCCTGGTCGAGTAATGATGTGTGAGCCGATCGGCTATTGATCGCTGATATTAGACTTCATTAATGTTAATGATATTGGTTGATGATGTGTGGAACGTTATGATATGAACCTGATGAATTGTTATTCGATGCTTGAACATATGTAATCATGTTTAGTCGCCAAATAAAGACATGGTTTGGTTTAATTGGAATGAAAATCTTGAATGATTGGTACTTGACCTGTGCCCTAACGAAGCGGTTAATTAATGATGGTTTGGCTGATGTATGTTGGGGTAATGTGTGAGCTGAAAGATTTAGAGGTATGATATATATTAAACTGCCTAAACATGTTGTGATAGCATCTATATTAATCGGTGGCTAGGGTGAATAATGTATTGAGGTTTATGGTTGGGAAAGCAATGACTTGGTATTATAACATGCTATTAAATTAGTGATAGGGTGTTAAGATTATAAGTGAAAATTGTGCATGATCAATTTGAATTAAATAAGGATCTGAATCAAATTGGATGTGTGCATAACTGATTCAAATGGGTATTATCTAAACGAGATGTAATTGGGCTACAAGGGTAAAATAATAATACATAACTTGGATTAGGGCCTGGTATATCAATTGGAATACGCAAGCAAGGGGAAACAATCAGGTGATGTGGGCCACACATGATATAATTTGGCTGGACCTTGAATGTTTGGATTTGCTAGTAATTGTGATACATACATGTTTTATCTTTGGGCCATACACATTAAATAACTGGGTTTGAAATGTGTGCTAGTAGATTATGTAGGTATGTATACGACATGTTTGAGTGATTACATGTTAAGCATTTGTTTGGTGCTCTAGACGGATGAATAAACTGTCATGATTTGAATTCATGTGTGCGTTACGTGAGCAATAAATATGCTTGATGTGAACCATGAATACGTGAATTAGTTGTACGCAAAAGGTGTGGTACATGTGCATGAAAAACTGACCGTTATCGGTAACCCTTTTAGGACGTGTTTGTTCAACTGAATAACAAGAAACAAATCATACCCAGCAAACCAAGGTGATTTCACACTCTTTCTAAGGCATGGGATTCCCGGTGGTTGGGAATGGGTTAAAGAACGAAAACGGAACCTGCATATCCTCCTTGGGTAGGATATGTACCGCCATCCTCCATGGGTCGGATGCCAATATTAATCATGTGTATTCTCCTTGGGTAGAATACGTACGTTCGTCCTCCTTGGGTAGGACAACAACCTTAAACTTACTAGACAAAACTCTATCATGAAGTCCCTCATTTTTATATCGACTTAATCGTCAGGCCAATGGCGAGCGGGTCATTAGTTGATAGCGCTATTCGAGTTGACAAGCCTCACACCGTGCCGGCAGGACGGGCGTGTACTAATGGATCTGGGAACTTAGTCAATGATGATAGACATTGACGTAGGGCATAACTTATTTTCGTCAGTTGTCGATATGGTAACGGTCTAGTGGTTCACATGGGGAAGCCCCCACTGATTATGGATATGGTTTGGGAAACAAAGATACTGGTTAAGTCGTGGTTTACGAAACAACTTATGGTTTTCAAAACAAACTTGTAAAACTAAACAACCAACTGTGAACTCGCTCAACTTTGTTGTTGACTCGTTGTTACATGCCTTGCAGGTCTATATGCTTATATTATTTGGAACTTGCTGTCTGGGAAGCTGGAGTGGTCATGGGTCAAGATACATGGCATCTCAATACAAGCTCAATGGTTTATGTACTCTTGGTTTACTAAACACTTAACAAATGATTTATGCTTCCGCTGTACACAATGAATGATATGTAACGTTTGTAACGCTTTATGTTAATAAATGAAAGTTTTATTTAATTATAATTATGTGTTCAATGTGATTGGTTGCTTGGATCCTGGTACGTCACACGCCTTGCGGGGGTTTCCGCACGTGGTAATTTGGGGGTGTGACAGATTGGTATCAGAGCCATTGGTTATAGTGAACTTGGTTTTATTTAAAAAGGGGAAAAACGTTTTTGTAAAACCAGACTATAACCGAACAGTTCTGAAGACGTGAATACGACCATGACACTCAGCTCCAGATTGCAAGGTTCGTCTCTCGTATACTCATTGTACTGCATAACTAGTGAACACCTACATATGATATTGCATGTGATTGCACGTTTAGCACAACAGTATGAATTCATGTATACTTGCATGTGTTATGTGACTGATAGGGTGGTATTTCCCTAAACCTTCATGACTTACGCTTCGTGATACTCTTTGTTTGCTACTCGAGTTTGAGGAACCATTTGACATGAGTTAAGAGGAGATGAGGTGAGCATGCAAATCACAATATTATTGTGGGTGCACACATAATAATAATGTGGGGTGCATGTGAGTCCCAGTGAGGCTTAACAAGTGGAAAAGGGTTCCGTTTCGTCATTTGATCGATGTGAAACATAACAAACCTATAGGGGTCATAGCAGTAATTGTCCGCTACTCGAACGTGAACTTTTCATTCATCCTTGGATCCCTTTGAATCTCGATGCTATCGAGTGTTACCTGAACACCCATCTGAACTCAGCGAAACGTGTAGAATGTTAGGTGATTATACAAACGTCCATGTGTTGGATGTCGCAGCGTCGAATGATTGATCGATATCTTTCTCACCTTTCTTCGCTTGCTGGAACTTAATGTATTGGCGCCTTAGATTCCGAAGTGCCATCACTTCTGCAACACTCCCGCAACATACTGCGTGTTACTCGAACCACTTGCAACATCGATGGGTAGGAGGTTGAGCGTAGTATTTTACCAAGCCCAGTACTTTGACGACCCTGATTACCGATAACGAACGTCAGCGGATTGATTTCAATCGAGTCCATAACTCTAGTCAGCGAATTGTGGGAGTCAACTCTTACGAATCAATCGAGGCATAAGTGATGATAATTGACCTTAGGGTGGTATGCATAACCGCCAGCATAGTGAGTAGCGCTTTAGGACGTCGCTCAGAATGTGAAAAGATGGACAATGATGGTGAAGAATCGTAGGGCTTCGTTTCGAGCAACGACATTGGGGGCAGCAGTCACAGCGACAACAAGATATTCGTAACCCTAGCCTACAGTAAGGAAATAAAGGTGCCTACAACATGGATTGGCCGTGGTTAAGTTAAGAGGACAACGATCAAAGGAACAACGACAGTACTTGGAATCCTAGTCATGAAAACAGCAACACCAGAAATGATGCTCTTGGAAGGGCATTAAGAATTGGCGTGGGTGACGTCAGGACTTTAACGACATGGTAGCTAGTATGAGTAGCAATCCGCTCCGTCTCTGTTGTGGAATCGGCTGATGGCAAGACAATGGAAACCTCATATGATCGTTGGGATGCATACACGACCTTGTGGGATAAGTGTTCGACATCGACCTTTCTTCTGTTATTCTTGATAGATGTACCATGTGAGGAGACAATTCTACGTATCCCTCTCCTTCGTGGAGGATTGCTACCTGTTCTAACGCGTCAGAGTGGCGCAATGGTTAGCGTCAATTCTGCAATGAAAGCTTGGAAGTATCCACGGAAGGATTATCCCGCTATGTTAGCACTTATTATTGATGTTAGGGTTGAGGAAAAAGGGATCGAGGATCCACCCTTTGTTCGTGATTTCTACCTATGTGTTACCAGAAGAACTATCAGGTTTACCTCCACATCGTCAGATGGAATATCAGACCTGTATCACGTCAGAAGCAGCCCTTGTTTGCTGGATGTTCCTTATTCTCTTACACCACGAAGGTTGCAGGAACTGCCTAATCAACTTCAGGAACTATTGGACAGGAGTTTTGTCAGACCTGTCGACCAGTTGCGAGGAACAAGCTTCCATTCGAGGATTGGCTAGTGAACGAACTATCGTCAGATGGTAGTCCAAGGGGAGAATGCTCTTAAAACAGCATGTCGAATGTAATGCAACCATTTCAACGTTATACACCATGATCATTGAGTTGACCAACACACCAGCAGCTTCAGGGGTCACATGAATCGGCCGCATGTGTTGACAACGTTCTGAATCCTGACCAGGAGAATGGAACGCCATGGGTAGCATTTGTATCTTATTTTAGAACTCCTGAGGGAGGAGCCACTCCGCTCAAAGTCTTGTTAAATGTAATTTCTGGGTTCGAGAGGTACCTTTTGGATATATAATCAGCGAAGTGGGAATGCACATGGATCTCGCTAAGATCCGTCTTGGTCGGAAACTGATCGACACCAAAGAGTCCTTCGTGGATACAGCAAATTTCTTGGTCTCACTTGATGCTATCGCCGATAAATCACAGGATTTTCGAAGGTCGCGCAACTTAAATCTCTCTAGCACAGCAGGGTGCTGTGTTCGTGAAAGACAGCACAGGAGGACGTCTTTTCAGCTTTCGAATCACAACTCAGCAATACACTGGGCATCGTCTTTACCTGAGAGTACAGGTGATTAGTGGCATACCATGATGGTCCGAATCAGAGTCCCAGTTACACACCGACGCAACACGAGAGAGTGATGACTTACGTGATGGAGTTACAAAGAAGAACTGCACGACACACAACTGGCGGTGAAAACCGTGGTCTTGGGATTTTAGATGGAGGCATTACTTGGACGGTACCAGATGTGTTATTTAGACCGATCACAAGGGCCTCCCGTGTACCTTGGCTTCGACAGAGCTAAATCAGTTAATGGCATCGCTGCAGGGAACTTCAAGATGATTACAACTATGAAACTTGAACGTGCACGAGCTTTGCAGCTCACTATCGACTCTAACTTACCTGATCAGACTCACTCTGTTCAAACTGGAGAACTGAAGGAAGAGGAATTTTCAAGTTGAACCCATGCGGGGCATGGAGAAGCAACCTTTGATAGGTCGGACGATACTCGTTACCTCATGGAACGAATGTGGGTCTCATTATACGGCAACTGTAGGGAACCTGTGTTGAGCAAAGCACACCGGCTTCGATATTCTAGTCGTCTGGATTTTGATGAGAGACATCAGGATTTATAAACCTTGCACTGGTAACTGGGCATAAAGGCCCACCTAGCTAGGTATGGGAATGATGTTTTACTTGTGGGAAATTCAAGGCGAAGTGTTAGCAATTAGAAATACCTATATGGAAAGCGAAAATAGACTGCCATGGATTTGGTCGCTAGTCTACTTACAACTCGAAACGGAAACGATATCACCTGGATGATCGTTGATTGTCTCACGTAACCAACACACTTTCTAGCCATCAAGGAAACGATAAGTTTTCTACACTTGCAATCATCTACCTAAAAGAAGTGGTTGCTAGGCACGGGGTGCCAACCTCCATTATCTCGGATCGCATCCCACGATTTGCATCTGATTTGTGGCAAGCGATGCACAAATCCTTTGGCTCACGTTTAGACATGAGCACATCACATCATCCACAGACGGATGGACAGACTGAACGCACCATCCAAACTCTTGAAGACATGCTTCGAGCATGTGTAATCGACTTTGGTAACGGATGGGAGCGGCATCTACCTTTAGTAGAGTTTTCGCATAACAACAGTTACCGCACCAGCATCCAGGCTGCTCCGTTCGAGGCATTGTACGGATGGAAGTGCCGATCACCTCTTTGTTGGGCAGAAGTTGGAAACAGCCAAATCACTGGCCCAGAACTCGTCGCAGACACAACAGAGAAGATTGCTCAGATATGACAACGGATGGCGGCAACTCGTGACCGTTAGAAAAGCTACGCTGATAAGTGCAGGAAACCACTCGAGTTCTAGGTTGGGGATCGAGTACTACTTAAAGTCTCACCTTGGGAAGGGGTAGTTCGTTTTGGTATACGAGACAAACTCAACTCGCGATATGTTGGACCTTTCGATATCACAGAGAGAATTGGCAAGGTGTCCTACAAATTGAATCTACCCGAAGAACTCAGTGGAGTTCACAACGTATTCCGTGGGTCGAATCTGAAGAAGTGTTTGTCAGATGAAACCCTCATAGTTTCTTTCAAGGAGCTCACCATCGACGATCAGTTGCAATTTGTTGAAGAACCGGTGGAAATCTTGGATCGGGAGGTCAAGATTCTCAAACGCACCAGGATACCTATTGTTCGAGTTCGTTGGAACTCCCGTCGTGGCCCAGAGTTTACCTGGGGACAAGAAAACCAAATGAAACACAAATATCCCCAGTTATTCGAGAACAATGAAACCACTACTAAGGCAGAAGCTACTGTGGAATTTCGGGACGAAATTCCAAACCAACGGGGGAATGATGTGACACCCCAGGAAAACCAGGAAAATCATGCAATCTAACTAGCTTCCTCACTAACTACGTGCTAAATTTCGGGACGAAATTTCTTTCAAAGTTGGGGATGATGTGATAACCCGAAGTTTCAAGGTTAGTGCCTTCGGTTTTGTGATTTTTCCCCGTTCTTGTTTTAGTCAATCTGTTCAACCCGTGACTGTGATAAACATGCTAATGTATATTGTGGTTGAGTAGTGTGGGTGCATAACGGGTCAATCTCTATGTCGTGTGCATGATTGGGCCATAATACACGATTGGGCCGTGAGGTGTGTTTGTGTGTGTGTTTGTTTTGACAATCTAGATGGGAATTAGTAACTATATGCTTAAAAGGTGTTGGTAATTCATTAGAAATAATGGGTTGATAATTCATTAGAATTACGTTAGCACCACTTGTGATGATAAGTGTGAAATTTATAAACTAGGATTTATGTGGGTATATGATATTGTGTAGTGAATTTCATGTGAATCAGGACTGATAGTTTGAATATTAGTATGATTAAAATTGTTAAAAGCATAAACTAATTATTCATGTATTATAATAATAGAATGGAACTTGGCCCAAACTTGTATTCATGAGACATGTCCTCGGCCCAAAAAGAAGTCCAACATGACTGATCAGTTCCCCTGCCCTTGTTCACGCATGTTATGTGTTTTAAATACTCATTATTTAACAAACACCACACAAAAGAAAAACCCTAACAAGTCCCTTCTCCTGTGCGATCATCGGTAGCTATCCCATCTCACCCGAAGCACATTCATCTCTCGAATTAGGCACGTCATAATCTGGTTAGTAAATCTTAACTGTTAAAGTTATTGTTAATCATTAGTGTTGACGATGTTCATGTATAACCTGATTGTTAGAATTATTGATACATGTTGTAAGCATCTAACTGTTGCATGAATCCTGGTCGAGTAATGATGTGTGAGTCGATCGGCTATTGATCGCTGATATTAGACTTCATTAATGTTAGTGATATTGGTTAATGATGTGTGGAATGTTATGATATGAACCTGATGAATTGTTATTCGATGCTTGAACATATGTAATGATGTTTAGTCGCTAAATAAAGACATGGTTCGGTTTAGTTGGAATGAGAATCTTTAATGATTGGTACTTGACCCATGCCCTAACGAAGCGGTTAATTAATGATGGTTTGGCTGATGTATGTTGGGGTAATGTGTGAGCTGAAAGATTTAGAGGTATGATATATATTGAACTGACTAAACATCTTGTGATAGCATCTATATTAATCGGTGGCTAGGGTGAATAATATATTGAGGTTTATGGTTGGGAAAGCAATGACTTGGTATTATAACATGCTATTAAATTAGTGATAGGGTGTTAAGATTATAAGTGAAAATTGTGCATGATCAATTTGAATTAAATAAGGATCTGAATCAAATTGGATGTGTGCATAACTGATTCAAATGGGTATTATCTAAACGAGATGTAATTGGGCTACAAGGGTAAAATAATAATACATGACTTGGATTAGGGCCTGGTATGTCAATTGGAATACGCAAACAAGGGAAAACAATCAGGTGATGTGGGCCGCACATGATATAATTTGGCTGGACCTTGAATGTTTAGATTTGCTAGTAATTGTGATACATACATGTTTTATCTTTGGGCCATACACGTTCAATAATTGGGTTTGAAATGTGTGCTAGTAGATTATGTAGGTATGTATACGACATGTTTGAGTGATTACATGTTAAGCATTTGTTTGGTGCTCTAGATGGATGAATAAACTGTCATGATTTGAATTCATGTGTGCGTTACGTGAGCAATAAATATGCTTGATGTGAACCATGAATACGTGAATTAGTTGTACGCAAAAGGTGTGGTACATGTGCATGTAAAACTGACCGTTATCGGTAACCCTTTTAGGACGTGTTTGTTCAACTGAATAACAAGAAACAAATCATACCGAGCAAACCAAGGTGAGTTCACACTCTTTCTAAGGCATGGGATTCCCGGTGGTTGGGAATGGGTTAAAGAACTAAAACGGAACCTGCATATCCTCCTTGGGTAGGATAGTACCGCCATCCTCCATGGGTCGGATGCCAATATTAATCATGTGTATTCTCCTTGGGTAGAATACGTACGTTCGTCCTCCTTGGGTAGGACAACAACCTTAAACTTACTAGACAAAACTCTATCATGAAGTCCCTCATTTTTATATTGACTTAATCGTCAGGCCAATGGCGAGCGGGTCATTAGTTGATAGCGCTATTAGGGTTGACAAGCCTCACACCGTGCCGGCAGGACGGGCGTGTACTAATGGATCTGGGCACTTAGTCAATGATGATAGACATTGACGTAGGGCACAACTTATTTTCGTCAGTTGTCGATATGGTAACGGTCTAATGGTTCACATGGGGAAGCCCCCACTGATTATGGATATGGTTTGGCAAACAAAGATACTGGTTAACTGGTGGTTTATGAAACAACTTATGGTTTTCAAAACAAACTTGTAAAACTAAACAACCAACTGTGAATTCGCTCAACTTTGTTGTTGACTTGTTGTTACATGCCTTGCAGGTCTATATGCTTATATTATTTGGAACTTGCTGTCTGGGAAGCTGGAGTGGTCATGGGTCGAGATACATGGCATCTCAATACAAGCTCAATGGTTTATGTACTCTTGGTTTACTAAACACTTAACAAATGATTTATGCTTCCGCTGTACACAATGAATGATATGTAACGTTTGTAACGCTTTAGGTTAATAAAGGAAAGTTTTATTTAATTATAATTATGAGTTCAATGTGATTGGTGGCTTGGATCCTGGTACGTCACATGCCTCGCGGGGGTTTCCGCACGTGGTAATTTGGGGGTGTGACAGACCAGCACGCTTTTAGGGCTTTTCCTCTCGATTCCTCGCGATTCTTGTAAGTTTTCGACCTAAATTTCGTACTTCTATGATCTACACGCACTTCTCCATCATTTTCTCTTTTGAATCTTAAATTTTAACCGTGAAATCTTTGGATTTGAGCCGTTCTAAGATGATGTCATCATGGAGTTCTTAGGAACAATGAAGTGTGACCTCATCTCATCGAGAATAGTCTAGACCTAATAGATTCCACGGTGTATAAACACTATTCTCACCTGAATCTAAGCCGAATCTAAGTTTTCTAAACGTTTCTTCAACTTTCTTAACTTCCACTCAAAAAACCGGTAGCAACAGAGCTCGTATAGACCTTCTACTCTATCTCTAGTGAAGTGTCGGTTTGGGAACTGGTTCCTATCAACGAGATGACCGGCTTATCATGTTGAACATGAACAACCGTCGAGAATAGTTAACTGATCGGACAGGGTGATTCCCATCCGATCCAACGACTTGGACTCAATGTAGTTTCCATTATTTAACTCGTAGTCGTACCGTCTCGATCAATTCGCAGAAACGTAACAAAATAAACAAGTTGTGAACGATCAGGCTGCGGGACGAATTACCGTTCGATCGGATTACCGTCCGATCGGACTGCCACCTGATCGACCCGCTGACCGATCGGATTGCACTTGGTATCAACACTTAAACTATTTTCAAACACTCAAAGATCTGAACGACGAACGGATCACCGTCCGATCAGATTGCTGTCTGATCGAACGACCATCCGAATGACCGACTTTGGATCCTCAATACTTAGACGTTTTTACAAATCTTCATTGCACATCAGTTCCAACGGATTGTCACCCGATCGGATTGCCGCCCGATCAAGTGACCAGTCTGCTGTGAGCTTATCATCAACCAAAATGTCTTGCCAATCGGATCACCATCCGATCGAACAGCCACCCGATCGAGTTGCCACCCGATCGACTGGCCGTTCGATCGACCGACCTGAAGGGTAGAGATACTTCTCTGTTTTCAAAATGCTACAACAAAAACTTCAAAAGTCAAGCTATCATACACAAACACATCCTTCCTAAAGGAAGTAACAATCCACTCGAACAGCCATCCGATCGGATGGCCATCTGAGTGGACAGTCACCCGAACGATCGACTGTCCGATCGGACTACCATCCGATCGAACTGCTGATCGACCCCACTATCACTTGTTCCGTTCCACGCGCTACCCAACGCTTACGCTATCAATCTAAACTCCGGCTAATCTCAGACGCGCTCCCTTCAATCCAACCAAGTTGTGGTTGCTTGCCTGCTGAGCACCGACTGTGAGTATACTTGAACCCTTTTTGCTTTTGCACTTTTGGGTGTAACATACGTTGCTATCAAATCAAATCACATCAAATGTTTAAACTATTTATCACTTGTGAATGACCAATGTGCATAGTTATACGTGATGCTAGTTACATATGTGCTAGGACTTATACTCACGACGTCCCACCATGACTAGTATAGTACTATTGCACCTGACGGGGTCTAGTTAAGCAATCGCGATCGAAGCTCGAGGACTTAGCTGGTAGTATCAGTTTTGTTAGTATATATGTCGTGTATTACGTTTATGTATGTGAAAATTCGCAGCTTTTATCTATTACACTATTACATATCAAACCTGTATGCTTGCCAATACTTTTGTATTGACATTATTTTAACGTATGTTGCAGGTCTAGTCGCAGTCTACATCAAATCAAGCTAGGAAGTCTAGAAATACACCTAAAATCTAGGTTGTCGGATTTGTATTGTTTGAAAGAACATGAAATTCATGACAGCTTATGTGATTGTATTTGTTTACTAGTATGGGATAATGAACGCATTAAATACTGTTGCAATTTAGTTGTTATGGATTCTCTTGAGCAATCTGATTCACCTAGTGCCGTGCCCCGATGATTCCGCCATCGGTTGGGGTGTGACAAGTTTGGTTGCAAAATACGCTTAAATGCGCATTTTGACCGAAACTACGACTCGTCACTACGCCTAGTCAACGTGGTAATCAGTAGGTATAGTCACTAAGGACTATAACCATCGTGATTACGCTCACGTTGCAAAGTTCAAACGTACTTCTTGTTGACCAACTTGTGGTCAAAGCTGAAAGTCAAACACTGTTTGACTATTAAGCTAGGAAAGCAATAAAAGAATGAAGGAAGCTTACAAAGGGTCCTTGCTAGAACTTGATCTTATAATTCTCAGGTATGAAGTTATAAAACCTCAACCTAGAGAATTTAGATCAAGTGTGAGTTGCAACAAATGAAATGCTAGTCTATTTATACTTGTCATGAACTCACAAGATCAAAACAAGTGTTTGTGTGGCCATCAAGCATTAAATCTCATCCATACAAGTGTTATAAGCTGATTAGAAGCCTTGGAGAGGTGTTAACTTGGTTAACACACCAAGAAATTTACATAAACAGCCCCTGAAGTTGCAACAGAATGCTAAAAATGGAAATCAGTCGCTGGGCCTTTTTACGCGGCCCACGTAAGCTAGAGACTGGGCTTACGCGGCCCATGTAGACAAGTTTGGCAGATTCTGCAAAAATAGTCCCTGCACTTGATTAAGTTCATTTCTAGCACTTTTGACACCCGTTAAGCCATTTTCAAGGCTCTAAAAGGTCATTAAAGTTTAGAGGACTCAAAATATGCTCGAAAAACTCTCGGATGTTGGCTCGTTTGGTCGTACGGTCACGTTATTCTTCAAATTACGACGAAACTCGAACAGACGCGAAAACGATCCAAATTACGTGACGAATGGTATTTTTACTTGCCGATCACTAAAATAAAAATATTTTAGTGTCTACAAAAACTTTGGATGTCCAGATGTGTTCAGAACGTAAGATATGCGGGAAAATGAAAACTTACGTCGTTTTTAACACTTTTAGTCCCTGTAAGATCAAATAAGCATGTTTTCGCACACCGAACCCCTCAAAGCTTATTTCTAAGCTATGTTTAGGTTATTTATGGTATGTTTAGCTTATGATCAAGTTCTGGATTTTTCGATACCATATGAATCGGTATAGTTTCGCAGTCTGACACAAATAGTCCCTGTGATCGAATAGACTTGATTTCAACACACCAAACCATCCAAAACTTATTTCTAAGTTAAGTGGAGGTCATTTAAGGTATGTTAAGCTTATGTTACTATTCTGGAGTGTTTGTCGTGTTAAACTGACTGCGTTTACGCACCAGTTTGCGTATAACTTTCCAGAAAGCGATTTAAAACTTGAAATCGGAATCGAATCAAATCGTAAAATCATCAAACACAAATACACATATAATAACACCAAATCACTTTGTTTTATTGATAATTAACATTGTTTTTACATTGTACATCAATTACAGAGCACAGTTGTCACACCATGGTACCCCCGGATCGTGAGGAACTTTGCACTTCCCAAAGATGAAGACCTGCAGGCGCAACCTGCTGGTGGTGTTGGTAAGTTCCTCTTTTTACATCTCTCGTGTAATATTGCAATATTACTCTTTGTTGATGTTGCGCTTTGGGTAATATTGCAATATGACTTATCTTCCTTTGGTTAGGTGAGTTGATAAATTTAGGCGTAGTCCCTGAGTCAAAGAAGAAAAAGCGCATGTCTGTTGCCTCCACTACACCCAAGAAAGCGGACATGCCGAAGGCGGATGTTCCGAAGGTGGAAAAGAAGAAAGGTATGCACCTTGTATCTGACTCTTGGTGTGATTACATAGTGGTGTCTGACTCATTAGAGGGTCTTGCGCCTGTAGCTGTGAAAAAACCAAAGGCAGAGCCTCAAGATATAGTGGACATCCCAATATCGAATCCAGATGATCCAATTGATCTGGAGTCTAGTCCTGAGCCATTATTAAGAACAAAAGTGAGAAGCGGAAAAAACCAGAAAGTGGAGCTGCGGCGCAGCCTGCAAAGAAAATGGCAAGGAAAAGAATTGTCAAGAAAGGTGATCTAGACGCCTTTGCTGTAAAACTTTCACCAGGTGTGTTTCTTTTCCAGGTTTCCACCCATGTTGCATAATAAAGTAACCTTGTAACTTTCATGCAGAGAAAGCTGGTGCTTCAAGTCATGTAGAGAGTTTGTTTACTTTTGATGATCGTGTCCCCCCCCCCTGAACTCCAAAAGAAAAACTTAGAGGGTGAGAAGTCTGTAGAAGTGGAGGTGAAATCAACTGGTGCTGATCAAACCAAACCCACTTCTCCTGAAGTTGTGACGGTTGCCCAGGACCCTGAAAAGAAAAAAATCTATTGTTGAAGATGAGCCACCTGTCGTGACCGTTCCTTCCACCTCTGCGCCTACTCCCGAGCTTCCGAAGGATAATGTTCAGAAAACTCAAGAAAATGTTGAGCATCAAGGGTTTGTTATACATGATGCAGAAGAAGAACCTTCTATCCGCCCAGATGAGACACCAGTGGATTATTACTATAGATCATACACAGAGAAAAGGGTTGCTGACCTTCATGCGCCTGTGTGGAAGTTGAAACAAGGTGACACATTCTCTGATTGGAAAGTATGCCTTGATTGGTTCCAAGGTGCTTTTCCTCCTGCTGAAATTAAGTTTTAAGAAGAACAAACTCATGAACGCACATACCGCGCATATCTTCAAGAAACTGCCAGCTCTACTTCCACTACTCACAAGATTGTGCAAGAGTGGCGTAGCATGCATAAGGAATGGGATGCTGTTGAAACTTCTAAGAAGGAAGTTGCTGAAGAGAAAGCGTAGGTGGCTGCTTTGAGAACTAAACTTGAAGCTGATCAAGCCAAATTTGAAGATGAGCAGAAAACAGAAGAATGGTCTGCCATGGGGTGGAAAAAGAATGCCGAAGCTGAAGCTGCCCTGCTTGCAGAAGAGCGCAAGCGATGGAAAGAAGCTTGTGAAAGAGTCAACAATGAAAAAAAACCCTTCGAAATGAAGCGGTTAACCTTAAGGCAGAGATTGAGAGATTGAAAAAAGGAGAAGGCTAATGCGGAGGCTGCCAGAGATGAAGCCCGGTCTCATCGAGAACGGAGCGAACAGAGAGAGGTAGAAACTTATGCAACTCTTGCTCTTAGAAATAAAGAGATTACGAAACTTACCTCTTTAAAATTTGATCAGGAATAAACGAAAACAGAACTTCATTCCGCGAAGAAATATTTGCAACTTGCTCAAGTTGAGAAAGCCGAAGTAGCACGCCACCTCTCTGAAACCGAAGAGAAGCTTGAAAGCTCTGAAATAGCCAGGGTGATAACGGAGAGTTTGGTTGAGCCATTAAAGAATAATATGTTATGGATGCAGCACCATGGGATTATAAACGTAAGTGTCTCAAACCTTTTGTATTATTTTGAATAAGTTTGTACGTAAACTTATTTTCTGATTTCTGCCTGCACAGTTTGCGAACTCGATTCGGAACTCCATAAAGTTGGATGAATTAGTCGCCAAGCTGATGGTGACTGCGTTCCATGATGGCTATGCGCAAGGGTATGCAGAATGTTCTCAGCATGTTACAAATGTGTTGAAAGTTATATGGGATACCAGCTGGTCTGCCACCAGTGGGGTCGACACTAATGCTGCTTTTGCTGCTGCCAAATAAGAATATAATAACCTTCGCCTCCCGGTGATGGACTTGGTGACCAATGCGCTTTAGCAAGAGAATTTTGCGGACCAGTTGAAGGAAATCTTTCTAGATGGATCAGAGACCTCAGATGATGAAGATCTAGATTAAGTAGTTGTAAACTGTGAAAGTTGTCTTTGTATTGAACTTGTTGGGACGTTGATTCCCTTTTGTGATAACTTGTTAATGCACCTGTGCGCATGTAACTTTTTGTTAATATATCGTATGTTTTGAATACTATATTTGCATGAGTACAATTGCTTTGTTTAGGTGAGACAAATAAAGATGCTATAAAGCTCATGTGTGAACATAGGACTAGACCTTGCGCAGTAACTTCTGGCTGCATGCTGTTCATGAGACTCTTTTTAGAATTACCATAGTGTTTTTGTGCTTACCAAAAGTAATTGCATGCATTTGTATCAAAGCATAAAAAAGGCATAATGTAAGTAACAGACTTTGTATTAATATTGATAGGGCGCAGAGGCCAGTAAGTACAAAGCTATTAAGATTACACTTAGAGAATAAATAAGATAGTTAATGTTGTTGCGCATGTAAGTAACATTCCTTGCACTATACTTTGACAAGGCGCATGAAGCCTGTCAAGTATAAAGGATGTTAAGATTATATATAGCATCTGCGCAGTTGCTGCGCATTCCATGTCCGTGGAACATCGGTTCCATCTAACCTGCGCAGTGTATAAGCTCCTTTCCCAAGGACCTCATTGATCACATACGACCCTTCGCACTTGGGTGCAAGCTTCCCAGGACGTTCAGCATTTGAAGCTTCATTATCTCTTAACACAAAATCCCCAGGTAGGAAAGTACATATGCGGACCCGCGCATTATAATACTTTTCTAGCTTCGACTTGTATTTGGCCTCGTTTATGGCAGTGTTTTCTCGTCTTTCTTCTAAGAGGTCCAAATCAAGTCTTCGTTCTTGTTCGTTGTTCTATTTCTCCATAGCCAGCATGCGTGGTGAAGGAAGGCCGATTTTAGCGGGGATTACGGCTTCCGTTCCATAAACAAGGCTGAGTAGAGTCTCACCGGTGCTGGTTTGTGGCATAGTGCGATGAGCCTAGAGAATGCTAGGCAGCTCATCCACCCAGCCTCTTCGCGTTATTCCTAACCTTGCCTTGATTCCATCAACAATCTACTTATTGATACTTTCGACTTGGCCGTTGGCTTGTGGATGCGCTACAGAAGCCAAAGTGTGTTCTATGCGCATCTCTTTCATCCACTTCTGTAAGTCTTCAGACGCAAAGTTAGTACCATTATCTATGATGATGCGCAGCGGCATGCCAAACTGACAAATAATATGTTCCTAAATAAACTTCTGGATGACCATTGCAGTGGTTGAAGCCAAAGGTTTCGCCTCAACCCACTTGGTAAAGTAATCGACAACCACTATAATGAATTTCACCGTGCCAGGTGCATCAGTAAATGGTCCCACCAAATCAATTGCCCACTACTGAAAAGGCCATGTTGTCATTACTAGGACCAACGGATTCTTCGGGCGCAGGGTTTTCAGAGTATGGCGCAGGCATGATGCGCATTTACGTAGAGTTTCCACAGCTTCCAAGTGCATACGAGGCCAATATGTGACATCTGTGTCTCTACGACCATCAAAAAAATACCAAACCAGTGAAATATTATGTTTCATACTTGGGATTTGTATAAATATGTGTATCATTTGCACATATCAATTCTCATTCGATTTCGAGCTCTAAATCGCTTTCTGGAAAGTTATACGCGAACTAATGCGTAAACGTAATCAATTTAACGCGACAAACACTCTGAAATAGAGACAAGGGCTTAACATACCTTAAATAAACTTTAGATAACTTATAAATAAGTTTTGGAGGGTTTGGTGTGTTGAAATCAAGTTTATTCGATCGGAGGGACTATTTGCGTCAAACTGCAAAAGTCTGCTAATTCGTATGGTGTCGAACATCCCGGAACTTGATCATAAGTTAAACATGCCCTAAATATCCTTTACATAGCTTAGAAATAGGCTTAGAGGTGTTTGGTGCGCAAAAATAAACTTATTTGATCAACAGGAACTAAAAGCGTCAAAAAGTGCATAAGTTTGCATTTTCGCGCATATCTTACGTTTTGAATATATCCGGACATCCAAAAATTTATGTAATCATTAAAATATATTATTTTAGTGATTGGTATGATAAAATCCCATTCGTCGCATAATTTGGATCGTTTTTCGCGTCCGTTCGTGTTTCGTAGTAATTAACCGAACAACGCAACCGTACGGCCAAACGAACCGACATCCGAGATATTTTTTAGCATGTTTCATGTTCCCTATACTTTAACTTCATTTTAGAGCTTTGAAATGGGGTTAACGGGGCCTAAACGTGTCAAAAATGCATCAAAAACCATGTTTTTCACATGCAGGGACCAGTTTTGACATTTCTGCCAAATTTGGCCCTCACGGGGCGCGTAAGACTCTTGCTGAGTCTACGCGGGGCGCGATAGACCCCTAGTTTAGCAAAAAAAATAGTTTTCAAAAAGCAGCTGGTATTCAGGCTTTTGCACATGGTTTCTTCATTCAAGGGGCTTGTTTTGGGCACCCATAGGTTTGTAAAACAATGGGCACACATGGAGGGCCAAGATTGAAGCTCGTAAATCGAGGAACGATCCTAACGGCGGTCAGAAATCTATAAATACCCACCCCCAATTTCATTTCAGCTCTCACCTTGATTCATTTATGCTCTAAGTTGGGGTTTCCACACCTCATACCTGAGCAACTTGAATCAAATCTCCATCGCTTGGACCTCTTGTAAGTTTCTTTCATTCTTTTATGCGTTTTTAAGCGTAAAAGTCAAACAGTGTTTGACTTTCTGCTTTATCCGGTCAATGGTCAACACGAAGTTCGTTTGAACTTCGCAACGTGAGCGTAATCACGATAGTCATAGTCCCTTGTGACTATACCTACTGATTACCACGTTGGTTAGGTATAGTGACGAGTCATAGTTTCGGTCAAAATGCGTATTCATGCGTATTTTACAACCAAACTATTATTGGGTATCAAAACCGTTTGTTTTGATATCAAACTTTTTTTCTAACTTAGTTAAACATGTTTCAACATGTTTAACTCATCACTTTTAGTTTTGTGCTTATATAGGGTCATAAGATAAGCGGTCTAAACAACCGCTTAGACTTTCGAACCCGACCCGTTTGGTCGATCATTAGGATCCGACCAAACATATTTTGTGACCATATTTGTATAGGGAATAACCTTCCGAGGTTATACCTTATGGTCACTTCGTTTAGTTAGTTGTATGATAGGTAGTTTATATGCCTTAGGAAAATGACCAAAAATGCCGTTTTTACGCATATATTCATTTTAAGCATATGTAATCTAAATTTTTATATCTAAACTGATTAGTTAACATTATTAGACATGTTAAGGCATATAATTCTTGTCATAGGACTAGTTAGGCGGTCCGAACGCGTTTTACGTGAACGACGCGTTAAAGTAGGGTAAGCTACTTAAACGGGTCGTAATGGGTCGTAAGCACTTAGGTTAGGTTTCGTTTTAGTATGTAGGCTTTGTTAAACCATATCATATGAGTTCCAATACTCATTTGGTTTATGAAACCTCATTCTATCTGATCTCCCGATTTAGGTCCGGTTATTAATGTAGTTATCTATATTAGGTGCCGATTGATTTCCGTAATCCTTCTAGCTTTGCTTGGTTGTTATTCAAGACTTCTAAGCATCCTCAAGTGAGTACATAGTCCCCTCTTTTACTGTTTTCAAATGTTTTAGGGTGATCCATATGTGCCTATTCGTTATTTTCATGATTTCAACTATATGCTTATACATGTTAGTACTTATCTTTTGACAAATTGAACAATTATCTATGGTTTAAACACAAATTTTCAAAGATTATAAAACTAATTGTTGGATTGTACTTATTTTATACATTCACCAAGCCAATTGGTAGTACGATATAGCGCTATAGGACTAGACACCCCATTCCTGTTGTATGGAATGTCAGAAACCAAATTTTAACCAAATAGAAATTGCCTTTGTGGTATTTCTATAGTCTCTAAGGTGTAGTTTGATGCACTAAGGTTTGAATGAATACTAAATCACGATTTCTTTTGTATATTTTGATATACTACCAAAGTGTAGTTTGATGTGCTCTCAAATGTGATATTATTTACCAAAGTATAATTTGATATACTATGTACAAAACCAACATATATTTTAATATACTACCAACCTTGTTTTTACTAAAGCATAGTTGATATGCTATTTACAAACCAAAACATAGTTGATATGTTATTTTCAAAACCAAAAGCATAGTTTGATATGTTTTTTACAAAACCAAAGTATAAATTGATTATACATGAACATTTTTACATTGGTGGTTTGTTTGGGTAAGTGATTTAAATAACGAGGCATGTGTAATATGATAAAAGCATGGTGGATACGCCGCTGTTACTTCCTATATATAAGTGCTTTTATGATATTACATACCGTAGCGTTATTTAAACCATTTCACTTTTGACATATTACATTTTACACAATTAACATATCTTTACAAAACATTGTTTTACAAACAACATATTTTGTACAAATTCATTTTTACTTGGTTATTTATTTAACCATGCATTATTCTTTTATATCATCTGTTTTCTTATCGATTTTTGTATGATTTATAAAAGAAAACATTTTACAAGGTTCATGACTAATTTTTGTTAAACCTATTCTTTAAACTTACAAGTCATGAATCCTATTATAATAAAACCTATGTATCTCACAGGCATTTTTATGTTGACGTACCTATTTTTCACATGTGTTTCAGGTGCTGTTGTTAGATGATTATGATGCAAACATAGGATTGGACGAGGGCCTTAGTGACAATAAAAGATGCAAGACTAGTTAGTTATGTTAAGTTTCTTTGTTCTTAAAACAATGTAACCTCTAGTAATTTAATAAAACAAAATTTAAATTTCCATGTGTTATGAAACAATGATTCTGTTACGACACTCCCCGACGTTTCTACCACGGTTTGTTGTTTTTCGCGGTCGGGGTGTGACACAATAATACCCTGCGCTCATGATTTTTGCAACAACCATGTGCAGACCGGCATGTATTCCACATAACTCTTCATGAATTTCCCGAACCTGGTATTGCGCATCCTGCTTATCAACAGATCACTCCAGCGGTTGGGAGGACCGTGCAATATCCCCCCCCCCCCCCCACAGCGTAAAAGAGGACCCATATAACTTGATCAAAACTTTAAACAATTATAACTTGATCGAAACTTAACTAAATAAAGTAAACTCTTACACCATGATAAAGTACATCGAAATACGGTTTCAACGATGTATAAAACGCTTAAAAACACTTTTGTTTGGACCCTCAACCGTTTAAAACCAAACCGAAGCGCAATACTATATAATATGTAAAGATTAACAATTTTGACCATTTTTCGGGTTCCAAACAGAAATATTTTCTAAAAAACGTTATATAACACACTCTAATTTATTGGACTGAAATTTTTTATAATTTTTTGACAGTGTTTACTATTTTTAAAACATAAAACGAAAACAACGTAGAATGCTATCAAAATTTATAATTTCAAGAAATTTAAACATTTTCAAATTTTCAATCGTCCTTTTAACCAATACCTACCACATACATCATCGCAACAAAACCTTAACGAACAATCCTTATTATTAGGAATTACTCATGATCTTATAAGCCTTGAGAAAACACAAACTCATCGCTAGGACATCAAGGTGAGTACATAGTTCCCCATTTTTATAAAACATTTAGGGTAGTTCATATGTGCTAAACTATTTTTCAAATTTACAAATTATTACATATGGCTTATATAAAATCTATGTTCCCATTCCCACTTCCAGATTGGCTTTTGTAAGGATTGAGGAAGTTGCCAATGATAGAAACCGAATTATATATTCTAGGTAAACCCTTTTGGGTTTATTCTACCTGTCAACCCAGGATTGAATGTATACCCCAAAAACAATGACATTTGTTTATACAAAAACACAAAAGTTTTCCATATTAAGCCATACAATTTGTATTTAAACAATTTATTTCCATACGATTTATATAAAACTATTTTTGCCATATACTTGGATACAAAACCTATTTTACACACCAACTCTTGGAGTTGGTCAACGTATTGCAATACCAAAAACTTTTTCCATATACTTGGCCACAAAACCTATGTTACTCACCAACTTTTTAATTGACCCTTTATTTTTACATATGTATCAATTGCTATTGTTTGATGACTTTATCCAAGTTTGCTACAAATAAGGAAATGGACTTTGCCTTAGTCTGCATTAAAAAAAACAAATATTATGTGACATTTTGAGAACAATATAAATAAAATACTTAAATATTAATAGTGCCATGTGTTGTGAACAATCTTGTAATGTGATTCCCCGACGTTTCCGTCGTGGGTTCCATGCGGTAGGGGTGTTGTAACGCCCTGATTCTTCGTACTTTTCGTAATTAGAAAACGTGTCCTGTATTTCTATTTTTGGAAGCTTGTTCCTTTTGTATTTCGTATTTCGTTTCAAACCATTATAAATTCGAGACTTCGATCTTAATGAAATTCTATTTATATACATGCTTATACGTATTGCAATATTCGAGTTATACGAATGCATACGTGCAACCGATACTCGACATACTGGTACTCATAACTTATACGTGCTTGTTAACTATTAAATACGTGATTAAATTCTGATAATAAAATAATAATAATAATAATAATAATAATAATAATAATAATAATAATAATAATAATAATAATAATAATAATAATACCAATATCAACGTAAAGTTGACATAGGCAAAACAAGAAACATAAGCTGATCATCAGCATCCAAAAGAAACAGCCTTTGTGGCTAATGTACTGACCTTTTTTCAATGTCTAAATTCTAAACAATTTTCTACATGATGTTAGTTGATGGTAATTATTAAACTAAAACATATATTCATAACAACTAAACATATGTGATAATTATGACAAAAAAAAGAGTAGTTATGGCTGTTAACAGCCCTGTTCGGCCAGCAATAACTTTTAATTTTTTTTTTATTATTTTAAACCTCAACCACTTGTGTTAATTGCAACCCACTTAAACCCTAATCTTTTCCCCTATAAATACCACTTATAATCAGCCTCCTTACCACTTTTACAAACTCAAATCTTACTCTCAAAACACTCTAAGAACACAGCTGATTACAAGTGCAAGACAGATTCATAACATCTTACAAAAGTGAGCATATCTCACTCGTTTCTTAACCTTTTCACTTGATTCTTTTTCTCACTTGCTTGGAACAACCTTAGGAACATTTCCACAGGTTTTCTATGGAAAACCAAGGTCTGGAATGTCACCAAAAAGGCTCCAAAGTGGACTGCAACTTTCTGTTTTCACTTAAACTTTGCTAAACTTAGTTAAACTTGAGTTATCTCATCTCAAACCTATGTCCTTATGCTCATAATCAAATGAATGGTTAGTTGGGCTTAAAAACAAGGCTGAGACAAGTAAAATCAGAGGTTAAAACCACATAAACTTTCTTTTTTTTTTGTTTAGGGTTTTACCCACAAGTAGTGTTCAAGCTCAAAGCTTGATGTTTGTGTGATTGTGGAACAAGCATGGGTTATTCCACTTAAAAATCCACACATTGCTTGATGTTTTCCTATAGATTAGTTGTTCTTATTCATTTCATACTTGTAAGTTCATGACCCTCCTTGTTGGTTAAAACAACAAGTGTAGAGGTGAACCAAAGAGGTACCTAAATGGAAGACTTGTTCTTCCTACCTCCTACATGACTTCCATGATAAACAAAGAGGTTCCTAAATGGGGGATTCATCCTCCTACCTCATGCTTGACCTATATGAGTATATGAATATTATATAATACTATTATATTATCCAAATAATCGAACCTTTGATGATGAATTAGTGTTCATATGTCAAGGTACTAGATTATATCATCTTAGGCTTTGATAACTTGTCACGATTCTAATGGAACCTTGTTCCATGAAAACATTTAAACTCCTTAGAGTTTCCTAGTGTCAAGAACAAGTATCATATGTACTAGATGATTATTTTCATATGTTATTTTCATGTTATTTAAATTCTGAATCTATAATCTTCTGTTAACTCTCAAAACTCACACACCTACGTTTCTTCGTGTAGAAGGACAAGGTGCTCCAAAGTAACCAACCAAACAACTCTTGCGGGATTAACTAGTAATAAAGCTTGCAAAACCATGAGTATACTCGAATCCCCTCTTTACGTTTACCACTTTTTGGGGTGTAACATGTTTACTTATGAAACTTACACATGAACTTTATTCGTAAATGCACAAACGTTCCTATTACATGCTTGCATACTTGATAACTTGATACATTGGACTTGGGGTTATTCGTTTTGTGTTAAACTTATCATTAGCTTCGATCGAGTCTATCCTTGACACATATAGCGCTATAGGATTAACGCACCACCCGTAGACTTGAGGTTATGTCATGAGCTTATTGCGTTTCATCATTGGTTTGATATGTTAGACACAGGCCGATTTTAATGTTAATCTTGTATCATTAGCTTGCCATGAGGAAACGTTTAAACTTATCTTTTTATGCTATGTATGTATCAAACTTGTATACTCGCCTTTACTTTTGCATTGAATTTTATTTTAAACATGTTACAGGTTGAGGATGACGATGCTATGAAATGATGTCACACCCCTTTCTAAGGCGGAAGCACGAGGTGTGATCATGAAAGGTTTTCATTGCATACGATTGGTAAACATACTACATGCTCGTAAAGATAACTTCAAATGCCAAACATTACATAACTGAAATCATGGTTTAAGTGTTTACAACACAAGACATGCATATTGTCTTAAAATTTTACAACTTTATTCAACGATAAACATAAACGACATCCAGGAGCATGACTAAGACCACGCGCACATCCACTTTAGTTACCTGAAATACATGTGAGTTTTTGGAAAAACGTCAACATAATGTTGGTGTGAATTCATGCAGTTCTTGTATTGAACGTTTGTATACTTTGTATGAAAAACATGGTATGTATCTTGTATAAATCAAGTATTCTTGTATAAATCAGGTATTTCTGTATGTATCAAGTTGTTAATGGGTTGCAAGGCCATTAACATGTGACACGACATAGGAAGCAACCAAACCATAGGCATTTTTTTTCTAGTTGTCGATTCACGACGGAGACACAAAAGCACTGCTCGATACTAGTTTTCACCAAGAGTGTGGCTGCCCGAAAACCCATTAGATCTAACCTTTTGTTCTGCGGTCTTAGTATGTACACGATTAATGGTGCTTATGGTACCCTATTCGTGACACGATTTCCCGCATCATTCCTTAAAACGCATCATACTTGGCACTAGTTATCACCAAGAGTGCTTCTTGTTTTTGTATCCATCATACCATTTGTAAACAATGTAACATTTGTAACATGTATTTCACCCCCGAAGTTATAAAACTGAAAACAGTTAAAAGAAAAGGGAAAGCATGAACTCACAACTTTGCGTTCCTTGCGTCGTAAACTTCACCGGTTTTTGCTTATCTAGCGTCATGACCTACACGTGTTTTATTAACGTTAGTCACTAGACTTGTATCGCACAAGTACAAGTCACTATCTTTTGTGTATGTATTCTTGTGTTAAAAATAATTTATATTTTTAACTATGTGTCTTACTTATATTATTTTCTCAAAATATAAGTATCTTGTATTTTACACCCGAGTTATGTATCTTTGTTCAAAACTTCATTTCATGTTCATAACTTGTCCAAGTTATTTATTCTATCAAGTAATATATTTTCATAAATATATTTTCTTGTATTGGTCTAAGCATGTTGTATGTGTATTTTTTGTATTATCACTTCTTAAGAGTATTTAGTGTATTTTCAAGTCCTAATACACTATTACATGTAATACATACCACATACACTTAGCACAAAATTTGGTGATCAATAAATATATATATTTTTCTCAAAAATATACATACTTAATATCAATTTTAATTTTGAAGAAATCATCATTTCTTAACACAAAAATTAGGGAAACCTTGGTAAATATTTTTAGATACATTTTTAGCGAATAAGTGTCTCAAAAACTTATATTTTTCTAAGTGTCAAAATTTATAAAATTTTTGACATAGTTTCCCCTAAAAATGGAGGTTTCCCATGTTTTCAAAACATGTGTTTATTTTCTTTTAAGTCATCATCAAGCATCAACAACACAGTCAAGTCTTTCCATAACCCTAGATCATGTAAATCATACTACATCATGAACTTGAAGTTCTTGTAAAAACTTGTAGTAACTTACCATGTTACTTAGTAGGTTTAGTTACCCTTAAAAACATGGTTATTTGTTTGTAAATAACTTTATTAAAAGATTTGGTTCTTTACAACTTGTAGGATGATTTTTCTAAAAATATTCCTTTTGTATTTTTCTTGTTTTACACATGTTTCTAGTCTTGTTTTTCTAATATAAATTGTGTAGGTTCAAGTAAAAACCAAGATCTTCTAGAAATCATATTTTAAACTTGGTTTTCTTGGAAAATCATTTATAAATCTTGGATCTACAAGTTTACTATTTTACTTTGTTTAAAATCATTTTACTTTCAAGTTCATGTTAAACCAAGAAGATGATCATCTTTGTGTAAACACATAATCATCTCTTAATCTTGCTAGATCATGTGTTTAATCACAATCTAGCAAGCTTCATATGAATATTAACATCATCATCTCTAGTAAACAACTAACAAATATCATTCATGCACCAAACAATATCATTTCAACACTATTTCATCATATTACAAGCTTTATGTTCATGTTTCATGTGTATGTCTTTTAATGTTCTAGTGATTCTCTACATAATATGTCTTTTACCCAAGCAAAAATGGAAGTAAACAAGGGTGTTCAAGAATCTTACAACTAGCTTAAAGCTAGGGAAGAACAATGATGAAGATTGAGTGGATAAAAGCAAACAAAGGTGGTCCTTCAAGATCCAAGAGTTCCACACCTTCTTAATCACCTTCTTACACCTTGTATGTAGCTTGGATTGGATGAATGAAAATCGAAATTTGTGGTGGTGCTTGGAGGGTTTTCGGCCGTAGCTTTTATGAGGGAGTGGAGAGAGTTGTGTTGAGTGAATGATGAAGATACATATGCTACTTATAATCCTTAATTCCTTATGTCCAATGGTCAAAGTGTCCAGGAAGTACAAGGCAAGATCAAGCAAATCCCAAGGAGGAGATATGGAAGGATTTATAAAGATTTGAAGTAATCTTTGTGTGGGGCCTCCTTATGGGCCGTAAATTAGGAGAGGGGCAAGGGGGTTAAGTGTAAATTGATGGTAAATAGGTAATTAGTGGATGGTTAAAGGTAAAAGTCTAGTGTTTAGCGTGTAGTATGCTTTATGCAATATGTTAGAGTGTTCAGGAGCCATAACTAGCTCAGAAAAAGTAAAACAATGCTTCTAGCCATATTTTGGTGCTCCGGGTTATGTCCGGTTGTTCGGTTAAATACTGGTTCGTTAAAGTGCTAAATTGCACCGTTTAGTGTTCTTTATGTACCCTTTTGTAACACTTTTAATTCCCGACACTTAGGGAAGTATTCTGGATGATAAAACATGAATTCTGCATAATATTTTGAGGTTATAAAGCTGATTATAGCTGAATTCTATAAAATTCTGCACTTAAAGTGCGTTTCGGGTGCTTTTTAGTGCGTATTTTAGCTTCCGGAAAGTCTATATGTTAACTCTTGTATGTACTCTTGGGTTTTAATGTATTCTTGTCGTTTGACCTACACCTAGGCTCCAATTCTATTGTCTAACTGCTTTCTGCAGAATTGTTGACACAATGTGTCTTACCGGTGAGTTTACTAGTATTTCTGATGCAACGCTATCATAAGGTAATTCTTGTAGTATAAAACGTGCATGAATTCACAAGTATTTCATGTAATCAAACAATGTTGACATTTAAGCACATAATTGCAGTTATCAAGTATTAATTAAAGTGTACGGAAATTACCGATTGGGTGCCAGTTGTCACAGTCTCCCCCCGTTAAAAGAATTTCGTCCCGAAATTCCGGCTGATCTATCTTTCACAGGAGTTTTCTTGAACAGGTGGGGATACTTTTCTTTAAACTGGGCTTCATGTTCCCACGTGTACTCGGGTCCGTGCTTAGAGTTCCAACGTACTTTGACAAGTTTCACACTGCTCCTCCTGGTCTTGTTGACTTTCCAGTCGGTAACCTCGATGGGTTGTTCTATAAATCGGAGGGCGTCATCAATATGCACTTCATCCGTAGGGATGATCACTGTTTCTTGTGTTGGACTCTTCTTGAGGTTGGATACATGGAACGTATCATGTACTCCATTAAGTTCTTCCGGTAATTCCAACTTGTATGCCACGGTACCAATTCTTTCTAAGATCTTGAATGGTCCGATGTATCATGGATTCAGCTTTCCAAGCTTTCCAAATCTGACTATGCCCTTCCAAGGTGAGACCTTTAACAAAACTTTGTCTCCCACCTCGAATTCTAATGGTTTTCTTCTTCGATCAGCGTAGCTCTTTTGTCGATCTCGAACCGCCTTAATGCGCTCTCAGATCTGCATAATCTTGTCGGTTGTCTCTTGTACAAGTTCAGGACCAACCATGCGTTTGTCTCCAGCGTCTGCCCAACATAAAGGCGATCGGCACTTGCGGCCATACAGAGCTTCGAACGGTGCGGCTTTTATGCTTGTATGATAACTGTTATTGTAGGAAAACTCAACTAAAGGTAGATGAGTATCCCAGCTGCCACCTAGATCCATGACACATGCGCGAAGCATATCTTCTAATGTTTGTATAGTCCGTTCACTCTGGCCGTCTGTTTGTGGATGGAAGGCCGTGCTTAGATCTAGCTGAGATCCAAAGGCTTCCTGAAAGGATTGCCAGACTCTTGAGACAAAGCATCCATCTTCGTCTGAAATAATTGAGATTGGCACTCCATGACGTGCCAAGATTTCTTTTAAGTATATCTCAGCAAGCTTTCCCGTGCTATCCTTCTCTCGGATTGGTAGGAAATGCGCAGATTTCGTCAATCGATCAACTATCACCCATATCATATCGTGCCCTCTAGGGGTCCTGGGTAATTTCGTTATGAAGTCCATCTAGATTTGCCCCATATCATATCGTGCCCTCTAGGGGTCCTGGGAATCTCTGGTTGTTGTAGTAGGCCAGACGGTTTCTGATATTCAGCCTTAACCTTAGCACAGGTTAGGCATTTTCCAACATAAACAACAACATCGCTTTTGAGTCTCGGCCACCAATAATATTCTTTTAAGGGGGTGTTTGGCTTAGCTTTTATTTTTTGGCTTATGCTTATATTTTAAATTAGCTTATAGCTTATTTTCTATCATTTGATAAGCTCTTTTTAAGTGTTTGGATTAGCTTATAGCTTATTTTCCATCATTCTTCAAATAAGCTTAAAAACCATGTTCAAATAAGCTTATTCAAATTAGCTTATATAAGCTAATAAGCATAAGTTTAAAAAGGTAAAACAAACACCAAATGAAGCTTATTTTGTAAAAAAGCTAAAAAAGCTATAAGCTTTGTTAAAAAAGCTAGGCCAAACACCCCCTAAGTCTTGATACATTTTGTCCGATCCTGGATGGATCGAGTATCTTGATTTGTGAGCTTCATTAAGGATGACTTCTCGAATACCGCCATAGAGCGGAACCCAAATACGCCCCATAAAGTATAAGGTTCCCTCTTTGTTTGGCTCCAATTTCTTCTCCACACCTCGGAGATATTCAGCTTTACGATTCTTCCCTTTCAGGGCTTCTTGTTGTGCATCAATAATGCGTGCAGTGAGGTTCGTTTGAATAGTCATTTCTAATGCTCGAACCCTTAGGGTCTTAACCCTTTCTTTTCGGCTTAATGCGTCTGCTACAACATTTGCCTTTCCAGGATGGTACTTAATCTCACAGTAATAATCGTTTAGTAGCTCGACCCATCGTCGCTGACGCATGTTTAGTTCCTTATGATCAAATATGCGTTGTAGGCTTTTGTGATCTGTGAAGATTGTACATCGAGTACCATATAAATAGTGTCGCCAAATATTCAAGGCGAATACTACCGCGCCGAGTTCCAAGTCGTGCGTGGTGTAATTTTTTCATGCACCTTCAATTGTCTTGAAGCGTAAGCGATGACTTTTTGGCGTTGCATGAGCACGCAACCCAAACCTTGTCGTGAAGCGTCGTAGTATACCACGAAGTCTTCAGTGCCTTTGGGTAGAGATAGTATTGGTGCATCGCATAGCTTATTTTTAAGCAGTTGGAAGGCTTCTTCCTGCTTGTCGCCCAGTCGTACTTCTTGTCTTTCTGCGTAAGGGTAGTCAGCGGTTGGGCTATCTTGGAGAAATTCTCGATGAATCGCCGGTAATAGCCCGCTAAGCCCAAAAATTGTCGAACTTCAGTTGGGGTTTTGGGGGCTTCCCAATTCTTGATTGCTTCTATCTTGGATGGGTCTACATGAATGCCCTTCGCATTCACAACGTGACCAAGAAATTGTACTTCGCGAATCCAGAATTCGCACTTTGAGAACTTTGCATAAAGTTTCTCTTTCTTTAGTAGTTCCAAAATGGTTCTGAGGTGTTGCTCGTGTTCTTCTTTCGTTCACGAGTAAATCAGGATATCATCGATAAATACAATCACGAATTTATCGAGATATGGTTTACATACACGGTTCATCAGATCCATTAATACCGCTGGCGCGTTCATCAATCCGAATGGCATCACAAGAAACTCGTAATACCCATAGCGTGTTCTGAATGCATTCTTTGGTACGCTTTCCTCTTGGATTCTTAACTGATGGTATCCAGATCGAAGATCGATCTTGGAATAGTAGCTCGATCCTTGTAACTGATCAAATAAGTCATCAATCCTCGGTAGAGGGTACCGATTCTTGATAGTGAGCTTGTTCAATTCTCTGTAATTGATACACATCTGCACTGTTCCATCCTTCTTTTTCACGAACAATACTGGAGCTCCCCAAGGTGAGAAGCTTGGCCTTATGAATCCTTTATCCAACAACTCCTGGAGTTTTGTAGATAATTCTTGCATCTCGGATGGAGCAAGTCGATAGGGTGCCTTGGCTACAGGAGCGGCTCCTGGAACCAAGTCTATACGGAATTCGACTTATCGTTGCGGAGGTAGTCCTGGCAGATCTTCGGGAAAAACATCAGGGAATTCTTTCACCACAGGAATGTCTTCGAGTTTTGGCTCCTCAGCCTTCTTGTCTACAACATGCGCTAGGAAAGCAACACATCCCTTCCTTAAGCACTTTTGTGCCTTCATACAACTGATGATTCGTAGAGGCGCGTCTCGTTTTTCTCCATGTACGATGAGAGTTTCATCATTCGCTAGAGGAATGCGAATGATTTTCTCATGGCAAATAATTGGCAAATAACTTCAGCTTTGTTCTTGGACAACCAGTCCATTCCGACCACTACATCGAAGCTACCCAATTGAATAGGTAAGAGGTCGATGCTAAATCTTCGTTCACCAAGTTCCAATGTGCAACCTCTAAAAACTTCGCCCTATTCAACCAGTTTACCATTGGCTAGCTCTATGGAATAAGGAATATCTAATCTACTAGATTCTATTCTGTTGATGCACGGAATGTCTGTTGACTACGTCTACATCAAGTTTTAAGTCAAGATAGTCAACATAGGGTCTTGAGAGTTAGATTAGGGTTTATAATGTTAATTTCGCTTTTGTGAACATAGGTTAGAAGTGATTCCGCTTTTATGTCACTAGGTGATTTCACTTTTATGTCACATGGTGATTCCACTTATACGGACATGCCATAAAAGCGAAATCAGTTACAAGTGATTCCACTTATATGGACATGCCATATAAGCGGAATTAGATCTAGTATAAATACCACACATGTGTGACTTCATAGGTAACTAGGAGCGGAATCAGGTCATTAGCTTGGTAAAGGAACTCTGTCAAATTGTTATCAGAAAGCTAATAAAGAGAAGAAATTGAATGAAACAGCTGTTGTTACTTTGCGTGCATTGATTCCGCCTTTACACGTGAAGATGAACTACCTTGACTGATCGTTTAGGGTCACGACACGGTCCAACAAGTGGTATCAGAGCTTCAGGACGAGGAGTTCATACTACTTCAGCTGATTCGACATTATTCTCTCATTTCTACTCAATCTCTCTTTTATTTTTTTTGGACTAAACAAGTTCCTTCGGACAAAATGAGTTGAATCTCAAGTATATTAAGCGAAATTATCTTTTAATCAATCCGTAATAGTATCAGTTCTTAAAACAAAGTAAAAATCAATCAATTTTTAACAAAATTTCAATCGGTTCACGAACAGAAATTTCAAATTCAGATCTGGAATGAATTTGTGGTCGAAATTGAACATATTACATATCATTGTGATCGGAATTAAGTGTAGTACAACCCTTGAAAGTATCAGATTGAAATTTGGCTTAAAAATGGATAAAAAACGTGATTCCGCTTTTGTGAACATCGAGTGTTAAAAGTGATTTCGCTTATCCGGACACTACTGATTTCGCTCATACGGACAAGTAGTGATTTCGTTCATACGAACATAGTGATTTCGCTCTTGTGGACATAGTGATTTCGCTCTTGTGGACTTAGTGATTTCGCTCATAAGGACAGTCTCCTGATTTCGCTTATTTGGTCATAAGTGATTTCGCTCAAAGGGACATCATTTGATTTCGCTTATACGGACAAAAGTGATTTCGCTTTTGTGTCACATCAACTGATTTCGCTTATCAGTCATATTGAGTGATTTCGCTTTTGTGGAATTTGACTGATTTCGCTTTTGTGGTCATTAAAGCTGATTTCACTTATTTGTCACGGTTGGTCAAAATTTCGAAAATTTTTCTAACTGATAGATTGTTTGTTTGTTTGCTTTTAGGTAATTGAAGATGTCAAACAACGGTGAAGAGTTCTACAATACTTTCTACAACGCGTTCAATTCCGAATCATCCGATAGAAGATCTGAGATGAAAGAATATTCAAAAGAAATTTCGGAGAATTTGAAATTTGAGAACATGTACGGAAGCCAACAGAAGCCACCAAAGCTAATGAAAGTTGAAGATTATAATTGGTGGAAAAACAGATTTGAGGGTTGGGTAAAAGCTTTTGCTACTGAAAGCTGGTTAAAACTGACACATGAATATGTTGCACCAGTAAAAGAGGGGGGAGAGTTAATAGATGCAAAAGATTTTACAGAAAAAGATATAAAAAATGTTGTGGCTGAACATAGAATGATAACATTAATCAAACAGTCAGTAAGAGAGGATATTATTTCATTGCTCGAACAAGAAAAGACTTCAAAGAGTTTGTGGGAAGCATTAGAGAGAAAATGTGTAGGAAGTAATGAAATTGTTAAAAACAAAAAGAAATTGTTGCGTAAAGAGTTTGATTTATTCAATTGTATGAAAAATGAGTCTGTTTGTAAAATGATTGAGAGATTCGGACATCTGAAAATGGAGCTGATCAGACACAAAATCTTACCTTCTGAAGAGGAGCTGGTGGATACACTGTTTGATTCATTGCCAAATGATCAAGAGTGGCAATACTTCGCTTTAATGTTGAAGAACACTATCAAGCCTGAAGATTTGAAAGTGGATTTGCTGATTGAAAGACTTGAAAGTCATGAGTTGGAGATAAAGAGATCTAAAGTCAACAATCCAGCTTATCAGCAAAATGTGGAGCTTTACTACAGAGGAAATGCACCACAGGCTGGGTCTCCAAGAACAGCATTTTCTGCAGAAAGTTCAAGTTCGGTGAACAATGAAAGTCTTCACAGTGGTTTTCACAGTGGATCTTCTTCAACAACTTCTGATCAATCTGCTTCAAAGAATTTATTCCAGTGTAATATCGCAGTGGATCTAAAGAATGGACAGAATTTCAGCGAAGAGTCGGCAAAACAACAGATGGTTTTCTTGGCATATGTACTTGAATCGTATGAAAGCCTCGTTGCAGGGAAGATTGGCAATACTAATTTGACGAAAGAAGATTATGATCAATTAGACCCCGAGGAGATGGAACTAATGGATATAAGATGGTGCATGGCCAGTGCGGTTCGTCGGGCACAGCGGTTCATGGAGATCACGGGGAGAAAGTCAATTGGTGGATCATCTACCAAATTGGGATTTGATAAATCCAAGGTGACATGTTTCAAATGTAAACAAAAAGGTCACTTTAAGCGCGAGTGCAGAAATGCGTATGCTGCTGATGATTCTGAAAATCCGTTCAACGAAGATTATTACAAGAAAGCGATTTACCATCAAAACAAGTCTGAGCCACCAAGATTGAAACAACCTGAAGAAAAATCAAGGGCTCTTGCAGTTATATATGATGATGAAGGTTACGATTGGAGTCAAGTTTGCCCTGAAGAAGATGCAGTTGGTTATGCATTTGTTGTAAATGATGATCATGATAATTGGTGGAGAAGAGACAGTGCAAGATGGGAGATTGGCAAATTGTATGAACCATTTAAGGAAGCACAAAGAGCCAAGAGATGGAATGAAGAACTAGAGTGTTACATGGATCCACAAGGTAATCCAGTAGTTGATCCATCAAAAGTGGATTTTGATGCTGTAACCAATGTGTTTCCAAGTGAGGGCACTTTCAACACAAGAAGGCTTTCTGATAAGAGCTATTTGCCAAATTTGATGAACAAGTTAAAAGAAGTTTTTGAAGCAAGTTTACCGAAGGTGGTAGAACTGAAGAAAAGAAAAGAAGAAGAATTGAAGAAGATGATTGAAGAAGTGAAGACTGTTGCAAAGCTTGCTGGAGAGGAACAGAGAGCTGAAGAAACACAGAAGAATGAAGAAGCGCAGAAGAATGTAGAAGCTCAGAAAGAAGAAAAGGAGGAAGATCAGAAAACTGAGTCAGAAGAACCGGTGCTGAAAGAGACTGAGGTTAGAAAATCTTCTGATTTGTCGAATGTTGAAATCTTTGATGAAAAAGAAAACAAGTGCAGGAATTGCATAGAAATGTGCAAAGCCTGTACTGAAAAAGATGACATCATAAAAACAAAAGATATTGAAACAAATAAACTTGAAAATGTTTTCAAAATAAAATGTAAAGAAATGATTGAAAAAGAAGAAATTTTGAAACTAAAAGTTGAAAATTTGACACAGAAATGTCAAGGTCTTGAAAAGGATAATGATGTTTATAGACAACTGTGTTCTACAAAATGTGTCTGTTGTGTTGAAAAAGAATCGAAATTTCAAGATTTACAAAAACAGTATGATTCTTTAAAGTGGTCGAGTCAGAGAGTACAAGAAGCTTATGATACTTTGAAGAGCCAAGTCAAAAGTTTTGATCAAAGATTGTCAGAAACTTTAGTCACTAAAGAAATGTATGAAAGAAAGTTTAAAGAAAAGCAAATTGAATTAAACAAATGTGTTGATGAAATTGCAAATCTTAAACAAGTCTTGGCTGAAAAAGAAAAGGTTGTTACCAAACTTCAAAGTTATCATAACTCTTCGTACATTCTCGAACGCATTTTCAACATCACACCAGATGACAAAGATACTGAAAATTGCAAAAAGGGTATTGGTTCAGAATTTCATCAGGTACCACCACCATTGAGAAACAATTATACTTTTTATGATGAGGAAAAGGTGGCAAAGGGTTTGAACATAGCTGACCAATTACCTGAAAGTATCGATGTGACTTACTCCAAATCTGATGATGCTAATGATTCAGAGGTGGTAAGTAAGGTTGTTGAAAGCGTTTTGAAAGACGAGTCTACAAAAGGTAAGTCTGAATCACAGGATGAAGATGAAGGAAATCTTTATGATGGTTATCTGAAAAACACAAAATCCGAGAAAAATTTGAATGATGATTCAAAAGGATTGGTTTATACCATGATTGGATCGGACACATTATTCTTAGATGTTGTATTCCCGATTCATAATGTGATTTCAGAGAAGGTCGATAAAGTTTTCAAAATGGTTGAGATTGAGAAGTCTGAGATTCCAAAGTTTGCTGGTAAAGGTCATAAATCTTTTTATAACAAACCTGGTTTTAAGAAGAAAAACATGAAGGCTGGTTTGGGTTATAAAAAGAAACGGAATTGGAATCAAAGTGAAAAACAGGATTTGCAACAAAAGATGAATTTTGTTCAAGGGAAAAGCTTGAAAGAAGAGGAAAAACTCAAATTTGGACGACAGTCTAATGATGAGTTTGATGCTATGAAAAAGAAACAACAACAGGCCAAGGATGTTTCAAAGAAAGTGTGTTTTAAATGTGATCAAATTGGACATGTTGCACGAAAGTGTCCAAATCCAAAGCCTGTTGATGTTGAAAAACAGAAATCTGAGGATGTGAAATCAAGGTCAACCAGATTTGATTCGAAACAAACTTGGAGGTACAATACAAACAAGTTTGCTTCAAATCAAAATTGGAAATCAAACCCGAACAGGTTCGATTCAAGACAGACATGGATTTCTCACACACCCAGATTAAGAACAACACAGAGTTGGAGAATATCTGTTGATATGACAAAACCTCAAGAGTTTTGGAAACCTAAAAATGTTATTAAAAAACAAAAGGTTCAAAAAGAGACAAATTTTTACAAAAGAGGTACTCCGGAAGGTCAAATGTGGAGTGCTAAGAAACAAGTGACGTTGGAAAAAGATGAGAAAGTTGAAGTCAAAGTTGAACAAGTTTTAAATGACAAAGAGTTTCCAAAATTGAATGAAAATTATTGTGTTGAAATGCCTAAGGTCCAACAGACCTGGGCTAAATTGTTCAAATGATTGATAAAGTTTGAATGTGCAGGTGCTCAACGAAGCTGAAGATTGTGAGAATGGTAGTTGGAGCAGCCTGGCACAGGAAGAGGTTGCAGAACCCTGGTTTGGTTGAACAGGGAGTTTAGTTTGAGTGATTTCTGTACATAAATAAACAATATTTTCAAAATTCTAAAAATTGGAAAAATTAAAAATCAAAAATATGTTTTTAGTTTGTTAAAATTTGAAAAACCAAAAATATGTTTGCTTTTAATTTTGTTTTGAATGTATGTTGATTGAATACGCCGAAACCCTCACGGTTGAACAAACATGATTACTGTCACCAGATTGAAAAACGGTTTTCAAACTGTCGAAGATCAATGGGTTGTAAATCATGGGGGTACGTTATATTTTCTGCAAATCAGAGCACTTGAAGCAGAAAATGGATGGCGAGACAAAGCTATCAGTGTTGGTTGTCAAATTTTCTTTATATGATTTTGCATTTTAGGGGGAGTAATATTGTTAGAAAATACAAAAACATTTGAAAATTTGAAAAAGTAAAAAAAAATGATAAAATTCAAAAATTTGAGGTTTTGCGTAAAAAGAGGAAATGATAGTACATCAGTAGACAGTTACAGTACGCTAAAGAAATGGAATGTTTAAATGTGTTAAACGATCTCACCGTGGATGTGTCGGTAGATTTTTATACATTTAGTAAACTTTTTCGGGATATAAACATAAATTTCAAACTTGCTTATTTCGTGGGGAACACTACTTGGATATATAGGTAACCCCTGAAATCTCGTTTGAAAGGTTTCGTATTCTGATATACATGTTTTTATACTCAATGATGTCTGGGGTATTATTCCGGGACTTCTGCTGAATGGAAGTTCTGACCTAGTCCTCGAATAATACTTTCCGCATATGCTTGAAACATAGCATCGCCCTCAGCATAAATGATAAGACAATAAAATTGCTTAGCAATGCTGTTGTAAAAAAGATCCTCTAAAGGGGACACACCCAAGTTGAGTCATGATCTCTCTGCTGAACGATGGTTCTGACCTGAGCTCCCATGATTCTTCATAATTTATTAACCCCTACAGATATCATTTGTGTTATAATTGCCTGTAAGACTGAATATTGGGATTTGGATACGGGAGTATATTCAAGAGGTGGGACACATGAATGGTTTTAAGTTCTTAAAATACATAATTCGTATCCTGAATCAGTTGAAATTTGTATGAAAATTTAAGTGGACAAGTATATCGACAATCTAAGTGAATTGTTTAATTCTTAAAGTGAAAATTAAGCTCAATGGTACTTGTGACTTGTCATAAACTGATATGATCCTCTAACGCATACTCAAACAAAAATATTGTTTGTAAATATGTTTGTACATATTTCTTTACTGCTTTATATTTTCAGAAAATACAAAAAGATTTTGATTTCTGCTTTATTTTCGACAACCGATGTCTGAGTGCTGAGTTTCAAAATCTAAGTAAGCTGATCGTGTTTCTGAAAATAAAACAAGTTCATTAATTTGAAACTTGAAATTTTAAAATCAAAAATCAAAAACAGTTTGTGTTATCTCCAAGGTCATTAACTTGGACTTGGATGATTAACTGTGGGGGATTTGGATGCTTATACTGTTATAGAGTTAGTTTCCGATACGATTCGATGAAACTGCCAAATTCATGAGAAGTGATTTTGAGGAGATTGAATTGTCAGATTACGATATCTGGAAGATTAAAATGTTGTTACTTATAGATGTATGAGTGATTGCAGGAAAAGTCCAGACTACGATCCCAAGAGCAGAGTCTAAGGGGGAGTCTGAAGACAAGCTGAAAGTTAGGAGGAGCTTGTAGCTGGAAAGAGAGGTGTCGATCCCAAAAAGCACGGAAGCTTGATGAAAGGGGGAGCCTGTTGATGATAAAGCTGATGATGATAGAGCCAGTGATGAGATTCTGGTGTAAGAGTCAAAAAGTGTGAAGCTGATCAAAGAGAAAGATTGATAGATGCTTACAATGTTACAATCTGATTGAGAAGGTAAAATGACTAAGACTGAAGACTCAGGAGCTGAAGACTTCGTCAACATCCAAGGGGGAGTCTGTTGATGCACGGAATGTCTGTTGACTACGTCTACATCAAGTTTTAAGTCAAGATAGTCAACATAGGGTCTTGAGAGTTAGATTAGGGTTTATAATGTTAATTTCGCTTTTGTGAACATAGGTTAGAAGTGATTCCGCTTTTATGTCACTAGGTGATTTCACTTTTATGTCACATGGTGATTCCACTTATACGGACATGCCATAAAAGCGAAATCAGTTACAAGTGATTCCACTTATATGGACATGCCATATAAGCGGAATTAGATCTAGTATAAATACCACACATGTGTGACTTCATAGGTAACTAGGAGCGGAATCAGGTCATTAGCTTGGTAAAGGAACTCTGTCAAATTGTTATCAGAAAGCTAATAAAGAGAAGAAATTGAATGAAACAGCTGTTGTTACTTTGCGTGCATTGATCCGCCTTTACACGTGAAGATGAACTACCTTGACTGATCGTTTAGGGTCACGACACGGTCCAACATATTCCAAGCATACGTTTAAATTCCACAGACATGAAGCTATAGTCGGCACCAGTGTCAAATAATATGGATGCAAAGTGGTTGTTAACGATAAACGTACCGGTGACCACATTAGGGTCCTCGCGTGCGTTCCTTGCTCCAATCACGAATGCTCGTGCCTGAGCGTTGTTTCCCTTTGGGCCGTCTTTCATGAAATGCTCTTTGCTTCCACAACTGAAGCATCCTTGGTTATGCCCATTTCCGTTACCATTCCTGTTACCAGCACCATTTCCATTCTGGTTCTTTCCTTTTCCCCAACAATCCTCAGTGTGGTGACCCATCTTTCAACACTTGTCGCATTTTGGAATGCGACAAACCCCTTCGTGATGACGCTTGCAATTGTTGCAAATGGGCAGAGTGCCCAGGTGCCTTTTAGTAGGAGAGTCATTCATGGTTGCAAGAGTTTTTACCTCCTGAGGCGGGTTAGTGTCACGCTTCTTGTTGTTTAAACCTTTGTTGTTACGTGTCGCTTGATTCAGGTTTGCATGTTTCCTTTTCTTGTCACCAGACGACTCAGCATGCGTCTCGGTCTTTTCGGTTGGGTTCAGCGATAACTTCTTCATTCGCACAGCATCTTCAGTAAGGCTGAGAGCCAGAGTTACAGTCTTAGTGGTCATTTGAGGTTTGGCCGAAGTTACCATGCTGCGAAATTCTGAGGCCAATCCCTAAATGTAGTGTTTAACGCGCTTAAATTCAGGTGTCACCATGTAGGGGATCACCCTCGACAAATTGTGGAACCTTCGAGTATACCCAGCAATGTCAGCACCTTCCATGGTTAAGTGCCAGAACTCAGTCTCTAACCTTTGGAGTTCAGCATGAGGGCAGTACTTTTCTCTCATTTTCTCCTTCAGCTCATCCCAAGGCATGCCATACGCGGCATCATCACCCAGAGTCTGGACTTGCAAGTTCCACCAAGTCAATGCTTCATCAACAAACAACCCAGTAGCAAAAGTGACTAGCTGATCCGCGGTACACTTGCTCATACGGATAGTAGCCTCAGTCTTCTCCATCCAGCGTACAAACGCCAGTGCACCTCCAGTGCCGTCGTAGTTCAGCGGTTTGCAGTTGAGGAACTACTTAAAAGTGCAGCCCTGAGCTGCGTTTCCTCCAGATGAATCTCCATTCCCATTGTGTCTTGCATTGCTTGGTCCTCCACTTTGTTCAGTACGGTTCGCCTCGTACTGGGCGATAGCTGCGGAGATCCTTTCTTCCAGTAGAGCGTTCAGCTCTTCAGCAGTTCTTGGCAGTGGGGGAGGAGGAGGTTGATCATGAGCGTTCACAGCTCTTCTGGGTGCCATATTCTGACAGAACATAACACGACAGGGTTAGACATTTGTTTGATATCATCATACAAGACAATAGCAATATATATATATACACAGGCATATACCACATAAGTGACATCAAACAATCCGCCAAATGTATCAATTCATACAGTAGCAAGCATGTATAATTAGATAAACACCTTACTTCACATTGGCGGTTCTTGTCTTTATACCCTAAATCATTACTCTTAAAAGAGTATTTAATAGGCTGGGGGAAGGGTGTTCACGTTTGACCCTTTTCTTGTACTAAGGGAATCTATACGTGACAAGACTTGCTGTGATTTCTATGCACTGAATTCCATAATTATGTATGCATCCATAATTACGTAACTCCTTGCACAGTCCGCACAGTTCGTTTCATCCTCGTATCTCTTCCGTCAGATAAGTCACTCCTTTCAGGTAAAGTCATGTATACTTGTGGTATTCTACTTCTAGTGTATGTAAATATCAATTATCACACATAATTGCAAGTAACTATTAATCACAGACAAGTGCTACTCCAGTGCACCCTAAGTCTCGTAGTGTCTTTTCTTGACTCTTTGTAAATAGTTTTCAGGTAGTGGATGTCGCGGAAAGTTTTATGCAATGAAAACTATTTGGAAAATTGTTTTCGTGAAAGGATCCTAGAGATTGTAGTCTAGACTCGAGGAGGAATCCTGGTTCACTACAATCGTAGCTCTGATACCAATCTGTTACACCCCTTTCTAAGACGAAAGCACGAGGTATGATCATGAAAGGTTTTCATTGCATACGATTGGTAAACATACTACATGCTCGTAAAGATAACTTGAAATGCCAAACATTACATAACTGAAATCATGGTTTAAGTGTTTACAACAAAAGACATGCATATTGTCTTAAAAGTTTACAACTTTATTCAACGATAAACATAAACGACATCCAGGAGCATGAGTAAGACCGCGCACACATCCACTTTAGTTACCTGAAATGCATGTGAGTTTTTGGAAAAACGTCAACATAATGTTGGTGTGAATTCATGCAGTTCTTGTATTGAACGTTTGTATACTTTGTATGAAAAACATGGTATGTATCTTGTATAAATCAAGTATTCTTGCATAAATCAAGTATTCTTGTATAAATCAAGTATTTCTGTATGTATCAAGTTGTTAATGGGTTGCAAGGCCATTAACATGTGACACGACATAGGAAGCAACCAAACCATAGGCATTTTTTTCTATTTGTCGATTCACGACGGAGACACAAAAGCACTGCTCGGTACTAGTTTTCACCAAGAGTGTGGCTGCCCGAAAACCCATTAGATCTAACCTTTTGTTCTGTGGTCTTAGTATGTACACGATTAATGGTGCTTATGGTACCCTATTCGTGACACGATTTCTCGCATCATTCCTTAAAACGCATCATACTTGGTACTAGTTATCACCAAGAGTGCTTCTTTTTTTTGTATCCATCATACCATTTGTAAACAATGTAACATTTGTAACATGTATTTCACCCTCGAAGTTATAAAACTGAAAACAGTTAAAAGAAAAGGGGGAGCATGAACTCACAACTTTGCGTTCCTTGCGCCGTAAACTTCACCGGTTTTTACTTATCTAGCGTCGTGACCTAAACGTGTTTTATTAACGTTAGTCACTAGACTTGTATCGCACAAGTACAAGTCACTATCTTTTGTGTATGTATTCTTGTGTTAAAAATAATTTATATTTTTAACTATGTGTCTTACTTATATTATTTTCTCAAAATATAAGTATCTTGTATTTTTCACCCGATTTATGTATCTTTGTTCAAAACTTCATTTCATGTTCATAACTTGTCCAAGTTATTTATTCTATCAAGTAATATATTTTCATAAATATATTTTCTTGTATTGGTCTAAGCATGTTGTATGTGTATTTTTTGTATTATCACTTCTTAAGAGTATTTAGTGTATTTTCAAGTCCTAATACACTATTACATGTAATACATACCACATACACTTAGCACAAAATTTGGTGATCAATAAATATATATATTTTTCTCAAAAATATACATACTTAATATCAATTTTAATTTTGAAGAAATCATCATTTCTTAACACAAAAATTAGGGAAACCTTGGTAAATATTTTTAGATACATTTTTAGCGAATAAGTGTCTCAAAAACTTATATTTTTCTAAGTGTCAAAATTTATAAAATTTTTGACATAGTTTCCCCTAAAAATGGAGGTTTCCCATGTTTTCAAAACATGTGTTTATTTTCTTTTAAGTCATCATCAAGCATCAACAACACAGTCAAGTCTTTCCATAACCCTAGATCATATAAATCATACTACATCATGAACTTGAAGTTCTTGTAAAAACTTGTAGTAACTTACCATGTTACTTAGTAGGTTTAGTTACCCTTAAAAACATGGTTATTTGTTTGTAAATAACTTTATTAAAAGATTTGGTTCTTTACAACTTGTAGGATGATTTTTCTAAAAATATTCCTTTTGTATTTTTCTTGTTTTACACATGTTTCTAGTCTTGTTTTTCTAATATAAATTGTATAGGTTCAAGTAAAAACCAAGATCTTCTAGAAATCATATTTTAAACTTGGTTTTCTTGGAAAATCATTTATAAATCTTGGATCTACAAGTTCACTAGTTTACTTTGTTTAAAATCATTTTACTTTCAAGTTCATGTTAAATCAAGAAGATGATCATCTTTGTGTAAACACATAATCATCTCTTAATCTTGCTAGATCATGTGTTTAATCACAATCTAGCAAGCTTCATATGAAGATAAACATCATCATCTCTAGTAAACAACTATCAAATATCATTCATGCACCAAACAATATCATTTCAACACTATTTCATCATATTACAAGCTTTATGTTTATGTTTCATGTGTATGTCTTTTAATGTTCTAGTGATTCTTACATAATATGTCTTTTACCCAAGCAAAAATGGAAGTAAACAAGGGTGTTCAAGAATCTTACAACTAGCTTAAAGCTAGGGAAGAACAATGATGAAGATTCAGTGGATAAAAGCAAACAAAGGTGGTCCTTCAAGATCCAAGAGTTCCACACCTTCTTAATCACCTTCTTACACCTTGTATGTAGCTTGGATTGGATGAATGAAAATCGAAATTTGTGGTGATGCTTTGAGGGTTTTCGGCTGTAGCTTTTATGAGGGAGTGGAGAGAGTTGTGTTGAGTGAATGATGAAGATACATATGCTACTTATAATCCTTAATTCCTTATGTCCAATGGTCAAAGTGTCTAAGAAGTACAAGGCAAGATCAAGCAAATCCCAAGGAGGAGATATGGAAGGATTTATAAAGATTTGAAGTAGTGTGGGGCCTCCTTATGGGCCGTAAATTAGGAGAGGGGGAAGGGGGTTAAGTGTAAATTGATGGTAAATAGGTAATTCGTGGATGGTTAAAGGTAAAAGTCTAGTGTTTAGCGTGTAGGATGCTTTATGCAATATGTTAGAGTGTTCAGGAGCCATAACTAGCTCAGAAAAAGTAAAACAATGCTTCTAGCAATATTTTGATGTTCCGGGTTATGTCCGGTTGTTCGGTTAAATACCGGTTCGTTAAAGTGCTAAATTGCACCATTTAGTGTTCTTTATGTACCCTTTTGTAACACTTTTAATTCCCGACACTTCGGGAAGTATTCTGGATGAAAAAACATGAATTCTGCATAATATTTTGAGGTTATAAAGCTGATTATAGCCGAATTCTGTAAAATTCTGCACTTAAAGTGCGTTTCGGGTGCTTTTTAGTGCGTATTTTAGCTTCAGGAAAGTCTATATGCTAACCCTTGTATGTACTCTTGGGTTTTAATGTATTCCTGTCGTTGGACCTACACCTAGGCTCCAATTCTAATGTCTAACTGCTTTATGCAGAATTGTTGACACAATGTGTCTTACCGGTGAGTTTACTAGTATTTCTGACGCAGCGCTATCAGAAGGTAATTCTTGTAGTATCAAACGTGCATGAATTCACAAGTATTTCATGTAATCAAATAATGTTGACATTTAAGCACATAATTGCAGTTATCAAGTATTAATTAAAGTGTACGGAAATTACCGGTTGGGTGCCAGTTGTCACAAATGAAGTAGCGATGATGCCTAGATACACATTTAGACGTGTTAGGTTCAATATGTTGTATCAATTTTATTATTGTTATGTTATGAACATGTTGTTATTTGAATTCCCTTGTAATGTTTGACAATTTGATTATGAAATGAAAACAGTTGATTTAAATATTGTCACAAATAGCGTTATGAAGTCTCTTACAATCTCGTTTTCATCTCACTTCGATGTTTCCGCCATCGGTTGGGGTGTGAAAGATTGGTATCAGAGCCATAACTATAGAGAATTAGGTAGAATTGCCATGATCGACCTAGTCTATAGTAGGAACCATGTTTTTTACCATTCTTAATTCATGCTTAAAATGTTATGCTTCCTACCTTGCTTCTTCTCTTTCTTTTGTTCTAAATACTTACATTATGTCTTTCCTAAGACATTTTACACAATACACTTGAAGACTTGAAGAAACTCTTTATACAAAAGAGACGAGTTTACCAAAATAGGCGTGAAACCCACAATTTGGTGAACGACTCTCATCCCGTTTATACATTATTTTTGCATGAAATTACGCCATTAAGTTAGGAGTGAAATCCACATCTTAATGGTAAATTTCCAATCCAAACTCTAGTGTACCCTCGTCAAAGTGTCGAAATTATATTTTGACCCGATGAGTACCAACCACATTAGGGTACGAAATCGTCAAGTTAGGGGTGAAACCCACATCTTGTCGATTAAGTCCCATTCCTCGATTTTCATTCTCGCCAAAGTTTCGATTGTTTCGATCGATTAGAGACGTGTAGTAACTGGAAGGGTAAGATACCGTTAATCGCTTCTCGACGAGAGTATCTTACCTATAGGCCAAAGCACGTTTCTCTAATTTCAAAGGACTTTCGATTCACTTTGGAATAGTCGACGTTTCTCTACCCGAAACAATCCTATGTTTTATGAGCCTCTCTTTTATGTGATTCATTTTATATGTGATTTTTATACTTGTTACCTCATTCATTTCAAAATCGTTACACCATTCGCACGTCTCGCGCAATCGAAAACAAAAATAATTCTCGAGAACAAACTAAATTTATACTCTTTTACGCATTCATACGTGTTTATACTTGTTGAATACTTGTCGAATACGTGCAAATTATGTGAATTATACGTGAACACTTACATGCTTATACATGCGAAATCTTGTTTTAAATTTTATGATCAAGTCTCATCCTTTCCTTTTCTTTCGAACTTCTAGATGACTTCTTCAAGATCAACCGAAAAGCCCAAGTCCAAGAAGGGTTCCCGATCAGGCTCTATCTCCAAAAAGGAACTCGTAGGCCTCATTGCTGAACAAATGGCCGATCAAATGGCTCGAGTTATACCCGACATCGTGAGCCGCATTCAAACCAACTCCGATTCGCCTCATGGTTCTGTGGACTCCAAGGTGGAGAAACCAAAGACACCTTTTCTCTTCCAGAAATTCATGGCTTGCAAACCATTGGAATTTACTGGGAAGGATGGTGCTACCGCACTACTCACTTGGTTTGATGCTATGGAGATCAATTTTCGTCAGAGTGGTTGTCCTGACAACTTGCGCACCCAAAATGCTACAGGGGTGTTCCGATCAAGAGCTCTTGATTAGTGGACCTCTGAACGAAGCACAAGAGGTGAGGACACCGCCCATGCACTACCATGGGCTAAATTGAAAAAGATTATGAGAGAAGAGTTTTGTCCGCCGCATGAGCTTAGGATGTTAGAGCATGAATTTTGGCACCTTAAACAAGTGGATGACGACAGCGATGGTTTAACCCTTCGTTTCAAACAACTTAGCATTCTTTGTCCTAGACAGGTCGATACCCTTGAGAAATCCATCAACAAATACATCCATTGTTTACCCGATTCTTTCATGAACCTCGTAGAGGCTGCTTGCCCAGCTACTACTGAGGAAACCTTTCGTTTGGCCGCCCGTCTAAATAGAAACCATGTCATGCGCAGAAATGCCACAAAAGCCTTACTTAAAAATGCGCACCAAGCCACCGTTGAACCCACAGTTGAACCCTCATCATCCTCCAAGAAAAGCCGAGGTAAGAAGCGGAAGGCTTCAAGCCAAAATTGCGCAGTCATCACTCCGCCAAACCCTCAACCCTTACAAGCCATGCCTGCTGTATCCAACATTGAACCTCCCCGCAAAGGTTACACTGGGACTCAACCCAAGTGTGGACAATGCCAATACCATCACCCTCCTAACGTTCCGTGCCGCAAGTGCGCCAACTGTAATCGATATGGGCACTTTTCCCAACATTGCCACAAACCACCTATGGCCAATTAGACCAGACCGTGGTAGCTCAAAACCCTGCCCCCAATCAAGCTCAGGCTCAAGTCGCTCCTGTGCGAGCATGATTTAAATGTGGTGAACTTAACCATTTGGCTAACGTCTGTCCGTAACGAAACCTGCCTCAACAACAGCCTCAGCAGTAGCAACAACCACAACAAAAACAACAACAACAGGCTCAACAACCTGCTCGAGGCAGAGCTTTTCTTCTTACCACCGCTCAGGCGCAATACGCCAATAACGTCATTACTGGTACGTTCCTTGTGAACCATGTTTATGCTTCGTGTTTATTTGATACTGGTGCCGATAAGAGTTTTGTGTCGTTAGAATTCAAACCTTTGCTTAAGTGTAAATGCTCTAAGTTTCCAAGATCTTTCGCTGTCGAAGTCGCTGATGGTAAATCCGTCGCTGTCGATTCCATCCTTTCTAAGTGTTCCTTGATTCTTAATGATAATACTTTTTGCATCGACCTCATACCTATGCAAATGGGTAGTTTCGACATCATAGTAGGTATGGACTGGCTTAGGCGAGTTCGTGCTGAAGTTGTTTGCTCTGAAAAGTTTATTCGTCTTCCTCTCCCGAATGGTGATTCCTTGCATGTCTATGGCGAGAAACCTTCTCAAGGTCTCAAGCTCATGTCATGCATTCAAGCGAACAAGTGCTTACGATAGGGTAACTTCGCCTTTCTCGCCTAAATTATGGAAAAGAAGGACAAAGGCCCAAGCATAAGTGATGTTCCCGTCGTAGGTGACTTTCCTGATCTGTTTCCCGACGATCTTCCTGGTCCGCCTCCTGCTCGTTCTATCGGCTTTCGCATCGATTTAGTGCCTGGCGCAACGCCTGTCACTAAGTCTACCTACCGTTTAGCACCTTCTGAGATGCAAGATCTTTCGAGCCAACTCCAAGAGCTTCTTGATAAAGGCTTTATACGCCCTAGTACATTTCCTTTGGGTTCTGTTCGTCAAAAAGAAGGATTGGTCATTCCGTATGTGTATTGACTATCATGAGCTCAACAAGCTTACTGTCAAGAACTGATACCCACTTCCTCGCATTAACGACCTCTTCGATCAATTGCAAGGCGCGACTTGCTTTTTAAAGATCGACCTTCGTTCTGGGTATCATCAACTTCGAGTCCTCGAATAAGATATACCTAAGACCGCCTTTCATACACGATATGGTCATTACGAGTTTGTGGTCATGCCCTTTGGTTTGACCAACACACCTGTTGTTTTCATGGATTTAATGAACCGCGTGTGCAAAGCGTACTTGGACCGTTTCGTGATCGTCTTCATCAACGACATTCTTATCTACTCCAAGACCCAAGGAGAGCATGAGCGACACTTGCGTCTTATCCTTCAACTCCTTCGTACTAAACGTCTGTACGACATATTCTCCAAGTGTAAATTTTGGTTAAAAGAGGTTCAATTCCTTGGTCACACTGTCAATGAACTTGGTATTCACATTAACCCCGCTAAAATTGAAGCTGTGAAGAATTGGATTGCACCAAAGTTTCCGTCCGAAATTCATTCGTTTGTTGGTCTTGCTGTGTATTATCGTCGTTTTATCTCCAACTTCTCGAAGATCACTATTCCTTTAACCTCTTTGACTCAAAAAGAGAAACCATTTGTTTGGGGTCCCAAGCAAGAGGAATCTTTTCAAACGCTCAAGGACATGCTATGCAATGCTCCTATCCTCGTGCTTCCTGATGGTAATGATGACTTCGTTGTGTATTGCGATGCTTCAAACCTTGAACTTGGTTGTATCCTTATGCAACGAGACAAGGTTATCGCTTACGCATCGAGGCAACTCAAAATACATGAGAAAAACTATACTACTCATGACCTTGAAGATTTGGCGACACTACCTATGTGGTACTAAGTGTGTGGTCTTCACCGATCATAAGAGCCTTCAACATATCTTCAACCAAAAAGAACTAAACATGCGTCAACGTCGTTGGGTGGAATTATTAAACGACTACGACTGCGAAATTCGCTACCATCCAGGTAAAGCGAATTTAGTAGCCGACGCTCTTAGTCGTAAAACTTATGTGAAGAGTATTCGTTGTCTCCAACTCGTGTACGATCTTCAGAGCCGCATTCGCGAAACCCAATATGCCTCTGTTAACGAGGGTAGTCTCTCTGTCGAGATACGAGACGCTGTTGAAGAAGATCTCGTGTCTAAATCTGATGGTATTTTGTACTATTGCAATCTTATCTGGATTCCAAATCGTGAAAACCTTCGAGACTTTCTAATGAAGGAGGCACACAAATCAAAATATTCCATTCATCCTGGGGCTGACAAAATGTACCAAGATATGCGTATGTCCTACTGGTGGCCTGGAATGAAGAGGGATATCGCCTCTTACGTTGCAAAATGTCTCACTTGTGCGAAGGTTAAAGCTGAACATCAACGTCCCTCTGGTTTACTTAAACAACCAGAGATTCCTGTCTGGAAATGGGAGAGCATTGCCATGGATTTAATCACCAAACTCCCTCGTACTTCTTCTGGTCATGATAGTATTTGGGTGATCGTCGATCGATTGACCAAATCAGCTCATTTCCTCCCCATTCGTGAAGATTTCAAAGTCGAGAAATTGGCTAGAATCTACACTGATGGGATCATCTGTCGTCATGGTATCCCCATTTACATCATTTCCGATCGTGATGCTCGTTTTATGTCTCATCTTTGGCAAACTTTTCAATCTGCTATGGGTACTGTTCTTAACTTTAGCACTGCTCATTTCCTCCCCATTCGTAGGCTACGGCACGTGCTGAAAGGAGCGGGGTGTTTGGTGTCGGCACATATATATATATATATATGTATATATATACATATATATATGTATATATACATATATATATGTATATATACATATATATATATATATACATATATATATATATATATATATATATATCGACAATCAATAATAATAATAAATCTTTTAATAGAACTTCTAATTCTCCCCAACCACACAACCATTCAACCGTTCCCTATCCACACATTCTTTCTTTCTTCTTCATCTTTCTTCTCTAACACAAGAACCCTAACCCACCTTCAAACCTTCATAACTTTTTCATCTTACATCCAAATCAAGTGATTTTTGAGGCTATTTTGACTAAAATTTCACGAACATTCTGATTGTGGGTAAAGATTTGGAAGAAAACCACGTTTTCTTGGCCGAAAATTCAAACCCTAGGGCCAAATTTTGGGGGGGTTTTTGTGGTTTCTTGCTTAAAAGTGAAGTACTTGTTATTTTCATCTTCCACAAGATTAAGGTATGCAATTTCTTGTCATTCTTTAAAGTACATTGCGGTTTGTAAGTTTCCATTCTTGTTTTTGCATACACACTTGCTTGTAAATAATAGATAATAGGATTTTGTTGAACCATTGAATGTTTGGGTATAAATGTATTTGATGTTTAGTGAAAAATTTTGGAAAAATTCTGATTTGTAGAGACATCATGCCGAATTTTTGTTTGAAAGGATAAAATTTTGGTTTTTGTACATCTATACCCATAACATAAAGCAAGTTTGGGGAAGTTTGTGAAGTTGGACTTACATCAATTTTGTGTTTGGATTGTGAATGTGTGTAGGTATGGTGAGAACAAAAGATAAAGCGGGAGCAAGTTCATCTAGTCAACCTCAAGGGGAAGAACAACCAAAGAGGAGGAGATTGACGCGGGTTGGTGACCCGGATTCGGAGGAACACGCTCCTCCAAGGGGTCCAAAACCGGATTGGACATCCGGTTCACTACTAGATCAACCCGAGGAATGGCGAGAGGACTTGTTTCACGAGCAAATGAATAAGTTTAAGCAAAGGAGTGAGGCTTTTATTTGTGAGAAGGAGATCCGGGAAGTTGATTTTGGGCCGTTCGGGATAACGGCTAAGTTTAAGGCATTGGGTTGGGAGGCGGCTTTAAAGTGTTATGATAATGAAGTGAAGAAGATGTATGATACTCGAATTCAAGAGTGGATGGCCACACTTGAATGTCCCCCGTTTAAGGCCCCAAACAAGATGAAGCTCATTGGATGGTGCAACGGGGTGAAGGTTGAGATGTCATACGACTCATTAGGCCGCATTGCAAAGTTCGACAGTAAATCTTCAAATGAGTACATTTACCCAAGCCTTAAAGATCTCTACCACGAGCCCGAAAAACATCCCCAATGGCAACAAATGCTTGATTACCTTTTCCTTCCGGGTACTACACACGTGAAACACGGGAAACTGTTTAGAAGAAACTTGAGAATGGAAGCGAAGTTTTTGTTGGTTTTGTGTACACACAATGTCATCCCGCGGCGGGGTGATAAGATGGAGGTGAGATTTCAAGAGGTACCGATTTTATACATGTTAATGCGCGGTTCGCCCATGGTTCCATTTTGGTTCTTAATGTTGAACAACATTTGGCTCAGTCGAAATAGTGGTGAGAGGAAAATTGTGCCCCATTGCCGATTGATCACGGCATTGTTGAAGAAATATGGGGCGATTGAAGCCGAGGAAAAAGGTTCGTACAAGAGGTTTAAGCCATTCGACATAAAGAATTTGGGACCAGGATGGGTGTACAAGGAGTCAGAAAGGTACCATAAATTGAAGACAGATGGGAGACGGTGGAGAGTTTTGAAAGTGGATGCGAGACCACTAAGACCGGGTGAGGCCGATGAGCCCGAAACAAGTGACGAGGAGGTTAGTGGAGACGATGACTACCGTGAAGACACATTCACGGTTGATGTTCCGGTGGGGGGTGCTGGCCCAAGTGGTGTTCATGGAACAGGAGTACAGTCGGGGTATGTGGGCAGTGCATTTGATTATGCACAACAGCCTTATGATCCTTATTGGGCTCACACGGAGAATATGGGCCAGATTATCGAGCAGCGTCGACCGCCCACTTTTGGTGATTGGACTGAACCCAATCAAATGCTCTTCGATCAACAGACTTTCATGGGGGCTAGTATGGAGAGAGCTCTTAAACAGAGCTATGACAGAAATGAGCAATGGTATCGAGCTCATATGTATGCCCGCCAAGAAGGGATGAATAATCGCTACCTAGATGACCGCCAGAGACGCTTGCATGATCAGTGGCATGCGGGCCAACCACTCGAAGCGGACCCACTAGTTGTGGATTATACTACATTGCCGCCATATGATGGTAGCGTGTCGTATCCCACCCCACCATTGCGTCATTCTCAATGGGTGGATCCACACACTATGGGTCATCAGCAGGCGAGTCAAGGGGGTGATCAAGGAAGTAGCAGCAGTAGCGGAGCATTTGGGTTTGGAGAGTGGAATGACATGATGACCTCCATTTTCGGGCCTCCACAGCCAAAGTACTACTAACAAGGTCCTATCTCGCTCCTTTGTATATTTGTGTATATTTTCATGTCGTATGTTTATGGTTGGGAGGTCGGGTGGTGTTTAGATGTTGATGTGATTTATGGGATGTGATAGTGGTTGTGTGTTTTAATTTTCATAAAAAATAAAAAATACAAAAAGAAATTTGGGGTTTGAGAGTATCAATGAAAGCTAATGTTTTTGGGTAAAAGCGATCTTTCCCTCAAAACCATACATTGGGACAATGTATCCCAAGTGTGGGGATGGGAGGAAATTTTTGAGAAATTTTAAAAAATTGTGAAATCAAGCGAAAATTGTCAAAATTTGAACACTTGATATTGTTCCACTTGACACACCGAGACCCATTTCTAGTCCTTTCTTGGTGAGAGTTTGAGCTACATATGATTATTATAGACACTTTCTTTGTTTTGAGTGGCGGTGTGTGTATTGTGTTAATAGAACTTGTGTACGAATTCTTGTTAAATCCTAGAGTTAGCATGCTTGTGAACATGATAGGGGACTTTTAGGTAGCCTCATCTAGATGTGTGAGAGTGTGGGAATTGGGGGTTGGACCTCATACGTTACATATATGAGCTTGGTATTGTAAGGGGTGGGGGTTTGGTCTTTAGAAGCCATATTTGAGCCCTATACCATTCGGTTGTGACCCAAACCTACTTCCTACAAAACTTTACCTTTTGAGATGACCCGGTTTAGGAGGTTTAGTATGTAGTATTGATGTTCTTGTATATTGTTGATCTTTTATGTCTTATCTTTGAAAAAAAAAAAAGAGAAAACTATGAGAAAAATACAAAAAGAAGTGTTTAGTTGCAATAGTAGTTGAGAGGTTGATGATATTTTGTATAAAGTTGAATGTTTGCTTTGTTTAGTAGTAGAAATAAAAACCGGGTCAAATCAATTAGTCACTCGCATGTATATCCCACCATTTTCCTACCTTTGCACCTAGCCCTGTTACAACCCGTAAGTCCTTTTGATTCATAAGCACGATAAATACTTAATAGGAGGAGACTTGATTTTTATACAAGCTTATTGTCGCACAATCACACACATGCATTGAGTGTTTTAGCATTATGTGCTAACATTTCTTGTCACCGAGAGTTTTTGTGAGGGGTGTGTCTTGTGGTATGATGAAAAGTTAGTAAAAGGACGGTACATTTTAGCTTGGTTTGCATGAGTGATCGCTTGAAGTTTGAAATGGTCTTTGAATGAGTTATTTGGGATAAGCAATGGGTAAGTGTGGGGATGTGACGGGTGGTCCGTAGGACAACACTTAAATGAGCTAAATAGGTGCACAACTCATGCTTTACTCGGTTAATTCTGGGAATTTGGTAACTACGGTGCGTTTGTATTTGCAGGTGTTAAAGTGCTAAAAGGATGGATATTATGAAGCTTGGATAGAAGCTTGATGTTGGCGGAAACAAGATTTGAAGATTCAACTTGTAATGAAGAAAACAAGAAAAAGCACTACATACAGCGCCTTCTTTACCAAAAATGTCGCCGTAAGACAGTACCTTCGAGTCGTAAAGAAACAATTAGTGCCGTAACCTACGGCACCAGCCGTAGGCTACGGTGTTGTATAAGGATCTGGAAGAGTTTTGACCGCCGTAAGCTACGGCGGGTGGCGTAGCTTACGGGGCCGTCTGGTGGTTTTTTGTAACTTCCACATTTAATTGCCATTTCAAGATGTTTTATGGGTTCCAATCATGTATTTTTGGTTACAGAACACTTGGGACACGAATTTGGCTGCACTTGGAGAGTTCTTGGGAGCTTGAAACAATTCTAATCATTTGGTTTTAGTGTTTTGAATCCATATGAACATTGAACTAATTATGAAGATGATTGTCAAAGCCATGCGTGGCTAAACTTTTGATGACTATCTTGGGTTGAAGGTTTGTGTAAGACTTTGTGCTTTGATTTCATATTTCTAGAATAATGAACTCATCTTTATGATTTGTTTGTTATGGTGTGTGATTGCTTGTTTGTAAATTGTTAATTCGTATGCTAATCTTGTTCGAAACTATACGTTCTTGGTACCGTTGGCAATCGAGATATCATAGGTAGAATTAGGATTGGGTATTGATTAATTGGTCATCGGGTAACAACCTCGCGTTCTAGGAATCCGAGTACTTAGTTCCCTTTCATCACAACAAGTAATCATACATGAATCATGTCTATGTGATTCTTTCTAGTTGAATGTTAGCATGAATGTCGAAGCAAACCGGAAACTTAAGATAGTCATTTGTCTCTAAATTGTTTACAAACCAAATTTCTATTTTTGCAATTACATTAGTAATCTTAGTTTTAAAATCAATTCAATCAATCCAACTCTTGAAATTTACTTTAATTGCATTTAGTTTAATTTTAGTTAACTTAGAGAAACACTTCAAATAACACATATTCCACAAACTCCCTGTGTTCGATACCCACTTGCCACTATCTATTTAGTAATAATTGGATTAAATTTGATTGTGACCATGACATCACGTCAGTATTCACGCTAGAACCCCACCCTATATATATATATATAGGGTAGGGTTCTAGAGTGAACAATTATGTATTTGCGAACTGAGTGAACAAATCTTGGCCATTGATTTACACACGTGAATGGCTAGGATTTCATCATCAAATCGTAAAATACATTAGTGTATTTCATCATCAAATCCTAGCCATTGATCTACACACATGTATGGCCAGGATTAGTTCGCTTAGTTCTCAAACTACACTAGTGTTCACTCTTGAACCTAATCCTATATATATGTATATATATACTAGGTTATAACCCGTGAATATTCACGGGTTGTTTATCTATATTTCTAAAAAAATAAATATATACATATATATTAATAAACGAAAAATTGCATGATGAATAAGGTAGATGAATAATTGATAAAACCGTCTGTGAACTGAGTAGTTTAAAAAAATATATGAAATAAAATCAAATGAAAACACCTACCATTCTGTTTTCAGCGACTTTGGTGAACTCGATGAATGAAACAGTTTTCGAACTCTTGAATGTAGAACGTTTACGTCTAACAACACCAGCACTGTGTGTGTTTGCAGCAGAATGTATGCTATCAACATTCCCTGATTCATTTTTATTTGTAAACTTTGAACGTGTACGATGAGCGATATGAGAGTCATCGGACACGAACATAACAGATTTAGATTTCTCCATGGCCTATTAAGTACAATGAAATAATAATTAGTTATTTGTCTAACAAATACATAAAAAGTAAAAAATTTATATAGGATGTATACCTTCTTTTTTTTCGGTACCACAAATTTACCAACATCACCTTTATGTTTCGGCATGGCCTAAACAGTTAATGAATATATAATTAATTATCATTATTGAAAACTAAAATATATAAAAAATAACTCACATCAGAAACAACAATGGAGGACAGAGTCCGCTGAGAAGCAAACACATTTGGTTTTCATATAGGATCAGCCTAAAAAAACATAAAACAGTAAACGTATTAATATAAAATAAATTAAAGAAATTTAGTTATATCATAGTTAAGTCAGCAGGTATACATGGGATTTATTCTTCGGTATCAAAAAATTATCCAGATCCATCTCAAACTTGCTCCTGATCTGAAAAACAATTAATGTAAAAAAATGGTAAAGTAATTCAGTTAATTTAATAAAACTGTAATTTACTAATAAAAAAAAACCTTTGAACTTTGATTTTCATCAACAACAACATTTGTTTTCCCCTTCGGATCAACCTAAAAAACATAAAAAAGTGAAACACATTAATATAGGAGAAATTAATGCAATAGTTGTATATCATTGTTAAGTCAGCAAGTATACATGGGATTTATTATTCGGAATCAAAAAATTATCCAGATCCATCTCAAATTTGGTCTTGACCTGAAAAAAAAAATAAATGTAAAAATAAAGAAAGGTGAAGTAATTCAGTTAATTTCATAAAACTATAATTTACTAAATGAACACAAACCTTTGAAGTTTGATTTCCATCACTAACAACCATTGTTTTACCCTTCAAATCAGTTTGGTTATTCAAATCATTTTTAAACTACAAATAAGGGAACAAAATGTATAACAAACTAATACGAATAAGAATTAAATGTAAAAAAATAAAACATAAAAACATTGACATAAATTAACCTTCTTCTTAACATCTTCCATCTCAATCAGAGATGAGAAAAACTTATCAAACTTTGAGTCATCAATATCCTACACAAATAAAAGTATAAGGATGAAATGTAAGAACACAAAAAATATATATATGATAAGGTTTGTTAAGTTATATTAAAATACAGAAATTTACATTGAAGAGAGACTCAAAAGTTGAAAGCTGAAATCTGTCATCTTCGCAATCCACAATAACATCTTGCTCGCCATCAGTTCTGGCATTAATAAACTTCTGCTTATGTTCGGACTAAAAAATAAATCACAAATACCACCATGTTAATTTCATGTTCAACGTATAAGCTCGCGTTAATAATTAAATAATAGTAAGTTCTATAATACTAACCGCAATTACCACATCATACCCATCATCACCATAAATCGAGTCATCCAAAACAACTAAGTCAACCTAGTTTTTTTGTATGTCAGTACCGGTTTAGTGATTAAAGACAGAAACCTCGAAAATTATATATCCAGCCACTGAAAAGAGAAAGGTAGACCGCCTGTCTAAGGCAAGATCTTTTACCATCTCAGAACATCCATGAGTAAAAACACATCTGTCATATAATCCGTCCATCTTAACGTTCCAAAATCTATCTCCTACATAAAGAGTTGATTCACCGCCTTTGAAAGTTTTGCTATAAAATTGCCTTAGAGATGAGAAAAACTTATCAAACTTTGAGTCATCAATATCCTACACAAATAAAAGTATAAGGATGAAATGTAAGAACACAAAAATATATATATGATAAGGTTTGTTAAGTTATATTAAAATACAGAAATTTACATTGAAGAGAGACTCAAAAGTTGAAAGCTGAAATCTGTCATCTTCGCAATCCACAATAACATCTTGCTAACCATCAGTTCCGACATTAATAAACTTCTGCTTATGTTCGGACTAAAAAATAAATCACAAATACCACCATGTTAATTTCATGTTCAACGTATAAGCTCGCATTAATAATTAAATAATAGTAAGTTCTATAATACTAACCGCAATTACCACATCATAACCATCATCACCATAAATCGAGTCATCCAAAACAACTAAGTCAACCTTGTTCTTTTGTATTTCAGTACCGGTTTAGTGATTAAAGACAGAAACCATAGTATAAATTAAAAAACCAATATAAAGATACAAAAGGATATTGAACCAACTGATTGTATAATTTATACTACTTACAATAACGTCATCCTCAGCGTTTATTTTTAAGATAAAGCAGTTTAAATTAACACATGATTTAAACACTGAAAGAAAGAATGATGATGGTACAAAAGATTGAAACAAAAAGATAGTCATCTTTGGTTATACCACTGTCCCGAACAACTTTCGTGAAGCCGTCACTAAGTAGAGGAGACAAAGCAGTTCTTTTCAACCTTACAAACCATATATTGTTGCCATCAATAATCTTAACAGATTCGTTGTAAGGTGGTTGTTATCCCCACATCATTGAAGAAAAATCATTAGGTATTTCCTATGAGTTGAAAACAAAATACAAAAAAGAAAAAAATAAGTTTAAATACAATACGTTTAGTAATCATAAAACAAATAAACATACCAAAAAATAGGATCATCGTCCTCAATCAGCTTTAAGAATGAAGGACTGTTTTTACTCGGATCCATGCCTGCAAACAAATTATTAAAGGTTTTAAACACATAAAACGGTAAACTGTTTATAGAAACAAACTCATAAGAGAGGCAAAAAATATAAAACAAACAAAAGTAGGGGTTTCAAAAACCATAAATGAATTTATTTATAGAAACACTATAAATTTTCCGGAAATTAATACAATACCAGATTTATTAGTAACTAAAAAATACAGCCAAAATTAAATGAGCATAAAGGACGAAACCAAACATTATACCAGATAAAAAAATAGCAAAAAAAAAAACAATAAAACTAAAATTTTTGATTAACATGTTCGACGAAGTTTGATAGTCCGGCAATGGCATAAAATTTAGGGTTAACCATGAAAAAATAAAAAACCAAAACAAAAGAATCATTAATATATATTAATACAATACCAAATTTATTAGTAAAAAAACAAAGATTTTCAAATTTCAAAAAATATCATAGTTAGATTTGCCCAAAAAAAAATAACTTAAAAATTATAGAGATTAGCATAAATGATGAAAACTATCATTATACCGGATCAAAAAACACAAAAAAAAAAAAAAAAAAAAAAACGATAAAATTAAACTTACCTCTTGTGCTCGAAGAAGATTCAGACTCATGCAGTTGCATCAAAATTAAGGTTTATCATGAAAAAACAAAATAAAAAAAAAATCAGTAAGAGCATCACTCTTTCGAAGACAACAAGAATAGATCCACTAATAAGATTAGATTCGAAAAATTTAAATCATCATCAGCAATAGAAAAAATACAGAAAAATGATTAAAAAAAAGTGCGATTAAGCATTTAAAATACATAACAATCTAATCTAGTTTACATACCTGTAGAATAAGTGGAATGATCTACAAAAAAGAAGAAGAACAAAAATCATTAGCATCTGCGGAAAGGGTTTTGAACAAAAAATAAGTTCCTACAGGATCGAAGAACATAAACAAAGAGTATTTCGCTTGGATCATGTAGTTTACCTTTGATTTGTGAAGGATTTCTTGATTTAGGCTTGTGATCGGAGAAGGTAGGTAAAAGAGAGAGAACAGAGAGAAAGAAGGTCACCGATTAAGAATTGGTATGCACAATAATTGAGTCAAAACAATTTAAAGGATCTACATTCAAATTGGGTAAATTGGGAAACCCGAAAACCGGCCCAAACTTTTCTGGATCCCGCGTATTTCTTTGGTTTTTGGTTTGTGTTTTGTGAAACATGGTTTGTTTATAGAGAATTACATGAATCCCCCCCCCCCCCCCCAAATCAACCTCCACTAAACCAATTGATGCCACATCAGCAAAATAGCTCCACCATTCAAAGACAAATGGCCCAAATCATCTCTATATATATATATATTGTTGATTCCTTAGACTTCCATTTTGTTGCATATCAAAAAAAGAAAGATATTGCTCATTCGTTTCTCTTTCGATTTGCACAAACTTCGAGAACAAAGCTTTTACTTTTTTGTTGTTAATCGCAAAACAACACCAATAAAAAAAGAAAAGAGAAACTATGTGTCACACTCCAACCGATGGCGGAAACATCGGGATGAGACGAAAACGAGATTGCAAGAGACTTCATAACACTATGTGACAGTAATTAATAAAATCCGAATTTCATTTCATAAACTAGATTGTCATACAAGGTTCAAATGCAAGAAATAACATTGTCTCACAAGAAACATAACATCAAAATAGATAAATTAATCTAGGTGTGTATCTAAGTCCACCTAAATCTTGTTTCATCTTGATTCATCATCTCAACAATTCAACCTGCAACTTGTATTAAAATAGAGTTCAATGCAAAAGCAAAGGCGAGTATACAAGTTTGTTACATAGCATAATATAGGATAAAATTGTTTAAAGTGCTCATATCCAACATGAATCATATTAAGCAAGTTTACTAGCATGCCAAAACGGTGTACTTATATGTTCAAACCCAAGAATCCAATGCTTTAAGAAAGCCTGTCCCCGGTTAGAATAAAGGGAGGTTAATATGTTTGACTTAACAATACCCCAAGAATCGTGGGCGGTGCATTACTCCTATAGCGCTATAATTGTTAAGGTAGGCTAGCAAAGTTAATGAAGCATATATTGACACAAATAGTTTACATTAGCATAACAAGTCTAACAAGCATCATATAGTTTCATGTTAAGCATGGATAGAGTTAAAAATAGTTTCATGTGTTGTGTAATTTTATATAACATACATGTTGCATCCCAAAGAGATAAAAAGGAAAACGGGATCGAGTATACTCACGGTTTTGTAAGCTTTCCAACTTGAAACCCCGTGATTTATGTTGGTGGATGGATTAGTTTGGAGCACCTTGTCATTCTACACGAGGAAACATAGGTGTGTGAGTTTGGGGAAATCGGAAGATTATAGATTAGGAGTCTAAAATGTAAGGAAAATAGCATAAGTGAAAATAATCATCTTGTACACATAACACTTGTTCTTAACACTATTGAAACTCAAAAGAGTTTGTATGATTTCATGGATTCAAAGGTCCATTAGAGTCGTAACAAGGGCATGGTCATAGATGATGTAACATGTTCTTGACAAGTAACTATCAAGTTATCATCAAGTTTAGTTACCTAGGTATATATATATATGAAATAAATAGATAATAAAGATTACAAAGTCCTAAGGTTCAAGCATGAGGTAGGAGGTTAATGTCTCCATTTAGGCACCTCTTTGTGTCATAGAATTCATACATGAGGTAGGAAGAACAAGCTTCCATTTAGGTACCTCTATTATTCACCACTACACTTGTTGTTGTAAACAACAAGGAGGGTCATGAACTTACAAGTAATAAAGCAATAACAACAACTAATCTATGGAAAAACATCAAGTAGTGAGTGGATTTCTATGAAGGATAGCCCAAGCTAGTCCAACTATCACACATTCATCAAGCTTCATGCTTGAACACTACTTGTGGGTAAAACCCTAACAGAAACAGAAGGTTTGTGAGGTTTTAACCTCTTATTTAACATTTCTCAGCCTTGTTTTTAAGCCCAACTAACCATTCAATTGATTATGAGCATTAGGACATAGGTTTGAGATGAAATAGACTCAAGTTTACTAAGATTAACAAAGTTTAGATGCAAACAGAAATGAACAGTCCACTTTGGAGCCTTTTTGGGGACATTCTAGAGCTTGGTTTTCCATGGAAAACCTATATGCTCCTAAGGTTGTTCCAAACAAGTGGGAAAAAGAATCAAGTGAAAAGGTTAAGAAACGAGTGAGTTATGCTCACATTAGTGGAGGTTGAACAATCTGCTCGAACTTGGAAATTTGCTGCAATTTGGAGAGGATTTGAGAGTGTTTTTGATGATTAGGAAAGTGAAAGAAGTTTGGATTAGGCTTGGTATTTATAGGGAGTGATTAGGTTAGGTTTAGGTGAGTATTTAATGTTAAAAAGGTAGTTTAAAACTCAAAAATACAAGGAAAACCGCCAAAAAATGGAGCTGAAACGCGTCTGCTGATGTTTCAGCGCACTGGGCTGGCCTGGCTGCTGTTGACGAGTCCATATATAAAATGTGAGTTGGGTTTCTTCAGATGTGAAGACCCAGCTCAGCTGGTTGTGTGCGTGTTGTTTGGGATGAGCGACCCGGCTTCGAGTCCCGTGGTCAGCGTCCCTTTTATTCTTTTTTTTTTTAAACACAACCTCATACTTTCAGCATATCACACAATGGTCCCTGCACTTTTATACTTTCAAAAATTACATAACTCACCCCCGTGTTATTAGTTAATCTATTTATATTAAAGAAAACTAATATTTTAGTTTTTAGTTTACTAACTTTAATATTTGACGAGATTAACTAGTTTATTAATAAAATAATTTAAAAAAACGAAATTAATTAATTTAATTAATTTGATTAGCTTAAATAATTGGAATAATATCCATTTTTATAACGAATAAAATTCTTTAAATAATTTCGTGAAGCTTTCGAGTCTCGTCATTCTAAGAGTTTCAACCAGTTTAACGAGTATCAAGTGTCCGTAACTAACGAATCAAGAATACACGGATAGTATTTCGTTCAAACGAGAATTGATTAACAGAAGCACATGATATGAATACACAATATAGTTTTGTTTTCATTATGATCGATAGTCTCGAATTACAAACGGAACGAAAGTAGATTACAAAGAGAGTACAAGTGCCTAAATATGGAAAGTACAACTTGTCTTGCTAAAATATGAAAGTTCGGGAAAACGCGGAGCGTTACAGTCTCCCCTCCTTTAGGGAATTTCGTCCCGAAATTTAGGAAGAAGTAGCGAAAAGATAGGGATACTTCATCTTCATATCACTCTTGAGTTCCCAAGTTAATTCGGTGCCACGTTTTCCTTCCCATCGAACCTTGACGATAGGAATTTTACTGCGCCTCAACAACTTGACTCCTTGATCCATGATTTCGACGGGTTTTCCACAAAATGCATAGTGTCATTGATTTGGAGATCTTCGAGAGGAACTTGATGTCCTTCTTCAGCGAGACATTTCTTTAGATTTGAGACATGAAATGTTGGATGAACGTTGCTGAGTTCTTGAGGTAAATTGAGTCGATAAGCCACATTGCCAACCCTTTCGAGTATCTTGAAAGGACCAACATAGTGAGGGGCAAGTTTTCCCTTTTTACCAAAACGAACTACTCCTTTCCAAGGAGATACTTTGAGTAGAACAAGGTCACTAACGTTAAACTCCAATGGTTTGCATCTCTTGTCAACATAGCTCTTTTGTCGACTACGAGCCTTGAGTAGATTATCACGGATCTGAAGGAACTTATCCGTTGTTTCTTGTATGATTTCAGGTCCAGTAAATTGTTTGTCATCGTGCCAGATTAAGGGTGATCGGCATCTGCGACCATACAATGCCTCAAAAGGAGCCATTTGAATACTGGGGTGGTAGTATTGTTATACGAGAATTCGATCAATGGTAAATGAACATCCCAACTACAACCAAAGTCGATGACACAAGAACGGAGCATGTCCTCTAGGGTTTGGATAGTACGTTCAGTCTGTCCATCCGTTTGAGGATGAAAGGCCGTACTGAGATTCAAATGAGTACCCATAGGGGACTGGAAAGTTTGCCAAAGACGCGAAGTGAAACGACCATCACGATCAGAAATGATATCGAGAGGAATACCATGACGACATATAATCTCGTCAGTATAGATTCGAGTGAGTTTCTCAACTTTGAAGTCTTCGTGAATAGGAAGAAAGTGAGCTGATTTAGTCAAACGATCGATGTTTACCCAAATGCTATCATGACCTGAAGGTGTGCGAGGGAGTTTGGTTATGAAGTCCATAGCGATGCTATCCCACTTCCAAACAGGGATTTCAGGTTGCTCAAGCATTCCAGGAGGTCGTTGATGCTCAGCTTTGACTTTCGAGCAAGTGAGACACTTAGAAACATAAGTGGCGATTTCTCTCTTCATACCAGGCCACCAATAGGATGTACGTAGATTGTGGTACATCTTGTCAGCACCAGGATGAATTGAGTACTTGGACTTGTGTGCCTCGTTCATTATGAGTTCACGAAGATTATCGCGATTTGGTACCCAAATCAGATTTTGAAACGAGTTGACCTTCATTAGCTCCACGTATTTCTACGAACACGGTTCCTTCATTGATAGACGAGTATTGCGCTTCACGAATGCAAGTGTGAAGATCGCTCGTGATATGAAAGCAATGAATACTGCTAACATGAGACTTACGACTAAGTGCATCGGCCACGACATTCGCCTTACCAGGGTGATAGCGAATCTCGCAGTCGTAGTCGTTAAGCAATTCCACCCAACGTCGCTGACGCATATTAAGTTCTTTTTGGTCAAAGATATGTTTTAGGCTCTTGTGGTTAGTGAAAACCACACATTTCGTACCATATAGGTAGTGTCGCCAAATGTTTAACGTAAAAACAACTGCGCCAAGCTCGAGGTCGTGGGTAGTATAGTTTTTCTCATGTATTTTGAGTTGACGAGAGGCGTAAGCGATGACTTTGTCTCGTTGCATGACGACGTAACCAAGACCACGATTCGAGGCATCATAATATACCACGAAGTCATCGTTTCCATCAGGGAGAGCAAGAATAGGAGCGTTACAAAGCAAATCCTTGAGAGTTTGAAAAGATTCCACTTGCTCAGGACCCCAAGCAAAAGGTTTCTCTTTTTGAGTCAACGAAGTGAGAGGAACGGCGATTTTTGAAAAGTTCGAGATGAATCAGCGGTAATAACCCGCCAATCCTAAGAAGGAACGGATTTCGGAGGGGTTTATAGGCGCGGTCCAATTCTTCACTGCTTCGATTTTGGAAGGATCAACATGGATTCCTTTTTCACTAACAACGTGCCCAAGGAATTGGACTTCTTTGATCCAGAACTCGCATTTGGAAAACTTTACGTAAAGACGTTCGGTACGTAAAAGTTTGAGTATAAGACGTAGGTGACGCTCGTGATCGGCTTGAGATTTAGAATAAATAAGAATGTCATCAATGAAGACGATCACAAAGCGATCCAAATAGGGTTTACAAACACGATTCATAAGATCCATGAACACAGCGGGCTCGTTAGTCAAGCTAAAAGGCATAACCACGAACTCGTAGTGTCCATAGCGAGTGCGAAATGCGGTCTTGGGAATGTCCACTTCGAGAACACAAAGCTGGTGATAACCAGATCGAAGATCGATCTTGGAGAAGCAGGTAGCGCCTTGAAGTTGATCGAAAAGATCATCGATGCATGGAAGAGGATAACGGTTCTTGATTGTAAGTTTATTAAGTTCACGATAGTCGATACACATGCGAAACGAGCCATCCTTCTTCTTGACGAAAAGCACAGGAGCACCCCAAGGTGAGGTACTTGGACGAATGAATCCCTTCTCAAGGAGTTCTTGGAGTTGACTAGATAATTCTTGCATTTCATAATGTTCAAGATGGTACGGAGCTTTCGCAATAGGAGTCAAACCAGGTACGAGGTCAATACGAAAGTCGACGGATCGAGGTGGAGGAGGACCAGGCAGATCTTCAGCAAAGACGTCAGGGAAGTCGCGCACCACTGGAACATCATTTATGCTATTTCCCTTGCCCTTTTCTTCCACAATGTGGGCTAAAAAGGCAAGGTACGGTTTACGTAAATATTTGTTTGCTTGTGTGTAGGACATTAACCTTAGTCCTTTTGAAGGTCGGTCTCCATAAACGCGTAAGGTGTCGCCAGATGGGAGTGGTAAACGAACGTATTTCTCGTGACAAGCGATTTCAGCTTGGTTCTCGCGAAGCCAATCCATGCCTACGATGGTGTCAAAACTACCCAATTGCATAGGTATAAGGTCGATAGTGAAGGTACGATCGTTAAGGGTAAGAAGATAATCGCGAAGAATGGAATCGACAAAAACAGACTTGCCATTGGCAACTTCGACAGAGAATGACTTAGGTAGTTTTGAGCGTGTGACATTTAACAAAGGTTCGAATTCAACGGACACAAAGCTTTTGTCCGCACCAGTATCAAATAACAACGAAGCATAAAGGTTATTAACAAGAAACGTACCATTCACGACGTCATTGTCATTGCGGGCCTGATTTGCGTTAATGTTAAAAGTTCGTCGTTTCAAGTCTCGTCATTCTAAGAGTTTCAACCAGTTTAACGAGTATCAAGTGTCGGTAACTAACGAATCAAGAATCCACAGATAGTATTTCGTTCAAATGATAATTGATTAACAGATGCACATGATATGAATACACAATATAGTTTCGTTTTCATTATGATCGATAGTCTCGAATTACAAATGGAACAAAAGTAGATTACAAAGAGAGTATAAGTGCCTAAATATGGAAAGTACAACATGTCTTGCTAAAATAAGAAAGTGCGGGAAAACGCAGAGCGTTACACTATGTGTCAATCGAAGACGGTTCTCGGATACCATCCTGTCGATTCAAGGGCTTCTCTTGGTTTTCTAAATTGACCAACGACGCCGACCCACCTAAAAACCCTATTCGCAACTTCCGAACTTAAACAGGTAATACAAACCTACTCTGTAAATCGTTTCACGTGAAACGAACCGTGTGTTCAACAAACCAGTGCTCTGATACCTGTTGTTAGGTATCAAGCGGTGTTGGTGCATATTTTGTATGTCTGCCACTGTGCGAATAGGCTAGATAGAGCGTGTGTTGAATATTGTATAGAATAGTGTGAAATTCAGTACGAACTGAAGGTTTTGTTATGTTACAGCTCCGTACGAAGGGAGTCCCTTCGTACGAACAGACAGATTTAGTAGGTTCGTACTGAAGCACAAGACTTAGTCACTTCGTACGAAGGGACCTTATGTGGCTTCGTACCTAGGCGTAATGCCTATATATAGAGATGTTGGATCTTGTGTTAGACAAGCTTTGGTTCCCTATGGGGAGAGGCTGTCCAACTGGTTTCGCGGGTATGTAACTTTTATATTGTAATAGAAACCAAATTATAAGTGAATTGTTCGGTGTCGTTCTCTACTTCTACTCATTTCTTATCACCGAACCTGATATCTCAGGACCAAAGCTCCATCAAACTCGTCGGATCCTTGACTTCCAATTAGTGTCAGAGCTACGGTACCGATTCAATTGATCTAACAATTGATTGAATAACCTACACTCATATATTTTGGATGTGTAGGGAGTTTTGACGTAAAACATAGAAAAACATCAAATTGAAGGTCAATTCATGGATGTAATTCGAAATTGAAGATATCATCATGTTCGGAATTGATTTTCATACAATCCTATGAAGTTTCATCATGAAATTCAAAGAAATAAAGATTCTGGATCGAAAAATGTGTTTGAAAGTGTTCTTGAAGAAATCAGCTTTCCTGGTATGAATGCGCAGCTTCATACGAACTAACATTCCAGGTTCATACGAACCCACATTACACAGGTTTGTACGAATCCACATCAAGGTTCGTACGGACGGAGATTGAATTTCTGATTCGTAATGAGTCCATTCGTAGAACTAGGTTCGTACAAAGCCACTTCATGGGTTCGTACGAAGGGACACATGGTGCTTAATTGTTATTTCATCTGGAACTTTAGCCAACATATTTGATGATGCGATCACGGATTGTAGAATTTAGTGGGGTAGTCATGATACTGGTGCAGAATGTTTATCAGCTAGGGTATCTGACTATTTATGGGTCGTAACGTTAAATCCGCATAGATGAAAAACTGACTTTCGGGACAGAGATTGTTATACTCTCAGTATAATCAAGTTTTTCAGAGATGACAGAAGACTGAATTGCTCAGTTTGAGGGGGAATTCAGTGATAAGACGTCAGAATTTGCAAAAATGAGGGGGAATAAACATTTCAATGTCATATATTGAAATTCCGGCATTTTTGAAATTCGTGACACTGCAACAGTGTTCGGGTGGTTCCGACTTCAGAATTGTCTGGGAATGTGAATTTGAGTGTGGATGATAGCTTCTGAGATCTTGATTATCAGAGAGGGTGAATCTGATTGTGGTCGAATGTTTCGGAGATCAGTATACGTTACCAGATGATTCGTAATCCGTTGAAGATTTGTTGATTGTGGAGATTACCGTTCACACGGATCTATCATTCTTGAAGGTGCTTAACGTTGATCACGAAAAACGGGATTTCAGATTTTCAAGGATAATCATTGGTTTGACATTAACCAGTGGGGTATTTGAAGTTTCTATCAATTGTTGGTTGGGTTTCTGTACAATAATCAGATCAAGCAGGCGGAATGCGAGATCAATGGTGCTGAAATGATATATCAAAAACCGAACGCAGATGTAGTTAAAGCTGAAACAGAGATAACTGCATTGACTAGTTTCAAGTTGGTGATTGTTCGTGAAAATTGTAGTTTAGCAAATCAAAGGAGGAGTCATGAACTGTGCAAACAAAGACCTGAAGATTCATTTCAGGGGGAATTTGTTCAAACACTGTCAAAGCAAACCCGGATCATCCATCATGGAGAATCTATTGAAGATTTCAAGATGCCTGGTTGAAGTTGCATAATATTTGAAGTTACAGAATATTTAAACACAGCTTAAGGTTTTCAAAGTGACAATTCAACAGTGACAGCCAAGGAGGAATCTGTTGGTGCATATTTTTTATGTCTGCCACTGTGCGAATAGTCTAGATAGAGCGTGTGTTGAATATTGTATAGAATAGTGTGAAATTCAGTATGAACTGAAGGTTTTCTAATGTTACAGCTCCTTCGTACGAAGGGAGTCCCTTCGTACGAAGGGAGTCCCTTTGTATGAACGGACAACTTTAGTAGGTTCGTACTGAAGCACAAGACTTAGTCGCTTCGTACAAAGGGACCTTATGTGGCTTCGTACGAAGGTGCAATGCCTATATATAGAGGTGTTGGATCTTGTGTTGGACAAGCTTTGGTTCCTTATGGGAGAGGCTGCTGGTGTGCGTTAGGTGTGTTATGATTTTATTGATAATTTTAGCCCATTTTACGCATTAGTCAAGTTTTAAATTTATAAAACATGATATTTTAGTAACACTAAACACACACATGGGCAAGTGCACCCATCGTGAGCGTAGTATAGCGTTGGTAAGATACCGAGGTCGTCCAAGGACACAAGAGCTTTTAGTACCGGCTTATCCTCAACGTCTAATCAATCTAAAATTTTTTAGAAAAGGTTTAAACATGAAAAATAAAACTAAAAATGTAGAAATAAAAACAGATAGACAAGATGAATCACTTGGATCTGACTCGCCTTTAATGTATCCTTTGATGATTTCCGTACTTTTACCTTTAATGCGAAAAGTGGTAGGCCCCTCTTTTGAAGGTGACGTTACCCTCGGTTAAGTGGTTTAAGTCAGCAGGGATACAATCCTAAGTAGTCGTTTTAATGTATTAATAGTAGTTTACATATGAGGGGATCAAGCCATTCGCACCCCCGCCATCCAATACCAGTGGGTATTGAAGGAGGTCCTAGTAAGCTTGACCCAGGTCCTTGCAGGATCTCTGAACAAGGCAAGAACCTTACTAAACCATTACCTTAACCCCCGACCAGGTAGCCAACATATCTCTATATAGACCGTAGAGATATGAATGATGTCAATCTTTTACTTTATATGACAGTAAAGTAATGCCAAGACACCACGGACAAATGATAAAGAAGTTTCACCTTCAACATAAGAAACTAGTTATTAAAGTCATTAATACAAAACCAAATAAAAAGTGTGAAAAGATTAAAAATCAAAAGTAATACATTAAATGCTTGTCTTCACCAAGTGATGTAAGAGACTTAGCCAAACATGGCCTTTGATTGACAAGAACTCTTACGATCAATCTTGGATCCCGAGACTACTACACACACTCTAAGATGGATGATGGATGATGGTGGTGGATGTTGGTGTTGTAGTGGTGGTGGAGTGGTGGCAAAGTGGGAGAGAGGTGGTTTGCCAAGGGATGCCTTTGAAGTGAACCAAGCACCCCTATTTATAGCCAGTAGAGAGTTCTAGCCACGGCCCCGTGCCCGCTGGGCACGTCCCCGTGGTCAGCATTTTCTCTTCCTTCATTAATTGCAAGTGTCAGCAGAGGGCCCAACACGCCCCGTGGTGAGCTGGGCACGGCCCCGTGGTCAGTACCGTATCTGTACTATCAAGATTTAGCAAGATTCTGCGTATCTTTGCATTGACCACGCCCTGTAGCGAGCTGGGCACGGCCCCGTGGTGGGCGTAGAAGCTTCTACAGGTTTGTCTTCTTTTCAGGGATGACCACGCCCCGTGGTGAGCTGGGCACAGCCCAATGGTCAGCTTCTGCCTTCTTGTTTTTTTCTTTGGGAGATACTGCCGAGGGGTCAGGCATGTCAGGTTTCTTCCTTTTCTTTGTATTTATGTTGGTTTTGGCTGTATATTTGTTCCTTTTGTTTGTTTAAGATCATTTGATCCTGTAAATTCAAAAGGAAGACATAAAACACACTTTTTCCAACATTAGTACTAAAAAGGGTTAGTTTTATGCCTCATTTGATGTAATTTATATGTTACATTTTGCACACATCAAATACCCACACACTTGAATCTTTGCTTGTCCTCAAGCAAAACTCTTTAATATGTGGCTTTATACACCCAAATGGAAGAGGTAGAAGAGAAGTTTTTGGGCTCATCTTGAGTGTCGGGAATCCAATATCTTTATTGGGTTTTATTTTTATTTTATTCACAATCCTATTCATCATGATTTATTTAGAACGATTTATAAGAAAAATTACTTATTTGGGCATAACATGTCTTTTTAAAATTCCATTTATATACAAGTTCACATACCTCACGGGAGATCACTCAACACTCTGCCGAAGATGTATTTTTGTGAAGCACTCGAGACCGGCATGGAATTTACTTCTACCATATGCTTGCCAAGCGATCAAACCTCCTCCTTTTTAACTAAAAACCTTCGTAAATATCAAGAGGACTTGGGAAGGGTTAGGCTTGGGCTAAGGGTAGGTGGTTTTTGGTTAGTGGTTAGTAAAATGGCGAAAAGCGTAAAAAGCGTCGGTTGTTGTGAACCCCTTTTTTGGCATTTATTCAAACTGAGCATATGCAAACAATATTTCTGAGGAACTTGTTTGGTTATTGCAAAATTCTCTTTTTCTCACTCTCTCTTCTCTTTTTTTTGGTCACAAGATAACCGAGCTTTACTAAAACAAAAGGGGTTTGAAAAGAAAATGGTTTTGGTGGGTAAAGGATGTTTGTTTTGTGGGTTTTGAAACGAAAAGGTTTAGGCTCAAAGAGGTTAACTAGGCGTGTACGGCCCTAACGAGCGTCGAAACTAAGATCGTCGTTAAAATATATTTTTTTATTATTTAGTCGAAGTCGAACCGTAAGGCGCGTAGGTCCCTAACGAGCGTCAAGACTAAGTTCGTCGTTAACGACGAACTTAGTCTTGACGCTTGTTAGGGACCTACGCGCCTTACGGTGTTAACGACGAACTTAGTCTTGACGCTCGTTAGGGACCTACGCGCCTTACGGTTCGACTTCGACTAAATAATAAAAAAATATATTTTAACGACGATCTTAGTTTCGACGCTCGTTAGGGACGTACGCGCTCGAAATCCGTAACGAGTAAAAAATATATTTTAATGACGATCTGGTATTTCCCCCGCGCGATCCGGAGGTGCCGGAGGAGCATGAGCCAGCCAACGTCATTCCTGAGCCACCACAGCCGCGTGGACCACCCGGGGCGCCTCAGTTCCCACGACATGTTTGGCCCGGTCCTGACCCATCATATCAGCGGCTACCTCGCGACCTTGACAGGCAGAACTATCTGTTGGAGTGGGTGGTTGCGGAGCTGCAAGAGCGCCGACAGCGTGACGGGTTACCTCCACGACCCTACATTCCGGATGCGGAATGAGATCAGCATCAGCAGCAGGAGCACCAGGATCCACTGCCATAGTATTTTATCATTTTGTTATGTATGTACCAACTTTTGCTGTATATATCTGTTACATTTCATTTTTTATCATATAAGAATTATAGAATGTTTAAATTTATTAACCACTAGTAACTAGTTTTATTTTTAATATAATTATTCGACACAAATAGTTTTAAAAACTATTTTATATATAGTTGGTTGGAATGTCATACTAATTAATTGGCCTGTATATGGGTGACATTCCTATTAAAATAAAAGTATATAAAAACTTACATTATTTGACAGGTAGACTACGGGTAAATTAAATGTTAGAAATATGAAGTACCTAGACGGGCCTAAAGACCGTCTAATAATTAAATTATAAAAATACATTGTATTTGGACTTACTCCGTTTTTAATGAAACTTGGTTCAAAGTGTAGATAATATTATTCTCGTTCTAATGACATGTTCATTGTTTTATAAAACGTCATATTTTAGAAGTTATACGCGCCAAAAAAGTGAAGCAGCTGAATTAATTATAATATACAAAATAAAATAATAAACATCAAAACTAAAATATGAAATTCTAGATTTGCATGAATATGGATGAGAAGGGTTACGTGGAAGTCCAACAAAAATTGAAAGGAATTAAGAAGTGGACATGTGGGTGTGGATGTTGACGTGTGTCTGCATATAGCCTACCTTTTTTCTTCTACTCTAAGAATTGTGACTAGTATAAATAGAAGTATTTCTCATACTTCTTTTCTCTCGCCAGCTTTCCCATCTCTTTCTTTAAATTCAAATTTTTTCTTTTATATTTACTCTATAAAAATAAAGTCTTGCCCCGTTTTAAGTGTTCTAACTCCCGATCACCGCTACCCTTTCCGATTGATCTGGAGCCCCATAACGCATGTCAAGGCTCTGCCCGACTAAGTTCGTTTGGGTTCAGTCTCATGACATAGGGACAAGGTTGAATTAGGGGTACTATACTTAATACGAGTGCAAATATATATATATATATATATATATCTAAAAATAACTCAGAAGTTATACTCAAGATTCTACCAGGAGGCTTTCTAGTTAAACCCTAAAGTTACAAAGTGAGTCCATTCTCTTTTCTCACAATTTTATCACCTTTTTGTGATACAATTATATTTAAAAATGCTTTCCAAAATCCTAAATATTTATCAGTTATACTTACAGTGATTAAATTTTTGTATTCTGCAATAACTGCCGGTATGAGAGGTTTTATACATTACTTGACCCTCGTTACTATTGGCCAAAAAGTTAGCCAATAGTAACATGACCACAATCACAGGGGAAATTGTGCCCCAGTAGCCATAGCCTATAACTAATATTATTTTTACATTAAATCATTAATAAATTTAATGTATGAAGGAGATAAATCTAAATGGTGTGTATATAAAATAGAGCTTTATTAATCATTATTACAATATATATTAAAGAAAATATATTTAATAAAACTAAATTACTATTTACATTATAAAATAATGTTTAGTCCATAAAAGTATACCATAATAAAATAGTCAAAAATAATATATTCCACTATACTAAGATTATATTTTTAGTCTTAGTCACGTTAATAATAATATTACAATTATTTAATTCATATATTATATTTGATAAGTTATAGCTATTAGTTTGATAGAAAATGATATATATTTTTTTTATTTTTTTGGGCTAAGTGGTTTTGTGTCAAAGAAAATATATTTGAAAAAGTAATGTCATGGGACCTTACTAAATTCAGAGTCACTAGTTGAGAGAATGATCAACACTGATATGACCAGAAATATGACCAGAGTCACTAGTTGAGAGAATGATCAACAGTGACATGACCAAAGGCACTAGTTGAGAGAATGATCAACAGTGTTATCACCAGAGTCACTAGTTGAAAGAATGATCAACAGTGATATGACCAAGGTCACTAGTTGAAAGAATGATCAACAGTGATTTGACCACCATCACGGGAACCGCCTAGTGATCGATACCTTTTAATAATAATAAGATATACTATATATCTATTACTTGATAAATTCACTATTGGACGAAAGTGAGCCAATAAGTGATATGACCATTGTCACATCGGAACTGCCACCAGGTGACAAATACTGATTGAGTTAGGTAAATATAAATAAATATAAAAATTTTGATGCTGTAAAGTATTACAATATATTTTATAAAAATGGAATGAACTCGCCATTATTTATTACTGATAAAATATTTTCAAAACATGTTTCAGATAATTTGCTGTAACGATAATAGAAGCCAGCTATGGAGCACTGAAGGCTTAAATAAAGCGGCTATAATTACCTGAATAAAAGAAGAAATTTATGTTTTATTCATTTGGGTTTATCCCTATAAAAACATTTGAATGAAATACGGGTTTTAGCTCATTTGTTTTATATTAAAAGTTCGGTGTTTTAAAACTCTGAAATTATTTCCTAACTACGATCCTGATGAAAAAAAATTTCTGCTGCGTAATTAATAAACACCGATACCATCTGGCTGGTTCGTGGCTCCCGCTCCCAGGGTGGGGTCGGGGTCTGTGACAGAAGGTGGTATCAGAGCCACTTGTTTAAGCTATTTTGGTGTTCTTTTAATACCTAATTTGAAACAATAAAATTAGGAAATTAATACAAAGTAAGATATGTGTTATTTTTGTAGATTTAAATATATGAATATATGTATGTAGATATGCACATATAATTCCTGGAAGTACCGTGTTTTGTTTTAATTATTTTGTGATATTAATAATTGAAAATGTTTGCCATTCAGATGTCGAATGAAGTATCACATAATCCAGAAGTTCATGCTAATAATAAAAATCCATTGGATAAAAATGCTATAGAAAATCTAATAGCCCAAGGAATAGCTAATGCTTTACCATTAATAATTAAAGCTGTTAAAAACCCCGTAGAACCCACCAAAGTTGTGAGTAGCAAGCATACTCGCGACGACAGTTTTAGCCATAGTGTCAACAGAGACAATGATGATATTATCAAAACCCAATTTCCCAAGAAAATGAAGGCGATGACTGTCGGGTGTACCTACAAAGAATTTCTAGCTTGTAAACCAACTGAGTTCGCAGGAAGTGAAGGAGCCACGGCTGCTCTGCGATGGCTGGAAAAGACGGAAGCTGTTCTTGAGATCAGCAAATGTGCCGAAGAAGATAAGGTGATGTATGCTTCCAACCTCTTTAAGGAAGAAGCCTTAGAATGGTGGAATACAATTCTTCAGGCAAAAGGAAATGACATGGCTTAAGCCATGAGCTGGGAAAATTTCAAGGATATGGCAGAAAGGAAATTTTGTCCCCCTTATGAAAAGGAACGAATTGTGACAACCGTCACTTTTCCGTACATTCCGTACACTAAATGAACAGTAATTTGTGCTTTAATGACTGTGCATGATCTAGTTTACCAGACAAATAAATTTTAGAATTCTATGCAAGTGAATTCATGCACGTGTTATACTACAAGAATTACTTTATGATAGCGTTGCGTCAAAAATATTAGTAAACTCACCGGTAAGACACACTGTGTCAACAAAACTGCAGAAAGCAGTTAGACGATAGAATTGGAGCCTAGGTGTAGGTCCAACGACAAGAATACATTAAAACCCAAGAGTACATACAAGGGTTTACATATAGACATTACGAAAGCTAAAATACGCACTAAAAAGCACCCGAAACGCACTTTAAGTGCAGAATTTTATTAAATTCAGCTATAATCAACTTTTCAACGAATAAATATTATGCAGAAATCATGATTTATCATCCAGAATACTTCCCTAAGTGTCGGGAATTGAAAGTGTTACAAAAGAGTACATAAAAGACACTAAACGGTGCAATTTAGCACTTTAACGAACCGGTATTTAACCGAACAACCGGACATTACCCGGAACACAAAATTATTGTTAAAAGCATTGTCTCACTTTTTCTGAGCTAGTTATGGTTCCCGAGCACTATAACACATAATTCAAGTAACATACTAGACACAAGACTTTTGCACTTAACACCCTACTAATCACCTACTTACCACAACAATTTACAATCTTCCCCCCTCCCCCCTTATGTAATCGGCCCAAAAGGGGCCCCACCACAAGATTTTCCAATCTTCATAATATGTCCTCCTAATCTTCACTTGGAATTGGTGAAGATTTGTTATGTACTCTTGTAGACACATAACCCATTCGATATTAGCATTTGATTATAAGTTAAACACTCATCATCTTCATCATTTCTCAAACACCCTCATCTCTTTCTTCCCCCTTGAAGCTTCGGCCGAACATACCCCTCTACACCACCTCCATTTTCGGTTATCATACAAGCAATCCAAGAGCACTATAAGGTGTAAGAAGGTCACTAACGAAGTGTGGAACTCTCGGATCTTCAAGGACCTTATTCGTTTGCTTTTATCCAACCATTTTGTCATCTTCAAGTTCTAGTATTCTTCCCTAGCTTGAAGCTAGTGGTAAGGCTCTCTTGATCTTGTTTACTTCATATTTTGAGTGGTTAAAAGATATAACATGATGATTAACTCAAGAATACTAAAAGACACACACTTGAATCTTGAAACATAAAGCTTGTAACATGATGAAATAGTGTTGAAATGATATTGTTGGTGTATGAATGATATTTGTTAGTTGATTACTAGAAATATTGATGTTAAGCATTACATGAAGCTTGCTAGATTATGATTAAACACATGATCTAGCAAGATAGAGGATGATTATGTGTTAACACAAGAAGATCATCCTCATGAATAAACAAGATTCTGAGCTTGCTTCCGTAGGAAATGGCTGCTCTTCCCCCTCGATCGTGAAGGTGCCTGACTACGGTGATGATGACGAGGCAGAGGCGGCAACCTTGAATGACTACTTAATCAGCGGGACGAGATTCCTGCAGCTTTTGTGAAGCGAGAATGACGACATACTTGACCAGAAAAAGAAGATGAAGTATCCATCTTGAAGGTGCCCCTCCAACTACTAGGAATTCTCTCTATTCCTATTCCATCTAATCATCGTGCCTGTACACGCTTAACGATAACGAGTGTTAGTGCATGGACCACCGCAATGGTCCTTTCCATGATAGAGGTATAAGGACAAGTAGTGTCCCCTCCTAGATCGATCATCTGCTTAGACGAGAGAAAATTGGGGTAACTGTGCAAGACAATTTATTATTACGGGGGCCCACGTAATAACGACTTGTAGTGCACAGAAATCCTGGTGGGCTCTGGGGGTCGAGCTAATGAGAACCACACAAAATTTATCTATAGGTGTTCACACCTTCATCTAGTAGAAAAATACATAGATCAGTTCTTTAGCACGTTACAAAGTAGGAAGCCTGTCTTAGCCTACTTTGTGACTGACACTTCTACCTGTATACAAGACGTTTGAGAAAACGACATTTAAGCAAGAAAAGATGGATAACATTCGAAAAGAATCAGTGACGATACACTCTCTATCACCTCTACACGAACAACCCCATCTCTGGGAAAGTATACACATCAATAAAGCTAATATAGCAGGAAATAACTGAAACCTAAAGGACCGATGTAACACCCCAAAACCCGAATGTTTATATTTGTCGTATGTTCCTATATGACTTAGTATGAAATAACTAACTAGGCTATTTAACCTAGTTAAGTGTGTGGTTAAAAGTCTTAAATGACTAAAGTAGTGCAATTTATGTTAAGTGACAAACATGAGGGGCCAAATGGAACAAGATGAAAGTTAAGTTACTAAATAACAAAACTCTCACACACAAACACACACATCGTGTGTTCGAGAATGAGCAGGAAGCTCCCATGGAGCCAAGAACCCTAACTTCATCCTTTTCATCAAATTGAAAGGCAAAATGAAGCTTAAATTCATAACCGAGCATAGATTAATGATCACCTTCACAAGGGGATCGCAAGGTATGTCTTAGAAGTTAGTTTGGTGATTATGCATGAAGCGGGTTATGTTGTAAATCATGAATTTGTATGAAATTGAGTATGAGTATGTATTAGAATCATCATTTGGAACATGGATTATGCATGAATTAGGTTAATTTGATGTTTAAGGGTAAAACCCATTAGTTATGGTGAGAATGATGATTTGAATCATCATCCATGTCTAATTCTTGTTGAATGTTGATGTATTTTGATTTGTATGATGGATTCTTGTTAGAGGAATTGAAAGAAATGTGATACTAGTATGTTTGATGTTTATGCATGTATGATTCATGTTGATTAGAAGGAAGAAATTGATGAATTATGTATGAGATTTGAAAGATATGCATGAACTAGTTGTACACTATGCTTAGAAGGTAGTACACATATCAAAAGTATGATGAAATTATGAAGAACTTAAGATTAGATCACTTGTAAGTGATTAACAAGTAGTTATGAAGTGGGTTTTAGATGATGTAATGTAAATTGATGATTTACTTATGTTAATAATGTTTGGAATCATACATGTGTGTGAATGTTTAAAGAAATCGGGTAAGAAATGATGGATTAGCATGTTATAAGGTTGAATGATAAATTCCATATAAGATCCGTGTAATGAAAAAGCTGTGATGAATAATGAATAAGCTAACTATCTTGAGAATGATATATGATAGTTGATGCTTGATAAGCGACATGGAATCTTGGGAAAGAAGCGGGTCAAATGGAACTTATGTGCACGGGAAGCATACTCGGATGCAAAGTAAGTTAAGCTTACACCCTCCTTGTAGAATACCTATTCATTTTATAGATTATGAATATGATAAGTTTATAAATGAGGTATGAAGTTCCGACAAGTTTTGATACGGGTCGAAACATGTGTTCATGACAAGAAACTAAGTTTGATGGTTAAAAAGGGATAAAAGGGTATTATGGTAATTTTGGTTGCAAGTTAACAAAGTAATAAGTTACATGGATGGGATGACGAATAACTAACATCCCACAAGGATAAAATGGACATTTAGACTTAACGGGTCAAACGGTGAAGATGTCACCCTTTGGCGTTATCGACTAATGAATTTCTTTGTTAAGTATTATGAATTTGTAGAATGTATAGAAAAAGGATTTGTGTTGCTATTATCTAGCAATTCAGCGGATGAAGTATTAGAACGGGTCATAGCTTTGATCCGATCCAGGTATGTGCATTTACCATTGTAGATAAGTCGCATGATCGGTAATTTATGAAATGAAGTCTTTAGTAGTAAAGGATGGGTCAAAGTTGACAAAAACGCCCTCGATGGGTAAAACGAGCAAATGGTCCTAAAAGTTGATTATAAACAAGCTATTTGATTAAATGAATGTTTTGAAAAAGTAAGAAAGCGAGAAGTATGATTTTCGTAAGCTAAGGACCTTAAAATGCGCAAATACCCTTAACGGGTCAAAATAAGCTCTTGAGCGAAAATGGGTCAAGAGGATGCAAGACATCCGAGAACTTAATCTTTTATGATAGACAATGTTGAAATTGTAGGGTTCATGAGGAATTTAGGTCAAACAATCAAGTTATGTTGATGAATGCATGAACGGGTCGAATAAGTAAAAGCGGGTATATAAAGCCGAGAGCTTTAAGTCAATAATTTCCTTAAACCGGATGTTTGATTTCAAGTTCATATGATAGAATGTGAATTTACAAGCATGTAGGAAGAAACGGGATGTTAAACGGGTAAACGGTTCAAAAGTTATGCGCGTTTTAGTACGTACGGATGACGAAACGGAACTGCAGAAAAATGAAATTGCTAGAGGTGGTCGCCGACGGGCTTAGGGGCGTCGCCGACAGGCTCCAGAAAGTGAGTTTTTGGCTGACGGGTTATTTGACTATCTACGTGGGTTTTTGGCTACGGGTAATTGCAAGGGCCGTCGCCGACGACCCTAGGGCCGTCGCCGACGCCCTCCCCAAGTTCAAAAACCTAAAAATTTGTTATTTAAGTTGATTTATGTATCGTAGGCTTCGGTTTGTTATCCGTGGACTATGGCGGACTTTCCAAACATGATTTTGATGGTTCCTTAGATGTTTATGGGCTATAAATCTAAGTCTAAGTCCCATGTAATTAATGTATGATTATGTAAGAAGTATGTGAGAGCTTGTATGTGTATATATGGGTATGTACATCTGTAGATGTGTATATATATGTATGTGTGAAGGTACGTCTGAGTGTATGTATGCACGTGAAGATATGGGAAGGTATGTATGCATGAGGATGTCTACGTATGTAAGCATAAAGGTATGTATGAGTATATAAGGGTTCGGTAAGATCTTGAATGTGTAAATGTGAGTATGCATGTATGTAGAAACGTAGGGACGTATGTACGTATGTAGATGTGTATGAATGAATGTAAGTGTGTATGTACGCATGATTTCGATACGTTGAGGATTAACATTATTAATAGTGTGCCTGGAGAATGAACATTAATGCAGATACTTTATCGAAGACTCACCAGGGAATGGATATGTGGATGTAATGCTTAAAGATAGACATATAATTGGAATGGGAGGTGTACGTGATTGAATCTTGTTTATGTATTGTGCACTAATGTTATGAATGTATGTGGTGAGTGCAGGTTGTACGAATCACGGGCGGTTATTACGAAGAATAGAGATCAAAGACCGAGTCACAAGATAGATTGTACGGGAATAATTGAGTATGTGTTTTAGCAAACAGGACTTACACCTTATTTTTGTAAAAAAAAAAAATACATATTAAAACGAACTTTCAAGTAGTTCAAGATGTTGTAATGAAAGAATTTTTATGGCACGAATTTCCGCTGCAACTTTTTGTTAAATATGTATTAGGGTCTTACAACCGAGGCGATGTAACCTCGAGTTCATTTTATTACAAATAATAAGCCTATGTGAAGGCTCAGCAATTGTTTCCTCGCTCATACATTATTGATTATATATATATGTGAAATTGGGTGATTACATGATGGCTTATGGGGCTATGCACCTCATAGACAATCATGGAATATTGTCTAACCTACCGCATATCTTTGACAGAAAAGAATGCCGCCCAGACGAGACACAGACACCAGTACGTTACCAAGAACAGAAGCTGAGCTTCAAGAACGAATCTCACAGGAAAATGCACAACATGAAGCCCTCCGCTCCGAACACAGCGGTGGCACTACCGGAAATAACCCTCCAACTGGCAGCACCTATAAACAATTCCTGAACTGCAAGCCATTGAATTTTGATGGCACAGGAGGTGCCGTTGTATTTGTTCGTTGGAGAGAGAAGACTGACTCTGTTCTAAGAATGAGTAACTGTTCGCCCCAGCAGAGAGTTACCTTTATCCCAGGGTTATTTTTGGATGGCGCACTCTCCTGGTGGAACCTTCAGGTTCAGACCCGTGGTGCAGATACTGCTTATGTACTGAGCTGGGACGAGCTCAAGGAAATGATGGAGAAGAAATACTGTTCTAGGGCTGAAATCCAGAAGCTTGAGGTGGAGTTCTGGAATTTGAAAATGGACGGACTGAAGATTCCTGAATACGTCCAGCGATTTCACGGCCTGTCTAGAGTCGTGCCCTACTTGGTCAAACCGGAATTCAAAAGGATTGAACGATTCATTTGGGGACTTGCACCTCAAATTAGGAGCTTGGTTACTACCTCAAGGCCTCCAACCATCGCAGAGGCTATCGATTTAAGCGTTACGCTTACTGAAGAAGCTCTACGTACAGGAAAATTTTCGGAATCTGAGGATAACAAGAAAGAGACTCATGTGGAGTCATCAGGCAATAAGAAAAGGAAGTCTTCGAACCTAAAGGTAGGCACGCAAGTCGGCTATGGAAGCTCTAAAGCAAACAAAAGAAAGAAGGTGAAACCGCCGCATGGCAGGAAAACTGATGGAGCCACTAATAAGGCCGGTGGTAAAATTTAATCGGGGACTAAGCCGAGGTGCGGGGAATGCGATTTTCACCATAAAGGTCGATGTCTGAGGCCTAAGTGTGGGAAGTGTGGAAAAGAAGGGTACATCAAGGATGCCTGTTGGGCGAAGGACCCAGATGGAAGAAATAAGAGAATACCAGGTTGCTACATATGTGGTGAAGCAGGGCACTTTAGGAAAGATTGTCCTGGGAAATGCATAAGATTGTCCTGGGAAGAAACAAGCAAAGGAAGGGTTTTCACGATCGAAACTCATGAAGCAGGCCAGGACCCAGATGCGGTTATAGGTATGTTCCCTATTAACCAACCTTATACGTCTACTTTTAATTAATACAGGCATCAACTTTAACCTTGCATGCTTAGAACTTAAGGAACTGCTTGGCCTAGTTTCGAGTAGAATAGACGTCCCGTATCCTTTAAGAATGGGCATATAGAAAGCTAGTTTAAGCAGACGAAGCAAGTAAGGAATTATATTCTAGGAACTCAGAAGGTCGGAACCTTCTGTTACCATTGACTTGAGAAGTCATGATATGATAGTCAGCATGAATTGGATATCCGAGTATAAAGCCTAAAAACATCCCCGTTATGGAAGAAATTCCAGTAGCCGTTTCTAAAGACTTGCCAGGGATGCCTCTACAGCGCCAAGAGGAGTCTAGGATAAATCTCGTGCTAGGAGCGGCACCAGTGCCGAATGACGCCTTACCAACTAGCTTCATCCGCAAAGCATAAGCCTCTGATATAACTGCAAGAGCTGTTAGACAGGGGGAATTAAAGACATGATATACCTTGGTTAAGGACACAAGGAGAAAGTTGATAGACTCCACTTTGCATAAACTTCAGAGAATTGAGAATCATAATCCGTTGCCAAGGACTGATGACATGAACGAGCCAATTGTAAGGTTCCTACTCGAAGATCGACTTGAGGACAGGATGTCCTCAACTGTGAATACAAGAAGGCAATATCCCTAAAACGACCTTTAGGACTCGCTTCGAGCGTTACGAGTTCCTTGGTACCATTTGGCTTAACACATGCACCGACAATATTCATGGACCTCATGAATCGAACGTGTAAGCCATACCGGGATAGATCATGATTACATTTATTGACTACATTCTTATATGGCCAACGACCGAGGGAGGTCGTGAGCAACAGCTGCAATTGACCTTGCAACTCTTAGAGAGAAGAACAGTTATATGCTATGATGACAAAAAAAGGATTTCAAATTCGCGAGGTGAGAACTTTAAGATAGGTGGTGGATAAGAACGAGATTCATGCCAACCCTGCAACCAAGAGCTAAGGAGCTATAGTTGCAATCATGTGACGCTTCTCGACAAAGTCTCGATTGTACGTCGATGCAACGAGACCACAACATTGCATACGCGGCACATTGATTAAGGAATCATAAGAAGAAACCTTGAGCTAGATACAATAATTGCGCGCCGCAAACTTGACGTCACTACCTGAAAGAAAACGCTGCACGATCTTTACTGATCACAAAGATTGCAGCACACCGTTGATCATAAGAACTTGAATATCAACATAGATGGACTAAGCTACTGAACGATGCAGACTGTATGAAAACAATACGTGCTTGTGTGATAAACTTTGATAAAAAGTTGGAACACTCACTTGCCCTTAGTAGAGTTTTCCTACAACAGTATTTATCACACCGCCGTTTAAACCGCTTCGAGTGAAGCTTTAGATGAAACATAATAAGTCGGTCCCCGACGCATGATCAGAAACCGGGAACAAACAGTCTACTGGCCCGAGTGGGTTCAGGAAAACTAGAGGCAAACCGTTTAGATATGTGAACATATCAAGGCAGCCCGCAGGATACAGAAAGATTGCTCCGATGAGCGGCAGAAGTCGTAAGAATTTGAGACAAGAAGTATGACTAAAATGAGACCCTCGCCTAAAGAAGGCGTAGTGTGATTTGGAAAACGAAAAGGTTGAATCCCCGATGTAGGGATCAGAACCATTGCGCATAAGAGGAAACTTCCAGAAAAAGATCAGTAGTGATCGTATCACATTCCATGTGTCTAGTCTTTAGAGGAGTCTGACTCAAGGGACAGTCGTTGTTCCCATAATTAAGATTAACATCAATGACAAACGACAAAATTACTATAAAACCTGTTAAGGTTTCGGACCAAGAGTCCACAATACTATAGAAACCTGCTAAGGTTACGGACCAAGAGTCCACAAGACACAGAAAAGACATAATTGATACATGGCATGAGAGCATGCAGACAAATTTCGAATTATAAGTGACCGCGTTTGATTCACAACTCCCCTGCGAGCGATGGCATCGCTTGAATTTCGGGACGAAATTCTTTTAACGGAGGGAGACTGTGACAACCGTCACTTTTCCGTACATTCCGTACACTAAATGAACAGTAATTTGTGCTTTAATGACTGTGCATGATCTAGTTTACCAGACAAATAAATTTCTGAATTCTATGCAAGTGAATTCATGCACGTGTTATACTACAAGAATTACTTTATGATAGCGTTGCGTCAAAAATATTAGTAAACTCACCGGTAAGACACATTGTGTCAACAAAACTGCAGAAAGCAGTTAGACGATAGAATTGGAGCTTAGGTGTAGGTCCAACGACAAGAATACATTAAAACCCAAGAGTACATACAAGGGTTTACATATAGACATTCCGAAAGCTAAAATACGCACTAAAAAGCACCCGAAACGCACTTTAAGTGCAGAATTTTATTAAATTCAGCTATAATCAGCTTTTCAACGAATAAATATTATGCAGAAATCATGATTTATCATCCAGAATACTTCCCTAAGTGTCGGGAATTGAAAGTGTTACAAAAGGGTACATAAAAGACACTACGGTGCAATTTAGCACTTTAACGAACCGGTATTTAACCGAACAACCGGACATTACCCGGAACACAAAATTATTGTTAAAAGCATTGTCTCACTTTTTCTGAGCTAGTTATGGTTCCCGAGCACTATAACACATAATTCAAGTAACATACTAGACACAAGACTTTTGCACTTAACACCCTACTAATCACCTACTTACCACAACAATTTACAATCTACCCCCCTCCACCCTTATGTAATCGGCCCAAAAGGGGCCCCCCCACAAGATTTTCCAATCTTCATAATATGTCCTCCTAATCTTCACTTGGAATTGGTGAAGATTTGTTATGTACTCTTGTAGACACATAACCCATTGGGTATTAGCATTTGATTATAAGTTAAACACTCATCATCTTCATCATTTCTCAAACACCCTCATCTCTCTCTTCCCCCTTGAAGCTTCGGCCGAACATACCCCTCTACACCACCTCCATTTTCGGTTATCATACAAGCAATCCAAGAGCACTATAAGGTGTAAGAAGGTCACTAACGAAGTATGGAACTCTCGGATCTTCAAGGACCTTCTTCGTTTGCTTTTATCCAACCATTTTGTCATCTTCAAGTTCTAGTATTCTTCCCTAGCTTGAAGCTAGTGGTAAGGCTCTCTTGATCTTGTTTACTTCATATTTTGAGTGGTTAAAAGATATAACATGATGATTAACTCAAGAATACAAAAAGACACACACTTGAATCTTGAAACATAAAGCTTGTAACATGATGAAATAGTGTTGAAATGATATTGTTGGTGTATGAATGATATTTGGTAGTTAATTACTAGAAATATTGATGTTGAGCATTACATGAAGCTTGCTAGATTATGATTAAACACATGATCTAGCAAGATAGAGGATGATTATGTGTTAACACAAGAAGATCATCCTCATGTATAAACATGAACTTGATGAACAAAATGATTTTCTTGAAAAAGGAATATACAAAGAAGATAGTAAACTTATAAATCCAAGATTTAAGAATGATTGTTCCAAGAAAAACAAGTGTAAAATATGATTTTTAGAAGATCATGATTCTTACATAAACCAATATTATTTTTGGTGGAAAAACAAGTGTATGAACACTTGTGAAACAAGAGAGTTAATGAAATCAACATTTTTGTAAATTATGTTTACAAGTTGTAAACACCAAATCTTTTCAAGAATGGAATTTTTGATGAAATAAACACACTTTAAAGTGTAACTAAGTCTACTAGAGACATTGCCAAATTACTACAAGTTTTGAGAAAGAACAAGTTCGTGTTGCCATGTAACTTACTTGATTTTAACACTTGTTAGATGAGGAACGAGTTGTTGATTGTTGATGATGTTTTAAAAGAAAATAAACACATGTTTTGAAAACATGGGAAACCTCCATTTTTAGGGGAAACTCTGTCAAATTTCTATAAAATTTTGACACTTAGAAAGATATAAGTTTTGAGAAACTTATTCCCTAAAAATGTATCTAAAAGCATTTACCAAGGTTTCCCAAAATTTTTGTGTTAAGAAATAATGATTTCTTCGAAGATTAAAATGGATATTAAGTATGTATATTTTTTAGAAAAATATATATATTTATTGATCACCAAATTTTGTGCTAAGTGTATGTAGTATGTAATATACGTGATAGTGTATTAGGACTTGAAAATACACTAAATACTCCTAAGGAGTGAATATACAAAAATACACATACAACATACTTAGACAAAATACAAGATACTTATATTTATTGTTGAGAAAATAATATAAGTAAGGCACATAGTTAAAAATATAAATTATTTTTAACACAAGAACACATATACAAAAGATAGTGACTTGAACTTGTGTGATACAAGTCTAGTGACTAACGTTAATAAAACACGTATAGGTCACGACGTTAATTAAGCAAATCCGGTGAAGTTTAGGACGGAGGAACGCAAAGTTGTGAGTTCATGCTCCCCATTTTCTTTAACTGATTTTGGTTTTATAACTCTCGGGGGTGAAATACATGTTACAAATGTTACAAATATTACAATGTTTATAAATGGTATGATAACAAGAAGCACTCTTGGTGAGAACGAGTACCAAGTATGATGCGATTTGAGAATACAAAAAATACAAGAAGCACTCTTGGTGAGAACGGGTACCAAGTATGATGCGTTTTAAGAGATGCCTAGGAAATACTAGATCATGTGAGCACAGACATAATACTAAAAATGCCATAAAGTCTTGGTGAAAACTAGTACCAAGCCATTAAAAACATTCACTAATTAGGGACGAGGGTTAGATCTAACGGGTACGGCCGAACCCCACTCATGGTCACAACTAGTACCTAGTAGTGCTTCGGAGTCCCAGTCGAGGTTAATCGACACAGTCGAGGGTAATCGACACAGTCGAGGGTAATCGACACAGTCAAGGAGTCATAACAAGTACTCCCTATGTCCTCACATGCCTTAAAGGAGCCATTACAAGTGCTCCCTATGCCTTAAAGTCCTTGTAAAACATTCATGTTCATACACGCTTTTCATACCTGTTTACAAAGGAGTCTCTCAAAGATTTACAAGAATTACGATATACAAACAAGACACATGAACTCGCTCAACATTTTATTGATGTTTTCCAAAATTACATGTATTTCAGGTGACAGGCTGGATCTTGGGCGCAAGTGTCGTAACTAGAAGTAGACTTCGAGTTTAGATGTCATCCACTTTTGTTGATTTGTAACCTAGACGAAGGTTGTGTTTTAAAACTTAAATAACCAGTGTTTGTAATACTCAAATTTTATGAATGGATGAACATCGTTTTGATTATGTAGTTGTTTATTACGATTGAATGCAATGATATTAAACCAGTCACACATCATACGCTTCCACAAAAGACAGGGTGTGACACGAATGGCTAACGAGTTCCTAAATCATAAAATGATAGATGTGAATTATCGTGAATATACGACAACGTTCTTCGAATATGCAAGAATGGTACCAACTCTGGCTTCGCCAGAACCCGTACTAATTTCTCGTTATATTTGGGGATTAGTTAGTGAAATCCGAGACCTGGTGAAGGCCGCTAGACCACAGATTATTGAAGAAGCTATTGAACTAGCTAACATCCTGACAGATGGACTAATCCGCACAAGAGAAGAAAACAAGAAGAAGGAATTAGCCCAGAAAATTTCCCAAGAATTCTACAAGAAGAAAGGAACTGAACCGTCATTGGAGCAACCTACCCGCAGAAACTGTAACAAAAAGCATACAGGAAGATGTCGTTTTAGGAAAACACTCTACTGTAACTTCTGCAAGATGACCGGGCATATAGAGGAAGAATGTAGAAGGAAAACTAATATCTGTTACAATTGCGGAAAAACGGGACACATCAAACCATATTGCCCGAAACTGACCAAAGCACTCGACAACAAGGCCAGAACAACAGACGGAGCTAAGAAGAACGCGCGAGCATTCGTACTTACTACGCAAGAAGCAGAAATGATTCCAGACGTAATCGCTAATATGTAATATCTAAGTTAAGTTATTATTTAACCCTAGTACAAATCAAAGTTTATAAAATAAATGCATCCTGTCAAGTACTTCATCTATTCAGAACCATAATAGACTTGTTTGGTCTTCATCTTCATTGAAACCTGTTTTTGGTTACGACACTTTGTGGTGGCGTTTTCTTTAATTTGAAGCTTGAGCTAATCTCATTTTCACACCTGATGTACGGATTTATTTTATTATCTTAAACAGTCATAATACAATTATGTGTTAAGATAAGAGTACACGAATTTGTATTATATTCCGGTGTACCTCTAAAGATTCTTTCATCAATGATCGAAAATTTTATGATATTCATTTAGTCTTTCATCATCAATTGAAAATTCTATGAATATCCAAATTTATTTCATCAAAACGTTCAGTTGATTACAAACACGGTGAATTTGTTCGATCACCGTAATTGTTGAACTATTTCAATCATTACGACACCTTGCGGCGTCGATATAAACTTGTAGCTTGGGCTAATCATAATCCTACGAATCATTCAAAACCACGTATGTCTTTCGTTTAACTCATCATTGAAAATAGCCTTAATGCAATTATGTATTAAGATAATGATACACTAAACTCTATTGTATTTCGGTGTATCCTTGCAATTCAATAAATGTCAACACATTGATTTTTCTCATTTCATGGTTCAATAGTTGACAAATCATTTCCGTGCTTCTATTCCATTTGAGCTTGTTGATTCTAAGTCGTCCCCAGTTAACAATCAAAGTAAGTTTTCTTTTGACATTGAATTCTATTGTTTCTAAAAGTTATTCACAACTTGTAAACATTCCATTTAGATATCTATTGATCATATATCTCTTTTGGCTTTAACCTAGTCACCTTGTAAATTATATTATTTAATCTCATTCATTTGACATCGACTTCTTGAACTAATTTAGTTGAACCATTAAGTCCTATTTATTATACAACTCGTATTCACAAAAATTTGATGTTTTAATCCTGTGTCATTTACCTTAATACTGTCCTTATTGACTAAGACGTGACATAACTCTAAGAAGACATCGTAGCCCAAATCTCGTGGACGAGATTTAAAACAAGGTGGGGAGGATGTAACATTTCATTTTTTATCATATAAGAATTATAGATTGTTTAAATTTATTAACCACTAGTAACTAGTTTTATTTTTAATATAATTATTCGACCCAAATAGTTTTAAAAACTATTTTATATATAGTTGTTTGGAATGTTATACTAATTAATTGGCCTGTATATGGGTGACCTTTCTATTAAAATAAAAGTATATAAAAACTTATAGTATTAGACAGGTAGACTACGGGTAAATTAAATGTTAGAAATATGAAGTACCTAGATGGGCCTAGTGACCGTCTAATAATTAAATTATAAAAATACATTGTATTTGGACTTACTCCGTTTTTAATGAAACTTGGTTCAAAGTGTAGATAAGATTATTCTCATTCTAATGACATGTTCATTGTTTTACAAAACGTCATATTTTAGAAGTTATACGCGGCAAATAAGTGAAGCAGCTGAATTAATTATAATATACAAAATATAATAATAAACATCAAAACTAAAATATGAAATTCTAGATTTGCATGAATATGGATGAGAAGGGTTATGTGGAAGTCCAACAAAAATTGAAAGGAATTAAGAAGTGGACATGTGGGTGTGGATGTTGACGTGTGTCTGCATATAGCCTACCTTTTTCCTTCTACTCTAAGAATTGTGACTAGTATAAATAGAAGTATTTCTCATACTTCTTTTCTCTCGACATCTTTCCCATATCTTTCTTTAAATTCAAATTTTTTCTTTTATATTTACTCTATAATAATAAAGCCTTGCCCCGTTTTAAGTGTTCTAACTCCCGATCACCGCTACCCTTTCCGATTGATCTAGAGCCCCATAACGCATGTCAAGGCTCTGCCCGACTAAGTTCGTTTGGGTTCGGTCTCGTGACATAGGGACATGGTTGAATTAGGTGTACTATACTTAACACGGTGCAAATATATATATATATATATATATATATATATATATTTAAAAATAGCTTAAAAGTTATACCCAAGATTCTACCAGGAGGCTTTCTAGTCGAACCCTAAAGTTACAAAGTGAGTCTATTCTCTTTTCTCACAGTTTTATCACCTTTTTGTGATACAATTATATTTAAAAATGCTTTCCAAAATCCTAAATATTTATCAGTTATACTTACAGTGATTAAATTTTTGTATTCTGCAATAACTGCCGGTATAAGAGGTTTTATACATTACTTGACCCTCGTTACTATTGGCCAAAAAGTTAGCCAATAGTAACATGACCACAATCACAGGGGAAATTGTGCCCCAGTAGCCACAGCCTATAACTAATATTATTTTAACATTAAATTATTAATAAATTTAATGTATGATGGAGATAAATCTAAATGGTGTGTATATAAAATAGAGCTTTATTAATCATTATTACAATATATATTAAAGAAAATATATTTAATAGACCTAAATTACTATTTACATTATAAAATAATGTTTAGTCCATAAAAGTATACCATAATAAAATAGTCAAAAATAATATATTCCACTATACTAAGATTATATTTTTAGTCTTAGTCACGTTAATAATAATATTACAATTATTTAATTCATATATTATATTTGATAAGTTATAGCTATTAGTTTGATAGAAAATTATATATATATTTTTTTTATTTTTTTTGGGCTAAGTGGTTTTGTGTCATAGAAAATATATTTGAAAAAGTAATGTCATGGGACCTTACTAAATTCAGAGTCACTAGTTGGGAGAATGATCAACACTGATATGACCAGAAATATGGCCAGAGTCACTAGTTGAGAGATTGATCAACAGTGACATGACCAAAGGCACTAGTTGAGAGAATGATCAACAGTGATATGACCAAGGTCACTAGTTGAAAGAATGATCAACAGTGATTTGACCACCGTCACGGGAACCGCCTAGTGATCGATACCTTTTAATAATAATAAGATATACTATATATCTATTACTTGATAAATTCACTATTGGACGAAAGTGAGCCAATAAGTGATATGACCACTGTCACATCGGAACTGCCACCAGGTGACAAATACTGATTGAGTTGGGTAAATATAAATAAATATAAAAACTTTGATGCTGTAAAGTATAACAATATATTTTATAAAAATGGAATGAACTCGCCAGTATTTATTACTGATAAAATATTTTCAAAACGTGTTTCAGGTAATTTGTTATAAAGATAATAGAAGCCAGTTATGGAGCACTGAAGGCTTATATAAAATGGCTATAATTACCTGAATAAAAGAAGAAATTTATGTTTTATTTATTTGGGTTTATTCCTATAAAAACATTTGAATGAAATACGGGTTTTAGCCCATTTGTTTTATATTAAAAGTTCAGTGTTTTAAAACTCTGAAATTATTTCCTAACTACGATCCTGATGAAAAAAAATTCCGCTGCGTAATTAATAAACACCGATACCATCTCGCTAGTTCACGGCTCCCGCTCCCAGGGTGGGGTCGGGGTCTGTGACAATATCAAACTTTTGGTGTACATATAAAACTTTTGCTGTAAACGGTGTAACATATTCGAACAGTACCCGGGTATTTCCACTTATTTAACACTATAATATTTTAACGTTATAGTATTCGAACCGTATATACGCTTTTCAAAATTTTAACATTATACGCTTTTCGACGACGTCGACTAAATAATAAAAAAACATTATATATTTTTAACTCGTTATATATTTTAAGCGAGTTAACGTTGTAACCGGGTGAGAATTTATACCACAAATATGCCGAATGACGAAACAAAATTCTGAAAGGTTATATACGCTGCGTATAGCTCTATACATAGTGTATATAAATCTTGTAAAAATCTGATGCTTCAAACCCACCAAAATGACCCCAAAAGTTCAGAAGGTTTATATACGCTGCGTGCAGCGTATATAAACTCTTATTTTCTGTGCAATGATTGCTGATCAGACACTGAAATCCATGCTTTACCTACGCTGCGTATAGGTCTATACACAGGGTATAGATAGACCTATACGCAGCGTAGATAAACCCTGATTTAATTAGGGTTTGGTGTGCCAATTGGCACAATGTGCCAATTGCCAATTGGCACACCCTTTTAATAATGTAATTATATCTTCAAAGCCCAATGGTCACTAATTCATGAATCTGCTACACTTTTAGTCTTTGGCGGCCCATGAGGCTTGGACTTTAATTCTTCAATAGATTTTTTTTGAACGGTGTAGATCGATTGGAAACCCACTACCGACTGCGTTTCAACCTTTTTTTATCGGAAGCACAGCCACTTGGGTTCGAATGAGGGAGAGTGCAGTACAGAGCCCTTCCTCGCACCTCGTGGAAACTTAATCCTGACTGTCAGGCTCGAACCCGTGACCCCGATCAGGAACCCCACCATGGTGGGTAAACCTTACCACCTCACTTGCATTGAGTGGGGATTAAACCTAAGCCTCTTTCAAGAACTCAAGCACTTTCAACCACTGGAGTAAAGGTCATTAGCAATTCTTGAATAGATGCTCTAGATTTTTTTCCAACATGCTCCTGCCAATTACTTTCGTCCAAAGCTGATATAAGGAATAATATTCCTATTTCTCCAAGTCAAAATATCACGTGCAAGTGCATATGATCCATTAATATATTATCATACTTCACATGCCTCAATAATCATGAAGTTCACGTAAGATGTTTGGCGGCCCAATATTAATTATGTGACTTGAACAATAATAAATAAAAGCAGCTTTCTTTTTCTTTTCTATGTAATATATGGTTGTCTCTAAAATAAATCATAGAGATAAGTGGGCTTGACCCACTCACGAAAAATAGCGGCAAATTTTCTTTAGTCGTTGGCGCCCCACTCTGCTCAACTGGCTGATCATTTCCATATTACTCGATTTTGCTCTATTTGCACCAGGAACTGGCCCAACACAAAATAATATAATATAACACTAAAAACTAAATAAAAACAAATAAAAACTATACAATAATTATACATTTTACACCGGACAAATATGTATATTTTACTACACATCAAATATCTCCACACTTAACCTTTTTCGTCCCTGAAAAAGACTTATGCTAACGGAATCAGAATCAGAAATATTCGGGTCAAAAGTCTAGATTACTTTTTAAAATTAAAACTCATTTTAACTGCGATTGCAAGTTTATGTGTCTACTTAAACCTAAACTCGGTTCCAAGCCTTTATCATGCAATTTAAGTTTAAGTTCGGTTAATCTACCTTGGGTCTCACACTAAAAGCCGCAGATTCACCTAATCCCGCCTCAAGCTTATAGAACAAAAGGAATAGTCACTGGACTAGTTCTTAACCGTTTTATACCAAAATCAAAAGAAATTAACATCAACTTTTTTTTCTTTTTTTTCCTTTTTCTTTTTCTTTTTCTTTTGAGCACTAGACTATGCATACCTAACCCAGAGGCTGTCTCAACCAGAGTCACCATCACCGAGAGCGACAACGTAGGCGTCGGTATTTTTGCATTTTTCTTTTTAACAATCCTAGAGACATTCTAAGTCAGAGTCACCATCCCCAACAAAGATTACATAGGCCTTGTCAATTTTTTTCGGTCTAGCTCTTTTATTGCATATATTTTTCTTTGATAAAAAATTCTAATAGTTTTAGCTTATAACGGCATTCCTTATACTATTTTTTTCGGTTTCGGCTTCCCTACTTTTCCTAGATGAGAACCCACTAGCAAACTAACAATTAAGTATATTTATATCAAAGGAACCTAGAAACCGGATCGGGCCTACTCAGATACCCCAAATTAGACACAAGCTTAACTTTTTATTCTTATATTATTATTATTTGAAACCCGAACAAACCTGATTTTTCTATCATTTTCCGTTTTTATTTTGCAAACATCTAAAACAAGAGACAGTTTCAATTTAAATTTTTTTTTTTTTAGTTTTCATTTTTTTAATGAGTAAACTGCCATTTTGGCCCCTGTGGTTTGGTCATTTTTGCCATTTTAGTCCAAATCTCAAACTTTTTAAATCTGGTTCCTGTGATTTCACTTTTGTTGCCATTTTAGTCCAAAATTCAAAAACCCCCTATTTTGACTGTTGAAACCTGATTGTTTTGTCTTTTTGTGCAGGGGCATTTTGATCATTTTGATTTACTCTTCTAATAAATTAAAACAAAATTAATTATATATTATATAATATATATATAACTCTCTCTCTACACAGATTAACCGCCATCCACACTCCTCTCTTCCCCTCTAGTTCCGGCCGCCGGATTTCCTCTTCGTGCCATTCTACACACGCATCTATATTCAGAGGCAATGAGCATGATGCCGATGATGAAGACGGTGAAACACAGAGGATCCGCAGCCGGTGAAAGGTAGGCGGTGGCGGTGTGTCGGTCATCTGCAGACCATCATCTAAAACACCCCCTCTTTCTTTCTCTAAAACCTAAAACCCAAGCTTTTACCCTCTGTTTCTCTCTCTAAACTCGTTCTAGGGATTGTGAAAGGTAGGCGGTGATGAGGATGATGCCGGTGATGAGGATGATGCCAATGATGATGACGGAGAACGAGCCACGTTTTGATGAAACGGGGGTCTGCAGATGTTGATTGTTGACCAGGTTAGGGTTTGGGTTTGTTTGAAGAAGATGATGGTCTGCAGATGTTGTTTGTTGTCCAGGTCCAATACTCGTTCAGAGTTTGCGATTGCGGAATTGATTAGGTTCAATAAGGATGTGTTCGTAGGTCAGGTTTTGATGAAACGGGGGTCTGCAGATTGAAATTGGGTTCAGGTTAGGGTTTGGGTTTTGATGAAACGGGGGTCTGCAGATTGAAATAGGGTTTGTTTGATGAAACGGGGGTATGCAGATGAAACGTTGGGGAAGATGAAACGGGGGTCTGCAGATGTTGATTGTTGTCCAGGTTAGGGTTTGGGTTTGTTTGAAGAAGATGATGGTTTGTTTGCAGATGTTGATTGTTGTCCTCTTGCTTTAATATGTTATAATAAAATTAAAATGACCAAAATACCCCTACACAAAAAGACAAAACAATCAGGTTTCAACAGTCAAAATATGAGGTTTTTGGATTTTGGACTAAAATGGCAACAAAAGTGAAACCACAGGGACCCAAATTTAAAAAGTTTGAGATTTGGACTAAAATGACAAAAATGCCCAAACCACATTAACCAAAATGGCAGTTTACTCTTTTTTTAATTTTTTAATTTTTTTTGAGTAAATTGCCATTTTAGTCTCTGAGTTTTTGTCCAAATTGTCATTTTAGTCCAAATAGTTTGTTTTCTCCTCTGGGTCCCTGCCTTTTCCATTTTCTTGCCATTTTGATCACATTGACTAACTTAGTCTAAAAACCAGGTTATAATCAGAGGTATTTTTGGCATTAAATTATTTTGTGGTTTATAAATTATGTTGTAAACTACCCCTGGTTATCACTACACAACAGTTATGACAAAAAAATACACCTGGTTATAACCAGATTTTTAGACTGAGTTAAGCAATGTGATCAAAATGGCAAGAAAATAGAAAAGTCAGGGACCCAAAGGAGAAAAAAAAACTATTTGGACTAAAATGACAATTTTGACCAAAACTCAGGGACTAAAATGGCAATTTATTCTTTTTTTTAGTTTTTTTTTTTTGACTCAAATCTACCTAAAAAGACGTAGTGTCCTATCCCCACACTTAAACTCTACATTGTCCTCAATGTAGGATGGCAAACCACTAAAAAAATAAGAAATAAAATCCTAATATAATTTACAAAAATATAAGACGAATCGGAAAGGACTTAGCTAGTTAGGATAAAAATCAGTGCCAGTTGCGCTTGTCTTCATTCTGAACCCATACACGACCGTATAGCATTTCCTCCGCGATTGTCCAAACTGATATGTCGGGGCTGCCTTCTACAATATGAAGCTCGAAATATCTGCCCGAATGGAGATTGAGTACGGGCGGTATCCTCCAAACCTGCACAAACAAAACAAAGCAAACCCAAGCATAATATCGACTCTAAATGAAAACCGACTCAAGACTGATTCAAACAGACTAACTAAGACTCAAAATAAAATAAAATAAAATAAATACGAAACAGTACAAAAAATGTACAATCCTACAACATGTTATCAAAACTCACGGGGGGATCATAAAGATCAAACTCACCCCTGAACCTCTCACTAGGGCCTCTAAAACAATCACTTATACCAAAACCCTTCTTTCTCCAAAAGTCTCCATCAAACAAACTCTACTTATGCTCGATCATGGGGAATTTATACCTCTAGTTACACACTAAAATACCATCCCCACACTTAGTTTCCTTTACTTCTCCCGAGCTAAACTCTCCCCGTTCATGTTCCTCTACCGAACTCCAAGACCTATCCTTGAACTCATTCTCACCCCCTACTACTTCCACCTCTTCCTTGAACCTAACATGCTTCTCCTTCTTCCTATCACTTTCCATTATAACATCTCCAATTCCCTTTAACTCTTGCCTAATTACCGAGGGCGTCCCTACCTTCTCGGAATTCTTTCCAGTAACATAGAATGTAACCGTGTCATCCGTGACACCAAGAGTTATCTTACCGCCATGAACATCTATTATAGCTTTCGCGGTAGAAAGGAATGAACGACATAAAATGAGTGAAAGACAAGAGTGTCCACTAGGATCCTCGCCCATGTCTAGAACAACAAAATCAGTAGGAAACACAAACTTACCTACTTTCACTATGTTAAAGCACCGGATCGATGACGAACATCAAACATTGCACTTGATTCAAGACATGAAGAACAAAATATGAACAAGATAGAAATATGTAGAAGATGAACCCTTTATTATTCAATCAGTCATCACAGATTACACAAACCAAAGGAGTATACATCATCTACAAGCTGGTTTAGATCACAAAGATCTAAACCCTAGCTTTCTCTCACTAACACATAGTCTCTCTCTCTAGGATGTGCACACCAGGAGGAACAAGAAGTTAGGAGAGGTGCACAAAGCTTCTTGCTGGATGTTGCCCTAATCCTATACAACACATATATATAGACTAGGGACTAAAACCCGGACAAAATAATCTACACAAAAACCAAACCCCTGACAAAAGTCTAGACATAAACTTGGACAAATTGTCCAAGGATAAACCTTGGACTAAGTTTCAAGACATGTACAATAAAGACCCTAACAATTGGAAAGCATGCACTTATCACCCAAAGTGCATTAACAAACTCCCCCTTGATCAGTGCATGGTCTTCATGTGGTCTTGAATTCTTCATTATTGTTGACTTTAACTTGGACTTCTGCTTTGGTTGACCAGAACTGATAAGCGACAGTTACCCTGCAGGAACTGCACTTACAGTCTCCCCCTTAACTGTCGCAATCAGTTCTGTCTAACACTGATATCTTAGTCACCGGATACTACACTTACAGACTCCCCCTTGACTGATGATATCATGGCTGCTTTCAACTTTGGCTGAGACTTGATCTTTCTGGCAGAGCACAACGATCTTCAACCCTTCTAATAAAAGACTTGCTGACGATCACTTAAGGCCGCTTTGAGAAACCCGAAGAATCCAACATCAAACACTGTAGATCCTCCCCCTCAAACTACTCCCGAATCAAGTTAACGTGAACCGACCTACAACCACATGTAGGAATATCGCTCGATACATTAATCTTCAAACCTAACCGGTAGCAGAAAGAAACGTCGGATTTCTAATGCCCAACATCAAACACTTCGAATTCCGCAAAGACATGAAGTTTGGTTCGATAAGTTAATAACAAACTGAACTTTGTAAAAGTACATCCACCATATTAATCAAAAGTCTTCAACCCTTCATGTATGATCTCATCTCGTCATGTATCCTCATGATCAATCTCCTATCTTCACAAATCCGCTGAATCCCCGATGGCTTTCATCTCCGACCTTCCCCTCAAATCATGAAGCCCCACTTTATTTCGAGACCAGAACTAATCTTCTCTACTCTAAACATCAACTTAATAAGGCTCAATCTTCAACTAGTCGTCAATCGAGAATTCAGCTTCATCACGTCAACACTTGATTAATAACATAACCACACGTGACAAAACTCCATCACACACGAGCTATTTCACGCACAAGCTTTATATTTACGAAGAAAATAGGGAATTTTTACTCCCCTTTTTCTTTGTAAACAATACAAAAATCCAAACAAGTCTTACTCTCTTCACCTCCTCATTTGATCCGGACAACATAAGTACCATAAAACTTTTCGATAATCCGAAACCGACTTCAAGTTTCCAAACTACACATAATTCTGACTCTTAGTTAGTTATCCGGTACCCCAGGTAACCCGGAATAACTAGAAAAACTCGGAACATGCACAACTCGAAACTTCCGAACTATACAAGCTTCTAAACTTAGTTTAAAATCTGGTACCCCAGGTAACCCGGAATTCTAGAAAATTCAGAACTCGTAAAACCCGAAAGCTCTTGAAACCTCGAATCAGATCATCGGAACAATACTTAGAGTACAAAGAAATTCGGAACAAACAAAATTGGTTTTGAAAGTTGGTTTTGAATAACTCGGAACCGAATTTTACCAAAACTCGGATCTGAATTTGGCCAAAAACTCGGACCTGAATAGTTACTAAAACCCGGACCTGAATTTGGACCAAAAACTCGGACCTGAATGGATTTACAGAACTCGGAACTGAACTTGACCAAAACTCGGATACGGTTAAAGAAACTCAGAATTGAACCGAAACTCGGAACTGATTAAAATTCATAACATTCAAGACTCGGACCTGTTTGCATGCAGAGAAAACTCGGAACAAGTAAAGTTACTCGGACTAATACCAAGCAAATTGGACCCTTTACATGCAGAGAAAACTCGGAACATGTGTAAAATCGAAGATTACAAACTCGGAATATATCCACTATCATTAAAAACTCGGAACAAATCCAAGCAAAACCCGGAACTGCTAAACTGATTACTAAAATCCGGACCTACTAAAACTCGGAACTGAAAGTTGGTTTTGAAAACTCGGAGATAGACTAAGAAGAAACTCGGACCAAAATACCTTATACTCGGACCAAGAAAGAGTTTTAAACTTGGACAACTATCAAACAGGAAAGAGTTTTAAACTTGGACCAAGAAAGAGTTTTAAACTTGGACAACTAAGAAAGAGTTTTAAACTTGGACCAAGAAAGAGTTTTAAACTTGGACAACTATCAAACAGGAAACTCGGACCAAGATTTTATGGAGAAACTCTGACTTTTTATACTAGAAAAGGAAAAACTTGGACAAGTGTAAAACTCGGACAAGCTTGAGTAACCAGCTTCCGGATTATCTCCCCAGTGTGACTTCACACTGGTTCACCAATACCCCGGAAACCCAAACACGAAAAACTAAACTCGGACAATCCTTTTTAGATCAAAACCCTAGATCTCCAAAAACCCAGCAGTTCTCTCCAACACAGCTCGAATTTCTTCATATCTGGACCAAAATCTTCACGTCTTCAAGATGTTTGGCGGAAACAAACATCAAATCAAGAGCAATGGTGATTCGGAAGGCGGTTAGACCATTCCGAATTGGTAACCAAGCTCTGATACCACTTGTAAGGCCTCCTAATCCAAGATCTCACTCAGCTAATGCAACCAACAGGTGTGCGGAATCCACCTGATGATCAACCACTGTAGATGAAACACTAGAATGCAAAGATTTGTGTGAGAAATCAAGAATACATAGAGTATTCTTGATGAGGAAGATGAATGACGTCACACACACACAGTAGCTGCCAGACAAACACACACACAATGATTAGGGTTAGAAAGGTGCACAGAATATCACACAGAATCACTGACGAGCATCAAACATTGTTAAAGCACTGGATCGATGACGAACATCAAACATTGCACTTGATTCAAGACATGAAGAACAAAATATGAACAAGATAGAAATATGTAGAAGATGAACCCTTTATTATTCAATCAGTCATCACAGATTACATAAACCAAAGGAGTATACATCATCTACAAGCTGGTTTAGATCACAAAGATCTAAACCCTAGCTTTCTCTCACTAACACATAGTCTCTCTCTCTAGGATGTGCACACCAGGAGGAACAAGAAGTTAGGAGAGGTGCACAAAGCTTCTTGCTGGATGTTGCCCTAATCCTATACAACACATATATATAGACTAGGGACTAAAACCCGGACAAAATAATCTACACAAAAACTAAACCCCTGACAAAAGTCTAGACATAAACTTGGACAAATTGTCCAAGGATAAACCTTGGACTAAGTTTTAAGACATGTACAAAAAAGACCCTAACAATTGGAAAGCATGCACTTATCACCCAAAGTGCATTAACAAACTCCCCCTTGATCAGTGCATGGTCTTCATGTGGTCTTGAATTCTTCATTATTGTTAACTTTAACTTGGACTTCTGCTTTGGTTGACCAGAACTGATAAGCGACAGTTACCCTGCAGGAACTGCACTTACACACTAGCACGTTTTCAACTATATCTCTAGGAAATTTCACTAAACGATCGGCGAGTTGAACATTCATGTAGGTCGAGGTAGGCTCTCCTAGCTTCAGCTTCTTAAACACAGAATATGGCATTGTATTTATACTAGCTCCTAGGTCGGCCAAAGCATTCCTAAACTCATAACCCTCTATCTCACAAGGAATGGTGAAACTTCCTGGATCTAGCATCTTTGTGGGAAGTTTGTTTGAGATCACCGCAGAACATTCCTCACTCAATGTAATAATCGAAAGATCCTCAATTTTCTTCTTATTGAGCAAGAGTCCCTTGAGAAACTTGGCAAATTTAGGCATTTTAGCCAAAGCCTCAAGGAAGGGAATGTCTACGTGGAGCTTTTTGATCATCTCCAAAAACCCATTATACTGAGCAATTTACTTTTTGTTCAAAAGTCTCGTAGGGTATGGAGGAACGAGCTCATACACTTCAACCAGTTCTTCTACATTCTCATCTTCCGTTTCAACCACCTTCTCAACTACCTTTTCCTGTTCTACCTCTTACTCAACAACCCTCTCAGGTTCTATCACCTTTTCTATCTCAAACCCCTCATCAACAAGTCCAGTGCTCCTACCACTACGTGTGAACACGGCATGTAACTGGGCATTAGGTAAGCTGTGTGGTGCTAGGGAATGAACCTGCGGGCCTCTCAGTCATCCTATTAGCTATCTCTCCTACGATTCCTAAACATCAACTCAAACTACTGGTTTTTCTTCCGCTGCTCCTGATGTCTAGCCTCACCCTGCATCACTATCGACTCTAGGAGTTTGTTAGTCCTACTCTGACTCTCCTCATTCCTCTTCAAAAACTCACTCAACTCCGATTTAGACTCTCCACTGTTCTGTCCATCAGCAGAGGTCTGAAACAAACTCTGGCTGGATGGAATCAACGGGGATTCCCACCTCTCCAGTTCGAGGTGACTGCCATCCAGAGTTGTAACCCTGGCCTCGTCCCTGGTTCTGAACAAAACTCAACTCCTCCTCAGATCTTACCGGGCAATCTATCATCTCATGCCCACCTCTACACACCTCACACTTAGAGCTAATCTTAACCTGAATGTCCTTGACCATCTTTGTCAAGGATTCGACCTGGGCGGCTAAGGCTACACTAGAATCTACCGTATGAATACCTTTAGGGGCAGTAGTAACGCCCCCAAAACCAGGCTCAGTGTAAGTACTGGTGGCTAGGTCCTCCATCATCTCAAGGCACTCAGCAGCGGTTTTGGTCTTCATCATGTTTCCTCCTGCTGTGGAGTCAAACAGTCTTTTAGTCGCTTCAGAAACTCCGTTATAGAATTTCTCCACGACTCTCCACTCCTCAAGGCCATGGTGTGGGCACTTGTTTAGCAGCGCCTTAAACCTATCCCATGTCTCGTAGAAAGACTCCCCCGGTTGCTTAGTGAATGCGTAGATAAGATTTCTAAGACGAGCAGTTTTCGCAGGTGGGAAGTATTTCTGACGGAATTTGGACTGAAGATCATTCCAAGTGGTAATGGCCCCCTGTGGGAGGGAGTCCAACCAGATAGCAGCCTGATCAGTGAGTGAGAATGGAAACAAACGAAGATGAATGGCCTCCTCAGTGACGCCCGTAAGGCAGAAAGTACTACAAACCCTACCGAATCGAGTAAGATGAGCATGTGGGTCCTCGTCTCGTAAACCATGGAACTGGACCGAATGGGTAATGGTGTTGATCAATGTGGGTGGGATGGTCCAGTTGTTTGCCTCTACAGCGGGAAGGGTGATACTCGAGCAAACGGTGGTGGGAGCAACACTAATGTGATCAGCAACAGTCCTACGATCAGCCATAACTACTTCGGGTTCTAAATTGAATTCTACTTTTGGAACCTTAAACTTAAGCTGACGTAGGCGACGGTGGAATTCGGATTCGGGCTCAGAGAATGGTGAAGTATCATGTGGGCCCGAGGAACGTGTGTGCATACACTGAAAAGCAAGTATAAAATGGCACGAATCACAAACAAGCTAAACAACTAGGCACACAGAACTAGCAAGTATCCTAAAAAAAGCGAACAACTATTTTTTTTTTAATTTTCGGTTTTTATTATTTTTTTATTTTTATTGATTTTTTTTAACTAAGAAGTAAAAAAACAACTAATCTAAGAAAGCAGTAAAATGGCTAAATCCCTGACTCGGGTCGTCCACAAAAGCGCACTGTGTCCCCGACAACGGCGCCAAAAACTTGAAGTGTGAAATATGTGTTAATTAAATTCAACAAGTTTTAAAAATTGGAAAAACCTGTAAACCACACACTACTGGCAAGTGTACCGGTCGTAAGTAGTAAAACAAGTAAGTCCGAGTATCGAACTGTGGACACAATCTAGCGACTCTTGATACTAAACCTCTATCGACCCCTAACCTAATAATTTAGTTTTGTTTTGAGAGAAAATATTTTTAAATAAAAACAATTTAAATAAATAGACGACCAAACAGCAGCAAGTGCAGACAACTAGAGACTGGACTGAAACTCATGTATGAGAAAAATAGGTTACCTAGGCAAGAATCCCTAGACTCTTGAATAAAATCCTAACCTTGGTTCTGAATGAAGACTCTGCCTAACCCGATAAACCCCTGGAAGGTAAACCGAACTTGACAGTATGACAAGTGATGAAGTGCTAAAATGGACTGACTCGAGTTATCGACCACCAAGTCCCACAACTATCAGGTATAAAGCAATTTATTTACTAAAACCCTCAAATTATGAAGCAAAAATAACTAAGAACACCGAGACCCTGGGAAACTCTAGACGCAAATAAACAGATGAACCCGAGTTATCGGCTACCCAAACTGCCAAACAACGCCCAGCTAATAACCTAGCAATTCTAGATTAGATTTCTCACCTCTAGAAGAGATTGCACGTTTTAATTAATTGGTTTTAATAATTATTAAACTTGAATTAGATTTCTCACTTTCAAGGTCTAGACTGAAAGATTACATCCTAGACTAACTCCCGGCTCTAAAGTATATTTCTAAGTATCTAGAGAAATGGAACCAACAAATATATTATTAAACCAATCAACACCAACACACAAATAATTAGAATCGGGTTCAAAAATTATAACTTATAAATCATCACATTCATTTAAAACCAAAAATTAGTCAATTAAACAAATTGTCTAGTTCATCAACCTAAACAACCATAATAAATTTAGCTACTCATAGTAAAAAGTGAAACAAAAATAAATTTAAAGTCTACTAATTCAGAAAAATGGTTCATTGTATCGCGCTCGAATAAACTGATAAACAATAAAACAAGTATAACCCGAATAAAAGCTGTGAACTTTAATCTATTTTTCTTGAAGTCTTCACTCTTTTTTTTCTTTCTTTCTTGCGTCCAAAAGCCTCTGCGTCTATTCTTGATGTGTGCCGTCTGATGATCTAAAAAAATTCCTTCTTTTCTTTTTTGCGTGACTTCTTTTCTTCACCTCCCTCAATGTGGTCGAATATTTTTTTTGAAAAGTGAACTTCATTAACCGCAAAAACTACCTCAAACCGAGGCAGCCAAAGACAACACTACAAAATTACAAATTTACACCAATCACCCCAAGACTATCTACATTTTTATTCCTAGTCTTATACCACAAGAAACCTAACTTCTTAACTTCACCAATAATGAACTCAAGTTTAGCCTCTTTATTCTTGAACCTCGCTTCGTTTCTCGATCTCCAAATAGACCAACATCCAATTCTAATGAGACCCTTTAAAACCTCTTTTTTCTTCCCGTCCAAACCCGCATGATTGTGGACCTCAATTAGATCCCTAAAGGAGAACACTACTAAAGGCCGGCACTTACACCAATTGCCAATCCACGACCAAAGCATTGAAGCAAATAAACAGGACGTGAACAGGTGCTCGACGTTCTCATCTCCATCACCACATAACCTGCAAATCGGACTCCCAACATCGATGTTGCGTTTGATTAAAGCATCAACCATGGCAATCCTATTCATATCCGCTCTCCAAATGAAAAAATTGCATTTTTTGGGAATCCACTTGCAACGTTCCGGAACGTAATTATCCGTAGTGATCCTGCTTTTATCGAGTAGACTCCTCACCGACTAAACTGAAAAAACTTCCTGTTCCCCGTCTTCAGAACCGAGCCAGACCCATTTATCGCTATTTTGATTTAAACTCACCTGTAACAACATCGTACACAACTCAACAAGTTCATTGACTTCAGTTTCAGACCTAACCGGGCGCTTCCAGCTCCAATTAAAATGGTTACCTACATCCCAATTACCGACACGGCTGATGACCTTGCAGTCTTTGACATCCTCGAGCCTGAAGAGGTTAGGAAAAAGCTCCTTCAGCGGCCTATTCCCGATCCAATTGTCCAGCCAAAAGGTTGTGATACATCTGTTACCCACTGATGCTTTGAACCTCAATTTTAATGCGGAGCCGTTGATGATCGGTTTATTGATAACCTGCACTATATTAAACCAAACCCCACCAAGAGACCTTTTGAACGGAATAGACTCACCATTGATTCTATTTCTATGTAATGCCTCGATAGTTCTACACCACAGCTTGTTCCTGTTAGATAAAAACCTCCAACCCCACTTGGAAAGAAGGGCTATATTGACGTTAATAAGCTTGCTCAGCCCTATACCACCGTTAATCACAGGAAGCGTAACTCTTTCCCAAGCCACCCAGTTTAACTTTTTTAAGGATCCGTCTCCACTCCAAAGAAAGTTCCTCATTTTGGCTTCTAAATCCTTGATCACTTTAACAGGCGCTTTATACAAGGAGAAGTAATAATTAGGCAAGCATTCTAAAACCGACTTAATGAGGGTAATTCTCCCTCCAAACGACAAAAGACTCGCCTTCCACTTAGCTAATCTCGAATCGAACACATCATACACAGGTTTCCAGTTTGCAATCCTGTTCATATTGGCTCCAACCGCGAGACCAAGGTATTTGAAAGGAAAAGATCCAGCTTGACAACCCACAATACCGGCCATGTTCGAAACCGCAACCGAATTAACACCAATAGCATACAAATTTGATTTGTTAATGTTAATCTTAAGGCCCGAACATATATAAAAAACCCGAAGGATGCGAACCACATTAATAATATTCTCAGACGACCATTCCCTGAGGATAATGGCATCATCTGCATACAACAAGTGGGAAACACACGGGCCATTTGGGACTTGAAAACCCGAAAAAATATTTAAGATACCAGCCTTATCAATCAAACAGGAAAGAACCTCCATAACCATAAGAAAGAGAAAGGGAGAAATAGGATCTCCCTGTCGAAGACCTTTATGGCATTGAAATTCGAAAGTAGGCGATCCGTTGACAAGAACCGACGACCACGCTGACTCCAGAATTCCTTTTATCCAAGAGCACCACCTACCCAGGAATCCCATTTGACCCATCGTATCAATTAAAAAATTCCAATTTACGTTATCATAAGCTTTCTCAAAATTGATCTTCAAAAAGAAAGCTTTCTTTTTATTCTTTTTGCCCCAGTTAGTAATCTCGTTGATTAAAAGAGGACCATCAAGAATATAATTACCTTTAATAAATGCCGATTGAGATTCCGATATAACAAACCCGATCACCTTTCTGAGCCGGTTAGCTAAGACTTTGGAAACAACCTTGCTGATGACGCCAATAAGATTTATAGGACGGTAGTTGTTCAGGTACGAAGCATCCTTGGTTTTAGGGACAAGAGTTATGAAAGAGCTGCCATATCCAATGTTGATCGAGCCGTTCACATAAAATTCATCCATAATATCTTTAAAATCCTTTTCGAACAGATCCCAAAAACTCTTCACAAATTTCATGTTGAAGCCATCCGGCCCAGGCGCTTTATCGTCTCCACACTCATTGACCGCATCTTTAATTTCAGACAAAGAAAATGAAGCAGTGAGCAAGTTCTTCTCCTCCTGGTTCAGCTTCTTCAAGTTGCCACACACCAGATTAGGCCTGAGACGGAATTCTTCTTTAAAGCGGTCTCTAAAGAACTTCATAACTTCACTTTTAATCCTATTCGGTTTTGTAACCCAGCTGCCATTAAGGTTCAGATCCGGAATCTGATTGGAGGCCCGTCTCAAATTAACATGAGAGTGGAAAAATTTGGTGTTTTCATCCCCGTCAAGCGCCCACCTCGTTCTCGATTTTTGTTTCATGTCTTCACACTTACTAGATTCGAACTCCAAGAACACTTTTTTGTTTTCCACATACTCCCATTCCTCAACTTCACTTAGATCACGCTCCTCCATAATTTTTTCAAGAACCTCTAACTCTTCTTCCGCCTTGAAGACCGATTCACCTTCTTTTTTCGAGCTTTCTAACCTCCAATCCTTGAGAGCACTCCTAACCGCATTGAATTTTTTCATCAACTTCAAATCGGCACTACCACCTTCCTCCTGAACAGCCGCGGCCTTCTCAACCGTCTCCTTAAAACCACTTTTCCCCATCCATGAATTATAAATTCTAAACGGCTTGGCTCCATAATTCTTTTTATTGATCGTGAGCAACAACGGCCAGTGGTCAGAATGAGAGAACGGCAAACCCCTCAAGCACGCTTCCGGCCACTGATTAAAGAAGTTAGGACAAACCAGAAACCTATCAATCTTGCTAAGTTTCCTGCCATTATCCCTAACACGCGTGAACTTCCTTCCTTTTAGCTCGTATTCCTACAGATCACCATCGTAAATAAACTCATTAAAATTTCTGGCACAAACCGATTTAAAGCTTGAGTTTTTGCGTTCATCCTGACACCGCACAGCATTAAAGTCACCAGCAATAACCCACATCCCTTCAACTCCGATCATAGCCTCTCTAATCTTATTCCATAGAGCCAACTTGTCCGCGGTTCTTTGAGGAGCATAAACGTTAACTATGTTGAGTTTCTCCTAAGACCCTTTAATTTTTCCACTCACCAAAAGGAAGTTTCTTTCCTTCACAGAGCTACTGACTTCAAAAAGCCCTTTGTCCCATAAACATAAAAGACCCCCTGAGAGACCCGACGCCTCTACACTTTCCACACCAAAATCGATATTTCCCCAAATTTTAGCCAAATTAATTCTTAACAGATCCGTAGACTTCGTTTCTTGAATCATTAAAAAATCAACCTTATTTTTCAGCTTCAAATCCTTAATCCACATTTCTTTGACAGACCCCCCAATCCCCCTAGCATTTAAAGAGAGAAAATTCATTTACGAACCACATTGATACCTTCATAAGCCAAAGCCTTGTTCACCAGTACGCTATGATCAATAAGATTCACCCCCACCATGTTCCCGATACGAATCGTCTCCTCAAATTCGTCTGGAATAACCTCTTCGTTCTGCTTTCTGACCTGATTGTCATCCACCAGAGTCTCCCCCGGCGAGTCACTACCTTCGTCTTCGTTAGAAAGGGCTCCCACATTTAGGTCAAAGTTAGAATGCAATTCCTGCAGCCTGTCGACCAGAATATTCGCTTGGTCATTGTCAACCCCACTGATGGGCTGGGCCGGGAGAATAAAAGGTTCAAAAGGGCTTTCCAAATCTACTCTTGATCTCTTACAGGGCCTTTTATTGCTAATTGGGCTAGAAGGTGTAGGAACTTGTTTATGTTTATCTTTAAATAAATTAAATGGCTTTTTCTTTTGCACGTGTGACTGATCCTTGGGCCCCTCATTAGCACCGAAAACTCCTTGGGAACATAACATTCCTTTAACATTACCAGCCCCCTCAACATTAACAGCGGAATTAAAGCCTTCTCTCACCTCATCACGCGTGCATGGCTTCTCACCTTCTAAATCCTGACTTTTCGATTCCCCGGTACGGACCACTGGATTCTGAGTTCCAACCTTATCTCCGACCACCGTCGCCGGTCGAAAATCTTCCACCAAGCATTCCGGCATCCAATCGTTTTGTTCTTCCGAAATCCACACCTTGTACCTCCTGCCTTTCCAACTAAGGAAAGCGGTGTCCTTAATTTGATCCCCATGTTCCACCAATACACAAACACGATTTACCGACAGATCTCTGATATCTGGGGACAAATGAGATGCATGAATCACCTTCCCATAAGCTTCAGCCAAGTCATTGAACACCTTGTTTCCCGCTAAATGAACCGGCACCCCATCAATTTTGATCCAAGCAATTCTCTCATACGGAAGAGACTGTCTTTCCCACATATCTAAAAACGAGAACCAATCTTTCCAAATGTTATGGTTGTTCAAGAACTCCACAGCCTCATAGTCTTCTAGAAAGACAATTAAAACATGTAAACTGCCTAGGTAATAAACCTTAGCATTTGGGAACCCAGCCGAACTTAACAAAACGTTCAAAATCGATAACGACTTGATGTTCCTAGTTCTCCCAACCACCGACTTTTCCTGGAAAGCAAAAAAGGCACTTGTCTCCTTGTGAACCTCAAGAACTCTTTCTGGTTTTTTAGACAAACTCTGTTCATCAGTCTCAGAATTATGAAAACTTTTAGGCACCAACATATCCTTATACGACACACCTTCCATACGGAATTTACCTTTGTCTCCCTTCCCAACACTGGGGTTCTTTTTACTGTCTGGTCGATCAAAGTTCTCATGTTTCTTCTCATGCATCTTCTCGTTAACCTCCCCGAGACTTGCATTTTCATTAGCAAATCTTGCCACATTTACCTTGAGTTTGCACCCACCCATCTTAGAGCCGTCGAGAGCCGATTCAAGTTGTTTCACGTCTTTTACGTTCTTGAAACTCAAAAAACCAAATCTGTTTCCTTTCTTGTCTGCCTTCCTAGCAATATACATCCCGGTAATCTCTCCAAAATCTCTGAAGAAGTCCGCCACATCCCATGGTCTGCACCCCGGTGGAAGATTGGATAAGTAGAACTTAGTGATTCTACCACCACTGGAACCTGCTTCCTTATTGTAACCGTTCGAATTCCTCCGCCGATCTGGGACATTATTCCATCCACCGTCTCCACCGTTCTCCCCCATAGCTTAATGAAACTGAGGAACCCTAAGAGGCGAATGGATTAGGCAAAAACAGATTAGTTTGAAAGGAAAGATCAAAACTTGCAACAGATGCAGGTCGAATAATCCTCGCAATCTAACCGGATTAAGCTTTCATCGTCGAGCACTCTTCGCGGAAGCCACAGCCTACGGGAGAGGAATGTGGTCGAATATATATTATGTATAAAGATTTCATTAGGGTTTTTAATAATGTAATTATATCTTCAAAGCCCAATGGTCACTAATTCATGAATCTGCTACACTTTTAGTCTTTGGCGGCCCATGAGGCTTGGACTTTAATTCTTGAATAGATGCTCTAGATTTTTTTCCAACATGCTCCTGCCAATTACTTTCGTCCAAAGCTGATATAAGGAATAATATTCCTATTTCTCCAAGTCAAAATATCACGTGCAAGTGCATATGATCCACTAATATATTATCATACTTCACAATGCCGCAATAATCATGAAGTTCACGTAAGATGTTTGGCGGCCCAATGTGATATTCATTGGCATGTGGTCGGAACAAAATATTATCGCTTTAAATCGCATGTTGAGATGGCTCAACCTTGTTTCCGGGCTTAAAGTGAGTCGGCATAAAAGTATGTTATTCGGGGTTGGAGTTCAAGGGAGAGAAGTGTCTGAGCTTGCGGCGTTGGTCAAATGTGAGATTGGTTCTCTACCATTCCTCCACTTAGGTATTCCTATCGGTGTCAACATGAAGAGGGCGAGGTATTGGAAACCGATGATTGACAAATTCGCGACCAAATTTTCCAAATGGAAAGCCAATCACCTTTCTTTCGCGGGCCGCATGACTCTCGCCAAATCGGTGCTTGGGAGTCTTCCTTCCTATTATCTGTCATTGTCCGCAGCTCCCAAATGCATTATAAACAGGTTAGAAAAGATAAGGAGGGAGTTTATATGGGGTAAAACGGCCTCGGGCCATAAAATGAGATGGATTCGGTGGGAGTTTTTGATCAAATCTAAAAAGGCCGGCGGTATGGGATTAGGGGGTATTCAAGGGTTCAACCACGCTATGATGACTAAATGGTGCTGGAGATTTAAAGATAACCCAAATCAGCTTTGGGCGGAGGTTCTTCATGCGATTCACAGTGATCTTAGATTAAATAACTCTAATCCTTTCCTGCCTTTGAAAAAGTCGATCCCAGGTATTTGGAAGGGCATTGTTGCGGTGGAAGCGGAATTAGCGAAAGCGAAATTAGCGAAAGCGGGAATTGTTTTAAAGAATAATCTGATACAAGAGGGGGCGGTTTGGAGATGGAAGAACGACCCAAATGGATCCTTTTCCGTCAAACAAGTTCGATTGGATCTAGAAGATATCAACTCTAATGGTTTTATTGAGCCCGTTTCCTTTTCATGGAATAGATGGGCCCCGCCGAAATCCAATTATCTGTTATGGAGGGCTTTGCTCGGAAAAAATATGTCTAAAGTTGGGCTGCTGCATAGGGGAATTCCGCTAGGTGATGTTTCGTGCCCTCGTTGCGGCATCGCGGACGAATACCCAGACCATATCTTCTTTAATTGCCTGTGGTCCAGATGTATCTGGTGGAACTTTTTGTCTTGGATGCGGGTTCCTTTTCCGGTTAACATTAACAGTCTTAAGGATTTCATAGATGTAACACCTCGAAAAATCACGTCCTATAATGTGTTGACACGTGTCATAGGTTTGAACGTGTGAAAGAATGTTCTAGAAGGACTAAAGTTGACAAACATGGAAAGTATGTGAATTTAAGGGTTCAAATTGTCAACAATGGGTAATTATACTTTACAATAACCCTACATGATGCTCATACCTTCAAACGAATAAATCATGGATCATACGAAGCTAAATATGAAAGAAAGTGAGAGATTACAAACTACAGGGGTTAAATGTGTCAACATGTTTAAAGTATACCTCTGAGTGACCTTTTAGCAAACTCGAAGCTTTGTAACGGTAATTATGCTCACTAGAATGCACGATATAAATTTCATAAAGTTTCGTTATCGTATGAGAAAGTTATGATCAAATTCGTATACAAGGGGTTAAAGCGTCAACGTTGAAAATTATGACTTTTCGGGTGATAACCAAGTTAACCAAGGACTTAACAAAGTGGGTATAAGACTTGAAGCCCTTATAAGTCAAGTAGAGGGGCTCAAAATGCAAGAATAAAGGTGGATTGACCTTTCGAAGAACCAAGAACCAAGGATGCAAACTGAAAGAAATTTTTTTGCCCTGATGGAAGGCTTACGGACCGTAAGCCCCAACCCTTACGGTCCGTAAGGGTGGCCCAGATGCAGAAAATCGTGAATGTTGGCTGTTCAGCCTTGGAACCGACTTAGATCAGATATTTTCACTTCAAGGGCGACCCCTACATGTTCCTAGGCCTTAGGGGCACTTGTAAATGATCTGGGATCCATGGTAGTATGAGTTGTCAACAATCTAATGGATTAAAATCACTATATAAAGCCTTCATGTTGCAACTTCACTTAGTTTTAGCTTAAAAGTCAAACCGTCGTAAAGCTCCATCTGCAATTGTGGAGCTTTCTGGAGCTTAAGAGAAGACCCAAGTCCTTCCCAATCGTGCATAGGACTTCTGTAAGTATGCTTAACCTTTCTTAGTTGAGTTTTTACTTAGTTTTAGCTTAAAAGTCAAACCGTCGTAATTAACGGTTGACTTAGCGATTAATCATTATTGGTCCAGTGATTAATCGAATTGAAGGTAGTTATAAGTTGGTAATTATGTGGGCATTAAACCCTTAAAAGGGCACCCACTGATTCCCATCCTAACTAGGACATTTGTCGGGTCAAAGTTGTCTAGAAAAAGTCAACAGAAGCCTAAATCACAAATTAACATGTAATTAACAATGTAGAAGGTATGTAACCTATTTTATCACTCTTATAACTTGGTAATAAGTATAATAACTGGTCTAAGCTTGTTTAATCCGACAACTTTCTGTTTAGACCCTGTTCGGAACCGAAAGTCGCAAAACTTTGACTTTTGCTTTGACTTCAGTTCTGACCCATTTTAGTATGATTTAGAAATGCCTTAGAGCTTCCTTAGGACCAGGCTACATGTTAGCATAACCCTCTGTGGTTGGTTCATTGATTACCCGATTCGTTTACACGTTTCCGTTAAATGCTTAAAGTTGACCATAATGCCCTTTTGACCATAAAACGAGAATTTAAGAAATGTGAAAGGACAATAATCTTTGATACTGATTTATAAACATGTCCCTAAAATTTCACATCAGTTGGAGGTCTAGATTAGGAGTTATGCTCAATGACGTAATTAGAACGCTTTTTAGTGATTAAACGGCGTCATTAGCATAAAGACTATCTAAACCCAAATTTTGACACCAAACCTTTTACCCACTGATGTAATATAATATTTTGGGATTTTTAAAGATTTTTAATTATTTTTAAGCTGCTCATAACCTAAGGTTATGGCGTTGATTCGGTAAATACCAATTATACCCTTTTCGGTCATAAAATGAGTTTTACATAGTATTTTGACACCAATCCAATTGCTACTGATTTTATATAATAAATAAAGTATTTTGAACTTTATAACCTGATTAGAAAACTCAGATTTCCTGTATAAACCGGAAATCGCTTAAAATGGCTTTTAAAGCGTATTAAACGCATAGTTTGGGTTTAAAACCATTTTGTCATATAAGACCTATTACCAACTGATATGACCTAATAAAATAAGCTATTTTACTGATGTATTCGGACCCGAATCTCAGGATTTCAATTAACCTCTTTTATAACCTTTAAAATGACCAAATTACCCCTACGGGGCTTATTTTGAGATTAAACTCGTTTTGGGCATAATGGAAGATATCATACTGATATCACAACATATTTAAGGCATATTAACTTAGGAAACCTGTATATGATTCATTTGGTTACTCGTTACGCACTTTCGCGTTCGGATCGGCTTATGTAACTAGTTTACATATATTAGCCGAAACGGGTCAAACCATATCGTTTTTATCTCAAAATCCAGAGTGTGTTTAAGTTACCCATATTAGACAAGCATGCAAGCTTGTCGGGTCAAAACCACATTCTAAACCGGTCTTCGCTTCTTCATGCGTTTGAACCGTGTCTTCCTTTTAAAACTAACCGGTCTAAGCTTAGGCTTAATTAAAGACCCGTTAGAAATCTAATAGGTTATTATAAACCTTCGTTCTAGATTAGGAGCCCAGTAAAAGTACTTGCATTTGCTGTATTTGATTGATACTTTGCTCAGGTAAATACTCTTAACTTATTTTCCCTATACGGGCTTGGGATACGGTACTATAAAAGTACCGCTTGGTCGGGTATGTAGTCATTTAAATCGGATTGTGATTAATGTATTTACATAACTCGCTTTATTCTGTATTATTTGGTGTATGGACCTTGGGGGGTTAAATGACCATGTCCCGGATATCCTTGGCATCATTTTACGAAATGGCCACAACCTAAGCACGGGGTGTAGGCGTACACCTGACAGATGCATTATGTAAAAACTGGTAATCCACTAAAGGAATCAACCTTGTGGGCATTATACCTGTGGCGTGTCAGTTAACTTAAGTCCGGCCCTACAAACCGGCCCTAATGGACGACAAATGAGTAAAACTGTATACAAGATTATTTTAATAATTGTCCCAAGTTATAAAAGATATTTTGCCGAAGTGCATTCAAATCAATTTTCTAACTCTTTTCAAAATGAGTCAGTTGAGTTGTATTTACCAGTGTAAACTGACGTATTTTCCAAAAAGACTAAGTGCAGGTACTAGACGAAATAGGCTGGCTACTCCAGGCATCATTACTCAAGTCTCGCAAGCTCTAGATGTCAAAGTCTGTTGAACAGTTTTCCTTTTTATATTGATCCGCCTGTGGATCCTTTACTTTCCGTTGTAATACTGGATATTACTTTATATTCGGATTGTAATATATTTATCTTTTGCTTCCGCTGTACATTTATATATTGTGTTGTTTGACTATGATGATATCAACTACGTCACGATACTCCCCACCGGGCCCACCGGTAATACGTGGAAAGTCGGGGTGTGACAATAGATTACATCAAGCGTCTGTCGGGCGATTCGAGATGGAAGAAGACGGTTTACACTATTGTCATCGCTTCGGTTTGGAGGATTTGGTTCGCTAGGAACTCAAAAGTGTTCGAAGGCAAGTTTATCCCTATCTCCAATTCGGTAGATCAAATCAAAGAGGACGCTTTTCTTTTCTGTGGATAATCAACAGATCAAAGCGTAACTCACCGGGTTGGGAAAAATGGATCTTTTTTGTTATTTTAGATCTGATGTAATAGGCTCGTCTTGTTTTTCTTGTTTTTTCGTCTTGTCATGTTGTATCTCAGCTTCTTGCTGGCTCTTTGTATATATATATATATATAAAGCGTTTTGCCGTTCAAAAAAAAATTTATGTGACTTGAACAATAATATGTAAAAGCAGCTTTTTTTTCTTTTCTATGTAATATATGGCTACCTCTATAATAAATCATAGAGATAAGTGGGCTTGACCTACTCATGAAAAATAGCGGCAAATTTTCTTTAGTCACTGGCGCCCCACTCTGCTCAACTGGCTGGTCATTTCCATATTACTTGTTTTTGCTCTATTTGCACCAGGATCTGGCCCAACACAAAATAATATAATACAACACTAAAAACTAAATAAAAACAAATAAAAATTATAAAATAATTATACATTTTACATGGGACAAATATGTATATTTTACTACACATCAAACTTGAAAAATCATCAATTATGACAAGACAATACCTCTTCTTTTTAAAACTCATGATTTTAACAGGGCCAAACAAGTCCATGTGTAACAATCGTAAACATTGACAAGTTTTGGACTCATCAATGGATTTGAATGAACTTTTATGTTGTTTACCTTTTTTTAGACAGGAAACACAATGTTCATCACATGTTTTGGTGGAACACCTCTTACCAGACCTTGTTTTGAGAGCGTGGTGATAGTTTTAAGATTTGTGTAACCAAGTCTTCTATGCCATAGTTCTGTCTCTTTGGTAGAGGCAGCTGAGAACAGACAAGCATCAGACATTGGATTATCTTTCAACATATCAACCATATACACATTGCCACTCCTTTGAGCAACAAGCTGTGTTTTGCTCCTGGCTATGATTTCTTCAATCTTTTTCACTACTTCTGGCCCAACAATCTTGTGAGTGCATATGTTTATCGCTTGCGTTAATCATGTATCGTAGCTTAAACAGATGATACAAGACTGGTATTGAATAGAAGAGATCATTTAATGAAGCTGAAGTAGCTTCGTATGAAGCCAGCAGCTTCGTACGAAGGGACCACTCAATGGCTTCGTACAAAGCCATATGTCTATATATAGTAGTGAGGTCTTGGTCATTTGTAATCTTTAGAGTAAATTTGAGGCGAAGCTCTGCTCGTTTGTTTTCACGGTTTTGTACTGTCAAGGTATCAATAGAAAACAACTTATAATTACATCTGAGTGTCTGATCCACACATGTATTTGGATTCCGCACATTATACGTGTCCGTACGCATTCAACGGTGAAGGAATCGATCTCGATACTGAATTCACAAGTGGTATCAGAGCGGGTGTTTGATTGCATGGATTGAAGACACAAAGATTATAGTTGTTTCATCATCATCAGAGCTAAAATCATCATCTTCTACTCATATCTTCTTCTACTTATCTTTTGCATTTCTTTTGAAACTTAAAACTCAGATCTACAAAGTTTTAACGGTTAAAATCGGCAGAATTTTGAATATGTTGTGTGAAAAACGTTTTTAAACAATCCTACAAAGTTTCAGATCAAAATTCAAACAAAATCGTACTTAAATCAGTGAAAAACGTGAAATTGTTCTTCGCAGCTTAGCTTCATACGAAGCCATACATCCAGTTTCATGCGAATCCACGCTCTAAGTTGTGATTTTTCAAGAATCTGATTTTACGAAGCTACTGTTACAGCTTCGTACGAACCCATCTGAAAACAGGTTTTAAAGATTTGAATCACTTCATACGAAGGCATCATTCTAGCTTTGTACGAACAGTCTGTTTATCTTGTTTGTTTTTCAAGGTTGATCATGTGTTTGTTTGATTATTTTGTAGGAATCATGGCTGAAGAATTCTATAACATGTTTTATAATGCGTTCACATCTGAAGAAACTCCTATTACAACAAAGACTGCTACGAGTGTCATTTCTGAGAGTTTGAACCATGATAATGTTTACAGAAGTCATCAAAAGCCACCTAAACTAATGGATATCAAAGATTATCATTGGTGGAGCTCGAGATTTGAAAACTGGTTAAAGGCTTATGCCTATGAAAGTTGGATTATAATGACCTACGGATTTAAAAAACCTGTAAACGAACAAAATGAATTACTTCCAATTCCAGAATATTCAAAAATCGAGAAAGAAAAACATTTTGATGAACTAAAAATGGTAACATTATTACAACAATCGGTTAGAGAGGATATTATGTTTTTGCTTCAACATGGTGAAACATCCAAGTCAATGTGGGAAGCTTGAAAGTTGAAAGCTGATGGTGGTAAAGATATCAAGAAGAACAAGATATCTCTGTTGAAAAAAGAGTTTGATCTGTTCGAGTGCATGAAAGGAGAAACTGTTAGAAAGATGATTGAAAGGTTTTGTCGTCTGAAAATTGAACTAGAGAGGTTTGGGATCAACAAAGATAGAGAAGAGATTGTTGACAAGTTGATCGAGGCATTGCCGCAGATTGATGACTGGAAAACGTTTGTGATTATTCTGAAGAATGATGTCAAGTTTGATGAGATTACACTGGATGGTCTGATTGAAAAACTAGAAGGACATGATCTGATATTACAGAAACAAAACAAAATGTCCAGTTCTAGTTATCAACAGAATATTGATCTGTATTACCGAAGAAGTATGCAGCAGAACAACCAGTCACCAAAGATCAGTACAGCATTCAGTGCAGATAATTTTGGTGATTCATCGAAAAGCAAGTTTCCAGGTTATGATTCTGGATACCATTCATCTTCTACATCATCAAAATCTAGTTCGAATCATAACGGGAAAGATTCTCCAAATTTGAACACTGATTTCGCAAGACAACACATGAGTTTCTTGGCTTCTGTTCTGGAGTCATATGAAGGTTTGATTGCAGGAAAGATCGGTAATCCGAATATGACAAAGGATAATTACGATCAAGTTGATCCGGAAGAGATGGAGCTCATGGATATTCGTTGGTGCATGGCAAGCATCATCAGGAGGGCTCAACGGTTCAGGGAGATCACTGGGAGAAAGTGTTTGGAAGGTCCTGACATGAAGTTGGGATTCGACAAAGCTAAAGTCCCCTTTTTCAAATGTAACCAGAAGGGACACTTTAAGGGAGAATGCTCCAATATTCAAGCAGATGATAGTGTGAATCCTTTCCACGATGACTACTACAAAAAGGCTATCTATCATCACAACAACGAGCAACCGTCAAGAAAGCAGATTGATGAAGGGTCATCTAAAGGAAAGAAACAAGTTATGTTGACGTTTGGTGATGGTAGTAGTGGACCCAGTTTGATTCAAGATGATAACAAGTGGAGAATTCAAGACGACGAAGGGTTCACTTGGAATAAATATATTAAAGAAGGTGGAGAACTCAAGTCATTGGTTGCTGAGGTTAAACAAAGTCAAGAGGTAGAACATGCCCGAGCTTATTTCGATAATGTGTACGATGCTTACAAAGAAGCAAGTCAGGCAAAGAGATGGATTCAAGAAAAAGGGTACTATGTTGATCCTAAAGGAAACCCGACAGTTGATCCTGATGAGGTGGATTTTGACGCCTTAGTGGCTGCAATTCCAACTGTTGGAGTTTGGTGTCGAGGGCTTAGAGAGATTCCACACTACAGAGAAAAGGTAGATGAAGAAATAAACAAGGTGATCTATGCGAGCTTAGAGAAGATGAAGAAGACAGTGGAGGAGATTGTTGTTGAGAGTCAGAAAATGATGAAGGAGGTGAAGAAAGAAAAAGTGGTTGATGAAAAGCTGGAGAAACTGGTTGATGAAACTGTTGCTGAAGAACAGCAGGGGAGGGAAGAAGATCAGAAAAAGAAGACAGAAGAAGCCATGGTACCTAATGCTGAGGTAATGACTCAAACAGATTTTTCTGATTCATCGATTAAAATTGATAATAGAGCTGAACAACAGTGCACGAAATGCATGAAAACGTGCAAGGCTTGTATTAAAAAGGATAACAATCTGAGATCCAGAGATATTGAATTTACTAAAATTGAAAGAATTTCAAAGAAAAATGTAATGAAATGTTAGAAAATGAAAGAATTTTGAAAGAAAAGGAAAAAGAGCTAACACAGAAATGTGAAAATCTTGAAAAAGAAAACAAAGTTTTAAAACAAAAATGTTTAGCTGAGTGCAACGAATGTATTCCAATAGATAAAACTATTCAAGAGTTGTAAAAAGAATATGATGGAATGAAATTGTCATATCACACAGTAAAAGAAGCTTATGAAATTTTGAAAAGTAAAGTCACAAGTCTGGATAATAGATTATCAGCATGTCAAGAAACAAATAAATTTCTTGAAGCTAGATTTGAAGGAAAACAAAAGGTTTTAAATAACTATATTGAGGAAGTGGCTAAACTTAAACAAGAACTGGCTAAAAAAGAAAAATTGGTTAACAAACTTCAAAGTTATCAAGCCTCGTCATATATTCTGGAACGTATTTTCAACATCACACCGGATGGTAAAGATTCCGAAAAGAATAAAAAGGAATTTGGTCAGAATACCATTAGGTTCCACCACCGTTGGAGGATAATTATACATTCTATGATGGTGAAAAGGTGGAAAAAGCTATAAACATGGTTGACCAATTACCTAACAAAATCGATGTGACTTACACCAAATCTGATGATCTTGGTGATTCAGAGGTGGTAGGTAAGGTTGTTAAAAGTGTTCTAAAAGAGGAGTCTACTAAAACAGATAAGTCTGAGTCACAGGATGAAAATGAGGGAAGTTTTCATGAAAGTTATCTTAAAAATTCAAAATATGAGAAAGATGCGAATGGTGATCCTATAGGATTGGCTTATACCATGATTGGATCGTACAAGTTATTGTCAGATGTTGAAGTCCCGATTTAGAATGTGATTTCAGATAAGATTGACAAAGCTTTCAAATTGGTAGAAATTGAAAAGTCTGAAATTTCAAAATTTACTGGAAAGAGCAAGAAAAGTTCTTATAACAAACCTAGTTACAAGAAGAAAAACATGAGGGATGGGTTGGGTTATAAGAAGAAACAAAATCAGAACGGTTTGAAAAGAAAAATTTTCAGAAAAAGACGAACTTTATTCACGGAACAAGTTCTGAGGAAGAGAAAGAACTTCAATTTAGATGACAGTCTAATGAAAAGTTCTATGCTTAAAAGAAACAACAACAGGTGAAAGATGTTTCAAAGAGAACATGCTTTAAGTGTGATCAAATTGGACATCTTAGTCGCAAGTGTCCAAATCTTAAACCTGTTGGTGTTGAGAAAAAGAAGTCTAATGTTGTGAATCATAAATCAACCAAGTTTGAATCTAAACAAACTTGGAAGCCGAAAATGTCAAAGGCTGAATCACAACAATCTTGGAAACTGGTGACACCCAGATTTTGGACAACACAAAGTTGGAAAACAACGGTTGATGCAACAAAACCAAATCATTTTTGGAAACCAAAAATTGTTGTTCAAAATCAAAACATTCAAAATGAATCAAGATTTTATAAAAGGAATGTTTCAAAAGGTCAAATTTGGGTGGTCAAGCAACAAAAGGTTTATGTTGATGAGAAAATTAAAGAGAATGTTTTTGAAAAGAATGACAGAAACTATCTAGTTTTACCTGGAAAGATTTATTTTCAGCTACCTGAGTCAAAGCAGCCTTGGGTTGCTTTGTTCAAGTAATTAAGTAGGTTGTATGTGCAGGTGCTCCTAAAGACATAAGAATGTCAATTCGAGGAGAGAAGCAGCCTAGCACGAGAGGAGGTTGCTGGTCCCTGTATCTGAAATCAAGGAGTTTATATGTTTCTGTAGATAAATAAATCTTAAACCAAAAACCCTAAAAAAAGAAAAATTTAAAAACCAAAAATATGTTTTTATTTTGTCAAAAATTGAAAAATGAAAAAAAATGAATATGTTTGTTTTCTAAATTTTGTAAAAAATTCAAAAATTTCAGAAAATATATGTTGATTGAATATGCCAAAACCTCACGGCTGAAAAACATGATTATTTCACAATTGAAAATCCTATTAACATTGTTAAAAATCAGTGTGTTGTAAATCATGGGGGTACTTTCTGCAAAACAGAGCATGTGAAGCAGAAAATGGATGGCGAGATGAAGCTATCTGCATCAGTTTGTCAATACAAAAACATTTAGTAGATTTTGAAATGTTTTGAATTTTAGGGGGAGTAAGAAAATTTTGAAAATACAAAAACATTTGAAAATTTGAAAAAGCCAAAAACAATAGAAAATTCAAAAAGAATTTTTTGTGTAAAAAGAGGAAATGATAGTACATCAGTAGACAATCACAGTACGCTAAAGAATTGGAAAGTTAAATGGTGATAAACGGTCTCACTGATGATAAGCCAATAGGTTTTTACACATTTAGTAGATTGATTTCGAGATATAAACATAAAATCAATATCTTGCTTATCTCGTGGGGAACATCTCTCGGATATATGGGTAACCCCCGAAATCTTGTTTGAGAGATTGCCTGATTCTGAGATACTAGGTTTTTATACTGTTTGATATCTGGGGTATTATACTTGGTCTTCTAATTTTGCGTCAGCAATGGCCTAGACCTTGTATAATACTTTACATACTTAAAGCTTAACTTCTGCATAAAAATTGAGAAAATATCGAAAGATATATATCAAATGCAGTTGTAAAGAAGATCCCTAAGTGGGACACACTTCAAGTCGAGCCTTCATCTCTTTGACTGAACAGTAGTTCATACCTGAGCTCTCAAGGTCTCGCAGTAACCCAGAGCACATATATCAATATAGTATATTCACCTGTAAGACTGAATCTAGGGAATCTTGATACGAGAGTATATTATGAGGTGGGACACGCGAATAAGTTAAGTGCTTAAAACATTAATTTCGTATCTCGAATCAGTTGAAGTTTGTGTGAAATTTAAGTGGATCAGTATACTGACAATCTAAATGAATTGTTTATAACTTAAAGTGTTTATAGCTCAACGGTGCTAGTGATTTGTCATAAACTGATATGATCCTCTGAGAAGAACTCAAACAAAAATATTCTCTGTAAATATTTCTTTACTACTTTATATTTCAGAAAATTCAAAAAGATTTTGTTTCTATGTTATTTTCGACAACTGATGTTTGAATGCTGAGTTTCAAAATCTAAGTATGCTGAACATGTTTCTGAAAATAAAACAAGTTCATTAATTTGAAACTTGTCATTTTTAATGAAAATTTTCAAAAATAGTTTGTGAAATCTCCAAGGTCATTAAGTTGGACTTGGATGATAATTGTGAGGTTTTGGACTCTTAAACTGTTATATTTGATGCATAGAGTCAGATTACGTTCTTGAACTAAATTTGTCAAATACATTATGTGATTAAGGGCCAGGCAATCGTTCTTGGAAGATATTAGATAGTTTAAAATTTTTAAAAGTGAGCCAGGTTCTTGATCTTAGGATATATTGAGCCAGGTCACAGATTTCTGTGAACAAGCGATGTCCTGTGCAGTCATATATTTTAAATGCTCCAGCTTATCTATGTTATATGTTTAGAACTAGGTTGATTTTTGAACTTTAAATTGTCAAAAATCCTATAAATGGTTTGAGATTTTGCAGATGAAAGAGCCAGGCTACGATCCTGATAGCTAAGGCTTAAGAGGGAGTCTGAAGACGAGCTCGATTCAAGGGGGAGCTTGTATTAAAAGAGCCAGATAACGATTCTGGAGGAGATTGTTAGATCTAGGTGTCGATCCTGAAAAGCACGGAAGCTTAACGAAAGGGGGAGCCTGTAGATCGAGTAAACCGAAAGGGGGAGTAGCTGGAAGCTGAAAGCAGATCCACGGGGATTCTGTTAGTGTAAAGGGAGAGTCTTTGTTACTGAAAATGTCAACATTTTTAGCAGACTCAAAGAAAGATAAAAAGTTACGAGATTGACTGCAGCAATATCCAAGGGGGAGTCTGTGAGTGCATTTGTCTATCGCATGCGTCAATCACGTATCATAGCTTAAAACAGATGATACAAGACTCGTATTGAATAGAAGAGATCATGTAATGAAGCTGAAGTAGCTTCGTATGAAGCCAGCAGCTTCGTACGAAGGGACCACTCAATGGCTTCGTACGAAGCCATATGTCTATATATAGTAGTGAGGTCTTGGTCATTTGTAATCTTTGGAGCAACTTTGAGGCGAAGCTTTGCTCGTTTGTTTTCACGGTTTTGTACTGTCAAAGTATCAATAGAAAACAACTTATAATTACATCTGAGTGTCTGATCCACACGCGTATTTGGATTTCACACATTATACGTGTTCGTACGCATTCAACGGTGAAGGAATCGATCTCTATCCTGAATTCACAAATCTTACAAGGTTCCTTAGTGAAGAATGACACATAGCCTTTGTCACTCATTTGAGACACACTAAGAAGACTAAATTTAAGATTGTCAATAAGACTGACATGTTCAAACTTGAGTTTCCCTGCTTACACTATCCCTGACCCTAACACCTTTCCTTTGTAGTTGTTACCAAATGATATATCACCCCCACCATATTTTATGAAGTCTTTGAGAAGGGCTCTACATCCTGTCATGTGCCTGGAACCTCCACTATCTACATACCATAAACTATCAAGGCAAGTAGAAGCTCCCTGCACATTAGTAAACATATTAGTTTTGGTGAGTGTCCAAAGCCAAAATGGCTTTGGATGGGGTCACATACATTCCAGCCTCAAGTCCAGGAGAATGGTCAGAGGTTTGAGTAGATTTTTGAAACATCTCTTGAGGACCATTTCCTATCAAGTGGTTGTAACCATGAGGATGCTTGTTTACTTTTGGTTTTGAAGGTATTTTGTAGGCCTCATAACCATGTGGTACTCTTTGATATAGTGGTTGGCCATATCCTCTTGGAAATTGGTTTGCTGGTGGTGCATTTGTTACCTGAACCTCTTTGGGAACAGAGGTTGCATTCAGCTGTTTAGTAACAGATGTTTGCACTGGGATGAAGGTCTGTTTGGACTTTCCTTTTTTAGTACTAGCCCTTGGACTCTTAAGTGTTTTTGATTTATACTCATTTCTTTTGACATCAAAATTTTTGAGATAAACACACTCTTGAGTTTTGTGATTTTTCTTGCCACAGATTGTGCAATGAGTTGCAGGAACAATCACACTTGTCTTGTTTATGTCATATGCTTTTAAAAGAAAACATTTTTTAGTAACATGATTATTCTTTTCACAAAAGTCACAAAACAAGTTTTTTGTCTTCTCTTTCTTCTTCCCCTTTTCAGCCCCTTTGTTAATAGATGATGTAACATCTGCTGGCAGGTCTTTTAAGGGAATGATTTTCACCTTAGGTGCTTTCACACCCTCAATGGTTCATAAGTCCATTGGCTTAAAATTTTCAAGAATGTCACATTCATCTGACCATGTTGGTTTGAATTGGTTTTCAATTTCCTCAAAAGTTGAGGATCCTTCAGGTTTTTCCAAAACAATTTTCTTTCCATTTGGATCTGTGACTTTAATTTCTTGACCAACCAGGCTCGTGGGAATGATTTCAACCAAACCATAATCATTTACAGTAGTGTTTTCAGAAACTTGGTCATTTTTGCGAAAGCTTATGTCAAATTTTACATTGCTTTTGATCTGTTTTTCTAACATCAACTCATAACCTTTGCAAGATTCTACTTATTTTTCACATGTGATTTGGGTAGATTCAAACTCCTTTTTTACAACTATGATATTTTTCTATCATAGTTTGTAGTTGATCCTCAATTATGCTTGATTCAGGTTTAAGACTGTCGATTTCACTTACTTTTTCAGACAGTTTTGATTTTAACTCTTTAGCAAGTTTTTCAAACTGAATTTAATCATCTAGGATCTTGTTCCTAAGGTTTTCATTCACCTCTTTAATGTTAGCAAAAACAATGATACATTTGTCTGAAAATAAGTCTTTAAGGACTTGAGGTGATACCTTAGCAGCAGCCATCATGGCACAATCACATTCTCCTTCACAAACACTAGACTCCCATGGGTCTGACAGCGTTTTCATCAGTTCTTCACCAATCTTTTCTTCTGAAACAGATGTTTCAACATTATCACAAGCCTCATCAGAATTGGACACAACTTCCTTAGACTCAACCCCTTCCTGTTTAGTCTCTAGTGCCATAAAACAAAAATCATCAGGTTTCTTTTCAAAATTGGCAACTAGGGCAAAATTTTCATCTCTAAGTTGCTCCAATCAACAAAGACTTGTGTGAAAAAGCTCTGTTGACTGGTTTCTGCCTGAGCAGATGTTTGTGCAGCTTGTGGTGCAGGTTGCACTTGAACCTGAGCGGCTGGGGTTTGAACATACTGTACTGTAACAGTGTTTACAGGGTGTGCAAAATGAGCAGTGCTTTGCATGTGTGGTGCAGGGGTATATTGGGAATAATGGACAGTCTTTTGAGTGGTTTGAGGTCCAGGACTTGGATGTGTGACAATAGGACCATTTGTTTGGCTCTTAGATTCTTTAGCAAAATGGCCTAACCTATTATATTTGTAACATTTGATTTTTGATTTATCCAACCCAACTTTCAACCCCCCATGCAACCCTAGAAATTTTCCGCTAGTTCTTTTGTAAAATTTGCTAGTTCTAACACTTAGCAATGCAAGTTGGCGCAAGATGTCTATTTCTTCCAAATCTGTGGGGTCAAAGTTTTGAAGATCATTTAACTCAAAAGATAAGTTTTCAGAAACTTGGTTTTCCCCATTTATTGCAAAAGAATGATTGGGTGAATAAGAATCAGAGTTAAATCCTCCACCAGATGTTATGTCAATAAAATGATCATAACCCTGATCCTTACTTCCACCAGAGGTCTCTTCTTGACCAAAAAGTGTTGTACTACCAAAAGCATAGTCATAAACAACTTTTCCTGACTCTTGAAGCTTCTTTTTCTGGTTAAGCTCTCTTTCATGAGTGAGGAGCCTACCATGAAGCTGAGTCAAACTCATCTCTTTGAAACCAACAGAGTTTCTAGTTACAAAGACAATAGTGTCCCATTTGTCTGGTATTGATCTTAGAAATAGGCTATTCAGGGTTGAATTAGGAAACTCAACATTTACCAGTTTTAATTCACTTATTAGACAACTAAACCTCTCAAATTGTTGAGTTAATGATTCTCCTTTATTGTGACAAAATGTTTCATACTGTTGGTTCAGAACTTCTCTATTGATTTCAATAACTTCCTTTGTGCCACCAAACTGCCCTTTCAATGCATCCCACAACTCCTTAGCACTGTTGCAAGGCAACAGGCCATCATAGATATCATTCGGTAGAGATGTAGCAACAATGCTAAATGCTTTGGCATCTAACTCGATTTTTTGAAAATCTTGCTCGGAGTAGTTTTCAGGCTTCTTTGGTACTTGAACCTTGGGGTCTTTAGTACTCGGCACCATCAGAACATGTGGTCCGAAGATAACCGATTTCTAGCACCCCGTGTTCTGCTGAGCAAGTATGTGACCCATCTAACGTTGCTAGATATTATACTCCGATCTGACAAGCATCAGAGGTTTGTACAGAGTACTAGTGTTTTGGGGATTTTATGAATTTTGAGACATTTTTTATTGTTTATAAACAGTGTTTTTGTTTAAAATACTTTGAACGTAAATATACTTTTACTCTGTTTTCAATCCAACGAACAAAAGATATCAATAGTAGGAGCTGAACTTTTATATCAAATTGATTGTTTAGATCGAATTTGATTGACCAAGCTCTGATACCAATTGTTAGTATTTGAGTTTGAATGTTGTGACTGTTTAAGATGAAAACAATGAATGAAGATAAACAAATATGGAAATAAGCAGCGGAATAGTAAACTTTTATATCACAACAATGGAAAGAATGCTTTCATCATCATGCTTTTATAAAGATTACAATTACAAGGTTTACGTATGCATGAGAATTACAAACTCCCCCTCAGCCTGATCACTCCTAGTTTGTTCGTATAAAACTGTCAAGAGGAAAGTGATGAATATAACAGTGCATGCACTGTTCTATTTATAGTACAAATGAAACATTTGAAGCATCTAAGCTGACATCATCTAGAAAACGACATCTAACAGCCTAACAAACTCCTAACATCTGTTATAGCCTAAGCAATGTTACATTGATAACCTCTGTTGATCAGCATCTGTTGAATATCATCTGTTGAGACATAGCAGACCTTAACTTCTTTAGACTTTGTCTTCAACAACAATGGATGATCAGACCTTTGCTTCAACAGACTTTGTCTTCATCAGCAGAGGTTCACTTTGGCAGACCTTTAGATCAGCAGACTTTGTCTTAAAGCAGAGTTTCCTTAGGTAGACTTTAGGCTTTAGCAGACTTTAGAGAAAGCAGATGTTGAGTCTTTTCCATTGGGGGGAGTAGATCTTCAAAGCACTGTTATTCATGATCAGATGTTGTAGACTCTTTTGGCTTTCCAATCATCTGTTCTTTTGTGGGGTCCACTAGATCCAACAGTACTCTATGCTTGAAGATATGATACACCTTATGCCCTTAGTTGATTGTGATCAAGAGGCAAAAATGGTGTCATTGTATGGCATGAGGATTTACTAGCAAGGATAATGTTAGAACCATGGGTAATGTTAAATTAGTTAATCTTGAATGATGTTGTTAGTTGTAGAATTATGAGGTGACTAGTATGGAAGGAATTGATTATGTTGTGTGTGACCTATGACATGGGTATGAAATGCATATGAGATCATTAGTATGATCAACTATATTAAAATGGATACATGTTTGTAAGTTGAAAGTATATAGGCTAGACAATTGACTTTTGAAAGTCAACAACGAATGAATACCATGCTTAAGCTTTTGGACACACTTGCGAGAATAAATAAATCATGCGATGTGTTTTAGATCGTCTATATGTTGTGTATGATGATCATGGAGTTGTCGGAATGTGAAACAAAGTGATTGCCAACTTATGTCTTATGTATGCGGTATTTGGTTTATGAAAGTCAAGTTATGTATGAATGAAAACAACTTAATGATTGTATGATTGAGCATGTGTATTAACAATAATGCGAATGTGGAAACATGAAAGGATAGGAGTCATGTCGAGATGGACTCAAACACAGAAGGCTAACGGGTTAAAGGAAGGCAATGAAGCGAATACGAATACGAACGCTTAAGGTAAGTGAATTCTAAAACTCACTTCTTAGTATATAAATGAAGTTTGTTTGTATGAATGTTGGGGGTCAAGTAGGAATAGGCCTTAAATGTAAGTAAATGGGGTAAGGAATGTTGTAGTAGGTTGTTTATAGTTTAAACGTAATGGAAAATGCTTGGTGAGATTAAACGGGTCAAAACATAGAAAGTAACATGGCGAGATGTGGTAGTTGGTTTAATTTTGGGGTTAAGTATTAGAAGGATATGGGGGCTTGAATATTGTTATTTTATGTCTTGGAACTTCCGGGATATGCGACTAGTGGGTAGAATGAACAAAAAAACAGAAATCAGCGTCTGAGCTGCAGAGGAGGCGTTGGTGACGCCCTGCCCTGTTGCAGTTGACGCCTTATCTTGCTGCCTACACAGGACCGACGCCGGAAACTCGTTTTTTTTGCATTTTTCCTTGCTTCCAAGGCCCCGATAAGCTTCCCAAAGGTACCCCAAGCCTACTATTGAGTTTTTGTGTGGTACGGTTAAAACGGAAACCTATGGGAACATGTACGAAGACATGGCATGTACACTAACGTATGTAAATGTGGTTTTAATATGATATGGCTAAGTTTATAAGTAAGATTTTATTGTATGTACATGATATAGTGTAATGTGGAAATGATAGCTAAACATGATTAGAGATGAATATACGTGTAGACTACTATGTATGAGAATTTTACGCATAGATGTTGTGCTTTGGATTTGTTTAATGGATATGTGAGCATGTAAGACGTATGTAAGAGTTTGGGTAGAGAGGTATGCATGTTTGTAGTAGGAATTTTATTCACAAAGAGTTGGAATAGATGTTTTGTACACGTTTCATTATACTATACACTTCCAAAATGATTGAGACTTGTATGAAGATATGCATGGTATTAATATATATGAGAATCGAACCGAGTTACTTGAGAATGAAATAAAGTGCACGTACGTTATTGCTGACTTATTGAAGGTTAGACTCTGAGATGAAATGCTCTTATCAAAAGGATAATTGAATGGAATCTACATGAGGATAGATTGCAACGTGAATTATTAGTTATACACTTAAGATTATATATATAATGTCACCAAGTACTAATACTGTGAACGTATGTGGTGACTGCAGGTTGTACAGAATTATGGATCATCATCACGAGGTGCAAGTGGTTGAAGATCGAGTCACATCATAGATTGTACGGGATTGTCTGATTATACAAATTTGTAAACATAAGTTTTGTTTTTTATTTTCCTATATATTTGTAAACATAAGTTTTGTTTTTATTTTACTAAATGAAAATGAAGAATGTATTTAGTATAAAAGATATATTTTAAAATGGACCTTCATGTATGTTAAGATGTCTAGTAAGAAAGAAATTTTAAGGCTCGTATTTATGTTGCGGTTTATATGGTTAAAAACATGTTAGGGTCTTACAAGTTGGTATCGGAGCCCTAGTTTGAGTGAAACCAAGTATGAAAGAGGTAAGTACTTGAACTCAAACCTATGTGCTCTTGTGACTAGGAGCCCGTACAATCTGAGACTCGATCAAGACCTGAAGGTAGAACCGAATGTAAGCATGTATGTGTACGTTTCAGTGAAGAAAGTAATTGTGTTGTATTGTGTAAGGTGAGCTTGGATAATTAAGAAGGATGATCCAATGATGCGGTCTAGAGCAGACACCAAAGCATGAGATTGGACTGTTGGACCTCAGGTATATATTTTTAATAAATATGGTACCGATACTGGGGAAAAATCTTCTGCGAGAGGGTGAATGTTAAACGAAAGGAATTGATGTTGCCTTTGTAAGGTTTTATAGATGAAGCACAAACTAAAACCCGCTTCTCCGAGCATAAGGTGATGATTACATGATAGCACGAGACTAGTATATGGATTGCGTGCCTGGCCAGTGCGCAAGAAGCATATGAAACTTGTGAGCCATGATAATAATCACATGTATGATCAGTAGAATAGGAAAGTAAGTAGTCGTGTGTGTGAGAGGAGTGGTAAGAGTCCCAAGTAACTTGGGAGTGTTTATGTTGAATGAAAAGTAGGAAGGAAAGGTAGGAGTCCGTAAGTAAGCACCAACCAACCAAGTGTGAATGAAAAGTTTGAATCCGTAGGTCGGTAAGGATCAAACTTATAAGAATGAAAAGTTTGAATACGTAGTTGAATATGGATCAAACATATAAAAATTAAAATTTAGAATGAAAAGTCTTGAATTATTTAGTAAGTATGAACTAAACATGCGAAAATGAAGGATCGGATCCATAAACAAGTAAGGATAGAGTAGGGATGAATGAGGAAATGTATTTCTCTAACCAACTAAAGTAGGTATAAACCTAGTAAGTAAGCGGTGCCGGTAGCCTTGCCGGGTAAGGTATGTTGTTTTAATAAAAGAATGCACATATATACATGTGACGCATATATGAATATGCATGTGATGATTTGTAGTAAGTTGTTGAAACCTAGTTATGGATATGTTGACAATTTGACCTTGTTAGAGTCAAACGGTTTAGATGAGTATGTATAAGGCACATGTCAATAAGATAATAAGTGAGTGATTGAAATTAACACGTAAACAAAAACTTTTTGGTAAGAAATGCTAAAATGATGAAAAAAAGTTTTTTAAGTATTTTCGAACTAAAATAAGTATAAACGCGTATTTCAAGATGCATATACATGTACACTAAGTAAGAAATGGTATATTGACTTTGAATAGTCAAACTGCAGAAGTTGGCAAAATATAAGAAATGTACGTAAAAAAGAACAAAGTGTGTGATAGGGTCTAGTAAATAAGTAGGAATTTTGAAAAAGAAGCATAAGTGAATAAACACCATGTGAGATGAATGTTTGAATGAAATGTGCTAACCGTTAATTTTTATAGATAAGAATGGTGGAACCCTTGATGTGATGAAACCAATAAAGCCGGTGGAAGAATGTTCATGAGCGGGAGCTCATCACACGGATGAATGAGATCAATCCAGAGATGGTATGGACTCGTGATGAAGTGGACCGATCCGTTTTGCGGGTCTTGTGCTTGCGCCAAACAGTAAGGTTGGTGAATTGTTTAAACTACGAATGTTAGATAGAAAGTTATGGTTTGAGGGATTCAAGCATGAGTTGGAGTGCTTGAACTCAATCAAACAACTCACGCAGTGGGCCGATCCGTTTTGCAGGTCATGGTAGGCGTCGACGACGCCCTGCCCTGTTGCAGTCGACGACTTATCTTGTTTCCTACGTGGGACTGACGTCGGAAACTCGTTTTTCATGTATTTCTCATTTTCCTTGCTTCCAAGGCCCTGATAAGCTTCCTAAAGGTACCCCAAGCCTACTATTAAGTTTTTGTGGGGTACGGCTAAGAACAGAAACCTATGGGAACATGTACGCAGACGTGTCATGTATACTAATGTATGTAAATGTAGTTTTGGTATGATATGGCTAAGTCTTATAAGTAAGATTTTATTGTATGTACATGATATAGTGTAATGTGGAAACCATAGCTAAACATGATTAGATATGAATATACGTGTAGAGTAGTATGTATGAGAATTTTACGCATAGATGTTGTGCTTAGGATTTGTTTAATGGATATGTGAGCATGTAAGGCGTATGTAAGAGTTTGGGTAGAGAGGTATGCATGTTCATAGTAGGACTTTTATACACGAAGAGTTGGAATAGATGTTTTGTACACGTGTCATTATACTATACGCTTCCAAAATGATTGAGACTTGTATGAAGTTATGTATGGTATTAATATATATATATATATATATATGAGAATTGACGATGATAACCGAGTTACTTGAGAATGAACGAAAGTGCATATACGTTATTGCTGACTTATTGAAGGTTAGACTCTGATATGAAATGTTTGCATCAAAAGGGTAATTGAATGGAATCTACAAGATGATAGATTGCGACGTGATCTATTAGTTATACACCTAAGATTATATATATAATATCACCAAGTACTAATAATGTGAACGTATGTGGTGACTACTAGTTGTACAGTATTACAGATCATTATCACGAGGTGCAAGTGGTTGAAGATCGAGTTACATCATAGATTGTACGGGAATGTCTGATTATATAAATTTGTAAACATAAGTTTTGTTTTTATTTTCCTAAATGAAAATGAAGAATGTATTTAATGTAAAAGATATATTTTAAAATGGACCTTCAAGTATGTCAAGATGTCTAATAAGAAAGAAATTTTAAGGCTCGTATTTATGCTGCGGTTTATATGGTTAAAAATATGTTAGGGTCTTACAGAAGAACCATTATCTACCTTAATAAATACTTTTAAATAAACCTTCTCTTCTTCAAAATAAATTGATATACCATGATGCTTGGGTTAATAAATTGTACTACACGATGTAGAAATAAAAATAAACCAAATGATGTAAACTATTAATTATTGATAACGATGGTAAAGTTACAAACAAAATATTAAATCTAATTTAACTTTTAATATAGGATTCCAATTATTGTCACATGTGACTCTCTCCTTCAACCTTACAATTTAGACTTACATTTTATTTTAAAATATTTTGTATTCCTTATCCTAATGAATATAATAAATTTAATTTAAACATGTTAATAACCAGATTATGATGCACCATTTAGTTAATATTACTAGATAATTGCAATGTATTTTATTAAATATTATCGTAAAAAACCAATACTAAATCATGCTTATATTAATACTAATCGGAGAAATGAAATAATTAGATTATACTATTATTACACTTATTTAATTATGTGATCAGGATTAGAGTAAAGTGCAATTTGCCTCCCTAAGGTCCAGATTGCCCTTTGACTCCCTCTCTTCCAGTTTTTGCCCTCTGACTCCCCAACATGGTTATTTCATTACCTAGTGCCCCAATCATTAGTCAATAGTTAGTTTGACTGTAAAATTCAAGAGCACATTTGTGATTTCACCCATGAAGCTTATTCACCACACTTATACCTCCCATATCTTATCCCTATAGCCTTCTGTCACCCTCAACTAACACACACCATAGATCATCTTCTTCCTTCTTCTGCGTTCACACCAGAGATCACCGAAGAAATGGAGTTCAATGTCCAAATGCAGAATCAATCAATCATAGGTATGATTACACACTTCTATTTCACTTTCGTTGCACTGAAATCATGCCTTTGACACACAGTCTAAGTTCTGTTTCACTATTGCCGGTATAATGTCGCTAGATTTCACGTGTCGGAGAGCCAGAACAACCACACAGTGGTGCAGTTGACGGTTTGAGGTGGTTGAACGATTTGGCGTTCAATGTTTGTGTCGTCTTCCAGACGTCACCACCAGATCACCGCATCACCACCGCCGTAACCACCGTCGTAACCACCGTCGTAAACCACCATCGTAACCACCGTAATCTCATCACCACCACCACCACCCCCGGTGTACTCTCAACACCACCATCACATAACCCACTTCACGAAGACTAATGTGGTTGTGTGATGTTCTTTTGATTATGCTTAATTTAGGTAATCTATTCTTTTGATGATGCTGAAGAATTAGGTTTGATATGTATAATTATGGTCAACTATTGGTACAATGTGGTTTGGTTGCACTTTTCCTATGTATAATTATGGTCAAGTATTGGTACAATGTGATTTGGTTGCACTTTTCCTTTGTATAATTATGCAACTCTGTTTCATCAGTTATGTATCTAGAATTTAGGTATCATATAATTACGCAACTTTGTTTCATCACTTTTCCTAGCGACTAATCATAGAATTTAGGATCAGTAACTATATCACAGGGACAATTGCTATGTTCTGTCCTCTATCGATGAAGATCAATTGTTCTCTGTAACTATATCACTTGATCAATAACTATATCATAATAACTATGTTCTATGTGTGATGGTGGTGATCTTGATGTGGTTCAGCATGTGAATTGTTATGTTCAATGTGAATAGTTATGTTATATGTTTAGTGTGTGAATTGTTCTGTTCTGTGTGGTTCATGATCAGGTTTGTTGTTTATGGTGATGTACATATACAGGTTTGGTGTTGATGGTGTGTAAATTGTTATCTGCTGTGTTGATGTACAGTGTGGATGATCCTGATGTTGAGATGTACATTGTTTTGGTCATCTTGAAGGTATGTGGATCATTTGTAAATTATGAGACCATCATCGGATTGATTTGTAAGTTATGATCAGGTTCATCATGGTGTAGGTTAGTGTAGTGCAACAGGTGGAATTGATTCATCATGCAGTTAGAATTATAAATGTCAAAGTGGGTTTATAATTCATTGACTTATAAAAGTAAAAATGAGTGTAATTTGGAGGGAGTTGCATATTATGATAGTCTACAAACCAATGGGTCGCATATGGCAATAGTAAAAGAGTAAGATTGTCTTTTCACATGGGATTACAACTGCTATTAACACTATTGAGGCATCAGGTAATGAAATAACCACGTTGGGGAGTAAGAGGTCAAAAACCGGAAGGAGTCAGAAGGCAAGGCAATTTGGACCAAACCTAAGGGAGACAAATTGCCCTTTACTCTCAGGATTATATATGGAAGTATGATTTACATTTTTTTATGTTTTACGTGTGTAATATACTGGTTTGTAACACTTATATACTAAAAAAATATTTAATCTATTTTTTTTATATTTAATCCGTATAATATACGGGTTTATAAGCTAGTAGCATGATATATATATATATATAGATTAATCTTATATTTTAGGCTTGATGAACAAGAAACTCTAGTAACCTTTCTAAACAATCAAATAAACAACCCCAATAAAAAATGATCCCAAAAATTTCACAACATTAGCACAAGGAAAAGTTTGGAGTATCAATGGGGAGACATGTAACCATTTCAAAAACACACAAAAAAGAGAGAGGGAGAGAGAAGAGAACTCTCACCGTCTCACATGGAGGGTTTATTCGTCAACGGTTGTGTGGTAGTAACTTTTAAAGTCAATAAAGTGTAATTTGCCACTTTCACATTTCTTAATCATACCTAACATTGATCGATTGACTGGTCCCCTAAACTTATCAAGTCCTATAAATTATGTAACACGTTTCTTCCTGTTATAGTGGTAAACGAAAAGGAAAAAGATAAACTAAAAAATAAAAAGAAACACATGAAACAAGTGGAGAACAAGTGGTTGATCAGCCTCCTAGTAGCTAGCGGCAGACATACCATAAAGTCTTACCTTATGGAGTGGGTGGACAGACGCACCCCTTAAAAAATAGTGTCATATGTTGGTGAAAAGCCCGGCCGCTCGTCATGAAATTTTACAATCGCACCCTTCGAGCTTTCGATACTGATCATCCATAGCAGAACTAAAGCAAAAATATTGTTGAAATAAAAGAAGAATGGTGTAAAAAGGTGCTCACCATTTTTTTGGTCGAAAGTTACAGGAATGCCATTGTGTAGAAGATGAATTAAGAAGATAAAACGGGTAAAATTGTAATTACACCCTTCCAACAAAGAAGTCAACGTATGGTTCTATAGTCTGTACTCTGGGAGCCCGCGCGTTACAGCAGAGTTGTCACACCCCGACTGTGACAACCCGAGTTTCAAGGTCTCTATTCGACTTAATCTTGTACTTATTGTTGAGTGTGTTTTTATAATTTTCTTGATGTGCAATTTATGCGTGGTTTGTAGATTGTAGTATACATGAGGTGTGTATAGATGTGATATATATATTGTATGGATTATTAGATAGTATAATTGAAAACATAGTATTGGAGTTTTGTCGAAAACACTTCACCTGAAAACACTTAAGTGGCGAAAACACTTAAGGGATTTCGTCCACTACTGACCGGCCCAATAGTGTTGTGTGTGTAACACTTAGCTTGGCCCATTTGCATGTTATTTAACTAATAGATAATTGGCCCACTAGTGTTGTTCAATCTATAACTAAGCATACGTGTAATTCGCATGCCTCACAAAATTGCATCACAACAATACACAGCCTAAAAAAACCCTAGTTCTCTTTGGTGTGTGCGACGGCATAGCAGACCCCCCCCCCCCCCCCCCACGAGATAGTATCCTGTTATTCAGAAACTTGGTTAGTGAATCCATGCTATGATTACTATTGTTTGATTATTTTGCTATGTGCTGATGTTTAGTAAAGGTATTACATGAGTATAAGTGTGTCTTGAATGTGATTAAGATCTGGAATCATATTAACTCGCTATTAGTGTTCGATTGCGAGATGTATTAATTGACTGGTTGAAGGATTAAACTAGGTCTCATGACAAATGTAAAGTATTGTGATGCTACTGTTATGTTGATTGGTGATATCAATGAGTGCATGATCTGTTATGCTCGATCTGGTTAAATGATTGTTTGAGGAATTCGATGTAACAGCCAATTGATCATTACGGTTTCTGTGTGAATTGGTAACTGTTGGTGATGAGAACCCTACCCCACGAAATCCCCAACCCAACGAAAACACTAGTGTTTTCATCACATCTAATGTTCAACGAAAACCCAAGTGATTTCGGCCAAAGGGGTTTTCGGCCCAATGTGATTTCGGCCCAAAGTGTTTTCGGCTCAAGGTCTGTAACTCGCATATAAATCTGTTAAGTATTAACTCCGTTATGTCAGCAAACTCAGTTAGTTTTTGGTTCAGTTAGTTGTCAACTCTGTTAATTGTACAAACTCTGTTAAGTCATTAACCTTGTTAAGTTGTTAACTCCTGTTGGGTTATTTGATTATGACAAACATGTAACACTGTTAAGTACATAACATTACTAGTTTAGTAACTCTGTTAACTCTATTAACTCGGTTAAGTTATATAACCCCGTTAGAATGATAACTCTGTTGATATGTTAATTCTGTGGTATGTTAACTCTGTTAAACCTGTTAATTAATTTAACTGCTTACGTGGTACATGATGTTAATTGCTAAGCACTTTATGACATAGATTGCGTGTGAAACATTGCGAACTCGAAACTGATTGTATATACGTGCGTACTATAGGTCGTGATTGATTATTTGTGAGCACATAACTTAGCATACCGAGCAAACCAAGGTGAGTTCACACTCTTACCAAGGCATGGGATTCCCGGGGTTGGGAATGGGTTTGGATGATTACTTGTACACACATTGATACTGGAATTACGTACCACTGACCTCGGGAGAGGCAGGTTACTTGTAGATACTGCTAGACTAGTGATACAAATACTACTCTTCGCACACACGTCTGGAATGGCCGCGATACTAACACTAATACTTAACTTCGCACACATGCCTGGAATGGCCGTGATACGAATACTAAACTTCGCACACATGCCTGGAGGGCCGCGATACAAATATACCTAGTCTAGAAAACATGGGAAACCCCCACTAATCTTCGCCAACATGCCAAGAGGGCCGCGATGCAAATACATACGAAACATGGTTCACTAAATGAACATACAGTTTACAATACGATTACTATAACTGAACAACCAATTGTGAACTCGCTCAACTTTGTTGTTGACTTTCTATTACATGCCTTGCAGGACCTTAGGTACACATGGAGCTTGCACGGGAGGCTCAGTCGTTGTGGGACATGGATCGTGGATGCCACGTTAAACTTTATAACACTTTGAACTTGATATTTATGCTGGATTTCATATTATGCTTCCGCCACTTATTCTATGTTTTTGAGTGAACACCAATTGTATTGTGATGGATTACATTTACTTTTACTTATTACTTATATGTTCAATATGATTGGTGGCTTGATCCTGGTCATGTCACGCCTCCAAGCGGTGGTACTCCGCGTGTGGATTTTGGGGGTGTGACAGATTGGTATCAGAGCCATTGGTTATAGAGAACTCGGTTTTAATAAGGGGAAAACGTTTTTATTAAAACCAGACTATAACCTGTACAGTGCTCAACGATCCACAACGATGCCTCGCTCCACGTGCAAGACTCAACATTCTAGGTAATATGGTATATGTTTTATTGCCTGCTTGCTAGAATTACATAGAACTTTGCTCATGGTATGCTTAGATACACATAACCCCTATTGCTTGAGAATACTTGTGTGCTCACTCTCTTCTGTCATCGCACTATTCGCAAACCTCTCTTACTTATGTTATCCTTGCTATGAAGATCATGGCTGGACGTATCAACATGACACAAGCCCAGTTGACGGCCCTCATTAACGAACAAGTTGCTGCGGCACTTGCAGCCGCACAAGCAGGAGGTCAGCCACCTGTTTGCACCTTCAAGACTTTCATGGACTGTCGTCCTACTACTTTCAGTGGCATGGAAGGAGCAGTTGGACTCCTCCATTGGTTTGAAAAGCTCGAGTCCGTTTTTGAGATGTGTGAATGCCCTGAGGCTCGCAGGGTGAAGTATGCCACTGGTACTCTAGAAGGCATTGCGCTGACTTGGTGGAAGGCGCAAGTTCAGATGTTAGGGTTGGCAGTTGCTAACGCCACACCCTGGAATGATTTCAAGGAGTTGATCAAAGAGGAATACTGTAGCCGTGATGATATTCATAAGCTGGAGGTAGAGTTTTACAATTTGCAGATGACGGGATCGGAAATTGAAGCGTACACCAAAAGATCGAATGAGTTGGCTATTCTGTGTCCCACTATGGTAGACCCTCCCATTAAGCGTATCAAGCTATATCTCAAGGGTCTAGTGCCAGAGATTCAAAGTCACGTAACCTCAGCGAATCTTGGCACCATTCAACAGATCGTCAAGTTAGCTCATCGCCTCACCGACCAGGCAGTGGAACAGAACAGGCTGCCTAAACGTATCAGCGCTACTACTACCGCTACCACTTCAGCTACTCCTGCTACTCCCAGTGACAATAAGCGGAAATGGGAGGGGGATTCCAGCAGGGGTTCAGCTACCGTTCAGTCTCAAGCACAGCAGCAGCGCAAGACTAATGATTACCCGAGTCCGAGTCAGCAATCGTCTGGTGGTCAGGGGCAGGGTGGATATCGGGGAATTCACCCACTGTGTAACAGGTGCAACAGACACCACAGTGGTCAGTGTCGCAAGGGCCGCTGTCAGAGATGTCTCAAAATAGGTCATGAAGCTAAAGATTGCAGGAGCTCAAGGCCTGCGAATCAGAACCAGCAACAACAGCCACCAGCTCCATGAAACCAGCAACAACAACAACAACAGCGAGGCAATAGGGGATGCTTTCAATGTGGGGCTGAAGGCCACTTCAAGCGGGACTGCCCCCAGTTAAACCAGAATCTGAATAACAACAACAATAATCAGGGCAATGGGAACAACAATGGGGGAAACAACAACAACAATGGTGCTAGGGGTCGTGCATTTGTGATTGGTCAGGGTGATGCAAGGAACGATCCTAATGTGGTTATGGGTAAGTTTCTTCTCGACGACTTTTATGTTACTGTATTATTTGATTCGGGTGCGGATACCAGTTATATGTCTCTGAAAGTTAATCAAATGCTTAAACGCGCACCAACACTTTTGAATACCAAACATGTCGTAGAGTTAGCTAACGGTAAAAGTCTAGAGGCCACACACATAGTTCAGGGCTGTAATCTTATCCTCGCTGGTCAGACTTTCTCTATCGATCTCATTCCTATAACTCTGGGTAGTTTTGACATCATCATTGGTATGGATTGGTTATCTCAACAACAAGCAGAGATCCTATGCAAGGAGAAGATCATTCGCATTCCCCGTACTGGAAAAGAACCTCTCGAAGTTCAAGGCGACAAGAGTGGTGTCGTGAGTGGCATCATCTCTTTCTTGAAGGCTCAGAAGTGTTTGCGAAAGGGCCACACTGCTATATTAGCACTCGTTACTGATACATCGACGAAAGAGAAGAAGATTGAGGATATTCCAGTTGTACGCGACTTTCCTCAAGTGTTTCCTAAAGAGTTACCTGGGTTACCGCCTCATCGCCAGATCGAATTTCAGATCGAGCTAGCTCCAGGAGCAGCACCCATAGCTCGAACACCTTATCGCTTAGCTCCAACTGAACTGGAAGAACTATCTAAGCAATTGCAAGAACTTTTGGAAAAGGGTTTCATACGTCCTAGCTCTTCGCCCTGGGGAGCTCCAGTATTATTTGTGAAGAAGAAAGACGGTACCTTCCGCATGTGTATAGATTACCGCGAACTGAACAAGGTGACCGTGAAGAATCGCTATCCTCTTCCACGTATAGACGACTTATTCGACCAGTTGCAAGGGTCGAGCTATTACTCGAAGATTGACCTGAGGTCAGGCTATCATCAATTGAGAGTCCGGGACGAGGACGTCTCCAAAACAACATTTAGAACTCGCTACGGCCACTACGAGTTCCTAGTCATGCCATTCGGGCTAACAAACGCGCCTGCGGTTTTCATGGATCTTATGAACAGGGTGTGCAAACCTTATCTTGACAAGTTTGTTATTGTTTTCATCGATGACATCCTGATCTACTCGAAGAGTCAGGAGGAACACGAGCATCATTTACGACTTATTTTGGAACTTCTTCGAACGGAACAGCTGTACGCCAAGTTTTCAAAATGCGACATCTGGCTTCGTGAAGTCCACTTCCTAGGCCACGTGGTAAACAAGGATGGGATTCATGTTGATCCATCCAAGGTAGATTCGATCAAGAACTGGCCTGCACCTCGCACACCAACCGAAATACGACAATTCTTGGGTTTGGCGGGTTATTATAGAAGGTTCATCAAAGACTTCTCAAAGATTGCACAGCCGCTTACACTACTGACACAGAAAGGTGTTGCTTACCGTTGGGGTAATACACAGGAAACAGCGTTTCAACACTTAAAGGATAGACTTTGTAGCGCACCTATCCTCTCATTGCCTGAAGGCACAGACGACTTTGTAGTCTACTGCGACGCATCTATTCAGGGTCTTGGATGTGTGTTAATGCAACGGGATAAAGTCATTGCTTATGCTTCGCGCCAACTTAAGATTCACGAACGGAATTACACTACGCACTATTTAGAGCTGGGAGCTGTTGTTTTTGCGCTCAAGATATGGCGACATTACCTGTACGGTACCAAGTGCACCATCTACACCGACCACAGGAGTCTCGAGCATATCTTCAAGCAGAAAGAGTTGAACATGCGACAGCGTCGATGGGTCGAGTTACTGAACGATTACGAATGTGCTATAAAGTACCATCCGGGCAAAGCCAATGTGGTGGCCGACGCCCTCAGTCGAAAGGATACTACACCTAGGCGTGTACGAGCGTTGCAACTCACTATTCAGTCTAGTCTTCCTTCACAGATACGAGATGCTCAGGTAGAAGCATTGAAACCAGAAAACGTCAGGGCTGAAGCTCTACGCGGCTCAAGGCAACGGTTAGAACAAAAGGCAGACGGCGCCTACTATGTGACAGGACGCATTTGGGTCCCACTCTATGGCAACTTACGCGAGCTTGTAATGAATGAAGCTCATAAGTCTCGCTACTCAGTACATCCTGGTTCGGATAAGATGTACCACGATTTGAAAACCACATATTGGTGGCCTAGCATGAAAGCTCATATAGCAATTTACGTTAGCAAGTGTTTGACTTGTGCGAGAGTTAAATCGGAATATCAGAAACCATCGGGCCTACTCCAACAACCAGAGATACCACAATGGAAATGGGAGCAAATTTCCATGGATTTCGTTACTGGTCTGCCTAGATCTCAACGTGGTAACGATACTATTTGGGTGATCGTGGACCGACTCACAAAATCTGCACACTTCTTGGCTATCAAGGAAACAGACAAGTTCTCTACTTTAGCAGACGTTTACTTGAAGGAAGTGGTTTCGAGGCACGGGGTGCCCACCTCTATTATTTCCGATCGTGATGCACGTTTCACTTCAGAACTTTGGCAAGCGATGCACAAATCCTTCGGCTCACGATTAGACATGAGCACAGCTTATCACCCGCAAACGGATGGACAGTCTGAACGCACCATCCAGACTCTTGAAGACATGCTTAGGGCATGTGTGATTGACTTTGGCAACGGATGGGAAAAGCATCTGCCACTTGTGGAATTTTCGTACAATAACTGCTCCGTTTGAGGCATTGTACGGGCGTAAATGCCGGTCACCTCTTTGTTGGGCAGAGGTGGGAGATAGTCAGATCACTGGTCCAGAACTGGTGGTAGACACAACAGAACGAATTGCTCAAATACGACAACGAATGGCGGCAGCTCGTGACCGTCAGAAAAGCTACGCCGATAAGGGCAAGAAACCACTCGAGCTCCAGGTTGGGGAGCGGGTACTACTCAAAGTCTCACCCTGGAAGGGTGTGGTTCGTTTTGGCAAACAAGGCAAACTTAACCCACGATATGTTGGACCATTCGAAATCATAGAGAAAATAGGCAAGGTGGCCTACAGACTGAACTTACCAGCTGAACTCAGTGCAGTTCACAACGTCTTTCACGTGTCGAATCTGAAGAAGTGTCTGTCAGATGAGACCCTCATAGTTCCTTTGAAGGAGCTCACTATCGACGAACAGTTGCATTTCGTTGAGGAACCAGTTGAAATCACGGACCGGGATGTTAAGGTCCTCAAGAACAACAGAATACCACTTGTTCGGGTTCGTTGGAACTCCCGTCGTGGCCCAGAGTTCACCTGGGAACGAGAAGATCAAATGAAACTCAAGTATCCCCAGTTATTCGGAAACAGTGCAACCACTACTGAGGCTGAAGCTACTACAGAATTTCGGGACGAAATTCCAAATCAACGGGGGGATGATGTGACACCCCAGGAAAACCAGTAAACTACGCAACACTACTAGCTTCCTCAGTAACCGCATGCTAAATTTCGAGACGAAATTTCTTTCAAGTTGGGGATAATGTGACAACCCGAGTTTCAAGGTCTCTATTCGACTTAATATTGTACTTATTGTTGAGTGTGTTTTTATAATTTTCTTGATGTGCAATTTATGCGTGGTTTGTAGATTGTAGTATACATGAGGTGTGTATAGATGTGATATATATATATATTGTATGGATTATTAGATAGTATAATTGAAAACATAGTATTGGAGTTTTGTCGAAAACACTTCACCTGAAAACACTTAAGTGGCGAAAACACTTAAGGGATTTCGTCCACTACTGACCGGCCCAATAGTGTTGTGTGTGTAACACTTAGCTTGGCCCATTTGCATGTTATTTAACTAATAGATAATTGGCCCACTAGTGTTGTTCAATCTATAACTAAGAATACGTGTAATTCGCATGCCTCACAAAATTGCATCACAACAATACACAGCCTAAAAAAAACCCTAGTTCTCTTTGGTGTGTGCGACGGCATAGCAGACCCCCCCCCCCCCATGAGATAGTATCCTGTTATTCAGAAACTTGGTTAGTGAATCCATGCTATGATTACTATTGTTTGATTATTTTGCTATGTGCTGATGTTTAGTAAAGGTATTACATGAGTATAAGTGTGTCTTGAATGTGATTAAGATCTGGAATCATATTAACTCGCTATTAGTGTTCGATTGCGAGATGTATTAATCGACTGGTTGAAGGATTAAACTAGGTCTCATGACAAATGTAAAGTATTGTGATGCTACTGTTATGTTGATTGGTGATATCAATGAGTGCATGATCTGTTATGCTCGATCTGGTTAAATGATTGTTTGAGGAATTCGATGTAACAGCCAATTGATCATTACGGTTTCTGTGTGAATTGGTAACTGTTGGTGATGAGAACCCTACCCCACGAAATCCCCAACCCAACGAAAACACTAGTGTTTTCATCACATCTAATGTTCAACGAAAACCCAAGTGATTTCGGCCAAAGGGGTTTTCGGCCCAATGTGATTTCGGCCCAAAGTGTTTTCGGCTCAAGGTCTGTAACTCGCATATAAATCTGTTAAGTATTAACTCCGTTATGTCAGCAAACTCGGTTAGTTTTTGGTTCAGTTAGTTGTCAACTCTGTTAAGTCATTAACCTTGTTAAGTTGTTAACTCCTGTTGGGTTATTTGATTATGACAAACATGTAACGCTGTTAAGTACATAACATTACTAGTTTAGTAACTCTGTTAACTCTATTAACTCGGTTAAGTTATATAACCCCGTTAGAGTGATAACTCTGTTGATATGTTAATTCTGTGGTATGTTAACTCTGTTAAACCTGTTAATTAATTTAACTGCTTACGTGGTACATGATGTTAATTGCTAAGCACTTTATGACATAGATTGCGTGTGAAACATTGCGAACTCGAAACTGATTGTATATACGTGCGTACTATAGGTCGTGATTGATTATTTGTGAGCACATAACTTAGCATACCGAGAAAACCAAGGTGAGTTCACACTCTTACCAAGGCATGGGATTCCCGGGGTTGGGAATGGGTTTGGATGATTACTTGTACACACATTGATACTGGAATTACGTACCACTGACCTCGGGAGAGGCAGGTTACTTGTAGATACTGCTAGACTAGTGATACAAATACTACTCTTCGCACACACGTCTGGAATGGCCGCGATACTAACACTAATACTTAACTTCGCACACATGCCTGGAATGGCCGCGATACGAATACTAAACTTCGCACACATGCCTGGAGGGCCGCGATACAAATATACCTAGTCTAGAAAACATGGGAAACCCCCACTAATCTTCGCCAACATGCCAAGAGGGCCGCGATGCAAATACATACGAAACATGGTTCACTAAATGAACATACGGTTTACAATACGATTACTATAACTGAACAACCAACTGTGAACTCGCTCAAATTTGTTGTTGACTTTCTGTTACATGCCTTGCAGGACCTTAGGTACACATGGAGCTTGCACGGGAGGCGCAGTCGTTGTGGGACATGGATCGTGGATGCCACGTTAAACTTTATAACACTTTGAACTTGATATTTATGTTGGGATTTCATATTATGCTTCCGCTGCTTATTCTATGTTTTTGAGTGAACACCAATTGTATTGTGATGGATTACATTTACTTTTACTTATTACTTATATGTTCAATATGATTGGTGGCTTGATCCTGGTCATGTCACGCCTCCAAGCGGTGATACTCCGCGTGTGGATTTTGGGGGTGTGACACCGACCACGTAGGACAACAAACCGTGGCGGAAACGTCGACGGGTGTTGTAACAGAATTATCGTTTCATAACCATGGATACAAAAAGTGTTTCGTTTTATTGATAATGTTTAAACATTAACATTGTTTTAACACATAACAAACAAGTTTTATATCGACTATCATTGTTTTATGTCACTAAGGCCTCGTCCAGATCATATGTGACACATGCATCCTAGAACGTCAATCAAGCAACAACACCTGAAACATATGTAAAAACAAAGTCAGCAAAGAAATGCTGGCGAGTACATAGGTTTTATAAGAGTATCGGAATCATGGCTTGTTTACATATATTGCAATACCTCGAAAACCTTGTTTTTAAAAAGTGTATAATATTGTGACATGATTAACCAACTCAAATCAATATGGTTATAATTTATAAAATTTCATAGCCATGATTCTTAACCCAGAAGCTTTTTGTTTTAGAAAACCATCTTGTAAAACATCTCGTATAAACTCGTTAATAAAACTCGTATATTATTTCGAAAACATCGTTGAGTGACATCGTTTCAATATCGTTTACCCAAGTGAACTAAATAACGCCACGGTATGTAATATGTTGAAAACACTTATATATAAGAAGTACCAGCGGCGTATCTACCATGTTTTCACCACATTACACCCGTCCCGTTATCTAAACACTAGCCAAAAACCAATCGTTTACCCAAATCGTTTAACATCATTTCCAAATCGTTTACTCGTTTAAATCGTTTAAATCATCCTCGTTTTAATTGTTAAAACTTATATATGGCCGTCTCGTTAATAACATTCAAACCTTTGTGACACGTTCATCGTTCAACTCGTTCTTGCATTAACAAACCTCCAAAGGGTAAGTTAACAATCATCAGATTCAGTCGTTACCCACAACACCCACACATAACCATGGGTATAGTGCAATAACGGGATTTGTCATATCCTATGGTACCATAACCTAATACTGGTCGGTTCGGCCAAAATTAATGAATGTCATTCGTTATGTAACTACAACCAACAAGTTCGTTCACATTATCGAAATCGTTATTAGTTTAGTATAAATCGTTCTATTCGCTTTTGAAATCATCGTTTAAACCTCGAAAACATTTTGTACATATGAATCACCCCAAAACAATTGAAAATAGTAAAATAGGGGAACTATGTACTCACATGTAGTGCAAGGTATCCTCAATCAATAGTACTTCAACAAACTCGAGTAAACCAGAGAAATCAAGCAGCACCTAGTAATTGAATCACTAGTCACACAATAGACGCCTAAATCGGAAGATCAGACAGAATGAGGTCCTGTAACCCAAATGAGTGTTGGAACTCATGTGATATGGTTTAACAAGGCCTATATCCTAAATGAAACCTAACCTAAGTGCTTTCGACCCATCGCGACCCATTAAGGTAGCTTATGCTACTTTAACGCGTCGTTCGCGTGAAACGCGTTCGGAACGCCTGACTAGTCCTATGATAAGTAAAATATGCCTCAACATGTTTAATATTATTGTCTAATCAATTTAGATACCAAAGGTTATGTTACATATGCTTAAAATGAATTTTGGCGTAAAAGGGCATTTTTGGTAATTTACCTAAGGCATATAAACTACCTATCATAAAACTACTTAAACGAAGCGACCATAAGGTATAACCTTGGAAGGTTATTCCCTATAAACTATGGTCACCTAATGTGTTTGGTCGGATCCTAATGATCGCCCAAACGGGTCGGGTTCGAAAGTATAAGCGATTGTTTAGATCGCTTACCTTTACGACCCTAGACAAGCACAAAACTAAAAGTGACGAGCTAAACATGTTAGAACATGTTTAAAAAGGTTTGAAAACAATTTTGGTATCAAAACAAACGGTTTTGATACCCACAAGTAGTTTGGTTACAAAATACGCAAGAATACGTATTTTGGCCGAAACTACGACTCGTCACTGAGCCTAGATAACGTGGTAATCAGTAGGTATAGTCACAAGGGAATATAACCATCGTGATTACACTCACGTTATGAAGTTCAAACGAACTTCACATTGACCATAAACTGGTCAATGCAGAAAGTCAAACGCAGTTTGACTTTAACGCTAAAACGAATGAAAAGAACGAAAGAACACTTACAACGGGTCCAAGAATGGAAGTTTTGAATCCGAATATTCTCAGGTATGAAGTGTTGAACACATCAACTTAGAGAACAAATTCAGATTTCAAAGGTGTGGGTTTTGGGGGTTGAGATCATGGGGTATTTATAGATTTCCTTGAACCGTTAGGATCGTTCCTCGAAAACTGAGCTTTGATCTGGACCTTACATGTGCACCCATGGTTTTCTAAAACCATGGGAGGCCATAATATGGACTATGTTCATTGAATACCAGCCCATGGTTTTGCAAAACCATGGGTTAAAATCACCAATACTTCAAAATGGACTAGGTTCATTGAATCTGCCAGAAATTTCAAAAAATGGTCCCTACACTTGTAAAACTTGGTTTTTGGCACTTTTAAGCCCCGTTAACCCCATTTAAAGGCTCTAAAATAAATTTGAAGTATAGGGAACTTAAAATATGCTCAAAAACATCTCGGATGTCGGTTCGTTTGGTCATACGGTTGCGTTATTCGCTTAATTACGACGAAAGTCGTAACGAACGCAAAAACGATCCAAATTAAGCGACGAATGAAATTTTATCATGCCAAACACTAAAATAAAATATTTTAATGCTTACATAAATTTTTGGATGTCCGGATGTATTCAGAACGTAAGTTATGCGCGAAAATGCAAACTTATGCACTTTTTGACGCTTTTAGTCCCTAAATGACCATAAAGTTTATTTTAGCATACCGAACCCCTCAAAGCCTATTCCTAAGCTATATAAAGGTTATTTAGGGTATGTTTAACTTATGATCAAATCCCGGGATGTTCGTTACTATACAAATCGGTATAGTTTCGCAGTTTGACACAAATAGTCCCTGCGATCGAACAAGCTTGTTTTCGACACACCAAACCATCCAAAACTTATTTCTAAGTTATGTGGAGGTTATTTAAGGTATGTTAAGCCTATGTCACTATTCCATAGTGTTTGTCGCGTTATACTGACTGCGTTTACGCATCAGTTTGCGTATAACCTTCCAGAACGCGATTTAAAGCTTGCAATCGTAATCGAATCGAATTGGAAAGTCACCAAACACAAATACACACATAGAAACACCAAAACACATATAATAACACCAAAGCACGTTGTTTTATTAATAATCATCATTGTTTTACATCGTACATCGGTTACAGAACACAGTTGTCACAAGAGTCGACAATATTGGCCGAAAACATAACTCAAACCTAAAAGCGTTAAAAAATCATATATAGTTGTACTGCACATATGCATTATATGTGTACTATAATGCAAATGTTCATTACAATTTTTTTAAGTTTTTATATATATAAAAAGTAGCGTAAATTTATAAAAAAAAAAAATGTAAAAACAAATTGGTATGTTTTTTAGACTTTTTTAGTTAGTTCTCGAGTTTTCAAAATAAAAGGAGTTTTTTGCTTGAATCCTCCCCTATATATATATATAGGGTAAGGTTCATTTGAGAACCATCCTTATTGCGACAACCGCGAGAACCAATGTGAACACAAAAAAATACCTAAAAAAGTCCAAAAAACACAATTTTTTTTAATATTTTTCTAATAAAAATCTCTATATTTCATTACCAAAAAAAAATAAATAAATAAAACTTTTTTTTTCGAGTAATAGTTATGGATGCACATGTGCATATGTATCACTTCTTGGACAAATTCCGTAATATAATACTAGTAGTAGAAAAATGCACTTTCATTTACATTACAATCCGCAATACACTACTTTTTACATTAGCAATATTAAGAATGCACATGTGCATCATTATGTATAACCATAATATAATGTGTTTTGGTACAAAAAGTTTATGATTTTAATTGATGAAGTAGGCACATATACATGTGTTTTGGTTAGTTATATCTAGTGGTTGATGGTTTGATTATATTTATCACTTTATGATGCAATATGTTGTTTGGATGCTATAAAGAGTGTTGATGTACATGTAATAAAGTGAAATATTGGTAATAGTATTGTATTATGGATGGTAGGATTGTATTACGGATGGTAGGAGGTACTGGTAGTGTATTATGGATGGTATGATAGATGAAAGAAAAAGTGTATTCAAAGTGGTGTACCAAAACACGTTATAACATGTTCATACATATAGATGCACATGTGCATTTCTAATATTGTTAATGTAAAAAGTAGTGTATTATGAATGCTAGTGTAAATGAAAGTGCAATTGTCTGATATTAGTAATGTATTACGGAATTTGTCAAAGAAATGATACATATGCATATATGCATGGATAATTGTTATTCGAATTTTTTTTTTTTGTTTTTTTGGTGACGAAATATAACGATTTTTTCATAAACAATAGTATAAAAATAAAAAAAAAATTGTGAGTGTTTTTTGATTTTTTTAGGTATTTTTGATTGTGTTCACATTGGTTCTCGCAATAAAGGGTGGTACATAATGGTTCTCGCAATAAAGGGTGGTTCCTAACGGATCCCCGTTAGGAACCACCCTTTATTGCGAGAACCGCGAGAACCAATGTGAACACAACCAAAAATACCTAAAAAAATCTAAAAAAACACCCAAATGTCTTTTTTTTTTTTGGAAAAAATCGTTATATTTCGTCAATCATAAGAAAATTCAATTTTTTTTTTCGAGTAACAGTTATCCATGCACATGTGCATATTTATCATTTCTTTGACAAATTCCGTAATTCATTACAAATATTAGACAATTACACTTTCATTTACACTACCATATGTAATACACTACTTTTTACATTACCAAATATTACGGAATTTGTCGAAGTAATGATACATACGCACATGTGCATGGATAACTGTTACTCAATTTTTTTTTGTAACAAAATATAGCGATTTTTTTAAAAAAATATTAAAAAAATATTTTTGAGTGTTTTTATTTTTTATTTTTTTAGATTTTATTTTGTGTTCACATTGGTTCTCGCGGTCCTCACAATAAAGGTGTTTCTCAAATGAACCTTACCATATATATATTTATATAGGAGGTGGGTCCGTTAGAAACCACCCTTTATTGCGAGAACCGGGAGAGCCAATGTGAACACAACCAAAAATACCTAAAAAAATCTAAAAAACACACAATTTTTTTTTTAATATTGTTTATGTAAAAATCGCTACTTTTAGTAGTCAAAATTATTATTATTTTTTTTTTGCTACTAAAACTAGCGATTTTTACATAAAAAATAATTTTTTTTGTGTGTTTTTTTGATTTTTTTAGTTTTTTGGGGATTTAGTTTTTAGCATTTCGCTTAGGTGGGGAGTGGGGGGTTTAGGTTTTTTTTTTTTTTTGGGTGTGGGGTGGGGGGGGGGGGGGGGTGTTGGGTTTTTTTTTAGATTTTTATGGGGAGTTTAGTTTTTAGCATTTAGCTTGGGGGGTATATAGGGTAGAGTTCATGCGAGAACCACCTTTATTGCGAGAAGCGCGAGAACCAATGTGAACACAACAAAATAAACCCACTACACCTAAAAAAACCTAACACCCCACCCTCTCCCCAAAAAAAAACCTAACCCACCCCCCCCCCCCCCAACCCCACCCAAGATAAATGCTAAAAACTAAATCCCCAAAAAACCTTAAAACATCTAAAAATCACACAAATTTTTTTTATTTTTTAATATTTTTATATAAAAATCTCTACTTTTAGTAGCAAAAAAAAATATATAAAAAAATTTTTGGCTACTAAAAATAGCGATTTTTACATAAAAAATATAAAAAATAAATTGTGTGTTTTTTAGATTATTTTAGTTATTTTTGGTTGTCTTCACATTGGTTCTCGCGGTTTTCGCAATAAAGGGTGGTTTCTAACGAATCTTTCTCCTATATGTATATAGTGTGAGGTTTATTGAGGAACACTAAATAAGTCAGGGACAGAGGAACACTCTTTAAAATTTAAATTAATATGTTAATAATCAATTTTTTTTAAATTCGGCGCTTTTGATTATAAATACTTGTAGTAGCATTTTTAATATAAAAAATCAAAAACGAAAAATATATATAAAAAAAAGTTAAAAAAAGGCTTAATTTTTTTTTTTTACAAAAATGGTTTTTTTTAATGGAATAGCTTCTACCCATTTTTATAAGGAAAAGCGCTGAAAATTAAAAAAAAATGATTTTTAACATGTTAAGTTAATTTTATAAGATATATTTTTTAACTGTTTTTAAATAGTTTGTTTTATATTTTTTAGATATTGAATTTTTATTAAAAAAATTTCTACATGTATTTATAAGGAAAATCGTCGAAAAAAATTTAGAAAAAATTGATTTTTAACCTGTTAAGTTGAATTTTTAAAAGTGTTACCCGGTTCCCTCCGTTATATATATATAAGCACCGGTGCTTTACGGCTGCAACGCACGATAAACCCTTATGATAAACAGGGAAACCCTTATGATAAACAGGGAAACCCTTATGATAAACATTATATAGTATACTGTAACATTTTTTGGATCTAATGGAAAACCCGCGCGTTGAATTTACATCTAAATTTTTAACTAACTTCTCAAAAATTACAAAATACATTTTATGATAAATTTGATTAATTTTGGTTCACTGATTAGTCCTTTAATCCAAATACACAAATACAATTGAATATTTTTTTAATATATGTTTTTGATGAAATAATCTAATATATAGTATAGATTTATTAAACATAAATGCCATTGATGAAGGGAAGAAGGGTATGAATGAAAGAAAATGGTAAAAAATTTAGCATTTTAACTTGACCCTTCATATGGCATCTTAAAATTTGACAGAAATTTACCATTTTGTATATAGAAAATGCTTAATATAGTAATATAGATATTTTAATATAAAGTGGGTCATGTATATTCTACATGCTTTTCTTGTCAAAACTTTTAACTTATATATAAGATACAAAGTCAAAAGTTTAGTAACCGACCCCCCCTAAAAATATACAAATTTTGGAACGTAAATATAAGGGTGTAAGGGGTACCTTCGGTGACCCCTTCAATAACCCCACTTCACTGCGCAGGAATGGGTTGCCAGCCCCCATTCGGTGTTCGGTGATTGCCCAAAACGGTGAATACTCACCGAAAAGAGAAGAGAAGAGATAGAGGAGAGAGAGGGTTAATGGTGGGCCCCACCCTTTTTCAACCAAACACAAATTTTTTTTAAAATGTTTACCACCCTTCATGTGTTTGAGCACTCTTAGTGTTTGAGTGCAAATTGGGGAGTGAATGGAGAAGTTGACATGACATAATATTATTGGTTAAAAAAAAGTTTACCACTCCCCATTTGGTGAGCACCCCTTCACCCTAACTAGTATTTGAAACCCGTACTTTGCTGCGGAATCATTCAATCGAACAAAATGTATACGTCACAACATTCAACCACGTACGCACATTGCGGCGTGTTAACTTACAAAAAATAGATCAACACATAAAGATATAAAAAACTAACTTGACTTAGGATCCAAGCATTGCGACATGATTGTTAAACTGCAAAAAGTAGACGTAAACCATTGAACAATACATGCTTGTGGCGTGTTAACTCGCAAAAATTAGACCAAAACGTAAAATATAGAAATTAATTACCACATCGACCTTGGACCTGCATGTTGTGACGGGATCGTGAAATCGCAAAATGAAGGTAAAAAATATTGAACCACAGATGAGCATAGTGTGTTAACTTGTAAAACTTAGACCAAAACATAAAATATTATCGTAAAATAGAATAATTTAGTCGAAACGATAAAAACCCAACGTAAGTAAGTAAAAATAAAAGGTTTATTGTTTAAATAATATGGTTAATGAAAATGAAGGGACCATCTTTTACTTTTTAAGGGTATGATATGTAAACAATAAAAGTTAAAGATTTGTAAAGAAAAGAGTGAATTGCAAATTTTGTCCTTTATCTTTATACATATTTTCAGGCGGTGTTCTTTATGTTTAAAATTGATGAGTTTTGTACTTAATGTTTCAAAATCTTGCACGTTATGTCCTTTAGGCCTAACCTAGCTAAAGTCTTTTTACCATTTATTTTTATATATATTAATATTAATTAAGTATAAAGCAAAAACAAATTAGCATAATATATTATATATACTAATATAAATAATATGTATGTACATATTATGAAGAGAACCTATCTAAATCTTTACCGTTTTCCCTTGCTCTTTTTATACCTTCCATTTACCATTTTTCACCGTCACCACCAACAACCACCACACACACACTCTCTCTCTCACACACACGACCTTCACCCATCACCACTACACTTTATCACCTCCACCAGGAAACCCTAACCGTACCTAAACGATCCACCGGACACCTCTAAACAATCTACCTACTGTCATCACATCTCTCTAGAAGAAACTTGATTCTTAGTTCCTCCTCAATCATCAGATTCTTAGATCTGATTTTCCGGCCAATCTTACAGATGGTGTGGGTTGAACGGAGAAGATAACCACGTGTTTGTTCATTTATTTATGTGTTTATTAAGACCTATTCTCTTCAATCGCTTGTTTATTCATATAATTTGGTTTTATTGTGTAATCATGTGGCTGGCTAGATGTATATTTTTGGGTATTTTGTATGGCTTAGACGCAGGATTTGTGATTTAGAGATTTTGTATCATGTGTCTAACTCAATGGAGGATTTGGGGAATTTGTATGGATTTGGGGTTAAAAATGATTAAGGTGACGTGAATGAATAAGGCGGTGAAGGGTGGTGGTGGTCGCCGGAGTGCGGTTGTTGATGGTGGCTGTGGACAGAGTTAGAGAGAGGGGTAAAGAGAGAGGATGGTGGCTGTAGAGAGAGGTAGAGAGATGTGATTTTTCGTTTTATATATATAATTATTAAAATGGTTTTTTTTAATAAATAAATAAAAAGACTAATTTGCCCTTTTTAACAAAAAAAAATTAACTGAGTTAGGCCTAAAGGATATCACGTGAAGAATTTTGAAACATTAAATACAAAACTCATCAATATTAAACATAGGACACCGTCTAAAAAGTGATATAAAGATAAAAGACAATATTTGCAATACACATTAAAGAAAATAATAGTGAAAAGGTCTCACAAAGCTTTTTTACAAATTAATAGATAGGAAATATAAGTAATAACTCTCAAACAAACACAAATTAATTACTAATATAACTAACTAACTAAGCGTAATTTGAAGAATGTTCTCTTAGGGCCAATGACTGATATCAATATTTAAATGTCTAACTCTTAGTGATATTAAGATATGTTATTGAATTATTGGCTTGAATGAGAATCTTGGTATGATTTTTCATTCTTGACCCGACCCGATTCGACCAAACTGGATCGAAAATTGTTGGACCCAGATAATAATGCTCTATCTACAATTGGCAAGTGATTTCAACAAATATGAAAATAATGTGCGGAAATAGAAATCAAACTTACAAGAAACACAACTACAGAATTTTTAAGTTTATATCACTTTGAAAAGTTTACAAGGAGATTGTGAGGTTATTAACTTAGACTATATGTTATGGGGCGGTATGCCCTGCACATAGCGCCCAAAACGCCGGAAAAGCGCCCCAAACACCAAAACAGAGGGCGGTATAAATGAAAAATTTGTGTGCGGCGCGAGTATTATCGCGGCGTGATATGTTGAAGGTTTGAAAGTTGGACCAATCAAAAAAGGGTATTGTTTTTATAATTAATTAATAATATTGAAAATTATTAAATAGGTAATGATGGGTAGGGGCTTTATGACTACGGGCTCTAGTGATATAACGCCCCATAAAGCCCCCGTGTGACGTGGCACGACACGTGTCGCATAACGCCCCACAAGGGGCTTTATGACTACACATGGCCTTAGTACAAATGAATACTTAAAGAATTCTGTAATGAAGGGAAGTGGAGTTTGGTAGTATGTATTGAATGCTAGGCTTGACTCTTTTTCACTTCGGAGAAATATCTCTATTTCTAGAGAAATAGTTGACATGAATAAACATTTGTTTATTGTCATGGCCCCAGCCCCGGTTTGACCCGGTTAGGAGCCGCGGGACAGGAACCCGTGGTATCAATGATGCGACAGCGGAAGATTTTCAACAGAATCTTTTAAAACTCAAATGCCCAATTATTTTATTTCATAAATTGGAGATAAACCCCGTAATTTACAATAGAGGAATTTAACTAAGAAATTCACTGATTTATTAAAACATGTTTATTCATTTTTAACTGAGCCACCTCTTCAAGCTTGATAGTGCTCCGTAGCACGTTTTCCTTGATTTACAACAGGTCGCCTAAAACATGTTTTAAAAATATTTTATCAGCGGGGAAATGCTGGCGAGTCACTCAATTTGAGAAAATGACACAGATATAAATTACAGCATAAGAGCGATTACAATGGCTTCTATCTTATTGTTATATGGCGCCGTGTCACCTCCTGGTGACGATGGTCATACCACTATTGGGTCCTGTCACCCAAGTAGTGATGATTATCACTGTTAGGGCTTATTAGCCTAACCTGTGTTAGGGCTTATTAGCCTAACCCGTGAGAAATTAGTAATGTGCACAATACCCCACTAACCATTAATTAAGATTACCATGACTTACTCCCTGTAATTATAACATTTGAAAATAATTTGAGGTATTGTAAAACAGTTGATAAAAAGAGAATGACTCACATTGCAGATTTATATGGGCATAGCTTAGCCTACTGATTAGCCTTTTGACCTAATTTAAATAACATGCACACGAACTAGGTCAGTAACTAATACAGCATTTACGATAACTCACGAGATTAACCCCCACAACGAATGACAAAGTGCGATACTTAAACATCCATCGAATTCACGACGAATGACAAAGCATAAACCCTAATGTGGGCATCACTTAAACATCCATTGGATAGTTTTAATCGATCGGACATTGAATCTTAGCAGCGATCGAGTTAATACCCTGTATCGGAGCAGCGCCTCGCTAATTTTGAAAGTAAATTCGACTTCAGAGCAGTATATTTCGTGTTTTGAACTAAAATTTCGACATTTCTGAACTGCTCGTAACCTATCCTATTTATAGAAGAAATTTGGTCTTTACGCGGCCCGCGTAAACTCTCAGCCAAACCTTACGCGGCCCGCGAGGAGGTCTACTGCGTAGATTAGGGCTAGCGTGTCACACCTAGGTCTGCCACGTGGCCGCCACGTGGCCTGGTTGCTGTTCCGGATAAGTTATGAGCTGTCGCGGCCCGCGTGAGGTTATGCTTAACACTTACGCGGCCCGCCTAAAGACCAGAAATCTTGATTTCTTGGTTTTTCATGCACAGTATGGTTTCAGGGGTCCGGGATTTTACTTACGGGTCGTTTTAGGACAAATTTTGGAGAGTCCTTACATCCTCCCCACCTTATTTAAAATCTCGTCCTCGAGATTCATTGGAATAAGTGAGGATACTTTCGCTTCATTTCCGATTCCAGCTCCCAAGTGTACTCAGGTCCTCTTTTTGATTCCCACTTGACTTTAACTAGCACCAATCTTTTGTGTTTGAGAAATTTGATCTTTTGATCTTCGATTTGAAGAGGTTTCTCAACAAATTTTAATTTCTCATTTACCTCTATATCTTGGAGAGGTACTACCAAAGATTCGTCTGATAGGCATTTCTTGAGGTTGGATACATGGAATACATCATGTACTCCCGCCAATTCTTCTGGTAGTTGTAAACGATAAGCAACTGGTCCTATACGTTGGATCACTGGGAATGGTCCTACGTATCTTGGACTTAGCTTTCCTTTCTTACCGAATCGAACTACTCCTTTCCAAGGTGAAACTTTCAATAGTACTTTGTCTCCAACTTGAAACTCGAGTGGCTTGCGTCGATGATCGGCATAACTTTTCTGGCGATCTCGAGCCGTCTTCAGTCTTTCTTTGATCTGTGTGATTTTGTCGGTAGTTTCTTGCACTATCTCGGGACCTGATAATTGACTTTCTCCTATCTATGCCCAACAAACTGGAGTTCTGCACTTTCATCCATACAATGCTTCAAATGGGGCAGCTTCAATGCTTGAATGATAACTATTGTTATAGGAGAATTCGATTAAGGGTAAATGGTTGTCCCAATTTCCACCAAAATCTATCACACATGACCTAAGCATGTCCTCCAAAGTTTGGATCGTCCGTTCACTTTGTCTGTCTGTTTGAGGATGATATGCAGTACTTAAATTTAGTCGAGTTCCCATTGCTTCTTGAAAACTTGTCCAGAAATGGGAAGTGAAACGACTATCCCTATCCGAAACAATGGAGAGTGGAACTCCATGTAAGGATACTACTTCATCTACATACAATTTTGCCAACCTTTCCATGCTAAAGGTTTCTTTCATGGGTAGAAAATGAGCTGATTTGGTTAATCGATCCACAATTACCCAAATCGCATCATTACCTTTTCTGGTTTTAGGCAACTTAGTAACAAAGTCCATTGTTATGAGTTCCTATTTCCATACAGGCATTTCTAATTGTTGAAGTAGACCTGAAGGTTTCTGGTGTTCTGCCTTAACTTGTGAACAAGTAAGACACTTACAAACATATCGAGCTATATCATTTTTCATTCCTATCCACCAGAAATTATTTCTTAAATCTTGGTACATTTTATTGTTTCCAGGGTGCATGGTATACCTAGATTTATGGGCTTCTTCTAAAATCTTATTTCTTAATTCTCCCTGCTTAGGTACCCAAATCCTTCTTTTGTGGAATCTCCAAATTCCATCAGCTCCTTGTTCTAATTCTTTTATTCGTCCTTTCATTCCTTCAGCATCATCATTGAGTGTTGTTTCTTGAAAATGCTTTAGTTGTTCCATTAAATCTAACTGTAGATTTAATCTAAGAGCACGAACCCGTCGTTGTTTCTCATGGTACTTACGACTTAAGGCATCTGCAACTACATTTGCCTTTCCTTTGTGATACTGAATATCACAATCGTAATCACTTAGGATTTCCATCCATCTCCTTTGCCTCATGTTTAACTCTTTTTGCCCAAATATATATCTTAAACTCTTATGATCTGTATAGACAGTAAATTTACTTCCGTACAGATAATGTTTCCAAATCTTAAGGGCAAAAATTATGGCTCCTAATTCTAAATCATGAGTCGTATAGTTTTCCTCGTGCTTTTTCAATTGTCTTGAAGCATACGCAATTACCTTCTTGCGTTGCATTAGCACACATCCTAATCCTAGCTTTGAAGCATCACAATATACTTCAAAATCTTCAGTCCCTTTTGGTAAAGCTAGAATTGGGGCATTTGTTAACTTTTGCTTTAAAATCCTAAAAGCTTCTTCTTGCTTAGGTTCCCATTCAAACTTAACTGCTTTACAGGTTAGCTTAGTTAATGGTACAGCTATCTTGGAAAAATCCTTAATAAACCGTCTATAATATCCGGCTAACCCTAGAAAACTTCTAATTTCCATAGCTGTTTGTGGAACCTTCCATTTGGTAATTGCTTCTATCTTAGCAGGATCTACGTGAATACCTTCATGATTCACCATGTGACCTAAAAATTGCACTTCCTGTAGCCAAAATTCACATTTCGAGAATTTGGCATAAAGCTTTTCTTTTCTTAACAAAGTTAAGAGTGCATGCAGGTGCTCACAATGCTCGTCCTGAATTTTGGAATAAATAAGTATATCGTCGATGAACACAATTACAAATTTATCCAAGTACGGTTTACAGATTCTATTCATCATGTCCATGAATGCGGCAGGTGCATTCGTTAGTCCGAAGGGCATGACTGTAAACTCGTAACGACCATACCTAGTTCTGAAAGCAGTTTTAGGTATGTCTTCTTCTTGTACCTTCAACTGATGATATCCGGAGCGCAAGTCGATCTTAGAAAAATATCTAGCTCCTTGAAGCTGATCAAAAAGATTATCAATCCTAGGTAATGGGTATCGATTCTTAATTGTAACCTTATTCAATTCTCTATAATCGATAAACATTCGCATCGAACCATCCTTTTTCTTTACAAACAACACTGGAGCTCCCCAAGGGGATGAGCTAGGTTGTATGAATCCTTTGCTTAGTAATTCATCTAATTGCTTTTTCAATTCTAGCATTTCGGTGGGTGCTAACCGATAAGGTGCTTTAGCTATCGGTGTAGTTCCAGGAATTAGATGAATTCTAAATTCAACTTCTCTGTCAGATGGTAATCCAGGTAGCTCTTCTGGGAATACATCGGGATATTCCGATACTACTGGAATTTCTTTAAGCTCTTTACTTTTCGTATTAATGATTACTGAAATCAAATACACCATTTCTTGTTTTCTGGAATAACTGGCCAATTTCATTACTGAAATGAATTTCAGTGGCTTTCGTGGCTTATCTCCTGTAATCACCACTAATTCTCCTGTGGGTGTATGAATTTCTATGGAATTCTTATCACAAAGAATTCGAGCATGGTTGGCTATTAACCAATCCATTCCTAACACAACATCGAATCCAGCTAAATTCATAGGTAATAGGTTTGCAGAAAATTTATGGCCTAAAAGTTCTATCTTTTCTTCTTGCAAAATCTTATCTATGTTAACAGAATTTCCGTCTGCCGTTTCAACTGTAAAAATCTGCCTAAGTTGGGTTAAGGGTAAATTAAGTGCTTGGCAGAATGAAGTATTTATAAAACTTTGGTTTGCACCAGAGTCAAATAATACTTTTGCATATACGTTGTGAACTAGGAACGTACCAGCTATCACATCTGGGATTAGCTCTGCTTCTTGAGTATTCAGTTGGAAGACTCTTACGTTCTTCTTGGTAGTTCCTTCTACAGGTTTAGCTTTATTATCAGCTGGTTTGTTCAGTTTTGGGCAGTCTGGCCTAATATGTCCAGCTTCTCCACAGTTGTAGTAGACTGTGGATCTATTCTTCCTGCAATCTTCCTCTTGATGCCCCGGAAATTTGCAGAAATTGCAGTATACTTTGCATCTTCCAAAATGCTTCCTTTAGCAAGAATTGCAAAATGGACCAGTGGAAGATTGCCCAGTCCCTCTTCTTTTGAAATTGTTACGATTACCCATACGGAATCCTTGGGTAATCTTTTGGGCTACTTCCTTCTTTCTATTTTCTTCTCGCGTCCGTACCAGTTCGTCAGTCAGAGTATTGGCTAAATCCACCGCATCATCAATCGTGCGGGGTTTCGCAGCCTTGACGATATTACGGATTTCACCAATCAATCCCCAAATATAGCGGGAAATAAGTACTGGTTCTAGCGAAGCCAGGGTTGGTACTACTCTCGCATATTCGAAAAATGTCGAAGTATACCCTCGACAGTTTACATCCACCATCCGATGTGTCAGGAACTTATTTGTCATTTGTTCCTTTTCATACTCGGGACATAATTTTGTGACAACTGTGCTCTGTAATCGATGTACAATGCAAAACAATGTTAATCATCAATAAAACGATGTGTTTTGATGTTACTATATGTGTATTTGTGTTGATGATTTTACAATTTGATTCGATTCCGATTTCAAGCTTTAAATCGCTTTCTGGAAGGTTATACGCAAACTGGTGCGTAAACGCAGTCAGTTTAACGCAACAAACACTCCGGAATAGTGACATAGGCTTAACATACCTTAAATATCCTCCACATAACTTAGAAATAAGTTTTGGATGGATTGGTGTGTTGAAAACAAGTCTATTCGATCGCAGGGACTATTTGTGTCAAAAACGACGTAAGTTTGCATAAGCTAAGCATACCATAAATAACCTAAACATAGCTTAGAAATAAGCTTTGAGTGGTTCGGTATGCAAAAATATGCTTATTTGATCTTACAGGGACTAAAAGTGTCAAAAACGATGTAAGTTTGCATTTTCGCGCATATCTTACGTTCTGACCACATCTGGACATCCAAAATTTTTGTACACACTAAAATATTTTTATTTTAGTGATCGGCATGCAAAAATACCGTTCGTCGCTTAATTTGGTTCGTTTTCGCGTCCGTTTGAGTTTCGTCGTAATTTAACGAACAACGCGACCGTACGACCAAACGAACCGACATCCGAGAGTGTTCCAAGCACATTTTGAGTCCTCTAAACTTTATTGACCTTGTAGAGCCTTGAAAATGGCTTAACGGGGGTCAAAAGGGCCTGAAATGAGCTTAAAACACATGCAGGGACCTAAACTGTCAATTCTGAAACATATGCTGAACTGGGGAGCCCATACGGGCCGCGTAAGCCCTCCCTATATGCTTACGCGGGCCGCCTGAAGTGCCCAGCGACAGAAAACTCAGTTTCAGCTGCTGTTTCATAATTCAGGGGCCAATCTTGCAAATTCTTAGTGTGGTGAGCAAGTTATCTCTTCCCCAAGGCTTTGCACCTGCTTGTGACAATTGTAGGGCCTTGATCCTTGCTTGGAGGCTACATAATCCATGTGTAATGATCTTGTGAAGTTGCAACAACTATAAATAGCAAGGCCAACTTCCATTTCATTTGCTCATTCCTCATTTCTCTTCTCTACATCTGATTTGGGAGCTCTCTCAAGTGTTTGGAGCTTTCTAATCTGATTATTCTTTGTAGAAGAGATAGCAAGGACCCTTAGTGAGCATTCTTTCATTCTTTTTATTTATGTTAGTGCAGAAAGTCAAACAAGTTTGGCCAACAGTTTGACTTTCGGTTTTGACCATCATGTGGTCAAGTCAAAGTTCAATTGAACTTTGTAACGTGATTGTAATCACGATGGTTATAATCCTTAGCGATTATACCCACTGATTACCACGTTAACTAGGCGTAGTGACGAGTCAAAGTTTCGGTGAAAATGCGTTTTAGCACGCATTTTGCAACGGAACTATTTTCGGGTATCAAAACCCATTGTTTTGATACCAAATCAGTTTTGTAAGCTAGTTAAACATGTTTTGACATGTTTAACTCGTCACTATTAGTATAGTGCTTGTTTAAGGCCGTAAGTTAAGCGGTCTAAACAACCGCTTAGACTTTCGAACCCGACCCGTTTGGTCGATCATTAGGATCCGATCAAGCTTGATTAGTGATCATAGTTGCATAGGGAATAACCACTGAGGTTATACCTTATGTGTGACATCTGTGCTTGTAATCACTGTAAACAGTTCAGTTATCAATGAAATAAAGTTATTTGATCCCAATGTTTGTTTGTTTATGTTTGATGTTGTTCATGTTTTGATTTCTATTCAATTTCAAACTCTATATCGCTTTCTGGAGAATTATACGCAAACTGGTGCGTAAACGTAATCAGTTTAATGCGAAAAATACTCCAGAACATCAACATATGCTTAACATACCTTAAATAACCTTTACATAACTTAGAAATAAGTTTTGAAGGCATTGGTATGGCAAAATCAAGTTAATTCGCTTACAGGGACTAAAATTGACAAACTGCGAAAGTATGCTAATTTGAACTGTAAGGAACATTCCAGAACATGGCCATAAGTTAAACACACCCTAAATATCCTTTACATAGCTTAGAAATAGGCTTTGAGGGGTTTGGTGTGCTAAAATAAACTTTATGCTCATTCAGGGACTAAAAGCGTCAAAAAGTGCACAAGTTCGCATTTTCGCGCATAACTTACGTTCTGAATACATCCGGACATCCAAAAATTTATGTAATCATTAAAATATTATGTTTTAGTGATTGGCTTGTCAAAAATCCATTCGTCGCGCAATTTGGATCGTACACGCGTCCGTTACGACTTCCGTCGTAATTAACCGAACAACGCAACCGTACGGCCAAACGAACCGACATCCGGCATATTTTTTAACACATTTTAAGTTCCCTATACTTTAACATCCTTATAGAGCTTAAAAATGGGTTTGACGGGTGTTAGAAGTGCCAAAACACAACGATACGCACTCAGGGGCCTGTTCTGCCATTTTTGAAACATAGCTGGTCTGCAAGGTCCTTGCGCACCTCAACATTATTAGTGTTACGGTGCGCAAGCCATCACCAGCATAGCAGAATGTTGCAAACAGCCTGTTTTCAGCTGTTATACACTCTTTTCTCACTTGCAAATGGTTTCTAGCAATCCTATGGGCTCCCATGGGTTTGTAAATCAGTGGGTATGTGTTGTACGGCTGAGATTAACGCTTGGGAAACAAGAAACGATCTTAAGGGCTCTACATTTCCTATAAATACCCCCCCATGTCTTGCTCATTTCCCTCACATTTGAAATCTGATTCAAAGCTCTCTAAGTGGAAGTTTATATGCTTCCTACCTGAGAGTGAATCAGGTTCGAATCTTGCGGGGACCTTCTGTAAGTATTCTTTCGCGTTTATCGTTCGTTTTAGCGTTAAAGTCAAACTGCGTTTGACTTTCTGCATTGACCAGTTTATGGTCAATGCGAAGTTCGTTTGAACTTCATAACGTGAGCATAATCACGATGGTCATAGTCCCTAGTGACTATACCTACTGATTACCACGTTATCTAGGCTCAGTGACGAGTCATAGTTTCGGGCAAAATGCGTGTTCTCGCGTATTTTGTAACCAAACTACTCTAGGGTATCAAAACCGTTTGTTTTGATACCAAACCTGTTTTCTAACTTAACTAAACATGTTCTAGCATGTTTAGCTCGTCACTTTTAGATTTGTGCTTGTTTAGGGTCGTAAGGGTAAGCGATCTAATCAATCGCTTATGCTTTCGAACCCGACCCATTTGGTCGATCATTAGGATCCGACCAAACACTTTAGGTGACCATAGTAGTTTAGGGAATAACCTTCCGAGGTTATACCTTATGGTCACGTCGTTTAAGTAGTTGTATGATAAGTAGTTCTTATGCCTTAGGTAAATTACCAAAATGCCCTTTTTACGCCAAAATTCATTTTAAGCCTATGTAACATAACTTTTGGTATCTAAACTGATTTAGCAACATTATTAAACATGTAAAGGCATATCTTACTTGTCATAGGGCTAGTTAGGCATTCCGAACACGTTTCAAGCAAACGACGCGTTAAAGGGGCATAAGCTACCTAAACGGGCCGTAACGGGTCGAAAGCACTTAGGATAAGTTTCATTTTAGTATGTAGGCTTTGTTAAACCATATTACATGAGTTCCTATACTCATTTGGTTTACAAACCCTCACGCTACCCGATCCTCCGATTAGGTCCGTTTATTAATATAGTTGTATATTAGGTGCCGTTTGATTCCGTAACCTTCTAGCTTTGCTTGGTGGATATCTAAAGTCTATTGAGCAATCTCAAGTGAGTACATAGACCCCTCTTTTACTGTTTTTCAAACATTTTGGGGTGAAACACATGTGCCTACTTGTTATTTTCATGCTTTCCATGTTTTCATATCATATACATGCTATGTTCGTTAGTACATTATTAGTACATTGTTTTACATGACATTTTATGCTATGTATGTTCATTTAGCACATACTTAGTACATTGTTTTACATTACCTTTTCACGCTATGTATGTTCATCATACTTAGTGCATTTGTTTTACATCACATGCTATGTATGTCCATTTGCCGCATACTTAGTACATTTTCATCTCATCACATGCTTACATTTTGATATGACATTTGGCTTGTTTAAATGAGACCATATACATTCATTAACTTTGATCACGCCGCTCCTTAGTAGGTAATGGTACCATAGGAATTGACAACTCCCGTTCCTAACATCCTAGGTATGTTTGGATGAAAGGAATGACCGAATTCGATAAAACATAACACAGATAGACCTTTAATTTGTTTAAGGGCTTATCACCACAGTCACAAGGCTTGGATGTATGCATTTCACAATACCGCATAAATGTTTGTATTCAGTATAGCATGCATTTCCACAAAACATAACGTTGATTTAAACCACGTTTTACTTCAATACATTGTTTTGTGCATTTTTACCTATGGCTCGGTGGACATATATATATATATATATTTATATATTTCATTTGCCATACATGACATTTTGTTCACACATTGACATTTGACATAGACATTTTGATATTGATATACATATTTCCTGGACTGTATTTTGACATAGATATTTTGACATGGTTTACACAAAGACATTTGACAAATGATTTGATATGGGCAAATTTACATTAGTGGTTTGTTTGGGTAAGTGATTTAAGTAACGAGGCATATGTAATATGATACAAGCATGGTGGATACGCCGCTGGTACTTCCTATATATAAGTGTTTGTATGGTATTACATATTGTAGCGTTATTTGAATTATTTCAATTTAGACATATAACATTTTATACAAATAACATGTTTTTCACAAGACATTGTTTTACAAACAACTCATTTTATACAAAACTCATTTTACTTGGTTATTCATTTAACCTCACATCACTCTTTTACATATCATCTTCTTTAACATCGCTTTTTAAGAGATTTATAAAACAAATCATTTTACAAGGATCATGACTGACTTTTTCTTCTAAACTTATAAGTCATGAACCCTATTTTTTCATAAAACCTATGTATCTCACGGGCATTTTTATGCTGACGTACCTATTTTCACATGTGTTTCAGGAGCTGATGCTTAGGATGATCGTGACACTAGGGCGGACCTGTGCCTTAGAGACTTAAAAATAAAGATAGACTTAGTTAAATTATATGATGTACTTTTTGGTTCTTGTTTTGAGACAATGTATTCCACTCTTTGGTTGATGAATAAAATGAAATTTTAATTACCATGGTTGTGGAACAATAATTCTGTTACAACACTCCCCGACGTTTCCGCCACGATTTGATGTTTTACGTGGTCGGGGTGTGACAGAAGAGTTGGTATCAGAGCTAATGGTTATAGGGAATTAGGTTATTAGTAATTCTTTGACCTAGACTATAACTTTCTAGGACCCCAACACAAGATGTCTTGTGTTTAGATCTTAAAACATGCACTTCACCTATCCTTAGGTGATCACCAAAACGAGAACCCAATTTCCTAAAACGATTTTTGAAAATTCAATCATCTGTTTTTAAATAAATTGTTATATGGTTTTGAACCCTTTTGATTTTTTTTTTTTAATTGATTTTGAAAATTTATCATTTGTTTTTGAATGATTCTTTTGGCCTTGTGCCTTCCAAGTTTTCAAAATCTCGTCAAAGTTTTGGGTTCTAAATAGTGTGAACACGTGCAAACTGGAAGGGTGAATGCCTGTACCCTGGGTTTTCTGTCTAAGGCTAGAGTGTTCGTACAAATCCACATAATCGGACCAGTCACTCTTACCTGGGAACTCTTGGGGTGAGTGTTCACTTATAGGCGAGCATGTCTTCGCTAAGCATTATTTTGAACCCATTTACTTTGATTAGTCACTGTGTGTCGTTTGTTTGCTTTGTGATACGGACAAATGACCACCATCCCTGCTTTTGTTGATTTTGTTTCATCTCGCTCTTTTCATCAAATCATCTCACTCGTTTCCTTTCATGTTTACTCTTTTAGAATGCCTCCTCGACGCGAAAATCCGCTACCAAATGCCAAACTGGCAGAAATCATTGCGCAGCAAATGGCTGCTCAATTCCTAAACCTCTTTGCTCAATGGAACGAAGCCAACAACAACAATAATGCTCCATGCAATTTCAAGAGTTTTAACTCGGCTAAACCACTCAAGTTTAGTGGTACGGAGGGAGCAACTGGGCTTCTTCAATGGTTCGAGAGCATTGAGAATACTTTCCGTCACGTTCAGTGTCCTGATAATCGCAAAGTCGAGTTTGCTTCAAGCGTATTTCAGAAGAGGGCTTTGACATGGTGGAACGCGGTTATGAGAGATAGTGGTGCTGAGGTTGCCTTGGCACAAACATGGGCTGAACTTAGGACTCTTATGATGAGGGAGTTTTGTCCTCGTCATGAGCTGCGAGCTCTAGAAAGGGAGTTTGATGATCTAAAACAGGATAGTGGTGAGCACCGGGCGTATACTGATAGATTTGAGGAGCTGAGTTTGTTATGCCCAACAATGGTTACCCCACTCGACAAGGCTATCGAAAGGTACATCGATGGTCTACCTGACTCCATACAAGACACCGTTACTGGTAGTAACCCTACCAGACTCCGTCAGGCAATCGAGCTATCTGCAACATTGACCGAGTCGCAGATTCGAAGGGGTAAGCTGCATAGAAAAGGTGACAAGGGTAAGAAGCAGTCGTCTGACAAAGAAGATAGCAAGAAGGGTAAGAACAGAAAGGGTAAGGATTCTGGATCCTCAAGGAATTCAAGGAAGCGTAAGGCTTCCCAAAATTACGCCGTTACTGCACAGGCAAACCAAGCTGCACCAAATCAGCCAGCGCAACCTCCTGCAAAGAAGCGGTATGAAGGGAATGCACCTTTGTGCAATAGGTGCAATAGTCATCATCAACAGCAACTTCCGTTCCGTTTCTGTACAAACTGTGGGAAGTCTGGACACCTTGCAGAAGTTTGTCGTTCTGCTCGTAATCAAGCAGCTCAGAACCCGGCTCAACAAGTTGCTCAGCCTCCTGCTCAGCAACAGGGTCAAGCTGCACGACCTCACTATCCTCCTGGCTCGTGTTATAATTGTGGAGACCTGACCCATTATCGAAACCAGTGTCCAAGGCTGGTTAATGCGAATCCGAATCAGGCTCCAGCTCGAGGTCGAGTTTTTAACATGAATGCACAAGAAGCGCAAGCAGACAATGAAGTGGTGAACGGTACGTTCTCTGTTAATAATCAACCTGCATCTGTTCTTTTTGATTCAGGGGCCGATAAGAGTTTTGTGTCATTATCTTTTGAGCCATTGCTTTGCGTGTCTAGAACGAAACTAGTAAACCCTTGACAGTAGAGGTTGCCAGTGGTGAACCCATTGTTCTTAATTCTGTCCTTCGCAACTGCCAGTTGAACCTTAATAACCATCTTTTTCCCATTGACCTCACGCCAATGCAACTTGGAAGCTTCGACATTATAGTGGGTATGGACTGGTTAGCCAAGCATCGCGCAGAGGTAGTTTGTTTTGAGAAGATCGTTCGTGTGCCGCTTTCGTCAGGTGAGATCCTACAGGTTCGTGGTGAGAGACCTACTAGTAGCCTCAAGCTTATGTCTTGTTGTCAAGCTCAGAAATATCTACGGAAGAACTATGTGGCCTTTTTGGCACATGTTACAGCAGATAAAGGCAAAGGTGAGTCCATTCGAGATATCCCGGTCGTTCGGGACTATCCGGAGCTTTTTCCTGAAGAGTTACCTGGATTACCCCCAGCACGCCAAGTCGAGTTCCGTATTGATCTCGTACCTGGTGCAAATCCTATTGCCAGAGCTCCATATCATCTTGCACCGTCTGAGATGCAAGAGCTGTCTAAGCAGCTTCAGGAACTTTCAGACAAAGGTTTTATCCGTCCTAGCTTTTCACCTTGGGGTGCTCCCGTTCTTTTTGTCAAGAAGAAGGATGGATCCTTCAGGATGTCCATCGATTACCGTGAACTTAACAAGCTCACCATCAAGAATCGATATCCCCTACCTCGCATAGATGACCTCTTTGATTAGTTACAGGGCGCTTCTTATTTCTCGAAGATTGATCTTCGTTCTGGGTATCATCAACTTCGTGTGCATGAAGAAGATATTCCCAAGACAGCGTTCCGTACTCGTTATGGGCATTATGAGTTCACAGTTATGCCATTCGGTTTGACTAATGCTCCTGCTGTTTTTATGGACTTGTTGAATAGGGTCTGCAAGCCTTATTTAGATAAGTTCATCATCGTTTTTATTGATGATATTTTGATATACTCTAAGACGCAAGCTGATCACGAGCAACATCTTTGCCTTACTCTGGAACTCCTAAAGAAAGAATAACTTTTTGCCAAATTCTCCAAGTGCGAATTTTGGCTTAAAGAAGTTCAATTCTTGGGACATATTGTCAACGAACAAGGTATTCATGTAGATCCCTCCAAGATCAGTGCGATTAAGGATTGGGATACGCCTACTACTCCTACTGAGGTTCGTTCTTTTCTTGGTCTTGCGGGTTATTACCGCCGCTTCATAGAGAACTTCTCGAAGATTGCAGTTCCTCTAACTGCTCTCACTCAGAAGAACAAGCCCTTTGAATGGGGTTCTAAACAGGAAGAAGCATTTCAGACCTTGAAACAGAAGCTTTGTGACGCACCTATTCTGACTTTGCCTGAAGGCAATGATGATTTCGTCGTTTATTGTGATGCATCGAAATTGGGTCTTAGCTGTGTTCTGATGCAAAGGAACAAAGTCATAGCCTACGCATCAAGGCAATTGAAGGTGCATGAGAAAAACTACACCACTCATGATCTTGAGTTGGGTGCAGTAGTGTTCGCTCTCAAAATCTGGAGACACTATTTGTACGGTACAAAATGTGTGGTTTTCACTGACCACAAAAGTCTTCAGCACATCTTCAATCAGAAAGAACTCAACATGAGGCAAAGACGTTGGGTTGAGCTTCTGAACGACTATGACTGCGAAATTCGCTACCATCCTGGTAAGGCGAATGTTGTAGCTAACGCTTTGAGTCGTAAGGAACATGTCAAGCTTCATTGTGTTCGTGTTCAATCTAATATTCAGGCTCGAGCTGATATTCAAGCCCGCATTTCTCAGGCTCAACATGCTTGTGTTTCACAAGACTTGATGGGTAAGGAATTACCCTATCACATTAAGCCTGATCTTGTTTTGAAAGACAATGGATCATACTATTTCATGGACCGTTTGTGGGTCCCAAGCCAAGATGGTCTTCGCACTTTGCTTATGGATGAAGCTCATAAGTTTCGTTATTCTGTCCATCCTGGCTCGGACAAAATGTATAAGGATCTTCGTACTCAGTATTGGTGGCCTGGTATGAAGAAAGACATTGCCTTGTACGTTTCAAAATGCCTTACTTGTCTTAAGGTTAAGGCTGAACACCAACATCCTTCTGGTCTTTTGGAGCAACTAGAGATCCCAGTTTGGAAATGGGAAAACATCGCTATGGATCTCATTACCAAACTTCCGCGCACTAAGAAAGGTCATGATGCCATTTGGGTAGTTGTTGATCATCTTACTAAGTCAGCGCATTTCTTGCCGATCCGTGAGGATCTATCTGCTGACAAACTGGCCAAAATCTATGTGGATGAAATCGTATCTCGACATGGTGTTCCCTTGAACATCATTTCTGACAGAGATGCTCGTTTCACTTCTCATTTTTAAAGAACCATGCAAACTGCTATGGGGACCCAACTTAATCTGAGCACAACTTATCATCCGCAAACGGATGCTCAATCTGAAAGAACAATCCAGACCCTGGAGGATATGCTTAGAGCTTGTGTGATCGATTTTGGTGGTAGTTGGGATTCACATCTTCCATTGATTGAATTCTCCTACAACAACAGTTATCACTCCAGCATCAACATGGCTCCTTTCGAGGCTCTCTATGGTCGAAAATGTCGTTCACCAGTCTGCTGGAATGAGATCGGCGAGGCTTAGCTTACTGGACCTGCCCTCATTTTAGAGACAATTGATAAGATTAAGAAAGTTCGTGATAACCTTCAGACAGCTAGAAGCCGTCAAAAGAGTTACGCGGACCCAAAACGCAAGCCCTTGGATTTTCAAGTCGGTGATCGTGTATTACACAAGGTCTCACCTTGGAAAGGCATGATCAGATTTGGAAAGACTGGAAAACTTGCACCTAGATATGTTGGACCATTCAAGATCGTTGAAAGAATCGGTAAGGTAGCCTACAGACTTGAGTTACCTCCTGAACTTGGAAATGTTCATCCAACCTTCCATGTGTCCAATCTCAGGAAGTGTTTAGCTGATGAGAACCTCCACATACCACTTGACGAAATTCGTGTTGATAAGACACTACATTTTGTTGAGAAACATGTGGAAATCATGGATCGTATAGTCAGATGGCTTAAACGCAAGCGCATTCCTTTGGTCAAAGTTCGCTGGGAATCTAAACGTGGACCTGAGTTTACTTGGGAACGCGAAGATCAAATGAAGGCGAAGTATCCACATCTTTTCCCACGAGTTTCCTCTAAACAAATTTCGGGACGAAATTTCCACAAGTAGGGGAGACTGTGACATCTGTGCTTGTAATCACTGTAAACAGTTCAGTTATAAATGAAATAAAGTTATTTGATCCCAATGTTTGTTTGTTTATGTTTGATGTTGTTCATGTTTTGATTTCTATTCAATTTCAAACTCTATATCGCTTTCTGGAGAATTATACGCAAACTGGTGCGTAAACGTAATCAGTTTAATGCGAAAAATACTCTAGAACATCAACATATTCTTAACATACCTTAAATAACCTTTAGATAACTTAGAAATAAGTTTTGAAGGCATTGGTATGGCAAAATCAAGTTAATTCGCTTACAGGGACTAAAATTGACAAACTGCGAAAGTATGCCAATTTGAACTGTAACGAACATTCCGGAACATGGCCATAAGTTAAACACACCCTAAATATCCTTTACATAGCTTAGAAATAGGCTTTGAGGGGTTCGGTGTGCTAAAATAAACTTTATGCTCATTCAGGGACTAAAAGCGTCAAAAAGTGCACAAGTTTGCATTTTCGCGCATAACTTACGTTCTGAATACATCCGGACATCCAAAAATTTATGTAATCATTAAAATATTATGTTTTAGTGATTGGCTTGTCAAAAATCCATTCGTCGTGCAATTTGGATCGTACACGCGTCCGTTACGACTTCCGTCGTAATTAACCGAACAACGCAACCGTACGGCCAAACGAACCGACATCCGGCATATTTTTTAACACATTTTAAGTTCCCTATACTTTAACATCCTTATAGAGCTTAAAAATGGGTTTGACGGGTGTTAGAAGTGCCAAAACACAACGATACGCACTCAGGGGCCTGTTCTGCCATTTTTGAAACATAGCTGGTCTGCAAGGTCCTTGCGCACCTCAACATTATTAGTGTTACGGTGCGCAAGCCATCACCAGCATAGCAGAATGTTGCAAACAGCCTGTTTTCAGCTGTTATACACTCTTTTCTCACTTGCAAATGGTTTCTAGCAATCCTATGGGCTCCCATGGGTTTGTAAATCAGTGGGTATGTGTTGTACGGCTGAGATTAACGCTTGGGAAACAAGAAACGATCTTAAGGGCTCTACATTTCCTATAAATACCCCCCCATGTCTTGCTCATTTCCCTCACATTTGAAATCTGATTCAAAGCTCTCTAAGTGGAAGTTTATATGCTTCCTACCTGAGAGTGAATCGGGTTCGAATCTTGCGGGGACCTTCTGTAAGTATTCTTTCGCGTTTATCGTTCGTTTTAGCGTTAAAGTCAAACTGCGTTTGACTTTCTGCATTGACCAGTTTATGGTCAATGCGAAGTTCGTTTGAACTTCATAACGTGAGCATAATCACGATGGTCATAGTCCCTAGTGACTATACCTACTGATTACCACGTTATCTAGGCTCAGTGACGAGTCATAGTTTCGGGCAAAATGCGTGTTCTCGCGTATTTTGTAACCAAACTACTCTAGGGTATCAAAACCGTTTGTTTTGATACCAAACCTGTTTTCTAACTTAACTAAACATGTTCTAGCATGTTTAGCTCGTCACTTTTAGATTTGTGCTTGTTTAGGGTCGTAAGGGTAAGCGATCTAATCAATCGCTTATGCTTTCGAACCCGACCCATTTGGTCGATCATTAGGATCCGACCAAACACTTTAGGTGACCATAGTAGTTTAGGGAATAACCTTCCGGGGTTATACCTTATGGTCACGTCGTTTAAGTAGTTGTATGATAAGTAGTTCTTATGCCTTAGGTAAATTACCAAAATGCCCTTTTTACGCCAAAATTCATTTTAAGCCTATGTAACATAACTTTTGGTATCTAAACTGATTTAGCAACATTATTAAACATGTAAAGGCATATCTTACTTGTCATAGGGCTAGTTAGGCATTCCGAACACGTTTCAAGCAAACGACGCGTTAAAGGGGCATAAGCTACCTAAACGGGCCGTAACGGGTCGAAAGCACTTAGGATAAGTTTCATTTTAGTATGTAGGCTTTGTTAAACCATATTACATGAGTTCCTATACTCATTTGGTTTACAAACCCTCATGCTACCCGATCCTCCGATTAGGTCCGTTTATTAATATAGTTGTATATTAGGTGCCGTTTGATTCCGTAACCTTCTAGCTTTGCTTGGTGGATATCTAAAGTCTATTGAGCAATCTCAAGTGTGTACATAGACCCCTCTTTTACTGTTTTTCAAACATTTTGGGGTGAAACACATGTGCCTACTTGTTATTTTCATGCTTTCCATGTTTTCATATCATATACATGCTATGTTCGTTAGTACATTATTAGTACATTGTTTTACATGACATTTTATGCTATGTATGTTCATTTAGCACATACTTAGTACATTGTTTTACATTACCTTTCCACGCTATGTATGTTCATCATACTTAGTGCATTTGTTTTACATCACATGCTATGTATGTCCATTTGCCGCATACTTAGTACATTTTCATCTCATCACATGCTTACATTTTGATATGACATTTGGCTTGTTTAAATGAGACCATATACATTCATTAACTTTGATCACGCCGCTCCTTAGTAGGTAATGGTACCATAGGAATTGACAACTCCCGTTCCTAACATCCTAGGTATGTTTGGATGAAAGGAATGACCGAATTCGATAAAACATAACACAGATAGACCTTTAATTTGTTTAAGGGCTTATCACCACAGTCACAAGGCTTGGATGTATGCATTTCACAATACCGCATAAATGTTTGTATTCAGTATAGCATGCATTTCCACAAAACATAACGTTGATTTAAACCACGTTTTACTTCAATACATTGTTTTGTGCATTTTTACCTATGGCTCGGTGGACATATATATATATATATATATATATATATATATATATATATATATTTATATATTTCATTTGCCATACATGGCATTTTGTTCACACATTGACATTTGACATAGACATTTTGATATTGATATACATATTTCCTGGACTGTATTTTGACATAGATATTTTGACATGGTTTACACAAAGACATTTGACAAATGATTTGATATGGGCAAATTTACATTAGTGGTTTGTTTGGGTAAGTGATTTAAGTAACGAGGCATATGTAATATGATACAAGCATGGTGGATACGCCGCTGGTACTTCCTATATATAAGTGTTTGTATGGTATTACATATTGTAGCGTTATTTGAATTATTTCAATTTAGACATATAACATTTTATACAAATAACATGTTTTTCACAAGACATTGTTTTACAAACAACTCATTTTATACAAAACTCATTTTACTTGGTTATTCATTTAACCTCACATCACTCTTTTACATATCATCTTCTTTAACATCGCTTTTTAAGAGATTTATAAAACAAATCATTTTACAAGGATCATGACTGACTTTTTCTTCTAAACTTATAAGTCATGAACCCTATTTTTTCATAAAACCTATGTATCTCACGGGCATTTTTATGCTGACGTACCTATTTTCACATGTGTTTCAGGAGCTGATGCTTAGGATGATCGTGACACTAGGGCGGACCTGTGCCTTAGAGACTTAAAAATAAAGATAGACTTAGTTAAATTATATGATGTACTTTTTGGTTCTTGTTTTGAGACAATGTATTCCACTCTTTGGTTGATGAATAAAATGAAATTTTAATTACCATGGTTGTGGAACAATAATTCTGTTACAACACTCCCCGACGTTTCCGCCACGATTTGTTGTTTTACGTGGTCGGGGTGTGACATTATGATCACATAGGATTGGTTGGTTATTTGTTAAGTAGCTTGTATGCCCATAGAAAATGACCAAAACGCCCTTTTGAAGCATAAATCCATATTTTACATATGTGAACATGTTTTTGAAATATAATATGATTTAGTAACATGTTTAGGTATTATTGGGCATATAAGACTTGACATAGCATATAGTTAACCATCCGAACATAGTTTCACACGAACGACGCGTTAAAGTAGTACAAGCTACCTTAATGGGTCGTAACGGGTCGAAAGCACTTAGGCTAAGTTCCGATTTAGAATGTAGGCTTTGTTAAACCATATCACATGAGTTCTAACACTCATTTGGTTTACAAGACCTCATTCTATCCAATCTTCTGATTTAGGTGTTGATTTATTTACTAGTGATCCGATTACTAGGTACCACTTGAATTTCCTTGGTTTGTCTGAGCTTCGCTAAGTTCTTTAGATCAAGGATACCCTATCATTCAATGTGAGTACATAGTTCCCCTATTTTACTATTTTCAATTGTTTTGGGGTGATTCATATGTATTAAAACGATTTCGATATTTAAACGATGGTTTCAAAAATGATAAAGATGGTTTATATTAAACTAATAACGATTTCGATAATGTGAACGAACTTGTTGGTTGTAATTACATAACGAATGACATTCATTAGCATTGATCAAGCCGACCAGTATTAGGTTATGGTACCATAGGATCTGACAAATCCCGTTATCAGACTACACCCATGGTTATGTGTGGGGGTTATGTAGGTAACGACCGAATCTGATGATTGTTAACTTACCCTTTGGTGGGTTGTTAATACGATAAACGAGGTGGTCGAGTCACGAAGGTTTGAATGTTATTAGCGAGGCGACCAAAAGTAGTTTCACAATTAAAACGAATACGATTTTGGGACGAATTAAACGATTTGGAACGATTTAAACAATATAAACGATTTAAACAAACGATTGGTTTTGGGTAGTGATTAGATGATGGGACGGGTGTAGCATGATAAAAACATGGTAGATACGTCGCTGATACATCTTATATATAAGTGCTTCTATCATATTACATTTCGTGTCATTATTTGGTTCACTTGGGAAATGATTTGAAACGATGTCACACAACGAGGTTTTCGAAATGATATAAACCATACGAGTTTTATTAACGAGATTATTAGCGAGATGTTTTACGAATTGGTTTATTAAAGCAAATGTTTTCGAGTTAAGAATCATGGCTACGAGATTTTATAAATTATAACCATCTTGATTTGAGTTGGTTAATCATATTGCAATATTATATACTTTTCAAAACAAGGTTTTCGAGGTATTGCAATATTTATAAACGAGTCATGATTCCGATACTCTTATAAAACCTATGTGCTCGCCAGCATTTCTTTGCTGACTTTGTTTTTACATATGTTTCAGGTGATGTTGCGTGATGATTGCTAGGGAGCATGTTCACTTAGGATCTGGACGTGGCCTTAGTGACATAAAAACGTTAGTAGACAATGTTTAATTTGTTTGTTTGGTTTTTAAGACAATGCACATTATTTGATAATTCAATAAAACGACACTTTTAATTACCATGGTTGTTGAAACGATGATTCTGTTACAACGCTCCCCGACGTTTCCGCCATGGTTTTGTTGTTTTAACGTGGTCGGGGGGTGACATAAGAGTTGGTATCAGAGCTAATGGTTATAGGGAATTAGGTTATTAGCATTGCTTTGACCTAGACTATAACTTTCTAGGACCCTAACGCGAGTTATCTTACGTTTAGATTTTAAAACAATACCGTCACCTATCCTTAGGTGATAACCACAACGAGAACACAATAACTAATCCGCTTCGAAAATTAATTATCTATCCTTGGATGATTGATTGTAAGGTTTTGAACCTTCAAAGTTTTCAAAATCTCGTCAAAGTTTGGGTCTAAAATAATGTGAACACGTGCAAACTGGAAGAGTGAATGCCTGTACCCTGAGTTTTCTGTCTAAGGCTAGAGTGTTCGTACAATTCCGCAGTATCGGACCAGTCACTCTTACCTGGGAACTCTTGGGGTGAGTGTTCACTTATAGGCGAGCATGTCTTTAGTGATACAATATTATGACCCATTTACTTTGATTAGTCACTGTGTGTCGTTTGTTTGTTCGAAGTAACAAACGAATGATCGCTTTCCTTGTGTTTTGTCGATGTTTTCAATGCCTCCTTTGTTTCTCCAATTATCGACCTCACTTGTTTCTCATGTTTCCTTGTTAGACAATGCCTCCTCGACGCGATGCTCAAACTTTTACTGCTGAAGAAGTGGCAGCTCTTGTCTCTCAGCAGATGGCTGCTGTACTTCCAGGCGTTGTGACCCAAATCCACGAGCTATACAATAACAATAATAACAACAATAACGCACAGTGTAATTTCAAGAATTTCAATTCTGCGAAGCCGCTTAAGTTTTCTGGGTCACAAGGAGCAACTGCGCTCCTGCAATGGTTCGAGAGTATCGAGAGCACATTCAGACATGCGCAGTGTCCGAATGCACGTAAGGTTGAGTTTGCTTCAAGCGTGTTTGAGAAGCGAGCTCTTACATGGTGGAACGGAGTGATGCGTGATAGGGGTGCCGAAGTGGCATTAGCACAAACTTGGGATGAGCTCCGAGCTCTCATGATGAGAGAGTTCTGTCCCCGTCACGAGATTCGAGCTTTGGAACGAGAGTTTGACGATTTGAAACAAGACAGGGGAGAACACCGTGCTTATACGGATCGATTTGAGGAGCTTAGTTTGTTGTGCCCAACTATGGTTACCCCACTGGAGAAAGCAATCGAGAGATATATCGATGGTTTACCCGATTCTATTCAGTATATTGTGACCGGTGTTAATCCTATTACCGTTCGTCACGCGATTGAGTTGTCGGCTACCCTGACTAAGTCCCAAGTTAGAAAGGGTAAACTCACTCGCAAGGGTGATAAAAAGTAGTCGACTGATTCTGACAAAGAAAAGGGTAAGGGTAAGAAGCAGGGTGAGTCTTCTAAAAGGTCAAGAAAGCGCAAGGCTTCCCAGAACTTTGCTGTTACAGCACAAAACCCTCAGAACCCACCGACTCAACCTCCTACAAAGAAAGCATATGCTGGTACTGCACCACACTGTACACGATGTAATGGTCACCATGTTGCCCAACAGGCCTGTAAACAGTGTGCTACGTGTGGTAGACTTGGGCATTTGGCCAACATTTGTCGTTTTGGTCAAAATCAAGCTGCTCAGGTTCCAGCTCAAGCTCAAGGGAATGCTGCAAGATTCCCACCTGGTTCGTGTTTCAATTGAGGAGAAATGGGTCATTTCCGCAACAATTGCCCGAGATTGGTTAATGCGAATGCGAATCCGAATGGTAACGTGTTAGCAAATGTGAATCCCGCGCGTGGACGAGCATACAATCTGAACGCAAACGAGGCGAGGGCGGATAACGAGGTTGTTAACGGTACGTTCCTTGTTAACAATCAACTTGCGTCTGTTCTTTTCGATTCTGGTGCCGATAGGAGTTTTGTTTCGTTATCCTTTGAGCCTTTACTTGCGATACCTAGAACTAAACTGAGGAAACCCTTATCTGTTGAAGTTGCTACTGGTAGACCCCTTGTTCTCGATTCTGTTATTCATGGTTGTCAATTGAACCTCGAAAACCATCTTTTTCCCATTGACCTCGTACCGATGCGACTTGGGAGTCTTGACATTATCGTGGGGATGGATTGGTTAACCAAACACCATGCTGAGGTGGTTTGTTTTGATAAGATCATTCGTAATCCTCTTTCGTCTGGCGATGTCCTAGAAGTTCGTGGCGAGAAACCATCTGGTGGATTGAAACTCATGTCGTGCACGAAAGCTCAAACCTATCTACGAAAAGGATATGTTGCTTTTCTGGCACATGTCACCGAGGAGAAACGCAAGAACAAGAGTATTCAGGATATTCCGATTGTTCGGGATTATCCAGAGGTGTTTCCTGATGAACTGCCTGGTTTGACTCCAGTTCGTCAAGTCGAGTTTAACATTAACCTTGTACCTAATGCTAACCCGATTGCGAAAGCACCTTATCGTCTTGCACCGTCTGAGATGCAAGAATTATCAAAACAGCTTCAAGAGGTATCGATTATCGTGAGCTTAACAAGCTTACCATCAAGAATCGATATCCCCTACCCCAAATCGATGATCTCTTTGATCAGCTGCAAGGTGCTACCTGTTTCTCCAAGATCGACCTGCGATCTGGGTATCATCAGCTTCGTGTATTCGAAGAAGATATTCCCAAAACTGCTTTCCGCACAAGATATGGGCACTATGAGTTTACTGTCATGCCTTTTGGTTTGACAAATGCTCCAGCTATCTTTATGGACTTAATGAATAGGGTCTGTAAACCTTATTTAGACAAGTTCATCATTGTGTTCATTGACGATATTCTAATTTATTCAAAGTCTCGAGCCGATCACGAGCAACACCTTCGTTTGACTCTTGAGCTCCTAAAGAAGGAACAACTTTTTGCTAAATTCTCCAAGTGTGAATTTTGGCTTAAAGAAGTTCAATTTTTAGGACATATAGTCAACGAGCAGGGTATCCATGTGGATCCATCCAAGATTGCTGCAATCAAGGATTGGAATACACCGACGACGCCTACCGAAATTCGATCTTTTCTTGGTCTCGCTGGCTATTATCGTCGTTTCATTTCTAACTTCTCGAAGATTGGGGTTCCACTCACTGCTTTGACTAAAAAGAATAAGCCTTTTGAGTGGGGACCCAAACAAGAAGAAGCGTTCCAAACACTGAAACGGAAGCTATGTGATGCTCCTGTTTTATCTTTACTCGAGGGAAACGATGATTTCGTTGTCTATTGCGATGCATCCAACTTAGGCCTTGGTTGTGTTCTTATGCAACGAGGTAAAGTTATAGCATATGCATCTAGACAATTAAAAGTTCACGAGAAGAACTACACGACTCACGATCTTGAGTTGGGAGCTGTGGTTTTCGCTCTCAAAATCTGGAGACACTATCTTTATGGCACGAAGTGTGTGGTTTTCACAGACCACAAAAGTCTCTAGCATATTCTTAATCAGAAAGAGCTCAACATGAGGCAACGACGTTGGGTTGAACTCTTGAACGACTACGATTGCGAGATTCGCTACCATCCTGGTAAGGCGAATGTTGTAGCTGATGCGCTAAGTATAAAAGAGCGAGTCAAGCTTCATTCTGTTCGAACTCTATCTAATCTTCAAACTCGTGTTCTTCAAGCTCAGCAATTTTGTGTTTCACAAAATTTGATGGGTAAGGAATTACCACTTCAACTTGAGCTTAAACTCGAAGCGAAAGACGACGGTTTGCTCTATTTCATGGATCGTTTGTGGATTCTGAAACAAGACGATATTCGCACTTTAGTGATGGACGAATCTCATAAGTCTCGATATTCTATCCATCCTGGTGCTGATAAAATGTACAAGGATCTTCGTACTAAGTTCTGGTGGCCTGGTATGAAGAAAGATGTTGCCTTGTATGTATCGAAATGCCTAACTTGTCTCAAAGTCAAGGCTGAACATCAATGACCTTCCGGTTTGCTTGTACAACCAGAGATACCGGTTTGGAAGTGGGAGAACATTGCGATGGATCTCATCACTAAATTACCACGTACATCTAAAGGTCACGATGCTATTTGGGTTGTCATCGACCGATTAACGAAGTCAGCTCATTTTATTACGATTCGAGAGGATCTATCTGCTGATAAACTTGCAAAGATTTATGTTGATGAGATTGTATCACGACATGGTGTTCCTTTGGATATCATATCTGATCGTGATGCTCGATTTTCATCTCATTTCTGGAAGACCATGCAATCTGCTATGGGAACCCAACAAAATCTAAGCACTGCTTATCATCCCCAAACAGATGGACAATCTGAGAGAACGATTCAAACTTTGGAGGATATGCTTAGTGCATGCGTGATTGACTTTGGTGGTAATTGGGATTCTCATCTGCCATTGATCGAGTTCTCTTACAACAATAGTTATCATGCTAGCATTAAAATGGCACCATTCGAAGCTCTCTACGGTCAAAAATGTCGTTCACCTGTTTGTTGGAACGAGACCGGTGAAGCTCAGCTTACTGGACCGGAGCTTGTTCTGGAAACAACAGACAAAATCAAGAAAATTCGCGATAATCTTGTGATAGCTAGATGCCGTCAAAAGAGTTATGCGGATTTAGGACGCAAGACCTTAGAATTTCAAGTCGGAGACCATGTCCAACTCAAGGTGTCACCTTGGAAGGGAGTGGTGAGATTTGGAAAGAAAGGAAAACTTGCACCACGATATGTTGGACCATTTAAGATTGTTGAAAGAGTTGGAAAGGTTGCCTACTGATTAGAGCTACCTCCAGAGCTTGGAAATATTCATCCGAATTTTCACGTGTCCAATCTGGGAAAGTGTTTAGCTGACGCTGATCTTCACATTCCATTCGACGAAATCCAAATCGATGAAACGATGCACTTTGTCGAGAAACCTGTGGAGATAGTGGACCGTACATACAAACAGTTGAAGAACAAACGAATTCATTTGGTCAAGGTTCGCTGGGAATCCAAACGTGGCCCAGAGTTTACTTGGGAATGTCAGGACCAAATGAAGGCGAAATATCTGCAATTGTTCTCACAAGTTTCCTCTAGTTAAAATTTCGGGACGAAATTTCCTAAAGTAGGGGAGACTGTGACAACTGTGCTCTGTAATCGATGTACAATGAAAAACAATGTTAATCATCAATAAAACGATGTGTTTTGATGTTACTATATGTGTATTTGTGTTGATGATTTTACAATTTGATTCGATTCCGATTTCAAGCTTTAAATCGCTTTCTGGAAGGTTATACGCAAACTGGTGCGTAAACGCAGTCAGTTTAACGCAACAAACACTACGGAATAGTGACATAGGCTTAACATACCTTAAATATCCTCCACATAACTTAGAAATAAGTTTTGGATGGATTGGTGTGTTGAAAACAAGTCTATTCGATCGTAGGGTCTATTTGTGTCAAACTGCGAAACTATACCGATTCGTATGGTATCGAAGAGTCCAGAACTTGATCATAAGCTAAACATACCATAAATAACCTAAACATAGCTTAGAAATAAGCTTTGAGTGGTTCGGTATGCAAAAATATGCTTATTTGATCTTACAGGGACTAAAAGTGTCAAAAACGACGTAAGTTTGCATTTTCGCGCATATCTTACGTTCTGACCACATCTGGACATCCAAAATTTTTGTACACACTAAAATATTTTTATTTTAGTGATCGACATGCAAAAATACCATTCGTCGCTTAATTTGGTTCGTTTTCGCGTCCGTTTGAGTTTCGTCGTAATTTAACGAACAACGCGACCGTACGACCAAACGAACCGACATCCGAGAGTGTTCCAAGCACATTTTGAGTCCTCTAAACTTTATTGACCTTGTAGAGCCTTGAAAATGGCTTAACAGGGGTCAAAAGGGCCTGAAATGAGCTTAAAACACTTGCAGGGACCTAAACTGTCAATTCTGAAACATATGCTGAACTGGGGAGCCCATACGGGCCGCGTAAGCCCTCCCCATATGCTTACGCGGGCCGCCTGAAGTGCCCAGCGATAGAAAACTCAGTTTCAGCTGCTGTTTCATAATTCAGGGGCCAATCTTGCAAATTCTTGGTGTGGTGAGCAAGTTATCTCTTCCCCAAGGCTTTGCACCTGCTTGTGACAATTGTAGGGCCTTGATCCTTGCTTGGAGGCTACACAATCCATGTGTAATGATCTTGTGAAGTTGCAACAACTATAAATAGCAAGGCCAACTTCCATTTCATTTGCTCATTCCTCATTTCTCTTCTCTACATCTGATTTGGGAGCTCTCTCAAGTGTTTGGAGCTTTCTAATCTGATTATTCTTTGTAGAAAAGATAGCAAGGACCCTTAGTGAGCATTCTTTCATTCTTTTTATTTATGTTAGTGCAGAGAGTCAAACAAGTTTGGCCAACAGTTTGACTTTCGGTTTTGACCATCAATTGGTCAAGTCAAAGTTCAATTGAACTTTGTAACGTGATTGTAATCACGATGGTTATAATCCTTAGCGATTATACCTACTAATTACCACGTTAACTAGGCGTAGTGACGAGTCAAAGTTTCGGTCAAAATGCGTTTTAGCACGCATTTTGCAACTGAACTATTTTCGGGTATCAAAACCCATTGTTTTGATACCAACTCAGTTTTGTAAGCTAGTTAAACATGTTTTGACATGTTTAACTCGTCACTATTAGTATAGTGCTTGTTTAAGGTCGTAAGTTAAGCAGTCTAAACAACCGCTTAGACTTTCGAACCCGACCCGTTTGGTCGATCATTAGGATCCGATCAAGCTTGATTAGTGATCATAGTTGCATAGGGAATAACCACTGAGGTTATACCTTATGATCACATAGGATTGGTTGGTTATTTGTTAAGTAGCTTGTATGCCCATAGAAAATGACCAAAACGCCCTTTGAAGCATAAATCCATATTTTACATATGTGAACATGTTTTTGACATATAATCTGATTAGTAACATGTTTAGGTATTATTGGGCATATAAGACTTGACATAGCATATAGTTAACCATCCGAACATAGTTTCACACGAACGACGCGTTAAAGTAGCACAGGCTACCTTAATGGGTCGTAACGGGTCGAAAGCACTTAGGCTAAGTTCCGATTTAGAATGTAGGCTTTGTTAAACCATATCACATGAGTTCCAACACTCATTTGGTTTACAAGACCTCATTCTATCCGATCTTCCGATTTAGGTGTTGATTTATTTACTAGTGATCCGATTACTAGGTACCACTTGAATTTCCTTGGTTTGTCTGAGCTTCGCTAAGTTCTTTAGATCAAGGATACCCTATCATTCAATGTGAGTACATAGTTCCCCTATTTGACTATTTTCAATTGTTTTGCGGTGATTCATATGTATTAAAACGATTTCGATATTTAAACGATGGTTTCAAAATCGATAAAGATGGTTTATATTAAACTAATAACGATTTCGATAATGTGAACGAACTTGTTGGTTGTAATTACATGACGAATGACATTCATTAGCATTGATCAAGCCGACCAGTATTAGGTTATGGTACCATAGGATATGACAAATCCCGTTATCAGACTACACCCATGGTTATGTGTGGGGGTTATGTAGGTAACGACCGAATCTGATGATTGTTAACTTACCCTTTGGTGGTTTGTTAATACGATAAACGAGGTGGTTGAGTCACGAAGGTTTGAATGTTATTAGCGAGGCGACCACAAGTAGTTACACAATTAAAACAAATACGATTTTGGGACGAATTAAACGATTTGGAACGATTTAAACAATATAAACGATTTGAACAAACGATTGGTTTTGGGTAGTGATTAGATGATGGGACGGGTGTAGCATGATAAAAGCATGGTAGATACGCTGCTGGTAGATCTTATATATAAGTGCTTCTATCATATTACATTGCGTGTCATTATTTAGTTCACTTGGGAAACGATTTGAAACGATGTCACACAACGAGGTTTTCGAAATGATATAAACTATACAAGTTTTATTAACAAGATTTTTAACGAGTTGTTTTACGAATTGGTTTATTAAAGCAAATGTTTTCGAGTTAAGAATCATGGCTACGAGATTTTATAAATTATAACCATCTTGATTTGAGTTGGTTAATCATATTACAATATTATATACTTTTCAAAACAAGGTTTTCGAGGTATTGCAATATTTATAAACGAGTCATGATTCTGATACTCTTATAAAATGTATGTGCTCGCCAGCATTTCTTTGCTGACTTTGTTTTTACATATGTTTCAGGTGATGTTGCGTGATGATTGCTAGGGAGCATGTTCACTTAGGATCTGGACGTGACCTTAGTGACATAAAAACGATAGTAGACAATGTTTAATTTGTTTGTTTGGTTTTTAAAACAATGCACATTATTTGATAATTCAATAAAACGACACTTTTAATTACCATGGTTGTTGAAACGATGATTCTGTTACAACGCTCCCCGACGTTTCCGCCATGGTTTTGTTGTTTTAACGTGGTCGGGGTGTGACAAATTTTCTTTCTACAAGACTCTTAAATTCTTCCCAGTTCATAGCATACTCCATCATCCTTCCTTTTTCTTGTAACACCGTGTTCCACCATTCTAGCGCCCCTTCTTTAAAAAGATTCGACGCATACATGACCTGGTCTTCTTCAGCACATTTACTTATGGAAATTACTGCCTCGGTTTTCTCTAACCAACGCAGTGCTGCAGTCGCCCCTTCGTTACCTGCAAACTCAGCTGGTTTACAGGCAAGACATTCTTTGTAAGTGCAACCAGGTGTTGCAGCTTTCATTTTCTTAGGGAGCGGAGCCTGCCGTGGATCATTATCGTGATTAGTATGATTACAGCCTCCGTTTACGCTATTACTGAAGTTATCTTCAGAAGTACCTTTGCTAGGAATGATTTGTTGAGGTTCAACAGGTTTCTGGGCAGCAGCAAGGATTGCTGGAATAGCATTGGCTATTCCTTGAGCAACAATATTTTCTATATCTTGCTTAGTCATAAAGTGATTCTCCTGATGTTGCTCAGATTGGTTAACCTTGTTAACTGGTTCATTATTAGCGCTTTCCATCTGATAATTAATATATATAATTTAATAGTAAATAACAATTATACACAAAACAATCATACATATTTCACAACACATATATAGCCAAAATTATCGATTTCTCGATATCCGTTTCTTTTATATTATTTTAGGCATCCGTACACACTTTTATCTTACACAAGTTTTATTTTAGGTTATTTTACATAGTTATATTTTACTATTTATTATTATTATACAACCACAGTCACGTTCTCACACCACACTATTTCTCATCAGCTATCTTTTTAGAAACGATGCTCCCTCTCGTCATACTTCCAGGAGATTTGTCCTCCTATTTCCCGGATTCTATTCCCTGCATCCATCAACTCTTCGCCAAAGTGGCGGAGTTCAGCTAGATTTTCATTGCTCATTGGCGGGTTTGGTATCGGTTCCGGGTCGAACTGAGGGAGAAAGGTATAAGGATTGTTGAGAAGGTTTTGAAACTGCCAGTCATTAGTCCACCATTCGTCCATTCCCAGAGGTTGGGTGTGGATCAAAGGGTCTGGAATGGCTGGTTCTATGTTTATTGGAAGTTGAGTTTCAGCAGGATAAGGGTATAGATTATTATTGACAGGCCTAACAATATCACAGCTCGCCAATGCGCGATCCGATTCCTCCTGAAATGGTAACTCCTTGACTTGTCTAGAGCTTTCCCCAATTTCCATCTTTTTTTGCCTAGAACCTTTCCCAATCTCCATTTCTGTCTGTCTAGAACCTTCCCCGATTTCAATCCCCTTTCCTTTATCTATGGGATTTTCTATTTTGGGAATCTTTCTAGCTGTGGGCTTCCTCCTGCGCACACGCCTCCATCCCACAAATCTTCTCCTTTTCTTAGGCTTTGGTTTCTCCGGAGGTGGAGCGTTGAATTCCATAGGTTCTTCTATATCGGGTATATAACCAGTAAAATCTCTGGAAACTTCTATTTTCACTGGATAGAGATTGAGATTCTGAAGGGCTTCAGATAACTCATTCATGCTGTTTAGCATATATGCAAAATGCACAAAAATGCTAAGTTAAAATTTTATAACAAAATTTCACAGATAACCGTTCAAGTATTATTGCATACCGTGTGACTAATTTAATACAAAGGACAACTGACAATTAAAACACACAAGAGTTTACTGTAAACTTATTTATTTACTGGGTAAAGTTTCTGGCTTGTAGGTGATATGGGTGCTAGAACTTGAGGCAGGGTATTTAAAGATTTGCATTGACTGCTAGAGTGGCTAGCATATATAGATCTGTCCATTTTTCATCTAACTTGTCTTCCCATGGTGGTTTATTGCCTAGTTCTTGGGTTTCCTGATTAACTCTCATTTCTTTTGATTGTGATTTCTTTATTTTCTCCTGACTTTTCCTAATAATCAAACTTCTTTTATTAGGAGAAAGTGGTTCCTCATATTGTGCCTTTCGAACAAATATTCCTTCCTCAGTATCTGTTGGGTATTTTGAGGATGAAGTTCCTTTTTCTTTTGGTGAAGTATCTAATTTATAGTAGATATCCGAAAGTCTTTGCTTACCCATACTGTAAATAAATATTCAAATAATAAAACATATAATCACAAAAATAGCAATTAGTAAAATTAAGTATTTTCTAAATACTTAATTGGCTTAAATCAGTGGCTTGATCAGTGTGGCTCTGATACCACCTTTTCCTGTCACGGCCCCAGCCCCGGTTTGACCCGGTCAGGAGCCGTGGGACAGGAACCTGTGGTATCAATGATGCGACAGCGGAAGATTTTCAACAGGATCTTTTAAAACTCAAATGCCCAATTATTTTATTCCATAAATTGGAGATAAACCCCGTAATTTACAATAGAGGAATTTAACTAAGAAATTCCCTGATTTATTAAAACATGTTTATTCATTTTTAACTGAGCCACCTCTTCAAGCTTGATAGTGCTCCGTAGCACGTTTTCCTTGATTTACAGTAGGTCGCCTGAAACATGTTTTAAAAATATTTTATCAGCGGGTAAATGCTGGCGAGCCACTCAATTTAAGAAAATGACACAGATATAAATTACAGCATAAGAGTGATTACAATGGCTTCTATCTTATTGTTATATGGCGTCGTATCACCTCCTGGTGACGATGGTCATACCACTATTGGGTCCTGTCACCCAAGTAGTGATGATTATCACTGTTAGGGCTTATTAGCCTAACCTGTGTTAGGGCTTATTAGCCTAACCCGTGAGAAATTAGTAATGTGCACAATACCCCACTAGCCATTGATTAAGATTACCACGACTTACTCCCTGTAATTATAACATTTGAAAATAATTTGAGGTATTGTAAAACAGTTGATAAAAAGAGAATGACTCACATTGCAGATTTATATGGGCAGAGCTTAGCCTACTGATTAGCCTTTTGACCTAATTTAAATAACATGCACACGAACTAGATCAGTAACTAATACAACATTTACGATAACTCACGAGATTAACCCTCACAACGAATGACAAAGTGCGATACTTAAACATCCATCGAATCCACGGCGAATGACAAAGCATAAACCCTAATGTGGGCAGCACTTAAACATCCATTGGATAGTTTTAATCGATCGGACATTGAATCGTAGCAGCGATCGAGTTAATACCCTGTATCGGAGCAGCGCCTCGCTAATTTTGAAAGTAAATTCGACTTCAGAGCAGTATATTTCATGTTTTGAACTAAAATTTCGACACTTCTAAACTGCTCGTAACCTATCCTATTTATAGCAGAAATTTGGTCTTTACGCGGCCCGCGTAAACTCTCCGCCAAACCTTACGCGGCCCACGAGGAGGCCTACTGCGTAGATTAGGGCTAGCGTGTCACACCTAGGTCTGCCACGTGGCTGCCACGTGGCCTCCACGTGGCCTGGTTGCTGTTTCGGATAAGTTATGAGCTGTCGCGGCCCGCGTGAGGTTATGCTTAACACTTACGCGACCCGCCTAAAGACCAGAAATCTTGATTTCTTGGTTTTTCATGCACAGTATGGTTTCAGGGGTCCGGGATTTTACTTACGGGTCGTTTTAGGACAAATTTTGGAGAGTCCTTACATTTATTCATGCACTTGTCAGCGTAAAGTAACTTTTTAGCATATTCATTGAATCCGTTAAAGTCCACTTGCTACTTAGGAGTTCGTGTAGAACCTTATCTCTTTGACAAGACATTTCATCAGATTTCTGATAAGTAACTTACAAGAAATCTGATATTTTGGTCAGCAGATTTCTGATGAACATAATTCACCATATTCTGATGATAAATGCCAGATTTATCATCAGACCTATCAGATTAGTCTTTTTTATCATCCTTCTTTGATTATGATCTCTTTCTGATGCTTATTGAAGGTGATGCTTATCTTCCTTCTCGTCTTGTTGTCTTGTGTCTTCTTTCTATATGACCTGTTGACTTTGTTATCTTCAAAATTGATCAAAGTGATCATATTTTTCTTCAACACTTACAAACGTTTCCTAACAATTTTCCCCTAAGTGTTGTAAGAAAAATAACTACTCATAACATGGAATTCAAAACTTGAACTTAAATAAACAAGCCTAAACAAAATCATTGTTAAAACAAAATAAACAAATTAAAATTGTTTTTAAAGACATTAGTTGTTGCAGCGAAAGAGGTCCCTAGCTTTCAATTGCTTCTTGTGAAGTGTGGGTTTGTTGCATTCCTTGTATAGTGCCTTTTAGAGATTCTTTGCAGCAATCGATTCATCTATGATTTCTTCAATTTTCCTTCTAAGCTCTGGCTTCTCACGTCCTTTGATCTTCAGTTATTCTTGTTTATTGTTCATACATTCTCTAATGTAGTTGAGACTTTGATTTGAGTACTTGCAGATTTCTCTCACCCTAAAAAGAGCTTTCCCCTCAGCAAAATTCCTAAAAACAACAGAGAGTTCAGGTTTTTCAAATATTACTCCTGTTCTAGCTTCAGCTTTGAACTCTTCTAGGATTGTTGTGTGTGGAGAAGTTATATACAACTTCTTGTTGATTGAGTGATCAAAGTTGATGCGGAGGTCAAAGTCAGTGACGGCTATGCGAGTGAATAACTTGATTCCACTCTTGAATATGTTGTTGCTGCTCTTCTTACAAAGTTTCTGTGCAACTTTTCTTCTTCATATGCCTTTCCTAACATTATCAAATATGTTGCATGATAGTTGTTCTGATCATGGAATCCAAACACACCGTCTGAAGTTAATGAGTGTCAACTTTTCGTACTCTTTTCATAGGGTTTGTTAGGTGTTTGTTTATGCTATATTTTCCCTTTTCAATTCTCTCCTCACATATTCCTCAACCCATTGGACTTAGAGGTCTTTCAAGTTTGTCTTTCTTGGTCTAGTAGTAGTGCTCCAGTTGATGTTCTAGAAACATTATATCCTCTCTATCTACAATCTGCACCATTCTTATCAAGTTTCCTTCTGAATCTCTTTCTGAACCAGTTTGAGCCTTTTTGAGGAGGTTGCCGTCTCTGCCCACTTTCTTTTTTGTTTTTGAACAAAAGATATTCTAAAAGTTGATTCACCTGATGTAGTTCTTTTGGGTGATGCTTCCAGTATTCCTTTGTTCTTTGGTTCCTTTGCTGTTGGAGTTCCACTTTCTTCTGGTAAGATTACTGGTGCTCTTTCAGTGCTGTGGTATGTGATTCTGGAAACTTTAGGTATTGGTACAGGTGGAGGAGGTCCCATTGGTATTGGTTTGGTTTTGGTGGCTTAAGGTGCTGATCTTGGCTGTGCTGTAGGTGTAACAATAGCTGCAGGGACTTCTTGTGTTAACGTTTCTTCTTGTATAGGAATCATTAGGTTTTGAACTATATATTTGCTAATCTGGCAATGTTATGGTGCATTCTTCTAATCATAGATTAAACATCTTTTCTTAAACCTGCATTGTTCTTTACTTCATTATGCACTTCATTAATTCTTTCATGAAAATGTTCCTTCTATTCACCCCATTATTGAATCAATTTTACCAGAGCATCTGCTATGGTATTATTGCTAACTCATACTTTGTTGATTTCTTCCATTAGTTCACCAGATTTTTCTGTTTCCTTTGTTTTAACTGATTCCTTCACTTGAACTTTAATACCCTCAAGATCTTCAGAAATCTTTTTGAATTCAGCAGTAAATTTCTTGATTTCTGATGAGCTGACTGGAGTCTGCAGCATACTCTTCAGTTCTTCAGCACTTCAATGTTTCTTTTAGTTTGACTTTTAATGATCTATACTGATCTTGATAGAGTTTTAATATTATATTTTTTTGCTTCGAATATCCTCTATCAACAGATGCAGCTTTGTTTCAACGAATGTCTTTGGTTCTTTGGCTGATGACTCCTTTTCTGTGACAACTTGTATCACATTGTCTGGCACTATATCAGTTGTTCTTTGGTTATGGTAGGTGTTTCTATGTGAAAAGGTGGAACAACAGATGTTCCTGCTAACATTCCAGATGAAGACACACTTGCTGCTGTTTTCAAAGTTTCAGATTGATCATGAGACCAATCAGAGAAACCTTTACTAGATTTGTAAAACAGATTTACATCTGGATTTTCCTCACTTCCCTGGATCAGACTTGTGAATGATCCTCCATGAGTTATTTGGAAAATGGATTTTCCTTTTCTAGGTATCCTTGATCAGTTTCCTAAACTCCACCTATTATTGTCTCATCCTCCTCCTTGTTATTTGATTTAGAGTTGAGATGTATTGAACTACCAACATTCTCTTCAACGTTCTTATTTGTTTTTCTTGCAACAAGCATGTAACTTACTTCATCAGGATCATCAAAATCTGATTCTGTTGAGTTCTTAGCAATGTTAAGAGAAGGACTGGTTTGAGCACCTGTTTTTGTTGTATGATGTGCACCCATTTCTTGATGCCGCTCCATCACTCTTGTCTCTTGTTCATCAATGTCCATGTGTTCTGGTGGCATTCTGGTGTCTTGTTGGTGTACTTATGTCGTGTCTTCAATTTCTGGTGCTTTTGAGGCTTGATCTTCATCATCTGGTGATGATCAGATGTCAAGTACTTCCAGTTGGTTGTATATTTAATCATGCTTTTTCTGATATGGAGAGTCTTGAGCTATCAGACAGGGCATACTTTCTGCTAAAGCTGGTACAACTTTGGCAGAAGTCTAACCTTGAGCAGCACACCATGGCTTCATGACAGGTGATTTCCATATTCTTTTAGTAAGTGGTAGTTCCAGGTCTCTCTCTTCAAATGTCTCTGCTTTTATTATTCTCTAAAATCTCTGGTGTAGTAGGTGTGTAGCAATTCTCCCACTTTTGGTGAACACATATTTCCTCATCAAATTGAATATCTCTATTCTGTAATCATTGTTGTACCCAGTTATAAGTCCATACATGATTATGAGAATAGAGGTATTTATCTGATCAGCAACTCCAATTTTTGATGTCAGACACTTGTTTAGGGTCTCCATCATTACTTGCCAGAATGCAGGAAATTGTTTTCTTTTGAAGTCTCCAATTTTGCTGATTTGCTCTATGTAACCAAGGTTTTTAAATTGCAGCAAAAGTTTCTCCTTGTCTGGTGCACCCATATATTGACCATTAATGGTTACTGAAATACTTCCCCAGAGATGAGCTTTCATCTCTTCATCATCTGTTTCTTTGAGTGTTTGAACGAGCTGCTGTATTATCATTTCAGGTACTTCTTTGGTTTTGATCGTTGCTTGCTTCAACGGGCAGTTCAACAGGAATTTGACCAATATTTGACATCTTTGAGCATACAACATGTGGTAGCTGTTCATCTTTAGGTTTTTGTCTTTCAGGGTGATGCGTGTGAAGTGTCGTATAGTTTTTAATGTATATTTTAAGCCCTTTAACACTTTTTAGCCAAGTTTTAAATTTATAAAACACGATATTTACTAATACCAAACACACATATGGGCAAGTGCACCCATCGTGAGCGTAGTATAGTGCTGGTAAGATACCGAGGTCGTCCAAGGACACAAGAGCTTTTAATACCGGTTTATCCTCAACGTCTAATCAAATCAAAAGTTTAGAAAAAGGTTTTAAACTAGAAAAATAAAACTACGAAAAATGCTAAAAAATAAAATAAAAACAGATAGACAAGATGAATCACTTGGATCCGACTCTTGTTTAGTGTAACCTTTGATTATTTTCGCACTTTTACATTTTTTAAGAGATTATCTTAGTTATAGTAGTAGGCCCCTCTTTTGAAGGTGACGTTACCCTCAACCCAGTAGTTTGAGTCAGCAAGGATACAATCCTAAAGGGTTGGATTATTGAAAGATAATTAATTAAGTTATTAATGCGTAATGTGGTAGGCCCCTCTTTTGAAGGTGACGTTACCCTCGGCTAAGTAGTCTGAGTCAGCAGGGATACAGTCCTAAGTAGCCGGGTTAAAGTTTTAATAGTAGCTTACATATGAGGGGATCAAAGAGTTTGGACCCCCGCCATCCAATACCGGTGGGTATTGAAGGAGGTCCTACTAAATTTGACCCAGGTCCTTGCAGGATCTATACACTGAACAAGGCAAGACTCTTACCAAATCGTTCCCTTAACCCCTGACCAGGTAGCCAACATACCTCCATATAGACCGTGGAGATATGAATAGTGAAAATATTTTATTTTATATAGACAGTAAAATAATGCCAAGACACCACGGATAAACGATAAGGAAGACTCACCTTCAACATAAGAAACTAGTTATTAAAGGCATTAATACATAACCAAATAAAAAGTGCGAAAAGATTAAAAATAAAAAGTATTACACTAGACACTTGTCTTCACCAAGTGATGTAAGAGACTTAGGCAAACATGGCCTTTGATTATCAAGAACTCTTACGATCAATCTTGGATCCTGAGACTACTACACACACTCTATGATGGATGATGGTGGTGGAGGGTGGGTGTAGTGTGAGAGAGGTGGTTTGCCAAGGGATGGTTTGCAAATGAGCCAAGCACCCCTATTTATAGCCTGAACAGAAGCTCGGGCACGGCCCCGTGTCCATTGGGCATGGCCCCGTGTCCATCCCCCTTCTCTTTCTTCATTAATTGCAGTTTGTCTGCATTAGTTGACCACGCCCCCGTGTCCGCTGGGCATGACCCCTGTGCAGAGGCGTATCTGTACTATCAAGATTTCCTCAGATTCTGCAAATCTTAGAGTTGACCAGGGCCCCGTGTCCGCTGGTCATGCCCCCGTGGTGGGTGATAGAAGCTTCTACAGCTTTGTCTTTTCTGCAGACACTTGGGCATGCCCCCGTGCTCACTGAGCACGGGGCGTGTTCAGCCTTCTGTTCTCTTGTTTTGCTTGGGAAGATGCTGTCGGAGGGTCGGGCATGCCACGTTTGTTCCTTTTCTTGTATTTATGTTAGATTTAGCTGTCTTTTTGATTCTTTTGTTCTTTTGAGCTCATTTAATCCTGAAAATACAAAAGGAAGACAAAAACACACTTTTTCCAACATTAGTACTAAAAAAGGGTTAGTTTTATGCCACTTTTGATGTAATTTATATGTTGCCTTTTGCACACATCAAATACCCCCACACTTGAATATTTGCTTGTCCTCAAGCAAAACTCTTTATAATGTGGCTTTTACACTCCCAAATGGAACAGGTAGAAGAGAAGGTTTTTGGGCTTGTCATAGAGTGTCGGGATTTCCAAGATTCTTTATTAAGTTTTATTTTTATTTATTTACAATCCTATTCGTCATGATTTATTTAAAACATTACATAAGATAAATTACTTATTAGGGCATAACATGCCTTTTTAAAATTCCATTTATATACAAGTTCACATACCTCACGGGGGATCACTCAACACTCGGCCGAAGGTGTATTTTAGTTAATCACTCGAGAGCGGCATGGAACTTACTCCTACCATAAGCTTTCCAAGCAATCAATTCTCCTCCTTTTTAACTATACACCTTTGTAAATATCAAGAGGACTTTTTGAGCGAAGGGTTAGGCTTGGGTTAAATGTAGGTAGTTGGGTTAGTGGTTAGTAGAAAAGGGCGAAAGGCATAAAAAGCTTCGGTTTTCGTAAGACTTTTTATTTTTGTAATCTTTTTATTTTGATGAAGCCATTATTCAAACAAAGTTATTTTTGATAAACTTGTTTGTTTATTCCTTTTTGCTTCATCATCATCATTTTTTTTAAGTCGTAAGAAAACCCGAGCTTGTTACTAAAACAAAGGGTTAAAAGTAAAAAAGGTTTTGGTGGGTAAAAGGGTGTTTGTTTTGGGTTAAGAAATGAAAAGGTTTAGGCTCAAAGGGGTTAACTAGGAGGATTTTGGGTAGGTGGTAAAAAAAATAATGGTGTAGAAATAAAAAGGGTTAGTCCTAATGCCTCCATCATTTACTTACTCGGGTTTAAGTTGGTAAGGACTGGGAATGTATCGTCGTGGCAAGTTCTAGAGTCGTAAGAACCAAGCGGCTATTCACACAAGAAACGAAAAATGAGCATTTAGTTTAAAGATATATATTTGTATGCTCAATAAAGGCTCAAAACTCATTTTTTTTGTGGGAATGGGTTTTTATGTGACAAGTATATAATCAAATTTTTACTAAACTTGTCATGTTGTTTCATAATTTTCTTATGTTGGTTCTTTTTATCACGACGCTATCGGTTGTAAATTTGTAAAAATATAACTTTTTTAGAACTTGAAATTCCCAAATTAAACCTAGACAAGTAAATAAATGAATTTTTTTTTTGAAAAAAATTGGGGTGATTAGCGGTTCCAATAGAATTTTGTGTAAGGCTTGTAATTAGAACTTGCAAGAGTCAAGGTTTTAGTATCCCCCCCCCCCCCACACTTAAATTACACATTGTCCTCAATGTGTCCCAAAAATAAGTTTTTAGGTTGATTGAATGTATAAAAAGGTGTGAAAAAACAAAATTTTATGTTACTGGGCGTATGGACACGGCCCCGTGGTGACCGGGCACGGCCCCGTGTTCAGATCGCCAGTAACAGAAATTAGTAAAAAGAAACAGAAGCCTGGGCATGGGGGCTTGTTCAACGAGCACGCCCGGTGTCTAGTTACTTGAACTGGGCATTTTCTGCAGATTGTTGGACACGGGCCGTGTTGGGTGAGCACGGCCCTGTGCTGAACTTGCTGTAACGAAGAAAAATTGTCGGGTGGCCCTGTTTTTGTGCATGGGGTGCTGGTTCAAGTTTCCCTTGGTATCCTTCACCATCCCGAGTGTGTTTTATTCCTGAAAATTAAAACTAAACTAGAAAACATAAAAATTAGTCTAAATTAAACTAAGGATAGTTCCTCGGAATGCCTCCGTGGTGCGCCACGTTTATAAGGGTCCTTGGCTAGACCTAAAGCCTGGTCATATGTTACCCAAGTGGGATGTTTTGCATCCCATGCTGCACCGTCCGAGAGCATCATCCAAACTTGAGTTTATGACCTTCATGTAGTTGACCGGGTTGTCGTCCTCTACTTTCTTTCCAACTCCAAACTTCATTTTCTTGTCCCCAATCCTCAATGTTAGTGTTCCATCATTCATATCCACCACTGCTTGGGCCGTAGCTAGGAATGGCCTCCCCAAAATGAGTGGGACTTCGTTATCTTCTTCCATATCTAGTATGACAAAGTCGGCCGGGAAGACAAATTCGCCGACTTTGACCAATAGATTTTCAGCGACACCTTGTGGATATTTGACGGACCTATCAGTGAGTTGTATGCTCATTTTTGTAGGGCTTGTTTTCCCTAGGCCTAGTCGGTTGAACATCGATGCGGGCATGAGGTTGATGCTAGCCCCAAGATCGGCTAGTGCATTGCGAATGGGGGATTCCCTAATTGAACAAGGAATTGTGAAGCTTCCAGGGTCAATCTTCTTTTTTGGGAGTTTGTTGAGTAGCAGAGCGAAGCATTCTTCGCCTAGATTAACTAATTGCAATGATTCAATTTTCCTTTTATGAGTGAGGAAGTCCCTCATAAAGTTTGAATATTTAGGCATTTGAGTTAGGACTTCGATAAATGGAATATTAACATGCATTTGTTTTAGTAAATTTTTGAACTTTGCGAATTGCTCATTGGTCTTTTGACGAATTAACCGACCGGGGTATGGAACTGGAGGAGTCTTAGTAGGCTCTTGAATTGGTGGAGAAGCCTTCTCTTGTTGGGGCGTGGGTGGAGTTGTGGTTTGGCTCGATTGGCTTCTTTCAGTGGGCGGTAATGGAGCCTCCTTGGGACCCACGGTATGGTTTCTCAATGTGATGAGATGTACTTATGCCTTTGGGTTGGTTTCGGTATTACTTGGTAACGCGCCTTGTGGTCTCTCGGAGAAATTCTGAGCTATTTGATTTAATTGCTTTTCAATGTTTTGAATACTAGCTTGTTGATTTCTATAATTCGATTCCAATTGTTGAAATCGATCCGAGTTTTTCTTTTCGGTGTCGGAGATGAGGCGAGATACAGTATCTTTAAGCCTTTCTCGTCCACCTTGTTGTTGAGAGAAATTTTGTGACTCGATTCTTGGTTGTAGAAAGTTTGTTCGTTGGTTTAGATTTTGTTGGTTACTACCATTTCCAGGTTCTCTCCAACCAAGGTTAGGGTGGTTACGCCATCCTTGGTTGTAGGTACCCGTTGGAGGACCTGACGGCCTAGGTCTATTATCAATGTAGTTTACCGATTCTGTTTGACCATCTACTTCTTTCATACAACTCCAATTTTCATGTGGCCTACCACACCCCTCACAAGCCATGACCAAGGCTGTTTTTGCCATTTCTAGCTTTTTGATTTTCGAAGAAAGGGTCGATTTGGGCTTGTAAAGAAGTGCTTTCATCAACCTTATGGGTGCCCGGGGCAATAGATTTATTGCCTCGGGGAGTGTGCCACTGAAAATTGGTTTGAGCAATTTCCTCAATTTGATTATATATTTCATTTGGGCGACGATTACCTAAAAGTCCCCTGGAGCTAGAGTCAAGTGTTTGTCTTGTGTGTGGCAACAACCCATTGTAGAAAGTGGATACTTGTTGCCATACCGCAAGACCGTGATGAGGACACTTTCTTAGTAGCTCCTTGAACCTTTCCCAAGTTTCATATAGGGATTCCCCATCCTCTTGTGAATATGTATTAATTTCAGTCATTAATTTCGCCGTTTTAGGAGGAGGGAAATACTTATATAGAAACTTTTGGGCTAGTTCATCCCAAGTGTTTACCGAGCCAACTGGGAGGGTATTAAGCCAAGCCTTAGCTCGGTCTTTTAGTGAAAATGGAAACATTCGAAGGCGGATGGCGTCGTTTGATGCTCCATTGATCCGAAAGGTATCACATATTTCTAAGAAATTAGTAATATGTAAATGGGGATCCTCGTCTACAAGCCCATGGAAGGTTGCGGAGTTTTGAAGCATTTGTATCAAATGCGGCCGAAGTTCGAAGTTGTTGGCTTCGACATTCGGTGCATTGATAGCGGCGCCGAGATTACCTACGGTGGGTCGTAGGTAATCCATGAGGGTACGTTGGTCCGCCATTGGAAGTGGGTCCCCCGAAACTTTCTCTTGGTTTTTAGCTTAAAGTCTTCTTCTTAGAAAGCGTTCGGGTTCGTCTAGGGGTTCTTTTATGTCTCTACTAGAACTGGAGCGCATACACTACGTGGAAAATTCAGATGTGGTGCCTGGGTTCCAAGTCCTGCAATAAAAACAAAAAAGAACGTTGGTCAGAAGCTTCACCACGGCCCCATGTTCAGACGAACACGGCCCGTGGTCGGAGATACAGTGATTGTTTTCCAAATCCCTGTTACTGGGGAGTTTGACACGGCCCCGTGTTGCACTGACACGGCCCCGTGCTCAACTCTCTGTAACTCGGAAAACAAAATCTGCCAGTAATAATGATGGGCACGGCCCGTGTCCGACCAGGCACGGCCCGTGCTGAGCTCTGCAGAAACTGAAAAATCTAAGAAAATCCTAAAAAAACAGAAAAAAATTAGAAAAAACGATTAGGCCGTTGATTCCTAACTTTCTTAAACTCCTTGTGTCCCCGGCAACGGCGCCAAATGATGCGTGTGAAGTGTCGTATAGTTTTTAATGTATATTTTAAGCCATTTAACACTTTTTAGCCAAGTTTTAAATTTATAAAACACGATATTTACTAACACCAAACACACATATGGGCAAGTGCCCCCATCGTGAGCGTAGTATAGTGCTGGTAAGATACCGAGGTCGTGCAAGGACACAAGAGCTTTTAATACCGGTTTATCCTCAATGTTTAATCAAATTAAAAGTTTAGAAAAAGGTTTTAAACTAGAAAAATAAAACTAAGAAAAATGCTGAAAAGTAAAATAAAATGAAAACAGATAGACAAGATGAATCACTTGGATCCGACTCGTGTTTAGTGTAACCTTTGATTATTTTCGCATTTTTGCACTTTTTAAGAGATTATCTTAGTTATAGTAGTAGACCCTCTTTTGAAGGTGATGTTACCCTCTACCTAGTAGTCTGAGTCAGCAAGGATACAATCCTAAAGGGTTGGATTATTGAAAGATAATTAATTAAGTTATTAATGCGTAATGTGGTAGGCCCCTCTTTTGAAGGTGACGTTACCCTCGGCTAAGTAGTCTGAGTCAGCAGGGATACAGTCCTAAGTAGCCGGGTTAAAGTTTTAATAGTAGCTTACATATGAGGGGATCAAAGAGTTTGGACCCCCGCCATCCAATACCGGTGGGTATTGAAGGAGGTCCTACTAAATTTGACCCAGGTCCTTGCAGGATCTATACACTGAACAAGGCAAGACTCTTACCAAATCGTTCCCTTAACCCCTGACCAGGTAGCCAACATACCTCCATATAGACCGTGGAGATATGAATAGTGAAAATATTTTATTTTATATAGACAGTAAAATAATGCCAAGACACCACGGATAAACGATAAGGAAGACTCACCTTCAACATAAGAAACTAGTTATTAAAGGCATTAATACATAACCAAATAAAAAGTGCGAAAAGATTAAAAATAAAAAGTATTACACTAGACACTTGTCTTCACCAAGTGATGTAAGAGACTTAGGCAAACATGGCCTTTGATTATCAAGAACTCTTACGATTAATCTTGGATCCTGAGACTACTACACACACTCTATGATGGATGATGGTGGTGGAGGGTGGGTGTAGTGTGAGAGAGGTGGTTTGCCAAGGGATGGTTTGCAAATGAGCCAAGCACCCCTATTTATAGCCTGAACAGAAGCTCGGGCACGGCCCCGTGTCCATTGGGCATGGCCCCGTGTCCATCCCCCTTCTCTTTCTTCATTAATTGCAGTTTGTCTGCATTAGTTGACCACGCCCCCGTGTCCGCTGGGCATGACCCCTGTGCAGAGGCGTATCTGTACTATCAAGATTTCGACAGATTCTGCGAATCTTAGAGTTGACCACGGCCCCGTGTCCGCTGGGCACGCCCCCGTGGTGGGTGATAGAAGCTTCTACAGCTTTGTCTTTTCTGCAGACACTTGGGCACGCCCCCGTGCTCACTGAGCACGGGGCGTTTTCAGCCTTCTATTCTCTTGTTTTGCTTGGGAAGATGCTGTCGGAGGGTCGGGCATGCCACATTTTGTTCCTTTTCTTGTATTTATGTTAGATTTAGCTGCGTTTTTGTTTCTTTTGTTTTTTTTAGCTCATTTAATCCTGAAAATACAAAAGGAAGACAAAAACACACTTTTTCCAACATTAGTACTAAAAAAGGGTTAGTTTTATGCCACATTTGATGTAATTTATATGTTGCATTTTGCACACATCACAGGGCTAGAAAGTCATCTTCTTTAAAGAAAGAAACTTTATGTTCAACAGCGGGCATGTTGAGGTTAACAGAGGTAGATGCAAATATGGTGGATTGGTGGTGAATTTTTCTTTTAAAAAACAAAGGGTTTTAAGGCTTGTAAGTGGGTTTCAGCTTTAAAGGTGAATGGTTGTTTCTCAAGAGTTGAATTAGTATATATATATGGTTTGTGGGGACAATGGTATCGTGAGTTGGTTTGTATTTAAGTTTGTTTACCATTTGGAGACAAAGGTCCAATAATATTTCTTCTAGAAACCTGAAACCTCCAAAGCAGGTGTACATTCCTTCCCACTTTTTGAAAGGCAAAATTCCATTAGAAAATATGGTGTCGGATGTTCATCGTGTGAAATGTTTCTCTTCAATTGATTTTTCATCAGAAATGTATCAGAATGGTTTTTCCCCCTTTTTAGAACACCCCCCTTTTTAGATGAGAGGGAAGGAGCTAAGGATCAGAATTTGTGCTTACCGTTGGATTTCATGAAGATCTTGCTATGCTTCCACCTTATTGATTTCTCATCAGATTTTATGTCTTCCCTTTTCAAAGATTAGGAGAAAGAGAAATAATATGAAGAGCATGTTTAATAATTCCTCAGAAAGCATTGTTGGTAGGTCTGGGCACCAGATTCCATACTTGGCTCTTTTCAAAATTGTCAAGCTCTTCTGGCTTTGCTTGGATCCAATTTGAGTCATTGAGTACTTCCTTGACAGATTTTGGTTCTATCGTGCTCAGAAATCCTACATATAGGGATTCATGAGCTGTAGCTGATCTTGTCTTGACACGTTCTTTTGGGTTGCCAATTATGTTTGACAAAGAATGTCCCTTGATCCATCTGCTGTTGTTGTGTGCATTTGTCTGATCTGCTGGCCCCTTTGCTTCCCCCTGATCTGTAGCCTGTTATGAGTTAAGAGGGTCAAAATTCTGGTGTGTGTTTGTATTTTCTGATGACTCTCCAAAATTCTTATCATTTGATCCAAGTACTTCTGATGATTGGTCCAGATTATCTATAGGGTTAGTATATGAATGATTTTTGTGTGTTTCATTTTGGTTATAGTCATATTCTAGAAGCTCTTCTGTCAATTGGTTAAGAAGATGCTCAGAATTTTCTTGATAATTTTGTCTGCTAATTTCTTTTAAAATATCACCAGAAATTTCTGTTTCTGATGAATCGTCAAATGATACATACATACTTTCTCTTATGGTCCTAGAATTTATTACAAATATTCTGTATGCTTTAGAGGTCAAAGAATATCCAAGAAAAATTCCTTTTTCAGCTTTTCTTTCAAATTTTTCTAAACTATCAAAATCATTAAACACAAAACATCTTTAACCAAAGGTGTGCAAAAATTTGATGATAGGAATCCTTCCATTGATGATGTGATACGGAGTTTTCGGATGCCTTTTGTTAATGATAGTTCTGTTTTGAGTAAAACAAGCATATGCGATGGCTTCTGCCGAAAAGTATGTAGGCAGTCTGGCATAAGCAAACGCTGTTCTTGCTGGTTCTACCAGAGTTATGTTTCTCCTTTCCACTACTCCATTTTGTTGTGGAGTTCTTGGTGCAGAAAAGTCATGAGAAATTCCATTGCTAAGAAATAAGGTCTCAAGTTTTGAGTTTTTGAATTTTGTTCCTTTATCAGATTTGATTTTTCTAACTGGTAGTTTCAATAGATTTTCTATTTTTCTAAAAAAAATTATAATCAGATATGGGGTTTCACTTTTCTTCCTTAAAAATTCTACCCAAGTGTATCTTCAATAGTCATCTACACTGACCAAAATGTATTTCTTTCCAGAAAAACTTGCTGTACTTACAGGTCCACATAGGTCCATGTGCAAAAGTTCTAAATTTTGTGAAATTGAAGATTCTATTATTGTTTTGTGTGAGCCTCTTTTTGATTTACCCACCTCACATGCTTCACAAATTCTATCCTTTTTGGATGAAATAAATGGTAGTCCTTTACCATATTTTTACTTACTAGTTGGATTAGAGTTTTGAAATTTAAGTGGGCCAATCTTTGGTGCCATAACCAACTACTACTTTTATTTTCTTTTGGAAATAAACAAAGCTGAGGATGCTTAACTTCTTCTTTGAAATCAAAGTATTAGATGGATTTTCTTATCCTCTTTCCACTTAGTAAACTTTGTTGTTATCTAAGCCAACCAACAAACATTTTTCTTGTAAGAAAGTTACCTAGAAGCCTTTACAACATAATTACCCACAGCTGAGAAGATTTTGTTTCAAACCTTCTACATAGGCTACTTTCTCAATGGTTAGCGATCCATACTTGATGCTACCATATCCCAATGTTCTCCCCTTTACCCCGTTACCGAAATTTACCGATTTGCCCAGTTTCGGTTTAAAGTTACTGAGCAAGCTCTTGTCCTCAGCCATGTGCTTGGAGCTTTCTGAATCGCAGTACCAGTTCTGCTGTACATGATAGTCCTGAAAGGGTAGGGTTAGAAATTTTTTGGTACCCAAACTTATTTGGGTACTCTTTTTTATGAAAATTTGCTTGAGGTTTCTTCTTTAGATGAACAGTTTTCATCAGAATTTTTGTTAAATGCTGAGTCATTTACAGATTGCTCGTTATTTGCAAGATGTTGTTGAATAAGCCTTAGTATTTCAACACACATACAATCAATTTTGTCAGAATTTTTTGACAAGTTAGATTGTGATGGAAGGTTAGTAGTTCTTTGAAATTTTGGATGAGTCCTTTTTGTGTTTTCTGAAAAAAGTTGTTTTGACTCATACTTCTTTCCCTTTGACCTAGATTTTGAAGGTACAGAAAAATTGTCAGAGCTTGCAGATTTGCAGGATTCTGCATCAGATTATGATGTTAATCTGTCATAATTTATCCTGATGCTTTTACAAAGGTGGTAGGATGCTTGATATTTGTTTTTACGCATCCCAACCCTTCACCCTTGGTTTTTGGTGTTGTTTCTATGAGGTTGATAAATTCTCTTGCTTGTTGAAAACCTTTTACATTAATTTCACTGTCATGAATCTTTTTGTATAATGTTTTTCTTTCTTGCTCATAAAATTCTATTTAAGCATCTTTTGTTAGATTCTCTTCAAGAAGTGACTTGTTTTTGTTTTTAACTTCATTTAACATCTTTTGTAAATCATCAGATTTTCTGTTTACTTCAATTTGTTTTTCTTGCAGATGTTTAAAATCTGTCATAAGTTTATTCAATTAGTGTTTCAGATCTTGATTATTTGGGGTTGCCTTGTTTTATGAAGATTCTGATTCTTCATCTGAGATTCTTACCATAAGGCAAAAGTTTGCCATTTCTTCATCGTCATCATCAAAAGAATCATGTGTTAGCCAGGAATCTGTTCCAACAATCAAGCTCACCTGCTGTTGTCTTTTGGTTTTTTCAAGTTTATTATCATAATATGAAACATCCTTCAGTTTTTTGTTCTTGCACTCTGATGCATAATGTCTTTTTTGTTTGAACTTATAGCACACTATCTCAGCTTTTTCTTAGATTTTCCTTCCACCCTTCCTCGATCACTCTTCTGGTACTTGTTACTCTCTCTTCTCAGCCTTTGCTCAAATGTTTTGGTGAGCAATGCTATGGCCCCAGCGAATGCTGAAAAATCTGATGTAGTATCAGAATTTTCCAAGTCTGAATTCTGGCTATGAGAGGATTGTGGATCAGAAGTGGTTATTCTCTGTGAGTTGGAGATAAGGGCTATAGGTCCTCCCCTGTGTGTTGAATTCTTGTATATTTCTTCCTCTCTTTGGACATGGATGCTCTAGAGATCATGGAAGCTCAGATTTCCCAACTCCAGGGTGGAAGCTAATGTCATTGTTAGACTTCTCCATTCCCTGGATAAGGCATCCGGAAACATCACATTTCTTTCATCGTTGGATTTTTCAACACCAAATTTTTTTAGGTCATTTAATAATTTTGCAAATCTATTGTATGTTTTAGAAACTCTCATTAGGAAGACTCTTAAACCTTTCTTATGAAGAAACAGAATTTTTCTTTTGTTTCTTTTCATTCTTTCCCCTCATTCACAAAGATTTTCCAATTGATCCCATATTTCCTTAGTAGATGCACATGCATCCACTAATATGTTGTTTGGAAGTGCCATGATAAAGAGTGATTTGGTCCTTTCTTCGGCTTCTACCAGATCCTTGTCTTCTTTGCTCCAGTTTCTTTCTAGTTTTGGAGCCCAAGAGGCTGTTATAGTTGGTGTTTTATCAGTTGCTGGAACAACTGAAATTTCAATACTAGGAATATGTGGGCCTCTCTCAATGGACCCAATATTGAAAGCATTGTTCTATGTTTGAATGTTTGCCATATTTATATAAAAAGAAGTATCAAAGAAAGGATACTTTGAGCAGTTGATCGTTTGAAAATAATTTACTCAATCTACTATGATACCAACTGTTGGACCTAGATAACAATGCTCTATCTAAGGTTGACAAGTGATTTCAACAAATATGAAAGTAATGTGCAAAAATATAAATCAAACTTTCAAGAAACACAACTACAGAATTTTCAAGTTTATGTCACTCTGAAAAGTTTACAAGGTGATTGTGAGGTTATTGACTTAGAACAAACAAATACTTAAAGAATTCCGTAATGAAGGGCAGTGGACTATTGTAGTATGTATTGAATGCTAGGCTTGACTCATTTTCCCTTTGGAGTAATACTCTATGTTTATAGAGAATGTTTGACTGTTTATTCATGAACTTGTCTGCGTAAAGTAGGTTTTTGGCATATTCATTGAATTCGTTCAAGTCCACTTGCTACTTAGAAGTTCGAGTAGAACCTTATCTCTTTGACAAGTTATTTCATCATATTTTTGATGAGTAACTTACCAGAAATCTGATATCTTGGTCATTAGATTTCTGATGAACAGAATTCACCAGTTCTGATGATAAATACAAGATTTATCATCAGACCTATCAGATTGGTCTTTTCTTGTCCTTCTTTGATTGTGATCTCTTTCTGAAGCTTATTGAAGATGATGCTTATCTTCCTTCTCGTCCTGTTATCTTGTGTCTTCTTTCTATATGACCTGTTTACTTTTTCATTTTCAAAATTGATCGGAGTGATCATAATTTTCTTGAACACTTACAAAAGCTTCCTAACAAAAATAATAGCAATCGCAAATGACACTTAAAAAATTTCCGCCCCCACATGAAAAAAATGTTGGGTCCACCATTGCTAGTAGCGGTGGTGATCCTCATAAGCATGGCGGAGGAAGCGAGATCACAGCCTACTAATAGAAATAGCACTCTGATGAGATTTTATTGTAGTATGTACACAAGTAAGAGTGCAACTATTTGTTGAGCATCCTTAATGGCACCTTTTCTAGCCTCCGTCAGCAGTTAACCACCAGCACGTATGCACTTTGTTCGATGATGAGGCGGAGGGGGGTGAGGGTCCTTTCTTTGTGCGGAGGATATCTTTCCATTCTAGGTTGTCTGGATTGTTTCGACTATACTGTTGATCGGCTAAAAGTATGTAGGCTCGACAATGGGGCTCATGCTATTTACACCGACTGTGATGTGAGGTTCATATCTATTTCATATGACCAATCTATTTCGGTTTCTACTTTCCCCAGAATTCTGTCATAAGTCATAACTATTTAAATTTATGACCTTCAATAAACTACCACACTTTGTGTATTGTTTTAGAAGGTAAATGCAAATATTTAAGAACATATTAGTTTAAATGAATTTAGTTTTAAAACAATTTGCAAAATAAAAATATAATTGTTATGAATGCAGACATTCAGGCCCATAGGCCAAGCCTGACCTAATGTTAATGGGCTTTAGGGTTATTGTTGTATTGATCTATATATATGATATATGTACATGAAATAGTGTAGTATGAAACCTTTTTCTTATGATTGCTCTCTTGTTTATAACACTCTTGTTTATAATACGTTATCAGCACGATTGCTCTCTTACATCAGTTTTTTTTAATCTCATTCTTTTTCACAAAATTATCATGGGAGATCCTTAACAATCTTTCGAAGATCCTTTTTGGTTATTGCTAGCATTGTGAAAAAAAATCAAGCGAGCACCGTAGATAAAAACCGAAGGAGAGTTACTAGGATAGGTGATGGTTGTAATGGCTACGTTGCAGTCACAACTCACAATCTCCAGAAACTATGGCATGTGCCCACAGTGATAGACACTGAATTCTTCGGTTTTCCTTTTTAGTCGGAAACAGGGTAACAACTAATTCCCTTTTTAATAATATATATTCTGATCATAGCACAAGCTAGGTAGTAGCTAAGTTTTAAATGAAAATATAATGCTGGGTTTCTGACCGTAAATTTAAATGGTGGTGGGAGATCTGTTATAGATCTCGATTAAAACCTATTCAATCAATTGGTGTGTTACCATCCATTGGGAATTCAATCATGTGATGCAACATCCAAAATTTTTTTACGGTAACAAGGTCGGTTGTTCGTGAGGGCTCAAGAAAATGGAGTGGCCTGTAACCGTAACAGCCGGCAAATTTTTCGTCTTTTCTTGATTTTCCTTCGAACGGTTTTCCTTAATTTTCCCTGATTATAATGAAAAAAAATCAAATAACCGTTGGCGCAACTTTTTAGCACTGAGACTATTATTTAAAATTAATACATTATTTTTTTTTCATTACATGTGTCATGCATTAACATGGGGAATTGAATAAATTAATGCTCTCACGTAACTCCCACATGCACTTTACTGGCAAATAAATGACACCTTTATTAATAAGTTAATTTCATAAAACAATGTAACTATACACAATTAATTAATTAATTAATCCATTTAATAAAGGTAGTTGACCTAAAACCGATAACACACCAGCCCGTTATAACAACCAAGTCCGCCATTCCTGCATCACCTAACTTGGTTAATATATAACGAGAATACCTATTCAACGAGTTAATCCAATACCACTACAAATGTTGATAATCACTAAAATTACCATCACTTTTTTCAATCCTCCGAAATTCAATTGTTTTTTTTTTCTAGACATGACAAGCAAATTAATATGAGCTTAATCTCTTTAACACTCACACACTCACATATGTATACGTATAATGTCATAGGATTGTGTGACAACCCTCACAAAACCAGGTATCCGTACAATTAATTAATATTTAATTAATGTTTAATTACTGTGCTTGCTTACAATTGTGGTTAAACTGCTTCTTGATTTCTGATACATACATACTCATGCATCACATTTTATACTGTCACTCTATTACTTACACACAAACATTAGTGACAACCTTGATGCACAAAAGCACAGTTAGCACACTTAACGGATAACCCAGTAAACATGCTGACATTGCCAGCATCTAGACAGACATTGTTATTGAGGCCAGTATGAGCCGGGAATAAAGTACTACAATAGTAGGGAGTGTAGGGAGGTGAGAATCATTAAACTGCGTCACTAGGTGATAGATATAGTGCCCGGAAGTGCCTAAAACATACTTTAATTACAAATTCTCCACTTTATACCAAAAATTCAGCATTTAACATAACTAGTAAAGTGCAAAAACTTGGTAAAATAATACTAGACACTTTCCAAAGTGTCGGGAAATTTTTGTGTCACCAAAAACACTATAAAAGACACTTTAAAGCTTTGTTTGACACTTTAACGGATCAGTATCCAACCGAACAACCGGACTTTACCCGGAACATAAAATTTTTGCCAAAGACATTGTTTTTACCTATCCGAGCTAGTTAGGGTCCCCGAACACCCTAACACCCCTTACTTTATACTACATACTTAATACACTAACTAATCACCATTGAAACTTAACTAGATCTTAACTATTTCATCACAAACCAACCCTTACCCCCCCCCCCCCCTCTTTGACGGTTCTAAGGGTGGGACACACCCTTGTCCTACTTTGATTATTTAAATCCATATGTTGGATATCTTGGTGGCACATTATATGATGGATATTAGTGAGAGTGGATTATAAATGGATACATAGGTTAATCATTCTCTTTCATCACACACTTAGCAACTCACTATTCTTCTTTCTTTCTTGCTTGGTCTCGGCCGAACACCATAACCACCATACATCCACCATCAAGTCTTGATCTAGCTATTTTACATACATACAAGTGTGCAAGGGATCATACAAGGAGGCTCGGTGCACTCGGAAGCTCAAGAACCTCTCTAGATTTCTTTTATCCACCTCATTTACGTCTTGTTTCTTCCTTAGCCTTGAGCTAGTAGTAAGTGCCTCTAAACATCCTCTTGATCTTGTCTATGGTGGTTAATAAGAGATTTAATGGTTAAAAGTTAAGAACACACAAGAACATAACATAAAGTCTTGATCACATGATAAACAAGTTGGATAAAGAGAAGCTAGTTGTGTAAATCTTGTGAAACTTGTCTAGTTGTGATTATTTGATGTTGTTTGTTACTAGAAGTGGGATGGATCATCATCTAACCATACTAGATCATGTTCAAGAACATGAACTAGTAGTATGTTAGTGCTAGAGTTGTAAAAAGATGATGGAACCATCCACCATGAAACATGAACTTGTGTAAACATAATTTTTCTTGTAAAATAAAGTTCAAAACTACTAGATCTAAAGATCTACAAGTGGTTTTTCGGAAGAACCAAGCGGAAAATGCTAGTTTTGTTAAAACCCGGATATTTTATAAGCAAGAAGCATTTGTAGCAACTAAACAAGTGTGTAAACACTTGTGTAACAACGAAATTTCGTAAAGAAATATTTTTGTAAACCTTGACTAGAAGTTGTAAAACTTCAAGATCTTTAAAAATAAAGTTTTTAAGAAACTAATTTTATTTTTAAAGATAACAAAACCTACTAAATACGTTAGAAACATTCTACATGTTTTTACAAAACATTCAAGTTCATGAGTTTATGATTTATTCATATTTTGTCTAGTTTGATGAATAAATATTGTATATTGTTGATTGGTAAATTGTTTGAGTGAATTTTGAAAAGAAAATGATACGCTTTTAAGCGTGGACACCTCCAGTTACAGAGGAAACTCTGGCGAAATTTTTCCAGAAATATAACACTTAGAAATATTTTTCTAAGCAAATGTTTACAAAATATATTTTTAACTTTGTTTTCAAAATAAACTTCGCCATGATTCTTATTTCAAAAAAATTACAAAGTGTCGGAGGTGGATTTTTCGTAAATAAAACTTGTTAAATATATATTTAAAATATATATTTCATAATAAAGCGTTTGTGTGATTATGTGATTATTTTGTGAACTAGATATATTATTTTTAGGGTAAAAATAATATAACTGGAATATACTGAGAAGTGTCGACTCCAAAATAATACCAACGCTATCACGAATAAATATTTAAGTTACGCCGGTATTGTTATAACAACGCGAACTTTAAAACGTAACTTATGCATATTTCGGAAAATACTCTTACGCGTATATTTTGATAAGTATTATTTTGGAAAGTATATAAAGTAAAGTAAAATATAATATTTTTGGGAAAAATATGTATATTTTGGGAGTTAAAATATTTTAGACTTGTGATTAAAATATATTTCTCAGGTGAGACTTAAAAATATATTTTTCGGAATTATAACGTATACGTATATTTTGGTAAAATATTATTTTGGAAACTGTAGAAATAAAAATATGTTATCTTTGGGAAAAATACATATACTTTGGAAATACGTTATTTTTGGACAAATGAGTTGAATATGTTTTTCAAGTGGGAGATAAAATATATTTTCCTAGTATATTTAGAAGATATATAATTTTTGAGAAAAATATATATTTTCTGGAACGATACATGATTAAACAGAATAAGGTTTATTTATATATATTTAAGTGAGACTTGGAATAAATGATTTTGGGAATATAATAACATATGTTTAGTTGGAATAATACACCGAAATACGACGCCAATACTTGGCAAGATATACAAACACAAATACGAAAATACATGTATGAGATACCCCCATCCTTGGGAAGGAAATACGAATACGAATACTCGAGATGTATTAATAAAGAAATATTGTATAAACAATTATTCCAAAACTAAATACAAATATTATAACTTGGAATAATACCAGAATCGTAACTCAAAAACATACATACTAAGACAAGGCACGACCCGTTCGTGTAATAGACATTAGACCATTGTAGGTAGTCGTGTTTGCCACGGAGATTTGGGTTACGAGTACGAAGACGCAACACAGTGAGTTCATGTCCCCCTTTTCTCTTAACTGTTTTCAGTTTTTATACTTCGGGGGTGGAATACATGTTACAATTATTACAGACTTTTATACATGGTATGGTTAGCTTAAGGAGGGTTTACTACTTAGATCATGTGAGTGGGTAGGCTGGAACTAGAGGCCATTAATCCTCATTGTAGGACCGAGGGTCATTAGCGGTAGATCTATCTGGGTGTAGCGAGCCCAACTCCAGGCACACTGTACGGACCTCGTGGTGATTTTGAGCCCGACGCATAAATCTGCTAGGTTTGAGTCTTCCTACAGCACTTCACACATATTATTGGCTTTGCAACCCAATGGTGATCTCTTTTTCCTTAATTGCTACATATCGGGGATTTTCATACATACAGACATATTACAAAGGTTTATACATACTCACTTTTACATGAACTCGCTCAACTTTATGTTGATTTCTCAAACTACATGTATTTCAGGAAATTAGTAAATGGATCTGGCGGGCGTTGGAGTTTTTAAGCTGCGTTATGAATAAAGATGTCATCCAAGTCATTAGGGCTTAGGAGACGTATCTTAATCCTGGACGAGATACGTGGTCCTAACCTCGGGTTTGTTTTAAAATATTTTGTTGAGTCTTTTTGAACTCCTTAAAATATGTTATGGTTTGTAACTTGAATTCGGTATTGACATTTCAGAAAATTATGTTGTACTACTTTTAAACTCAAATTAATGGATGTACATCTATTGATTTTATCATATAGTGTTGTTATGATCGTATGCAATGGTATTAAGAAGTCACACCAATAATCACGCTTCCGCAAAAGTCAGGGTGTGACAGCTTGGTATCAGAGCTTCGGTCGTAGCGAACTAGGATTCTTTCTTGAGTCTAGACTACGATCACTAGGGCTCTCACGAAAATGTTTTCACAACATGTTTTCATTGCATACACAAAACGTCCAGATCCAGGGAACAAACATTTTTACAAACAAAAAGGCACAAATACACATTTCCGAATTTATGATTATAATTCAGTCGGGGAGACTGAGGGAGTTCAGTCGGGGAGACTGAGGGAGTCCAGTCAGAGAGACTGGGGGAGTTGGTCTTAGAAATCAGGAAGTTGGTCATAGAGACTAGGGAGTTTAGCCTGAGAGACTGGGTAGGATAGTCTGGGGAAGACTAGGATGAATACATGCTTACATTGTTATTACTTACACGCATAATTGCTGATTTTTTATATACGTGCATATGAATATATGCATACACTAATTGTTAATAATTACTATGGGTATACATGCTATGACTATTATGAACCGGCAAACACGTCACACTATTTAGAAGGCGAGTTATCAGACATTGATAACCCTACAGCCGCCGTCACAGATGATGAAACTACATCTGCGCCAGAGACGTTTACGTCAGACACTGAGAGTGACCCTGACATGCGGACCAAGGACGAGAACGACTTCCAACAGTCCGCGCTACCAGATTTTGGTGATACTCTACCCTTGCGGATGGCTTCTCCGACAAGAATCCTTCTGTCACTCTTATTTCAGTCCAAGACCACTTCGTCACTGGACATCCCGATGATGAGCACACCATGGCTCCGATCCTCGACAGTGCACCTCTTGTGGACATTCCTTCCGAAGGTTGATTACTCGGCGAACAATTGATAACGATATCGACGTTATATTGACGGTCCTTCCGATAACGCCCATGATGATGGAAAGTTAGATGAGAACCTTATTACTGATTGCACATTTTGAGATCCCTGTTGTCAAGCTACCCTCTGATTCTAGTATACACTCGGTTTCAGACTCCTTTGAGTCTGTGACATTTGCAGCATTACAGATGACCGGATTACATCTTTCTACTACTGACGCAGACAACGACGACATGACTGCTGCACTATCACCTGTTCGAGGCACCACACCGTTACACGACCCAGGGCCTGCTCCTGAGCAAGCTTCTACACCTTTTGAGTCAGCTTGATGATTGCAACTGCTGGTCCTGCACACTTGCTTGATTATGACCCTGTTTCTTTTGGTTTACTAGACATTGCACCTCTACTCTTTAAGCCAGTACCAACACCTGACAACCTCCTTATTGGTTGAAACGTTTGTTCCTACACCTTCAACCGCTGATGTTGCTCTGTGAAGACCGACGTCCATTACGCCAACATGCCTATCGCTTTCTTTCAAGACATACGCGCACCCTAGGAAGATACTCTAGGTCAGCACACCTCATGACGATCCGTTTTGCTACAACAACATTTTCTACGACCTCGCAGGCCGCACCATCTGTCACACCCCGAAATTATCAGAGCATTGGCGTGACTGGACTGGTATCTTCATTGCACAGCGGAAGCAAATCATCTAAGTCTTTTAGAAAATGAACGCCACTAAGTACTCGACTCTACATGGTTCTATTCCAACCGTGCCTTGTCTTAGAACTGCAACCTGGGAAAGAAACATGCGAAAAATCAACATAAAGTTGAGCGAGTTCATAGTTTGTTTGTAAAAGATTTGAAATAAATCTTTTGAGTTATGAAAGATTTGAAATAAATCTTTGGAATAACCGGTTTTTTAAATAGTATTGAGAAAACGAATTTAAAAATCATTTTATTGCCAAGTTATATGGAAACGTTGTGTTTGTAACACGTTATGTTCATAAAACCATGTATTTGTAAAGCCTTGTGTTTGTAATGTTCGCATAACCGTCAATGCCCACCCTGACTTTGACTCCATACCCGCATAATGCTTTAAATTTGTATAATACATGGTAGTTAATTTGTATGAACAAGTGGTTTCGTAAGTATATATGTCCCTGGTATGTAGCAATAAGGAAATAAAGAGATCACCAATGGTTTGCAAGGCCATTGATATGTGTGAAGTGCAAGTAGGAAGACTCAAACCTAGCAAATTTATGCGTCGGGCACAAAGTCACCCCGAGGTCCGTTCTGTTTGGCCTGGGGGCTGGGCTCGCTACACCCAAATAGATCTACCGCTCCTGTCCCTCGGTCCTACAATGAGGATTAATGATCCCAAGTTGCGCCTACCCACTCACATGATATGTACGTTCTAACCCTCCTTAAGCTAACCATACCATGTAAAAAGTACTCGTAAACATGTATTTTACCCCAGTCTCTAAGACTGATCCTTCCTCAAAACGCATCATACTTGGTACTCGTTCTCACCAAGAGTGCTTCTTGTATTTACCCGTAGTTTAGAAAGCTAGAATTCGTGGGTATGCATATTCCGAAAGATACGTTTGTTTGAAAACCGGTATGTTTAGTATAAACCTTTCGTAAATCATTTGAATTCCTCGAAATCACTTCGTAATATGATTTAGAAATACGAGTTTTGCATTTGTTCAGAACTTTGTATGTTTTTGCAAAACGTGCATGTCTTTCCACCCCGAAAACTTTTACAAAAATGTAAAACAGTAAAAAGTGGGGGTTATGAACTCACCTGAATATTCCTGTGCAAAGCTAGCTAATTTACGACTTCGTGATGTCGTTTCCAAGACTTGACTTGCTAGCGTGCGTTCTATAATATTCCTAGCACGGAATATCTTATAAGTTTCTAAATAAAAGCGGTAACTAGTCTACGTGTCACCGAGCTCTACCGAATCGTTAGTCGAACGATTCGACAGTAAGTTGTTAACTTAATGGAAAAGATTAAGTTATACGTGTTAAGTCTCGTTTAATGTCAGTAGCAGTTTAATAAGTCTTGAAAAAGACTTAGTTTCCGAGAGACTTAAAATAAATAAATATTTATATAAAAATATATAAATATATCGTTGTAAGTGTGTTAGCCGTCTCGAGTAGTCATACGTGTATAAAAGAATATTTCTATGAAAATATCATATAACAAACTCGTATCATATGTCGCGTTTCGTATGAAAGTAATATATAATAACTTGTATTATATATATCACGTCTTGTGTATATTTGTCAAAAATATACGTATATGCCGTTTCGGCGCTTGAAATAAATATAAAAAGTATATTTATTTTATAAAAGATTTCGCGTGTTTGAAATAAATATACAACTATATTTATTTTATACAACAAAGTCGTGTTGTTTGATATACGAAATGAATATATGAGCTATATTTATTTTGTAAAAGTATACGAGTTAACGACGTTCGAAATAAATATAACATTATATTTATTTGTAAAAGCGTTTGGAATTATCAAGGTTTGAAGTATTATAAACTCGAATTCCATTAAGCGTCGTTTTTGAAATATAATACATGTCATGTTTAAGGGTTTTTCTCGAAAAACGGGCAGAGTTTCCTCTGTTTTTGGACGCCCCCGACAACACAAGTCGTCGTTTTATTTTCAAAAATTCAACACAATTTAATCAAGATTCAACTATATGTAAACTTTGTCAAATATATAACAAATGCAATTTATAATCAGTCGGTTCGAGCTCGTTTGTCACGTAAGTATCAAAACTATAGAGATAACGAAAGAAAATGCGTCGCTAATCTTTACCAAATCTTTCGTGTCGAGACGTTTGACTGAGCTGACCGAGTCAACTGGTTTGACCGAGTTGACTCAGTGAGTTGACCAGATTTGACTGAGTCGGTCCGAATCATGAACCGTGAACCCCTGACTTGTCTTGACCGAGCCTGAACCCGAACCGAAGTCGCTGACCAGATGACCGAGTCTTTGACTGTGTTGACCGAGTCAACTGAGTTGACTCGGTTTGACCGGGTGAACCAACCCGGAGCTGAGTTGACCCGCACCCGAAACCGAACCAAGGTCTGAACCAAAAACTGAACCGAGTGAAACCCGAACCCGAACCCGAACCAAACATAAACCGGCACCACCCAACTGAACTGAGTTAACCTGTAGATTGACCTGACCCGAACCGTTCATACCCGAACAGAAACCATCAGCATCATCATCAATATAAATCCTCATAAACAAGGACGAAAAAGATGGGTTTTTACCGGATAACTCGCCGGACCGAGACTCGAACCACCGCCATGTCGCCACTGCCGCTGCTACCGCCGCCGCCTGCGGCGGAGCCGCTCCTTCTCCGCCTCATCTCTCTCTCCTCTACCTTATCGCCGCCGTAGTCGCTCACCACCACCACCACCCGACGATGGTGGGGGTGGTCCGTTTCTGGATCGAAAAGGGGGGGGGGGGTTTACGGTTGATGGTGGTGTGTGTAGGAGATGCAGGAGAGTCGAAGGGGGTGTGGCCGGTCGGTCATTGATGCCGGCAGTCACCAAGCGCCGCCACCACAGTGGTGGCCGGCGGTTCGTTGTGGAGAGGGAGAGAGGGACTCGAGATGTGTGTTTGGTTTGTGTGGACTCGAAATGGAGCTGGAGATGAGGTGTAGAGAAGTATATCGTCTCTGTGTTTGTATGTAATAGAGAAGATGAATGAAGGGTTTTGTGTGTGTTTGTTTAGATATATAGAGAAGATAAGAGAAGCAGGAGATAAAGATCTAGTGAATCTTGTGGTTTAAATTTTTAGACACAAATCTCTACAAGAGATTTTAATATAGATTTAAGTACAGATCTTTGCAAGATTTCATAGATTTACTAAGATTTAGTAAAATCATATAGATCTTGTAGGATTTTAGTAGGATTCATAGAGATCTTGAGAGATCTAGTATATTATGTGCAGGTTTAGGCTTGTGGGTGTCGGCTTGGGCTCAGTGCCCAAAAGTCCATCGTATGTGCAAGTGGTCCGTACTTCCTACGAGACCCGTTGTCAAAACCCGAACTATGTTTAACGTCAAAAATTTAAATACACAAAAATACGGTCGGTAGTCGTTGTTTGCACGCCCGTTCGTCGATCACGGTAATAATCGCGAAAAATGGTATCGTTGCCGTCTTTAATCCGTTTTTCGATCCGGTTCCGACTGTAGTCACTAAAATTAATTACGGAGCTAAATATAGCGTAAAAATTTAATATTTGTCGGCGTTGTCAGTATTCTGTTCGGTTTCAATCCGTTGCCGTTTAACGTTTCACCGGTTTCTCTGTAAACCACCATTCGCGCACTGTAAAGACAGATAGACGTTCCCAGGCACTCCAAAGGCCTAATTAAGTTAATTCGCGCTGTAAACACTATTTATTATCGCGTTAATTACTTGTTAATCACGTAATTAGGTGCCGTAAATCACGGGTTGTCACACCATCTGCTACCTTCACCTCTACACCGCTGGACGAGCCATTTCGATGGTTCCTATAATACACTATACTTATTTTAGACCCCTGCCATCCCTCACATTATGGAGGCCACACACGAGATGAGTTACTCCTGAAACATCAACTACAGTTTGAGGATACGAGTCGCAGAATGTTGGAGCTTGAGCTGACGCCGCATTTGGTAACTTCAGATGCGAAACATTTCTTAACCGAAAACGTGAATTAAGTGTCTACATCACAAGACAGCATATTGTCTGAAAAGTTCATGTAAGACACCCCGTTTTCCCCCCACCCTGTCTATTGCCAGCGTACTTCGATCCGCCACATACGTCAAGGTTCCTTTTGCGCTCTTGACCGTTGCTATTACACCTTTCCCAGGACTCCGAGGCTCATTTCTTTACTGTTAAGCGGCAGATCAGTTATTTATTTCGACGTATATACCAGCTCGAGGAAAATTCACGCATGTTGACAGTTTACTTTCCTTTCCTCCTCCACCTCAGTCACCAGTATAGTTGGCTTCTGGATTAAGCGGATCGCATTACATTTGGGTAGGACATCTATGATAAGCTGAGATTGTGGAGACTTCTGAAGACCACATCTGACTACGTAATTTTGATACACTAATATATTTAACGGACAAGGGTAGGGTGACCCTGTGTCCCTGTTGGCATGATACTCTTTGTAAGACAATGCAATTACGGTCGGAGAATAATGAGAGCCGGTCATCATTAAACCTGCGACAACACTTTGTGACCAATAACCAATGAAAACTCAGTCGCTAGGTCTTCGCTAAGCACATTATTGATCTATGTGTGTGTGCTATAATTATAATACTACGTGCTTACTTGCTATGCTCTCATTAAACATAATCACCAAATTACTTGGTATGATTATACTATTGCTTGATTGGTTGGTATGATAACCTAATATGTGTGTGCGCACATAAACTTTAAACAACTATTTACATTCCCTGAATAGAAGAGATCTAACTAACCTGAACTTCTTCCTAGAAGATGTCTCATCAAGAGATCACTCGACTGACCGAGGCAGAATGGCAAGCGCACGCCTCACAAGTCATGGCTTGGCACGAGGTTCTTCGCTACGAACACAGTGAAGGCACCTCAAGGAGTGACCTACCAAACGGTAATGTTTAAGTCATCCAAGACACATTACAACACGTTTGGACAATCCCCAAAGTGCCTTGCTAATACTTACTGTGATGATAATTTCTTGAGTACAGGTTGTACCTACAAACATTTTCTAGAATGCAAACCCCTGAACTTCGGTGGCACTAGAGGTGCCATAACTTTTGTTAGATGGGCTGAGAATGTGGATGCCGTTGTGCGAACGAGTGGTTGTACGCTAGAGCAACAAGTCCCATACGTTTCCGGATTGCTACAAGATGGGGCTCTGTTATGGTGGGACCTTAAGGTTCGAGAAATGGGCGAGGTTGTAGCATATGCGTTAACATGGAGTGAGCTGAAGGAACTTATGCGTGAAAGATTTTGCTCTAGGGCAGAAGTCCAGAAGTCGGAAACAGAGCTATGGAACTTGAAAATGGAAGGTACAAAGATAGCTGAATATGTGCAGAGATTTAACGATTTATCACAAGTTGCTTCGCGTTTGGTGGAATCAGAATCTAGGAAGATCGAACGTTTCATAGGAGGACTGGCACCCCAGATTCCGAGCCTGGTAACAACATCTAAACCTTCAACGGTCACCAAGGCTATCAACATGGCGCTCACGAAAGAAGCAGTTAGACGAGGAGAATTTTCCACTACGGAAGAGAAAAAGGAGACTCATGTAGAGTCATTTGGAGATAACAAGAGAAAGCTCGTAAGTTTCAAGAAGGTTACTCGGGTAAGTAACGAGAAGAAGGCCAAGAAGGGAAAAGACTACATGGGTATCCTACCTAAATGCGACAATTGTTTACGTTATCATGTCGGGCGATGTAAGTATGGAAAATGTGAAAACTGTGGTAAGTGGGCGGCATCCTAAGGAAACGTGTAGACAAGATACTGAATGCAGAAATGGAGGTCAAGGGGGCAGCAAGAGCTACGTGGAAAACAACGACAACGACAAAGGCAGGACGAGTGACAAGCAAAAACGTGCTCAAGGTTGTTTAACTGTGGAAGCAAAAAACATTTCCGAAAATATTGCCCTAAGAACGATCACGCACAAGGATGAAAGCTCAACACCGGAGCTAGGGAGACACGCCAGAAAATTCAAGCGAGGATATCGGTACGTCCCATATTACTCAATATTATGCATCTGTATTGCCAAATACTGTTGCAAATTTTACGATTCGCATCTTCAGAGTTTGAGAGTACACTTGGTTTAGTAACAAGTAAGTTAGGTAATCCGCACATGAACGTACTAGCTAACGGGAAGCTAGTGGGAGCCAACGAAGTAATTGGAATCGGCAAGATAGAACCCGGAGAGCGTAAGCTTACGCTAGAGCTACTGCCAGTTATGTTGGGAAGCTTCGACGAGGTGATTGGGATGGATTAGTTGCCAAGCGATCGAGCAAAGACTGATGTTCGCATCCCAATGACGAATGAAGGAATAATCGTGACTCACGAAGCAGGATACGCCTCTACAGATCACGAATGGCTTGAAGACACAAAAGTTGTTGCGGAAAGAATGTGTTGTTTTCTTGGCTCATGTCGGGGACAAGGGAGCCGAAGAACTAAAACTCAAAGATACCCCCATGATCAGAGAATATCCTGAAGTCTTCCTCGAAGACTCACCATAATCATCTCCTCAACGATTAGTCGAATTACGCATCTATTTGATTCCAGGCGTCACACCTGTAGTCGTTGCATCTTAGCGACTTACATCTTCGGAGATGCAAGGATTGTCAGTACAACCTCAGTGGTTGATAGAGAAGGAAGATAATAGACCAAAACTTTTGTTTTGGATAACCTCAATTCTGCTCGTCAAAAGAAAGGACGAATGGCCTTCAAATGACCAGGAGTCGGACGAGCTAGCCAACTAGAGTCGGTGGCTTTTGCTAAGGATTGACGAATTACTTATTTGACTAACTATGAGGATCCGACTACTATTACACGACTAATAGACGATCAAGAGTCATTGGCGGTGAATTCAGGAAGAGAGTGTACCGGTGAAAAATTGTGGGACAATGACTAGTTCTTAGACATACACAAAAATAGTGCTTCCTACACAATGCGCAAACTAGTTCTACACGGGATACGGAATCTGGAGGATTTAGAAAACATATATTTAGGACCTTTGGGAATCCAGGTCCAAACTCGTAGGGGTTTTTACTCAGGAACCATATCTGTCAACTCAATCAACTATCATTAACCTGGCAAACTTGTCTTTTTCTTTCGTTGAAATCTTCACCTTTGCTTCTAGCAAGTAGATGTTTGCATCTCTACTCCCCTCAAGGTAGTTGCATCACGTTGATTCTCTTCGCTAAGAGCGAACACACGTTTGCTTCGTATGCTTGATCACTTCTCCATTTTAGCAGTTACACACCGCTTCGTTACTTGAAAACTTATATATAATCCATGCAACTTTTGCTACGCATGCGGTTTCATCTCGAATAAAACGCTTCATTAAAGTTCAAATATTATTTTGCTAAACCTAATTACTCCTTCCTGATTCGAATGACCTACATATTTATTATTGTTGGCTCTTTTGGTGTCAAGCCAACCCACTCTTTTGAAACTTCTTTTATTCCAAGTTACATTCATGGTTTATCTTTGTGGCCATGCCAGGATTCCTCTGTTGGTACCTACATTCATTGTCGAGTTATGTTGAAACCAAGTTCAATTGCTTGAACTTATCCAGACCCCAGGTTTAATTTGAAACGCTATATGATGTATTGAGAGCATCATATACAACTATTTTTACAAAGATTCTTTCGTTTCGAGTCGTAGTAGATTTGATTGGGCTACGACCCCACTAAATCATTTGTTGATCCCGATACCTTACAGTGATACTTTCGCAAAATTGAAGCTTGCGCTTGATTGGTTACTTACTCCATACATGGATTTAATTGATTACTTAATAATTTGCCCTAAATCCGTCTTGTTATTTCAATTAAAGCAGACTCTACACAGTTGTGTGTTAAGACAAAGGTACATAGACTCATTTCATATCACAATGTACCTCCTAACGATTCTTTCATAATCAATCGAATGCCTTGCGATACTTATTACTCTTCATCTTCGATCAAAAACAGTGGTTCTTTGATGTTTCGTATTTAATTGGAAACTCTATGACATTGCGTAAATCAAACCTTCAGATTTTCTTGGTACACTTTCATTTCATTCCAAACACGGTGAACTTGTTCAGTCACCACTATACTTGAATTACGTCAGTACGACACCTTGAAGTGTCGTTACCAACTTGTAGCTTGTGCTAACCATGGTCAACCGTTCCACGCAAACTATACATACTTTTGTTTGACTTGTCATTTAAACCTTTCTGATGTAACTACAAACCAAGGCAAGGAATACACCAGATTCGCTTGTATTCACTCGGCGTATTCTCGCAATTCAAAATTTTCAACACACTAAATCTTACCATTCATCTACTCGGGAGTTGACAGATCATTTTACTATTCCATTTGAGTTGTTGATTTTGAATTCATATAACGAATGCTAGGGTTCGCGAAAACTCGTTTGCATATTGCGATCGATCGTATGGGAATCTTATTAGTCAAAACCTCTCTTTTGTGGAACCCCCCCTGCTAGCTGGATTACACTAAACTATACGTCAAGTACGTTTTGTACCTCTAACAACAAATGCTAAAAGCACATACCATTTAACCATAGGGTTCAAACTGTTATATATTCTTTGACTCACCAAATGTGAGTAAGGTTTAATTCGGTTGATGATTCTCTACCTCGATATTATTTATATACATACATGCGCGACTTAACCAAAAGGAGTTAAGGAAGTACAAATTTCGAGGACGAAATTTCTTTAACGGGGGGAGAATGTGACAACCCTCACAAAACCAGGTATCCGTACAATTAATTAATGCTTAATTACTGTGCTTGCATACAATTGTGGTTAAACTGCTTCTTGATTTCTGATACATACATACTCATGCATCACATTTTATACTGTCACTCTATTACTTACACACAAACATTAGTGACAACCTTGATGCACAAAAGCACAGTTAGCACACTTAACGGATAACCCAGTAAACATGCTGACATTGCCAGCACCTAGACAGACATTGTTATTGAGGCCAGTATGAGCCGGGAATAAAGTACTACACTAGTAGGGAGTGTAGGGAGGTGAGAATCATTAAACTGCGTCACTAGGTGATAGATATAGTGCCCGGAAGTGCCTAAAACATACTTTAATTACAAATTCTGCACTTTATACCAAAAATTCAGCATTTAATATAACTAGTAAAGTGCAAAAACTTGGTAAAATAATACTAGACACTTTCCAAAGTGTTGGGAAATTTTTGTGTCCCCAAAAACACTATAAAAGACACTTTAAAGCTTTGTTTGACACTTTAATGGATCAGTATCCAACCGAACAACCGGACTTTACCCGGAACATAAATTTTTTGCCAAAGACATTGTTTTTACCTATCCGAGCTAGTTAGGGTCCCCGAACACCCTAACACCCCTTACGTTATACTACACACTTAATACACTAACTAATCACCGTTGAAACTTAACTAGATCTTAACTATTTCATCACAAACCAACCCTTACCCCCCCCCCTCTCTTTGACGGTTCCAAGGGTGGGACACACCCTTGTCCTACTTTGATTATTTAAATCCATATGTTGGATATCTTGGTGGCACATTATATGATGGATATTAGTGAGAGTGGATTATAAATGGATACATAGGTTAATCATTCTCTTTCATCACACACTTAGCAACTCACTCTTCTTCTTTCTTTCTTGCTTTGTCTCGGCCGAACACCATAACCACCATCAAGTCTTGATCTAGCTATTTTACATACATACAAGTGTGCAAGGGATCATACAAGGAGGCTCGTTGCACTCGGAAGCTCAAGAACCTCTCTAGATTTCTTTTATCCACCTCATTTACGTCTTGTTTCTTCCCTAGCCTTGAGCTAGTAGTAAGTGCCTCTAAACATCCTCTTGATCTTGTATATGGTGGTTAATAAGAGATTTAATGGTTAAAAGTTAAGAACACACAAGAACATAAAATAAAGTCTTGATCACATGATAAACAAGTTGGATAAAGAGACGCTAGTTGTGTAAATCTTGTGAAACTTGTCTAGTTGTGATTATTTGATGTTGTTTGTTACTAGAAGTGGGATGGATCATCATCTAACCATACTAGATCATGTTCAAGAACATGAACTAGTAGTATGTTAGTGCTAGAGTTGTAAAAAGATGATGGAACCATCCACCATGAAACATGAACTTGTGTAAACATAATTTTTCTTGTAAAATAAAGTTCTAAACTAGTAGATCTAAAGATCTACAAGTGGTTTTTTCGGAAGAACCAAGCGGAAAATGCTAGTTTTGTTAAAACCCGGATATTTTATAAGCAAGAATCATTTGTAGCAACTAAACAATTGTGTAAACACTTGTGTAACAACGAAATTTCGTAAAGACATATTTTTGTAAACCTTGACTAGAAGTTGTAAAACTTCAAGATCTTTAAAAATAAAGTTTTTAAGAAACTAATTTTATTTTTTAAGATAACAAAACCTACTAAATACGTTAGAAACATACTACATGTTTTTACAAAACATTCAAGTTCATGAGTTTATGATTTATTCATATTTTGTCTAGTTTGATGAATAAATATTGTATATTGTTGATTGGTAAATTGTTTGAGTGAATTTTGAAAAGAAAATGATACGCTTTTAAGCGTGGACACCTCCAGTTACAGAGGAAACTCTGGCGAAATTTTTCCAGAAATATAACACTTAGAAATATTTTTCTAAGCAAATGTTTACAAAATATATTTTTAACTTTGTTTTCAAAATAAACTTCGCCATGATTCTTATTTCAAAAAAATTACAAAGTGTCGGAGGTGGATTTTTCGTAAATAAAACTTGTTAAATATATATTTAAAATATATATTTCATAATAAAGCACTTGTGTGATTATGTGATTATGTTGTGAACTAGATATATTATTTTTAGGGTGAAAATAATATAACTGGAATATACTGAGATGTTTCGACTCCAAAATAATACCAACGCTATCACGAATAAATATTTAAGTTACGCCGGTATTGTTATAACAACGCGAACTTTAAAACGTAACTTATGCATATTTCGGAAAATACTCTTACGCGTATATTTTGATAAGTATTATTTTGGAAAGTGTATAAAGTAAAATATAATATTTTTGGGAAAAATATGTATATTTTGGGAGTTAAAATATTTTGGACTTGTGATTAAAATATATTTCTCAGGTGAGACTTAAAAATATATTTTTCGGAATTATAACGTATACGTATATTTTGGTAAAATATTATTTTGGAAACTGTAGAAATAAAAATATGTTATCTTTGGGAAAAATACATATACTTTGGAAATACGTTATTTTTGGACAAATGAGTTGAATATGTTTTCCAAGTGGGAGATAAAATATATTTTCCTAGTATATTTAGAAGATATATAATTTTTGAGAAAAATATATATTTTCTGGAACGATACATGATTAAACAGAATAAGGTTTATTTATATATATTTAAGGGAGACTTGGAATAAATGATTTTGGGAATATAAAAACATATGTTTAGTTGGAATAATACACCAAAATACGACGCCAATACTTGGCAAGATATACAAACACAAATACGAAAATACATGTATGAGATACCCCTATCCTTGGGAAGGAAATACGAATAAGAATACTCGAGATGTATTAATACAGAAATATAGTATAAACAATTATTCCAAAACTAAATACAAATATTATAACTTGGAATAATACCATAATCGTAACTCAAAAACATACATACTAAGACAAGGCACGACCCGTTCGTCTAATAGACATTAGACCAATGTAGGTAGTCGTGTTTGCCGCGGAGATTTGGGTTACGAGTACGAAGACGCAATACAGTGAGTTCATGTCCCCCTTTTCTCTTAACTGTTTTCAGTTTTTATACTTCGGGGGTGGAATACATGTTACAATTATTACAGACTTTTATACATGGTATGGTTATCTTAAGGAGGGTTTACTACTTAGATCATGTGAGTGGGTAGGCTGGAACTAGAGGCCATTAATCCTCATTGTAGGACCGAGGGTCATTAGCGGTAGATCTATCTGGGTGTAGCGAGCCCAACTCCAGGCCCACTGTACGGACGTCGGGGTGACTTTGAGCCCGACGTATAAATCTGCTAGGTTTGAGTCTTCCTACAGCACTTCACACATATTATTGGCTTTGCAACCCAATGGTGATCTCTTTTTCCTTAATTGCTACATACCGGGGATTTTCATACATACAGACATATTACAAAGGTTTATACATACTCACTTTTACATGAACTCGCTCAACTTTATGTTGATTTTTCAAACTACATGTATTTCAGGAAATTAGTAAATGGATCTGGCGGGCGTTGGAGTTTTTAAGCTGCGTTATGAATAAAGATGTCATCCAAGTCATTAGGGCTTAGGAGATGTATCTTAATCTTGGACGAGATACGTGGTCCTAACCTCGGGTTTGTTTTAAAATCTTTTGTTGAGTCTTTTTGAACTCCTTAAAATATGTTATGGTTTGTAACTTGAATTTGGTATTGACATTTCAGAAATTTATGTTGTACTACTTTTAAACTCAAATTAATGGATGTACATCTACTGATTTGATCATATAGTGTTGTTATGATCGTATGCAATGGTATTAAGAAGTCACACCAATAATCACGCTTCCGCAAAAGTCAGGGTGTGACAGATTGTGTGTTATTTATATATGTAATTGATATGCATATAAATTGTGAATAATTAACATGCATATAACTTGCTTATGGGTAGATATTACGGATTTCATTTGTTTAGCAATACTTCTGTTGGTCTCATTGTTTTAGATAGCATATATGTTATATGTATTGCCTTTTGATAAGTTAAATGTGACAAAACAAATTAATACAAATTTCATTGGTAGCTGGTTACCAAACAACTAGGCTGAGATAAACATTGTTATGCTTTAGTGATTTGATATTTCAGCTTGTTATAATGCTCTGCATAGTCAACATAATTAATTGTATGGTTATTCTTCTAATTGCTTGTTGTTGCTAAGCAAATATTAATAGACATTGATATAGTCATTAGAAATGTGCCCTCACATGAAAATGATGAAAAATAGCTATGAAAATAATTAGTGGACTTTAGCTTAAGTAAACTACTCTGATGTTAGTTACTTAAATTGATAGATAATAATTCATTTGAGTTGGTGTTGATGCTCATTTTATACTGAATTTCACATGAATCCTAAATCAATATCGAGAACCCGAAGTTCTCCCAAATGTATACAAAGTCCCGTTTGTTTTAATAATGATTTTTCAAGTTCAACCCAAACTTTAGTTCATCGCACTTGGCGTTTTTGGCTAATATATAGCCTAGTGATGGAAAACCTTATGAATAGTACATGTTTTCCCTCTAAACAAAGGCTAAAACTATAATATTTCTCTTCCATGACGTATTCTAGACGTGTGAAGATACCCGATCGACATGTTTGACCACCAGAAGTTAGTCATCCTTTGAAAAGCTTGCTATAAATCTTCTCGACATGCTCCTGATGCAGCAATACCGAGAATGTGATTTCACAAAACGCTCGGATGTAAATGTTATAATTTGTTAATGTCACCAGAGGAGCAAAGGATTATCGGCCGCAGTATAGGCCTTACGTGTGGTTGATCATGAAAAAAAATTGACTTCTATGGCCCAAACGAACATAATATGAGTCGCTTACTAAGAGGCAATTGCGAGAAGGGGAAATATAAACATTCACTTTGCTTCAAATGTGTATTGACCAACCAGTGATACACAAAGACCTTATCATACTCACGTGAATGCATGTATCATACATATGCAAATCTAGAAGCTCCAGTAGAGCGATCTCAAATTGAGGTGGCAAATGTCTGATACACATCACAACTAACACTATCACAAACATAAGTAATATAATTTTTAGTTGTCTTGGTAGAGACGCTATTGATACTATTTGACGTGTTAATAGCATATTAAATGCTCTAGAAGAGCATTGATAGTTTACCCATTGATATCGAATTTTGTAATTCATAATGCATCATATTCTAATGTATACCGAAGAAATTTATTAAGTTTCCACTATGTTTGAATGAAAAGTCATCCCCTTGGAATGGTGTAAAAGAAAATGTACTAAATATCTAAAATATATCATATAGCAAATATGGCCATAAGACTATATTAGAAGTTACTAGAAATGATACTAATTTTCCACAATATTCCATTAAATATGGTGAGTAACCAGAAGTTACTAAATATTTATACGTTCACAACATGGCATGACCAAATAGGTCATCAAGATAGCATCATGATATGCTAAACAATCAAACATGCTAACCAGCACCTTAGCACCTCTAAGTAATCTAAAAACATTGCTCCCAAAATGCCTTATCATATGTCTAGTTAGTTTTTTTTTTTGTGGCAAATAAATTTTTATGCCCTTCCAAACAATAAACTCCTACAAACAATCCCTCTTATATCGAACCATTGAAATGTACAGTTGTGTGGATTGTGGCATTCATACATGGTTACATGTGAGTTTTTAGCTACCCGTATGTAGCATATGCCCAACACTATGGAACATTGTTTTTTTTTACATGGTTTAACACTGTTCTTTGACAACACAATTGTAGGGACCATTGGTGGGTACAATGTGAAATATAGTGAGAGGCATACGTAGTCGAGACGGAATTCGTCGATTGATTATATCAATTCAAAACCAACTGCTTATCACAAATTCCCAGTCTTAGGGGGGGGAGACAAGAAAATGAAAGACTGGTAACATAAAAAAAAATGCATCATATTATATATCGACCCCTGAAGTGGTCAATGCAAATCTAAAGTCCAAAAGAAAGAGCGTGTATTTGCAAATAATAACAAATGAAATACAAGATGCATTCACTAACACAAATAAGGTGACAAAGTCACATATACCAGCTTAAACTTATCTGCTCGAATGGAAGTACTCACAAAATGATTATCATATTAATAAATTGTGAGAGATAAATCGGTTCCAAAAAGATAAAACCCACAAACACAAAAAGAGCAGAGTAACGCAGTTGGTGTAACCCCAAAAGAGGTGGCACATAAAACACCATAAGTGGTTGCACACAAAACCCCAGAAGTGGTTGCATACTAAACCTTAAAGAAGGTTGTTGTCAAAACCCCAAAAGAGGCTAATGGAGTTCTAAAAGAAACTCTAGTACCAAACAAATATGAGATTGCGATGAATTATGTACAAAATATGTACAATATGGAACCGTAATGAAACACGTGTAAAATGATATATTTGATTATGCTATAGCAATAGATGTAATCGATGAAAAAAAGGATTACGTATATAGAAAGTGTGCAAGAGTGTACGCACACAAATAGCCAAAATGGTTACATGACTTAAGGTTGAACTAAATTTGCTCGACAAACTAAACATTTTCGAACCAGCAGTTCGAACACCCATAGACGTCAAACCAGTAGGTTATAAATGGGTCTCTTAAAATAAAAGGAAAAATAAATAATGAGTTTTTGCGATGTAAGGCACGCATTTTAACATAAATATTTTCCCAAATCCCAGCAGTTGATTACGAGGAAATGTATACCCCTGTAGTGGATGCGATAATCGTTAGATGTTTAAGCGGCCTCGCATCTCAGAATGACTTCAGATAAAACAACTTATGGATGTCATCACCGTATACATGTACGAGATAATTGCAAATGACATCTGTATGAAAACCCCCGAAGGATTAAAAATGCTCAAAGCATTATGAAACAATAACCCCATATGTGTTATATATATGAATCTTAAAGGAAACTACTCGTATGTGGTACAATCGACTATACTCTGAAAAGAGAGGTATAATTTTGATAAAATGAGCAACATCCATTTAACAAGATTTCACTCTTACAGTGATAATGTAAACATCATTGAGTGGGAACTCTCAAACTGAAGAGGAAAATTTTGAATGACCTTTACAAAGTGTAGTTATTCTCGACCTGTAGTTCGAGTACATATGTACTATTTTTGCTCATCAATCTGACTACATCTAGATGATGTTATGTAGAAAAAGCTCATTCGTTGAGTAGATGAACGATTGTCTGATCGCTTGACATAGAAAAAATATTCTTATAAACCCTAAGAAAGGGATGTTGAACTACTTAGTCAAGAAGTACCATACTTAATTGCGATCAGAGCATTAATGTGTCTTGCAAACAAGACGACATCCGATATTACATTCTTGCTAGATGTATTGGTAAGATTATAGTTCTAATCTCAAATGTTGCACTCTTTTTCCCTTCACTAAGTTTTTCCCATTGGGTTTTCTTGGTAAGGTTTTTAACGAGACAACATAACTGGTCCAGTAGTATCAGTTTATCTTATAGGTCCCGAAGTACTAATTTAACATCATCATAAATCATGTTGTTAATTATGTATAATGCGTAGTGCACTCTTTTCCCTTAGCTACGGTTTTGTCCCATTAGGTTTTCCTGGCATGGTTTTTAACGAGGCAGAATTATAAAGCGCATTAAATAATTATTTGACATATTTACAAACTCAAGACACGGAATAGTTCCACAAGAACAATATGGCGTCCTGGGTTATGATTGATATATATTAGACTCGCATAGAGTTCGATCTCAATCCATATACAAGTTATGAAGGTCGAAGATTTCAGCATATTTAAGAAGTATGTAGATTAGAGTTGATCAAGAGAAGCTCAAGCCATACTGTATGAAGACAATGTAGACAACAACACTCAAATCAAAGAAGACTACGCCAAATATCAAGTCAAGCAATTGTCACAGAAGATTGGATTCAATATCATCAAGATATACAAGTAAAATTGAGGAGGAGTAATGTACCCATAATATACATAGTGTATGTACTCTTTTTCCTTGACTAAGTTTTGTCCCACTAGGTTTTTCTTAGTAAGGTTTTAATGAGGCAACATAACTGGTCCTGCAGTATCAATTAACATCGGTCCTGAAGAATCGTGTAAACATTATCTAGTAGTATAATGTTAACAGTGTATGTGTATTTCTAAATGTCTGAGGGGGAGTGTTATGAATGCAGGCATTCAGGCCCATAGGCCAAGCCTGACCTAATGTTAATGGGCTTTAGGGTTGTTGTTGTATTGATCTATATATATGATATATGTACATGAAATAGTGTAGTATGAAAATTTTTTTTATGTTTGCTCTCTTGTTTATAACACTCTTGTTTATAATAATAATTAAATTTTCATGGATTTTATAACAATACATGATGACATGGGTACCTGGAAGCTCCCACTCAGCAAGGTTGAGAACAATAATAATCATAATGAATAACGCAATCGGAAGCCAGAAGCTAGAAGCTTCCGGAAGCTGACACATCAAAAGTTGCCGACCAGAAGCTCAAGTTACTGTACACATCGGGGCTCTAACTCGATGGGTCAAAGTGATGGGACTTTGCCCAAAAGTGCATAAAGGTGACATTGATTAAACACAAACCTGACACGTACTAAAAGAGGAAAAACCATCCTTGCAAGCAACATCACCTAAGGATAAGCGTTACCACCTATAGAAGGTGTGAGTTGGCACAGGCTTCCCAAGGCAAACCTCTCTTCCTATAAAAGGGAGTCTTCCCCAGCTCCAGGACAGGCTCTCACTACAACTTTATCTCTACAATACAAATTTCTCTCTTTCTAGAATACAATTACAACTTATCAATTGAGCTGAGCTGCTGACCCTCTGAGCTGCTAAGCTCCTAAGGTACTACACTAGAAGCTTCCAGTCATGAGCTACGCAACCTAGAATCACCACAGCTGGTTGCTAACTATTGGACCGCGACCAAAACCTCCCTAAGCATTCTCTATCTCTCGTATACTTATACATACATCTATGTTTTATGTTTATACATTCTTCTTTGATAGATTACTAATGTTGAGATGCGGAGGGTGGTCCAGAGACCCTGGTCTCTGGCACATTATAACGGGTTCTTTTGTGTTGACTCGTACAAGCTAGGAGGTAACCAGGCTTCTTTCGGAGCAGACTCGTCTCGCGGTGTCATGTCATCCGCTGGGTTCAAACATTCAACTTCTTGCTCCGAAAGATCTCTAACCTCTTCCACCACATCACAATCCACCATTGTACCATTAGCCAAAATCTCTTGGTCTCGCCTAAATTGGGACATCTCCTCAGTTATTTGACCAACCTGAATAACCAAAGCCTCAAATGATCTATCTCTCAGCTCGTCTTTCTTTTTCATTTCTAGCGTCATGTCCATGATCGTATTGAGCTTAGAGTTTAATGAATCTTGAGGCTCCTCGTATGTCGGCTGATGGTAGTCATGATAATAATCATCATACTCCTCCTGGTAACTTGAGAAATGTGGCAAGTCGGCTTCATAATGGTTGTAACCCCACTCTTGCTCATAATGGTAATCTATCTCCGAATAGCAGTAGTCTTGATAAATTGGTGGTGGCGGCGGTCTAGCGTATGGATAATGTGAGGATAGACCATTGAAATCTTCATAATCTGCCCTCCCATATCCGTGCCATCTGATGAGGGAGTCTTCTCGATCCTTGTATGCTTGAACCTTCTCGTAGAAAACAGAGCAATCCTTTAATAGATGGTCTTCACTTCCGCAACACTCACATGGATCATCATCTACCCAATTCATATTGAAAGATGGTGCCTGTAAAACATGTACCTGCACAAACAAGCTCGACCACCCAAAGTAAAATCACAAAAATACAAGAAAGAAAACTAACACTAAAATCGAACAAGCAATGAAATACTAAGCGCACTAGCTCCCCGGCAACGACGCCATTTTGACGTGACTGTGTCGTCCCGATCAGCCAAAAACCTAAATAAACTAGGTAGCTAGGGTAAGTCGGGTATCGTATCCATGAAGAGCATGTGGTCAGTATCGCACGACATGTTCGATTAGTTAGACTACTTACAAAAATGTACAAAGTGATTATGAAGCTTGCTAATTTTATTTGTTTGTTTGGTTTTGAAAATAAATCGGAGTGAACCGACAAATTGATGTTATCTAAAACAACGTTTGATTAACTAAAATTCCAAGACTAAATTACTAAATTGAAAACAAGAATTGGAAACAAGGTTCACACCCGGTTTCAGTAATTGCAAACCTAGGGTTTCTACAAGTTTTAAACTCAACTCAATTGCATAACGATTAACGGATTTAGTGTACCGTGACTTAGGTGCCAATAACTATCAACGTTCCGAAGAACGGACAAGAATGCACTTTGTAATCAATACAAGTAAATCCTAACCATGACAACGCATAATTACACATAACCATGTCGCAAAGTTATAACTTTATAATCGTTCGACAATTTACAAATACGAAACAAATGCAAACAATTGTCTATGGTTTACAAAATCAACACAGTTTGTCACAAAGTTGAATCACATAACAATTCAAAACCCTAGATAAAACAACTACCTACACCGGGGGAAACCGAGGAGACTAGCCACTCATGGTCGAAGAAACGCGATCACCGGATGACGAGCACGAACACCAAGCCATGACCTTGAGTCTTGGAGGAATGATGGAGGTTAGGGTTTGAAGGTGAAGGTGAAAGGATGAAGATGATGGTGATGATGATGATGATGGAATCGATTAGGGTTAGAGGTGATGGAGAATTGGTTAGGGTTTAGAGGTTAGAGGTGAATGGTGGGTGGTGTTAGGAATGATTAGAGGTGGATTAGATGATGAAGATTGGTTCCAAGGAGGTGTTTTAACCTCTCCTCCTTCGTCACCGTCAAATTCCGGCCTCAAAACATGTTACAACCCGTCAATAGATCAAAGAACCAAAAATTTCGCGACTGGCGTATGCGGAGGCCATCGCCGAAGGCCATGTACGGCGTCGGCGACACCATGTCTGGGTGGTGGTTTCTTCCGACGCGCTATCTTGCTGTTTACGGTGTTTCTAGCTGACGGTTTATCCACGGGGCATCGCCGACGACCCATATGGGCGTTGTCGACGATGCCTACAAGTCTCACTCTCCGTTTTTCGCGTATCTTGGTCCCGGTTGACCCGTTTCGCGTCCTGGTCGTCCGTTTTTCATCCCGATGGTCTGTAAAGCTCCCGATTAGCTCCTTAAGCTTCGTAAGACCTGCCAAACACAAATCCCATTAAAAGTAGGCTATTCGAGATTAAAAGTTAAGTAAAAACATGAACTTAAACATAACCGAACATCGGTTTTCGACCATGTATCAACGAGTACGATGAGTATTTATGTATGGCTGAAGGGACATCGTGTGAATGTCTTAAATATTTTTGTAATGCCATGGTTAGATTATACGGCTAAGAGTTTTACAAAGACCGACTGTAAGACCCTATTCACGGATTGACCCAAAACGACGCAGCGGAAAATGAACCGTAAAATTTCTTTCTTTTAACTACTCTAGCATACTTAAATACCGTTTAGGTCAACACTTCTAACATAAATACATCATTCATCATTTATTTAATTTAACTATGTTAACAAATGACTACAAACAACGTGACCGCTTTCCCGTACAATCCATGATCTTCAACTTGATCCTCGTTCACATGTCCATCATGAATATCTGATTAACCTGCGGTCACCATATATAACCAACACGTTAGTACATGGTAACATTATATATGAGTTAATACATATACTTAAAAGGCTATATCACAGTCTAACTACGTTAGGTATTCCATTGAAACATCCTCTCAATTTTAATTACTTGAGTCCGACATCAATTCCTCGAGAGTCCGGTGTTCCCATACCTGCACTCCATTTATTTCATTCTCAATAGTAACATGGTTAGGAGTACGTAATCCCAAACATATTGAAAACCCACATCTTCACATATACGTATACCAGTGATCTACAATCATTAGATTACAACACGTGTATACACTTTCATATATCTAAGTACATTCGCATGTATCCCATTCATATGTACGTACATACAAGTTCACACTACTTACACACGCTACAGATCCATATCTACATACATACAAGTCACATTCACTTATTTGTAAGTTGAGTCTTATCTACAATCATATCAACACAAAATCAATGCAATTACAAACAAACATAACCGACTAACTTCCAACAAACATGATGAACATTCCATTAACACGATGAACATTCAGCAACATAATGAACATTCCATTAACACGATGAACATTCAGCAACATAATGAACATTCCATTAACACGATGGACATTCAGCAACATAATGAGCATTCCATTAACACGATGAACATTCAGCAACATAATGAACATTCCATTAACACGATGGACATTCAGCAACATAATGAACATTCCATTAACACGATGAGACTATCATCTTAATTTACATTAAGGATAGACGAAGTTCATATGAACTTACCTTGGTACTTACCCTTACCCGTAAATTCTTACATGGTTCCCTATATACAACATACCAAACTTCATTTATAAATAAGAAGTGATTCCGGAAATCACTTACCTTAAGTGTCCGTATTCGCATCTGTTTCCTCGCCTCCTTTTGACCCGTTAGCCTTCCATGCTTCCATCCATCTTGACATGATCCCTATACTTTCATGTCATCGCATTCACATTCTTGTTAGCATACATGATTGTACATATTAACGATCATATCAAATTCATGATTCACATTTGACTTTCATTAGTTAATTCCAACGAGCATAAGGCATATTTCCACAAGTCAATATTTTCAAACTCAAATAATTCATCACGTCATCACATATAACACATATGGATATAACACGCATCATATGACTTTCTATAATATTACAATTGTGACAAAAAGTCTAACATTTCTACTTATGCACAGTTGACTTTCAGAAAGTCAACGATTTATCATATGAACTTTCGACTTAACCTCATACATCTATGTCATTATAGTAGACTATACTAGTGACACTATATACATTTCATACTCACGATGCAATAAGCATACAACCACATGATCATCTAGTTATATGCACACACCAAACATATTCAATTTCGTTCATTCTAATAACATAATTCTACAACTAACACCATGACCTATGCTTAACAACCCAACATCATTCTAACTTCATCTTATTCTAATGATCTCATATGCTTCAAATTTAGAGTACTTTTACTCATCAATTTTGATTAAGCAATTATTCAAACATGTAGTAAACATCATACCACTCCAACATAGAGTACAATATTCTAATGCATACTTTTACCAAATAACATGGCCAACCAAATCCAACATGAATTCCATCTAAAAATAGATTTCTCATGTTTATTTATCATCAAATACATCATATCCCCATATTATATGATTTCATCCATTACTTGCATACCATTTCATCTATTAATCTCACCTAGGCATTTCATCAAACACTTGGTGTGCATGCCACAATTTATGCATAATGTTCAAGTGTTTCATGCTTTACTTCCTACTTCATGCTTTCATTCATCAATTAACACAAAAACATCAACAAATTCATATCACATTCAATCTACCTAACAAGAACGCATTACATACAACATAGCACAACAAGATTTGAACAAGGATTGAACATGGGTGACACACCCATGTCACCATCTTCACCACTAGAAGTGGGTTTCACCTCCAAACATCAAATTACCCCAAACCACGCATAATCCATGTCCTATATGATGATTCTAACACATACTCATACTCATACTCATACTCAATTTCATAAAATTTTGCGATTTCTAACATAACCCACTTCGTGCATAATCACCAATCTAAATTTTAAGACATACCTTATGATCCCCTTGTAAAGGTGATCATTAATCCATGTTCGGTTGTGAATTTAAGCCTTGATTCACCCTTCAATTTGATGGTTATAGTTGAGTTAGGGTTTTGGCTCTTTGGAGCTCCTGACCGTTCAAGAACACACACGAAGTGTGTGTTTGTGTGTGGTGATATTTCATTTTAATAACCCAACTTCCATCTTGTTCCATTTAGCCCCTCGTGTTTGTCACTTAACATAATTTGCACTACTTTCGTCATTTAATACTTTTAACCACACACTTAACTAGGTTAAATAGCCTAGTTATTTATTTCATGCTAAGTCATATAGGAACGTATGGCAAATATAAACATTCGGGTTTTGGGGTGTTACACCGACAAGCCACGACATCGCATGCTTGTACCAAGCACATGAAGAAAGACATCACTTTTCAGGTATGATCGGTAGCATTGAGTGCACACATTTTAATTGTAGAATGTGTCCTATGGTATTGTGAGGACAATATATGAGAGGTGACCACCAATACCCTATGATCGTGCTAGAAGCAGTTGCATCACAAAATTTGTGGTTTTGGCATGGTTTTTTTTTTGTTCCGCCTGGATCACTAAACGACATCATTGTTCTCCAACAATCTCCAATTTTTTTCACCCAACAAAATGGAACCGCACCGAACTATTCCTCTCAATAAACGAACACCTATACAAAGGTGGATATTATCTTACCGATGGGATCTACCATACATGGTCAACGTTTGTGAAAGCATTTTGTTATTCGACCGATCTAAAGAAAAATAAGTTCAAGAAGGCGCAAGAGACGACAAGAAAGGATGTGGAGCAGTCGTTTGGTATACTAAAGGGGGAAATGAGGTATACATAATCGAACATTAAGGGCTATAACCGTAGATAAGAATAGGCCAATTTTTGACGAAAACATCTTTGCGGAATTGCAAAATGAAGACATACATTTCTGGCTTGGTATGTTCATGTGGAACACATTGTATCTCTAGATGTATCCTCCCTTAAGGAGTCAGACTCGAAATAGTTTATTTATGTTATTTTAGTTTATTTGTATTTGTATTTTATGGTGTGTGGCATTTAGATTTTTAATTAGGGTAAACTAGATATAGTCTCGTGCGCGATGCGCTGCGAATTCCACCACGATCATCGATAGTTTAACCTAATACACCATTCATGTTTCGTTAACACCCATGTACTTGATGTGAATATCAAAACTTATCGTAACGTATATTAAAAACTTTAAACAAAAAACTGGAAAAAAAATTAGTTCACAACGACTCAATAAGACCTTCAAAGATACTTAATGTCCACAATGAAAAGATTAGTTCAAACCCCACCAATCCACTTATAATAAAGGTTGCTTGAAATTCAAATAAACAACCTTGTAATCATTTATTTTACTTACTGCTAATAACAGATGCAAACTTTAAATAAACATTACATTTCTAATCACCCTTAAAACAACTTATTTTTGAGGTTGAGAGATAAAGATAAAAGCAGCAAAATTTAAAAAAAAAACAACTTTGGTTAAAACTTGTGAAAGTAACCTTTATTTGACGGATTGTAGCTTAATGTTTCGACATTTGTTCGATATATAATAGTGCTAATTATTAGCATAAACTCAGACAAACAACAACAATCAGCAGAAGTAAAAAAAATGTGAGATCACATATAAATTTACCTCACAACATTCCTCTTATTGACCCATTTAACCTATTGCCACAACCATGACAGCCGTGATCTCACCACCACTGTAAGCGTTTTGCCTGTGGACCACCACAACTAACAATTAGCTGACAAGAAAGCCGACTGTTGCAGCAAGTTTAGAAAACTCTTTTATTTGGCGACTGATTAGCACCACAACCATGAAATACCTTGAATTTGCCAACGATCATCACTACCATAGAGGTGGTTAGTTGAAAGGCGGTGGAACCCTTCTTGTGCTCTTTCAACTTTCATTTTAAGACGTCTCGAACATGTTCGAGTATCTGTACTCGTCATTGAGATAAGACTTCGATCGTGAGCAACTTATGCACTTTTCGCCATACGGAGCCTGGCCGACCAATGCGTAGTTATACCCCATGATCTCTGCTATCGTTGACTTGGTTCGATCGACAAAGATTTTGTCATTTGTCGTATAGAACTCTTTAGCTATAATTCACCAGCATTGATGTTTGTAACCCAGGAAACATGTTTATGGTTATAGTTACCTACTTTGTATTTAGTCTTCTCAGCGGGATTTCACTGTAGAATTAACAAAGAAAATGAATTCACATTTCTTGAAATAAAGAACCTTAATAAGAATGAAACTGACCTTATGCAATGCAAGGGTGCTTGGAACAAAGGCAGATTGTGAGAGATATATATCAGATATATATGGAGCAGATGGAGGTGGCCTGCTCCTAAACATACTATTAGCAAGATACATACGCTATTTAATATAACCAAGTAAAATTCAAATCTCAAAACTGAACCATCACCTTGATTATAATGTCCCTCACTTCAAAACTAGAGTTGTTGTTGATGCTTATACAACTGCACAATGAATATAACCGGTTTCGGTTTTAAAACCAGTTTCGAAGATAAATTTCCTAACCGGTCTATAACCGGCGGTTCGGTTCGGTTCTAAAACCGGTTAAAAAACGGTTTCGGTTGTTTCCCGGTTTCGGTTCTAAAACCTGTTTTTTTTTTGTACAGCTCTACCTAGAAGGTGTAGGTGTCCGATAACAGGCCATATGTCGTTCGCTTTAAGCAGTTCTTGATTGTTTATCCTCTTTGTTTTCAAGGTAATCTGGATCAGAAAAGCAATTACAGTAACAAACAAAATGGTTGGTACAGTTGACGAAGATGAGAGAAGGAACATGCGCCTTTTGCTTTAGGCGTGTCTAAAATATCAAACATTTCCTTAAAGACCTGAGCAACTGAACGTAAAACAACAACTATTTAAAAGCCCTTTTATCACCATGCTACTTGTCTATATAAATCTTATCATATGTAGTCCCAATATGAGTTAACAACTTAACACCAATCTGTATAAAAAAAAATCTTATATTTCCCCAATCTTAACATAACCAAAAGTAGCCTATGCCAACATAAACATAAACATCATACAAATGCATACCCATCAACACAAATCGAGCACCAACAACATAACTCAAACTTAAAATTTCAGATCAAAAATCACAAAAAAAAAACATAAATTACCTGCAAAAAATTGAGAATAGACGCTAGCTACCAACACTCAAGAAGTAGATTCCAAACATATTGAAACTCCGATTTCGATTTCTTGCCTTTTTTTTTCATAGTTTCTAGAGACAAACAGATATACAACTTTATCCAACAAATACCCTGTTAAAACCCTAAAAAATTACCCATCTTGAAGATCAAAAGCAAAAAAAAAAAAAAAATACATGTTTATCCGACAAATACCGTTGCTAAAACCCTAAACTTGAAGATCAAAAGCTAAATCTTATAGTATACTGGCGATGAGGATGACGCCGGCCGGAGGAGAAGCCGTGGAGCAGAGGTTGAGCGGCGGTGGATTTTCGGATGTCTTTCTGTCTCTTGAAAGCGACGTTGTGATAAGTACCTAAAGAAAGTACAAAGAAAACAACATAAGTGTGACACCTGTGTCACTTCAACCATCATACAAATACCAAACCAATGAAATATTGTATTTCATACTTGGAATTTGTATAAATATGTGTATCATTTTCACATATCAATTCGTGTTCGATTTCGAGCTCTAAACCGCTTTCTAAGAGGTTATACGCGAACTGATGCGTAAACGTAATAAGTTTAACGCGACAAACACTCTGTAATAGTGACATAGGCTTAACATACCTTAAATAACCTTTACATAACTTATAAATAAGATTTGGAAGGTTTGGTGTGTTGAAAACAAGTTTATTCGCTTACAGGGACTAATTTTGACAAACTGCGAAAGTATGCCGATTCGTACTGTAACGAACATTCCAGAACATGATCATAAGTTACACATGCCCTAAATATCCTTTACAAAGCTTAGAAATAGGCTTTGAGGTGTTTGGTGCGCAAAAATAAACTTATTTGATCAACAGGGACTAAAAGCGTCAAAACGTGCACAAGTTTGCATTTTCGCACATATCTTACGTTCTGAATATATCCGAAAATCCAAAAATTTATGTAATCATTAAAATATTTTATTTTAGTGATTTGAATAATAAAACTTCATTCATTTCGCAATTTGGATCGTTTTCGCGTCCATTACGATTTCCGTCGTAATTAAACCGAACAACGCAACCGGACGGCCAAACGAACCGACATCCGTATCTTTTCTGAGCATATTTCAAGTTCCCTATGTTTTAACATCTTTCTGGAGCTTAAAAATAGGTTTGACAGGTGTTAGAAGTGCCAAAACGCATCAAAAATCAAGTTTGGAGATGCAGGGGCCTGTTCTGCCAATTTTGCAAACTTCCTGCCAGCAACCAAGGTCCTTACGGACGTATGGGTATGGTTACAGTCTGTAAGCCCTTCCCAGATCAGCAGACTTCATTTTTATAAAACCCAGCTGCTCCCATTGTTTTGCACATGGTTTCTTCTATTTTATGGACTGGTTTTGGATGCCCCTAGTATGTTAAAACCATGGGCACACATGTACGATCAAGATTGAAGCTCGGATTTCAAGAAACGATCCTAACGGTTCTACAAAATCTATAAATACCCCCAAGTTTTTCAATCCAAGCTCACATTTGATCTGGCCATTTCTCTAAGTTGAAGTTTCCTTACTTCATACCTGAGAAATCTAGATCAAAATCCTCATCGCTTGGACCTTTTGTAAGCTTCTTTCGTTCTTTTATGCGTTTTTAACCGTAAAAGTCAAACGCTTGGACCTTTTGTAAGCTTCTTTCGTTCTTTTATGCGTTTTTAACCGTAAAAGTCAAACAGGGTTTGACTTTCTGCTTTGACCAGTCAATGGTCAACACGAAGTTCGTTTGAACTTCGCAACGTGAGCGTAATCACGATGGTCATAGTCCCTTGTGACTAGACCTACTGATTACCACGTTGATTAGGCATAGTGACGAGTCATAGTTTCGGTCAAAATACGTATTCATGCGTATTTTGCAACCAAACTATTCTTGGGTATCAAAACCGTTTGTTTTGATATCAAACTTGTTTTCTAACTTCGTTAAACATGTTTTAACATGTTTAACTCGTCACTTTCAGTTTAGTGCTTATATAGGGTCGTAAGATAAGCGGTCTGAACAACCGCTTAGACTTTCGAACCTGACCCATTTGGTCAATCATTAGGATCCGACCAAACATGTTTAGTGACCATAGTTGTATAGGGAATAACCTTCCGAGGTTATACCTTATGATCACTTCGTGTAGTTAGTTGTATGATAGGTAGTTTATATGTCTTAGGTAAATGACCAAAATACCCTTTTCATGCATAATTGGTAATTAAGCATATGTAACTTAAACTTTTGTCACTTAATTGATTATGCAAATATTTAAACATGTTTAGGCATATAATACTTGTCATAAGACTAGTTAGGCGTTCCGAACGCGTTTTACGCGAACGACGCGTTAAAGTAGCGTAAGCTACCTAAACGGGTCGTAATGGGTCGTAAGCACTTAGGAAAGGTTTCGATTTACTATGTAGGCTTTGTTAAGCCATATCACATGGGTTCCAACACTCATTTGGTTTACAAAATCTCATCCTATCCGATCTTCCGATTTAGGTCCGGTATATTAACATAGTTACCCATATTAGGAGCCGTTCGATTCCGTGATCCCTCTAGCTTTGCTTGGTTGTTATTCAAGACTTCTAAGCATCCTCATGTGAGTACATAGTCCCCTCTTTTATTGTTTTCAAATGTTTTGGGGTGAAACATATGTACCTAATTGTTATTTTCATGATTTCAAAGTATAAATTGATTATACTTGCTAGTACTTATCCTTTGACAAATTGATTAATTATCTGTTGTTTAAAAATTAATTTCTCAAAGATTATAAAATTAATTGTTGGGTTGTACTTATTTTAATACATTCACCAAGCCGATTGGTAGTATGATATAGCGGTATAGGACTAGACACCCCATTCCTGTTGTATGGAATGTCAGAAACCAAATTTATCCCAATAGAAGTTGCCTTCGTGGTATTTCTATAGTCTCTATGGTGTAGTTTGATACACTAAGGTTTGAATGAATACTAAATCACATTTTCTTTTGTATATTTTGATATACTTCCAAAGTATAGTTTGATATGCTCCCATATGTGATATTGTTTACCAAAGTATAATTTGATATACTATGTACAAACCAACATATATTTTGTTATTTACTAAAGCATAGTTAATATGTTATGTTCAAACCAAAACATAGTTAATATGTTATTTTCAAAACCAAAACATAGTTGATATGTTATTTAAAAAACCAAAGTATTGTTTGATATGTTATTTACAAAACCAAAGTATACTTATGATATACTACCGAAAACTATTATTTTAACAACCAAAGTATATTTGATATACTATCTGTTTATCTATTTGGAACTAAAATATATTTTAATATATTACTTATCCAACTGTCTTAAAACCAAGGTATATTTTATATATACTACAAACCTTTTCAACAAAACATTGTTTTACAAACAACATATTTTATACAAACTCATTTTACTTGATTATTTATTTAATCATACATTATTCTCTTATATCATCTGTTTTCTTATCACTGTTTGTATGATGTATAAAAGAAAATAATTTAAAGTTCATGACTATTTTTGTTAAACATTTTTCTTTAAACTTACAAGTCATGAATCCTATTTAAATAAAACCTATGTATCTCACAAGCATTTTTATGCTGACGTACCTATTTTTACATATGTTTCAGGTGCTGCTATGTGATGAATGTTGATACATGCTATACATAGGATGGACTCGTGCCTTAGCGACTTTAAAACTTGAAAGACAATATTTGTATTTATCTGATTTGTAATAAAACAATGAGTTCAATAATTCAATAAAACGAAACTATTTGATCCATGGTTCTGAAACAATGATTCTGTTACGACATTCCCCGACGTTTCCGCCACGATTTGTTGTTTTACGTGGTCGGGGTATGACATTAAGTTACAACACTTATAAGCTTTAAACATGACTCAAGCTAAATGTACAACTCCTTTTGCATACAGATGTTGAAAATTAGAATGGTATATAATTACAATTTTCGTCCTTTACGTTTGTACCGGATTGCAACGGATAGCCTTTAACTTCAATAATTACAGTCACAATCCTTTATTTGCAAAACTCGTTACACTGTACGTCCTTTAGCACTAACCTGGTTAATTTTTTTTTTTTTTTTTTTGTTAAGTTTATTCACTTAAGGGTGTTATAGTCAATTCATATTTTTATTTAAATGTTTAATAATTAAAACAAAAAAAATGCATATAGACATCATATTCCCCAATTTCGTAACACTAAAAACCTAACCACCACATCTTACCACCACCACCACCACCACCTCCCGCCGCCACCACCACCTCATCCTGCCTCCAACATCTACAACTCCCCCTCTCTCAATATATACCTTTTCTCCACCATAGATGTTTTTTGAGTAAAAATACCAACTTGCATGTTCTTGTTATACGATCCAATAGGTTACATGGATAAGTGGTTTGTGGTCAAATCCAACATAATAGTGTCCAAGCTTCAAATTGTAGACATGTCTTTCAATTATTTAACTGGTGAAATCTTTGAAAACTTGTTTAGGTAGTGGGGTGCTATGATGAATGATGATAATGGAGATCCACTAAAAAAGAAGCACCTCAGCTTCACTATTACAGCTTAGTGATTACTACTATTAAAATACAGTTACAGTAACAATCAAAGGACTAGAGTTGGAGTTGGGGTGTAGGGAGTGGTTAAACACTTTGGAGTGGCAAACCAAAAAACCGACCAATCAGAGCGCGCCATGTCAATCAGTCAAAAGTGTTTAAAATTTGCTGAAAAGTGTTGGCAATGGTTTAAACACTTGCTGAAGTGGTAAACTTTTATTATTATTTTTTTGTGCACTATTTTATTTAATATTAATAAATGTAGAATAAATACATTAAATTAAAAAAACAATAAACTTTTATAAATTAAATTAAAAACATCAAAATTACACTAAATTAAAAAACAATAAAATTACATTAACTTGAAACAATTTAAACTAGTCTTCGTCGGAATCGACCAAAAGGTGGGGTAAATTTTGACTTGCGAGATGATCTATGAGATCGTGTTTTAGTCTCCAATGCGTGTCTTCATCCATCAACTCGCCCAACACCGTATCGTCTAGAGCGGGCTCGACTGGAGGATCCCGAATGTGCACCGGTGCTATCGCCTTTCCTTCATCTTTCAAAATCATATTGTGTAAAATAATACACGTGTACACGACACTTCTAATTTTTTAACGGATTTTACTCGCATCGGTCGACTCAATACACCCCATTTCGCCTTCAAAACACCAAAAGCCCGTTCGACGTCTTTTCTTGCCGCCTCATGTTGCCTCTTGAATTTCTTTTGATCTACTTCGTGAGGGTAAGGGATCGACTTCACAAACACGGACCACGAAGGGTAGATTCCATCCACGAGCAAATAACCACGTTTGTATAAATGGTTGTTAACGTAAAATGGACATTTTGGCGCGGTTCCATTTTGTTCCGTTAAAAATAACGGAGATTGTTGTAGAACATTGATATCGTTTTGAGAACCCGGTGGACCGGCAAAAGCATGCCAAAACCATAAGTCTTGAGAAGCAACCGCTTCGAGCATAACAGTCGGGTATCGATGATCTCCTCGCATATATTGGCCTCGATACTCTGTCGGACAAAATCGCCAAACGAAATGGGTGCAATCAAGGCTACCGAACATACCTGGAAGGTGATGTTTTTCCTCATGAGCTTGGTATAAAAGTGTCATGTCGTGGCTTGTCGGTCTACGTAAGAACTCTGGACCGTATATTTTGCAAACCGTGTCGCAAAAATATTCTAGGCACTCGCGGGAAGTTCTTTAGGCCATATGCAAGTACTCGCCGTTCTCGTCTGGAGTGTTACCAGTTGCGAGCTGTTTAATAGCCGATGTCACCTTTTGCAACGGCGTAAAGCCCTTCTTACCTCGCGCATCGGGGGCCTCTTCAAACCACGGGTCGTTCTCTTCCACGTCGGCCACAATTTTTAGAAACAAACGTTTCGACATACGTAACCTATGCCGAAAGATATCTTCGTTGTACTTCGGGTCTTCGACAAAATAATCCGCCATGAGTGTCTCATGCCCCTCCTCACGTTGACGTTCAATATATCTCCTTCGGTTAGAAGTGCCCGTGTCTTGAAGTTCGGCTTCTTCGATGAGATTTTGAAAAAAAAAAGAATGCTACTATCGGATGAATCGTCGCTACTCATGGGTGGGAACCATAACGGGAGTTCATCCGCCATTTTGTTTTGTAAATGTTTGGGAAGAATTGGTGGTATTTTTTGGTTTGGTTGGGTATATATTTGAAGGTATTTGGTTATAGTTTGGTTTGATATTTATAGTTTAATATTTTAAAGAAACTTTTTTTTTTATTTGAACGGTAATATTACCGTTAATACCTGGCCCACCTTCCAAATTCCTACTTTCCCGACTCGGTAACCTGTCCCCGATTCGTTTGCTTTGCCGCGTCGGCATTGGGTTGGCGCTGGTGTTTGCCGATCGGCAAACAGGTTTGCCACCCTTTGCCGACTCCCACACCGATCGGCAAACAACATTTAGACTATCTCTAATGGGCCCTTGAGGACCTTTATGCTCTTACCATTGAAGCTCATCCATTTTAAGGAGCCTTAGGTTAGAGGCACCTACATAAGGGCAGGATTTTGCCTCAGTTCATGTGATTATCGATTTTGGTATTCGATACTTTTGGTATTGATACGGGTAAAAAAGGTACTGGAACCGAATTTTATATAGAACTTTAAAAGTTTTTTTTATATTATGTTTTATTTCATATTATGGTATTTATGGTACTCATTGATTTTACCTATTTGGTACTTGTATCGTATTGGTAGTCGTACCAATTTTACCTATTTTGTACATGTACTACATTGGTATTCATGCAGATTTTACCTATATAATATCCGTTGAGTGCTAAAAAACTAAACTAAAACAATGTGGTAACAAAGCGGGTACCGTACTGAAATAACAGTACCAGTACCAGACCAATATATTCGGTACGGTATTTCGTACCTAGCTTTTTTTCAAATTCGGTACCGATACGAGTACATGTATGAGTAATGTACCAATCTCATGTATACGTAATTTGTCTTTTTTCCTCTCTTTTTATTTTTTGTGTAATTAATCACACTAACATTGACTGGTGGAAAACGACATCTTGGAATGAACTGTGAATTTTCTCTCAGAGACTTTGTGATGTCCAATAACGTACGAAATACGGTTCTTCCTCTTACTGTACATAAACATGACTATCAAATTATAGTGGTAAACTAAAAGGCAAAGATACCAAAAGAAAAATATGAAACCAGTGGAGAACAGGTGGTTGATCAGCCTGCCAGTGGTGGTGGTAGTGCTCATAAGCATGGGGGAGCAAGTGACATCACGGCCTACTGATAGAAATAGCACTCTGATGAGATATTATTGTAATATGTACACAGGTTTGAGCGCAACGTATCTCTTAAGCAACCTTAACGACACCCTCTCTAGCCTTCGTCGGCAATTAGCCATCACCAGATACGCTGCAGCACGCAGTTTGCTTAATGGTGAGTCAGTGTGGGGCCTTGCTTGGTGCAGAGGATATCTTTCCATTCCAGATTGTCTGGATTGTTTCGACTATGCAGTTGATCAGCTAAAAGTATGTGGACTTGGCGATGGGGGTCATGCTATTTACAGCGACTGTGATGTGAGGTACGTATCAATTTCATATGACCGATCTATTTTGGTTGCTACTTTTCCCAGAATTCCGTCATTACTATTTAAATTTATGTCCTTCAAATAACTACCACCTATAAAAACACATTTGGACCACACTTTGTGTATTATTTTAGAAGCTAAATGTAACTAACGAGTTGGCGCAACCCGTGCGTTACGACGGGTTACAGACAACTCCATAAATTCGGTATAAAACAGAACGATATATTCGTAAGGATATAGACAACTCAATAGCCAAGATATATATCTAGGAAATGAGATCCTATTAGGTTGGTCGCTATGGGCGCTATTGCCCCATCCACCTCAGCCATTCACAACCCAATAGGCCCCCCCCCCCCCCCCCCCCCACCCCCTATTGCTTGGGCGCCATTGGGGAGGTGTTATTCAATGCTCTCCAACTCAATAATGAAGAATAACGGATGAAATGTGGGCCCCACTTCACTTTTAAACCATTAAAACAAAAAGAATTAATAGGGGCCGCCATCATGTCCGTGTGTAACCAATTTCTTGGTTGTTAAAAGAGGGGGGATTGCTTATGTGGCACTGATGTGCTTACGTGGCGCTAAGCTGGCGTTGAGGTGGCGCAATATAACCGCTATAGTCTCCATTCCATACCCTCTAGCCTTATATACAATCTCATAATGATACGTAAAAGTGTTCCAAAAGAAGAAAAAAGATTGTGAACTACATACCTATACGTATGTCAAGTATGTGTTTACTAAATAATTCAACATACCAGTTTGAATCAAATAAATCGCATCAACACAAAAGCAGCACAATTTTAAACGTCCAAACAATCATCATAAACCCTAATCTCCATTTACCATAAAATAATAAAAACCACAGAAACTAAAACGGTGTCAAATGCATAATTAAAAAAAAAACATGTTTCTTTTAAAACCATATCTCTTCTTAATACCAACTTATCTTTTCATGATACCAACAGTAATAATCAAAGCATGCTGAACATGAATTAAGATCATGTTAACATTCTAAAATTTATAAAACGCACTCAAAACACATCCAAAATTTATAAATAAATATTAAATAACCATCAAGCATTTAAACAATATTTTAATAGGATCATATATTGATCCTATCTTTTTACAATGACTAACACGGATGAAAAAACCGGTAGTCTGCAAATATTTTAATAGGATCATATATTGATCCTATCTTTTTACAATGACTAACACTGATGAAAAAACCGGTAGTCTGCAATACGGAAACCTTATATGGATCAAAAGCCGAAAAACAAACGTTGGAAAACATGTTACGAAGGCGCAAACAAAGGATAATAACCAATAGAATCAAAAATTGACGATCACACCATTTTAGTTATTTAAGTAATAATCTGGATTGGATCGAAAAGTAAAATCTAGAACTAGTCGGTCGAGAAACTTCGAACAATTCTGGGTTATACCAAATATTTTGGGTTGTATTATTGGGCACCGAGGAACGCACATTCAAGAAAAAAAAAACGATTCAAGATGGAAGTTAAAAAATAATGGGAAAATCATATAATTAAATCAATTGATAAAAATTTGAAAGTTAACCTGTGATGGTGAGGGCATGGATGTGTTGTTTTGGATGAATGAATGGAAATTGAAGGGGTTATCAAAGGCTTTGGAGATAAGGAAGTCAGTGGCGTTTCGGAATGATGCGTAACATACGATTTGATGCGGCATATTATAAAGGGTCGTATTATTGGCACACCTTGGAGGATTAAATCGACACCCTCAATACGCATCGTATAGGCTTATACGATGCGTATTGCGGTGGGTTCAAACTTCTATGTCTGCCAAAGGCTGCCATTGTCCCCTACCAAAAAGTAATACGCATCGTATAGGCCTATACGATGCGTATTGAGGGTGTCGATTTAATTTTTTAATTTTTGCAAGGTAGCTTCCTGTCACGCGTTAGCTTTCCGTCACGCGAACGAAAAAGCAGCACTTTGGACATTTGTTGGTCTTCAAACATCTAGGAAACATTATTTGAGAATACCCCTGAATTGTCTCAATTGAATAGACCGACACTTGCTTCATAGGACTCACTTGAATCGTCTCGGATGTAATAACAGTACGTTTAGCATCCGTGCCTGCTTGAATTGCAGAAAGCAAAGGATAACGAAGATGAACATTGTATTTACCACGAAAGTACAGAACAACCAAGGTAACAGCTCCGGTTTCATTAGCTGCATTTGGAACAGGAGAGTTGAAAAAACTGCAATTGGAATTGATCTTGGAACAACACACTCTTGTTACCATATGACACATGATAAAAGCGTTTCTCTAGAAAATCTGGGATTATGTTCCGCAAATTGGGGACCACATATTTGCTTCAAGATTTACGTCTGATGTCCAAGTTTCCCATAGTCTCAAACGATTGCGGTTTGTATTTCGCATAGCCACCGTTTCGGTAGTAAAAAAGGTTGGGGTTTGCAGATTCAATCTTCATTGCTTCATTAAAATTAACAAGGCGGTCTCTTTGCTTCATCCACTAGAACTATTAGTGTATGCATTCTTTTGGTAGTTAAAGCGCTAATGAGGCGCCATTAGAAGAAGTACCGACACTTGCTTCATAAGACTCACTTGAATCGTCTCGGAAGTACTGAACAACAGAAATAACAGCTTCGGTTACATCAGCTGCATCGTTTACCGTGGAATGCATCCGCATTTTTTTTAAATCGCCCAAACAAGCATGCCTTGAACGAGTCTAGAACACTCGTATTCCTCAACCGGCTTTGAAACCGGACGGAATCTACGAAGAAACTGTTCGATTTCACGGTGAGTGGAGAAATTAGCAACGGAGAAACTGTTGGAATTTGTGGATTTCGGTTGGTTCAGAAACTATTCGATTTCATGGTGAGTGGAGAAATTAGCGACGGATAAACTGTTGGAATTTGTGGATTTTGGTTGGTTCAGAAACTTAACAAGAGAAGCAACTAAAAAAGCGGTGAACGGTATTTAACGTACACACCGCATTCGAAGATCCTTGCATTAGACACAATTTGTTGGAATTTGTGGATTTCGGTTGGTTCAGATCTCTATTCGGTCATCTTTCCTCTCAATTGAATAGACCGACATTTGCTTCATAGGACTCACTTGAATCGTCTCGGATGTAATAACAATACATTTTGCATCCCTGCCTTCTTGAATTGTAGAAAGCAAAGGATAACGAAGATGAACATTGTATTTATCACGAAAGTACTGAACAACCGAGATAACAACTCCGGTATTTATCACCAACTCAGATAGATAAGCTGTCACAGTTGTCAAATTCCTTGCGTGCATTCATAATGTTTAGACAACAACTGTGAATATTGAATGTGCAAACTGAAACATCTTGACACGATATAATTGCAAGACTGTTTGTCGGGTTTCCAATGCTCACACAGTGTGATAAACAACGTTGATACGAACACATGTGTTTTGAAATAGGCTTTATTCTTGGTTTAATGAAGTTACACGTAACATCTAGTTATATTCAGATTTAAACAATACACGCCTCAACTGAGATAACGGACATCCATCAAGCTCAAAAAGAAAACTTGTGTTTCCCATAGTCAAGGCATTTGCGGTTTGTATTTCCCATAGCCACCGTTTCCGTAGTAAAAAGCGGTTGCGATTTGCACATTCAATCTTCAATACTTCATTAAAATACCACTAGTAGAAGAACCCGGCACGTCTTCATGTTACGGAGAATGTTCTCGAAATTGAAGGAAAAGTATAAATCACCTCCAATCCTTTCCTGGTCAAATCACACACTATAAAGTTTAAACTTATCGTGTGTTATAGTTTGGAAAGATGACCGAATAGACATCTGAGTAACAAACTGTGAAGAACTTGTAAAGGAAATGGTGTAACCCAAGTTAGTAATTATATGTATAATTAAGAACATATTACTTTAAATAAATTTAGTTTAACAGTTTTGCAAAATAACAATATACATACTTCAATTTTCATGGATTTTATATGGAAAAATTACAAAAATGTCTCTTGACCAAGTGCATTTTCAAAATTGGCACCTTCATGCGTCCTTGGAAGGTCCTCCCAGCATCGGAAGCGTCCGCCTTTCGCGTTTAAGCGTCCGCCAGTCCGTTGAAGCGTCCGTTCCCTTTCAAGCGACACGTGTTGAAGCGTCCGTTCCCTTTCAAGCGTCGGCCAGGCATCAAAATTGCGTCAGTCACCGTCAGTCACCGACGCATGATAACCATAATTTTTTTAATGCGTCCATGTGTACGTTTCCGAGGCCTGGCCGACGCTTCCGAAGCCTGGCCGACGCTTCCGAGGCCTGGACGACGCTTCCGAGGCATGGACGACGCTTCCGAGGCTTGACCCCGACGCTCCCCGATGCTTGACCGACGCTTCCCGACGCTTCCGTAAAAAAAATGGAAACTCAAAAGCCGTTTAACATTTACCGTTGCACACATTTACCCCACTATATAACCCGTTCACTTATCACTTATCAAAATACCCGCCGTTTTCAAAAAAATTTGCAAACAAAAAAAATCAGCAGCCGTTTCACTAGAAAAATCTGACGCCGTCAACGACCCGACAATGGCCACCTCCTGGACTGACGTTGAAGACATTGCTCTATGCGAAGCATGGGAGCAGGCAATGACCGATCCTCCACCTCGAGGACACGGTGGGCTCTGGGTCCGTGTTCAACAAAATTTCGCCCAACTACGTGGTCCGGACCACAACCGGACCGTTGACGCACCATCCTTCAGGTTCCGTGTGCTGCGGTTGGAATGTGAGAGATTTGATCGATATTTCAAGAAAGTGGAGACAGAAATGCCGGACCTTGGTGAGGACGATCAGAAGGAGGTGGCCCTCATCAACTACCGCCATGAAGAGAAACATGATTTCAAACATGTCTCGGAGTGGGAAGCTATTAGGATATGGTTTTAGATAATAATATTATGTGTTGTTTGGGTTTTTTTGTTTTTTATTATGTTATGTTTTTAATGTTTAATATAAAAATTTTTAACTAAAAAATAACATGTTTTTAAAAGTGTTTATGGATACAATATAATTCGTGTCCTCCATTGAATAATAACATCCCTTTAAATAGGGAGAGATACAATACAAGAAATATGGAAACTTATCAAATACATAATTATCTCCTAAGATATTGGGAATATTACTTACACATAATATTTACATATTCTAATAGTCCCCCGCAGTTGAAGCGTGATATGGATGAACGCGCAAACTGGACCGAAATTCTTCAAAAAGCGTGCGAGGAAGACCCTTAGTGAAAATATCCGCATACTGCGAGGAGGAGGGCACGTGTAGAACTTTAACATGGCCAAGCTGAACCTTTTCCCGAACAAAGTGGATGTCCATTTCAACATGCTTTGTACGCTGATGTTGCACGGGGTTTGCCGAAAGATAAACCGTTGATACATTATCACAGTAGACGATGGTTGCCTTCAATATTGGGACATGAAGTTCGAGAAGAAGGTTTCAAAGCCAGCTGGTTTCGGCAACTGCGTTAGCAACGCCACGATATTCGGCCTCGGCACTAGACCGGGAAATGGTGGGCTGGCGTTTAGACGACCACGAGATCAGATTATCACCCATGAAAATGCAGTACCCAGGTGTGGAGCGCCTAGAATCAGGGCAGCCCCCCCAATCCGCATCCGAATATGCAGTAAGAGAGGATGTGGAGGAGGCCGATAAGTGGAGGCCGAAACCAATAGTGCCCTGAAGGTAACGAAGTATCCGCTTAAGGAAGGCAAAGTGGGGCTCTCGTGGGGCATGCATGAATAAACAAACCTGCTGTACCGCGTAAGTGATATCAGGTCTTGTAAATGTTAGATACTGAAGAGCGCCCGCTAAACTGCGGTAGAGAGTGCCATCGTCAAGAAGAGCTCCATCATTAGCACCTAATTTTGAACCTGTGTCGCATGGAGTGGCACACGATTTACACCCGGTCATGTTTGCTCGGTGTAGGATGTCTCGAGCATATTGCGATTGGGATAAGAACAACCCGGTAGAGTCCCTTGTAACAGTGATCCCCAAAAAATGGTGCAAGGGACCTAAGTCCGTCATAGCAAACTCCCGAGATAGCATAGTAATAATCGACGTTAGAAGAGTCGAATCGGAGGCAGTCACTACAATGTCGTCGACATACAATAATAAGTACGCCATAGAAGTACCGCGTTGGTAGATGAATAGTGACGAATCACATATACTACTGCGGAAGCCACGAGATAGCAAATGAGTCGAAAACCGAGTATACCATGCGCGAGGTGCTTGCTTGAGACCGTATAGAGATTTCTTTAGCCGACAAACATGATTAGGACTTTGACTGTCAATAAATCCTGGTGGCTGGTACATAAACACTGTTTCTTCCAAATTACCATGCAAGAAAGCATTCTTGACGTCGAGTTGGTGAATGGGCCACTTTCGAGAAACCGCCAAACTTAAAACAGTGCGAATGGTGGCAGGTTTTACTACTGGACTGAACGTGTCATGACAGTCTATTCCAACCGTTTGAGATTTTCCGTTTACCACTAACCGAGCTTTGTAGCACTCGAGAGCGCCGTCCGATTTAAAGTTATGTCTAAAGAGCCACATGCAACGAGTAATAGGCACCCCCTCCGGGCGTGGTACCAATTCCCATGTCTGATTTTCCTGCAAAGCATTAAACTCATTTTTCATAGCCATAAGCCAATTAGGATCTAGAAGGGCTTTGAGGTGGGATGTGGGAACTGGTGAGATGGTATGGTTGAAGGAAGGAGCAGTAAGATTAAACTTTGGGTTAGGCTTGGAAATGCCAGCCTTGGAGCGGGTATACATGTGGTGATGGTTGGATTGGGCCGGTGGGGAATGTGGTGGGGATGAGATAGGTGAATGCGGCTGTGGTGGGGGTGGGTTAATTGCGGGCTGGTTGAGGACGGGATGGGTTGGGCCGATAGGGAGCTGGGCCGGGATTGTTTGTGTGGGGCCGATGGGAAGGCTAGTCGAGGACGGGACGGGTTGGGCCGGTGGGGAGTTTGGTACGGCAGTGGGTATTGAGGTGATAATGGGTAGGCCTCGTCATCAAGGAATTGGTAAGCATTGGGCGGAATGGTGGTGATGGCGGGGAAGTCGTGTTCGTCGAAGACGACATGTCGTGAAATATGGACCCGACCCGTGAGGGGATCCTTGCAGCGATACCCTCGAAAATTAGGCGGATAGCCCAGAAAGATGTAACGAGTAGAACGAGGCGACAGTTTGTGGGGTTGAGTGGCCGAAGCGTTCGGGTAACACGCGCACCCAAAAACGCGAAGGTGATCATAGGTTGGGTGTCTTTGGTAAAGTGCGAAAGCCGGGGTGTGATTATTGAGCTTAGGGGTAGGAAGAATATTGTGAAGATAAGTTGCGGTATGGAGAGCTTCGACCCAAAAAGTGGGTGGGAGACGAGCATGTGTAAGTATGGCACGGATAATATTGTTAAGGCGTCGAAGCATTCGTTCGGCCTTGCCGTTTTGTGGTGAGGTCTGGGGGCATGAGAAACGAAGAACCATGCCTTGCTGAGCGGCAAATTGCTTGAAGTGATGATTGTCGAACTCACCACCCAAGTCGCATTGAAAGGTTTTAATGAGACGGTTAAATTGAGTGTGAATTAATTTATGAAATTTAGCAAAGGTAGGAAACGTTTCGGATTTAAATTTGAGTGGGTAAACCCAAACATGTTGTGTAAAATTATCAATAAGTACCATGTAATATTTGTAACCACTTTTGCTTAAAATCGGGGATGTCCACAAATCACAATGTACGATGTCAAAGGGAGCAAAAGTAATAGATTTTGAATCATTAAAAGGTAACCGTTGACTATTAGCAATTTGACAAGACGAACAAATAGAATGACTTGTAGTCTTATTACAATGAATGAAATTATGACTAGACAAAAAATTTAAAATGGTTGCGCCAGGATGACCGAGTCGGTTGTGCCACGGGGTGGGTTGAGAAGCGGAGGCCAAAGCATAGGAAGGTGGTGTAAGAGGATAGAGGTCCCCCGTGCTATCATGGCGCGAAAGGAAGGTGCCCGTCTTGAGGTCCTTCAAAGATCCTGTAATTGGTAGTTTATGGCCATTTCCAACGAGAATAGTACTTGAAGAAGGACATTATTAAGTTGGTAGGTTTTGGTTATCACGAGTGAATTTACGAACAGAAAGTAAATCTTTTATAACAGTGGGTGAATGAAGGACATTATTAAGTTGGTAGGTTTTGGTTGAGACAGTGTGTAAGGAATTTCCAGATCCTGTAATTGGTAGTTTATGGCCATTTCCAACGAGAATAGTACTTGAAGAAAAAGACAAGGGAGTAGAAATTTTACCGATATTGGAGGTGATGTGAGATGATGCGCCTGTATCCATGTTCCACGAGGTGTCCGGGTTATTGATTTGCATCATGGAGAGAGCCGTGCCTATGTCCGTCGGGCTTAATGCATTAAAGACATTCGGGTCGTGGAATTGGGTAGGGGTGGGAGGCTGCTGGGCTAGTTGTTGCATGTGGGCCTGCTGATAAGCAAGGTGGGCCTGATTGTATTGGGCTTGGGGGTAAGTAGGAGGGGGTTGGTTAGGGGCCCAAGCTTGGGAGGGGTATGGGGTGGGCGGTGTGTTCCAGGAGGGAAAAAGGGCCGGCGGTTGCTGTGGGCTATAAGTGGGAGGATAGTTGGGTGAGGGTTGGTTCCAATAAGAATTAGGATAGTTGCCGCGTCCCCGATAACCCCAACCACGACCACCGCCGTAGCCGCGACCACGGCCTCGAGGACGGTTGGGGTCATAAGAGTTTGGTGGGTACCGGTTAGGATCGGTAGGGGCGGTATTTGGTGCGGGTGGGTTATTAGGTTGGGTAGGTGGTTCGGTGGTGGTAGCAGCGGGAACCGGAGTGGTAACGAGCACCGACTGATTGTTGTTTTGGCGAGCGGCTTGGCGTTGTTGTTCTTTTTGTAGACTGGTGCGAGCTTCATCCCATGTGGGGGAGGTTTGATTGATGAGGGCGGCAGTAACATCGTACTCGGACGGTAGGCCTCGAACAAGTTACATAACGAGCCGTGGCTCGCTGACCGGAAATCCGACATCGCCTAGTTGCTCAGCGATGTCTTTAAGTTTTTGGCAGTACTCATCGAGAGATGCACAGGCTCCAAGTGTAAGGTTTGTGAAGTCATGCTCAAGAGTTGTAGCTCGGGAGCCTTTGTTGTTGAGGAAAATACCTTCGAGTTTAACCCATGTGGCTCGCGCCGTAGCGTCGGTTTCAAGAACCCGAACCAAATATTCGTCGGACAGTGTGGCGTAGATCCACTGTAGAATGAGGGCGTCGATTTCTTGCCAGGAATCATACTGATCGTCGCCTTCCTTTGGTGCAGTCGTGCCGTCGATGTGATCAAGAACCCTGTAAGCTTTTGCATGTAATTTGAAAAGCTTTACCCATGAGGATTACGTAACCTTGGTGCCGTCGAGAGTGCGGACCTTGTTTTGAATGTTGGTTACGGTATAAGCAGGATGCAAGGAGGGGGTTTTTGGTTCGGTGTTAGACGTATTCTCTTTGCCGGTCATGGTGGCTGTCGAAACAGGGAAAGACCGGAAAAAAAACTTGCGACGGCTAGGGTTTATAGAGCGAGAGCTCTGATACCATAAAAGTGTTTATGGATACAATATAATTCGTGTCCTCCATTGAATAATAACATCCCTTTAAATAGGGAGAGATACAATACAAGAAATATGGAAACTTATCAAATACATAATTATCTCCTAAGATATTGGGAATATTATTTACACATAATATTTACATATTCTAATAGTTTTATATCGTTTAAAATTTGCTCCGTTAACATACATATAGTTTAATTTTTTATAAAGAGCATGCACATGATCCCATGTTAGAAAAATGTTTATAAGTTATAAAAAAAAATAAAAAATTGGGCAAAGATACGGAACATGCGTCGTTGGCCGACGCTTAAGAAGCTTCGCGGACACATTGCGCCTGAGGCGGACGCTTCAACATCGGACACGTGTCGCTTGAAAGGATACGGACGCTTCAAGTGAAAGGCGGGACGCTTCAACGTGAATGGCGGACGCTTCAACATCGGACACGTGTCGCTTGAATGGAAACAGACGCTTCAACGGACAGGCGGACGCTTCAACGTGAAAGGCGGACGCTTCCGAGGCTGGGAGGACCTTCCAAGGACGCAGGAAGGTGACAATTTTGCAAATGCACTTGGTCAAGAGACATTTTCGTAAATTTCCCATTTTATATCAATAGAATTGGTCAAGTGAACATCTGGATCTGTACTAACCGATTTAAGGTCCAACTATCCTCACATCCTCTGAATTCTAATCCCACACCCGCCAGAGAACAATCGTTTAACAAATAGTTCAACGGTCGCTCTACCTAGTAGGGTTGACGTTATCATCTGACACATTGAATGATCGTATGGCAAAGAGAAACAAAACCCCTAGCCAGGGCCGAATCCTATAGTATATAAAACGGGGCTTTAGCCTAGGGCCTTCCAGAGTTTGGGCCCCCCAATTGGCTAATCCTAAGAAAAAAAAAATACAACTTCATTTTAGGCTTTTTTTTTTTTTTTTTTTTTTTTTTGATATATGAGTAATCCAAACTTCCATATCCAAAAACTCACTCTCATCCTTCATTAGTGACTTGAGAATTCCATGTTGCCAATATAATCAACTTTATACTAAAAAAATTCATTACCCAAGGTAAGAATTTGAAACATGGAACACAGATTGCAATTTTCTCTCTTAAAATCTGATGCTTGACAATCTTCTTTTCTTCGTTACAACTCACAAGGGGCGATTTCAGTTTAGGTGATTTTATTTCTCGCTTTGTTCAATCAGCAGTTTGAGGCCAACACTATTATTCAATCAAGGATTTGAGGCCACCACTATTCTTCTGTCGGTCTAAAATTAATCGATTATATAATACTTTAATATGTATTCGGATAGTTCTATTCACCCGCTCTTCCCTTGGTACTAATCTGATTAAGTTCTATATCATAACCAAAGTACGAATCAGCTTGTTTTGAATAAGGAAAAAAAAAGTAAACTAGCTGAAGAAGAACAAGTTGTTTATATCGTATGATCTAAAAACACGGTTGTACACCAAACACATTTTCCAACATCTTTTGATATTCTTCTTGAGGTGGCGGTTATTGATATTGCGGTTCCTGCGGTGGCTGTTCAGGTAGAGCTTGTTCCTGAATTGGTTTAGGGGATTCATGCACACTCTGTGGAATGCTTGATTCTGGATTCACCCTTTGATACAACTTGTGGCTTGACTGGTGGGACTTCATACAAGATTCATTCAACTAGGATCATCATTTTCTTTTCCTTCCTATTGCTCTATTCACTACTCTTTGAAAGAGCATAGCTTCTTCAAGAAGTTGGATTGTTGGTATAAAATCAGAGATTATGCTAATAACCAACAGAGACAAGAAAATTGATTGGATGTAAACTTGCAATTTTGTTGAAAATTAGTCCTCGTGATTACAAGATACATCGACAAATTGAAAGAGGAAAAGTAATTAAATCCTAAACAATAAGCTGCAATTTATACTAAAAATCGAAACAAAATCTTCCGATAAACCTGGAGATGAACGTTGAAAGACGTTGCAGAACTGATCATCGCACCCTACAATCAATACTCTACTTCCCCTTATTTCCAGCAATATAGCTCTGATCGCTCTTTATTTTGACTATTTATTTTACCCACACTTTATTTGACCTGCACTTTATTTGACCCGGTTGAACCAAACCTGGTTCAAAACTAATCCTACATGGATATCTGAAGAGGTATGGTCCCAATTCCATACACACATAGCAGGGACCACAACACCTTCCTCATCCGACATGGCGCCTACATCAGCAAGCGAATCCAGAAGCTTCTAGAAGCTTCTGGAATACGTCAAGGTGGCACCGAAGATGCTCCTCCAGACAAAAAGGACAACACGTGTCACCATTAATCGGATGCCATGTGGACCTGCGACACAACCTAGGGGCAAACCGACAGATGCAGTACTAATTCTCCTACATGGACAAATAACGGCGCGCCACATGTACCACTATCATGACCACAGCAGAGGAGACCAAGAGGATATTCCCCTTGGTCGGACAGTTAGCGCCCGGTAGCAGCTGGCAATGTCTCTCCTCCCTCCTTCACCTTTCGGCTATAAATAGGACCCTCCATCCTTCAGGTTAAACATTCTGCTCTCCTTACATTTCACCTACAACATACATTATTTTCTCCTCAGAGCAGTACTTATTCTCACGTCGGAGTCTGGTTAAGAGGGAAACCCCCATATTCCCCTCTTAACGAGCTAATGTTGTTGCTGTTTTGAAGGATCCCAGTCTTAGGCGAGTAGAGAAGGAGATTGAACCCCACATACGAGACAACCCAGCTGGTTAGCCCTAGTGTTAACCAAGGTTTCATCATTGGCGCCCACCACATCTTTTGCAAACCATTTCCATCTCCTTTTTCTTAAAAAACACTCTCCAAATGACTGAACCAAACCCTTCTCGTCACGTGGGCGGAGAAAGCTCTTCCTTTGAGCTGCTTACGGACACCGCTCACGTCCAAAGGCACCAAGGGAACGGGGCCGTCAGAGAAGGACTAGTGAACAATGAAATACCTAATATCTTTGGAAGCACTTCCAGAGTTATCAACCAAACCACAAACGGAGCTAATTTCCAAACACCACCTGGAGTAGTTAACCAACCAACTCCAGAAGCTCAAACGCCAAACCATGGGGCTGGCCCCTCAGCACCATCGACTCAGGCACAGTTAAACTTCTCAGCACTCTTAGGGTTACCTGAAGGAGAAACTCTGGCCTCCTGGAATGCCAAACAAACGACGTCTTTGAATTTCGTCTATGCGCAGCTAAGCGCGCAGCAAGCATTGCTCCAAACGCAAGCCAACCAATCCGCTTTTGTTACTCCACCACAAAAACCACCAAGTACCCATATCCCTCAACAAACACACGTGCGGAACCAGCAACATGAGAAAACACCCAACATAAGAAGACAAAGCGTGCACGACACGCGCGACACTTATGGTGATACCGAAAGTAACTATGTGCAATACACTCACCAACAAAAGAGATCGGTACACAGCCGCTTGGGTCTGCGCAACATAAACGATGAATGGAACAGTTACAAAAAAGACGATAACACAACATACAAACAAGAAAGCACGGTCTTCAGCAGATTACCACCAGAACATGAGGCATACAAGCCCCGCAAGCGCGCGGGGTACAACCCAAATGCGGAGCACGATTACACGTTAAGCTATGGCTCGGAAGGCATAGCTGAAAGATCGAAGTTTATCAGAGAAATCGCAACAACTGGTATTGACAAGGCAAAACTACCACACAATGTGGGTAAGTACAATGGCTTAACAGATCCCGACGACCATCTCCAAGTCTTCAATGGCGCAGGTTGATTGGAGGATGGTCATTACCCAGTTGGTGCCATCTGTTTGCACAAACCTTTGTCGGCGCAGCGCACGTGTGGTTTGACAGCTTGCCTAAAGGAAAGATCAAATCCTGGATAGATTTCCAACACAAGTTCCTCGCGCATTTCTCCCAGCAGCGCAGGCACACCAAAGACCCACAGATTGCTTGAACATCTGGAGGAAAGATCACGAAAGCATTGAAGATTTCATTACCAGATACAACAAGGAGTTCCTGGAAATTGGAGATGTTGGAGAGAAAATGATGCGCACACTTCATGAGGGCGGTAAAGTGTGATGATCTGATCAAAAGAGTTAAAGGAAGGGATGAGGGTCCCAAAGATTGGGATACCTTCATCGTAGCAGCGAAGACAATCGCAAGAACTGACAAACAACTGACCGGCGATGATAGCCGTCAGTATAACCACAGCCAGCACGAAAGGCGAAACAAGAAAGGCAAGGGTTAGCCTTGTAAAACATCTGGGTACAAAAAAAGAAGCCCACCAACGGAAGATGCGCGCGCAACCATCAATCAGATAAGTTACCGCAAGGAAGTCAAAAAAGAAAACAGAGAAAAGCAGTGGACACCTTTTATAAAAACCCCTTCGGAAGTCCTATCAACATAAAATCATCAGTTCAAACCTCCTCTACAGATGCGCAACAAGAGGGGACAAGACCCAAATCTCTTCTGCGAATTCCATAAGGATACAGGTCATTTGACTGCAGTTTGAGGCAAGAGATAGAACGAGCTATGAAAGGTGGCAAGCTCACACATTTGGTCAAAGGAGGAAAAAGAGACAACTGCCAAATCCAAAGAAGGGAAGAGGGTCCAGATAACAAGAAGCTTTGAAAGCTAGAAACACACATGATCCAAGGGGGCCCAAGAAGACCCCGGAAAAATTATAACAAGCACGCCCAAGATGATTCTTGGCACGAAAGGCAAGTCGTTTTACCGGTGGTACGAGGAGGTCCAAGGGAACGGAGACCCATATTCATTCCTGGGGTGTTCGGTCATTGCCAGACTGACTCCATTTTTATAGATCCAGGGAGCACCGCGGACATCATCTACGAGCAATGCTTTAATCAACTGGACCAAGAAGACAAAGCGCGCCTAGAGCCAGTGGATTACCCACACACTGGTTTCTACAACGAGATTGTTTTCCCTCTTGGTCAGATATCATTCCCAGTGCTACTCTTAGATGGAAAGAATTCAAGAACAGAAGAAGTCACATTCATGGTTTTACCAGCAAACTCAAGGTATGATATCCTGTTGGGAAGAGAGTCTCAAGGAGATTTCAGCATGATTTGTTCAGGGCCACACTCAGCCGTTGGTTTCCCAACAGAAACAGGTATAGCCATAATTTATGCAAGCAAAGAGGTCCTTGCGACCGATGAGATCAGACCAGCAAAAACAAGCAAACCCGCCCCGCGCGCAGAACCCGAAAAATGGATACTAAACAACAAGTATCCGGAGTAGACTGTCACTTTGGGGCCAGCAATGTCAGAACTCACGCGCGCAGCATGATGTGTGCGGTGTGTTATAAGTTTTTAGTTATATTTTAAGCCCTTTTTAACACTTTAGTCAAGTTTTAAATTTATAAAACACGATATTTTACTAACACTAAACACACATATGGGCAAATGCACCCATCGTGAGCGTAGTATAGCGTTGGTAAGATACCGAGGTCGTCCAAGGACACAAGAGCTTTTAGTACTGGTTTATCCTCAACGTCTAATCAAATCAAAAGTTTAGAAAAAGTTTTAAACATGAAAATAAAAACTAAAAATGTTAAAAAAATAAAATAAAATAAAAACAGATAGACAAGATGAATCACTTGGATCCGACTCGCCTTTAGTGTAACCTTTGATGATTTCCGCACTTTTGCACTTTTTAAGAGATTATCTTAGTTATAGTAGTAGGCCCCTCTTTTGAAGGTGACGTTACCCTCAACCCAGTAGTTTGAGTCAGCAAGGATACAATCCTAAAGGGTCAGAATATTGAAAGATAATTAATTAAGTTATTAATGCGTAATGTGGTAAGCCCCTCTTTTGAAGGTGACGTTACCCTCGGCTAAGTGGTTTGAGTCAGCAGGGATACAATCCGAAGTAGCCGGGTTAATGTATTAATAGTAGTTTACATATGAGGGGATCAAGCCATTCGCACCCCCGCCATCCAATACCAGTGGGCATTGAAGGAGGTCCTAGTAAGCTTGACCCAGTTCATTGCAGGATCTATACACTGAACAAGGCAAGAACCTTACCAAACCATTCCCTTAACCCCCGACCAGGTAGCCAACATATCTCTATATAGACTGTAGAGATATGAATGGTGTAAATCTTTTATTTTATATAGACGGTAAAATAACGCCAAGACACCACGGACAAATGATAAGGAAGTTTCACCTTCAACATAAGAAACTAGTTATTAAAATCATTAATACAAAACCAAATAAAAAGTACGAAAAGATTAAAAAACAAAAGTATTACACTAAATGCTTGTCTTCACTAAGTGATGTAAGAGACTTAGGCAAATATGGCCTTTGATTGTCAAGAACTCTTACTATCAATCTTGGATCCCAACACTACTACACACACTCTATGATGGATGATGGTGGTGGATGTGGGTCTTGTGATGGTGGTGGAGTGTGGGTGAAGTGGGAGAGAGGTGGTTTGTCAAGGGATGCCTTTGAAGTGAACCAAGCACCTCTATTTATAGCCTGTACTGAAGCCCGGACATGGCCCCGTGTCCATTTAGCACGGCTCCATGTCCATCCACTTTCTCTTTCTTCATTAATTGCAATTTGTGTGCATTAGCTCCACACGCCCCTTGTCCGCTGGGCACTACCCCGTGTGCAGAAGCGTATCTGTACTTTCAAGATTTGCTTGGATTCTGCGAATCTTAGCGTTGACCACGCCCCGTGTCGAGCTAGGCACGCCCCCATGTCGGGAATAGAAGCTTCTATAGCTTTGTCCTTTTTGCAGACATCTGGCCACGCCCCCGCGTCTGCTGGGCATGGGGCCGTGGTCAGCTTTCTGTCTTCTTGTTTTTGCTTAGGAAGATGTTCTCGAGGGGTCAGGCATGCCACGTTTATTCCTTTTCTTGTAATTATGTTAGATTTTGCTGCATATTTGCTTCTTTTGTTCATTTACGCTCATTTAATCCTGAAAATACAAAAGGAAGACAAAAGCACACTTTTTCCAACATTAGTTCTAAAAAAGGGTTAGTTTTATGCCTCATTTGATGTAATTTATATGTTGCATTTTACACACATCAAATACACCCACACTTGAATCTATGCTTGTCCTCAAGCAAAACTCTTTATAATGTGGCTTACACTCCCAAATGGAACAGGTAGAAGAGAAGTTTTGGGCTTGTCTTGAGTGTTGGGAATCCAACATCTTTATTAGGCTTTATTTTTATGTTATTTACAATCGTATTCGTTATGATTTATTTTGAACGTTTTATAAGAGAAATTACTTATTTGGGCATAACATGCCTTTTTAAATTTCATTTATATACAAGTTCACATACCTCACGGGAGATCACTCAACACTCGGCCGAAGATGTATTTTTGTGAAACACTCGAGGCCGGCATGAAACTTACTTCTACCATATGCTTGCCAAGCAATCAATCCTCCTCCTTTTTAACTATACACCTTTGTAAATATCAAGAGGACTTGGGGAAGGGTTAGGCTTGGGTTAAAGGTAGGTGGTTTTGGGTTAGTGGTTAGTAAAAAGGGCGAAAAACGTAAAAAGCGTCGGTCTTCGTAAAACTTTTTGTTTTTGTGACTTTTATTCAAACAAAGCACTTTCAAACAAAGTTTCTTTTGAGGAACTTGTTTGTTTATTGCTAGACTTCATATTTTTTTTTTTTTTTTTTGATAAGGAACGTCACATGAAAACCGTGCTCTTTACTAAAAAAGGGTTAAAAATAAAAAGGTTTTGGTGGGTAAAGGGTGTTTGTTTTGTGGGTTTAGAAATGAAAAGATTTAGGCTCAAAGGGGTTAACTAGGGGGATTTTGGGTAGGTGGTAAAAAAATGAAAAATAATGGTGTAGAAAGAAAAAGGGCTAGTCCTAATGCCTCCATCATTTACTTACTTGGGTTTAAGTTGGTAAGGACCGGGAATGTATCGTCACGGCAAGTTCTAGAGTTGTAAGAAACCAAGCGGTTATTCACACAAGAAACGAAAAATGAGCATTTAATCTAAAGATGTGTATTTGTATGCTCAATAAAGGCTCAAAACTCACTTTTTGTGGGAATGAGTTTATAATGTGATCAAGTATATATAATCAAATTTTAACTAGATTTGTCATGCCGTTTCATAATTTTCTTATGTTGGTTTTTTTTATCACGACGCTATCGGTTGTAAATTTGTAAAAATATAACCTTTTAGAACTTGTTATCCCCAAATTAAACCAAGACAAGTAAAAAAATAAAAGTTTTTTGAAAAAAAAATTGGGGTGATTAGCGGTTCCAATAGAGTTTTGTGTAAGGCTTGTTATTAGGACTTGCAAAAATTAAAGGTTTTAGCATCCCCCCACACTTAAATTACACATTGTCCTCAATGTGTCCCAAAAATAAGTTTTTAGGTTGATTGAATGTGTAAAAAGGTGTTTAAAAGAAAAATTTTATGTTACTGGGCGTCTTGACCCGGGCCGTGTTGATCCGGGCACAGCCCCATGTTCAGATTGCAAGTATCATTGTTTACAGAAGGCTGGGCACAGGGGCTTGTTCAGTGAACACGGCCCCGTGTCAAGTTACCTGAACTTGGCATTTTCTACAGATCCTCGGGCACGGGGCGTGTGGGCTGAGCACGGCCCCGTGCAGAACTTGCTGTAATGAAGAAAAATTGTCGGGAGGCTTTGTTTTTGTGTATGGGGTGCAGGTTCAGGTTTCCCTTAGTAACCTGCATCATCCCGAGTGTGTTTTATTCCTAAAAATTAAAAATAAGCTAGAAAGCATAAAAGTTAATCTAAACTAAAGCTACTGATAGTTCCGCGGAATGCCTTCGTGGTGCGCAACGTTTATAAGGGTCCTTGGCTAGACCCAAAGCCAGTCATATGTTACCCAAGTGGGATGTTTTGCATCCCATGTTGCACCGTCGGAGAGCATCATCCAAACTTGAGTCTATGACTTTCATGTAATTGACCGGGTCGTCGTCTTCTACTCTTTTCCCAACCCCAAAATTCATTTCTTTGTCCCCAACCCTCAATGTTAGTGTCCCCCCCATTCATGTCTACCATTGCGTGTGCCGTAGCTAGGAATGGCCTCCCTAAGATGAGTGGTACTTCGGTATCTTCCTCCATATCTAGTATGACAAAGTCGACCGGGAAGACAAAGTCTTCGAATTTTACCAATAGATTTTCGGCGACACCTTGTGGATATTTAATGGACCTATCGGCGAGTTGTATGCTCATTTTTGTAGGGCTTGTTTTCCCTAGTCCAAGTCGGTCGAACATTGATGCGGGCATGAGGTTGATACTAGCCCCGAGATCGGCTAGTGCATTGCGTATGGGTGATTCCCCAATCGAGCAAGGGATGGTGAAGCTTCCGGGATCGATCTTCTTTTGTGGGAGTTTGTTGAGTAGCAAGACAGAGCATTCTTCGCTTAAATTAACTAATTGCAATGACTCAATTTTCCTTTTGTGAGTGAGGAAGTCCCTCATAAATTTTGAATATTTAGGCATTTGGGTTAGGACTTCGACAAATGGAATATTAACATGCAATTGTTTTAGTAAATTTACGAATTTTGTGAATTGCTCATCGGTCTTTTGGCGAAGTAACCGACCGGGGTATGGTACCCGGGGATTCTAGGTAAGCTCTTGATTTGGTGGAGGAGCCGTATCTTGTTGGGGCGTCGGTGAAGCCGCGGTTTGGTTAGACGGTCTCTTTTCAGTTGGAGGTAGCGGAGCCTCCTTGGGACCCACGGTACGGTTTCTCAATGTGATGAGATGTACTTGTGCCTTTGGGTTGGTTTCGATATTGCTGGGTAATACTCCCTGTGGTCTCTCGGAGAAATTTTGAGCTAGTTGATTTAGTTGTTTTTCAATGTTTTAAATACTAGCTTGTTGATTTCTAAAGTTCGATTCCACTTGTTGAAATCGATCCGAGTTTTTCTTTTCGGTGTCGGAGATGAGGCGAGAGATAGTATCTTCAAGCCTCTCTCGTCCCCCTTGTTGTTGTTGAGAGAAATTTTGTGACTCGTTTCTTGGTTGTTGAAAGTTTGTTCGTTGGTTTTGATTTTGTTGGTTACTACCATTGCCGGGTTCTCTCCAACCAAGGTTAGGGTGGTTACGCCATCCTTGGTTGTAGGTACCTATTGGCGGACCTGACGGCCTAGGTCTATTATTGATATAGTTTACCGTTTCCGTTTGATTATCCATTTCTTTCATACAACTCCAATTTTCATGTGGTCCACCACACCCTTCACAAGCCATTACCGAGGCCGTTTTTGCCATTCTAACTTTTTGATTTTTGAAGAGAGGGCCTCGATTTGTGCTTGTAAAGAAGTGCTTTCGTCAACCTTATAGGCGCCCGGGGCAATTGATTTTGTGCCTCGGGGAGTGTGCCACTGAAAATTGGTTTGAGCAATTTCCTCAATTTGATTATAAATTTCATTTGGGCGACGATTACCTAAAAGTCCCTCGGAGCTAGAGTCAAGTGTTTGTCTTGTGTATGGCAACAACCCATTATAGAAAGTGGATACTTGTTGCCATACCGCAAGACCATGATGAGGACACTTTCGTAGTAGCTCCTTAAACCTTTCCCAAGTTTCATATAAGGATTCCCCGTCCTCTTGTGAGTATGTATTAATTTCAGTCATTAATTTAGCCGTTTTAGCAGGAGGGAAATACTTATACAAAAACTTTCGGGCTAGTTCATCCCAGGTGTTTACCGAACCAACTGGGAGGGTGTTAAGCCAAGCCTTAGCTCGGTCTTTTAGTGAAAATGGAAACATTCGGAGGCGGATGGCGTCATTTGATGCTCCGTTGATCCGAAAAGTATCACATATTTCCAAAAGGTTGGTAATATGTAAATGGGGATCTTCGTCCGCAAGCCCGTGGAAAGTTGCGGAGTTTTGGAGCATTTGGATCAAATGCGGCCGAAGTTCGAAGTTGTTGGCATCGACATTCGGCGCATTGATAGCGGCGCCAAGATTACCTACAGTGGGTCGCAGGTAATCCATGAGGGTACGTTGATCCACCAATGGAAGTGGGTCCCCCAAAACTTTCTCTTGGTTTTTAGCTTTAAGTCTTTTTCTTAGAAAGCGTTCGGGTTCGTCTAGAGGTTTTTTTATGTCTTTACTGGAACTGGAGCTCATACACTGCGTAGAAGGTTCAGGTGCGGCGCCTGGGTTCCAAGTCCTGCGATAAAAACAAAAAGAATGTCGGTCAGAAGTTTCACCACGGCCCCATGCTCAGATGAACACGGCCCGTGGTTGGAGTTACAGTGATTGTTTTCCGGATCCCTGTTACTGGAGAGTTTAACACGACCCCGTGCTGCACCGACACGGCCCGTGCTCAACTCTCTGTGACTCGGAAGATAAAAACTGCCAGTAACAATGCTGGGCACAGCCCGTGTCCGACCAGGCACGGTGCCGTGCTGAGCGCTACAGAAACTGAAAAATCTTGAAAAATCCTTAAAAAAATAAGAAAAACGATTAGGCCGTTGATTCCTAACTTTCTTAAAATCCTTGTGTCCCCGACAGCGGTGCCAAAAACTTGATGTGTGCGGTGTGTTATAAGTTTTTAGTTATATTTTAAGCCCTTTTTAACACTTTAGTCAAGTTTTAAAATTTTTAAAACACGATATTTTACTAACACTAAACACACATATGGGCAAATGCACCCATCGTGAGCGTAGTATAGCATTGGTAAGATACCGAGGTCGTCCAAGGACACAAGAGCTTTTAGTACCGGCTTATCCTCAACGTCTAATCAAATCAAAAGTTTAGAAAAAGTTTTAAACATGAAAATAAAAACTAAAAATGCTGAAAAATAAAATAAAAACAGATAGACAAGATGAATCACTTGGATCCGACTCGCCTTTAGTGTAACCTTTGATGATTTCCGCACTTTTGCACTTTTTAAAAGATTATCTTAGTTATAGTAGTAGGCCCCTCTTTTGAAGGTGACGTTACCCTCAACCCAGTTGTTTGAGTCAGCAAGGATACAATCCTAAAGGGTCAGAATATTGAAAGATGATTAATTAAGTTATTAATGCGTAATGTGGTAGGCCCCTCTTTTGAAGGTGACGTTACCCTCGGCTAAGTGGTTTGAGTCAGCAGGGATACAATCCCAAGTAGCCGGGTTAATGTATTAATAGTAGTTTACATATGAGGGGATCAAGCCATTCGCACCCCCGCCATCCAATACCAGTTTGTATTGAAGGAGGTCCTAGTAAGCTTGACCCAGGTCCTTGCAGGATCTATACATTGAACAAGGCAAAAACCTTACCAAACCATTCCCTTAACCCCCGACCAGGTAGCCAACATATCTCTATATAGACCGTAGAGATATGAATGATGTAAATCTTTTATTTTATATAGACAGTAAAATAACGCCAAGACACCACGAACAAATGATAAGGAAGTTTCACCTTCAACATAAGAAACTAGTTATTAATACAAAACCAAATAAAAAGTGCGAAAAGATTAAAAAACAAAAGTATTACACTAAATGCTTGTCTTCACCAAGTGATGTAAGAGACTTAGGCAAACATGGCCTTTGATTGTCAAGAACTCTTACTATCAATCTTGGATCCCGAGACTACTACACACACTTTATGTGCCACTAAAAGTAGTATCCTTATTTAGTAGAAATGGTTTTTACCAACATAAAATTTGTGCCTCAAAAGCCTTTTTGTAAATTTTGGAAAAAAAAAAAATAGTGCCACTAAAGGGCCAAAAATTTGTACTGACAGACCAAAATAATGTCACTAAAAGGCTTTACTGTCACCACTTCTAGTGATACTTTTTCTGTGTGCCCCCTATTCTTTAGTGGGTCTTTAGTGGCATTTTTTTGATTTTATGTGACACTTCTTATATGCCACTGAATGGCTTTTTATGTGTCGTGTTCACGCATATGCCATTGAATCATACAGAGAAGTTGATCATCTAACATATTTAAGCGTAACTATCATATATATATTTTCCTTAGTGTATGACACTAACATTACGTCTTTTTTTCTCTTATATCATTACATTCCATGTCTTATATACATATATGAACAAACATTGTGCCCACATGTCGCATAGTGTGTATCCACATTATCATATAATTTTCCATGTCTTATATATATATATATGAACAAACATTGTGCCCACATGTCCCATAGTGTGTATCGAGATTATCATATGATCTTTATCTTTATCACCACGAGGTTCCACACACTTAAAATGAAATTTCAAACAATGTGTATATATATATATATATATATATATATATATATATATATATATATATACAGGGTTAGGTTCATTTGTAAACAGTCCCCTTGATAGTGAATTAATCCTAGCCCTTAATTATCAATACACAAGTGTAAAGCAATGGCCAGAATTTGTTCACTCAGTTCACAAATACACTAATGTTGACTCTAGAACCTCACCATATATATATATATATATATATATAATCAAAACTGAAACACATATATTATATACAACCAAGAAGCTTGAATTCATGAATAGAGTTTAGAGATATCTCTAACCATTTTGCAAACTCAAATAATCGAGTTTGTCAAACGGTTTGGTGAAGATATAAGCTTTCTACTGCATAGAATCAATAGGAAGAACTTTGACATATCCCTTCTTGCAGGCATCTCTAATTGCATGAATTATGATTTCAATATGCTTAGTTCTTTAGTGGTAGGTTAGATTCTTCACAATTGATAAGCAAGCTTCGTTAACTATGAACATTGGGGTCTACATAAAGTTGATTCTATTGTGGATCGTATTCAACTTTAGCAGTGGATTTTGAAATTGTTGGTTGCTTTTTACACTGCCAAGAAATAAGCGGATTCCCAAGATAGTGACAACCACCAGACGCAGACTTTCTTTGTAGTTTGCAGCTGTCATGGTCACTGTCAGATTAGGTAACACGCTTAGAATTGTTATCTTTTGGACACCATAAACCAAGCTTTGCACAGTATCAAAAAAATAAACATGATATCCAGTCAACTTGCAGCAACATACATCAAGGAGTCAACCATTTTTCCTTAAAGATTATGAGTGAGTGTTGGGCAGTAAAAGGAGTACTTACCGGTTTGTATTATGCCAGATATCCCGAACATACTTGGCTTGATGAATGAGAATGCCATCATTCGACTTCTTAACTTCCGACCCAAAAAGAAAGTAAGTTCTCCCAAACCTAGTTTTGATGACTTTCTCAAACTCTCTACAAAGATTTTTGCTTGTCGACCCGAAATGATTTAGTCAACATAGATCTGAACCAACATCACATCCTCTCCCACTGTTCTAGAAAATAATGTCATATGAATGGTGCCACACTTGTACAATTTTTGAGAAGGCACTTCGAAGGAGTTTCATACCAAGCTCTTGGAGTCTAATGTAATCCATAATGAGCCTTATCTAACTTCTAGTATCCATGAGAACAATCAAGACCCTTAAACACCGGAGGCTGGCATATGTATACTTATTCTTTCACTTTTCCATATAGAAGTGCGCTTTTGACATCCATTTAAAGACCTTCAAGTTCTTGTAAGAAGCATAAACACTGGAGGCCTTGATACTTGCATGATAGCTATTACTGTAGGAGAATTCAATCAGTGGTAAGTGGTCATCCCAACTACCACCTAGATCAATGGCACATGCTCTCAGCATTTCTTCCAATGTTTCGATTGTACGCTCACTTTGACCATCTGTCTATGGATGGTAAGCCATACTGAAGTTTAATCGTGTGCCTAAGGCTTGTTGGAAACTTTTCCAAAAATGTGATCAATACCTGGTATCTCTATCGGATGCTATAGATATTGGTACTCCATGAAGAGACACTATATTGTCTATGTACAACTTGGCTAGTTTGTCAGAAGAAAAAGATTCCTTTAATGGCAAAAGGTGGGCTGACTTAGTCAGTCTATCGACTATCACCCATATCGTGTCATTGCCACATTTAGTCTTTGGTAACTTGGTAATCAAGTCCATGGTTACCATGTCCTATTTCCATGTGGGAAATTTAAATTTGTTGTAGCAAACCCTATGGTTCTGATGTTCAGCATTGACTTGCGAACACGTCAGACATTTTGCTACATAGGTGGCTATGGACTTCTTCATGCCCATCCACCAATAATTTCTTTTCAGATCTTGGTACATTTTATCTCCCACAGGATGTACCGAATATTTGGAATTATGTGATTCTTGGATAATCAGATCTCCAAGTCCCTCGAATATAGGAACCCAGATTCTATCATTAAATCTCAGAATTCCATCATTTCCAGGTGTTAACTGATCAACAGTTCCACCTAATTCTTCATTAGGAGCATTTGCTTCTAATAAGGTTGCTTTTGAACCTCAATCAGTTTCTCATTTAAATTGGTTTGTAGTTCAATTCTTTTAGCATGAACCCTAATTGGTTTGATTCTTTCCTTATGGCTCAAGGCATCAGCAACAAAATTTCCTTTGCCAGGATGATAAAGAATCTCACATTCGTAATCATTCAATGTTTCCATCCAATGGCGTTGCCGCATATTTAAATCTTTTTGATTAAATATATGTTGGAGGCTTTTATGATCAGTGTATATCACACACTTCGTGCCGTATAGATAATGCCTCCACAACTTTAGTGTGAATACAACAACACCTAGTTCCAAATCATGAGTGTTATAATTCTTTTCATGCATTTTAAGTTGTCGTAACGCGTAGGCAATCAGCTTGCCTCTTTGCATCAGCACACAGCCTAATCCTGTGTGTGAAGCATCACAGTAAACCGTAAAGTCTTCAATTGCCTCGGGTAATGATAATACTGGGGCATTACCAAATCTTTGTTTAAGAATCTCAAATGATTCTTTCTGCTTTGGCCCCCAATCAAATTTAACATTCTTGTGAGCCAATGCAGTTAAGGGAGCGGCTATTCTCGAGAACTTCTATAATAACCAGCTACCCATGAAAACTGCGGATTTCAGAAGGAGTCTTGGGTGCTTCCCAATTCATGATTGCTTATATCTTTGCTGGATCTACATGGATTCCACATTCACTGATCACATGTCCTAATAATTCGACTTATCTAAGCTAGAACTCGCACTTAGAGAATTTTGCATAAAGCTTCTCATGCTTTAGCAATTCAAGAATACATCTAAGATGTTTTTCATGATCATTCTTGCTTCGAGAATAGATAAGTATGTCGTCTATAAAGACAATGACAAACTTATCCATATATGGTTTACAGACTCTGTTCATGAGATCCATGAAGGCTGCCAGAGCATTTGTGAGTCCAAATGGCATAACCAAGAACTCATAATGACCAAAGGTACTCTTTGGAACCTCTTCACTCCTGAACTTCAATTGATGATGGCCAGATCGAAGATCGATTTTAGAAAAGAAACTTGCTCCTTCCAATTAATCAAATAAGTCATCAATTATAGGCAAGGGATAACGATTCTTGATTGTTATTTTATTCAACTCATGGTAATCAATGCACATCCGCATTGAACCGTCTTTCTTTTTGACAAATAGGATAGGAGCTCCCCAAGGGGATGAAGTATGTTGAATGTAACCTTTCTCTAATAGATCCTCAAGCTGGGCCTTCAATTCTTTCATCTCGGTTGGCGGCAGGCGGTATGGAGCTCTAGCTATTGGAGCTGACCCCGGCAATATGTCGATTATGAACTCGACTTACCTTTCTAGGGGTAATCCAGGTAAATATCCTCAGAAAACATCAGGGGGTGGGGTTCCTGCGCAAAGTGTGTTTTTCCTACAAAGTGTAGGAAGAGATCCTAGCCATTGGATGGGTGTGTTTAAGGGTTGAGATCAAGTTGGTGACATTTTTGTAATATTTGTGTGTCATTAATTAATTGTTATAATAGGTTAGGGGTAGTCTGGTCATTTACCGTGTTTTAGATCAATCGAATAACTGCCAAAAATAACACACCTCCTATAATCTCGCACATTTCCTTCTCTCTATCTAAAACCCACTATCAATAACCATCTTGCATACCAAAATTAGCTAGAATCATGGATCAAGATTACAAATTCGGCATGAAATACAAGTGTAAGAGATGATCATAGTACTGTGTTTTATTGCACTTGATGTTGGATACTAGATGTGTTCATAGTAGTGTGTTTTAGTGATAAAACACAATGTGACAAACAAGTGACTAACTTGGTAAATGTGTTGTTTTTTACATTGATATTGTTTTAAGGATTGATGTGTTAAAGATACATTGTGATTAGATCCCGCATATACATGTATTCAATGTGTTTTGTTAAAGACAATGTGTTTTTTAAAGTTTGATCATAGTACTGTGTTTTACTGCACTTGATGTTGGATACTAGTTGTGTTCATAGTAGTGTGTTTTAGCGATAAAACATAATGTGACAAACAAGTGACTAACTTGGTAAGGGTGTTGTTTTTTACATTGATATTGTTTTAAGTATTGATGTGTTAAAGCTACATTGTGATTAGATCCTGCATATACATGCATTTTGTATGTTTTGTTGAAGACAAATTGTTTTTTTAAAAGTTTGATCATAGTACTGTGTTTTATTGCACTTGATGTTGGATACTAGGTGTGTTCATAGTAGTGTGTTTGAGTGATAAAACACAATGAGAACCACTTTGGATGAAGAAGAAGAAGAAGAAGAATTGCGACTTGAATGATAAACAATGAATCGATCCTAATATAACTGCCAATTCAATTTCAATGTGATATTTGGTTTCCTTATATTTCTCATGTGTTAGTTATAATAAATATATATCATAAATAGAATAAATATCAAATTACCTTCTTGCCATTTTCATTATAATAAATACTTCACACGTCTTTATGTGGTAGCTTCCTACACTTTGTAGGAACAATTGGCTTTGTAACCAACTACTACTCTACTTCAGGGTATTCTGAAATGGCTGGTATATCTTCTATCTTGGATTTTGGCATATCTACCGTCACCTGTACCATGTAAATAACACATCCTTTCTTTAGACGCTTCGATGCTTTAAGCAAAGATGCATTCTTAGGCAACCCGTAGTGTCGATCTCCTTGGATGATGAGGGACTCACCAAATGGAGATTTGATTTCGACTACCTTTTTATCGTAGGCAATGCGGGCCTGGTTATGGGATAACTAGTACATGCCTAAGACTATGTCGAATCCCACAAGAGTCGTAGGTAGAAGGTTTATTGGAATGGAATAATTCTTAATGGATATAGCGCATCCCTCAATAATCTTAGAAGCTAATTCAATTATACTATCAGCCATTTCTACTTCATACTAACGTTCTAGAATTCCCATGTGCAAATTTAATAGTTCACTAAACTTATGATCTACGAAACGCTTATCAACTCTAGAATCAAATAAGACATGTGCATAAATGTTATTAACAAGAAATGTACCTATTATAACATTTATCTCATTCACCTCCACTCTTGCGGTTAACTGGAAAGCTCGAGCGTTGGACTTTTAAGCTTCCCAGCTTAAGAATTCCACCATTTGTGCGCTTCGGACAACTGGTCCTTATGTAGCCTTTCTCACCACATTCATTGCAGATAACGTTCTTTATTTCTTTACATTCTTGAGTCTTGTGGCCAGTCTTCTTACAGATGCCACACGGTTGCGGTTGTTGTTCTGTTCGACACTGCCCCCAATGTCGTTTTCCACACGATTTGCACTCGATCTTATTATCATTGGACCTTGGTTGGTTCTTATTTGGGCCGAACCTTCCTTTCTTTGAACTATAGAAGCGGTTATCCTCATGTTTCCTCTTTCCGTCTCTCTCAGACTTGATTGCAATCTCACTTCATCCTTAGTCAGTGAGAGAGCAAGATCCACTGCGGATCTGAAAGTAGTGGGTTTGGAGGAGTTCACCATCCCCTTAATTTTGGGTGCTAGACCACCGATGAAATGCGCAACGCATTTAGATTCAGGAGGAATCAGATATGGAACCAATCTGGACATAGAATTGTAGTCGGATACATATTTCTGACACCCCAAGTTCTTCATGGTGAGATTCAAGAAATCAGACTCCACTTTTTCAACCCCATGTGGAGGGTTGTAGGTTTCCTTGATTAGATCAACAAATTTTTCCCAACCCATGTTGTATAAGGAGACCTTTCTCGTAGACTGAACCATGGCTTTCCACCATGTCAGAGCATCATCCTTAAAGGACTGAGACACATACTTGATAGTGTCCTTTTGAGCACAACCGCTTATATCTACAACGGTTTCCATCTCGTCTACCCATTTCATCGCATCAATAGCTCCTTTCTATCCCATGAAGTCGTGGGGTTTGCATGAGACAAAATATTTGTATGAACACCCTTCTTTAGAATTTCGGGGTTCTTTCTTGGCAACATGTTTGGGTTTGCTCTTCTCGCTCTTAGTTGAGGAGAAATGTGAGCTCTAGGTCTTCTATGTGGAAGATGGAGGGATTGGTGTAGATTTAGAATTTGTTGGTCCTGGCCCTTTAAAATTAGCCATGAAATATGCCATAGCTTTGCTGACTTCTACAGCAATGAAGGATCGGAGGTTATCTCCTCCGCCTTCTTGGTCAACGTGCTCCACATTGTCACGTCCACCGTCAGCACCACCAGAATTTTAGCTTGCTATAATAAATATCAAATTTGAGCTATAGGTCAGCATAAGATTTATTCATTCAGGGCAGATCAATTAAATATTGAATTTAAATATTGAGATAAACATTTTGAATATTTGCGAAGAGATGATTAAATTCAAATTCATAATTTCAAATTACAATACTTGTCCAATAGTGGACTTTTGAAATACAATACAACATATGTCCAACATGGACATTTGGAATGAAAATTAAATTACTATGTCCATAGATGACTTTTGGAAAATAAAAACTACAATAAACTTTAAATATAAATTTAAAGTCTTCAGTCGTCTCTTCTTCCTGTCACTAGCTTGGAGAGTTTCTTGTATATTTTGCTTGTTCTTCGTTCGCTCCATTTGACTTGTCGTTGGATGTGTTCGGTTCATTCCAAGGCCTGATAATAGCTTCAAGAGGAGCTTGTGGTTGAGGTGGTTGTAGTTGAGGCATAACCGGATACCGGTACCCATAACTAGGATACCTAGTATTTGAATATCCACGACGAAAAGGAGATGGGTAGAGAGTGTTATGAATGACTGCCTGCATGTAGGGGTCGTAAGATGGCGTCGGATAAGAATAATCCGTAGTAGTAGTGGTATAAGGGTTATCATACCCAGTTAGGTTTGGATAGGTTGTATGGGGTTATCAAAACCTATAGGTGGTGGCTCAGTATTAGGAGCAGTGTTGGAGGGTTCACCTATTTGGGGGTCCTCCGGTATTGTGGGTATGGCGGTGGTAGTGGTGGAAGAGATCCCCGACCATTCTCAAGCACGTACAGACATTCGTGCTCCGATACGGGGCTTCCTCGGCTGAGATGGTGGTTGTTGTTGTTGCTGCTCCACCAGTTGGTGTGGTAATACCAGTGGATCATCCGGCAGGGGTGATAGAGTTTGAAGAGGTGGTTGTGATGGTGTTTGTGGTTGATGTTTGGGGGTGTGATAGAAGGTAAACTGGTTAAAATATTGGTCCCATTCATCGGGACCTTGATATGACGAACCTGTATATGATGCAATATTGCTAGATAACTCGATGAGATGCTGATTTGTTCTGGATGGTGGCATCTCTGGGCCAGAATCATTATCTAGATGGTTCTGAGTTGGGTGAGGAAAATTTATGTAATGAGATGGATGGAATGAATCATGGTGTGAATGGGAGTGGGATGATGTGAATGGGAGTGGTGTGAAAATGAATGTCTAGCTGGCTGTGAGGAATGTAATTCACTCGAATGTTGCGGATGCTCTGAGTGATAGGAGTGTGATGGTTGAGGTCGTGATGGTCTTCCTCGCATGGGACCTTTTCCCATTCCATGTCTCCTTGGTTGCATTATTACTTGAAAATATAAAATCAATAACTATATAGAGAAGATTGGCCTTAGGTTTAAGCCTAGACTCGGAAGAGTCTAAGGAATATGTAATTGTGATATTACACAAAAGGCTAGTGTCTAATTCGCTCAATCCTTGGCTCTGATACCAACCTGTCACACCCTGATTTCTCGGTGGGCCCAGACTTGAGGTTTATGCGTGACGATTGATACCAGTAATCACAATGCACAGCGGAAGATGGGATATCAAATTAATTATTACGAAGTACAAACGTAAAAGTCCAAAGTTCAAATTAATATACAGACTATCCGTATTAAAAAGGATCCACAGGCGGACCGAATGAAATAAAAATATAACTTGAGACTAATAGGTCTTTCGTGGAGTTGCAAATTCCAAATCGCTTAGACCGAGCAGCTCCAGCCTATTCCGTATTTGCTATATAACGTGCACTTATTCTTTTGAAAATATGTCAGTTTTCACTTGTAAATACAACTAACCGACTCTTTTTGAAAATTTGTTAAAAAGGTATTTAATTCCATTTGGTATATCATTTTTAAATAACTTCGGATAAAGTAATATTTCTTGTTGCCAGTTTTACATGCTTGTCAATGCATATGGGGATTGGAACTAAACGCCAGTACATGATTAACTGACACACCACATTTTCAATATCATATAAAATAGCATTAGCGTCTGTCAGGTGTATGCCTACACCCCACGCTTAGGTCGTGGCCGCTTGCAGTTAAATGAGCCAAGGATATCCAAGACACGGTCGTATTAACCCCCAGCATTTAACTTATCAAGAAAAACATATTAACATGGATCATTTAAATTTTGGACATCATTCGTCATTGATTGAATACCCAACCAAGAGGCTAGTGTCGTATCCCTAGGCTAAGATTATTTACCTACGTTAGTCTTTACAAATCAAAGGTTCTAAGCACAACCATAATCAAAACAATCTAAACACAAGCACAATTTACTGGAGGCTCCTAGTCTAAAATGAACGGAAGTATGATCCGTTAGAATGTTAACGGGTCTTGTGCAAGTCATTTGACTTTGACCGGTTAACTTTAATAAATACGTACGGTTCGCTAGATTAAGCGTTGACCAGATAGAACGTTGTTTATACCCTTCCCGAGTACTAGGACTCGTATAATATGGGTCAAATAACCAAACATTCTAGTTAGAACTGATTTGGAAAGGTTTTCACCCGATTCGGTTAGTTTATATATTTTATTTCATTTAAACTAACCATACGTGCATATGCGGTATCGGGTGGTCAAATAGGTCTTTGACAAGTCCATAATGTCAGAACATTTTTTTATAATGTTATAACATCAGTTTAATAATCATATTACATGTTCATTTGGTTTTAAAATAATTTTTGTGCCATAAGGGCATTTTGGGCATTTATATGGCATAATATGTGGTATTTTCAATAGACCCGACAAATGATATGATAAATGGTATAACCTTATAGGGTTATTTCATAGAATAATATGATCATATAACAACCTTAATAGAATCTCTAAACTTGACCAAACGTTTCGGAATCGAAAGTCAAAGCGGAATTCAAACTATTTGACTTTCGGTTGCAAAACTAGCTCTAAGCAGGAAATGAGGAATTGGACATGATCAAACATATCCTAATATGTTTTATAAACTGTTATAGTGTCAAAAATTAAGGTTTTGATACTTTAAAACTTAATAAGTATATTTTACAAAAATCTACGTTTTGACTTTTATTTAATAATATGTTGACTCGTCATTTTGCCTAGTTAACGTGATCTTTAGAGGATGTAATCACAAGGATTAACACCTTTATTATTAGGATCACGTAGCCAAGTTCGATTTGAAATTCGGCTTGACCAAAATAGTCATAACCGAAAGTCAAAGCAAAAGTCAATTTGCTTGACTATCGGCTAATGACTAGCCTAGGAATAACTTCTTATAGTGAAGCTCAAGCCTCCAAATCTTGCTAATTGTGTCTAGGAGTGTTTAGGGAAGGATTAGTGGCAGGACACATGGCTTATGAATGTTAGAAGGTGACATAATTCGAGTAAGAGTGGCAGGGAACAGTAGTTGCAACTGGCAGCTGCAACAAGTCTGCCAGTTCGGCCCTTACGGACCGTAAAACATATGCCTTGCGTTTCGTAAGGACTTCTGGCACGCGCACTGTTTTGAATTGCCTTACGGACCGTAAGGCATAGGCCTTGTGGTCCGTAAGGGACCGTCAGAAGCCAAATGTTTGGTATTTCTTCATCTTTGATCCCTTCAATCTTCCACATTTTATACAATATCAGACACGTGTTGCAATATCATTAATCTTCCACATTTATACAATTTAGTCCCTTTCGTCCAACATATCTGGAATATTTGAGAGTTTATCGGACACGTATTGCCATATGATTTGATTAAATTTTCTGAGGTGTCACGTTATTTGTCAGTTGAACTTGAATAACAGTATCCTTGCATAGCATGACTAAAACTCCACCTCAGATAAAATTAACTGAGATGAGGAGTTTGATAGGTATGGTAGGTGAGTGTAAGTGTTATTCATTGAGTTGCGTTGACTGAAGAGGTTGGGTCGTGCATGTTGGGTGTGTGCAACTAATTGGAGATCATGGCCTTAATCCCCGTATTTTCTTCACACGTTCTTTTTTTTTTCATTTCCTTCAAATTTCATTATGAGGAGTTTGATAGGCATAGGAGGTGAATGTAGGTATCCTTCATTGACTTGCACAGTCGTGGGTGGGCAGCCGCACCCCTTGAAAAAAAAAATTGTTGTATATTTTAGGCAAATAACCCGACCAGTGGCAGAGTTTGACCAAAAGTTTCGAGTGGGCGTAAAGTGATGGGACCCAAAAAAAAAAATTCCTATCGTTATGTTTCGGGTCGGGTCGGGTCGGCTATTCGAATCAGGTCAGGTCAAATAATAATAGATTCGAATAAAACTAAAAAAATTCATTCACTCAAAGGACTTGTTCTTACACATAGAAAAACTAAATATTGTATAACAAACAAAAGACCTATATATATATATATATGTATATATAGGGTGGGGTTCTAGAGTGAACACTAGTGTATTTGCGAATTGATTGAACAAATCCTGGCCATTGATCTACACACGTGTATGGCAAGGATCTCATCATCAAATCGTAAAATACACTAGTGTATTTCAACATCAAATCCTGGCCATTGATCTACACCGGTGTTTGGCCAGGATTAGTTCACTCAGTTCGCAAGCTACACTAGTGTTCACTCTTGAACCTAATCCTGTATATATATATATACATATCAGAGTGTTTGTTTATTTTTATTTATTTATTTATTTATTTTGAATCTCAAGTAGAAGCTCTCATATATATCCCCAACTTTTTAAATAAACGAGATTCATCTAAAAAATGCAAACCTGAGGATTATAGCATTTGACTATAAGCCAACTAATACGGGTTAATAAAAATGGATTGTACTGGACTAATAAGATGTTCCATAGATGCAATGTTCAAGCAAATTAGAGATGTTTTTATATGTAGGTACGAGTACACTAACTTCTTCACAGAGGCTAACAATCGGGCTGGTGTGGTATTCTGTGAGAACACAACATCGCCTCAGCCAGAAGAGTTCAGAAATGCAGCAAAAAAGTTGATGTCAGATCTTCAAATTGCCGCACCAAGAACAACGGACTTCTATGTAGCTTCTACAAGGAAAGTAGATGTTGGTAATGCGACAGTGTATGCCATTGCCCAATGTAATCTAAACATAAGCCAAAGTGTTTGTTTTGAATGCTTAAAGTTGAGATCCCAATCTCTATATGATTGTCTTCCTACTAGTTCTGGGAGGGCAATGGACAATGGATATTACATATGCTTCATGAGGTATGACAAGACTCCGTTTTTTGGACAAAACCAACCAACTGATATTACATCTCTCCTTAGGGATGGTGAGACTTCTAATCTTCTAGAATTCTTCCATATTTTATTTGTTGTTACGGATGGTACATGGAACTGAATGGCTTGCATTTGGTGATTAATATATTACATGTCCATGTCTTAAAGATGACTCAAGCAAGAAGAGATACATAATCGGGGTACTCGTTGGAGGTGTAAGCTTTTTGTTACTAGCAATATCTTTTGTATGGTATCGCAGGTGGAAAAATAGTGGTAGAGGCCAACAAGGTAAATACTATCTTCACAAAATTAGGGTATACGGTGTGGTGCGGGAAAGGAGTTCGGCAAGGGGGTTTGCCGCGCGGCAACACCTCCGCCGACCCCCTTTGCCGATCGGTTTCAATGTTGCTCGGGGTTCAAAAGCCGCTGCGGTGAAGGGAGGGTATGAGAGAGAGAGGGTAGTGTGGGGTGGTTCAATTCCAATTTCAACCAATCACACATTTTTCCTTTTTTTTTTAAGTTTACCACTTCACCAAGTGTCTAACCATTGCCAACGCTTTTCAGCATAGTTTAAACACTCTCAAGTGTCTAACCACTCCTTATACCCTTAGTTCTTATATGGAATTAAACATTGGGTTTGATAATAATGATGGCATCTTATTAGTCTATTTTGGATGATAGTATCAGTGAAGGGGACCATCCACTACAATTACAAACATCTACAGTTGGCAACCAATAACTTTCAGTGAAAAGAATATTATAGGGAAAGGCGGTTTTGGTGAGGTATTCAAGGTAACAAACTGACCTACTGAAAACTATGAAGTACTTGTATGGATGTTGAAAAATAATATGATTTATTAAAACACAATGATCTAGGAATACCAAGATAGGTGGAAAAGAGCAACCATCAAAGGGTTCAACGACCATGATGAATAGAAAAAAAAAATGTAGTTGAGTGGTAGAATTAATTAGTTTGAGAGTTAGAGACATTGTAAAAGGCTTAATTACATATAGTATATAATCACGTAACATATTAATTTTTTTGAGAAAAATTACACGTTTTGTCCTTTATCTTTATACATTTTTCAGGCGGTGTCCTTTTCAACGAATTTTGACAGGTTTTGCCCTTTATAGGGAATTTTGTTGCACGTTTTGTCCTTTAACCCTAACCTAGTTAGATTTTCTTGTTAGATCTGGTTACCCAATGGTATTTTAGTCTTTTTATCCCTTTATTTAATATTATTTAAAAAACAAAACAAAACATTTTTAAAAAGTATTATTATTATTATTATTATTATTATTATTATTATTATTATTATTATTATTATGATTACTATTATTATTATTATTATTATTATCATATTTAACTATCTTTCTCTCTGAATACTACACACTCTCTCTCACTTTACAGCTCTCTCTCTCTCTCCACCACACTCTCTCTCACAGATCTCACCACCACCTCCGACCCCTCACCACCCGCCACCCACCACCACAACCCACTAAATCCGGCCACCGTCTGCATCTCCTGTTCTACACGTATCACCCCGTTTGCAGCATGGATGATAATGGGGTGGTTTGTGATTGTTCCGGTTGCAGCATGTGTATGATTGATTCCAAGGATGGAGGTTAACTTTTGTTTCGATTGCTAGAGAAACAACGCCCATTTGTTGTTGATTGAGGTCGAGTAGAAGATTAAACACAAGTACGGAAACACCGTAAGTTTATTTTGATTTTGCACATCGGCTGTCAGTAACGATTTAGATCTCCGGAATGAGTCCCAAATTTCTAATCGAAGATGTATGATTTGAAGAAAAGTAGAGAACGATAACCTAATCATGTAACCGTTCGATGGTGTAACTCATCTCTGCCACACGGAAATATTAAAATCACATTGTGGTTGTGCCTTTTATATTGAGTTCGATTTGCCGTTTCACATCGTGAAGACGAGCGAACATTCTTCCGCTTTCGATCTAGATTTTTTTTGGTCTCATTCATGTTCTAGATATTGATTACCGAACAGGATCTGAAAATTGAGTATTTGCCCCAAATTTTCTGTTGAAAAACTGGATTAGGGAAAATTCTTGATCTCTTATGAGACAGCGACTTTTTCATTCTAAATCTGGTAATAAATATATGTTAAAACGTCCTCTGGGAAATCGGCAAGTTTTTGAAACTTTTGAGGTTTCTACATCGTGGTTCCAGGTGGTGAGGTGGTGACATGGCAGTTGCAGGTGTTGGTGTTAGGAGGAAGAAGAGGTTGAGGGTGGGGGTGTTATACATATATTAGTATTTACAAAAATTGTCCTTTATATGTATGAAGACTAAACTACCCTCATGTGACTTGCACGTGACCAGATTTAACAAGAAAATCTAACTAGGTTAGGGTTAAAAGACAAAACGTGCAACAAAATTCCCTATAAAGGGCAAAACCTACCAAAATTCGTTGAAAATGACACCGCCTGAAATATGGTATAAAGACAAAGGACAAAACTTGTAATTTTTCCTTTCTTTTACAACTAGAGACTATAAATTTTTGCCTGATGTAAGTTTTGTTTACGCGCTGATGAAAATTTTGTTACAACGATAAATTTTTTTTACAGCTCATGTAAATTTGTGTATGCGGCAATTTTTATAATTTTTATTTTTTGCTGAAATAAGTAATTTTTTTTAAAGATTTTTGAGAAAAAAAAATTTTGGAAAAACTTTTTAGATGACTTAGTTCTCATGGTTCTCACAACTTAAGGTGGTTCTCATTTTAACCTAACCCTATAAATATATATATAGATAAAGTGTACTGTACAATATTCCTTATCGTACATTACGTACGCTACAATCTCAGCCGTCAGATTATCTTCCCGCATTGAAATCGCATGTTGTTTTTTTGTAACAGTTTCGCATGTGATAATTTTTGATGAAATCGCATGTTGTTTTTTTTTTAACAATTTCGCATGATAATTTTTGATGAAATAGCATGTTGTTTTTTTGTAGCAATTTCGCATGTGATAATTTTGATGAAATTGCATGTTAAAAAACCAACGTGCGAAATTGTTACAAAAAAAACAACATGCGATTTTCAATGCGGGAAGATGACCTGACGGCTGAGATTGTAGCGTACGTAATGTACGATAAGGGCATTTGTACGTTAACCTAACCTATATATATATATATAGGGGAGGGTTATCTTGAGAAAGCTAAATATTGTGAGAACCATGAGAACGAATGAAAAAAACCAATCAAAACCATTTTTTTAATACAATCTCATTGCAATTAAGATACAATATCAAAAAAAGAATGTACAACATCAAATAATTCATTTCTCCTTTCAAAATCACTTTTTTTAGATTTTTTACACATGTGTAAATATAATAGATTTACATATGTGTAAATGGCAAACTTACACATGTGTAAATTTTCTTTATTTACGAATTCACGTAAATTTAAACGTATAAATTAAATTTCTAACATTGTATTTGAATAATAATGATAAGTGTAGAAATTTTTTTTGAATTTGAATTGTTTTTGACCAAGTTGTCGCGATTTTTTCATTTGTTCTCACGGTTCTCACAATATTTAGCGTTTTCATTTAAACCTTCCCCTATACACACACACACACACACACGCACGCACGCACGCACACACACACACACACGCACACACACACACACATCTGTGTGTGTGTGATCAAGATTAAGAGAAAACCCCATTGAGTTGTGAGAACTTAGAGAACTCCAATTTACCATGCGAGTTTTGCCACCATTTTTTGCACACACGTAGATTAAAATGTTTTGCAACCAAACCAACCAATATCAACCAAATTTAACCGAATTTGCCAAATTACTTTTTTTCCTAATTTATATTCATGTTTGTGTCCAACTTCCGAACAACAAATCAGCAACTAATTTAAACCGAACGATATATTCATGTTTGTGTTGCAACTTCCTAATTTAAATCGTCACTCGCGAGCAACTAGGGGGTCGGTTGAACATCTTTTAACCTTGATATGTGAAAATTTAGAAACTCTAGTATATTATGAAGTTCAAAACTAAGTTAAATAACAAATAAGTGGGCTTTATTTTGAGTCAGGCTTTAAAAATTATCTTGTGGGCTAATAAAACTTATATGGTTTATTAAATATTATTATTTGTATTTAATAATTAATGAAATTAATGATTTATTCGGTTATTCAGATATACCAGATATACCGAATAAACCAAATAAAAGAATGTGGAACCAAAACAAGCCAAAACCCAAATTCACAATTCGGTTAAAAACCAAACTAAACATCCAATTCGTTATTTGGATCGTTTTCTCGATTACGATCACGGTTTGATTTTCAGTTTTTATTTGATTTCGGTTTTTTTCTAAACACCCTTACGCCAAGGTTTAGCTTTCTTACCCCTAGTTTAACATTAACGAGATTAACCTTTTTTTTGTTGAATCTATGTAAAATTACCTCTCTATCATTGCTGTTAAAAACAAACCACGGGACCAACGATATAATTTACTTTTATTTAGTATATAGCTATTATTAATAGTATTATCATTTATTTATTATTGCTATTGAAGAAACACTGACCTTATGGGTAAGCTCCGGCTAGGACTTCAACTCTTTGGCAATTCGAACAGCTAACTGCAAAACCAAACACCGTTAGGACTCGTTACAGGAATGGGGTTATTCATGTAACCACCCTCCGGCCTGAGAATAAGTCTCGGTTTGGGAGAAAGAAAGAAAGTATGAATGTAGGGAGAGAGTAAACGAGAGCAAGATGAACCATACCTTTGATGTTTTCCTCTATTTATAATTTATCATTAGGGTTTCCTCTAACTTAGGATGGGCTCCGATAAGTTAGGGATTTGCATGATCTTCCCAAAAGGTTGGGGATTTGGTTACGTGGTTTATCCATGCAGAATAGAACATTCTAGAATAAACAAGTGTAATTAAATACTTATAATAAAATAATAGGTGATGGCCGGGTCGGGTTAGCCGATCCGGGTCATACCTCGTCAGCTATTAATATTACTATTATTAATGTTATTATATTATTATTGCTATTACCATACTAATATTATTATTATTTTATTAATTAAAAATAAATTTCAATATTTAATTTGTTTATGGTTTCTTTACAATTTTCATTTTCGTCCATTATACTACATATATTATACACTTTTAACCCGTTTAATTTTTCACTAATTTGGTTTTTTTCTCCAACAACTTGTGTTTGTTTGCTTTAAAGAAAACAGAATATGCTGTTTGAATTTTTTTCTAATTGTTTCGGTATAAATTTAGTTGAAAGCAAAGTTGCATTTGAAATAGGTTCTATTTTTGATATCGTAGGCGATAACAAATGTCGTATCATAACGGTACCTTGACGAAAAAAGAAAAACAATACTGATCGTACTATGTAGATACCAGTATAGGAATGCAAGAAAGATAAACCTTTGGGACTGACAATGCAAAAAAACGAGATGAGTGATAATCATAATTTGGCACAAACCCTAGGGAACAATCGTGTAATTTCCTGTGTGTATGTGTGTGTATATATACATATGTAGGATAAGGAACCGTTAGGAACAGTCCTTTATTGCGAGAACCGCGAGAACCAATGTAAACACAAATAAAAATAACTGAAAAAATCTAAAAACACACAAAAAAATTAATATATTTTTTTTAAATCGCTATATTTCGTCCCTAAAAAATTCGAGTAACAATTATCGATGCACATGTGTATATGTAAAATTTCTATGACAAGTTCCGTAATACATTACCAGTATTAGACAATTGCACTTTCATTTACACTACCATCCGTAATACAATCCTTTTACATTACCAATATTAGAAATGCACATGTGCATCTATATGTATGAACATGATATAACGTGTTTTGGTACACTACTTTGTATTTTGGTACACTACTTTGAATACACTTTCCTTTTCATCTATCATACCATCCATAATACACTACCAATTACCTCCTACTATCCATAATACACTACCATTACCTCCTACTATCCATAATACACTATCATTTCCAATATGTATAATATTTTCACTTTATGCACATGTACATCAACACCCTTCATACCATACCAAACAACATATTACATCATAAAGTGATAAATATAACCAAACCATCAACCATTAGATATTACTAACCAAAAACATGTATATGGGCCTACTTCATCATTTAAAATCACAATTTTTTTGTACCAAAACACGTTATTTCATGTTCATACATATAGATGCACATGTGCATTTTTAATATTGCTAATGTAAAAAGTAGTGTATTACAGATGGTAATGTAAATGAAAGTGTAATTGTATAATACTGGTAATTTATTACGGAATTTGTCAAAGAAATGATACATATGCACATGCGCATCGATAATTTTTACTCGAATTTTTTTAGGGACGAAATATAGCGATTTTAAAAAAAAATATATATATATTAAAAAAAACCTGTGTGATTTTTAGGTATTTTTTTGTGTTCACATTGGTTGTCGTGGTTCTCGCAATAAGAGTGGTTCTCAAATGAACCCTACCATATATAGGGATGGGTTAAAATGAGAACCACATTGAGTTGTGAGAACCGTGAGAACTAGGTCATCCAAAAGGTTTTTCTAAATTTTTTTTTTCTCAAAAGTCATAAAAAAATCACTTGTTTCAGCAAAAGAAAAAAAAAATTTAAAAATGCTGCATACCCACATTTACATGAGGCGTAAAAAATATTTATGTTCATACAAAATTTACACCAGCACGTAAAAAAACTTGCATCAGTCAAAACTACCAACTCGACAAATTTTTTTACAGATGTGTTTATAATATTTTAATCTACGTTTGTACAAAAAAAATGGCCCAACTTGCGCGGGAAGGAAAAGTTCTCATGGTTCTCACAACTCGTGATGGTTCTCATTTGAACCGAATATATATATATATATATATAGGTTCTTTGCAGTACTCACATTTTATGCAGAACTATTAAGAACTCTTTTTAGCCATTGATCTTTTAATCAATGGATGAAAATAGATTTGGATAGAAAATGTAATTAAAAGCAAAATTGAGGAAAGTTAAATTGTTATAAGGGTATAATCGTAAAAAAAAACATTTATTGAAATTGAAAAGCCAAAAAATATCCCTAAATTCTCTCTAACTTCCTATTCACCTGATCCTCGTTTGTTTTTTTTATTCCAAATTTACACCATGATTTTTAGGGTTTTTTTTCAATTCACTTTGATGGTTTAATTGTTACGTTCATAATCACTAATTTATGTAAATTACATATATGCCAATCAATATTCAAGTAAAAGAGAGTGTAAATTACATATATGCTTATTTACATATATGCTAATATATGTAAATTACATATATGCCAATATTCCATTAAAGGAAAGTGTAAATTACCTATATGCTAATATTCAAGTTTATAACATATGTTCCATATGTGTAATAAATTACATATGTGTAATAAGTTAGTTTACACAGATGCTTATATTCCAGTAAAGGAAAGTATAACAATCATCAAAACGATAGTCATTGAAGTACATGTAGATTAAAATTAAAATATATATACACTATGTGATGGAGTATAAAACTATTAATCTATTAAGATGTAAATAAGCAAAACCTTTATAACTAAGAACTTACAAATATGAATATGATAAAGTGTGGAAGTTAATGTAGGTCAATCTCAAGAACACTATGCATTCATACTTATCTGATTTTTTAAATGTTAATGTGAGAAAAGATAGGGATTAATTCCAACTAGGACTTTTGAAATAGTGAGAAAAACTAGGACTTTTGAAATAGTGAGAAACCACGAAATATAAAAAAAAAAATCTGGGATGTGTGAATTTTGGATAATGTGTGTGATTGAATATAGTTTGTATTTGATTTGTTTAGATCTAGATATGAGTAAATATAGGAATTGATTCAAAAGCAAACTTTTGAAATTGAGATAAAACAGGGTAATATAAGAAATGTGATAATTTTTTATGTGTAAATTTACTTTAGTGCCCTTTATTAATAAAACAATGAAAAATATTAAATAAATTTAAATGAGTGGTTGTAAACAGTTCTGCAAGTTCTGTAAATTTTTTTGGTTCTGAAATGATCTTGATCCTATATATATATATATAGGGAGGAGATCATGCGAGAACCGCGAGAACCAATGTGAACACAACCTAAAATAGCTAAAAAAACCTAACCCCCACCCCCCCCCCCCCCAAAAAAAAAAAACCTAACCCCCCCCCCCCCCAAAACCTAAACCCCCCCCACCCCCCAAAAATCTAAACCCCCCACCCCCCCCCCCCCCAAGCTAAAATGCTAATAACTAAACCCCCAAAAAACCTAAAAAAATAAAAAAAAAATCTAAAATTTTTTTTTAATATTTTTTATGCTCAAATCGCTACTTTTAGTGGCAAAATTTTTTTTTAATTTTTTAGTTTTTTTTTTTGCTTCGAAAAGTAGCGATTTTTATATAAAAAATATTAAAAAAAAATTTGTGTGATTTTTAGCTATTTTTTGGCATTTTTGGTTGTGTTCATATTGGTTCTCGCGGTTCTCGCAATAAGAGGTGGTTCTCGCATGATCTTCTCCCTATATATATATATATATATATATATATATATATATATATATATAGTGGAAGGTTCAAGTGAGAAAAAATTTTTTGTAAAAAGAAAAAAGAAGAAGTTTCAACCAATAAGAATGCTTCATTTTACTTCATTTAATAGTTGCATTTAATTTTAATATAAGGGTATATTGGTAAACTTACATAAATCATTAATTTGTATTCTTCCCCTTTAATAACTAACTAAATTAAATTTGTAACTCCTTTTCAAAATATATAGTTTTTTTCCAAATTAAAAAAACAACTTAATTTAAAGTGTAGAATAAATTACTAGTTGTCTAGGACAAATTACGAGTTGTGTTGGATATATTTCGAGGTGTGTAGGATAAATTTCGACTGTGTAGGATAAAATTGCATAATGTGTAGGGTATATGTAGGAAAATTTTGATATGTGTATGTTTTGTAGATTATATGTAGGAAAATTAATGATTAGTTGACTAATTAATTAAAGAAAAGAAAAATTAATGATATGAGTTATAAATGAAATAGTATTTTACTAATATGTCATTTCTTCTTTTTCTTCTCATATTAAATTTCTTCTCAAATGAACATTCCCCTATATATATATATATATATATATATATATGTGGTTAGGATCGTGTGAGAAGCACTAGGCTAATTGAGTAATTTGAGAAGCATTATAGACCATACATTTCCTCTAAGTTTTTCGTAATATAAAAATACGTATAGTTTAAAATTAACTGTATACATATGTGTATAATTCAAAATTTGACAATACACATATATGTATATGGTGAATTTTAAACTATACATATGTGTATATTATAAAAAAAAACTTAGAAAAAATGTGTGGTCCAAAATGTTTCTCGATCAAGTTTCTAAAATAGGGTTGAGTTTTTTTAGAATCCCTACCCGATATATATATATATATATATATATATATATATATATATATATATATATAGGGCAAGGATAAATTGAAAACCCACTTGAGTTGAATAAACCCTGAAAACCCAATAATAACCATTGATCATACTTGATGGATGGCTAGGATTCACTTTTGCCCATCAGATGCTTTTGTGTCCTTTTGTCTCATTTTTTTAATATATTACATGTACTGAAGGGTAATATTGAAACATTAACATAATTTCTCTTACAATCAGACAAAAGTCTGCATGTTGTAAGAAACCCTCACATCAATATTCATCATTACACTTTTTTTTTCTCCAAATATGATATACCAACTACTTTTCAATATTCTTTTTTGCTCGTATATTTTTTTTGGTTTTGTTATTTGTGTATATGACAATATATTTTTGTAACATATTTTTTTTTGTTTTGTTACATGTGTTACATAGAAACGTAACATATAATTTTTCTATGATCAAATGTTACATAGAAACGTAACATATAATTTTTACATTATTTATGAACACAAAAAATGTAACATGCATTTTTTCTTTGATTATTACATTTTTTATGTAACACAAAAAAAATATAACATGCATTTTTGCTTTGATTGTTACAAAAAATGCAACGGGCATTATTTATGTAACACAAAAAAACGTAACTGGCATTATTTATGTAACACAAAAAAGTGTAACAATGCACTTTATTTTCAGTAACATACATTATTTATGTAACACGAAAAAATGTAACATGCATTTTTTTTCTTTGATTGTTACATTTCGTAACTAAGATGCAAAGAATTGTTACATCCAACAAGACTAGATTTTTTAGATTCAACCATAAAATCAGTAATAAAAAAACAACATATCCAGAAAACAAGAACTTAATAACATTAATATTCTTAAACAAGAAAATAAAAAAAAAGTTGCAAATCTACAAAACACAACAAAATGAAGATCTACAAAACACAAAAAATTGCAAATCTGAAAATTGCAAACTGAATGACCTTTTAGATCTGGAACACAAAAAAATTTCAAATCTGAAAATTACAAAAAAGTAAAGATCTACAAAACACAAAAAATGAAGATCTACAAAAACACAAACATACTTATGGATCTGGAGGATCTTATAGATCTGGAACATCATGTTCAACATCAAACATCTTTTGGATCATCTTCAACATCGAACCGTCATCTGAAACATCATCGAACATCTTCAACCGGATCTGGAGCATCTTTTGGATCTGGTAGCATCTTCCTGGAGCATCTTCAACCGGAGCATCTGGAGCATCTTTTTTTATTAGGATCATCTTTTTTGTTCGGAGCATCTGGATTTTTGGTGGTTGATTATGAAGGATTTTAATAAGAAAAAGAATTTTTTTTTTGTTTCAGGTCTTAGATCTGGAAAATGGTTATCTAGAGAGAGAGAGAGAGAAGTGTGTGGGATGAGGTAGAGAAGTGTGAGGGTGATGAAGATTAAGGGGATGTCAGCACAAAAGCTTCTCCATGGGTGGTGGGTTTGTTCTAAATTTCTTTGATCTGAACAAAGTGGTGGTGGGTTTTTTGGTAGAGGAGAGAGGTAGTGTTAATTGAGATGAATGAGGTTTGATGGGTTTTTTTAAAGTGTTGCTCTTATAAATTCTAGAGAGAGAAAATATACAAAAGTTGTCATCATTCTCAAAAAGGAAGACCTGTTACATTTTCAGGCCATGGGTAAATTGACGTAAATACCCCTCTCTTCATCTTTATGCATATGTGACGTGGCTGAATCCTAGCCACACATGTGGGTTTCTTGGGTTTTCTCATCTGGAGTGGGTTTTCTCATTATAATTAGCCTATATATATATATGTGTGTGTGTGTAAGGGTTTATGTAAGAACCACAAAGTTATTTGAGAAACCACCATCAAACTAAGCAACTTTTTAGTTACTAAACATTGCTATTAAATAAAATACATACATATGTAGATCTACATCTTGTGTGAGCTACGTATAAGTACCTTCGTGATCTACACACATGTAGCACGTCTATCTACATTTTTTTTATTTTCACAATAATAACCATAATTTTAATAAAAAAAGATTAAAAAATGTATATTTAAAATTAAAAATAAATAGCATAAATTATGTGAGTGTAACTGTTTTGTGAGTACATATATGTGTTATGTGTGTGTTGTGTGTGTATATATACCTCTTTTCTGTGTATTTATATGTGTTGTGTGTGTATATATAGATTAGCATATATATATATGTGTGTGTGTGTTTGTTTGAGTCCCAATAATCAGTACTTAGTAAAGGTTTTGCGGTAAAAGAAAACCCGGAACAAGGGGGTGGTGTGCCTGGTTGGGGCTGCACCTCCCTCGGCTCTCTCTAGGCTCAACTCCTACCACCCTAGTTATTATTTTACTGGTTTTCGTATAATTAACGAAAATAAACATGTAATTAAGATTACATATGAATTGGAAATTTCGGGTTTATTAAAACTTTTAACAATTTAAAAGGTATACAACATATCATGTGTACGTTCGTCGTTTAACATAATAACGATACATAGTGCGGAAGCTTATTTCGTGGTCGTGTTCGGTTCTTGCTCGTCGCTTGATCGTCCTCCGGTGCTAAAATTTACCTGAAACTCATAAAACATGAGTTGGATTAGTCATACGTAGCTTAAAACGTATTAAAACGGGTTCGCAACGCAAAATAAATTAAAATAATCATTTTTCGCAAAACTGGCTAGTTCTCGCGTAGCGCCACTGCCAGTCGCGCTACGCCACTGCCTTGTTCCTTCAGAATGTTGCAGCTGGTTGCTGCATATTCCCAGCACGATCTGATTTCACGGAAACGGCCATAACTTCTTCGTTATTGATCCGTTTTACCCGATTCTTTTTCCTACGCGTCCATAATTTAATCCTCCATCATATGCAGTGAAAATCCAACATCCAACATAATAAATTTTGAGACTTCTAAGCCTTCGACTCGTTACCCTTTTACCGAATTTTAACCCGTTTATGTATTTTATCAAACAAACGTATTTGTTTGATTCCTATATCACATACACTTCTTCAAATTAAAGTTACCTACTATATTAGGTTCTAATCATAGGTTTATTACACCATTTAAACCCTTTTTCGCTTGTATGCTTATTTTGACCCGTTAAGAGTATTTAAGCACTTTAACGCTTGAAATCGCTTTCATTTGTATCTAACTTTATATTTCCACATTTCTTACCAAGTAGTCTTCCACCACAACTATATTTGTGGTGGATTTAATGTAGAGATACATATATTCCGAGTTTTATCCCTCGGACTATCATTTTACGGCAAAGACCCATATTGAGTCATTTGACCCAAGATTTACCCTTTTCATTCTTTATACTTATTCAAAGTATTTGCTTGATCATATAACTTGTTTTTAAACGACTCTTAAGGTTCATTTACTCGATTTTGCTTACGAGGGCGTTTTGGTCGTCTTAAACCCTTTCTTTACAACAAAGTACTTTTCATGTCGTAATTGACCAAAATTCCACTTTTTAAACTAGGATCTTGTTTATATAGCCATCATGTTTTTAACACACAATGACAATAACTTAAATCATTCGGTATACTTAAAAGATAACCCAATATCCATTTTAACTTGTTTAGCCCTCATTGAACTACAAGTTCTAATGATGATTTGACCAATTATACATACCTGGCTCGAATCAATATATTGACCCGTTTTGATACCTTGCCTTAGTAGCCGCTAAGTAATAGTGATGACAACATTCAATCGATATTTATTCCTGTAATCATGCAACTCGACAAAACATTAGCCGATATTGTCAAAGGGTGATATTTTCACCTTTTGACCCGTTTGGTCTATATGATCATTTACTTTTGCGAGATGGACTTATTATCATCTCGTCTACATAACTTGCACCGGTTTACACCGTACGGTCGATTTACTTATAAATCTATTTCTTGATTACTTTGACCTATTTATATCTTACGCCATAAAGTGTTCTTCAAAACTAGCGGTTATCGTCAACGAGTGACCACATTGCCGTTTTACCTTTATTAAATGTATTGATTTACCTTATAAGGTAAATTATTCAAAACACGTTATTTATTAGTCATTACATAACTAAATGACCTTATTAGCTCTTTTTAACCATTTAACATGGTTTATCATTATTGTCTTTTGTTCCGGACCTCGCACGTCGGGTCGAAACATCATAAGTCAAATGTGACTTTTGATTATCCAAAATCTATAAAGCCAATAGATATTAAATAAAAGGTGTAAGTTTTAACTTACTTCGCATCCCGAATACGCCTTTCTTCTCCCTTGATTCGTTTGACCCGCTCACTCATCAAGCTTCCACCTAGCTCGTTAAGCGTCAAACTATCATCATAATTCATAAGATGGTTAGATTAGTCATTACCAATTATGACTATTCCATCTAACGGGTCTTATGTCGACTTTATCACTCGATTAAATCATTGGTTAGTTTGACTTCCTAAAAGTCAATTGACCTATCGACATATCCAAATGCACACTTCACATGGAATTTCAACATTTTAGTTTCGTTTAGGCATTTTAACAAACACCTAGTGGGCATACTTTTACACATTTACAAGCTAGTTCATAACTAGTTATTTTTACCAAGATTAACATCAAAATCAAACCTCTATGTCTAGTGTTCATGAACTACATCAAGAACTTATATCATAGCAATCAATATTCATCAAATTAACATTCTAATCCGAGTGTTCATCATATTGTCAATAACCCATTTAACACAAATATAGGTAATCACCAAATCATTCAAGTCATAGCATCATATGCATGATTTTCACTTAGGGTTTCGTTCCTAAGCAAGTATACATCACTAATCTAGCCATAGCTTCTCTAATTCATGCCTAATTCGCGATTAGGATGATTATCAAATTTTTACAACTTCACGAATCATCAAATTTTTACATACCTTATGATCCCCACGACTAGGTGATCACGAATTTGTAATAATGCAGGCGATTTGGGCTTGATTTGAGCTTCAATTTGGAGGATTTTGTGAGAATCAGGGTTTGTGGAGAAACCTGGTTCGCCCCCCTGTGTTTAACATCGACCAGACACACACTAAGTGTGTGTTTGGTGTGTTTTATTTTTGTTTTAATCATACAACTCTCACAATTGTCCCATTCTAGTCCCTCGTGTTTTGCTTTGATCAAATGAAACTATAACTCATTATTTATTATTTAATTACCCATTACTAACTAGGTTAATTTTTACCTAGTTAACTTAGTGGGTTCCGGGAGTTAAAACCCGTTTTATTTAAAGTCCCGTTGACCCGGGCTCTTATAAACTCAATTCCTTAAAACTTTGATTCGTTTTTATTTAATATTAGGATTTCTTATTTAAATCCAAATATTTGCCGGGTTATTTTTACTAATAACGGTACGTTACCCGTCTTTTAGTATTAACAGAGTTTAATTACCAAGCCCGTTTTCGGGGTGTTACAAGTCTACCCCCCTTAAAGAGGTTTCGTCCTCGAAACCTTTTCTTACATAATTCATTGAGTTTAAACTCAATGTATTCGATCCGAGAAATATTTTAAACATTACTTATACTTTTTAACCAATCGTTAGTACTACCCGAAAAGTACGGTAACATCTTTTTGGTTACTAATTGTCTACATATCTCATACGACATAGTGTAACTTCGAAATAACGTAATCTCGTTATTTCCACTGGTTTTGTTAACTTAGCGATATCCATCGCTTTCATATACTATCGAATTTCATTACGAATCCGTTACTTTGACCTGTTTAAAGGTCTTTAGTGAAATCTTTCACTTTTAGCAACAATTTCTTTTGTTTTCGAATTCATTTATTCGGTTCAGTTATACTGAATCCACCGCTTACAAGCAACCAACTTACTTAAATGACCTTAACCGGTCTCACTAACTAGACTTATTAGTCCAGTTGCTTTTTACCGCTCGCCTGGTGATAATGTGATTCCAATTCACATTGCATTTCTTGACCGTGATCGTGTCACGTCATGTTTAATTTATATCAACCTTTCATTTTCGAAAATACCACTTTTTCGAATATATCGTCTTGCACCTATCGATGTTAAGACATTGTATCAACTATACTCTTTGATATTTGTTATTTCCAAATTCGTCTTATAGTATTCATATTTGTTAAAACGTTGTTTCTTACTAAAACCGAAGTTTAATTTAACGTCTTTTCTTTAACTTTCGCCAATTGCTCATATCAAGAAATTGACAATTAAGAATTTATTCTTTTTTATTCTTATTTTACGCGGGGATTCTCAACCAGTTCCCTCGCTATGTCTAGATAACCCATAGGTTCATTCACTTAGCCTCGTAGGCTATTTCTTTAGGCTCTCACCTCTTTAAGGCGAGTCCTTTATGATCCTTTTTCCTTTTTATTCATGACCCGTAGGTCATTTTGGTCCCGTAGACCTTTACACTGTTTATAACCCGAAGGTTATGATGATCCCGTAGATCATTTTTTTTACTCGTGTCTTTATTAAAATATATATTTGGTGTCAAAGCACTCTTTTTATGTTTGAAAATCATTTGTTTTCACGCTTAGAATCCGTTAACCTTTGACTGTAGTTCGTGTCTACAATCGTTTTCTTTTGGATAATTCTTCCGACTCTATGACTTCTCGCGTCAATTAAGCATCGGTTTGTCTCAAGCTTACCGTTATCCGGCTTGCGCTTACTTATGCCATCAAGCATTATACTTTATTCAACCCGTTCAACCTCAAAATAGTTGAATATAATTATCAAAATTTCTGTTTGCGAAATTTTATGGTCTTTTAGTCATAACTCATAATCCGAGTCTTTTGACTTTAAATTCGTGTTCCCGTTTCTCGGTTTACGCATGTGTTTAAATCCTTACCCATCAACCGGGTACTTTACCGAAGTCATTATTAGTGCAAGCATTCCGGTATACATCAAGATTTCGTTTTAATTTGTTTGGTTGTCTTAGCGAAATCCATCGCTTTTATTCAACCAAACCTTTATTCTTTATTTGACCATCCTTGACAGTCTTATAAACTATGAATGATGATTATCATCATCATCATTTCTTTACTACGACCAAAGTCAACGACTTTGATCGTTTTTCCCATGTGGGCAATACCTTTGTTTCTATGACCCCGCGGGTCATTTATACTTTGGTTTTACAATGCCCTTTTTGTCTACCATGGTTTTTGATCGTTTTTCCCATGTGGGCAATACCTTTGTTTCTATGACCCCGCGGGTCATTTATACTTTGGTTTTACAATGCCCTTTTTGTCTACCATGGTTGTTTCGTCCAAAATGACTTATGTCACGAATTTCCTTGGGTCATTTATTTCTATGTGCGCCATACATCGTTTTTATGGTTCTCGCGAAAACCATTTATACGAGTATGCCCATAAGATTTCTTGACCCTAAGGATCCTTTAAATTTTCATTCATCTTGACCTTACTACATTGGACATAACTGCGCTCATTATAAGAAGCTCATGCTATCATGTGTTCACTACTTACTTGGCCAGAGTAAGCGATCAACACATGGTACGCGTGACCTTATTATAATTACCACATCACGTCCCATGTAAGTAACTCCTCAAATTATTTCCATATTTATGATTTCATTTGGTAAAACTTTATTTAATTGTTAGTTAACAATTATTAGTTTTAGTCGTCTATCCTTGAACATGTAAAATGTCCCTTTTTATAAACATTTATTCACATTCGTTGATGTGATCATTACTTTTCTCAATAGGATTTATATTGAGAATACTTACTTGGATGATCACTCTCGTCCAAGTTTCTTTATAAACTGAATTCTGTTATTGTCTTGTTATTCACAATTTGTGAATAATACATATTCTCTACTGAATTTCTCTTGGAAACGTCATCCTGGATAGGTAACCTATCCAGGTTTTCCAAGTTTCATATTCTATATGCAACTGTCATTCACTATGTATTTGTTGCATATTACTGTTTGTACTATAAGTTTAAAATGTGCACCTGGTAATGCTTGCCCCGACGGGCATTCCTTGCCATTATTTATTTGCGATCGTTGCGCGATTTAGGTCCTTGATGAGTATGCTCTTCTTGTCACATCTCGGACCGTTCCATCATCATATCCGCAATTTGTTAAACTCTCGCTATCTTCAGATGCGAGTGTCCTTCAATTAAAACATTTACAAGAATTAGTAATATCAACTTCAATAATCGCCCGTATTATAATACAAGGCTTTTCTACTATACGCGTCAACGCGCGCAATTTTGTCAACTATATTTATCATTTAATTGAGGTAACGTGTATCACACGATAACCCTATGTGTTGTTCACAACATTTCAACACATACCAAACCATTAATAATTTAATATACATGTACTTACCGGATTTGCGATCAAGCCTCGAACCGAACACACTTTACTCTTTAACCATGAGCTCTGATTACCAACTTGTAACACCCTAGTTATTATTTTACTGGTTTTCGTATAATTAACGAAAATAAACATGTAATTAAGATTACATATGCATTGGAAATTTCGGGTTTATTAAAACTTTTTACAATTTAAAAGGTATACAACATATCATGTGTACGTTCGTTGTTTAACATAATAACGATACATAGTGCGGAAGCTTATTTCGTGGTCGTGTTCGGTTCTTGCTCGTCGCTTGATCGTCCTCCGGTGCTAAAATTTACCTGAAACTCATAAAACATGAGTTGGATTAGTCATACGTAGCTTAAAACGTATTAAAACGGGTTCGCAACGCAAAATAAATTAAAATAATCATTTTTCGCAAAACTGGCTAGTTCTCGCGTAGCGCCACTGCCAGTCGCGCTACGCCACTGCCTTGTTCCTTCAGAATGTTGCAGCTGGTTGCTGCATATTCCCAGCACGATCTGATTTCACGGAAACGGCCATAACTTCTTCGTTATTGATCCGTTTTACCCGATTCTTTTTCCTACGCGTCCGTAATTTAATCCTCCATCATATGCAGTGAAAATACAACATCCAACATAATAAATTTTGAGACTTCTAAGCCTTCGACTCGTTACCCTTTTACCGAATTTTAACCCGTTTATGTATTTTATCAAACAAACGTATTTGTTTGATTCCTATATCACATACACTTCTTCAAATTAAAGTTACCTACTATATTAGGTTCTAATCATAGGTTTATTACACCATTTAAACCCTTTTTCGCTTGTATGCTTATTTTGACCCGTTAAGAGTATTTAAGCACTTTAAAGCTTGAAATCGCTTTCATTTGTATCTAACTTTATATTTCCACATTTCTTACCAAGTAGTCTTCCACCAAAACTATATTTGTGGTGGATTTAATGTGGAGATACATATATTCCGAGTTTTATCCCTCGGACTATCATTTTACGGCAAAGACCCATATTGAGTCATTTGACCCAAGATTTACCCTTTTCATTCTTTATACTTATTCAAAGTATTTGCTTGATCATATAACTTGTTTTTAAACGACTCTTAAGGTTCATTTACTCGATTTTGCTTACGAGGGCGTTTTGGTCGTCTTAAACCCTTTCTTTACAACAAAGGACTTTTCTTGTCGTAATTGACCAAAATTCCACTTTTTAAACTAGGATCTTGTTTATATAGCCATCATGTTTTTAACACACAATGACAATAACTTAAATCATTCGGTATACTTAAAAGATAACCCAATGTCCATTTTAACTTGTTTAGCCCTCATTGAACTACAAGTTCTAATGATGATTTGACCAATTATACATACCTGGCTCGAATCAATATATTGACCCGTTTTGATACCATGCCTTAGTAGCCGCTAAGAAATAGCGATGACAACATTCAATCGATATTTATTCCTGTAATCATGCAACTCGACAAAACATTAGCCGATATTGTCAAAGGGTGATATTTTCACCTTTTGACCCGTTTGGTCTATATGACCATTTACTTTTGCGAGATGGATTTATTATCATCTCGTCTACATAACTTGCACCGGTTTACACCGTACGGTCGATTTACTTATAAATCTATTTCTTGATTACTTTGACCTATTTATATCTTACGCCATAAAGTGTTCTTCAAAACTAGCGGTTATCGTCAACGAGTGACCACATTGCCGTTTTACCTTTATTAAATGTATTGATTTACCTTATAAGGTAAATTATTCAAAACTCGTTATTTATTAGTCATTACATAACTAAATGACCTTATTAGGTCTTTTTAACCATTTAACATGGTTTATCATTATTGTCTTTTGTTCCGGACCTCGCACGTCGGGTCGAAACATCATAAGTCAAATGTGACTTTTGATTATCCAAAATCTATAAAGCCAATAGATATTAAATAAAAGGTGTAAGTTTTAACTTACTTCGCATCCCGAATACGCCTTTCTTCTCCCTTGATTCGTTTGACCCGCTCACTCATCAAGCTTCCACCTAGCTCGTTAAGCGTCAAACTATCATCATAATTCATAAGATGGTTAGATTAGTCATTACCAATTATGACTATTCCATCTAACGGGTCTTATGTCGACTTTATCACTCGATTAAATCATTGGTTAGTTTGACTTCCTAAAAGTCAATTGACCTATCGATATATCCAAATGCACACTTCACATGGAATTTCAACATTTTAGTTTCGTTTAGGCATTTTAACAAACACCTAGTGGGCATACTTTTACACATTTACAAGCTAGTTCATAACTAGTTATTTTTCCCAAGATTAACATCAAAATCAAACCTCTATGTCTAGTGTTCATGAACTACATCAATAACTTATATCATAGCAATCAATATTCATCAAATTAACATTCTAATCCGAGTGTTCATCATATTGTCAATAACCCATTTAACACAAATATAGGTAATCACCAAATCATTCAAGTCATAGCATCATATGCATGATTTTCACTTAGGGTTTCGTTCCTAAGCAAGTATACATCACTAATCTAGCCATAGCTTCTCTAATTCATGCCTAATTCGTGATTAGGATGATTATCAAATTTTTACAACTTTACGAATCATCAAATTTTTACATACCTTATGATCCCCACGACTAGGTGATCACGAATTTGTAATCATGCAGGCGATTTGGGCTTGATTTGAGATTCAATTTGGAGGATTTTGTGAGAATCAGGGTTTGTGGAGAAACCTGGTTCGCCCCCCTGTGTTTAACATCGACCAGACACACACTAAGTGTGTGTTTGGTGTGTTTTATTTTTGTTTTAATCATACAACTCTCACAATTGTCCCATTCTAGTCCCTCGTGTTTTGCTTTGATCAAATGAAACTATAACTCATTATTTATTATTTAATTACCCATTACTAACTAGGTTAATTTTTACCTAGTTAACTTAGTGGGTTCCGGGAGTTAAAACCCGTTTTATTTAAAGTCACGTTGACCCGGGCTCTTATAAACTCAATTCCTTAAAACTTTGATTCGTTTTTATTTAATATTAGGATTTCTTATTTAAATCCAAATATTTGCCGGGTTATTTTTACTAATAACGGTACGTTACCCGTCTTTTAGTATTAACAGAGTTTAATTACCAAGCCCGTTTTCGGGGTGTTACACACCCTTATGTGTGTATATGTATATATAAGTATTTTTTTGGAAGTAGAATGAGTCTTTTGACTACTAGCCTTTATTACTATTTCATAGGCAATTCTTCATGATAAGAGAGTTGTCGCAGTGAAGAAGCTTAAAGTTGGATATGCTGGTGCAAAAGTAGGATTTGAAAATGAAATATTACTTATAAGTCACATTCATCATCGAAATCTTCTCCGACTCATAGGATGGTGTAGAGAAGAACACAATTTACTTCTTGTCCTGGAATATATGCCAAATGGAAGCCTTGACAAGTTCCTTTGGGGTATACTTGTGTTAAGAATTTTTTGTGGATTCACATGAAAATCTTAATTACTAGATATTTTGGTATGCTAACCTATATCCATTATAGGTGAAAAAAAAGGTGTTCTGGACTGGCAAATACGATATGAGTTCATCTTAGGGATAGCTAGGGGTCTCGCTCATCTACACAAGGAATTCCATGTTAGAATTGTTCACAGAGATATCAAATCAAGCAACATTCTCCTTGATTATGATTTGCAACCCAAAATAGCAGATTTCGGACTTGCAAGGTTTCAGCCTGAAAATCAAAGCCATGTTACAACTAGGTTCGATGGGACATTGTAAGTTTGCTTTACAAAACAAGTATCCTTCATATATCATATTGTATCTAATCACATTCTTGTATTAATTATTACCATTTGTTACAATACAAGGGGCTATACAGTGCCAGAATATATACTTTATGGCCATTTATCAGATAAGGTTGACACATTTAGCTTTGGTATCGTGATCCTTGAAATCATCAGTGGCCGAAAGTGTACGTACAGAAACTTCGATGGACCATCAACTGATTGCCTATTGGAATATGTGAGATACAAAATTTACACCTTTTGTCCATTGCTATTTCGTTATCAAACATTTATCTATTATATAAGCTAATTTTACCTTCCATTTTTTGAGAATTATTTTCAGCTCTTATATTATTTTCCTACAATTGATGATAGGCATGGAAGTTATATGAAACTAAAAACCTTAAGAAGCTAATGGACGAGACAATGGAGTTGAATCAATACGAAGAAGAACATGCGATAAATATCATTGAGATTGCTTTATTGTGCACCCAGTCGCCAGTCTCTAAAAGACCTACCATGGCTGAAGTTGTTTTGATGCTTCCAAATGATCCACTATTGGAGGAAAGACAACTAAAGAGACCTGATTTCATTAATGATAACTGGAGGACTCAAACTGGTTCATAGAATTATGCATCTATATGCATTGTATTTTGATTAATTAACTATCAAACTATAATACGAAGCAGGGTAAAGGGCTCAAACATCATCATTTGAGCTCTCCATTTCTAGTGCATGAGAGAACCATGTGGGTGATTATTTGAAGGATCGATTAATAAAGATTGCTTAAGTTTTGCTTCAAGATAACTCCATAGGGACCATAGCTAGGTCACATACTTGAGACCAGATAGCTTTCAAGAGATTCAGGAAATCCAAGAAAATTTGCAGACTGATCCGGTGCTCCCTTCAATCCATTCCAGACCGTGTTTACTTGCAAAACATGCACTGTGAGTATACTTGAACCCTTTTTTGCTTAACACACTTTTGGGTGTTGCATACGTTCTCTATCAAAACACACCACTTAAACTCTTTTACAACCGCTAACTGCTCTCGCATGTTGTACGTGATTAGTTGAATGCTTGTTGCTATGCTTACACAGTGCTTACTTGCCCTACCGCCCTTAGCAATGATAGTACTATAGTTTGGACTTAGCACTCGTTTAGTCAGGAGTTGTTAAGGATCACATACTTTACTTCACGTGCTCATTACAATGAACATGTGTCGCGTATACTCTACTCGCAGTCATGTGGTTAGCTTGTATCATTGTTGGTAGTTTACATGCATCATTCGTTCCGTGTTACATGCTGGTTATGCGTAAACGATTTTATACTATACTTATGCTAAACTTGTGTAATCACCTTTAAATTATTGTATTAACTTTATTTTAACGTATGTGACAGGTTGATGGATTGTTTTCCTGCAAACGGATAGGAATGCTAGAAACTCACATAAAAATCTATGTTGTCGGATTTGTTTTGTTTGAGAGACTTAAATCTGTTATGACTATTGTTGGAATATTTTTTTAATAGTATGGGATATTGAACTTGTTAAATATTGACTAAATAAGTCGTTATGGATTCTCTTGAACAATCTGATTCGCTTAGTGCCGCGCCCCGATGATTCCGCCATCGGTTGGGGTGTGACAAGTTCAAAGACCAAAATCTGCAAAAAGTTCCAACACAAAAAGAAGCAAATAATAAAATCAAATCTTTATTAACCATAACTGAGAACGTACATGTGCCTTGATTGGGTAATTTTATCGTGGTGTACACATGCCACTTTTAATATTTGGAGAAAAAGGAATAACTTATATTATGTACCTTCAAAAATAGCATCTTTGCTCCTTGAAATAGTTCCTATCCAACAAAAGATGTTTCAATTCCACAGGAAACGAAAGTATACGCAGATATCTCAAACTCCCCATTTATTTATAGTAATCTCATTGAAAACAGATATGTGTGAATACTGATTCAACTTTAAAATGACAATTAGGTCCACCTGTTCTTAGTGCAATCTGCAATGAAACAACAACAAACAATAGATCCAAAGTGGCAAATCGTACATGTATTTCAGCATCATCTAGGATGATACAATCCATGAGCCTTACACCTGTAGCAAATTGTACAATGCAAAAGTTGAAATATTAGGACCGATCTATTGTAACCAAGAGTGGATACAAATAAATAGCATAGATTTAAAAAAATGATATATGTATGGTTGCAGAATGCTGACCTTTGCAGTTGGATGTACTTACACTGAGTAACCACTTCACTAACTAAACATCAACATCGATACGACTACCATTTAGGTAGTCTTCCAACACCAAACATTCTGAAACAAACCGCAGGCATAATGGTAAGAAAATCGCAAAGTGTATATCTAAGAAAACATAGGCTAAAAATTTCTAGCGACTTACTAATGAAGCAGTCTCATCCTCTCCGTCATGCGTAACCCTAAAAAGCATTTCGTATCCAACCAACACCCAAACACACCTTCATTCTTCTTCAACGTTCAAATCAACAAACAACAACAATCGGAAAACCGCCATTCGTAAACATGAGGATTTAGGGTTTACACAATAAAAAAAAACATGATTATTATGGTTGGAATCACATAACAAAATAATAAAAGATCAGAAGGCATAAACATACCTATGTTATTGATTGATGAACATGAGAATGAAGAACATGAACTTGCACTCGTTTGATCTAGGGTTTTGAGAGAGAAACGGAAAGCAATAATTGAGATCCAAAATTATATAGTGGAACAGGGGTTTGCCATTTTCAATTTACTAACATAAACTAATGTACCAGAACATCAATCAAATTGAAAGTATAAGATCACCATACGGCACAAAACATCAGTTGGAAAATAAATAACTTAAGATAGAGATTAAATTAAAAAAAAAACATCTTGAATCTGGAACCAGTAAGAAGTGGGAAAAGAAAACTCCAATCGTTCAAGAGATGAATGTAAACAATTAGACATGGCAAAATAAAGATAAAACAAGCAAGGAATGGAGATGATTAACTTACCGTGTTTGTAACACAAAGCAAAACCCTAATCGTTCCAGACATGAATCAACAGGATTATAGATACAAAAAAAAGAATCATAGCAAACAAACTTACCGTTGTTGAACAGGTTCAAAAGGTGTGACAACCCTCATAATTACATGTATCCGTACGATTAATTAATGTTAATTAAAGTGCTTTATGACTGTGCTGAATTACTTAACTGCTTTCCGATTACTGCGTCATACTTACATGTGCTTGTTAACATACTAGTCTTGTACAGAAAATTGACTAAATGGTCCTGTATGCTTTCCTGAGTGTTGGGAATTAAAAGTGTTACAAAAAGATACATAAAAGACATTAAACGGAACAACTTAGCACTTTAACGAACTGGTATCTAACCGAACAACCGGACATTACCCGGGACACCAAGATTTTGTCAAATACATTGTTTAATTTTTTCTTGACTAGTTATGATCCCCGAACACCTTAACACCCACTAAACATCTAGTAAACTAACTAAACTAAATGTGCACTTGATTTTTAAATAGTAAGTAACTAACTAGTTACAACCTACAATTAACCCCCCCCCCCCCTAGCCTAGTAATCGGCCATACCATCACCACCTTACCTCCATGATTTTATTTCTTATTTTATTAGATCCTGTGTGATCTTATGGACAAAATATATGATAGGATCTTATAAGTATGGCTATTGAGATTATAAGATCTTTGCATATCTTTCCTTCTCACTTCAACACTCAAGATAATCTCACGCATCCCTCAGACTCTCCTCTCTCCCTCTCGGCTCACTATAACCGCCACCACCACCACCTTAACTCAACCATATTCATCCATTTTCAAGCTTGTTCAAGCACTAGAAGGTGATTCCTTGGAGCTTGAAGCTTATGGATCATCAAGGAGTTCTCTTTCTTCCTTTCATCATCCATTTTCACCATCTTTTCTCTTGAAGTTCTTCCCTAGCTTTGAGCTAGTTGTAAGTCCTTGTTTAACCTTTGTTCACTTCTATTTTGAGTAGTTAAAAGATGTAGTATGATGTATATCACAAGAACACTAAAAGGTTTAAACAAGAAACATGAACATAAAGCTTTACATAAAGATGAAACATGATGAAGTGTTGTTAGTATGATGTTGTTTGGTATATGTTGATGCTTGCTTGTTGATTACTAGAAATGTTGTTGTTGATCACTAAGCATGTTAACGGAACAAATAGAACTTGCGTTAGAGCGCTATAAGCTGAAAACATGAAACTGTCAAACTATTACAGCCGCCTTCAGTTGGCTGTAACCGGGTCGTAACTTAACTAAAAATTGATTTTCTTGAGTCTATAACGTGTTATTTCGAAATACGGTTCTAATGGAACTGGAATCATAATTTTTGGACTTCGTTTGCTATTTTTAAAGGGGTCGTTTTTCACAGCAGCAAAAGCTGCATTTTTACTGCAGAAAATATGTGTTATGTTTTCGTCATAACTTGAAATCTGTGTAGAATTAGCTCATGAAATTTATACTGTAGACGACGACTGATGCCGTTGTAATGTTCCAACTGGAATTTCATCAATCGGACTTACGATGAATTTTTAATAAATTGTTCCGTTGACTGCAGTCAGAAAGTGATGAATCTGATTGCAGTCTGGTAAATGATTTTTTTATAAAATACTGGTAATGAATTGGATCCCGATATTTTTACACAGTAATAATTGGATTGTTTTAAACATTCTGTAAAAGTTTGGGAATTTTGGGAGTAAATTTAATATTTTATTAAAATACCCGAAAACAGTCCAGTTTTGGATGTTCAAGCTGAAACAATATAACAAGTGATTTGCATGTCTAAATGTCGGTTATGTTATCCGATAATGATCTAACGTGTTATATGTCAATGAAAGTGTTATGTGTAATATCGTATGCTTGCTCTGGAGTAGCTATAGGTGGAATGTTATATGGGCGTGAACTATTAAAGTGAGTGCATGTTATGTAGTAGATACGTGTAGGAACTTTGTGCTCTATTTGAAAACCACTAAATGACTAACTGGTAATCATATTAGGACGTGATTGACCAACCTTGACTGTTAGCTATTTTTGAGAGTCAAACCAAGCAACCGAGGTGAGTTCACACTCTTAAGGCATGGGATTCCCGGTGGGTTGGGAATGGGATTAAATAGCTAAGACGAAACTTGTACTTTCACCACTACTAGACTACTTACCTCTGTCCTCGGATTGGGAAGGACGCCAGCGCTAAACCTACGTATTCACTACGTACCACTGTCCTCGGATTGGGAAGGGCACCAGCGCTAAACCTACGTATTATTATACGTACCTCTGTCCTCGGATTGGGAGGGGCACCTACGCTAAACCTACGTATTCTTATACGTACCTCTGTCCTTGGATTGGGAAGGTCACCTACGCTAAACCGACGTATTCAATACGTACCTCTGTCCTTGGATTGGGAAGGACACCTATATATACATCTAGTCTAGTGGTTTTACAACATGGGGTAGCCCCCACCGTTCATGTTTTGGAAAACAAGAATAGCTGATTTAACTTTTAGTTGCAAACAAACTCATAGTTCTTGAAAAACAACTTTGTAACAAACACCTACTGTGAACTCGCTCAACTTTGTTGTTGACTTGTTGTTACATGCCTTGCAGGTCGTTAGATGCTTATGGAGCTTGCACGAGGAGGAGGTCGTTGTGGGATATGGACTGTCGAGTCCCATGTTAAACATTTAAACTTATGAAATTATTAAACTTATGTTTTGGTTTCACGTCTTATGCTTCCACTGTTTAATTTAAACTTGGTTAACTAGTTGTTTGAACACTAAATATATTGTGGTTGATTTTATTTACTTAATTACGTTGTTCAATATGATTGGTGGCTTGATCCTGGTCATGTCACGCCTCCAAGCGGTGATAACCCGCGTGTGGATTTTGGGGGTGTGATAGATTGGTATCAGAGCCATTGGTATAGTGAACTTGGTTTTAAAAAGGGAAAAGCTTTTTGACAAAACCAGACTATAACCTGTACAGTGCTCAACGATCCGCAACGACGCTTTGCTCCACGTGCAAGACTCGACACAATAGGTGGTATGATTTATGTTTATATTGTCTGTTTGATAGTTCACATAGTGCATTAGTTAACGTGAAAACTGCTATTTGAGCCATGTGTGCTTACTCTCTTCTGCCGTCCCACGCTTACGCACTTTTGCGACACTTTTCTCACTTATGTTGCTTCGTTGTGAAGATCATGAGTGGACGTTTGAACTTAACTCAAGCCCAGCTGACGGCTCTAATCAACGAACGAGTGGCTGAGGCACTCGCAGCTGTCCCTGCAGGAGGTATAACCTGCCATTTCGAACTATCCTAGGATGTTTAGATCCTACACTCGCGAACCAACTCTTGTGCTTAACCTTGTCTTTTATTCTCGCGCAATAGGTCAACATGCTCAGCCTCCCGTATGTACGTTCAAAACATTCATGGATTGCCGACCTAGTACTTTCAGCGGCACATAAGGAGCTGTAGGTCTTCTTCACTGGTTCGAGAAGATTGAGTCTGTTTTTTAGATGTGTGAATGCCCTGAAGATCGTAGGGTGAAATTTGCTACTGGAACACTTGAAGGTGCTGCGTTAACCTGGTGGAAAGCACAGGTTCAACTGCTAGGGCTGGCGGTTGCTAATGCCACCCCATGGAACGACTTCAAGGAATTGATCAAAGAAGAGTACTGTAGTCGTGACGACATCCATAAGCTAGAGGTGGAATTTTTCAATCTGAAAATGACAGGGTCTAAAATTGAGGCGTATACGAAGAGGTCAAATGAGCTTGCCATCTTGTGTCCTACTATGGTGGACCCTCCCATCAAATATATTGAGCTGTACCTCAAGGGTCTTGTACCGGAGATTCAGAGTCACATGACTTCAGCTAACCTGGGTACCATTCAGCAAATCATCCGGTTGGCTCATCGTCTCACTGATCAGGCAGTTGAGCAGAACAAGCTGCCGAAGCGTATTAGCGCTACTACTACTTCTGATGCTCCCAGTGATAACAAGCGCAAGTGGGATGGAAATTCGGGCAAGGGTTCTACTTCAGTTCAGTCTCAGTCCCAGCAGCGAAAGACAGATGAGTATATGAGCCCCATTTAGCATTCTTCTGGGAATCAAGGTCAGGGTGGATACAGGGGAAATCACCCTAAGTGCAATCGATGTAACTTGCACCATAGCGGGGCGTGCAGCAAGGGTCGTTGTCAGAGATGTAACAAGCCTAGACATGAAGCCAAAGATTGCAGGAGCTCACGTCCTGCGAATCAGAATCGACAACAGCAGCCACAAGCTCCACAGAACCAACGGCAACACCAGCAGGGTAATAAAGGATGTTACCAGTGCGGTGCTGAGGGTCACTTCAAGAGGCACTGTCCACAGCTGAATCAGAATCAGGATTAGAACAACAACCAAGGAAATGGGAACAACAATGGAAGTAACAATGGAGGCAACAACCGGGGTAACAATAATGGCAATGGCGCCCGAGGTCGTGCCTTCGTGATTGGTCAGGGTGATGCTAGGAATGATCCCAACATTGTGATGGGTAAGTTTCTTCTGGATGATTTCTTTGTTACTGTTTTATTCGATTCGGGTGCCGATACTAGTTATGTGTCCTTAAAAGTTAGTCAAATGCTTAAGCGCACCCCAACACTTTTGAGCACCAAACACGTGGTAGAGCTAGCAAACGGTAAAAGCTTAGAGGCCACACACATAATTAAGGGTTGTAATCTTGTTCTTGCTGATCAGACCTTTTCTATCGACCTCATTCCTATCGTTCTGGGTAGTTTCGACGTTGTTATTGGGATGGATTGGTTATCTCATCAGCAAGCGGAAATTCTTTGCAACGAGAAGATCGTCCGCATCCCTCGTTCTGGTGAAGAACCCCTCGTGATTCGTGGCGACAAGAGTGATGCTGTTGTGGGCATTATCTCTTTCCTTAAGGCCCAGAAGTGTTTGCGAAAGGGCCACGCTGCCATTCTAGCTCTCGTTACTGACGCATTAGTGAAAGAGAAGAGAATTGAAGACATTCCTATTGTACGCGATTTTCCTGAGGTATTCCCCGAAGAATTACCTGGTCTTCCACCTCATCGACAAGTCGAGTTTCAATCGAGCTAGCTCCTGGAGCAGCACCAATAGCTCGTGCACCTTATCATCTAGCTCCATCAGAACTTAAAGAACTGTCCTCGCAACTACAAGAGCTCTTGGACAAGGGTTTTATTCGCCCTAGCTCTTCGCCTTGAGGAGCTCCAATGTTATTCGTGAAGAAGAAAGACGGTACCTTCAGAATGTGTATTGACTACCGTGAACTCAACAAGGTGACCATGAAGAATCGTTATCCTCTTCAACGCATTGATGACCTATTCGACCAGTTGCAAGGGTCGAGTTTCTATTCCAAGATTGACCTGAGGTCAGGTTACCATCAACTGAGAGTCCGAGACGAGGATATCTCTAAAACAGCATTCAGGACTCGTTATGGGCATTACGAGTTTCTGTTTATGCCTTTCGGATTGACGAATGCACCTGCGATCTTCATGGATCTCATGAACCGAGTGTGCAAGCCTTACCTGGATAAGTTTGTCATAGTTTTCATCGACGATATCCCAATCTATTCGAAGAATCAGGAAGAACACGAGCAACACCTGAGGCTTATTTTGGAACTTCTTCGAACAGAGCAGTTGTATGCCAAATTTTCGAAATGTGACTTCTGGCTTCACGAAGTCCACTTTCTATGCCACGTGGTAAACAAGGATGGGATTCATGTAGATCCATCCAAGGTTGATTCGATCAAGAACTAGCCTGCACCCCGTACACCAACAGAAATCCGCCAATTCTTGGGTTTGGCAGGATATTACAGACGGTTTATCAAGGATTTCTCAAAGATTGCGCAACCTCTAACTTCACTGACTCAGAAGGGTGTCACCTATCGTTGGGGTGATGTACAGGAGTCCGCATTTCAGTACTTAAAAGATAGACTTTGTAGCGCGCCTATCCTCTCATTGCCTGAGGGCACAGATGATATTGTGGTTTATTGCGACGCTTCCATCCAAGGACTCGGATGCGTGTTGATGCAAAGTGACAAGGTCATCGCCTACGCATCGCGCCAACTTAAAGTTCACGAAAGGAACTACACTACGCACGACTTGGAATTGGGAGCGATTGTTTTCGCACTTAAGATATGGAGACATTACCTGTACGGTACCAAGTGCACCATTTACACCGATCACAGGAGTCTCGAGCATATCTTCAAGCAAAAGGAGTTAAACATGCGACAACGCCGATGGGTCAAGCTCTTGAATGATTATGAATGCGCTATCAAATACCATCCGGGTGTTGGTGCATTACGTCTGTTGACTTCGTCTTGTATCGAGTCTTGTACTAGAATTATTAGATCAGGGCACGTTGTACGAGAAACTAGGGTTTGGGTGATGTTTGGTTAATTTCGCTTGAAAGTGACATGTGTCATTTCAAACGAAATTACCTTCCCTATAAATAGGTCTCAAGCGAAATCATTTGTAACTTTGATATTTCCGATACCGAAGTGCTGCCGATGTGTCTACTGATCTGTAATCCTGTTATAATCAATATACAAGACATTTTGAAGTGTATCAAGCTATTTTACAAGTCTATTTCATTGTTTCCGCCTTTGAAATAGATAAGAACTCTTCTGATTGACTCGTTTGGGTAACAAAACGATCCTACAAGTGGTATCGGAGCTCAGGAGGAAGAGTTCTTGCCAAAGCAGCTATAATTTCTGATTTCTACACCTTCTTTTTCAAATTTAACAAAATTTCACGGTCAAAATGGTTCGAATTTCATACATGTCATGCGAAACAGTGTTTTAATGAATCCTTGAGAGGATTGGACTTTAATTCAACCTAAAATTGGTCAAATACGTAATTTCGTTTGAAAACCATATCGAAAAAGATGACGTCAGCAACATTTCATACGGAATTAGCACTTGATTCCGTTTGAAATTGTTATTCCGCTTGAATAGTTCACCTAATTCCGTTTGAAATTACCTGATTTCGTTTCAGAGTAATTCCGTTTGAGACTGTTCCACACGAAATTAGTGATTTCGTTTCAAAGTGTAATTCCGTTTGATTATTTCATTTGAATCAGCTATTCCGTTTGAGAGGTGATTCCGTGTGAAGAGGTTGATTCCACTTCAATAGTTGATTCTGCTTGAGTTTGGTATTTCGCGTGAAACTGAGTTTTTGAGACTTGTGTTTGGGATACTATTTGCCTTAACATGGAAGAGGAATTTTATAATGCTTTTGCTACACCAGTTGCACCAGTTACAGCTGCTGAAACTCTTTATAGTGAAAATGAAACGGGAACTCATCAGAAACCTCCAAAGCTTATGTACAATGAAGATTTTCAAGGATGGAAAAATCGATTTGAGAACTAGGTGCAAGCTTATAAGTTTGATGCATGGTGTTCATTAGATAAAGATTACGAGAAACCGAAAAATGAACGCGGGCTTGAAAAAGCATTTTGTTACTTTTCGGAGAATGATAAACTGAAATATACAAGTGAAAAAATGATGATCATTATTCTTCAACAAGCGATTAAAGAAGATATTTTTGTTTTACTCCAACATGAGGGTACTGCTAGGTCAATTTGGAATGCTTTGATTCAAAAGTTTAAAGGAAGTGCAGATATGATCAAGAACAAAAAGGCTTTACTTAAGAAATCATTTGACATGTTTGTAGCCTTTGATCATGAAAAAACAAAAATGACCATTGATAGATATTGTCATCTTGTTTTGGAAATGGGAAGATTGGACATAAAGAAAGATGATGATGAATGGGTTGATAAACTTGTTGATGCATTACCACAGCAAAAATGGGGAACTTATTTGTTGATCCTTAAACACATGAGAAAATCTGAAAATATGAATCTGGCACAGTTTATACAGAAGATTGAAGAGCACGAGTTGGATATTCAGAAAACAGCAATCATGAAGAATCCAAATGTTCAACAAGATGTCAGTTTATACTACAGAGGAAACAAATTTGAAGCTATTCCCAGCCCAAAGATCCAAACAGGTTTCAGTGCTGATAATTCTTCTGGAACGAAAGGTAGTAATGTGACTCAGAGTGGTGGACATTCGTCTTCGTATTCAAGCTTTGATCCAAATCATACAACTCCATGTTCTCAACAGCAGAATTTTACAAATCTGCGGTGCAATGTTACTTTAAATATTCAAAATGGTCAAAATTTGTCTCCAGAAATAGCTAAGCAACACATGGCATCACTCGTTGCTATGTTGGAATCATATGAAAGTTTGATTGCTGGCAAAATTGGAAATCCGATTCTTACAAAAGAAGATTATGACCAAATTGATGCAGAGGAACTTGAGTTGATGGATGTCAAATGGTGTATGGCTAGTGCTGTTAGAAGGGCATAAAAAATTCAACAAATCACAGGTAGAGATGAGTTTCGGGGATTGGCTACTTCTCCATTAGGATTTGACAAGTCAAAAGTTACCTATTTTCGTTGCAAAGGAAAAGGACACTTTAAACGAGAATGTAAAAATCAAGAAGCAACAAGAGGATCAGAAAAGAATGATTATTATCAGAAATCCATTTTTCATCAGATTGCTGAGCAACCACAAACGGCACATGCACGTGCTATTGAAGATAGAAAGAAAGCTTGTCTTGTTAATCAGGATGATGAAAAAGTTGCAGAGGGGTTTAGCTGGGATAAATACATTCCACCGGGTTCAGGATTTGTTGCTCAAATTTTGGAAGCAGAATCAGTCAAATCTCAGTCGAAAAGAATACCGATTTTTCCAGATCTTGGAAGTGATATAGATACTGATGATGAAGAAGAATACATTAATAAAACCAGAAAATGTATAGATCCTGATAGTTTTAATTTGTTCTTTGCAGATAAAGTTGAGATGCTGAATGAGAAGAAGATTGCCAGATTGAAGAGAGAGCTGGAAGCAATAAGAAGAACAGCTAATGAAAAGGCAAAGATGGAAGTTGAAAAAATTGTTGAAGTAGAAAAAATTGTTGAAGTTGAAAAAATAGTCGAAGTTGAAAAATTCGTCGAAGTTGAGAAAATCGTAGAGGTAAAAAAAATTGTTGAAGTTGAGACGGTTGTCGAGGTTGAAAAGATAATTGAGGTCATTAAACCTTGTCTGAAATGTTTGGAGTCTTGCAAACATTGTGATGAGAAAGACAAGAAAATTAGTGAACTGGAAGAGATAAAAGAAAATTTGTTGTCCGATGTGAAGTATGTGAAAGAGTCATACGATGTTTTGAACAACACAGTGAATGGTCTGAAAAAGACAAATTCAGAAATTGAGACTGCTATGACAAAAATGAACTCAACATTGATGTCAAAGCTGAAGGTTATTAATGAGTACATTGAAGATTGTGCACAGTTAAAGAAAGATTTGGAACTAGAAAAGATTGAGAGTGAAAGAATTAAAGGGTTACTGTTAAGTTATACAACATGTGATTATTTGATTGATCGAGTTTATCCTACTATTGCAGGTCTTGAAGCTTTCAAAGATAAAGAGACGGAAGATATGGATGTTGGTAAGAAACAAAGTGTCAAGTATAACAAGTGTCCGCCTCCAATCTATGAGAGTTATTCCCCTAGAAATCCAAACGAGGAGCGTTTAAAAAAGGCAATCAACATCAAGTTAAAGTCTGAAATCATTGATGAATTACCAGATAACATTGATGTCACATTCACAACGTCTGACACTGATCATGAGTCTGAGTTGTTAAAGAAAGTGGTTGATCAGGTGTTGGATATGGATGAAGAGTCAAAATCGGAGTCTAAGTCTGAAAGTTCGAGTTCGTCAGAAAAGAGTCCGAGTTCACCGGTTAAACGGGTTTACAATAAAGAATTCCTGTTATCAAAATCTAATTTGAATGACGGATTAATCAAAGTGGCATATACTTTGAATGATTCAGACAAATTATATTCTGATGAGGAATTTCCAATAAGAAGTGTCAAAACTGAAATGATCAAACAGGTTTTCAAATTAACAAAAATTAATATTTCTAAAATAAAAGATTTAAATCTTCATGAAAAACCTAAAAAGTACACTTCAAGAGTTCAACAGAGATTGAACAAGAAAAAGGGTTACAGTTCTGGTTCAGGTTATCAAAAGAAACCAAACCATAACAGTAATTTCAAAAAGAAAGGTCTTGGTTTTAGTTCTTCGGAAAATTATAAAAATGAGAAAAATTATAAACCAAAAACAAAATTTGTTGCAGGAGGAAGTTCTGAAGAAGAGCAGAAGAAACCATTCTGGAAACAATCAAATCAAGAGTTTCTTGCTGAAATAAAGAAGAATGTGAAGAAATTTGCTCCAAGAGTTGACAGGAGAACCTGTTTTAAGTGTAAAAAAACTGGACACATTGCTTGGAATTGCCAAGAGTCCACTTATTCAAAACAGGGAGTTTCTTCTAACTTTGAAACAAACAAGAAATGTGTTGATAAAAAGAAAAAATCAACTGAGAAAGCTAAAGTATTTGAGAATTCGACTTTTGAAACTGGTGATGTTTCAAAACGTTTTTACAAAAGAAAAGTCGATTTGAACAAACAAAGATGGGTTGTAAAATCTGAGAGTAGTTCTGACAATGAATCTGATTCCATAAAATCAGAGGAGTCATCTTTTGAGAAAAAAGTTGAAAATTCCGTTCCAGAGTTGAACGAGGAAAATTTTCCAACATTGTCAAAAGAAAATTTGAAATCAAAAGGTAGGTTTGAGATTTCAGATCAATTCTTTGCTGGTAAGAAAGAATTTGATGCTGAAAAGTTATTCAATGGAAAAGTTAAACATATTTTCGGAAAGATGGTTGATGGGAAAGTGAAGGGTGCAAAAGAATTTTACAAATCTAAATGTTGGTGGGATAGATGTGTACCAAAATCACCCAAGGCTGGTCAGGCTTGGGTGACAGCATTTTCAAACTGAAATTCTGACTTGCCGGAGCTCCCAAGTTGGTAATCGTGGAGCAGGAATCGGCATTCTTCTACAAGTGGTTATTTGGTAAACCTACAAGTGGTAGTAGTTCTTAAAATTGTTATATTTTGAATTTTTACAAGTGTTGATGGTTGTTAAGTGAACCTACAAGTGGTTGAAGAAGGTTTTCACTTACAAATGGTTAGTCAAGGTTATTAGTTTGAACTTGATTTGATCATTTTTTACAAGTGGTATTTGATATAAGAACAATATGATGAACCCCTAATCTACAAGTGGTTATAAAATCAACAAAACTTATTTTTCGGAAAAACCATTTGATTAAAACAAACTTATGTGTTTTGAAATCACAATGGGAAAATAGTTTGTTGTAAGGGGGAGTTCTGATTGTTTATGCCAAGTGGATGGCGATCTGAAGTGATTCGATATCAGTTGTTACTTTACTTGTACAGTTTGTTTTCAAATTTTCTTTAAATGATTTTGAATTTTAGGGGGAGTAAGAATTTTCAGAAAATCCAAAAACATTAGAAAATTTGAAAAAGCCAAAAACATTGAAAAAGCAAAAATTGAGTTTTGTTGTAGAAAAGAGGAAATGATAGTACATCAGTGGACGATCACGGCATGCTAAAGAATTGGATAGTCAAAATGTGATAAACGATCTCACTGATGATGTGTAAGTAGGTTTTTTGCACATTTAGTAGATTGTGTCGAGATATAAACTGAAATTTCAAACTTGCTTATATCGTGGGGAACATCTCTCGGATATATGGGTAACCCCCGAAATCTTGTTTGAAAGGTCCCTCTTTCTGAGATACTAGGTCTTTATACTCAGTGATATCTGGGGTATTATCCCGGGACTTCTGATTTTGCGGAAGCAATGGCCTGGTCCCCGTATAATACTTTATGCTTACTTGAAATATAGCACCGCCCTCAGTACAAAAAATGATGAAACATTGCAAAATGCTAATCATGTGCTGTTGAAACAAAAGATCCTCTAAAGGGGACACACCAAAAGTCGAAGCCGTCATATCTTTGCTGAACGGAAGTTCTAACCTGAGCTCTCACGGCCCTCGCATTTAACCCTTTACAGATATCATATGTGGTATATTCACCTGTAAGACTGAATATTGGGGTCTAGATACGGGAGTATATTCTGAGGTGGGACACGTGAATAAGTTTAAGTTCTTTAAAACACTAATCTCATATCTCGAAACAGTTGAACTTTGTGTGAAAATTTAAGTGGATCAGTAGTATACTGACAATCTAAGTGAATTGTTTAGAACTTAAAATGTTTAAAGCTTAATGGTGTTGGTGATTTGTCTCAAAAACTGATATGATCCTCTTACGCAAACTCACAAAAATATTGTTTGTAAATATTTCTTTACTGCATTTCATTTTATTTCAAAAATCCAAAAAGATTTTAGGTGTGTTTTAGCATAAATTTTGAAAAATTCAAAAAGATTTTAGACAACTGATGTTGAAAAGCTGATTTTCAAAATTCCGAGTGCTGAACTTGACGAACAGGTTTGGGAATGTATGTTTGAAAAGATTTTCTTACAAGTAGTTCATCTGAGATTTATATGTTAAATCATTTTGGTCGATATTTGAAAATGATGTGATAAGTTTGTGTCTACAAGTGGTAAGCAGAGAATAAATTTGTCAAATTTTATATTTGTGAAATTTATTGTTAGGTAGAGATGTGTGTAGGTTATGGCTATGAGAGAGCCAGGTTGTGATTCTAATACCTGAGCATGATGTAAGTCAGGTCATGATCTTGAATCTTGAGAAAGCCAGACTACGATCCCAGCAAAATTCAAGGGGGGAGTCTGCTAGTAGATTAACATCCGAGGAAGAGAAGAATCTGTAGATGCAAGAGCTAGAATCGAATCCTGATGATAAGAGAGAGTATAAGATAAAGATTGAGGATGCTTACTTTGTCAGATACTTTGAAAGAGCCCAAAGACTGATAAAGACTGAAGACGTTGAAGACTCGACACTTAAGACTCGTCAACATCCGAGGGGGAGTCTATTGGTGCATTACGTCTGTCGACTTCGTCTTGTATCAAGTCTTGTACTAGAATTGTTAGATCAGGGCACGTTGTACGAGAAACTAGGGTTTGGGTGATGTTTGGTTAATTTCGCTTGAAAGTGACATGTGTCATTTCAAAAGAAATTACCTTCCCTATAAATAGGTCTCAAGCGAAATCATTTGTAACTTTGATATTTCCGGTACCGAAGTGCTGCCGATGTGTCTACTGATCTGTAATCCTGTTATAATCAATATACAAGACATTTTGAAGTGTATCAAGATGTTTTACAAGTCTATTTCATTGTTTCCGCCTTTGAAATAGATAAGAACTCTTCTGATTGACTCGTTTGTGTAACAAAACGATCCTACACCGGGCAAAGCCAATGTTGTGGCCGACGCCCTCAGTCGAAAGGATACTATACCTAAACGTGTGCGAGCGTTACAACTTACCATCCAATCTAGTCTTCCTACTCAGATACGAGATGCTCAGGTCGAAGCATTGAAAGTAGAAAACATCAGGGCTGAGTCCTTACGAGGATCGAGGAAGCGGTTAGAACAAAAGGAAGATGGCGCCTACTATGTAACAGGGCGTATCTGGGTTCCACTCTATGGTAATCTACGTGAGCTTGTGATGGATGAGGCACACAAGTCCCGTTATTCAGTACATCCCGGTTCGGATAAGATGTACCACGATCTCAAGACTACGTATTGGTGGCCTAGTATGAAAGCCAACATAGCAACCTACGTCAGTAAATGCTTGACTTGTGCGAGAGTCAAGATTGAATATCAGAAACCATCAGGCCTACTCCAATAACCAGAGATCCCGACATGGAAATGTGAGCAAATTTCCATGGATTTCGTTACTGGCCTGCCTAGATCTCAACGCGGAAATGACACTATTTGGGTGATAATGGATCGATTGACTAAGTCTGCACACTTCTTGGCTATCAAGGAAACCGACAAGTTTTCTACTCTAGCAGACATCTACGTAAAGGAAGTAGTATTAAGGCACGGAGTGCCAACCTCCATTATTTCTGATCGTGACTCACGTTTTACGTCTGAATTGTGGCACGCTATGCACAAGTCTTTTGGCTCACGTTTAGATATGAGCACCGCTTATCATCCATAGACGGATGGGCAGTCTGAACGTACCATTCAGACCCTTGAAGACATGCTTAGGGCATGTGTGATTGATTTTGGAAACGGCTGGGAACGACATCTACCTCTAGTAGAATTTTCGTATAATAACAGCTACCACACCAGTATCCAGGCCGCTCCGTTCGAGGCATTGTACGGACGGAAGTGCCGATCACCTCTTTGTTGGGCAGAGGTTGGCGATAGTCAAATCACTAGCCCAGAACTTGTAGTAGATACAACCAAGAAGATTGCTCAGATATGACAACGAATGGCGGCAGCTCATGACCGTCAGAAAAGCTATGCTGATAAGCGAAGGAAACCACTCGAGTTCCAGGTTGGGGATCGAGTGCTACTTAAAGTCTCACCTTGGAAAGGTGTAGTTCGATTTGGCAAATGAGGCAAACTCAATCCGCGTTATGTCGGACCGTTCGAAATCATTGAGAAAATTGGCAAAGTCGCCTACAAGTTGAATCTACCGGCAGAACTCAGCGGAGTTCACAATGTTTTCCATGTGTCGAATCTGAAGAAGTGTCTGTCAGATGAGACCCTCATAGTTCCCTTAAAGGAGCTCATAGTCGACGACCAGTTGCTATTCGTCGAGGAACCAGTTGAAATCACAGACCGAGACGTTAAGATTCTCAAGCATACCAGAATACCTCTTGTTCGAGTTCGTTGGAACTCCCGTCGTGGCCCAGAGTATACATGGGAACAAGAAGACCAAATGAAACTCAAGTATCCCCAGTTGTTTAAGAAAAGTGCAACCACTACAGAGGCTGAAGCTACTGCAGAATTTCGGGACGAAATTCCAAACCAACGGGGGGATGATGTGACACCACAGGAAAGACAAGGAAACCATGCAACTTAACTAGCTTCCTCAGTAACCACGTGCTAAATTTCGGGACGAAATTTTCTTAACAAGGTGAGAATGTGACAACCCTCATAATTACATGTATCCGTACGATTAATTAATGTTAATTAAAGTGTTTGATGACTGTGCTGAATTACTTAACTGCTTTCTGATTACTGCGTCATACTTACATGTGCTTGTTAATATACTAGTCTTGTACAGAAAATTGACTAAATGGTCCTGTATGCTTTCCTGAGTGTTGGGAATTAAAAGTGTTACAAAAAGATACATAAAAGACACTAAACGGAACAACTTAGCACTTTAACGAACCGGTATCTAACCGAACAACCGGACATTACCCGGGACACCAAGATTTTGTCAAATACATTGTTTAATTTTTTCTTGGCTAGTTATGATCCCCGAACACCTTAACACCCACTAAACATCTAGTAAACTAACTACACTAAATGTGGACTTGATTTTTAAATAGTAAGTAACTAACTAGTTACAACCTACAATTAACCCCCCCCCCCCATAGCCTAGTAATCGGCCATACCATCACCACCTTACCTCCATGATTTTATTTCTTATTTTATTAGATCTTGTGTGATCTTATGGACAAAATATATGATAGGATCTTATAAGTATGGCTATTGAGATTATAAGATCTTTGCATATCTTTCCTTCTCACTTCAACACTCAAGATAACCTCACTCATCCCTCACACTCTCCTCTTTCCCTCTCGGCTCACTATAACCGCCACCACCACCACCTTAACTCAACCATATTCATCCATTTTCAAGCTTGTTCAAGCACTAGAAGGTGATTCCTTGGAGCTTGAAGCTTGTGGATCATCAAGGAGTTCTCTTGCTTGCTTTCATCATCCATTTTCACCATCTTTTCTCTTGAAGTTCTTCCCTAGCTTTGAGCTAGTTGTAAGTCCTTGTTTAACCTTTGTTCACTTCTATTTTGAGTAGTTAAAAGATGTAGTATGATGTATATCACAAGAACACTAAAAGGTTTAAACAAGAAACATGAACATAAAGCTTTACATAAAGATAAAACATGATGAAGTGTTGTTAGTATGATGTTGTTTAGTATATGTTGATGCTTGCTTGTTGATAACTAGAAATGTTGTTGTTGATCACTAAGCATGTTAACGGAATAAATAGAACTTGCGTTAGAGCGCTATAAGCTGAAAACATGAAACTGTCGAACTATTACAGCCGCCTTCAGTAGGCTGTAACCGGGTCGTAACTTAACGAAAAATTGATTTTCTTAAGTCCATAACGTGTTATTTCGAAATACGGTGCTAATGGCACTGGAATCATAATTTTTGGACTTCGTTTGCTATTTTTAAAGGGGTAGTTTTTCACAGCAGCAAAAGCTGCATTTTTACTGCAGAAAATGTGTTATGTTTTCGTCATAACTTGAAATCTGTGTAGAATTAGCTCATGAAATTTATACTGTAGATGACCACTGATGTCGTTGTAATGCTCCAACTGGATTTTCATCAATCGGACTTACGATGAATTTTTAATAAATTATTCCGTTGACTGCAGTCAGAAAGTGATAAATCTAATTGCACTCCGGTAAATGATTTTTTTTATAAAATATTGGTAATGAATTGGATCCCGATATTTTTACATAGTAATAATTGGATTGTTTAAAACATTTTGTAAAAGTTTGGGAATTTTTGGAGTAAATTAACTATTTTATTAAAATACCCGAAAACAGTCCAGTTTTGGATGTTCAAGCTGAAACAATATAACAAGTGATTTGCATGTCTAAATGTCGGTTATGTTATCCGATAATGATCTAACGTGTTATATGTCAATGAAAGTGTTATGTGCAATATCGTATGCTTGCTCTTGAGTAGCTATAGGTGGAATGTTATATGGGCGTGAACTATTAAAGTGAGTGCATGTTATGTAGTAGATACGTGTAGGAACTTTGTGCTCTATTTGAAAACCACTAAATGACTAACTGGTAATCATATTAGGATGTGATTGACCAACCTTGACTGTTAGCTATTTTTGTGAGTCAAACCGAGCAACCGAGGTGAGTTCACATCTTAAGGCATGGGATTCCCGGTGGGTTGGGAATGGGATTAAATAGCTAAGACGAAACTTGTACTTTCACCACTACTAGACTACTTACCTCTGTCCTCGGATTGGGAAGGACGCCAGTGCTAAACCTACATATTCACTACGTACCACTGTCCTCGGATTGGGAAGGGCACCAGCGCTAAACCTACGTGTTCTTATACGTACCTCTGTCCTCGGATTGGGAAGGGCACCTACGCTAAACCTATGTATTCTTATACGTACCTCTGTCCTCGGATTGGGAAGGGTACCTACGCTAAACCTACGTATTCAATACGTACCTCTGTCCTCGGATTGGGAAGGACACCTATATATACATCTAGTCTAGTGGTTTTACAACATGGGTAGCCCCCACCGTTCATGTTTTGGAAAACAAGGAAAGCTAATTTAACTTGTAGTTGCAAACAAACTCATAGTTCTTGAAAAATTACTTTGTAGCGAACAGCTACTGTGAACTCGCTCAACTTTGTTGTTGACTTGTTGTTACATGCCTTGCAGGTCGTTAGATGCTTATGGAGCTTGCACGAGGACGAGGTCGTTGTGGGATATGGACTGTCGAGTCCCATGTTAAACATTTAAACTTATGAACTTATTAAACTTATGTTTTGGTTTTACGTCTTATGCTTCCGCAGTTTAATTTGAACTTGGTTAACTAGTTGTTTGAACACCAAATATATTGTGGTTGATTTTATTTACTTAATTACGTTGTTCAATATGATTGGTGGCTTGATCCTGGTCATGTCACGCCTCCAAGCGGTGATACTCCGCGTGTAGATTTTGGGGGTGTGATAAAAGGATTCCGCGATCGAGCATTCTTCATAGTCAATCATTGCTACGAATCCAAAACCAAACAAAAATTCTCAAAGCAACAAAGATTCGATTATAAAATCTACAAATACTTGATTGTAAAGAACTAGTTCGATTAAATCAACCCTATCTAAAACAGTGCCGAGATGTGAATCCTAGGGTTTCAAGTATGGTGTGGCGAAGGAGAAGAGGCTGTAGAGAAATTTAGGTTTTTTAGATGCCTTATATACACGGGTTTGGAAAACCAATACATCTGACCCGAAATAGGGTGGATCCCGCGTCCAACATCGTTTGTGGTTTGTGTTTTGCGAAATTTGTTTTGTATATAGAGAATTGAGATGGATTCCCTACCAAAATCACCATCTACTCCACCATAAGATGCCACATAAGCAAAATGGCTCCACCATCACATGCCACATGGCCCAAATCCATCTCATTTATATATATATATATATATATATATAGAAGAAGGATCCGTTAGGAACCACCCTTTATTGCGAGAACCGCAAGAACCAGTGTGAACACAAACAGTAATACTGTGACATCTGTGTATTTTAACCCTTGTACTGTTCCGAACAACTTTTTAAAATATGATGTTTCAATTTCAATATGTGTTTAATTATTTGTGACATTAGTACGTTTTCAATCATTGTTCAATTCCGAACTCTCAAACCTGTTCTGGAAGTGAAATCATAAACCGTTACGTAAACATAATCAGTTTAACGCGACGTACACTCCGGAACTGTGAAATAAGCCATACATACCCTAAATACCCTTTACATAACTTAGAAATAAGATTCGAAGGATTTGGTATGGCAAAAACATGTTTGTTCGAACTTTAGAACTAATTACGACAAAACAGCGAAACGAACGTTGGTGACCGCCCGGATAATATTTAAATCCCAAAAATATTCTGTTATGATTAAAATTTTATTTTTAAGCAGGTTCGTGTTGAAAAATAAATTAAAACGCTTAAAAACGTTATTTTTCAAGTTTAAGCGCGTACCGCGTGTTTCTGCTCGACACAGTGCTTCTACTGCAAAACGCAGACAATGCAGCCAGTCTCGGCAACTGAAATTTATTTCAGTAATATTTTGGCCAGTTTATTTTTATAGAATAAAAAAATAATTTAGAACGCCATAAACCGGGATTTAAACGCTAGATAAAATACCCGGTATCCAGTTAAATACCTGCTTTTCACCAATGTGTGTTATATATATATGTAAAGATGCATGGTATGTGAGTGTGGGTGTAGGTGGCGGCCTTAGATGCCACCATCTTGCCACTTCTCTAACCTACTAGACAAGTGTTGTGTCTAAATCTTTTATAAATCTTCCAATATCTCTTTAAAATCCACCAAGATCTTCATCATATCTTCACAACTCACTCAACACTCCAAATCCTCACTCTCTCTCTCTCTCCCAAAACCGCAAGCACCCACCACCACTCCCATCTTCATCGTCAACCTTGTTCTTGAAGAATCCAACTCCATTTCAAGCAAACTTCAAGTTGGTGTGAAGATCCAAAGGAGTTTCCAAGGTGTTTTCAAGTGATTTCAAGCTCCATATCATCAAAATCTCATCAACAACTTACTTGAATCTTGAAGGTATAAAATTTATGTTTAAATCATACTCTTGATTCTTGATTGTTCTTGATGATTTGAAGTTTCTCTTGAATCTTGGAATTTTTCACAAACTTGAAATCTAAAAAGAAATGGGTCTTGATACAAAAAAATGGTGATGTATATGGGTGTATATAAATCGTACATATATATATATATATATGGGTGAATGAGTTTTGAATTTGATTTCTTGATAAACACTTGTTTAAGACGTTTGCTTGTATGAACAAGATTATATGCAAATAGGTAGAGATATAAAGGAATGATTTAATCATGAGTTGTGAATTTGAAGTAATGTTAGTATTTTGATATGTAAATGGCCAAAAATTTATTAGACATATTTGAGAATTTTGAAGTTGTTGCTTATTCTTGAATGATTGTTAAAATGCAAGTGTTTGATGATCTATGCATGATATGATAAATGTTCAATTACATCAGCAAATAAACATGAATAAATCACAGGTTTGATGCATCTAAACTCATATGAAATGATGATGATATGACAGTGTGCTTTGGACACTTGTACATGAGAATACATGTTGATTTAAAGCTCAAGGAATGATAATAAAAATGATTGTACGGCAAAAATGTTTTAGAAAAGATTATAAATACTAAAAATAACATTATTTGGTATATTATAATGGCATAAAACTTTGTCATATGTTTGATAGCTTTGCATGTTGTACATCTAGCTTAGAAAGTGGTAAAATATGTGAAATTTACATGATTTATGTGCTTTATGTGAGACCTGCACTATCATGAGTATAACTATTATTTTATTCAGTAAATAACATGAGTTATGTTAAAATATCAAGTCGTTTCGATTTTGGATGGTTAGGGTAACGTTTGATGCAAAACTATGCGGTAAAACGGTTAAAAATCGGCTTTTCGGAGGATTTTTATAAAACTGTTTTAGATCAGTAAGTAAACTGATAATTTTGATATAAAAATAGGTATTTTAACTTATATTAAGTTTACTTGGTGTTTGGTTAGTCATACGTGACTTCCGACGCCCAAAAATGTTACCGAATCGCTAAAATAAGTGTTTTTCGACATACACAATAATGGGTTGTTCATGGGTAAATTTTATGTGTTACAATGTGTTATGTGTTTTATAATATGTGTATGATGACATGATAATACTTGACAAGATTATGTGTATTATGCTATTATTAGTATGTTACATTTGAGTATATATATTGCCTATAGCCTGGTGAGGGTCACCAATAAAATCGTTCAAGTCGCAAAGTTTTTAAAATATATATATGAACCCATATATATATAAATACACCAAAATAATCAAAAATAATAACTTTTCGAGACATCTCAAAGTTATGTGAAAATTCTAAGTATCGAAGAAACTTATGTATTTTGTGGGTTTTTTATTATTAAATCATTCTTATTTAATTTAGGACGAATAAACAATTTGAGGGATTGTGTTAACATATAAAAATGCACCCAAAGGTGAGTACATAGATCCCCTCTTTTTACATGTTTTGTGGTAACTATGTGAGTACATAGTTCCCCTATCTTACTGTTTTCAATTGTTTTGGGGTGATTCATATGTATCAAAATGATTTCAATATTTTGACGATGGTTTCAAAAACGATTAAGATAGGTTATACTAAACTAATAACGATTTCGATAAGGTGACTGAACTTGTTGGTTGTAGTTACATAACGAATGACATTTATTAATTTTGGTCAAACCGACCAGTATTAGGTTATGGTACCATAGGATCTGACAAATCCCGTTATCAGAGTGCACCCATGGTTATGTGTGGGTTAGGTGGGTAACGACTGAATCTGTGATTGTTAACTTACCCTTTGGTGGTTTGTTAATGCAAGAAGCGAGATAGTCGAGTCACGAAGGTTTGAATGTTATTAGCGAGACGACCAAAAATAGTTTTCACAATTAAAACGAGGATGATTTAAATGACTTAAACGAGTTAACGATTTTGAAACGATGTCACTTAACGATGTTTTCGAAAGGATATAAACCATACGAGTTGATACGAGATGTTTTACAATTTGGTTTACTAAAACAAATGTTTTTGGGTTAAGAATCATGGCTAGGAGGTTTTATAAATTATAACCTGCTTGATTTGAGTTAGTTAATTATGTTGCAATATTATACTCTTATAAAAAGAAGGTCTTTAATACGGTATTGCAACATGTAAACTAGCCATGAATCCGATACTCTTCTAAAACCTATGTACTCGCCAGCATTTCTTTGCTGACTTTGTTTTTACATATGTTTCAGGTGATGTTGCTTGATGTTGATTGCTAGGATGCATGAGTCACATAGGATCTGGACGAGGCCTTAGTGACATAATAACAATGATAGTCAATATATAACCTGTTTGTTTCATGCTAAAACAATGTAAATTACTTAATGAATAAATAAAACGAAACTCTGTTGTATCCATGGTTGTGAAACAATAATTCTGTTACAACACTCCCCGATGTTTCCGCCATGATTTGTTGTTTTACGTGGTCGGGGTGTGTCAGAAGAGTTGGTATCAGAGCCATTGGTTATAGGGAATTAGGTTATTAGTAATACTTTGACCTAGACTATAACTTTCTAGGACCCCAACGCAAGTTGATTTGCGTTTAGATTTTTAAAAACAAAACCGTCACCTACCCTTAGGTGATAACCACAACGAGAAAACAAAATCCGAATCTGCTTCGAAAATTAATCATCCGTTCTAGGATGATTGATTACTAGGTTTTGAACCCTTCCAGTTTGACTCATTTTTGGCTTAGTGCCTTCTGAGTTTTCAAAATCTCGTCAAAGTTTGGGTCTAAATAATGTGAACACGTGCAAACTGGAAGAGTGAATGCCTGTACCCTGAGTTTTCTGTCTAAGGCTAGAGTGTTCGTACAAATCCACGTAATCGGACCAGTCACTCTTACCTGGGAACTCTTGGGGTGAGTGTTCACTTATAGGCGAGCATGTCTTCGCGATACATTATTTTAATTCATTACTTTGATTAGTCACTGCGTGTCGCTTGTTTGTTTGAGGTAACGAACAAATGATCGCCTTCCTTATGTTTCGTAGATATTTTCAATACCTCTTTTGTTTTTCCTAATTGTCGACCTCACTCGTTTCTCATATTTCCTTGTTAGACAATGGCTCCTCGACGTGATGCACAATCTTTTACTGCTGAAGAAGTCGCAGCCCTTGTCTCTCAGCAAATGGCTGCTGTGCTTCCAGTCGTTGTGACCCAAATCCACGAGCTATACAACAACAATAATAATAACAATGCACAATGTAATTTCAAGAATTTCAATTCTACTAAGCCGCTAAAGTTTTCTGGGTCACAAGGAGCAACTGCGCTCCTTCAATGGTTCGAAAGTATCGAGAGCACATTCAGACATGTGCAATGTCCGGATGGGCATAAGGTTGAATTTGCATCAAGTGTGTTTGAGAAGCATGCTCTTACGTGGTGGAACGGAGTGATGCGTGATAGGGGTGCCGAAGTGGCATTCTGTTGGTGCAGTTGTCTATCGACTTCATCTTCGTTCGAGTCTTAGATTAGAACTGATAGTTCAGGGCTTGTAATATGAGAAAATATCATATTTTAGGGTGTTTAAGTTGGGATTTCGGTCGAAACATGCTAGTTGGCTTGAAAGTGACAAACATCATTTCAAGCGAAACCCTTGCCTTATAAATAGCCTTGAAGCGATCTCAGTTGAGGAGTTCTGATTTCCGACGCCGTGGTGCTGTCGAGGTGTCTCAGAGTCTGTAATCGAGTTTTGAGCAATACAAGAGACAGTTAATAGTGATTCTAGTGTTATACAAGCTAAACAAAGACAAAATCAATGAATTCCGCCTCTGATTCTGTCTGAGCACTCTTCTGATCGACTCGTTAGGTCGTCACACGATCCTACATGTGGTATCAGAGCTCAGGAGGAAGAGTTCATACCGTTTAGCTCGTTTTCACTGGAAATTTCTGACTTCTACACCTTCTTTTCAAAATTAATCAAGTTTTCACGGTTAAAATGGATTGATTTTCACATATAGTGTGCGAAACATTGAATTAACAAATCCTTGAAAGAATCAGACCTAAATTCGGCTTAAAACTTGATCAATTTTGCAAAAATCAGATCGAATTGATGATGTCAGCACATTTCAAGCGAACTCAACAGTTTGATTTCGCTTGAAAACGAGGTTTCGCTTGAGTTTTTGACCTCATTTCGCTTGAAATTGAGGTTTTGCTTGAAAAGTTGTTGACATTTCAAGCGAAACACCTTACTTCGCTTGAAAAGGTGCTAGTTCGCTTGAATCATCAAGCGAAATCTGTCATTTCCCTTCAACATACTATCTCGCTTGAAATCTTTGATCTCGCTTGAAGTTGTTGTGCAGGTATTTCGCTTGAAGTGTCTGTGCAGGTCATTTCGCTTGAAGACATAATTTCACTTGAAAGTGTGTTTGTGTGAAATTTGTCGAGACTGTTTGAAAAATGGCAATCATGTTTGATGAAAAAGAAAATGATCATATTAAACGATTAAATGATGGATATGGTTGGTATAGAGCAAGCAGTTATAAACAAGATGATAAAAGGATTTGGATTATGCGACTTGAAAATTTTCTGTGTAAAAAGAATGAGACATTTGAGGAGTTGAAAAGCAGATTTAACTATTTACTGGACAAATTGAAAATATATGAGATAACGTTGACAGATGCTGAACAAATATCAAAGCTTGCAGATGCATTACCTGCAGAATGGGATGATTTTTTGAAAAATCTTAAAAGAGATTCTGGATTTTCTGGGTTCTCAAAATTACATCCAAAAGATTTTATCAAAAAGCTCAAAGCATATGATTATGAAAATAACAAGAAAAAGAGAGAATTGATGGAAAAAATAAAAGGAAATCTAGATAAAATGAGTTTGGATGTAATTGTTGAAATAGACAAAAGAGTTTGTGTATGTCTTGCAGCAAAAAATGTTATGAACTATGATATTAAGAGGGGTTGTTATATTGATGATAATATGAATCCTCTTGATGTTGTTAAATTTTTTTGTGCAGGTACATTCAGGTTAAAGACAAAAGAAATTCCAAAGAAGGAAGAATCTGTGAAGATTGAATCTTCAGATTCAGAATCAGTATGCTCAAAATGTGATAAACTTGAAGCTGATAATGTTCAACTCTTGAAGGATGTAGAAAGTTTGACATTGGAAGCCAAAAAGATGAAAGATGAGAAGCAAACTGATGCTAAACAGATTCTTGTTTTGCAGGAAAATTATGAAAATTTGAAATCTGAAAATGTCAAACTGTTAAGTGTTTTGGACAGTTTGACATTAGAAAACAACAACTTAAAAAAAAAAGGAAAAAGGTTTTGAAAATGAAAAGATAAAAACTGAAAAAGATTTTCAAAGTCAAATAAAAATTCTTGAAGATCAGAGTTCTGTTTTTAGCACATTGAAAACAGAATATTATAAATTCTCATCTTCAGACAATTATTCGACTTGAAAAAGAAGCTGAAAATGCTCGAAATAAAATCAACGAGCTTGAAAAGAAATTGAAAGGTTTTGAGAAGTCAGATTATCCATGTCCAAAACCAATCAATTTTGTTCCAATAAGTGACAATGTCACAAACTTTGACAAAGTCAAAGTTGAAGATTGTGATGAGAAAACTGATTATGAAATTGAAAAAAGAAAAATATTTTTGAAATTAAATGAAATGTTTAAAGAAACTGTTTTACATTCTACTGAAAAAGGTGAATGCTCAACGCAAAAACCTGTAAAGAAGAATGTGGAACAAAAACAAAAGGATAAAAAGCCGAAAAATTTTCAAAAAGAAAATAAAAGCTCATCAGTTCAATCATCCAATCATGATAAAAAACCACAAAAATTGAAAAATCAAAACTAAAAAATTGTTGGTAATAAGTGGTGCAGGTTTGACCACAGTGCTCAAAAGCCAAATCCAGCAAACAAGAGGAGAAATGATTATCACCAATCCAAACAGTGCTATGATCTGAGTGTTTGGACTGAAGGTGGTGATTGGTACGATAACAGAGTATGTTACACTTGTGGTGTGAGAGGACATATTGCTGTTAACTGCCAAAGTTGGAGTTATGAGACGAGAAGATGCTATAACTGCAATATTAAAGGTCACATTGCCAGAGATTGCCCAATGAGATCAAAGGGAAGACTGAGGACTGAATCTCAGAAAATGGCAAAGAAACCAGTCAATGTCAAGCCCAAAGAACAGAAAGTTCAAGAACCTAAAGTTCAAGAACAGAAAGTTCAAGAAAAGAAAGTGAAGCTTTCGCAGGGGCAAAAAGACAGACTGAGAAAGAAGAGGAAGAAAGCGAGAGAGTATCTCGAAAGGATTTTGTCCTCGGATACAACTGGTAAAACATATAAAAGTTCTGATAAATCATCTTGCTCACCAAAGAATGACAAATCAAGCAAAACGGATTCATCAGATACAAATCTGAGGACAAAAGAGGGAAAGAAGAAGAAGAAAATTGTTGGTGATGAATTTGTTTCTTCGGAAACAAAGGAGCCACGTATTGGCGATGAATCTGGCTCATCAAAGTCAGACAAGCCACGATCAGGCAATGAATTTGACTTGTTAAAGTCAAAGGAGCCACGTTCAGGTGATGAATCTGGTTCGTCAAATCCATAGGAGCCATTTGTTGAGGTAAAAGTTGAGAATTCTGGTTTAACAATGGATGATGCAAATTTTCCACCATTGTTGAACAAGAATTCAAAATCACCCAAGGACCGTCAGGCTTGGGTGAATCTGTTTAAATGAAAAACCTGACTTGCCGGAGCTCCCAGGTTGGTAAGAGTGGAGCAGGAATCGGCACATTTCTTGAGAAATTCACGAATGTGATATTTCGATTTAAAAGTGGTAAATCAGGGACATTAAGTTGTACTTGATTTTCTACAAATGGTTTTTGTGAATTGATCTTAATTGTTATAATATTTACAAGTAGTTGAAGAGAACAAGGTGATGAATGATTCCCATGTTTGAGAAATGACTCACAAAACTAATTTTCCGGAAAAACCATTTTGATTAAAACAAACTTAAGTGTTATTATGGGAAAATAGTTTTGTGAAAGGGGAAGTTCTGATTGTTTATGCCTAGTGGATGGCGAATTGATGCGATTTGATATCGGTTGTCAAGTTTTGTACAGTCTGTTTTTCAAATTTCCTAAAATGTGTTTGCATTTTAGGGGGAGTCAATATTTCTGAAAATCCAAAAACATTAGAAAATTTTGAAAAAGTCAAAAACATTGTAAAATGCAAAAATGAGTTTTGTTGTGAAAAAGAGGAAATGATAGTACATCAGTTGACTGTCACAGCATGCTAAAGAAATGTAAAGTCAAAATGTGATAAACAATCTCACTAAAGATGTGACGGTAGGCTCGGCTAGACTAGTAGATTTGCGATAACGATACAAACATAAAGAAAAAGCCTAGTTCTAGTGGAAAACATGGTCAAAAGCATAGTACTTAGTTTTGTCCTTCTTGATTGTGTACCTACTCTGTAATCGCTGATTGTCGAAAGACATAAAACTGGTTAAGTATGTGAATTTTCACAACTTTGCTAAAAAGTCGCTGTGATTGTGCATTTCATTTTGCAAAGATTTAAACTTGTTTTATTTCTTTATTTTGTTTAAGCATTGGACATCCTCTGCGTATACGTGAGTATCGACCTGGATGTTATTGCCTAAACGTTCTGCTTTATTTTCTTTGGTGTTTCGTTTAAGCTTTGGATCACCTCTGCGTATACGGGAGTATCGACCTAGTGGTTAAAGCCTAAACAACTTCAACTTATTTTTATTTTCTTATTTTGTTTAAACATTGGACTTTCTCTGCGTATACGGAAGTATCGACCTGATTGTTAATGTTTAAACATTCTGCTTTGTTTTCGCACAAATCACAGTTGATAAAAGTTTAAAGGCATTACTTGGGTCAGTGTATTGCATGATGAGGGGATATGCTGAGATCGTGGGGTCCATAAGAATTTAGTGCAAATTAATATACCTTAACGTATCGGTAAGCATTTCGAAAGTTTTTAGATTGAGTTTAAGTGGACAACAATATCGTCAATCAACGTGAATCGTTTAGAACTTAATATCTTTAAAGCTTAACGGTGCTAGTGATTGGTCACATAAACTGATATGATCCTCTTACACAAACTCACAAAAATATTGTTTGTAAATATTTTATTTCCATTTTTGTGTTTATATTCTTGTTTAGTTTACATATTTTGAAAAATCCAAAAAGAGTTTCGACAACTGATGTTGATGAGCTGATTTTCAAAATTCCAAGTGCTAAACAAGATGAACTAGTTTGGAAGTGTGTGTACTAAATTGAAAATTTTTGTTTTAAGAAAGAAGTTGAGATTAGTTAATCAGGGTCATTAATTTGAACTTGATAGAACTATTTCTAGTAAGTTTTTCTTATTGATTTAAGTAAAAACTTATGTTTTGTTGAGAATTGTGTAGGTGTTGAGCTGATCAAGAGATAAAACCAGGATTTGATTTCAAAGGCAATAACTAATTCCAGACTGAAAATCCCAGCTTGATGAAAGGTGGAGTCTGACGAGGTTAGAGCTAGAGAAAAGATCCGGTTACATGATTCCAGTTCCAGACTGAAAATCCCAGCTTGATGAAAGGAGGAGTCTGACGAGGTTAGAGCTAGAGAAAAGATCCGGTTACATGATTCCAGGAGAAATTCCTGAAGAAGACTGATCAAGATTGAAGAGTCGTCATGATGAAGACTCTCACTGAAGATTCCGTCAACATTCAAGGGGGAGTCTGTTGGTGCAGTTTTCTGTCGATAGGGCTGTCCAAACTGCTCGACGATCGAAGATCGTTCGACGATCGCTCGAAAAATGCTCGAAAAATGCTCGTTCGATTCCCGCTCAGTTTGTAAATGAGCGATCGGATCGGTTCGATTCAAATTCAATCCGAGCATGAGCAAAGCTCCGCTCGCTCGACGATCGCTCGGTTTCGCTCGAATTATTCTTATTAATAATTAATATATATATATATATATATATATATATACATATATAGATTTTATAGATTAAAAACCCAAAAAAATATAATAGCCCAAAAAATTTTAAAAGCCCCAAATAATATTCAGCCCATCTTAATATTTAATATGAAAATCTAGCCTAAATCTATATTTAATATGAAAATCTTATCTAACCCTAAAAAAAGATTCATAAATTTGTGGATGAAGATGATCAAGCTTAAAGAAGAAGTTTATGGCTTTTGAACTAAATGACAATTTGTATTCGCACTTTATTTTTAGAACATTTTTAGAATCATGATTTGAGTTATGTATTAGTTTTGTTAGTAAAGTGTTGGACATGTTTTAATTAAGTTAGAATTTGTTTTTGTTGAACGAAGCCTTATCATTCAATCAAGTGAAAACTATCCGCTCGATTTTTTTTTTTTAGGATTTGATAAAAACCGAGCAAAACCGAGCCGATCGATTCAAATTCAATCCGAGCATGAGCATCACTTTTGCGCTCGGTTTTGCAAATTTGATCCGCTCGGATCGGATCGGTTGTAATTCAATCCGAGCATGAGCAAACCCTCGATCGGATCGGATCGGTTCATGAACACCCCTATCTGTCGACTTCATCTTCGTTCGAGTCTTAGATTAGAACTGATAGTTCAGGGCTTGTAATATGAGAAAATATCAGATTTTAGGGTGTTTAAGTTGGGATTTCGGTTGAAACATGCTAGTTCGCTTGAAAGTGACAAACATCATTTCAAGCGAAACCAACATAAGGCATTTCGCTTGAAATGACATGTGTCACTCTCAAGCGAAACCCTTGCCCTATAAATAGCCTTGAAGCGATCTCAGTTGAGGAGTTCTGATTTCCGACGCCGAGGTGCTGTCGAGGTGTCTCAGAGTCTGTAATCGAGTTTTGAGCAATACAAGAGACAGTTAATAGTGATTCTAGTGTTATACAAGCTAAACAAAGACAAAATCAATGAATTCCGCCTCTGATTCTGTCTGAGCACTCTTCTGATCAACTCGTTAGGTCGTCACACGATCCTACACATTGGCACAAACATGAGAAGAGCTTCGAGCTCTCATGATGAAAGAGTTTTGTCCCCGTCACAAAATTCGAGCTTTGGAACGAGAGTTTGACGATCTAAAGTAAGATGGGGGAGAACACCGTGTGTATACGGATCGATTTGAGGAACTCAGTCTTTTGTGTCCTACTATGGTTACCCCGTTGGAGAAAGAGATAGAGAGGTATATCGATGGTTTACCCGATTCCATACAGGATATTATGACTGGCGTTAATCCTACTACTGTTCGTCACGCGATCAAGTTATCTGCTACCCTGACTGAGTCGCAAGTCAGGAAGGGTAAACTTAGCTGCAAGGGTGATGAGAAGAAGTCGACCAAATCTGTCAAGGAAAAGGGTAAAGGTAAGAAAGGTGAGTCATCGAAGAAGTCGAGAAAGCGAAAGGGTGCTCAGAACTTTGCAGTTACTGCTCAGAACCCCACCAGCTCAACCGCCTGCGAAGAAAGTGTATGCTGGTACCGCACCTCATTGTGCTCGCTGCAACGGTCATCATGTTGCACAACAAGCTTGTAAGCAATGCACAACGTGTGGTAAACTTGGGTATCTGGCCAACATCTGTCGTTTGGGTCAAAATCAGATTGTTCAGAATCAAGCTCCAGTTCAGGGGAATGCTGCTAGATTCCCACCGGGTTCATGTTTCAATTGTGGAGAGTTTGGTCACTTCCGCAACAACTGTCCGAGGTTGGCGAATGCAAATGCGAATCCGAACATGAATGTCAACGCGAATGCAAATCCCGCTCGTGGACGAGCATACAATCTGAATGCAAACGAGGCTCGAGCTGACAACCTCGTTGTCAATGGTACGTTTCTTGTTAACAATCGACCTGCATCTATTCTTTTTTATTCTGGTGCCATAGAAGTTTTGTTTCAGTATCTTTTGAACCTTTGCTTGCGATACCTAGAACTAAACTGAGGAAACCCTTATCCGTCGAAGTTGCTACTGGTAAACCTCTTGTTCTCGATTCTGTTATTCGTGATTGTCAGTTAAACCTTGATAACCATCTTTTTCCCATTGACCTCACGCCGATGCAACTTGGGAGTTTCGATATTATCGTGGGGATGGATTGGTTAACCAAACATCATGCTGAGGTGGTTTGTTTCGATAAGATTGTTCGTATTCCTCTTCCGTCTGGCGATATTCTGGAAGTTCGTGGCGAGAAGCCATCTGGTGGTTTGAAGCTTATGTCGTGTACAAAGGCCCAAAGTTATTTGTGAAAAGGATATGTTGCTTTCCTGGCACATGTCACCGAGGAGAAAGGCAAGAGCAAGAGTATTCAGGATATTCCGACTGTTCGGGATTATCCAGAGGTGTTTCCCGATGAACTGTCTAGTTTGCCTCCAGTTCATCAAGTCGAGTTTCATATTGACCTTGTACCCAATGCCAACCCGATTACGAAAGCACCTTATCGTCTTGCACCGTCGGAGATGCAAGAGTTATCGAAACAGCTTCAAGAGTTGTCTGATAAAGGATTCATCCGTCCGAGCTTTTCGCCTTGGGGAGCTCCTGTCCTCTTTGTGAAAAAGAAAGATGGATCTTTTCGAATGTGTATCGATTATCGTGAGCTTAATAAGCTTACCATCAAGAATCGATATCCCCTACCTAGAATTGATGATCTCTTCGACCAGCTGCAAGGTGCTTCATGCTTTTCCAAGATCGATCTGCGATCTGGGTATCATCAACTTCATGTACTCGAAGAAGATATTCCCAAAACTGCATTCCGTACGAGATATGGGCACTACGAGTTCACTGTCATGCCTTTTGGTTTGACAAATTCCCCAGCTATCTTCATGGACTTAATGAACAGGGTTTGTAAACCTTATTTAGATAAGTTCATCATTGTGTTCATCGACGATATTCTCATTTATTCAAAGTCTCGAGCCTACCACGAGCAACACCTTCGTTTGACCTTGGAACTTCTGAAGAAGGAACAACTTTTTGCTAAATTCTCCAAGTGTGAATTTTGGCTTAGATAGGTTCAGTTTTTGGCTCATATAGTCAACGAGCAGGGTATTCATGTAGATCCATCCAAGATAGCTGCTATTAAGGATTGGAATAAACCGATGACACCTACAAAGATTCGATCATTTCTTTGTCTTGCTGGTTATTATCGTCGATTCATTTCTAATTTCTCAAAGATCGCGGTTCCACTCACTGCTTTGACTCAGAAAAATAAGCCTTTTGAGTGGGGACCTAAGCAAGAAGAAACGTTCCAAACGCTGAAACGGAAGCTCTGTGATGCTCCTGTTTTATCTCTACCTGAGGGAAACGATGATTTTGTTGTCTATTGTGACGCGTCGAATCTAGGACTTGGTTGCGTTCTTATGCAACGAGGTAAAGTCATAGCTTATACGTCTAGACAGCTGAAAATTCACGAGAAGAACTATACGACTCATGATCTTGAATTAGGAGCTGTGGTTTTCGCACTTAAAATCTAGAGACACTACCTCTATGGACCGAAGTGTGTGGTTTTTACAGACCACAAAAGTCTCCATCATATTCTCAATCAGAAGGAGCTGAACATGAGGCAACGACGTTGGGTTGAACTCTTAAACGATTATGATTGCGAGATCCGCTACCATCCTGGTAAGGCGAATGTCGTAGCCGATGTGCTTAGTCGAAAGGAACGAGTCAAGCTTCATTCTGTTCGAACTCTATCTGATATTCAATCTCGTGTCCTTCAAACTCAACGATCTTGTGCGATCAAAGACTTATTGAAATATGAGCTACCGCTTCAACTCAAACTTAAACTCGAAACGAAGGACGATGGGTTGCTATATTTCAAGGATCGTTTGTGGATTCCGAAACAAGACGATCTTCGCACCTTGGTAATGGACGAATCTCACAAGTCTCGATGTTCTATCCATCCTGGTGCTGATAAAATGTACAAGGATCTTCGTACTCAGTTCTGGTGGCCTGGTATGAAGAAGGATGTTGCCTTGTATGTATCGAAATGCCTAACTTGTCTCAAAGTCAAGGCTGAACATCAATGACCTTCTGGTTTGCTTGTACAACCAGAGATACCGGTTTGGAAGTGGGAGAACATTGCAATGGATCTCATCACTAAGTTACCGCGTACATCTAAAGGTCACTAAGTACCGGTTTGGGTTGTTATCGATCGATTAACAAAATCAGCTCATTTTATACCGATTCGCGAGGATCTATCTGCTGATAAACTTGCACAGATTTATGTTGATGAGATTGTATCATGGCATGGTGTTCCTTTGGATATCATTTCTGATCGTGATGCTCGGTTTTCATCTCATTTTTGGAAGACCATGCAATCTACGTTGGGAACCCAACTGAATCTAAGCACTGCTTATCATCCCCAAACAGATGGACAATCTGAGAGAATGATTCAAACTTTGGAGGATATGCTTAGGGCATGCGTGATAGACTTTGGTGGTAATTGGGATTCTCATCTTCCACTGATCGAGTTCTCTTACAACAATAGTTATCATGCTTGTATTAATATGGAACCATTTGAAGCTCTCTATGGTCGAAAATGTCGTTCACCTGTCTGTTGGAATGAGATCGGTGAAGCTCAGCTTACTGGACCTGAGCTCATTCTGGAAACAACAGACAAAATCAAGAAAATCCGCGATGATCTTGTGACAGCTCAAAGCCGTCAAAAGAGTTATGCGGATATGCGACGCAAGCCCTTAGAATTTCAAATCGGAGACCGTGTCCTACTCAAGGTGTCACCTTGGAAGGGAGTGGTGAGATTTGGAAAGAAAGGAAAACTTGCACCCCGATATGTTGGACCATTTAAGATTGTTGAAAGAATTGGAAAGGTTGCCTATCGACTAGAGCTACCTCCAGAGCTTGGAAATATTCATCCGACTTTTCACGTGTCCAATTTGCGAAAGTGTTTAGCTGATGCTGATCTTCACATTCCTCTCGACGAGATTCAAATCAATGAAACGATGCACTTTGTCGAGAAACCTGTGGAGATAGTGGACCGTACATTCAAACAGTTGAAGAACAAACTGATTCGATTGGTCAAAGTTCGCTGGGAATCCAAACGTGGCCCCGAGTTTACTTGGGAACATGAGGACCAGATGAAGACGAAATATCCGCATTTGTTTTCACAGGTTTCCTCTAAGTAAAAATTTCGGGACGAAATTTCCTAAAGTAGGGGAGACTGTGACATCTGTGTATTTTAACCCTTGTACTATTCCAAACAACTTTGTAAAATATGATGTTTCAATTTCAATATGTGTTTAATTATTTGTAAAATTAGTACGTTTTCAATCATTGTTCAATTCCGAACTCTCAAACCTGTTCTGGAAGTGAAATCATAAACCGTTACGTAAACATAATCAGTTTAATGCGACGTACACTCCAGAACTGTGAAATAAGCCATACATACCCTAAATACCCTTTACATAACTTAGAAATAAGTTTCGAAGGATTCAGTATGGCAAAAACATGTTTGTTCGAACTTTAGAACTAATTACGATAAAACTGCGAAACGAACGTTGGTGACCGCCCGGATAATATTTAAATCCCAAAAATATTTTGTTATGATTAAAATTTTATTTTTAATCAGGTTCATGTTGAAAAATAAATTAAAACGCTAAAAAACGTTATTTTTCAAGTTTAAGCGTGTACCGCGTGTTTCTGCGCGACACAGTGCTTCTACTGCAAAACGCAGACAACGCAGCCAGTCTCGGCAACTGAAATTTATTACAGTAATATTTTGGCGAGTTTTATTTTTATAGAATAATAAAAATAATTTAGAACGCCATAAACCGGGATTTAAATGCTAGATAAAATACCCGGTATCCAGTTAAATACCTGCTTTTCACCAATGTGTGTTATATATATATGTAAAGATGCATGGTATGTGAGTGTGGGTGTAGGTGGCAGACTTAGATGCCACCATCTTGCCACTTCTCTAACCTACTTGACAAGTGTTGTGTCTAAATCTTTTATAAATCTTCCAATATCTCTTTATAATCCTCCAAGATCTTCATCATATCTTCACAACTCACTCAACACTCCAAATCCTCACTCTCTCTCTCTATTCCAAAACCGTAAGCACCCACCACCACTCCCATCTTCATCTTCAACCTTGTTCTTGAAGAATCCAACTCCATTTCAAGCAAACTTCAAGTTGGTGTGAAGATCCAAAGGAGTTTCCAAGGTGTTTTCAAGTGATTTCAAGCTCCATATCATCAAAATCTCATCAACAACTTACTTGAATCTTGAAGGTATAAAATTTATGTTTAAATCATACTCTTGATTCTTGATTGTTCTTGATGATTTGAAGTTTCTCTTGAATCTTGGAATTTTTCACAAACTTGAAATCTAAAAAGAAATGGGTCTTGATACAAAAAAAATGGTGATGTATATGGGTGTATATAAACCGTACATATATATATATATATATATATATGGGTGTATGAGTTTTGAGTTTGATTTCTTGATAAACACGTGTTTAAGATGTTTGCTTGTATGAACAAGATTATATGCAAATAGGTAGAGATATAAAGGAATAATTTAATCATGAGTTGTGAATTTGAAGTAATGTTAGTATTTTTTTTTTTTTTTTTGTTAATCAAATCAAAAAGGATATTATAAATCGAAGAATTTACATCGAGATAATTGGTAAACGGGCAACAAGTTGCGCCGCTACCCCTTTTTGAATAGCAAAACTAAGCCTTTTAAAAACTACGTTCATAGATCTCGGGGTCATAACATTACTATGCATGACCCTTTGAACTCGACTAAGTAGGTCCACAGCCTCTGGCACCAGAAAACCAAAAGTATCAAAAGCAAATGGGATAAACACGTGCTGGTTGTCAAGGCACGCTTTCTCATGCTTGATCACTTTACCCGAAGCAGCCTTTAAAGCAGCCTGGCCCACTGTGAAAGCACTACTCCCTAAGCCCACAAGCGGGGAAACCCCTGTTAAATCCACACAGGCGTGTTTTCCCCCTACCCAACCAAAGACCAGAATGTCGGCTGGTCGAAGGGTAGATCTCCCTTCCAACGGGTCTGTTAAGAAATTAACGGGAGCCTCTTTCTTAGCAGAAATACCAGCGCCCCTGAATATGTCAAAAAGGACATCCCTAACCAAATCATGTCGGTATTTGAACCCCGGGAGCTCTCTACAATGAACAGCATGCTCACCAAAAGAATCCAAACACGCCTTATGACAAACTGGGCATACCTCATCAACTGGGAATAAAGGAATCACGAGGCGATACTTAAGGATAGTACGGTACTCCACCGGCGACATATGCTGGCCTAACCCATCTATAGGTATAGCAAGAAGAAAATCTTGTGCATGTGGTGCTCGGAGACACTCGAAAACGGCTTTCTGTCTAACGGTCAAGTCAAACTGCACTTCGATTTCGTGAACAATTTTACTAAAAAGAGCACTCGCCAATGCATGTTGGGCTTTAGGGGGGGCGGTGTCCTTATTAGTGAAACCGCTGAAGTCAAAGCTTGGAATCGTATCACGAAGACAAGCCAAAGCACAAACATAATCAGAATCCATACCGCATATGCCACTGTCTCTTAAGATGTGGTCCTGTAGCACCCACGATTGGGCCCTCGAGGCCACAAAAGCGTAGGATGAAGCCTCTACAGCCGAATACAAACCCAAACCTCCAAACCTAATAGGTAAAGAAGCAAGTCGCCACTGGAGGTCTCCAAAGAAAGGACCTCCACAAACCACCAATTCCTCAATCGCCTCACGCAAACCTTTGTCAAAGAACAACGCTGCATCCTCCATGTGTACAGGTTGGCATGTCCTCAAGCCAAAGAAAAGTTTAGCAATGCCCATACAGGATCGAAGCAAGAGTAGTTCACTCTGCGGGTCACCTAATTTCGGAAGAAGCATCAAATCTACTGCCTTAGCAGCTCTTTTCATTGCCAACCCACTAATAAAGCTTGCGTCTCTACTAACAGCCCCCCCAAGAAGCTTCACCCCCACTGACGGCTTCCCGATGTCCTTAAGAAATAACCCTTCACGAAACTTGCTACCATCGCAAGAAAGCCAAAATAACTCAGTTTTCTTAATATTAAGTTCAAGACCCAATGTTGGACCCGACACCCTGATGATGTCCAACACTCTAGCCACCTCTTCTGAACCTCCAATGACAGTCCCATCATCAAGATACCAAGCATGAAGGGGAAGCTTGCATTTATCTCTAATCTGATGCACAAGGGGGTGCAAAACAAGAGCGAAAAGAAGTGGTCCCAATGGGTCCCCTTGCTGAACTCCCGTGGTAGACCAAATGTGCCCATCTCCAAGATACAATCTTGCTGGCTTCCCATATAGAAATTCCACCCACAAAGAAATAGAAGGGCACCTCATCCTGACCTCACGAAGTAAGGCTGATCTATCCACCTAGTTAAAAGCATTAGAAAAATCTACCATAAGCATTGCAAGAGACCCATCAGTGTGACGTTCACTTAGAACTTTATTGACGCTGTGTAAAATGGCCTCAGCGCCACCCGACACGCCGACCCCAAACTGAAAATCATTAAGGTACTTAGTCATTTCTTTACCAACACCCTTCATAGCAACCTTAGAAACCAAACGCCTCCATATAGTACCCACTGCTATAGGTCTAATCCCATTGTCGGGTTTTAAAAGCGGCGTAAGGGGAGCAGACGCGACAAACTCTGCCAAACACGATGGGCATTTCCCCTAGCCATAAGTTGACTACCGCAGTGATAGCGCATAAGAGATCAGTGGCAATAGCAGACCCCTCTCCACATAAAGCATCCAAAATGTGTTGTGCCCTCAAGCCATCCCTCCCGCATGAGGTTCCTTTAGGAAACGATTTAATGCAGCAAAGAACACTATCCACCTCTGCGACAAGGGGAGGCTCAGAATATATAGTACCTGGCAAAGATGGAGGTTCTCTGTACGGGTGTTTAGCCTCTAAAGCCTATACGGTATTATCATTGCACGGAGCAACCCCGGATGAACTTAACACCTTCACTGCAGCTGTAAAGTGGCCATCAGCAACCTTTCGAAGACACTGCCTAACATTGGAATTACTAACAGTACTCTCCTCAGGATTATCAACACCTCCTTGACCTAGAGACCCCACCGTAGGACTCTCAAATATATTTTTAACTAACATAAAAATACCATCTTCTTTCCCCCATGTGGCTAAAGAATTCAGAATTGATCTTTGTTGCAATGCCTTCCTATTCCCAGACCTTCTTTCTTGCCTATTTTTTGGTCTGACCACTTGCAAAGTGCAGCGAGGAAGAAGGAACAACCTAACCCACGCTTCAATGGATCTAGGTTGGGCAACCACTTTGTAGAGAGCGGTTTTCAACGCCTGAGAGAAAGCCAACCGACAGCTATGAGGGATGCTCTTCACGGTGACAATGGGTGCTTTAAAGACACGATCTAGTAGAACGGTATCCAACATGAACGACTCATGAACACTGGTCACGTGCGCCTTGGGAGAGGGCCTCGAAATCCCTATAATGTAGCTATCTATGTCATTACCACGATTGGTAAAACGGACAAGCCCATCGGGGTGATGGCATGCACGACTCAATGCATGTATACTCAAACACTTCCCACACATCCATTGGCCAAAAAACTTCAAAGTACCTTCTACGTCCATGAACAACCCATGGTTCGTAGAAATAGCCTCACGCAACGCACTTCTACGTTCATCACTAGAAAGGTGCAACCTCTTGAGATGAGAGATCAACCGAGAAATCCCCTTATTTCCCACTTCACCATCCGGGCAACAATGAAACATACGAAAAGGACATGGCAAGGAGCCACTCAAAGGCGTAGAAGGGGTTGTCATTAAGGCTAAATAAACCACGATTCAAGTTGAGACACGAAATTTGGATGTAAAAACCAAAATTTAAGCAAAGGCATTTCATCAAACACTTGGAGTGCATCCATAAAAAAACGAATTAGTGATTTGTAAAGAGGTTCAATTTTGACAAGATAAAAAAGGTTTCCAAAGCAATGTTGCTGAATGAATGGAAAGTAATTCAGAAGTTGAAAAACAACATTTGAATGAGTGGAACCTAAATATGAATGAGTGGAACGAAAAAAGGTTTAACAGTTGAAAAACAAACTAGATGGACACTTGTTGAATGATTATAATATGATAGAAAAGATAACAGAAATCAAGAATGGAGAGATGGGTGTGAAAGAAAAATGAGTAAGTGATTATTATTGAGGTGAGTTTGGAGCTGTTTATTCAAATTTCGGGCATTTATCAAGCATGTCAGTTAGTGTCAAAGCCGATCGCGACCGAAATGCTATACGATCGAGCTGGATTGGACGAGAGTTCTGGAGCTTACCCGATTATAAAACCAGCTAAGTCCTTTCCGATTTGCCCTTGGTCTTTTTATTTCTTATTTATTTTTAGTATTTTGAGTCGGTTTCCATCCTACATTGAGGGCAATGTAGAGTTTAAGTGTGGGGATGGGAAACTATCGTTTAGTGTCTAGTTAGTAGAGTCTTGAGTCATAAAATATAAAAAATACAAAAAAATTGAAAAATTGAAAAATAAAAAAAAAATTGAAAAAATCAGAAAATGTCTTTTGAAATAAGAAGTTTGCAAAATAAATAAAAAACGAAAAATGATAGAAAAGTCGGGTTTTTGTTCGGGTTCAAATAATGATAATATGAGATAATATAATCGTGCTTGTGTCTAGTTTGAGATATGTGGGTAGGCTCGATTCGGTTTTGGGTTCCTTTGATCTTAAAATTACCTAATTGTCGGTCTACTAGTGGGTTCTCATCTAGGGAAAGTGGGGAAATTGAAACCGCCAAAAATAGTATAAGGGATGCCGTTATAAGCTAAGATCGTTAGAGTTTTTGGTCATTATCTCGTTGAAAAAGAAAAAAAAAATAGAATAAAAAGTGAGCTAGAAACTAAATGAAAGTAACACAGGTCTATGTAATCCGAGTTGGGGATAGCGACTCTACAGCCGGAATGCCTCTGGGATGTGTGAAATCGAATTGCCGATTAAAAGTACCGAAACCTAAGTAATCTGTGGTTGGGGATAGCGACTCTACAGCCGGAATACCTCTTGGTTAGGGAAAGCATCGTCTAGACTCACGAGAAAAGAAAAAAAAAAGAGAGCAAAAAGCAAAGTCTAAGCTCGTATGAAAAAAAAAAAAAAAGAATAGATTTGATTTTAAACTCTCTTGATCTTGGTATAAGGCGGTTAGGAAATAACCCAGTGGTTGTTCCTTTTGTCCTATAAGCTTGAGGGGGGATTAGGTGGACTTGCAATTCTTAGCGTGAGACCCTAGGTAGATTGACCGAACTTGAACTAAATTGCATGATGAGGGCTTGGAACCGGGTTGGGTTTAAGAGGATCGATATACTTGCAATCGCGGCTAACACGAGTTTCGGTTTAAATAAAAATAACTTAAGCTTTTGGCCCGTTCGACTATTCCGACTATGATTCCGTTATGCATAATTCTTTTTCGGGGACGAAAAAAGGTTAAGTGTGGGGATATTTGATGTGGGGTAAAATACACATATTTGTCCCGTGTAAATTGTATAATTATTGTATATGTTTTATTTGTTTTTATTTAGTTTTAGTATTATATTACATTATTTTGTGTTTGGCTAGGTTCTGGTGCAAATGGAGAAAAAACGAGTAATGTGGAAATGACCAGCCAGTTGGGCAGAGTGGGGTGCCAGTGACCGACGTAAAATCGCCGCATTTTCTGTGATTGGGCCGAGTCCACTATATCTATTTTATAAGCTAAAAATGGCCATAGATCATACTAGCCATCACAATATATAGATAAATTCTATGATGGTTAAATATGAGTGGTAAATCTACACAAAGAAATTATGAGTGCTGTTGTGTTGTGAACAGAAAATAATAAAAAGAAAAGGTCAAGTGAATGAAGGAAATTAGATCATGATGGGCTGAATTCAAAATATAAGTGAAATGGCAATTTTGTCTTTTGATGATCTATTAATTTCAAAGAATGTCAACGTCTCCATTTATTTTGTTTTGGGCGTGCTGGAGATGCAAAATAGGCCCATTACATGTCAGGAATTAATTGGGCCAAGCCGCACATCGGAAACGATTGGACGCAACTTATAAACAATATGAGATACATCGAATCGATTGGAGGAAGACAGTGGGCTTTGGACGCCACTTGGAGAAAAAGAAAGCCATCTATTTTTAAAAAGAAGGAACCGACTTTGTGGCGCAATATATAGACATCAATATTGACGGCAGGGGGGAGGCAACATCAGACGCACGAAAACAGCAGACGAAAGATATACGATTTTGAGGAGTTCTTTGCCACCATTAACGTCTGATTGAAGGTTTGGAGCAACTTAGAGACGTGGAATCATTCGGGTAACATCTTGGAGCATTCGGGAGAGAAGATTCGGGTTTTATCATCCTTATTCCTTCGTTTTCGTTTGTTTAAACTTTGTTACACAATGAATTCAGATTATATATTGTTTGATACTATGTGTTTGACTATGTTTTCCGGCTAAAAACCTTTAACTACCTAGGTTATGACAATAGTTAAATAAAGTTTGGTTCTTTATTCGATTTTTGGCGTGGTTGAAGCAATAAACAGTGATAAAATAATTAAGTCATCACTGGTCAAAGTCTTCGTTAGAGTTCGTGTTAGTTATTTAGCTAATCTAGTTATTCGTTATTTGCATTCTTAGGATTTTTATAAACCCCCCCAATCAATAAACAAATATTTAAGTCCGTGTCAATCTAAGTCTAGATAGAGTCATTAGCGTAATTTAGTAGAGTCTCTTGGGTTCGATACTCGGACTTCCTTAGGCTATACTGCATCGATCGGTACACTTGCCGGTCGTGTGGTTTAGGTTTTAGAGAGTCTTAGTTTTATAAATTTAAAACTTAGAGAGTCTAGTTTAGGGTTTAATTTAGTTAATTTAGTAAATGGCCAAAAATTTATTAGACATATTTGAGAATTTTGAATTTGTTGCTTGTTCTTGAATGACAGTTAAAATGCAAGTGTTTGATAATCTATGCATGATATGATAAATGTTCAATTACATCAGCAAATAAACATGAATAAATCACAGGTTTGATGCATCTAAACTCATATGAAATGATGATGATATGATAGTGTGCTTTGGACACTTCTACATGAGAATACATGTTGATTTAAAGCTCAAGGAATGATAATAAAAATGATTGTACGGCAAAAATGTTTTAGAAAAGATTATAAATACTAAAAATAACATTATTTGGTATATTATAATGGCATGAAACTTTGTCATAGGTTTGATAGCTTTGCATGTTGTACATCTAGCTTAGAAAGTGGTAAAATATGTGAAATTTACATGATTTATGTGCTTTATGTGAGACCTGCACTATCATGAGTATAACCATTATTTTATTCAGTAAATAACATGAGTTATGTTAAAATATCAAGTCGTTTCGATTTTGGATGGTTAGGGTAACGTTTGATGCAAAACTATGCGGTAAAACGGTTAAAAATCGGCTTTTCGGAGGATTTTTATAAAACTGTTTTAGATCAGTAAGTAAACTGATATTTTTGATATAAAAATAGGTATTTTAACTTATATTAACTTTACTTGGTGTTTGGTTAGTCATACGTGACTTCCGACGCCCAAAAATGTTACCGAATCGCTAAAATAAGTGTTTTTCGACATACACTATAATGGGTTGTTCATGGGTAAATTTTATGTGTTACAATGTGTTATATGTTTTATAATATGTGTATGATGACATGATAATACTTGACAAGATTATGTGTATTACGCTATTATTAGTATGTTACATTTGAGTATATATATTACGACACGCAAATCGTAGATATATTGCCTATAGCCTGGATAGGGTCACCAATAAAATCGTTCAAGTCGCAAAAATTTTAAAATATATATATATGAACCCATATATATATAAATACACCAAAATAATAAAAAATAATAACTTTTCGAGACATCTCAAAGTTATGTGAAAATTCTAAGTATCGAAGAAACTTATGTATTTTGTGGGTTTTTGATTATTAAATCATTCTTATTTAATTTAGGACGAATAAAGAATTTGAGGGATTGTATTAACATATAAAAATGCACCCAAAAGTGAGTACATAGATCCCCTCTTTTTACATGTTTTGTGGTAACTATGTGAGTACATAGTTCCCCTATCTTACTGTTTTCAATTGTTTTTGGGTGATTCATATGCATCAAAACGATTTCGATATTTTAACGATGGTTTCAAAAACGATTAAGATGGGTTATACTAAACTAATAACGATTTCGATAAGGTGAACGAACTTGTTGGTTGTAGTTACATAACGAATGACATTTATTAATTTTGGCCAAACCGACCAGTATTAGGTTATGGTACCATAGGATCTGATAAATCCCGTTATCAGACTACACCCATGGTTATGTGTGGGTTAGGTGGGTAACGACTGAATCTGTGATTGTTAACTTACCCTTTGGTGGTTTGTTAATGCGAGAAGCGAGATAGTCGAGTCACGAAGGTTTGAATGTTATTAGCGAGACGACCAAAAATAGTTTTCACAATTAAAACGATGATGATTTAAACGACTTAAACTAGTTAACGATTTTGAAACGATGTCACTTAACGATGTTTTCGAAAGGATATAAACCATACTAGTTTTATTAACGAGTTGATACGAGATGTTTTACAATTTGGTTTACTAAAACAAATGTTTTTAGGTTAAGAATCATGGCTACGAGGTTTTATAAATTATAACCCACTTGATTTGAGTTAGTTAATTATGTTGCAATATTATACTCTTATCAAAACAAGGTCTTTAATAAGGTATTGCAACATGTAAACTAGCCATGAATCTGATACTCTTCTAAAACCTATGTACTCGCCAGCATTTCTTTGCTGACTTTGTTTTTACATATGTTTCAGGTGATGTTGATTGCTAGGATGTATGAGTCACATAGGATCTGGACGAGGCCTTAGTGACATAATAACAATGATAGTCGATATATAACCTGTTTGTTTCATGCTAAAACAATGTAAATTACTTAATGAATAAATAAAACGAAACTCTGTTGTATCAATGGTTGTGAAACAATAATTTTGTTACAACACTCCCTGACGTTTCTGCCACGATTTGTTGTTTTACGTGGTCGGGGTGTGACAAATACCTAAAAAATTTAAAAAACACCCAAAAAAATTTTTTTTTACTATTTTTTTTTTGAAAAATCGTTATATTTCGTTAATAAAAAAATTCAAAAAAAAATTCGAGTAACAGTTATCCATGTACATGTGCATACGTAGCATTTCTTTGACAAATTCCGTAATTTATTACAAACATTAGTCAATTGCACTTTCATTTACACTACCACGTGTAATACACTACTTTTTACCTTAACAATATTAGAAATGCACATGTACATCTATATGTATCAACATGAAATAAGGTGTTTTGGTACACTACTTTGAATACACTTTCTCTTTCATCTATCATTCCATCCATAATACACAAATATGCACATGTGCGTATGTATCATTTATTTGACAAATTCCGTAACTCATTACAAATATTAGACAATTGCACTTTCATTTACACTACCATATGTAATACACTACTTTTTTACATTACCAATATTAGAAATGCACATGTGCATCTATATATATCAACATGAAATAAGATGTTTTGGTACACTACTTTGAATACACTTTCCCTTTCATCTATCATACCATCCATAATACACTACCATTACTTCCTACCATCTATAATACAATACCATTACCTCCTACCATCCATAATACAATACCATTACCAATATTTTCACTTTATTACATGTATATCAACACCATTTATACCATCCTATCATCATATTAGATCATAAAGTAACAACTTTAGCCAAACCATCAACCACTAGATATAACTAACCAAAAAAACATATATATGAGCCTACTTCTCCATTCAAAATCACAAACTTTTATAACAAAACATGTTATATCACGGTTATACCTAATGATGCACATGTGCATTTTGAATATTGGTAATGTAAAAAGTAGTGTATTACGGATTGTATTGTAAATTAAAGTGCAATTGTCTATTACCGATAACGTATTACGGAATTTGTCGGAGTAATGATACATATGCACATTTGCATGTATAACTGTTACTTGAAAAAAAAATGTTTTTTTTTGTAACTAAATATAACGATTTTTTTTTAAATATTAAAAAAAAAATTGAGTACTTTTTTGATTTTTTTTTTAGATTTTATTTTGTGTTCACATTGGTTACCGCGGTATTGCGAGAACCAGTGTGAACACAACCTAAAATAGCTAAAAAATCTAAAAAAAACCCTAAAAAAACCTAACCCCACCCCCCCCCCCCCCAAAAAAAAAACCTACCCCCCCCCCTAAAAAAAAAAACCTACCCCCCTCCCCCAGCTAAAATGCTAAAAACTAAACCCCCAAAAAACCTACAAAAATAAAAAAAATAAAAAAACACAATTTTTTTTTATATTTTTTAAGTTAAAATCGTTACTTTTAGTAGCCAAAAAATTTTTATTTTTTATTTTTTTTTGCTACTAAAAGTAGCGATTTTTTTATAAAAAATATTAAAAAAAATTTGTGTGTTTTTTAGCTATTTTTATGTATTTTTGGTTGTGTTCACATTGGTTCTCGCAATAAAGGGTGGTTTCTAATGGATCCTTGTCCTATATATATATATATATATATATATATATATATATATATATATATATGTATAGGGTTGGGTTATATGGAAAACCCTATCTTTTTTAGAAAACCCTGAAAACCCATTCTCATCCATTGATTGTCTTTCATCCAAGAAGATCTATGGCTCTCCTATTTTGTGTGTATATTAGATTTAAATATAATCAAAGAAGGGCATTTCTGGTAGAACAAAAAGACTTTTTGGCATTGGAAATGACAAAACCCACTTGTGTAGTACTAGTATCATCATCTCTCTTCTCTTTCTTCTAGTCAAATCTTTCAAAACACTATTATCTCTCTCCTCTTTCTTCATCATGTGAAAGAGAAAAGCTTCATGGTCTTCAATGGTGATCCTTCAATGGTGATCTTCATTTGAAGATAATTTCAGCATCATGTGGTCTGAAAAAATCACAAAGACACACGCACGAGTGTGTGTGTGAGAAGAACGATGACAAGATGAATGTTTTTAGAGAGAGAAAGTTGATGTTTTAGATATAGAAACAACAATCTTTATCACAAAGACACACGCACGAGTGTGTGTGTGAGAAGAAGGTTTGAAGATCTTCTTCGTGTTCATCGGACGGTTATAGATCCGGTAAGTGTTCTTGAAATATCATTTCACACTTGATTTTTTGTTGAAATGGTTGTTAATATATTTTTGTGTGCTTAAAGTGTTTTAGTAATGGTTAATGGGGTATCCATGGTTAATGTTCATGTATTTTAAATAAATAAAAAACTTTAGGATGAGATTTTGAACGAGTTTTTTTGTTGGTTTGGTTGCTTGTTAGGGGCTTTTGATATTAACAGTAGCTGCTTTTTTTGTTGGTTTGGGTTGCTTGTTTGGGTTTTTGATCTGAACAGTAAGTGTTTTTTTGTTTGGTTGCTTAATTCACAGACTCATGCCCATAACATGTAAGCCCCCTGTTAGAATGTTATATAACGTGTGTTGATTTACAGAAACAAACCCATAAAGATATTCAATTGACAAGCTGGATGGATGTAGGTGAAGTTAATGCGTGTTCTAGTAATGGTTAATGTTCATGTATTTTAAATAAATCCAAAACTTTAGGATGAGATTTTGAACGGGTTTTTTTGTTGGTTTGGTTGCTTGTTTGGGGCTTTTGATCTTAACAATAATTGTTTTTTTGTTGGGTTGCTTGATTTACAGAGACAGACCCATAACATGTGTTAAGCACCTGTTAGAATGATATATAACGTGTGTTGATTTACAGAAACAGATACATAAAAGATATTGACAAGCTGGATGGATGTAGGCGACGTTAATGCGGGGACATTGAATAAGTCACATCCTTTAGGAAAGAAGTCTTCGTTCATTTATAACATGTGTTGGTGGTTCATGCTGTAACAGAACACCATGATGTAACCTGACATGTGTTCATGTATAACATGTGTTAAGCCCCTGTTAGAATGATATATAACGTGTGTTAACCTTTTGTTAATTAAAAAAAAACAAGTAATATCTATTTTATTTTTGTTGATGTTTAAAATATCCGATAATGTGGATACTGAGCGTAAAACTTGTACAAGTAATAAATGTACAAGTTAGTATGTAACGTGTAATATGAAACGAGCCATTTATGGTAACACATGTACCCGTAATTTTGGAATATATAATATGAAACGGGTCATTTGTTTTGCACATTTTGGAATGTATAACATGTGTTAAGCCATTGTTATAATCTTTTTGTAACCTGACATGTATTCATGTATAAGCTAGTGGTTTACAAAACACCATTATGTGTATATACTGATCTAACATGTGTTACAATTTGTCTGTTCGGAACATGTAATTGCTTAACATGTGACAAGGGTGAAAATAGTCGACGGGGGCGATGAGTTTAATGGTGAGCTTAGTTAATATCGTAATCTTGTTGTAACCCCACTTGTATACATATGATAACATGTAAGCATCCATTATAACTTGACTTGTATTCATGTATATGAAAGTGGTTTGCAAAACACCATGATGTGTGTGTACTGATCGTAACACGTGTACAAGTTAATAATTTAATATGGAACATACAAGTTAATATTGTAACACCATATACCTGGGATAACATGTGTTAAGCCTCTGTTATAATCTTGGTTTAACCCAACATGGTGTCATGTATAAGCTAGTGGTTTCCAAAACACCATGATTTGTATATACATACTGTAACATGTGTTACGCGCCTGACATGTATAACGTGTGTTAAGCCTCTATTATAACGTGTGTTAAGACTTCCAGAATGGATGCATAAACTCCAATAGTAACTTAATAACAACATAGTATACCTGATATAATGTGTGTTAAGCCTCTTTTATAACGTGTGTTAAGACTTCCAGAATGTGTTAAGTCCATACCGTTTTAACATCATGTATTAGACAAAACAATAAGAGTCTCACATAACATATTACTAGTAAACGAAAATACATAGCACTAAGAAAATGGTGGAGCTTCCTTTGACAGTCTGCCTTAGCTTTTCAGCGGCTACCCTTGCTTTATTGTTTGGGTCGGTCTTGAAACGGTTTGTAAACATGTGGGTGTGCGTATGCCAAGGAAGTTATAAAAAATGTGTTTTCATGTTACGTTGTACATGGGTTTCATGTCACATGTAACACATGCATGTCCGAGAAGTTCAAACTATAACACGTGTTAGTTGTGTTGTGCTGTAACATAAACATGGTCATGATCCTTGAGCATCTGATCCACGTTTGACGAAACCAGCGGTCCCGAGAATTGGATCTTATATCCCTTGTATCCATCACCGTCCTAATAACAAAAAGATAAGATAACCGTTAAGTCGTTAACCAGACATAAATATTAACACATTCATAGCCAGAAAATCTTTTTTCTCAAATAACATCACAAAAACAATTACTATTCAGATCAAAAGCCCCAAACAAAGCAACCAACCCAACAAAAAACAGTTACTATTCAGATCAAAAGCCTAAAGAAGCAACCAAACCAAGCATAACTTTTTAACACAAAAATAAAAACCTGCAAATTAATCTTACACAACTGAAACAACAACAAACAAAGTACACAAAACTAAAAACCTGCAATTAATTCGTCATACCCTAATACATGTCTCCAATACATCGTCATACCCTAATACATGTCTCTATAACATGTTACTATGGTTTAGCTGTGAAACAGGAGTTCAGACTATAACACGTGTTACGTTGGTTGTGCTGTAAGACAAACTTGGCTTAGCTGTGAAACAGGAGTTCAGACTATAACACGTGTTACGTTGGTTGTCCTGTAAGACAAACTTGGCTTTTCGTTTCTAAAAATAGATGTGCCGATTATTAGACGACTAAAAATAAAAAAAATCGGGCATGTGTTAAACACGTCATAACTATAATAATTTAAACTGTATGGCTATGTCTAATAGGATAAAGTGTAACATGTATTAGGGTATGACGATGTAAAATTAATCAGTAAAACTAATCACATGTTTAATAAAATTAATCAATAACACCTGTTTAATAAAATTAATCTTACACAACTGAAACAACAACTAACAAAGTACACAGAACTAAAAACTCTTTAACATATAATCAATAACACCTTACAATTTCAGCAATTAATTCAGTAACACCTAATCAGCAATTAGTAAAATTAATCACATGTTTAGTAAAATTAATCTTACACAACATTAACAAAAAAAAAAAAAACTCACAGATTTAACAACTCTTAACACCTTACAATTTCAACAAATTATTTCAAACAAATCACATACAAAACAATAACCAAAATCCTGATAATCAAACGAATTAATCATATATGACAACAACAACAACCTGTCGACGAAGATCTGCATCACGAAGCTTAGCTTCAATTTCTTCAACACTTGACGGAGACGCCTTCGTTTCCGTGAGTCTCCGGCGGAGCCTCGGTGGTAAAGTTGGTGGCGATGATAGACCGGCACCGTCAACGGCCGGAAACTCCATGGCAACTCCGCCGTTCTCCGGAGCAGATAACGAACCTGTTGGGGAGCAGATAACCCGGCGACATTAACGGGTTATATGGTGGATTTGTCTCCATGGACATTAATGGAGAAATGAATAAATGAAGAAGTAGATTTTAAATGAAGATGTGCAGGAAATTAATGGAGGTCTTTCTTATAAATGAAAATGATAGAGATATGGAGTTAGAAAGATACATTGGGAAGATAAATGGGTAATAAATGTTGTCAAATCATTGTAGACAAAAGTCAAGATATATTTTTGAGTTGGGTAGTATAATGTTGAATTTACCAAAGTGCCCTCAAAAGCAAAAAGAAAGATGGAGATGGCTGGGACACGTGGCCAATTGTAGGCCTTGTGATGGGTTTTCAAAATTTTCTCAAAATAAAGGGTTTTCTTTAGAGCATTATCCTATATGTATATGTGTATAGATAATAATAATAATAATAATAATAATAATAATAATAATAATAATAATAATAATAATAATAATAAGGGTCCAAAAGGTCATTTCATCATATTTCAAAGGAAAGAGTTGTAAAATGATGAATTGCAAACATTAATGATGTAAGTGTCCAACATTTTCTTAAACGTATCTAAATTGAGTTTGGCGTCAGAGTTGTAAAATGACTTTTACTCTAATTAGGTGACCCGGGGCGTCCCGTGGTCACATATTCATAACGCGTGGATGTGTGTTATACACCATCGTCACCCTCCTTTATAACGTGTGGATGGGTTAACGCGTTGCCATGATCACGCGTGAAGAATAGTGATGGAATAAAGCTCGATAACATGCCAGAACTTGATTGGATGTTGTGAGTGATAGAATTCTATCACTAGTGGAACGCCCCTACCCCTTAATATTAACATTTATACGTAACTTCTCTTTTTTATACATAACAAAATTGATTGACGTGTGGAAATGGACATCCACTAAAGGACTTTGTCAAGTACTTAAACATGATTACCAATTGCTAGTGGTAATCTAACAGAAAAATATGAAACAAGTGGTGAATAGGTGGTTTGTCAGCCTGCTAGTGGTGGTGGTGGTTCTCATAACCATGTCGGAGCAAGTAACATCAAAGAGTATTGATAGAAATAATACTCTACTCAAATATTATTGTAGCATGTACAAAGGTAGGAGCCCAGAGTCCTTCATGAGCAACCTTAACGGCACTCTCTCTAGCCTCCGTCGGCAGTTAACTACCAGTGGCTTCGCCGTGGCACGCACTTTGTATAATAGTGAGCCAGTGTGGGGTCTTGCTAATTGCAGGAGATATCTTTCCATTCCAGATTGTCTGGATTGTTTCGACTATGCTGTTAAGCAACTTAAAGTATGTGGTCTTGGCAATGGTGCTTATGCTATTTACAGCGACTGCGAGTTAAGGTACGAATATACTTAGCATATCTTTCGGCTTGCATACACCCGAGTTGAGGTACGAATATATATATACACACACACATACACACTCCAGACGCCACCTCCCGAGCACCTGCCCGACCGCAGCCAACCTTGACCTCCTGCGGTTTAGTCAGCGGCCGGGTTGGCAATTGGCGGTAGTCCGGCAGTACAAGTTGGGACAATAGAGGTGGTGGTCCGGATTGCGGTCAACAGTCAGGGCGGCCGGTCTGTCTACCCGGCAGCGGCGGCCCAGGGCGGGCAATCGGTCAGGCTAGGGACGGCAGTCAAGGTTGGGGTCTGGGTCAGGGTCGGCGCTTGAGACAGCGGGGCGTTGGTTGTAAAGGTCAGGTTCGGCGGTTTGAGTCGGGGTCAACGGTCGGGCAACTGCCCGGGTTGTCTCAACACGGCAGTAGCCTAGGTCCGGTTGATCCGGGTGGATCGGGTGGTAAGTCGCGCACCCAGTGAGTAGAGGCAATCAGAGGCAATGCGGTTGGTGTTGGATTAATTGGTGTTGTGTCACCAATTAGATGGTTCGGTAGTTAACTACTTTCTGCACTTTTTATTTTAGAATGGATTAGTTGGGGTTTTACCGAGATTTGATGGAAAGTGTCGTTGGTGAATGGCAAGGAAGTAGCCATGGGTTTACCAATCTTTTAGTAGAAAGTTTAGAATTATATTATTGTTTTTATTATTCCCATTTAAAGGCTCATTGTTTATTGAATAAAATACACCCCTTTTAGGAAAAAAAACCCGATCATATCCCTTGAAAGTCTAGGTTGATTGGGCATATCAAAGGAGTTTGTTGGATAGAGGTGTACTGCTTCGTTTGTGATTGATGCAAATACATAAAACAAAGGATAAATTGCACTTTTCGTCCTTTATGTTTCAGGGTTTCTGCAGGCGCCGTCCTTTAAGTTTATAAATTACACTCTATGTCCTTTATGTTTGCAACCTATAACGGGCGGTGTCCTTTTCTCATAAACTCAGTTATCTTTTGATGTTAAAACCCTTTGTCTCTCTCAACTTCAAACATGAGGGACCTTTTATGTAAAAAAGTGAAACATTCAAAAACAAAACAAAAGCATCAGCCGCCATCTTCTACGTTTATCCGACCGGCAATTTTGCCGGATTCCGGCAACTCCGGAACCTATTTCTACGCTTTTTCGGTCCGTTTCTTTCGCGATAAACATCATCTCCATCTTATAATAACTTAACAACGAAATTTCAGCATGTATCTCGTTACTTCGATGGTAATCCTGTAAGCACTACCAATTCCGGCGAACCCGGAACTTCGTCTTTGAGTCGTTTCAACCTTTCCAACTCAAGAAAAAAACTCAAAGCTTGACGGAACTTTCCTGATCGAAAATACCCGGAGATCAACGAGTTCCAAGCAACTAAACCTGGTTTAGGAATTTCATCAAACACTTTATGTTGCAAACATAAAGGACCTAGAGTGTAATTTTTAAATTTAAAGGACAACGCCTGCAGAAACCCTGAAACATAAAGGACGAAAAGTGCAATTTAGCCTAAAACAAAATATATATCACTCTTTGTTCCTTTTATTTTCTTCACAAATATCAGAGTGTTTGTTTATTTTTTATTTATTTATTTATTTTTTTGAATCTCAAGTAGAAGCTCTCATATATATACCCAACTTTTTGAATAAAGGAGATTCATCTAAAATATGCAAACCTGAGGATTATAACATTCGATTATAAGCCAACTAATACGGGTTGATAAAAATGGATTGTACTGGACTAATAAGATGTTCCATAGATGCAATGTTCAAGCAAATTAGAGATGTTTTTATATGTAGGTACGAGAACGATAACTTCTTCAGTGAGGCTAATAATCGGGCTGGTGTGGTATTATTATGTGAGAACACAACATCGCCTCAGCCAGAAGAGTTCAGAAATGCAGTAAAAAAGTTGATGTCAGATCTTCAAATTGCCGCACCAAGAACAACGGACTTCTATGTAGCTTCTACAAGGAAAGTAGATGTTAGTAATGAAACAGTGTATGCCATTGCCCAGTGTCATCTAAACATAAGCCAAAGTGATTGTTTAGAATGCTTAAAGTTGAAATCCAAATCTCTATATGATTGTCTTCCTACTAGTTCTGGGCAGGCAGCGGACAACAGATGCTTCATGAGGTATGACAGGACTCCATTCTTTGGACAAGACCAGTCAACTGATATTACATTCCTTTGGTATGGTGAGACATCTAATCTTTTTAAAGATGGTAGAAGGAACTGAATGGCTTGCATTTGTTTGGTGATTAATATTTTGTATGTCTATGTCTTAAAGATGATTCAAGCAAGAAGAGATACATAATCGGGGTATTTGTTGGAGGTGTAAGCATTTTGATACTAGCAATATCTTTTGTATGGTGTCGCAGGTGGAAAAACAGAGGTAGAGGCCAACAAGGTAAATACTATTTTCACAAAATTAGTTCTTATATGGAATTAAACATTGGGTTTCATGATATTGATGGCATCTTATTGTCTATTTTGGATGATAGTATCAGTGAAAGGGACCATCAACTACAATTACAAACATTTACAGTTGGCTACCAATAACTTCAGTGAAACGAATATTATAGGGAAAGGCGGTTTTGGTGAGGTATTCAAGGTAACAAACTGACCTTTTGAAAACTATGACGTAGTTGTATGTATAAAACAATGATCTAGGAATACCAAGATAGGTGGAAAAAACAATCATCAAAGGGTTCAATGACCATAATGAAGAGACAAAAAATGTAGATGAACAGACACTAAAATTTTACACACACGATGTGACAGAATACAAAACACAAACACACAATGTAAAGGACGTAATTACATATAGTAGTATATAATCACGTAACATATTAACCTTTTTTACAACTAGAGACTATAACTCTGTCATATTAAAATAAAAGATAATAAAATAGTTGTTTTTACGGTGTAACTTAAAATAAAATATTAACAAACAAAAAATCTATGGCCTTTTAAAATCATGGAGGAACTTGTATGTGGTAGGAGGTATAGTTTTAAAAGATTATATCATATGTTTTAAAACTTATAATTATTTAAAGTCTTAAATATATGTTAAATTACCTTCTTGTCCTCCTTATATGTGTTATAATATATATATATAGGGTTATGTTCATTATTAACCTATAAAGAAGCAAGATATATATGCACATATGTGTTGTAACCTTTGCTTAGGAAGTTTTTTTAAAAAAAAAAAAAATAGAATTTTCCTTTTTAACCCTAAAGTTTTAATCTTTGACAATTTAACTTTAAAGTTTTAATCTTTGTTTCCTTTTTAACCCTAAAGTTTTAATCTTTGACAATTTAAGTTTTAAGTTTTAATCTTTGGTAACCCCTTTGATTAATTTGATTTTTCACTTCTAATTCAAAAGTTTCCATCTTATACAATTTAACCCATTTGATTAATTTGATTTTTCACTTCTAATTCAAAAGTTTCCATATTTTGCGATTTAACCACTTTGATTTTTTTTACTTATGTGTTGTAATCTTGGCTTCGGGGGGTGTTTCAAACAAAAAATGGTTATGCATATGGTTGTTGTAACCTTGGCTTTGGGGTTTTTTTTCAAAAAAAAAATAGATTTTTTTACTTTTCACCCAAAAGTATTTCATAAATTATTTTTAACCCAAAACTATTTGTTTTTTTTTTTACTTTTAACACAAAACATTTTATCTTTTGCAATCTATCCTTACAACTTTTTTTACTTTCAACTTTGGCCTTTTATGGTTTTCATTTTCCGCAATTTTTTCGCTTTATGCTTCGTTCTAAATTTTGTGACTTAACACATCGCAACGTGCGTCTTTGGTTTAATGTTTTTACGTTTCGTTCTAAATTTTGCGAGTTAACACGACGCAACGTGCGTGTGTGGGTGAACGTTTTTACATCGTCTATTTTTTTCCCGTTTGACAGGTTCAACATAACGTGCACGTCCTAAATCGACTTAGTTATAACTAAAGAATCCCGCCGCATTGCGGCGGGTTGTAATTTTAGTTTGTGAATAAATACATTGATTGTGAACACTAGTAAACTAATCCTAGCTCTTGATTATCAATACAAAAGTGTGAACATAAGTGTAAACACCAGTGTAAATCAAGGTCAGGATTTGAAAATGAAAAAACACTAGTGTATTTTATGATTTAATGATATAAATTAATGGCCAGGATTTGTTCTCTCAGTTCATAAATACACTAGTGTTAACTCTATAACTCCATTATATCATATGCTTAAAACTTATAATTACTTAAAGTCTTAAATATATGTTACATTATCTTCTTGTCCTCCTTATATGTGTTATAATATATATAGGGTTAGGTTCATGTGTGAATAATAACCACCTTAATTGTGAACACTAGTGAACTAATACTATCCCTTGATTATCAATACACAAGTGTAAATCAATGTTAAAGATTTTATTATGAAAATACACTAGTGTATTTTACGATTTGATAATGTAAAATAATGGCTAGGATTTGTTCACTTAGTTCATAAATACACTAGTGTTCACTCTAGAACCCCACCCGATATATATATATATATATATATATATATATATGCTTCGGTTCAAATGAGAACCACCACGAGTTGTGAGAACCATGAGAACTCCTACTTCCCGTGCAAGTTGGGCCACAGTTTTTTGCACAAATTTAGATGAAAATATAATAAACACATCCGTAAAAAAGAAAATAAAATTGTCGAGTAGGTTGTTTTACCTGATGTAAGTTTTGTTTACGCGTTGCTGTAAATTTTGTTACGACGATAAATTTTTTTTTACACCTCATATAAATTTGTGTATGTAGCATTTTAAAAAAAAAATATATGCTGAAACAAGTGATTTTTTTAAGACTTTTGAGAAAAAAAAATTGGAAAAACCTTTTGGATGGCCTAGTTCTTATGATTCTCACAATTCAAGGTGGTTCTCATTTTAACCTAACCATATATATGTATATATATGTATGTGTGTGTGTGTGTGTGTTTGTGTGTGATCATGATCAAGAGAATACCCCATTGAGTTGTGAGAACTTAGAGAACTCCAACTTACCATGCGAGTTTTGCCACCATTTTTTGCACGCACGTAGATTAAAATGTTTTGCAACCAAACAAACCAGTACCAACCAAATTTAACCGAATTTACCAAAGTACTTTTTTCCTAATTTATATTCATATTTGTGTCCAACGTCCGAACAACAAATCAGCAACTAGTTTAAACTGAACGATATATTCATGTTTGTGTTCCTACTTCCTAATTTAAATCGCCAGTTGCGAGCAACCAGAGGGTCGGTTGAACATCTTTTATCTCTATTTTGAAGTTCAAAACTAAGTTAGATAAGAAATAAGTGGGCTTTATTTTGAGTCAGGCTTTAAAATTTAACTTATGGGCTAATAAAACTTATATAGTTTATTAAATATTATTATATTTATTTAATAATGAATTAAATTAACGATTTATTTGGTTATTCAGATATACCGAATAAACCAAATAAAAAGAATGTGGAACCAAAACCAAGCCAAAAACCAAATTCACCATTCGGGTAAAAACCAAACTAAACACCCAATTCGTTATTTGGATCGTTTTTTCTGTTACAGTTGTCACACCCTCAAATTCCACTTGTGGAGTACTACCGCGAGACGTGTGACTGACCAGGATCCAGCCACCAATCATATTGAACAATTATGAAAATAATGCAATTTATCAAAATACGATTAGTGACTACAAAAAAGTCCACATCTAAGTCTTAGGTTTTAAAACAACATTAAAAGGAAATAGCGGAAGCATTGTTTCAACAGTTGAATCAAAAGTCCAAAGTTTAAATATATATAAAACCCGACACGGGTTAATGCAACCACTACACTCCTCAAGCTACAAACTCCTGCCGTCACTGATTACCTACAAAGCATGCAGTAGGGTGTCAACATAAAGTTGGCGAGTTCACAAGTTATCTAGCTTTAAGTTTAAGAAAAATGTAAGTTGTTTAGATAAAACATTTATAATCACGTTATGGGGAGCTACCCCATCTGTAAGCCCACTAAACTGCAAATACCGAATCATGAGACGTTGTGTTGTTGTGCCCCAAGTCAATATCTATCGTCATTGACCAAGATTAAGGCCTACTAGTTCACGCCCGATCCCCCCGCTCACGGTGTGAGGTTTGTCAAACCTAATAGCGCTATCAACTAATATCTCGTTCGCCCCCAGTGACTAATCGGTATCGTAAAGTGGGGACTTCATGGTAGAGTTTTGTTTAATTTGCTAAGACATGATTTATAAATAATATCAAAACGTATTCCCCCCGGGAATAGCAGTTTGAAAGTATCATTCCCCCAGGATAGTAGTTCGTTCCTGCACCCCCGGGACACATGCTTTTAGTGTGCGTGAACTCACCTTGGTTTGCTCGGCAGATAGTTTATTTGTTTCATCGATTAAAATCAACCATATCCTATTTTATGTTTTACCAAGTTTGGTCAGATACGTATATGAATATCTCATACATGTATACAAGTAGCACATAATACACATAAGAAATAATCACTTGAACAGTATTATTTGTCATTAAATAGGATTCCTACAATACTACAAGAATAGCATGTCAACACAAATTATTTTACAACATTTGGGGCCCTATAAGAAACTGTTTCATGAAATTATTAGATCAACAAATATACTCTGTATATTATAGCATTAACATGATCCGATCCATTAGTCCACTAAGAGAACTTTGGGCCCCATGTGCCCGTGATCCAAAAATAACAGACCGTATCTTTTACACGAGTGTGCGACAGGAATACACATTCCAAATCAGTGTGCGGCCAAATCCTATGTCGGTCCTTTATATAGATGTGCGACTCACCAACTTGTTGGGCCGAAACAGTGGGTAGCTGTCAAAAGAACATGAATTCATAACCAGTAACTTTATATTTCTCTCTACAACTTCAATACAAAGAACAAGAACTGTACTGAAGAGATACACGAAAAATAACTTCTCAACTCACACACAGATCATCAACACGATGATCTGCACACTCTGATCTATACTACGAACGATGATCTTAACACAAGATCACTAGAACAGCAAGACCTAGCAAACCCTAAGAGAGAAGAAAATTAGGTGCGTGCAACTATGTCTGATGTCAACACAGGCGTTCTTTTAACAGCCCCACTTGATGTCTGCGAGTGTCCACAAGAGGCCCACTTCCAAGCCCAAACACTAACTGATGTCCAGTCAAAGCCCAAACATGTATGTATCGGCCCAGCACATGTAGAAGAATCTTGACAAGCCCAAACATGCATCCGCAGCCCAGCATGAAGACTCAGAACCAGTAAGTCCGACCTGGTCAGAGTTAAGCTTCAGATGACCTAGCAAGAACCTGCAAGATCACAAGGAAACAAGCACACCGTTAGCCTCGTCACTGGGAAGGGGCCTTTCTATGACCAAGCTCGGACGTGAGAATAAGTATTTATGAGGAGAGAATAGGTCAGGGAGAGTGAGAGGAGAGTTTAGAGAGAGAAAGTAGCGATTACCCTTTGCAGGGAGTCTTGGCGAGGTATTTATTGTTTTTGGGTATGCTGACGTGGCGAGTTAGTTAGGGTCGGACCAGTCACTGTCAGGGCGGTTATGGCTGTGGGTCCCAGTTAGTTAAAGCGTACCAACGTGTTCAGTTGTTCCGTCTACAGCATGAGGTGCGATCCGACCTTTAGGTGCTATAGTTCGGTTCTATGTTTACTGATGATTCGGTCCGACTAAGGACGTATCCTCATCAAGTCCCCCTAGTTCGTAGCGTTTCCTAGGTAAAAGCTTCGAACTATAATGGTGTAATTTTTGGCGGGTTGACACCCTGATTTGTCGTTTGTTGGTTTTTTTTTTTTTGAATTTTAAATTTTGGGCGGAGACTTTTGCTGGGTGACTGACGGTCATTTTATCTTCCCCTCTGATGTAACGTTTGATATGCGTCAGTTATTGTGACGTGTCATTCTTTGATTGGTTACTTTTGAGGCGGCGTATTATCCCTATAAAAGGGGAGTAAAAAGTAACTTTTGTTTTCACTTTTCTACTTCATCTTCTTCTTCATTTCCGCTGAGGCGAAACGACTCATCAAGCAGGTTAGTACATTCCTTATACAATGGCGAATAAAAGCAACTTGTCCGGTTGCTTTAATATTCTGAATAGAAATGGCTTAGCATGGTACGTCGATAAATATGCAATTCTTGCCTCTTTACACCCCGTTCTCCCTGAAAAGAATAAGCCTATTTATCCTTTTCCCCCAGGGAAGATAGGGATTTATACTCGTTTGTTCGATTACTGTAACTATCGTCTCCCTCTGACGAAGTTTTTGATTGACGTTCTGCTACTTCACGAGGTTCACCTTTCTCAAATGAACCCCTTCGGCCTTGCCAAGGTGTGTCAATTCGAGTTGTCCTGTCGTGGTTTGGGCTCCGACCCGGATTTGGATGTGTTCCGGGCTTTTTACAAGTTGAATCGGTCTGGTAGTTGGTATACTTTCGAAGTCAGGAATAAGAATTCTTGTTGTTACTCGTGGATTACCACCAGTATAAAAGATTGGAAGGATCGTTTCTTTTGGGTCACGACCGATGCATTCCGGCCAAAATGACATGGAGATTGAAAAGGTCGCGCCTCCCACCCCCTCTTCCTGAAGACTTTGAATTCAACGGAGATCTGTATGCGACTCTGATTAAGGAGGCAGGGCGCGTACAAAAGTTTTCGGAACACATTCTTGTCATGGGACGGATCAGCACGATGTGGACCGAACCGGAGTGGTATCCCACTCTTAGGTGGAACGGAAAGGGTTAGTCATGCTTTTAACTTGATACGGTGTTCCTTGAGTTTGTGTTTGATTACTTTACTCGTTTGTACACTTTATATCATGCCGGACTATGGATATTATTTTTTGTTTGCTTTTTGTGTAGCTATGGGTTTAAAAGAAGCTTTAAGGCTGAAGTCCTTCGATTCCAAGGAGCTTGATGTCCGGGCCACCAGGACGCCGAAGGGTGATCCTCGGTATCTGAGCGTCGTGCAGGAGAACCTTTATCCGATTCGGGAACCGGTAGCTCCGGCTGACCAGGGGGGTTCGGCTGGTCAGGGAGGTTCGGGTGGCCAGGGAGGCTCGGGTTCAGCTCCTGCAGCACAAGTGTTGAACATTTCTTCGGTTCAGGCAGCGGTGGTGGCTGGTAGTGATAAAGACAAAAAGACCAGCTCGAGCGGAACGAAAGGTTCCGGTTCCAAGTTTGTTATTGAAGACGAGGGGGTACATGTTTCTATCGAAGACGAAGGGGTACATGCTGAAGGGGGAGAAGAGGGTGATGATGGTGATTATGAGGAGCGTCCCCAAGTTAGCTTGAAAAGAAGACGCACTACTTCCTCGAAGTCCGATCCGAAACCCAAGCAGGTGAAGAAAAAGAAAATGGACTTCAAGACCATCACATTGGATGATGAGGATGATCAGGTTACTTTGTTCTCTGCTGCCGGGGATCTGTTGGCGAATTTGGACGCCCACTTTCATGGTGGTCGTACCCCGAGGGATCATCTGGCCAACCTTCCACCGAGCCCGCTATCTTTTGGAGGGCCGGCTACTAAAGTTATTGACGATATTCATATGCCTGATCCTTTATCTCTCAAAAAGATTGAACCTTCTCCATCGGGTAAGCCTACAACTGGGGTTGCTTCTAATGTTTCAAGGCCAAGTCCTCAGCCGATTGATGGTGGGGATAGTGCCTCTTCCTCCCCTTTATGGTACGAAACTGAAGCTGTTTTCTTGTGCCGGGATTTAGGTTCGGGTGAGGCTGCGGACATGGACCCTGCTCGTGCTTCAGAGAAATATGTACCTGAATGGTCGTTGGCGAATAAAGACAGGATTGTGGATGCTTTATCTGCCAAGATGGCATTGTTTCATTTGGGAACTCCGGCCGAACATGCGCATTACCGGAAAATGAGCGGCCCGGAGCTTGGAAACGCCCTGATGCTGAATCAAGCTCAATCAAACTCTTTGGTGGTGGAGACTTATAAACGCTGGGTTGAGTCGGAGTCGAATTGTCGTAAGTTTGAGTGCGAGATTGCTAATTTGAAGAATGAAGATAATGTTCGGTCGAAGACCAAGCAGGAGCTTTCAGCTCTCTGATCCCAAGTGGATCGTCTAAAAGAGCAGGTCTTGGAAGCAAAAGAGGTTAACAAGTCTTCCCAGGCTTCAGCTGCGGCTGCTTACGAAGCCCGAGACAAAGCTCTGCAAGACCTGGAGGCTCTTAAGTTGAAGTTTGGTGATATGTAGAAGAAATTGTCTGATGCGGAGAAGAGGCACAAGGCCGAGTTAAAAGAAATGCAGTCGTCCTACGACCTGCTTCTGGCCGATCATCACTGCCTGATCAGTGGTACGTCCGTAACTTACCCTTTATTGTTTTCTTTTTTCAACTTACTGAATCTTATTTCTATTTAGATAAGGACGAACTTGAGAGGGCTCGCGACAGGGCAATCGAGTCGCACAAGGCGACAATCGACGAGGCAAAGGGTATGCTGACTCGTTGTGATGGTGAAATGGTTGAGTTATATGCCCAGGTGTCGGAGCTCATGCTTACCAAGCAATGGTTTTTGACAGACGGGATTGCTTGGGTGGTTAAGTTAGTTCATCAAAGCCCTGAGCTGGAGAAGGTGGTTGCTGACTTAGTGAATAGTGTTAACGTGGTTGGAGTGAACGAAGGAATCAAGCAGGGTTTTCAGGCGGCCAAGGGTTCGGCTCGCTCGTTCGAAGAAGTCTCCGGTTATGATGAAGGAGCCCAGGACGCACTAAACGCTGTGATAAAGGCTTTCGATGATTTCCACATCTCCGTTCTTGGGAAGGTTGCAGATTTGGTAGACAAACCCTTATCTTTTATCAAGCAAAGGAGCAAACTTCCCATCGTGAAGGAGGATTTTGAACTTTAACTTGATATTTGTTTTTTGTAATTGTACAATGATATGTTTACCGTACAACTTTAACTTTCTTTAGCTGTAAATCTTGGTGTTTTAAACTTGTTAGTCGCGTAGAACATATTTTTCTAGTTCTATATGAAGTAATATTTTGATAAGATATTCATGCTTGGCTGCTTAGCCTTTTAGTTTGCGTCCAAACTTTATGCTGTTTGCTCAAGTCATGGCTCGGTCATCTCGGTGGCCGGATCATAGCAAGAAATTCTCTGACTTCTTTTGCTTAATGGATTGTTTATAGTCGGACTGCATTAGATACGGCCCTTATGCTTAATAGATTTTGCTGTTTTTTGAAACTATTTAAGCCTTCTCGATCGGCGCGAGGCATGGGTCGAGGCCCGTTCGTGCACGTTTTTTGATTTTGTTCGAACTTATACATATGCTATGCTTTATACTTGTAAAAATACAGATCGCTTTATTTATTGATTTATTTAATCATAGCTCCGGGGAAAGCGCTCCCGGTTACAAGGAAAATGGAAATTCATTCGGGGCATTACCCTCCCGATTCATACTTGGAAATTTGAAAATAAAAAATAGGAAATAGCGATCTTTCTTGGCCGTAGCAGGCTGTTCACATTAAACACTTCTTTAAATGCACCCCGTTCCATGTCCTCGGTACGGGGGTTCCATCGATTTTTTCTAATACGTACGAGCCTTTTTCACTAGCCTCTTTGACTCGGTACGGTCCTTCCCATTTTGGGGTTAGCTTCCCAGGGGCTTTGACGCGGCTTGCATCGTTGCTTCGGAGCACAAAGTCTCCGACCTTGAATTTGTAAAGCTTGGCACGGGCGTTGTAATACTTTTCGATCTTCTTTTTGTATTGTGCCTCTTTTATGGCCGCAACGTTCCGACGCTCTTCTAGCAGATCAAAGTTGGATCGGAGCTCCCGCTTGTTTTCTTCCCAATTTTTGCACCTTTGATTTGGGAGTCCGATCTCTGCGGGATTCACAGCCTCAGTGCCATATGTAAGACTGAAAGGTGTTTCTCTGTTACTAGTCTTGTGTAACGTTCGGTAACTTATCCGCCCAGCCTTTGCCTTCATAACCAAGTCTTCTATTTATCCCATCAACTATTCGTCGGTTTATCTGTTCGACCTGCCCGTTCCCCTGTGGGTGGGCAACCGAAGAAAAGACTTGGTTAATCTTCAAATTTTCACACCAGCTCTTGAACGGGTTTTCCGCGAATTGCTTTGCATTATCGCTTATAATGTAGAGTGGAAGACCGAATCGGTACACGATTTATTCCCAAAAGAATCTCGTTACATTGTAACCAGAGATGATTATGAATGGTCGGGCTTCTACCCATTTGGTGAAATAATCCACCGCAACTAGCAAGTATTGGGCGCTTCCGCTCGATCGTGGAAAAGGGCCGACTATGTCGACGCCCCACTTTTGGAAAGGCCATGCGGCGGTCACCGGGATCATCTCATTCTTTGCTCGGAGGCTTACTGGTACGTGCTTTTGGCATTCGTCACATTGTTGGAGTTCTTTGACTGCACTCTCGTGCATCCCGGGCCAATAATATCCTGCGTTTTTTGCCTTTGTTACGATCATTTTTGGCCCGGCGTGAATCCCGCAAATGCTGTAATGTATTTCTATTATGATGTAACTGGACTGTTCCGGATCGAGGCATTTTAACAGGGGCCCAAGGAAAGTCTTTCGGTACAGACCTCCTTCCTGCATCTGATATTGAAGAGAGTTGATCTGGATCTTTCTCGCTTCTGCTTTATCAACTAGCAAAACGTCATGCACCAGGTAGTTGATTATGGGAGTCATCCATGTTTGTGACGGAGCTTCTACTTGCATAACGTGAGGAGTGGAAATTGAAGGTGCTGCTATCACCTCCACCCTTGCTTCTTTGGCCAGATGACTGAATGATAAGGACGCCAACTTGCTCAATGCGTCGGCCTTTTTGTTCTTGCTGCGGGGAACATGTTCGACTTTACATGAATCGAATGATGCCATAATCTGCTTTACCTGCTCGAGGTATTCAATCATGTTGGTTTCCCTTGCTTCGTATTCTCCGTTCACCTGGTTCGCTACGAGCAACGAATCTACATGGGCCACAACATTTCTTGCTCCAACTTTCGTTGCCAGACGTAAACCAGCGAGCAGGGCTTCATATTCAGCTTCGTTATTCGAACTCTTGAATTCTAATCGGAGCGCATATGTCATATTCGTGCCATCTGGATCGGTGAGAATCAAACCTGCTCCCGCCCCTTCGGCGCTCGAAGCCCCGTCTGTATATAAAGACCAAGGTTTGTCTGGAGCTTTCTCTGTTTCTTCTATTCACCTATCCTTTTAACGGGCCTTTAGTTCTGAAGGTGATGTTGAATGCGCTCAGCTCGATCGCCCATTTTGCCATGCGTCCTGAAACTTCGGGTCGTCGAAGAACATGTTGGATTCTTTGATCCGTTCGTACCTCAATCGGGTGGGCTTGAAAGTACCGACGAAGTCTTCTCGAAGCATGGACTAGTGACAGAGCTAACTTTTCCAAGTTTGAGTATCTTGTTTCATAATCTTTTAGTGTTCGGCATACATAGTAGACGGGGATTTGCGCTCCGGTTCGGTGGGCGACTAGCACTGCACTGATAGCGCCATACAATGCTGCTAGGTAAACCGTTAGTACCTCGTCTTTTTCTGGTATGGTGAGTGTCGGCAAGGTGCCGAGATAAGCTTTAAGATCTTCAAAGGCTCGTGCGGCTTCTTCAGTCCATTTAAACTCCGACCTGAAGCTTTTTCTGAGCACGTCCATGAATGGGAGAGATCTGTCTGCTGCTTTCGACAAGAATCGATGGAGGGCGGCCAATCGTCCGTTTAAGGACTGGATCTCCTTAACCGACGTTGGAGGCTTCATTGTAAGAACAGCATCGATCTTGTCTGGGTTGGCTCGCAGGCCTTTTGACCCGACCATTACCCCCAAGAACTTTCCTTCTTCTACCCCGAATGTACATTTTTTGGGGTTTAACTTCATGTTAATGCTTCGGAGCTGGGTAAATGTCTCGAGTATATCTTTCAGCATGGTGGCTTCATCGTGACTTTTGATTACGATGTCATCCACATATACCTCTACATTTCATTCGATCTGGTCTTTGAAAGCTTTGCTCATTAAACGTTGATACGTAGCACCGGCATTTTTCAAACCGAACGGCATCTTAGTGAAGCACTAAACTCCCTCGTTGGTGACAAAGGATGTCTTGTCCTCGTCTTCGACTGCCATTTGTATCTGGTGGTATCCCTTGTAGGCATCTAGAAAGCACTTCAGCCTGAACGTGGCAACGGAGTCAATCTTCTCGTCGATCTCCGGTAATGGGAAACAATCTTTCGGGCACGCATCATTTAGATCAGTGAAGTCGATACACATTCTCCATGAGTTGTCCTTTTTTCGCACCATAACTAGATTCGACACCCAGGTTTGGTACCAGACTTCTCGAATAATTCCGGCATCTAGGAGGCTTTTTACGTCTTTTGCAATTGCCTTGGCTCGATCCGGTGCCATATGCCTTTTTCCTTGTGCTATTGGCTTGATTGATTCTTTTACGTTCAGGTGGTGCTGTGCCATAGACCTGGGGACCCCTTGCATATCGGAGTGCTTCCATGCGAAAACATCAACCGAGTTACTTAATAACTCCCATAGGAGCTTCTTCGTTCGTTTTGGGAGCTGAGCACCGATAGCCACTTCCTGTTCGGGGAAATCCGGATTAATCGCCCAGAGTTCTGTAGGCACTTCGGACTTTTTGGAGCTCGTTTCTGCCGCGTGTCTTACCTCAGCTACGAACAAATTTGATTCTGAAAGGATAGTGGCGACCCTAGTTTCGGTAGGGAATTTTATGGCACCATGTATCGTCGAACTAATTGCTCCAAGAGCTTGCAACCCGGGTCGCCCGAGTATTATGTTATGAGACTAATGAGTACCAACAACCAAAAAGGTTAGCTGAACAGTTCTACTCTTGTCACCATCCTTGAATGTGGTCGGGAGGGTAATCTGCCCTATCGGACGAACTACCTCCCCCGAAAAACTTACTAGAGGGGTGGATACTTCAATCAATCTCTTCCTCGTTTGGGGGTTTAGCTGTTGGAAACATTGTAAGTACATGATCTCAAAGACACTTCCTCCGTCTACGTAGATTCGCCGGACCAAGTGTCCTGCGACTACGGCCGATATCGTGATTGGTCCGTCTCGAGCATCTTCCGGATCCATCGGAGGAAAGTACGTTGGTTGGTGCATCCAAGCTGCCATATGTTGGCTTGATCGCTTTACCCCTCTTGGCTCGGTAGACCGAATCATATTGATTCCGACTTCGGTGTTTGGATTATCGATCGCTGCTGCGGATTTCTTCCCATCTTTTACTTCTTTCACGAGATGCGAGAGTTTTCCGGATCGTACAGCTTTTTCGATCTCTTGTTTCAAAGCCCAACATTCATCAGTTGTATGCCCCTTGTCTCGGTGATATTCACAATACTTCTTGGAGTGCTTATCCGAGGTAGGTCGTTGCTTCGACGGTGTAGGAAACCGGGTGGTTTCCGTACTAAGGATTTCACTTGGCGATTTTGTTAGCTCGGAGAAGGTGTTAAAACGCACGTTTCCAGTTCGGAAACTGCTTCGATCTGACTTCTGATACGGACCACGACTCCTGTTCCAGTTGTTGCTTCTATCCTTTGGTGGTGACGCGTTCCGTCTCCATGATGTGGTTCGAGCCTTGGCATTTCTTGTCGCTGTTTCGTTTGGTTGACCGCAGGCACTCTTTCCCCGAACAAAGGCTCAAGCTCGTTCCATAAGTATCTCCATGGTTTTTGGGAGATCTTCGTGGAGCTTTTCCACAAGCTGATTGTTCCGAACTCCGTGACAAAATCCAGAAACTCGGAGCTGGTCAACCGCTCCACTTATCTGTATGCTTTCTCGATTGAAGTGATCGATAAAATCTTCTACGGATTCTCCGTCGCGGCGCTTTATATGGTGAACCTCGGTAATGTCTTTCTTGCAGCGTCGCTGCTGGCAGAAGTTTTGCAAAAATATACGCCGGAAATCTTCAAAGTGATCAATCGATCCTTCTGGCAACCCATCGAACCAAACTCTTGCCGATCCGGTGAGAGTTTGAGCGAACATGTGACACCAAGCCGGCATGGGCCATTGTTCGACCTTAGCCGCTCCGGCGAATGCGAACATGTGGTCGTCCGGGTCGGACGTGCCATCATAGAATTTCAATGTGGGGGGCATCTTTAACTTGGCCGGTAGTGGGGCATTAACAATCCGTAACGTGAACTTCGACTGAGAAGTCATAGACGTGGGATGATACGGCATGATCAACTCCTGATCCTGAGGGTTTAGACCCATAGATCCCTGGCGAAACAGGTCATTGAGACCGTTATTCATCGGAGCACTCGTAAACGAGGAAAATTGTGCAACACATGTTATGGGAGTGGAGATTATAGGACTTACCATAGATCCAGAGGTGAAAGCTCCAACGGAGACGGGATTAGCCCCTGGATAAACACTGCTGAACAAGTTCGTGCGGAGGCTCTGCAACATTTCTTCTCGCTGCTGCTGCTGTTGTAGCTGCCGTAGTAAATCGGCGTTCCGCAGGAGGAAAGCGTTGTCGAAAGTAGGCAATGGTGTAGCGACTGGAGCGGTAACCGAAAGCGTGGTGACAGAACTCACGATCACGGAACTTGCAGCTGGAGGTGCCGACGCTGATCCTATCGAAGCCGCTGCGGCGGTAACTGCTGTTGAGGCAGCTGTGGATGCAACGTTTCCTTCCTAGATGTCTTTGTAAGACGGGAAAGTGTTTGTTGAAGCAGCTGTTGTGGATTCCATGACTTGGAATAAACAGAATTAGCAAAATGAATTAAGTGAATTCGAGGGGATGGCGCCACTGAAGACTCAGAACCAGTAAGTCTGACCTGGTCAGAGTTAAGCTTCAGATGACCTAGCAAGAACCTGCAAGATCACAAGGAAACAAGCACACCGTTAGCCTCGTCACAGGGAGGGGGGCCTCTCTGTTACCAAGCTCGGGCGTGAGAATAAGTATTTGTGAGGAGAGAATAGGTCAGGGAGAGTGAGAGGAGAGTTTAGAGAGAGAAAGTAGCTGTAGGTCCGTTTTTCCGGTGGATCCGATACGAAAACCTATCCTTGTTTATCACGAACACGGTAACGGGTGCGGAATCCCCGTGACGGTGCAAACCAAACAAAGTTTATAAAGAACACGGATTAACCAATGAAACACACTCTATTGATTAACGGGATGAGAACCGATTACAAACTGATACACACACAGTTTTGACGGAATTTTGACAGAGTTTCTTTACAAGTATTTTCTGATCTCTCTGCACTCATCTCTGATTCACAATGAAACAGAGATGGGTATTTATACTAAGACACAGACACAACATGACGAAATGGAAATAACTCTCTGCGAAACAACTAAAGTCGACGAAACACACTTGTTTCGTCGATAAACATATAATTCCTAATCTGTTTCGTCATGTGTTGTTGAAGCCCACCGAAGAAGTCAAAGCCCACATAAAGAATTCGGCCCATGTGAGGAGGTTACGGCCCCAAGATTGTTTCTGTTGACAAACTTTGTACAATTCACATGTAGGACAAATGCTAGACATCATCATGACATCACAGAGATGATGTCATGGTGATGTGTCTCCTGGGACTTGTTCGCGGCGCTCCGTGCTTCGCATGTCGAACTCTGGGGCGCACGACGGAGGAATGTCGTGTCTTCGGGCTTGAGCCGGACCTAACCGAGTCGACCCGAAGTCGAACTGAGCTGAGTCGAACCGAGCCGAGTCGTGTCCACATAAAGTGTACCAACAATCTCCCCCTTGGACGCTACTCGTGAGGTTCGTCTTTTGTGATTGTTCGTCTTCTGTGTCTTTCATGTCGGAGGATCTTCAAAGTCTTCACGCGTCGTAAGAAGAAAGTGTATCAACAAACTCCCCATTTTATTTAGGTAGTGTGTTAACAAACTCCCCCTTAGAATGAACTCTCCATTGAGTTATGCTCGTGAATCTTTTGATCTTCAATGATTTAGATCCTTGTGGTGTTGATGAGTGATCAACTGCAATCCAATCATCTTGATCTTCTGATTGCATCAACGTCGTGTCTTCACTTTACGGCTTGTCATCTGACACGTTCTCTTCGCCTTTAGCTGATTCTGATGTCGCATCTGCACATACAAGAAAGCTAAACGCATAATGAGAATAACCGTTTGGAATATAGTTAACATTAAACATATGACACATATGAGATCAAATCTCAATCAAACACCGACCGACAACAGTTTGAAAGTTTAGAAAATGATCAATTTTAATTCTTTAACTTTCAAAACTTGTTAACTTCGACAGTTTATGAAGGTGCAATTGTTTTCCGGCTTACAATCAGGATTTTGGGTAGGATAGACTCGAGTTCCAACATCGGTCAATCAAAAATAAACTAGAAGCAAAATCTTTTTGGCTTTTATAAAGTTTATATTAAAACACACCTAAAATCTTTTTGGAATTTTTCATATTTCAAATGTAAAGACGGAAAGCAATAAATAAATATATACAAAGATACAGAAACTGAAAGCAGTAAACAAATATTTACAAACATTATTTTTGCGAGTTTCGAGGGTAAGAGAATCATATCAGTGTACGGTCATGCCAAAACAACTCTTTTTGTTCTATTAGTTAACATTTAGATAAGCATCCTATAACAATTATCGGTATTGTTGTCCACATAAGCTCAACTTATCAGATGTAATCATGGCGAGGGGATACGTTAAGGTATGATTTATACTTACCGACCGGTGTTCATCCACACACGACACATTCCCGTATCAAGGTATGCACGAGAGTTCATCTTACCGGTGAGTATACCGCTTATCATCCGTTTGACCGTATAAAAGATGTGAGAAACTCACTTATTTGATTTGAAAACAAGCCCTATGTGATAGAATCACTTATTGATGAGGAACTTGATTTTCATATGCATGAGGGCACAGGAGCAAGTCCGTGAACAGGTCAGTACTTTCGTACAGCAAAGAGACGAACTTGACTCCCGCAAAGAATCTGTGATATATTATCACTTATTTTGTTGGACATGTGATTGTTGATCACTTATTGAGGTCGAATGCAATATGTACACGTATGTATAGTATCATGGAAGATCTTAGACTTCGTCTCCGTTATTTTTACGGTTTGATACAACCATGATACCCAGATGATAAGACAGCATAAAGACCGAATATTTCAGATCTCGGCAATCTCTCAAACGAGATTTCGGTACTAAGACCATATGCCAATGAGCAGTTCCCACCTGACTTGAAGTCTGTTAGGTTTGTATCATCCTGCACATTTTAGTCTGATTGTGAGCCTACCGATACATCGTTAGTAGAGATACTTATCATTTTTCTTTTTATTTTGCATTTTGAGCACATTGACCGACCACACCAGTTTGTAATTTCATCATTTTCTCTTTTTCTCGCCAGGAAACTCATTTTTGGTTTTTCAATGTTTTTGGGTTTTGAAATTTTTCGATGTTTTTGAATTTTTCAAATTTGGATTTACTCCCCCTAAAATCAACAAACTAAGATAAAATTTAAAAGACACAAAGATATTTACAAAAACGATTTCCCGATGTTGGTTAACTCATGTTTTACCTCAATGCCGTTTACCAAAATTAATTTTGAATCAGAAATGATTTATCGAATTTTGGAAAAATCAGTTGGCATGTCGGTAAGCGGTGCGGACCATGACAACATTGTCTGGCCAAAGAGTGCTACGAGAGAATAACAATTTATAAAGCAGCTTAAATATCGACAAGTAAAGGAGAGATTAGAAATTTAAAACCGTATCCTGCAACTGCTTCGTGCATTGCAAGGAATCTGAGCGCTCTCCCAAACTGGATATCCACCCGGTGTGGATTTCTAAGTCGATTTTGTAGCTACTGAGAAATCTTTTGACAGCAACAAGATCAGAAACCTTTGGGTCCGGCTGGTCTTCCACATTGCACCAGCGAAGGTCTTTGTCTTTCTCTTTGAGAAGTAGTGTGCGGTTGTTCAATTCAAGCCAAGGCATCCGCACACCCGGTTGGTTTGTTCAACAAACACATTTTCTTCAATCACAATTTTGATTTGAATCTACCCTGGGGACCCGATCAAAGCCTTGAACAATCAAACTCTTGGAATGATTTTCATTTTGTCGAAGCTTTCAATCTCTTTCGACAGACAATTCTGTCTTCTCTTCCTTTTCTTCTCTCCATCAAAGGCAACCACTCCTAGAAATAACAATATCTTGGAGCTTTGAGTCGCCTATCTTGTGCATGGACACTCCACTATCAACAATCCGATGACTATCGATAGTTCCTCCTGGAACATCCTACACACTCACTCAGAGATTAGTTGGAGAGGGGGACCCAAGCCTTCATAGACTTAGGTTGCCCCTGAGAATCAAGAAATGTAATTTCAATCTCTTGATGATTTGGAAATTTCACGCCTCCCCCTGAACCTTCACCTGTTTTTGGTTTCCAAGCTTGTTTCCATTTACCAGATTGTGTATTAATTACAATTTCTGGTTTTAACGGTTGTTGTGAACTTGGTTTCCTTTTAACATTTTCCGGTTTTAAAGCCTTTTCGATCACCTTCACATTCTTATGTCGTTGTTTTGTTTCCTGTTCTTTAATAGTGCGTTTATCATGTTTTGGAGAAACAGGACGACTTTGTGAGTGACCTTGTTCAGAAGGGGCTCTTTCTACAAAATTTGGTTTGGGCGAGTTTGTGCACTCTTTAATGATGTGCCCAAACTTCCCACATTTGAAACATTTTCTCCTTTCAACAAACTTAGGAGATCCTGTTCGACTTTCACGTGTTGAACCTGTAGACCCTGAGGTACTTGCTTTCTCATCACACCCTTTTGTGTGTTGGGTGTAATTGTTTTGAGCGTTACGTTTTAAAATCTTGACTTGTTGGACAAAATCAGTGTTTGACTTGTTAGCAAAAGTCTCAATTTTATCTGTACCCCTCGATTCCACAAATTTGACATTGCTGTTTTTCTTCTGATAACGAGCTCCTTTTGTTTCAAATTTTGATTTAGAAACATTTGACAATTTAGCTCGTTGATCTGATTGTTTACCCTTAGAAGCAATAGGTTGTTGCTTTGAAGGTGATTTCTGATTTCCAAATTTCTTTTTAATTTCAGTCTTAGGAATTGGATTACATTGAGTCACATTAACTCCCTGAATCGACTTTCCCACAAACTTACTTGTGTTATTTTCAAAAACATTATCAATCAATGAAGGATTGACATTTTTAATTGGAAAATCATTATCTGAATAGATTTTAGTGTCACCAACCAAAGTGTACAACACAGTATTACTTTTAACAGTAGACACAGGATTTATCACTTGTTGAACAACAGATTTAACAGCAGGAGTAGGAGGATCACACAGTATATGATTCTCAATTGGAACTTCTACTCCTTTAAGTTTGTCAAGTGATTTATCCTGTTTACTCACTTCTGATTCAGATTCATCATCCGACGACTCATAGTCCTCAATGGTTGGAGGACCTTGTTTCGTAGATGTTGACTCTTTTTGCTCAGAATTTGTACTTGGAGAATTGTCCGATTTGAACCCTAGGCCAGTAGTTACTTCCTCATAATTAAGAGGCACACTGGATTCAAACCGTGGCATTTCTTCTTCATCAGGCATATAAGTATAATCATGTCTCAAAGGGGGCGGACACTTCTTATACCCAACACCTTTCTTGTTTCCCTTTAGTTGTTGAACATCAATAATGTGATCGAGCACAAATCGGGAGTTAGAGTAACTCTCCAATTTTTGCTTGATTGCATCATGCTCACATCTGGCAATGGCTAGTTCCTTTTTAGTTTCCTCAACAATGTTAATGTATTCATTTATACTAACTTGTTTATGATAAACAGTTTTTGTCACTTCGGAAACATTTTTCTTTTGAATTTCAATCATAGATTTAAATTCTTTTTCGTTTCGAATCAAAGCCATATTCGATTCTTTGCATTTAGCCATTTCAACAACTAAATTCTGATTGTGAATATGAATCGAATCACAGTGAAGCTTTATTCTATCAAATTCACTTTTCATATACTCACAATCTCTACAGTTGATAAGAATTTCAGATTTTACCTGGCTTGTAGAATCTGAGACATTTGCCATAAAGGCAGTCTGATAAGAGAAAGATCCGTCTTCAGAAAAGAATTTCTCCATTTCTTTAAATACTACCTCAGCCTTCTTGATCAGAACTGATTTCTGACATTTCAAATCTTCTGCTTCATTCAATAAGTCATCAAGATTAGAACTTGCTTCTTTGCTCACATCAGATTCAGAACTCGAAGTAGAACTTTCTTCATCAGAACTCCCAGTATGACCAGAACTGTCGTCACTATCAGAAAATTCTTCCTTATGAACGTGCTTGATGTGATTGATAATTTTAGCATAACACGCCGTTCCTCCTTTACCTTGATCACTTTCCCCAAGTTGTAAAGACCAATTAAACCCTTCATCAGCTTGTACTGTTAATGCACGACTTTCATTTGATGGTCCAGACTGATTCTGGTTAGTGGTGTTGGTTACAGCCACTATCCCTTTTCCACGATTGTCTTGATTAGCATTTGAAGTACTCGTCTGATTACGGAATGGGTTCTGATTGCCTTGTCTACTTGGTCGAGTGCACTCACGTTTGAAGTGACCCTTTTCCCCACAATTGAAGCATGTAACTGCTTCTTTATCAAAACCGTACTTTGTATCTTGTTTGCTTTCCAAAGAACTTCTTCCTGTTCGAACCATAAAGTCCTTCGCCCTTCTAACAGCACTTGCGAATGCCCATTTTATATCCATCAACTCCATTTCATCACGGTTGATTTGTAGATAGTCTTCGTTGGTTAAATTGATGTTTCCAATTTGACCTGCGACCAAACCGCAGTAAGCACTGACCATGGTATTAATAAGTTCCATATGTTCCTTTGCTACTTCAATGCTAACATTTGAGAGGTTTGATGTATCAACTTTGACTGTGTTAGGATTGTTGGTATAATGAGCTTGTTGTTGTTGTTGTGGTTGAACTTTTGGTTCTGGAGTAAAACCTCCTCCTGAATATGCCTGAGGTTGAGTAGTAGAAACTGGAGGTATAAAAGGAATAAAACCTCCTCCTGAATATGACTGAGGTTGTTGTGGTACGGATGGACTAAAACCTCCTCCAGAGTATGCCTGATTTTGAGCACTCAAATGCGCTGGAAATTGATAGGCACTCGGATCGAAGACCGGGGTTGGAGCTGATGATAGGCACTCGGAAATTGATAGGCACTCGGATCGAAGACAGAGTAGTTCTCTTGAACGACAAGCAAGTAGATCGATCGATCGATCAGCTCAAGATTTTCCGATGTCCACCACCGAGGGAGATGATGCCGTTCGTCGGCGTGCGGCGGTCACCGAGTACAGGAAGAAGATGCTTCATCACAAAGAGCTTGACTCCAGAGTTCGAACTGTGAGAGAGACATTGCGGAGCACAAAGAAGGATTATGCCAAAACGGAAGACGATTTGAAGTCCCTTCAAAGCGTTGGACAGATCATAGGCGAAGTGCTAAGACCTTTGGATAATGAACGATTGATAGTCAAAGCCAGTAGTGGCCCAAGGTACGTGGTTGGATGCCGTAGTAAAGTGGACAAAGAAAAACTAACTGCTGGAACTCGAGTGGTTCTCGACATGACAGCTCTGATACCAATTGTAGGTCCGTTTTTCCGGTGGATCCGATACGAAAACCTATCCTTGTTTATCACGAACACGGTAACGGGTGCGGAATCCCCGTGACGGTGCAAACCAAACAAAGTTTATAAAGAACACGGATTAACCAATGAAACACACTCTATTGATTAACGGGATGAGAACCGATTACAAACTGATACACACACAGTTTTGACGGAATTTTAACAGAGTTTCTTTACAAGTATTTTCTGATCTCTCTGCACTCATCTCTGATTCACAATGAAACAGAGATGGGTATTTATACTAAGACACAGACACAACATGACGAAATGGAAATAACTCTCTGCGAAACAACTAAAGTCGACGAAACACACTTGTTTCGTCGATAAACATATAATTCCTAATCTGTTTCGTCATGTGTTGTTGAAGCCCACCGAAGAAGTCAAAGCCCACATAAAGAATTCGGCCCATGTGAGGAGGTTACGGCCCCAAGATTGTTTCTGTTGACAAACTTTGTACAATTCACATGTAGGACAAATGCTAGACATCATCATGACATCACAGAGATGATGTCATGGTGATGTGTCTCCTGGGACTTGTTCGCGGCGCTCCGTGCTTCGCATGTCGAACTCTGGGGCGCACGACGGAGGAATGTCGTGTCTTCGGGCTTGAGCCGGACCTAACCGAGTCGACCCGAAGTCGAACTGAGCTGAGTCGAACCGAGCCGAGTCGTGTCCACATAAAGTGTACCAACAGTAGCGATTACCCTTTGCAGGGAGTCTAGGCGGGGTATTTATAGTCTTTGGGTATGCTGACGTGGCGAGTTAGTTAGGGTCGGACCAGTCACTGTCAGGGCGGTTATGGCTGTGGGTCCCAGTTAGTTAAAGCGTACCAACGTGTTCAGTTGTTCCGTCTACAGCATGAGGTACGATCTGACCTTTAGGTGCTATAGTTCGGTTCTGTATATTATAGCATTAACATGATCCGATCCATTAGTCCACTAAGAGAACTTTGGGCCCCATGTGCCCGTGATCCAAAAATAACAGACCGTATCTTTTACACGAGTGTGCAACAGGAATACACATTCCAAATCAGTGTGCGGCCAAATCCTATGTCGGTCCTTTATATAAATGTGCGACTCACCAACTTGCTGGGCCCAAACAGTGGGTAGCTGTCAAAAGAACATGAATTGATAACCAATAACTTTATATTTATCTCTACAACTTCAATACAAAGAACAAGAACTGTACTGAAGAGATACACGAAAAGTAACTTCTCAACTCACACACAGATCATCAACACGATGATCTGCACACTCTGATCTATACTACGAACGATGATCTTAACACAAGATCACTAGAACAGCAAGACCTAGCAAACCCTAAGAGAGAAGAAAATTAGGTGCGTGCAACTATGTCTGATGTCAACATAGGCGTTCTTTTAACAGCCCCACTTGATGTCTGCGAGTGTCCACAAGAGGCCCACTTCCAAGCCCAAACAGTAACTGATGTCCAGCCGAAGCCCAAACTATTGGGTTATAACATACATGCGATGTTAATGTTTTGCCATGCGATTTACATTAATATGCGATGTTAACGTTTTTGCAATCTTTACCCAAAAAAACAGCCACTGAAATATTATATAATAAAAATAAATTAACAAATAAAAGTTAGTGCAGCCATCATAATTGATTAAAAGCACAATGACTTATAGAGAAATGAAGACTTTTTGCAGGTATATTCACTTTCCACTATACATGCGATTTTATTTTCTATTACATGCGATTTTATATTTCACTTTCCATTATACATGCGATTTTTCCACTATACATGCGATTTTATTTGCTATTACATGCGATTTAGATTAAAATAATTGGATACTACATGCAATTTTCTTGATATCACTATGCGATTTTAAATTCAACAATATGTTAATGTTTTGACATGCGATTTATATAAAAATAATTGGATACTACATGCGATTTTCTTGATATCACTATGCGATTTTAAATTCAACAATCTTGATTCCTAATATACATGCGTTTTAGATTAGAATAATAAAGCAACCTAGAAGAAGAATATTATTAATAATTTGATTTCGCAATGGACGATATTAACTTTGGTGGTTTCATATATATGTTTTAATTTGATTAATTTAATGACGTAAATTAGTTAAGCACGGGGTTTAAATGAGATGATCTGACGGTTGTGGTTATAGTGTACGTAATGTACGATTAGGCCTACGATAACTGGCCTCTCTCTCTCTCTCTCTATATATATATATATATAGGGTTAGGATCGTGTGAGAAACACTAGGCTAATTGAGAAATTTGAGAAACATTATAGACCATACATTTCCCCTAAACTTTTCGTAATATACACATATGTATAGTCTAAAATTAACTTATACATATGTGTATAATTCAAGATTTGACAATACACATATATGTATATGGTGAATTTTAAACTATACATATGTGTATATTACAAAAAAAAAAAACTTAGAGAAATGTATGGTCCAAAATGCTTCTCGGTCAAATTTCTAAAATATGATGGACTTCTTTTAGGATCATTACCCTATAGGTGTGTGTAAGGGTTTATGGAAGAACCACAAAGTTATTTGAGAAACCACCGTCAAACTAAGCAACTTTTTTACTTTCTTATGTTACTAATCTTTGCTATTAAATAAATAGCATAAATTATGTGAGTGTGACTGTTTTGTGAGTACATATATGTGTTATCTGTGTGTTGTGTGTGTATATATACCTCTTTTCTGTGTATTTATGTGTTGTGTGTGTATATATAGATAAGCATGTGTATATATATATGTGTGTGTTTGTTTGTTTGAGTCCCAATAATCGGTACTTACTAAACGTTTTGCGGTAAAAGAAAACCCGGAATAAGGGGGTGGTGTGCCTGGTTGGGGCTGCACCTTCCTCGGCTCTATCCAGGCTCAACTCTGACCACATTTATATAAGTATTTTTTTGGAAATAGAATGAGTCTTTTGACTACTAGCCTTTATTACTATTTTATAGGCAATTCTTCATGATAAGAGAGTTGTCGCAGTGAAGAAGCTTAAAGTTGGATATGCTGGTGCAAAAGTAGGATTTGAAAATGAAATATTACTTATAAGTAACATTCATCATCGCAATCTTCTCCGGCTTCTAGGATGGTCTAGTGAAGGACCCAATCTACTTCTCGTCCTGGATTATATGCCAAATGGAAGCCTTGACAAGTTCCTTTGGGGTATACCTGTGTTAAGATTTTTTTGTGGATTCACATGAAAATCTCAATTACTAGATATTTTGGTATGCTAACCTATATCCATTATAGGTGAAAAAAAGGGTGCTCTGAACTGGGAAAGACGATATGAGATCATCTTAGGGATAGCTAGGGGTCTCGCTCATCTACACAAGGAATTCCATGTTAGAATTGTTCACAGAGATATCAAATCAAGCAACATTCTCCTTGATCATGATTTGCAACCAAAAATAGCAGATTTCGGACTTGCTAGGTTTCAGCCTGAAAGTCAAAGCCATGTTACAACTAGGTTCGCTGGGACATTGTAAGTTTGCTTTACAAAACAAGTATCCTTCATATATCATATTGTATCTAATCACATTCTTGTATTAATTATTACCATTTGTTACAATACAAGGGGTTATACAGCGCCAGAATATATACTTTATGGCCATTTATCAGATAAAGTTGACACATTTAGCTTTGGTATCGTGATCCTTGAAATCCTCAGTGGCCGAAAGTGTACTTACAGGAACTTCAATGGACCATCAACCGATTGCCTCTTGGAATATGTGAGATACAAAATTTACACCTTTGTTCCATTGCTATTTCATTATCAAACATTTATCTATTATATAAGCTAATTTTACCTTCCCATTTTTTGAGAATTATTTTCAGCTCTTATATTATTTTCCTACAATTGATGATAGGCATGGAAGTTATATGAAACTAAAAACCTTAAGAAGCTAGTGGACGAGACAATGGAGTTGAATCAATACGAAGAAGAACATGCAATAAATATCATTGAGATTGCTTTATTGTGCACCCAGTCGCCAGTCTCAAAAAGACCGACCATGGCTGAAGTTGTTTTGATGCTTCCAAATGATCCATTATTGGAGGAAAGACAACTAAAGAGACCTAATTTCATTAATCACAACTGGAGGACTCAAACTATTTCATAGAATTGTGCATCTATATGCATTGTATTTTGATTAATTAACTATCAAACTATAATGCCAAGCAGGGTAAAGGGCTCAATCATCATCATTTGAGCTCTCCATTTCTTGTGCATGAGAGAACCATGTGGGTGATTATTTAAAGGATCGATTAATAAAGATTGCTTAAGTTTTGCTTTAAGATAACTCCATAGGGACCATTGGTCACATACTTGAGACCAGATAGCTTGCAAGGGATTCAGGAAATCCAAGAAAATTTGGGTGCATAACCTATTTTGAAGCATTTGTGTGTGTTTAGCATACATGTTGCTAGAGATAAAATTAATTTAAGGTTTTGTATCGTTAAAACCTGATCCAAGGCATGTATGCGAATAATTTAAGGTTTGTGTCAATTTTGACTAAAAATAAGTTTTCCTTGATTATTGAATCACTTGAAAAAGTTATTCTATATAAAGATATATTATGAAGATAATCAAAAGAGATTGCTATTATTATGCATTGGATAGTATAGATCGACATAAAATTGAATTTGGTCAAATATTAACTTGGTGCGAAAGCATGTTTGATCAAGGAAGCCTTAGACCTTGGGGTGTACTTTAACACATGGGGTGTTAAAGGTGACATGTTATGTTAAGAGGCCTTGCATGCCATTCCCTTCTTGTGTTAATGGGTGTTAAAGGGATTACTTGTTAACATGTTAACCGAATGTTAAAAGATTGAATTAATTTTCTTTTCTTTTTTAAACAAAAAACCACTAAAGAAATCAAGTTAGGTGGGGTTAACAGGAGTAGACCATTTCCTTGAGATAAAGCGAAGTGAAATGAGAAAAAGCGAGTGATGTGACACCTAGATGGAGTTGAGAAGTGTTAAAGTATAACCTAAGGCCTTAGATGATAATAACAATTGTGAATGAAACAGCACAATCAATTTGTGCGATGGGATTGTTTTGTCCACACATGAAATGAACAATAACAATAGATATACATCTATACTTATTGACGTTATAAATGCACAACATCCATCACATTATGGATATTTTTGCTGGTGACTGTAAGCTGGTAGCTAGTGATTGTAGCTTTTTAGATATATTTAGGTGTTTGACAGATTAGCTGGAGCTTTTAATAAAATTTATAAAATGACCAAAATGGATATAACTAAAAAAACATAACTAAAAAGTTCATTATTTTTAGAGGTTAAAATAGTCATGTTTTCCCTAAAAGCTTGTAGCTCCTTCTAGTATGTTTGGCATGAAGCTTTTAGGAGCTTCAAGCTTTAAGTTTTTAAGAAAAAGCTCCTACTCAATAAAAGGTTTTGTTTGTTTGAAGGAGCTTGAAGCTTTTAGGTTAGGAGCTTCAAGTTTTTGGTTGAACGCTCCTACTAGTAGCGTTTAGAAGGAGTTACAAGCTTTTAGGAAAAAATGACTATTTTAACCTCTAAATATAATCAACCTTTTAATGCACAAACTTTTTAAATTTTTAGTTATGTCCATTTTGGTCATTTTATACATTTTATTAAAAGCAACAGCTACTCTGCCAAACACCAAATATGTCTAAAAAGCTACAGCTACAGCTTCAAAATTTAAGTATGCTGAACATGTTTCTGAAAATAAAAAAGTTCATTAATTTGAAACTTGTGGTTTTAAATGAAAAATAAAAAACAGTTTGTGAAATCTCCAAGGTCATTAATTTGGACTTGGATGATAATCTGTGAGGATTTTGGTAGTTGGATACTTTCATTGTCATATATATAGTTATTTGATAGGGGGAGAGAGCTAGTATGAAATCCTGGAGTTTTAAAACTGTCAAATGATTTTCATAGAGCCATGTTTCGATACTAGGATATATTAATCCTTAATTGTCAAATATTTTAAAGACAGATTACGATCCTAATAGCTGAGGCTAAGGGGGAGTCTGAAGAAAAGCTAAAAGCAAGAGGGAGCTTGCAGTGATAGAACCAGGTGTCGATCCTGAAAACCGGAAGCTTAAAGAAAGGGAGAGCCTGGAGAGAGAGTCTGTTGAAAGGGGGAGCTGCTGAAGCAGGAAGCAGATTCAAGAGAAGCTTGTTAAAGCAAGAGGGATTCTGTGGTACTGAAGATGTCAAAGCTTCTTGAGGACTCAGAGAGAAGAAATAAAGCTACGAGATTGACTACAGCAATATCCAAGGGGGAGTCTATGAGTGCATATGTCTATCGCTTTCGTCAATCACGTATCGTAGCTGAGAAATGGTAAAGACAAGGTTTAGAAGTGTAGATATTTAGATAAGGTTCATACTTTGTTAAGAAGTCCGTCCTTGATTAAGTGTCGATCCTTAGATAAAAGTCCATTAGTACGAGGAGTCCATTTGTACGAAATGGGTGCAAGTGTTAGTAAGGATGGACTCACCCTATAAATAGGGGAGGGGTCTTGAGCATTTAGAACTTTTGCTACTTTTGAGAGCATATTATTTCAAGATATTGTATTTGTCATATAAATCAATAGAAACAATTTTGAATTAGCATTCTTGTGTCTGATCTACTCTCGTACACAGATTCCGCACGTGATACGAGATCTACGCAATCATCGGAGTTACGGAATCGATCAAGAAACGAATCCACACTATGACTAAGATAATCTCTTAAAAAACCCAAAGTGCGGAAAGCATCAAATGATACATAAATGACGAGTCAGAACCAAGTGATTCTATCTTGTCTATCTGCTCTTTTACTTATTTATTTTCTTTCTTTATTTTACATATTAAAAAAATCTTTACTCAAAATTTGGTTAGATTAAACGTCGACGATATTCCGGTATTAAAAGCTCTTGTGTCCTTGAACGACCTCGGTATCTTACCATCATCATGGTTGCAAAAGTCGTTAGGCGCTCCCTAGTCGGTCGGCCGGGGAGTTGAGAGTACCCGGCCTAGGCGGAGAGTACTCGAGGAGTACTCGGACATGTTTAATTATAAAGAAATTAGTTTTTGAAAATTAAATATATGTCAAATAACATAATTTAATAATATCTATAATGAAATACGTGAAAATGATATTTATTCTTTAATATAATAGGCATAAAAACTATGTTTTATTATTTTTTTAGTCAAACTCGGCCCGAGTTGACCAACTAGATACGATTTTAGCTGAGGTTGACCGTGTTTGACCGATTCTGAGTAATTAGGCGGAGTCAAAGAAAGTCGCCTCGGCAGCCTATCTTGTAGCGACTACTCGGGGAGTACTCGGCCTTGGAAACCTTGTTTTACAACCATGACCATCATTATACTACGCCAACGATGGGTGCACTTAACCTAGCGTGTTGTAGAGAGTGGTAGTTTTATATCGTGTTTTATAAATTTAAAGCTTGATAAAAGAATAAAAAGTACTAAAATATAGTAAAAATCCGCACACGCTCGCAATCACGTCAATTCCCTAGAAAATGACCTAATTTATAACACTTATAGCACTCAACACTAAGATTCTTAGGAATATTAACATCTGGTCTTTCGGTACTCGGTACAGATGTAACATGAGGGCCATATACCACAAACCTCCAGCAACCTGTATTTTGCTAGGATAAGTGGTGACCCATCCTTCGTTGACGTATCTTGAATTCATGACGAACGCGCATCAGAGGTTCGTTTGCCGCTCGGGTATTGTGAGGATCATGAGTGATTGACATCTCCTTGAATTCTATTGAGTTTTTTCTCAGAAAACAGAGTATCAAAACAATTGAATGTTTCAACTGGTCTAATTCTTCTCAAGCCCTTTATCACTCAATTAGTTATCAATTTGAGCTAGTTTATCTTTGTATCAACAGTGAAGTCAATTCAGTGTAACCTCACTCTGATTCCAATTGTTAGATCTAAGAATGTGTCAAGTGTGTGTTTTTGATAAAATAGTTGAACATATATAGTAATTCAATCAAACAGTCATTGTAAACACATCATCATAAACACAATTGGATATGGGAATAATTACAAAATGATTTCATTAAATTTAAACATTTAGAATACAATCAAACAGTACAAAGTACTCCTCACCAGGTGCACTCTCAATCACTTAGTTCTTCTGCCTTTTGGCTCTAAGTGAAACTGCTACATTGACAGAAAAGAACTATATATAGGAGGAGAGAATTGTCGGTGATGTCACCATGAAGGCGACCCCTAACAACTCATTAATTAGTGTAACTGCTAGATAGTTACTAAAGATAATGTTATATTGAAACTACTATAAACAAAGGAGAAAATAGTTGGATTCTTAAAACTGCTAGAACGAATTCCAACACTTTTGGAATCTAATACTTCTGGTCTTGTTTGACTTGTTGACTTGGTCTTCTCTGGCCGTGACTTTGTTGACTTGGCTATTGATTAGTGACCCAACACTTTGACAGTCCAACACTTTGTACTTTGTTTTTATCTTGTTTGATCAGCAGTTTTGTTCTAGTAGTTTGGGCAGTTGTTTGGGAAGCTTTCAACGGAGAAACTTCTGAACCATTGTTTGTACTTTAACTTATTCCATCGGGCAGGGAAGATGGTTCCCTTGGGTTTTTGTTTTTTTCATCACCAGATCTTACATAACCCAATAAGGTGACACGTGACTCAATTACCTAAAACAAACACCACACTTACACGAATTATATATACCACAAATAAATAAATAAATATATATATATATATATATATATATATATATATATTGTTTTTTTTAATGTCCTTAACTACTAATGCACTAACTTTTAGTTATAATATTTCTATTTTTTTAAGTAATAAATTTATTTAAAAATTGAAATAGTAAAAATGTTTTTGTCAATCTGATGCATATTAACTAGTATAACCCAACAAGGCTCGGCTTCAAACCCTATCCTTTTGTGGCAGTGGAGGAGGGTTTCGGCTCAAGGTGAGGAGTCGAACTAGTTGATGGAGTTGTGCGATTTGTGTTGGATGATTTAGGATATCAGCAGTGGATTTGCAGGGAATGGAAGTGGATTCCATAATCAATCTTTGATCTCACGTGTGATAACAATAATGAATAATAGAACACAAAAGAAATCTGAATGGATATTTATTAATATCTTGGTACCGGAATAGTTTGCCGGCAATTATCCATTTATACATGTGAAGGTGACGGTTAATATTGGTGGTTATTCTTTTGGCGGGAATAACCGTCATTTGAAATGGTGTCTTCATCAACCGTCGTACCCTTTCACGAATACAACATATATGCACATATAATAAGTATAAATATTCTAATTACATAATAAACACACATAATTAAGTTTAATAACCAATACACTCCCCTAAACTTGATTATGTTTGAGAGAGTGCATAAGAACACTTTTATTAGCTTCGTCCACTGCTTTCGCCGCTTGTTTGAAATCAAAAGGTCGCCTTTTTCTGCTGCTTCTTCATTCCATGCCAGTCGTTTCCTTTAAACAAAACATAATGGTGATCTTCTTCTTCTGGAGCATTGCCGTCGCTTCTGCTTCTTTCTCGACGGTTAGTTGATGGACCTTCATCACTTCTTATCACTTCCTTTTCCATGACCTTCTCTTGTGTTAATTTGAACTTGTAGTAATACACCAAAACATCCTGATACATAGCAAACATGATTCTCATTAATTCACCATCACTATAGTCATAACCCATATCCATAGCCACCACCACCCAGAGGTTGTTGGACGTCACATTCTTATACCCTCCATCACGTTTCACAACCATGTATAAATCCAGTAAATTGATCTTTCTGTTATCAGCCGAGTATGGTGGAATTGGTCTAGTAGATATTCCCAGTTTGATCTTTATAAACCATTCTAACATCTCTCCGAACTTGATCTTCAATTCATGCTTATACTTAAACACGAATTCCCCATCTTCTAACATATCTAACAGTGATTTACAGTTAGTGAAATCATGAAATTCCATTGCTTGGATGATCATGACATTCCAATCCGGTTCAAGTGATGATAAGTGCAGATTTTTGAAGTATGAGTTTAAGTAATCTGCCTTATATCTTCATTTATGGAACTATGAGTAATCACTTTTTGTTTTTCTTTCATTCCTAATTCTTCTTCCTTTGTTAACTCGGTGACTTCATTCTTAGTGTTAGAGAAAGGGGCACTAAACATAGGATATATCTTGCACATTTCCCCATTCATCTTAACCGTGTATCCTTGTAACACTAACTGATCCATACTTAAGACATTACGATCCAATTCAGGGGTATAAAACACACTTTGGATACGCCTTATGAACAAGAAGTTATCTTCTCCTGTTTTGGTGTTTACCCCAACCATATGTTTAATTCGTTTGAAAGTGTTCAGATTTCCAGCATAATGATGTTTAAAAACTGTGATTACATACCGTATTTCTGCCCATAATCCGCCTTCTGTACCAGTGACAATCAGTTCCTGTGGGAAGTCATCTTCTGCTCTTTGTCGCTGAATTCCGGTTTTGATGCCTTGTCGGATTAATTGAGTTGCTTCATCATTTTCCTTCACTTTGCACGAAACGATCCGGTGTCCAGGTTCATGGCAGTAGTAACAACGCTTATAGATTGATTCCTTCCTTTGCTTATCTATCTTCTCATTGGTGCAATGTTCACATGGCATCATGGTTGATGTTGGTTGCATAACACCATCGTTCTTAACTACGGCTCTGATACCACTTGTTGGACGATTGGGGATATCAGTAGTGGATTTGCAGGGGAAGGAAGTGGATTCCATAATCAATCTTTTATCTCGCGTGTGATAACAATAATGAACAATAGAACACAAAAGAAATCTGAATGGATATTTATTAATATCTTGGTACCGGAATAGTTTGCCTGCAATTATCCATTTATACATGTGAAGGTGACGGTTGATATTGGTGGTTATTCTTTTGGCGGGAATAACCGTCATTTGAAACGGCGTCTTCATCAACTGTCGTACCCTTTCACGAATACAACATATATGCACATATAATAAGTATAAATATTCTAATTACATAATAAACGCACATAATTAAGTTTAATAACCAATAATAAGTTGGATGGGATGGCAGTTTCAGATGGAGATTATAAGTGGATTTGGAATGGAGCAGGGGCCGACGGTTTCAGTGTCGCAACTGTTAAAGAGCTTCTTTGCTCAGGTTATGATTACAGCCAAAGGTATGTGCTTAAATGGTGTAAATGGTTACCCTCTAAATGTAATATTTTCGCTTGGAGAGCGGAAATAGGTCTGATTCCAATGGCAGTGGCGTTAAAAAACATGAATATTGATGTGGGTAATACTACGTGCCCGCTTTGCGACTTCGCGAAGGAGACGGGGATCATCTTTTCATTTTATGCATCTTTGCATCTGTTATATGGCAGTCTGTTAGTAAGTGGTGCCGGGTTTAACAAAAATTTGCCTTCTCATTTAGAGATTTAATGGAGATCCACCATCACCTTAATCTCTCGGAAAAGGCTCAAGAGGTGCTACATGGCATAATTATTGTTGGGTGTGGAGCATTTGGAAGGAGAGGAATAACTTAAAGTCTTACAACAAGTTGGCCCGTGTTGAAGACATTGTTAGCAAAATAAGTCAATAGGTTTTTTATGGGTGAATAGTACATCTAAACTAAAGCCGTTCAATTGAGGAAATTAGTGTAAATTTATCATTATGTAGTTTTATTTGTTGGCCGCCCTGTTTTGGGGTGGTCACTGTGTTTGGTTTAATAAAGTACACCTTAAAAAAAAGTAGTATATGGATAGCCACGAGTAACTATTCAACAAATATCCCATTAAGCCATACACAAGACACAAATCTTACAATTAGACATGTGATTGAAATTAATACGTGTCTCCTTTTGCTCAAGTCATCTGTGGAAAATTATTCGTCAACGGCTGTTTTGGGGTTAGCTTGGTGGGCCTCGGCAGTCGGTCCAGTGGTCCACAATGCCGTGCAACGACAAATACGTTTAGCGCCTAAATCTAGTCAATTTGGATTAGTTAGAAATCGTATGTGTGGTCCTGAAAGAAGGAAGGTAACGTGACACATTAAGCTTCAACAAATACGTGACACATTAAATGCATCACCATTAGATATATAAGGCATTAAATTTATCAATTAATATTATCTAACCAATTTACAATTCGTAAAGGTGATAAACAGCCATTATTAAAAGTTTTTAATAATTTTTTGATAAACAGCCATTATTAAAACTTTTAATATTTTTTTTTTGCCTTTTAAATATGTGATACTTAAAAAAATTACTATTTAAGTTAATCTATTATTATTATTATTATTATTATTATTATTATTATTATTATTATAAAGGCCCGTGCGCATTGCGACACGGGTATATTACAAAAATTAAATGGATTAATCCAATCGTTATGTAATGCATAAATCATATAAAAACACATGTTTTGACGTATCCGATATAACTCAGTGTAACTTATATAAGAATTGTGGTTGGATCAAAAATTAAAATAAATCGAATTTATACCGTATAAACGAAACAAAATCGAAACCGTGTTGGTTCGTTTAGTGGGTGAGCAAATAGAAAACACTTCAAATTTATAACAACACGTATAAAGATACGATACGATTAAACGAAATGTTTAAAATTGTGACAAATCAGCAAACCACTTCAAATTTATAACAACACGTATAAAGATACGATACGATTAAACGAAATGTATAAAATTCTGACAAATCAGCAAACCACTTCAAATTTATAATAACACATATAAAGATACGATACGATTAAACGAAATGTATAAAATTGTGACAAATCAGCAAAGCACTTCAAATTTATAACAACACGTAAACGTGATATTTTTAAAAACACAAAAAGAAAAAAAGAAAAGAAATATTAAAAACATAGGGGTAAAATTGAAAATAACAAATTAGAGGGGGTAAATGAAAATTTCACCGCCTTTGTTCTTTAAGTTATATAAGAATGTTAGTACTTTAACTAAGGGTGAGCAAACCTTAACCGTTACTCGAAATTAACGGATAGCTGAACTGCGACCAGACCGAAATAACGGATAACTGATATTAAGCAACGGTTATGGATAATGCTATTTGATTAACCAACGGTTATGGACAATGCTATTTGATTAACCGATAAGTCGGTCATGGATATGGTTAAAAGTGTCCCATAACCGAACGTTAACAGAACCAAACCAAACCAAAATGAACTAAGATATGCTTTTAAAATATATCTATATTTAAAATATACATGTTTAGGGAATCAAACTACATAAAAAATATTGTACGAAAGCTTTTTATGTTATATAACTAGTTTTTGCCTCGCCTGCGTTGCGGGCAGGGCCGGTGATGGGTAGGGGCAGGTAGGGCGATGGTCCCATGCCCAAATATCTTGAGCGCCCAAAGTTTAAAAAAAACTATATGTTATGTATTTGTTGTGGGCCTTTAAAAAATTTAACCTAGTTATTGTTATAGGGCTGTAACTTGTTGGGCCCTTGAATTGTAAACAAATGTGCCGAGTAGGATATCAAAACACATCAAATAATATACAACGTCACATACAAGCCATCATTTACGATACCAGTGCTCCAATCTTCAAATCAAAGCTCTCACTCGTCTAGTGACCAAATCGAGGATCAGGGCATTGAATCAATTCTTTTCGTCTTCTGTCTTCATATACGTTCCACTCTTCAAGGGCTTTGAATCAATTTTTTTTCAAGGAATCAAGGTATGTCCTGTGTTTGGTAGACGTATAGTTCGTTTATGTGATTGTGTGGTTCCATTAAGTGTTAGTTTAGTCAAATTTTATGTTTTAAGTTCAGTTGTCAAAATAAATGGTTTTGTAATTTAATTTTAGTTATGTGTAATGTTGATTTGTAAATTACTAAATCGTAAGTATGAAATTCATGGTTGGCCATGTGTGATTTTGATTTGAAGTTTATTCTTTTAAATTGTTCATATATACTCAATTTTGTAAATGGTTTTCGCCTTTCTTTCGGGTTGTACTTTATGTGGGTTGGGTTCGTTAGGTATTGTTAAATGTTGATTCTTGAACATTTAAACTTTGAAGTTATGTTTGTTTCAATCATTTTAAACTTTCATTTTTCCCTTCAGAAATATGCCTCCTAAATACAAACATCTATCTGGTTGTTAAAAACGTAAAAGGAAGAAAATAGAGGAAGAAAAAAGAAAGGAAGAAAACGCTAGGAGAACCGCACGATTCGCTTAAGTAGGTAAATTTAGATTATTTTGGTATGATACTTTTGTTTTGATGATTGTTATTATAATTCTTGCCATATTATGGTTTTTTATGTATGATTATTGAGTTTATATTATATGGGCCCGATTTATTTTTACTCGTACCAGGCCCAAAATGTTTCAAGAATTATCAGAGACGGCACTGGTTGCGGGGCACTAAGACGAATTTTTCTCTCTCATAACATGTACGTCTGTTACGCCCCGCTTGCTGTATGCGCATATAATGTATATAAGTGTGGGAACTCGGGGGGCAAAAGTGAAAGTACACTAATTTTAACGTTATTTTAATAATTTCGTGAAAATAATGTTAAAAAAGGGGGATGGTTAATCATGCATCATGTGGTGGCGTTGATAGCCGAAAGACAAGGGAGATATGTACTAATTGGCATTTGTCTTAATTGCCTAGTGTCATGTGCCTTATGTATAACAACCATCGAAAACACCCTATAACACTCCGTATACGAGAAAACGGACCCGTGTAACCCTAATTTTAACAAAAATTAAATAAAATATTAATTCCGTGTGACTCACGGGCAGCGGCCGACTGATCATCAACCTCTCGCGGGGCGCAAGAGGCCATACTTCGCCGGAGACTCCTTGTGACTAACCTGACCTAGGCGTAGCTAGGTATGGCTTGCGAGGCACGAAAGGGCCCTTTGGGCGGGTCGCAGGGCGCGAGAAACCCCCGAATTCACCTATAAATGAAGCTCTTCAGCAGCATTCTCAAATCGTTCATCTTCTTTCCCTCAGTCTCTATTATAGCCAAAAGTAGCTCGGTATTATACCCCTAAAACACGAAGATCTGCCTCGTTGTAAGTATTTTAACCCCAATCACTAATTTGTTACCCTCCTCGATTGATCTAGGGCCCCGTAACGCATGTCAAGGCTCTGCCTGACTAAGTTCGTTGGGGTTCTATCTCGTGTTGTATGGCTAATGTGATTTGGATTATCTTACTAACACCTGTGCATTATATGTTGTTAATAGAAAATAATCAGGAAAAATCAACAGGAAGCCATAGAAATACCTAAGTCTACAATGTGAGTCATTCACTTTTTCTACCAAACCGTGTTACAAATCTTAAATATTTTCAAGTATACTTACAGTGATTGAGTTTGTATTCTACAATTGCTGCCGGTATGTGGGGATTTGTATACACTACTAGTCAAGCGTTACTATTGGACAACGGGTTAGCCAATAGTAATATGACCATAGTTATGGAACTGCCAACATGACAAATACTGAATGAGTAATTGGGTAAGTATAAATGTGACAACTCGAAATTTAGAACCTTTCATCGTATCTCGATGTAACATGCTTGAACGTTATGTGACTAGTTAACTTGTCGGTTTAATGAATGTTATAAGTGAATATTACGTGAATACGTTTTGTGCTTATATGTATGCGTATATTTGTGTGTGACTCGAGTAAAAAATAACAGTTGGGCCGGTTGGGCCATGCACCTCCTTTAGTCCACCCGAAAGCCCATTAGGGTGCACTAATTTGGAGCGAGTATATAACCTTGGTGAATAGCCAACCTTGCCATTTTTGGGGCAACCTACACACACTCTCCTACACACACACTCCTACATTCTCTCTCACTAAAACCCTAGAAGCACAAACCTTCTCTCCTTTCTCTCGGACCAAACCGGTGACAACAAGGGTTCTCGGATTAGCTTGTGCACACCAAGTGAAGCTTCATCCTTCACTAATACTTCTCGAACCGGCTAGTGATTTATGATTTGGTGTTTTTTCAAATGATGTTTTGATTTATATGACTTTATACATTGATTCGTAAACAATACATGATGAGTTGGTGTTCAAGTAATCGGTTCATAAATGTTTCATGTTATGTGTTTATATTCGGTTGATGATGATTATATGATAACGTATTGATTATGTTAGGATGAATAATATATACTTGACTATGAATGAGTGTTATCGGCTCTATATGGGTTTGGATCCGAAGGGTTTGGATGTTGATATAAGTTGGATTGATTGATGAATGGAAACCGAATGCTTGTAGTCGGCTGTGGTATGTTTACGATTAGGATGATTCGTTGTGTTGATATCATAGGATGCATGTTAGTAATCAAGAACAAAAATCTTGTTATACGTCTAAGTGTTGATAAGTTGTTGTTCATGATTTTGTTTGATTAAGGTTTATATGAATAAGGTGATAAAAACCCTAAAAGATGAACAACATGAATAGGATATGAACATGTTATGAATATTTGAAATCTGATTGTTTGATCTATTTTGATTAGTAATTAGACAAGAAAACATGTTTGAGTATTGTGGTTGGATAGTACATCATATCATGAAATCGAAATTCTATTGGTTAGTACACTATGCAGAATCAGCAGGTGCTGGGAGTCGAGACCCCTGGTTTCGACTCGAGACCATCTAGAAGCCAGCTCGAGATCAGCGGTTGCGAGTCGAGAACCCCTAGTCTCGACTCGAGACCACAGCTCCCTCACACAAGCAGCATAACTCGAGACCACGGTTGCGACTCGAGACCGTCTGGTCTCGACTAGTACATGCATGACTCGAGACCTCCACGGTTGCGACTCGAGAACTCATAGGCTGTAACTCGAGATCCCTAGTCTCGACTCGAGACCATAACACCCGTACATAATGTTTGGACTTGCACACTGCTATGGGCCTAAGTAGTTGGGCCGCACACTTAGACTTTGTTTGTTGCGTGAATGTTACTGTGGAACTTGTTACGAACTGTTGTTGAACTGCCATGCTAGACATGTATGCCATGATCGTTACTTGTGTACAATACGTGTAGAACATACGTGCACTACTTGAATATGAACCTGACTTGAATGATATCTATGTTAGGACGTAGTTGACCACTTACAACTTGACCGACTTTCTGTGTATCTGCCGAGCAAACCAAGGTGAGTTCACACTCTCTACAAAGCATGGGATTCCCAGGGGTTGGGAATTGGGGTTAAGGAACATGGATTCCTCGTCCTTTCTTGGGTAGGACAGCTTCGGTTCAGGAATATAATTCCTCGTCCAGGTGGACAGATAACTCGTACTAGACCAAAACTCTATCACGAAGTCCCTCCTTTTTATATCGACTTAATCGCCGGGCCAATGGCGAGCGGGTCATTAGTTAGATAGCGCTATTTAGGTTTGACAAAACCTCACATCGTGCCGCAGAGGACGAGCGTGAACTAATGGATCTGGGCACGTCAATGATGATAGACATTGACAGTTCAGGGCACATAAACATGACTACAGTCAGCAGTCGATATGGTAACGAGTCTAGTGTATACATGGGGTAGCCCCCACGGCCGAAATGCCAGATAACTAAACATGGGGTAACCCCCACGGCTGGATTGCCAGAGTAATTGGGTTAAACAAACCACATTTTCAACTATGGGGTAACCCCCACGGCAGGATGCCAGATAAAGGAAACTGTTTTCAGAATAACTTAAAACAAACACCCAACTGTGAACTCGCTCAACATTATTGTTGACTCGTTACTACATGCTTTGCAGGTCAATAGGTACTTAGCTGGAGCTTGCATGGAAGAGAGTCGTTGTGGGACATGGACAGCTGTGTGCCATGTTAAACTTTGAAACAATTAAACTTATGTTTTGATTTTGAACGTTATGCTTCCGCTTGCAACTTAAACTATGTTTTGTTTGGACACCAATTGTATTGGTTGGATTTTTATAATCACTTACATGCTTGTTCAATATGATTGGTGGCTGGATCCTGGTCAGTCACACCTCCAAGCGGTAGTATTCCGCAGGTGGATTTTGGGGGTGTGACAGATTAGTATCAGAGCCATTGGTTATAGAGAACTTGGTTTTAATAAAGGAAAAACGTTTTTGTTAAAACCAGACTATAACCTGTACAGTGCTCTACGATCCACAACGACGCTTCACTCCACATGCAAGGCTCAACATTCTAGGTGATATGATCTATGTATATATTGCCTACTTGATAGTTACATAGTACATTGCTCATGGTATGCTTGGTTAGTATAACTACTGTTGCTTGAACACGTGTATGCTTACTCTCTTCTGTCATCGTATTTTCGCGAACCCCTCTCACTCATATCCCTTTTGATATGAAGATCATGTCTGGACGCGTTAACATGACTCAAGCCCAGTTGACGGCTCTGATTAACGAACGAGTTGCTGCGGCACTTGCAGCTGCACACGCAGGAGGTATATCCTGCAGTCCAAACTCATTCTAGGATCTTTAGATCCTACTCTCGTGAACCAACCTTTGTGTTAAACTCTGTCCTTTCTTTCACCCACAACAGGTCAACATGCTCAGCCACCTGTGTGCACCTTTAAAACTTTTATGGACTGCCGACCCACTACTTTTAGCGGCACCGAAGGAGCCGTAGGTCTCCTCCACTGGTTTGAGAAACTAGAGTCTGTGTTCGAAATGTGCGAATTCCCTGAGGCACGCAGGGTGAAGTATGCTACCGGTACTCTCGAGGGTTTAGCCCTCACATGGTGGAACGCTCAGGTTCAAATGCTGGGATTGGTTGCTGCCAACGCCACCCCATGGGAAACTTTTAAAGAGATGATCAAGGAGGAATACTGCAGTCGTGATGACATTCATAAGCTGGAGGTCGAGTTCTACAACCTCAAGATGACGGGGTCAGAAATTGAGGCGTATGCTAAGAGGTCGAATGAGCTGGCACTACTGTGTCCCACTATGGTGGATCCTCCCATCAAACGCATCGAGAAATTGAGGCGTATGCTAAGAGGTCATGTGACTTCAGCAAACCTCGCCACCATCCAGCAGGTCGTTCAGTTGGCTCACCGCCTCACTGATCAGGCGGTGGAGCAGAACAGGTTACCAAAGCGTATAAGTGCTACAACTACTTCGGATGCTCCTAGCGACAACATACGTAAATGGGATGGAGCTTCAAGCAAAGGTTCGACTTCTGTTCAGTCTCATTCTCAGCAGAGAAAGACTGATGACTACAAGAGCCCCAGTCAGCAGTCATCTGGTGGTCAAAGTCATGGTGGGTACAAAGGGAATCACCCCAAATGCAATCGCTGCAACTTACACCCCAGCGGGCCATGTACCAGGGGTAACTGTCATCGGTGCAACAAGCCAGGTCACGCCGCCAAGGATTGCAGGAGCTTATACCCCGCAAACCAGAATCATCAACAACAAGCCCCTCAGAACCAGCGACAGCAGCAGCAGCAGCAGCAGCAGCAAGGTATCAACAAAGGGTGCTTTCAGTGTGGAGCTGAAGGCCACTTCAAGAAAGATTGTCCCCAACTGAACAGGAACCAGAACAACAACAACAACAACAATAACAATAATCAGGGGAATGGTAACAATGGGAACAACAACAATGGTGCCAGGGGGCGGGTGTTCGTGATTGGCCAAGGTGAAGCAAGGAATGACCCCAATGTTGTGACGGGTAAGTTCCTTCTCGACGACTTTTATGTTACAGTTTTATTTGATTCGGGTGCCGATACTAGCTACGTATCACTAGAAGTTAGTCAAATGCTTAAGCGTATCCCAACACCTTTGAACAACAAGCACACTGTAGAGCTAGCAAATGGTAAGAGTTTAGAGGCCGCACACGTAGTCAAGGGTTGTAAACTTATTCTCGCTAACCAGACCTTCTCTATCGACCTTATTCCTATCGTCTTGGGTAGTTTCGACGTTGTCATTGGGATAGATTGGGTATCCCAACACCGAGTAGAAATTCTTTGCAACGAGAAGATTGTTCGTATTCCTGGTTCCGGTGGTGAACCCCTCATGATTCGTGGCGACAAGAGGGGTGCTGTTGAGAACATCATCTCTCTCCTTAAGGCCCAGAAGTATTTGAGAAAGGGCCACATCGCTATCTTGGCCCTTGTTACGGACACCTCGAAGAAAGAGAAGAAGCTAGAAGATTTTCCGATTGTACGCGACTATCCCGAGGTATTTCCTGAGGAATTACCCGGCCTTCCGCCTCATCGCCAGGTCGAGTTTCAGATTGAACTAGCTCCTGGAGCTGCGCCTATAGCTCGTGCACCTTATCGTTTAGCTCCATCAGAGTTGGAAGAACTCTCTATGCAACTACAAGAACTCTTGGATAAGGGTTTTATTCGCCCTAGCTCATCGCCCTGGGGAGCTCCAGTGCTATTTGTGAAGAAGAAAGACGGTACCTTCAGAATGTGCATCGACTACCGCGAACTCAACAAGGTGACGGTGAAGAATCGTTATCCTCTACCACGCATTGACGACTTGTTCGACCAGCTGCAAGGGTCGAGCTACTATTCAAAGATTGATTTGAGATCGGGATATCACCAACTGAGAGTCCGAGAAGAGGATGTCTCTAAAACAGCCTTTAGAACTCGTTATGGACACTATGAGTTTTTGGTCATGCCTTTTGGGCTGACAAACGCACCTGCGGTTTTCATGGACTTGATGAATCGAGTGTGCAAACCTTACCTGGACAAGTTCGTTATAGTCTTCATCGACGACATCCTGATCTATTCTAAGAGTCAGGAGGAACACGAGCAGCATCTACGACTTATTTTGGGACTCCTTCGAACGGAACAGCTTTACGCAAAGTTCTCAAAATGCGACTTCTGGCTTCGTGAAGTCCATTTCCTAGGCCATGTGGTAAACAAGGATGGGATTCATGTTGATCCATCCAAGGTGGACTCGATTAAGAACTGGCCTGCACCTCGTACACCAAAGGAAATTCGCCAATTCTTGGGTTTGGCAGGTTACTACAGGAGGTTCATTAAGGATTTTTCCAAGATTGCACAGCCTCTCACCTCACTAACGCAGAAAGGCGTTGTTTATCGATGGGGAAATGCACAGGAATTAGCATTTCAGCATTTAAAGGATAGACTTTGCAGCGCACCTATCCTTTCCTTGCCAGAGGGCACAGACGACTTCGTGGTCTACTGCGACGCATCAATTCAGGGTCTTGGTTGTGTACTGATGCAACGGGATAAGGTTATCGCCTACGCCTCACGCCAACTCAAAGTTCATGAAAGAAATTACACTACGCACGACTTAGAGCTGGGAGCTGTTGTTTTTGCGCTTAAGATATGGCGGCACTACCTATACGGTACAAAGTGTGCCATCTACACCGACCACAGGAGCCTCGAGCATATTTTCAAGCAGAAGGAACTGAATATGCGACAACGACGATGGGTCGAGCTACTGAACGACTACGAGTGCTCGATCAGGTATCACCCGGGCAAGGCCAACGTGGTGGCTGACGCCCTCAGTCGGAAGGACACCGCGCCTAAGCGCGTGCGAGCGTTGCAACTCACCATACATTCTAGTCTTCCTTCCCAAATACGAGCTGCTCAGATAGAAGCATTGAAACCAGAAAACGTCAGGGCTGAAGCCCTACACGGCTCAAGGCAACGCTTAGAACAGAAGGAAGACGGTGCTTACTACGTGACGGGACGCATTTGGGTCCCACTCTATGGCAACCTACGAGAGCTTGTGATGGATGAGGCACACAAGTCTCGCTACTCGGTACACCCGGGATCGGATAAGATGTACCACGATATCAAAACTACGTATTGGTGGCCTAGCATGAAGGCCCACATAGCAACTTACGTCAGCAAGTTTTTGACTTGTGCGAGAGTCAAGACTGAATACCAGAAACCCTCAGGCCTACTCCAACAACCAGAGATACCACAATGGAAATGGGAGCAAATTTCCATGGATTTCGTTACTGGCCTGCCCAGATCCCAGCGCGGAAACGATACTATTTGGGTGATCGTGGATCGACTCACAAAGTCTGCACACTTCTTGGCTATCAAGGAAACGGATAAATTCTCCACTCTAGCAGAAGTATATCTCAAGGAGGTTGTCTCGAGGCACGGGGTGCCCACCTCTATTATCTCGGATCGAGATGCGCGTTTCACTTCAGAACTGTGGCAAGCAATGCACAAATCCTTTGGCTCACGATTAGACATGAGCACAGCGTATCATCCTCAGACGGATGGACAGTCTGAGCGCACTATTCAAGCTTTAGAAGACATGCTTCGTGCATGTGTAATCGACTTTGGCAGCAGCTGGGAAAAGCATCTGCCACTTGTGGAATTCTCATACAATAACAGCTACCACACCAGCATTAAAGCTGCTCCGTTTGAGGCATTGTACAGACGTAAATGCCGGTCACCTCTTTGTTGGGCAGAGGTGGGAGATAGTCAGATCACTGGTCCAGAACATGTGGTAGACACAACCGAACGAATTGCTCAAATACGACAACGCATGGCGGCAGCTCGTGACCGTCAGAAAGTCTACGCCGATAAGGGCAGGAAACCACTAGAGCTCCAGGTTGGGGAGCGGGTACTACTCAAAGTTTCACCCTGGAAGGGTGTGGTTCGTTTTGGCAAACGAGGCAAACTTAACCCACGATACGTTGGACCTTTTGAAATCATCGAGAAAATAGGCAGGGTGGCCTATAGACTGAACTTACCAGTAGAACTCAGTGCAGTTCACAACGTTTTCCATGTGTCGAATCTGAAGAAGTGTCTGTCAGATGAGACCCTCGTAGTTCCTTTGAAGGAACTCACCATCGACGAGCAGTTACGCTTCGTCGAGGAACCAGTTGAAATCACGGACCGGGATGTTAAGGTCCTCAAGAACACTAGAATACCTCTCGTTCGAGTTCGTTGGAACTCACGTCGCGGCCCAGAGTTCACCTGGGAACGCGAAGATCAGATGAAACAAAAGTATCCCCAACAGTTCACAAACAATACAACCAATACTGAGGCTGAAGCTACGGAATTTCGGGACGAAATTCCAGATCAATGGGGGGAGGATGTGACACCCCAGGAAACCCGGGAAAACCATACAACTTAACTAGCTTCCTCAATGAGTACTTACCAAATTTCGGGACGAAATTTCTTTCAACTGGGGATGATGTGACAACTCGAAATTTAGAACCTTTCATCGTATCTCGATGTAACATGCTTGAACGTTATGTGACTAGTTAACTTGTCGGTTTAATGAATGTTATAAGTGAATATTATGTGAATACGTGTTGTGCTTATATGTATGCGTATATTTGTGTGTGACCCGAGACACATGGACCCGACTCGAGACCACTCGGTCTCGAGTAAAAAATAACAGTTGGGCCGGTTGGGCCATGCACCTCCTTTAGTCCACCCGAAAGCCCATTAGGGTGCACTAATTTGGAGCGAGTATATAACCTTGGTGAATAGCCAACCTTGCCATTTTTGGGGCAACCTACACACACTCTCCTACACACACACTCCTACATTCTCTCTCACTAAAACCCTAGAAGCACAAACCTTCTCTCCTTTCTCTCGGACCAAACCGGTGACAACAAGGATTCTCGGATTAGCTTGTGCACACCAAGTGAAGCTTCATCCTTCACTAATACTTCTCGAACCGGTTAGTGATTTATGATTTGGTGTTTTGTCAAATGATGTTTTGATTTATATGACTTTATACATTGATTCGTAAACAATACATGATGAGTTGGTGTTCAAGTAATCGGTTCATAAGTGTTTCATGTTATGTGTTTATATTCGGTTGATGATGATTATATGATAACGTATTGATTATGTTAGGATGAATAATATATACTTGACTATGAATGAGTGTTATCGGCTCTATATGGGTTTGGATCCGAAGGGTTTGGATGATACAAGTTGGATTGATTGATGAATGGAAACCGAATGCTTGTAGTATGCTGTGGTATGTTTACGATTTGGATGATTCGTTGTGTTGATATCATAGGATGCATGTTAGTAATCAAGAACAAAAATCCTGTTATACGTCTAAGTGTTGATAAGTTGTTGTTCATGATTTTGTTTGATTAAGGTTTATATGAATAAGGTGATAAAAACCCTAAAAGATGAACAACATGAATAGGATATGAACATGTTATGAATATTTGAAATCTGATTGTTTGATCTATTTTGATTAGTAATTAGACAAGAAAACATGTTTGAGTATTGTGGTTGGATAGTACATCATATCATGAAATCGAAATTCTATTGGTTAGTACACTATGCAGAATCAGCAGGTGCTGGGAGTCGAGACCCCTGGTTTCGACTCGAGACCATCTAGAAGCCAGCTCGAGATCAGCGGTTGCGAGTCGAGAACCCCTAGTCTCGACTCGAGACCACAGCTCCCTCACACAAGCAGCATAACTCGAGACCACGGTTGCGAGTCCGGTTGCGACTCGAGACCGTCTGGTCTCGACTAGTACATGCATGACTCGAGACCTCCACGGTTGCGACTCGAGAACTCATAGGCTGTAACTCGAGATCCCTAGTCTCGACTCGAGACCATAACACCCGTACATAGTGTTTGGACTTGCACACTGCTATGGGCCTAAGTAGTTGGGCCGCACACTTAGACTTTGGTTGTTGCGTGAATGTTACTGTGGAACTTGTTACGAACTGTTGTTGAACTGCCATGCTAGACATGTATGCCATGATCGTTACTTGTGTACAATACGTGTAGAACATACGTGCACTACTTGAATATGAACCTGACTTGAATGATATCTATGTTAGGACGTAGTTGACCACTTACAACTTGACCGACTTTCTGTGTATCTGCCGAGCAAACCAAGGTGAGTTCACACTCTCTACAAAGCATGGGATTCCCAGGGGTTGGGAATTGGGGTTAAGGAACATGGATTCCTCGTCCTTTCTTGGGTAGGACAGCTTCGGTTCAGGAATATAATTCCTCGTCCAGGTGGACAGATAACTCGTACTAGACCAAAACTCTATCACGAAGTCCCTCCTTTTTATATCGACTTAATCGCCGGGCCAATGGCGAGCGGGTTATTAGTTAGATAGCGCTATTTACGTTTTACAAACCTCACACCGTGCCGCAGAGGACGGGCGTGAACTAATGGATCTGGGCACGTCAATGATGATAGACATTGACAGTTCAGGGCACATAAACATGACTACAGTCAGCAGTCGATATGGTAACGAGTCTAGTGTATACATGGGGTAGCCCCCACGGCCGAAATGCCAGATAACTAAACATGGGGTAGCCCCCACGGCTGGATTGCCAGAGTAATTGGGTTAAACAAACCACGTTTTCAACTATGGGGTAACCCCCACGGCAGGATGCCAGATAAAGGAAACTGTTTTCAGAACAACTTAAAACAAACACCCAACTGTGAACTCGCTCAACATTATTGTTGACTCGTTACTACATGCTTTGCAGGTCAATAGGTACTTAGCTGGAGCTTGCATGGAAGAGAGTCGTTGTGGGACATGGACAGCTGTGTGCCATGTTAAACTTTGAAACAATTAAACTTATGTTTTGATTTTGAACGTTATGCTTCCGCTTGCAACTTAAACTATGTTTTGTTTGGACACCAATTGTATTGGTTGGATTTTTATAATCACTTACATGCTTGTTCAATATGATTGGTGGCTGGATCCTGGTCAGTCACGCCTCCAAGCGGTAGTATTCCGCAGGTGGATTTTGGGGGTGTGACAATAAACATTGTAATTGCTCCCAATACTGTAAAGTTATAAAAGAATATTTTAATTAAACTGGGATGCACTCGCCAGTATTTCTTGCTGATAAAATGTTTTTAAAACGCATTTCATGTAACTTGATGTGAAAGCAATTAGAAGCCAACTATTGAGCACTGAAGGCTTAAAAAAAGTGGCTATAAAATTACCTAAATAAAAGGAGATTATGTTTTCAATAATTAGGGTTTATCCCTATAAATGTATTGTGACTGAAACATGGTTTTATTCCATTTGTTTATTATAAAAATTTGGTTTTTGAAACTCTGAATTTTATTTCCTAACTACGATCCCGATGTCTCATTTCCGCTGCCAAATTAATAAACACCGATACCACTTGACTGGTTCGCGGCTCCCGCTCCCGGGGTTGGGGTCGGGGCTTGCGACAGAAAGTGGTATCTAAGCCACTGGTCAAAGCCATTTAGGTGTTCTTTTCATACCTAAATTTTAACCAATTGCGTTAGGAAATAACTTATGAGTTATTCTGTGTAAATATACATATTATTTATTTTATTGTTATTTTGACAATTTTCTAGTTTACAGTATGAGTGAGCAAGGTACCTCTGACGCTTACCGTCAATTACCTCATTCTCCAAAGAATGAAGGAACTTCCCAGTCAACCCCAGGATACACCGCTGATTCTAAGGATCTCTTTGTTTTCAAAGCCAAATCCGAAGAACCATTTTCCCCTAAAAAGAGAGGTTGGTTTAGTAAGGAAACTTATGAAAGGAGGAAAAGAATGAGAAAACTCCAACAACAAAGGATAGCGAATAGAGAAAGAAATACCCAGAATCAGGAGGCTAGACCATTATGGGAGGAAGAGTTGGATAGGCAACTAGCCGATTTTCACATGTTTGGAAATGTAGAGTTTGGAAGTGTAGAGGGAGGAATTAATCTCAACCAAGTAGCAGACCCACAACTCCTACCATTATTTCCTGACCAACCCATGGAACTAGAACAGACCAGGAGAACCAGCTACAAATCCCAGCCTTTGATCCAAACAAGATACCTAGAATTTCCGCGCCAAACCCTTTAGACTATGACCTGTGGTGGGACGATAACCGGTCCATTATGGAAATATTGAATAACCCATATCCTTACGGAGAACCAATACCACGTTGCTCTGAACCAGTGCCAGCCCCACTCTCACCAATGAATCAAGAAAATGTGGAAGAACTTCGCCAGTATGGTGAAGAGTTAGTTGAAGAGGGAAATCGAATTCGCCAAATAGGAGAAAAACTCGTCTAGAAATGTGACGAGCGTGAAATGCAGTACTAGAAAGACCAACACCTAATATATATATATATGTGTGTGTGTGTGTGTATTTTGATACTTTGACAAAAAAATCAACTTAAATAGATATAAATTAATATATATCACCTATATATAGATACACATCGATGCATAATTACTAGTGTTTAAATTTCCAGTTATAGGTGTAATAGATGCATATATGAATATGAAAAGAGTAAGTCGCAATGATCGACGTTTTTGGTTAAATGTGTTTAAGCATTTGTTTGTTTAAGTTCTGTGATATTAACACCTGATAAATGTTTACAATTCACATGTCGAACGAAGCAAATCAGAAAATCCAGAATAATGATAATAACGGAAATCCAGTGGATAAAAGTGCTATTGAACACATAGTGGCCCAAGGAATCATAGATGCTATGCCATATATTATCGACACTATTAAAAGGGCAGAAAATAATTATGTAATTGGCAGTAAACGTGAAACCACTGGACCAAGTCACAACGTGAACGGAAATCCCGGACCACTTATCCAAGCTCCAATACCAAAAAGAAGAAGGACCATCTCATATGGCTAAATTATGATCTGAATCTCTGGTGCCAGGCGTAACAAGTATAGCGAGTAGTAACAACGTGCGGGTTGTTACAGTCTCCCCTGCTTTAGGAAATTTCGTCCCGAAATTAATCCACCAGAAGGGTCGCGAGAGTTGATGCGAATGAGAGAGTAGCGATAAAACGTCAATATAGGCAAGCGATCAATTGAAATTCGACTAGCGAGAGCGTTGCGATGACTGACGAAAGCAGCGAGTAAAACGATTCGTATAACAAAAGATGGAAACACACGAAAAGCGATCCAAAAGTGTTTTGAATTCTCGAAAAGTTGATTAATTCGAAAGGGTTTGGAGAAAATTTGTTTATGAAAAATCTTCCGACAGTGCGGTGTTGAACTGTTTCGATGTTCACGCCGGTGCTATGAGAGGAGTTTTATTAGGTTATTAAAAGATTTTAGGGTGGTTAAAACTAGTCTTACGAAATTTTCTCATCGCGCGGCATTAACTTGAGTCGATTGTCACACCAACGTTACAAGATAATCTCGTTTTGTACAAAGGTTTTGATCAATTTTTAGAAAAAGTTTGGTAAGAAAAGCTCAGTTTAAAATTCGTGTAGACAAAGCCTTTTAATAATACCAAAAGCTCAGTTTAAAAGTTTGGTAAGATAATCTCGTTTTGTACAAAGGTTTTGTTACAGTTATGATTGATATATATTAGACTCGCATAGAGTTCGATCTCAATCCAGATACAAGTTATGAAGGTCAAAGATTTCAGCATATTTAAGAAGTATGTAGATTAGAGTTGATCAAGAGAAGCTCAAGCCATACTGTATATGAAGACAATGTAGACAACAACACTCAAATCAAAGAAGACTACGCCAAATATCAAGTCAAGCAATTGTCACAGAAGATTGGATTCAATATCATCAAGATATACAAGTAAAATTGAGGGGGAGTAATGTACCCATAATATACACAGTGTATGTACTCTTTTTCCTTGACTAAGTTTTGTCCCACTAGGTTTTTCTTAGTAAGGTTTTAATGAGGCAACATAACTGGTCCTACAGTATCAGTTAGCATCGGTCCCGAAGAATCGTGTAAACATTATCTAGTAGTATAATGTTAACAGTGTATGTGTATTTCTAAATGTCTGAGGGGGAGTGTTATGAATGCAGACATTCAGGCCCATAGGCCAAGCCTGACCTAATGTTAATGGGCTTTAGGGTTGTTGTTGTATTGATCTATATATATGATATATGCACATGAAATAGTGTAGTATGAAATCTTTTACTTATGTTTGCTCTCTTGTTTATAACATTCTTGTTTATAATAATAATTAAATTTTCATGGATTTTATAACAATACATGATGACATGGGTACCTGGAAGCTCACACTCAGCAAGGTTGAGAACAATAATAATCATAATGAATAACACAATCGGAAGCAAGAAGCTGAAAGCCAGAAGCTAGAAGCTTCCGGAAGCTGACACATCAAAAGCTGCTGACTAGAAGCTCAAGTTACTGTACACATCGGGGCTCTAACTCGATGGGTCAAAATGATGGGACTTTGCCCAAAAGTGCATAAAGGTGACATTGATTAAACACAAACCTGACACGTACTAAAAGAGGAAAGACCATCCCTGCAAGCAACATCACCTAAGGATAAGCGTTACCACCTATAGAAGGTGTGAGTTGGTACAGGCTTCCCAAGGCAAACCCCTCTTCCTATAAAAGGGAGTGCTCCCCAGCTCCAGGACAGGCTCTCACTACAACTTTATCTCTACAATACAATTCTCTCTCTTTCTAGAATACAATTACAACTTATCAATTGAGCTGAGCTGCTGACCCACTGAGCTGCTAAGCTCCTAAGGTACTACACCAGAAGCTTCCAGTCATGAGCTACGCAACCTAGAATCACCACAGTTGGTTGCTAACTGTTGGATCGCGACCAAAACCTCCCTAAGCATTCTCTATCTCTCGTATACTTATACATACATCTATGTTTTATGTTTATGCATTCTTCTTTAATAGATTACTAATGTTGAGCTACGGAGGGTGGTCCAGAGACCCCGGTCTCTGGCCCCTTATAACGGGTTCTTTTGTGTTGACTCGTACAAGCTAGGAGGTAACGAGGCTTCTTTCGGATCCGACTCGTTTCGCGGTGTCATGTCTTCCGCTGGGTTCAAACATTCAACTTCTTGCTCCGAAAGATCTCTAACCTCTTCCACCACATCACAATCCACCATTGTACCATTAGCCAAAATCTCTTGGTCTCGCCTAAATTGGGACATCTCCTCAGTTATTTGACCAACCTGAATAACCAAAGCCTCAAATGATCTGTCTCTCAGCTCGTCTTTCTTTTTCATTTCTAGCATCATGTCCATGATCGTATTGAGCTTAGAGTTTAATGAATCTTGAGGATCCTCGTATGTCGGCTGATGGTAGTCATGATAATAATCATCATACTCCTCCTGGTAACTTGAGAAATGTGGCAAGTCAGGTTCATAATGGTTGTAACCCCGCTCTTGCTCATAATGGTAATCTATCTCTGAATAGCAGTAGTCTTGATAAATTGGTGGTGGCGGTGGTCTAGCATATGGATAATGTGAGGATAGACCATTGAAATCTTCATAATCCGCCCTCCCATATCCGTGCCATCTGATGAGGGAGTCTTCTCGATCCTTGTATGCTTGAACCTTCTCCTAGAAAATAGAGCAATCCTTTAATAGATGGTCTTCACTTCCGCAACACTCACATGGATCATCATCTACCCAATTCATATTGAAAGATGGTGCCTGCAAAACATGTACCTGCACAAACAAGCTCGACCACCCAAAGTAAAATCATAAAAATACAAGAAAGAAAACTAACACTAAAATCGAACAAGCAATGAAATACTAAGCGCACTAGCTCCCCGTCAACGACGCCATTTTGACGTGACCGTGTCGTCCCGATCAGTCAAAAACCTAAATAAACTAGGTAGCTAGGGTAAGTCGGGTATCGTATCCACGAAGAGCATGTGGTCAGTATCGCACGACCTGTTCGATTAGTTAGACTATTTACAAAAATGTACAAAGTTGATTATGAAGCTTGCTAATTTTATTTGTTTGTTTGGTTTTGAAAATAAATCGGAGTGAACCGACAAATTGATGTTATCTAAAAGAACGTTTGATTAACTAAAATTCCAAGACTAAACTACTAAATTGAAAACAAGAATTGTGAACAAGGTTCACACCCGGTTTCAGTAATTGCAACCCTAGGGTTTCTACAAGTTTTAAACTCAACTCAATTGCATAACGATTAACGGATTTAGTGTACCATGACTTAGGTGCCGATAACTATCAACGTTCCGAAGAACGGACAAGAATGCACTTTGTAATTAACACAAGTAAATCCTAACCATGATAACGCATAATTACACATAACCATGTCGCAAAGTCATAACTTTATAATCGTTCGACAATTTACAAATATGAAACAAATGTAAACAATTGTCTATGGTTTACAAAATCAACACAATTTGTCACAAAGTTGAATCACATAACAATTCAAAACCCTAGATAAAACAACTACCTACACCAGGGGAAACTGAGGAGACTAGCCACTCATGGTCGAAGAAACGCGATCACCGGATGACGAGCACGAACACCAAGCCATGACCTTGAGTCTTGGAGGAATGATGGAGGTTAGGGTTTGAAGGTGAAGGTGAAAGGATGAAGATGATGGTGATGATGATGATGGAATCGATTAGGGTTAGAGGTGATGGAGAATTGGTTAGGGTTTAGAGGTTAGAGGTTAGAGGTGAATGGTGGGTGGTGTTAGGAATGATTAGAGGTGGATTAGATGATGAAGATTGGTTCCAAGGAGGTGTTTTAACCTCTCCTCCTTCGAAACCGCCGAATTCCGGCCTCAAAACATGTTACAACCCGTCAATAGATCAAAGAACCAAAAATTTCACGACTGGCGTATGCGGAGGCCATCGCCGAAGGCGTCGGCGACACCATGTCTGGGTGGTGGTTTCTTCCGACACGCTATCTTGCTGTTTACGGTGTTTCTGGCCGACAGTTTATCCACGGGGCATCGCCGACGACCCATATGGGCGTCGTCGACGATGCCTACAAGTCTCACTCTCCGTTTTTCGCGTGTCTTGGTCCCGGTTGACCCGTTTCGCGTCCTGGTGGTCCGTTTTTCGTCCCGATGGTCTGTAAAGCTCCCGATTAGCTCCTCAAGCTTCGTAAGACCTGCCAAACACAAATCCCATTAAAAGTAGGCTATTCGAGATTAAAAGTTAAGTAAAAACATGAACTTAAACATAATCGAACATCGGTTTTCGACCACGTATCAACGAGTACGATGAGTATTTATGTATGGCTGAAGGGACATCGTGTGAATGTCTTCAATATTTTTGTAATGCCATGGTTAGATTATACGGCTAAGAGTTTTACGAAGACCGACAAGCCACGACATCGCATGCTTGTACCAAGCACATGAAGAAAGACATCACTTTTCAGGTATGATCGGTAGCATTGAGTGCACACTTTTTAATTGTAGAATGTGTCCTATGGTATTGTGAGGACAATATATGAGAGGTGACCACCAATACCCTATGATCGTGCTAGAAGCAGTTGCATCACAAAATTTGTGGTTTTGGCATGGTTTTTTTTTTGTTCCGCCAGGATCACTAAACGACATCATTGTTCTCCAACAATCTCCAATTTTTTTCACCCAACGAAATGGAACCGCACCGAACTATTCCTCTCAATAAACGAACACCCATACAAAGGTGGATATTATCTTACTGATGGGATCTACCATACTTGGTCAACGTTTGTGAAAGCATTTCGTTATCCGACCGATCTAAAGAAAAATAAGTTCAAGAAGGCGCAAGAGACGACAAGAAAGGATGTGGAGCAGTCGTTTGGTATACTAAAGGGGAAATGAGGTATACATAATCGAACATTAAGGGCTATAACCGTAGATAAGAATAGGAGCATTGTCTATGCATGCAAAATATTTCACAACATAATCTTAAAGGATGACGAAAATGCAATATCACTGGTCCAAATAAGAGATCCCCCCCCCACCACCCAAGTCGAGCCAGTTTTTGACGAAAACATCTTTGCGGAGTTGCAAAATGAAGACATACATTTCTGGCTTGGTATGTTCATGTGGAACACATTGCATCTCTAGATGTATCCTCCCTTAAGGAGTCAGACTCGAAATAGTTTATTTATGTTATTTTAGTTTATTTGTATTTTATGGTGTGTGGCATTTAGATTTTTAATTAGGGTAAACTAGATATAGTCCCGCGAACGATGCGCTGCGAATTCCACCACGATCACCGATAGTTTAACCTAATACACCATTCATGTTTCGTTAACACCCATGTACTTGATGTGAATATCAAAACTTATCGTAACGTATATTAAAAACATTAAACGAAAAACTGGAAAAAAAATTAGTTCACAACGACTCAATAAGACCTTCAAAGATACTTAATGTCCACAATGAAAAGATTAGTTCACACCCCACCAATCCACTTATAATAAAGGTTACTTGCAATTCAAATAAACAACCTTGTAATCCTTTATTTTACTTACTGCTAATAACAGATGCACACTTTAAATAAATATTACATTTCTAATCACCCTTAAAACAACTTATTTTTGAGGTTGAGAGATAAAGATAAAAGCAACAAAATTTAAAAAAAAAACAACTTTGGTTAAAACTTGTGAAAGTAACCTTTATTTGACGGATTGTAGCTTAATGTTTCGACATTTGTTCGATATATAATAGTGCTAATTATTAGCATAAACTCAGACAAACAACAACAATCAACAGAAGTAAAAAATTGTGAGATCACATATAAATTTACCTCACAACATTCCTCTTATTGACCCATTTAACCTATTACCACAACCACTAAAGCCGTGATCTCACCACCACTGTAAGCGTTTTGCCTGCGGACCACCACAACTAACAATTAGTTGACAAGAAAGCCGACTGTTGCAGCAAGTTTAGAAAACTCTTTTATTTGGCGACTGATTAGCACCACAACCATGAAATACCTTGAATTTGCCAACGATCATCACTACCATAGAGGTGGTTAGTTGAAAGGCGGTGGAACCTTTCTTGTGCTCTTTCAACTTTCATTTTAAGACGTCTCGAACATGTTCGAGTATCTGTACCTCAGTTCATGCGATTATTGATTTTGGTATTCGGTACTTTCGGTATTGATACGGGTAAAAAAAGGTACTGGAACCGAATTTTATATAGAACTTTAAAAGTTTTTTATATTATGTTTTATTTGATATTATGTTATTTATGGTACTCATATTAATTTTACCTATTTGGTACCTGTATCGTATTGGTAGTCGTACCAATTTTACCTATTTTGTACCTGTACTACATTGGTATTCATGCCGATTTTACCTATATAATATCCGTATGAGTGCTCAAAAACTAAACTAAAACAATGTGGTAACAAAGCGGGTACCGTACTGAAATAACAGTACCAGTACCAGACCAATATATTCAGTACGGTATTTCGTACCTAGCTTTCTTCAAATTCGGTACCGATACGGGTACATGTATTAGTAATGTACCAATCTCATGTATACGTAATTTGTCTTTTTTCCTCTCTTTTTATTTTTTGTGTAATTAATCACATTAACATCGATTGACTGGTGGAAAAGGACATCTTGGAATGAACTGTGAATTTTCTCTCAAAGAGTTTGTGATGTCCAATAACGTACGAAATACGGTTCTTCCTCTTACTGTACATAAACATGACTATCAAATTATAGTGGTAAACTAAAAGGCAAAGATACCAAAAGAAAAATATGAAACCAGTGGAGAACAGGTGGTTGATCAGCCTGCTAGTGGTGGTGGTAGTGCTCATAAGCATGGGGGAGCAAGTGACATCACGGCCTACTGATAGAAATAGCACTCTGATGAGATATTATTGTAGTATGTACACAGCTTGGAGGGCAACGTATTTCTTAAGCAACCTTAACGACACCCTCTCTAGCCTTCGACGGCAATTAGCCATCACCAGATACGCTGCAGCACGCAGTTTGCTTAATGGTGTGTCGGTGTGGGGCCTTGCTTGGTGCAGAGGATATCTTTCCATTCCAGATTGTCTGGATTGTTTCGACTATGCAGTTGATCAGCTAAAAGTATGTGGACTTGCCAATGCGGGTCATGCTATTTACAGCGACTGTGATGTGAGGTACATATCATTATATCAATTTCATATGACCGATCTATTTTGGTTGCTACTTTTCCCAGAATTCCGTCATTACTATTTAAATTTATGCCCTTCAAATAACTACCACCTATAAAAACACATTTGGACCACACTTTGTGTATTATTTTAGAAGCTAAATGTAACTAACGAGTTGGCGCAACCCGTGCGTTACGACGGGTTACAGACAACTCAATAAATTCGGTATAAAACAGAACGATATATTCGTAAGGATATAGACAACTCAATAGCCAAGACATATATCTAGGAAATGAGATCCTATTAGGTTGGTCGCTGCCCCATCCACCTCAGCCATTCACAACCCAATAGGAGCATTTGCCACCTTGCTATCCCCCCCAGAGAGAGGACGGTTCGGATGGACTTCGCCGTTTGGGGAGGTGTTATTCAATTTCTTGGTTGTTAGGCTAGAGGGTATGGTGCCCAACCTCCCTTGGAGGATGATCCGCCACATAGGCGCCACATCATAGTCCTCCCAAGGATGGTCCATCCAAAAAAACTAGATGGTATGGGAGGATAGTCCTAGATGATCCTACCCCACCACTTTTATGTTTTTTATTTTTTTAATCTTCTACTTTTTTTTAACATTTAACAAAATATTTTCATTAATATTAAAATCCATTACATAAAGTTAAAAAAAAAACATAAACTTAAAAACAAAACATAAACTTAAAAAAAAATATAGAGCTAAATAATTTGATACTTCTTCATGATGTCCGGATCGGTTGGGGGTTGAACGGGTTGCGTCGGGTTCGGTTGGAGATTAAAAGCACCCCGCATCATCATTTGTTGAAGGGCTTGATTTTGAGAGAATTGGTTCGGTGAGTGTTGGAATGTGGCAAAGGCGTTTGACGAATATTGAGAGAATTGGTTCGGTTCGATCGTCGGATAATATCCCGGAACCGAGAAAACATTCGGTTGGGGCGGGTTGTTGGGATTGTTCGGGTTGTTGGGGACGTTCGGGTTGTTGAAGGGATCCATGATAGAATATAAGTTTATAAAAGTGGAAGATGTTTTATAAAAAATAAAGGGTGAGAGATGAGAAAAACGGGTTAAAATGGTGAATGGAGGTGAATAGAACCGCTATAGTCTCCATTCCATACCCTCTAGCCTTAAAAGAGGGGGGGGATTGCTTATGTGGCACTGATGTGCTTACGTGGTGCTAAGCTGGCGTTGAGGTGGCGCAATAGAACCACTATAGTCTCCATTCCATACCCTCTATCCTTATATACAATCTCATAATGATACGTAAAAGTGTTCCAAAAGAAGAAAAAAGATTGTGAACTACATACCTAAACGTATGTCAAGTATGTGTTAACTAAATAATTCAACATACCAGTTTGAATCAAATAAATCGCATCAACACAAAAGCAGCACAATTTTAAACGTCCAAACAATCATCATAAACCCTAATCTCCATTTACCATAAAACAATAAAAACCACAGAAACTAACAACGGTGTCAAATGCATAATTAAAAAAAAACATGTTTCTTTTAAAACCATATCTCTTCTTAATACCAACTTATCTCTTCATAATACCAACAGTAATAATCAAAGCATGCTGAACAAGAATTAAGATCATGTTAAAACTTATAAAACGCACTCAAAACACATCCAAAATTTATAAATAAATATTAAATAACCATCAAGCATTTAAACAATATTTTAATAGGATCATATATTGATCCTATCTTTTTACAATGACTAACACGGATGAAAAAACCGGTAGTCTGCAATACGGAAACCTTATATGGATCAAAAGCCGAAAAACAAACGTTGGAAAACATGTTACGAAGGCGCAAACAAAGGATAATAACCAATAGAATAAAAAATTGACGATCACACCATTTTAGTTATTTAAGTAATAATCTGGATTGGATCGAAAAGTAAAATCTAGAACTAGTCGGTCGAGAAACTATGAACAATTCTGGGTTATACCAAGTATTTTGGGTTGTATTATTGGGCACCGAGGAACGCACATTCAAGAGAAAAAAAAACGATTCAAGATGGAAGTTAAAAAATAATGGGAAAATCATATAATTAAATCAATTGATAAAAATTTGAAAGTTAACCTGGTGAGGGCATGGATGTGTTGTTTTGGATGAATGAATGGAAATTGAAGGGGTTATCAAAGGCTTTGGAGATAAGGAAGTCAGTGGCGTTTCCGAATGATGCGTAACATACGATTTGATGCGGCATATTATAAATGAGTGTTGGTAATCGAACATGCGAATCACAAGTTTTTGAATATGAAGAATTGAGAATCAAAAAAAAAAACGAAAAAAAAAAAAACACTTGCTTGTATTGAATGAAAGTGATGATTACAATTGACATACATGAACCCTATATATACTAAACGAATAGTTGCAATTGAACAGTTGCGTCTCCTCTTGAATCGATGTGTCTGATGCTTAAAACGCCGCGTCTTTTGCTTCCTGTGTTGTTGGTGTCGCTTGTGAAAAAGCACGTCTCCTGGAGGCGCCCTTTCAATAAGTTTGTAGGTTATAAACTTTCATCTTGTCATCTTTAGTCCTCGTACTTCCATAACCAATCTAAATGAAACATAAACTATAAACTATCTACTATTTACCTAACGACCCCTATATCTAGTTTAAACATCAATACCCCCCTTAAACTAAATATAGTTTAACGAAGGTCTTCAACTTGCTTGACTTGTAGTAGCATTGGTTCTTCTTCCAACGCGAGATTGGCTTCTTGTTGTATGTCTTTCTCCCTTTCCTTCCATTTGGTGCAATCTTTTGCAAAATGACCAAGTTCTCCACAATCATAACATCTGAACTTGCTCTTGTCTTGGTTTCTTAGACCCATATCTTTTCCACGTCCTCTTCCTCCTTTGAAAGATCATTGTCCTAGACTCCTACCATGGTTTTGAACACCACAACCCTTTCTTTGATGCCAACTTTCAGACGGATTATTTGCACTTACCATCATGAATCTTCCATGATTATTATCTTCCAGCTTGTCTTGACTTTTGAGACGTTCTTCAAAAGCTATTATTCTTCCCACTGCTTCTTCAAATGGCATTTTGTCTATTTTTGAATACTGTTCGATATTTGCCACAATGGGTAGAAACTTCTTCGGGACGGAGATAAGTAATTTCCTTACAAGTTTCTTGTATTTAATGGTGGTACCAAGAGTTTTAAATTTGGCTTTTATACCACCCAACTTGCTTGCGGAACTACTTACTGTTTCGTTCTCATCCATCTTTAAAGCTTCTAGTTCGCTCCTCAAAGTTTGTAGACGTACTTTCTGAACCATATCTGCTCCAAGATGACGGACTTTGATCGCATCCCATACTTCCTTTGCTTTTTCGTATTGCGCAACTTGCATCAAAACATCTTCTGGTAGCGTTTGGAAGATAATTGCTTTCGTTGTATGTTCCTTCTTTTCCTTTATCACTTCCGTTGAAACAACTGTTTCCCAAAGACTGTATGCCTTCAAGATTGTTTCCATCATAACTGCCCATTGGGTGTAATTCGAATCTATCAATTTTGGGCATTGAAGAGACACATTCCCTTGCTCGTGGAGTGACGTTGATGCACTTCCTTCTTTATCTACCATGCCTCCTTTCTTTGTTGCCTTGTTTTTCTTGCCTATCTTGCTTATGATCGGATGATCCCTTTCTTAATCGAATAGATAAAATTTCTTACTTAGTACTTGCGTCTGGCCAACTTGCTAACCAGATTCTTACGTTTCTGACCGACTTGCTAATCAGATGTTTATATACCCTGGCCCATTTGCTAAGCAGGTTCTGATCGACTTGCTGATCAGATTCTTGCTAACTTGCTTTCACCGAGAGTGGTCGTTTCTTGCTAAATTGAATCGTGATGATTCAACGTGCTACTTGCTATTTTGAACCAAACGGTCCGGGACTTGCTATTTGAACCAAGAATCAGTTTGACTTGCTATGAACCGATACGGGTTCGATTTCTTGCTATACGTTTATGGTTTGATTTTGACTTGCTTTATTCTAAAACATGCTATTTTGATCCCTTTTCGAAGTATAAAACTTGATTTCTTTCTTTATTCAAAAATATCATAAACTGGTGATGGGAACCAGTTTGTTTCTTTCTACACTAAAAATAAGACTTATGTTTTTAAATTCTTTGAAAATTGAGAAGCAATCAAAATATCGTTTGACTTTTGCTTTCAATCTTGAAGTATGAAATAATAAAGAATTCAAAAACTTTAATTTTGAGAGGAATAAAATCTAACCGACAAACGTATTTTGCAAATTGATTCCTTCTTGCCTCTTCTTTTTCTCGATCATCAATTGCACAATAACGGAATTCAATTTCCGAGTTCTGATTGTGTGCCTCCAACTTTTTCCCTTAATCGATTGAGTTGTTGCCTTTCTTCCCTTGATCGATTAATGATTCTCTGATTCAATCGGCTTCTTGCTCTTCCCAGATTTGAAACATGTGCTCTGATACCACTGTTGGTAATCGAACATGTGAATCACAAGTTTTTGAATATGAAGAATTGAGAATCAAAAGAACAATGAAAAGGGAAGGGTAATTTGATGCGAAAGGTAAAAAATGCTAAAAGAAATCGAACATGCATAACTACCGGCGGCGCAACGTTTTGTATCTTCTGGTTTGTATTGTTTTCAATTATTATATAAAAACGCATTAAGCGCTCTTGCTAAATGTGTATTTATATAGTTTAATGTAACTTTTCAACGGACGCGACTTTTAAAGGAAATGGTGTAACCCAAGTTAGTAATTATATGTATAATTAAGAACATATTACTTTAAATAAATTTAGTTTAACAGTTTTGCAAAATAACAATATACATACTTCAATTTTCATGGATTTTATATCAATAGAATTGGTCAAGTGAACATCTGGATCTGTACTAACCGATTTAAGGTCCAACTATCCTCACATCCTCTGAATTCTAATCCCACACCCGCCAGAGAACAATCGTTTAACAAATAGTTCAACGGTCGCTCTACCTAGTAGGGTTGACGTTATCATCTGACACATTGAATGATTGTATGTCAAAGAGAAACTAAACCCCTAGCCAGGGCCGAATCCTATAGTATATAAAACGGGGCTTTAGCCTAGGGCCTTCCAGAGTTTGGGCCCCCAATTGGCTAATCCTAAGAAAAAAAAATACAACTTCATTTTAGGCTTTTTTTTTTTTTTTTTTTTTTTTGGATATATGAGTAATCCAAACTTCCATATCCAAAAACTCACTCTCATCCTTCATTAGTGACTTGAGAATTCCATGTTGCCAATATAATCAACTTTATACTAAAAAAATTCATTACCCAAGGTAAGAATTTGAAACATGGAACACAGATTGCAATTTTCTCTCTTAAAATCAGATGCTTGACAATCTTCTTTTCTTCGTTACAACTCACAAGGGGCGATTTCAGTTTAGGTGATTTTATTTCTCGCTTTGTTCAATCAGCAGTTTGAGGCCAACACTATTATTCAATCAAGGATTTGAGGCCACCACTATTCTTCTGTCGGTCTAAAATTAATCGATTATATAATACTTTAATATGTATTCGGATAGTTCTATTCACCCGCTCTTCCCTTGGTACTAATCTGATTAAGTTCTATATCATAACCAAAGTACGAATCAGCTTGTTTTGAATAAGGAAAAAAAAAGTAAACTAGCTGAAGAAGAACAAGTTGTTTATATCGTATGATCTAAAAACACGGTTGTACACCGAACACATTTTCCAACATCTTTTGATATTCTTCTTGAGGTGGCGGTTATTGATATTGCGGTTCCTGCGGTGGCTGTTCAGGTAGAGCTTGTTCTTGAATTGGTTTAGGGGATTCATGCACACTCTGTGGCATGCTTGATTCTGGATTCACCCTTTGATACAACTTGTGGCTTGACTGGTGGGACTTCATATAAGATTCATTCAACTAGGATCATCATTTTCTTTTCCTTCCTATTGCTCTATTCACTACTCTTTGAAAGAGCATAGCTTCTTCAAGAAGTTGGATTGTTGGTATAAAATCAGAGATTATGCCAATAAACAACAGAGACAAGAAAATTGATTGGATGTAAACTTGCAATTTTGTTGAAATTTAGTCTTCGTGATTACAAGATACATCGACAAATTGAAAGAGAAAAAGTAATTAAATCCTAAACAATAAGCTGCAATTTATACTAGAAATCGAAACAAAATCTTCCGATAAACCTGGAGATGAACGTTGAAAGACGTTGCAGACCTGTTCATCGCACCCTACGATCAATACTCTACTTCCTCTTATTTCCAGCAATATAGCTCTGATCGCTCTTTATTTTGACTATTTATTTTACCCACACTTTATTTGACCCGCACTTTATTTGACCCGGTTGAACCAAACCTGGTTCAAAACTAATCCTACATGGATATCTGAAGAGGTATGGTCCCAATTCCATGCACACATGGCAAGGACCACACCACCTTCTTCATCCGACATGGCGCCTACATCAGCAAGCGAATCCAGAAGTTTCTAGAAGCTTATAAAAGACGTCAAGGTGGCACCGAAGATGCTCCTCCAGACAAAAAGGACAACACGTGTCACCAATAATCGGATGCCATGTGGACCTGCGACAAAACCTGGGGGCAGACCGACAACTGCAGTACTAATTCTTCTACATGGACAAATAACGGCACGACACGTGTACCACTATCCTGACCATAGCAGAGGAGACCAAGAGGATATTCCCCTTGGTCGGACAGCTGGCGCCCGGTAGCAGCTGGCAAGGTCTCTCCTCCCTCCTTCACCCTTCGGCTATAAATAGGACCCTTCATCATTCAGGTTAAACATTCTGCTCTCCTTACATTTCACCTACAACACACACTATTTTCTCCTCAGAGCAGTACTTATTCTCACGCCGGAGCCTGGTTAAGAGGGAAACCCCCACATTCCCCTCTTAACGAGCTAACGGTGTTGCTGTTTTGAAGGATCCCGGTCTTAGGCGAGTAGAGAAGGAGATTGAACCCCACATACGAGACAACCCAGCTGGTTAGCCCTAGTGTTAACCAGTGTTTCATCATTGGCGCCCACCGTATCTTTTGCAAACCATTTTCATCTCCTTTTTCTTCAAAAACACTCTCCAAATGACTGAACCAAACCCTTCTCCTCACGTGGGCAGAGAAAGCGCTTCCTTTGAGCTGCTTACGATCACCGCTCACGTCCAAAGGCACTAAGGGAACGGGACCGTCAGAGAAGGACAAGTAAACAATGAAATACCTAATATATTTGGAAGCACTTCCAGAGTTATCAACCAAACCACAAACGGAGCTAATTTCCAAACACCACCTGGAGTAGTTAACCAACCAACTCCAGAAGCTCAAACGCCAAACCATGGGGCTGGTCCCTCAGCACCATCGGCTCAGGCACAGTTGAACTTCTCAGCACTCTTAGGGCTACCTAAAGAAGAAACTCTGGCCTCCTGGTATGCCAAACAAACGGCATCTTTGAATCTCGTCTATGCTTAGCTAAGCGCGTAGCAAGCATTGCTCCAAACGCAAGCCAACCAATCCGCTTTTGTTACTCCACCACAAAAACCACCAAGTACCCATATCCCTCAACAAACACACGTGCGGAACCAGGAACATGAGAAAACACCCAACATAAGAAGACAAAGCGTGCACGACACGCGCGACACTTATGGTGATACCGAAAGTAACTATGTGCAATACACTCACCAACAAAAGAGATCGGTACACAGCCGCTTGGGTCCGCGCAACATAAACGATGAATTGAACAGTTACAATGAAGACGATGACACAACGTACAAACAAGAAAGCACGGTCTTCAGCAGATTACAACTAGAACATGAGGCGTACAAGCCCCGCAAGAGCGCGGGGTACAACCCAAATGCGGAGCACGATTACACGTTAAGCTATCGCCCGGAAGGCATAGCTGAAAGATCGAAGTTTATCAGAGAAATCGCAACAGTTGATATTGACAAGGCAAAACTACCACACAATGTGGGTAAATACAATGGCTTAACAGATCCCGACGACCACCTCGAAGTCTTCAATGGTGCAGGGTTGGTTGGAGGATGGTCATTACCCACTTGGTGCCATCTGTTTGCACAAACCTTTGTCGGCGCAGCGCGCGTGTGGTTCGACAGTTTGCCTGAAGGAAAGATCAGATCCTGGATGGATTTCCAACACAAGTTCCTCGCGCATTTCTCCCAGCAGCTCAGGCACACCAGAGACCCAGCAGATTGCTTGAACATATGGAGGAAAGATCACGAAAGCATTGAAGATTTCATTACCAGATACGACAAGGAGTGCCTGGAAATCGGAGATGTAGGAGAGAAAATGATGCGCGCACACTTCATGAGGGCGGTAAAGTGTGATGATCTGATCAAAAGAGTTAAAGGAAGGGATGGGGGTCCCAAAGATTGGGATACCTTCATCGACGCAGCAAAGAAAATCGCAAGAACTGACAAACAGCTGACCGGCGATGATAGCCGTCAATATAACTACAGCCAGCACGAAAGTCGAAACAAGAAAGGCAACGGTCAGTCTTGGAAAACATCTGGGTACAAAGAAAGAAGCCCACCAACAGAAGATGCGCGCGCAACCATCAATCAGATAAGTTACCGCAAGGAAGTCAAAAAAGAAAACAGAGAAAAGCAGTGGATACCTTTGACAAAAACCCCTTCGGAAGTCCTGTCAACAGAAAATCATCAGTTCAAACCCCATCTGCAGATGCGCAACAAGAAGGGACAAGACCCAAATCTCTTCTGTGAATTCCATAAGGATACAGGTCATTTGACTGATGACTGTATCAGTTGGAGGCAAGCGATAGAATGAGCTCTGAAAGGTGGTAAGCGCACACATTTGTTCAAAGGAGGAAAAAGAGACAACCGCCAAATCCAAAGAAGGGAAGAGGGTCCAGATAACAAGAAGCTTTGAAGGCTAGAAACACACATGATCCAAGGGGGCCCAAGAAGATCCAAAATGATTCTTGGCACGAAAGGCAAGTCGTTTTACCGGTGGTACGAGGAGGTCCAAGGGAACGGAGAGCCATAGTCATTCCTGGGGTGTTCGGTCATTACCAGACTGACTACATTTTTTAGATCCAGGGACAACGCGGACATCATCTACGAGCAATGCTTTAATCAACTAGACCAAGAAGACAAAGCGCGCCTAGAGCCAGTGGATTACCCACTCACTGGTTTCTGCAACGAGGCTGTTTTCCCTCTTGGTTAGATATCGTTCCCAGTGCTACTCTCAGATGGAAAGAATTCAAGAACGGAAGAAGTCACATTCATGGTTTTACCAGCTAACTCAAGGCATGATATCCTGTTGGGAAGAGAGTCTCAAGGAGATTTCAGCATGATTTGTTCAGGGCCACACTCAGGCGTTGGTTTCCCAACAGAAACAGGGATAGCCATAATTTATGCAAGCAAAGAGGTCCTTGTTACCGATGAGAGCAGACCAGCAAAAACAAGCAAACGCACACCGCGCGCAGAACCAGAAAAATGAATACTAAACAACAAGTATCCGGAGCAGACTGTCACTTTGGGGCCAACAATGTCAAAATTCACACGCGCAGCACTCAAGAAGTTGTTATTCGACAATATGGACGTTTTCGACTGGACACCGGCCGATATGGTTGGCCTTCCATGGCATATAGCAGAACACAGACTGAATGTCGCTGAAAACGCCAAGCCAGTGGTACATACGAAACGTCATCTAGGAGACATAAAGCATGATGCCATGCAAGATCAAATCATGGAACTGCTAAACGATGGAATCATTAAAGAAGTTCGTTATCAAACCTGGGTAGCTAGCCCAGTGGTGGTCCCTAAAGGAAACAACGGTTTGAGAATGTGCGTGGATTACAAAGATTTGAACAAAGCATGCCCGCGCGATTGTTATGCTCTACCCGAGATTGACGAGAAGATCGATTCATTGGCGTCTTTCAGATGGAAATGGTTTCTCGACTATTACAAAGGATACCATCAAGTACAGATGGCTATCCAGGACGAAGACAAGACTGCGTTTCGCACACCAACATGGCTGTATTGTTATACGAAAATGCCTTTTGATCTAAAGAATGCAGCCGCAACATATCAAAGGTTGATGAACGAAACATTCAGCGACGCCATCGGGAAATAAATTAAAGTCTACATGGATGACCTAGTCATCATGAGTAAGGAAGAGAATATGATGTTGGTGAACATTTAGAAAACGTTTGATACTCTGCGAGGAGTAAACATCAAGTTAAATCCAGCGAAGTGCTTCTTCGGAATGGAAGAAGGGAAGTTCTTGGGTTTCATCGTTACCAAGGATGGATTCAAGGTCAATCCCGAGAAAGTGCAAGCAATAGAGCGGATGCCTTCACCATCAACGATAAAAGAAATACAGAAATTGGCCGAACGATTAGCAGCATTAAATCGTTTCCTTGCCAACCATGCAGCAAAATAGTTTCCATTCATCAAAACCCTTCACAATTGCGTAAAGAAGAACCAGTTCCAATGGACTCCTGAAGCAGAAGCTGAGCATGCATTCCGAGAAATGAAAGACTGTCTGATACGCCTACCAACGCCAACAACCCCAATGAAATGTGAACCGCTAGTCATGTTCTTGTCAGCTTTAGAAAAAGCAGTAGGAGCAGTTCTACTGGTCGACAGACAAGGCATGCAAACGCCGGTGTATTACGTATCTTGCACTTTGAATGACTCAGAAACAAGATACGCCATAATGGAAAAGCTGGTCCTCGCGCAGATTTACGCGTCCTGGCGATTGCGCATATACTTTGCTAACCACGTTATTCATGTTTTGACAAATTACAACATCGACAACATCCTCGCAAGACCGGAGATATACGGAAGATTAGCAAAGTGGGCTATAGAGTTGGGGGGCCATAACGTGGTTTTCAGACCAAGGCCAATGATCAAAGGTCAGGTGCTAGCTGATTTCCTCACTGAGGTACCTGATGATAAAGACAGAGAATGCAAAGCAATGGAGAAGGCAGAAAAACAATACTCGGAGGAGCCATGGCTGCTGTATACAGATGGCGCATCTAATGAAGATAGAGCAGGTGCAGGACTAAGGCTAGTAAGTCCGGAAAAGCACGAATTCACATACGCCATACGGCTAGACTTCAAAAGCACAAACAATGAGGCCGAGTATGAAGCTTTTCTTGCCGGATTGCGGCTGGCAATCAAGATGGGAGTCAAGCACGTAGAAGCGCACGTCGATTCAATGCTCATGGCTGGGCAGATCAACGGTCAGTTTGATGCCAAGGTTGACGTCATGGCACTGTATTTATAACAAGCAAAAACATTGCTTCAAAGCTTTAACTATTACAAGGTGCATCACATCAATAGAATCGAAAACAAGCCAGCATGTGCACTGAGCAAACTCGCATCAACCGGTTTCCAACACCTGGCTAAAGACGTGCGCATTGAAGTTCTAAGCAACCCATCAGTCCCACTGAGGCAGGTAAACGTCATCCAACTTGGGGCAACATCCTGGATGACCCCAATTATCATGTATCTCCAATCCGAAATTCTGCCTAAGAACAAAGCGGAAGCAAGAAAGATACAGTACAAGTCTGATCATTACCAAATGTCTGATGGCATCCGGTATAGAAAGTCATGTCTTGGACCGTTACTACGATGCGTAGATCCAGAAGATGCCAACTATTTAATCTGGGAAGTACACGAAGGCATCTGTGGCATACACGCAGGCCCAAGAATGGTGGTAGCAAAGGTGATGAACGCGGGCTATTACTGGCCAGGGATGCACCTGGACGAAGTCAAAGTTTTAAGGAAATGCAGCGGTTGTCAGAGACACGCCCCAAAAACTATGCGCCCGAAGAATGAACTAGTTCTCGTCACAACGGCATGGCCGTTCCAGTAGTAGGGAATAGACATGGTTGGTCATTTTCCGGAAGCCCCAGGAGCGGTAAAGCTTATCATAGTCACAGTAGATTATTTTACCAAGTGGGTGGAAGCAAAAGCACTATCATCAACCACGTCTAAAGTGGTTCGAAGATACATTTGGGAACAAATAATTTGTCATTTCGGGCTACCCCTGAGAATCATAACAGATAACGGAACAAACTTCGCTGCTGAAAACCTCCAGAACTGGTTCCAGGAGCTGAACATAAAACATAACCTTTCCTCGGTGGCACACCCACAAGGAAATGGTCAAGTTGAAGCAGTGAACAAAAGTATCGTGGATGGTATAAAAGTGAGGCTCAGGACGCAGCGAAGATGATGGGTTGACGAGTTGGCCAGCATCCTGTGGGCCCATAGGACTATGCCGAAGACAAGCAACATCGAAACACCGTTCAGTCTAGTCTATGGGTCCGAAGCCGTGATACCTATAGAGATTGGTCAGCCATCTCTAAGGATGCTGTCAATGACCGCCATCAATAACGAAGAAGAAAGAAGGTTGGATCTGGACCTTCTAGAAGAAAGAAGAGAAATGGCGGCAATCAATGAAGCAAAATACAAAACCAAGCTGGAAAAATACTACAACAGCAAGGTCAGAGTCTGCACTTTCAACCCCGGAGATTACGTCTTGAGAGACAACGAGGCATCCAATGCCGAAAGACCGGGAAAACTGGCTCCAAAATGGGAATGACCCTACGTTGTAGACGAAGTCCTCGGGAAAGGAGCGTACAAGCTACACACGCTCGAAAACAAAGAATTCCCCAGGACTTGGAACGCTCAACAACTAAGGAAATGCTATATGTAGACGGCCGATAATTTTTACCTTTCTTTGTAATGAATGGCCATGTACCCAACACAATCATCTTTAATACAAGAAGTGTTGGCTATCTTATCTTTTGTGAATTTTTGTTACAACTGCATGTATTACCTTGGGCACACACGAAAACACCAATGGCTCAGCGCCAGAAAAAGTGGTAGACCTCCAAAGCTCATCACGACTAAGTGCACAACCAGGTCAAGTACACACAACCAAAGCCTGTCAGCCAAGTCCTACTTCGTGCCCATCTACACACGAAACGTCGTAGACATGGTAGAATAAACATTGTAGACCTCCAAGACTGAGCACAGCTGGGTCGTCAAAACACAATAACCTGTTAAAACGATAACTTCCTACACACGAATAAAACTACGAGCATGACGACAGAACAAACATTGTAAAGTCACCCAAGCCAAACACAACACAGTATGAGGCTAAGATGACTAACACAATACAACCTGTCACAGCCATCATTCATTCGTGATACCTAATCAAAGTAATTGAACACATGCACATATTGTAACGAGGACAAAATTCACAACGTACAAACCAACAACCTACGGTTAGCATCATGTATATATATATCAAAATGTGTCAAAAGTCTCAAACAACCATAGGAACAGCAAAAGAAAATTGTTCAGAGATACGGAAAGCAGGATAATTGTTCAAGAAATTACAAGGCCTACAGGCCTATACACGACATGCAAGCCAGAAGTCATCAATCTTGGTGACTGGGACCCGCATCCCCGCCTTCAAGATCTTGATCACCAAGAGCTTTCTTCAAGACTTCAACGGCATTGGCCTTTCGGGACAACTTCCCAACAGCCTTAACAATGCGAAATTCAATAAACTCATATTCCCAGCGCTTGGCAGTATAGGCAGCAGTACAATCTTCCTTGTATAATTCGAAATGGTATTTTTTTTCATTACTAGCAGCCGCTGCCTTACCCTCAGCATAACCATCTTTCCACCCACTATTGTACGCAGCTTGACCCAACTCGAACATGTACTTGGCAAGTTCATCAGACTTCACGATACGTTCAGAAATCTGCAAAAAGCAATACGAATATGAGAAAAGGATAAATGAGACAGATGAAAACGAAAAAACAAAAGAAAACATACCAACGGAACAGCGCTTGCAAGTAACCACTTGCAATCAGCAGCAGTTTCCTCAGCCAGAATCTCAGAAGCCTTGCTCTCCGCAACCTTCTTGGAAACAACCTCCTCCTGCTTGACTATGCATTGGATGTATTCGTTTTCTCTTTTTTTTTATACAAAGCACGCTCCTATTCTTGCTCATCACTCAGTTTCGTCTTCTCACCTTTCAACTTCACTATCTGATCACGAGCACTCTGCATCTCACGATTGGTCCGCTCACAGGCAGTCTCCCACTCCTTCTGTTTGTTGACATTAAACTGTTTCTCCTTGGTAAGCTTATCCTAGGCATCAGAAACCCTCCATAACAACCCCTTTTTCTCAGCATTGAATTTCTCTCTCTTCAGCCAGCTCCTTCTTAGCAGCCTCAAACTCCAATGTATCCTCTCCCATCAACTGCCACTCCCTTACAATCTCCTGACAAGTAGCATAAAAATTAACACCAGAATGGATATGATCATCCAAAAGATCCATTCGATGGCGATTTTTCTGGAACATCCTTTTGGCTGGGGGGAGGGACAAAGAGTAGAATTCACGACAATTGACAAGGTCACACATTATAGAGGCCTGAGTCAGGGTCCAGTGGGGCGCGTGGGGAAGATCGTCACAAGAAGGATTATGGGTAGTCCATGACCCACCATGAACATGTTTAAATTCTGGACTTTGGCGAACACCAGACGCACCGCCTTCACCAGAATCTCGTACACGCTTTGTATAAATGGTGCCATGTTGGGGAGTAGCCTCGCTAGACTCAACTTCAGTCTCAACACCTTCAACATAGGCCTCACCTCCCCCAGCACCAGCAACAACATCTTCTGCAACATTCCTCATCTGTTCCACTTCATCCTCCCTTTCCCTTCCCCTCGTGTCAGGATGAGGAGATAAACAAAAGGTTTAGACGAAGGAGAAGCAGGAGGAGTAATCTTGAAAAAATTCAATTTTCGAGCACTCTTGCCAGACTTGGGGGCTACAACATAAGTACATAAACAGTCAAAGAAACAACATACAAAAACGGGAAGGGGGGGAGAAAAGACAAAAAACAAAACTACACTCAATAAAAGAAATCATACATCGAGAAGCAGAAGCAGACTTATACATTTTTTCTAGGAGATTTTCGGCCTTCACGCTGAAAACACCTAAGTCAATCTCTGACTCAGACGGTGCAGTAGCAGTATCTTTATGCAGTTTAGATTTCTTCTGAGCAAGTGGTGCAGCAGCTTGCGCATCAAGCTCCTTCTTCTTGTCCTCAAGAGCTTTTTTCCTCTTCATTTTCTCTGTCAACGTGGCGTCATCATCAGGATCATGCTCAGAACGTTAAACTTCTACGTCTAAACCAGATAGCGTGTCAGATACGACAACATAGTCCAAGAAAGAGGAGTTAGAAGGACGCTTACGAGGTGTCTCAGCCATATCATCCTCAGCCTTCTTCTCCTCAGTCTTATCCTTCTTCCCCTTCTTCTGGGTTTCTAATTGCTCAGCAGTATCACCCTGGGGATTCTTAACAGGAGTTTCAACATATTCAGCGACAGGTTCATGAACAGCCCCTCGTGATGGACCTGCATGCGCGGAATGATGGATTAGATCTTGATGCGACTCATCATACCCCTCACTCGAGAGGATGATAACCTCCCCTCGAGTAGGAACAGAACCAACGTCAACATCATCCCCATCATATTCACCTAAGACAGCGTTGGCATAAGTAGCCATGCTTTCGCTTGTAGGGTGTAAGAAATTATTTCTTATCTGATCAACCCACACAGGTCTCCCTTCAGGAAACGCATCGACAACCATGGCACCACCGGCTTTAGAATCAAACACGTTCATCAAACTATATCCTGCTGCAAAACATAGGAAGATGTGAAACGACACATAATAAAAATAAAGAAGAAATCAAGAAAACCAATAACAATGTTACCTTTCCCTTGGTACCCATAAATCGGAAAACCCCTAGGGTTTTGGGGAGCCCATAGCATGCTCATACCGGCCGCAACAATAGCCCTCTCCTCAAGCTGGATAATAGGAGTGACATTCCGAGTTAAAACCTTGTACCACTCCTGTTTAGTAAAGTGCACCGACACATTCACGCGTGGAACTCCTTCACTCTCAGCCCTGTAATGCATATCAAGGGGAATGACGCCACGACGGATATAGAAAAACTTTTGTTTCCAGTCGTGGAGACTCTTCGGTGGATCCCGGCTACAAGGGTCAACTCCGGTGGTACGAGAGTTAAAGGAATAAAACCCACCAGTGTAAGTGACAAAATAGAAAACATTGAACTTTTCGAAACTTGGCTCAACACGGTTAGCCCGACATATAAATTCAAAATGAGTAACTCGAGGCAAATCCAGGGCACTTATTTGAGAAATATGTAAACCATAACCGGTAAGCACTTCTCCGATAAACTTCGACACCGGGAGGCGAAAGTTCCCTTCCCGGAAGAAATCGGCATATAAAGACATGTATCCAGGAGGGGCATCAAGAGTAGTGGAGTTCGGAGTAGGAAACTGAACACCCCAATAGGAAGAAAGACCAAAGTTCTGAATCAGATTATTGAGTTCATCCTCTCTCCAACCAATAACTGCCTGATCCGGCCCCAGAGGATTTTTCGGTTTGTACTTCCTCTTCTTCGTAGTAGTGCCGGATCTAGGAGAAGGAGTCATGTTCAACGAAAAATGAGAAAAAGAAGAAGAAGAATCGAAAGAAGGAATCGAGAGAAAAAAGGGAATTTGAATTTTGAAAATGGAGAAGTGTTGAAAAGTGATAACCGCCTGGTATTTATACCCATCGCATTAAATGTCGCATTAAATGCGATGGGTAGTGGACCGTCAGGGAGACAGAGAGACGTCCACCAGGGAACTGACACATCAGGAGAGAGAAACAACCGTCGCCTCCAATTTAGGGCGATCGGCCGCCACGCGACTAACAAACGGCGAAAACGTGCCTGACGGTTCTGAAAAAACAACTGTTCATCTCTCCGAAAAGACAGCCACCTCAGACGGAACGTCAGTCATGCCAGTTGTCCTAATCCCAACAAAGAAACTTCCATTGGAAGGAACCTCCAAAAAGTGAATTCGCCACCATACGCCATGCGCCGTTTTGGATCAAACTTTGCAAGGCTGTCACCATGCGCCGTTTTGGCACAAACTTTGCAAGGCTGTCATCATGCGCCTTGCGCCATTTTGGCTCAAACTTTGCAAGGTTGTCATCATGCGCCATGCGCTGTTTTGGCACAAACTTTGCAAGGCTGTCATCATGCGCCAGGCGCCGTTTTGGCTAAAACTTTGCAAGGCTGTCATCATGCGCCGTTTTGGCTAAACTTTTGCAAGGCTGCCTTCATGTGCCATACGCCATTTTGACCCAAATTATGGCAAGGCTATCTTCATGCGGCTTACAAAATCAAACAACAAAACCCTACCCTTTATGATTCCAGAATCCCTCCTAGACGATAAACTCAACTAGAAGCCACACTGGACTGGGGGGACTTAAAGAGGTATGGTCCCAATTCCATGCACACACTGAAGGGACCACACCACCTACCTTATCTGACATAGCGCCTACAAGCTTCTAGAAGCTTCTGGAAGACGTCAAGGTGGCACCGAAGATGCTCCTACAGACAAAAATGACAACACGTGTCACCATTAATCGGATGCCATGTGGGCCTACGACATAACCTGGGGGTAGACCGACAGCTGCAGTACTAATTCTCCTAAATGGACAAATAACGGTGCGCCACGTGTACCACTATCCTGACCACAGCTAGGAAACCAAGAGGATATTCCCCTTGGTTGGACAGCTGGCGCCCCGTAGCAGCTGGCAGGGTCTCTCCTCCTTCCTTCACCATTCGGCTATAAATAGGACCCTTCATCATTCAGGTTAAACATTCTGCTCTCCTTACATTTCACCTACAACACACACTATTTTCTCCTCAGAGCACTACTTATTCTCACGCCGGAGCCTGGTTAAGAGGGAAACCCCCCATATTCCCCTCTTAACGAGCTAACGGTGTTGCTATTTTGCAGGATCCCAGTCTTAGGAGAGTAGAGAAGGAGATTGAACCCCACATACGAGACGACCCAGCTGGTTAGACCTAGTGTTAACCAGTGTTTCATCAATATCCCATCGAGGAAGTGTTTGCAAATCATGTTCATTTGCAAAATGCGGGATAACTCCCCCAGTTCTCTTGCCTAGGAATAGCTTCTTAGATTTGTGAAACATCCACAAGATGATCTTTTCTGTCTCTGCGGTTTTAGCAACCTTGATATTCCAATGAAGATCAAGAAGATTAGCTAGAGGAGGCTTGAACCACTTTGGCCTTTCGGTTTCAATAGTACCTCCCCCCATTGTTCATAAGTGTCTTTATCTCCTTTCCTTTCCTTAACAAAATCTTTAGGAACCTCATCTACATCTACTTCCTCATCATCTTCACTCTCACCAACAATTCCTCAACCACCTTCAACCCGTCAATTTAGTGGCGGAACTAGCCCAAAAAGTTAGGGGCATCCTAATTTTTTTAGGACAGGGGTATCCTTTATATAACGGAAACGGAGTTGAGGGGGTATTTTTACACTACGGAAATGGAGTTAAGGGGTATTTTTACACTACGCAAACCGGGTTGTGGGGTAGCCCGTGCTACCCCTATTAACACTCTAAGTCCGCCTCTACCCGTCACGACCACCATTATCATCAATATCTGAATCATCTTCTTCTTTATCACTTGCTTTGTCAACCAGCTTAAATTGTTCTTTCTCATTCTTTTTTTTTTTTTTTTTTGCTAGTTTTCTTTTTAGCTTAAGATGATTTAGGTTGATCTTCTTCTTCTTCTTCTCCTTCTTCCAACACAAACATCTTATCAAAACCAATCCTAGTATCAACACCCATATTTTTTTGGAAAACAGAAATCATATCATACATGATCTTTAGAGCGTTTTGCTGTCTTTTCCTTTTTCTTCTTCTTCTTCTTCTAACACAAACATCTTGTCAAAACCAATGTTGTTATCAACACCCATATTTTTTTGTAGAACGGTAATCATATCATATCGTACATGATCTTTAGAGCATTTTGCCGCATCAACAATGCTTTTAGTTGATCAACAATATTTTTTCTCTTTTTCAGCTTCCTAGTTAAGCTTTGGACTTCTCTTCTTGCGCTAACAACTACCGCGTCTCGATCACCTGACAAGATCTTGAGGTTGTTGACTACTTCATCCAGACTTTGAACTTCATTTTTTCTATCTTCATTAAAATCTTTTTCAGCTGATACCTCATATCTTAATATTAGAAATTCTCATGCAACTGAGAATAAACAATCAGTTCATCCCTTTATTTCTCATACTTATTCTTTGTTTCTTGATTACTTCAAGATCAATTCTAGATTCAGGTATTGTTGGCCCTTTCTCTTGCGAGTAGCTTTAGGGCCTTCACCTGTTGGTTTGCTTGAGCCAATTTGTCTACTTGGTTTGGTTTGTTTGCTTTATCCGGCCTATGTAAGTCGAGGATCCCTAGCATGGCCTTGTAAAGATCTATGAACTACTTCAACAATCTATATGACATCTTCTATTACAATTTAAGGCTCAGGGGTTCGGGGACAACAATGTCCTAGAGCACTTCCTTGTTCGTTTTCTAGCTTCATTATCACCACGACCCTTATTCTTTTCTGTCTAGCTTCTTCTATTGTTTCCACACCCTTTAGCCTCTTGCTTTTCGTATTAGGTTTTGTTGCTATGCCTTTACCTTTTATTTTTGGATCTAAGCCTTCAGCCTCAATCTTCTTCTCTACTTCTTTAATCTGCTTGTAGGCTTCTTTCATTATTTTCCAGCTTTGGGCTGTATACATGTTCTTGTAAAATGGACTCCATATACCCTTACATATTTCTCCCATAATTAAACAATCTCGCCATACCCTTAAATCCATTTGAATCAGTTTGGAGGTTTGTCAGTTGGTCATTCAGCATCATCTGTATGAATCTTGGGTACAACAACCGTTTCTTGTCCGTTGCTCGGGCATTGCTTACCATTCAATGCCGGGTTGTTCTTGAAGTAGGTTTGTAACGAAGATTGTGATAGAAGCTTCAAGTTTTTATTCAAACATTTGTTAGTTTTGTATTTTATATGTTTAACATTTAAACTTAATTCAACACTTATTAGACATTTCAATGCAAACATTAGGGATATGTTTAGACTATGATTGAGCCTTCAATTGAAGTGATGATATTACGATTTCTACGTGTGTAGTAGCATTTAATTTTATATGATTTTTGTGGCAAAATTTATGTGCCACTAAAAGTAGTATCTATATTTTAGTAGAAATGGTTTTTACCAACATAAAATTTATGCCTCAAAAGCCTTTTTGTAAATTTTGGAAAAAACAAAAACAAAAACTAGTGCCACTAAAGGGCCAAAAATTTGTACTGACAGACCAAAATAATGTCACTAAAAGGCTTTACTGTCACCACTTCTAGTGACACTTTTTCTGTGTGCCCCCTATTCTTTAGTGGGTCTTTACTGGCATTTTTTTGATTTTATGTGAGACTTCTTATATGCCACTGAATGGCTTTTTATGTGTCGTGTTCACGCATATGCCATTGAATCATACAGAGAAGTTGATCATCTAACATATTTAAGCGTAACTATCATATATATATTTTCCTTAGTATATGACACTAACATTACGTCTTTTATTTTCTCTTATATCATTACATTCCATGTCTTATATACATATATGAACAAACATTGTGCCCACATGTCACATAGTGTGTATCCACATTATCATATAATCTTCCATGTCTTATATACATATATGAACAAACATTGTGCCCACATGTCCCATAGTGTGTATCCAGATTATCATATAATCTTTATCTTTATCGCCACGAGGTTCCACACACTTAAAATGAAATTTCAAACAATGTATATATATATATATATATATATATACAGGGTTAGGTTCATTTGTGAACGGTCCCCTTGATAGTGAACTGTGTGAACTAATCCTAGCCCTTAATTATCAATACACAAGTGTAAATAAATGGTCAGAATTTGTTCACTCAGTTCACAAATACACTAATGTTGACTCTAGAACCTCACCCTATATATATATATAATCAAAACTAAAACACATATATTATATACAACCAAGAAGCTTGAACTCATGAATAGAGTTTAGAGATGAAGATCATTAATGTTAATCATCTCTAACCATTTTGCAAACTCAAATAATCGAGTTTGTCAAACGGTTTAGTGAAGATATAAGCTTTCTACTGCATAGAATCAATAGGAAGAACTTTGATATATCCCTTCTTGCAGGCATCTCTAATTGCATGAATTATGATTTCAATATGCTTAGTTCTTTAGTGGTAGGTTCGATTCTTCTCAATTGATAAGCAAGCTTCGTTAACTATGAACATTGGGGTCTACATAAAGTTGATTCTATTGTGGATCGTATTCAACTTTAGCAGTGGATTTTGAAATTGTTGGTTGCTTTTTACACTACCAAGAAATAAGCGGATTCCCAAGATAGTGACAACCACCAGACGCAGACTTTCTTTGTAGTTTGCAGCTGACATGGTTACTGTCAGATTAGGCAACACGCTTAGAATTGTTATCTTTTGGACACCACAAACCAAGCTTTGCACAGTATCAAAAAAATAAACATGATATCCAGTCAACTTGCAGCAACATACATCAAGGAGTCAACCATTGATTAATAATGATGACGATCAACCATTTTTCCTTAAAGATTATGAGTGAGTGTGATTGGGTAGTAAAAGGAGTACTTACCGGTTTGTATTAAGCCAGATATCCCGAACATACTTGGCTTGATGAATGAGAATGCCATCATTCGACTTCTTAACTTCCGACCCAAAAAGAAAGTAAGTTCTCCCAAACCTAGTTTCATGACTTTCTCAAACTCTCTACAAAGTTTTTTGCTTGTCGACCCGAAATGATTTAGTCAACATAGATCTGAACCAACATCACATCCTCTCCCACTGTTCTAGAAAATAATGTCATATTAATGGTGCCACACTTGTACAATTTTTGAGAAGGCACTTCGAAGGAGTTTCATACCAAGCTCTTGGAGTCTAATGTAATCCATAATGAGCCTTATCTAACTTCTAGTATCCATGAGAACAATCAAGACCCTTAAACACCAGAGGCTGGCATACGTATACTAATTCTTTCACCTTTCCATATAGAAGTGCGCTTTTGACATCGATTTAAAGACCTTCAAGTTCTTGTAAGAAGCATAAACACTGGAGGCCTTGATACTTGTATGATAGCTATTACTGTAGGAGAATTCAATCAGTGGTAAGTGGTCATCCCAACTACCACCTAGATCAATGGCACATGCTCTCAGCATTTCTTTCAATGTTTGGATTGTACGCTCACTTTGACCATCTGTCTGTGGATGATAAGTCATACTGAAGTTTAATAGTGTGCTTAAGGCATGTTGGAAAGTTTTCCGAAAATGTGATCAATACCTTGTATCTCTATCGGATACTATAGATATTGGTACTCCATGAAGAGACGCTATATTGTCTATGTACAACTTGGCTAGTTTATCAGAAGAAAAAGATTCCTTTAATGGCAAAAAGTGGGCTGACTTAGTCACTCTATCGACTATCACCCATATCGTGTCATTGCCACATTTAGTCTTTGGTAACTTGGTAATCAAGTCCATGGTTACCATGTCCTATTTCCATGTGGAAATTTAAATTTGTTGTAGCAAACCCGATGGTTCTGATGTTCAGCATTGACTTGCGAACACGTCAGACATTTTGCTACATAGGTGGCTATGGACTTCTTCATGCCCATCCACCAATAATTTCTTTTCAGATCTTGGTACATTTTATATCCCACAGGATGTACCGAATATTTGGAATTATGTGATTCTTGGATAATCAGATCTCCAAGTCCCTCGAATATAGGAACCCAGATTCTATCATTAAATCTCCGAATTCCATCATTTCCAGGTGTTAATTGTTCAACAGTTCCACCTAATCCTTCATTAGGAGCATTTGCTCCTAATAAGGTTTGCTTTTGAACCTCAATCAGTTTCTCATTTAAATTGGTTTGTACTTCAATTCTTTTAGCATGAACCCTAATTGGTTTGATTCTTTCCTTATGGCTCAAGGCATCAGTAACGAAATTTCCTTTGCCAGGATGATAAAGAATCTCACATTCGTAATCATTCAATGTTTCCATCCAATGGCGTTGCCGCATATTAAAATCTTTTTGATTAAATATATGTTGGAGGCTTTTATGATCGGTGTATATCACACACTTCGTGCCGTATAGATAATGCCTCCACAACTTTAGTGTGAATACAACAACACCTAGTTCCAAATCATGAGTGGTATAATTCTTTTCATGCACTTTAAGTTGTCGTGACGCGTAGGCAATCAGCTTGCCTCTTTGCATCAGCACACAGCCTAATCCTGTGTGTGAAGCATCACAGTAAACCGCAAAGTCTTCAATTGCCTCGGTTAATGATAATACTGGGGCATTACCCAATCTTTGTTTAAGAATCTCAAATATTCTTTCTGCTTTGGCCCCCAATCAAATTTAACATAAAGCGTCTCATGCTTTAGCAATTCAAGAATACATCTAAGATGTTTTTCGTGATCATTCTTGCTTCGAGAATAGATAAGTATGTCGTCTATAAAGACAATGACAAACTTATCCATATTTGGTTTATAGACTCTGTTCATGAGATCCATGAAGGCTGCTAGAGCATTTGTGAGTCCAAATGGCATAACCAAGAACTCATAATGACCAAAGGTACTCTTTGGAACCTCTTCACTCCTGAACTTCAATTGATGATGGCCAGATCGAAGATCGATTTTAGGAAAGAAACTTGCTCCTTCCAATTGATTGAATAAGTCATCAATTATAGGCAAGAGATAACGATTCTTGATTGTTATTTTATTCAACTCACTGCAATCAATGCACATCCGCATTTAACCGTCTTTCTTTTTGACAAATAGGATAGGAGCTCCCCAAGGGGATGAACTATGTTGAATGAAACATTTCTCTAACAGATCCTCAAGCTGGGCCTTCAATTCTTTCATCTCGGTCGGCGGCAAGCGGTATAGAGCTCTAGCTATTGGAGCTGACCCCGGAAATATGTCGATTATGAACTCGACTTACCTTTCTAGGGGTAATCCAGGTAAATATCCTCGGAATACTTCAGGGGGTGGGGTTCCTGCGCAAATTGTGTTTTTCCTACAAAGTGTAGGAAGCGATCCTAGCCATTGGATGGGTGTGTTTAAGGGCTGAGATCAAGTTGGTGTCATTTTTGTAATATTTTTGTGTCATTAATTAATTGTTATAATAGGTTAGGGGTAGTCTGGTCATTTACCGTGTTTTAGATCAATCGAATAACTGCCAAAAATAACACACCTCCTATAATCTCGCACATTTCCTTCTCTCTATCTAAAACCGACTATCAATAACCATCTTGCATACCAAAATTAGCTAGAATCATGGATCAAGATTACAAATTCGTCATGAAATAAAAGTGTAAGAGATGATCATAGTACTGTGTTTTATTGCGCTTGATGTTGGATACTAGATGTGTTCATAGTAGTGTGTTTTAGTGATAAAACACAATGTGACAAACAAGTGACTAACTCGGTAAAAGTGTTGTTTTTTACATTGATATTGTTTTAAGGATTGATGTGTTAAAGATACATTGTGATTAGATCCCGCATATACATGTATTCAATGTGTTTTGTTAAAGGCAGTGTGTTTTTTAAAGTTTGATCATAGTACTGTGTTTTACTGCACTTGATGTTGGATACTAGATGTGTTCATAGTAGTGTGTTTTAGCATTAAAACACAATGTGACAAACAAGTGACTAACTTGGTAAGGGTGTTGTTTTTTACATTGATATTGTTTTAAGTATTGATGTGTTAAAGCTACATTGTGATTAGATCCTGCATATACATGTATTTTGTATGTTTTGTTGAAGACACATGTTTTTTTTTAAGTTTGATCATAGTACTGTGTTTTATTGCACTTGATGTTGGATACTAAGTGTGTTCATAGTAGTGTGTTTTAGTGATAAATCACAATGAGAACCACTTTAGAAGAAGAAGAAGAAGAAGAAGAAGAAGAAGAAGAATTGTGACTTGAATGATAAATAATGAATCGATCCTAATATAACTGCCAATTCAATTTCAATGTGATATTTGGTTTCCTTATATTTCTCATGTGTTAGTTATAATAAATATATACCATAAATAGAATAAATATCAAATTACCTTCTTGCCCTTTTCATTAAAATAAATACTTCACACGCCATTATGTGGTAGCTTCCTACACTTGGTAGGAACAATTGGCTTTGTAACCAACTGCTACTCTACTTCAGGGTATTCTGAAATGGCTGGTATATCTTCTATCTTGGATTTTGGCATATCTACTGTCACCTGTGCCATGTAAATAACACATCCTTTCTTTAGACACTTCGATGCTTTAAGCAAAGATGCATTCTTAGGCAACCCGTAGTGTCGATCTCCTTGGATGATGCGTGACTCGCCAAATGGGGATTTGATTTCGATTACCTTTTTATCGTAGGCAATGCGGGCCTGGTTATGGGATAACTAGTACATGCCTAAGACTATATCGAATCCCACAAGAGTCGTAGGTAGAAGGTTTATTGGAATGGAATGATTCTTAATGGATATAGCGCATCCCTCAATAATCTTAGAAGCTAATTCAATTATACCATCAGCCATTTCTACTTCATACTAACGTTCTAGAATTCTCATGTGCAAATTTAATAGTTCACTAAACTTATGATCTACGAAACGCTTATCAACTCTAGAATCAAATAAGACATGTGCATAAATGTTATTAACAAGAAATGTACCTATTATAACATTTATCTCATTCACCTCCACTCTTACGGTTAACTGGAAAGCTCGAGCATTGGACTTTTAAGCTTCCCAGCTTTAGAATTCCACCAGTTGTGCGCTTGGGACAACTGGTCCTTATGTGGCCTTTCTCACCACATTCATTGCAGACAACGTTCTTTATTGCTTTACATTCTTGAGTCTTGTGGCCAGTCTTCTTACAGATGCCACATGGTTGCGGTTGTTATTCTGTTCGACACTGCCCCCAATGTCGTTTTCCGCATGATTTGTACTCGGTCATATTATCGTTGGACCTTGGTTGGTTCTTATTTGGGCCGAACCTTCCTTTTGTTTGAACTATAGAAGCGGTTATCCTCACGTTTCCTCTTTCCGTCTCTCTTAGACTTGATTGCAATCTCACTTCATCCTTAGTCAGTGAGAGAGAGCAAGATCCACTGCGGATATGAAAGTAGTGGGTTTGGAGGATTTCACCATACCCTTAATTTTGGGTGCTAGACCACCGATGAAATGCGCAACGCGTTTAGATTCAGGAGGAATCAGATATGGAACCAATCTGCACATAGAATTGTAGTCGGATACATATTTTTGACACCCCAAGTTCTTCATGGTGAGAATCAAGAAATCAGACTCCACTTTTTCAACCTCATGTGGAAGGCTGTAGGTTTCCTTTATTAGATCAACAAATTTGTCCCAACCCATGTTGTACAAGGAGACCTTTCTCGTAGACTGAACCATGTCTTTCCACCATGTCAGAGCATCATCCTTAAAGGACTGAGACACATACTTGATAGTGTCCTTTTGAGCACAACCGCTTATATCTACAATGGTTTCCATCTCGTCTACCCATTTTATCGCATCAATAGCTCCTTTCTATCCCGTGAAGTCGCGGGGTTTGCATGAGACAAAATATTTTTATGAACACCCTTCTTTAGAATTTCGGGGTTCTTTCTTGGCAACATGTTTGGGTTTGCTCTTCTCTCTCTTAGTTGAGGAGAAATGTGAGCTCTAGGTCTTCTATGTGGAAGATGGATGGATTGGTGTAGATTTAGAATTTGTTGGTCCTGGCCCTTTAAAATTAGCCATGAAATCTGCCATAGCTTTGCTGACTTCCGCAACAATTAAGGATCGGAGGTTATCTCTTCCGCCTTCTTGGTCAACGTGCTCCACATTGTCACGTCCACCGTCAGCACCACCAGAATTTTGGCTTGCTATAATAAATATCAAATTTGAGCTATAGGTCAACACAAGATTTATTCATTCAGGGCAGATCAATTAAATATTGAATTTAAACATTGAGATAAACGTTTTGAATATTTGCGAAGAAATGATTAAATTCAAATTCATAATTTCAAATTACAATACTTTTCCAATAGTGGACTTTGAAATACAATACAACATATGTCCAACATGGACATTTGGAATGAAAATTAAATTACTATATCCATAGATGACTTTTGGAAAATAAAAACTACAATAAACTTTAAATATAAATTTAAAGTCTTCAGTCGTCTCTTCTTCCTCTCACTAGCTTGGAGAGTTTCTTGTATATTTTGCTTGTTCTTCGTTCGCTCCTTTCGACTTGTCGTTGGATGTGTTCGGTTCGTTCCAAGGCCTGATTGATAGCTTCAAGAGGAGCTTGTGGTTGAGGTGGTTGTAGTTGAGGCATAACCGAATACCTGTACCCATAATTAGGATACCTAGTATTTGAATATCCACGAGGAAAAGGAGATGGGTAGAGAGTGTTATGAATGACTGCCTGCATGTAGGGGTCGTAAGATGGCGTCGGATAAGAATAATCCGTAGTAGTAGTAGTGGTATAAGGGTTATCATACCCAGTTAGGTTTGGATAGGTTGTATGGGGTTATCAAAACCTACAGGTGGTGGCTCAGTATTAGGAGCAGTGTTGGTGGGTTCACCCATTTGGGTGTCCTCAGGTATCGGTGGGTATGGCAGTGGTAGTGATGGAAGAGATCCCCGACCAATCTCAAGCACGTACCGACATTCGTGCTCCGATATGGGGCTTCCTCGGCTGAGATGGTGGTTGTTGTTGTTGCTGCTCCACTAGTTGGTGTGGTAATACCAGTGGATCGTCCGGCGGGGGTGATAGAGTTTGAGGAAGTGGTTGTGATGGTGTTTGTGGTTGATGTTTGGGGGTGTGATAGAAGGTAAACTGGTTAAAATATTGGTCTCATTCATCAGGACCTTGATATGACGAACCTGCATATGATGCAATATTGCTGGATAACTCGACGAGATGCTGATTTGTTCCGGATGGTGGCATCTCTGGGCCAGAATCATTATCTAGATGGTTCTGACTTGGGTGAGGAAAATTTATGTAATGAGATGGATGGAATGAATCATGGTGTGAATGGGAGTGGGAATGATGTGAATGGGAGTGGTGTGAAAATGAATGTCTAGCTGGCTGTGAGGAATGTGATTCACTTGAATGTTGCAGATGCTCCGAGTGATGGGAGTGTGATGGTTGAGGTCGTGATGGTCTTCCTCGCATGGGACCTTTTCCCATTCCATGTCTCCTTGGTTGCATTATTACTTGAAAATATAAAATCAATAACTATACAGAGAAGATTGGCCTTAGGTTTAAGCCTAGACTCGGAAGAGTCTAAGGAATATGTAATTGTGATATTACACAAAAGGCTAGTGTCTAATTCGCTCAATCCTTGGCTCTGATACCAACCTGTCATACCCTGATTTCCCGGTGGGCCCAGACTTGAGGTTTATGTGTGACGATTGATTCCAGTAATCACAATGCACAGCGGAAGATAGGACATCAAATTAATTATTACAAAGTACAAACGTAAAAGTCCAAAGTTCAAAATAATATACAGACTGTTAGTACTAAAAAGGATCCACAGGCGGACCGAATGAAATAAAAATATAACTTGAGACTAATAGGTCTTTCGTGGAGTTACAAATTCCAAATCGCTTAGACCGTGCAGCTCCAGCCTATTCCGTATTTGCTATATAACATGCACTTATTCTTTGAAAATATGTTAGTTTTCACTTGTAAATACAACTAACCGACTCTTTTTGAAAATTTTTTAAAAAGGTATTTAATACCATTTGGTATATCATTTTTAAATAACTTCGGATAAAGTAATATTTCTTGTTGCCAGTTTTACATGCTTGTCATTTCATATGGGGATCGGAACTAAACGCCAGTATATGATTAACCGACACACCACATTTTCAATATCATATAAAATAGCATTAGCGTCTGTCAGGTGTATGCCTACACCCCGCGCTTAGGTCGTGGCCGCTTGCAGTTAAACGAGCCAAGGATATCCAAGACACGGTCGTATTAACCCCCAGTGTTTAACTTATCAAGAAAAACATATTAACATGGATCATTTAAATTTTGGACATCATTCGTCATTGATTGAATACCCAACGAAGCGGCTAGTGTCGTATCCCAAGGCTTTATAAAGGAAAATAGGCTAAGATTATTTACCTACGTTAGTCTTTACAAATCAAAGGTTCTAAGCACAACCATAATCAAAACAATCTAAACACAAGCGCAATTTACTGGAGGCTCCTAGTCTGAAATGAACGGAAGTATGATCCGTCAGAATGTTAACGGGTCTTGTGCAAGTCATTTGACTTTGATCGGTTAACTTTAATAAATACGTACAGTTCGCTAGATTAAGCGTTGGCCAGATAGAACGTTGTTTATACCCTTCCCGGGTACTAGGACTCGTATAATATGGGTCAAATAACCAAACATTCTAATTAGAACTGATTTGGAAAGGTTTTAACCCGATTCGGTTAGTTTATATATTTTATTTCATTTTAACTAACCATACGTGCATATGCGGTATCGGGTGGTCAAATAGGTCTTTGACAAGTCCATAATGCCAGAACATTTTTTATAATGTTATAACATCCGTTTAATAATCATATTACATGTTCATTTGGTTTTAAAACAATTTTTGTGCCATAAGGGCATTTTGGGCATTTATATGGCATAATATGTGGAATTTTCAATAGACCCGACAAATGATATGATCAAATGGTATAACCTTATAGGGTTATTTCATACAATAATATAATCATATAACAACCTTAATACAATCTCTAAACTTGACCAAACGTTTCGGAATCGAAAGTCAAAGCGGAAGTCAAACTATTTGACTTTCGGTTGCAAAACTAGCTCTAAGCAGAAAATGAGGAGTTGGACATGATCAAACATATCCTAATATGTTTTATAAACTGTTATAGTGTCAAAAAAATTAAGGTTTTGATACTTTAAAACTTAATTAGCATATTTTACAAAAATCTGCATTTTGACTTTTATTTAATAATATGTTGACTCGTCATTTCGCCTAGTTAATGTGATCTTTAGAGGATGTAATCACAAGGATTAACACCTTTATTATTAGGATCACGTAGCCAAGTTCGATTTGAAGTTCGGCTTGACCAAAATAGTCATAACCGAATGTTAAAGCAAAAGTCAATTTGCTTGACTATCGGCTAATAACTAGCCTAGGAATAACTTCTTATAGTGAAGCTCAAGCCTCCAAATCTTGCTAAGTGTGTCTAGGAGTGTTTAGGGAAGGATTAGTGGCAGGACACATGGCTTATGAATGTTAGAAGGTGACATAATTCGAGTAAGAGTGCCAGGGAACAGTAGTTGCAACTGGCAACTGCAACTAGTCTACCAGTTCGGCCCTTACGGACCGTAAAACATATGCCTTGCGGTTCGTAAGGACCTCTAGCACGCCCACTGTTTTGAATTGCCTTACGGACCGTAAGGCATAGGCCTTGTGGTCCGTAAGGGACCGTCAGAAGCCAAATGTTTGGTATTTCTTCATCTTTGATCCCTTCAATCTTCCACATTTTTTACAATATCAGACACGTGTTGCCATATCATTAATCTTCCACATTTTATACAATTTAGTGCCTTTCATCCAACATATCTGGAATATTTGAGAGTTTATCGGACACGTATTGCCATATGATTTGATTAAATTTTTTGAGGTGTCACATTATTTGTCAGTTAAACTTGAATAACAGCATCCTTGCATAGGATGACTAAAACTCCACCTCAGGTAAAATTAACTCCATCTCAGGTAAAATTAACTGAGATGAGGAGTTTGGTAGAAATGGTTGGTGAGTGTAAGTGTTATTCATTGAGTTGCGTTGACTGAAGAGGTTGGGTCTTGCATCTTGGGTGTGTGTGTGCAACTAATTGGAGATCATGGCCTTAATCCCCATATTTTTCTTCACACGTTCTTTTTTTTCATTTCCTTCAAATTTCATTATGAGGAGTTTGATAGGCATAGGAGGTGAATGTAGGCATCCTTCATTGACTTGCACAGTCGTGCGTGGGCGGCCGCACCCATTGAAAAAAAAAAGTTATTCTATATTTTAGGAAAAAAACCCGACCGCACCCCTTGAAAATATGGTTGAACGCTACATTTACTACCCTAGCAAATAATTTTTTGGAACCAAAATAAACAACAAACGTTGCGGGTTCCAGTACCTAGGCGTAGGATTGTGCACTTGCTCACGTAACTATTGCGCTTTGTTAGTTTCATATTTGCTTAACGAATTAGGCATACCTATTTCTAGTCTACTACTCACTTTACGTTGTAACCTCGGAAGCACAGAAACGCCATTGAGGTGCCGTTTCCAGTCCCGGGGACTGCTTGGGGACGGAAACGGCACGGGGACGGCCGGGAAACGTCCCCGGCATGTTGGGTACGGCCTGGAAACGTGCTGCAGAAGGGGACGGGGTTTGGGGACATGCAGGAAACGTTTCCGTCAAGTTTCCGTTTATTGTTTTTTTTTTTTTAAAGATTTTTTAATCCTATTCTAAAATAGCCCCCTTCCTATTCAGTTATACCAAGCGACGATCACGTTTAAAACCCTACACTCCCTCTGCGAATTGCCGATCCTCTTCTTCTTCTTCTTCTTTCCTATTCAAACTCCAAAATTATGGCTTCTAATGAAGAAACACAGGGATCATCATCATTTATAGATGAACCTCCATTGTGAGATTATGTGGAAAAACTAGAAAAGCAAGATTCGGGAGGAACTTGGAAATTCATTAGATGGAAGATGTAGGATTTTTGGAGTTTGCTGTTCTTTCATTAGATATCCAGAACTTGAAAGCGATTTGCTTGTTAACGTTTGATTAGATTAGGAAGATATGGAATTTTAGAACTTTACATTAATATATAACTATTTTGGGGTTTTGTGTTACATTATCTTTAATATATATTTACTAGGTTAGAACCCCGTGTATTACACTGGTTGAATAAATATAATTTTATATATTAAATAATTAAAAGTTATATCTTTATGAACCCAGTATATTGTACAGGTTAAATAAATGTAATTTAATATAGAGTAAAGTCCTATTTGAGTCCCTGTGGTTTGTACAGTTTAACCATTGGAATCCAAAAACTAAAACTGTCTTGATTTGAGTCCCTGTGGTCTCTAATTTTAACCATTTGAGTCCCTGTGGTCTCTAATTTTAACCATTTGAATCCAAAAAATAAATGTTTCTTATTTGGATGTTGTTTACTTTTGGATTCAAATGGTTAAACTGCACAAACCACAAGGACTCAAATAGGACTTTACTCTTTTATATATCAAATAATAAAAAAGTTATATCTTTAAAAACCATTATTATTACACAGATTAAATAAATGTAATTTTGTATACTAAATACTAAAAACGTCGTATCTTTAAAAAACCCTTGTATAATCGGGTTGAATATATCTACCAAATAATAAAAAATTACATCTTTAAAACCCCCGTATATTACACGTGTTGAATAGATCTAAAAAAGAGTTATATCTTTAAAAACCATGTGTATTACACAGATTAAATAAATAATTTTGTATATTAAATACTAAAAACTCGTATCTTTAAAAAACCTGTGTATAGTTTGGTTGAAAATCTACCAAATAATAAAAAAATTATATCATAAATAAATGTAATTTTGTATATTAAATACTAAAAACGTCGTATCTTTAAAAAAAACCCGTGTATAGTCGGGTTGAAAAATCTACCAAATAATAAAAAAAAATATATTCTTAAAAACCCTGCGTTTTACACGAGTTGAATAAATATAATTTTGTATATCAAATAATAAAAAAAAAGTTATATTTTTAATAAATTAGGATAACATTTAATATTAATTTATTATTTATATGTTTAATATAAGATAAGTAGATAAGAGAGGTATTTGTTTTAAAAATATGTTAAATTAATTATTTAGATTTGAGGATAATATTTTATTAAAGTATGATAAGATTTAATATTAATTTATTATTTATTAAGTTAATATAAGATAAATATAGATTTGAGAATACCTTCAATGAATGACACGTGTCTAAAAGTTGGTTTCTTTTATTATAGTACTTAGATTAGATTTTTTATATGTGTTTATTCCCGTACCCGTCCCGTCCCCGCTTCTTGAATTTTTTAGTTTTGCGGTTTCCCGTTCCCGTACCCGTCCCCGTACCCCGTTCCCGTACCCGTCCCAGTGCATCATAGGTTGTAACTATATTGGTGTCATATATTTATGTTCAATCCATTGTTTTATCATTGTAAGAAACACCTTAAGATTAACATACATTTCATACAAGATAAATGTTGCTAGCACAACGTCTTAGCATTCAGTATGCTCTGATTTCAGTTCAATTTGTTGACCTTATGACAAGGGTTTATCGTCTACTGGATTTGATACTCTTTGGTCATAGCTACATGTTAGAGAAAGTCTAGGTTGATTGGACATATCAAAGGAGTTCGTTTGTGATAGATGCAAATACATAAAACAAAATATATATTTGTTCCTTTTATTTTCTTTACAAATATCAGAGTGTTTGTTTATTTTAATTTTAATTTTTTATTTTTTTGAATCTCAAGTAGAAGCTCTCATATATATCCCCAACTTTTTAAATAAAGGAGATTCATCTAAAAAAATGCAAACCTGAGGATTATAGCATTTGATTATAAGCCAACTAAGGGGGGGAGGGGTGGTTCACTAGTGATAGGATTTATCACTCTCATTGTCCAATAAAATCGTGCCATGTCATCAACCAAATTTCTATAACTAGTGATAGAAATGTAGGCGGGGTGGTATCACTAGTGATAGAAAATAGCTATTTAAATAGCTTCGAAAGTTGAGGGGCTAAATTTGAACTTTTCATCAAAGTTCTATTTAAGTTCAATAGATAAAGACAAAATTCATCTCTGCAAACAACATGGAGGCGGCGGCAACATGGAACAACGTCAAACTTCAACGCGTGCTCGGTTCAACGCGTTTCAAAGTTCACGCGTGGTGGCTTGGTCGGCGGCGGTGTGCCGTGATGAATCAACGCGTTGTGGGGTGGTATAACGCACCACCCCGTCCCCCCTAATACGGGTTAATAAAAATGGATTGTACTGGACTAATAAGATGTTCCATAGATGCAATGTTCAAGCAAATTAGAGATGTTTTTATATGTAGGTACGAGAACAGTGACCTCTTCACTGAGGCTAATAATCGGGCTGGTGTGGTATTATGTGACAACACAACATCGCCTCAGCCAGAAGAGTTCAGAAATGCAGCAAAAAAGTTGATGTCAGATCTTCAAATTGCCGCACCAAGAACAACGGACTTCTATCTAGCTTCTACAAGGAAAGTAGATGTTGGTAATGCAACAGTGTATGCCATTGCCCAATGTAATCTAAACATAAGCCAAAGTGTTTGTTTAGAATGCTTAAAGTTGAGATCCCAATCTCTATATGATTGTCTTCCTACTAGTTCTGGGAGGGCAATGGACAATGGATGCTTCATGAGGTATGACAGGACTCCGTTTTTTGGACAAAACCAACCAACTGATATTACATCTCTCCTTAGGGATGGTGAGACTTCTAATCTTCTAGAATTCTTCCATATTTTATTTGTTGTTACGGATGGTACATGGAACTGAATGGCTTGCATTTGGTGATTAATATATTACATGTCCATGTCTTAAAGATGACTCAAGCAAGAAGAGATACATAATCGGGGTACTCGTTGTAAGTGTAAGCTTTTTGTTACTAGCAATATCTTTTGTATGGTATCGCAAGTGGAAAAACAGTGATAGAGGCCAACAAGGTAAATACTATCTTCACAAAATTAGTTCTTATATGGAATTAAACATTGGGTTTGATAATAATGATGGCATCTTATTAGTCTATTTTGGATGATAGTATCAGTGAAGGGGACCATCCACTACAGTTACAAACATCTACAGTTGGCAACCAATAACTTCAGTGAAAAGAATATTATAGGGAAAGGCGGTTTTGGTGAGGTATTCAAGGTAACAAACTGACCTATTGAAAACTATGAAGTACTTGTATGGATGTTGAAAAATAATATGATTTATTAAAAAACAATGATCTTAGGAATACCAAGATAGGTGGAAAAGAGCAACCATCAAAGGGTTCAACGACCATGATGAATAGAAAAAAAATGTAGTTGAGTGGTAGAATTAATTAGTTTGAGAGTTAGAGACATTGTAAAAGGCGTAATTACATATAGTATATAATCACGTAACATATTAATTTTTTTTAGGAAAAAATACACGTTTTGTCCTTTATCTTTATACATTTTTCAGGCGGTGTCCTTTGCAACGAATTTTGACAGATTTTGCCCTTTATAGGGAATTTTGTTGCTCGTTTTGTACTTTAACCCTAACCTAGTTAGATTTTCATGTTAAATCTCGTTACCCAATGGTATTTTAGTCTTTTTATCCCTTTATTTAATATTATTTAAAAAACAAAACAAAACATTTATAAAAAGTATTATTATTATTATTATTATTATTATTATTATTATTATTATTATTATATTTAACTCTCTTTCTCTCTGAATACTACACACTCTCTCTCACTTTACAGCTCTCTCTCTCTCCACCAAACTCTCTCTCACAGATCTCACCACCACCTCCGACCTCTCACCACCCACCACCACAACCCACTAAATCCGGCCACCGTCTGCATCTCATGTTCTACACGTATCACCCCGTTTGCAGCATGGATGATAATGGGTGGTTTGTGATTGTTCCGGTTGCAGCATGTGTATGATTGATTCAAACGATGGAGGTTAACTTTTGTTTCGATTGCTAGAGAAACAACGCCCATTTGTTGTTGATTGAGGTCGAGTAGAAGATTAAAAGCAGGCAGTGGCGCAGGATAGTGTATGTCCGGGGGGGCGCCCGCCCCCCCGAACTTTTCGATGCGTAGTGTTATGAATAGTACTTTCGTATAGGTATATACGTTGCCCCCTCCCCCCCCCCCGGTTTTGAGAAAATTGGGGGGGGGGGGGGGCGTGGCTTCGCCAATGAGCGCAGGTCCGGAAACACCGTAAGTTTATTTTGATTTTGCACATCGGCTGTCAGAAACGATTTAGATCTCCAGAATGAGTCCCAAAGTTCTAATCGAAGATGTATGGTTTGAAGAAAAGTAGAGAACGATAACCTAATCATGTTACCGTTCGTTGGTGTAACTCTCTCTGCCACACAGAAATATTAAAATCACATTTTGGTTGTGCCTTTTATATTGACTTCGATTTGCCGTTTCACATCGTGAAGATGAGCGAACATTATTCCTGCTTTCGATTTAGGTTTTTTTGGTCTCATTCATGTTCTGGATATTGATTAACGAACAGGATCTGAAACCCCAAATTTTCTGTTGAAAATCTGGATTAGGGCAAATTCTTGATCTCTGCTGAGACAGCGACTTTTTCATTCTGAATCTGGTAATAAATATATGTTAAAACGTCCTCTGGGAAATCGTCAGGTTTTTGGAACTTTTGAGGTTTCTACATCGTGGTTCCAGGTGGTGATATGGCGGTTGCAGGTGTTGGTGTTAGGAGGAAGAAAAGGTTGAGGGTGGGGGTGTTATACATATATTAGTATTTACAAAAATTGTCTTTGATATGTATAAAGACTAAACGACCCTCATGTGACTTGCACGTGACCAAATTTAACAAGAAAATCTAACTAGGTTAGGGTTAAAGGACAAAACACGCAACAAAATTCCCTATAAAGGGCAAAACCTGTCAAAATTCGTTGAAACGGACACCGACTGAAATATGGTATAAAGATAAAGGACAAAACTTGTAATTTTTCCTTTTTTTTTACAACTAGAGACTATAACAATACGACAATAAAATTAAAGATAATAAAATTATCGTTTTTATGGTGTACTTAAAAAAAGTATTTAAATATGAAAATTTTATTGCCTTTCAAAAATCATGGAGGACCCTTCATGTGCTACGAGGTTTTAATTTTAAAACATTCTATCATATGCTTTAAAACTTATAATTACTTAAAGTCTTAAATTTATATTAAATTACTTTCTTGTCCTCCTGATATGTGTTATATATATATATATATACACACACATATATAGGCTTCGGTTCAAATGAGAACCATCATGAGTTGTGAGAACCATGAGAACTTCTACTTTCCGCGCGAGTTGGGCCACAATTTTTTGCACAGACGTAGATGAAAATATTATAAACACATCGGTAAAAAAAATTGTCGAGTCGGTAGTTTGCCTGATGTAAGTTTTGTTTACGCGCTGATGAAAATTTTGTTACAACGATAAATATTTTTTTTGCAGCTCATGTAAATTTGTGTATGCAGCATTTTTTATAATTTTTATTTATTGCTGAAACAAGGAATTTTTTAAAAATTTTTGAGAAAAAATTTTTTTGGAAAAACTTTTTAGATGGCCTAATTCTCATTGTTCTCACAACTTAAGGTGGTTCTCATTTTAACCTAACCATATATATATATATATATACACACACACACACACACATATGTGTGTGTGTGATCAAGATTAAGAGAAAACTCCATTGAGTTGTGAGAACTTAGAGAACTCTAATTTACCATGCGAGTTTTGCCACCATTTTTTGCACACACGTAGATTAAAATATTTTGCAACCAAACCAACCAATATCAACCAAATTTAACCGAATTTGCCAAATTACTTTTTTTTCCTAATTTATATTCATGTTTGTGTCCAACGTCCGAACAACAAATCAGCAATTAATTTAAATCGAACGATATATTCATGTTTGTGTTCGAACTTTCTAATTTAAATCGTCACTCGTGAGCAACTAGAGGGTCGGTTGAACATCTTTTAGCCTTGATATGTGAAAATTTAGAAACTCTAGTATATTATGAAGTTCAAAACTAAGTTAAATAACAAATAAGTGGGCTTTATTTTGAGTCAGGCTTTAAAATTTATCTTGTTGGCTAATAAAATTATATGGTTTACTAAATATTATTATTTTTATTTAATAATTAATTAAATTAACGACTTATTCGGTTATTCAGATATACCAGATATACCGAATAAACCAAATAAAAGAATGTGGAACCAAAACCAAGCCAAAACCGAAATTCACAATTTGGTTAAAAACCAAACTAAACATCCAATTCGTTATTTGGATGGTTTTTCGATTACGATCACGGTTTGGTTTTCAGTTTTTATTTGATTTCGGTTTTTTCTAAACACCCTTATGCCTAGGTTTAGCTTTCTTGCCCCTAGTTTAACACTAACGGGATTAACTTTTTTTTTGTTGAATCTATGTAAAATTACCTCTCTATCATTGGTGTTAAAAACAAACCACGGGACCAACAATATAATTTACTTTTATTTAGTATATAGCTATTATTAATAGTATTATCATTTATTTATTATTGCTATTAATATTACTATTATTATTGTATTAATGCTATTACTATACTAATATTATTATTTTTTATTAATTAAAAATAAATTTCAACGTTTAATTTGTTTATGGTTTCTTTACAATTTTCATTTTCGTTCATTATACTACATATACTATACACTTTTAACCCGTTTAATTTTTCACTAATATGGTTTTTTCTCCGACAACTTGCGTTTGTTTGCTTTAAAGAAAACAGGATACGCTGTTTGAATTTTTCTATAATTGTTTCGGTATAAATTTAGTTGAAAGCAAAGTTGCATTTGAAATAGGTTCTATTTTTGGTATCGTAGGCTATAACAAATGTCGTATCATAACAGTACCTTGACGAAAAAAAACAATACTGACCGTACTATGTCGATACCGGTATAGGAATGCAAAAAAGATAAACCTTAGGGACTGACAATGCAAAAAAAAAAAAACGAGATGAGTGATAACCATAATTTGGCACAAACCCTAGGGAACAATCGTGTAATTTCCTGTGTGTATGTGTGTGTATATATACATATATATAGGATAAGGATCCGTTAGGAACCGTCCTTTATTGTGATAACTGCGAGAATCAATGTAAACACAACCAAAAATAACTAAACAAATCTTAAAAACACACAAAAAAATTAATATTTTTTTAAAAAAATCGCTATATTTCGTCCCTAAAAAAATTCGAGTAACAATTATCGATGCACATGTGTATATGTATAATTTATATGACAAGTTCCGTAATACATTACCAGTATTAGACAATTGCACTTTCATTTACACTACCATCCGTAATACAATACCTTTTACATTACCAATATTAGAAATGCACATGTGCATCTATATGTATGAACATGATATAACGTGTTTTGGTACACTACTTTGAATACACTTTCATTTTCATCTATCATAACATCCATAATACACTACCAATTACCTCCTACTATCCATAATACACTACCATTACCTCCTACTATCCATAATACACTATCATTTCCAATATGTATAATATTTTCACTTTATGCACATGTACATCAACACCCTTCATATCATACCAAACAACATATTACATCATAAAGTGACAAATATAACCAAACCATCAACCATTAGATATTACTAACCAAAAACATGTATATGTGCCTACTTCATCATTCAAAATCACAAACTTTTTGTACCAAAACACGTTATATCATGTTCATACATATAGATGCACATGTGCATTTTTAATATTGCTAATGTAAAAAGTAGTGTATTACAGATGGTAATGTAAATGAAAGTGCAATTGTATAGTACTGCTAATTTATTACGGAATTTGTCAAAAAATGAGACATGCATATGTGCATCGATAATTTTTACTCGAATTTTTTAAGGGACGAAATATAGCGATTTAAAATATATATATATATATATACTAAAAAAATCTGTGTGATTTTTAGGTATTTTTTTGTGTTCACATTGGTTGTCGTGGTTTTCGCAATAAGAGTGGTTTTCAAATGAACCCTACCATATATAGGGATGTGTTAAAATGAGAACCACCTTGAGTTGTGAGAACCGTGAGAGCTAGGTCATCCAAAAGATGATTTTCTGAAATTTTTTTCTTCTCAAAAGTCATAAAAAATCACAAGTTTAAGCAAAAAAAAAAAATTAAAAAAAAATGCTGCATACCCACATTTACATGAGGCGTAGAAAAATATTTATCTTCATACAAAATTTACACCAGCGCGTAAAAAAACTTGCATCAGTCAAAACTACCAACTCAACAATTTTTTTTACAGATGTGTTTATAATATTTTAATCTACGTTTGTACAAAAGAAATGGCCCAACTCACGCGAGAAAGAAAAGTTCTCACGGTTCTCACAACTCGTGATGGTTCTCATTTGAACCGAATATATATAGGGTTAGGATTGTGTGAGAAGCATTAGGCTAATTGAGTAATTTGAGAAGCATTATGGACCATACATTTCCTCTAAGTTTTTGGTAATATACACATATGTATAGTTTAAAATTAACTGTATACATATGTGTATAATTCAAAATTTGACAATACACATACATGTATATCCTGAATTTTAAAATATACATATGTGTATATTACGAAAAAAACTTAGAAAAAATGTGCGGTCCAAAATGCTTCTCGATCAAGTTTCTAAAATAGGGTGGAGTTCTTTTAGGATCCCTACTATATATATATGCGTGTGTGTGTAAGAGTTTATGTAAGAACCACAAAGTTATTTGAGAAACCACCATCAAACTAAGCAACTTTTTAGTTACTAATCTTTGCTATTAAATAAAATACATACCTATGTAGATCTACATCTTGTATGAGCTACGTATAAGTACCTTGGTGATCTACACACATGTAGCACGTCTATCTACATTTTTTTTATTTTCACAATAATAACCATAATTTTAATAAAAAAAGATTAAAAAATGTATATTTAAAATTAAAAATAAATAGCATAAATTATGTGAGTGTAACTGTTTTGTGAGTACATATATGTGTTATGTGTGTGTATATATACCTCTTTTCTGTGTATTTATATGTGTTGTGTGTGTATATATAGATAAGCATATCCTAAGACTATATATATATATATATATAAATATATATATATATATATATATATATCCAAAATATGATGTCTACATATGAATTTTTATGCCTTCTCACACTTCTCACGAAAAATGTCCTTTTTACAGGATCCTAAGACTATATATATGTGTGTGTGTGTGTGTGTGTTTGTTTGAGTCCCAATAATCAGTACTTACTAAACGTTTTGCTGTAAAAGAAAACCCGGAACAAGGGGGTGGTGTGCCTGGTTGGGGCTGCACCTTCCTCGGCTCTCTCCAGGCTCAACTCCGACCACCCTTATGTGTGTATATGTATATATAAGTATTTTTTTTTTTGGAAGTAGAATGAGTCTTTTGACTACTAGCATTTATTACTATTTCATAGGCAATTTTTCATGATAAGAGAGTTGTCACAGTGAAGAAGCTTAAAGTTGGATATGCTGGTGCAAAAGTAGGATTTGAAAATCAAATATTACTTATAAGTCACATTCATCATCGAAATCTTCTCCGACTCATAGGATGGTGTAGTGAAGGACACAATTTACTTCTTGTCCTGGAATATATGCCAAATGGAAGCCTTGACAAGTTCCTTTGGGGTATACTTGTGTTAAGATTTTTTTGTGGATTCACATGAAAATCTCAATTACTAGATATTTTGGTATGCTGACCTATATCCATTTATAGGTGAAAAAAAAGGTTCTCTGAACTGGCAAAGACGATATGAGATCATCTTAGGGATAGCTAGGGGTCTCGCTCATCTACACAAGGAATTCCATGTTAGAATTGTTCACAGAGATATCAAATCAAGCAACATTCTCCTTGATTATGATTTGCAACCCAAAATAGCAGATTTCGGACTTGCAAGGTTTCAGCCTGAAAATCAAAGCCATGTTACAACTAGGTTCGCTGGGACATTGTAAGTTTGCTTTACAAAACAAGTATCCTTCATATATCATATTGCATCTAATCACATTCTTGTATTAATTGTTACCATTTGTTACAATACAAGGGGCTATACAGCGCCAGAATATATACTTTATGGCCATTTATCAGATAAGGTTGACACATTTAGCTTTGGTATCGTGATCCTTGAAATCATCAGTGGCCGAAAGTGTACTTTATGGACCATCAACCGACTGCCTCTTGGAATATGTGAGATACAAAATTTACACCTTTTGTCCATTGCTATTTCATTATCAAACATTTATCTATTATATAAGCTAATTTTACCTTCCCATTTTTTGAGAATTATTTTCAGCTCTTATATTATTTTCCTACAATTGATGATAGGCATGGAAGTTATATGAAACTAAAAACCTTAAGAAGCTAGTGGACGAGACAATGGAGTTGAATCAATACGAAGAAGAACATGCGATAAATATCATTGAGATTGCTTTATTGTGCACCCAGTCGCCAGTCTCAAAAAGACCGACCATGGCTGAAGTTGTTTTGATGCTTCCAAATGATCCATTATTGGAGGAAAGACAACTAAAGAGACCTAATTTCATTAATCACAACCGGAGGACTCAAACTGGTTCATAGAATTGTGCATCTATATGCATTGTATTTTGATTAATTAACTATCAAACTATAATGCCAAGCAGGGTAAAGGGCTCAATCATCATCATTTGAGCTCTCCATTTCTTGTTCATGAGAGAACCATGTGGGTGATTATTTAAAGGATCGATTAATAAAGATTGCTTAAGTTTTGCTTCAAGATAACTCCATAGGGACCATTGGTCACATACTTGAGACCAGATAGCTTGCAATGGATTCAGGAAATCCAAGAAAATTTGGGGGCTTAACCTATTTTGAAGCATTTGTGTGTGTTTAGCATACATGTTGCTAGAGATAAAATTAATGTAAGGTTTTGTATCGTTAAAACCTGATCCAAGGCATGTATGCGAATAATTTAAGGTTTGTGTCAATTTTGACTAAAAATAAGTTTTCCTTGATTATTGAATCACTTGAAAAAGTTATTCTATATAAAGATGGTATATTATGAAGATAATCAAAAGAGATTGCTATTATTATGCATTGGATAGTATAGATCGACATAAAATTGAATTTGGTCAAATATTAACTTGGTGCGAAAGCATGTTTGATCAAGGAAGCCTTAGGCCTTGGGGTGTACTTTAACACATGGGGTGTTAAAGGTGACATGTCATGTTAAGAGGCCTTGCATGTCATTCCCTTCTTGTGTTAATGGGTGTTAAAGGGATTACTTGTTAACATGTTAACCGAATGTTAAAAGATTGAATTAATTTTCTTTTCTTTTTTAAACAAAAAACCACTAAAGAAATCAAGTTAGGTGGGGTTAACATGAGTAGACCATTTCCTTGAGATAAAGCGAAGTAAAATGAGAAAAAGCGAGTGATGACACCTAGGTGGAGTTGAGAAGTGTTAAAGTATAACCTAAGGCCTTAGATGATAATAACAATTGTGAATGAAACAGCACAATCAATTTGTGTGATGGGATTGTTTTGTCCACACAAGAAATGAACAATAACAATAGATATACATCTGTACTTATTGACGTTATAAATGCACAACATCCATCATATTATGGATATGTTTGCTGGTGACTGTAAGCTGGTAGCTAGTGACTATAGCTTTTTAGATATATTTAGGTGTTTGACAGAGTATCTGGAGCTTTTAATAAAATTTACAAAATGACCAAAATGGATATAACTAAAAAAACATAACTAAAAAGTTCATTATTTGTTGATACATATTGTGTGGATACGGTTCGGCTCAGTTCGACTCGGCTACGAAGTGAAGGCCGTAGTCAAGATATCCTCCTATCTTGACTCATATGCTATTTACTTTGTAACAAATCATGTACTTGCAACTGCGTGTGTGCAGTATGCATTTTAGATTACAGTTTGAGTGTTAAACTGTTTGATGTGAACCTAATGTGACGAAGCCCAAGCTCAGGCCCAACAAGTGACGAAGTCACATGTGACGAAATCCCTTGAATGGCGAAGTCCCTATGTTCGTCGGATGTGAAAGTGATGAAATCTGAGTTCGGCGATGAGATCCAAGTTCGTCAAGATGTGTCACGACGAAATCCAAGTTCGTCGGCTATGGGACTTCGTCGATGCTTCAGTATATATACATCAGACAATAGACAGAAACAAGTGTGGAAGTCTGAATAGATTTCATTGAGAGAACACACTATAAACACACACACACTAAGAGTTTATAAGAACATCTTGTAAACATTGCTTTGTAACCGTTTTCTAGATTAATACATTGGAGTGTTAATCGGTGAATCTTTGTGTTTGTGTTCGTAACTTGGTTTAACTTACCCGTTTGGATTCCGCACTCTCGGGTTCGTCGGATAACATGGAATAGAGGTTGACTCGATCCTCCGGGTGGACCTACAATTGGTATCAGAGCATTGGCTCGATTCCATGTTAAAACCAAGTGTTTTTATTGAGATTTGAACGATTTTTAGTTGTTTTTCTTGGTTTTTGATTTTAAAGTTCATAACTTACTGGAAAAAGTTTTTAAAATCTTTGAAATTCATGTTGTTTTGCTTCTAGTTCATATAAAACCTTGTTAAAACTCTTGTATACATGTTAGTATTGGGTTTTTGTTGAACTTTATTGCAAAAGTGTGCTCGAAAATTTTCAGGTGACCGGAATATTCATCAAGATCATCATATCTTCAAGTTGTTCTTGTTTTTGTTCTTGATAATATCTGTGTTTGATCCTTATTGTTGAATTATTGTGGTGTTGTTGATTATAAAAAAAATATTGTTTGAATTTTGTGTACAATTGGAATGATGGGTTGGTAACTGTTACGGTGAGGGGTGCTTGACTATTGTGTCACCAACTATTTCAGAAGATAAGATTTGATTTTGGAAATATCTTGCAAGCTATCTTCTCATTTGTCAACGAAATCCCAGCGACAAACTTACCTATCTTCGTCATCACCTGACTTCGACGAACTCTCCAATCTTCCTCAAGAGGAGTCTTCGACGAACTTTCCAATCTTCGTCAAGAGGAGTCTTCGACGAACTCTACAAACTTCGTCAAACATATCTTGGACGAAATCACTATTTTCGTTAAAAATTGTTTTGGACGAAATCTCTGAGTTCGTCATACAGGATTTCGTCAAACATCCTTGTGATTTTTAACAGAACCTTTGCAAAACTTATTTAACAGTTTGTTTGAAGTGTGTAAACAGGTTTTTCATCAATAGACATCCAAAATGAATCCGGATTGGTGGGGTACTTCGTCTAATACGGAAAGTAAGTATAGGAGGGTTTATCTCCATCATGGGCCGAATCTCCCGCACCCGCATCTAATACGGAGAGCAAGTATAGAAGCACGGGTTTATCGCCATCATGGGCAGAATCTCCCGTACCCGCATCTTCGCAAGCGAATCCAATTTCGACAGGTCAATGGGCGTTTGTTTCAAATCAAACTCCAAGTATTCAAAGTATACTTCTAAGCGAAAGCGAGACCGGAAGTCTAAATCGCCCACCTAAACTAATGCACATAAATGAATATCCTGGATGGGTAGATAGATTCCATACGTATGTCATTGGGCAAAACACGGAATTGTGGTTATGTTTTACTACAGATTTCGATCAAGCTCTTGAGGTTGCCGCTTCAACTGCCGCAACATTTGCAGATCTTACGAAAGACGAGAAAAAGGCATATGATTTAGAAAACAAAGCATATGCTATTCTGACTCAGGCGTTGAGCAAGGATATATATCATTAGTTTGTCAGCTTCAAGACGTCAAAGCGATTATGGGGTGCATTGAAGACAAGAGGTCTAGGAAATGAAAAGTCACGCCAATTGCGACATGATTTACTCAAGAAGGAGTTTGATGGATTCACTTGTATGGAAAATGGATCTTTGGGAGATATGACAAGTCGATTTTATCACTTGCTGACTGAATTGAGTAATTATGGGGTAGTAACAACTCCGGCAGAGGTTGTCATAAAGTTTGCCGATGCACTGCCACCTCAATGGAATGGTTTCTTGGAAATCCTGAAATACAATGGCACATTGGCTACGACAAACATCAATGACTTCGTTCAGCTCTTGGAGAACAAAGATCAGGAAGAAACCCTAAAGGAGAAAAGGGTTCCAGTGCGACAAATTCCTGGTATGTATTATGGAGCTTCTAGCACTTCTGCAAGACCTGCTTCACACGCTCCAATTTAAACGGCGTTTGTCACAAGCACATATTTATATGGCAATCCGATACAAGTTCCTGTAATGCCAGCTCCAACCACAGACTTGTATGGAAATCCACTACAACCAGCTCCACAACAGCAAGGCTACCGGCCATCTACCGTAGCAACTGATTTGTATGGGTATCCACTTCCTGTTCAACAACAAGCTTGTTATGGAAGCACATCATCTGCTGGTCAGCCATCAAATTCAAATACAGTACGGCTTGACATGTCAAACTTCTCCAAAGTTAGCGTTGAAGTAGCTAAAGATTATATGGAGATACTAAACACATTGGTGAGCTCGTATTGTGGGTTGATTGCAGGGCAGATAGGAAACATCAATCTAACTCAAGAAGATTATCAGCAGATCGATAAAGAAGAGATGGATATGATGGACATCAAATGGGCTTCCGCCAGTGTTGTAAGGCGAGCAAAGGACTTCATGGAACGGACTGGTCGAACTAGCTTGGAAAGCAAGAAAGATACCAAGTATGGGTTCGACAAGCAGTCTGTTAAGTTCTTTAACTGTGGCAAACGGGGTCACTTCAAGAGGGAATGCATAAAGCCAGCACAGCATGGGAACCAAAATCCTTTCAGAGGTCAAGGCAACCAACAGAATCAGAATCAAACCAGGAATGACGATCGCACCTTGGTCCCTGCAAACAATCAATCAGGACCATCGAACACCAATAAAGCTCTTGTCATGCAAATAGATGAGGGTTGCGACTGGTCAATGCAATTAGGCATTGGTGATCAGTGAGGAGCAGCTTGTTTTGCTGAAACTGCTAAGGATTTGAAGCACGCCAGTGGTGGAGAATCTTCCGCCAGTGATGGTTAATCTTCAGATGAAGAGAGTTCTGGTTCTTCAAGGAGTTCAGATGAGGAAACCTCAACCTTAGGCGAAGATTATTCTGATGATGTATCTAGTGGGAGAATCGATGCAAATATTGATGAATTGTTAGGAGAAGCTGCAGTAGGGAATTATAGAAGATCTATTCTGGTGGATCAAGCTGCTTATTCTTCTTCTTCTCTTCATTCAGCCTTTATGGCTAATGGCGGCAGTTCATCAAACCAGGTATGTGTCGATGAACTAACTGTCGTTAATTGTGATAATTGTGCTAGCTTAAGTGATAAATGTGCTGATTTGGATGCTAATATGTCTGAGTTGCAAAGCAAACATGATGCTTTAAATGCTGAATTGTCTGACTTGCAAAACAAACATGTTTCTTTAGATGCTAAGTGGTGTGATTTGCAAAGCAAACATGAGGCTTTGCAAAACAAATATGAAGTGACATATATCCACAATCAATAGTTGATAGTGGATCTTTCAAAATGCAAAGAGGCTAACATATTTTATGAAAACCATGAAAAGGAGTTTAAAACGGTGGTTGCAAATTTAAGAAAAGATAAAACCGAGCTGACAAAAATGGTTTCATGAAAACAAGCTGACATAAACTGTTATATCAATCGTCTTGAGATCATGCAAAAAGAGTTAGCCTGTGTTAAGTGTGAAAGTGAGGCGATTCGGCTTAAGCTAGACAGTTATTCAAACTCTAGGTATGTGCTGGATCACATCATTGACACACAAAAAGAGAAAAAGGATGTCGCGTGCATTGGATATAAGAAATGTCCACCACCTGTTAGACAAAATTATGATGCAATGCCTGATAAGAAAAATAGAACTTATTATGAGGAATCTGTTCCTTTAGACATTGAGGAATTTGCAATCGGACTTGGATACAAAAATGAAGTATCATTAGATTCGGATGTTTCAACAGTTACAAGTGTGTCAACTGCTGAACAAAATCAGGATCCTCTAGTCATTGTTGAGGATGCTGATTCTTCAGATGATGAATCCGATGATACTGACTCAGCACAGTCTGATGCGGTAATCAAAGAAGAGGACATACCTCTTGAGAATCATATTCTATGTGATCCTCCCGCAAAACCTGCTAAGACTGTTCTGGTCGAGTCCACGTCTGCAAAAGAGTCAGAGAGTGTGAATTTGCTATACACTCTTGTTGGTGATGATAAAATCTATTCTGACAAAGATTTTCCGATTAAGAATGTGAATCAATCTTTAATCAGTAAAGTTTTTGAAGATTCGACAAGTAGGTTTTTGGGAAAGTCGGGTTCACACGTTGTGGTAACACAGTGCCCTCCGATTCCAAAAGCTGAAGTTTGAAAACAATATGGAAATCAACTATTGCCAACAGTGAAAAAGCAGCAAAATCATACCAAACCAAAAGGTAAATCAACGACTTAAGGTCGAAAGGAACCGAACAAAAAGAAGAACAAGAAAGTGAACTTTGTGAAATCAACGTGAACGGATAAACTTGAAACATTTGCCAATAAGTCTAACTTAGATCATGTTAATCAAGTTAAAATTTTGAAAAGAAATGAACTAAACAGTTCAAAACCAAGTACCTCAGGACCACAAAGTTCATCATCATCAAGACAATCACATGATACTTCGGGGTTTGTAGAACGAAGATCATGTTTTTCATGTGGCACATTTGGACATATTATTCGCAATTGTCCATATCTTCATAAACAAAAAGCCAAAGTTGATGATCCCCGTGACCGAAATGACTGAAAGCAATCTGTTTCATCAAAACCAGATCCCCGTCTTGTAAAAGAAAGGGAAAAGAAACAGAAACGCCAACAGGTCAAGAAAATTGAAAAGGCGATTAAAACCGACGTGGTTAACAAAACATTTGTTTATGTCAAACCAGACAATTCAAAAACTTCAGACAATCATGAAGTTAAGATTTTAAAGAATAAAACTGGTAAAACAAAACAGACCTGGAAACCAAAAACGGTTACTGAATCAGGGGGAACATCACAATTTCCACAACATCGAAAAGTTCAAGTAACTTACGTTGATGAAAATGGAAGACCCAAGACCACAAAGGCTTGGGTCCCCATCTCCAACTAATCATGTGAGTACATGTGCAGGGTGTTCCAGGAGGAACTTTCAGCAGTCATTGGATTGTTGATAGTGGGGCATCCAGGCACATGACCGGCGACATGAAGCTTCTCAACGACGTTAAATCTATTAGAGGAGGTTATGTTGCTTTTGTTGGAGATAAGGGTGGTTATATAATAGGAGAAGGAATGGTATCCAACGGGGTTGTAAGTTTTGACAAGATCAACTTTGTACAATAGCTTGATCACAATCTTCTCAGCATTTCACAAATCTGTGATAAACAGTTTTCAGTACACTTTGATGCAAATGGATGTTACGTGCTGAAACCCGGCTTCAAGATTCTAAAAGAATGGATTCTCTTATCAGCTCCAAGGATAAACGATTTATATGTACTTGATATGAGCCAAGCAATAACAACGACTGCACAAGCAATTTGTTTCATTACAAAAGCCACTAAAAATGACTCAATCTCTTGGCACAGACGTATGGGTCACATTCACTTATGGAAAATGAATCATTTAGTGTCGAATGAATTAGTGAATGGTGTTCTTCTAAAAAATTTCCATCTTCAAGACGTCTGTGTTTCATGCCAAAAAGGAAAGCAAACTAAGAAGCGACATCCAACAAAGAAAATCAACACGGTGGCAGTTCCTCTTGAACGTTTGCACATGGATTTGTTCGGTCTTGTCAAGCACAAAAGCATCAGGAATGATCAATATTGCCTCGTTAAAACTGATGATTATTCAAGATTTTCTTGGGTGGCGTTTATGGCTCACAAGAGTGAAACATTCGGTATTATCAAAAACTTGATCATTCAGATTGAGAATTTGTATACTTTGAAGGTTAAATGGATACGCAGCGACAATGGAATGGAATTTAAAAATCAAGCCATGAAGGAGTTCTGTACCTCAAAGGGTATTCTTCACGAATTTAGTGCGGCTTACACTCCTCAACAGAACGGCGTCACTGAACGTAAAAACCGTACATTGATCGAGACTGCTAGGACGATGTTGGTAGAGTCACAATTGCCGATTCCCTTCTGGACTGAAGCTGTGTCCTCTGCTTGTTATACATTGAACCGAGTCCTTACAGTCAAAAGGCACAACAAGACCTGCTTCGAGCTTCTTCACAAACGAAAACCAGATTTGTCATATCTTGAACCGTTTGGAGCTCCTTGCATAATGATCAATCCTAATGGAAAGTTTGGGGCAAAATCTATTGAAGGTTACTTTCTTGGTTATGCCACCCCTAACTTAAGAGTCTGGAATCTAGAGACTAAAAGGGTCGAGGAATGGTCTGAAGTCAGGGTACAAAGGCACACATTGCTAGTCAAACGTCCAGGTCAACCATGGAAGTTTGAGTACGATGACTTTTTCAATTCGATCAATATTCAAGAAGTCAAAGAAAATGTTGCGGCAAGGATGTTTTTCGAGAGTGACAATGCAACAGATTCACCGTTGGTTCGTCCAATTATTGTCAACAATCAAGAACCATCTTCAGTGAACAATAATGCTCTCGATAATGAGGATTTTCATGATGCAACCGAACTGAACGAATCTTCAAAGGATGAAGAATTTCTAGATGCAGATCAAGAAGCTCCAACAACAGCTGTACAAGGTACTACGGAAGCTACAGCTCCAGTTGATAACCCCAAAACAGCTGAAGCTACTGCATCATCCTCTTCGCCAGTTCCGGGTATTGAATTGGTTGTTGATCTCAATATCAACAATCTGGGTACAAATATTCCAGTTTAAGATAATCCAGAAACAAGGATTCACAATACCCATCCTCAACAAAACATTATCGGTAATGTACAGAGTGGCATTCAAACAAGAAACATGTTGCGAAACAACAACAACGCAGGCCTGTATGCGGCAATTCGAGAATCTGGTCAACAAAATGATTGGTCTTTCGCGTGTTATGTCTCACAGGAAGAGCCAAGAACTTGGAAAGAAGCTTTGAAAGATAACTCTTGGGTTAAAGCAATGCAGGAAGAACTGCAGCAATTCCAGAAGCTAGGTGTCTGGAAACTTGTTGATAAACCTGAAGATTACAAGAAGATTGGTACCCGTTGGGTTTATAAATGCAAAAAAGGACTACCGTGGAATCGTTATTCAAAACAAAGCAAGATTGGTCGTTCAAGGTTTTCGTCAGATTGAAGGTATAGACTACAACGAAGTGTATGCACCTGTTGCACGTCTGGAAGCAATTCGAATCTTTCTGGCTTATGCCTCATTCAAAGGATTCAAGGTTTACCAGATGGACGTCAAAAGTGCATTCTTACATGGTCTAGTCGAAGAAGAGGTGTATGTTGAAAAGCCTCCAGGTTTTGAAGATCCTATTCATCCCGATCGGGTTTGGTTGCTGAACAAAGCTCTCTATGGTCTACATCAAGCACCACGAGCTTGGTACGCAACCTTATCTAATTATCTGCTGGAGAATGGATTTCGCAGAGGTCTTATTGATTGCACTCTCTTCATAAAAGAACAAGATGGAGATCTTCTACTGGTATAGGTATATGTGGATGATATTATATTTGGTTCTACTAACAATGTTATGTGTAGGGATTTCGAGCGTGTAATGCAGGATAAATTCGAGATGAGCGCTATGGGGGAGATAACTTTCTTTTTGGGCCTGCAAGTGCAACAAACGAAGTCTGGGATTTTCATCCATCAGACTAAGTATGTGAGTGACATCCTGAACTGATTTCAGATGTCCGACACATTGCCCATTGGTACCCCACTGCAGCAAAATCACAGAATCAATCCAGACTTGAAGGGTGAACTCGTTAGCTCTTCATACTACCGCGCGATGATTGGATCCCTTATGTACCTCACAACATCAGGACCAGATATAATGTATCCAATATGCCTGCTAGCCAGATATCAAGTGAACCCGAAGGCCTCACATCTTGCAGCTGTAAAAAGGATTTTTCGTTATTTGAAGGGTTGCCCTGACACCGGTCTATGGTACCCTAAGGATAATAACTTTGATTTAGTCGCTTTCAGTGATTCTGATTTTTTAGGAAGTCGCCTCGTAACATGGCAATGCAAGAAGCAGACTTGTGTCGCTACATCAACTTGTGAACCTGAATACATTGCTGCCTCAAGTTGTTGCTCCCAAGTCCTGTGGATACAACAGCAAATGCGTGATTACGGTTTTGAATTCCTAACTACTCCTATTTTTGTCGATAATTCTGCTGCCTTATCTATCACTAGAAATCCTGTGCAGCGTTCAAAGACCAAACACATCGAAATTAAGTATCACTTCATACGTGATTGCTTTGATAAAAGGCTAATCGATGTTGTTAAGGTCCATACCGATGACCAACGTGCCGAGCTTTTTACCAAAGCATTTGATAAATCAAGATTTGACTTTTTATTATTGGTAAACGGCATTAAGGTCAAGCAAGAGTAATCCGCATCGGAAAATCATTTTTGTAAATATCTTTGTGTTTTAAAATTATTGTAAGTTTGTTGATTTTAGGGGGAGTAATTCCAAAATTTGAAAAATTCAAAAACATCGAAAAAATTTCAAAAACTAAAAAACAATAGAAAAACAAAAATGAGTTTCCTGGCGAGCAAAAGAGAAAATGATAGTAGATCAGTGGTCTATCTAAACATCTTTAAACCTGAAATGAAAAACGATAACCAGCTCTATATAAGATGTATCAGTAGGCTCACAATCATCTTAAAGTGTGCAGGGTGATATAAACTTAAATCGACCGAAGACCAGGTGGGAACCGCACATTGGCATATGGTCTTAGTACCAAAATTTCGTTTGAGAGATTGCCGAGGTTCTGAGATACGTGGTCTTTATGCTGTTTATCATCTGGGTATCATGGTTGTTTCTTTTACCGAAACAAACAGAGACAAAGTCTAGATCTTCCATGATAGCATACATACGTGTACATACTGCATACGACCTCAATAAGTGATCAACAATCACATGTCCACAAAATAAGTGATAATATATCACATTTAACTGGGAGTCAAGTTCGTCTCTTTGCTGTACGAAAGTACTGACCTGTTCACGGACTTGCTCCTGTGCCCTCATGCATCTGTAAATCAAGTTCCTCATCAATAAGTGATTCTATCACATAGGGCTTGTTTTCAATCAAAATAAGTGAGTTTCTCACATTTTCATATACGTCAAAACTGATGATAAATGGTATACTCACCAGTAAGATGAACTCTTGTGCATACCTTGATACGGGAATGTGTCGTGTGTGGATGAACACCGGTCGATAAGCATAAATCATACACTAATCGTATCCCCTCACCATGATTACATCTGATAAGTTGAGCTTATGTGGACAACAATACCGATAATTGTTATAGGATTCTTATCTAAATGTTAACTAAATGAACAACAAGAGCGTTTTGGCATGACCGTACACTGATATGATTCTCTTACCCTCGAAACTCGCAAAAAGAATGTTTGTATATATTTATTTTTCTTAGTTTCTGCAACTCTGTATATATTTATTTACTGCTTTCAGTCTTTAAGTTTGAAATATTCAAAATGCCAAAAAGATTTTAGGTGTGTTTTAATATAAACTTTTTAAAGTCAAAAAAGATTTTATTTCTGCTTTAGTTTTGATTAACCGATGTTGGAACTCAAGTCTTCATTTCCTGAAATCTGATGAAAACCAAAACGACTGAATCTTCATAAACGGTCAGAGTTTGCAAGTTTTGAAAGTTAATAATCAAAATTGAAAAATCTGTTAACTTTTCAAACAAATTGTCCGACGGAAGTTGTATGAGAATTGGTCTCATATGTGTCATTTGTTTATGTTAACTATATTCCAAGCAGTTGTTCTCATTACGCGTTTAGCTTTCTTGCATGTGCAGATGCTAAAGGCAAGGAGAACATGTTAGATGATGAGCTTCGGAATGAAGACATGACGTGAAGGCACTCAAATGATAAAGATGATCGAGTTGCCGCTGATCAATCATCAACACCACAAGGATCTATAGTATCGAAAATCAAAAGATTCACGAGCATAATCAAAGGGAGAATTTGTTGATGCACTTCCTAAATGAAATGGGGAGTTTGTTAATACACTTTCTACTTACAACACGTGAAGACTTTGAAGATCCTTTCCGAGAAACAGAACCATCAAGAGATGGAGAACGAGACTACAAACCTCGCGAGCAGCATCCAAGGGGGAGTTTGTTGATACATATTGTGTGGATACGGCTTGGCTCAGTTCGACTCGGCTACGAAATGAAGGCCGTAGTCAAGATATCATCCTATCTTGACTCGGTATGCTATTTACTTTGTAACAAATCATGTACTTGCAACTGCGTGTGTGCAGTATGCATTTTAGATTATAGTTTGAGTGTTAAACTGTTTGATGTGAACCTAATGTGACGAAGCCCAAGCCCAGGCCCAACAAGTGACGAAGTCACATGTGACGAAATCCCTTGAATGGCGAAGTCCCTATGTTCGCCAGATGTGAAAGTGACGAAATCCGAGTTCGGCGATGAGATCCAAGTTCGTCAAGATGTGTCACGATGAAATCCAAGTTCGTCGATGAGAGTTCGTCGGCAATGGGACTTCGTCGATGCTTCAGTATATATACATCAGACAGTAGACAGAAACAAGTGTGGAAGTCTGAATAGATTTCATTGAGAGAACACAATGTAAACACACACACACTTAGAGTTTATAAGAACATCTTGTAAACATTGCTTTGTAACCGTTTTCTAGATTATACATTGGAGTGTTAATCGGTGAATCTTTGTGTTTGTGTTCGTAACTTGGTTTAACTTACCCGTTTGGATTCCGCACTCTCGGGTTCGTCGGAAAACATGGAATAGAGGTTGACTCAATCCTCCGGGTGGACCTACATTATTTTAGAGGTTAAAATAGTCATTTTTTTCCTAAAAGCTTGTAGCTCCTTCTAGTATGTTTGGCATGAAGCTTTTAGGAGCTTCAAGCTTTAAGTTTTTAAGAAAAAGCTCCTACTCAATAAAAAGTCTTGTTTGTTTGAAGGAGCTTGAAGCTTTTAGGTTAGGAGCTTCAAGCTTTTGGTTGAACGCTCCTACTAGTAGCGTTTAGAAGGAGTTACAAGCTTTTAGGGAAAAATAACTATTTTAACCTCTAAAGATAATCAACCTTTTAATGCATAAACTTTTTAAATTTTTAGTTATGTCCATTTTGGTCATTTTATACATTTTATTAAAAGCACCTGCTACTCTGCCAAACACCAAATATGTCTAAAAAGCTACAGCTACAGCTTCAAAATTTAAGTATGCTGAACATGTTTCTGAAAATAAAAAAGTTCATTAATTTGAAACTTGAGGTTTTAAATGAAAAATCAAAAACAGTTTGTGAAATCTCCAAGGTCATTAATTTGGACTTGGATGATAATCTGTGAGGAATTTGGTAGTTGGATACTTTCATTGTCAAATATATAGTTATTTGACAGGGGGAGAGAGCTAGTATGAAATCCTGGAGTTTTAAAACTGTCAAATGGTTTTCATAGAGCCATGTTTCGATACTATGATATGTTAATCCTTAATTGTCAATTTTTTTAAAGACAGATTACGATCCTAATAGCTGAGGCTAAGGGGGAGTCTGAAGAAAAGCTAAAAGCAAGAGGGAGCTTGCAGTGATAGAACCAGGTGTCGATCCTGAAAACCGGAAGCTTAAAAAAAGGGAGAGCTTGGAGAGAGAGTCTGTTGAAAGGGGGAGCTGCTGAAGCAGGAAGCAGATTCAAGAGGAGCTTGTTAAAGCAAGAGGGAGCCTGTGGTACTGAAGATGTCAAAGCTTCTTGAGGACTCAGAGAGAAGAAATAAAGCTACGAGATTGACTGCAGCAATATCCAAGGGGGAGTCTATGAGTGCATATGTCTATCGCTTTCATCAATCACGTATCGTAGCTGAGAAATGGTAAAGACAAGGTTTAGAAGTGTAGATATTTAGATAAGGTTCATACTTTGTTAAGAAGTCCGTCCTTGATTAAGTGTCGATCCTTAGATAAAAGTCCATTAGTAGGAGGAGTCCATTTGTACGAAATGGGTGCAAGTGTTAGTAAGGGTGGACTCACCCTATAAATAGGGGAGGAGTCTTGAGCATTTAGAACTTTTGCTACTTTTGAGAGCATATTATTTCAAGATATTGTATTTGTCATATCAATCAATAGAAACAATTTTGAATTAGCATTCTTGTGTCTGATCTACTTTCGTACACGGATTCCCCACGTGATACGAGATCTACGCAATCATCGGAGTTGCGGAATCGATCAAGAAACGAATCCACACTATAACTAAGATAATCCCTTAAAAAACCCAAAGTGTGGAAAGCATCAAATGATACATAAATGACGAGTCAGAACCAAGTGATTCTATCTTGTCTATCTGTTCTTTTACTTATTTATTTTCTTTCTTTATTTTACATATTAAAAAAATCTTTACTCAAAATTTGGTTAGATTAAACGTCGACGATATTCCGGTATTAAAAGCTCTTGTGTCCTTGAACGACCTCGGTATCTTACCATCAATATCATTATACTACGCCAACGATGGGTGCACTTAACCTAGCGTGTTGTAGAGAGTGGTAGTTTTATATGGTGTTTTATAAATTTAAAGATTGATAAAAGAATAAAAAGTACTAAAATATAGTAAAAATCCGTACACGCTCGCAATCACGTCAATTCCCTAGAAAATGACCTAATTTATAACACTTATAGCACTCAACACTAAGATTCTTAGGAATATTAACATCTGGTCTTTTGGTACTCAGTACAGATGGAACATGAGGGCCATATACCACAAACCTCCAGCAACCTGTATTTTGCTAGGATAAGTGGTGACCCATCCTTCGTTGCCATATCTTGAATTTATGACGAACGCACATCAGAGGTTCGTTTGCCGCTTGGGTATTGTGAGGATCATGAGTGATTGACATCTCCTTGAATTCTATTGAGATTTTTCTCAGAAAATAGAGTATCAAAACAATTGAATGTTTCAACTGGTCTAATTCTTCTCATGCCCAGTATCACTCAATTAGTTATCAATTTGAGCTAGTTTATCTTTGTATCAACAGTGAAGTCAATTCAATGTAACCTCACGCTGATTCCAATTGTTAGATCTAAGAGTGTGTGAAATGTGTGTTTTTGATAAAATAGTTGAACATATATAGTAATTCAATCAAACAGTCATTGTAAACACATCATCATGAAAACAATTGGATATGGGAATAATTGCAGAATGATTTCATTAAATTTGAACATTTAGAATACAATCAAACAGTACAAAGTACTCCTCCTCACCAGGTGCACTCTCAATCACTTAGTTCTTCTGCCTTTTGGCTCTAAGTGAAACTGTTACATTGACAGAAAAGAACTATATATAGGAGGAGAGAATTGTCGGTGACGTCACCATGAAAGCGACCCCTAACAACTCATTAATTAGTGTAACTGCTAGATAGTTACTAAAGATAATGTTATATTGAAACTACTATAAACAAAGGAGAAAATAGTTGGATTCTTAAAACTGCCGGAACGATTCCAACACTTTTGGAATCCAATACTTCTGGTCTTGTTTGACTTGTTGACTTGGTCTTCTCTGGCCGTGACTTTGTTGACTTGGCTATTGATTAGTGACCCAACACTTTGACAGTCCAACACTTTGTACTTTGTCTTTATCTTGTTTTATCAGCAGTTTTGTTCTAGTAGTTTGGGCAGTTGTTTGGGAAGCTTTCAACGGAGAAACTTCTGAACCATTGTTTGTACTTTAACTTATTCCATCGGGCAGGGAAGATGGTTCCCTTGGGTTTCTGTTTTTTTTCATCACCAGATCTTACATAACCCAATAAGGTGATACGTGACTCAATTACCTAAAACAAACACCACATTTACACGAATTATATATACCACAAATATATATTTTTTTTGTTTTTATTAATGTCCTTAACTATTAATGCACTAACTTTTAGTTATAATATTTCTATTTTTTTAAGTAATAAATTTATTTAAAAATTGAAATAGTATAAATGTTTTTGTCAATCTGATGCATATTAACTAGTATAACCCAACAAGGCTCGGCTTCAAACCCTATCCTTTTGTGGCAGTGGAGCAGGGTTTCGGCTCAAGGTGAGGAGTCAAACTAGTTGATGGAGTTGTGCGATTTGTGTTGGATGATTGAGGATATCAGCAGTGGATTTACAGGGAATGGACGTGGATTCCATAATCAATCTTTGATCTCGCGTGTGATAACAATAATGAATAATAGAACACAAAAGAAATCTAAATGGATATTTATTAATATCTTGGTACCGGAATAGTTTGCCGGCAATTATCCATTTATACATGCGAAGGTGACGGTTAACATTGGTGGTTATTCTTTTGGCGGGAATAACCGTCATTTGAAACGGTGTCTTCATCAACCGTCGTACCCTTTCACGAATACAACATATATGCACATATAATAAGTATAAATATTCTAATTACATAATAAACACACATAATTAAGTTTAATAACCAATACACTCCCCTAAACTTGATTATGTTTGAGAGAGTGCATAAGAACACTTTATTAGCTTCGTCCACTGCTTTCGCCGCTTGTTTGAAATCAAAACGTCGCCTTTTTCTGCAGCTTCTTCATTCCATGCCAGTCGTTTCCTTCAAACAAAACATAATGGTGATCTTCTTCTTCTGGAGCATTGCCGTCGCTTCTGCTTCTTTCTCGACGGTTAGTTGATGGACCTTCATCACTTCTTATTAGTTCCTTTTCCATAACCTTCTCTTGTGTTAATTTGAACTTGTAGTAATACACCAAAACATCCTGATACATAGCAAACATGATTCTCATTAATTCACCATCACTATAGTCATAACCCATATCCATAGCCACCACCGCCCAGAGGTTGTTGGACGTCACATTCTTATACCCTCCATCACGTTTCACAACCATGTATAAATCCAGTAAATTGATCTTTCTGTTATCAGCCGAGTATGGTGGAATTGGTCTAGTAGATATTCCCAGTTTGATCTTTATAAACCATTCTAACATCTCTTCGAACTTGATCTTTAATTCATGCTTATACTTAAACACGAATTCCCCATCTTCTAACATATCTAACAGTGATTTACAGTTAGTGAAATCATGGAATTCCATTGCTTGGATGATCATGACATTCCAATCCGGTTCAAGTGATGATAAGTGCAGATTTTCGAAGTATGAGTTTAAGTAATCTGCCTTATATCTTCATTTATGGAACTATGAGTAATCACTTTTTGTTTTTCTTTCATTCCTATTTCTTCTTCCTTTGTTAACCCGGTGACTTCATTCTTAGTGTTAGAGAAAGGGGCACTAAACATAGGATATATCTTGCACATTTCCCCATTCATCTTAACCGTGTATCCTTGTAACATTAACTAATCCATACTTAAGACATTATGATCCAATTCAGGGGTATAAAACACACTTTGGATACGTAACGACTCATTCCCAGACTTAACTTCTACAGCCCCTATACCCCTTATGAACAATAAGTTATCTTCTCCTGTTTTGGTTTCTACCCCAACCATATGTTTAATTCGTTTGAAAGTGTTCAGATTTCTCGCATAATGATGTTTAAAAACAGTGATTACATACCGTATTTCTGCCCATAATCCGCCTTCTGTACCGGTGACAATCAGTTCCTGTGGGAAATCATCTTCTGCTCTTAGTCCCTGAATTCCGGTGTTGATGGCTTGTCGGATTAATTGAGTTGCTTCATCATTTTCCTACACTTTGCACGAAACGATCCGGTGTCCGGGTTCATGGCAGTAGTAACAACACTTATAGATTGACTCCTTCCTTTGCTTATCTATCTTCTCATTGGTGCAATGTTCACATGGCATCATGGTTGATGTTGGTTAAATAACACCATCGTTCTTAACCATGGCTCTGATACCACTTGTTGGATGATTGGGGATATTAGCAGTGGATTTGCAGGGGAAGGAAGTGGATTCCATAATCAATCTTTTATCTCGCGTGTGATAACAATAATGAATAATAGAACACAAAAGAAATCTGAATGGATATTTATTAATATCTTGGTACCGGAATAGTTTGCCTGCAATTATCCATATATACATGTGAAGGTGACGGTTGATATTGGTGGTTATTCTTTTGGTGGGAATAACCGTCATTTGAAACGACGTCTTCATCAACTGTCGTACCCTTTCACGAATACAACACATATGCACATATAATAAGCATAAATATTCTAATTACATAATAAACGCACATAATTAAGTTTAATAACTAATAATATGTTGGATGGGATGGTAGTTTCAGATGGAGATTATAAGTGGATTTGGAATGGAGCAGGGGCCGACGGTTTCAGTGTCGCAACTGTTAAAGAGCTTCTTTGCTCAGGTTATGATTACAGCCAAAGGTATGTGCTTAAATGGTGTAAATGGTTACCCTCTAAATGTAATATTTTCGCTTGGAGAGCGGAAATAGGTCAGAATCCAATGGCAGTGGCGTTAAAAAACATGAATATTGATGTGGATAATACTACGTGCCCGCTTTGCGACTTCGCGAAGGAGACAGGGATCATCTTTTCATTTTATGCATCTTTGCATCTGTTATATGGCAGTCTGTTAGTAAGTGGTGCCGGGTTCAAAAAAATTTTGCCTTCTCATTTAGAGATTTAATGGAGATCCACCATCACCTTAATCTCTCGGAAAAGGCTCAAGAGGTGCTACATGGCATAATTATTGTTGGGTGTGGAGCATTTGGAAGGAGAGGAATAACTTAAAGTCTTACAACAAGTTGGCCCGTGTTGAAGACATTGTTAGCAAAATAAGTCAATAGGTTTTCTATGGGTGAATAGTACATCAAAACTAAAGCCGTTTAATTGAGGAAATTAGTGTAAATTTATCATTATGTAGTTTTATTTGTTGGCCGCCCTGTTTTGGGGTGGTCACTGTGTTTGGTTTAATAAAGTACACCTTAAAAAAAAAGGAGTATATGGACAGCCACGAGTAACTATTCAACAAATGTCCCATTAAGACATACACAAGACACAAATCTTACAATTAGACATGTGATTGAAATTAATACGTGTCTCCTTTTGCTCAAGTCATCTGTGGAAAATTATTCGTCAACGGCTGTTTTGGGGTTAGCTTGGTGGGCCTCGGCATTCGGTACAGTGGTCCACAATGCCGTGCAACGACAAATACGTTTAGCGCCTAAATCTAGTCAATTTGGATTAGTTTGAAATCGTATTTGTGGTCCTGAAAGAAGGAAGGTAACGTGACACATTAAGCTTCAACAAATACGTGACACATTAAGGTTCTACCATTCTCACATATTTATATAGAGATAGAGGGAAAAAGTGTCTGCATATCTACTCCGTTCAATTTTTTATAAATGCATCACCATTAGATATAATAAGGCTTTAAATTTATCAATTAATATTATCTAACCAATTTACAATTCGTAAAGGTGATAAACAGCCATTATTAAAAGTTTTTAATAATTTTTTAATAAACAGTCATTATTAAAACTTTTTAATATTTTTTTTTGCCTTTTAAATATGTGATACTTAAAAAAATAACTATTTAAGTTAATCTATTATTATTATTATTATTATTATTATTATTATTATTATTATTATTATTATTATTATTATTATTATTATTATAAAGGCCCGTGCGCATTGCGACACGGGTATATTACAAAAACTAAATGGATTAATCCAATCGTTATGTAATGCATAAATCATATAAAAACACATGTTTTGACGTATCCGATATAACTCAATGTAACTTATATAAGAATTGTGGTTGGATCAAAAATTAAAATAAATCGAATTTATACTGTATAAATGAAACAAAATCGAAACCGTGATGGTTCGTTTAGTGGGTGAGCAAATAGAAAACGCTTCAAATTTATAACAACACGTATAAAGATACGATACGATTAAACGAAATGTATAAAATTGTGACAAATCAGCAAACCACTTCAAATTTATAACAACACGTAAACGTGATATTTTTAAAAACACAAAAAGAAAAAAAGAAAAGAAAAGAAATATTAAAAACATAGGGGTAAAATTGAAAATAACAAATTAGAGGGGGTAAATGAAAATTTCACCGCCTTTGTTCTTTAAGTTATATAAGAATGTTAGTACTTTAACTAAGGGTGAGCAAACCTTAACCGTTACTCGAAATTAACGGATAACTGAACTGCGACCAGACCGAAATAACGGATAACTGATATTAAGCGACGGTTTTGGATAATGCTATTTGATTAACCAACGGTTATGGATAATGCTATTTGATTAACCGATAAGTCCGTCATGGATATGGTTAAAAGTGTCCCATAACCGAACGTTAACAGAACCAAACCAAACCCAAATGAACTAAGACATGCTTTTAAAATATATCTATATTTAAAATATACATGTTTAGGGAATCAAACTACATAAAAAAATATTGTACGAAAGCTTTTTATGTTATATAACTAGTTTTTGCCTCGCCTGCGTTGCGAGTAGGGCCGGTGATGGGTAGGGGCAGGTAGGGCGATGGACCCAGCCCCAAAGTTAAAAAAAAAAACTATATGTTATGTATTTGTTGTGGGCCTTTAAAAAATTTAACCTAGTTATTGTTATAGGGTTGTAACCTGTTGGGCCCTTGAATTGTAAACAAAAGTGACGAGTAGGATATCAAAACACATCAAATAATACACAACGTCACATACAAGCCATCATTTACGATACCAGCGCTCCAATCTTCAAATCAAAACTCTCACTCGTCTAGCGACCAAATCGAGGATCTGGGCATTGAATCAATTCTTTTCGTCTTCTGTCTTCATATACGTTTCACTCTTCAAGGGCTTTGAATCAATTTTTTTTCAAGGAATCAAGGTATGTCCTGTGTTTGGTAGACGTATAGTTTGTTTATGTGATTGTGTGGTTCCATTAAGTGTTAGTTTAGTCAATTTTTATGTATTAAGTTCAGTTGTTAAAATAAATGGTTTTGTAATTTAATTTTAGTTATGTGTAATGTTGATTTGTAAATTACTAAATCGTAAGTATGAAATTCATGGTTGGCCATGTGTGATTCTGATTTGAAGTTTATTCTTTTAAATTGTTCATATATACTCAATTTTGTAAATGGTTTTCGCCTTTCTTTCGGGTTGTAATTTATGTGGGTTGGGGTCGTTAGGTATTGTTAAATGTTGATTCTTGAACATTTAAACTTTGAAGTTATGTTTGTTTCAATCATTTTAGACTTTCATTTTTCCCTTCAGAAATATGCCTCCTAAATACAAACATCTATCTGGTTGTCAAAAACGTAAAAGGAAGACAATAGAGGAAGAAAAAAGAAAGGAAGAAAACGCTAGGAGAGCCGCACTATTCGCTTAAGTAGGTAAATTTAGATTATTTTGGTATGATACTTTTGTTTTGATGATTGTTATAATAATTCTTGCCATATTATGGTTTTTTATGTATGATTATTGAGTTTATATTATATGGGCCCGATTTATTTTTACTCGTACCAGGCCCAAAATGTTTCAAAATTTCACAGAGACGGCACTGGTTGCGGGGCACTAAGATGACTTTTTCTCTCTCATAACATGTACGTCTGTTACGCCCCGCTTGCTGTATGCGCATATAATGTATATATGTGTGGCACTCGGGGGGCAAAAGTGAAAGTACACTAATTTTAACGTTATTTTAATAATTTCGTGAAAATAATGTTAAAAAAGGGGGATGGTTAATCATGCATCATGTGGTGGCGTTGATAGCTGAAAGACAAGGGAGACATGTACTAATTAGCATTTGTCTTAATTGCCTAGTGTCATGTGCCTTATGTATAACAACCCTCGAAAACACCCTATAACACTCCGTATACGAGAAAACGGACCCGTGTAACCCTAATTTTAACAAAAATTAAATAAAATATTAATTCTGTGTGACTCGCGGGCCGCGACCGACTGATCATCAACCTCTCGCGGGGCGCGACAGGCCATACTTCGCCGGAGACTCCTTGTGACACGTGTCACACAAGTGTCATGGCTACACTTGTGACTAACCTAACCTAGGCGTAGCTAGGTATGGCTCGCGAGGCGCGAAAGGGCCCTTTGGGCGGGTCGCAGGGCGCGAGAAACCCACGAATTCACCTATAAATGAAGCTCTTCAGCAGCATTCTCAAATCGTTCATCTTCTTTCTCTCAGTCTCTATTATAGCCAAAAGTAGCTCGGTATTATACCCCTAAAACACGAAGATCTGCCTCGTTGTAAGTATTTTAACCCCAATCACTAATTCGTTACCCTCCCCGATTGATCTAGGGCCCCGTAACGCATGTCAAGGCTCTGCCTGACTAAGTTCGTTGGGGTTCTGTCTCGTGTTGTATGGCTAATGTGATTTGGATTATCTTACTAACACCTGTGCATTATATGTTGTTAATAGAAAATAATTAGGAAAAATCAACAGGAAGCCATAGAAATACCTAAGTCTACAATGTGAGTCGTTCTCTTTTTCTACCAAACCGTGTTACAAATCTTAAATATTTTCAAGTATACTTACAGTGATTGAGTTTATATTTTACAATTGCTGCCGATATGTGGGGATTTGTATACACTACTAGTCAAGCGTTACTATTGGAGAACGGGTTAGTCAATAGTAATATGACCATAGTCATGGAACTGCCAACATGACAAATACTGAATGAGTAATTTGGTAGGTATAAACATTGTAATTGCTCTCAATACTGTAAATTTATAAAAGAACATTTTAATTAAACTGGGATGCACTCGCCAGTAAGTATTTCTTGTTGATAAAATGTTTTTAAAACGCGTTTCAGGTAACTTGATGTGAAAGCAATTAGAAACCAGCTATGGAGCACTGAAGGCTTAAAAAAAGTGGCTATAAAAATTACCTAAATAAAAGGAGATTATGTTTTCAATAATTAGGGTTTATCCCTATAAATGTATTGTGAATGAAACATGGTTTTATTCCATTTGTTTATTATAAAAAATTGGTGTTTTGAAACTCTGAATTTTATTTCCTAACTACGATCCCGATGTCTCATTTCCGCTGCCAAATTAATAAACACCGATATCACTTGACTGGTTCGCGGCTCCCGCTCCCGGGGTTGGCGTCGGGGCTTGCGGCTGAAAGTGGTATCTAAGCCACTGGTCAAAGCCATTTAGGTGTTCTCTTAATACCTAAATTTTAACCAATTGCGTTAGGAAATAACTTATGTGTTATTCTGTGTAAATATACATATTATTTGTTTTATTTTTATTTTGAAAATTTTCTAGTTTACGGTATGAGTGAGCAAGGTACCTCTGACGCTTACCGTCAATTACCTCATTCTCCAAAGAATGAAGGAACTTCCCAGGATACACCGCTGATTCTAAGGATGTCTTTGTTTTCAAAGCCAAATCCGAAGAACCATTTTCCCCTAAAAAGAGAGGTTGGTTTAGTAAGGCAACTTATGAAAGGAGGAAAAGAATGAGAAAACTCCAACAACAAAGGATAGCGAATAGAGAAAGAAATACCCAGAATCAGGAGGCTAGACCATTATGGGAGGAAGAGTTGGATAGGTAACTAGCCGATTTTCACATGTTTGGAAATGTAGAGTTTGGAAATGTAGAGGGAGGAATTAATCTCAACCAAGTAGCAGACCCACAACTCCTACCATTATTTCCTGACCAACCCATGGAACTAGAACAGACCAGGAGAACCAGCTACAAATCCCAGCCTTTGATCCAAACGAGATACCTAGAATTCCTGCACCAAACCCTTTAGACTATGACCCGTGGTGGGACGACAACCGGTCCATTATGGAAATATTGAATAACCCATATCCTTACGGAGAACCAATACCACGTTGCCCTGAACCAGTGCCAGCCCCACTAAATGGCTTTGACCATATCCTTACGGAGAACCAATACCACGTTGCCCGGGTTAGGGGTCGGGGTTGCGACATTATGTCCAAGGCTTAATGCATAACTACCATCGAGCCGGGGGTCTCACTAGAAGCAGTCTTTCTATTCCTACAGGGTAGAGGTAAGGATGTCTATATCTTACCCTCCTCAGACCCTACTTTAGCTTTGCTATTGGTGGGATTTACTGAGTATGATGATGATGATAACATATACGTCTGTGTTCGGTTACTTATACATACTACTCATAACACGATCTAAAAAATATATCGAGTCAACCAATTAAAAACAAAACACTATCATACTTTTGCTAAAAGAAAACTAAAACCATAGAAAAACTATTATTTTAAACTGGGGACAAAATTGTAATTTTTTAGGACAATTGAGCATGTGCCAGCCACCTGACACGAATAAAAATTACACCAAGTCAACCAATTAAAACAAAACACTATCATAATTTTGTAAAAAATAAAATAAAACGACGGCATGACTGTAATTTTACATTGGTGACAAAATTGAATATGACAGAGGAAAAAACAAAAATTATGCAAAACTGTAAATTTGAACTGAGGGCAAAATCGTAATTTAGTTGAGAGGGGAAAAACAAAAACCAATGGCAATAATATAAAGTTAAACGTGACAAAATCGTAATTTGGCGTAAGTGCTAGATAGCTGTCTGGCACTATTCCCCTCCATGGAAATTGTAGTGTATATAAATTAGTTTTAAATGTTTAAAAATAACTATTCTATAAATTTGACTTATTTTATGCATGTGTATGTTATTTTTTTATTATTTATAAAAACGATTGTAATTGAGAGAATAATTGTCTAATACGTTCATTTAGTTTATATTTTAGTTCAGACAACGAACCATAACCGAGTCTCATAACTGATTGACCGAACCGAAGTTCGGTTATGGTTAAGAAAATTCCATAGCCTAAGCTAGCGGTTACATATATGATTAAAAGTAATTACCGAACTGAACCGTCATTTGCGCACCCTTAATTGTAATTACTATTAATTTATTAATGTTATCACTATTATTAGAGAAAAGTGCTCAGATAGTCCCTGTGGTTTGCTTCATTTTTACCTATAGTCCACACATTTCTAAAATTATAGCTATAGTCCCCAACTTTTGCACATTCATTCTCGAATAGTCCCTAACGCAGATAGGGGTTAGCTTTTGATGTTAACTGAATTTGGAATGACTTAAATGCCCTTACTATTAAAAAATAACAAAGACAACAAAAAGAGTTAAAATAAATAATTCAGGTGGGCCTATATTTTTTAATAAAAACCTAAAATAGGTCACCATTGTCTTCTCCATTACCTCACCACCACCCCTCAACCACCGCCCCCACCCTCCACCTCCTCCAATCACTGCCTCCAGTCTCCTCCGGCCTAAAACATACACCTCCTTGTGTGAAATAATAGATAGCAAAGTTGAGTCACAATAACAAAACACCGATAAATCTATCGGAGTCGACCAAATAAATGTCGTAAACATTCACGATAGTTTGGATCTAGTTCCAATAAAAAAGCTACCAAAACCGTTCACAACCACCGACCTATCACCGGTGAAGATGGGAACTCATCTAGCTACTTGATGCAATCTCAAACTAGGATCATCTTCAAGATCACCGCAATCGGCATGCTCATAAACCCGGTCAGAATGTTAATGGGGACGTACTTGCAAAGGTACCGAAAACCTCGATTATTATCACCTGGAAAACCACAGTTGCACTCAAAACGCCCACAACTTTCCTGACAATTTTTATAAGTCAAGAACCGTACAGAACTGATGAAGATGATGATTGAAAACTGTAATATCACTGGCGGTTTCTTTAGATGTAGATCCTAAATTCATCAAGCCTTGTCACCGTTCTTCCTCAAACTAATAGACAACCGTTTCACAGAACAAATTCATGGATCAAAAAATGGTTTCTGGTGAACATCACCGGTGAAAGCAATTTGGTTACAGACCTCTCAATTCGAAAAAGGTTTTCCGGTGAACATCATCGTTGGGTGTTTGCTCGTCGGAGAAGAAGCGAGGAAGGGGGTGGTGTAATTGTTTCAGGTTAGGGGTGGAATAAGAAGATGGTGGTGGAGTTGCATGTGGAATGAGAAGCTAGAGAGAAGAAAGAGAGAGGAAGGTGGAGGTGGGGTTGTTATTTTGTTTTTTATGAAGTGAGTCCCACAAATAAATATATCTATTTAATAGTTTAAGTTATTTTGTTTTGTTTTGTTTTGTTTTGTTTTGTTTTGAAGTAAGGGTATTTTTGTCACTTCATACCCACTTAACTGAGAAAACTAACTGGTGTTAGGCCTAGGGACTATCCGATAACGAATGTGCAAAAGTTGTGGACTATAGCTGTAATTTAGAAATGTAGGGACTATAGATGAAAATGGAGCAAACCACAAGGACTATCCATGCACTTTTCTTTTGCTATTATTATCATGCGTGTTGTTATTATCTATATCTTAAAAGCAAATGTCGGTGGTCTCGCCACCGACCAAACACGTTTTAGGCATCCACATTGTGCCACACTCCATCAGACTAGGGTTTCTATAGAGTAGAGAAAGAGAGATGGCCGGATTTTGTCGTGAACCAGCGGAGTCAGTGGAATATGACCAAGACGTCTGTTGCGACGATAAAGTGGTGGAGTGGACGACACCCACGAACGTCATATCCTCTCCGGCTCTTCGCCTTTGTATGTAGCAAATGAGGTCTCCGTTGAACATCATCTGTAAACAACTGTCGTTTTGCCTCTAAAGACCGTCATTTCCTCACCGCCAAATCCGCAACCGATTGTCGTTTCCCGTCAACTGTTTGCGCCGCCTATTTTTTCACTGCAGTTGTCTGTATGTCACATGTACGTCGTTTATTTAAGCTACTCAATTTTTGTTGTATCTTTTAAACCTAATTTATGTCTTTTGCATACATAGGTTTTTACTGCTACACATCGACTTTTGATTAGGGGTAATGGACTTATGAACCTTAATTTAGTCTTTATCCGAATGAGGTTATTGAGCTGATGTGGTTTTTGTTTGCTGATTATATGAATTTATCATTTATGATTGTGAATCGCATTTGTGCCGACTTCGTTCATACTTTATCTTCTGCTATGTCGCTCAAATTCTTAATTTCACGTTGGAAATCTAAGTTTAGATTGTTGTTCGGAAGGTGCATATCTTCAAGGGCTAAAGTTGAGAACTTCATCCTACTAGTCCCAGTACCCTCGGGCGGTGATTTAGGTTGTCTGATGTGAAAACTTGGGTTATGGCGTTCGGCTGATCTTGGTGGTGGTGGTGGCCAACGAGAGTAACACCCTGAAAACGGGTTTGGTAATCAAACCACGTTAATACTAAAAGAAGGGTAAAGTACCGTTAGTGGTAAAAGTAACCCGGTGAATATTAGGATTTAAATAAATAAACCTAATACTAAATAAAAGTTGGATAAAGGCTTTTGAGGAAATAAAGTTTATAAAAGGCCCGAGTTAACGGGACATAAAATAAACTGAGTCATAAATTCCCCGAACCCTCTAAGTTAACTAGGAATGTTTAACCTATTTAATAAGCGGGAATATTGTTAAAATAAGTGGGTTATGGTCTACTTAATAACTAACCAAACATAAGGAGCCAAATTTGGATAAACTTGAAAGTTCATAAAAAAAGAAGGTTCAAAACAAAACACACACATATGTGTGTTCTGTTCGACCAGAACATACTCCCCAGGAGCTCACAACCCTAATCTCAACAAAATCATCAAATGAAGGTCTAAACGAAACCCAAATTCACAATTGAACATGAATTAATAATCACCCAAGCTAGGGGATCATAAGGTATGTAAAATTTTGATGATTTGTGAAGTTGTGAAATTTGAAGAAAACATCATAATCGCGAATTATGGATGAATTATCGAAGCTATGGTTGAATTGTGATGTATAATTGGTTAGGAACAAAACCTTAAGTGAAAATTATACATGTATTGCCATGAATTGAATGATTTGATGAATTACCACACTAGGATAAGTGGGTTTTAATCATATGATAAAATTGATGATATAATTGTGTTTAGAATCATCATATATGATAATAATAATAATAATAATAATAATAATAATAATAATAATAAAGAAATACTTCAACAAATTGTGTGTTTGAGTACATGATCATACTTGCTAGGAAGTGAGTTTTGTATGATATGATAAAAATTGATGATATGTTTATATTAAATGATGTTTAATATCATCATGTATTAATTCGGTAACTTATGGTTACAAGAACTTGGTTAATAAGTGATTAAAACGGTAGCATAAGAATGATGCTTACCGGATAATGTACAAAGTAATTAAATGAGTAGTTGCGCTACTTTGTGTAATTATTTATGTTAATAGTATAAAAACCCTCCAAAAACACCCTAAACACTCTAATTAGACCCCGTATACATGTAAACGAACCCGAATAACCTTTAATTTAACAAAAATCAAATAAAACAAGTTTTTATTGCCTGTGGCGGCCCGCGAAGGACACACCTCCAGTGTGTCGCGGGGCGCGACGGCTATTACTTGGCGGATACTGCATTGTGACATGTGTCACAACGTGTCAGGTCTATAACTCGTGACCCAGCAACCCTAGACCTAGCTATAAGTGCGTGGAGGCCCGCGACGGGCATAGCCCTGGGGCGTCGTGGGGCGCGACAGGGTGGGCGACCAGCCTATAAATGGAGAGCTCAGGCTCAAATTTTCAGTCATTCAATTCTCGAAATCTCTCTCAAAATCTCTAATAATAGAAATTCTACTAGGGCATAATACCCACTAAAAAGTGAAGCACTGCCTCGTTGTAAGTATTATACCCCCCGATTATGTATTAGTTACTCTGCCCGATTGATCTAGAGCTCCGTAACGCATGTCAAGGCTCTGCCTGACTCAGCCGTTGGAGTTCTGTCTCGGGGATATAAGTAATGTAAATTGGGTTATCTTACTAACACGTGTGCATTATTTAATTTAATAGATTATAACCAGGAAGTCACCAGGAATTATCTAAAACAGCAATGTGAGTTATCCCCTTTTTGGAAATTGTTTTACAAAACCTCAGTTGTTTTAAATTGTATTTAACATTGATTGAGTATTTATGATTCAATAATTACTATCGGTATGTTGGGATTTTGTATACATTACTTGTTACTACACTATGAGTAGTAGCATGACCACAAGTCAGGATTGACAGTACCGTGGGTGGTAATTTGATAGATGTAAACAAATGTAATTGCGGATGCCCTCAATACTGTAAAATGATAAAATTGTTTTGGTTAAATTGGGATTCACTCGCTAGTATTTCTTGCTGATAAAACTTTTTAAAACGCGTTTCAGGTAACAAAATGTGAAAGCCATATAGAAGTCAGCTGAAGAGCACTGAAAGCTTGGAAAAGTGCCTATAAAAGTTACCTAAACAAGAAAGAAGTTTTATTTCAATAAATTAGGGTTTACCCCTATAAACATGCTGTAATGGAAACTTGGGTTTTTCCCATGTATTTATTATTATAAAAATGTGGCGTTTTACTCTGATAAACTATTTCCTAACTACGGTCCTGATGTAATTTCCGCTGCCAAATTAATAAACACCGATACCAACAGCTCTGCGTACCGCGGCCGCCCGCCTCCCGAGGCAGGGGTCGGGGGTTGCGACAGAAGGTGGTATCAGAGCCACAACCATTGATTTAAGCCACAGAAGTGTTCTTCTGACACCAAAATTTTATCATTTATGTTAGGAAATAATCTATGTGATTTTGTGTATACATTTATATTATTGTTTTGTGTTATTTGACAATCTGTTAGTTTACAGTATGAGTGATCAAGGTATGTCTGACGCCTATCGTCACCTAGCTAGTTCTCCTAAAAGTGAAGGAACTTCATCATAGTCTAATCCTTCGGGGTATTCTGCTGATACAGAAGAGGGAATATTCATATTTAATGCGCAATCCGAAGAACCATTCCCTTCGAAAAAGAGAGGATGGTTCAGTCAGGGAGCACATGAGAGAACGAAGTGAATGAGAAAATTGCAGCAACAAAGGGCTTTAGCAACAACCAATAGAGAAATGAACGCCCAGACCCAAGACATAGTTAATAAACGGTTGGCAAACTTTCACATGCTTGCCACCACTGCAGTAGATCCAAACCTAGACCAGATAATTGCACCACAACCATTGCCACTATTCCCCACCCAACCAATGGAGATAGAACCTAACCAAGGAGACCAAATTCCCATACCAGCGTTTGACCCAAACGAGATACTTAGAACCCCAACACCTAATCCTCTAATGTTTGATCCATGGGAGGATGACCATAGGGATTACCAGGAACTCTACCCACAGGGAGAACCAATACCGAACCCCATAGCATAATATACCAACCTAAATCCTTTAGACCCGTATTGGAATGACGATCAGTATGTCCAGGAGATACTAGACAACCCATACCCATATAGAGAACCTATACCTAAGTACCCTAACCCAGTACCCGCACCATTACCATCTATGAGTGAGGAGAATGTGCAGGAACTTCGCACATTCGGTGAGGAGTTAGTGGAGGAAAGAGAGAGGATAAAACAGATAGGAGAAAAGCTCGTGTGGAAATACGATGAGCGTGAAATGCAATTCTGGAACACCCCTAGTAGTAATTATAAAAATAATAGTAATATATATATGTGTGTAATAGAAAAAAAAATAGAAAATCAAAATCAACTAAAATAGATAACCAAATACCTACTGATGCATAACTAGTAGCGTGTTTCAATTCCAGTTGTAGATTGTTATATATATATATATATATATATATATATATATATATATATATATATATATATATATATAGGGTAGGGTTAGATAGAAAACACTAAAAATTTGAGAAAACCCTAGAAAACCCAACCTCCCGACTTTTTTTTTTTTTTTTTGAAAAAAATAACACATGTAATATACATGTTTTTAAGAGTTTTGAGCCAAAAAAATCAAAAAAGCGCCGAGTGTTTTTTTTTTTTTTTAAATAAAGAAGTTTCAGCAACTTTTTGTCTAACACATGTTAGTGAAAAAGTTGCTGAAACTTGTTTATTTTTTTTAAAAAAACCACTCGGCGCTTTTTTGATTTTTTTGGCTCAAAACTCTTAAAAACATTTATATTACATGTGTTATTTTTTTCAAAAAAAAAAAGTCGGGAGGTTGGGTTTTCTCAAAATGGAGGGTTTTCTCCCTAGCATTATCCTATATATATATATATATATGGTAGGGATCCTAAGAGAAGTCCACCCTATTAGAGAAACCTGAGAAGCAATCTGGACGACATATTTTCCCTAAGCAAAAAATGCAAAAAAAGGTGAAAAAATGCAATTTTTTTTTTTTTTTGAAAAATCGAAGCTTTTTCTTTAAGGTTTTAATTTTTTAATTTTTTTTTCAAAAAAAAACTGGATTTATACACATGTGTATATTGTTAATCTTTTAACTATACATATATGTATATTATCAATTATACATATATGTATATACATGTTTAAAATTGAAAAATATGTGTTATAAACCCTAAACCTTAAACCCTAAACACTAAAGCTAAACCTTAATGCTAAACCCTAAACCCTAAACACCAAAGCTAAACACTAATTCTAAACCATAAAACTAAACCCTAATGCTAAACCCTAATGCTAAACCCTGATGCTAAACCCTAAAGCTAAAACTAAACCCTAAAGCTAAACATTTAATGCTAAACCCTAATGCAAACCCTAAAGCTAAAGCTAAACCCTAGTGCTAAACCCAAAAGCTAAACCCTAAATACTATTGCTAAACCCTAATGTTAAACCCTAAAACTAAACCCTAAACCCTAAATCTAAACACTAATCCTAATGCTAAACCCTAAATACTAATGCTAAACCCTAAATAACACTTATTTTTCAATTTTAAACATGTATATACATATATGTATATTTGACAATATACACATGTATATAAATCCCAAAAAAAAATTTAAAAAATAAAAAAGAAAAACCTCCGATTATTCCAAAAAAAAACAAAAGAAAAAAAAATGTAATTTTTTTTTCTTTTGTTTTTTTTTTTTTGCATTTTTTTTTGCTTAGGGAAAATGTGTGGTCCAGAATGCTTCTCAAGTTTCTCAATTATCTTACTACTTATCACATGATCCTTATCCTATATATATATATATATAGTGTGTGAGGTTCATTGGGGAACACTAAAAAAGTGGGGAACAGTGGGAAACCAACTCAACTGACTTTTTTAGTGTTCCCCAATTTTGATCAATTTGTTTGCGTAATTGTTTGTATTCAAGCGATATTAATACCTGATAAATGTTTATAATTCAGATGGACCACGAAGTAAATCAGGAAAACCAGAATAATGAGAATAATGGGAACCAAATAGATAACAGGGCCATCCAACACATAGTAGCATAAGGGATTATAGACACTATGCCATATATTATCAAGACTGTTAAGAAAGCAGAAAATAATAAAACTAACAGTGGAAGTAAACGACCACCTACTGAACCCAGTCACAGCGTGAATAATGGACCGTTACTTCAATTGCCTATTCCAAAAAGAAGAAGAACCATGCCATATGGTTGTTCTTATAAAGAATTTCGGTCTTGCAAACCAATAGAATTCTCTGGCAATGAAGGAGTCATTGCAGATCTACGTTGGATAGAAAATACTGAAGCGGTCTTAAAAATAAGCAAATGTGCAGAGGAAGATAAGATTATGTTTGTTTCCAATCTTTTTAAGAAATGCAGCCTTAGAATGGTGGAATATTATTCTCCAGTCTAGGGGAAGTGACAAAGTCTATAATATGGAATGGACTGACTTTAAAAACATGGTTGAAAGAAAATTTTGTCCTTCTCACGAAAAAGAACAAATCGCTAATAAGTTCTTAAATCTTAGAATGACTGGAATAGACTGCAAGGGTTACACTACCGATTCTTCGAATATGCTAGAATAGTGCCAACCCTAGCCTTACCAGAACCAGTATTAATCTCCCGTTACATTTGGGGATTAATCAGTGAGATTAGACACGTAGTCAAAGTAGCTAGACCACAAACCATAGAAGAAGCTGTAGAACTAGCCAATACCTTGACTGATGAATTGGTACGTACGCAAGAGGAGAACCAGAGAAAGAACCTAGCCCAAAAGCTTACCCAGGAACTTCGCTACGGTAATTTCAACCGTGGGAAAGGTACAAGTTCTACTCCCACACCTTACTGTAAGTACTGCAAGAAGAAGCATTCGAGAAGATGTTTCATATACTGCAATTTCTATAAAATATCGGGACACAAGGAATAAGACTGTAGGAAGAAACCCAGTAATGGGATATGCTTCAATTGTGGAGAGAAGGGTAATATCAAGCCGAACTGTCTGAAACTAGCTCCAGCAACAACCAGCAAAACTACCAAGAACGCCAGAGCATTTGTTCTGACTGCTGAAGAAGCTAAGATGATTCCGGATGTGATCGCTGGTACGTTTTTAGTTAATGATATTTTTGCTAAAGTATTATTTGACTCTGGTGCGAACCAAAGTTTTATTAATACTTCGTTCTGCAAACTTCTCAATCAACCATTAACTAAACTTCAACAAGAATGTCTAGTAGAGACAGCAAATGGAGAATCCATTAAGATCACTGAAATCTTGCAGGGAGCAAGAATAGAAATTCTAAACAATAACTTTATTGCTAACCTTTATCCAATGAATCTGGCTGGATTTGATATCGTATTAGGAATGGATTGGTTAATAGCCAATAAAGCCGGTATTCTATGTGATCAAAAGTCAATACAAGTAAGTTCACCAAAGGGTGAAAAGATCACAATTAAAGGAGACAAGCCAACTAGATCCACAAAATTCATCTCTGTGATGAAAACGGCAAGCTATGCCAGGAAAGGATCCCTAGTGTATATGATTTCCATAATCATTAACACTAAAGGGAAAGAATTGAAAGATATTCCTATAGTATCTTAATTCTCAGATGTTTTTCCAGAAGAGCTACCTGGATTGCTACCGTATAGAGAGGTTGAATTCAGAATTCACCTACTACTAGGAACAGCACCGATTGCCAAGGCACCTTACCGTTTGGCACCAGCAGAAATGCAAGAACTGAAGAAACAATTGGACGAACTACTGGAGAAAGGTTTCATACAGCCTAGTTCATCGCCATGGGGAGCACCAATTTTGTTTGTCAAGAAGAAGGACGGGTAAATGCGTATGTGCATTGATTACCGAGAATTAAACAAGGTCATGATTAAAAATCGGTATCCACTACCGAGAATCGATGATCTGTTTGATCAACTTCAAGGAGCTTGATTCTTTTCTAAGATCGATTTACGCTCAGGATATCATCAATTGAGAGTACAGGAAGAGGACATTCCTAAAACTGCTTTCAGAACAAGGTATGGTTATTAGGAATTTACAGTCATGCCATTTGGTTTAACCAATACCCCAGCTGCATTTATGGACATGATGAACAGAATATGTAAACCATATCTGGATAAATTCATAATTGTCTTTATAGATGATATTCTAATTTACTCTAAGAGTAAAGAGGAACATGCAGTGCATCTGCATGCATTCCTTACATTGCTGAGAAAAGATACGCTTTATGCTAAATTCTCCAAATGTGAATTTTGGTTACAAGAAGTGCAATTCCTTGGACACCTGGTTAATCATGAAGGAATTCATCTGGATCCCACAAAAATCGAGGTGATTACTAAATGGAAAGTCCCTGAATCCCCAACAGAATTAAGAAGTTTTCTTGGACTGGCAGGATATTATAGACGGTTTCTCTGAGATTTTTCTAGAATAGCCATTCCCTTAACGAAACTAACTTGTAAATCAGTTAAGTTTGAATGGGGACCGAAACAGGAAGAAGCTTTTAGGATTCTTAAGCAAAGATTAACTAGCGCACCCATACTCGCGTTACCAGAAGGAACTGAAGACTTTATAGTCTATTATGACACTTCTAAGTTAGGTTATGGATGTGTGTTGATTCAACGTCAAAATGTCACAGCCTATGCCTCTAGACAACGTAAGAATCATGAAGAGAATTATACAACCCATGATCTAGAGTTAGGAGCCACAATTTTTGCCCTTAAGATTTGGAGACACTATCTTTACTGTAAAAATTTACTATTTTCACCGACCATAAGAGTTTAAGATATGTTTTCGGGAAAAAAAAGATAAATATGAGACAGAGACGCTGGATGGAAATTCTTAGTGATTATGATTGTAATATCCAGTATCATGCAGGAAAGGCTAATGTAGTAGCTGATGCTTTAAGTCGAAAGTATCATAAAAAGCCAAGAAGAGTACGTTCTCTCAAATTAAATCTGCAGATAGATTTAAATGAGCAAATTAGAGAAGTACAAGAATCAGTAATCAAGGACGATACTGAAAATTTAAAGGAATGATTAAGGAATTAGAACAAGGAACAGATAAAATTTGGAGATTCCATAAGAAAAGAATCTGGATACCCAAACAAGGAAACCTACGCCACCGAATTTTAGAAGAAGCCCATAAGTCTAAGTATACGATACATCCTGGTAATGATAAAATGTATCAAGACTTAAGAAAGAATTTCTGGTAGATAGGAATGAAAAAGGATATAGCAACCTATGTTGCCAAGTGTCTAACATGTTCACAGGTTAAAGCTGAACATCAGAAACCCTCAGGTTTATTGCAGCAACTAGAAATGCCGATATGGAAATGGGAATTGATAACAATGGACTTTGTTACCAAATTACCCAAGACACGAAAAGGTAATGATACAATCTGGGTTATTGTAGACAGATTAACCAAGTCTGCTCATTTCTTACCGATGAAGGAAACTTTCAGTATGGAATAGTTAGCCAAGTTATATGTAAATGAAATAGTTTCATTACGTGGAATTCCTTTATCTATTATTTCTTATAGAGATAGTCGTTTTACTTCTCATTTTTGGACTAGTTTCCAAAAAGCAATGGGAACCAAGTTGAATCTAAGCACTGCTTATCATCCTCAAATGGATGGACAAAGCGAAAAGACAATTCAGACAATGGAAGATATGCTTAGAGCTTTTGTAATTGATTTCGGAGGAAATTGGGACGATCATTTACCATTAATAGAATTTTCCTACAATAACAGCTATCATACCAGTATCAATGTTGCACCATTTGAAGCACTCTATGGACGAAAGTGCCGAACTCCAGTCTGTTGGGCAGAAATTGTAGAAAAGCAACTATCTGGATCGGAGATAGTACAAGAAACAACGGAAAAAATTATTCAAGTCAAGGAAAGACTAAAAGCAGCACGCGATCGCCAAAAGGGATATGCTGATAACAAGCGAAAACCATCTTAATTTCAAGCAGGAGATAAAGTATTATTAAAAGTTTCTCCATGGAAAGGAGTAGTCAGATTTATAAAGAGGGGAAAGCTAAGCCACAGGTATGTTGGACCCTTTAAGATTATTAGAAGAATAGGACCAGTAGCTTACCAGCTACAACTGCCAGAGGAAATGGCAGGAATACATGATGTATTCCATGTATGTAATCTCAAGAAGTGCTTAACAGTTGAATCATTAGTGGTACCTCTTAAGGACATAGAGGTAAATGAGAAACTTAAGTTTGTAGAGAGACCCCTATAGATCGAAGGCAGAAAGATCAAGAATCTCAAACACAAGAGATTAGTTCTAGTTAAAGTAAAATGGGATTCCAAGAGAGGACCAGAGTACAATTGAGAGCTCGAGTCCGAAATACAGAGAAAATATCCACACCTGTTCCAGTAGACCTCGAGGACGAGATCTAAAAAAGGTGGGGAGAATATAACAACCCTCCAAAAACACCAAAAACACTCTAATTAGACCCCGTATATACGTAAACGAACCCGAATAACCTTTAATTTAACAAAAATCAAATAAAACAAGTTTTTATTGCCTGAGGCGGCCCGCGACGGACACACCTCCAGTGTGTCGCGGGGCGCGACGGCTATTACTTGGCGGAACTGCATTGTGACACGTGTCACAACGTGTCAGGTCTATAACTTGTGACCCAGCAACCCTAGACCTAGCTACAAGTGCGTGGAGGCCCGCGACGGGCATAGCCCTGGGGCTTCCCGGGGCGCGACAGGGTGGGTGACCAATCTATAAATGGAGAGCTCATGCTCAAATTTTCAGTCGTTCAGTTCTTGAAATCTCTCTCAAAATCTCTAATAATAGAAATTCTACTCGGGATACCCACTAAAAAGCGAAGCTCTGCCTCGTTGTAAGTATTATAACCCCCCGGTTACGTATTAGTTACTCTGCCCGATTGATCTAGAGCTCCGTAACGCATGCCAAGGCTCTGCCTGACTCAGTCGTTGGAGTTCTGTCTCGGGGATATAACTAATGTAAATTTGGTTATCTTACTAACACGTGTGCATTATTTAATTTAATAGATTATAACCAGGAAGTCACCAAGAATTATCTAAAACAGCAATGTGAGTTATCCCCTTTTTGAAAACTGTTTTACAAAACCTCAATTGTTTTAAATTATATTTAACAGTGATTGAGTATTTGTGATTCTTCAATTAATGTCGGTATGTTGGGGTTTTGTATACATTACTTGTTACTACACTATGAGTAGTAGCATGACCACAAGTCAGGATTGACAGTATCGTGGGTGGTAATTTGATAGATGTAAACAAATGTAATTGCGGATGCCCTCATTACTGTAAAATGATAAAATTGTTTTGATTAAACTGGGATTCACTTGCCAGCATTTCTTGCTGATAAAACTTTTTAAAACGCGTTTCAGGTAACAAAATGTGAAAGCCAAATAGAAGTCAGCTGAAGAGCACTGAAGGCTTGGAAAAGTGGCTATAAAAGTTACCTAAACAAGAAAGAAGTTTTATTTCAATAAATTAGGGTTTACCCCTATAAACATGCTGTAATGGAAACTTGGGTTTTTCACATGTATTTATTATTATAAAAATGTGGTGTTTTACTCTGATATACTATTTCCTAACTACGGTCCTGATGTAATTTCCACTGCCAAATTAACAAACACCGATACCACCAGCTCTGCGTACCGTAGTCGCCCGCCTCGTGATGCAGGGGTCAGGGGTTGCGACAAATAGGCAGTTGACTTTAAATAGTCAAACTGACCCTTGATATGATCGAATGATAATTTCGACATGAAAATCGTAGGATGGAATAGTCGTAAATGATTATGACTAATCTAACCGTTTTACAAATTTCAATGATAGTTTGACGCTTGATAAACTAGGTGAAAGCTTGGGAAGGAAGCGGGTCAAACGAATCAAGAATGAAGAAAAAGCATAATCAGGATGTAAGGTAAGTATAGCTTACATTATTCTTAAATTGTAGAATATTCTCTTATCGTATGAATTATGAATTAGATAAAAGAACAATTGATATACGATGTTCGGACGTGTAGTCGTACGGAAGAAGATAACCAAAGATGATAAGAAACTGTATTGACGGTTAAAAAGGAGTTAAATCGGTAATTCGATCATATTATGACGAATGGAAAATGAAATTTTAATGGTTACCTTATATGGTAAACCAAAACAAATAATAAGGGCAAAACGGTAATTTGGTCACATGTTGACAATAACCATTAATTTTGAAAAACACTTTATGGCGTAAGCCATAATGGGTCAAAAGCATTAAGAAATAATTTATAAGTAAAATGACCGTACGGTGTAAAACGGAGCAAGTCATGTAGATGAGATGGTAATAAATATCATCTCTCAAAGATAAAAGGTCACTTAGACCAAACGGGTCAAAAGGTGAAGATATCAGCCTTTGTCAATATCGGCTAATGATTATTTGTCGATTTATATGCTTACAAGAGTAGATATCTAATGGATATTATCATCTGTATTAAGTAGCGGTTATTCAAGCAAAGTATTAAAACGGATCAATATATTGATCCGAGCCAAGTATGCATAATAGGTAACTACTCATTTAGAATTTAAAGTTCAATGAGAGTTAAAAGAAGTCAAAAATTTTGGTTACCTTCATAGGTAACCCCAATAATTTAAACTATAGTCATTGTGTTTTTAGAAACATAATGATTTCAAAACAAAATTAGAGTTACAATATGGGATTTTGGTCAAACATATCATTAAAAAGTCTTTCGTCGTAAAAGAAGGGTTAAAGTTGACCAAAACGCCCTTGTAAGCTAAATCGAGAAAACGACCCTTAACGGTTGTTCGAAAACGAGTCTTATGATCAAGCAAATACTTTGAATAAGTATATAAAGCGAAAGGTGTAAATCTTTGAGTCAAATGACTCTATATGAGTCTTTGTCGTAAATTAGTAATCCGAGAGATAAAACTCAGAATAAATAGTTACCACATTAAAATCCACCACAATTATAGTTGTGGTGGAAGGTTAATTGATAAGTGAATGTGGAAATATGATACTCGCAAGGAATGAGCGTGAATTATGCTTAAAAGTGCTTATTTACCCTTAACGGGTCAAAATAAGCATACACGCATAAACATATTAAGTGTCACACCCCGACCACGAAGGACAACCAAACGTGGCGGAAACGTCGGGGAATGTTGTAACAGAATTAATTGTTTCACAACCATGGCAATTAAAGTTTCGTTTTATTTATCAAACATGAGAGTTTACATTGTTTTAAACAAGAACCAAAGAGTACATAACATAATTTAACTAGTCTTGCATCTTTTATTGACACTAAGGCACAAGTCCGCCTAAGTATGTCTTGATAAGTCCTATGCATCAACTCCTGAAAACACATGTGAAAATAGGTACGTCAGCATAAAAATGCCTGTGAGATACATAGGTTTTTGTGAAAATAGAATTCATGACTTATGTTTAAGAAAATGTTTAGTCGTGAACCTTGTAATTTGTTTTGTCTTGTAAATCATTTGAAAAGCGATAAGATCAGATGATATGTATAAATAAGAGAATGGTGTAAGTTTAAATGAATAACCATGTAAAATGAGTTTGTATAAAATAAGTTGTTTGTAAAACAATGTCTTGTGAAAAAAATATGTTATTTGTATAAAATGTTATATGTCTCAAATTGAAATGATTCAAATAACGCTACGATATGTAATACCATACAAACACTTATATATAGGAAGTACCAGCGGCGTATCCACCATGCTTGTATCATATTACACACGCCTCGTTACTTAAATCACTTACTCAAACCAAACCATCAAGATGTAATGTTTAACAATTGTAGAAATGTTTAAGTATAGTCAAATGTCTATTGTCAAATGGTTCACATGGTTCAATAGATACAAATGGTTCACATAATGTAATATAATGTGTTCATATGCTGGATGAGCATATGCAACAAAATGTAATGTAAAACAATGTACTAAGTATGCACACAATGGACATACATAGCATGAAATGTAATGTAAAACAATGTACTAAGTATGCACACAATGGACATACATAGCATGAAATGTATTGTAAAGTGATGTACTAAGTATGCACACAATGGGCGTACATAGCATGAAATGTAATGTAAAACGATGTACTAAGTATGCACACAATGGGCGTACATAGCATGAAATGTATTGAAATCATGTACTATAAATGTACTAATAAACATAGCAAGTATATGATGTGAAAACAGGAAAGCACGAAAGTAACAAGTAGGCACATGTGTTTTACCCCAAAATAGTTTGAAAACAGTAAAAGAGGGGTCTATGTACTCACTTGAGATTGCTTAGTTGTCCTTGAGTAACAACCAAGCAATGCTAGAGATCACAGATATCAAACGGCACCTAATATAGGTAACTATGTTAATAAACCGGACCTAAATCGGAGGATCGGATAGAATGAGGTCTTGTAAACCAAATGAGTGTTGGAACTCATGCGATATGGTTTAACAAAGCCTACATACTAAATGAAACCTAACCTAAGTGCTTACGACCCATTACGACCCGTTTAGGTAGCTTATGCTACTTTAACGCGTCGTTCGCGTGAAACGCGTTCGGACCGCCTAACTAGTCCTATGATAAGTAAAATATGCCTTAACATGTCTAATATTGTTGCCAAATCAGTTTAGATACCAAAAGTTATGTTACATATGTTTAAAATTAATTTTGGCATCAAAGGGGTATTTTGGTAATTTACCTAAGGCATATAAACTACCTATCATACAACTAACTAAACGATGTGACCATAAGGTATAACCTCGGAAGGTTATTCCCTATATGCTATGGTCACCTAATGCGTTTGGTCGGATCCTAATGATCGACCAAATGGGTCGGGTTCGAAGGTATAAGCGATTTATTAGATCGCTAACCCTTACGACCCTAGACAACGTGGTAATCAGTAGGCATAGTCACAAGGGACTATAACCATCGTGATTACGCTCACGTTGCGAAGTTCAAACGAACTTCGCATTGACCATAAACTGGTCAATGCAGAAAGTCAAACAAAGTTTGACTTTCGGACTCGAAAAGCAATAAAAGAACGAAGGAACACTTACAAAGGGTCCCCGAAAGCTAATCTTGATCCAAGTAGCTCAGGTATGAAACAATGGTTTCAACTTAGAGCTTCTCAAATCAGATTCTTGTGGGTTTTGCAATGAATGGGGTTGGGTATTTATAGTGTTCGGAGAGCCGTTAAGATCGTTTCTTGGAAACCGTGCTTTGATCTTGGCCATACACCTCAAGAACATGGTTTTACAAAACCATTTGAGCCCCTAGTATTGAGAAATACCATGTGCAAGGTGGTTTTGTGGGTAATACAGCTGTTAACAGCCTGTTTAAACATTGAATCTGGTCTGAGAGGCTGACACGGGCCGTGTAAAGGATCACCCTAGTCTTACGTGGGCCGCCTGGGGGTCCTGATCAGAAAACAACTTTGCAAAATGACAGTTTTGGTCCCTGTTGTGTTTAAGCTCATTTCCGACCCTTCTAAGGCCCGTCAAGCCAACTTTAAGGCCCTAAAATGATGCCTAAACATTTTGGACATGAAACATGCTCAAAAATATGCCTTATGTTGGTTCGTTTGGTCGTACGATCGCGATGTTCGCTTAATTACGATGGAATGCGCATAAGCGTGAAAAACGATCCAAATTGCGCGACGAATGGATTTTTCTCATGCCAAACACTAAAATAAAATATTTTAGTGCTTACATAAATTTTTGGATGTCCGGATGTATTCAGAACGTAAGTTATGCGCAAAAATGCAAACTTGTGCACTTTTTGACGATTTTAGTCCCTGAATGACCCAAAAGTTTATTTTAGCACACCGAACCCCTCAAAGCCTATTTCTAAGCTATGTAAAGGATATTTATGGTATGTTTAACTTATGGCCATGTTCCTGAATGTCTGTTACAGTTCAAATTGGCATACTTTCGCAGTTTGTCAACTTTAGTCCCTGTAAGCGATTAAACTTGATTTTGCCATACCAAAGCCTTCAAAACTTATTTCTAAGTTATGTAAAGGTTATTTAAGGTATGTTAAGCCTATTTCACTATTCCGGAGTGTTCGTTGTATTAAACTGGTTATATTTACGCATCAGATCGCGTATAACCTTCCAGAAAGCGATTTAAAGCCTGAAATCGAACAAGAGATGATATGTGCAAATGATACACATATTTTTACAAATACCAAGTATGAAACACAATATCTCATTGATTTGGTATTTGGTTGATGGTCACGGAGGCACAGTTGTCACATTAAGGATGAATAAAAACCCATGGTTATGAGCTTATATAATAGGAAATAGCTATAACATAATGTTCATGATAAAACTGAATGAAACAAACAGGTTTGTTTGATAAAAATCATGAACGGGTCAAAAATTGGTAAAAAGGTAATAAGCCAAAGGCTTAAAAGTCTCAAATTTTGTTAATCCGGATGACGGATTTTAATTCCATATGATAGAGGATCAATTTACGATCACGTAGGAAAAAAACGTGACTTAAATCGGATCAATAACGAATGAGTTATGTCTGTTTTCGTAGAAATTAAATTTGGCTGGAAAAATGCAGGTTTTGAAGTAAACTTGCTGGAAATATGTACCTCTCGCGCCACACGACAGAGGAATACTCGACCTGCGCGACACGCGAGGCCCCTCACGGCCCGCGAGAGAAAACAGATACCCTGTCGCGCCCCGCGACAGGCTCATATGCTGGAAATTTTTGTTAATTGCATTTTCAACTTAGGGACTTGGTCATACGCGTTATAAACACCCTAAAACTAACTCATTTTCATGTTTTTATGAAATGTAGGAATATTGTAAGATACCGGAGGACGATCAAGTTTGATGAAGAACCGAACACGATCAAAATTAAAGCTTCTGCGTTATGATTCGTCGTCATGTTTTTAAGCGGCGAATGTTTAATAAAATGTTGAAATGTTTTATTTCTTAAAAGTTTTTTTAAGAAATATGTATTTTGTAAAGTATGTGTAAGCGGATTTACACAATTATAGTCGAAAATTATACGAAAATCGTATAAACTAAGTAAACGTCTTACAATGAGATTTTAGTTGCATTGCCTAATTACATTGGCGACTAGAAGCAACCCGATTTAATCGGTTTTCTAGCAAAGCTTTCGGTGACCTCAATAGGTTGGATCGCGAATCCGGAGAAATCGGCCATTCTCTTCCGACTAACAAGTAAGTTATTTAGCTGGTTGTTTTCCCTTTCCTTGTATACATTTGACTTTCGTTCACTACTAGAAAACTTGGCAATTGTCACCAAAATTTGCTACCGAAAAAATCGGTGGCAAATTTAGCCACCTATTTCCCATGGATATGTAAATTTAGCGTAGCATCGTTTGGTAGCAAAGTGGTGGAAAATTTTGCCACCATCTATTTTTGGTGACAAATTCGTGGAAAAATAAGAATAACTTCCCTAGATTATCCCAAATATATGCGTATTTTTTTAATTGCTACCGTCTTAGCGGTGACAAAATGAAAATTTAAGCCCAAGTTTAACTTTAACTAGGCGGGTTAATATCTGGCTCATTATTTAGGGTTTTGATTGAAAACCAGGCCTGCCATAGAACAGCTAAAACAAAATTCTGTTGACTCTTCAATTAACGAATAACCTCACTGATTTCAACCAGTTCGATTCTCCCATCCCGTTCATCATCTTTCTAGGGTTCCAACATGAGCAGATCAGGTCAACCTCCATATCTTAAAAAGTAAGTTCCAATCTTCTTTCCATTCTATTATCTATTAGCTTAGTACTTCTTCATGTTTTTTTACTGATTTTTCATACAATTTACAGGTATATGGACAAGCAACTACAGAGTAAGTTTTCCATTTTCCGATATATAGTTACTGTTGTTGCGTAAACATGCTTCATATATGATTAAATCTAGTTATTTTTGTTGGATTTATGTTTATAATGATAGAATTTTGCCAGTGTATATGTTTTGAGGTATAAACTATAGTTAGGAATAGGGTTAGCATTGTTAGGGTTGTTATATGTCAGGTATCAGTGATTTGGTTGGAAAAAGATTTTAAGTATGGTTTAATTGAGGAGTAATTGATAGCAGGAAGCAATGATATTTGGTGGTTTCATGGGGTGTGGTTGGATTTAGGGGTGCAAAAGAACCTGAGCTTGCGCCGTACACTACTCTAGCTCGAACTCTGCTTGATTCGAGCCTATGTTTATGAGCTCGAGCTCGTATACATAATTTGACGCTTGAGCTCGGCTCGAGCTAATTTGAGAAAAACCTTAAACAAGCCAAAGCACGGCTCAAGCTTGTCTAATGTCTACAATACCTTAAATGAGCCGAATCTTGGCTCGAGCTCTACTGGATATTAATTAATATATATAAGTCTAAAAAGAATACCTGTCATACACTTTAGAGTTGGTGATGAAAATGTTTTAGTTGTGTACTTGAGATTGCGTTCAGAACAAATGCAATTTGATTTTTGGCTACTTTACCTTTCATTGATGTAGTTGTGCTGGAAGTTAGGGGCGGAACCAATGTAGAACGAGCTGTAGCATGGGCTACGGCTCAACCCCGTATTGTGAATGCGAAAAAAAACGTCGGTCGCACAACTACAACAGCAACAACACAAGCGCAGAATCTGCATTCTCACATAGTCGGCAATCTGATCAGGGAATCAACGATGCCGGTCCGGCAGACGGCAATCTGATCAGCGGTCCGGCACTCAGCAGGGCTTTGGGCGATTTGATATTGTGTGAGTTTTATTGTCCTCTGAATCTTTTATGATGATTCATATTATATTGTATTGTTATTCTTCAATCGAATGGAGTGAGAAAAAAAAGAGTATAAGTGTATAACCACACCTTCTGGCTTCTGCTGTTGCTCGATTTATGCAACAGTTGTTTTTTTTTTTCTTGTTGTTTTTTTCTTTCTTTATCTCTATTTATTTTATTTTCTCAGCAAGCTATATAAGTTATAACATTGTCAAACTTGGTGTTAGGTGGACTTGTAAGTTGTATAGATTAGATAATAGATATGTTGTTTTAGTTTTAGACTTATAGTTTGATTTCTTTTATGATGATCTTTCATAATTAAGACTTTAATTTTGTTGTTAAATTAGGGAGTAGGGAAGATAAATGGAGTAAGTGATTTTGCGCATCTTATGGTTGAAACAGGAACACATAGGTATATGTTTTACTTTATTTATTTATTGTCGTTTTTTTTAATATTGTATGATTGGACGGTAAAAAAAATTGGGATACCCCTGATTTAATGGGCTAGTTCCGCCACTGCTGGAAGTCGTATAATGCGTTTGGTTCAAAGCTATATGACCATACCTTGTTCTTCTAATAGTTCATATAACCTATGGTACTCATATGGCACAATAGAGTTAAGATCAACAGTTTAAGTAGTGTTATTGGATCTAAGTGATCTTGTTTTTTATTTTAACAAAACTTACACATTTTAGCCAGGTCTAAATTCTTTAGCTGATTCCAAAGTGGTATATATTTAATCTTTATATATATATATGTATATATGTATGTATGTATATATGTATGTATGTATGTATGTATTTGTATCCGTGTTCCTTGATCTTTTATTTTAGTCAAGCTGAATGCGAATCGGACAGTGGTGGGGACTCTTCGTGGGTTTGACCAGTTCATGAATATAGTCATCGACAACATAGTGGAAGTCAAAGGTGAAGAGAAAAATGAAATCGGCATGGTGGTAAGTCCCTTGTTCTAGCAAAACGGGTTCGGGTCAAAACGGGTCAATTAAAAAGGGGTTGTTTTGGTTCGGGTCAAAACGGGTTCGGGTCGGAACGGGTTTCGGGTCGGGTTGGTTAAAAATCTTTCTGCCTTGCCCATGATTTATTTTTGTTTTGAATTTGATATTAATAATTGCAAATAATTGTGTTGCTATATCTGTAAACAAAGTTTTACTGTATTTGAATTAATAGATTGTAATCTTTTATGTTGTATGTTTCTGGGAATTGGTTTCTCTTATAGTGGATAGGTCGTTATTATATGTTTTATGAACCTTTCATTGTTTATATTTGCTCTTGCAAAATGTATATTTGTCCCTTTTAATTTAGTAGCTGATATGCTAATGTAGCTTGAGTTGAAAACTGCACATTTCTAGTATATATTTTAATGTATCTATTATGATATAAAATAGGAAGGAATCCAACTTCAACTGTCAAATAAAGACCTGTTGAGTTTGCTGGTGCATGAAAAAAGTACACTTTACTTGATAATTTAACTTTGATCCATGTAGTTACCAGCAACTGAAGTTGTTTTTATTTTTCTTGTGAAGGTCCAAGTTTAATGTTGATGTTCTGTTCCTTTTCTAAAGAAGAGGGGACAAGTGCTGCATTTCAAGTACTAGATGGTTTAGCTGATTGTCTAGCTTGTCATGGAAATGGTGCACCCACAAACTTGGTATGTTATGTTTATTCTTTCTTCTATCAGTTGATTTTTGCTGGTTGTTTATTTTTTAAGGTCATATATGATTGAAAAAGTCGTAACACCCATATTTTGTTACTATTTTACCCATAAGTACAAATTAAAAAACCTATTGCACAAAAGTTTGATGCTTAAACACAGCATAAAAATACCCTATGTACATGAGGCGCGCCTCAGGCCTAAAAAACCTCTAAAAATGTGCTTTTGGGTTTTTTTTTGTAAAAAGCGCGTCTCGAGCTACCTAAGGCGCCAAGGCTCGCGCCTTGATGTGCCTCGCGCCTAGGCGCGCTTTTTAAAACACAGTGAATGACAAGATAAACCATCTGATTAATCTTTTTTGGTGTTTTATTTGAAGTATACCCCATAAATACATTAGCAAAAGTCAACAAGTTGTAACTTGAAAATGTTTCGAAAACAATTCAAAAATAATTGTGAAATTGTTTTTGAGGCCATCATATGTCTACACAGGCTACATTGCCTCTAAACCCTCTTTTTACTGTAGGATAGCAATACATACTCAACCCTTCTTAACTCTAAACCAATTTTCCTTGTCGAAATGGTACGAGTTGAAACGGTACGGGTTGAAATGGTAATATGGCAGGAAAAATAAAGATCCTGTTGAAGACCCTTATGTCAGTCTTCTAAAGACTAAAGGTACTTAAATCGATTAATCTTTAGTTTTATGTAAATAGTTTTATCGAGGATAGAACTTTTAATGCTGTGAGGTAGCAGTTTTGACCCGTTTCAATACAAATGGGTTGGCTCAGAGTTGAGATCATTTTTTATTACTAATGGGTCGGTCATAGTATAAAGGAAGACGGTTCGAAGTCGCCCATTGTGTGACATTATGCATAACACAATCTGAAGCTTTATGATGACGTGAAAACTGTCTTTTTATTGAAACAAGATGTAACACCTCGTAAAATCATACCCAATAAAATAAAGACACGTGTCACGTAAGGCAAACACGTCATAAACCCGGATCAAGTCAAAAGATTAATGGTAGGATTTAAAAGTGTCGCCATGTTAATTAATACCTCTGAGCGACCTAATTATGAATCCCAAGACCCTAATCTGTTTTGTAAACATCTGATAAGTTCAAATCCAGTCATTTCTGATAATAATAAATCCAAGTTGCAAATGATGGGATTCTAGGTGCATTTACGACAAGATTCATTTTAAAAGCCTTCTTAGATATGTCCAAGAAACCTCATGTGCATGGCAACACATGCATGGACATGCAAAGCCTGCCTATATGGTCCCCTACTGCAAAGAAGACATGAGATTCGGAGATAGAAAGATTGCATGGTCAAAAACTTAAAAGTTTTCAAGTTTTTGTCTTCTGATGAAAGCTTACGGACCGCAAAGGTGAGCCCTTACGGTCCGTAATGTGGCGGAGCTGGGCATTGATTTCTAAAAGCGGATACGGACCGCAAAGCCAAGGACTTACGGTCCGCAAGGCTAGTAACTGGGCATCTCAGATCAAAGGCGGTTACGGACCGCAGAGATAAGGGTTTATGGTCCGTAAGTGGTGCTTACGGACCACAAGGGGTTATGCTTACGGTCCGTAAGACCGTCGCTAGCAGCAGAAAATGGACAGCTGCCTGTTCAGCCTGTTGCACTGCCTTAGGAGAGTGGTTTTCGAATTCAGGGGCTTTACAACTGGTTTTTGGCATTATAGGGACACCTGGGAACATCATACTACATGTGTAGACTTGCTTGGCATCATCTTGGCCAATTTAGCTCACTATATAAGAAGTTGCATTGTTGCAACATTGGAGCACCTCATTTGGAAACTTTCAAGCTGATCTCTGGAGCTTCTTTGGCTTTCAACAAGTTTCCTAAGGATCCATAATCGTACTTAGGACCTTTGTAAGTGTCCTTAACTTCCTAGTTTCAGTTTTAATTAGCTTAATGACCATAAGTCAAACTTATCGTAATTAAGATTTGACTTCGTAATTAATCACTAATGGTCCAGTCATTAGTTAAATTAAGAGTAGTTATAAGTTGGTAATTATGTGGGCAATGAACCTCTAAGAGTGCACCTACTGATTACCACCTGAACTTGGTCAAATGTCGGGTCAAAGTTTATCTTAAAAAGTCAACAGAAAGCTTATTTTCAAATTAATGCATAATTAGCAATCTAAAACCCATGCAACCTATTTTATCACTAATATAACTTGGTAATTAATGTAAGAACATGTCTAAACATGTTCAACCCGACAATTTTCAGTTTAGGCTTGGTTCGGAACCGAAAGTCGCATAATTTGACTTTTGCTTTGACTTTCAGTTCTGATCCAATGTAGCATGTTTTAGAAATGCCTTAGAGCTTTGTTTGGACCAGGTTTCATGTTAGTATAACCCTCTGTGATTATACAACTTGGTTCAATAGTTATCCGATTCATATGCATGTTTCCGTTAAATGCTTAAATGTTGACTATTATGCCCATATGACCTTAAAACGTGATTTTTGAAAATATAAAAGAATAGAAACCTTACTTACTGATTGTTAGACTTGTCCCTAAAATTTGACATCAGTTTGAGGTCAAGATTAGGAGTTATGCTCATTAGCGTAAATGAAAAGCTTTTTATTAATTAAACGGCGTAATTAGCATATAGCCTATTTTAACCCAAATTTTAATACCAAACTTTTTACCTACTGATATAAAATAATATTTTGGGATTTTTGAAGATTTTTATTTAATTTTAGGCTGAGCATAACATAGAGTTTGAAGCTTGATTCGGTAATTGTCAGTTTTGCCCATTTGGCCTATAAAATGAGTTTTACAATTATTTTGATACCAAACCTTTTTCTACTAATATAATATGATAAATAAAATATTTTGAGCCTTCTGGAATAATAAAAATTTCAGCTTTCCTTTAAAAACCCGGAAATAGCTCAAAATCGCCTTTTTAAGCGTTTTTAACGCATAGTATGTATTAAAACTATTTTAAACATATAAGGTTTGATGCCTACTGATATTTTCAGTAAATTTTTATATATTAACAGTAAGCAAAAGTTTTAAACTCAGATTTCCAGTTTTGACCTTTTAAGCCCTATGTGAAATTACCAAAATACCCCTAAGGTGCATAGTATGGTTAGAAATGATAAATTTCACATATATGTAATACCCTACTGTTATAACTTATTAATTTAAGTATATTTACTGTTTATATCAGATCTGAAACTCAGGACCGTATTAAATCTCTTTTATAACCCTTTTAAATGACCAAAATACCCTTGCGGGGCATAATTTGGGTTTAAATCCATTTCGGGCATAATAGAAGATATCTTACTGATGTCAAAACATATTTAAGGCATATTAACTTAGGAAACCTGTATATGACTCATATGGTTACCCGTTACGCATCTTGCGCGTTCGATACGGTTTATGTAACTAGTTTGCATAAATTAGCCGAAACGGGTCAAACCATATCATTTTTGTCTCAAAATCCAGAATGTGTTTAGTTTACCCATATTATACAAGTCTTCAAACTTGTCGGGTCTAAATCACATTCTATTCCGGTCTTCGCTTAATCGTGCGTTTGAACCGTATCTTCCTTTAAAACTAATCGGTCTAAGTTTAGGCTTAATTAAAGACCCGTTAGGAATCTAATAGGTTATTAAAAACCTTTGTTCCAGAATAGGAGACCCGGTAAAAGCTACGTGCACTTGCTGTTTGTGATTAATACTTGCAAAGGTAAATACTTTTAACTTATTTTCCCTATACGGGCTTGGGGTGCGGTATATAAAATACCGCTTGGTCGGGCATTGAATTTTTAATTGTATGAAGGTTAATTTATTGAAATGTCCCATTTAAATTGTTTTGTTGCTTAAAGCCTTTGGGGGGGTTAATGACCATGTCTCGGATATCCTTGGCATCATTTTAAGAAATGGCCACGACCTAAGCACGGAGTGTAGGCGTACACCCGACAGTGCATAAATAAATAATAAGGTATAACCGCCAGTTTCGGGAATAACCTGCCGCGGGACTATATCATGTGGTGTGTCTATTAATCTTTAACCCGGCGTCAATCCGGGCTACTGAACGTATAAGAAACATGTAATTCTCTTACAAGTTTATATATAAATAATTATCCCAAGTTATAAAATATTTTGTGCATCGTGCATTCAAATCAATTTTTAAACCTTTTCAAAATGAGTCAGTTAATAGTATTTACCAGTGTAAACTGACGTATTTTCCCAAAAAAGGTCAAGTGCAGGTACTGCTCGAAATAGGCTGGCCTCTCCTTAGCATCAATAAGAGTCTCGCAAGCTTGGATGCATTTTAAGTCTGATGAACTATGTTTCCTTTTTATTTGATCCGCCTGGGGATCTGTTTCAACTATTTTGTGATACTTAATATTACAATTTATTCGGTTGAAATAAATCTATCTTTCGCTTCCGCTGTGCATTTAAAATTGTGTTGTTTGACTATGCTGATATCAACTACGTCACGATACTCCCCACCGGGCCCACTGGTAATACGTGGAAATATCGGGGTGTGACAGGTTGGTATCAGAGCCAACACTGAGTGAATTAAACACTAGCCTTTTGTGTTTAATCTCAGTTACACAGTTGCACGTTCCTCGATTCTCGAGTCTAGACAAAAGAACTTAGGATTTATCCAAATTTGTTTTATTTCTAACTTTGTCTTTTATATTTTCTTGTTGTATCCTTTGTTTGTTTTGACAGGTTGAACAAGATGCCACCAAGAGTGAGAGGGAGAGGAAGAGGCAAGGGGCCACTCGTTGCCCCGAATGATCATGAGGCCGGGCCTTCGCACCGGCGAACACCATCAGATTCACTTAGCCGGAGTCCTCAAGATAACTGGAGGACCTATATTGAACCAGCAAGGCGCTCAGTTTCGCTGAGCTCCTCCCCTTCTTTTCAACACTCCTTTGGGCCTCATTTTAAAAATGAGCCCCATAATTCCCACCAATATTATATTCCTCTCCAGGGCCACAACTCACATTTTGATGACCCAACGCCCTTTTTCCAGAGCTGGTTCAACCCGGCAAACTACCTTGGAGAACCAGTGGGTTTTAACCCACTAGGACCTGAAGACCATTTCTCTGGCGACCATGCAATGGACATGGACGAGGACACCGATCCTGCAGAGCCACCGTCTGGAATCCCTAACCACCCCATCGAAATTTCAGATGGGTCACCTTTCGTGGGATCACCTTATAATGGTCCCGACAGCTATGAAGAAAGGTTCCGACAGATCGACTGGGTGTTTACTCCCAGTTACCACAACTCACCACAGCAGCAGCAGCAGCAGAATCCCTCCGAGGATTCTCATTTTGTCGCGGTCACTCTGCCACCAGCTCAGCAACAGCCTCCGGAGCCACTGAGGCGAAGAAGATCGAACGCACGGATGTCCGTGCTAGGAGGAGTGCATATCAGCACCCCTCAACCTTCAAGCGGCAGTCGCTACTCGCCAATCCATGAAGAACCGCAGATGGGTGGTTCTTCAAACCCCGTCTCGGAAGTAAACTCTGCGCCTGTCGCACCACCACCGTTGGGCTTTGGTGACCCTATACCTACATACACCGGTGCGGTGGCGTATAATCCCTTTGAGCAGCCGATCCACACCAACTACAACTATGCCGAGGCCGACCCTTACCTGGTAGCAGCGGCAAACTACAATGCCCATCATCCGGAAGGATCCTTTGGGATCCCATATCAAGCTGGATACCCACACTATGGGTACCCACCATATGGGTATCAACAACCGCCGCCTCCTCAACCTCCGTTTTATCAGCAACCCCCGCAGCCGCCAGTGATGTCACCACCGCAGCATCAAGAGATTCTTCAAAGGATAAATGAGGTGCGGCAGGAGGTGCAGGAAGACCGTAGGCAAAACCGAGGGATGTTCAAGGGTCTGGTGAACTTAATCAAGGGGAAAAACAAGAAGGATCATTAAATCCTTTATTTGTTTGTTTGTTTTTAAATGTTGTAATCATGTCCCTGCATGGACATTTGTTTCTGTATTCTGCCCCTGCGTGAGCATGTCTTTTTGTATTCTGCCCCTGCGTGGGCATGTCTTTCTGTTGACCCCTACATGGGTATGTTTGTTAGTTTAGCCCCTGCGTGGGTGTGTTATTTCTGTAGAAGTCCCGTTTAGGGCAAACATGTACTGGTTTAAAATTTTAATGGAATGGTTAGTTTAACTTTTTCATTTTTAAATTATATGCATAAATATAATATGTGAAATAAATGAAAAAAAAAATAACATTCATTTTATAAAACCTACCATTTTAATAAAATAATAAGAATCTTAAAAGGTAAAACCTAGCCACATGTCATTCTAAATATGGCCAAGATGGTAAAACTTAATTAAAAGATTCAAATCCTTGTTAACATCTTTAAACTTGTTAACATTCCTGGCAAAATGTTATTCGATAAAATCGCATAAGTCATCCTTATATTAGATATTTCAACTTTCTTTTATTATATTAAACATCCGGTAGGAATGTAATGCCTACGGGCTATATTCATTGTCATATAAGACAAAAGACAGTAGTGGTCTTCGACCCCCTGTTAAGAAGAGGTAATAAATTATAATTAAAACCTCAATATCTTGATCCTATAAGATCATGATTAAAAATTCAAAACTGTCCATAAGACTAGGCCTTTATACCATTGATATATTTTAATTATAACTAAGGATTATTATAAATTCCTGAATATATATATGTATGCCTAACAAATTAATCAAAATGGTTCTTAAATACCATGATTAATAAATCATCTGGAATGATAAAACTGTTATAGACCTCTGAATGAATTAAAAATCATTATTTTATGTAGCAAACAAGCTACATGGCCGGGTCAGACGAAGCCAACAGTCACCCCAGAGAAAATCATGACACCTCCAGAGTCAACATAGCCGGAACAAAATTACAGGCATTGATAGACAATGCTGTTACAAGAGCTTTGGATAGGCAATTCAATGAATCCAGTGGTACCCATGTAAGGACCCAATCTGTACCACATACGAAGCCACCCTCAAGAACTCATACTGCTCACAAAAGTGATTCTCATCACTCATCGAACCAGAGGAGTATTCCATCTAAGAGAGTTGTGTTAAATCAAGAACCACGTTCTAAAGGTTGCACCTATAAATACTTTGTTTCCTGTAAACCCAGGGATTTCACCGGGGAAAAGGGAGCAGTTGATTGCATGTCATGGTTAGACGAGATGGACACTGTGGTAGATATTAGTGGTTGCGCTAATAAGGATGTAGTAAAGTTTGTATCCCATTCATTCAAAGGTGAGGCACTAGCCTGGTGGAGATCTTTGATCCAAGCCACTCGGAAAATCCCATTGTACAATCTGTCTTGGGAACAGTTTGTGACATTGATTAAGGAGAATTACTGCCCTCAGCATGAGGTTGAAAAGATTGACGCTGATTTCTTGTCGTTGGTTATGAAAAACCTAGATTGTCAAGCCTACCTTACAAGCTTCAACACCATGTCAAGACTGGTTCCGTATCTGGTAACTCCGGAGCCCAAGAGAATAGCTCGTTTCATTGGGGGTTTGGCCCCAGAAATCAAGGCCAGTGTGAAGGCCTCTAGACCAGCTACTTTTCGGTCTGCAGCTGATATATCATTATCCCTTACTTTGGACGCGGTCAGGCAGAGATCGCTGAGAAACACAGACGCTGAGAAGAGGAAGCGTGAGGATGAAAACTCACGACGTTCAGACAAGAAGCGTAAGGGAAACAATGACCACAAGAAGAGTTCTGGAATGAAAAAGGATGGTCAACAGTCGGGTGATAAGCCCAAGTGTAAGATCTGTAAGAAGCACCATTTCGGGAGGTGCAGATATGAATCGAAATCCCAATCGCAGGCAAGGCCTTGTGGGATTTGTAAATCTTCTGAGCACAAGACATTGGACTCTAAGAAAATCAAGGATGCGACGTGCTATAGCTGCAACGAGAAAGGGCACATTAAGTCCAACTGCCCTAAGGTTGCTAAGAAGGCTGAAGATGGGAAAAAGACCAATGCTAGGGTTTTCCAGATGAACGCACAAGAGGCGATCCAGAATGATAACGTCATAACAGGTACCTTCCTTATTAATGATGTTTATGCAAGAGTGTTATTTGATTCTGGAGCAGATAAGTCATTTGTTGATGATAAGTTTTGTAAGTTGCTAAACCTACCTATTAGAACCCTAAGCATAAAATATGAGGTTGAATTAGCCGATGGCACCATAGAAACCGCATCAACCGTGTTAGATGGATGTTTCATATCCATTAGGAACCACTCTTTTCCATTGTCCTTACTTCCTTTGAAGTTAGCCGGTTTCGACATAGTTATAGGCATGGACTGGTTATCTCATAACCAGGCTCAGATTGTTTGCAACAAGAAGCAAGTGGTGATCAAGACTCCGTCTGGTGAGTCACTTACCATTCAAGGAGATACCCAGTATGGACTGCCTGAGCGAGTGTCTATGCTCAAGGCATCTAAGTGTTTGAAGAAGGGTTGTGTCATTTATATGGCACAGGTAACTATTGATGAGCAGAAGCCTAAGATTGAAGATATTCCCGTCATTTATGAATACCCCGAAGTATTCCCTGAAGAACTACCTGGTTTGCCACCAGATAGGCAAGTAAAATTCAAAATTGACATTATTCCAGGAGCAGCACCTGTTGCAAGGGCACCTTACAGGTTGGCACCAACAGAGATAAAAGAGTTGAGGACTCAGCTAGACGATTTATTGGCAAAAGGTTTCATTCGTCCTAGTTCATCTCCTTGGGGAGCACCAATCCTGTTTGTGAAGAAGAAGGATGGATCGATGCGACTATGCATCGATTATCGCGAGCTTAATAAGGTCACTATCAAGAATAGATATCCATTGCCCAGAATCGACGATCTGTTCGATCAATTGCAAGGGGCAAGTTACTTCTCGAAGATCGACTTGAGGTCAGGCTATCATCATGTGACAACCCTCACCAAACCAGGTATCCGTACGAATTAATTAATATTTGATTAATGCTTAATTACTGTGCTTGCTTACAACTGTGGTTAAACTGCTTCTTGATTTCTGATACATACATACTCATGCATCACATTTTATACTGTCACTCTATTACTTACACACAAACATTAGTGACAACCTTGATGCACAAAAGCACAGTGAGCACACTATACGGATAACCCAGTAAACATGCTGACATTGCCATCACCTAAACAGACATTGTTCTGAGGCCAGTATGAGCCGGGAGTAGATTACTACACTAGAAGGGAGTGTAGGGATGTGAGAATCATTAAACTGTGTCACTAGGTGATAGTTATAGTGACCGGATGTGCCTAAAACATGTTTTAATTACAAAATTCTGCACTTTGTGCAAAAATTCAGCATTTAGCATAACTAGTAAAGTGTAAAAACATGGGAAAATAATACTAGACACTTTCCAAAGTGTCGGGAATTTATTGTGTCACTAAAAACACTATAAAAAGGCACTTAAAAGCTTTACTTGACACTTTAACGGATCAATATCCAACCGAACAACCGGACTTTACCCGGAACACAAAAATATTGTCAATAACATTGTTTATACTTTTCCGAGCTAGATAGGGTCCTCGAACACCCTAACAACCTTTATATTTTATAACACACTTAAACCTCCTAACTAAACCTTTAGATTCCAACTTAATCCTAACTATATCATCACAAACCAACCCATACCCCGCCTCCTTGCGACGGTTCCCCATGGGTGGGGACACACCCATGTTTTCTTGATTATTATATTGTTATTGTTAAATATCTAGATGACATATTACCTATTGGACAATAAGCTAATTGGATTATAAGTAAACATGAGAGTTAATCACCTTCATTTGAACAAGACACTCAACATCTCTTGCTCTCTTTCTCTCTTGTCCGTCCGCCACCACCACACCACTAAACCGCCACCATCAAGCCTCTTGCAAGCCATCCATACATACTCAAAGGTGATAAGGATCATACAAGGAGGCTCGGTGTTTTCGGAATCTCAAGAAACTCTCTACGTTGCTTTTATCCACCTTGTTTACGCTTTGATTCTTCCCTAGCCTCGAGCTAGTTGTAAGTGCTTCTAAACACCCTCTTGATCTTGTCTAAAGTGGTTAATAAGAGATTTAACGGATAAAAATCAAGAACATACAAGATCAAATCTAAAAGTCTTGAAAGAAAGATGAATATGTTGGTTAAAGAGTAACAAATGGTGTAAATCTTGTAAATCTTGTCTAGTTGTGATTATTTTATGTTGTTAGTGGCTAGTAGTGGAACGGATCGTCATCTAACCATTCTAGATCATGTTCATGGAACATGAACTAGCAATATGTTTAGTGAAAAAGTTATAAGATGACGAATCTTTCCACACACAAAACATGAACTTGTGTAAAAGTGATTTTTCTTGTAAAATAGAGTTCTAAACTAGTAGATCTAAAGATCTACAAGTGGTTTTTCGGAAGAACCAAGTGAAAAATACAAGTCTTGTTTAAAAGCCAGATCTTTCATAAACTAAAGGTATTTTAGTGACTAAACAAGTGTGTAAACACTCGTGTAACAAAAGATTTAACAAAGAAATATTTTCGTAAATATCGACTAGAAGTTGTAAAATTTCATATTCTTTAAAAATAAAGTTTTCAAGAAACAAATTTTATTTTTAAAGACAACAAGATCTACTAAATATGTTAGGAAGTTACTACATATTTTTACACAACTTACAAGTTCATGAGTTTGTGATTTATACTTATTTTTGACAAGTTTGATGTTTGGATATTGCATATTGATGATTGGAAAATTGTTGATTGATTTTTTTTTAAAAGAAAATGATACGCTAGTAAGCGTGGCCACCTCCAGTTACAGAGGAAACTCTGGCGAAATTTTCCAGAAAATAAAACTTAGAAATATTTTTGTAACAAGTGTTCATGAACATATACTTTTAACTTGTTTTTCCAAATAAACTGCGCCAAGATTCTTATTTCAAAATAACCAATTGTCGGAGGAGGATTTTCGTAAATAAAACTTGTTAAATATATATTTAAAATATGTATTTCGTATTAAAACGCTTGTGTGATTTTATGATTATTTTGTGAACTATATGTATATTATTTTTAGAGTAAAAATAATATAACTTGAATACACTGAGAAGTTACGACTCCAAAATAATATCAACGCTATCACAAAGAAATATTTAAGTTACACCGGTATTATTATTACCACACGAACTTTAAAAATGTAACTTATGTATTTTCGGAAAATACTCTTAAATGTGTATTTTGATAAAGGATTATTTGTGAAATTGTATAAAGTAAAATATAATATTTTTGGGAAAAATATGTATATTTTGGGAGATAGAATATTCTAAACAAATGAATTAAAATATATTTTATTAAGTGAGACTTAATAATATTTTGGAATTATAAAAACGCATATGTATTAATACCCCCATCCTTGGGAAGGAATATAATTATTAAATAATTAAGAAGTGTAAATACGAAATAGTTGCCTAACTATTTCCCAAAAACGTTAAACCTTAAGCCAAGGCACGGCCATCCGTCTAATAGAAGTTAGTACTTGTAGGTCGTCACGCAGCAGGTTGATTTGGGATTGACTATTTCGAGACGCACTTCTGTGAGTTCATGTCCCCCTTTTCTCTTAACTGTTTTCAGTTTTTATAATTCGGGGGTGAAATACATGTTACAATGATTACGGATACTTTTATACATGGTATGGTTAGCTTAAGGAGGGTTACAACTTAGATCATGTGAGTGGGTAGGCGGAAACTAGAGGCCATTAATCCTCATTGTAGGACCGAGGGTCATTAGCGGTAGATCTATCTGGGTGTAGCGAGCCCAACTCCAGGCCCAACAGTACGGACCTCGGGGTGACTTTGTACCCGTCGCAAAAATCTGCTAGGTTTGAGTCTTCCTACAGCACTTCACATATATCATTGGCTTTGCAACCCAATGGTGATCTCATTTTTCCTTATTTGCTACATAACAGGGATTTTCATACAAATGTATTACAAAGGTTTTACATACTCACTTTCACATGAACTCGCTCAACTTTTGTTGATTTTTCAACTTACATGTATTTCAGGGAATTAGGGATCTGGCGAGGTATGCTATGTCTTCATGCTGCGTAGGAGAAGTGATGTCATCCGAGTTTAAGGGTTGTGACTTTTGCCTGGACGAGTCACAAGTCTTAAGCTGTGTTTGTTTCATGTTTGTGGTTGTGTCTTTTGAACAAGATCTTATTTCGTGGTGTTGTATTTTCGTTGCATGTGTCGACGTTTGAAAACAATATTGTCGTATTTTACTTTTAAAACTTGAAGTAATGGATGATCATCATGGTTTTACTTTCATGTAGCTTTGTTGTGATTAAGCTATGGTATTAAGAAGTCACACCAAATAAACCCACGCTTCCGCAAAGCCAGGGTGTGACAGCTTAGTATCAGAGCCTTGATCATAGCGAACTAGGATTCTTTCTCGAGTCTAGACTATGATCACTAGGGCTCTCATGAAAACATTTTACATTGCATACACTAAACGTCCAGATCCCAGGGCACAATACACTTTTCAAAGATTTATAATTCAGTCGGGGAGACTGAGGGAGTTCAGTCGGGGAGACTGAGAGGATAGTCTAGGGAAGACTAGGATGATTACTTGTTTGCTTATTGGTGACTAACATGTTTATTTGATTATATGATTGATTGTTTGTGCGTATGTGTGTTGTGTTACAGACATCATGCCTTCTTCATCAGATACTGGAGTTTCCGACACTCTGGACCCTATGGCGATAGTATCCGATGACATAGTTTCATCGGAGCACGAGGTCCCCACTTCCGATACTACCAGCACAGACGATGACGACTTCCAGCCCTTTGCGCTGCCTGACGTCGTAGCCGAGCCTGCTGATGGCCATCTCGCTGGGGATTTACCACTTGTGGTGATCCCTGCTCCTGTACCCCCTTGCTGCATATCCGGTTGTTGATATGCCACTTGATGATGTTTCTGAGGACGATGTCGATTGGTTTGAGGAGGACCCACTTGAGGATGACCTTGAGGGTGAGCTCCCTATTGCTGCTGATGATATCCTACTCATTGCTGACGCTCCTGCAGAGGAGGCTCCTGTTCATTCACCTATCCCAGACTCATTTGAGTATGTGGCGTCCGCATCTTTGCACACTCAGGGAGTGCAGCACCACTCACACGACACCGACCCTAACATGGCGTCATCAGCTGCACCTGCACCCGCACACAGCTTTGAGTTTGATCATGATATTGATGATGATCCTGTTTTTCCACCTGGTTTTGATCCTGACCAGGATATTGAGTTCATTCACTTAGACCAGCCCCTAGAGGATCCTATAGCCCCTATCGATCCTTTGTTTGATGATCCCGCTGATTTTGATATGGATTTGGTTGACCCGGAGCCTGTCGTGGCCCATGAGCCAGGCGTCGCTCCTGATCCCGTATTAGAGCATGACCCTGTTCATGCCGATGCACCTGCTGTTGCTCCTTTTGCTGATGACATACCTGTTGACGATCATCCCGTTGTTGCTCCACCGTTGGTGGATGATCATGTTGCCGACGCTCCTGTTGATGCTCCACTTCTGTTAGAGGACCCTGTTGTTGCACCACTTCCTGATCCAGTGCCGGTGCTGTTCGACCGTGCACCTTTTGCGACCCATATTGATCCACGATACGCTCACACCCGCAACGGGTGGATAGATGATGACGATGATTACCCACCTTTCGTGTTCCCTGTTACACCCCCTGTAGCCCCCGTTTCGGCCCCTGTTTCAGCCCCCATTGATGTTCCCTTGATTCCCCCACACACCACAGATACTCACCGCACAGATCTCCTGATCACTTATCTCCAGGACATTCCTCCACCACGTCCTGGGAGGGTTCGTCACGACAGCCGTTTGGTCATACACCCTTCGTGTCAGGAGGAGGCCAGTTTGTGCCTCAGGTTTCTCATCCTACTGTTGTTCCCACTGTTGCACCATTTACTGTACCATCCTTCGCTCCATCTAGTGAGCCATTCCTCTGGACTACGCCCCCCATTATGCCACCGACGGATCCGTATCACCCATACCACGTGGGGTATTCTACGGAGGATGTTCTCACATCTTTCATGATACAGCAGGAGGCGCTGACCCGTCGCGTACAGGAGCTGGAAAGAGCTCAGCGACCACCATGTCATTGTCAGACCCCACCTGCAGTATCACACCCTCCGCGTCCACTTTCACCTGATTCTGCCACTCGCTTTTGAACCCCTGAGCAGCAGATAGCATACTTATTGCGCTCTCATCGCGCTATGTTGGAGGACTGGCTTCATATGTGACGTTTACTCTTTTCTCGTTTTCCCCCTCCTCCACCGCCATCAGCTTAGGCCTTATGATTCGACGTAGGTAGACTTTTGGTGAGACGACCGCGATTGTGCAGATTACACAGCTTTTGGAGACCGCATTTTTGATGATTGTGACTTTTGATGATTTGTATATTTGTTGCTGTTGTCACTGACTAGATAGTTTGGACTAGGGCGATGTGGCCCTTAGTCACTGATGATGTATGATACAGTTATGAACTTGTAAACCTTACATTGTGGTCTTGATTTATGAAAGCGCAATCGCAGTATTCTCATTATATGTGATGTTGGGTTGATTATTGATATTTTATAACATGTGATGTTATGTGCTTGATTTATTTGTAACATGAGATGTTATATGTCTGATAAATGGAATACGTATGATTCATTTACTTATAATGACTTGATCAACACAATCATCTTTTAGAAGATGCCACCGAGACGCGAGATGCGTATGCCTACCAGCGAGGCAGAACTCCAAGGAATCATTGCTGCCGCCATAGCGCAGTATGCAGCCTCACAAGGAGGAACCAGCGGGAGCAATTCGAACAATAACGGCAATAACAATCCACCACATGGGTGCACTTACAAGCAGTTCCTAGACTGCAAGCCCGTAAACTTCGACGGCACCGGAGGTGCTGTTGCTTTTGTAAGATGGGCCGAGAAGACTGAGTCTATCCTTAGAATGAGCAAATGTGCTCCAGATCAACAAGTGACTTACATCTCAGGGCTATTTCTGGATGGAGCCCTATCCTGGTGGAACTTACAAGTGCAAACTCTTGGTGAAGCCGCTGCCTATGCGATGACAGGGAATGAGCTGAAGGAGCTCATGCGAAGAAAGTACTGCTCGCGTGCTGAGATTCAAAGGTTAGAGACTGAGTTTTGGCATTTAAGGATGGATGGTCCCAAGATTGCGGAATACATTCAAAGATTCCATGACTTGTCTCACGTCATGCCGTACATGGTCACACCAGAGTTTAAACGGATTGAAAGGTTCATCTGGGGATTGGCTCCCCAAATAATGAGCATGGTTACCACATCCAAACCTGCCACGATCACGGAAGCGATCGATCTTAGCGTGGCGCTTACTGAGGAGGCCATTCGCTTAAACAAGTTTTCGAATGTTGAACCAAAGAAGAAAGAAACACATGCTGAGTCGTCTGGTGAAAACAAGCGAAATTTTCAAACTTCAAACAGGGTACAAGCAGTGTTGGCAAGAAAGGCGAGTCAAGCACACCGGTCCAAGCTGCAACCGGTGTCGAGAAGAAAGGGAAAGGTTATATGGGTACACAGCCCAAGTGTAACACCTGTCAGCGTCATCATTCTGGCCGGTGTAGGCCAAAAATATGTGAAGCTTGTAGGAAGGTAGGCCACTTGAAGGATAATTGCTGGGCTAGTGCTGGCCGGGGTGGCCAAGGAGGTTTTAGGAACATCAACCGTGGTGGTAATGGGAACCGTCCACAAGGAAACAATGGAGGGAATGGGAACCGTGGAAACGTTGCGAATCAAGCCGGTAGTGGGAATCGCAACCAAAACAACACTCAAGCTGGGAACGGAGGTGGTAATGGGCAAAGACTTGGTTGTTTCAACTGTGGTGACATTGGACATTTTAAGAGGGATTGCCCAAATTTGAACCAAGCACGGGGAAGAATCTTTAACATTGGCGCAAGGGAAGCGCGCCAGGATCCGAACGTTGTTACCGGTACATTCCCTATAAACCAACGTTTTGCATCTGTTCTTTTTTATACTGGTGCCGATTATAGTTTCGTGTCGTTAGAATTTAAGAATATACTTGGTTTGACACCTAGTAAGTTAGACGTTCCATACTCGATCGAATTGGCGAATGGGAAACTAGTTGAAACAGGTGAAGTTATAAGAGGATGCGTGATAGAATTGGGAGGGCACAAATTTACGCTAGACCTGCTACCTGTCGAGTTGGGAAGCTTTGATGTGGTAGTGGGAATGGATTGGTTGTCCAATAACAAGGCCGAGATTGTTTGCCACGAGAAGACCATCCGTATCCCTGTGACGGATGAAGAAACAATCGTAGTGCACGGAGAGAAGCATGATACGCCGCTGAGGTTTATTAGCTGTCTGAAAGCTAGAAACTGCTTGAAGAAGGGATGTGTTGCATTCTTGGCACACATCGTGGACAAGGAAGCTGCTGAACCGAAGATCGAAGACATTCCAGTCGTCAAGGAATATCCGGAAGTCTTTCCAGAAGACTTGCCTGGACTACCACCTCAAAGGCAAGTCGAGTTCCACATTGACTTGGTTCCAGGTGCCGCGCCTGTAGCCAAGGCACCCTACAGACTTGCGCCTTCAGAGATGCAGGAGTTGTCGACACAACTCCAGGAGCTGTTGGATAAAGGATTCATCAGACCAAGCTTCTCACCTTGGGGAGCTCCGGTTCTGTTTGTTAAAAAGAAGGATGGTAGTTTCCGTATGTGCATAGACTACCGTGAGCTTAATAAGTTGACTATCAAGAACAGATATCCCTTGCCGAGGATCGATGATCTATTTGACCAGTTGCAAGGCTCAAGCTTTTATTCAAAGATTGATTTGCGATCAGGATACCATCAACTTAGGATACAAGAGGAAACCATCCCGAAGACGGCCTTTAGGACTCGTTATGGACATTACGAGTTCCTAGTTATGCCATTTGGGTTGACGAACGCACCTGCAGTTTTCAAGGACCTAATGAACAGAGTCTGCAAGCCGTACTTGGACAAGTTTGTGATCGTATTTATTGATGACATTCTGATTTACTCAAAGACAAAGGACGAGCACGAACAGCACTTAAGAGCTATTCTAGAGCTACTTAAGAAGGAGAAATTATACGCCAAATTCTCGAAATGTGAGTTTTGGCTACGCGAAGTCCAGTTTCTTGGACATGTGGTTAATGGAAATGGAATCCATGTTGATCCCACAAAGATCGAGGCGATCAAGAGTTGGGAGACCCCAAAGACGCCAACCAAGATTCGACAGTTCTTGGGTTTGGCTGGTTATTATCGAAGGTTCATTGAGGATTTTTCTAAAATCGCTCAACCTCTGACCGCGCTCACACAGAAAGACAAGAAGTTCGATTGGAGTGACAAACAAGAAGAAGCGTTTCAGTTGTTGAAGAACAAGCTTTGTGACGCACCGATTTTATCGTTACCCGAAGGAACGGACGATTTTGTGGTATATTGTGACGCCTCGCGTCAAGGTTTGGGTTACGTGCTGATGCAACTCCAGAAGGTTATAGCTTACGCGTCACGCCAGTTGAAGGTTCATGAAAAGAACTATACCACGCATGATTTGGAGCTAGGCGCAGTGGTATTTGCGTTGAAAATTTGGCGACATTATTTGTATGGTACGCGATATACAATTTTCATGGATCACAAAAGCTTACAACACATATTCAACCAGAAAGAGCTTAACATGAGGCAAAGACGCTGGGTAGAGCTCTTGAATGATTATGATTGCGAGATCAAGTATCACCCAGGGAAAGCGAATGTGGTCGATGATGCCCTGAGTCGAAAAGAAAGGATCAAGCCCATAAGGGTTAGGGCTTTGGAGATGATTGTCCAGACAGATCTCTCTCTTCGCATTCGTGCCGCGCAGAAAGAAGCTTTGAAAGAAAGGAACATTGAAGATGAGTATCTCCGTGGGATGGAGAAGCAGTTGGTGCCAAACGAGGAAGGAACTTTATGCTTCATGAAACGGATTTGGGTTCCTCTGTTTGCTGGATTAAGGAAAGTTATTTTTGATGAAGCTCACAAGTCACGGTACTCTATCCACCCAGGAGCAGATAAGATGTACCAAGATCTTAAGGATTATTATTGGTGGCCTAGGATGAAAGGCGATGTTGCTGTTTATGATAGCAAGTGTTTAACGTGCGCCAAGGTGAAAGCTGAATACCAGAAGCCTTCAGGACTTCTGCAGCAACCTGAAATTCCCAAATGGAAATGGGAACAGATTTCAATGGATTTCGTAACAAAACTGCCCAAGACACCCAGAGGCCATGATATGATTTGGGTGATAGTAGACCGCCTAACAAAGTCCGCACACTTCTTACCGATCAAAGAGAAAGACAACACAAGTAAACTTGCGGAAATATACATGCGAGAGATTGTTGCACGCCATGGAGTGCCTCTCTCGATTATCTCTGATAGAGATGGGAGATTTATATCAAGGATTTGGCAATCCTTTCAAGAAGCTTTTGGCTCACAATTGAATTTAGTACTGCGTTTCATCCGCAAACTGATGGCCAAAGTGAAAGAACTATTCAGACATTGGAAGATATGCTGAGAGCATGTGTAATGGATCTAGGTGGTAGCTGGGATAATCATTTACCATTGGTTGAGTTTTCATACAACAACAGCTACCACACAAGCATTGGAGCCGCGCCATTTGAAGCGCTTTATGGATGCAAATGTCGATCACCCTTATGCTGGGCTGATGCAAGTGATAGACAACTCGTTGGTCCTGAAATAGTCCAAGAGACAACGGACAAGATCGCACAAATTCGAAAGCGCATCGAGGCGGCTCGCGACCGACAGAAAGCCTATGCAAATCCAAAGAGGAAACCTTTGGAGTTTCAAGTTGGGGATATGGGTTTATTGAAAGTTTCACCCTGGAAGGGTGTAGCATGCTTTGGAAAGCGTGGGAAGCTGAATCCACGTTACATTGGCCCATTCAGAATCCTGCAAAGGATTGGGCTCGTAGCCTACAAATTGGACCTACCTGCTGAACTCAATGGTGTTCACGATACATTCCATGTATCAAATTTGAGGAAGAGTCCAACACAAGAGACAGTGATCATTCCTGCTGACGAAGTTCATATCGACGACACGCAGGAGTAGGGTCAAGTTCGTCAAAGTACGATGGAATGAAAGACATGGGCCTGAATTCACGTGGGAACGTGAGGATCGTATGAAAGAGAAATACCCCCATTTATTTCCTAAGACTCCTGCAACTAGAAGCAGAGCCTAAAATTTCGGGACGAAATTTATTTAACGGGGGGAGAATGTGACAACCCTCACCAAACCAGGTATCCGTACGAATTAATTAATATTTGATTAATGCTTAATTACTGTGCTTGCTTACAACTGTGGTTAAACTGCTTCTTGATTTCTGATACATACATACTCATGCATCACATTTTATACTGTCACTCTATTACTTACACACAAACATTAGTGACAACCTTGATGCACAAAAGCACAGTGAGCACACTATACGGATAACCCAGTAAACATGCTGACATTGCCAGCACCTAAACAGACATTGTTTTGAGGCCAGTATGAGCCGGGAGTAGATTACTACACTAGAAGGGAGTGTAGGGAGGTGAGAATCATTAAACTGTGTCACTATGTGATAGTTATAGTGACCGGATGTGCCTAAAACATGTTTTAATTACAAAATTCTGCACTTTGTGCAAAAATTCAGCATTTAGCATAACTAGTAAAGTGCAAAAACATGGGAAAATAAAACTAGACACTTTCCAAAGTGTCGGGAATTTATTGTGTCACTAAAAACACTATAAAAAGGCACTTGAAAGCTTTACTTGACACTTTAACGGATCAATATCCAACCAAACAACCGGACTTCACCCGAAACACAAAAATATTGTCAATGACATTGTTTATACTTTTCCGAGCTAGTTAGGGTCCCCGAACACCCTAGCACCCTTTATATTTTATAACACACTTAAACCTCCTAACTAAACCTTTAGATTCCAACTTAATCCTAACTATATCATCACAAACCAACCCATACCCCCCTCCTTGCGACGGTTCCCCATGGTTGGGGACACACCCATGTTTTCTTGATTATTATATTGTTATTGTTAAATATCTAGATGACATATTACCTATTGGACAATAAGCTAATTGGATTATAAGTAAACATGAGAGTTAATCACCTTCATTTGCACAAGACACTCAACATCTCTTGCTCTCTTTCTCTCTTGTCCGTCCGCCACCACCACACCACTAAACCGCCACCATCAAGCCTCTTGCAAGCCATCCATACATACTCAAAGGTGATAAGGATCATACAAGGAGGCTCGGTGTTTTCGGAATCTCAAGAACCTCTCTACGTTGCTTTTATCCACCTTGTTTACACTTTGATTCTTCCCTAGCCTCGAGCTAGTTGTAAGTGCTTCTAAACACCCTCTTGATCTTGTCTAAAGTGGTTAATAAGAGATTTAATGGATAAAAATCAAGAACATACAAGATCAAATCTAAAAGTCTTGAAAGAAAGATGAATATGTTGGTCAAAGAGTAACAAATGGTGTAAATCTTGTCTAGTTGTGATTATTTAATGTTGTTAGTGGCTAGTAGTGGAACGGATCGTCATCTAACCATGCTAGATCATTTTCATGGAACATGAACTAGCAATATGTTAAGTGAAAAAGTTATAAGATGACGAATCTTTCCACACACAAAACATGAACTTGTGTAAAAGTGATTTTTCTTGTAAAATAGAGTTCTAAACTACTAGATCTAAAGATCTACAAGTGGTTTTTCGGAAGAACCAAGTGAAAAATACAAGTCTTGTTTAAAAGCCGGATCTTTCATAAACTAAAGGTATTTTAGTGACTAAACAAGTGTGTAAACACTCGTGTAACAAAAGATTTAACAAAGAAATATTTTCGTAAATATCGACTAGAAGTTGTAAAATTTCATATTCTTTAAAAATAAAGTTTTCAAGAAACAAATTTTATTTTTAAAGACAACAAGATCTACTAAATATGTTAGGAAGTTACTACATATTTTCGTAAATATCGACTAGAACTTGTAACAAGTGTTCATGAACATATATTTTTAACTTGTTTTTCCAAATAAACTTCGCCAAGATTCTTATTTCAAAATAACCAATTGTCGGAGGAGGATTTTCGTAAATAAAACTTGTTAAATATATATTTAAAATATGTATTTCGTATTAAAACGCTTGTGTGATTTTATGATTATTTTGTGAACTATATGTATATTATTTTTAGAGTAAAAATAATATAACTTGAATACACTGAGAAGTTACGACTCCAAAATAATATCAACGCTATCACAAAGAAATATTTAAGTTACACCGGTATTATTATTACCACACGAACTTTAAAAATGTAACTTATGTATTTTCGGAAAATACTCTTAAATGTGTATTTTGATAAAGGATTATTTGTGAAATTGTATAAAGTAAAATATAATATTTTTGGGAAAAATACGTATATTTTTGGAGATAGAATATTCTAGTCAAATGAATTAAAATATATTTTATTAAGTGAGACTTAATAATATATTTTTGGAATTATAAAAACGCACATGTATTAATAACCCCATCCTTGGGAAGGAATATAATTATTAAATAATTAAGAAGTGTAAATACGAAATAGTTGCCTAACTATTTCCCAAAAACGTTAAACCTTAAGCCAAGGCACGGCCATCCGTCTAATAGAAGTTAGTACGTGTAGGTCGTCACGCAGCAGGTTGATTTGGGATTGACTATTTCGAGACGCACTTCTGTGAGTTCATGTCCCCCTTTTCTCTTAACTGTTTTCAGTTTTTATACTTCGGGGGTGAAATACATGTTACAATGATTACGGATACTTTTATACATGGTATGGTTAGCTTAAGGAGGGTTACAACTTAGATCATGTGAGTGGGTAGGCGGAAACTAGAGGCCATTAATCCTCATTGTAGGACCGATGGTCATTAGCGGTAGATCTATCTGGGTGTAGCGAGCCCAACTCCAGGCCCAACAGTACGGACCTCGGGGTGACTTTGTACCCGACGCAAAAATCTGCTAGGTTTGAGTCTTCCTATAGCACTTCACACATATCATTGGCTTTGCAACCCAATGGTGATCTCATTTTTCCTTATTTGCTACATACCAGGGATTTTCATACAAATGTATTACAAAGGTTTTACATACTCACTTTCACATGAACTCGCTCAACTTTTGTTGATTTTTCAACTTACATGTATTTCAGGGAATTAGGGATCTGGCGAGGTATGCTATGTCTTCATGCTGCGTAGGAGAAGTGATGCCATCCGAGTTTAAGGGTTGTGACTTTTTCCTGGACGAGTCACAAGTCTTAAGCTGTGTTTGTTTCATGTTTGTGGTTGTGTCTTTTGAACAAGATCTTATTTCGTGGTGTTGTATTTTCGTTGCATGTGTCGACGTTTGAAAACAATATTGTCGTATTTTACTTTTAAAACTTGAAGTAATGGATGATCATCATGGTTTTACTTTCATGTAGCTTTGTTGTGATTAAGCTATGGTATTAAGAAGTCACACCAAATAAACCCACGCTTCCGCAAAGCCAGTTTGTGACACATCAGCTGAAGGTTAAAGATGAAGATGTACACAAGACTGCATTTAGGACTCGTTATGGTTATTACGAGTTCTTAGTGATGCCTTTTGGGCTCACTAATGCACCAGCAGCGTTCATGGATCTCATGAACCATGTCTGCAAGCCATACTTGGACAAATTTGTTATCGTCTTCATTGACGACATTCTGATTTATTCAAAGAATCAGGCCGACCATGAGAAGCATCTACGATGCATTCTGAAACTACTTCAGCAGGAGAAGCTCTATGCCAAGTTTTCGAAGTGTGAATTCTGGCTTCGTGAAGTCCAATTCCTTGGACATCTTGTTAGTGAGCGTGGTATCCAAGTAGATCCCGCTAAAGTTGAAGCTGTCATGAATTGGCAAGAGCCGAAGACGCCCACTGAGATTCGTAGCTTTCTAGGTTTAGCGGGATATTATAGGCGTTTCATTGAAAACTTCTCAAGAATTGCAGCACCCCTGACTTTGCTAACTCGAAAGAATAGCAAGTTTGACTGGGGACCTAAGCAACAAGAATCTTTCGATATTCTGAAGCAGAAGTTGAGCAACGCTCCAGTATTGACGTTGCCTGATGGAATTGATGAATTTGTGGTGTATTGTGATGCATCACACACCGGTATAGGGCGTGTGCTTATGCAGAAAGGCAAGGTCATTGCCTATGCGTCACGTCAGTTAAAGGTGCATGAAAAGAATTACACCACCCATAACTTGGAGTTGGGTGCCGTTGTATTTGCACTAAAATTGTGGAGGCATTATTTGTATGGTACCAAATGTGTGATCTATTCTGATCACAAGAGCCTCCAACACTTGTTTAATCAGAAGGACTTAAATATGAGACAGCGACGATGGATGGAAACTCTAAATGACTATGATTGTGAGATAAGATACCATCCAGGCAAGGCAAATGTGGTCGCCGATGCCTTAAGTAGAAAGGAAAAGGTGAAGCCTATAAGAATCAATGCCAAGAGCATTGAATTAAAGAATAGTTTGAATGAAAGGTTGTTAGCTGCACAAAAAGAAGCTGTGCTAGAAGCTAACTATCCTGATGAAAAGCTAGGAGTAACTGAAGAGCAGTTATCCTATGGCAAAGACGGAATCCTAAGGTTAAATGGACGAATATGGGTTCCAGTTTATGGAGGACTTCGGGATGTTATCCTCCAGGAAGCCCATAGTTCTAAATATTCCGTTCATCCTGGAGCTGATAAGATGTACCAGGATCTGAAGGCAAATTTTTGGTGGATAGGCTTGAAAAAGTCTATAGCTACCTACGTAGCCAAATGTTTGACGTGCGCTCAAGTTAAAGCTGAACAACAGAAGCCGTCAGGTTTGCTACAACAGCCTGAACTTCCCACCTGGAAGTGGGAGATGGTGACAATGGATTTTATCACCAAGTTACCAAAGACAAAGAAAGGAAATGATACTATATGGGTGATAGTAGATAGACTGACTAAGTCAGCACATTTCCTACCCATTAAGGAGACTTATAGTTCCAACATGTTAGCCTAATTGTATGTAGATAAGATTGTATCTCTACATGGCGTACCAGTGACTATTATCTCTGACAGAGATACTAGATACACATCACATTTTTGGAAAAGTTTCCAACAATCTTTGGGCACGCGCTTAAACTTTAGTACAGCTTACCATCCTCAGACGGACTGGCAGAGTGAGCGTACCATTCAAACTTTGGAAGACATGCTTCGTGCATGTGTGATTGACTTAGGTGGTAGTTGGGATAACCACCTACCATTGATCGAGTTCTCCTATAACAATAGCTACCATACAAGCATTCAGGCTGCGCCTTTTGAGGCATTATATGGTAGGAAGTGCAGAACGCCCGTTTGTTGGGCAGAAGTTGGAGATGTCCAACTAGCAGGACCCGATATAGTCCTGGAGACGACAGACAAGATCGTGCAGATAAGAGATCGTCTCAAAGCTGCCAGAGATAGGCAGAAAAGCTACACAGACTTAAGGCGTAAACCTCTAAAGTTCGAGGTAGGTGACAAAGTGTTGCTTAAAGTATCACCCTGGAAAGGAGTGATGCGTTTTGGTAAGAAAGGCAAATTAAGCCCAAGATACATAGGACCATTCGAGATCATCGAATGTGTCGGATCAGTGGCTTATAAGTTAAACTTGCCTGAAGAGCTCAGTGGTATCCATAATGTGTTCCACATCTGCAATCTGAAGAAATGTCTAGCGGATGACTCGCTAGTCATGTCACATGAAGATGTGCATATTGATGAGAACTTGAAATTTGTTGAAAAACCTTTGTCAATCGAGGATCGACAGGTTAAGAAGCTTCGAAGGAAGCACGTAACGATTGTAAAGATTAAATGGGATGCCCGCAGAGGTCCCGAATACACGTGGGAGGTAGAATTCACAATGAAAGAAAAGTGCCCTCATTTTTTTCAGTAAATCTTGAGGTCGAGATTTCTTTTAAGGGGGTGAGGATGTAACACCTCGTAAAATCATACCCAATAAAATAAAGACACGTGTCACGTAAGGCAAACACGTCATAAACCCGGATCAAGTCAAAAGATTAATGGTAGGATTTAAAAGTGTCGACATGTTAATTAATACCTCTGAGCGACCTAATTATGAATCCCAAGACCCTAATCTGTTTTGTAAACATCTGATATGTTCAAATCCGGTCAATTCTGATAATAATAAATCCAAGTTGCAAATGATGGGATTCTAGGTGCATTTACGACAAGATTCATTTTAAAAGCCTTCTTAGATATGTCCAAGAAACCTCATGTGCATGGCAACACATGCATGGACATGCAAAGCCTGCCTATATGGTCCCCTACTGCAAAGAAGACATGAGATACGGAGATAGAAAGATTGCATGGTCAAAAACTTAAAAGTTTTCAAGTTTTTGTCTTCTAATGAAAGCTTACGGAACGCAAAGGTGAGCCCTTACGGTCCGTAATGTGGCGGAGCTGGGCATTGATTTCTAAACGCGGATACGGACCGCAAAGCCAAGGACTTACGGTCCGCAAGGCTAGTAACTGGGCATCTCGGATCAAAGGCGGTTACGGACCGCAGAGATAAGGGTTTACGGTCCATAAGTGGTGCTTACGGACCGCAAGGGGTTATGCTTACGGTCCGTAAGACCGTCGCTCGCAGCAGAAAATGGACAGTTGCCTGTTCAGCCTGTTGCACCGCCTTAGGAGAGTGGTTTTCGAATTCAGGGGCTTTGCAACTGGTTTTTGGCATTATAGTGACACCTGGGAACATCATACTACATGTGTAGACTTGCTTGGCATCATCTTGGCCAATTTAGCTCACTATATAAGAAGTTGCATTGTTGCAACATTGGAACACCTCATTTGGAAACTTTCAAGCTGATCTCTGGAGCTTCTCTGGCTTTTAACAAGTTTTCTAAGGATCCATAATCGTACTTAGGACCTTTGTAAGTGTCCTTAACTTCCTAGTTTTAGTTTTAATTAGCTTAATGACCATAAGTCAAACTTATCGTAATTAAGGTTTGACTTCGTGATTAATCACTAATGATCCAGTCATTAGTTAAATTAAGAGTAGTTATAAGTTGGTAATTATGTGGGCAATGAACCTCTAAGAGTGCACCTACTGATTACCACCTTAACTTGGCCAAATGTCAGGTCAAAGTTTATCTTAAAAAGTCAACAGAAAGCTTATTTTCAAATTAATGCATAATTAGCAATGTAGAACCCATGCAACCTGTTTTATCACTAATATAACTTGGTAATTAATGTAAGAACATGTCTAAACATGTTCAACCCGACAATTTTCAATTTAGGCTTGGTTCGGAACCGAAAGTCGCATAATTTGACTTTTGCTTTGACTTTCAGTTCTGACCCAATGTAGCATGTTTTAGAAATGCCTTAGAGCTTTGTTTAGACCAGGTTTCATGTTAGTATAACCCTCTGTGATTATACAACTTGGTTCAATAGTTATCCGATTCATATGCATGTGTCCGTTAAATGCTTAAATGTTGACTATTATGCCCATATGACCTTAAAACGTGATTTTTGAAAATATAAAAGAATAGAAACCTTAGTTACTGATTATTAGACTTGTCCCTAAAATTTGACATCAGTTTGAGGTCTAGATTAGGAGTTATGCTCATTAGCGTAAATGTAAAGCTTTTTATTAATTAAACGGCGTAATTAGCATATAGCCTATTTTAACCCAAATTTTAATACCAAACTTTTTACCTAATGATATAAAATAATATTTTTGGATTTTTGAAGATTTTTATTTAATTTTAGGCTGAGCATAACATAGAGTTTTAAGCTTGATTCGGTAATTGTCGGTTTTGCCCTTTTGGCCTATAAAATGAGTTTTACAAATTATTTTGATACCAAACCTTTTTCTACTAATATAATATGATAAATAAAATATTTTGAGCCTTTTGGAATAATAAAAATATCAGCTTTCCTTTAAAAACCCGGAAATAGCTCAAAATCGCCATTTTAAGCGTTTTTAACGCATAGTATGTATTAAAACTATTTTAAACATATAAGGTTTGATGCCTACTGATATTTTTAGTAAATTTTTATATATTAACAGTAAGCAAAAGTTTTAAACTCAGATTTCCAGTTTTGACCTTTTAAGCCTATGTGAAATTACCAAAATACCCCTAGGTGCATAGTTTGGTTATAAATGATAAATTTCACATATATATAATACCCTACTGTTATAACTTATTAATTTAAGTATATTTACTGTTTATATCAGATTTGAAACTCAGGATCGTATTAAATCTCTTTTATAACCCTTTTAAATGACCAAAATACCCCTGCGGGGCATAATTTGGGTTTAAATCCATTTCGGGCATAATAGAAGATATCTTACTGATGTCACAACATATTTAAGGCATATTAACTTAAGAAACCTGTATATGACTCATATGGTTACCCGTTACGCATCTTGCGCGTTCGGTACGGTTTATGTAACTAGTTTGCATAAATTAGCCGAAACGGGTCAAACCTTATCATTTTTGTCTCAAAATCCAGAATGTGTTTAGTTTACCCATATTATACAAGTCTTCAACCTTGTCAGGTCTAAATCACATTCTATTCCGGTCTTCGCTTAATCGTGCGTTTGAACCGTATCTTCTTTTAAAACTAACCGGTCTAAGTTTAGGCTTAATTAAAGACCCGTTAGGAATCTAATAGGTTATTAAAAACATTTGTTCCAGAATAGGAGACCCGGTAAAAGCTACGTGCACTTGCTATTTGTGATTAATACTTGCAAAGGTAAATACTTTTAACTTATTTTCCCTATACGGGCTTGGGGTACGGTATATAAAATACCACTTGATCGGGCATTGAATTTTTAATTGTATGAAGGTTAATTTATTGAAATGTCCCGTTTAAATTGTTTTGTTGCTTAAAGCCTTTGGGGGGGTTAATGACCATGTCCCGGATATCCTTGGCATCATTTTAAGAAATGGCCACGACCTAAGCACGGGGTGTAGGCGTACACCCGACAGTGCATAAATAAATAATAAGGTATAACCGCCGGTTTCGGGAATAACCTGCCGCGGGACTATATCATGTGGTGTGTCTATTAATCTTTAACCCGGCGTCAATCCGGGCTACTGAACGTATAAGAAACATGTAATTCTCTTACAAGTTTATATATAAATAATTATCCCAAGTTATAAAATATTTTGTGCCTCGTGCATTCAAATCAATTTTTAAACCTTTTCAAAATGAGTCAGTTAATTGTATTTACCAATGTAAACTGACGCATTTTCCCAAAAAGGTTAAGTGCAGGTACTAGTCGAAATAGGTTGGCCTCTCCTTAGCATCAATAAGAGTCTCGCAAGCTTGGATGCATTTTAAGTCTGATGAACTATGTTTCCTTTTTATTTGATCCGCCTGTGGATCTGTTTCAACTACTTTGTGATACTTAATATTACAATTTATTCGGTTGAAATAAATCTATCTTTCGCTTCCGCTGTGCATTTAAAATTGTGTTGTTTGACTATGATGATATCAACTACGTCACGATACTCCCCACCGGGCCCACCGGTAATACGTGGAAATATCGGGGGTGTGACACAAGATAACCTTTGTCTATCTTATTTGACACACCGATAATAAAAAAATTTGTAACAAAGGTTTCAAATCTCTACTAACATGGTTGAAGCTTTTTTATACTAATTTTATTCAATTGTATGTTACTTTTGATTAGAGGTGGGAGTTGATACTGATGGGCATGGTATATCAACTGATTTGGTGATAAAGAAGAATATATCAGTTTCAAGAAAGTTGGCAGGCATTTGGGAACCAGAACCGAGAAGCAACCTTGTTTCTAAGTTATTTGTGGCTTGTGAAGCAGATTTACAGATTCTGTTTGCATTCAGTCTGCTGAAGCTGCAAAAGTGTCTCATCTCTACATAACATTAATAAAGGTAGGTATTGAATTACAGGTATTCATCTTCTGGCTGTTAGAAGATTATATTATTTTGTATTCTTTAGTGTAGTATAAGCATGCTACTATTGCTATAAAGTATTCAAATGTTTGTTTGCTAGTTATGACTAACAATTGTTACTTGTGCAGATTAGTTATGATACAGGAAAATTGGGCGATCTGTTAGAAGCATTGGTTGATCTCTGTTGTCTTCAAAATGTGACTTTGTAAATTTTTATGCAACCGGTAAAACAATTATGGGCTTTATGTTTTGTAGATTGAAAAGTTGAATTTAGTTATCAAGGAGCTTGTTAAGGAAAAAGATGAAGAAAGAGAAAGGTTCAATGGAATTATTGCGGGGTTGTTGGCTGAAAAAGAGAAAGATAAGGTGGATAAAGATGCAATTCTTGACAGGATGTCACAAATTGAAGCTATGTTAACAACTACAGTTCGAAGATAGGGCTATAAACATTTGGTTTTGAATGTTTAGATGTTTATCTTATTAGGATAATTTTAGTTATTTTATGTTTTAGTTGGTATTTTTTATATGCTTCTGAAACGAGATGTTTTATATAATTTTGGGATTTTATTAGCCTTTTTTATATTATTTGTAGTTTTATTGATATGTAATTTTGATGAAAATAGCAGCGAGAAAAAAATCTGAATTAAAAAACAATATTCCAAACTAAACCAATATTCCAGTAATCTGTGTGTAAAAAATGGTGGCTAAATGGTGGCACAACTCGGTCGCAAATTGTGTAAAAAATGGTGGCTATTGTGTAAAAAATGGTGGCAATATCGGTGGTTAAATGGTATCAAAACTCGCAAATTGTGTAAAAGATGGTGGCTAAATGGTGGCAATATAGGTGGCTAAATGGTGGCAATATCGGTGGCTAAATGGTATTAAAATGTGCAAAAACGATGGCTAAATGGTGGCAATATCAGTAGCTAAATGGTATGAAACGCGTCACAACTTGGTGGCAAACAAGGCTGGCGTAGCAAACATGAAGCGGTGGCAAATAATTTTGACCAATTTTGTGGTGGTAAAATAAGGTAGCAAAATATAAAAATGGTGGCTATTTGGTGGCATTAGGGCAATTGACACGGGTGTTTTTGTCACCGCATTTTCGGTGGCAAACTGGTGACAACAAGTAAATTGCTACCATTTTGTAACAAAAAATTACATGACAAAAACCATGTTTTCTAGTAGTGGTTTTTACGAAATTGAGTTGAATTTTGATAATGTTTTTAACTTTATTTTTGTCTTACATTATTAGTATATTCTAATTAATAAGATAGTTTCGCTCCTCTGTTCGGCTGTTGAGGCTAACCGTATACATTACCGTAAGACAGTTGGCAATTTCCCGCGCCCCAACTTTTTCTTTTTTGATACATATCTAAATTGTCACTCTGAGTTTAGAAATGTGATTTCAATGGTAATATTTTTAACTAATTACTTATAATTTCAACGTGATTTCAACTTTTTTTCTTAATACCTATATAAACCCCTTTGTACGTTTCCTACGTACGAGTCGGCTCACATATAATACATAATGATTGTACGATATATATTCATACAATACGTTTCTTAGGTATGAGCTGGGCCGCATATAATAGGTTTGGACTTAATGGTATGAATTCGAGTTAGTCGGGCCGCATATAATACGTTATGATCGTACGGTATATATCTGATTTACTTTACGTTTTGATCCAATCGCAATGCTTATATAGGTTACATTGAGTTCATTCGGTTACATCGAAACACATGTTTTCCTTTAGTTAACGCATCACGTAACGCTTGGACTAATCTATTCTACGATTGCGATTTACCCATGCCGCAACGTACACGGGTCTTTTTACTAGTTATAACTTAAGAAACAAAACCATGTCGTCCCTTGATCAAATTCCGCCTCTTTATATACTTATCTTCTCTTCTCATGTTTAAAATCCACTCTCAACGAAGGAGAAGCAATGAGTTGGTGGTGGTGCTTTAGGTGGCAGATGGTGGTGGTTGCCGCCGTATTCATGGTCTTTCTCACAAACCCGGGGAGATCACAGCCCCAAACAAACGTATTAACCCAGTCTTGCAGCTTAGCCAACGTCACAAACACCCAAAATTTCTCCATCAATCTTAAGGATACTTTCAGAGATGTCCGTAGACAATTATCCGATCCTTACACCTACTTTGCGACCTCAAATCTAACAAGAAACTCAGAGCCGGTTTACGTGATGATTCAGTGCAGGAATTATATGTCGAAAAACGACTGCCTCCGTTGCTTTGACTTCGCAGCTAGGTCGATACGTAGCTGCCCTGGTTCAAAAGGTGGCCGAATAGCACTTGACGGTTGTTTTCTCAGGTGAGAAATCTTCCACTTTGTAGTTGTAAACTACAACTATTTTATTTTATTTTTTAAGTGGGTTTTTTTTCCACATAAACACCACATGACCTTGCTTTGCAACTATTTAAATCACACTAATTTGTGTAGGGATAAATATGATACCACTAGAACATCGGTTGATGGATGTATAAATCTTTATTGAATTGGTGTTTGGCTAAGCTTTTTGACTTCTCCTTCTCAGAAGGACTTCTCCTTCTCAAGAAGTCACAATTTGTGACTTCTCCTTTTTTTCCTTCTTGAAGACAAAAAAAACCTTGAAAAGTCCTTTTCCTGCTCGTGTTTGGCTAAGCTTTTCTCATCTTCCTGACTTCTCAATAATGTTTGGCTAAGCTTCTCCTTCTCAAAAGGACTTTTAGCTCTATATAAGTCAATAAGTCATTTTGAGAAGGAATCCCAAACACCACCTAAGAGACTTTAGATGCACCGGCTTAGAGTTTTAGTTTTAAATTTGGTGTTAAATTTTTTATTGGTTTGATTAGGCTAGCATGGATAAATATAATTGTATATTTGAGTATAGTGGTTCAAATCTAATAGATGGTTATGTATAAAATATGAATATACATGTAATTTGTGTGTGCATACATAATTATATATGTAATAAATTAATAAAAATTAATTCGAGCCGAGCCAAGCGGGCCTTTGCTCATGCTTGGCTCATTTGCAAACCGAACCAAACCGAACGAGCATATTCCTAGTGTTTTTCAAGCGATCGGCGAGTGAGCGATGAGCGACAAGCGATTTGTACAGCCCTAATTTAAGCGCTAACTCTAGTTTAATTTAAAATTTAAATTAAAGAAAAAGGTTTAAATAATAACTTCCTTTAAAACTAAGTTGTTCCTTTTGATAATTTGACCATAAAATAATGGCAAGAAGAGGTGGAGAACAAACAATATATGCGGACAACAAAATAATGGCGGCCCACATTTGCTCAACTAGTGCCCCAGCAGATAACTGTTTCCGGTAGATCATTTGTGTTGATACTCTTGGGTACCAATTGACCATAATCCGAAGTTTGACTTTATCAATATATTCCAACAATTTTTTTTTTTTGGTCAACTGGACAAGCCCAGCCCAAAGACTTTACAAGGTTATAAAATGATAATGGGATTTAATAAATTAAACAGGGTTACGTACATAATTACTATTACTAAAAATATAATTTATGAACTTAAACTTGTTTGTTTCGACTAAAAGAAGTAGATAAGGGTTGAGGGGGCTACAATTATCTTTAGTTATATGATTGATTGTTGGCATGGAGAAACTACATGATATAATTCATGTGCAAAATGGTCATTTCCTTTATGCGGTTTTCAAATATCAACAATTTAGCAGTTATATTTTCTCTGTTTTACAAATCGTACACTTGAATTCTGGGTAGCGCTAGAATATAAGAGTAATAGTTATGTTGTTTTGTGAAGGTACGAGAGTAATTGGTTCTACTACGATCAATATGTTGTTTCGACAAAGCGTTTTTGAAACCACTGTGGATGGATTATTGACTAATCTTTCTATCGCAACCCCAAAAATAAACGGATTCTATGCTGCTGTCAAAACATCTATTGTTGGTTCCAATACAACTACTGCTTATGCAATCGCGCAGTGTGCGGAGACAGCTACACCCAATGGATGCAAAAGTTGCTTGCAGTTAGCATATGACAACATAAGGAGTTGTGCAACTGATTTTTCCGATGGCATGGCTGTACTTTTAGGGTGTTTTATGAGGTTCTCCGCCACTGCATTTTTCAGAAACAACCAAACAACTGACATCACACCATTTTTACGAGATGATGAGACTTCGTGCATCCCTATGCTAATGGATTTTTAGAATTATGATCCACAAATCCACACACATATAGGACACTTGAAGTGGCAGTCTATGACAATCTTTGATTTTTTTTAGACACCTTTGTTGGTTCAGACTCCTCTCCAAATGCTCTCACAACACACACTCACAAATACATATAGGGTAAGGTTCATTTGAGAACCACCTTTATTGTGAGAACCAATGTGAACACACCAAAAAAACCTAAGTAATCCACTAAATTTAAGTTTACGATTTTAATTAATAAACAATATTTAACAAGAACATATTAAACGCTTCAAAATAAAAATATCCTTATAATTACCTCATCCGCAATGGGACATCAAGGATGAACATGGCATCAGCTGCCAGCGCATTGTTGTTAGATTAACAAATTATTTTGGTTTCATCCTTGTGGACGGGTGACCACAATGTACAAGAGGTCACATTCCACACAGCTAAAAAATATATATCGACCCTAAAATATAGATTAACAAATGTGCTCTACAGGTTTGTCTAGCATATTTAAAAGCAGGGGAGGACCTACCACAATGATGGGTGGACGGCCGCATGCACCCCTTGAAAAAAAAAAAAGATTTTAGTCTTAATTTTCGTTTAAAATCCCAACTGCACCCCTTGGATTTTTTCAACCGCGCCCTTTCAAAAATTTTAACCGTCCTCCTTAGAAAAAAATATTATGAATTTATAAAAAAATATTAAACAGTGATTATTATGAATATACAAATACACAACACAATTTGTATAATTATTCTTTAACTACTTATTTACTTACTTAACCCAATCTTCAATCTAATTTTATTAACCCAACCAAATCCAACCCAAAAAAAATCCTTTTTTATTGATTGTTTTTTTTTTTTTTGTTCTTTTATGTGGTGATTAGGAGAAAATATTGATGTGTAAGTGTTTGATCTTTTTATGTTTTTTGAAGTTTTTTTAGTTGTTCTAGACTTGTAGTTAATGATTTTGTTGTTTTATTTAAACTTTGTTTTTTAAATGATTACTAATCAACGTTTAAAACTAGGGTTTGAATGTTTGAAAATTATGAACTATGGTATTAGTTGAATATGATTGTTTATTTTGTTTAAGTGTTTAGTGTTGTTTTATGAACTTATAGAGCAATTTATAGGTGATAAGAATCACGGGTAGAGAAGTTATGACGCGATTTCTCAAGAGGAAGAGAGTTTGACCACTTTTTTCGTCGGATTCTTAAAGGATTGGACCACTTGTTTACGGCTTTACTTGAAACTTTGTTTATTAATGTGATAGGAAGTTAGGAAATAAGGTTTGATTGTTTGAAAATTGAAATTGACCCAACCTGGCCCGATCTGATCCAACCCGCGAAACTTTGTTTGTTTATGTTTACTTGTTTTACATAACCCGACCCGATCCTACCCGCTATGAACCGAATTTTTTTTTTTTTATAGCTAGGGGCCTAAAATTTTTAAATTTTTTCCACACCCCCGCAACTAAAAATGTACAATTCTTGTGGACGGGTGACCAGAATGTACAAGAGGTCACATTCCACACAACTAAAAAAATATCTAAAATATAGATTAACAAATGTGCTCTAAAGGTTTGTCTAGGATAAAAGGTTACGTGATCGTGATATTTAAATCAGGAAATTTAGTCATTGTATCATCAAGGATATCAAAATCATGCTCACTTGTCATATTTTCTCAGGAAGAGGAAGATCAAGCAATAAGGGAGCCATTATTGGAGGCATAGGTGGTCTGTTCCTCTTGCTAATAGGTGTACTTTTGTGGTATAGTCGATCAAAAAGAACAACACAAGGAGGTATGCATTATCAATTGGTACTTAAATGAGTAAACTAGATTACTTAAATAGATTAATTGATTTCAATTCCAACTTACCAGACAGCTTGTACGGAGTAACTAAATTGCAAGGCTCAAAGGATTACAGCTACAGTGATCTTAGGAAAGGTACAGAGAATTTTAGTGACGAGAATAAGCTTGGAGAAGGTGGGTTCGGAGATGTGTACAAGGTACTCACCACTTCAATTCACTAAGCCCTGTGATTTTCTATGTCACACATAGTTCTATGTCATCCTGAAAATACGAATTTTCCCTACAATGCTATATTCTTCGACAAACTTATGTACATTGCCACATCGTTACCTCTAATTTACATTTTACTGTCATAATCAAATAATTTTAGTTTTGTAATTTAAAATAATAAAAATTAAAACAATAAACTATTAAAAACAATTATCTTAGTATTGTAATTTAAAATAATAAAATTATTTAAAAAAAAGTTAACTCCAACATTTCAAAGAAAGAGTTATTAGTTTTGTAATTTAAAATAATAAAAATTAAAAAATAAACTATTAACAATTCTCTTAGGGGGTGTTTGTTTTTTTGTTAAAAGCACTTCCGAACCTCTTATGTCTGCCTCACGCAGACCACGCGCAGACGTTTGAGTCTGCAGTGTATTTGTTTTCTGAAAGTGCTTTCATTAAAAAAGGTATTCAAGACCTCTTCCTCAAGCAAATGTGGACTCACATCTTCAAGGGTCTTCAAGGGTCTTCTACTCTTCAAAACATCTAAACCCTAGCAACTCCTCCCAGCCGACACCTCCTCCGCCACCACCTCCACTTCCTCCGCCACCACAATACGCTGTCTTCTTCTTCTATCCCCATCTCCAAGATTCTCTGTTTCTTCATCACATCAATGGCGGACATAACTCACCCGCCTATGGAACAACTTCAAGATTTGGAGTACTGCATTGATTCCAACCCACCTTGGTATATGTATCCTCTCTTTTTGGTAGTGTTCGGTATGCAGGAATGAGAGGCGGAATGGAATGGATCGTTACGAGAGAATGAAGAAAAGGGTGTTTGGTTGGTCAAAGGAATGGAATCACTCATTCCATAAGAAATTCCATTCCCTCAAAATCATTCCATCCACCCCCCATAATTTTTTTATTCCATCTCCTCTTGCACCATTCATCACCAACACCACAACCCACTACCTTCGCCACCACCACCACCACCGACGCCATCGTCGCCTCCACAGACCACCGCCTACGCCATCGTCGCCTCCACCCGTCACCGCCTCCGTCGCAATCCCGCTACCCGTCGCCGCCACCCACCCGCCATCGTTTCCACCCACCCCGCCACCACCACCACCGGCATAACCAACCGCCACCTCCACCACCAACGCCCCCCCCCCCCCCCACCCACAGTCACCCGTCGTCAGCGCCTCCACCGCCACTCGTCGCCACCTATAACCACCCACAATCACTACCACTGACCACCACCACTCACCGTTGATTTTATTTCTTCGATTTTGTTGCCTAGCAAACAATACACAATAATAATTTATTCCATTCTTACATTGTAACCAAACAAGACATGGAATAGTAATTATCCATTGCATTCCCTCATTCATTCCATTACCTCGTTCATTACATTCTCTCATCCATTCCATTACTCCATACCAAACAGACCATTTTTCTCATTAATCACAAAAAAAAAATTATTTTTTTAGTGGGTTTTGAATGTTGAATTAGTTTCGGTGTTTCAAATACCAAAACAGAGCATTTGAAAGAAGCTTCTAGTATTTATTTATTTATTTTTTTTTATTTTTTTGAAATTATGGATTTTTGTTTTTAGATTTATGGAAAAAATTTATAACGTTTTATATTGATTGATGCAAAAATCCCAATCTTTATCTGATTTTCTTGATTTTTCTGTTTGATTAGGCTCTAATTAGTCTGGGGATTTTGTATGAAAATTGAGTTCTAGTTTAATAAAAGTATACATTTTTTCATTATTAGATCAGTATGAATTAGGATAAAGCCCATCTTCCTTTTTCAGCTGATTAATGTAAAAAATTTACAATCTTGATATGATTTTCTTGATTTTCCTGTTTAATTAGGAGTTGTTTGTTTGAAATTAAGGTGTTATTTACTTGAAATTAAGGTGTTGTTTGTTTGAAATTAAGGTGTTGTTTGCTTGAAATTATGGTGCTGTTTGTTTGAAATTAAGGTGTTGTTTGCATGAGGTGGTTAATTTGTGACTGTAATTTTGTAAAAACAACCAGTCTTACTCTTGCAGACTGCAGAGGTTTGGTCCACCTGTTCAGCTGCAAATGTCTACAGATGTGGTTCGCAGACTGTAGACGTTTTACCTTTGAAAAAACAAACAGCACCTTAGTATTGTAATTTAAAATAATAAAATTATTTAAGAAAAAGTTAACTCCAACATTTCAAAGGAAAAGTTAAATTTATTATCTTCTATCTGAGAGGCAAATGTCGGTGCCTTTTACTGATTTGGTCCGTCTTTGTTTTCCCTCTCAGCCACCATTTTACTCCCATCTTACACATTGTCCCTCTTCTTTTTCCTCGTCACTAACAATTTCCTCCTCATAGAATCATCCTGTTATAAGCCTCTTTAATTAGCTTTTCCTATCTATCATGTAAATAAACACAATCCAAGGAAATCTGATTTTTTTGTGAGGTATTAAACACTCTGGCTTCTTAAAAAACAATGACAGTAATTTAGGATTTTAGGTAACTGCTTAGACAATGACAGTACTTTAGTGTAACATTTTCCGTTCAAAAAAATAAAAATAGAATGAGTCTTGTAATTAATAGCTTTTGTTATGGTTTAATAGGCCATTCTCGGTGAAAAGAAAGTTGTGGCAGTGAAGAAATTTAAAGTTGGATATGCTAGAGGTAAATTAGGATTTGAAAATGAAATCTTACTTATCAGTAACATTCATCATCGGAATCTTCTCCGGCTTCTAGGATGGTCTAGTGAAGGACCCAATCTACTTCTCGTCCTGGAATATATGCCAAATGGAAGCCTTGACAAATTCCTATGGGGTATGCTTCTTTCGACAATTTGATGCGGATTCACTAGAAAATCATAATTTCAAAATATTTGACATGCTTTCCTATAGGTGAAAAAAAAGGCATGTTAAACTGGAAAAGTCGATATGACATCATCTTAGGGATAGCTAGGGGCCTTGCTCATCTACACAAGGAATTCCATTTTAGAATTGTTCATAGAGATATAAAATCAAGCAACATTCTCCTTGACGAGGATTTCAAACCAAAAATAGCAGATTTTGGATTGGCAAGGTTTCATCCTGAAGATAAGACACACATTACCACCAAGTTTGCTGGGACATTGTAAGTTTAATTTAGAGGACATGAACCTGTCATGCCACATTTTGCATCTGATTACCTTCTTGTATTACTATGGCAGGGGCTATACAGCGCCTGAATATCTATTATATGGCGCTTTATCAGATAAAGTTGACACTTTTAGCTTTGGTATCGTGATCCTAGAAATCATTAGTGGCCGAAAGTGTACTTACCGGAACTTTGGTGGACCATCAACTGATTGTCTTCTAGAACATGTGAGATAAAAAGTAGCAAATTTTCCCATCTCTTTCTCCATGTCTCTCATTATATATATATATATATATATATATATATATATATATATATATATATATAAGATCAAGACCAAGGGAAAATTTTTCCGACTTGTGAGAACTTAGAGAACACGGCCTTCACGTGCGAGTTTTGCCCCCATTTTTTCACACCCCTAGACTAAGATGTTAGAAAAGACTGCCGTAAAAAATTTAAAAAAAAATCGAAGTGGGTGTTTTTCGGCACCTTACAGCAGCTGTAAAAATATCATGACATAAGCATGACATTACTTTTTACAGCCGTAAGCCGTAAATGAAAAAAAAAAAAAAACAAAATTTTTGAAAAGTTGATTTTTTAGGATTTTTGGTAAAAAAACATTTTTAAAAAAAACCTTTCATAAGACTAAGTTCTTTAAGTTCTCACAACTCGTATAAGTTTTCATTTTACCCTAACTTTATATATATATATATATATATATATATATATAGGGTGGGGTTCGGCTACAAAGTTCATTTTTCCTACAAAGTGTACAAAGTTATAAAACACCACAATTTAAGCCATAAAATAAACTCAAAACCCACAAATAACAGAGTTAAGATCACTAAAACACAATATTCAAACCCTAACAATCCCTAAAAACTTCAAACACAGCATCGCAAAACTATGAATATAAAACACAACATGATAATCAACATAAAATACACTAATGTTAGTCATTCGATAATCAAAGCCTTATCATCCAGAAAACAACACAAAACCCACAAATATGACGTTTTAGTAATATTCATTTTGCTATTTATGGGTTTTGAGTGTTTTTTATGGTTGACAATATAGTGTTTATGACTTATTACACTTTGTAGGAAAAATAGATTTGTAGCCAACTCCCACCCTATATATATATATAGGATTAGATTCATTTGTGAACAACTTCTTGAGAATGAACTAATATTGACCCTTGATCATTTTTTTAGATTAAAAGGGTACGATTGACATTAGTCAAGTATTTTTAATTAAAATCTCTTAATTTTCTCATCTCTTAAATCTCTCTCTCATTTTTAATTATTTCTTCATTATTTTAGTTATAAGAGATTGAAGAGCTAATTTTTTTAAATAAACTCTTTTGTTCTTTTTAAAATTAAATATTAAACTTAATTAAATTATATTTTTTAACATATGTGTATACATGTCAGTATATACAAGACTTATACAACTTTTGTATTATTACATTTTGTTCCCACAGGTCGGTATAAACCAGATTTATACACCTGTGTATTATTCAAGTACATATGTGTATACAAGTCAGTATATACCAAACGTATACACCTGTGTATTATTCAAGTACATAGTGTATACAGGTTGGTCTATACCAGACTTATACACTTGTGTGTTATTACATATTGTTTCCATTATGCATCTTTTCATCAAACATTAATCTAATACATATATGTATAGATAATGTAATTAAATATTTCTAATCGTGTTCTAGATGAAACAATATTTGATAATGTTTGTATTTTTTTTTTAAATTATCAAATATTAAGTTAGTTAATTTGTGAGAGAGAAAATATAGAAAACGTAATTAAATATTCTTTTAATTGGAAAGAGAAATCAGGAGAGAAAAAATCAATTAATTAAATGAAGACAAAAAAAATACAATTACACCCTTGTGTCTATTAAAATACATGTAAGTTATAAAAGATAATTACAAGCTTGCCACTAAAGAAAAAAAATCTAGATCTACAAAATCAATGGTCAGGAAAAGTTCATTAGGTTCACAAATACATCATTGTTCACTCTTGAACCATACCCCATATATATATATATATATATATAGGGTTAGGATCACGTGAGAAGCACTAGGCTAATTGAGAAACTTAAGAAGCATTCTGGACCACACATTTTCCCTAAGCTTTTCGTAATATACACATATGTATAATTTAAAATTGACTATATACATATGTGTATAATTCAAGATTTGACAATATACATATATGTATATAGTCAATTTTATACTATACATATGTGTATATTACGAAAAGCTTAGCGAAAATGTGTGGTCCAGAATGCTTCTCAAGTTTCTCAAATAGGGTGGACTTCTCTTAGGATCTCTACCCTATATATATATATATTATGTTTATTTGTGAACAACCCCTTTATTGTGAACACCAGTGAACTAATCCTAGCTCTTGATTATAAATACATAAGTGTAAATCAATAGCCAAAATTTGTTCACTCAGGTCACAAATACACTACTGTTCACTCTAACCCTATATATATATATATATAAATATTGGGTTCAATGTGGACCACTAAAAAAGCAGGGAATTGGGGAACCATGCATTTAACATGTTAAAAATTAATTACTTAAAAAAAATCGAAGCTTTTGTATATAAATACATGTAGAAGCTTTTGAAAAAAATATTTGTTACCAATTTAAATTAAATTTTTATGATATATTTACATTGTTCCCTGGTTCCTTACTTTTTTAGTGATCCTCATTGAACCACACTATATATATTATAAACAATTAAGACCCACCACGAGTTGTGAGAACCATGAGAACTTCTATTTTCCACGCGAGTTGGGCTACCATTTTTTGCACAAACGTAGATGAAAATATTATAAACACATCTGTAAAAAAAATTGTTGAGTCGGTAGTTACGCCTGATGTAAATTTTGTTACGACGATGAAATTTATTTTACACCTAATGTAAATTTTTGCATGCGCCATTTTTTGTTGTTGAAACAAGTGATTTTTTATGATTTTTGAGATTTTTTTTGGGAAAAACCTTTTAGAATTTCTAGTTCTCATGGTTCTCACAACTCAATGTGTTCTTATTTTACCCCTTTCCTATATATTTATATAAGATTAGAATCGTGTGAAATTACATCTCTTTTACTAATTTCTCTTTTTCTAGTTTTTTTATTATATATATGTGTACATGTAAGTGTAAAATTGAAAAATAAGTATCACACATATATGTGTGTGTGTTTGTGTATATATATATATATATGTACATACATGTTTAAAATTTAAATAAGTATTGTACATAAATGTTTGATAGGTGATGTTCGGCTACAAAGTCTAAAACTCCTAAAAAGTGTACAAAGTAATTAAACACCGTAATTTCAGCCATAGAACACACCAAAACCCCACAAAAAACAAAGTAAAGATTACTAAAACATCATATTCAAACCCTAACCCTCCATAAAAACATCAAACTCACCATCGTAGAACTATGAATATAAAACATAACATTATAATCATCATAAAACACAATAATGCTAGTCATTCGATAATCAGAGTCTTATCATTCAAATAACAAACAAAACCCATAGATATGGTGTTTTAGTAATCTTCATTCTGTTATTTGTGAGTTTTTGGTGTATTTTATGGTTAACATTATGGTATTTTATGACTTTTTACATTTTTTATGAAATTTGAAATTTGTAGCCAACTTCTAGGCAATGTTTGATAACCTACACAAATATATAATTTAAAAATGACAATATACACATTTGTACTACTAAAAATAAGTAAATAAATAAAAACTAAAACCGGAGTAACGCTTGCGGTTTAACAATTTTTTTTTTGCTTAGAAAACCTAAGTGATGCAGAATAGTGTTCAATTACCATGTGAATCTCTTAGAATCCCTACCCTTTATATATAAATTGGGTTAGGATCATGTGAGAATAAGGTAATTAAGAATCATGAGAACCATTTTGGACGACTTTTTTTGCTAAGCAATTTGTTTTTTGAATTATACACATTTATACATTTATGTTTAAAATGAAAAATAAGGAATGTATATATATGTTTGATAATGTATATATAAGTACCAATATGTATAAATGATTGTAGATATATGTATATAAAGGAAGATTATGGTTTTAAACATGTTTTTTATAATGTGCATATGTGTACATTTGTGTTTAGAATTTAAAAATAATTATTTTACATATATGTTTAATAGTGTACACGTATATACAATAAAAAAATTGACAAAGTCTGCATGTGTACAACTTAAACAAATCACTGGAAAATGGACGATTGGCTAAAAAAATTGCTTAGAGAAAATGAGTGATACATAATTGTTCTCATGGTTCTTAATTACCATGTGTTTCTTTTAGGATCTCTACCCCTATATATATAAAATTTATCATACACTAGTCCTTCACATCAAAATATATCCTTTACCTAAATTAGGTTTGTTTTGAAATAGTATACTGTGAGAGGCTTGTTAGTTTAAGTGAATGAGCTAATTTATTGGAATACAATAAATTAATGAATTGTATAAATTTACGTATTTTCTATTACAAAAACATTAAATAAAAATATTAAATGAAGCATTTTTATTGGTTTAAGTTTATTCCTTTTATTCTTAGAAAGAATTTCCTTCTCATTTGAACCATCAGTCATATATATATATATATATATATATATATATATATATATATATATAGGAGAAGGATCCGTTAGGAACCACCCTTTATTGCGAAAACCGCGAGAACCAATGTGAACACAACCAAAAATAGCTAAGAAACACAATTTTTTTAATATTTTTTATAAAAAAATTGCTACTTTTAGTAGCCAAAAAAAATTTTTTTTTTTGGCTACTAAAAGTAGCGATTTTAATGTAAAAAATATTAAAAAAAATTTGAGTGTTTTTTTTAGTTTTTTGGGGGTTTAGTTTTTAACATTTTAGCTTGGGGGGGGGTTAGGTTTTAGCATTTAGCTTGGGGGGGAGGTTAGGTTTTTTTAGCTATTTTAGGTTGTGTTCACATTGGTTCTCACGGTTCTCGCAATAAAGGTGGTTCTCGCATGAACCTTACCCTATATATATATATATATGGAAAGGTTAAAATGAGAAGCACATTGAGTTGCGAGAACCGCGAAAACTTTTTGATCCGGCGCGATTTGGGCCAAAATTTGTTTACACAAACGTAGGTGAAAAAAATATAAACACATCTGTAAAAAAAATTTAAAAATTGCCGAGTCGGTAGTTTTGACTCATGCAAGTTTTTTTATGATAGACGTAAAATTTGGAAGAAGATAAATATTTTTTTTACCTCTCAATTAAATGTGGGTATGCGACGTTTTTTTTTTTTCAATTTTTCTTACTTTGCTTAAACAAGTAATTATTTTTAGGACTTTGGTGAAAAAAATTTCGAAAAAACCTTTTGAATGGTCTAGTTCTTGCTGTTCTCGCAACTCGTGGTGGTTCTCATTTGAACCAAAGCCTATACATATATATATATATATATATACACCCTCTCGAAACAAACCTAATTTATGTGATGGATAAATTTTGATAATTGTAGGATAAATTGTATGATAAATTTCGATACATGTAGACTAAAACATTGGTGTATAGGATAAAGTGTATGATAAATTCCGATATCTATAGGCTAAAATTTTGGTGTGTAGGTTAGAGTATTCATTTTGAATTAATTAGTCAGAAAGAATAATTAATTAGATGAATTAGATGAAAAAAAACTATTAAACGTTTTACGATTATACATTTTCTTTTATTTTCTTCTCACTTTGATTTTCTTTTCAATAACATCAAATACAACTTTTCTTCTTACTTTAGTTATGATAATAATCTTAAAGTGAGAAGAAAAAAAAAAACAAATGACATAATAATGGTAAAACAATAAATAGTTTATAACTTCTCTAATTATTTATTCTCTCTCTAATTAATTAGGCAAAAACACTTTATCTCAAATGTTTCAAAATTTATCATACACATATCGCAATTTATTATTTGTCTTAATTGTTGAGTGCTCTGTGCCTTCTGTCCAAGGCTTGATGCAAAACTACTATCGAGCCGGGGGTCTCACTAGATGCAGCCTCTCTATTTATAGGGGGTAGAGGTAAGGCTGTCTACATCTTACCTTACTCAGACCCTACCTTAGCTTTGCTACTGGTGGGATTTACTGAGTATGATGATGATGATTAAAATTTATCATGCACATATCAAAATTTATCATATGCCTTATCCAACCCTTTATTCTATACGTATCGAAAATTGTCCTTCACCATAAATTAGTTCATTTTGAAAGACTTTATTTTCTAATATGAGTTAAATTTAATTTAGTTAGAAAATTTAGAGGAATACGATAACTTAATTAATTTCGTAAATTTACCCGTATGACCTTAAAATAACATTAAAAACCTATATCAAATCAAATGGAACATTCTATTGGTATAAAACTTATTATTTCTATTTTTACAAAATAATTCTTCTCACTGTTGATCAGTTCTTTTCCTGAAAAACATTGATCTCGGCACATATGACCCGAAAACAGCCGTGAGTTTTATTGAGTTTTCAAAACTTTTGTTTTCCAGATTTCAATCCCAGAATAATGGATATGAAAACAGAACTGACTAATCAACATATGCTCTGATACCACATGTTGGATCAGTTCTGTTTAGACATAATGGAAAACATGAAAACATACATTTGATTGCATCAGTACAGGCCATCAAAGAATCCAGATGGAGACGCAGCAATAGCGTTTGACATAATTATCAGCTTGGTCTGGTTCCTCCTTATGGTGCAATCTAATGATGGTGGTAAGGGAAACCGAATAAGGGAGTTCGGTTAGGAGAGAGGGGCGATTTCATGAGTGATGTTATTGTGATTAGAGTCTAACCCTTTAACCCTCTAATTATCTCCTTATATATGCACCCAGGAGGAAACCCTAATTAGTTAATAAGGGTAATTTGTGTAACGCCCCAAAATGCGAATGTTAATATTGTCGGGTGTTCCTATATGACACGTCATAAAAAAAATAACTAGGCTATTTAACCTAGTTAAGGGTATGGTCAAAAGCATTAAAAGATGGAAGTAGTGCACGTTATATTTTAAAGGCAAACCCGAGGGGCTAAAGTGGAACAGATAAAAGATGATAACTAATTAAAAAGGTCTATACACACACACAAACACACATACGTGCGTGTGTAGAAGCTTCAGGAGCTCTCAAAGAGCTCCAAAACCCTAGTTCCACTAAATCACCAAATTTAAGGATGAATCGAAGCTCAAATTCAAGAAGAAACACGGATTAATGATCACCTTAACGAGGGGATCATAAGGTATGTCTTAAATCTAAGATTCGTGATCATGTGTGAAGCGGGTTATGTTCAAATCCGTGAGTTAATATGAAATTGATCATGTATAAGGGTTAGAATCATCAAATAGAACATAGGTTATGTATGGTTTGTGTTAATTTGATGATTAGGAGTGAAACCCACTTGTTTTGGTAAGGAAGATGGCTTGAATGATCATCCATGTTAAATTCTTAGTGATGGTTGATGATTTATGATGATTTCTTGTGAGATTAATTGAATGAAATATGATGTTGAAGTGCTTGATGTTTATGTGTGAATGGTACATGTTGATTAGGAATAGGATTATATGAGTTATTTATGAGCTTGGAAGATTTATGCATGAACTAGTTGTACGTTATGCTTAAAAGGTAGTACGTACACCAAGTGTATGATAAAATGTATATAATGTCGTCCGTATAGTCGATTATGATGTTACGAGCATATGTTGATAAGTCGATAGTTACATATGGTTAATAGTTGACTTTTGGAAGTCAACAAGTATAAGAAACATGATTTGACTCGTTAATTGTAAAAACAGGATTATAGGAAGTCGTTTGATACATGTTATGTTAATATGTGTTAATTTTGATTACCCGATGAATTACGTGTGTTGGAAAGGATATGAAGTTGATTAGATGCTTTAATGCTTGTTAGAAATGACTAAGGAAAGTTAAGTATGAATTATGCGAATGATATGATTGTTACATGTACAAATGAGTATGCTAATAAGAGCGTGGTTTCGATGAAATGAAAGTATAGGAATCACGTCGTAACGGACTCAAGCATGAAAGGATAACGGGTCAAGAAAAGGCGAGGAATCGGATACGAGCACGGACGCATAAGGTAAGTGATTTCCGTAATCACTTCTTAGTTCAAGTAAGTAATAAAGTGTTGTAATTAATTAAACATGATGTTTGAGGTCAAATGTGTAGGAAAGTCTTTCGTCGTAAATGATGGGATTAAAGTTGACCAAAATGCCCTTGATGGGTATTTTGGGCAAACGATCTTAATAAGTAGTTTAGAAACAAGTTATTGATGAGTGTAATGTTTTGGACAAGTATGGAAGCGAAGAGTATGGTCTTGGTATGTCATAAACCATTTAACGCGCAAATACCCTTAACGGGTCAAAACTAAGTATATGAACGATAATGTGTTAAGAGGATGCAAAATGTCTAAGAACTTAGTATTTTATGATAGATGTCACTAATATTATTAGGATTATAAGAGTTTATGGCAAAACAAACAAGTTAAGTTGATGAATGCATGAACGGGTCGAATTGTGGGTAAGAGGGAAATAAGCCGATATCGTGTAAGTTAAGATTTTCCTTAAGGCGGTTATGGGATTTTAAGTTCATTTGATAGAATGTGAATTTACAAGCATGTAGGAAGAAACGGGAGGTTAAACGGGTAAACGGTTCAAAAGTTACGCGCGTTTTAGTGCGTACGAACGAAGAAACGGATCTGCAGAAAAAATGCACTTTAGAGAGCCCGTCGCCGACGGGTAAGGGGGTCGTCGCCGACGGGCACCAGAAAGTTAGTTTTGGCCGACGGGTTATCTCACTGCCTACGGGTGTGTTGGGCTACGGGTTAATGCAATGGCCGTCGCCGACGGGCCCTAGGGCCGTCGCCGACGGCCTCCCCTTGTCTCAAAAGCTGAAGTTTGTTATCTAAGTTGTTTTGGGCATGGTAGGCTTCGGTTCGTTACCTGTAGACCTCGACGGGGCTTCAAAACATGATTTTGATCGTTCCCTTGGCGTTATGGGCTATAGATGCCAAGTGTAAGTATCTTGTAGATAATGTACGGATATATAAGAGGTATGTAAGCATGTAGATGTGTATGTATGTATATGTAAAGAAATATACGAGTGTATGTATGTATGTAATGATGTAGGAAAGGTTTGTAAGCATGTAGATGTGTATGTATGTATGTGTAAAGATATATACGAGTGTATGTATGTATGTAATGATGTAGGAAAGGTTTGTAAGCATGTAGATGTGTATGTATGTATGTGTAAAGATATATACGAGTGTATGTATGTATGTAATGATGTAGGAAAGGTTTGTAAGCATGTAGATGTGCATGTATGTATGTGTAAAGATATGTACGAGTGTATGTATGTATGTAAGGATGTAGGAAAGGTTTGTAAGCATGTAGATGTGTATGTATGTATGTGTAAAGATATGTACGAGTGTATGTATGTATGTAATGATGTAGTAAAGGTTTGTACGTATGAAGAGGGTTATGTATGTATGTATGAGGGCATGTATGAGTGTATGTACGTATGTAAAGTTGTAGGAAAGATATGTACGTATGTAGATATGTTATGTATGTATGTAAGTACGTATGTATGCATGATTTAGAACCGATGAAAGATAACGTTATTAATGGTGTACCTTGAGAATGAAAAGTAATGCAGGTACATTATTGAAGCTTCACCAAGAAAATGGATATGCAGATGAAATGCTTAAAGCTTGAAAGTTGACGAAGTGTGAAGTGTACGCGAATGAATCTTGTTTATATAATGTGTGCTAATGTTATGAATGTATGTGGTGAATGCAGGTTGTACGGATAATGGGCGATTATCACAAGGATTAGAGATCGAAGACCGAGTCACAAGATAGATTATACGGTATTAATTGAGTATGTACTTTTAGAAAACAAGACTTATGCATTATCTTTGTAAAAGATACATATTAAAACGAACTTTTAAGTAAGTCAATACGTTTGAAATGAAAGAAATTTTTATGGCACGAATTTCCGCTGCGACTTTTGTCATGTACGAATTAGGGTCTTACAAGTTGGTATCAGAGCCCTGGTTTGAGAGAATCAAGTGTAAGAAGGTAAGTGCTTGAACTCAAACCTGTGTGCTCTTGTGATAAGAAACCCGTACAATCCAAGACTCGGTCAAGATCCAAAGGTAAAAGAGAATGTAAGTATGTACCTATGTATACGTATAAAGAAACTGATGGTTTTGTATATGCAAGGTAAGTATAAGTGTTTGAAGAGGATGATCCGCGAATGCGGTCAAGTACCGACACCAAGGCATGAAATGAGATAAAGTTGAACCCAGGTACGTAAATTCAATATATGTGGGAATATGAAATGGTAAAATGCATTAAGGAAAGAAAAATGCTAAATAAAGGACCATGAAGGTATAGTAAACATGTTTTGAAAATGATACACGTGCCAAACCCTAATTCTTCGGACATAAGGTGGCAATTACACGAAGACACGAAACTAGTATGTGGATTGTGTACCTGGCCAGTACACGTGAACCATATGACGTTCGTGAGACCGTGATAATTGATACAGGTATGTCCGTTAGAATTAAGTAGTAGGAGGACGTGAGGGTGAAGAGAAATGTAGGACTCTCAGGAATGAAAGTATGAATGCTATGTTAGAATCCGCGAGACGGATTCGAAACATGAAAGAAGTTAAAGTATGAATGCAATGCTTGAATCCGCGAGACGGATTCAAGGGATGAAAAGCGTATATGCAATGTTTGAATCCGCGAGACGGATTCAAAGAATGAAAGATATGAATGCAATGCTTAAATCCGCGAGACGGATTCAAGGGATGAAAAGCGTATATGCAATGTTTGAATCCGCGAGACGGATTCAAAGAATGAAAGATATGAATGCAATGCTTGAATCCGCGAGACGGACTCAAGTGATGAAAGGCGTAAATGCAATGTTTGAATCCGCGAGACGGATTCAAAACATAGATGGTACGAAAGGTATGAATAATGTGTTCGAACCCGCGAAACAGATTTAAGATATAAAAGACGGAACTAGTCTACAAAAGAGGAAGTCAATAGCTTGACCATGTATGCGTCAAACAAGTCATATAAGTAAATGTAAAGCAAATGAATGAAAGAATGATAGGAATGAAAATATCCGAATGCGTAAGTAACGCGAGGATATGTGTGGTACAAAAGACTATAGAAATGTAGAATGATGTTAGCTACGGAGTTAAGCACGTAGGTGTGATTATGTAATAGTAGTCTTATTGTGGTAACAACACAAAAGTAAATGTTATACAGTGCATATAGAGAATGTAATTATAAAAGAAGAGATGAAGATATTAGATCTGTTAAGGACGGATCATACAAATGTAGGTACGACTACAGGTTGAAGGAATATGCGTATTGACCGTTATTGACAGGTCAAGGAAATGAAGATGATATGTGAAAGTATGATAAGGAAGGTATGGAAGTGTTAGGAAGAAGTTAATTATATGAATAATGCTATGGATGAGTATGTACAAAATCCAAAGTAAGATCGCGTAGTCGATGAAAAGGATATGAACAATGAAATAAACATAAAGGAATGTTAGTAATGGGAAGTTGCAAATGTTTCAACCAAACAAAATGATGAATGAGCCGCTGGCTACGAAGTGCGTTGTAGCAACCATTATATAGTGAAAGCGACACTAATAAGAACTCCGGAACGGGTTCTTTAAGAAAGAAGATAGTTGTTGTGATGGATTAGCGATAGTGTTGATGTACGTAGGGAAGGATTAAACTAGTGTTAAATAGAGGAAAGAAAGGTTTCGGGGACGAAACCTCATATAAGGGTGGTAGACTTGTAACGCCCCAAAATGCGAATGTTAATATTGTCGGGTGTTCCTATATGACACGTCATAAAAAAAATAACTAGGCTATTTAACCTAGTTAAGGGTATGGTCAAAAGCATTAAAAGATGGAAGTAGTGCACGTTATATTTTAAAGGCAAACCCGAGGGGCTAAAGTGGAACAGATAAAAGATGATAACTAATTAAAAAGGTCTATACACACACACAAACACACATACGTGCGTGTGTAGAAGCTTCAGGAGCTCTCAAAGAGCTCCAAAACCCTAGTTCCACTAAATCACCAAATTTAAGGATGAATCGAAGCTCAAATTCAAGAAGAAACACGGATTAATGATCACCTTAACGAGGGGATCATAAGGTATGTCTTAAATCTAAGATTCGTGATCATGTGTGAAGCGGGTTATGTTCAAATCCGTGAGTTAATATGAAATTGATCATGTATAAGGGTTAGAATCATCAAATAGAACATAGGTTATGTATGGTTTGTGTTAATTTGATGATTAGGAGTGAAACCCACTTGTTTTGGTAAGGAAGATGGCTTGAATGATCATCCATGTTAAATTCTTAGTGATGGTTGATGATTTATGATGATTTCTTGTGAGATTAATTGAATGAAATATGATGTTGAAGTGCTTGATGTTTATGTGTGAATGGTACATGTTGATTAGGAATAGGATTATATGAGTTATTTATGAGCTTGGAAGATTTATGCATGAACTAGTTGTACGTTATGCTTAAAAGGTAGTACGTACACCAAGTGTATGATAAAATGTATATAATGTCGTCCGTATAGTCGATTATGATGTTACGAGCATATGTTGATAAGTCGATAGTTACATATGGTTAATAGTTGACTTTTGGAAGTCAACAAGTATAAGAAACATGATTTGACTCGTTAATTGTAAAAACAGGATTATAGGAAGTCGTTTGATACATGTTATGTTAATATGTGTTAATTTTGATTACCCGATGAATTACGTGTGTTGGAAAGGATATGAAGTTGATTAGATGCTTTAATGCTTGTTAGAAATGACTAAGGAAAGTTAAGTATGAATTATGCGAATGATATGATTGTTACATGTACAAATGAGTATGCTAATAAGAGCGTGGTTTCGATGAAATGAAAGTATAGGAATCACGTCGTAACGGACTCAAGCATGAAAGGATAACGGGTCAAGAAAAGGCGAGGAATCGGATACGAGCACGGACGCATAAGGTAAGTGATTTCCGTAATCACTTCTTAGTTCAAGTAAGTAATAAAGTGTTGTAATTAATTAAACATGATGTTTGAGGTCAAATGTGTAGGAAAGTCTTTCGTCGTAAATGATGGGATTAAAGTTGACCAAAATGCCCTTGATGGGTATTTTGGGCAAACGATCTTAATAAGTAGTTTAGAAACAAGTTATTGATGAGTGTAATGTTTTGGACAAGTATGGAAGCGAAGAGTATGGTCTTGGTATGTCATAAACCATTTAACGCGCAAATACCCTTAACGGGTCAAAACTAAGTATATGAACGATAATGTGTTAAGAGGATGCAAAATGTCTAAGAACTTAGTATTTTATGATAGATGTCACTAATATTATTAGGATTATAAGAGTTTATGGCAAAACAAACAAGTTAAGTTGATGAATGCATGAACGGGTCGAATTGTGGGTAAGAGGGAAATAAGCCGATATCGTGTAAGTTAAGATTTTCCTTAAGGCAGTTATGGGATTTTAAGTTCATTTGATAGAATGTGAATTTACAAGCATGTAGGAAGAAACGGGAGGTTAAACGGGTAAACGGTTCAAAAGTTACGCGCGTTTTAGTGCGTACGAACGAAGAAACGGATCTGCAGAAAAAATGCACTTTAGAGAGCCCGTCGCCGACGGGTAAGGGGGTCGTCGCCGACGGGCACCAGAAAGTTAGTTTTGGCCGACGGGTTATCTCACTGCCTACGGGTGTGTTGGGCTACGGGTTAATGCAATGGCCGTCGCCGACGGCCTCCCCTTGTCTCAAAAGCTGAAGTTTGTTATCTAAGTTGTTTTGGGCATGGTAGGCTTCGGTTCGTTACCTGTAGACCTCGACGGGGCTTCAAAACATGATTTTGATCGTTCCCTTGGCGTTATGGGCTATAGATGCCAAGTGTAAGTATCTTGTAGATAATGTACGGATATATAAGAGGTATGTAAGCATGTAGATGTGTATGTATGTATATGTAAAGAAATATACGAGTGTATGTATGTATGTAATGATGTAGGAAAGGTTTGTAAGCATGTAGATGTGTATGTATGTATGTGTAAAGATATATACGAGTGTATGTATGTATGTAATGATGTAGGAAAGGTTTGTAAGCATGTAGATGTGTATGTATGTATGTGTAAAGATATATACGAGTGTATGTATGTATGTAATGATGTAGGAAAGGTTTGTAAGCATGTAGATGTGCATGTATGTATGTGTAAAGATATGTACGAGTGTATGTATGTATGTAAGGATGTAGGAAAGGTTTGTAAGCATGTAGATGTGTATGTATGTATGTGTAAAGATATGTACGAGTGTATGTATGTATGTAATGATGTAGTAAAGGTTTGTACGTATGAAGAGGGTTATGTATGTATGTATGAGGGCATGTATGAGTGTATGTACGTATGTAAAGTTGTAGGAAAGATATGTACGTATGTAGATATGTTATGTATGTATGTAAGTACGTATGTATGCATGATTTAGAACCGATGAAAGATAACGTTATTAATGGTGTACCTTGAGAATGAAAAGTAATGCAGGTACATTATTGAAGCTTCACCAAGAAAATGGATATGCAGATGAAATGCTTAAAGCTTGAAAGTTGACGAAGTGTGAAGTGTACGCGAATGAATCTTGTTTATATAATGTGTGCTAATGTTATGAATGTATGTGGTGAATGCAGGTTGTACGGATAATGGGCGATTATCACAAGGATTAGAGATCGAAGACCGAGTCACAAGATAGATTGTACGGTATTAATTGAGTATGTACTTTTAGAAAACAAGACTTATGCATTATCTTTGTAAAAGATACATATTAAAACGAACTTTTAAGTAAGTCAATACGTTTGAAATGAAAGAAATTTTTATGGCACGAATTTCCGCTGCGACTTTTGTCATGTACGAATTAGGGTCTTACAATTTGGCCCATCAACAATTACCAACTAATTATTTAATAGGATTGTTATATATTTTGATCCATATAATGTAAATGATTATAATGGCTACTAGATTAAATATAAAATAATATATATTTAATCTTACACTCACTTGAACTTGTTAGTGTGATGGTAGAAAATCGGGTTTTATTTATCTGGGTACGCTAAATATTAGTTTATTTTTTAAACCATTTTAGCTCCACATTTTTGGAGAATTATTTTGAGATCATAAATGTTTTGTTACACTTGCTGACAGGCATGGAAGTTGTATGAAACTCAAAAACTTATGATGCTAGTTGATGAGACAATGGATGTTATCCCAGATGAAGAAAAACGTTTGATGAAGATTATTCAGATTGCTTTATTGTGCACCCAATCACCAGTTTCAAAAAGACCGACCATGCTTGAAGTCGTTTCGATGCTTACAAATGATCCGTCTTTTGGGGAAAAACAACTATCTAGATCTAATTTCACTGATAACAACCGGAGGATTCATTTAGGATCGTAAAGTTTTAAAGACATTATAAGGTTTCCCAAAAGTCAACGGAAGTTGTGGCTTTTGACCAACTCAAAGTTACGAAGAAAGGGATGAGTGCAACAAATGTTGATATTAGAAATAATATGTGCATCAAAAGAGTATAAATGTTTTATCCTAAGTTAGTATGACAATTTGTTTAATTAAATGACAATAAGTAAGTTTGTTAGTGACTGTTATTTAACCGTCGGTTCATAAACGTGTTGGCACCCTTACGGAAAAAAGTTATACTTATAAATAGGTTCTAAACCCTCATTTGTAATGTGTTGATGATAGATATATAAAATGATGTTTATCGTATGTCCTCTCATTTAGGTGGTGGTTCATTGGCAAAGGCAAAGCCTTTAAAACACCTAGGTTGGTAATGGAAAGGTGTGGGGTTCAAGTCTCATAGACGATAGGAGATTTTAGAAATTAGTTGTTCAAAAAAAAAAATATCTGTTAATCTCAAATCATAATCAGGGTCTAGTTTAATCGTAAATTGGAATAGATTGATTACTTGTATCCCCTATTTTGCGAATTATAACAGAGACACAAATTAGAACCAAAAATCGCTAATAAAGGAAGTAATTATCGATTCAGAGATCATCGCTCTCATCATTTGATTAGATTTATCACTCCTAATGTAGTCTAGAATCTGTTTAAAACCGGATCAGAAAAAAACCGATTTTTTCGGCTAGACGCCGATGAATCAAGAAATGAAATAGTTAAATATGAAATTAGGAAATGAAATAGATAAACATATTAAGAATTGAATACACAAACCGTTGATTAAATTGAAAATCACATATTGTTCAAAAACCGTTTTCGAAACTTTTTGCGAAAAAAATAGAAACACATATTTTTCAGAATTGTTGAAAAATTCTTACTGAAAACAACAATCAGGTGTTTTTTAACTGAAAATTAAACAAAAACTTAAAAGAATCAAGAACACCAGATTGAAATTCTTCAAGAAATTTAATAGAACTGTAGTTCTATTCCCCACGTATTCGATTTAAAGAAATCAATTTTTATAAACGATTTTGATCAAGGAAAGAAAATCGAAAGGGAATATGAACAAATCAGAAAACTTTTATGTTCATACCAAAGGAATGATAAAATAGATCTTTAACACATGATATCTATTTATACATGTACGAAAGGTCTGTTTGCAATCAGCTTACGTCACCCTGATAGTGACATCTAACATTCCTAACATAAAAGATTCCTCAGATATTAGCAAACTAACATCTGCGGAAATCTATGATCTGATCTATTATATAAAACATTTGTTCTAAGCTAACACTGTTACATTGACTAAACCACTGTTGACTTATATCAAACATTCGTTTGGCCATAACAGATGTTTGGTCTTCATGATCAATGTTTGTCTTCAACAGGGCTTTTGCCATCAAACTAAGGTTTCTTCTTCAACAGATGTCCTGATTAGTGTTCAAGATTCACTATCTTTGGGAGGAGAATGCATCATTAACTATTTATTTCTTTATTAGGAAGACATGTTTTGGCTTTTGAAATCATATGTTCTTTCGTAGGTCCAACAATATCCCCCCTAGAATAGATGATGCTAAAACATATACTTACTTGATCAACTTTTATTCCTCATCAACTTCTCCCTAATTTGACCCTTGAATTGGTGTTCAAATTTAATAGAAAGATAGTCATCTGGATCCTTTTCGAGTTCAAGCCCTAAAGGACTTGAAGATCTTCATTTTTGAGCCCAAAGGCATTGTTCATGGAGATCTTTTCGACTTCTCCATTAGCCCTGGAAAAAGTCAATTAATGGCTTGTCCTGTGAGACTTACATTTGAGAATTTTGAGGCTAGATAGATTTTTGGGGTAAATGTTATTTAATGAGTTGGGAAAATTGTTTTCCAATTACTTGACTAAGTAGATCTTCTGGATTTGCATCTGGATGCACATACACCAGTTCATTCCTAATCCTTTCTTTTCTCATTTCATATTCAAACATCTTTATATCTCTTGCTTACATCTCCTTTTAACTTTTGAGGTAGCTTTTTACAATTGAGGAGATGTTCTTTGATGAAGGAAGTTCTGAGGGATTGACCACATATTTGATAAGAAAGTCTACCTGCTCATAGTCTGGCTTTCTAGGGATAGAGGGATCTTTTTCTGTTAAAATTTCTCACTTTTTGTAGTTCTCGTTTTTCTGGCTCATCCCATCTTGCCATTGATTTCATAGTGCCAAACTTGGCTGCAACCGTTTCTTCTTTCATCCTCTTCAACTGCAGGGCCTTCTTATCATTAGGCTATTTTCCTGCTCTCCAGTTAGGAGGTGTTTGTTTTTGCTATAGATTTAGCTTTAACTTTTCTATCCTGAATATTTCATCAAGTAGGGCCTTTGTTGCCATCATGTGAATTAAGCTCTGGTTACTTTGTAGGGCTTATTTTTCATGATGTGTTCCATGTAGTCTTATCTCAAAGCCCTTCTAACATCAGGGTCATTAACTGGACCCTGAGAAGCTTTCTTGGCAATATCCTTAGAAAAATCTTTCAAAACATTCACTTTAGTGAATTCTTCAGATAGATCTGTTAAGCCATTTTTTCTCCCTTTCCTTGACTTCTTTCTACTGCAATCCTTTCAGCCTATTTTAGCTTTAGCTCCAAGTATGCTTTGACATTAACATGCTTTCGATAATTTTGAAGAAACGGATATGAAAGTTTGCTTAGGTCTATTAAGGAGTAGAAAGACTGTATTTCTTTTGAAACAATTTCTAACTCCAAAGGATGTGCTAATGTAGTTATGGCTGTGGTGGTTGATGGTAGAATTAATGGAAGGGATGTGAAGGTTGTGGATGGTTCTGTGGTAGTGGTGGTTTTAATGGGCGAGGCTTCAGGAGTTTCTTCATCATCATCTTGGATGTTAAATTTTGTTTTTTTTGGATCTGGTTTGTGGTGTGGATGTTTTTGTTGGTGGTGATAGGGTTTTTGTTGGTAATTTTCTTTTGATAAGTAGACATGTAGGGGCCTTTTGGAAATGTGGCGGTATGGTTAGTGTTGTTGTGGATGTAACATATGTTGTCACTTTTGAAGTGCCAACAAATGTTTGAGCAATAGGAGAAGTGGTTTGAGTTGTGACAGAGATTGGTGTTAGGTTTGATGTAACAGTGGATGCTGGAAAAGTACTTTGAGAAGTCTTTTGATTCTCTTGAATTCTTTTTCTTTCAAGGATCCCTTGCATTGTCAACATATCTTTAGCTTCCCTTGTATCTTTCGTTTTTTCCTTTTTCAAGTGCATCTAGTTTAGCCTTTTTGGCTGCAGATGTGTCAGGTCTTTTTTGAGCTTTCTTGACAAAAGGAGGAAGCTTTCTCATGCTGTCATTCTCCCCCCTCTTGGCATCATCTTCTGTGTATTTAGGGAGAGTGGGAGCAATACCAGTGGTCTGAAGAAGATGGTCTTTAATGGTCTTAATCTCAACTTGAGTATCATTGTACCTAGCATCCACCATGTTTCCGATAAGCTCCATTTGCATGTTATTAGTTTTATCAACCGTTTGCTTTTGAAGTTGTAGATACATGCTTGCATTAGTCCATATTTCTTTTGCAATTTCTACATTTGTAGGTGGAATTCAAGAGTTTTGCACCAAAATCTTCTAGATATCTTTAATTTCATCTACTGATAACTCTAATTTGTTTATCCTCTCTGTCAATTCCTGATATCTTAACCCATTACCTAAGTTACACTACAAAAAAAATGTCATTTAGTGACATACAAAAAGTGCCACCAAAAATCAAAAAAGTGCCACTAAAGACCCAAACAGGAATGGGCGGCACACAAAAAAAGTGCCACTAGAAGCGCTGACGCTATAGCCTTTTAGTGGCATATTTTCAATCTGCCGCACAAAGTTATTAGGCTTTTAGTGGCAGATTTTTTTTGCCACAATATAAAAAATAACTATTGTGGCACAAGTTTTGTGCCTTTAAAAGGTTATCAGAGTTACATATCCATACTGGTTTTAGTGACACTTCTTTATACGACAACATAATTAGTGACACAAATTTTTTGTCGGTAAAAATTGTTTCTAGTTAAATATACATCAAATTAAATGTCACTACATGCGTTTATAATATTAATTTGATTAGTTAAAATCAATTATCTACAATATAAAATAAATACATAATTGTAAATTGTAGAAATCATAATATCATAACATCAATCATAAGTTCAATCCGAAACATATTCCAAATTTTACCAAACAAATGTCAAAGCATATCCCAAACGTTTACAAGACAAGTCAAAACATTTTTTCATATAAAAAAACTTAGCTCCAAGCAAGCCATGCATCTTGTTATCTCAACTCCTCTCAGGCTTTAAATGTTAACTCTGCCATCCATCACCAACTAAATAATCCTTACTGGCTTCATCACTTCTCATTCAGTCCGACTCTATTACGCGAAGGTTGGTGAAGTAATGCAGCGGCTGTTGGTACCTTTATTTCGATCGATTATGCTAAATCACTCCATGAAGTAAACGATATGACCGACCCACGCTGATCTGGAAACAAGATTTGCTTCATGTATTGTTGATACATTTTTGCAGTTCTTATCACTAATTCTGCATCAATAATTGATTTAAGAAACATATATCTCAATTGCTATAGTGATGATTACCAAACATGTGTAATAAATTACCTTCAAGTACTACTTTTTCGGCTAGACTGATAGTATAAGCTTAGTTTTTGGCTGCATGACACCAAGATGTTTGGTTTTACTCTCAAGCCGAACTCTAGCTCTTGGGTTTTACTTTCGAGCCGACCTGTTAGTGCCTTTAGTATTTTCACTTCTCTCCATACGTCTTCAATGGAAGTGACTTGTCATCTGAATAAACATCAAGAAATATATTAGGTAATAAAACCAAAACTTAAAAGTTTTTCACCTTTAAATAGATTGGATACCAAGATTATTTTAGTATTGATTATATAATTACATGTAACAGAAGATTAAGTATTACATCAATTATAAAGTCAAAATGTAATTATTTTGACCACAGAAGTCAACCTCTACATTGACAAGTCATATATACTTATTTAGAGATTTAAATGGCAAAAATGATTTTATATAAACAGACCAACATAATCAGTTTTCTTGCTGCTGCTCTGATGCTCCTATATTGATCATTCAAAAGGGATATATGGCCCAAGTTGCTCTATGTACGCAAATAATCTATGGACCAAGTTTTGATTGCCATAGTTAAAAAATCATTAGAACTTATATCGAAGAATGTGTGCGCTCTCGCCTCTTTTATATGGCCCAAGTTGCTCTTATATCTCCATATACACACGCTAACAAACTTTGAGAAATAGCCATCGCAACAGTTATGCTTTCGGTCTCTGATAAGAGAAAACAAAATATTATAAATATGTACCATAATATGTGTTTATGAGCATACCAAATCTGGTCATCACCTAGCATTTCTAGCAACATCATCAAACACCAAGCGAACAAAGCTCTTTTGTACAACCTGCATAAATTCAAATAAAAGTTGAAGTGTCACTACTTTTCTTTTTGGCAAATTCCATAGGATCTAGAAGACGAATAATACTGTTGAATATATAACCTTGTTATACGGACTATGAATACGAAATAGACAGCATCAGCCATTGAGAATTGCTTACCTTAGCTACAAGTAACAATGTTCAGTGCACGGGTCTTAAGTTTACGCTTTTTTCTCTAAGGCCATGTGTAGTGGCTCGTGACCAGGCGCCATCTTGGGCTATAAAGCCCCATAGCGCCCAGAAAACCGCCCCACTGGGCGTTATGGGTTCCATCCATGAACGGCGTAATGGTGATAGCGGGGTTATTATTTTGGTTTCTCTCAGACCATATATATAACTGAAGGGGGCTCCATCCACTACCCACGTATGTTATGGGGCTTTATGGAGGTTATGTTGGGGTAAAGAGGGTTATGGGGGGTGGCCACTACACATTGGCTAACAGGTAGGAACTCGCCCAAAGTGTACTTTAATTGCAAAACTTAACATAAATATGTTTATCATTTTCAATTTATTTTGTTGCTCCATAGTCCCTGTTCAAATAGAAACCCAATGGCATTGGTTGACTTGATAACTGTTCTAAACAGTAATACCTGTTACCACCAGTCCCCCCACACACAGCAGTTGAATATATACAAAAGCAAACACTTCCATAAGACCATGACCAGATGCCTTCTTTTCATCCTTTTTTTGTAATTTTATCTTTTTTTAGTATTGGCTTCATCTTCATTGATCTTTTCTTTTGTTGTTACTTTGTTTTATGTTCATTTTTAAACAATGTAAATTAAAATGAGAAGAAAAGATCCATCTTCATTCGACAGAAAAAAAAATTACATATTCACAATAATCAAAAAGATTATAATATTAAACTCTAAATGGCTGGATATCAAATAAAAGCTCAGTCAAAAAAGAAAACTACATATCTAAATTATATTTCAGCATCAAAGTTTGGATGCTTAAAAAAATCTGACTGACATGTCATCGAACAAGAAATCGAAGAATAAGATACCTTAAAGAGTGGATAAATGTAGTTAAATACAAAAAATCAAATGATACGTCAAAACACAAAGAGTCTACTACAACCATCAAAAGACCTATCAAGTTTACCTACTTAGACATAATTATTCAAAGTTTAACTAACTTAGACATAATTATCTCAAAAACGTCTTAGAATGTCCAAATTTTAGCTAACTTAGAAAAAAAAAAGGATTTCAAGTTTTCAATATGTTTAGACAAAAGGTTTATTATTTATTGTTTTTTAATATAATCAAACAAACATATTTATTGTTGTTTACAGCCCTACGTCAATGCGTTATGAAAAACATGATGGGTCATTTAAGGTTCATGGGATTCTTAGTGTAGTTGATTGCTACTAAATGCGTAATACACCTCTTCATTAAAAATTTAATAATAAACCAGACTAAAACCAGATTAAATTAAATAAAAATGTACCTTGTGAACCATATTGTGGTTGGATATTTGTTAGCAAAAGTTTCATGTGATAAAGTATCAGTTACATCCGTAGCTAAATCTCCTACAAATATCGATCAGAACCATTATTCGAATGCTTATCCCCCATGCTAAATGTGGCCCAGTTCAAACGGAAAGGTTGTTCTGTTAGGCATTGCAATGCTTGTAAAAGTCTGCAAAACCTTTTCGGCTGCAGCATGTGAATAAAACTCCATAAATCCATATCCATCAGAGAAACCAGTTTGTTTATTGCGGATAACCTTAATTGAGGCAACCGCAGCGGCCAAAAGCACCGCAGCGGCTTCGGTTGCACAACGCAACAGCAACGGCATGCGGCTTCGGCTGCACGACGCACGCAGCAGTGGCATCAGCTGCACGACGCTCGCGGCAGAGGCCATTAGTGCCGCAGCGGCTTCGGCTGCATGACGCAACAGCAGCGGCAAGCGGCTTCGGCTGCACGACGTGCGCAGCGGCGGCGTCGGCTTTACAAACTCATACAATTTTAACTAGAGTCGCTATTAAGTATATTGCTTTCAAAGTCATATCGAATAAACAAATTCTATGGAGGCATTTCATCGAACACCTTTAGTGTGTCTCAGATGACAAATCACTAAGATTCAACTTCACATCACATTATAATGTCAAAAAATAATTAAAATATATCAAAATCAAATACTCCAATTATTCAAATAGAGATATTAATTCACACTGATGAGAATGAAAACTGGTAAAGAGAAAGCCGTAATTGGCTGTAATACAACCCTAGCAAGAACTATATTCACTAATATTCAGCAGTGAATAGTAACTGTACACTTTGTGCCCCATTATCTTAGTAGAGAAAAATCAAGGGACAAATCACATCAATGTAATTTTGAAAAATTAAACAAGATTGAACATATCATACCTCAATTAAGTAGCGGACTCGTGGAACAAACTGGAGCAACACCAGCGTACCACCTGTTGATGATAATTTTTGAAGAGAAAACACCAAATGATTAACTAGGGTTAGGGCGATGTTATGATATAAGAAACCCAAAATTGTGCAATTCTTACCTCAAGAGTAGGAATGGATTCTGTGGAGAGAACTGCAGAAACCAAAGAGAACCACATATTGATGATGATGATATTTGAAGAACGGTTGAAAGAGAACTTGAATTCACAGCGAATGAGAGAGACTAGGGTGAGAGGGAAACTGAAAAATTGAGAGTGGGAGGGAAACTTCTAGAGTGAATTTTAGTTTGGAGGGATAAATTTAAATTTTAATGTAAATTTTTATGAACATTTTGGAGGTAAAAATTAGAGATGTTCATAGTCTAATTTTAATAATAACTAAGTTAAACCGTTAACAATGGGTTTTGTTGTTTTAAACCAAAACTGAACCGTTAAAACCCAAAACCAAACCAAAGCGTTATTAAGGGTTTGGTTTTGATTTGATATCTTAGTTTGGTATTTTGTTATTAAGATTTAAACTTAAATTGAAAGCATGAAATTGAGGTGTACAATTGTAAGTGAAACTAGAATCGACACCTAACAATAAAAATTTCCAACAAATCTTGCAATAATTTCAAAATCCTATAAGTTTTACAATCCTTTTGATAAATCAGCGTATATATTTTCACAATACACACAACATATATATAGATTTTTTATCGTATCATTTAATATTAGCCATTTAATTTAATTAGAATCGTAGTCTTGTCACTATGTGATTTCTACATATGATTCAGCTTATCTTATAGCCCACTTTAAATTAATTAAACTTTACCTATTATAATTTTAACTAAGGCTAATATAAAAATAAAATATATTATATGAAGTATTTTCAAAAATTAAATATAATAAATCTTACAATTCCCTCCGATTTATACAGCAGGTTTTTTGTTGTGAACCGCAGACCAAATCCTTGCCACAATTACAATTTTTTAAACCGACCGACCAAATATTAAAATTATGAAGAAAAACTGACCTTGAAACGAAACTATGGCGACCATTTGAATAGTTACACGATATTCCTGAACCATAAATATGGTTTGAATAATTACAATTTTTTTAGTTTTGATTACTTCTTAAGATTAGTGGCATAAGGAGGTAAAGTTTAAGGTGAGAGTGAAAGTGTGAATTAGTGGCCTATATAACCTAAATAACATTAAAAGTGTGTGTCAAACAAAGATGGCATACAAAAAGTGCCACTAAAAACATAAATTAGTGGCTTAAAAAGCTAAATGCCACTAAAACGTGTGTCAAGCAAATACGGCATACATAAAGTGCCATGAAAAACCTAAATTAGTGGCATAAAAGCTAAATGCCACTAAAAGTGTGTGCCACTAAATGGACTTTTTTTTGTAGTGTTAATAGGATCATCTGAGTTCCCACTAGAAGTGGTTGTACTTAGTTTTGGACTAAGTGCCCATGTTCTTAGTTCTAGGACTTCCAACTGATAGAGAGTGTACTATTGTAGACACAAAGGGTGTACCCTCATCTACTTGTGGGCTTGCAATGACATGACTTAGCCCATCACTTGTTGTGGCATACTCCCGGTGATAGGCGGTTGGGAGGAACTAGGTACATCCAAGTCATTTTGGTCAATTGCATCAAACAATGACATTATCTCGAAACCACATTACCTCCCTTAGACGACATTCCATTTTTTATTTGAAGACATCATGCAAATCCAATCTACACCCCAAATCCTAAACTACCAACCTCAACACCAAATGACAACCCTCCAAGCCCATTACTTTCCAAGCGATACCCCCCACCCATATCCAAATGACATGCAACCTTCATCAAATGACATCAATATCGTTTGGGACTCAAGCCAAACAACCTCCCGTGTTATTTGGCATACAAGCCAAATGACATCACCCATATCTATCCAGGCGACATGTAACTGCAACACCTTCTTCTCTAAGATATCGCGATTTTGACAACTCTAATTAGTTACTCCAGCTGTAAAACACATTAATTGGTATTCCTAACTACCCTAATTAAGTCTAATACTAATACACACCTTTAACTTGTCCTGGTTCATTTTTATTTTTGTATAGTTTGAAGTAAAAATAATCTCCATTAAAGATATAAAATATATCAAAACATTATTTATCAAAATTCAACATCCTCCGCTTCTAGTACTCAAACCAAATGACATCTCCACCATTTGCAAAGAATACCCCACCTCCAAATTCGTGCAAACCTCTCTCCAACTTTCGAATTCAAGCAAGAATACATACTGAGGGCTTGGAACTTACATTTGCGATTTCTCTCCCAATTCTCAGTCAATTAAGGTAGTTTTTGTGTGTATTCGTGTAATTTTTAGAAATCTAAAAAAGCCCTCTATCCATTCATGTGATAGAAGGCTTATAAATTCGTATTTAAATTCTTGTATTTCTAGGATTCATGAGTTAAAGTTTTGGGGCTTTTGGTTTAGAACTTGTGTTTTGATGAAATTGGATATAGATTATTGTTTAGTATCATGACAGAATATGCTATGTAAATTTTTAGACAACATGTGAATTTATTTTAATTCTAATCATTATATATAACATAGAAATTATATAAAAATTATCGAAATGAGATTTTAAAAATAATATTTCAAATTTCCAGAAAAAATATATATAATTATGGGATTTATTATATTAAAATTCATGTGCCACAATTTATGATATGTTTAAAGTAAAGGATTTAATAAGTAATTTAGTCATATATAAATTAATGATTTTTAAATAAAAATATAAAATTATGATAAAATTATGATTTTGAAAAGTTAATAAATTTATACGACATTTACAACATATAATAACATAATAACTTGTTATTATCACATCTAAGTTATGTTTATTCCAATAAATAACAAATAGTAATTTATTTTTTCATATTGATTATTATTATACTTTAAATGAAAATCCCCAAGCATAGGGTTTAGTTTTATAGTTTATTTATTTTTGTGTGGTTGTCTTTAGTATTTATTTTTGTATAGGGTAATCTTGTCTTTAGAGTTTTCTCATTTCATGCGGTTTAATTGTCAAGATTGCAAAAAGGCAAACAGTGAGTAGATCTTCCTAATTCCCCTTTTATAGTTAACTATTTCGGGGTGTATCATATGTCGCTTGGATCGCTATTTCACTTATCAAAGGCATGCAAACTCAAGGTGTAATTACGTGTTATTGTTGCTTATTTGTTAACCGCTTTGTGCCGCCAATCATCACGCACATGGATCCACTGGCTGACCGGTTCCCCAAGACCATTCTGCGAGTGAAATCAAAACAATTCCAACCCAAATTCGGTCGCATATAGGTTGCAAACTTTGCGACCTGCTTTCAATTGCAAAAATCTTTAAAATTAACTAAATTAATTCAATATATACATTTCGCCCCCAAATCGGTGGCAAAAGTTGAGACCATTTAGTGCGGTTGCAAAAATGCAAAAAAATAATAATAATAATTTAAAACTTAAATTTATATATCAACTCCAAAATTTAAGATTGTTTCGGACTATCGGAAAAATGCAAGACAAAGGAACGAAGTTAAAATTCAAAAATAAACATCCGTAGCAAAGTAGTCGCAACATTTGCAACCGTTTTAATGGGGGTCACAAAAAATGAAAAGATAATTACACAAAACAAAAAGCACTCACAAACAGGTCGCAATGATGTGTCGCAAATGATGAAGTATGGTTGTTGATAATTTTGGCATTGTAGTACAATTTGTATTTAATGGCACAGGCTCGATCAAATATATATATTTTTTTTGAACGGTGAGAATCTTTAACTTTTGTGAGAGAGATCTCACACCCTTCTAAACAGAGGATCCTAACCCTACTCTATCTAGACTATGTTGTCTTAACCAGGTTTACGCTGGCGTTAGAGTTCGGCTAACAGCGTTCCCCGGGAAACCATACCACCCACTGCTAGTGGCAGGGGCTTGCGCCGCCATAAGAGTGAATCTCTTTGGCGTAACGCACGGTGGACTAAAACTCGGGGTGGCTCGGGCTCGAACTCTTGACCTAGGGTTTGGAAGAACTAGCTTTCATTGCCTTTATCCACCAAATATGACACTAGTGGGGATTGAATTGGGTCTCCAAAGAGAATCCAAGTCTTTCCAACCACTAGACCACAAATGATGGATATTTCGATCATATATATATATATATATATATATATATAGTGAAAGTGTAAAATACAATATCCCTTAACGTACAATACGTACGATATTGTGAAATCGCATGTTATAAAAAAACATGTTGGAAGTCGCATGTTGGTATTTTTGATGAAATCGCATGTTGGTAAATATGATGAAATCGCATGTTGGTTGATGTGTGTAAAATGCAACATATAAATTACATCAAATGAGGTATAAAACTAACCCTTTTTTAGTACTAATGTTGGAAAAAGTGTGCTTTTGTCCTCCTTTTGTATTTTAAGGACCAAATGAGCTTAAATGAACAAAAGGAACAAATATGCAGCAAAATCTAACATAAATACAAAGAAAAGGAATAAACGTGGCATGCCCGACCCCTCGACAGGATCTTCCCAAACAAAAACAAGAAACAGAAGGCTGACCACGGCCCCGTGCCCAGCGGACACGGGGGCGTGGCTAGGTGTCACACCCCCAAAATACCACTTGCGGAAACACCGCGGGATGTGTGACGTACCAGGATCTTAGCCACCAATCACATTGAACTCATAAGTATGTTAAAATAAAACTTTCATTCATTAACATAAAGTGTTAGAAAACGTTACATATAATTCGTTGTATACAGCGGAAGCATAATTCATTTGTTAAGTGTTTCATAAACCACGCGTACATAAACCATTAGACTCGTATTGCGAATCCATGTGTCACGACCCATGACCACTCCAGCCTTCCAGACAGCAAGTTCCAATGCTATAACTCTACAGACCTGCAAGCATGCAGACAAGTGTGTCAGACGACGCTGGTGAGTTCAAAGTTGTGTTAACGCGTTTAGTTACCAGTTACCAAATTAAAACATTTCACAGATTCATTGTTGTTAATCACACGCTTACCGCCGATGGCTCCAGATTATTTGCCCTAAACCCCAATATCTCTATCAAAACATTGGTCAAGATGGGGGTCATTAGTTCACTCCTGACCTCCTCGGTGCGGTGTGAGGGTGCCAAACCTAAATAGCGCTATTAACTAATACCCCGTTGCCCTACAAGCAACAATCGGTAGGAGGGACTTGAGTGATAGATATACGTGTATTAACCAACAACCCAGGTTTAACATTCTAGTCAAACCCATTACCCGACATTCCTCCCCGGAACGTTTACCAGATGTCCCACCCCGGGACGCATGCTTGGAAAAAGAGCACTGAACTCACCTTAGATTTGCTCGGTATGTCACGTTACATTACCCGTTCCCAGTTAGTCAACCAAACCCTACCGTGGTTACTACAGATAGTCAGTTTCGTGAACATATATCCCAATCACATATTCATAGTACACATTACACAAGTAGCATACAAGTATAACACACATCCTTAAACGAGTCGTAACTGTTAAGCATGCAATCCATTGTTTGTAGTAAAATCACATAATAAGTGCACGGGTTTCGTTTGCAAATCAATCTCTCACAGTACACGTATTATCACAGATCGTGTTTTGCTGTTAAGATTACAGTTCATCACATAACAAGTACTTAATCACACACATGACCACATCCCACGTGCACAACGTATATTAACATTCAACAGTTGAGTCGGTTATTCACATTAGTTGATTCACACTAATCAATACGTGTTACTTATTGTACATAGTTTACATCTATCACATGATCATCTTGAATTGCATATCAGATACTCAGTTATCAAGGTAACATTACACAAGTTGATTTGCTACTTATACGAGTCGGGTCATGATTCTCACAACCAGTTTACACTACCATTATGCCTTGAACAGAAATCACGCACATGATCAACAACATAACCAGAAGGGACGAAACATGACTTCACATGTGAACAATTCTTGGCGAATAACCACAGGTGACGAAACACTATGGGTCTGTTTGGTATGGGGTAATGGAATAGATGAGAGAATGGAATGGACGAGGTAATGGAATGGACAACGGAAAGAAATGGATCATTCCATTCCATTGTGATGTTTGGTTACTCATACGTGAATAGAATGAATCATTAATTTGTACAATTTGATAAACAAAAAAAGATGAAGTAACGAAACACAACTGTATTAAAAACGACAAAAATATAATTGCCTCAATAATAATAATAATAATAATAATAATATATTAATGATAAAAAAATTAATAATAGATTTTTTATATATATTAATATTAGTATGAATATTAATAAATATAAATATAAATATAATAATAATAATAATAATAACAATAACAATAACATATTTCTTTCCATTCCTTGAAGGAATGGAAAAAAAAAACACCTACATACCAAGGAATGAAAATTATTATATTTGGAAGGAGTTACATTCCTTTGGAATGCTCCATTCCATTACCACATGATAACCAAACATGTTTCTTTTCATTCCATTAGAATGATCCATTCCATTCCACCTTCCATTCCTTCATACCAAACGCTACCTATGTTTCGCCGAGACCAGCATGCGACGAAACACTATGTTTCGTCGTGGATATCATAATCTGCAACCCTAACTGACGACATGGTTAACAAACCCTAACCATATTCAACCAGTTAACATCATCATCATAATAATAATCCATGTGTTCATGATTTTAATCATAACCCGAGGCTATAACACATTCGTTACCAGAACTATGTCAACTAACATGCTGGCTCAATAAATCCCAACTATAATACAATCCTAGTCCCTCCGATTCACCCACACAAACAAATTCGCACATGTTACTCATCACAAGATATGCATGAACAGATCCTTGATCACAGATTATATCCTAATCATCCTAACAGTTTATCTATGATACGTGGTTCATCAAGGTTTCCACTAACATGCCAACCACAGATTATGCAAAAATACACATACCACACAATATTTACGTACTGAGTTTTAAACAAGAACACAAAAGTAAGACGCTTACCGAACGTAGAGTGAATCGGCGACGTTTAGAATAATGGGGCTTCTGCCGTCATTTGTTTAGAGGGAGTATAGGGTTTTGGGGGTTTCAGTTATACTAAAAGAGGTTATACGTAACCATTCTGGGCCGAAGTAACGTGGGCCAAAGCCCTTAATGGCGAAAGACCTCTGTGGACGAAAGATGTATGTTTCGTCCAACTTGAGAGTGACGAAAGTCTGTTGAATGTTTCTTTTTTTTCGTCGAGTAGTGGTGATGACGAAACACCACCTTTGACGAAACTCTACTCTCAATATTTTGTCGGATCCTTTAAACATTGATTGGACCGAGATCTGTTGCACATGGGCTTTGCAAATGAAATATCAAAATGGAATCCAACTTCACGTGATATGCTGACACTTGATCTGTGCAACATGTGATTAAATGAACCGCACATGGGCTGATGCAACTAGGCATTAAATGTTGTTCATTGTTTGGGCCGACAAACTTGTATAGTGTGATTCTATTCGACCTCAATCAGTACATGGGCCGCAATTGCATAGTTGACTGAGATACTCACATGGGCTGCCAACTTCTTTTAACACACCTTAAATGAACTGCACGAAACACTTAAAGTTGTCGGATGAGTTATGTTAATGGATCGAAATTTCGGGTTGTCACATCATCCCCAACTTGAAAGAAATTTCGTCCCGAAATTTGATAAGCAACCTTAGAAACACTCTCAGAGAAATGCAATGATAGATCAGGATGACGGGAGGTGACTGTGGATTTTTCTTAGGTGCCACATCATCCCCAACTTGAAAGGGAATTCCGTCCCGAAATTCGCCAATGATATCAGGAGTTGATACAACTGTTTGCACAACTGAGGATACTAGAGCTTACTCCATTCATCGCGTTCCCACTTGCACTCCGGTCCACGTCTTGAGTTCCAACGATCTCTCACGATTGAAGTTCAACTATGTTAACGAATCTTGACGTCCTGGTCCATGATTTTAGTAGATTCCTCAACAACTGCAACCTGTCATTAACCTCCAACTCTAATAAGGGTATCACAAGCGTTTCATCGGACGAACACTGCCTTATATTTGAGACATAAATGATATCATGCACGTTACTCAACTCGACAGGTAATTCAAGCTTGTACGCCACTTTCTAACACGTTTCCAGAATTTTGAATGACCCAACATAACGTAAGTTAAGCTTGCCACGCTTCCCAAGGCATACCGCACCCTCCCAGGGTGAGACTTCCAATATGACACGTTTGCCTACAACGAACTCCCAGTGTTTCCTAAGTTATCAGGTTTCCTGGCGATCACACGTTGTCGCCACATGATTTCCAATCTAAATAATCTTCCCAAGAGTTTCGAGTACATATCTTGGATCTATGATTAGGTTGTCACCCACCTTAATCCAACAAGGAGATTAGTGTTACTGTCCATGTAATGTCTCAAACAGAGTCGCCTGAATACTAGAATGGTGACTACTATGGTAGAACTCAACCATAGGTAAATGTCCTTCTAACTCTTACTAAAGTCCATCACACACATACTCGCAGCATGACTTCGAGCGTCAGGATGGTTCGTTTATTCACACCATTCGTCCTACGGTGATGAACAATTCTCATGTCTAGACGTGAGTCGAGGATGTTGTGTTTAGTCTGCCATCAATCAGGTATAGCTCAAAATCAAAGGTAACAGGAGTTGACACTTCGTGCCTAAAAGCCGTCGCTCCCAGAGGAATATTCACAAGTTGAGAAGACTCGTCAGTTTCCTGGAGTGCAAGAGAGTGTACTGGTTGCATGAGAAAATCAACGATCATCCATGTGATACTGCTTCCGTTCTGAGTTTTAGGTATACTAGTGACAAAATCCATGGCAGTCTGTTCTCATTTCCATATGGGTGTTTCTGGTTTCTGGTTGCTGATACTCCACCTTGACTTTCCCACAAGTCAAACATCGTTCAGATACTTTGCTATGTGGACCTTTCACGTCTGGCCTCCAGTACGACATTCATAAATATTAATATTCCCCACCAAAACACAGATGACTAGAATATCGAGGCAGTTGTGCTTTGCTCCACTCGAGTTCCCTACGGTTGCGGTATAATAGGAAATCATATGCGTGCCATGAAGTAGTGAATATTGTCCAATCTTGCCAAAGGTTGCTCTTCCATGCCCCGCATGGACCTAACTTGAAATTCCTCTTCCATTAATGCTTCGGTTAGAACAAGGAGAATCTGATCGGGTAAGCTAGAGTCGATAGTGAGCTGCATGCTCATACGTGTTTAGGTTCCATATTCGTAATCGCTCGGGGGTTCCATCCGGTGATGTCATCACATGCTTAGCTCTCTCGAAACCAGGGTACACGGGAGGCCCTTGTGATCGGTCTAAGTAGTGCATCTGGTACCGTCCAAGTGATGCCTCCAACTTAAATCCAAAGACCACGGTTTCCACCGCAGGTTGTATGTCATGCAGTTTCTCTTTGTAACTCCATTACGTAAGTCATCATTCTCTCGTGTTGCATCGGCGTGTAACTGGGACTCTGATTCGAACCATTATGATATACCACTAGATCACCCACATCCTCGGGTAAAGACGATGCTCAGTGCGTTGCAGAGTTGGGATTCGAAAGCTGAATAGTCGTCCTCTTGTTTTGTCTTCCACGAACACACAGCACCTTGCTGTGCTAAAGAGATTAAAGTTGCATGATCTTCGAAAATCCCTCGATGAATCTGCGGTAGTATCTAGGGAGACCAAGAAATTGTTGTATCCCTGCAGGAATCCCTGGTGTCGATTGGTTTCTAACAAAATGGATCTTAGCGAGATCCGCGTGTATTCCCACTTCATTGATTCCATAACCAAAAATGTACCTCTCGAAACAATAAGTTACCTTTAACAAGACTTCGCGCGGAGTGGTTCCTCCCTCAGGAGCTCTAAAATAGGATACATATGCCGCCCATGTTATCCCTTTCTCCTGGTAATGATTCAAAACGTCATCAACAAACACGGTCAATTCTTGTGGTCCATAAAGCTATTGGTGTGTTGATTAATTCGATGATCATGGTGTACAAAGTCGCGATGGCCGCATTGCGTTCGATATGCCGTTCTAAGAGTATTCTCCCCTTGGACTTCTATCTGATGATAGTTCGTTCATTAGTCAATCCTCGAATGGAAGCTTATCCCTCGCCACTGGTCAACAGGTTGTCAATACAATGGTCGAGGCAAACAGTTCTTGACTGTCACCTTGCTGAGTTCTGGATAATCAGTACACATACAAAAAGGCTTATCTTCACGGATATAACTGGGGCTCCCCAAAGCGAAAAACTAGGTCCAACAAACTTCTGTCCAACAGTTCCCGTAGTTGATTAGACAATTCTTGCAACCCTCCTGGTGCAAGAAGGTAAGAGTACAAGTATTCAGAGCTGCCTCTTGCGTGATACCGATCTAATATTCCACCTGACGATGTGAAGGTAAACCTGATAGTTCTTCTGGTAGCACATAGGGAGAAATCACGAACAATGGGTGGATCCTCGATCCTCCTTTCCCTAGCCTTAACATCAGTAATGAGTGCTAACATAGCAGGGTAATCCTTCCGTGAACACTTCTGGCCTTCATTGCTGAATTGATGCGAACCTCTGCACCACTCGGATACTTTATGATAGACGAAAACTTCCTCCTCACTGGGTATATCTGCGCGATATCTGGATAACCAATCCATACCGACTACCGTATCAAAACTATCAAGGGTAGCAGAAAGGGGGTCGATGTCAAACACTTGTCCCACAAGGTCGAGTTTGCATCCCAATGAACACAAGAAATTTCAATTGTCTTGCCATCAGCCGATCCCACAACAGGTTCAGATTCAAGGAGCATCAGGGTTAAACGGAATAGAGACGAAGCGATTAGCTACTCATACTAGCTACCACATTGCTATAATCCTGGCGTCGGCCACGCCAATCCTAAATGCCCTTCCATGAGTATCATTTCCAGTGTTGTTATTATCGTCGTTCCCTTGGTTGTTGTCGTCTTGATTCTAACAACGGCCAATCCACGTCGTGGGCACCTTCATTTCCATACTGTAGGCCATAGTTACAAATACCTTGATGTCGCCGTGACTGTTACCTCTAATGTCATTGCCTGAAACGGAGTCCTATGATCTTTCACTGACCAAATCCATCTTTTCACATTCCGTGCCACGTCCTAAAGCGTTACTCATTGTGCTGGCAGTCAAACATTCCATACTACAGTCAATTGTCATCGCCTATGTCCCGATTGATTCGTAAGAGTTGGCTCCCATGAGCCACTGTCTAGGGTTAAGGATTCGATTGAAGCCAATTTGCTGATGCTCGTTGCCGGTAGCCAAGGTCGTTCTAATACTGAGGTCGGTGAGGTACTAAGCTCATCCTTTTGCCCATCAATCTTGCATGTCGATGGAGTAATACACGGTACGCTACCAGAGTGTTGCAGAAGTGATCGCACTTCGGGGTCTAAGACGTTAATACATTGAGTTCCAGCAAACGAAGAGGAGCGAGAAAGGTATAGACCAATCATTTGACGTTGCGACATCCAACTCAAGGACGTTCGTACTAGCACCTAACATTCTACACAGTTCGCTAGGCGTTCAGATGGGTGTTCAGGTAATACTCGATAGCATCAAGATTCATAAGAATTCAGAGAGAAGTGAAAAGGTCACATTCGAGTAGGAGACAATCACTACTATGACTCCTATAGACTTGTTACGTTTCACATTGATCAAATAATAGAGCAGAACCCCTTTTTCACTTGTTAAGCCTCACTGGGACTCACATGCACCCCACATTATTATTATGTGTGCACCCACAATAATATTGTGATTTGCATGCTCATCTCAGTTCCTCTTAACTCATGTCAAATGGTTCCTCAAACTCAGATGTCAAACAAAGAATATCACAAAACAGGGGTCACGAATCTCTAGGGTAACACCACACTATCAATCACTTAACACATGCAAGTGATACATGAATTCATATTGGTGTGCTAAACTTGCAATCACATGCAATATCATATGTAAGTGTTCACTAGTTATGTTGTGCAATGAGTAAACGAGAGACGAACCTTGCTATCTGGAGCTGAGTGTCATGGTCGTATTCTTGTTTTCAAAATTGTTCGGTTATAGTCTGGTTTTATAAAAACGTTTTAAAACCAAGTTCACTATAACCAGTGGATCTGATACCAAACTGTCACACCCCCAAAATACCACTTGCGGAAACACCGTGGGACGTGTGACGTACCAGGATCTTAGCCACCAATCACATTGAACTCATAAGTATGTTAAAATAAAACTTTCATTCATTAACATAAAGTGTTACAAAACGTTACATATAATTCATTGTATACAGCGGAAGCATAACTCATTTGTTAAGTGTTTCATAAACCACGTGTACGTAAACCATTAGACTTGTATTGTGAATCCATGTGTCACGACCCATGACCACTCCGGCCTTCCAGACAGCAAGTTCCAATGCTATAACTCTATAGACCTGCAAGCATGCAGACAAGTGTGTCAGACGACGATGGTGAGTTCAAAGTTTTGTTAACGTGTTTAGTTACCAGGTACCAGATTAAAACGTTTCACAGATTCATTGTTGTTAATCACACGCTTACCGTCGATGGCTCCAGATTATTTGCCCTAAACCCCAATGTCTCTATCAAAACATTGGTCAAGATGGGGGTCATTAGTTCACTCCCGACCTCCTCGGTGCGGTGTGAGGGTGCCAAACCTAAATAGCGCTATTAACTAATACCCCGTTGCCCTACAAGCAACAATCGGTAGGAGGGACTTGAGTGATAGATATACGTGTATTAAATAACAACCCAGGTTTAACATTTCAGTCAAACCCATTACCCAACATTCCTCCACGGAACGTTTACCAGATGTCCCACCTCGGGACGCATGCTTGGAAAAAGAACACTGAACTCACCTTAGATTTGCTTGGTATGTCACGTTACATTACCCGTTCCCAGTTAGTTAACCAAACCCTACCGTGGTTACTACAGATAACCAGTTTTGTGAACATATATCCAAATCACATATTCATAGTACACGTTACACAAGTAGCATACAAGTATAACACACATCCTTAAACGAGTCGTAACTGTTAAGCATGCAATCCATTATTTGTCGTAAAATCACATAATAAGTGCACGAGTTTCGTTTGCAAATCAATCTCTCACAGTACACGTATTATCACAGATCGCGATTTGCTGTTAAGATTACAGTTCATCACATAACAAGTACTTAATCACACACATGACCACATCCCACGCGCACAACGTATATTAACATTCAACAGTTGAGTCGGTTATTCACATTAGTTGATTCACACTAATCAATACGTGTTACTTATTGTACATAGTTTACATCTATCACATGATCATCTCGAATTGCATATCAGATACTCAGTTGTCAAGGTAACATTAAACAAGTTGATTTGCTACTTATACGATTCGGGTCATGATTCTCACAACCAGTTTACACTGCCATTAATCCTTGAACAGAAATCACGCACATGATCAACAACATAACCAGAAGGGACGAAACATGACTTCACATGTGAACAATTCTTGGCGAATAACCACAGGTGACGAAACACTATGTTTCGCCGAGACCAGCATGCGACGAAACACTATGTTTCGTCGTGGATATCATAATCAGCAACCCTAACTTACGCCATGGCTAACAAACCCTAACCATATTCAACCAGTTAACATCATCATCATAATAAAAATCCATGTGTTCATGATTTTAATCATAACCCGAGACTATAACACATTCGTTACCAGAACTATGTCAACTAACATGCTGGCTCAATAAATCCCAACTATAATACAATCCTAGTCCTTCCGATTCACCCACACAAACACATTTGCACATGTTACTCATCACAAGATGTCCATGAACAGATCCTTGATCACAGATTATATCCTAATCATCCTAACAGTTTATCTATGATACGTGGTTCATCAAGGTTTCCACTAACATGCCAACCACTGATTATGCAAAAATACACATACCACACGATATTTACGTACTGAGTTTTAAACAAGAACACAAAAGTAAGACGCTTACCGAACGTAGAGTGAATCGGTGACGTTTAGAATGATGGGGCTTCTGCCGTCGTTTGTTTAGAGGGAGTATAGGGTTTTAGGGGTTTCAGTTATACTAATGGTGGTTATACGCAACCATTCTGGGCCGAAGCCCTTAATGGCGAAAGACCTCTGCGGACAAAAGATGTGTGTTTCGTCCAACTTGAGAGTGATGAAAGTCTATTGAATGTTTCTTTTTTTCGTCGAGTAGTGGTGATGACGAAACACCACCTTTGACGAAACTCTACTCTCAATATTTTGTCGAATCCTTTAAACATTGATTGGACCGAGATCTGTTGCACATGGGCTTTGCAAATGAAATATCAAAATGGAATCCAACTTCACGTGATATGCTGACACTTGATCTGTGCAACATGTGATTAAATGAACCGCACATGGGCTGATGCAACTAGGCATTAAATGTTGTTCATTGTTTGGGCCGACAAACTTGTATAGTGTGATTCTATTGGACCTCAATCAGTACATGGGCCGCAATTGCATAGTTGACTAAGATACTCACATGGGCCGCCAACTTCTTTTAACGCACCTTAAATGAACTGCATGAAACACTTAAAGTTGTCGGATGAGTTATGTTAATGGATCGAAATTTCGGGTTGTCACACCAGGTGTCTGCAGAAAATGACAAAGTTGTAGAAGCTTCAATTCCCAGCACGGGGGCGTGCCCAGCTCAACACGGGCCGTGGTGAACGCTAAGACTCGCAGAATCTTGCAAATCTTGATAGTACAGATACGCTTCTGCACACGGGGCCGTGCCCAGCGAACACGGGGGCGTGTGGAGCCTAATGCAGACAATTGCAATTAATGAAGAAGGAGAAAGAGGATGGCCACGGGGCCGTGTCCGGGCTTATGTTCAGGCTATAAATAGGGGTGCTTGGTTCACTTCAAAGGCATCCCTTAGCAAACCACCTCTCTCACACTTCGCCACCACTCCACCACCACTCCAACACCCACATCCACCACCATCATCCATCATCCACCTTAGAGTGTGTGTAGTAGTCTCGGGATCCAAGATTGATAGTAAGAGTTCTAGTCAGTCAAAGACCATGTTTGGCTAAGTCTCTTACATCACATGGTGAAGACAAGCATTTAATGTAATACTTTTTATTTTTAATCTTTTCGCACTTTTTATTTGGTTTTGTATTAATGAGTTTAATAACTAGTTTCTTATGTTGAAGGTGAAACTTCCTTATCATTTGTCCGTGGTGTCTTGGCATTATTTGACTGTCTATATAAAATAAAAGATTTTCACCATTCATATCTCTATGGTCTATATAGAGATCTATATAGAGATATGTTGGCTACCTGGTCGGAGGTTAAGGGAAAGTTTTGGTAAGTTCTTGCCTTGTTCAGTGTATAGATCCTGCAAGGACCTGGGTCAAGCTTACTAGGGCCTCCTTCAATACCCACTGGTATTGGATGGCAGGGGTGCGAATGGCTTGATCCCCTCATATGTAAACTACTATTAATACATTAACCCGGCTACTTGGGATTGTATCCCTGCTGACTCAAACCACTTAGCCGAGGATAACGTCGCCTTCAAAAGAGGGGCCTACCATATTACGCATTAATAACTTAATTAATTATCTTTCAATATTCCGACCCTTTGAGATTGTATCCTTGCTGACTCAAACCACTGGGTTGAGGGTAACGTTACCTTCAAAAGAGGGACCAACTACTATAACGAAGATAATCTCTTAAAAAGTGCAAAAGTGCGAAAATCATCAAATGTTACATTAAAGACGAGTCGGATCCAAGTGATTCATCTTGTCTATCTGTTTTTTTTTTCAGCATTTTTAGTTTTTATTTTTCATGTTTAAAACTTTTTCTAAAACTTTTGATTTGATTAGACCTTGAGGATAAACCAGTACTAAAAGCTCTTGTGTCCTTGGACGACCTCGGTATCTTACCAACGCTATACTACGCTCACGATAGGTGCAGTTGCCCATATGTGTGTTTAGTGTTAGTAGAATATCGTGTTTTACAAATTTAAAACTTGACTAATGTGTTAAAAAGGGCTTAAAATATCAAAAAAAAAAAAAACATATAACGCTACACACGCATCAAGTTTTTGGCGCCGTTGCCGGGGACACAAAGATTTTAAGAAAGTTAAGAATCAATGACCTAATCATTTTTCTTATTTTTCTATTTTTTTAGGATTTTCTAAATTCTTCAGCTTCTGCAGACTGCAGCACGGGGCCGTGCCCGGTTGGACACGGGCCGTGCTCAGCGTCCTTACTGGCAGTTTTTTGTTTTCTGAGTTACAGAGAGGTGACCATGGGGCCATGTTGGTGCAGCACGGGGCGTGCTCAGTGACCACGGGGCCGTGGTGAGACTTCTGACCGGCAATCTTTTTGTTTTTATCGTAGGACTTGGAACCCAGGCGCCGCACCTAAACTTCCTACGCAGTGCATGAGCTCCAGTTCCAATAAAGACATAAAAGAACCTCTAGACGAACCCGGACTCTTTCTAAGAAAAAGACTTAAAGCTAAAATCCAAGAGAAAGTATCAGGGGACCCACTTCCCATGGCGGATCAACGTACCCTAAAGTATTACCTACGACCCACAGTAGGTAATCTCGGCGCTGCTATCAATGCACCGAATGTCGATGCAAACAACTTCAACTGTCGGCTGCATTTTATACAAATGCTCCAAAACTCCGCAACTTTCCATGGGCTTGCTGAAGAAGATCCCCATTTACATATTACCAACTTTTTGGAAATACGTGATACTTTTCGGATCAACGGAGCATCAAATGACGCCATCCGCCTCCGAATGTTCCCATCTCCACTAAAATACCGAGCTAAGGCTTGGCTTAACACCCTCCCAAGTGGTTCGGTAAACACTTGGGATGAACTAGCCCAAACGTTTCTGTATAAGTATTTCCCTCCTTCTAAAACGACGAAATTAATGACTGAAATTAACACATACTCACAAGAGGATGGGGAATCCTTATATGAAACTTGGGAAAGATTCAAGGAGCTATTAAAAAAATGTCCTCATCATGGTCTTGCGGTATGGCAACAAGTATCCACTTTCTATAATGGGTTGTTGCCACACACAAGACAAACACTTGACTCTAGCTCCTGGTGACTTCTAGGTAATCGTCGCCCAAATGAAATTTATAATTAAATTGAGGAAATTGCTCAAAACAATTTTCAGTGGCACACTCCCCGAGGCACAAAATCTATTGACCCGGGCGCCCATAAGGTAGACGAAAGCACTTCTTTACAAGCCCAAATCGAGGCCCTCTCTTCAAAAATCAAAAAGTTAGAAAAGGCAAAAACGGCCTCAGTTATGGCTTGTGAAGGGTAAACAACATTGATAATAGACCTAGGCCGCCAGGTCCTCCAACGGATAATCAAACAGAAACGGTAAACAACATTGATAATAGACCTAGGCCGCCAGGTCCTCCAACGGGTACCTACAACCAAGGATGGCGTAACCACCCTAACCTTGGTTGTAGAGAACCCAGCAATAGTAGTAACCAACAAAACCAGAACCAACGAACAAACTTTCAACAACCAAGAAATGAGTCACAAAATTTCTCTCAACAACAACAAGGGGGACAAGAGAGGTTTGAAGATACTATCTCACGCCTCATCTCCGACACCGAAAAGAAAAGCTCGGATCGATTCCAACAAATGGAATCAAACTTTAGAAATCAACAAGCTAGTATTCAAAACATCAAAAAACAACTAAATCAACTAGCTCAAAATTTCTCCGAGAGACCACAAGGCGCGTTACCCAGCAATACCGAAACCAACCCAAAGGCGCAAGTGCATCTCATCACATTGAGAAACCGTACCGTAGGTCCCGAGTAGGCTCCACTACCTCCATCTTAAAAGAGTCCGTCTAACCAAACTGCAACTTCACCAACACCCCAAAAAGAGACAACTCCTCCACCAAATCAAGAGCCTATCAAGAACCCCCCGGTGCCTTACCACGGTCGGTTACTTCGCCATAAGACCGATGAGCAATTCACAAAATTCGTAAATTTACTAAAACAATTGCACATCAATCTTCCATTTGTGGAAGTCCTCACTCAAATGCCTAAATATTCAAAATTTATGGGAGACTTTCTTACTCACAAAAGGAAAATTGAAACACTCCAATTAGTTAATTTAAGTGAAGAATGCTCCGCCATACTACTTAACAAACTCACACAAAAGAAAATCGACCCCGGAAGGTTCACCATCCCTTGTTCCATAGGGGGATCACCCATACGCAATGCGCTAACCGATCTTGGGGCTAGTATCAATCTCATGCCCGCATCAATGTTTGACCGACTCGGACAAGGTAAAACAAGCCCCAGAAAGATGAGCATACAACTCGCCGATAGGTCTATCAAGTATCCACAAGGTGTCGCCGAAAATCTATTGGTAAAAGTCGGAGACTTTGTCTTCCCGGCCGACTTTGTCATACTGGATATGGAGGAAGATACCGAAGTACCACTCGTTCTAGGATGACCATTCCCAGCCACCGTTCACGCAATGGTAGACATGAATGGCGGGAAATTAACATTGAGGGTTGGGGACAAAGAGATGGAGTTCGGGGTCGGGAAAAGAGTAGAAGACGACGACCCGGTCAACTACATGAATGTCATAGACTCAAGCTTGGATGATGCTCTCCGACGATGCAACATGGGATGCAAAACATCCCACTTGGGTAACATATGACTGACTTTGGGTCTAGTCAAGGACCCTTATAAACGTGGAGCACCATGGAGGCATTCCGTGGAACTATCGTTAGTTTTAATTTAGATTAACTTTTATGTTTTCTAGTTTAGTTTTACTTTTCAGGAATAAAACACACTCGAAATGGTGGAGGTTACTAAGGGAAACTTGAACTCACACCCCATGCACAAAAACAGAGCCTCCCGACAATTTTTCTTTATTACAGCAAGTTCAGCACGGGGCCGTGCTCAGCCCAACACGCCCCCGTGCCCAAGGATCTGCAGAAAACGCCCAGTTCAGGTAACTGGATACGGGGTCGTGCTCACTGAACACGCCTCCATGCCCAGCCTTTTGTTAATTATGATACTGGCGATCTAAACACGAGGCCGTTCCCGGATCAACACGGGTCGGTGCCCAGACGCCCAGTAACATAAATTTTGATTTTAAACACCTTTTTACACATTCAATCAACCTAAAAACTTATTTTTGGGAGACACTGAGGACAATGTGTAATTTAAGTGGGGGGGGGATGCTAAAACCTTGAATTTTGCAAGTCCTAATAACAAGCCTTACATAAAACTCTATTAGAACCGCTAATCACCCCAATTTTTTTCAAAAACTTTTCATTTTTTTTACTTGTCTTGGTTTAATTTGGGAATAACAAGTTCTAAAAAGGTTATATTTTTACAAATTTACTACCGATAGCGTCGTCATAAAAAGAACCAACATAAGAAAATTATGAAACGGCATGACAAATCTAGTTAAAATTTGATTATATATACTTGATCACATCATAAACCCATTCCCACAAAAAGTGAGTTTTGAGTCTTTATTGAGATACAAGCATACATCTTTAAATTAAATGCTCATATTTCGTTTCTTGTGTGAATAACCGCTTGGTTCTTACGATTCTAGAACTTGCCATGATGATACATTCCCGGTCCTTACCAACTTAAGGCAAACTAAGTAAATGATAGAGGCATTAAGACTAACCCATTTTTCTTTTCAACACCATTATTTTTCAACTTTTTTATCACCTACCCAAAATCCCCCTAGTTAACCCCTTTGAGCTTAAACCTTTTCATTTCTAAACCCACAAAACAAACATCCTTTACCCACCAAAATATTTTTCTTTTAAACCCTTTATTTTAGTAAAAAGCTCGGTTTTCTTGTGACATTCTTTATTAAAACAAATGAACTCTAGCAATAAACAAACAAGTTCCTCAAAGAAACTTTGTTTGAAAGTGCTTAGTTTGAATAAAAGTCACAAAAACAAATAGTTTTACGACGACCGACGCTTTTTACGCCTTTAGCCCTTTTTACTAACAACTAACCCAAAACCACCTACCTTTAACCCAAGCCTAACCCTTCCCCAAAGTCCTCTTGATATTTACAAAGGTTTATAGTTAAAAAGGAGGAGGATTGATTGCTTGGCAAGCATATGGTAGAAGTAAGTTCCATGCCGGTCTCGAGTGTTTCACAAAAATACATCTTCGGCCGAGTGTTGAGTGATCTCCCGTGAGGTATGTGAACTTGTATATAAATAGAATTTTAAAAAGGCATGTTATGCCCAAATAAGTAATTTCTCTTATGAAACGTTCCAAATAAATCATAACGAATAGGATTGTAAATAGTATAAAAATAAAACCCAATAAAGATCTTGGATTCCTGACACTCAAGACAAGCCCAAAACTTCTCTTCTACCCATTCCATTTGGGTGTGTAAGCCACAAAATAAAGAGTTTTGCTTGAGGACAAGCAAAGATTCAAGTGTGGGGGTATTTGATGTGTGTAAAATACAACATATAAATTAAATCAAATGAGGCATAAAACTAACCCTTTTTTAGTACTAATGTTGGAAAAAGTGTGCTTTTGTCTTCCTTTTGTATTTTCAGCACCAAATGAGCTTAAATGAACGAAAAGAACAAATATGGAGCAAAATCTAACATAAATACAAAGAAAAGGAATAAACGTGACATGCCCGACCCCTCAACGGCATCTTCCGAAGCAAAAACAAGAAACAGAAGGCTGACCACGGCCTCGTGCCCAGCGGACACGGGGGCGTGGCCAGGTGTCTGTAGAAAATGACAAAGTTATATAAGCTTCTATTCCTAGTACGGGGGGGGGTGCCCAGCTCAACACGGGCCGTGGTCAACGCTAAGATTCACAGAATCTTGCAAATCTTGATAGTACAGATACGCTTCTGCACACGGGGCCATGCCCAGCGAACACGGGGGCGTGTGGAGCCTAATGCTGACAATTGCAATTAATGAAGAAAGAGAAAGAGGATGGCCACGGGGCCGTGTCCGGGCTTCTGTTCAGGCTATAAATAGGGGTGCTTGGTTCACTTCAAAGGCATCCCTTGGCAAACCACCTCTCTCCCACTTCACCACCACTCCACCACCACTACAACACCTACATCCACCACCATCATCCATTATCCACCTTAGAGTGTGTGTAGTAGTCTCGGGATCCAAGATTGATAGTAAGCGTTCTTGTCAATCAAATGCCATGTTTGGCTAAGTCTCTTACATCACTTGGTGAAGACAAGCATTTAATGTAATACTTTTGATTTTTAATCTTTTCACACTTTTTATTTGGTTTTGTATTAATGACTTTAATAACTAGTTTCTTATGTTGAAGGTGAAACTTCCTTATCATTTGTCCGTAGTGTCTTGCCATTATTTTACTGTCGATATAAAATCAAAGATTTTCACCATTCATATCTCTACGGTCTATATAGAGATATGTTGGCTACCTGGTCGGGGGTTAAGGGAATGGTTTAGTAAGGTTCTTGCCTTGTTCAGTGTATAGATCCTGCAAGGACCTAGGTCAAGTTTACTAGGGCCTCCTTCAATACCCACTGGTATAGGATGGCGGGGGTGCGAATGGCTTGATCCCCTCATATGTAAACTACTATTTATACATTAACCCGGCTACTTGGGATTGTATCCCTGCTGACTCAAACCACTTAGCCGAGGGTAACGTTGCCTTCAAAAGTGGGGCTTACCATATTACGCATTAATAACTTAATTAATTATCTTTCAATATTCCGACTCTTTGGGATTGTATCCTTGCTAACTCAAACCACTGGGTTGATAGTACAGATACGCTTCTGCACACGGGGCCATGCCCAGCGAACACGGGGGCATGTGGAGCCTAATGCTGACAATTGCAATTAATGAAGAAAGAGAAATAGGATGGCCACGAGGCCGTGTCCGGGCTTCTGTTCAGGCTATAAATAGGGGTGCTTGGTTCACTTCAAAGGCATCCCTTGGCAAACCACCTCTCTCCCACTTCACCACCATTCCACCACCACTACAACACCTACATCCACCACCATCATCCATTATCCACCTTAGAGTGTGTGTAGTAGTCTCGGGATCCAAGATTGATAGTAAGAGTTCTTGTCAATCAAATGCCATGTTTGGCTAAGTCTCTTACATCACTTGGTGAAGACAAGCATTTAATGTAATACTTTTGATTTTTAATCTTTTCACACTTTTTATTTGGTTTTGTATTAATGACTTTAATAACTAGTTTCTTATGTTGAAGGTGAAAGTTCCTTATCATTTGTCCGTAGTGTCTTGCCATTATTTTACTGTCGATATAAAATAAAAGATTTTCACCATTCATATCTCTACGGTCTATATAGAGATATGTTGGCTACCTGGTCGGGGGTTAAGGGAATGGTTTAGTAAGGTTCTTGCCTTGTTCAGTGTATAGATCCTGCAAGGACCTAGGTCAAGTTTACTAGGGCCTCCTTCAATACCCACTGGTATTGGATGGCGGGGGTGCGAATGGCTTGATCCCCTCATATGTAAACTACTATTAATACATTAACCCGGCTACTTGGGATTGTATCCCTGCTGACTCAAACCACTTAGCCGAGGGTAACGTTGCCTTCAAAAGAGGGGCTTACCATATTACGCATTAATAACTTAATTAATTATCTTTCAATATTCCGACTCTTTGGGATTGTATCCTTGCTAACTTAAACCACTGGGTTGAGGGTAACGTCACCTTTAAAAGAGGGGCCTACTACTATAACTAAGATAATCTCTTAAAAAGTGCAAAAGTGCGGAAATCATCAAAGGTTACATTAATGGCGAGTCGGATCCAAGTGATTCATCTTGTCTATCTGTTTTTATTTTTTTATTTTTCAGCATTTTTAGTTTTTATTTTTCATGTTTAAAACCTTTTCTAAAACTTTTGATTTGATTAGACGTTGAGGATAAGCCGGTACTAAAAGCTCTTGTGTCCTTGGACGACCTCGGTATCTTACCAATGCTTTACTACGCTCACGATGGGTGCACTTGCCCATATGTGTGTTTAGTGTTAGTAGAATATCGTGTTTTATAAATTTAAAACTTGACTAATGTGTTAAAAAGGGCTTAAAATATAAAAAAAAACATATAACGCCACACACGCATCAAGTTTTTGGCGCCGTTGCCGGGGACAAAAGGATTTTAAGAAAGTTAAGAATCAACGACCTAATCATTTTTCTTATTTTTCTATTTTTTTAGGATTTTCTAAATTCTTCAGCTTCTGCAGACTGCAGCCCGGGGTCGTGCCCTGTCGGACACGAGCCGTGCTCAGCGTCCTTACTGGCAGTTTTTTGTTTTCTGAGTTACAGAGAGGTGACCACGGGGCCGTGTTGGTGCAGCACGGGGCCGTGTTGAACTATCCAGTAACTGGGATCCGGAAAATAATCACTGTAACCACGACCACGGGGCGTGCTCAGCGACCACGGGGCCGTGGTGAAACTTCTGACCAGCTATCTTTTTGTTTTTATCGCAGGACTTGGAACGCAGGCGCCGCACCTGAACTTCCTACGCAGTGCATGAGCTCCAGTTCCAATAAATACATAAAAGAACCTCTAGACAAACCCGAACGCTTTCTAAGAAAAAGACTTAAAGCCAAAATCCAAGAGAAAGTTTAGGGGGACCCACTTCCCATGGCGGATCAACGTACCCTAATGGATTACCTACGACCCACAGTAGGTAATCTCGGCGCCGCTATTAATGCACCGAATGTCGATGCAAACAACTTCGAACTTCGGCTGCATTTGATAGAAATGCTCCAAAACTCCGTAACTTTCCATGGGCTTGCGGACGAAGATCCCCATTTACATATTACCAACTTTTTGGAAATACGTGATGCTTTTCGGATCAACGGAGCATCAAATGACGCCATCCGCCTCCGAATGTTCCCATTTTCACTAAAATACCGAGCTAAGGCTTGGCTTAACACCCTCCCAAGTGGTTCGGTAAACACTTGGGATGAACTAGCCCAAAAGTTTTTGTATAAGTATTTCCCTCCTTCTAAAACGACGAAATTAATGATTGAAAATAACACATACTCACAAGAGGACGGGGAATCCTTATATGAAACTTGGGAAAGATTCAAGGAGCTATTAAAAAAAAGTCCTCATCATGGTCTTGCGGTATGGTAACAAGTATCCATTTTCTATAATGGGTTGTTGCCACACACAAGACAAACACTTGACTCTAGCTCCGGGGGACTTCTAGGTAATCGTCGCCCAAATGAAATTTATAATTAAATTGAGGAAATTGCTCAAAACAATTTTCAGTGGCACACTCCCCGAGGCACAAAATCTATTGACCCAGGGGCCCATAAGGTAGACGAAAGCACTTCTTTACAAGCCCAAATCGAGGCCCTCTCTTCAAAAATAAAAAAAGTTAGAAATGGAAAAAACGGCCTCAGTTATGGCTTGTGAAGGGTGCGGTGGCCACATGAAAATTGGAGTTGTATGAAAAAATGGATAATCAAACAGAAACGATAAACAACATTGATAATAGACCTAGGCCGTCAGGTCCTCCAACGGGTACCTACAACCAAGGATGGCATAACCACCGTAACCTTGGTTGTAGAGAACCCGGCAATAGTAGTAACCAACAAAACCAAAACCAACGAACAAACTTTCAACAACCAAGAAATGAGTCTTAAAATTTCTCTCAACAACAACAAGGGGGACGAGAGAGGTTTGAAGATACTATCTCACGCCTCATCTCCGACACCTAAAAGAAAATCTCGGATCGATTCCAACAAATGGAATCAAACTTTTGAAATCAACAAGCTAGTATTCAAAACATCGAAAAACAACTAAATCAACTAGCTCAAAATTTCTCCGAGAGACCACAAGGTGCGTTACCCAGCAATACCGAAACCAACCCAAAGGCGCAAGTGCATCTCATCACCTTGAGAAACCGTACCGTATGTCCCATGGAGGCTCCACTACCTCCATCTGAAAAGAGTTCGTCTAACCAAACCGCAACTTCACCAACACCCCAAAAAGAGACAACTCCTCCACCAAATCAAGAGCCTACCAAGAACCCCCCGAAGCCTTACCACGGTCGGTTACTTCGCCAAAAGACCGATGAGAAAATCACAAAATTCGTAAATTTACTAAAACAATTGCACATCAATCTTCCATTTGTGGAAGTCCTCACTCAAATGCCTAAATATTCAAAATTTATTAGAGACTTTCTTACTCACAAAAGGAAAATAGAAACACTCCAATTAGTTAATTTAAGTGAAGAATGCTCAGCTGTACTACTTAACAAACTCCCACAAAATAAAATCAACCCCGGAAGGTTCACCATCCCTTGTTCCATTGGGGGATCACCCATACGCAATGCGCTAGGCGATCTTGGGGCTAGTATCAATCGCATGCCCACATCAATGTTTAACCGACTCGGACTAGGTAAAACAAGCCCCACAAAGACGAGCATACAACTCGCCGATAGGTCTATCAAGTATCCATAAGGTGTCGCCGAAAATCTATTGGTAAAAGTCGGAGACTTTGTCTTCCCGGCCGACATTGTCATACTAGATATGGAGGAAGATACCGAAGTACCACTCATTCTAGGAAGACCATTCCTAGCCACCGCTCACGCAATGGTAGACATCAATGGTGGGAAATTAACATTGACGGTTGGGGACAAAGACATGGAGTTCGGGGTCGGGAAAAGAGTAGAAGACGACGACCCGGTCAACTACATGAATGTCATAGACTCAAGCTTGGATGATGCTCTCCGACGATGCAACATGGGATGCAAAACATCCCACTTGGGTAACATATGACTGACTTTAGGTCTAGCCAAGGACCCTTATAAACGTGGCGCACCACGGAGGCATTCCGCAGAACTATCCTTAGTTATAGTCTAGATTAACTTTTACGTTTTCTAGTTTAGTTTTACTTTTCAGGAATAAAACACACTCGAAATGGTGGAGGTTACTAAGGGAAACTTGAACTCACACCCCATGCACAAAAACAGAGCCTCCCGACAATTTTTCTTTATTACAGCAAGTTCAGCACGGGGCCGTGCTCAGCCCAACACGCCCCTGTGCCCAAGGATCTGTAGAAAACGCCCAGTTCAGGTAACTGGATACGGGGTCGTGCTCACTGAACACGCCCCCGTGCCCAGCCTTCTGTTAATTATGATACTGGCGATCTGAACACGGGGTCATGCCCGGACCAACACGGGTCGGTGCCCAGACGCCAGTAACATAAATTTTGATTTTAAACACCTTTTTACACATTCAATCAACCTAAAAACTTATTTTTGGGACACATTGAGGACAATGTGTAATTTAAGTGTGGGGGGGATGCTAAAACCTTGAATTTTGCAAGTCCTAATAACAAGCCTTACATAAAACTCTATTAGAACCGCTAATCACCCGAAATTTTTTCAAAAACTTTTCATTTTTTTTACTTGTCTTGGTTTAATTTGGGAATAACAATTTCTAAAAAGGTTATATTTTTACAAATTTACTACCGATAGCGTCGTGATAAAAAGAACCAACATAAGAAAATTATGAAACGGCATGACAAATCTAGTTAAAATTTGATTATATATACTTGGTCACATTATAAACCCATTCCCACAAAAAGTGAGTTTTGAGCCTTTATTGAGATACAAGCATACATCTTTAAATTAAATGCTCATATTCCGTTTCTTGTGTGAATAACCGCTTGGTTCTTACGACTATAGAACTTGCCACGACGATACATTCCCGGTCCTTACCAACTTAAGCCCAAGTAAGTAAATGATAGAGGCATTAGTACTAACCCATTTTTCTTTTCAACACCATTATTTTTCAACTTTTTTTCACCTACCCAAAATCCCCCTAGTTAACCCCTTTGAGCATAAACCTTTTCATTTCTAAACCCACAAAACAAACACCCTTTACCCACCAAAACCTTTTTCTTTTAAACCGTTTATTTTTGTAAAAAGCTCGGTTTTCTTGTGATGTTCTTTATTAAAAAAAATGAACTCTAGAAATAAACAAACAAGTTCCTCAAAGAAACTTTGTTTGAAAGTTCTTAGTTTGAATAAAAGTCACAAAAAACAAAAAGTTTTTACGACAACCAACGCTTTTTACGCTTTTAGCCCTTTTTACTAACCACTAACCCAAAACCACCTACCTTTAACCCAAGCCTAACCCTTTCCCAAAGTCCTCTTGATATTTACAAAAGTTTATAGTTAAAAATGAGGAGGATTGATTGCTTGCCAAGCATATGGTAGAAGTAAGTTCCATGCCGGTCTCGAGTGTTTCACAAAAATACATCTTCGGCCGAGTGTTGAGTGATCTCCCGTGAGGTATGTGAACTTGTATATAAATAGAATTTTAAAAAGGCATGTTATGCCCAAATAAGTAATTTCTCTTATGAAACGTTCCAAACAAATCATAACGAATAGAATTGTAAATAGTATAAAAATAAAACCCAATAAAGATCTTGGATTCCTGACACTCAAGACAAGCCCAAAACTTCTCTTCTATCCATTCAATTTGGGTGTGTAAGCCACAAAATAAAGAGTTTTTCTTGAGGACAAGCAAAGATTCAAGTGTGGGGGTATTTGATGTGTGTAAAATGCAACATATAAATTAAATCAAATGAGGCATAAAACTAACCCTTTTTAGTACTAATGTTGAAAAAAGTGTGCTTTTGTCTTCCTTTTGTATTTTCAGGACCAAATGAGCTTAAATGAACGAAAGGAACAAATATGCAGCAAAATCTAACATAAATACAAAGAAAAGGAATAAACGTGGCATGCCCGACCCCTCGACGACATCTTCCCAAGCAAAAAAAAAAGTAACAGAAGGCTGACCACGGCCCCGTGCCCAGCGGACACGGGGGCATGGCCAGGTGTCTAGAGAAAATGACAAAGTTGTAGAAGCTTCTATTCCCAGCACGGGGTCATGCCCAGCTCAACACGGGCCGTGGTCAACGCTAAGATTCGCAGAATCTTACAAATCTTGATAGTACAGGTACCCTTCTGCACACGGGGCCGTGTCCAACGAACACGGGGGCGTGTGGAGCCTAATGCAGACAATTGCAATTAATGAAGAAAGAGAAAGAGGATGGCTACGGGGCCGTGTCCGGGCTTCTGTTCAGGCTATAAATAGGGGTGCTTGGTTCACTTCAAAGGCATCCCTTGGCAAACCACCTCTCTCCCACTTCACCACCACTCCACCACCACTACAACACCCACATCCACCACTAGGGCTGTTCATTTTTATCCAAAACCCGAAACCCGACCCGAAGTCAAAGCCACCCGAACCCGAATTAGCGAATACCCGAAAAACCCGAACCCGACCAACCCGAACTTTAAATGGTTCGGTTATCGGGTCATTTTTTCCAGGCCAAAAACCCGAACAACCCGACCCGAAAAACCCGAAACACGAAACCCGTAAAAAACCCAACATTTATTGTTTTTTTCTTATAAAGGTGTTTAGATTTGAAGTCTTACCGTAAAAAACCCAACATTTATTGTTTTTTTCTTATAAAGGTGTTTAGATTTGAAGTCTTTAATAGATAGAACACTAAGTTTTGTAACTTTTAATTTATAATAGCATATTGTCAATTTATTTTTGAACTTTGATGATATTTATAAAGTAACAATTTGAATTTTGATGATATTTTGTAAAAAAAAACATTTATTTTCATTTTACATCTAAACCCGAAAACCGAATAACCCGACCCGAACTAACCCGAACCCGAATAACCCAAACCCGACTAACCCGAACTTTAAATGGGTTGGTTATCGGGTCAATTTTTCCCAGAGAAAAACCCGAACAACCCGACCTGAAAAACCCGAAACCCAAAGAAAAAACCCGATGAACACCCCTATCCACCACCATCATCCATCATCCACCTTTGAGTGTGGGTAGTAGTCTCGGGATCCAAGATTGATAGTAAGAGTTCTTGTCAATCAAATGCCATGTTTGGCTAAGTCTCTTACATCACTTGGTGAAGACAAACATTTAATGTAATACTTTTGATTTTTAATCTTTTCGTACTTTTTATTTGGTTTTGTATTAATGACTTTAATAACTAGTTTCTTATGTTGAAGGTGAAACTTCCTTATCATTTGTCCATGGTGTCTTGGCATTATTTTACTGTCGATATAAAATAAAAGATTTTCACCATTCATATCTCTACGGTCTATATAGAGATATGTTGGCTACCTGGTCGGGGGTTAAGGGAATGGTTTGGTAAGGTTCTTGCCTTGTTCAGTGTATAGATCCTGCAAGGACCTGGGTCAAGCTTACTAGGGCCTCCTTCAATACCCACTGGTATTGCATGGCGGGGGTGCGAATGGCTTGATCCCCTCATATGTAAGCTACTATTAATACATTAACCCAGCTACTTGGGATTGTATCCCTGCTGACTCAAACCACTTAGCCGAGGGTAACGTTGTCTTCAAAAGAGGGGCCTACCATATTACGCATTAATAACTTAATTAGTTATCTTTCAATATTCCGACCCTTTGGGATTGTATCCTTGCTGACTCAAACCACTGGGTTGAGGGTAACGTCACCTTCAAAAAAGGGGCCTACTACTAAAACTAAGATAATCTCTTAAAAAGTGCAAAAGTGCGGAAATCATCAAAGGTTACATTAATGGCGAGTCGGATCCAAGTGATATATCTTGTCTATCTGTTTTTATTTTTTATTTTTTCAGCATTTTTAGTTTTTATTTTTCATGTTTAAAACCTTTTCTAAAACTTTTAATTTGATTAGACGTTGAGGATAAACCGGTACTAAAAGCTCTTGTGTCCTTGGACGACCTCGGTATCTTACCAACGCTATACTACGCTCACGATGGGTGCACTTGCCCATCTGTGTGTTTAGTGTTACTAGAATATCGTGTTTTATAAATTTAAAACTTGAGTAATGTGTTAAAAAGGGCTTAAAATATCAACAAAAACATATAACGCTACACACGCATCATTGGTATATAAAGCAATTTCGCATGTTGGTTTTTCAGCACAAATCACATGTTCAAAAGTGAATTCGTACCAGATCGGACGGCTGATATGATCGCCTACATATTGTACGATTAGAACTGTTGTACGTTAACCTAACCCTATATATATATATATATATATATATATATATGGTAAGGTTTAAATGAGAATGCTAAATATCGTGAGAACCGTGAGAACGAATGAAAAAACCATGAGAACTTGGTCAAAAACAATTCAAATTCAAATTTTTGTACACTTAGTATTATCAGTCGAAAACAATGTTAGAAATTAAATTTAAACATCTAAATTCAGTGATTTCGTAAATAAAGAAAATTTACACATGTGTAACTTTACCATTTACGCATGTGTAAATAAAACATACTTACATATGTGTAAAAAAATCTATTAATAGTGATTTTGAGAAAAGAAATGAACTATTTGATGTTGTAAATTATTTTTTTGATATTGTATTTTAATTACAATTAAAACGGATGAAAAAACCAATCAAAATCAATTTTTTAATACAAACCTCATTGTAGTTAAAATACAACACTAAAAAAAGAATTTACTCTTTAAATAATTCACATTTCCTCTCAAAATCACTCTTAATAAATTTTTTACACTTGTGTAAATACAACAAATTTACACATGTGTAAATGGTAAACTTACACAATTGTATATATATAGGGGAGGGTTATCTTGAAACGCTAAATATTGCAAGAGTCGTAAGAACGGATGAAAAAACCAATCAAAATCAATTTTGTTTAATACAAACCTCATTGTAGTTAAAATATAAGACTAAAAAACGAATTTACTCTTTAAATAATTCACATTTCCTCTCAAAATTACTCTTAACAAAATTTTTACACTTTTGTAAATACAACAAATTTACACATGTGTAAATGGTAAACTTACACATGTGTAAATTTTTATTATTTCTGAATACATGTAAATTTAATAGTGTAAATTTAATTTCTAATATTTTATTTGAATAATAATGATAAGGGTAAAAAGAAATTTTGAATTTGAAATGTTTTTGACCAAGTTTTTGCGGTTTTTTCATTCGTTCTTACGGTTCTCGCAATATTTAGCTTTCTCGTTTAAACCTTTCCCTATATATATGTATAAGTGTGTATATATATATATATATATATATATAAGGTAGGGTTCTGATTTGCGTAAAAGACAACATATAAATTATATCAAATGCGGCGTAAAATCAAACCTTTTTCGGTACTAATATTGGAAAAAACTTATTTCTTTGTTCCTTTTTAATCTACAGAGTCAAAAGAGCTTAAACGCACAAAAGAAGCAAATTAACAGCAAAAACCAACATAAATACAAAGAAGGAGGATTGACACAACTCGCCAAGCCCCCATCCACATCCAAACCAACAAAATAACAAGAATCGAAATTTTTGGCACGGGGCCGTGCCCACCAGGCATGGGCCATGCCTAGTTAAGATTCTCTGCAGAAGAAAAAGACAACAACAAAAGACAAATTAGAAGATCAGCACGGGGTCGTGCTAAGGCAACACAGGGCGTGGTCAACTCTAAGATTCGAAAAATCTGAGATAGTACAGCAAGTACATTGGCCACGGGCCGTGTCCTTGACGCACGTGGTCGTGTTAGTACGAGGTCTGACACTGCAGTTAATGAAGAGGAGGGAGATTGAAGGCCACGGGGCCGTGCCAGGCGGGCATGGGCCGTGTTGGACGTCTGACTTCAGCTATATATAGGGGTGCTTCGTTTCATTCCAATCCATCCATTGGCAAACCACTTCTCTCACACTTGCCACCACTCCACCACCACTACAACACCAACACCCACTACCATCATCCATCTTCCATCATTTAGAGTGTGTAGTAGTCTCGGGATCCAAGATCGATCGTAAGAGTTCTTGTCAAACAAAGGCCATGCTTGGCTAAACTCTTACATCACATGGTGAAGACATATCTTTTATGTATTACTTTTTTATTTCCAATCTTTGGCTCCTTTTTATTTGGGTATGTATTAATGACTTTAATAACTTGTTTTTATATTGAAGGCGAATTTATTTAACCATTCTTCATTTGTCGTTGATTGATGTGCGTGAAGTGTGTTATGGTTTTAATGTTTATTTTAAGCCCTTTTACACTTTCTTTAGCCAAGTTTTAAATTTATAAAACACGATATTACTAACACTAAACACACATATGGGAAAGTGCACCCATCGTGAGCGTAGTATAGTGTTGGTAAGATACCGATGTCGTCCAAGGACACAAGAGCTTTTAGTACCGGTTTATCCACAACGTCTAATCAAATCAAAAGTTTAGAAAAAAAGGTTTTAAACTATGAAAATAAAAGCTAACTAAAATGCTGAAAAATAAAAATAAAAGAAAAACAGATAGACAAGATGAATCACCTGGCTCCGACTCGTGTTTAGTGTAACCTTTTGATTATTTCCGCACTTTTGCACTATTTAAGAGATTATCTTAGTTATTGTAGTAGGCCCCTCTTTTGAAGGTGACGTTACCCTCAACCCAGTAGTTTGAGTCAGCAAGGATACAATCCTAAAGGGTCGGATTATTGAAAGATAATTAATTAAGTTATTAATGCATATTGTGGTAGGCCCCTCTTTTGAAGGTGACGTTACCCTCGGCTAAGTAGTCTGAGTCAGCAGGGATACAGTCCTTAGTAGCTGGGTTAAAGTATTAATAGTAGTTTAACTTATGAGGGTATCAAAGAGTTTGGACCCCCGCCATCCAATACCGTTAAGTATTGAAGGAGGTCCTACTAAATTTGACCCATGTCCTTTGCAGGATCTATACACTGAACAATGGCAAGACTCTTACCAAACCGTTCCCTTAACCCCCGACCAGGTAGTCCACATCCTTCTCTGTCTTCATTAATTGCTCTTGTCTTTATTAGTTGACCACGGCCCCGTGTCCGCTGGGCACGAACCCGTGTGCAGAAGCATATCTATACTATCAAGATTTGCCTGGATTCTGCGAATCTTATAGTTGACCACGACCCCGTGTCCGCTGAGCACGGCCCCGTGGTGGGCGATGGAAGCTTCTACAACTTTGTCTTTTATGCTGACACTTGGGCACGCCCCCGTGCTCATTGAGCACGGGGCGTGTTCAGCCTTCTGTTCTCTTGTTTTGCTTGGGAAGATGCTGTCGTGGGGTCGGGCATGTCACGTTTGTTCCTTTTCTTGTATTTATGTTAGATTTAGCTGTCTTTTTGCTTCTTTTGTTAATTTGAGCTCATTTAATCCTGAAAATACAAAAGGAAGACAAAAGCACACTTTTTCCAACATTAGTACTAAAAAAGGGTTAGTTTTATGCAACAATTGATGTAATTTATATGTTGCATTTTGCACACATCAAATACCCCCACACTTGAATCTTTGCTTGTCCTCAAGCAAAACTCTTTATAATGTGGCTTTACACTCCCAAATGGAATTGGTAGAAAAGAAGGTTTTTGGGCTTGTCATTGAGTGTCGGGATTTCCAAGATTCTTTATTTAGTTTTATTTTTATTTATTTACAATCCTATTCGTCATGATTTATTTAAAACTTTTCATAAGATAAATTACTTATTAGGGCATAACATGCCTCTTTAAAATTCTATTTATATACAAGTTCACATACCTCACGGGGGATCACTCAACACTCGGCCGAAGATGTATTTTAGTGAATCACTCGAGAGCGGCATGGAACTTACTCCTACCATAGGCTTGCCAAGCAATCAATCCTCCTCCTTTTTAACTATATACCTTTGTAAATATCAAGAGGACTTTTGGGTGAAGGGTTAGGCTTGGGTTAAAGGTAGGTGGTTGGGTTAGTGGTTAGTAGAAAAGGGCGAAAAAGCGTAAAAAGCGTCGGTTTTCGAAAGACTTTTTGTTTTTGCAATTTTTATTTTGATGAAGTTGTTATTCAAACAAAGTTATTTTTGATGAACTTGTTTGTTTATTTCTTTTGCTTCATCAACAAAACATAATATATATATATATATATATATATATATATTTTGAAAGTCAAACGAAAACCGAGCTTATTACTAAAACAAAGGGTTAAAAATAAAAAGGTTTTGGTGGGTGAAAGGGTGTTTGGTTTGGGTTAAGAAATGAAAAGGTTTAGGCTCAAACGGGTTAACTAGGGGGATTTTGGGTAGGTGGTAAAAAAAAATGGTGTAGAAATAAAAAGCGTTAGTCCTAATGCCTCCATCATTTACTTACTCGGGTTTAAGTTGGTAAGGACCGGAAATGTATCGTCGTGACAAGTTCTAGAGTTGTAAGAACCAATCGGCTATTCACACAAGAAACGAAAAATGAGCATTTAATTTAAAGATATGTATTTGTATGCTCCATAAAGGCTCAAAACTCACTTTTGTAGGAACGGGTTTTTATGTGATCAAGTATATACAATTAAATTTTAACTAAGCTTGTCATGCCGTTTCATAATCTTCTTATGTTGGTTCTTTTTATCACGACGCTATCGGTTGTAACTTTGTAAAAATATAACCTTTTTAGAAGTTGAAATTCCCAAGTTAAACCTAGACAAGTAAAAAAAATGAAAATTTTTGAAAAAAAATTGGGGTGATTAGCGGTTCCAATAGAGTTTTGTGTAAGGCTTGTAATTAGGACTTGCAAGATTCAAGGTTTTAGCATCCCCCCCACACTTAAATTACACATTGTCCTCAATGTGTCCCAAAAATAAGTTTTTAGGTTGATTGAATGTGTATAAAGGTGTGAAAAAAAACAAAAATTTGTGTTACTGGGCGCTGGACACGGCCCCGTGTTGTCCGGGCACGGCCCCATGTTCAAGTGCCAGTAACAAGAATTAAACAAAAGAAACAGAAGTCTGGACACGGGGGCGTGTTGGGTGAACACGACCCGTGTCCAGTTTACCTGAACTGGGTCATTTCTGCAGACTGTGCAGCACGGGGTCGTGTTGGGCGGACACGGTGTAACACCTCGAAAATTCACGTCCTATTATGGGTAGACACGTGTCATATGTTTGAACGTGTGAAAGAACGTTATAAAAGGACTAAAGTTGACAAACTTTAAAAGTATATGGAAATACAAGTTCTAAATGTCAACAGTGAATAAATATACTTCATAATAACCCTACATGATGTTTATAACATCAAACGAATAAATCATGGATCATACGAAGCTAAAAGTGAGAGATTACAAACTACAGGGGTTAAATGTGTCAACATGTTTAAAGATATACCTCTGAGTGACCTTTTGACAAACCCGAAGCTTTGTAACTCTTAATTATGCTCACTAGAATGCGCGATATAAATTTCATAAAGTTTCGTTATCGTATGAGAAAGTTATGATCAAATTCGTGTACGAGGGGTTAAAGCGTAAACATTGAAAGTTAAGACCTTTCGGGTTAATCGAAAGTGTCCAGGGACTTGGCAAAGTGGGTATAAGTCCTAAAGCCCCTGTATATAAAAATAAGGGGGTCAAAATGCAAGAAATAACCTTGGTTGCCCTTCCGAAGAGCCAAGGGACAAGATGTGGAAACAAAAAAAAATGAAAAAGCTGATCAGAAGGCCCATGCGGCCCGCCTAAGCACCTCAAGCGGGCCGCCTCAGCCTCCCAGATGCAGAAACTCGTTTTTTTCGCCTGTTCAGCCTTCTAAACGCCATGTGTTGCCCTTAAACCCTTCCAAGAGTCCCCTAAACAACTCCTAGGACACTAGAGACATGTGTTGATCAATTGTGGTCACTTGTAGAACCATGTGTCAACAATCTATGGTGATCAAGAACACTATATAAAGGCATGAAGTTGCAACTCATTCCTCGCACCTTCATTCTGCAATTGAGAAGCTTTCTGGAGCTTCAAAGCAGACCCAAGTCCTTCCTAATCAAGCTTAGGACTTCAGTAAGTGTACTAATCCTTTCTAAATTAAGTTTAGCTTAGGTATTTAGCTAAAAGTCAAACCATCGTAATTACGGTTTGACTTCGAGATTAGTCAACAATGGCTCAGACATATCTCGAATTAAAAGTAGTTATAAGTTGGTATTTATGTGGGTAATAAAACCTTAAAAGGGTTCCCCCTGATTACCACTCTAACTAGGTCAAAGGTCGGGTCAAACTTATATTTAAAAAAGTCAACAGGAAGCTTAAAATGCCATTTATGCATATTTAACATTGTAGACCATATGCAACCTGTTGGATCATTGTTATAACTTGTTAATAAGTGTAAGAACATGTCTAAACATGTTCAACCCGATAATTTCCTGTTTAGACCCGGTTCGGAACCGAAAGTCGCATAGTTTGACTTTCACTTTGACTTTTAGGCATGTTTTAGAAATGCCTCAGAGCTTTAATTGGACTAGGTTACATGTTAGTACAACCCTCTGTGATTATACACCTTGGTTCATTAGTTAACCAATTATTATGCATGATTCCGTTAATTACTCGTATGTTGACCATTATTCCCTTATTACCTTAAAACGTGATTTTTGGAAATGTAAAAGAGTAGAAACTTTAATTACTGATATATAAACTTATATGCAAAGTTTGACATCAGTTTGAATTGTAGGTTTAGAGTTATGCTCGTTATCGCAAATTTAAAGCTTTATGTTAATAAAATGGCGTAATTAGCGTATAGTCTAGTTAAGCCTACTTTTTGATATCCAAATCTTTACCCACTGATGTAATATATTATTTTGGGAATTTTAAAGATTTTTAATTAATTTTAGGCTGAGCATAACTAGTAGTCGTAGGCTTAATCCGTTAATTGTCGGTTTTGCCCTTACGGGCCATAAAATGAGTTTTACTTATCTAAACGACTCCAAACCTTTTGCTACTGATCACATATGATAAATAAATTATTTTAAGCCTTCTGGAAATATAAAAATATCAGATTTAAGTATCGAACCCGGAAATGGCCTTTAATCGCCTTATTTAGCGTTTTTAACGCATAGTATGTATAAAAATTATATTGAACATACCCGGGTTGATACCTACTGATATTTGAGGCAAATTAGAATATTTTAATAGTAAACAAAAGTTGATTAACTCAGACTTCAGTTTTGAGCTTTTCGGCTTATGTGAAATTACCAAAATACCCCTACGGGGCATAGTTTGGTTATAATTGATAAATTTCACATGTATACTTTATCCTACTGATATAACTCAGTAAATGGAGTATATTTGCTGATTACATCAGACCTGTAACTCAGCTTGTTACTTAAACTCTTTTATAAACTTTTAAATGACCAAACTACCCCTACGGGGCCTAGTTTGTGTTTAAATACGTTTCGGGCATAATGAAAGACATCCTACTGATGTCACAACATATTTGAGACATAATTAACTTAGGAAACCTGTCTATAGCTCTCATGAATAACTGTCACGCTTATTACGCGTACGGTTCGGTTTATGTAACAAGTTTACATAAATTAGCCGAAACGGGTCAAACCTTAACGGTTTTATCTCAAATTCCAGAATGTGAATAATATACCCATATTAAACAAGTCTCTGAACTTGTCGGGTCTAAATCACATTCTATCCGGTCTTCGCTTAATCGTGCGTACGAACCGTATCTTTAAAACTAGCCGGTCTAAGCTTAAGCTTAATTAAAGACCCGTTAGGATTCTAATAGGTTATTATAAACCTTCGTTCCAGATTAGGAGGATCAGTAAAAGCTACTTTCATTTTGCTTATTGTGATTTATACATTGCTCAGGTAAATACTTTTAACTTATTTTCCCAATACGGGCCTGGGTTACGGTATATAGCATACCGCTTGATCGAGCATCAAATCTCCATCATTTGAGTGGGTAGTTGAATAATTTGATCGGCTCGTTTAAACATTCTTGTTTACTTAAAGCCTTTGGGGGGTTAATGACCATGTCCCGGATATCCTTGGCATCATCTTACGAGATTGGCCACGACTTGAGCACGGGGTGTAGGCGTACACCTGTCAGTGTATAACTCTATGATGTGGTGTGTCAATTGATCTTTAACCCGGACAAGATCCGAGCTACTGAACGCACAAGTAACATGTAATTCGTTCACAAGATTATAATATTAAATAATTCTCCCAAGTTATAAAAGGTTAATTTTGCCTCTATGCATTTTAATCAAATTATAAAAGATATTTTGTGCCACGTGCATCCAAATCAATTTTCTTAAACCATTTTCAAAATGAGTCAGTTGATTGTATTTACCAGTGTAAACTGACGTATTTTCCAAAAAGGCTAAATGCAGGTACTATACGTAATTGGCTGGATATTTCTCCTTAGCATCGATAGAAGTCTCGCAAGCTTAAGATGCCTGAAGTCTGTTGAACCATTAATAATATTTTATTTCGATCCTACTGTGGATAAACATCCGGATATTGTGACTTTGATTACAATAAATAAATTCGGTTGTATTATATCTTTTTAAATTCGCTTCCGCTGTGCATATTAAATATTGTGTTGTTTGACTATTATGTTGCCAACCACGTCACGATACTCCCCCACCGGGCCCACCGGTGACACGTGGAAATCGGGGTGTGACAGGTTGGTATCAGAGCCAACACTGAGTGAATTAAACACTAGCCTTTTGTGTTTAATCTCAGTTACACAATTGCACAATCTAAACTTCTGAGTCTAGACTTAACTTAGGAATATTCTAAATCCAAATCTAAGAACTTTTTACTTCCAAATTTTTATTGGATACGTCGCCAAGCGAAGAAGCCGTAATAGGAGTTCTCCACACCCGGAGCCCTGAGATGCTGAGCTTCGTACCGCGGCTAGAATGAAACGAGCATCCAAGGAGAAAGCATTCAGCAATAAAATGAAGAAGAAACTCCTTTTACTGAAGATCGTTTCCTTATTAGTCCTTATAAGGACATAATTATCTTTCAGTCCCTACGAGGACAACATTATTCCTTTCAAGTCCCGCTTAGGGCAACTTTATACTTTTATTTTTTTTATATAGTGGAATGATTAAGTTTAAACTTTCATTCTAAACAAGAATATTAAATAAATGGAAAATAACATTTCCTTTTGCAAGATCTACCATTATAATAAACTGGCAAAATCTAAAATGGACAAGACCTAGCTTCAGGTCATAAAAAGACCGGCCAAGATGGCAGTTCCTCAATTTAGATTCAGATCCTTATTAACATTTCAATTTAGAAATTGTTCTGCGATAAATATTAAAAGAATCTTAAGAGTGAAACCTAGCCTGAGTGTCATTATAAAGACCTGGCCAAGATGGTAAGACCTGTTTAAAAGATTCGTATCCCAGTTAACATCTGAAAACATGTTAACACTCCCGACAGATGTGATTCGTTGGAAATCACACACGTTATTAAGGATTCTTCAAAAGATTCCTAACCCAGTTTAATGATCCCTGAATCCTGGGTTTACATCATCAATTAAGATGATCATATTTTAACCATACGTGGTAAAATAGTGCCTACGGGCCTTGCTCATTTCTACATGAGCCAAAAGACAGTGGTAGCGATGACTCCCTGTCCGTTAATATAATGCCTACGGGCGTTGCTCATTTCTACATGAGCCAAAATACAGTGGTAGCTATGACTCCCTGTCAGAAAAAGGTAATGAACTAGGTTCAAACCTCAAATGCTTTGATTCTCTGAAATCCTAGCATAAAATTTATAATTGTCCTTGTGACTAGGCCTATTGCGCCAATATACTTTCATGCTTTGATTCTCTGAAATCCTAGCATATAATTTATAATTGTCCTTGTGACTAGGCCTATTGTGCCAATATACTTTCATGCTTTGATTCTCTGAAATCATAGCTTAAAATTTATAAATGTCCTTGTGACTAGGCCTATTGTGCCAATATACTTTCATGCTTTGATTCTCTGAAATCATAGCTTAAAATTTATAAATTTCCTTGTGACTAGGCCTATTGTGCCAATATACTTTCATGCTTTGATTCTCTGAAATCATAGCTTAAAATTTTATAAATGTCCTTGTGACTAGGTCTATTGTGCCAATATACTTTCATGCTTTGATTCTCTGAAATCATAAGCTTATAATTTATAAATGTCCATGTGACCAGGCCATTGGGTGCCACTGATAAAACTGTTAATGTTTTATAATTAGGATAAATTATAATAGACATCCTAAATATATGTGATTAATAAATTAACCAAATATGGTCTCTGTTTACCATGGTTAATGAATTTCCCTAAGGGACAATTCCGTAATAAACATCCCTTAGAAGGGAAGTGCCTACGGGCTATAGTTAATGTCCTCTGAGACTAAAGACAGTGGTAGCCTACAGCTCCCTGTCAGGAAAAGGTAATGAACTTTGATTCAAACCTTAATGCCGCGATCCTCTGAAATCTTGACTTATAAATTAAACTTGTCTACGCGACTGGACCATTTGTGCTATTATTAACTTATAAATTAGGATTTATGATAAAAATCCTGAATAAAATAAATATCCTTCCTTCCCTGCCAGTATACATTTTAAAAAGAATCTTAAAGGTGAAACCTAGCCTACTCGGCCAAGATGGTGAAATCTATTCAAGGGATTCGGATCATGTTAACACCTAAGAACGTGTTAGCACTCTTGACAAAAGTGATTCGAGAAAATCACAACAGTCATCCTTACATTGGATTCTTCCAATTCTCTTATCTAGCCTAGTGATTTAGGAATCATGGCTTATATCATCCTATACGATGATCATATTATAAACATCCGTTAGTGATGAAGTGCCTACGGGCTAAACTTGTTGTCCGATAAGACAACGACAGTGGTGGTCTTTGACCTCCTGTCTAAAATGTTGGACTATGTCCAAACATAATAGTCTATATGATCAATGCGATCATGACTAATATCATCTAATACGATGATCATATTATTTAACATCCTTTAGTGATGTTTTGCCTACGGGCTATAATAAATTGTCCATTTGAGACATCGACATTGTTATCTTTATGATTCCTTGTCTGAGGTGGTGAGCTATGCTCAAGCCAAATAGTCAATATGATTAATGCAATCATGACTTATATCATCTAATAGGATGAGCCTATTATAAACATCCATTAGTGATGTTTCGCCTATGGGCCATATTATATTGTCCATTTGTGACAAAGACATTGTGATCTTTAAGATTCCCTGTCCAAGGTAGTGAGCTATGCTCAAGCCTAATAGTCTATATGATCAATGCGAGCATGACAAAAATCATCAATACGATGATTAAAACATTTTCAACATCCTTAATGATGTTTTGCTTAAGGGCTATATTATATTGTTCAATTAAGACAAGGCAATTGTAATCTTTTGTGATTCTTTGCCCAAGGGGGTGAGCTATACTCAAATCCCATAGTCTATACTATCATTGCGATCTTGACTAGTATCATCAGTATGATGATCACAATATTAACATCCCTCGTGATGAAATGCCTACGGGCTATACTTTATTCTAGTGTCGGTAAGACAAAGATAGTAGTGATCTTTATGATCCCCTGTTCAAAATGGTGTGATTATACCCAAACCTAATAGTCAATATGATCGATGTGATCATGACTAATATCATTAGATACGATGGTTATATATAAACATCCATTAGTGATGTTGATTGGCTTACCTTTCTGCCAAATGAATCGTCTTTCAAGACGATGACAGTTGTAGTCTATGACTCCCTGTCCAAAGGTGAAGAACCACGTTCAAACCTGGAAGCCCTAATCTAATAAAATTTCGGCTAATAAATTAAGGTCCTTGGTGATAGACCATCGAGTTATGTTTTAAAGTCATTCATGACAAACCTATGTGCTATAATTTGTCATTCGTGACAAGCTAACATATTAAATGTTAACATTCCTGGTGACAGGCCTTTTGGTGCCAGATTTGATAAATGTCCTTATGACGAGGCCGTTTGTGCCATATCTGAATGACCTTTGCGACAAGGCCTTCATGCCGTATAATCAGTTATGTCCTTCATGACTGGGCTTTATGCCATATTTTTCTACGTCCATCGAGACAGGCTTTTTATGCCATATATGTATATATATAATAAAAGTCTTGTAAGGCTAGCCTTTGAGCTATTTATAATCGTCCTTGTGACAAAGACAGTTGTGACATTATAGTCCCCTGTCAAGCAGGTATTGGACTCGCTCCAAACCTTAAATGCCATTGATAGTCCTTTTGTGACCTAAGCTAAATGTAATAGATATACATTCAAATAGCATTCATTAAGAATGTTCAGAACAGAATAGCCCATACGGTTTATGAATGCCGCGGCTAATCTAAGTCAAGTCATCAGGATGATGACTAATAATGGTTTAATTTGGTAATTAGTACCAAGTTTTGAGTATAGAAAACTCGGATGAGATAGGCAATAGTCGCGATGCTATTAATGCTACAAAAGCGGATAATGTCTCAAACGTAAACCTCAATATTAATGGAGTTAATCTCCAAGCGGTGGTTAACGCAGCAGTTTGAAAGGCCAAGGGGAAAAGTTCATGAAACAACCCAAAGAGCCGAACGCTTCTCGCTCTAAATTTCATCCAAAACCACGTTCAAATGCTCATGAGAAGAGCTTTGTTCACACTTCGGATATGAAGGATGAACCAAAGGAGGAGGATAACTCCCAGAAATCTAAGAAAGAGAGCAAGTACAGGCTTAATAAAAAGCAACGAAAGTTCAGTAAGAAGCCTGTATGTAAGAATTGCTATCAAAGACACTAGGTACAGTGTCGAATAGAACCAGGACCAAAGCAGTGTGACATCTGCTAAGGAACAGGTCATCATTTCCCCCGAATGTAGGGACATAAAGAATGCAGTCCTTCACGGCTGTGGTGAGTAAGGCCGCATCAGAACTAGATACCATAAAGCTGCCAAAGAAGGTGCAGCTAAGCCTAGAAAGGCTAAAGGAAGAAATGCCTGAACTCACCGGATGAACGCCAAGAGGCAGTTCACGATGTCATCAAGTACATTCATTATCATTTACCAATAATAATTTTCTGCTAAATGTCTTGATTTAATACAGGCAATAATAAATCTTTCATAAACCATAAGCTTAGCAAACTTTTATATTATCCACAAGGTATAACTTACCAAGAAAACCATAGTAACCGATTCTTCTCGTATCGGCAAGAAATCCTTCCGAAAAATCTAAGAGTACTCTTTCTTCGCATAGAGTACGACAAACATATGTTATTTTAATTATTTTTTTCATTGTTTTTCTATCGCCTAAGAATGCCAAACTATGTTTGATAAAAGTGCCATATGAGGATTGGCGTATCCTAGTGTGTCCCATAGATTACTTCCATGCCTGATCAGTATGGAGGTTTAATACATGGAACCCCTAAGATATCCCAATGATCATACTGTACTAAAGTCGACTAGTAGTATTCAAAGAAGATATCCAGAATGGAATTTTCCAAGTAAATGTTCCCGATTAAGGAATTCGTGAACTAGTAACATAAAGGTGTCACTTATTTGACACGAGCAATGATGGATGAACTGGAGCCTGAGATATGGAAAATCTCTGTAGCCTCCTTGCATCTTGATTATCTTCTCATAAGTTTTCCCTGCTTACCTCCTGGAAGGTAGGTAGAATTAAGATTTATATCCCATTTAAGGCTGTATTATTATGAAATCTCCAAGACGGCTAGTACCATCATTGGAAGAATCGAAACCCTGATTTACTAAGTTTTAAAATAGAGGCTTCATATAGCCCAACTCGATATTCTGAAAGTTTGATATTGTTAAATAAGAAAGACGGTTCATTTTGCTTATACATTATTTACCGCAACCCTAATTAGGCAACAATTAAGAATTTGCCATCAGCTGCTCTGAATCGTTGATTTGTTCAACTAACTACAAGGATCAACTAATCCTTAAAAATTTGTTAAGTAGTGGTTGGAATAACCATCTCACCTTAAGATAAGCTTGCCTATGATAGTTGTTATGTAAGCATCAAGGCTGCTCCCTTGGAGACCCTGTAAAGATAGAATGATAAACATCTATTGTAGGGGCAATAGATTGGTAAGTTCAATTACCAGGATCTAAGGGCAAATTATTGGTGGATAGGCTTGAAGAAGTCTGTAGCCACCTATGTAGTTAAATGCTTGACATGTGCGCAAGTCAAAGCCGAGCATCAGAAACCGTCAGGTTTACTACAACAGCCTGAACTTCCTACGTGGAAGTGGGAAATGGTAACTATGGATTTTATTACCAAGTTACCCAAGACAAGGAAAGGAAATGATACAATATGGGTTATAGTTGACAGACTGACTAAGTCAGCACATCTCCTACCCATCAAAGAGACTTATAGCTCCGACATGTTAGCCCAGTTATACGTTGATAAGATTGTAGCCTTACATGGCATACCTGTGTCTATTATCGCTGACAGAGATACTAAATACACATCACATTTTTGGAAGAGTTTCCAACAAACTTTGGGCACACGTTGAATGTTTGTACGGCTTATCATCCTCAGACTGACGGTTAGAGTGAGCGTACTATTCAAACATTGGAAGACATGCTACGTGCATGTGCAATCGATTTGGGTGGTAGTTGGGATAAGAATCTACCATTAATCGAGTTCTCCTACAACAATAGCTACCATACCAGCATTAAGGTTGCGCCCTTCGAGGCATTATACGGTAGAAAGTGTAGATCGCCCGTTTGTTGGGCGAAAGTTGGAGATGTCCAATTATCAGGACCAGAGATAGTGTTCGAGACGACGGACAAGGTTGTCCAGATTCGTGACCGTCTCAAAACTGCCCGTGATAGGCAGAAGAGTTACGCAGATCCAAAGTGTAAAGCTTTTCACTTCGAAGTAGGTGACAAAGTATTGCTTAAAGTATCACCCTGGAAGGGGGTGATGCGATTTGGTAAGAAAGACAAGCTAAGCCCGAGATACATAGGACCTTTCGAGGTTATCGAACATGTCAGGTCAGTTGCCTATAAACTAACTTACCAGAAGAGCTCAGTGGAATTCACAATGTGTTCCACATCTGCAATCTGAAAAAGTGTTTCGCTGACGAATCACTGGTTATACCACACACAGATGTGCATTTTGACGAGAGCTTGAAATTTGGGGAAAAACCTTTGTCGATTGAAGATCGACAGGTAAAGAAGCTTCGAAGGAAGCATGTACCTATTGTAAAGGTCAAATGGGATGCCCGTAGAGGTCCCGAATTCACGTGGGAGGTTGAATCCACGATGAAAGAAAAGTACCCTTACTTGTTTCAGTAAATCTCGGGTCGAGATTTATTTTAAGGGGGTGAGGATGTAACACCTCGAAAATTCACGTCCTATTATGGGTAGACACGTGTCATATGTTTGAACGTGTGAAAGAACGTTATAAAAGGACTAAAGTTGACAAACTTGAAAAGTATATGGAAATACAAGTTCTAAATGTCAACAGTGAATAAATATACTTCATAATAACCCTACATGATGTTTATAACATCAAACGAATAAATCATGGATCATACGAAGCTAAAAGTGAGAGATTACAAACTACAGGGGTTAAATGTGTCAACATGTTTAAAGATATACCTCTGAGTGACCTTTTGACAAACCCGAAGCTTTGTAACTCTTAATTATGCTCACTAGAATGCGCGATATAAATTTCATAAAGTTTCGTTATCGTATGAGAAAGTTATGATCAAATTCGTGTACGAGGGGTTAAAGCGTAAACATTGAAAGTTAAGACCTTTTGGGTTAACCGGAAGTGTCCAGGGACTTGGCAAAGTGGGTATAAGTCCTAAAGCCCTTGTATATAAAAATAAGGGGGTCAAAATGCAAGAAATAACCTTGGTTGCCCTTCCGAAGAGCCAAGGGACAAGATGTGGAAACAAAAAAAATGAAAAAGCTGATCAGAAGGCCCATGCGGCCCGCCTAAGCACCTCAAGCGGGCCGCCTCAGCCTCCCAGATGCAGAAACTCGTTTTTTTCGCCTGTTCAGCCTTCTGAACGCCATGTGTTGCCCTTAAACCCTTCCAAGAGTCCCCTAAACAACTCCTAGGACACTAGAGACATGTGTTGATCAATTGTGGTCACTTGTAGAACCATGTGTCAACAATCTATGGTGATCAAGAACACTATATAAAGGCATGAAGTTGCAACTCATTCCTCACACCTTCATTCTGCAATTGAGGAGCTTTCTGGAGCTTCAAAGCAGACCCAAGTCCTTCCTAATCAAGCTTAGGACTTCAGTAAGTGTACTAATCCTTTCTAAATTAAGTTTAGCTTAGGTATTTAGCTAAAAGTCAAACCATCGTAATTACGGTTTGACTTCGAGATTAGTCAACAATGGCTCAGTCATATCTCGAATTAAAAGTAGTTATAAGTTGGTATTTATGTGGGTAATAAAACCTTAAAAGGGTTCCCCCTGATTACCACTCTAACTAGGTCAAAGGTCGGGTCAAACTTATATTTAAAAAAGTCAACAGGAAGCTTAAAATGCCATTTATGCATATTTAACATTGTAGACCATATGCAACCTGTTGGATCATTGTTATAACTTGTTAATAAGTGTAAGAACATGTCTAAACATGTTCAACCCGATAATTTCCTGTTTAGACCCGGTTCGAAACCGAAAGTCGCATAGTTTGACTTTCACTTTGACTTTCAGTTCTGACCCGTATAGGCATGTTTTAGAAATGCCTTAGAGCTTTAATTGGACTAGGTTACATGTTAGTACAACCCTCTATGATTATACACCTTGGTTCATTAGTTAACCAATTATTATGCATGATTCCGTTAATTACTCGTATGTTGACCATTATGCCCTTATTACCTTAAAACGTGATTTTTGGAAATGTAAAAGAGTAGAAACTTTAATTACTGATATATAAACTTATATGCAAAGTTTGACATCAGTTTGAATTGTAGGTTTAGAGTTATGCTCGTTATCGCAAATTTAAAGCTTTATGTTAATAAAATGGCGTAATTAGCGTATAGTCTAGTTAAGCCTACTTTTTGATATCCAAATCTTTACCCACTGATGTAATTTATTATTTTGGGAATTTTAAAGATTTTTAATTAATTTTAGGCTGAGCATAACTAGTAGTCGTAGGCTTAATCCGTTAATTGTCGGTTTTGCCCTTACGGGCCATAAAATGAGTTTTACTTATCTAAACGACTCCAAACCTTTTGCTACTGATCACATATGATAAATAAATTATTTTAAGCCTTCTGTAAATATAAAAATATCAGATTTAAGTATCGAACCCGGAAATGGCCTTTAATCGCCTTATTTAGCGTTTTTAACGCATAGTATGTATAAAAATTATATTGAACATACCCGGGTTGATACCTACTGATATTTGAGGCAAATTAGAATATTTTAATAGTAAACAAAAGTTGATTAACTCAGACTTCAGTTTTGAGCTTTTCGGCTTATGTGAAATTACCAAAATACCCCTACGGGGCATAGTTTGATTATAATTGATAAATTTCACATGTATACTTTATCCTACTGATATAACTCAGTAAATGGAGTATATTTTCTGATTACATCAGACCTGTAACTCAGCTTGTTACTTAAACTCTTTTATAAACTTTTAAATGACCAAACTACCCCTACGGGGCCTAGTTTGTGTTTAAATACGTTTCGGGCATAATGAAAGACATCCTACTGATGTCACAACATATTTGAGACATATTTAACTTAGGAAACCTGTCTATAGCTCTCATGAATACCTGTCACGCTTATTACGCGTACGGTTCGGTTTATGTAACAAGTTTACATAAATTAGCCGAAACGGGTCAAACCTTAACGGTTTTATCTCAAATTCCAGAATGTGAATAATATACCCATATTAAACAAGTCTCTGAACTTGTCGGGTCTAAATCACATTCTATCCGGTCTTCGCTTAATCGTGCGTACGAACCGTATCTTTGAAACTAGCCGGTCTAAGCTTAAGCTTAATTAAAGACCCGTTAGGATTCTAATAGGTTATTATAAACCTTCGTTCCAGATTAGGAGGATCAGTAAAAGCTACTTGCATTTTGCTTATTGTGATTTATACATTGCTCAGGTAAATACTTTTAACTTATTTTCCCAATACGGGCCTGGGTTACGGTATATAGCATACCGCTTGATCGAGCATCAAATCTCCATCATTTGAGTGGGTAGTTGAATAATTTGATCGGCTCGTTTAAACATTCTTGTTTACTTAAAGCCTTTGGGGGGTTAATGACCATGTCCCGGATATCCTTGGCATCATCTTACGAGATTGGCCACGACTTGAGCACGGGGTGTAGGCGTACACCTGTCAGTGTATAACTCTATGATGTGGTGTGTCAATTGATCTTTAACCCGGACAAGATCCGAGCTACTGAACGCATAAGTAACATGTAATTCGTTCACAAGATTATAATATTAAATAATTCTCCCAAGTTATAAAAGGTTAATTTTGCCTCTATGCATTTTAATCAAATTATAAAAGATATTTTGTGCCACGTGCATCCAAATCAATTTTCTTAAACCATTTTCAAAATGAGTCAGTTGATTGTATTTACCAGTGTAAACTGACGTATTTTCCAAAAAGGCTAAATGCAGGTACTATACGTAATTGGCTGGATATTTCTCCTTAGCATCGATAGAAGTCTCGCAAGCTTAAGATGCCTGAAGTCTGTTGAACCATTAATAATATTTTATTTCGATCCTACTGTGGATAAACATCCGGATATTGTGACTTTGATTACAATAAATAAATTCGGTTGTATTATATCTTTTTAAATTCGCTTCCGCTGTGCATATTAAATATTGTGTTGTTTGACTATTATGTTGCCAACCACGTCACGATACTCCCCCACCGGGCCCACCGGTGACACGTGGAAATCGGGGTGTGACACACGGCCCATGCTGAACTTACTGTTAATGAAGAAAATTGTCAGATGGTCTTGTTTTCCTGCATGGGGTGCTTGTTCAAGTTTCCCTTGTTATCCTTTGCCAACCTTAGTGTATTTTATTCGTTTCAACACCATCCAAAGACCAAATTAACTAAAACCATCATTCATTAAGTCATAGAGAGAATTACATAATAGTCCTAGGAAATGGAAAATAAAGCAGAAAATAAAAGTTAATGGTCCTATATTAGATAGGTCAAGTGATACGTAAAATCATCCTAAGGAGTTCTACTTCTACAATAAGAACCAAAATTCCGGAAATAGTCTTCCGGTATCTAAAAGTCTTGTAGAACCCCGAGCTGAGGGGCGTTTAAAGCCATTCTTCTATCTCTCTTGGGAAGAAGAAGGCAGCGTCATTCTCTTCAACATCTTGTGGAGGAGGAGCGACACCAACCGTAACCCCTTGTAGCATTTCCCGAGGGGGCTCCTGATGCATGGCGTACCACTCGGCCGGTATGATGACTTCAGGAACCACATTCCATGCCCTTTGGGTAACGAATGTTCAACCTTTGGTGCAAAAGGTTGACCTCTCGAAGACATCCTTCTAGTCCCACCGTAAAATGATTAATACGGTCAACCAATGCCTCTTCCACCCCTGTCATTTCATCAAGGCCCTCTCTTAAGGCGTAAACATAGTTCACAAGAGAATCTTCAACCGTTGATGACCTTCTCCCTTGTCGGTTGTTTCTGGAGTGTGATGAAGATGTTCCGCTAGTTCTGCTCGCCATTCTGAGAAAACAAACCGAGAAGAGTTCAACTTTATGAAATCGGTACTTCGGACACGGCCCCGTGTTCACCGGACACGGCCCGTGTCCAAATGTTTGCAGATTTTTAGGACAAAGTGATCTTGGAGTTTTAATTTGTTTTTATGATGTTTAAAACGTTTTTAAGCAGAAACAACTTAAAACATTGTTGTAGAACTTATTTTTAACAAGATCCCATGAATAAAAATCTAACAAACATCTCACTAAAGCTTGAAACTATGGAGATTTCAAGTTTTAATGGAAGCATGAAGGAAAATTGAAGAAGATGGAAGTGGATAAAAGAGGAAAGGACAAGAAGGGTGTTGAGAAACTTCTTTTAGAAAATACCTAGGATGGTATGTGAGAATATTCCCCAAATCTCCGTCCCTTGAATGGTTCAAATATGCAGGATTCTTGGCTGCATTTATAGAAAACGACAGTACGCTGCACACGGCCCCGTGTCGGCTGGACACGGCCCCGTGTTCATGGGAATCCTGACACATTTTGTCCGTATTCTGACATGAAATCAGACGGGAATCTTTGAGTGGAAACGGGGGCGTGTTGACCTAGACACGGCCCCGTGTCTAGAAGCTGTCTTATGGAGTTTGCCTATTTTTAAGGAACTTATCCGGATCGAGTGGTTCCTTACTAGATGGAACAACCCCAAAGTGCCTAAGATACCTTAATTGCTCTAGATTAAGACGAGAACGCAAGAGGTTGTCGGTGAGGGTGATTCCTATGCTATATGTAGGTGGACAAGTCCAACCCTTTCTCGGGCTCTCGTTAAAGAAGGAGTATACCGAATCGCTCAGGTCTATGTATGCATCGAACGAAGTCGATGGGGAGTCCTTCATGGCACAATCGGCACAGGGACGACTATCGCTTAAGTCCTCACTAGAGTTAGAAGTATCGTCGGGGGCAACGAAGTTGTTTGAATGCGATTCCAACACTTCTTCTTGGTTATCATCTTGAGATAAATTATTGAAATCTATCCTAAGTTCTTTTATCCAATTAAGAATTAGATCTTCTAATTGAAATAGTTCATCAAGAAGCATTTCTCCTAGAAAATCTGGTTGGGAGCATTCGAGGGAGAGATAGGGATTATTTTTACTTTCGTCCCTCTTAAGGATACAAGGAAACGATGGGTCTATATAGTGGGTCTTATAATTTAGAAAATAACATTCTAATTCCTTATGGGTACCACCACATATTTGACACCACGTACCATAAGAGTGCCGAAAGTAAAAAGTATCAGTATCACTCATGTTTGTGTCAGAAATTACCAACTGTCGGGATCTTACGGTTCTGTTTTCAGTAACTGAATCTTGGGCACGGGGCGTGTTGAGTGGGCACGGCCCCGTGTTCAGCTTACTGTCTGACATAAAACAGGATTGCCAGTTCCAATGATTGGGCACGGGGCGTGTTCAGCGGGCACGACCCGTGCTGAGTTCTGCAGAAGCTGAAAAACTAAGAAAAATCCTAAAAAAACAGAAAAATAGGAAAAACGATTAGGCCGTTGATTCCTAACTTTCTTAAAATCCTTGTGTCCCCGGCAACGGTGCCAAAAACTTGATGTGCGTGAAGTGTGTTATGGTTTTAATGTTTATTTTAAGCCCTTTAACACTTTCTTTAGCCAAGTTTTAAATTTATAAAACACGTTATTTACTAACACTAAACACACATATGGGCAAGTGCACCCATCGTGAGCGTAGTATAATGTTGGTAAGATACCGAGGTCGTCCAAGGACACAAGAGCTTTTAGTACCGGTTTATCCTCAACGTCTAATCAAATCAAAAGTTTAGAAAAAAAAGGTTTTAAACTAAGAAAATAAAAGCTAACTAAAATGCTGAAAAATAAAAATAAAAGAAAAACAGATAGACAAGATGAATCACTTGGCTCCGACTCGTGCTTAGTGTAACCTTTGATTATTTCCGCACTTTTGCACTATTTAAGAGATTATCTTAGTTATTGTAGTAGGCCCCTCTTTTGAAGGTGACGTTACCCCCAACCCAGTAGTTTGAGTCAGCAAGGATACAATCCTAAAGGGTCGGATTATTGAAAGATAATTAATTAAGTTATTAATGCATATTGTGGTAGGCCCCTCTTTTGAAGGTGACGTTACCCTCGGCTAAGTAGTCTGAGTCAGCAGGGATACAGTCCTAAGTAGCCGGGTTAAAGTGTTAATAGTATGTTAACTTATGAGGGGATCAAAGAGTTTGGACCCCCGCCATCCAATACCGTTAAGTATTGAAGGAGGTCCTACTAAATTTGACCCATGTCCTTTGCAGGATCTATACACTGAACAATGGCAAGACTCTTACCAAACCGTTCCCTTAACCCCCGACCAGGTAGCCAACATACCTCCATATAGACCGTGGAGATATGAATGGTGAAAATCTTTTATTTTATATAGACAGTAAAATAATGCCAAGACACCACGGACAAACGATAAGGAAGAATCACCTTCAACATAATAAACTAGTTATTAAAGTCATTAATACATAACCAATTAAAAAGTCCGAAAAGATTAAAAATAAAAAGTATTACACTAGACACTTTGTCGTCACCAAGTGATGTAAGAGACTTAGGCAAACATGACATTGATTGTCAAGAACTCTTACGATCAATCTTGGATCCCGAGACGACTCACACACTCTATGATGGACAATGGATGATGGTGGTGGATGATGGTGTTATGGTGGTGGTGGGTGGTGGGTGAAGTGTGAGAGAGGTGGTGTGCCATGGGATGGTTTGAGCTTGAGCCATGCACTCCTATTTATAGGCTGAACAGAAGCTCGGGCGCGGCCCCGTGTCCACATCCTTCTCTGTCTTCATTAAATGCTCTTGTCTTTATTAGTTGACCACGGCCCCGTGTCCGCTGGGCACGACCCCATGTGCAGAAGCATATCTGTACTATCAAGATTTGCCTGGATTCTGCGAATCTTATAGTTGACCACGACCCCGTGTCCGCTGAGCACGGCCCCGTGGTGGGCGATGGAAGCTTCTACAACTTTGTCTTTTATGCTGACACTTGGGCACGCCCCCGTGCTCATTGAGCACGGGGCGTGTTCAGCCTTCTGTTCTCTTGTTTTGCTTGGGAAGATGCTGTCGTGGGGTCGGGCATGTCACGTTTGTTCCTTTTCTTGTATTTATGTTAGATTTAGCTGTCTTTTTGCTTCTTTTGTTAATTTGAGCTCATTTAATCCTGAAAATACAAAAGGAAGACAAAAGCACACTTTTCCAACATTAGTACTAAAAAAGGGTTAGTTTTATGCCACAATTGATGTAATTTATATGTTGCATTTTGCACGCATCATTGATTCACACATTCGTGTCTTTACGGTCTATATAAAGCACGTTAACTACTTGGGAGGGGGTTAGAAGGGTGGTTGGGTAATTCTATGTCTCGTTCAGTGTATAGATCCTTCGAGAACTTGGTTCAAGCTTAGTAATACTTCATGAGTGGGCGGTAGTGTCCGCCTCGGGAGAAGTAAGAAACCGCTTGAATCCCTTATCTATATACTACTATTAAAACTTTAAACCAACCCTGCGAGGACTGTATCCATGCTGACTCAGACCAAAGGGTTGAGGGTAATGCTGCCTGGAAGGGGGCCTACCACTTTTCGCATTAATAACTTACTTAATTATCTTTCAATAATCCGACCTTGCGGGACTATATCCTTGCTGACTCAGACCAATAGTTGAGGGTAACACTTCCTGGAAGGGGGCCTACTAGTATAACTTAAAGATAATCTCTTAAAATGACCAAATTGCGGAAATCATTAAAGGATACATAAAAGAGGAGTCGGAACCAGGTGATTCGTTCTTGTCTATTTGTTTTTGCTTATATTTTATTTTTTCTTTTTAATTTATTTTTTATAACTTTAAAAACTTTTCATCAAAATTTGGTTAGATTAGACGTTAACGATAAGCCGGCATTAAAAGCTCTTGTGTCATTGGACGAACTCGGTATCTTGTCATCACTATCCTACGTCCGTGATGGGTGCACTTGCCCTAACGTGTGTGTAGAATGATAGTATTATATCATGTTTTATAAATTTAAAACTTAAATTCGCAAGTAAAAAGAGCTAAAATATATCTAAAAACATACGCACACCGCACACGTCAGGTTCATTTGAAAACCACTCGTATTGCGAGAACCACGATAATCAATGTTAACAGAACAAAATAAACCCACCAACCACCACCCAAAACCTAAACACCCACCCCCACCCCACCATAACCCAGAAACCTAAACACATGTGTACTACAAAAAAAAATTATTTTATTTTTTGAAAATTTTTTTTTGAGTAAATTACAAGTTTTGTCCTTTATCTTTACATCAAATTTCAGGCGCTGTCCTTTAGCCAAAAAGTTGACAGGCGGTGTCCTTTATGTTGCCAAATCTTGCAAGTTTTGTCCTTTTAGCCAAACCCAGTTAGATTTTTTGGTTAAATCTGGTCACTCAAGGGCATTTTAGTCTTTCTACCCCATTTATTTAATATTATCTAAAAATAAAATAAAAAAATTTAAAATATTATTATTATTATTATTATTATAGAGTAAATTACTGACCACCATCACCACCACCCTTAATCACCATCACCACCACCCTCAACCGCCGCCACCACCACCACCGCCACCACCGCCACCACCACCACTACCGCCACCATCAAACACACCTTAAACCGCCCAACGTAACAATCATGACACCCAAAAGATGAAGAACCAAATCGTAATTATTAAGTATATCATCAAAAGATGAAGAACCAAATCATATAACGAACCTGAATTGCAAACAGAAATAAGCATGCTAACCCGAGCCACCACCATCAACCACACCTTCACCGATCGTCGCACCTTACCCAACACCACAACCACCCCTATACATTTCCGGCGCCACCACCATCACCAAACATTCACTGCTACTTGCATCATATTCATCCCCCTGACCATTCTCAACAAACCCAAATACCAAATCAAAAACCCCCAAAAAATCCCCAAAAACAAAAATATCAAAAACCCTAAAAAAACAATTCCGGCATCGATTCTCCGACCACCACCACCTGCAATCGCCTATAACAACACCTCCACCGCCGAACCTACCCCACCACCACAAACGACCCCTTCACCACCGAATCTCCTACCACCCACCTGCAACCGGCCTTAACACCACCTCCACCGTCGCCCCTGCAACCGGAGTTCCCACCACGCGCTTTTGGGAGAATGCACTTCTCCCACGTATTGTTTTTCATAAGAATGTGCATCTCCGTTTCCATTGCTTCTTTCCAGTTCTTCTTACTTTGCGCTTCCTTTACAGAACCAGGTATTTGTTCGGAGTATAGTGAGGTGACAAAACCTTTCGCACTGTTATATAAGTTCCCATTAACCATATTAGCCACAGGATACCTTGAATTTCTAGTTTCCCTCTCTGGCGAGTACCGTTTGGAGGGACCCCTCTATTAGTTCTAGGAGGGAGAGGGTATCTTCCGGTTGTCTCTGCTGCAACTGGTTCCACATGTTCAACAACTGGTTCAACCTCTCCCAAATCTGGTTCAGCCTGTTCCACATCTGGTTCAACATGTGGAGTAGTTTCCGTTGTTGTCGGTTCTATGTGTTCCCCTGTTGTCTCATGATTATAAAACGCAGGGTCCAAAGTATTTCTTACCTCAGGTATCACATTGGATGGACTTTCTTCAGTAGTACTGTGCTCCGCAGATTGTGTGGCTGTGTTTGAAGGACTCGCAGTACTGTGATGATTTTCTGTTGTTACTTCTTCAGATGAGGGAAGTTGGGTTAGCCAACTCAAAGTGTCTATACATTCATTCTCCCCCTGACCACTGAGTTGGGTGTCATAAAATTATTTTGTTTCAAGAAAGTCAACATTCATTGTGGTGAACATTTGATGAGTTTTTGGATTATAACACCGGTAACCTATTTGATCGATCCCATAGCCGACAAATACACATTTCTTAGCACATGGGCCGAGCTTGTTTCGGTTGGTTTTGGGTATGTGAACAAATGCGATACATCCGAAGATTCGAGGTTCAAGTGTAAGAGGATGGGGAATACTGGCAGACTTAGACAGACAATCTAAAGGAGTCTTAAATTTAAGAGCTTTTGTGGGAAGCCGATTTAGGAGATATACGGAGGTTGCAACTGCCTCCGGCCAGAAAGATTTAGGTACTTGAGATTCAATTAAAAGAGCTCGAGTCATTTCAAGAATAATACGGTTTTTCCGTTCGGAAACACCGTTTTGTTCGGGGGTATGAGAACAAGAGGTTTGATGAATTAATCCTTTAGTTTTAAAGAAATGTTTCATGGATGTATTGACAAATTCCCCCCCCCCCCCCATTGTCGGATCGAAGGATTTGGATTTGAGTTCGGAATTGATTTTGAATCATAGCATAAAATGTGGTAAATTTTTTCGTAAACTTCGGCTTTGTTTTTTAAAAAATATACCCATGTCATGCGGGTGCAATCATCCACGAATAGTATAAAGTACCGAAGACCCTGCCCCCCATCATAGGAGCAGGACACCACACATCATAAAGGATTAGTGAAAAGGGTGAAGCAACTTTCGTATTGCTAGGTTTAAACGGTTGTCGGTGACTTTTAGCACGAAAACATGTTTCACAATCTGTTTTTCCATTTGAAGGGAAGAGTTTTGGAAATAAAAGGTGCGAATAACCACTGGATGGGTGTCCCAAACGTCTATGCCATAACCAGGCTTCCCGGTTTTCGGTTCCATGTGCCAACATCACAGTACCCTGTTGAGCCACTTCATCCACGTAGTACAATCCGTGGCGCTCAGTACCACGTCCAATAATCACACCCGTCCTGATATCCTGTAGAAGGCAGAAAGTAGGGTGCATTAGTACAGTGCAATTTAATTCTTTGGTAATATGACTAATTGAGAGCAATTTGTGTGATAAGGACCAAACATAGAGGCAATTTGATAATTTCATAGTTGGTGAAATTTCAATAGTCCCTCCCCCTTTTACTTGCATCATTTCATTGTTTGCGGTATGGATTTGAGTTTTTTGAGGATTGGACATTGACGGTATGTCCAACGGTTCAAATGTCATGGTGTCAGTGGCACCAGAATCGAACATCCAATAACTGTTTTTTCCATGATTGATTTTCATTTTCTTTGTTTTTTTTTTTTTGTAAATAAGTTGTCACTATGGATAAGACAGCAGACCAGCGTATTTAATAAATATGATGGACACTTGAACTCGCGTTCAAGATTTATGAATTACGCCGGGAACAAATATGCTGGACCACTTAAATCCGCCAGAATTACGACGCCCGAAAAAGACGTTATCTTACCGGCGTATTTATCAAATACGCCAAGCAACTTAAACTCGCGTTCAAGATTTAAAGTCGCCTGCAACCCGTAATTCCGCTACCGACAGCGTATTTATCAAAGAGGAAACTTTCAATATAAAAGGAAACTTTTATATTAAAAAAGGGAACTTCCACTATCTTGAAACAAACGGTGTAGTTATCAAAAAAAAAAGGCTAGCGAATTTATCAAGATATTCATGAAAAAGGAATCTTTCAATTAGCAACAATTATCTTGAAAAAAGGAAACTTTCAAGATATGCCGAAACCGGCGACAATTAGCTGAGAAACCGGCAACAATTAGCTGAGACACCGGCGTATTAGACTTTCAAGACTACTAAGAATCAATTTTCTGACGGTGACAATAACTGAGAATTCCGGCGGCGAAAATAGCATGAGTTTTCCGACGGCGAAATGGAGGATGACGACGGAGATTGTTCGATATTTTTTAGAGTTCCGACGATAATGGACTGAGTTTTGAATCAAATGGCTGGTTACGGTTGAGTTTTTCAAAGATTGATGAACGATTTCTGGTTTGTTTAATTTCAATTTTCTGGTTTTTTCGGTCTGAGTTTGATTGTTGATGATGAGCAATGTGGTTTCAAGAATCAGAACACTGCTCTGATACCATGTTGTTTGGTATAGAGAAAATCTCTGATTTGGGTTTGAATTGTATTGAGAAAATGTTTGTACAAGAATAGGGTTACACAAAGATGGTGTTTATATAGAACACTATATTACACACTAGCCCCTATACTATTTTTTTCTTCTTTCCGACACTTACATACGTATACTTATATCTATTGCAACTTAGGTCGCATGTAGCAGACCTAACAGTTAATTAACACTAGAAGTACATTATCAAACCGAGCAAACTAGGTGAGTTCACTACTCTTTCACAAGCATGCGTCACTGGGTGGGGGGACAAACAAACAAACTACTATTCCTGGGAGGAATACTTTTCAAACCACTATTCCTGGGAGGAATGCTTTTCAATGTTTTGGTTTAATTTTGATGTTAATTAATAAACTCGAACTCTATCACGAAAGTCACCACTTACATACCGAGCTAGTTTCCTGGGAGGCAACGGGGTATTAGTTGATAGCGCTTTTAGGCCTGATAAACCTCACACCGTACCTGGGAGGACGGACATTAACTAATGACCTTAAACACTTTGATAAATGATGATAGACATTGATGAGGGCAGCAAAAACGAACAGTCAATCGGTACAGAGTTTATTATTCGTAACATGTCTTTAAACTAAACACTTACATGATTTTCGTTAAACAAAACTGTGAACTCGCCAGCTTTATGCTAATACACTTTTTCTGCATGCTTGCAGGTCGTTAGATGAATCATGGAATAGAACTTGCAGTCTGGGAAACCAGTGTTGTCATGGGTCGTATCGGTTGCGAAGATATTTAATATTGGCTTATGTTTTCTAAACAATATGGTTTGGAATGGTTCAACGATAATTTAAGCTTCCGCTGAACATTTACTTGTTTTAATCAGATGTTTGGAAATGCACTTTTCACGTTGAATGAGATTTCGAATTTATTTTCTTACTGTTAGTTCAATGTGATTAGTGGCTAGATTCTGGTACGTCACACGCCTCGTGATGGATTCCGCATGTGGTATTTTGGGGGTTTGACATAAATTCTATATATTTTTTTCTCTCATAAATTACCTAATTAATATTTGATAATTTAAGAAAAATAAAAACATTATCAAATATTGTTCAATCTAAAACACGTTTAAAAATATTTAATTATATTCTCTATACATAGATGTATTAGATCATTGTTTGATGAAAAGATGCATAGTGGAAACAAGATGTAATAATACATAGGTGTGTAAGTCTGGTATATACCTACCTGTATACACTATGTACTTGAATAATACATAGGTGTATACGTCTGGTATATACCGACCTGTATAGACATATGTACTTGAATAATACACAGGTGTATAAATCTGGTTTATACCGCCCTGTAGGAACAAGATGTAATAATACACATGTGTATATGTCTTGTATATACTGACCTGTATACACATATGTCAAAAAACATAATTTAATTAGGTTTAATATTTGATGTATTGCAAAATACATCTCTTATTCGTGTAAAGTTTGTATAGTTTTCCGTTATTTTTAGTTTTGTTTTCGTTAGAATGTGCATACTGTTGATCCAATCGTGTTTTGCAGGTCTTGGGGCTTAAAACTATTGGAAAATGAGTAAAACAAGCAAGAATACTGAAACGTCAAGTCCTGTAACGCATTGGAAAGATCGGGAGCTGAAAAGAAGTTAAGAAGTTGGAAAAATAGTCTCTGGCACCCCGTGACAAGTTTCTGGCACCCGGTGAGAGACTGAAACTCACAAATGAATGGAGAACAAGGTGGCGGGGCGCGAGACACTTGCCTCTGCAGGTGGCGGCCCGCCAGAAGCTGTAGCTGGCATTATTATTCGAAATAATTCAAGGGTTTAGTGGAAAAATTATATATACTCATCATAAACTTAAAAAAACCCAAGTTACGACTTAAGGAACCCTAAGGCGAATTCAAGAGCATATTTTGAGGTATTCGGAGCGTTTTGGCGTGCAAGAATCATCCGGTGAAGCTTGGAGCATAGGAAAGAAGATCATTCGGGTCTTATCTCCCGGTTTTCATTATTTTCTTTTTTTTTTCAATACTTTGATTATGAATTCTTGTTTTGAAACTTGTGTTTTGATTTTAGACATTATGTTTTCCGGCTAAAACCTTTGTTACTACCTAGGATAGTGAAAGTTTAATGAAGTTTGGATTTTTAACGGTTTTCTATTGATGTGTATGTAATCATTGAAAGTAAATGATTCTAGAACCTCTAATTTGGTGCACATGCGTATTTAGATTTGATTGTTGATTATTTACTATTTCACATAAATTTTGGTGGATGTATTTCACATAATGAATTTGTGTTGATTGTTTGTACCTTCACGGGTTCGGGTAATCTTTGGGTAAATCGGCCGATAGCCTTAGAAACAGTAATTAAAATACAATTAGAACTAAGTATTCTGCTTACCTTGTCGCTGAGAGGCTCGAGTTTGTTAGTAGGTCTCGGTACGATATATAGCTAAAATAGGTTTTGAGAGAAGTCGGTCTTAGTTCCCTAATCACACCTGTGTCTATTAAACCAAGTTAGAATCTAGAGTTGCCTTAGACTTTCGCGCTGAGAGGTAGATTGTCGTATTAGGGCACTTTTAGAGACGTTAGAGGACTGAGAGGAAGTCTAACAACCGGTATTCACAACAGCCTTGTAGAGTCTCACAGGTTTCTTCCTGAGAAGGGTTGGGAGGTCTTAGTCGAGATTTCTTACGGTTTAGTACTTCAAGATCCCGGTTCCATACCACTTTAGTACTGTTAGAAATCCATTCCTAGTTAAACTAGAGTCTAGCCTAGGTAGTCGTTAATCTCTATTGAATCAAACCTTAGTTCTTATTCTTGTCGTAGTCTAGCTTTATTTTAATTTCAATTCTAGGATTTTAGCAACCCCCCCCCCCAAAAAAAAAAAAACACAAAAATAGTCAAGTTAGTGTCAGTGTCAGTTTAAATAAAGTCTTTAACGTAGTTAATTAGAGTCCTTGTGGGTTCGACATCCGGACTTGCTTTTCTTTACTAGAGTCGACCGGTTTACTTGCCGGTGAGTAGTTTAGTCGAGTTAGAGAGTCTAGATTATTATTACTTGAGTCTAAATTTCGGTTAATTTAGTTGATTTTTATTGAACTACTTGTAGCACATTAAGTTTTTGGCGCCGTTGCCGGGGAGACTTGGCAATTGCGTTAATTACTTTGTTTGGATTTCATCTGATATCTTTACGTGCTTTTTGTGTGTTTTTGAGTCGTAGGAGTCCAAGTAATTTTAGTGTCTTTTTATTTTTAGAGTCTTTTGTTAGAGTCGTCTTACTTGTTTGTTCTCGGTTTTGCAGTTAATGCCCCACACGCGTTCTTAGTGACCAGTGAAGCCGCCGATCGACAAGTCTTCCTTCTCGACATCTAGTTCACAGGTTAGAAAATCCTCAACTTCATCTTTAGCCCCTTCTGACTCTACACTACAATCTAAACCACTGAACTTTGACTTCACCCCGAAGTCGTCACCCCACAACACCCCACCACCGTCCCGTCCCGTTCCCGTACACCTAGTCCACCACCAGTTTTCCAAATGGCCGAAAATCAAACTGTCCACCAACGTTCCACCGCAGGTTTTACCGCAAACTCACCCATTACCATACCCGAAATCACAAATGACAAATCCTGGAAAATTCCCTCATACATCATGACCGCCATTAATAACTCTTGTCAGTTTCACGGTCGTGATGATGAGGATGCGCTTGCCCATATCAACTGTCACACCCCAACCGATGGCGGAAACATCGGGATGAGACGAAGTGTGTAGATTTCAAGAGGCTTCATAACGCTATTGATGACAAGTATTCATTTATTGATTTTACATCACTTGAAATAATATACAACAAGTTTAAATTATTTACAACAAATAGTCAAATAATAAACCGTTATTTCATTTATGTAATGTAGTACATGATTTGGATACCAAATCCATCCAGTTTGGAAGTAAAATACAATATAATAAGCATTAAAGTTTAAATGCGTTTCTAGGCAAATCCTACTAGATTCCGGGCATCCTTATTTATATCGTCAACCTACAATACATGTTAAAGCATAGTTCAATACAAAAAGCATTGGCGAGCATACAAGTTTTGGATGTAAACATTACGCGCGATCTACATTTTATAACACATATGATTTGCAAGTATAACACGTAAGATTACAAGTAAAACACATAAGACTGCAAGTATAACACGTAAGTTGTATGAATGATTTTTAAGTACATGTATTGTCCCCAAAAAATAGTAAAGCGAAAAAAAGGGGATCGAGTATGCTCACATTATTGCTAAATCTTCCGATTATCCATTTGTTGACGAATGTATGAGATTAGGAGGATGGAACACCGAGGTCACCCTATATGGGTAAACGATGGTGCATGAGTAAACGGAATTGTGACGGAAGATTTGAAGTGGGACTCAAAGTATAACTCATTGATATATATGTATATATATATTTTACATAGTTTATGTAAAAGTTTCAAATAAATTCATCAAGAGCATCATAGAAGTGTTGTCAAAAATAAGTATACATTTACATTTATTGCTATAAAAATTATTTGAATCTGATACGTTTTCATTAGTGGTTCGACTATAAAGTGTATATATATATATATAGGGGAAGGTTCAAATGAAAACCACTAGTTATTGTGAAAACTCAAAAACTAATTAAAAAAGCCAAAAAAACATACCAAAAAATTTTTTTTTTTTTTTGCATAATATTTTTCGCTACTTTTAGTATATAAAAAAAATTTCAAAAAAAAAAAAAAAAATTTTTTTGTAGTGCACATGTGTAATACAAAAAAAATTTTTTTTTTTTTTTGAAAAAAAGTTTTTTTTATATACAAAAACCTGCGATTTTTTATAAAAAAAATTGGTGTGTTTTTTAGGCTTTTTTTAGTTAGTTTTCGAGTTTTCACAATAAAAGTGGTTTTCATTTGAACCATCCCCTATATATATATATATATATTTAACAAAAAATGGGCAGAGTTCCCTCTGTTTTTGGACGATCCCGACAACTAAAGTTGTCGTTATAATTTTTCAAAATTCAAATAATATGACCATAACAATAAATGAATATCTCTTGTAAAATAGACGAATACAATGCAATATATAAACGATGAGTCGACGGTTCAAGCTCGGTTCTACGCTAAATAAAATATATGTAAAACAATAATAAATTAGCGTTGTTTAAAAAGAAAATTGTACCAAGCTTCTTACCAACCGGTTGACCCGAAATAATGAGTTGACCCGAAGCGTAACATGGCCCGAACCACTCATTTCCTTGTCGCTTGAAACTGACCCGAAACGTAACAAACCTATAATCCGACCGTTGACCATGGTTGACCAACCCGAATCCGCTGAACTGTTGACTATTGTTGACCGGATTTGACCGGGTGTTGACCCGAACACTGTTTGACCCGAACCCGAGCCACAACTAAATGAAACAACAATCTGACTGAGCCACATTTATACCCAAACACGAAGCTGAAAAAAAAACCCGATACAAACTCGAACCTGCTGACTAGCTCGGACCGAACCCAAAACCCGAACATAAATCTGAGACTGAACCGAAACAACCCCGAATCAAAACTGAAGCAAGACTCGAATCAATAATTAACGAAACGAAACCAGAAGTAAACTCGAATTGAAACTGAAACCTTAAGATCTTGAACAATTCCGAACGGAAGTTTACCGTAGAAGAAACAGAGCTCGCCACTACCGCCGTCGCCGTTAATCTTCCACCTCTATCCCGTTTCTCTCTCTCGTCTCTCTGCTCGTCGCCGCCGCCGCCGTGGTGGCGGTGTTGCTGCTGCTGTTCCCTGTCGCGACTACGAGTAGGTGGTGGTTGACGACGGAAAGGAGAGTCGCCGGAACAGGAACCGGCTGACTAGCTCGAGAGGGAACAGATGTATATGTGTTGAGTGTGTGTTTTGGAAAGAGATCAAGATGAAGGAGATATAAATGGTGCCTGATGTATAGATCGAGAGAGTGTGATGATATGCTGGAGAAGATGAAGTTGTAGGGGACATTTGAGAGGTAAAGGAGTTGGAACGGCTGACAAAAGAAAATGAGGGGGAAATAGGGTTTTTCTAAGAATTGCAGACAAGATGAAATGGAGAGGGGATGTCGGCTGAGGCTTTACAAAAAGAAATGAGGATTTTGAACTTATACAAGCCCTTTTATAGTTAGGTATCCCAAGTGGGCTTGGGCCCCTGGCCCACAATCCCGTTACTAGTGTTTCGAGTGGCCCGATCACTCCGCCGAAGCCCGAACTCCATGAAACGTCGAAAAATAAAAATTTAGGGTCATATTTGTGTAAAATAGTGTCATACATCATTATTAGATGCGTACTTTTTCGGTTGCGTTAAAAGCGCGTAAAAGCGTAGTTTTCCGTTTTTAAACCGTTTTTCGCTCAGATTTCAACTGTGTTTCTAGAAATAGGAAACGAACCCGAATTTTATAATAACAAGGAATTACGGAAATACGAGGCGTTACAGTCTCCCCTCCTTTAGGAAATTTCATCCCGAAATTTGTTCAGAAGGAAGACTCGAAAGGGTTTTTTTTGCAAACCGAAGGGGATTGTTTAAAATTAAGGCTTTGGAGTTTAAGACAACGGGAATAATTGAGGTATAAGGGTGAACGATTAATCTAATAAACGATTTTGAGTATAAGAATAGCATAAGTATCGGATAGACGAAAGTAGAGTGTTAAGAGTGAGGTCTCGTCGTGGATATTCGGATATAATGCGTTTGTGAGTTGTTTAAAGTTTGTATTAGGTCCAAAAAGGTCTGCAAAACACTGAATTTCTCGTGGCACGTTTCACGAAAGTTTGGTAACATGGTGAAAATACTTATATATAGGAAGTACCAGCGGCGTATCCACCATGTTCATACATATTACGTCCGTTTCGCTATTCGATGTCATGTTACGTTCCGTGTTATGGTACACAGTAGAAACCGCTATGGTTTTCATGCGCATACCAATATAATCATGTATGCATCCGTGCTTATTTTGGTCTGTGCATGATCCCCATAGTTTGCACTAGTAGTGCACGGGTCAGGGTTTATTAACGTATTACGAGTGATAATGATAGTGTATAGAATTTTAAGTATGCATGCATGATTGTATTTAAGTATGAGAGTATAGAGTTTAAGTATGAGTATGATTAAAGTCTTTGAATAGTCCACACAAGATATTTAGTTAACTAGATTAACCCATTACTGGTATGTGATCTCACTGGTCAAACCATCGTGTCCGCAAGTATGTATGAACGTCTTAACATGACCGCAAGTCCATGCGGCGGGCGTTACTCCTGTAGCGCTACACAAGCCATATATATGTTAAGGTGAGGCTTCATCCGAAGTTAATGACAAGATGTCAACCTAACGTTTAACGCAAGCGTCATCTAATTATAGCACATGTCATCATTTTGTTGCTATGAAAAGATCCGTAAAAGTTTAACTTAACATGACCCCAAGTCCATGAGGCGGTGCGCTACTCCTATAGTGCTTCACAAGCACTATATATGTTAAGGTAAGGCTCGAACAAATCGAACCAACGTGTCTGCTAGTATCATCTCTATAGCACATGTCATCATTTCATTGCTATAAAGATCGTAAAAGTTTAACTTAACGTAACCACAAATCCATGTGGCGGTGCGCTACTCCTATAGTGCTTCACAAGCACTATATACGTTAAGGTGTGGCTTCTTACGAAGCTAATGACCAGTTCATCACATAAAGAATGTCCAGTAATCCCGAATAAAGTATAACGTATCAGTATACGTGTATTAATTTATTGTGTAAAAACGATGATTAGGTAACAAGTATTAAATTGCATTAATATAAAAGAGAGGCTTGACAAGTATTGGAGTGCTTCGGGTTTAGAAACTTCGACTATTCCAAAGTGAATCGCAAGTCCTTCCGAATTAGTGAGACAAGCTTTGGCCTAATAGGTATAATACTCTCGTCGCCAGGCGATTAACGGTGTTTTACCCTTCCACTTAGTACATGTCCATAATTTGATTGAAAATACGAAACTTTGGCGAGATTGAAAATCGTAGGGCGGGACCAGTCACCAAGGTGTGGATATCAATCCTAGCTTGACAATTTCGTCCCCAAAATGTGGTTTATTGAACAAAACAAGATAAAATCTTGACTTGTCAATAAGGAACCACTAGAGTATGATCTGGAAATTCCCATCAAGATACGGATATCACTCCTGACTTGATGGTGTAATTTCGTACAAAATAACATGTAAGGTGGATTGAAATTCGTCACCAAAGGCGGGAATCACCCCTATTCTGGTGAGTCATTTCGATTGTGGGATATGAGTATCTTCAAGTATGTATTGTGTGAAATGTTTTAGAAAAGAAACATTGTTTATTTAGACAAAAGAAGAGGTTGAAGCAAGTAGGAAGAATTACATATTAAGCAAAAATAAGGAATGGTCAAGTTTTGGCACTTAGACTATAGAGTAGGTCGAACATGACAATTCTACCTAATTCTCTATAGTTATGGCTCTGATACCAATCTGTCACACCCCAACCGATGGCGGAAACATCGAGATGAGACGAAGTGTGTAGATTGCAAGAGGCTTCATAACGCTATTGATGACAAGTATTCATTTATTGATTTTACATCACTTGAAATAATATACAACAAGTTTAAATCATTTACAACAAATAGTCAAATAATAAACCATTATTTCATTTATGTAATGTAGTACTTGATTTGGATACCAAATCCATCAAGTTTGGAAGTAAAATACAATATAATAAGCATTAAAGTTTAAATGTGTTTCTAGGCAAATCCTACTAGATTCCGGGCATCTTTATTTATATCGTCAACCTGCAATACATGTTAAAGCATAGTTCAATACAAAAAGCATTGGCGAGCATACAAGTTTTGGATGTAAATATAGATAAGAAAGCATTTTAATCAACTTCGCATGCGTAACTAATATACTAGATTAATGTAAACATTACGCGCGATCTATATTTTATAACACATATGATTTACAAGTATAACACGTAAGATTACAAGTAAAACACATAAGACTGCAAGTATAACACGTAAGTTGTATGAATGATTTTTAAGTACATGTATTGTCCGCAAAAAATAGTAAAGCGAAAAAAAGGGCATCGATTATGCTCACATTATTGCTAAGTCTTCCAATTATCCATTTGTTGACGAGTGTATGAGATTAGGAGGATGGAACACCGAGGTCACCCTATATGGGTAAACGATGGTGCATGAGTAAACGGAATTGTGACGGAAGATTTGAAGTGGGATTCAAAGTATAACTCGTTGATATATATGTATATATATATTTTACATAGTTTATGTAAAAGTTCCAAATAAATTCATCAAGAGCATCATAGAAGTGTTGTAAAAAATAAGTATACTTTACATTTATTGCTATAAAAATTATTTGAATCTGATACGTTTTCATTAGTGGTTCGACTATAAAGTATGTATATATATATATAACGAAAATTGGGCAGAGTTCCCTCTGTTTTTGGATGATCCCGACAACTAAACGATGAGTCGACGGTTCAAGCTCGGTTCTACGCTAAATAAAATATATGTAAAACAATAATAAATTAGCGTTGTTTAAAAAGAAAATTGTACCAAGCTTCTTCCCAACGGTTGACCCGAAATAATGAGTTGACCCGAAGCGTAACATGGCCCGAACCACTCATTTCCTTGTCAGTTGAAACTGACCCGAAACGTAACAAAGCTATAATCCGACCGTTGACCGTGGTTGACCAACCCAAATCTGCTGAACTTTTGACTATTGTTGACCGGATTTGACCGGGTGTTGACCCGAACACTGTTTGACCCGAACCCGAGCCACAATTAAATGAAACAACAATCTGACTAAGCCACATTTATACCCAAACACGAAGCTGAAAAAAAACTCGATACAAACTCGAACCGGCTGACTAGCTCGGACCGAACCCAAAACCCGAACATAAATCTGAGACTGAACCGAAACAACCCCGAATCAAAACTGAAGCAAGACTCGAATCAATAATTAACCAAACGAAACAAGAAGTAAACTCGAATTGAAACTGAAACTTTAAGACCTTGAACAATTCCGAACTGAAGTTTACCGGAGAAGAAACAGAGCTCGCCACTAACGTCGCCGCCGTTAATCTTCCACCTCTATCCCGTTTCTCTCTCTCGTCTCTCTGCTCGTCGCCGTCACCGCCATGGTGGTGGTGTTGCTGCTGCTGTTCCCCGCCGCCAGTACGAGTTGGTGGTGGTTGACGACTGAATGGAGAGTCGCCGGAACAGGAACCGACTGACTAGCTCGAGAAGGAACAGATGTATATGTGTTGAGTGTGTGTTTTGGCAGGAGCTCAAGATGAAGGAGATATAAATGGTGTCTGATGTATAGATCGAGAGAGTGTGATGATATGCTGGAGAAGATGAAGTTGTAGGGGACATTTGAGAGGTAAAGGAGTTGGAACGGCTGACAAAAGAAAATGAGGGGGAAATAGGGTTTTTCTAAGAATTGCAGACAAGATGAAATGGAGAGGGGATGTCGGCTTAGGCTTTACAAAAAGAAATGAGGATTTTGAACTTATACAAGCCCTTTTATAGTTAGGTATCCCAAGTGGGCTTGGGCCCCTGGCCCTCAAGCCCGTTACTAGTGTTTCGAGCGGCCTGATCACTCCGCCGAAACCCGAACTCCATGAAACGTCGAAAAATAAAAATTTAGGGTCATATTTGTGTAAAATAGTGTCGTACATCATTATTAGACGCGTACTTTGTCGGTTGCGTTAAAAGCGCGTAAAAGCGTAGTTTTCCGTTTTTAAACCGTTTTTCGCTCAGATTTCAACTGCGTTTCTAGAAATAGGAAACGAACCCGAATTTTATAAAAACAAGGAATTACCGAAATATGAGGCGTTACATCAACCGTCTCACCCGCTTGTGCAGCACCTTCGGTATCGAAGGTGTTAATCTTGATGCCCGCTATCTCCAAGTCTTCCCATTTTCGCTTGCTGGCCGCGCAGCCACATGACTTGATTCGCAGCCGGCAGGTACTTTTACCACTTGGGCTGGACTTAGGGATGCCTTCCTTACTAAGTATTTCCCACATGCGAAGGCATCTCGCCTTCGAGATCAGATCCATTCATTCAGAATGGAGTCTGACGAACCATATCACTTAGCTTGGGAGAGGTTTCAAACTTTACTCTCACGTTGTTCCCAACATGGGCTTTCTGGTTGGGCTTTAGTAGAAAAATTTTACAATGGTCTCACCCCTGAGTGTAAGGCCCGATTCGACACATCTACAGGAGGCCATCTTATGGGAAAGAAATCTGTGACCGACTGCAACGATCTCTTTGAGAGCTTCGCTCATGCTGATATAGATCATAGTGCTACCAGCAGGAATTCCATTCCTGTTACTACTTCCTCATCCTCCCGAGGAGTAAACTAAGTTGTCTCGGATTCAAAGGTAGCATCTCAACTTGACTATATCACCAAAGAGTTATTAGAAATTAAGAAAAAGGTCGATAGGTGCGAAGTTTGTAGGGGTGGTCATGATACCGTAGATTGTCCAACACTTACCCTAGAATAGGTAGAGTACATCGCAGGTCAAAATAGGGGTCCAAGTAATCCGTTTAATAATAGTAACTCTAATTGGCGTGCTAATAATTACCGCTCTTCAGGTAATCCCCCTGGTTTCCCATCAGGCCAATATCAAAGCAGTGGGCCAAGTTTCTATTCTAGTAGGGGTTCGGGTCAATCAGGTTAGTTTGCTAGTTTAGGTTCAGGGGGGCAGTTTAGAAGTGAGGGGTCAAACCAAGAGGGTCAGCCTAGGAATGAGGGGTCAAATAGTAGTTTGTCTAGGGTAGAGGACCTTCTTACCCAGTAAGTGGTTAAGGACCAAGCCACACAACGTACCTCAGAAGAACATGCGACATTCCTCAAGAATAACCATTCAAATTTCTTAGACCTTCAAAGGAAAGTTGGGGATATTGCACGCCAATTGCAGGAACGACCTCCCGGTCAATTTTCGGGAAACACAAAGCCCAACCTGCCTGGCACTTTGAAGGCAATTTCGACCCGTAGTGGTAAGACCTTAGGAGAGGTAGTGAGACCTGAGAGTGTAGAGGTAGAAGATGAGGAGCCTGTAGATGAAGAGATTGAGATGGAGGCTCCCGGTAAAGTGCAACCTAGGTTAATCCCAGCAAGTACCGCACACACCAAGGGGCCTCAAGGCGAGAGTAGTATAGAAAAACGACCCACACAAATCGTTCCATCACCCACTGTTGATCTTTCCCGTGCTCCATACCCTTCCCGTCTTAAAAACCAAACTTACTCTAAAGAGTACGGGAAATTTTTAGACATCTTTAAGCAACTTAGGATCAACCTTCCGTTCATAAAAGCCCTTCAATATATGCCTAAATACGCAAAATTCTTAAAGGGCCTTCTAAAACGTAAGGATAGGTTAGGAGAGGTCTCTAACATCCCCCTTAGTGGAGGGTGTTCCGCCGTAGTCTTGAACAAGGTCCCGGAAAAAATGACGGATCCGGGCCTTTTCACCATTCCATGCTTGTTCGGGAGTGATACCGAGTGTAGGGCCCTAGCCGATTTAGGAGCGAGTATAAACCTCATGCCATATTCCATGTACGAGAGGTTAGGCTTAGGAGAGTTATCCCATACACGTATGTCTTTGTCCTTAGCTGATAGATCAGTGAAGTATCCACGTAGCATAATCGAAAACCTTTTAGTTAAAGTGGACAAATTCGTCTTTCCCGTAGACTTTTTTGTTCTTGATATGGAAGCCGATGAGAAGGTTCCTATCATTTTAGGACGCCCATTCTTGTGTACCGCCAAGGCTATCATTGATGTCTTCGACGGTAAAATTACACTCCAAGTCGGTGAGGAGAGAGTCACTTTCGAGATAGCACGCTCCATGGAACGCCCTAGCAGTTCCGATGATCTTAGTAGTCCTTGTCATTCGGTCTATTTCATAGAGTCTTTCCTATCATGTGTCGACCATTGCTTTGACTATATTAGTGGAGCTGATTTAGTAGAGGATAGGATAGATGAGGTAGTTGAGAAAGTAGAGGAGATTGTGAGTGAGAATGAAGAAGGAGAAGAGACCGAGTGGGTTCCCGAAGTGTTAGAGTTGAGTGAAGTGAAGAGTGAGATTGAGAGTACACCCTTAGAGAAACCCGCCCCATTAGAGCTTAAGGTTCTCCCATCCCACTTAGAGTATACTTTCCTTGGTGAGGGGTCCGATTTTCCCGTCATTATTTCGTCTAAGTTAGAGGAGGGGGAAAAGGGTAGGTTGTTAGGGGTGTTGAGAGAGAATAGGGAAGCCATTGCATGGCGACTTTCGGATATCAAGGGCATAAGCCCTGCCAATTGTACCCACCGGATACTCATGGAAGATGATTAAAAGCCGGTGGTGCAACCTCAACGGCGCCTTAATCCGAACATGCAAGAGGTTGTTAAGAAGGAAGTGCTTAAGTTGTTAGATGCCGGGGTGATATACCCTATTTCCGACTCACCATGGGTTAGCCCGACCCAAGTTGTCCCAAAGAAAGGCGGGATGACGGTGATCATGAATGAAAAGAATGAATTAATCCCTTCTCGTACCGTTACCGGTTGGCGTGTGTGCATCGACTACCGTAAGTTGAATGACGCCACCCGAAAAGACCATTTCCCCTTGCCATTCATTGACCAAATGTTGGAGTGTTTAGCGGGTCAACAGTTCTACTGTTTTCTCGATGGATTTTCGGGTTATTTTCAGATCCCAATCGCACCAGAGGATCAAGATAAAACGACATTCACATGCCCTTACGACACTTATGCGTATCGGCGCATGCCTTTCGGGTTATGCAACGCTCCGGCTACATTCCAAAGATGCATGGTTGCTATATTCCAAGACATGCTTGAGACTTCTATGGAGGTTTTCATGGATGACTTCTCGGTTTATGGTACCACTTTCGATCAATGTCTTCACAATCTTGATAGGATGCTTAAGAGATGTATAAAGATCAACCTTATGCTTAATTGGGAGAAATGTCACTTTATGGTGACGGATGGGTTAGTCTTAGGTCACAAGGTGTCTAGAGAGGGAATAGAGGTGGATAGGGCCAAGATAGATACCATAAGTAGATTGCCTCCACCCACTAGTGTCAAGTCCGTTCGTAGCTTCCTAGGGCATGCGGGCTTTTATAGGCGTTTCATTAAGGATTTTTCTAAGATTACGCGCCCCATGACCCGTCTTTTAGAGAAGGATGTACCTTTCGTCTTTGACGAAGAGTGCATCAAAGCCTTTGACTTTTTGTAGGAGAAACTCATTAGTGCTCCTATCCTTGTTTCGCCAAATTGGAGCTTGCCTTTCGAGCTCATGTGCGATGCGAGTGATTATGCCGTAGGTGCGGTATTGGGTCAAAGAATCGAGAAACATTTCCATCCAATCTACTACGCGAGCAATACTTTAAATGATGCTCAAGAGAACTATGCCACCACGGAAAAAGAGCTCTTAGCCGTAGTGTTTGCGTTTGATAAGTTTCGCTCATATCTTGTGCTTTTCAAAACCACCGTTTTCACCGACCACGTCGCGTTGCATTTTCTTTTCCAAAGGAAAGACGCCAAGCCACGTCTCATTAGATGGATTCTCTTGCTCTCCGAGTTCGACATCGAAATTAGGGATAAAAAGGGAGCGAAAAACGTAGCCGCCGACCGTTTGTCACGCTTAGAGGATCCTAAGAGAGAGGAGGTTCGTGAGGATTCGATAGGAGACACATTTCCTCATGAAACCATAGATTTCGTTAGAGCCGAGGAAGAGGGGTTGCCATGGTTTTCATATTTGGAAAATTACCTAGCAAATGGTGACATTGTGAAGGGTATGTCCTACCAACAAAAGAAGAAGTTTCTTAGGGATGCTAGGAAATACATTTGTGATTACCCGTACCTTTTTAGGATAGGTGGTGATCGAGTGCTTAGGAGGTGTGTTTCGAAAGAGGATGGAATGGATATCCTTAGACATGTGCATGAGGGTTTAACGGGAGGCCATTATGGGCTGAATGTCACCTCACAAAAGGTTTTTGATAGTGGCTTCTATTGGCCAACGGTAGTTCAAGATGCAATTGAGTTTGTTAGGACATGTGACCGTTGCCAACGTACCAGCAACATCTCATCCAAGGATGAAATGCCCCAAAATCCCATCGAAGTTCTTGAAGTCTTTGACGTTTGGGGTATTGATTTCATGGGACCTTTCCCCTCATCGAGTGGGAATATGTACATCCTCATGGCCATTGACTATGTCTCAAAGTGGGTAGAAGCTCAAGCTTTGCCTACTAATGATCCTCGAGTGGTGGTGAGATTCCCAAAGAAGTTATTCACACGTTTCTGAGTTCCTAAAGCCATCATAAGTGATCGTGGTACGCATTTTTGCAATTCCGTCATGGAAAAGGCATTTACATGCTACGGTGTCACTCACCGTCTTTCTACCACATACCGCCCGCAAACTAGTGGCCAAGTAGAGAATGCAAACCGAGGGGTGAAGAGAATTCTAGAAAAAACGGTAGGAAAAAGTAGGAAGGATTGGTCGGAGAAGCTCGACGATGCATTGTGGGCATTCCTCACCGCTTACAAAACGCCGTTAGGAACCACACCCTTCATGATTGTGTATGGCAAAGCATGCCATCTTCCGGTGGAATTAGAACACCAAGCATTATGGGCATTGAAAAGCGTTAACCTTGACCTTACCGAAGCCGCAAGGAGGAGATTCTTTCAAATCCATGAGTTAGAGGCTCTAAGGGACGCCGCTTATGAATGATCTTGGAGTATCAAAGAAAAGACTAAAGCGTTGCATGATAGGAGGTTGTGAAGGTTGAAGGAGTTTAAGGTAGGTGACAAAGTGCTTTTGTTTAACTCGAGATTGAAATTGATAGCGGGGAAGTTGAAATCAATATGGACCGGACCGTATGTGGTAAAGGAGGTGTTTCCATACGGTACCGTCAAGTTGTATGACGAAGTTGATAAAGGTTCGTGGAAGGTAAATGGTTATCTATTGAAACACTACTTGGGAGGTCCCATTGATACCACCGAGGAGGAAGAAATTCCTCTAGAGGACCCACCCACCTTCATCGAATAGTGAGTTAAGAAAGGTTCGTTTGTAGAGTATGTACCGTTTGTATTTTCGTTTTTTCGTAATTTTTCGCAGCTAATGGTTGTTTTCGTTAGTTTCTCAGGTCTTGTTTTGTGTTTTTAGTCATTTGCAGGAATGCATTACCGAGGATTTGCAGAGAATTGCGAGAAAAATGAGGTTCCAGGTAAGTTTCACACTTAGAAAAAATTTAAGATTGGATTTTGGGAGGTTTGGTTAAAGCTAAAAAAAAATTCTAAGGCATAGACTCAAAAATTGAGCAAACCTTCTGTGGAAAACACCCATTGGCGGGTCGCCACACACCCATTACCATTAGTCGCGGCCCACCAGATCGTAACTCACAATCAGCGCAACGTAACAAGGTGGCGGGGCACGACGTCTAACTTGACTATGTCGCGGCCCGCCAGGAACGAACTCTGCAGCCGTATCGCTTTAAACCCCAAAAATTGAATTTTTTGACCTAAATCTTCTTCTCCAAAGCGCCGATAACCCTCAACACACCACCATTATTCACCGATTATCAACCATTATCAACTATAAGTCACATTATCAACCATAAATAACCTTTACACATCCGATTTCATCCATCATTCCACCATTTTTAACCATAACATCGTACTTCACTTTGAGGATTATTGTTCAACCGAAAATTTCTTTAATTCTTCTTGTTTCATTTGAATCTCAGATATGTGTTCTTACTAGTTTTGTATTTTGAGTCAGTATTTTAGTTTTTAATTAGAATAGTGATAAATTTTAGGGTTAGTTTTCTTGTTTAGTTTAGTGTTTTGTTCATGTTTTTGGTAGAATGAGGTTGCGGTTTGGGTATTGTTTGGGCATTTCAGCAGAAAATAGGTTGCGGGTGGTTCGGTTTGGGGCTTGACTACAATGTTCGTCATATTTTAGGCTATGGTTAACCAACGTTGAGTGTGGGGATTCGGTTGGGTAACTTTTGAGTTTAAATTCAGATTTACGATACCGTTTTGACCCGTTTCACTAATGCGACACTATAGTTTTAAACTTTACTTCAGTTTATACTCAATGTTGGTTTGGTTTGTGGTTTGATATGAGTGCAAATGATTGTTGAGTTGTGCTTGGAAATTGATATGCTGAATTTAGTGATTGGTTTGAAATACAATGACGCTTAAAGTGCCAAACTTGCAACTTTGAATCGGAAATTTTGCAAAGAATAAAACCTCCTTTAACTAGGCGGAATTTTTCGACGCTAAAATTTGTTTTAAACTAATACACAGCTGATTTTAAGCAAGGTTGGACGTCAATGTCGGTTTGGTAGGCACTAGAGTTTAATTGAGGACAATTAAAGTGCCGGGAGAGGGTAGTGTACATTGAGTCCTAGTTAGAGTGTCGTTTTAGTCGTGTTAAGTTGTTTTAGTCTATTTCGAGTCTAGTTTTGTCGGTTTGTGGGTTTACTTGCACGTACGAGTTAATTAAGCTCACCCGTACTCAATCTCCATTCGGGCGAGTTTAGCTACTACTTAGCAATTGTAAAAAGTAACCCGGTCTTTTTATTTTGACTTTATTTTCAGAATTTAACCGCGAATGAAATGCTATACGGTTATTCTATTTTTTCTTAAAAAAAATCAAAAATCCAAAAAATTAAAAAATACCAAATATAGTTTGTTACTAATATTATGTTTGCTTTGTCTTGCCATATTTGAATTGTTTTGCAGAATCTCAGGTGCAGGATCATCCAGTCGCCCTAGTAGGAAACGAGGCCCAACTACTCGCCCGAGATGGGGCCCAGTGATAAGGGAGCCCGAGCCGGTTTAGCAGGTTCAACAAGAACTAGTGCAAGTGGTGCAACAGCCAGAATATAGCAGGGTTGTTGAATATACGGGCCGGGACTTCCTCATGGTCGAAGTCAAAGGATCTTAGATAGCCTTCTTTTACAGTTTGAGTCAAATTCGGGGGAGTCACAGAGGTTGGCTACTCTGTATTCTGTAGAGCTGCTACCATATAGGAGAATTGACTGGGAGGTGTTAGATCGCCTAGGGGCAAGGGCTCGGGTGGAGCAGTTGTTAGGACCAAGGTTCAGGAGAAAATTGGATTGTGATGCTAGGCAATATAAGGAGATCACCTTAGAGTTTCATTCTACGTTGGATTTCAAGCAGGGGAGCTTTAATGGAAAGGTGCGATTTTCTTTGCTTTAGGTAGGAAGTCTTATGAGATGACAGTTCCCGAGTTTGCGGTGGCTACTCAGTTCTATACACAGGATGAGGTTAGAACACCTGCGTTTCTTACTAGTTTGCAAGGGGTGTTTAAGAAGAAACGTAGGCATAGTGTTCAAGTGGACGAGTTAGCTAGGTTTTGGAGCACTATTTCGAGAGTGTCGTACTCTACAGGAGCAGTTGCTAGTGACATTACTGATCCGGTTCTTCGCTATATTCACAAAATTCTAGCAGCGACTTTGGTTGGTAGAGGACAGGGAGATAATAAGGTTAATCAGGTGAGTTTGTTTTGTCTGATGTGTATGGTGGAGCAGAGGCCAGCAAATTTGGCGACTGTGTTTGCATTGTCTATGAAGAGGTTATGGAGAGGTGGTGCTGGAGCCCGTATTTACTGTGGGCCGTTGGTGACATGGTTAGCCGAGAGCTTAGGTGTGTTTGAGAGGTTCCCGGCAGATAGGATGAAGGAGGGCCCAGTCCCTTGCTTTATGAGTGTCCGGGATTTGCAGTCTGCTAGGATTATAGCATACACTGACCAGATTAGTTGGGAGCCGATACGAGAGGGTCCACAGGTTCAGCCTCTGCCTAGTTCAGGTGTTGCGGAGGCTATGCAGGGTGCGGTTGCTACCCGCTATCAAAGGCCCCGTATTCCTCGTATTCGTCAGGATATACCTGCTGGGCAGTACCCATTAGCGCAGCCACGACCCAATCCACTTACCTTGGATTCGTTATATGATTCTATGCAGGCGGGTTTCGGGGGCTTGCGTATGTATGTAGATGATCAGATTAGTGGGTTTAGGCAGGAGGTGGTGGCAGGTCAGAGGCGATTGGAGAATTGTATGCGGGTCAGTATGCAGAATCTTCATTTGCAGCCACCGCCTTCTTGGCAGCAGTCTGAGGCAGGGCGCAGTGGGATGCAGGTGAGTGATGAGGAGTTGGATGACGCGGAGTAGAGTGAGGATGCAGCGATGCTGACAGATTATATCTTTTGTTTATTTTTATCTTTATGCTGTTTTGATCCTCGTTTGTTGGTTTGTACTTAACTACTTTAAACAGGTTGGTTGGGTTATTTGGGATGGTTGACTTTGGGTTTGTGGATGTTTGCACTCAGGGGCGAAGGATAAGGTATGTCCAGGGGGACGCCCGACCCCCCGAACTTTTCGATGCGTAGTGTTATGAATAGTACTTTCTTATAGGTATATACGTTGCCCCCCCCCCCGTTTTGCGAAAATTGGGGGGGGGGGGGGGGTGGCTTCGCCAATGTTTGCACTAACACTTATTATCATATATATTATCTTTTGTTAGTGTTTGGTGATTGTTTGATTAGGTTGGTATTTGTTGCCGCTTCCGTTAGCGTGTCCGAGTTAGGAATTGTTTGTTGAGCGCGTACGGATTGGAGGGCATATGTGGAATTGACTGGCACTTTGACAGTCTCACATATTCAGATCAGCTAAGTCATTTTCCACTTGTATATTTTGTATTTTTATTTTGTTCGGTCTTTGGATTTTAGTTTTTCTTAATTTAGTTTTTAAATTTAGGTAGTTAGTTTGAGTTGTATTTCCGTTCTTGCATTAGGCACAATGCAATCTTTAAGTATGGGGATGGGATACATGTAAATAGTAGTAATAGTCGAGTCATAAAAATTAGAAAAATACAAAAAAATTAAAAAATTGAAAAATCCAAAAAAAAATTGAAAAATTAGAAAAAATGTCCTTTGAATAAAGAAGTTTGTAAATTAATACGGAAAATGATAGAAAAGATGGATTTTTATTCAGATTCAAATAATAATAATATGAGATTAAATAAATCGAGCTTGTGTCTAGTTAGGGATATATGAATAGGCCCGGTTTGGTTTTAGGTCCCTTTGATTTAATATTACCTTAATTGCCGGTCTACTAGTGGGTTTTCATCTGGGAAAAATGGGAAATTGAAACCGCCAATAAGAGTATAAAGAATGCCGTTATAAGTCAAAACCGTTAGAATTTTTAATCATGAAAAAGAAAGAGGAAAGAAATAGAAAAAAATGAGCTAGAAACTGGATGAAAGTAGCGAAGGCCTATGTAATCTTGGTTGGGGATAGTGACTTTACAACCGGAATACCTCTAGGATGTGTGAAATCGAAATTGCAATAAAAAATTACCGACGCCTATGTAATCCGAGTTGGGGATAGCGACTCTACAGCCGGAATGCCTCTGGGTTAGGTAAAAGCAACGTCTAAGCTCAAAAGCAGAAAAAATGAAAAGAAAGAAAAATGATGAAAAATGAAAAAAAATTGATTTTAAATTCTCTTGTTTTTTATATAAGACGGTTAGGAATTGGTCCAGTGATCGTTCCTTGTGTTATATAAGCTTGAGGCGGGATTAGGTGGACCGTAACTTCTAGCGTGAGACCATAGGTAGATTGACCGCACTTAAACTAAAATCGCATGATAAGGGCTTAAGACCGGATTTGGGTTTAAATGGACAAATATATTCGCAATCGCGGCTAACACAAGTTTTGATTTTAATAAAATATAAATAGTTTTTGACCCGAATATTTATTCATCTCTGATTCCGTTGCATAATTGTTTTTCGAGGACGAAAAAAGAGTAAGTGTGGGGATATTTGATGTATTACAAAATACATCTCTTATTCGTGTAAAGTTTGTATAGTTTTCCGTTATTTTTAGTTTTGTTTTCGTTAGAATGTGCATACTGCTGATCCAATCGTGTTTTGAAGGTCTTGGGGCTTAAAACTGTTGGAAAATGAGTAAAACGAGCAAGAATACTGAAACGTCAAGTCCTGGAACGCATTGGAAAGATCGGGAGCTGAAAAGAAGTTAAGAAGCTGGAAAAATAGTCTCTGGCACCCCGTGACAAGTTTCTGGCACCCGGCGAGAGAGTGAAACTCACAAATGAATCGAGAACAAGGTGGCGGGGCGCGAGACACGTGCCTCTGCAGGTGGCGGCCCGCCAGAAGCTGTAGCTGGCATTATTATTCGAAATAATTCAAGGGTTTAGTGGAAAAATCATATATACTCATCATAAACTTAAAAAACCCCTAGTTACGAATTAAGGAACCCTAAGGCGAATTCAAGAGCATATTTTGAGCTATTCGGAGCGTTTTGGCGTGCAAGAATCATCCGGTTGAAGCTTGGAGCATAGGAAAGAAGATCATTCGGGTCTTATCTCCCGGATTTCATTATTTTCTTGTTTTTCAATACTTTGATTATGAATTCTTGTTTTGAAACTTGTGTTTTGATTTTAGACATTATGTTTTCCGGCTAAAACCTTTGTTACTACCTAAGATACATGAAAGTTTAATGAAGTTTGGATTTTTAACGGTTTTCTATTGATGTGTATGGATTAATCTTTGAAAGTAAATGATTCTAGAACCTCTAATTTGGTGCACATGCGTATTTAGATTTGATTGTTGATTATTTACTGTTTCACATAAATTTTGGTGGATGTCTTTCACATAATGAATTTGTGTTGATTGTTTGTACCTTCACGGTTTCGGGTAATCTTTGGGTAAATCAGCCGATAGCCTTAGAAACAGTAATTAAAATACAATTAGAATTAAGTATTCTGCTTAACTTGTCGCTGAGAGGCTCGAGTTTGTTAGTAGGTCCCGGTTCAATATATAGCTAAGAGAGGTTTTTAGAGAAGTCGGTCTTAGTTCCCTAATCACACCTGTGTCTATTAAACCAAGTTAGAATCTAGAGTTGCCTTAGACTTTCGCGTTGAGAGGTAAATTGTCGTATTAGGGCACTTTTAGAGACGTTAGAGGACTGAGGGGAAGTCTAACAACCGGTATTCACAACAGCCTTGTAGAGTCTCACAGGTTTCTTCCTGAGAAGGGTCGGGAGGTCTTAGTCGAGATTTCTTAGGGTTTAGTACTTCAAGATCCCGGTTCCATACCACTTTAGTACCGTTAGAAATCCATTCCTAGTTAAACTGGAGTCTAGCCTAGGTAGTCGTTAATCTCTATTGAATCAAACCTTAGTTCTTATTCGTGTTGTAGTCTAGCTTTATTTTAATTTCAATTCTAGGATTTTAGCAACCCCCCCCCCCAAAACACAAAAATAGTCAAGTTAGTGTCAGTGTCAGTCTAAATAAAGTCTTTAACGTAGTTAATTAGAGTCCTTGTGGGTTCGACATCCGGACTTGCTTTTCTTTACTAGAGTCGACCGGTTCACTTGCCAGTAAGTAGTTTAGTCGAGTTAGAGAGTCTAGATTATTATTACTTGAGTCTAAATTTAGGTTAATTTAGTTGATTTTATTGAATTACTTGTAGCACATTAATATTTAATTTTAAAAAGAACATAAGAGTTTATTTAAAAAAAAACATTAGCCCTTCAATCTCTTATAATTAAAATAATAGGGAAATAATTAAAAATGAGAGTGAGAGTGAGAGAGTTAAGAGATGAGAAAATTATGAGATTTTAATCAAAAATACTTGTCTAATGTCAATCTTACCTTTTTAATCTAAAAAATGATTAACGGCCAAGATTGGTTCACTTAGTTCACTCTCAAAAAGTTGTTCGCAAATGAACCTAATCATATATATATATATATATATATATATATATATATATATATATATATAGAGGAAGGTTAATGTACAATACGGCTTAACGTACATCACGTACGACAGGTAATTACGCACGTTCATTTTAAAATCACGCACGTTATAACTCAAAAATCCAAAATCACGCATGTTGAAATACAATAATCACGCATATTGAAAACATTAATCACGGATGTTATAGAACAAATCACGCACGTTGTTGTACGTGAAGTACGTTAAGCCGTAATGTACGATATACTTTTCTATATATATATATATATATATAAATATATGTAGGGGATGGTTCAAATGAAAACCACTTTAACCCAAAAACTCGAAAACTAACTAAAAAAGCCTAAGAAACACACCAATTTTTTTTACAATTTTTTTTATTAAAAATCACTAGTTTTTGTATATAAAAAATTATTTTTCAAAAAAAAAATTAATAATTTTTTTTTGTAGTACACATGTGTACCATTAAACATGTGCACTACAAATTTTTTTTTTTTGAAAAAAAGTTTTTTTATATACATAAAATAGCAAAAATTGGTAAAAAAAATTGGTATGTTTTTTAGACTTTTTTAGTTAGTTTTCGAGTTTTCGCGTTAACTAGTGGTTTTCATTTGAATCTTCCCCTATATATATATATATATATATATATATATATATATAGGGTGGGGTTCTAGAGTGAACACTAGTATATTTGCGAACTGAGTGAACAAATCTTGGCCATTGATTTACACACGTGGATGGCTAGGATTTCATCATCGAATCGTAAAATACACTAGTGTATTTCATCATCAAATCCTGACCATTGATCTACACACATGTATGGCCATGATTAGTTCGCTCAGTTCGCAAACTACACTAGTGTTCACTCTTGAACCTAATCCTATATATATATATATATATAAAACAGAAAAAGTATATCGTACATTACGGCTTAACGTACTTCACGTACAACAACGTGCGTGATTTGTTCTATAACATGCGTGATTAATGTTTTCAATATGCGTGATTATTGTGTTTCAACATGCGTGATTTTGGATTTTTTAGTTATAACGTGCGTGATTTTAAAATGAACGTGCGTAATTACCTGTCGTACGTGATGTACGTTAAGCCGTAATGTACGTTAACCTTTCTCTCTCTCTCTCTCTCTATATATATATATATATATATTACATGTAGGATAACGAAATAAAAAGAATTATTAAAACAAACACTACGGTAAGAGTTTATATCATATAGACGACAGAAGGCGGAATTTAAATATTCATATATCATAAATTTAACTATCCGAAAACAATCAACTTATATAATACGTTATTTTGAAAAGACCGTTTATCGTTTAGACTTTAGAAATGAAATTTGATATTGCAAAGCAATATTGTAAGATGATTTGGACTTTACCACTAAGAAATTGACCTATATTCCAACTGGAAACAATTAAGAATCCAATTTATATATAAGAAATGAGTGTTTAAGTTTATTTAAACAATGACACTTAGTATAAAAATAAATGTTGTCATACTTGAAAAAGACATATGACAGTTTTTATGAAGAGATTTGATGAAATTAAGCAAACGTATATATCATAATATTTTTGAAAATTAGTATTTTCAAATGCATGAATAAGATTTTACAAGATACGTTTATTTGTTTTATCTTATGATGCATGATGACATCTATTGGATTAGCGAATAATAAAATATGCTCAGACAAATATGATGCTATATCACTGTTACACTGTATATCAAACAAGAGATTGGAAAGAGATCGAACATGCTTAGACAAATATGATGCTATATCTGTATATCAAACAAGAGGATGGAAAGAGAACTTAAATAATCATTTATGGTAAATTACTAAATTTAACCATCATAAATTGGATATCAAAATACCTGATTATGAAATAGTAAAGACCAAGAAATTTAAACTTTATTGTTCGCATGAAAAGTAAGTATTAGAAACTTATTTTAACTTGTTTGTTGTTTTGCTTATGTGGTTGTTTCTGGTGGTCTTGGCGTTTTGTAATTTTGGTGTTAGCCGCTGGCTAAATGGAATAAAAGTTTTTGTTGGACGTTAAAAAAGAAACTTATTTTAAAACCAAGATTTGGTGTCCACAAGAAGAGTATATCAAACTTATATAAAATGATATTTGAAAAGACCGTTTATTGTTTAGACTTCACAGATAAAATTATATTATTGCAAAGGAAATTTATAAAATGATTTGGACCGTGCCCTCAAAAAATGACCTATATATTCCAAGTGGAAACATAGCATCCGATATGCATAAGAAATGAAAGTTTAAATTTATCAATATCTAATTGTTGGTATGTACGTTATCTAGTTATTACCGAAAGTATTGTACTCTAGCAGTATTAAGGTGTAATGAAAAGGTGTTTCTCTATATAAGTTTAAGTGTACGCAAAAACTTTTGTGTTCAGCAGGATTTATGGTAATACACGTTTTCCACACACTAATTTATAGTGGTGTTTGATATATGGTCGAAAGTCCGATGTTTCATGTATTTAGGTGTGTGATTTTACGCGAATTTGAGTTCCGAATGATCAACTTTGATGTAATTTATAGTCTGCAGTTCTAACGGAGTTTCGGGAGCATTACGGGACATCGGGATGAAGCTAGGACCAACCGGGTGTGAAAACGAAGAAAACGAACAAGAAAACCAGCAAGTCAATGGGTGACGTGGCCTTGGGCCGTCGCCGACGCGACCCGTATTAACAATGCACCCCGTAGACAGAAGGATTACGCGTAGATCAGACACTTGTGTTGACGACGCAGGATGTTTGCGTCGCCGACGCGGCAATGTGAGTTCTGACGCGGGATACTTCGTTTGGCCTATTTTGACCGAGACTTTGAACAATATATCATTCTTTGGACGAAATTGGGGGGGGGGGGGGGGGGGAGGTTACACAATTCTTGGAGCTTTAAACTTTTTGAAAAACCTCTCACAATCATCATCTAACCTACAATCATCACCAATCCATCTCCATCATCTATCATCCAAATCATTATCCTATCATCACCATTCTCATCCAACACTAACCACTCCATCAATTATCCGTTCAAGATTCATAGCTCGTGCTTTGTGTTCATCATCCAGTGATTAAGCTTCGCGTTCCATGAACAGTTAATATCCTAGGATTTCACCCCGGTATAGACTTTGTAAGATTTCTAGGGTTTTGACAATTGTTTTATGATTTGATTTGTGACTAGTTACATTGAATATTTGAAGTGTGTTAATTGTATTTCATTTGTTTTGAATTCACAAATTGTTGAATGAGTTAGGAAATTTAACTTTGTGAAATGAATTCATCCAATTGTGCTTTGGCATAGATTAGGGTTTACATGTTCTTGGTAACGAAGTGCATCGTTGTTCGTTCATTATAACGTTGATAGCTATCAGCACCTAAGCCTTGTAACACTAAACTCGTTAACAACCAAGTGCGACTAAATGAAGTTTAAAACGTGTAGGAACCTTAGGTCTTGCAATTTCGAATTGAGTGTGAACCTTGTTCTAAATTATTGTTTTTAATCAAGTAATTACATTTTGCAATCATAATGTCACACCCCAATATTTCCACGTATTTCCGGTGGGGAGTATCGTGACGTAGTTGATATCATCATAGTCAAACAACACAATTTTAAATGCACAGCGGAAGCAAAAGATAAATATATTACAATCCGATATAAAGTAATATCAAATATTACAACGGAATGTAAGATGGATCCACAGGCGGATCTAAAATAGAAAGATAACACTGTTCAACAGACTTTAACATCTAGAGCTTGCGAGACTTGATTATTGATGCCTGGAGTAGCCAGCCTATTACGTATAGTACCTGCACTTAGCCTTTTTGGAAAATACGTCAGTTTACACTGGTAAATACAACTTAACTGACTCATTTTGAAAAGAGTTTGAAAATTTATTTGAATGCACATGGCACAAAACTTTTTATAACTTAGGATAATTATTAAAATATAATCTTGTATACAGTTTTACTTATTTGTCGTCCATCAGGGCCGGTTTGTAGGGCCGGTCTAGATTAATTGACACGCCACAGGTATAATACCCACAAGGATTATTTCCTTTAAGAGGATTACCAGTTTTTACATAATGCATCTGTCAGGTGTACGCCTACACCCCGTGCTTAGGTCGTGGCCATTTCTTTGAATGATGCCAAGGATATCCGGTACATGGTCATTTAACCCCCAAAGGCCATACACCAAATAATACAGATTAAAACGAGTTAAGTAAATGCATTAATCACAATCCGATTTAAATGACTACATACCCGACCAAGCGGTATTACTATAATACTGTATCCAAGCCCGTATAGGGAAATAAGTTAAGAGTATTTACCTGAGCAAATTTAAATTCAATTTATCCCAGCCGTATACCACCAAGCAAGTACAGATAGCTTTTACTGGGCTCCTAAATCTGGAACGAAGGTTTTTAATAACCTATTAGATTCCTAACGGGTCTTAATTAAGTTGAAACTTAGACCGGTTAGTTTTAAGGAAAGGTTTACGGTTCAAAACGCATGACTAAGCGAAGACCGGAATAGAATGTGATTTAGACCCGACAAGTTTGGAGACTTGTATAATATGGGTACACTAAACACATTCTGGATTTTGAGGCAAACATGATAAGGTCTGACCCGTTTTGGTCAATTTATGCAAACTAGTTACATAAACCGATCCGGACGCGAAATATGCGTAACGGGTAACCATAAGAGTCATATACAGGTTTCCTAAGTTAATATGTCTTAAATATGTTGTGATATCATTAGGATACCTTCCATTATGCCCAAAACGAATTTAAAACCAATTTATGCCCCGTAGGGGTATTTTGGTCATTTAAAAGGTTATAAAAGAGGTTTAATATAAATTTGAGTTTCAGGTCTGATTCAATCAGTAAAAATACTTAATTTAATAAGTTATATCAGTAGGGTATTACACATATGTGAATTTTATCATTTATAACCAAACTAAGCACCGAAGGGGCATTTTGGTAATTTCACATAAGGTTTAAAGGTCAAATTTGGAAATCTGAGTTTAAAAATTTTGCTTACTATTAAAGTATAAAATTTTACTTAAAATATCAGTAGGTATCAAGTCATATATATTTAAAATAGTTTTAATACATACTATGCGCTTAAAACGCGTAAAAAGGCGGTTTTTAAGCGATTTCCGGGTTTTTAAGGAAAAGCTGATATTTTTATCATTACAGAAAGCTTAAAATGTTTTATTTATCTTATAAAATCAGTAGCAAAAGGTTTGGGGTCAAAATGTTTTGTAAAACTCAATTTATAAGCCAAAAGGGCAAAACCGACAATAACCGAATCAAAGGTATAACTCTATGTTATGCTCAGCCTAAAAATAAATAAAAATCTTCAAAAATCCCAAAATATTATTTTACATCAGTGGGTAAGAAGTTTGGTATCAAAAATTGGGTTTAGATAGGCTATACGTTAATTATGCCGTTTAATTAATAAAAAGATTTTCATTTACGCTAATGAGCATAACTCCTAATCTAGACCTCAAACTGATGTCAAATTTTAGGGACAAGTTTATAAATCATTAGTAAAGATTATAGTCCTCTCACATTTTCAAAATTCTCGTTTTAGGGTCAAAAGGGCATAATGGTCAACATCTAAGCATATAACGGAAACATGTAATTGAATAGGATAACTAAGGATCCAAGTTGTATAACCTCAGAGGGTTACACTAACCTATAACATGATCCTAAAGGAATCCTAAGGCATATCTAAACGAAGCTAAATCGGGTCAGAACTAAAAGTCAAAGCAAAAGTCTACTTTTGCGACTTTTGGTTCCGAACCGATCCTAAACTTGAAATTGTCGGGTTGAACATGCTTAGGCATGTTCTTATACTAATTACCAAGTCATACAAGTGTTAAAACAGGTTTCATAGCTTCTATATTGCTAATTATGAATTTATTTTCAAAATAGCTTTCTGTTGACTTTTTATTATTAGGTTTGACCCGACATTTGACCAAGCTAGGGTGATAATCAGTAGGTGCCCTCTAAGGGGTTTATTACCTACACAATTACCAACTTAGAACTACTCTTAATTTGACTAATGACTGGATCATTAGTGTTTAATCACTAAGTCAAACCTTAACTATGTTAAGTTTGACTTTTGACCATTAAACTAATCAAAGCTGAAATTAGGAGGTTAAGGACACTTACAAATGGGTCCTTATTACTGAAAAGAACTCCAAGGAAGTTCCAAATATTCAGAATCCTCCAGAAATGAGAAGATAGCAAGGTTGGAATGAAATGGTGAGCTTGATCAAAGAAACCCACCCCTATTTATAGTCTTTGGAGGATAATTGGATGATGACAAGTGTTTGAAGGGGTTAACCAGATCACTACACCTGTTAGGACAGCTGTATAATTGTCTTGGAGCCCAAGGATTCGGTTTTGATTGGATGAGAAAGGAATAGAGTGGAGACCAAGCAAAATTCATATCTGGCACCAGCATACGGACCATATGGTCCATGGTATACGGTCCGTAAGGACCTGGTCAGATCAGCAAATCTTTCATATATTGACAGTTTTGGCCCCTGCACTCCCAAATGTCATTTCTGATACGTCTAGGCCCCGTTAAACCATTTTTAAGGCTCTACAATGATGCATAAACATAGGGAACATGAAACATGCTCAAAAATATGCCGGGTGTCGGTTCGTTTGGTCGTACGGTCACGTTGTTCGGCTAATTACGACGAAACACGGACGGGCGCGAAAAACGAACCAAATTACGCGACGAATGGAATTTTATCAAGCCAAACACTAAAATAAAATATTTTAGTGCTTACATAAATTTTTGGGTGTCCGGAGATATCCAGAATGTGAGATATGCGCGAAAATGCAAACTTGTGCACTTTTTGACACTTTTAGTCCCTGCATGACTTAAAAGTTTATTTTTGCGCACTAAACACCTCTAAGCCTATATCTAAGCTATATAAAGGATAATTAGGGTATGATTAACTCATGGTCATATTCCGGAAGGTCCGTTACTATACGAATCGGCATACTTTTGCAGTTTGACGCAATTAGTCCTTTAATTGCGCAAAGTAGCGCGAAACGTTGTTTAATGATATCCAATCCTTCCATGGCCCATAATGGCCATTCCCAAGCATATACTTAAATATTACTACACTCTCGTTCGCTTAAATGGTCACCAAAAGGCGTAGATTTAAAAGTTGACGCTTTAGGTCCCTCTATTGCGCAAACTTGTGCATCTCATCATTTAATAGCATTGAAGCCTCATCTAATCCATTTTAGACATTCTTGAAAGTATTATTAAACATCACGATGCTTCGGGTTCACTAAAAGGTCATTCAGAGGTATAATTAAACATATTGACACCTTTAGCCCCTCTAACTTGCAAAGTTTCGCGTAACTTTACTTATAGGCATAAAAACCTTAGACGGCCAATAGTTGGCATTCCCGAGAGTATAATCAAATATCATGAAGCTCCTGATTTGTTAAAAGGTCACTCAGAGGTAAGAATTAACATGTTGACGCTTTTAACCCTTCATTGCGCAAACTTTCAATTAATTACGCAAACGGCTACACTTGATCGACAAGTGGCTCATTTGTGAATATAATCATCGTGAGAGGTTATTCAGAAACTTATTTTTAGTATGATAACACTTCCAGTCTTTTTTAAAATCAAGGTTTTTGATTTTTCGAAAAATTAGTCCCTTAATTTCAGTGTTTGACTTCATTAGGGTTTATTACACGTGTCAATACATCATTGGACGTGATTTATCCGAGGTGTTACATCCTCACCCCCTTAAAAGAAATCTCGACCTCGAGATTTGTTAAATTGATGGGTGTACTTTTTGTTGCATAATGGACTTAACTTCTATAGCATATTTGGAGTCTTTCCAAGCTCCCAAGTTGACCTCTATAATAGGTACATGTATCCTTTTTGGAGCTTCTTAACCTGTCGATCTTCAGTCGATACAGGTTTCTCATCATATCATAAATCTGCATATCATTATGTGATAATGCTTCTCGACTTATTGGTGAAACACATTCTTAAATCATTAGTGTGTAATGCATTGCGTGCTCCGCCGAGTTCCTTAAATGGGTTTTTGCTTATAAGCTGTTTGATCTTGATACATTCAATTTCCTCGAATGACTCTATATATTCAGAGCTTAACTAGCCTGGTAATTATCAAATTGGCACACCTTTCCAGGGTGATATTTTTGTTGAACCTTTTTCCTTAATCAAGATCTTAGGAGGGTTGCTACTTTCATTAATCCTTGATTTTCTGCCGCATACTGGCATCTTACAGATGATTATGGATTCGCATGATCTTATTCGTTGTTTCCAAGGCAACTTTTAGATCCTGGTAATTGGACTTACTAACCTTCTGTCTAACAATAGATGTTTAACATTCCATCTATGCAAGGTCTTCAAAGAAGCAGCCTTGATGTTTATATAACAACTATTATGGAAAAGCTTATTTTAAAGTGAGATGGTTATTCCAACCATTGCTTAAAACTAATCTTAAGGAATAGCTAATCCTTGCCGCTAGTCGAACAAATCGACATTCCTGGGCAGCTGATGGCAATTTATAATTGTTGCCTAATTAGGGTTGCGGTAATCAATGCACAAGCAAAATGAACCGTCTTTCTTAATTAACTATACCGAATTCTCAGAATATCGAGTTAGGCTATATGAATTCTCTATTTTAAAACTTACTTAATCAGGGTTTCGATTCTTCCAGTGATGGTACTAGCTGTCTTGGAGATTTCATAATAATAATACAGCCCTAAATGGAATATAAATCTTAACTCTACTAGCCTTTCAGGAGGTAAACAGGGTAATCTTAGGAGAAGATAATCAAGATACAAGGAGGTTACAGAGATTTTCCATATCTCAGGCTCCAGTTCATCCATCATTGCTTGTGTCAATTAAGTGATACATTTACGTTACTAGTCCACGAATTCTTTAATCAGGAACATTTACTTGGACCATTCCATTCTGGATATCTTCTTTGAATACCATTTGTTGACTTTAGTACCATATGACCATTAGAATATCCTTGCGGTTCCATGCATTAAACCTCCATACTGATCATGCATGGAAGCAATCTATGGAACTTATTAAGATACATCAATCCTTATATGGCGCTTTTATCATACTGTCCGGTATTCGCAATCGATAGAGATCAAAGAGATATCAACTATGTATGCTGACGCACTTCCTTTTAGAGAGAGGATACTTCTAAAATTCTACGACTGAAGGTTTCTGACAGGAACAGAAGAAATGGTTCTTATGACTTTTGCCTGTAAGTTTTACCTTACACTTAATAACTGGGTTTCTTACGGAAAAATTTCTAAAAGTTTGCTAAACTTATGGTCTTATGAGAGACTTAGCAGCACCTGAACCCAAACATAACTCTTAGCAATAAAATCACAATAAGGGATTTATCCGGTGTCATTATTAATGTGTACCGCCTCTAATCATTCATCAGGAGGGTTAAATGCCTCCATTCTTAATCCTTTTAAACTTAGCTGTAACAGTTTTGACAAATTTAGAGCAGTCTCAGCTTTGACTGGTTGTTTCTTAGTCTATACAACGTGAGTAGCTGAGGTAGATCCAAAGTGGATTTATAATAGGCAGGCTTTGAAACCTTAATGTGCCCTCTTATTTCCGATGCTAACCACCAACAATTATTGCATTAAGCTTAGGTTTTGGATAAATGGAATAGAGCACTATCTCAACCAATGAATTAAAATTTGTCACATACTGTCGACAGTCTAGAACTTTTATGGTGAGAGTCAGAAAATTCTTATTCCATCTTTCTCCATTTCGTGAAGCGGCTAATAGGTCCTTCTATTAAGGCCCTTAAAACTTGGACCATCCCATATTGTATAAAAAAATCTTTCTTGTGGACTTTATTAATGTCCTTACTAATTAAGGGTATTGCCATCGAGTGACTGTGATGCATACTTCACCGTGTCCTTTCCAGCACAACCGCTGATACACCTAATGGTTTCTACTTCATTCAACAATTCCCTGCAATCGATGGCCCCTTTTTACTATTGAAGTCTCTTGACTTCCAAGAGACGAAGTACTTTTAAGTACATCCTAAAAGGAATGGGCTCCTTGCCATATATGATTTTGTTTGAGTTATTCTTCGCATTTGAAGTATGAATAAAGCTCTTCTTATGGGCAGCGACGTGAGTTTTTAGAATAAGCAGCATCCGGCTTCTTGAACCTTTTCATGACTTTTTCTCATAGCCTTTCTAACAGCTGCGTTAATTACAGCTCTGGAGATTAACTCCATTAATATTGAGGTTCACATTTGATGCATCATTAACATTTGTCGCATCTCTAGCATTGCGACTATTGTTTGTCTCTTCTGAGTTTTCCGTACTCGAAGCTTTGGTATTAATACCAAATTCAACAAGTGCTTAGGCAATTCGTACCATGTGTCTCCTTGAATTGCCAAAAGCTCACCATAAGGAGTCTTGATAACTATTTGCTTCTTATCACTCAAAATATGGGCTTGGTTACAAGACGACCAACCAATTCCTATCACAATATCGAGTCCCTTTATTCTAATGGAAACAAGGACAGCGGAAAAGAATGGTTCCTAATGGATATAAAACATCCATCTAATATTGCTGAAGTAGTCTCTGAGGTACTACCGGCCAATTCCACTTCATACTTAACGCTTTGAGTTTTAATAGGCAGATTTAATAGTTTACAAAATCTATTGTCTATGAAAGACTTATCTGAACCTGGATCAAATAATACTCTAGCATAAATGTCATTGATCAGGAAAGTACCTGATGTGACATTGTTATCCTGAACGGCCTCTTAAGCATCCATTTGAGAGTCTCCAGCTTTGGTCTTCTTAGCCTTTCTAGGCTTCTTGGTTTTATTTAGGCAATTTGTTTTGACGTGCCCTTTTTCATTGCAACCATAGCAGGTTGCGTCCTTTATGTCTTGGCACTCCAAAGTCTGGTGCCCTTTCTTATTACAAATTCCATAAGGCCTAGCCTGTGACTCTAAAGTGCATTTCCCTTTAGTCGCCTTCTTTGGGTAGCGGGTCTTTATGTGCCTCTTCTCGCCACAACCATAGCATGCGGCGTCCTTCAAGTCCTTGCATTCATGGGTCTTGTGATCCATCTCTTTACTGATGACACATCCCCTGGTCTGTTCATAGAAACATTTTCCGAAGTGCTTCTTCCCGCAGGTTTTACATTTGGGTTTTGCCTCCTTTGGCTTGGACGGGTTATAGTTTGAACCGGTCTTACCCTTTTTACAACCTTTATTTGGTGTATTATCACATTTTCGCTTATGATCCTTCAACACACGTTCCACAGCGTTGCTTACGGCTGTATCTATCATAACCTGTAACTCGGTGCCCGATAAGTTCAGTCTTGCATCATCATTCTGATCAACTGGATGATTGTGGGCTTCAGGGGAGTCAGCCATGGTGAAGCTTTGAAGGTGACTAACCAAGTAGTAATAATTTGCTTAATTATAGAGAATTGTCGAACTTGACGATTAAATAGCCATGGTGTAACTCAACCATATAGGCCGATAGATAGTATTAAATTTATTGGATTATGTTTGGCCTAGGTTTTTAAATAAACCGTCTTTGGCATTTAAACGGAATATAATCCTTCATATTTATTAGACAGGGGACATAAGTCACGACTGTCAATGTCGTACCGACATTTTATATAGCATAAGGGCTTGTCCCAAGGACTTTTTGATGGCACAGAGGCCTTGTCACTAGAGAAATTTTAAAACATAATCAATGATTCCTTTGGATCGGATAATTTCATAATTTATTGTCTTGACAAGAAGTTTATGAAATAAAACTATCTTTCCATGTATACATCTTTTCCCGTAGGTATACATCCCAATGGATGTTTTGATGTGTTCATCATGTTCGACGTTTATTAGCCATGATTCCACTTGATCATTTATGCTAAATAAGGGGTTTGGAAAAAATATTTCTCATATAAGGGTGACAAGTGTGATTTTATCGCATCACCCATTGTCAGGAGTGTTAACACGTTTTCATGTGTTTAACAAGGATTTGAATCTCTTTTAAACAGGTCTTACCACCATAGCTCGGTCTTTATTGACCTACAAGCTAGGTTATACCTTTTAAGATTCTTTTTTAATATGTATACTGACAGGAAAGGAAATGATATTTATTTTATTCAGGATTTTCATTATAATCCTAAATTATAAGTTAGTAATAGCACAAAAGGCTTAGTCACATGGACAAGTTTAATTTATAAGCCCATATTTTATGGAATTGAGACATTTAAGGTTTGAATCAAAGTTCGTTACCTTTTCTTGACAGGGAGTTGTAGGCTACCACTGTCTTTAGTCTCAGAGGACGTTAATTATAGCCCGTAGGCATTTCCCTTCTAAGGGATGTTTATGGTATGATCATCTTTTCAGATGTTATTAGTCGAGATCGTATGGATCCTACCGACTATTATGCTTGGACGTAGTCCAACATCTTTAGGCAGGGGTCAAAGACCACCACTGTCGTTGTCTTATCGGAAAACAAGTTTAGCCCGTAGGCACTTCATCACTAACGGATGTTTATAATATGATCATCTTATAGGATGATATAAGCCATGATTTCTGGATCATTATGCCATATTAGGAAATTTGAAAAATTCCAATATAGGGATGACTATTGTGATTTTCTCGAATCACTTTTGTCAAGAATACTAACACGTTCTTAAGTGTTAACAATATGATCATCTTTATTTGATGATTTAAGCCATGATTTCTAAATCACTAGGCTAGATAAGAAAATTGGAAGAATCCAATATAAGAATGACTGTTGTGATTTTCTCGAATCACATTTGTCAAGAGTGCTAACACGTTCTTAGGTGTTAACAAGGATCTGAATCTCTTGAATAGGTTTCACCATCTTGGCCATGTCTGAAATGACATGTAGGCTAGGTTTAACCTTTAAGATTCTTTTTAATACTAAGCGCAGAACAATCCTAACTTGAGATGTTAATAAGGATCTGAATCTAATTGAGGAACTGCCATTTTATTATAATGGTAGATCTTTTAAAAGGAATGATACTTTTCATTTATTTCATATATTATATTTATATATATTGATAAAAATGAAATTTTTGATAAAGCATTCCAATGATTTTAAAGGAGGTACAGAATTGCCCTGAACGGGACTTGAAAGGAATAATGTTGTCCTCGAAGGGACTGAAAGATAGATATGTCCTTATAAGGACTACTAAGGAAACGACCTTCAGCAAAAGGGGTTTCTCCTTCATTTTATTTCTGAATGTTTTCTCCTTGGTTGAACGTTTCATCCTAGCCACGGTACGAAGCTCAGCATTTCAAGGCTCCGGGTGTGGAGAATTTCTAACACGGCTTCTTCGTTTGGCGACGTATCCAATATATGTAAAAATTGGGAGCAATAATTTCCAGATTAGGATTGAGAGTATTCCTATGTTAAGTCTAGACTCAGAAGGTCAAGTGTCACACCCCAACCACGTAAAACAACAAAACGTGGCGGAAACGTCGGGGAGTGTTGTAACAGAATCATTGTTTCATAACACATGGAAATTGAAATATTGTTTTATTGATTAAAAGAGTTACAATGTCTTGACAATCAAAGAAATATAATATAAATAACTAGTCTTGCATCTTTTATTGTCACTAAGGCCCAAGTCCGCCTAAGTGTATCTTGATAAATCCTATGCATCATATCCTGAAACACATGTGAAAATAGGTACGTCAGCATAAAAATGCCTGTGAGATACATAGGTTTTGTGAAAATAGAATTCATGACTTATGTTTAAGAAAATGTTTAGTCATGAACCTTGTAATTTGCTTTGTCTTGTAAATCATTTGAAAAGTGATAAATAAACCAAATGATATATATGTATAAAAGAATAATACATGGTTAAGTAAATAACCAAGTAAGATGAGTTTGTATTAGATAAGTTGTTTGTAAAACAATGTATTGTGAAAAGTATGTTATTTGTATAAAATGTTATATGTCTAAATCGAAATGATTCAAATAACGCTACGATATGTAATACCATACAAGCACTTATATATAGGAAGTACCAGCGGCGTATCCACCATGCTTGTATCATATTACACACGCCTCGTTACTTAAATCACTTACTCAAATCAAACCACCAAAGTAAAATGTTTATGTATAATCAAATGTCAAAATGTTTTGTGTATATCAATGTCAAAATGTTTATGTCTAATGTAAATCATGAATTGTGTATATCAATGTCAAAATGTTTATGTCTAATGTAAATCATGAATTTTGTATATCAATGTCAAAATGTTTATGTCTAATGCAAATCATGTAATGTGTATCCAAAATATCATGTATGGTAGGTGAAATATATCAACTAAACCATATGTAAAATGCACAAAAACAAGGTATTGAAGTAAAACATGGTTTAAATCAAAGTTATGTTTTGTGGAACAAATGCATGCTATACTGATATAAACATCTATGCGGTATTGTAAAATGCATACATCCAAGCCTTGCGACTGTAGAATAAACCCTAGCACAAAGTCTAAGGTCCACCTAGAAATGTATTAGGATTCGGTCATTCCTTCCACCCAAACAAACCTAGGGTTTCAGGAATGGGAGTTGTCAAGTCCTATGGTACCACTACCTACTACCGAGCGGCATGATCGGTGTTAATGAATGTATATTGTCCCATTTAAACAAACCAAATGTCATACCAAAATGTAAGCATGTGATGAATAACAAATGTACTAAGTATCCACACAATGGACATACATAGCATAAAATGTAATGTAAAACGATGTACTAAGTATGCACACCATGGACATACATAGCAAAAACACAATGAAATCATGTACTATAAGTGTACTATTGAACATAACAAGCATATGATATGAAAACATGAAAAACACGAAAGTAACAAGTAGGCACATGTGTTTCACCCCAAAATGTTTGGAAAAACAGTAAAAGAGGGGTCTATGTACTCACTTGAGATTGCTCAATAGTCCTAGGATAACCACCAAGCAATGCTAGAAGATCTCGGAATCAAACGGTACCTAATATAGGTAACTACATTAATAAACCGGACCTAAATAAGAGGATCGGATAGAATGAGGGCTAGTAAACCAAATGAGTATGGGAAACTCATGTAATATGGTTTAACAAAGCCCACATACTAAAATGAAACCTAACCTAAGTGCTTACGACCCATTACGGCCCGTTTAGGTAGCTTATGCTACTTTAACGCGTCGTTTGCGTAAAACGTGTTCGGAATGCCTAACTAGTCCTATGATAAGTAAAATATGCCTTAACATGTCTAATATTGTTACCAAATCAGTTTAGATACCAAAAGTTATGTTATATATGCTTAAAATGAATTTTTGCGTAAAAAGGGTATTTTGGTAATTTACCTAAGGCATATATACTACTTATCATAAAACTACTCAAACGATGTGACCATAAGGTATAACCTCAGAAGGTTATTCCCTATACAACTATGGTCACCTAATGTGTTTGGTCGGATCCTAATGATCGACCAAACGGGCCGGGTTCGAAAGTATAAGCGATTGTTTAGATCGCTTACCTTACGACCCTATATAAGCACTAAACTAAGAGTGACGAGCTAAGCATGTTAAAACATGCTTAACTAAGTTTAGAAAACAGGTTTGGTATCAAAACAAACGGTTTTGATACCTAAGAGTAGTTTGGTTACAAAATACGCAATAACACGCATTTTGGCCGAAACTACGACTCGTCACTGAGCCTAGATAACGTGGTAATCAGTAGGTATAGTCACTAGGGACTATAACCATCGTGATTACGCTCACGTTATGAAGTTCAAACGAACTTCGCATTGACCATAAACTGGTCAACGCAGAAAGTCAAACAAAGTTTGACTTTTAACGCTAAAAGTATAAAAAGAACGAAGGAACACTTACAAAGGGTCCCCGAAAGCTAATCTTGATCCAAGTAGCTCAGGTATGAAGCAATGGCTTCAACTTAGAGCTTTTAGATCAGATTTTGTGGGTTTTTGCAAATGAATGGGGTTGGGTATTTATAGTAAATGGACAACCGTTAGGATCGTTTCTCGTAATCCGGGCTTTAATCTCACCCCTACACTTGTTGAAATTCCCATGGAACACAAAAATGGCCCCTCATTAACATGAAGAGGCAAGTGCAATTGGGTTTGGAGGGTGTAATAGCTGGAAACAGGCTGTTTAGAAGTTTCTGAGCAACTGGGAGGTCCTTACGGACAGTAAGGGTGATGGCTTATGGTTCGTAAGCCATCATCTTTGCTAAAATGACAGATTTGGTCCCTGCAGCTCCAAACTTGGTTTTCGATGCATTTTTGACACGTTTAAGCCCCGTTAACCTCATTTCAAAGCTCTAAAATGAAGTTAAAGTATAGGGAACTTAAAATGTGCTCAAAAATATCTCGGATGTCGGTTCGTTTGGCCGTACGGTTGCGTTGTTCGGTTAATTACGACGGAAGTCGTAACGAACGCAAAAACGGTCCAAAGTGCGCGACGAATGGAATTTTGACAAGCCAAACACTAAAATAAAATATTTTAGTGATTACATAAATTTTTGGATCTCCGGATGTATTCAGAACGTAAGTTATGCGCGAAAATGCAAACTTGTGCACTTTTTGACGCTTTTAGTCCCTGAATGACCCCAAAGTTTATTTTAGCACACCGAACCCCTCAAAGCCTATTTCTAAGCTATGTAAAGGATATTTATGGTATGTTTAACTTATGTTCATGTTCCGGAATGTCTGTTACAGTTCAAATTGGCATACTTTCGCAGTTTGTCAAATTTAGTCCCTGTAAGCGAATTAACTTGATTTTGCCATACCAAAGCCTTCAAAACTTATTTCTAAGATATGTAAAGGTTATTTAAGGTATGTTAAGCATATTTCACTATTCCAGAGTGTTCGTTGCATTAAACTGGTTATATTTACGCATCAGTGCGCGTATAACCTTCCAGAAAGCGATTTAAAGCTTGAAATCGAACAAGAATTGATATGTGCAAATGATACCCATATTTATACAAGTACCAAGTATGAAATACAATATTTCATTAGTTTGGTATTTGTTTGACGATTGAAGTGACACAGGTGTCACATCAAGGAATGGGTTACTGTGTCATTGAGATTAAACACAAAAAGGCTAGTGTTTAATTCACTCAATGTTGGCTCTGATAACAACCTGTCACACCCCGATATTTCCACGTATTTCCGGTGGGCCCGGTGGGGAGTATCGTGACGTAGCTGATATCATCATAGTCAAACAACACAATTTTAAATGTACAGCGGAAGCAAAAGATAAATATATTACAATCCGATATAAAGTAATATCAAATATTACAATGGAATGTAAGATGGATCCACATGCGGATCTAAAATAGAAAGATAACACTGTTCAACAGACTTTAACATCTAGAGCTTGCGAGACTTGATTATCGATGCCTGGAGTAGCCAGCCTATTACGTATAGTACCTGCACTTAGCCTTTTTGGAAAATACGTCAGTTTATACTGGTAAATACAACTTAACTGACTCATTTTGAAAAGAGTTTGAAAATTTATCACAATCCGATTTAAATGACTACATACCCGACCAAGCGGTATTATTATAATACCGTATCCCAAGCCCGTATAGGGAAATAAGTTAAGAGTATTTACCTGAGCAAATTTAAATTCAATTTATCCAAGCCGTATACCACCAAGCAAGTACAGATAGCTTTTACTGGGCTCCTAAATCTGGAACGAAGGTTTTTAATAACCTATTAGATTCCTAACGGGTCTTAATTAAGTTGAAACTTAGACCGGTTAGTTTTAAGGAAAGGTTTACGGTTCAAAACGCATGACTAAGCGAAGACCGGAATAGAATGTGATTTAGACCCGAAAAGTTTGGAGACTTGTATAATATGGGTACACTAAACACATTCTGGATTTTGAGGCAAACATGATAAGGTCTGACCCGTTTTGGTCAATTTATGCAAACTAGTTACATAAACCGATCCGGACGCGAAATATGCGTAACGGGTAACCATAAGAGTCATATACAGGTTTCCTAAGTTAATATGCCTTAAATATGTTGTGATATCAGTAGGATACCTTCCATTATGCCCAAAACGAATTTAAAACCAATTTATGCCATGTAGGGGTATTTTGGTCATTTAAAAGGTTATAAAAGAGGTTTAATATAAATCTGAGTTTCAGGTCTGATTCAATCAGTAAAAATACTTAATTTAATAAGTTATATCAGTAGGGTATTACACATATGTGAATTTTAACATTTATAACCAAACTATGCACCGAATGGGCATTTTGGTAATTTCACATAAGGTTTAAAGGTCAAATTTGGAAATCTGAGTTTAAAACTTTTGCTTACTGTTAAAGTATAAAATTTTACTTAAAATATCAGTAGGTATCAAGTCATATATATTTAAAATAGTTTTAATACATACTATGCGCTTAAAACGCGTAAAAAGACGGTTTTAAGCGATTTTCGTGTTTTTAAGGAAAAGCTGATATTTTTATCATTCCAGAAAGCCTAAAATGTTTTATTTATCTTATAAAATCAGTAGCAAAAGGTTTGGTGTCAAAATGTTTTGTAAAACTCAATTTATAAGCCAAAAAGGCAAAACCGACAATAACCGAATCAAAGGTATAACTCTATGTTATGCTCAGCCTAAAAATAAATAAAAATCTTCAAAAATACCAAAATATTATTTTACATCAGTGGGTAAAAATTTTGGTATCAGAAATTGGGTTTAGATAGGCTATATGTTAATTATGTCGTTTAATTAATAAAAAGCTTTTCATTTACGCTAATGAGCATAATTCCTAATCTAGACCTCAAACTGATGTCAAATTTTAGGGACAAGTTTATAAATTAGTACTAAAGATTATTGTCCTCTCACATTTTCAAAATTCTCGTTTTAGGGTCAAAAGGGCATAATGGTCAACATCTAAGCATATAACGGAAACATGTAATTGAATAGGATAACTAAGGATCCAAGTTGTATAACCTCAGAGGGTTACACTAACCTATAACATGATCCTAAAGGAATCCTAAGGCATATCTAAATGAAGCTAAATCAGGTCAGAACTGAAAGTCAAAGCAAAAGTCTACTTTTGCGACTTTCGGTTCCGAACCGATCCTAAACTTGAAATTGTCGGGTTGAACTTGCTTAGGGATGTTCTTATACTAATTACCAAGTCTTACAAGTGTTAAAACAGGTTTCATAGCTTCTATATTACTAATTATGAATTTATTTTCAAAATAGCTTTCTGTTGACTTTTTATTATTAGGTTTGACCCGACATTTGACCAAGCTAGGGTGATAATCAGTAGGTGCCCTCTAAGGGGTTTATTACCTACACAATTACCAACTTAGAACTACTCTTAATTTGACTAATGACTGGATCATTAGTGTTTAATCACTAAGTCAAACCTTAACTATGTTAAGTTTGACTTTTGACCATTAAACTAATCAAAGCTGAAATTAGGAGGTTAAGGACACTTACAAATGGGTCCTTATTACTAAAAAGAACTCCAAGGATGTTCCAAATATTCAGAATCCTCCAGAAATGAGAAGATGGCAAGGTTGGAATGAAATGGTGAGCTTGATCAAAGAAACCCACCCCTATTTATAGTCTTTGGAGGATAATTGGATGATGACAAGTGTTTGAAGGGGTTAACCAGATCACTACACCTGTTAGGACAGCTGTATAATTGTCTTGGAGCACAAGGATTCGGTTTTGATTGGATGAGAAAGGAGTAGAGTGGAGACCAAGCAAAATTCATATCTGGCACCAGCATACGGACCTGGTCAGATCAGCAAATCTTTCATATATTGACAGTTTTGGCCCCTGCACTCCCAAATGTCATTTCTGATACGTCTAAGGCCTGTTAAACCATTTTTAAGGCTCTAAAATGATGCATAAACATAGGGAACATGAAACACGCTCAAAAATATGCCGGGTGTCGGTTCGTTTGGTCGTACGGTCACGTTGTTCGGCTAATTACGACAAAACATGGACCGGAGCGAAAAACGAACCAAATTACGTGACGAATGGAATTTTATCAAGCCAAACACTAAAATAAAATATTTTAGTGCTTACATAAATTTTTGGGTGTCTGGAGATATCCAGAATGTTAGATATGCGCGAAAATGCAAACTTGTGCACTTTTTGACACTTTTAGTCCCTGCATGACTTAAAAGTTTATTTTTGCGCACTAAACACCTCTAAGCCTATATCTAAGCTATATAAAGGATAATTAGGGTATGATTAACTCATGGTCATATTCCGGAAGGTCCGTTACTATACGAATCGGCATACTTTTGCAGTTTGACGCAATTAGTCCTTTAATTGCGCAAAGTAGCGCGAAACGTTGTTTAATGATATCCAAGCCTTCCATGGCTTATAATGGGCATTCCCAAGCATATACTTAAATATTACTACACTCTCGTTCTCTTAAATGGTCACCAAAAGGCGTAGATTCAAAAGTTGACGCTTTAGGTCCCTCTATTGCGCAAACTTGCGCATCTCATCATTTAATAGCATTGAAGCCTCATCTAATCCATTTTAGACATTCTTGAAAGTATTATTAAACATCACGATGCTTCGGGTTCGCTAAAAGGTCATTCAGAGGTATAATTAAACATATTGACACTTTTAGCCCCTCTAACTTGCAAAGTTGCGCGTAACTTTACTTATAGGCATAAAAACCTTAGACGGCCAATAGTTGGCATTCCCGAGAGTATAATCAAATATCATGAAGCTCCTGATTTGTTAAAAGGTCACTCAGAGGTAAGAATTAACAAGTTGACGCTTTTAACCCTTGATAGCGCAAACTTTCAATTAATTACGCAAACGGCTACACTTGATCGAAAAGTGGCTCATTTGTGAATATAATCATCGTGAGAGGTTATTCAGAAACTTATTTTTAGTATGATAACACTTCCAGTCTTTTTTAAAATCAAGGTTTTTGATTTTTCGAAAAATTAGTCCCTTAATTTCAGTGTTTGACTTCATTAGGGTTTATTACATGTGTCAATACATCATTGGACGTGATTTATCCGAGGTGTTACACATAATCAACAAACCAATCTCGTAGTTAATTATAATTTGTCAGTTCAGCCCAATTCCTTTTCTAAATCAAACAAACAACAAAAAAGAATTAAATTGCAAGCTTCATAAAGTCTTCCAAATTAGTAATCATCTGAATCCTGATGTGAAGCATAAACTCTTCATGGTTCGACACCCTGACTACCACTTACTATTTGTTTGAGGTAATTAAAAGTTTATAAATTTATCTTTAACTGAACCACGACACCCCAGTCAGTGTTTAAACTGAACAAAGGACCTAACCTTTCTGTACTTATTTTCTGGATGCATGCCTATTTAAATCTCTTCTCCCGTGCGTTCTAGTTATAGCCACAGGTTAACATTTTCACTTCCAAGACTAATCAAAGATTCGTTACAACTAGTGAGATTCCCTCGAGCGTCGTCGCAGGAATTCGATCACTATTTGTTCGGTTCGTTAGATACCAACACTCGCTATAATAATTGAAAAGAAAAACCTTGCATCGGTTGAAAACAATAAAAATGGACCAATGTTGTTTAGTTGGTATCGGTTCGGTTAGTTTGCATTCTATGTTTATTTTTTTCCGGCATTGCGATATAAATTTTATTGAAAACGAATATTGTGTCGTTCTCGTACTAAATCGAATCGAAACGGGCTGAACAACATATGTATCGGTACCAGTATTTATTTTTATTCTTTTTTGCTTTCGATAAACTGACATCGTATCCCTACCATAATGTACCAAATCGAACAACATTGATACCGATATGTATTCATTTTTATGGTTTCTTGTTTGATAACGGAGATTGTGTCGTTAGCGTTGTGTACTGAACCGAAACCAACTGAACAACATTAGTTGCAATAGCAATATTTATTTTTATTGTTTTTTCTTTCGATATAAACTGACAACGTATTGCTACCGTATCGTACCGATCAACATGGGTCCTGGTACTCGTATTCATTTTTAGGGTTTCCAGTTTCGAAAGTTTTTCGTTTATACAACTTTGTCTGTGACAATAAATGAATATCGGTACAATTGTCGTAACAATCTGAACCGATCGATGCCGTTCGAACAACATTGGTGTCAATTCCGGTGTCCGTTTATATCGTTTTTAGTCGATGTAAAACATGTATTGACTTCTATACAGAGTGAATGAATCGTACGAGTATTGTAATGAACCAAATCAACACTGATCCAATGTCTGCGATAACGTACCATCACAATACACTGGCAAATAACTTGAAATGTTATAATAAGAAATAAACATATATAGTTACGAATTTAGAATTTAAAGTTAAATTGAATGATAAAAAAATATTATTAATAACAAAAGGAGAAAACAAATACTTAAAAAATTATCACTTGCTATTTATTTATTAGAAAAAATAATTACAAAAGAATAATAAATAAAATACAACTAAAAAAACCAAAAACCTAAAATTGTCATCCACTGTTTATTAGCAATTTGAATTCATATAATAATAATAATAATAATAATAATAATAATAATGCTAAACTTCTTATTCAGAATAATTTGTGCATTAGAAATCTAACTTATAATAAAAGACTCCTAATAATGCCACATGACATTATCTCCTTCAACCTTATAAATTTTATTTATATTTGTTTAATAAATTTTTTTAATATTAATATTAATTAATAACCAATATATAATATATAGATATCACTTATTTTATCCTTATCTTTATCTATAATTAATAAATAACTTCAATTTTGTAATTTAGACCCTTTGTTTTTTTTACTTTTAACCAAAAGTTTTTCATCTTTTGCAATATAATCCCAACTTTTTTTTTGTTTTTACGAGCTTTTCCGGTGTTGGTGGTCGCTGACAATGGTATAGTATTGCTACTACTTAACACAGTTTTATGATAACCGCTGCAACGCAGGGGTTTAATACTAGTGGGGAATAAACTTGGAAAACGGAATCAAGAGTAGGACACCATCAACTATATTAGATTTATGAATTTTCTTTACAAAATAAAAGTCTGTTCTAGAAGCTTTCAAATGTTATTTATATCAAGAATATATTTAACTTTTGTGTCGCACATTAAAACCATTATTGTTCATGGCAGTGGGGAGCCCGGTATTTGTTTTTGGGGTGCAATAAAAGGTTTTATCATATTTTGAAGGGATACGATCAAGAATTTTACCTAAATAACACACTAATTTTTTTTTAAGGTGGGCGCCCATCACCCCATCGACCATAGTGGGTCCGATCCTGGTTCATGGTAACGTGTTTTATCATATTTTGAAGGGATACGATCAAGAATTTTACCTAAATAACACACTAATTTTTTTAAGGTGGGCGCCCATCACCCCATCGACCATAGTGGATTAGTGGGTCCGATCCTGGTTCATGGTAACGTGTGAGTTAGTTCGTAAAAATAAAATAAAACAAAAATTAACAAGAAGATTTAGTGTCAATATGGGCCATGGGGTAGTCCACTTTAAAGGGAAGGTCTTCGATTCAAACCTAGACAAAGGAAAACAATTAAAGGAGTAATATTTTCGGTTAAAAAAACAATAAGTTTTAGTTTGATATTTGAATTGAGAAGTGACTTAATGATCTCTAGATCAAGTGGTGGAAAAGTTGCATTTCTCTTGAGAGATGCATGTTCGACTCCCACTTGGTGCAGAGTGAGGCACTGGTGGGCAGTGATAGGAGACCCAGGGAAACCTGGGTTGGATCCTTGAGCCAAACGGGTCTTACCGGTAATTTCACCGTCGTGCCTACGGGCGGGTGGGTTACCGGGTTTTCCCTGGAATTGGTGGTGGACTCGGGTTACTCTTGGAGTACTCCGTTTGTCCAATGGGTGCTCCGAGAGTGCTCGGGATTGAGTTTGTTGGCCGTTCAAAAAATAACTTATATAATGGAGGAAGTGATGAGTGTAGTTATTTTCTGGATTATATAATTGAACAGAAGATTCCAAAGAACTAACACTAAAAGTTGAATTCCATGGGTTTTTATTTAGGATACAAAAAAGTTGAATTCCACTAATTACGGCATTCAAGGAGAATTTTTTTTTTTCTTTTACGATTATGTAGAAGATTGGCATTTTGATAATGTTTAAACATTTCAACGGAATGTTTTTAGTTTGATGGGTTATAGAAAGAAAATTGATTTCCACTGAGGGAATAAATGTTTTCCAATTATAATTTCTTTACTTTTAAACCAAACACAATTTTAGAAGGAATGTTTTCTAGGTTTAGGATATAATAGAAAGTTTATATGGGTAGAAAGGTTAGTAAGTAATTTTGATCAACCATTTATTTAATCAAGGGCTAAAATTAAATGAGTGAAAATGAAGGAAAAAAAAGAGGCGCGTGAGTTTGTTTAGGGACATTCTAGTCAATCAAAGGCAATAGTTTCCCTCTCCTCCAATCCCCCCCCATTTTTTAAACGTTAATAACTCTTTCATTCGACGTTATTTTTTTTATAAAAATTGCACCAAAAAAACGAGCGTTTTTTTATATTTAAAACGAGTATACTATTGCTATATTTTCGAATTTTTTTTTTGAAAACCCAGTTGCGTAAAACGCAATGAAAAAAAACCTAAAAATGACATTTTTTTGTAAAACGCAATGCACAAAAAACACAAAGAAATGTCTTATTTGTAAAACGCAATGGCCAGAAAACACAAAAAAATGTCTTATTTCTAAAACGCAATAGCCTAAAAACACAAAAGAAAGTGTACTTTATAAAACGCAATGGACTGAAAACACATAAAAATGTGTTTTACCTAAAACGCAATGCAACAAAAACTCAAACAAATGTCTTATTTCTAAAACGCAATGGCCAGGAAACACTTAAAATGTCTGTTTTCTAAAACGCAATGGACTGAAAACACATAAAAATGTGTTTTACCTAAAACGCAATGCACAAAAAACACAAAGAAATGTCTTATTTATAAAACGCAATGGCCAGAAAACACTTAAAAATGTCTCATTTTTAAAACGCAATGGCCTAAAAAAACAAAAGAAAGTGTTCTCTCTAAAACGCAATGGACTGAAAACACCTAAAAATGTGTTTTACCTAAAACGCAATGACTAAAAACACTTCAAAAATATGTTTTACCTAAAACGCAATGACTAAAAACACTTAAAAAATGTGTTTTTTTTTTTTTTCTAAAACGCAATTGCCAGAAAACACATAAAACTCTCTTATTTCTAAAACGCAATGGACACAGAAAACTGTCTGTGAACTGTCTGTGAATTGTCTAAAACGCAATGGCCAGCTCGACCCCAGCCAGGGGCTGCCGCCCCTTGGACCCTGCTACCAGGGGCGCTGCCCCTGGACTCCCACCAAGATCGTAAAACGCAATGACTAAATCAAAAACCTAGATCGTAAAAATAAAATTAAAGAATTTCTTACATGGATCGAAGCCGATTTCTTCAATGATTGACGAAATTTGAATGATAGAAACACTTATCATCGATCGAATCGAACGGTTCGAGTGATTATCTTCAAAATCACGGGAAAAAACGAGATTTTGAATGAAATTAAACTGGGTTTTCTTCAAAAAAAAAAAAAAGCTGAAGAACACGTTGATCGGGTGTTTGAATCATTGATTGGTGACAAAAATCACACTATAATGTAGTAATTATTGAGATAGAAAGTGAATAAATGGTTGAAGATGGTGGGTTTTGAAAATGGTGGGTTTTGATGTTACTGGGAAGAAGAAAAGGATAAGATTGACTAAAATACCCTTACTCTTTATTTTAAATTTTGCCACATGTCCTAATCCTATTGCTTCCTATCCTTCCTAACTAAAATAAACTTCGTATTTGATCCTCACCCATGTTTTCTAATTCAAATTAACTTCGTATTTAGTAGAATTGGTTTTTCTATTCAAAATGGGGTGGCGGCGCAACTTGTTGCCCGACTACCTGCCATTGCTTTGTAATTGCCCTTTTTCGTGTGGAATGAAACACTTTTACTTTGAGAAAAAAAAAATTAAAATCTCTAAATTCCATAAAACAAACTGACCCTGTTATTAAGATTACTTTTAGGGCTGGCAATTTTTACACGATACACGAATACATGACACGAACCTACACGACCTTAACAGGTATCGTGTATGACCTTAACAGGTATCGTGTACTAAACAGGTAGACACGAAACTACCTGTTAATTTTCGTGTCTAAACAGGTCAGATACCTGGTTACCTGTTATATACCTGTTAAGACATGATAAGGTTTTAATTTTAAATTTTTAATTAAATAAAATATATATGATATTGATATATGCTACGGTCAGAATCTTCTTTAGATCAAAAAACAGAAAACCCTAATGACCTAATCAGATCTCTCTCAACTCTCTCAAGTTACAGCCGACATCGACAAGCTCCACCGCACCGGAATCCATCGCTCCACCGCACCGGCATCCATCGCTCCACCGCACCGGAATCCTTTCTTTCACATCTCAACCCTTTCTTTCACACTCCGAACCTACCCTCTTTCACATCCCAACCCTTTCTTCACGCCTGCAACCACCTATCGCCACCGCCGGTAATCACCTCTTCAACTTTCTCAGATCTCATTCAGCTCCTCATAACAAGTTCTTTTTTTTTCGTTTTTTATGTCTGTTTTGGTTTAATTTGATCTATAATTTATGTTTTCGTATTTGTAAATGTGTCGATTTGACTTGATTTATTGTTTCTGAATCTGAATCTAGGTTTTTTTCCATATCAGAACTCTACGAACCGATTTTCAGCAGCGATGGTGATGAGTTTCAGCTAATCCATTGTTATGTGTATGTTTTCGTTTAATTTGATCTAAATTTTGTGTTTTCATATGTATGTGTGGATTGAATTAATGTGATTATTTGTTTCTAAAGCTGAACTGGACGAACAGATTTTAACCTTTTTTTATTTTTTTTTATTTTAGGTTAATTTAGGAGTTTTTACGTTATTTTTATTTATTTATTTACTTTTGGTGATGAGTTTAAACTTTTAATTTCTAGGTATTAATTGTGGTAATCTCTTTCACGTGTAGTCACACATCTGATGTGTTTGTTATGAGGTAGGAACAAGTGAACAAGTTTCATGAGGCTTCTTTTTAAATTACTATATATTGGCTTTACTCAAAGTAAGCAGATTCGAACTATATATGCTTCTGTTGTTAATTACTCAAATTATATATGGCTTTACATAAGAACAAATCTGCCTAATTTTATTGTACACATGAAAACCTCTTGTTAATCACAGTGTGATTTTTTTTAGATAACTTTGGTACTTTTTTGTTTATAGTTTATGTTATGAATTTGATGCTGCCCCTTGATTATAGTTTCTTGTATGCTTTCTAACAGATTAAGAAATTCAATATGAGTGATTCTCAAAAGAAGGTGGGAAAGAAGAAAGATAAGAAGTCCTATATATGTTTATCTAATTTTTATGGCTTTTGTGATTTGTCGTTTATGGATTTTTGTTTTAAACTTGTTAAGTATTCGGTGTTTATGGATTATTTAAGCTGTTTGTGAACTTTTGGCGAGTTTTGTTTCACTAAACAGGTTCTAAATATGTGATTATTCTAGTCTTCGTTAACAGGTACTAACAGGTAATTTTCGTGTATATCGTGTCGTGTTCGTGTTTGAAAAAATGGACACGAAACCTTATCGTGTCGTGTTCGTGTATGGCGTTTCGTGTATCGTGTCTTATCGTGTCGTGTCTTATCGTGTACGGGTATACACGATATGCCAGCCCTAATTACTTTGTCGGATTGACAAAGTGCCCAAAGGTGCGACTACCTCATCCTTCAAAACGATGGATTAAATAAAGGATGCTTCATTCCATTGGCTGCGGCACAGAACGAAGTTAGGAGTAATTCAATGCCAAGATTAGCGTTGTTTCATTTGTCCGTTGTAATTCTTTTTTATGTATCTTTTGTTGTTTTTCGTTGGTTGCTTTTGTTCCATATTAGTGGTTCCTGGTACTCCTTAGGGTGAGGGGGGCACCCTCGGTGACCCCGTGCGGGGACCGACTTTGCCGAGCGGGAGAGTGCTGCCATCCATGCGGGGACTCAAATGGGGGAGCCAAATCGGGGAGGAGGCACCGAAGAGGGGAGGAGAGAGAAGGTGGGGCCACCATTCAATCAACCAATGAAAACTTTTTTTTTTTTAATAAAAAAACAAGTCACCTAAGAGGGGAGTGCCGCCATCAAATTGGGGTGTGAGGGGAGTTTAAGAGGGGAGTTGACGTGGCATAACCTGATTGGGTGTGCGTAAGAGAGGGGACTCCCCTCTTAGGGGAGTGCCCCCCCCTCACGGCCTCACCCTTACACCATACACAACAATGTATACAAGTCTAAATCGAGCATCACATCATTTCAAATCATCAAAGTTCGAAACCCCACTTTTCTACACAACAATAAACAATTCCAAACCTCTACCTCATTCACTTCATCACCTACTTTTTCATTTCATTTAAACTATGTTTATTTTGTATAATATATTTTTATTTTATTAACTTATTTATTTTATTTACGTTATTTTTACAAATTATAAATCATCAAAGTTTCAAACCCCACTTGTCCAAGTCAACTGCATCGAAAATGAACGATGTATACGCTCATGACTAGGATGTCTTTATCCTTTTTGACATCAAAGGGAGTAGTGCATTCCATTTCGGTTCGTCTTTCACTAATGTAGTTGAACTGAATATTTGTTTCAGTTTCAAACTCCACTTTGGCCCGAATCATGACCATCTCATCGGGGTAACCACTTTGGGCATTTTTTTGTGGTGGTTGTATATTCCACAAAAAAGAGTTGTCAAATTGGCCATACCATGACAATGTGATTTCAAGTTCTCCTTGGTTCGGTTGAACTTTTTATCTATCTCTTCACAAAAATAAGTATGGATACGCTCCCAATAGTCGGTGCTTTTTTTGTTTTCTCCAACTATGGCGCATGTAGACACATGAAGATAAGCTCGTATAAGAGGTATTTCTTCATCAACCAACCACTTGTTAATAACAAGTTTCAGCTTTGGCTTCCAACCGACCACTTTTTTCCCTTTATTTTTCGGCTCGAAGACGGAGTTGGTGCAGATCTACCGGATGACTGAGTAACCGGGTTCCGGGTATCGGCATGGGCCCGGGTGAAAGCATGGACCCGAAGTTTTGGAGTTGTTAATGAATGAATCCAGTTGATTCATGAACATGAATTGTTGGTATTGGGATGGCATGGATTAGGGTTGATTAGGTGACCTGTAGCTTTGGTAGAGTGGGATGTTGGTTGATTGGTTCGGGTTTAAATCAGACCTTAACATTTCTTGGATTAATCATTGACGTAGTAAAATATGAACTTTTACAGCAACCATATCGATATTCTAGATCTCATTTTCCTTCAATTTTCAGAACCTTCATTGAGAACCTGAGAACAGGAAGCTCAACAATAGTGGTAATAAGTCTGCTTATGACTTTGTTTATCTACCCATTGATTTCAAAAAAGTTATTAACTAACTCAAACAAAGTTCGTAGTTCTAAATCCTCAACGTTACTACGTTTTCGTCAATTCTGCATATACTAATTAAAAAAATAAAGTTGGTTAATTGTATACGAGTCGTACAACGTTATATGGCCCATATATCAGACACAAAACAGTGCTTGTATGTGGAGTATACGATTGAATAAAAAAATAAAAATGTTATATACGACCCGTATCACTTTATACGGGCCGTATACTCCTGCAATTAGCCAGCAGTGACGGTCAAAAGGTGAAGGTTATTGGTTATGATGATTAAAGGGAGTTGAGATGTTAAATGAATTCCTCACCGTTCACCGCTTTTTTGTAGCTGATTCTCTTGTTAAGTTTTCTGTATTGACAACCAGTGCCTACCAAATAGGAAAAGCGACTTCCAGTACAATTAGCAGCAAATTTGTTACAAACCTTACAAACACCATCTAAAAACTTATACTGAATAGTTGATATGATGATTAGACAAAAAACGTATAGAGAATAGTTGATATGATTAGACACAACGGTTCTCCATTTCCAGATCTGCGATATTGTTGAATCTTTTGTTGCAGCTCTATACATTGATTGTGGATTTAACTTGTAATATACATGGATGGAGAAGGTGCCAAACAGAAACTAAATGAATTATGCAACGGAGATTGAAGGTGCCAAACATAAACTAAATGATTTATGCAACGAATATTGGAGGTGCCAAACAGAAACTAAATGAATTATGCAACGTTTAACATTTTATCTATCATGTCATCGACCAACTGCTCATCATTAAGAAGTAATGACTGCTGACTAATTAGTGGAAGAACCTCGTTCCGTATTTTCTCCTTTTGCTAGTTCTCGAAGAATCTCGTTACGTATTTTCTCCTTTTACTAGTTCTCAAAGAATGTCATTCCGTATTTTCTCATTTTCTAGTTACACAAGGCAATTAAACCTTACAAACACCATCTAAAAAGTTATATAATATGCTTCAAGCATTTTGAACCCTAGCTACAAACAACCCAACAAACCCTAACTTTCACATGTAAAGTTGTTAGGAATTGTCTGAGAATAATTTGAAGGCTCACAAATTTCAATATAAAATATGTTTTCGGTCATCTTTCCAAACTGCAACACACGAATATGTGGTTTCCATCACAAAGCCACTGTATTTAAATGGAGTGTACAATGTTCTAATATCACCATGCATATTCAAGCATTCTGAACCCTAGCTACAAACAACCCAACAAACCGTTATCTGCTCGATATAGTGAATACTTGATATGATTAGACCACAAAAGTACTCCATCCGGTAGTTAACAGACAATCATCGGGTGTAAAACCGAACAACCGTTTAATAAATTTTAGTAATTCTGTAGATAATGTGGCGGGGCATGAAGTAAATAAAAATTGAAAATAAACGAATGTGCCGTATAAGGTGGGGGGAATCATATAGGGTTTATGTATCAGCCTGTGATTTCTTCAAGAGGGTCACCTATGGTAATGTTTTTCCTCTTCTAATATCACCATATTCAAGCATTCTGAACCCTAGCTACGAACAGGCCAGCAAAGCCCATCAACGACTACGTGTTGTGTGATTGTTGGACTTCTTGTTCCAAATGCAACTGTAGGATCGGTACTTAACGTACATACCGCATTCAAAGATCCTTGCATCATGTCACACCTGACTTTTACGGAAGCGTGTACGTGTGACTTGATCAGTTCTCATTGCATTCGACTATAATAAACAACTATATGACTAAAATGATGTTCATCCATTCATAAGTTTTAAAAATATTACAAACATAAGTTGTTAAGTTTCAACCAACATAACTTCAAGTTAAGTTATAACCCATCAAAAGAGATTAAGTTCCATACATGGACTTTTGACAAAAGACTAAGTTCCATACATGGACTTTTGACAAAAGACTAGTTACTAACCTATGAACAGATCAATTAATGTTTTGCAAGGACAATAATATGTGTGTGACGGTGTAGGAAGTATCCAAACCTAGCGAATTTCCTCTGGTCCACCCGACTGGAACGATATAGTCACTACATGCGGCCACACAACGACCCATGAGTGGGGGTCGCTACACCCGATAGATCTACCACTCCCGCCCCTCGGTCTTTACTAGATTAATGGTACTTAAGCGTGCGCCTACCCATCCACATGATCTAACAGTTCATTCCTTAGCTAAACCATACCATTGAAACATGTATTTCACCCCCGAGAGTTATAAATCCGAAAACAGTTAAGAGAAAAGGGGGACATGAACTCACAAATTTGCGTCCAAAGCTTCGTGTACTCATTGTGGATGTCCTCAAGTCGTACTACTACCTACACACGTGCTAAATTTTATTAGACACTTAGGTCGTGTAACGACTCTTAGCCTTAGTTATTTACTAAGACTTATTTTGGAATTTTGGTTTACTTTGAGTTACACGCTTGGTGTATGTTGAATACGTAATTGTATAATTCCAAATTTATATATATTAGTTAAAATAATGATATTTTAACTTAAATTATTTCCATACAATTATTCGGAATATTGTTAAAAATAATATATTTTTAACTTGTTTTGTCATATGGTTCTCACATACTTATTTTCAAGTATAGGTATACTTGTATTATGTGTATGTTATTTTGTATTTTCGTATTTATACATAATGCTTGTATATGGTATTTTACCAAGTGTTGGTAGTGTATGTCGGTATGAATTTATACGTATAGGAATACATATTTTCTTGTATTTATTAAGTATTCTATACTTAATTTATGTATAGTTTTCCGGGATATTGTTTTTGCACAATTTAAAAATTACCAACTTTATATTCTTAATATATATATATATATATATATATTTTAAGAGAATTTTATAGAAAAATATCTATAAATTTTATTTGGTAAAATAGGTATACATCCACATGTTTCTTAAAAATAATATATTTTTGAGTTGTTTATGAAAATATATATTTTCTTTCATTCCAAAAATAATATATTTTCAAATTTGACAAAATATGATATATTCTTATAATAATGGTAAAATTCATACTTTGTCGTTTGTTCGGCTTCGAAAATACCGTTTACCAAATTTCTCAAGATACGAATTAACTTTTCGAAATATATATATATATATATATATATATATATATATATATATATATATATATATATATATATATATATATATATATAATATATATAGTCCAAAGTGTCCATTGTTCGAATCGTCCAATATTTGTGTGTAAGTTATATATTTATTTTCTTGTGATTTTTGTAATTCTTTAAATTACAACTTTTGGTATTTTGGTGTGGTATTTTATTTTCAAGTTCCCAATTTTTAATATAACTAATACAAGTAATATACATGTAGCACATAATTTTTGTGACTTCTAAATATATATTTTCATAAATATATACTTAAGTCATTTTTATTCTTGAAAATCAACCTCCAATACTTGTAATTTTTATAACAAAAAATATGGCAAATTTTATATTTAAAACCATGATCAAAAATCACTTGTAAACACTTGTTTAAACATATTTTTCTAGGTGTTGAATTTTTACAAAAATTTTGCCATAGTTTCCTTTGAAAATGGAGGTTTCCATGCTTATTAGCATATCATTTTCTTTTTCAAAATTTCACCAACAATCACCAACAACATTCCTACACTTACCTTATGCCATAAACATATTTCTACATGAAGGTATGAACTTGAAGATTTATAAAATCTTGTAGTATTTGTACATTATGTTTATCATGATTTATTAACACCAAAGACATGATTCTTACTTCATAAAAATCATTTTTACAAAATTTCAATCTTCACAATTGTAACAAATTTTTGCAAAAATTCATATTCTTGAGTTTTTTCATGTCTTCTACACATCAAGGGTTCCATTTTACACTTAAAACATGTTTATTTTCTTTTAAAAACCAAATCATGTAAATCTTGAAGTAAACTTTGTTTTTCTTGAAACTTTTATCTTTGAAATCTTTCACTTTTACAACTTACAACTTGTAGGAATCATCATTCTTCACAAAATCAAGTTTATTTTCAAGTTCATACTTAACATAAAGGATGATCATCATGGATCTTTCAAGATTCGTCCTCATACTTGCTAGATCATGTTTTAAATCATCATCTAGCAAGCTTTTATGTGGTGATCTACACCATACACTCAAGAAATCAACAAACAACTTCATCACACATCTTAAACAACTTAGATCTTTATGATTTTAAGCTTTATTCTTATGTTCATCTTCTTGTTTTGGCGTGATCTTTAAATTTTTAGTTACATGCCTACTTTAACCACTAATACAAGGTGTAAAATCATGATCAAGAAGACTTACTACTAGCACAAAGGCTAGGGATGAATAAGATGAAGGATGAAGAAGAAATGTGGTGGTTAATAGCTCCTCAAGGTGGTCCTTGCACTTTCGAAGCTTGAATCTGTAACAACTCTCATTAAAAAGTCCTATTTATTATTTTAATTGTCCAATAGGAAACCCTAATTAAAACACCCAAGTGATTCTGCATAAACCCTAAAATTTTCAGAACAATCAGAATCAGGATCAGGGCCCCTAAAACTCAGGGGGGGTAAACCCTAGTTGATAATATCCAAACAGTTTTACGTGTGATTTGAAAATTAACGAACGACCAACTCAGCAAGGCTACCTGTACACAAGGCTACCCTATGATAGACTGGTGTCTCTCGCGCCACGCGAAGGCTCCTCGCGCCAGAGGGCGCCGTTTTTCATGTATAAATAGAGGAGTCTGGTACATGCAATTGTGCGTTAGTTCGACCTTCAAACTCAAAACGTACACTGAGATATAGTAGAAACAGTCCAAAAACACACACAAATCACGAAGTGCTGCCACAATACAGGGTAATAACTCGATTGCTACTACGATTCAATGTCCGATCGATTAAACTATCCAATGGATGTTTAAGTGCTGCCCACATTAGGGTTTATGCTTTGTCATTCATCATTAATTCGATGGATGTTTAAGTATCGCACTTTGTCATTCGATGTGAGGGTTTAATCTCGTGAGTTATCGTAAATGCTGTATTAGTTACTAACCTAGTTTGTGTGTATTGTTATTTAAACTAGGTTATCAAGGCTAATCAGTAGGCTAAGCTCTGTTCATATTAAATCTGCAATGTGAGTCATTCTCTTTTTATAAAATTACTTTCAAAATCATGTTTATTTTCAAAGGTTATAATTACAGGGATTAAGTCTTTGTAGTCACCAAATTACAGCCGGTATGTGGGGTTTTGTATACATTACTTGATAAACTTCACCATTGGACAACGAGTTAGCCAAGGGGTGATATGACCATAGTCACAGACACCATCGGGCTAAGAGGCTACCGATGGATGTTCGAGTGACAAATATTGTGGGTAGTTGGTTGATATATGGAAACATCGTAATCGCTCTTAATACTGTAAATTATAACAAATGTGTCGTTTTAGTAAAAAGAATGATTCACCAGTATTTCCCGCTGACAAAATCTTTTTCAAACATGTTTCAGGTGATCTGTTGTGATCCAGGAAAAGTATCGTGAAGCACTACAAGCTTAAGGATGTGGCTCAATATAAAATAAAGAAATATGTTTTGGAAAAATAAAGATTTCTCCGTGAAATCATATGATTGTAAATTATCGTGGTTTATCCAGAATTGTGAAATAAAATAATCGGGAAATTTCAGTTTTAAAAAGATCCTGAGGAAATTTTCCGCTGTTAAACTCATTTAAATAAATACCACGGGATTTTCTGTCCCGCGGCTCCTGAAACGGGTCAAACCGGGTCGGGGGCCGTGACAGCAGACAACAAAGTCAAGTCAGCTGACTGAGCTACCAAGAAGAATGTTCGAGCCTTCCAGTTAACTACTCAGGAAGCCGAGCTAATTCCTGACGTGATAGCTGGTACGTTCCTAGTTCACAATATTTACGCAAAAGTATTATTTGACTCTGGTGCAAACCAAAGTTTTATAAATACTTCATTCTGCCAAGCTCTTAATTTACCCCTAACCAACCTTAGGCAGATTTTTACAGTCGAAACGGCAGATGGAAATTCTGTCAAAATAGATAAGGTTTTGCAAAAAGAAAATATAGAACTCGCAGGTCATAAATTTCATGCAAACCTATTACCAATGAATCTAGCTGGGTTTGATGTTGTGTTAGGAATGGATTGGTTAGTAGCCAACCATGCTCGAATCCATTGTGATAAGAATTCTATAGAAATTCAGGCACCTACCGGAGAAATGATAATGATTACAGGAGATAAACCACATAAACCCATGAAGTTCATATCAGTAATGAAAGTTGCTAGTTATGAACGAAAGCAAGGAATAGTATATATGATTTCAGTAATCATTAGTACTAAGGGTAAAGAACTTAAGGAGATTCTTGTAGTCTCAGAATACCCAGATGTATTCCCAGAAGAGTTACCAGGATTACCACCAGATAGGGAGGTAGAATTTAGGATTCATCTGATTCCAGGAACTACACCGATAGCCAAGGCACCTTATCGGTTAGCACCCACAGAAATGTTAGAACTGAAAAAGCAATTAGATGAATTACTAAATAAAGGTTTCATACAACCTAGTTCATCCCCGTGGGGAGTACCAGTGTTGTTTGTAAAGAAGAAAGATGGGTCGATGAGAATGTGTATTGATTATAGAGAATTAAATAAGGTTATAATTAAGAATCGATACCCATTACCTAGGATTGATGATCTATTCGATCAACTTCAAGGAGCTAGATACTTTTCTAAGATAGATTTGCGCTCCGGATACCATCAATTAAAGGTACAAGAAGAAGACATACCTAAAACTGCTTTCAGAACTAGGTATGGTCATTATGAGTTTACAGTCATGCCCTTCGGATTAACGAATGCACCTGCCGCATTCATGGACATGATGAATAGAATCTGTAAACCGTACTTGGATAAATTTGTAATTGTTTTTATAGACGTTATACTTATTTACTCCAAAAGTCAGAATGAGCATTGTCAGCACTTGCATGCACTCTTAACTTTGTTAAGAAAAGAAAAGCTTTATGCCAAATTCTCGAAGTGTGAATTTTGGCTGCAAGAAGTGCAATTTTTAGGTCACATGGAAAATCACGAAGGTATTCACGTAGATCCTGCTAAGATAGAGGCAATTACCAAATGGAAGATTCCACAATCCGCAATGGAAATTAGAAGTTTTATAGGTTTAGCTGGATATTATAGACGGTTTATTAAGGATTTTTCCAAGATAGCTGTACCATTAACTAAGCTAACCTGTAAAGAAGTTAAGTTTGAATGGGGACCTAAACAAGAAGAGGCCTTTAGGATCTTAAAGCAGAAATTAACAAATGCTCCAATCCTAGCCTTACCAGAAGGAACAGAAGGTTTTGAAGTATATTGTGATGCTTCAAAACTAGGATTAGGATGTGTGCTTATGCAACGCAAGAAGGTAATTGCGTATGCTTCAAGGCAATTGAAAAAGCACGAGGAAAACTATACAACTCATGACTTAGAATTAGGACCCATAATTTTTGCCCTTAAAATTTGGAGACATTATCTGTACGGGAGTAAATTTACTGTCTATACGGATCACAAAAGTTTAAGATATATATTTGGGCAAAAAGAATTAAACATGAGGCAAAGTAGATGGATGGAAATCTTAAGTGACTACGATTGTAATATTCAGTATCACGAAGGAAAGGCAAATGTAGTTGCAGATGCCTTAAGTCGTAAATACCATGAGAAACAACGACGGGTTCGTGCTCTTAGATTAAATCTACAATTAGATTTAATGGAACAACTGAAGCATTTTCAAGAAACAGCAATCAAGGATGCTGCTGAAGGAATGAAAGGACGAATAAAAGAATTAGAACAAGGAGCTGATGGAATTTGGAGATTCCACAAAAGAAGAATTTGGGTACCTAAACAGGGAGAATTAAGAAATAAGATTCTAGAAGAAGCTCATAAATCTAGGTATACCATACACCCTGGAAACAATAAAATGTACCAAGATTTAAGAAATAACTTTTGGTGGATAGGAATGAAAAAGGACATAGCCCGATATGTTTCTAAGTGTCTTACTTGTTCACAAGTTAAGGCAGAACATCAGAAACCCTCAGGTCTACTACAACAATTAGAAATGCCTGTATGGAAATGGGAACTCATAACAATGGATTTTGTTACTAAGCTACCCAAAACCAGAAAGGGTAATGACACGATTTGGGTAATTGTGGATCAATTACCCAAATCAGCTCATTTTCTACCTATGAAAGAAACTTTTAGCATGGAAAGATTGGCAAAGTTGTATGTAGATGAAGTTGTATCCTTACATGGAGTTCCACTCTCCATTGTATCAGATAGGGATAGTCGTTTCACTTCCCACTTCTGGAAAAGTTTCCAAGAAGCAATGGGAACTCGATTAAATTTAAGCATGGCATATCAACCTCAGCAGACGGACAAAGTGAAAGGACAATCCAAACTCTGGAAGACATGCTCAGAGCGTGTGTAATAGATTTTGGTGGAAACTGGGACGATCACTTACCTTTGATCGAATTCTCCTATAACAATAGTTATCATGCAAGCATTGAAACTGCCCCATTTGAAGCACTATACGGAAGAAAGTGTAGAACTCCAGTTTGTTGGGCAGAAATAGGAGAAAGTCAATTATCAGGTCCGGAGATTGTGTAAGAAACGACTGATAAGATCACTCAAATCAAGGAAAGATTAAAGACTGCTCGGGATCGTCAAAAGAGCTTTGCTGATAATCGACGCAAACCATTAGAATTCCAAATAGGAGACAAGGTACTATTGAAAGTTTCTCCTTGGAAAGGAGTAGTACGGTTCGGTAAGAAAGGGAAACTAAGTCCAAGATACGTAGGACCATTTTCAGTAATCCAACGTATAGGAACAGTTGCTTATCGTTTACAACTACCAGAAGAATTAGCTGGAGTACATGATGTATTTCATGTATCTAACCTCAAGAAATGCCTATCAGATGAATCTTTGGTAGTACATCTCCAAGATATAAAAGTAAATGAGAAATTGAAATTTGTTGAAAAACCTCTTCAAATCGAGGATCGAAAGATTAAGTTTCTCAAGCACAAGCGACTAGTTCTAGTCAAAGTCAAGTGGGATTCAAAGAGAGGATCTGAATACACTTGGGAGCTGGAATCAGAGATGAAGCGAAAGTATCCTCATTTATTCCAATGAATCTCGAGGACGAGATTTTTATTAAGGTGGGGAGGATGTAACAACTCTCATTAAAAAGTCTTATTTATTATTTTAATTGTCCAATAGGAAACCCTAATTAAAACACCAAAGTGATTCTGCATAAACCCTAAAATTTTCAGAACAATCAGAATCAGGATCAGGGCCCCTAAAACTCAGGGGGGGGGGGGGGGTAAACCCTAGTTGATAATATCCAAACAGTTTTACGTGTGATTTAAAAATTAGCGAACGACCAACTCAGCAAGGCTACCTGTACACAAGGCTACCCTATGATAGACTGGTGTCTCTCGCGCCACGCGAAGGCCCCTCGCGCCACGCGAGGGCGCCGTTTTTCATGTATAAATAGAGGAGTCTGGTACATGCAATTGTGCGTTAGTTCGACCTTCAAACTCAAAACGTACACTGAGATATAGTAGAAACAGTCCAAAAACACACACAAATCACGAAGTGCTGCCACAATACAGGGTAATAACTCGATCGCTGCTACGATTCAATGTCCGATCGATTAAACTATCGAATGGATGTTTAAGTGCTTCCCACATTAGGGCTTATGCTTTGTCATTCGTCGTTAATTCGATGGATGTTTAAGTATCGCACTTTGTCATTCGATGTGAGGGTTTAATCTCGTGAGTTATCGTAAATGCTGTATTAGTTACTAACCTAGTTTGTGTGTATTGTTATTTAAACTAGGTTATCAAGGCTAATCAGTAGGCTAAGCTCTGTTCATATTAAATCTGCAATGTGAGTCATTCTCTTTTTATAAAATTACTTTCAAAATCATGTTTATTTTCAAAGGTTATAATTACAGGGATTAAGTCTTTGTAGTCACCAAATTACAGCCGGTATGTGGGGTTTTGTATACATTACTTGATAAACTTCACCATTGGAGAACGAGTTAGCCAAGGGGTGATATGACCATAGTCACAGACACCATCGGGCTAAGAGGCTACCGATGGATGTTCGAGTGACAAATACTGTGGGGCGTTGGTTGATATATGGAAACATTGTAATCGCTCTTAATACTGTAAATTATAACAAATGTGTTGTTTTAGTAAAAAGAATGATTCACCAGTATTTCCCGCTGACAAAATCTTTTTCAAACATGTTTCAGGTGATCTGTTGTGATCCAGGAAAAGTGTCGTGAAGCACTACAAGCTTAAGGAAGTGGCTCAATATAAAATAAAGAAATATGTTTTGGAAAAATAAAGATTTCTCCGTGAAATCATATGATTGTAAATTATCGTGGTTTATCCCGATTTGTGAATAAAATAATCTGGAAATTTCAGTTTTAAAAAGATCCTGAGGAAATCTTCCGCTGTTAAACTCAATTAAATAAATACCACGGTATTTTCTGTCCCGCGGCTCCTGAAATGGGTCAAACCGGGTCGGGGGCCGTGACAGAATCCTTCTTAAGTAGCCTTGTTACACCTTAGAACACTCTTGGATTGCCTTGGAATGGATTGAAAATGGATGTGTATGTGTGGGTAATGGTGGCCCTGAGTTTGGAGGTGGAGAGAAAGGGTTATGGTGTTTGAATTTTTAGAAGTTGATGTTATGTGAAGTCTAAAAGTTTATGTCCATTTATCCTCCAACAATTGATTGTACAATGGATCAAATGCTTAATATCTTTGCAACAACCTTAAATAAAATATTCAAGAATTGGTGGGGTGGTGGGGCCCCTTGTAACCAGCCTATGGGCGGGGGGGGGGGGGGTATCTAGTTGATTTTGAATAATTAGTTACATAATCTAGTTAGAAGTTAAGTGTTTAGTTAGGGGTTTAGTGTGTTTAGGGACTTTGATGTGAAATATGGTGTTTAGTGTTAACAACTATTCTTATGATGTTAAAACAATGCTTCTAGTTTGATTTTGGTGTTTCGGGTACTGTCCGGTTATTCGTTTGGTTACCGGTTCGTTAAGGTGCTAAATTGCGCAGTTTAGTGAGTTATGAGATACCTTTTATGACAGTTTTCATTCCCGACACTTTACAAGTTATTCTGGACATCTAAACCTTATTTCTGCATTGCATTTTGATGTTTAATTGCTGATTATTGCTGAATTTTGCAGAATTCTGCATTTATGGTGTGTGTCGGGTACTTTTTAGTGTTTATTCGTCACTCAGAAGGCAGTTTCATAACCCTTACTTTCCTACATGAAGTTCTAGTATAAACATTGGTTCTGAGCCTCATTTTGTGTCCTAAGATGATGTCTGTCTGAGTACTGAACTCCCGTCAGTACTACTTGTTTATCTTATAATTGTGCTAGTTTCGTATGTGCACTAATTGAACTGTTTCGGGTTGCATTTAACAATGATAAGTAGCATGCAACATGTAATGTATGTGTGAGTCTTTTGAAAGTAAACATGAAATGATTCATATCATAAGTTCAACATGCACAATCATATAGTATAAATTACTGTTCACATCGTACGCTATTACATGAAAAAGTGCCAGTTGTCACATTCTCCCCCCGTTAAAAGAATTTTGTCCCGAAATTCAAGCTGCGTTATCGGTTGCAGGAGAGTTATGAAACAAATGTGGATACCTAGACTTGATTTGGTCTTCACATTCCTATGTAAACTCTGGGCCATGACGTGAATTCCAACGGACTTTGACGAGTTTAATGCGACTTCTCTGTGTTTTGTAGACCTTCTAGTCCGTAACCTCAACAGGTTCTTCAGTAAATTGGAGTTTGTCGTTGATGTGAATCTCCTCTACGGGAATGACGACTGTTTCTTGAGTAGGACTTTTCTTGAGATTAGACACGTGAAACGTGTCGTGGACACTGCTAAGTTCTTCTGGAAGCTTCAGCTTGTATGCAGCGGTTCCGATCCTTTCCAGAACCTCGAAAGGTCCAATATAATGCGGGTTCAACTTTCCACATTTACCAAACCGCACTATGCCTTTCCAAGGCGAGACTTTCAACAAGACCATATTACCAACTTCAAATTCCAATGGTTTCCTTCGCTTGTCGGCATAGCACTTCTGTCTATCACGAGCTGACTTGATACGATCACGTATCTGAGCAATCTTGTCTGTAGTTTCCTGAACTAACTCCGGACTAATAAGCTATTTATCTCCGGTCCCCGCCCAACACAACGGGGACCGACACTTTCGTCCATATAAAACTTCAAACGGGGCGGCCTGAATGCTGGTGTGATAGTTATTATTGTAGCAAAACTACACTAAAGGCAAGTGAATATCCCAACTCCCACCAAAGTCCATCACACAAGCTCGTAGCATGTCTTCCATAGTCTGTATCGTTCATTCACTTTGGCCGTCCGTCTGAGGGTGAAAGGCGGGCTAAGATTCAACTGTGATCTGAAAGCCTTCTGAAACGTCTGCCAAATCCTTGACACAAAACGACCATCTCGGTCGGATATGATAGAAACAGGCACTCCGTGCCATGCCATAATTTCCTTGAGGTATAATTCTGCTAACTTCTTTGTGCTATCTTTCTCGCTGATCGATAGGAAATGCGCGGACTTTGTGAGTCGATCAACAATTACCCAAATCATATCATGACCTCTTTGGGTTCTCGGTAGCTTGGTAATGAAATCCATCGATATATGTTCCCACTTCCATACGGGAATCTCAGGTTGTTGCAGCAACCCTGATGGTTTCTGGTACTCTACCTTGACTTTGGCACAAGTAAGACAGTTACCCACATATGTAGCGATGTCGGCTTTCATCTTGGGCTACCAATAAAAGTCCTTCAAGTCTTGGTACATTTTGTCGGATCTGGGATGTATAGAGTACCTTGACTTATGAGCTTCATCCAAAATAAGTTCGCATAGATCGCCGAAGAATGGTACCCAAATTCATTCCATGAAGTACAATATCCCGTCTTCCTTTGGCAATAACTGCGCTTCCATTCCTCACAATGATTCAGCTTGAAGGTTATCTATTTTAATCGCTTCTTGCTGAGTAGTGAGATCAGTTTGTATGGTCATATCTTAGGCTCGGACCCTTAGATGTTTTGCGCGCTCCTTGTGGCTCAAGGCATCTGCTATAATGTTCGCCTTTCCCGGGTGATACTTAATCTCACAATCGTAATCATTCAACAGCTCGACCCATCTTCGTTGTCTCATGTTTAAGTCCTTTTGATTGAAAATGTGTTGCAAACTCTTATGGTCTGTAAAGGTCGTGCAACGAGTACCATACAAGTAATGACGCCAAATCTTCAACGCGAATATCACAACTCCTAACTCAAGGTCGTGCGTTGTATAGTTCTTCTCATGCACCTTCAATTGACGTGACACATACGCGATGGCTTTATTCTGTTGCATCAATACGCAACCAAGACCTTGTCGAGAAGCATCACAATAAACCACAAAACCATCGGTACCGTCGGGGAAGGATAAAATCAGTGCGTCACAAAGCTTATCCTTCAATGTCTGAAAAGCTGTTTCTTGTGCTTCGCCCCAATCGAATCTCTTATCCTTCTGGGTCAAGGTTGTTAACGGTTGAGCAATCTTTGAAAAGTTCTCTATGAATCGTATGTAATAGCCCGCTAACCCCAGAAATTGTCGTATTTCGGTTGGCGTCTTTGGGGCTTCCCAGTTTTTGATCGCCTCAATCTTGGCAGGGTCAACGTGAATTCCATTCTCATTCACCACTTGACCTAAGAATTGCACCTCGCGAATCCAAAATTCGCACTTCGATAGCTTCGCGTACAGTTGTTCCTTCTTCAAGAGTTCCAAGATAGCTCGCAGATGTTGCTCATGTTCTTCCATGGTTCGCGAGTATATAAGGATGTCATCAATGAATACAATCACAAACTTATCCAGATACGGCTTAGACACCTGATTCATAAGGTCCATGAACACCGCCGGTGCGTTTGTTAAACCAAACAGCATGACATGGAACTCGTAATGTCCATAGCAAGTCCTAAAGGCCGTTTTAGGGATACTTTCTTCTTGTATTCGCAGTTAATGATATCCCAACCTCAAGTCGATCTTGGAGTAGTAGCTAGAACCTTGCAATTGGTCGAACAAGTCATCAATCCTCGGCAAGGGATACCGATTCTTGATGGTTAACTTATTTAACTCCCTGTAGTCGATGCACATACGGAAACTGCCATCTTTCTTCTTAACAAACAACACTGGAGCTCCCCAGGGCGAGAAGCTCGGCCTGATAAATCCCTTTTCTAGCAGCTCTTGCAGTTGAGTCTAAAGCTCTTGCATCTCGGATGGAGCTAACCGGTAAGGTTCCTTTGCCACTGGTGCCGCTCCTGGCACTAGATCTATCCGAAACTCCACTTATCGCTGTGGAGGTAACCCAGGCAAGTCTTCGGGAAAGACTTCTGAAAATTCCTTCACAACGGGGATGTCTTCTAGCTTTGGCTCCTTGGTCTCCTTGTCGACAACATGAGCAAGGAAGGCTATGCAGCCTTTTCGGAGGCACTTCTGTGCTTTCATGACCAATGTGGGATGTCACAATCTACCGCTTTATGGGGCCCAGCGTCCTCGCATCAACTGCATGAAGGCCGTGTACAATTAGTGTTTCATCATTCGCAAGAGGGATGTGAATGATTTTCTCATGATAAACCACCTCAGCCAGGTTATTGGTCAACCAATCCATTCTGAAAACTACATCAAAACTACCCAAACCAACTAGAAAAAGGCCGATAGAATATTTTCGCTCCCCATGCTCGAGTGTACAACCCTTAATCACTCCGTCCACTTTGACCAATTTTCCGTTCACCAGTTCTATAAAATATGGGACGTCTAGTTTACTCGAATCTAGGCTGAGTATATTCTTAAATTTTGTAGGTATAAAAACTAAAGTCGGCGCCCGTATAAAATGGAACGGATGCAAAGTGTTGGTTTATAGAGAACGTACCTGTACTACGTTCGGGTCCTGGCGTGTCTTGCGTGCTCCTTTCGTGAAAATGCTCCCACGAGCTTGATTTTTCTTAGGGCAGTCCTTCCGATAATGTCCTTTGTCACCACATCCGTAGCAACCTTTGCCCTTACCGTTTCTGTTATCGCCTAGAATTCCATTCCCATGCCCCGTACCAGACCAGCGTGCCTCCTTGCTATGCCCGGTCTTGCCACAATTTCCACACCTACGAGTCCTGCACGGAACTGTGTGATGATATCCACACCTATCACACTTTGGTAGTTCTCCTTGGTAGTTTTTATCACCTATTTTAGTCGTGGCAACGAATGTCTGGACTTTTTTGGTCGGAGCGGTTCCCTTATGTTTGTTGCTTGATTTAAAGCCTTGCTTGGAATGCGTATCCTTTCTCTTATTTCTATCCAAAGAAGACTCCACATGTGTCTTCTTTTTCACTGGACTTTTATTCGATTTCTCCATCATTAATCCGCCCTCAGCATGACCTAGGGCAAGAGTTATCGCCTAAGCGATTCCCAATATGGTTCTTCTTATTCCGCCGTTGTTTGCAGTACTGCTTGCTTCGTATTGGACGATTGCTTTAGCAACTTGCTGGTTTACAAGCGCTTCGAGCTCAGCTCCTGTTGCAGGTAAAGGTTCTGATTGGGCTTGACCAGCATTTCCTTCGTTGTGGTTCCATGAGCTTCACATGTATAAAACTTATCGACGAACTTAAACAATTATTTTAGAATAAATATTGTTGTCTATGAGTGAAAGCAAAGCTCATGCGTCGTGCACTATAAGTATAAGGGTAGGGTAACTCATAATGATGCATATGCAAATCTTCCCACCATAATCATCTCATCATTGTAGCGAGGTAAAATGAGTTACAAGAAAATCTTGCTAAGGATATATCGATTTTCATATATACCATGTCAACTTGTTACAATTGGTTTTGTGAAGAAAACTTCCTCGGAGTCATCTCACTCCGGTTGATGCAAGTCATACAGTATCATACAAAATACGGTGAGGTCTGTGACAACTGGCACTTTTCCATGCATTCCGTACAATAATTAAACAGTAATTTGTGCCTTAATAACTGTGCATGATCTAGTTTACAAGACGAATGAAATTCTGGTTTCTGTTATATACATACAATGGCATTTCTTGTTGCAAGACTTTTATCATTACTACATGCAACACAATATAGTTCTATTAATGCACAGAACATAATTGGCACAGTTATCAGACAAACTAGAAGTATTGACGGGAGTTTAGTACTTAGACAGACATGATGTTAAGACACAAAATAAGCCCAGGACCAAGTGTTAAACTAGTGTAGTGTGTAGAAAAGTAGGGATTACAAAACTGTCTTCCTAGTGATGACATAGGTACCGGAAAGTGCCAGAAACACACTAAAACTGCAAAATTCTGCAGAAAATAAACAAATTCAGCTTTTAACATCTAAATATAATGCAGAATTGTGATATAATGTTCCAGAATACTTTCCTAAGTGTCGGGAATCGAAACTGTCATAAAAGACTACATAAAGCACACTAAATTGTTCAATTTAGCACTTTAACGAACAGTAACGAAACGAACAACCGGACACTACCCAAAACATCAAATTCTTACTAGAAGCATTGTTTTAGTGTCATAAAGCTAGTTATGGTCACCAAACATCATAACAAATCCTACAAACATATAACACATACAACCCTAACTAGTATACTTGAAATCTAACTATAACACTTAACTTACCATTAAATGTTACATTTTACCCCCCCCCCCCTTTGATGGTCGGTTAGGGACATGGGTCTCATATTTGATTTCTTTTTTATATTTTATAAGATCTTGTTGAGGAATATGCCAACATAGATGCCATATACCACTTAAAAGTTGGAAGAGTTATATAAAAAAATCACAAGTTCTTTCATTCATTCCATTCACAACACTTCAACACCACATCCTCCCCTTTCTCTTCTCTTGTTCACGGCACACACACACCCACATCAATCCATCCTTTTCAAGCTTCATACAACCAATCTAAGGTGATCTAGAGGTGTATGGAGGCCATCTAAGGAAGCTTGAAGCGTGGGAACTTGAAAGACCTCTCTCTAGTGCTATTATCCACCTTATTTGTCATCTTCATCTTCTTGAACATCATCCCTAGCCTTGTACTAGTAGTAAGACCTTCCTAATCTCATTTTACTTCATATTATGTTGTTTAAAAGATGATATAAGTTGTTAAACATAAAGATCATGAAGAAACATAAGCATAAACATGAACATAAAGCTCTAAATCATGAAAATCAAAGATGTTTAAGTGTATGTAATATACTTGATTGTTGATTTCTTGTGTTTATGATGTTGATCATCATAAGAAGCTTGCTAGATTGTGATTAAACACATGATCTAGCAAGTATGAGGATGATTCTTGAGAAAATCATAATGATCATCCTTTATGTTAAACATGAACTTGAAAATAAACTTGTTTTAGTGTATGATGATTTGTGATACATGTTATAAGTCTTGAAAATAAATGATTTCAAAGATAATATTTTCAAGAAGACAAAGTTATTTACAAGATTTACAAGATCATGATTTTTAAAGAAACTAATCATATATTTAGTGATAAATCAAGTGTAGAATCATGTGTTTAACAAGAAAAACTCAAGAAGAAATATTTTTAGAAAAATATTTTACAAGTTGTAAACATCCAAATTCTTCAAGAATGATGTTTTTAAATAAATAACCACACTTTAAAGGGTAACTAGGCTTACTAAACACACTAGTAAGTTACTACACATTTTTATAAATTTTCAAGTTCATTAAGTAGTGATTAATGCTTGAGTTTGGAAAATTGGTAAGTGTTGATTGGTTTATTGTTGATTGTGATGATTTATAAAAGAAAATGATATGCTTTGAAAGCATAAAAACCTCTATTTTTAAGGGAAACTATGACAAAATATTTCTAGAAATATAACACTTAGAAAAATTATTTTTAAACAAATAAATACAAGTATATTTTAAACCAAGAAATTTTATATAAAGTTTGCCATAATTTTGGTTACAAAATTACAAAATATTGGAGGTTGGTTTTTGATAATAAAAGCGACTAAATATGTATTTAGGAGAATATATATTTAGATGTCACCATGTGTGTGATTATTTGTATATTATGTGTATTAGTTATATTATTTCAGGACTTGAAATAATATAACTCACCAAAATACCAAGAAATTACAATCCAAAATACTATCAAAAGTCCAAGAAATAAATATACAAATTGTACCCAAAATATTGTAGAAACCGAACAAGGAATATAACTCACAAAAATATTCCGGAAATAAATTCAAAAGTATATTTTGGTAATTAGTATTTTGGACACCAAGAAAACAAAAATATGATTCTTACAATAATTACAAAATATATCATATTTTTTACAAGGAGAAAATATATTATCTTTGGGTAAGTAAAAATATATATTTTCTTGGAATTATTAGAAGATATATATTATTTTTGGGAGAAAATATATATTTTCTTAATAATTCTTAAGATATATATTTTGCCAAGGAAAAGTTATAAATAATTTTTCTACGTAATAATTCTTAAGATATATATTTTGGGAAAATATATTAATGTATTTTTATTAGAAATATAATTCCGGAAAAGTAAATGCAAAAATTAAGTATGAGATACTTAATAAACACAATAAAAATACGTATTCTCGTATGTACAATTACACACCGGAATAGGCCATCGATACTTGGCAAAAATATAGAAGCATAAGATTACGAATACAAATACACCCATCCTTAGGGAGTTATACAAGTACAAATACGTAAACTTGAGAAGTTAAAATGTATTATTTTAACTAATATTCCGAAGTTCATAAATATAATTTAAGTTAAAATATTTATTATTTTAAGAAATAATATATAACTTGGAATAATATTGAGGACACATAGAAACGTAACTCAAAGACACTAATTAATACTAAGTCAAGGCACGACCCGCTCATCTAATAGACCGTAGTACGTTTTAGGTAGTCGTGCGCACTAGTAGCAGCTTGAGTTACGACGGATTGAAGGACGCAAAATTGTGAGTTCATGTCCCTCTTTTCTCTTGACTGATTTCGGATTTATAACTCTCGGGGATGGAATACATGTTGCATACGTTTAAATGGTATGAATTGGCTATGAAATGAATTATAGATCATGTGAGCATAGACTGAAATTGAAATGCCATTAACTCTTAATTATGGACGAAGGTTAGATCTAACGGGTACGGCTGAGCCCCACTCATGGTCCTTATGTGACCACTTGAGTGCTTTGGTGTCCCAGTCGAGGTAAATCGACAACGGTCAAGGGTAAAATTGACACAGTCAAGGTAAATTGACACCGTCGAAGGGATATTCGAAACAGTCGAGGGAAATCGATGAGGGTATAAGCCTACTCATATTGAGTGCTCCCTATGCCTTCGCATATATTAGTGCCCTTGCAAAACATTAATTTGATTTGTTCATAGATGCTTTTCATACCTGTTTTCAAAGGAGTCTCTCAAATGTTTACAAACTCATCAGTACTCATACAAAACGCATGAACTCGCTCAACTTTTATTGATGTTTTTCAAATATTACATGTATTTCAGGTAACAAGTTGGATCTTGGGCGCGGGTGTTGTTTCTAGAAGTAAATTCCAAGTTGGATGTCATCCATTTTTGTTGGTTTGTAACTTAGTCAAAGGTCGTGTTGTTTGAAGCTTAAATGACTGATGTTTGTAATATTTAAAACTTAATGAATGGATGAACATCGTTTTGATCATATAGTTGTTTATTATGATTGAATGCAATGATATTGAACAAGTCACACATCATACGCTTTCGCAAAAGTCAGGGTGTGACAGTTTGGTATCAGAGCTTCGATTGTAGTGAACTAGGATTCCTTCTCGAGTCTAGACTACAATCACTAAGACTCTCTCACGAAAACATTTTTTTTTACAAAAAGGTTTTTCATTGCATTCACGAAAGCGCCAAGATCCATGAGTCAAACATTTTCCAAAGAAAAGACAAGGCAAGGACATTAACAGGGAGGAGAATACCCTAAATTAAAGTGCCAATTTAGGCATAGTCTGCGAGAGATAGACTTGCCAAAGACAAAATGACCCCCCCCCCTGAAAGGATAAACGAGAGTTATATGTGACATGATGCATCTATTTGCCTGTTTATGCTAAGTGACATATTTATTTATTGATATATATATATATATATATATATATATACGTATAAGTGTACGGAATAATTATTTACGTGAACAAGATACCTTCGACTCCGGATCCTATTATTGTTCTTGACTCGCACGATGAAGCTATCGGCCTCGCGTTCATTGCAAAGCTCATGGCTGGAGTGATTACCAAACAAGATCCTGAGCAGGTTCCGTAGAAGATGGTTGCTTTTTCCTCTCGATTGTGAAGGTGCCTGACTACGGTAGTGACGGCGAGGCGGAGGCGGCAACCTTGGAAAACACCCTTATCAGCAGGACGAGGTCCCTGTGGCTTTTGTGAAACGAGATTGAAGACGCTCTTGTCCAGACTAGGAAGATGAAGTACTCATCTTGATGGTACCCCTCAAACTATAAGGAATTCTCCTTACTCCTATTACGTTTAATCATCGTGCCTATTTGCGCGTAACGATAACGGATGTTAGCGCGTGGACCACCGCAATGGTCCTTCCTATGTCGGAGGTATAAGGACAGTAGTGTCCCCTCTTTGGTTGATCACCTGCTTTGAACGAGGGAAAATTGGGGTGACCATGCAAGACAATTTATTATTACGGGGCCCACGTAATAACGACTTGTAGTGCATGGAAATCCTGGTGGACTCTGCGGGTCAGACTAATGATCACCACCCATCCAAAAATAATCTCTAGGTGTTCACGCCTTCATCTAGTAGAACAATACCTAGACACTTGCCTTAGCCCTCTACAAAGTAGGAAACCAGTCTTGCCTACTTCGTGTCTGACACTTCTACCCGTCTACGAGCCGTTTGGGAACCGATATCTAAGCAAGTGAAGATGACTAACACGCGGGAAAGATTCAGTGACGTTACACTTTCTATCACCCCTATATGTATAACCCCCATCTCTTGGGAAGTATACCCGTCTTTGTGAAGCTAAAGACCTAAGAAAATCAATGTAGAAGGAAAATAACTACTACTTTTATATTATGGAACTTGTATGACCGAGGTGATGTAACCTCGAGTTCATTTTGTTTTCCTGGATACAAACAATAAGTCAAGTTGTCAAACATATATGAAAGCTCAGTGGTTGTTTCCTTACTTATACATTGTTGATTATATATGCATGTGATATTGGGTGATTACATGTTTGCTTGTGGTAATATGTACCTCATAGACAATTATGGAATGTTGTCTAACCTACCCCATACCTTTTGACAGAAGAAGATGGCACCCAGACGTGACACGGACACCATTACGTTAACTATGGCCGTATACAATGAGCGCATTTCCCAAGCTATAGCGCAGCATGAAGCCCTCCGCTCTGAGCGCAGCGGTGGCACCCTCGGAAGTAACCCTCCAACTGGCTGCACCTATAAACAGTTCCTGGACTGCAAGCCATTGAATTTTGATGGCACAGGGGGTGCCGTTGCATTTGTTCGTTGGGTAGAAAAGACTGACTCTTTCTGAGAATGAGTAACTGTTCCCCCGAGCGGAGAGTTACCTATATCTCAGGGTTGTTTTTGGATGGCGCACTCTCCTGGTGGAACTTTCAGGTTCAGACCCTTGGTGAAGCTACTGCTTATGCACTGAGCTGGGACGAGCTCAAGGAATTGATGCAGAAGAAGTACTGTTCTAGGGCCGAAATCCAGAAGCTTGAGACTGAGTTCTGGAATTTGAAAATGGATGGGCCGAAGATTTTTGAGTACGTCCAACACTTTCACGACTTGTCTAGGGTTGTTCCCTACTTAGTCGAGCTGGAATTCAAGAGGATTGAGCAATTCATTTACGGACTTGCACCTCAAATCCTAAGCATGGTTACTGCCTCAAAGCCTCCAACCATCACAGAGGCTATCGATTCGAGTGTCGCACTTACTGAAGAAGCCCTTCGTATGGGAAAGTTTTCGGGATCTGAGGCAAATAAGAAAGAGACTCATGTGGAGTCTTCGGGCAATAAGAAAAGGAAGTCTTCGAACCTAAAGATAGGCACCCAAGTCAGTTATGGAAGCTCTAAAGCAAACAAAAGAAGGGAAGTGAACCCGCCTCGTGGCATGCAAGCTTATGGAGCCACTAATAAGGCCGGTGGTAAGGTTTACTTGGGGACTAAGCCGAGATGCGAGGAATGTAATTTTCACCATGAAGGTCGATGTCTGAGGCCTAAGTGTGGAAGGTGCGGAAAAGAAGGGCACAACCAGGATGCCTGTTGGGCGAAGTATCAAAACGGAAGAGATAATGGTAGAGTTCCAGGCTGCTACAAATGTGGAGAAGTAGGGCACTTTAGGAAAGATTGCCCTAGGAAGAACCAAACAAGGAAGGGTCTTCACGATCGGAGCTCGTGAAGCACGCTAGAATCCAAATGCGGTTACGGGTACGTTCCCTATTAACCAACTCTATGCATCTATTTTTTATTAATAGTGGCACCGACTTTAACCTTGTATGCTTAGAACTTAAGAAACTACTTGGCCTAGTTTCGAGTAGAATAGATGTCTCGTATTCTTTAGAATTGGCGAATGGAAGGTTAGTTAAGCGAAGGGGATGATTAAGGATTGTATTTAGGAACTTAGAGAGCGGGAACCCCCTATTTCCGTTGACTTGGGAAGTCACGATATTGTAAACAACATGGATTGGATATCCAAGGATAGAGCTGAAGTTATTCGTCATAAGGAGAATCATTCGCATCCCTCTTGCGAATGATGAGACACTTATAGTACACAACCTTCTTGCAATAGATGCGAGGGCACTAGGCCCCATAAGGCAGTGGATTTGTGAAATCTCACATTGGTCGTAGAGACACAGAAGCGCCTCCGAATGGGCTGCATGGCCTTCCTTACTCATGTTGCCGGTAAGGAGACCAAGGAGCTGAAGCTAGAAGACATCCCCGTGGTGGAGGAATTTCCAGAAGCCTTCCCTGAAGACTTGTCTGGGTTATCTCCACAGTGACAAGAGGAGCTTAGGATGAACCTAGTGCCAAGAACGGCACCAGTGATGGATGACGCCTTACCGACTAGCTCCGTCTGAGATACAGGAGCCTCAGATGCAACTGCAAGAGCTGCTAGGCAGAGGAAATCTACCAGGCCGAGCTTCTCGCATTGGGAAGCCCCCGGTGTTATTCGTTAGGAAGTAGGACGACAGTTTTTACACGCGTACACAGCCTAATCTGAGAGGAACTCAGAAGAACTAATATGGAAAAAGTATTACGCATAGGATACAGGGAGGTAGACAACTAACCCTCAAGAATCGGTACCCTTTACCGAGAATCGATGGCTTGTCGACCAACTACAAGGTCCCGGCTGCTATTCCAAGATGGAATTAAGGACATGATATCCTTAGTCAAGGACACAAGAAGAAAGTTGGCAGTTTCCGTTTTGCATCAACTTCAGAGAATTGGATATCAAGGACCGGTATCCTTTGCCAAGGATTGATGACTTGTTCAATCAATTGCAAGGTTCTAGTTACTACTCGAAGATCGACTTGAGGTCAAGATGTCCTCAACTATGAGTACTAGAAGAAAGTATCCCTAAAACGACCTTTAGGACTCGCTTTGAGCATTATGAGTTCCTTGTCATGCCGTTTGGCTTAACAAATGCACCGGCAGTATTCATGGACCTCATGAATCGGGTGTGTAAGCCGTACCTGGATAAGATCGTGATTATATTTATTGACTACATTCTCATAAGCTCAAAGACCAAGGAAGGTCATGAGAAACATCTGCGATTTATCTTGGGACTCTTAGAGAAAGAACAGTTATGTGCTAAGATGTCGAAGTGCGAACCTTGGATTCGCGAGGCAAGATTCTTAGGATACGTGGTGGATAAGAATGAGATTCATATCGACCCTGCAATAAAAAAACTAAGGAGTCCCTAAGACACAACTAAGAATTTTTGGGGAATGTAGGCTGTATCAGACGACCCCTAGAAAACCTCTTAAGGACTGTCCTACCGCTAGCAACCCTAATCTAGTCGATACCTATCTTGTCTTCACCTGACAGTACCAATGAAATTGCGGTCCTTGTGACGCTTCTCGACAAGGTCTCGATTGCACGTTGATGCAACGAGACCAAGTCATCGCCTACGTGTCACTTTGATTTAGGGATCATGAGAAGAGACCTTGAACTAGGTGTAGTAATTGCGCGTTGCAGATTTGATGTCATTACTGTATAGGTAAACGCTGCACGATCTTTACTGATCACAAGGGCTTGCAGCACACCGTTGATCAGAAGGACTTTAACATGAGATAACTAGGTGGAACGAGCTGCTGAATGACTCGACTGTGAGATTATCACCTGAACAAGTCAAGCGTTGTAGCAGACGCCTTGAGCCGTAAGGAACGCATATAGCCTCTAAAGGTGCGAGCCTTAGGGATGAGCATACAGACAAATCTCGTCACTTGGATTCATGAAGCTGAGCAAGAGGTGCTCAAACCAGAAAGTATTCGAGCTGAAGTGTTACGTAGAATGGAAGTGCAGTTATTACCTAAGGAAGACAGAACCTTATACTCCATGGAACGACTTTGGGTTCCGTTTCACGACAATTTACGTACGCTTATTTTGGGACAAGGCTCATAGGTCAAGGTACTCGATCCATCCCGGATCCAACAAGATGTACAAAGACTTGAAGGATTAGTATGAGTGGCCCAAGATAGGAGCTGATATAGCTACATATGTGGGTGACTGTCTTACCTGTGCCGAGGTTAAGACAGAATATAAGAAACCATCAGGACTGCTACAACAGCCTGAGATTCCCATATGGAAGTGGGAGCGAATCTCAACGGATTTCATTACAAGATACCAAGAACCCAAAGAGGTCACGATATGATTTGGGTAAGTATTGATCAACTCACCAAGCCTGCACATTTCCTACCAAACAGTGAGGAGGACAGCACAAGGCTATTAGTAGAGATTTAGCCTAGAAGAGTTGTGGCACGTCGTGAAGTGCCTGTTTCTATCTTGACCAACCGAGATGGTCATTTTGAGCCAAGGTTATGGCAAATGATTCAGAAGGCGTTTGGATCACAGTTGAACCTTAGTACTGCCTCTCACCCTCAGATGGATGGTCCAAGTGATAAGACGATACAGACTTTGGTAGGCCTGCTGTGTGCTTGTGTGATGAACATTGATGAAAAGATGGATTACTCACTTGCCCATAGTGGAGTTTTCCTGCAATAATAATTATCACACCGCTGTTTAGGCCGCCTCGTGTGAAGCTTTATATAAACGTAAGTATCGGTCCCCCTTCGTGTTGGGCGGAGACCGGAGATAAACGATTTATTGGCCCCAAGTTGATTCAGGAAATTATAGGCAAGATTGTTCAGATACGTGGGTGTATCAAGTCAACACGCGGTATACTGAAAGGCTGCGACGATGAGCGGCGGAAGCTGTTGGAATTTGAGATAGGAGATATGGTTTTAATGAGAGTCTCGCCTTGGGAAGTCGTGGTACGATTTGGAAAGCGTGGGTGGTTGGACCCACGGTATATTAGACCTTTCGAGATCATGGAAGGGTTCGGGACCATTGCTTACAAGCTGAAACTTCCAGAGAAATTCAGCAGTGATCACGACACGTTTCACTGGTCTTTAGAAGAGCCTGACTCTAGGAACAGTCGTTATTCCCTCAAACAAGATTCACGTCAACGACAAAATCCAATTTATTAAAGAACCTGTTAAGGTTGTAGACCGGAAGTCCACAAAACACGGAGAAGTCGTAATTGATTTGTTAGAATTCGTTGGAATTCATATCATGGCCCAGAGTTTACTTGGGAACATGAAGACCAAATTAAGCCTAAGTGACCACATTTGATTCACAACTCCCCTGCGACCGATGGCAAAGCTTGAATTTCGGGACGAAATTCTTTTAACGGGGGGAGAATGTGATAACTGGCACTTTTCCATGCATTCCGTACAATAATTAAACAGTAATTTGTGCCTTAATAACTGTGCATGATCTAGTTTACAAGACGAATGAAATTCTGATTTCTGTTATATACATACAATGGCATTTCTTGTTGCAAGACTTTTATCATTACTACATGCAACACAATATAGTTCTATTAATGCATAGAACATAATTGGCACAGTTATTAGACAAACTAGAAATACTGACGGGAGTTCAGTACTTAGACAGACATGATGTTAAGACACAAAATAAGCCCCAGGACCAAGTGTTACACTAGTGTAGTGTGTAGGAAAGTAGGGATTACAAAACTGCCTTCCTAGTGATGACATAGGTACCGGAAAGTGCCAGAAGCACACTAAAACTGCAAAATTCTGCAGAAAAAAAACAAATTCAGCAAAAATTCAGCTTTTAACATCTAAATATAATGCAGAATTGTGATATAATGGTCCAGAATACTTTTCTAAGTGTCGGGAATCGAAACTGTCATAAAAGACAACATAAAGCACACTAAACTGCGCAATTTAGCACTTTAACGAACAGTAACGAAACGAACAACCGGACACTACCCGAAACATCAAATTCTTACTAGAAGCATTGTTTTAGTGTCACAAAGCTAGTTATGGTCACCAAACATCATAACACATCCTATAAACATATAACACATCAAACCCTAACTAGTATACTTGAAATCTAACTATAACACTTAACTTACCATTAAATGTTACACTTTAACCCCCCCCCCCCCTTGATGGCCGGTTAGGGGACATGGGTCCCATATTTGATTTCTTTTTTATATTTTATAAGATCTTGTTGAGGAATATGCCAACATAGATGCCATATACCACTTAAAAGTTGGAAGAGTTATATAAAAAAAATCACAAGTTCATTCATTCATTCCATTCACAACACTTCAACACCACATCCTCCCCTTTCTCTTCTCTTGTTCATGACACACACACACCCACATCAATCCATCCTTTTTAAGCTTCATACAACCAATCTAAGGTGATCTAGAGGTGTACGGAGGCCATATAAGGAAGCTTGAAACGTGGGAACTTGAAGGACCTCTCTCTAGTGCTATTATCCACCTTATTTGTCATCTTCATCTTCTTGAACATCATCCCTTGCCTTGTGCTAGTAGTAAGACCTTCCTAATCTCATTTTACTTCATATTATGTTGGTTAAAAGATGATATAAGTTGTTAAACATTAAGATCATGAAGAAACATAAGCATAAACATGAACATAAAGCTCTAAATCATGAAAATCAAAGATGTTTAAGTGTATGTAATATACTTGATTGTTGATTTCTTGTGTTTATGATGTTGATCATCATAAGAAGCTTGCTAGATTGTGATTAAACACATGATCTAGCAAGTTTGAGGATGATTCTTGAGAAAATCATAATGATCATCCTTTATGTTAAACATGAACTTGAAAATAAACTTGTTTTAGTGTATGATGATTTGTGATACATGTTATAAGTCTTGAAAATAAAGGATTTCAAAGATAATATTTTCAAGAAGACAAAGTTATTTACAAGATTTACAAGATCGTGATTTTTAAAGAAACTAATCATATATTTAGTGATAAATCAAGTGTAGAATCATGTGTTTAACAAGAAAAACTCAAGAAGAAATATTTTTAGAAAAATATTTTACAAGTTGTAAACATCCAAATTCTTCAAGAATGATGTTTTTAAATAAATAACCACACTTTAAAGGGTAACTAGGCTTACTAAACACACTAGTAAGTTACTACACATTTTTATAACTTTTCAAGTTCATTAAGTAGTAATTAATGCTTGAGTTTGGCAAATTGGTAAGTGTTGATTGGTTTATTGTTGATTGTGATGATTTATAAAAGAAAATGATATGCTTTGAAAGCATGGAAACCTCCATTTTTAAGGGGAAACTATGGCAAAATTTTTCTAGAAATATAACACTTAGAAAAATTATTTTTAAACAAATAAATACAAGTATATTTTAAACCAAGAAATTTTATATAAAGTTTGCCATAATTTTTGTTACAAAAATTACAAAATATTGGAGGTTGGTTTTTGATAATAAAAGCGACTAAATATGTATTTAGGAGAATATATATTTAGATGTCACCATGTGTGTGATTATTTGTATATTATGTGTATTAGTTATATTATTTCAGGACTTGAAATAATATAACTCACCAAAATACCAAGAAATTACAATCCAAAATACTATCAAAAGTCCAAGAAATAAATATACAAATTGTACCCAAAATATTGTAGAAACCGAACAAGGAATATAACTCACAAAAATATTCCGGAAATAAATTCAAAAGTATATTTTGGTAATTAGTATTTTTTACACCAAGAAAACAAAAATATGATTCTTACAATAATTTCAAAATATATCATATTTTTGAAAAGGATGAAAATGTATTATCTTTGGGTAAGTAAAAATATATATTTTCTTGGAATTATTAGAAGATTTATTATTTTTGAGAGAAAATATATATTTTCTTAAATAAACTTTGGACATATTATTTTTGGGTGAAAAATAAATTTATATATTTTCTAAGTTAGACTTGGAAATATATTATTTTTGAGACTTATATGAAAAGTATAAATATTTTTGCCAAGGAAAAGTTATAAATAATTTTTCTACGTAATAATTCTTAAGATATATATTTTGGGAAAATATATTAATGTATTTTTATTAGAAATATTATTCCGGAAAAGTAAATGCAAAAATTAAGTATGAGATACTTAATAAACACAATAAAAATACGTATTCTCGTGCGTACAATTACACACCGGAATACGCCATCGATACTTGGCAAAAATATAGAAGGATAAGATTACGAATACAAATACACCCATCCTTGGGGAGTTATACAAGTACAAATACATAAACTTGACAAGTTAAAATGTATTATTTTAACTAATATTCCTAAGTTCATAAATATAATTTAAGTTAAAATATTTATTATTTTAACAAATAATTATATAACTTGGAATAACATTGAGGACACATAGAAACGTAACTCAAAGACACTAATTAATACTAAGTCAAGGCACGACCCGCTCGTCTAATAGACCGTAGTACGTTGTAGGTAGTCGTGCGCACTAGTAGCAGCTTGAGTTACGACGGATTGAAGGACGCAAAACTGTGAGTTCATGTCCCCCTTTTCTCTTGACTGATTTCGGATTTATAACTCTCGAGGGTGGAATACATGTTGCATACGTTTAAATGGTATGAATTGGCTATTAAATGAATTATAGATCATGTGAGCATAGATTGAAATTGAAATGCCATTAACTCTTAATTATGGACGAAGGTTAGATCTAACGGGTACGGCCGAGCCCCACTCATGGTCCTTATGTGACCACTTGAGTGCTTTGGTGTCCCAGTCGAGGTAAATCGACAACGGTCAAGGGTAAAATTGACACAGTCAAGGTAAATTGACACCGTCGAAGGGAAATTCGACACAGTCGAGGGAAATCGATGAGGGTATAAGCCTACTCATATTGAGTGCTCCCTATGCCTTCACATACATTAATGTCCTTGCAAAACATTAATTTGATCTGTTCATAGATGCTTTTCATAACTGTTTTCAAAGGAGTCTCTCAAATGTTTTCAAACTCATCAGTACTCATACAAAACGCATGAACTCGCTCAACTTTTATTGTTGTTTTTCAAAATTACATGTATTTCAGGTAACAAGTTGGTCTTTGGCGCGGGTGTTGTTTCTAGAAGTAAATTCCAAGTTAGATGTCATCCATTTTTGTTGGTTTGTAACTTAGTCAAAGGTCGTGTTGTTTGAAACTTAAATGACTGGTGTTTGTAATATTTTAAACTTAATGAATGGATGAACATCGTTTTGATCATACAGTTGTTTATTATGATTGAATGCAATGATATTGAACAAGTCACACATCATACGCTTCCGCAAAAGTCAGGGTGTGACAAGGTCTTTCATTTACCTTGTTCCTTGTTTATTCCTCAAGTCTCCGACTCTTCCATAGTCTTTAGTTTTATAAAAACGGGTACACTTCTAAAAGATGGGGGGGGGGGGGGGTTGTGCATTACTACCACGTTTAGGGGGGTGATAGTTAAAACGTAGAAATAAGGTCATGTGGGTACGTGACTTCTTCCTCGGGACCGAATCGTGCCTTGTAGCAACCGTAGAGTGGTTTCCAGGGTGCGAATGCACTACCCAAACGATGGGGTGCACTACGGGATAGAGAGGGTGGAGGTACTAATAGGGGTGTTGGTGGTGGTGATATAGTTAGTGGGTGATAGAGTGCATGTGGGTGAAGAACGAGAAGAATCCTCTTGCATTTGTCATCCTTGTGCCTAAATGGAATGGGAATCTGTTGAGAAGGGGAGAATCGAGTGGTCGCTTCCGTCCTTATAGCATGTATTCCATACTTCATGGACTTCGATTGTCCGATGTAGGGAGGATCCTTGTGCCGCACTGGACTGTGCAACGCATACATTGATTTTGATTGGGCTCCATAAGTCCCAATATGGTTGGCATAGTCTTCATGAATGCCGAATAGAGTGCGGTAAATAGGTTACACTACAGCTCGAGCCATGATACCCCCTTGGGGCAAACGGATGCCAATTGTTGGGGTCTATCATAGCGACTACAATGGATAAGTTGGAATGTTATAGGCTCCGTACAAATTTAAACATAAGAATCCTAAAGTGTTGAGGAAAATCTTTTCTAAGTGTTAACCATCTTCACTTGCTTAGATACCGGGTCCCAAACGACTCGTACTACAGGTAGAAGTGTTAGGTGCGAAGTAGGAAAAGACAGACTTCCTACTTTGTAGAGTGTTATAGTAACTATCTCGGTTAGTGTTCTACTAGATGGATATTTAAACAACTTAGGAATTTTGAATGGGTGGTTATCATTAGCTTGACCCGCAGAGCCCACCAGGATTCCCATGCACTACAAGTTGTTATTACGTGGGCCCCTGTAATAATAAATTGTCTTGCATGGTCACCCTAGTTTTCTCTCGTTCAAAGCAGCCAACCAGTCAGAGAGGGGACACTTTTGTTTTTATACCTTCAACATAGAAGGGACCTTTATGATGGTCCACGCGCCAACGTCCGTTGTCGTTACGTGCGAAATGGTACAATGCTAGTCAAAGTAGGAATAAAAAGAGTTCCTAACAATAGTAGTTGGAGGGGCACCTTCAAGATGAGTACCTCATCTTCCTTGTCTGGACAAGAGTGTCATTAACCATGTTTCGTAAAAGCCATAGGGACCTCGTCCCACTGATAGGGTTACTGTCCAAGGTTACCTCCTCCACCTCGCCATCACTGTCGTAGTCAGGCACCTTCGCATTCGAGGGGGGAGAACAGCCATCTTCTACGGAATCAAGCTCAGGGTCTCGTTTGGTAATCATATCAGCCATAAGCTCCGCTGTATACGCGAGGTCGATAATCTCATTGTGGGAGTCAAGAACAACAATAGAATTCGAAGTCGAAGGTATCTCGTTCTCTACAAAAATTATTTCGTACACATATATGCATATATATTAAGGAATAATAATGTTACTTAGTATATACAGGCAAATAAATGCAACATGTCACATATAACTCTCGTTTGTTCTTTCGTGGGTCATTTCATCTTCGGCAAGTCTATCTCATATAGACTATACCTCCTTTGGCACATTAGTTGAGGTATTCTCCCTCCCTACTAATGTCATTGCTTTGTCTTTCCTTTGAAAAATGTTTGATTCATGGATCTTGGCGCTTTCGTAAATGCAATGAAAAACCTTTTTGTTTGTTGTAAAAAATGTTTTCGTGAGAGCATCCTAGTGATTGTAGTCGAGACTCAAGAAGGAATCCTAGTTCACTACAATCGAAGCTCTGACACCAACCTGTCATACCCTGACTATTGCGGAAGCGTGTACGTGTGACTTGATCAGTTCTCATTGCATTCGACTTTAATAAACAACTATATGACTAAAATGATGTTCATCCATTCATAAGTTTTAAAAATATTACAAACATAAGTTGTTAAGTTTCAACCAACATAACTTCAAGTTAAGTTACAACCCATCAAAGAGATTAAGTTCCATACATAGACTTTTGACAAAAGACTAGTTAAACAAAGGCTTTGCTTCATATATCTTATCCAGAATAAGATATACAAATCAAACCCTTCAAAAATGGATAACATCTAATCTTGAAATTTACTTCTTGAAAACCATTCCTACGCCGTAGATCCATCTAGTTTCCTGAAATACATGTAATTTGAAAACATCAACAAAAGTTGAGCGAGTTCATGTGTTTATATGTGAGCTCCAATAAACTTGTAGACATTTGAGAGATACTTTTGATAACCGGTATGTAAAGCGTCTATGAACAGATCAATTAATGTTTTGCAAGGACATTAATATGTGTGTGACGGCGTAGGAAGTATCCAAACCTAGCGAATTTCCTCCGGTCCACCCGGCTGGAACGACATAGTCACTACATGCGGCCACACAAGGACCCATGAGTGGGGCTCGCAACACCCGATAGATCTACCACTCCTACCCCTCGGTCTTTACTAGATTAATGGTATTTAAGAGTGCGCCTACCTATCCACATGATCTAACAGTTCATTCCTTAGCTCAACCAAACCATTGAAACATGTATTTCACCCCCGAGAGTTATAAATTTGAAAACAGTTAAGAGAAAAGGGGGACATGAACTCACAAATTTGCGTCCAAAGCTTCGTGTACTCATAGTGGATGTCCTCAAGTCATACTACAACCTAGTCACGTGCTAAATTTTATTAGACACTTAGGTCGTGTAACGACTCTTAGCCTTAGTTATTTATTAAGACTTATTTTGGAATTTTGGTTTACTTTGAGTTACACGCTTGGTGTATGTTGTATACGTAATTGTATAATTCCAAATTTGTATATATTAATTAAAATAAGTATATTTTAACTTAAATTATTTCCACACAATTATTTGGAATATTGTTAAAAATAATATATTTTAACTTGTTTTGTCATATGGTTCTCACATAGATATTTTCAAGTATAGGTATACTTGTATTGTGTGTATGTTATTTTGTATTTTCGTATTTGTACATAATGCTTTTATATGGTATTTTACCAAGTGTTGGTAGTGTATGAATTTATATGTATAGGAATACGTAGTTTCTTGTATTTATTAAGTATTCTATACTTAATTTATGTATAGTTTTCCGGGATATTGTTTTTCACAATTTAAAAATTACCAACTTTATATTCTTAAAATATATATATTTTAAGAGAATTTTATAGAAAAATATCTATAAATTTTATTTGGTAAAAATAGGTATACATCCACATATTTTTTTAAATATAATATATTTTTAAGATCAAAGTTAGAAAAATATAAATTTTTAGTTTTCAACAAAATAATATATATTTTTAGTTGTTTATGAATATATATATTTTCTTTCATTCCAAAAATAATATATTTTCAAATTTGACAAAATATGATATATTCTAATAATAATGGTAAAAATTCATACTTTGTCGTTTGTTCGGCTTCGAAAATACCGTTTATCAAATTTGTCAAGATACGAATTAAATTTCCGGAATATATATATGTATAGTCCAAAGTGTCCATTGTCCGAATCGTCCAATATTTGTGTGTAAGTTATATATTTATTTTCTTGTGATTTTTGTATTTCTTTAAATTACAACTTTTGGTATTTTGGTGTGGTATTTTATTTTCAATTCCTAATTTGTAATATAACTAATACAAGTAATATACATGTAGCACATAATTTTTGTGACTTCTAAATATATATTTTCCTAAAAATATACTTAGTCATTTTTATTCTTGAAAATCAACCTCCAATACTTGTAATTTTTATAACAAAAATTTTGCAAATTTTATATTTAAAACCATGATAAAAAATCACTTGTAAACACTTGTTAAAGATATTTTTCTAAGTGTTGAATTTTTACAAAAAATTTGCCATAATTTCCTTTGAAAATGGAGGTTTCCATGCTTATTAGCATATCATTTTATTTTTCAAAATTTCACCAACAATCATCAACAACATTCCTACACTTACCTTATGCCATAAACATATTTCTACATGAAGGTATGAACTTAAAGATTTATGAAATCTTGTAGTATTTTTACATGATGTTTATCATGACTTATTAACACCAAAGACATGATTCTTACTTCATAAAAATCATTTTTACAAAATTTCAATCTTCACAACTTGTAACACATTTTTACAAAAAATCATATTCTTGAGTTTTTCATGTCTTCTATACATCAAGGGTTCCATTTTACACTTAAAACATGTTTATTTTCTTTTAAAAACCAAATCATGTAAATCTTGAAGTAAAGTTTGTTTTTCTTGAAACTTTTATCTTTGAAATCTTTCACTTTTACAACTTACAACTTGTAGGAATCATCATTCTTCACAAAATCAAGTTTATTTTCAAGTTCATACTTAACATAAAGGATGATCATCATGGATCTTTCAAGATTCATCCTCATACTTGCTAGATCATGTTTTAAATCATCATCTAGCAAGATTTTATGTGGTGATCTACACCATACATTCAAGAAATCAACAAACAAGTTCATCACACATCTTAAACAACTTAGATCTTTATGATTTTGAGCTTTATTCTTATGTTCATCTTCTTGTTTTGGTGTGATATTTAGATTTTTAGTTACATGCCTACTTTAACCACTAATACAAGGTGTAAAATCATGATCAAGAAGACTTACTACTAGCACAAAGGCTAGGGATGAACAAGATGAAAGATGAAGAAGAAATGTGGTGGTTAATAGCTCCTTAAGGTGGTCCTTGCACTTCCGAAGCTCGAATCCTTCTTAAGTAGCCTTGTTACACCTTAGAACACTCTTGGATTACCTTGGAATGGATTGAAAATGGATGTGTATGTGTGGGTAATGGTGGCCGTGAGTTTGGAGGTGGAGTGAAAGGGTTATGGTGTTTGAATTTTTAGAAGATGGTGTTATGTGAAGTCTAAAAGTTTATGTCCATTTACCCTCCAACAATTGATTATACAATGGATCAAATGCTTAATATATTTGCAACAACCTTAAATAAAATATTCAAGAAATGGTGGGGAGGTGGGGCCCCTTGTAACCGGCCTATGGGGTGGGGGGGATCTAGTTGATTTTGAATTATTAGTTACCTAATCTAGTTAGAAGTCAAGTGTTTAGTTAGGGGTTTAGTGTGTTTAGGGAGTTTGATGTGTAATAAGGTGTTTAGTGTTAACAACTAGTCTTTTGATGTTAAAACAATGCTTCTAGTTTGATTTTGGTGTTTCGGGTAGTGTCCGGTTATTCGTTTGGTTATCGGTTCGTTAAGGTGCTAAATTGTGCAGTTTAGTGAGTTGTGAGATACCTTTTAGGACAGTTTTCTTTCCCGACACTTTACAAGTTATTCTGGACATCTAAACCTTATTTCTACATTGCATTTTGATGTTTAATTGCTGATTTTTGCAGAATTCTGCATTTATGGTGTGTTTCGGGTACTTTTTAGTGTTTATTCGTCACTTGGAAGGCAGTTTCATAACCCTTACTTTCCTACATGAAGTTCTAGTATAAACTTTGGTTCTGAGCCTCATTCTGTGTCCTAACATGATGTCTGTCTGAGTACTGAACTCCCGTCAGTACTACTTGTTTATCTGATAATTGTGCTACTTTCGTATGTGCACTAATTGAACTGTTTCGGGTTGCATTTATGTCACACCCCTATATTTCCACGTATTACCGGTGGGCCCGGCGGAGAGTATCGTGACGTAGTTGATATCGTCATAGTCAAACATACACGGTTTAATGCACAGCGGAAGTATTGGTAGAAAATAATATTAAAAACAGAAATTCAAAGTATAAATAAATATTATACAAAGGGTTGTCAGTGGATCCACGGGCGGATCTAAAACAGAAATATAAAATATTGTTCAACAGACTTTAAGCGTTCAGAACTTGCAAGATTCTTTACAAACGCCCAGAGCTCCCAGCAGATAAAGTACGGTTCATGTCACTTAATTTTTTGAAAAATACGTCAGTTTACACTGGTAAATACAATTAACCGACTCTTTTGAAAATGTTTATGAAAATTGATTTAAATGCACAAGGCACAAAGGTTTTTTTATAACTTGGGACAATCATATTAATAACAATCTTGTATCAGATTTACATGTTTGTCCAACATTTAGGGCCGGTATTAAATAAACCGAACAAGATTAAACAACACACCACAAATATAAACTCACTGCGGATTACCCCAGCAAATGAGTATATCTTTTACATACGCAACTGACAGGTGTATGCCTACACCCCGTGCTTAAGTCGTGGCCATTTACGCTTTTTAAATGAGCCAAGGATATCCAGGACACGGTTGTTAACCCCCAATGTTATTTGTTATCAAGCAACACTGATTAAAGCGGGATTATGCAATTTAACCATATTCGATTAAAAGGTTTCTACACCCGACCAAGCGGTAATATTTTACCGTATCCCAAGCCCGTATAAGGGAAAATAAGTTAAAAGTATTTACCTGAGCTTAAATGCAATTTAGTATTCTCAGCCGTAAATTCTACTTAAACAAGTGCAAATACTTCTACCGGCGCTCTTAATCTGGAACGAAGGTTTTATTAACCTATTAGATTCCTAACTGGTCTTATTTAAGTTGTAACTTAGACCAGTTAGTTTTAAAGAAAGGTTTACGACACGAAACGCTAGATTAAGCGGTGACCGGATTGGAATGTGATTTAGACCCGATAAGTATGAAGACTTGTATAAAATGGGTATTTTGAAGTAAAAATAATAACGTTTGACTCGTTTCGGCTAATTTATGCAAACTAGTTACATAAACCGTACCGAACGCGTATAGGCACAACGGGTAACCGGATGAGTCAAGTACAAGTTCCATAAGTTATTATGCTTAAAATATGTTGTGATATCAGTAGGATATCAACAATTATGCCCCAAATGAATTTAAGACCAATTTAAGTCCCGTAAGGGTATTTTGGTCATTTTAAAGATTATAAAAGAGGTTTAAACATAAACTGAGGTTCTGGTCTAAAACATTTAGTAAAAATATTTATTTTATCATGGTACATCAGTAAGATATCATACATATGTGAGGTTTATCATTTATGGCCAAACTATGCATCGTAGGGGCATTTTGGTTATTTCATATATGTTTTAAGGACTAAATTGGAAGTCTGAGTTCAAGACTTATACTTACTGTTAAAATATTAAAATTTATTTATAAAATCAGTAGGTATCATGTCTTAGGTGTTAAATAAGGTTTTAAACCATAACTATGCGCCTAATTTGAGTAAAAGTCGATAATTGACGATATTTGAGATGTTTATGGAAATCCGAGATTTTGATCGGCCTTTAAGGTTTAAAATATTTTATTTAGCATATAACATCAGTAGGAAAAGGTTTGGCGTGTTAATCATGTGTTAATCTCATTTTATGAATGAAAATGGTATTATCGTCATTTATCGGATTATACGTGAACTCAATGATATGGTCAGGTTATAATCTGACCAAAAATTTCAAAAATCCCAAAATATAATATCAAAACAGTAGGTAATGGGTTTGGTGCCAAAATTTGGGTTTAAACATGATTTATGCTAAAAATGTAATTTAATTAATAAAAAGTTTCATTTTACGATATCTTGCATAACTTTAGTTTGAGACCAGAAACTGATGTCAAATTTATTTGACATACTTATATATCAGTAATAAAACTTTTTGTCTTCTAACATTTTCAAAAATCTCGTTTTTATAACATAAGGGCATAATAGTCAATTTTTAAGCATTTAACGGAAACATGCAAATGAACTATGATTTCTAAGGGACCATGTAGTATGACCTCAGAGGGTTATACTAACATATAATATGGTCACAAAGGAACCCTAAGGCACAAAGAAACTAAGCTAAATTGGATCAGAACCGGAAGTCAAAGCAAAAGTCAACTTTTGCGACTTTCGGTTGCGAACCGAGCCTAAACTCAGAATTGTCGGGTTGAACATGTCTAAACATGTTCTTATAATATTTACCAAGTTATTAAAGTGATAAAATTGATTTTATAGCTTCTACATTATCAGTTATGAATTTTATTTAAAAACTGACCTGTTTGACTTTTATTTTAACTACTTTGACCCGACATGTAACTAAGTAAACTTGATAATTAGAAGGTGCCCTTTTGAGGGATAATCACCTACTTAATTACCAACACATAACCACTTTCAATTCGAATAATGGTTGGACCATTGGTGATTAATCACAAAGTCAAAGTATAATTACGATATCTTTGACTTTCGGTCCTTAAACTAATAAAAACTTAACTATAGAAGCTTAACTATAGAAGCTAAGAACACTTATAAAGGTCCTTAGTATGAAGATTAAACTTGAGAAAGCTTCCTAAATGATCAGGATGCTCCAGAGAGGAGTTGAGAGTGAAATTTTGAAGTGTGCAAGTTCAAATGATCAAATAAGAAGCTATTTATAGGGATTTGGGGTTGCTAAGATCATTCCAGCTATTTAGGGAGTTAACCAGATGATCACAGGTGTCCCCATGGCAGTAAAAACCATTAACCTGCCCCTTGTATCGCTCAGAAGCCATGCAATGGCGGTGGACAGGCTGCAACATGCAGCTGTCCAGTTTTTGGTCGCTGGTGACTTAGTCGCGGCCCACGTAGACATCAGAGGGAGTCTACGCGCCCCGCGAGGACCCTCTGATTCCGGTAAAGAGTTTGTAAGCTTTGCATTTTCAGTCCCTGGTCCTTTTTAAGTTTAAATAACTTTCGTTTATTGCACTATTAACCCCCATAGTTAACTTTTAAGAGTCTTGGGTCATAAAATAAACATTGTTAAGCTCCCGGTTAGTTACGAGATCATCCGAAATGTACAAGATTCTCTTGTTGACGCGTTTAATCCCTAATTCTTGGAAATTACAACTTCTATCACCTATTTGCGTCGAAACTCCACGAAATCATTATCCGATATACGTGAGAGTATAATGAAGTATTACAAAGTCTCGGGATCGTTAAAAGGTCACTCAAAGGTAAGAATTAACATGTTGACACGTTTAACCCCTGCGCTATATAAACTTTTGAGTTTTAATTACAAATAGCTTCTTGCGTTCCGATAATTTACTCATTAAGGAATACGAACGTCGTGTGAGGTCAACCAGAGGCACAAGTTTGGCATGTTGACGCTTTTAGTCCTTCCACATACATCTTTACACTGTTTGACAATTTTAGACCCTTAAAGTCATCTTTTAACATGAACAGGGTTTATGACACGTGTCAGCTAATATTTCTCTAATAAAATCCCGTTATTTTGTCTTTTTCCTCAGAGACAAAATTGTCAATATAATTTTATCATAACACATTATTAATTAAATTAATTAAAAAAAAACCCTTTGACCTTATAAAAGCAGACTTATCATCTTCATCTTCCCCAAACCCAAACCCAAACCCAAACCCTAATCCATCATCTTCTCCAAACACCATTCTCCTGCAACCGTGCTGATCGACAATGGTGGTATGCACATGTGGAGCCCCAACCCAACTGAGAACATCCTGGACAACACAAAACCCAGGTCGTCGATTTAATCGCTGTAACAAACCATCAAGCTGTGGTTTATCAATCCTTGTAATATGGAGTTGTATGGGGCTATTGCTCTGGTTGAATTACACATGAACCCTGATCTCTACAATCCTAAAATTCACTCAATCATGAATCGAAAAACAGGGACTTGTATGGGGATATTGCTCTGGTTTAAATAACAATAAAAAAGTATAGGAAAACTCACAGATTTGCGAAAGGATGATCAACTGTAACGACGGCCGAAGTTCATCCAATTCCGGTGAGATTGTTGATCCGGCTAATTTTGCAAACGAAGAACAAAAGATTTTTTGGTGGAATTGTTCGTGTGTAAAGTTTCTAAGTTGTTGTCTAGACTCGTTTTAATACTCGAACTCGACCGACACTCTGCTAAAAGGAATGATTTACGAATAAAGGAAAGCTCTGATTGATGATTTGATAACAATTTCGTTGATTATAAAATCATCCCTAAAGGAAAGCTCTGATTGATGATTTAATTTAATTAATTTAATTAATAATGTGTTATAATAAAATTATATTGACAATTTTGGCCCTGAGGAAAATGACAAAATAACAGGATTTTATTACACAAATATCAGCTGATTTCACTTTTGGACCAAAATGGCAATAAAAGTGAAACCACAGGGATCCAGATTTAAAAGGTTTGAGTTTTGGACAAAAGTGACAAAAGTGACCAAATCTCAGGGATCAAAATGGCAGTTTACTATAATATTTTTTTATAAATATAAATAATAGATACTTTTGCATCGGTAATTGAGTTGCCTAACTTATCTAGGTTTTTTGTTTTTGAATTTAAATGCATAAGGTGATAACACTAGAGTTTTTTCCCAAATAGGTGTAGGTGGAAAACTTATTTACCAAAATGGGTGATTTAAAAAGTATTTACCAAAATGGGTGTTTTTTAGAAAAAAGTTTAGTTTTTCTCACGCTTAAAGATTCTATTGGGTAAACGGATTGCTGTTAATAAATATGTTTACTCAATAAAATTTTAAGAAAAAATTGTAGTAAATTTAAAAAAAAAATGTGGAGCCTAGATTTTATGTGAAGTTTTTTCAATGTTTTTTTCTAATTCTTTTATTAACATGTTATTATTTAATAGGTATTGTTTTAGTTCCCTTCAAAAATATTTTATTGTAAACATTTTTTAAGTTACACGTATCTTTAAACTACTTTTTTAATTTTAGTACATTACATAATAATAAAATAAAAAATATATTATTTTAAGTTTTTTTTTTTTGAAAGGTGTAATTCACAACAGACGGTTAATACACACCCGCAAGTCGCAGGCCCGCCCCATTTCTGTCCTAAGGACTATGTTGTTTTAACGGGGGCCACGCCTCGGTAGAAATGAAAAAACATGAATATGATATCCATTTTTGGAAAGCTAATATATTTGATAAATCCTCGTATATTAATTAAACACATTGTTCGTTGATTATCTAATAATGTATTTAGCATAAAAAGATATATAATTACAAAGTTAGAAAATTATTGTTTATTACAGTGTTAATAAATTATTGTTTGATTTAAAAATTTTTTAAACGAAATCTTCAAAAATTAAAAAACTGAAATTAAATTATGGCGAAATTGAAATATAGAAAAATACCAATAAAAATGGATTAGAATGACAAGGAAATAGAATAACATTCGTAACAACTATAATTGATAATTTATAAATTCAGATTTGAATTGATACGAATGGAATAAGAACAACAAATAAACAACTAAAAATACATAAAAAATAGTTTACGGCATTACCATTAAATAAGTATATACAATATTTTTATTACTCATTATGTAATTATATTTTTATCTAAGGAAATTCGGAGTGAGAAATAGTAATTGTCTTATCCAATAGAATTAGGAGTGAGAAAAAAGATTTTTTTTTAAAACACCCATTTTGGTAAATACTTTTTCAATCACCCATTTTGGTAAATAAAATTTCCACCAACACCTATTTGGGCAAAAACTCGATAACACTATTAAATAATTAATGACTGAGAATTTACAAAAAGTGGTAGCAACATTAGCAACAAATGATTATTATCTACAAATGGATTTAACTGATAGTGATTTTTTTAACAGCAAATTTGAACTACTAACAGACCACTACAGTATTAATAGGTCTAACTGATACAGTGTTTACATTCATTTATCAATAACCATTTATTATTCTACTATCAGCAATAATAAATGGTTAACTGATAGTAATTGATACATATTTTTTTAATGGGAAATGTTACCTAATTGTTACAGTGTTTACATTCATTTATCAATAACCATTTATTATTCTACTATCAACTCTTATACTCATAGTTTATGAGGTTGGCTGAACATATTTAACAACTTTAAATTTTCCTTGTATTCACTCCGAATTAGAGATGAGCTCCACCAGTATTGAAAATGTTCGGTACCGGTATTGGTACCAAAATGGTATCGGTATTTGTATGTAAAATTCGGTAAAATACCGGTACCGTAGTGAACCAGTACCAAAAACGCTAAAAAGTGGGTACAAAAAAATTTTGATATGGTAAATTTAGTGCCAAATCAATGGTTTCTTTTCCTAACGAACACACGGTCATTGATTTGACAAGTTGAAGAAGAAGGTACAACAAGTAAAATATGGAGTGAGCTTTGTGTATCACAACATGTATAAAACGCTTATAACGTATATCCACCATAATGATGCTATAATAAATATTATATGAATAAGAAAACTACCTGAAACAACGAGTACTGCAATGCAAAGTGTCTCCCCGCAGCATCGCGCGGGCACCCTACTAGTGTGTGTCTATATATATATATATATATATATATATATATATATATATATATATATATATATATATATATACATACTAGTCGTTTACCCGCGCGTTGCGGCGGGAGTGGCGATTTACAATAGGATACGCGTTTACCGTTAGTTTATTAGTCGTCTCGTGATATATTATATAGTACTTAAGTTAGTTTTCTTATTCGTGATATGTTGGCACTCGTTTACCAATTATTAAACGAAGCTTATGAGGCGGCAAACCACTAAGATTTAGCGAGTTAAAGAACTCGACCGGATAAAAGTGCTGATTTGGGTGAGCAACATTTCGGTTCCCGTGAAAGAGACAAGTATAAAAAAACATATTAAAATTAAAAGAACCCGAAATGGATCCGAGTGATTTGGGTGAATCAAAAGTTGGGGGCAGAAAAGCCACAAATACATTAAAGAAAGCTATAGATAGACAAAAATCAAATGTAATTTTAATTATCTTGGTTAGGGTGCAAACGAGCCTAGCGGTTCGCGAGCTACTCGAGATCGGCTCCAGAAAAAGCTCGAAACGAGTCGAGCCTTATCGAGCCGAGCCGAGCTTGAGCCTAAAAGCAAAGCTCGTTTGTTTATCGAGTCCGAGCTCGAGCCTCGCATGTGAAGCTCGTTAGGCTCGTCGAGCCTTATCGAGCCTTAGTGTAAACGAGCCGAGCTTATTTAAACTTGTTTACAAGCCGGCCTCGAACCTAAAAATTAGCTTATTTAGTACCCGAGCCCGAGCCCGAGCCCGAGCTTCACTTATCGAGCTCGCGAGCGTAAAAAGTCTATTATTTATATTATTTTTATTTAATATACTAATTAATAGATAATAAACGAGCCAAGCTCGAGCTTGAGAAAATACAAACGAGCTGAGCTCGAGCTTTGAAAACAAAGCTCGAATCGAGCCGAGCTCGAGCCCGAGCTCTCATAAGTTAATCGAGCTCGAGCTCGAGCCTGGTCAAGCTCGGGCTCGGCTTGGCTCGTTTACACCCCTGATCTTGGTCAAATTAATCAAAATAAAAAAAATAACTATTTTTTTAAAACAAAATAAAATAAGTAGCTTAAAAGAAAAGGACAAAACAGCTGATCAAGTCTAATAGAAGACATTTCTATAGACACATTCAAAAAATTATCGTTTGAAAGATTGAAATTTTGAAAACTTATATTTTTTTTAAAGAATGCGACGTTCAAAAAGGAGCTCGGGCACCCCATCCATCCAGCGAACGAGTCCGCTGAAGCGGACCATGCATGCTCCAGAAGTCAGAGTCATCATCTCACAACCGGGGTGGTTTTAGTGAAGTGTGGTCGGGTGAGGGGACTCCTCCAATAGATCAAGCTGTTGGAGGTGCTCTTAGTTCCCTGCTAGGGAGGTCAGTTTCTGTTTGGTTATAAAAGTTGTACTTCGTTTAGCTGTTAAAGAAAAAACATGAGCCATACTGTAATTATAAGTTAGAGATCCTAAGATATTTACTATGACACTATTGCATTTAGAGTAGTAAGTAAGAGAGGGTTCATTAAAGAACACTAAAAAAGTGAGTTAATGAGGAACCATGCATCTAACATATTAAAATTTCAACTTGACATGATAGAAAACAATATTTTAAAAAGAAATCGACACTTTTCCTTATAAATACATGTAGAAGCTTTTTTAACAAAATATTTAAAACTAATAATATAAAAAATATTTTAAAAACAGTTAAAAAAGGTTAAAAAAATTACATAAATGATTTTTTTTATTAGAATAGCTTCTACACAATGTTATATGGAAAAGCTCTGAATTTTTTTTTTTGAAAAAAATAACTTTTAGCATTTAAATTTGAATTTTTATGATATATTTAATATGTTAAATGCACTGTTCTCTGAACAACTTACACTAGAGTATTTTACCCATAGATTTGATGTTACTATATGAGTAAATATATAGTTATATAACACTGTGAGAAAACATATTTTTATCGACGATAGAACCATTGATGGACTTAATAAGCCTCTCGCTATTCTCACATCTCTACATCTTATTCTCACACCCTTTTCACTCTAACTTTGTGTATATATATCTATCTATGTATGTATAGAAAGAGATAAATGAAAGGGACATGTGAATATTAGACTATGGGATGTGGAGGAGGGTAGTCAGTCCTTAAAGGATGACCCGCTATGTAGGCGTACATGTCAGCGGATGTGGGGATGAGCCTAAAGGGGATGGACCTAAAATGTGGGGGAGGAGCCCCTTTATATGTACATGTCAGCGGCTTGGTAAGGGGAGTGGGGAGGAATTACACGACGGTCTCTCGCCGTGCCAGAAGGGGATGGACCTAAAATGTGGGGGAGGAGCCCCTTTATATGTACATGTCAGCAACTTGGTAAGGGGAGTGGGGAGGAATTTCACGACGGTCTGTCGCCGTGCCAAGACGTGCCCCACACCGACTGGCTTTAAGTCCGCTTAATAAAACCTCAAAACAAAAAAGAAGACGTCAACCTTTTAAAGTCCATCTATATTCCTTCAGGTATTATCAACCATTGGATGAGAGATCACACTCACCAACAAAAAAGGAAACTCTTGTTCTTATATATTCCTGGTGATCTGTTAACTAATGGATCTCACGTCTAAACATTTTATCTTTCATTTTCTATATTCAAACACACCTAAAAATACGAAGAAGAAAATTCTAATGCCGTCGAAAATTCAAAGATAAGATTTTTCTAAGGTCTGAAAACCACTATAATTATATATTATTTCAATTAAATAAAGATGTCGTTGCTTGGTCAAGTTCAGCTTCTTTATATGGTTAATCCACACTCTGCACCCACCATACATTCTCAAGTTGAATATCCATTTTGAAGCAAGAAACAAAGAAGGAACCATGACTCGGTGGTGGTCCTTTAGGTGGCGGATGGTGGTGGTTGCCATCGTGTTTGTGGTCTTTCTCACAAGTCCGGGGAGGTCACAGCCACAAACAAACTTGCTAAGGCAGACTTGCAGCCCAGTTAACGCCACAAACATCCCAAATTTCTTCAATAATCTTAATGATACTTTCAGAGACATCCGTAGACAATTATCCAACAATAACACTTACTTTGCAACCTCAGAACTCGCAAGAAATTCGGTGACGGTTTATGTAATGGCTCAGTGCAGGAAGTATATGTCGACAAGTGACTGCATCAGTTGTTTTGACTTTGCAGCTAGTTCAATACGAAGCTGCGCCACTTTAAGCGGTGCCAGATCAGTACTTGATGGTTGTTTCCTAAGGTGAACACTCTTCCACTTTGTTTTAAGATTGCATGTATAGTTTGTTGGTATATAATCAGAATAGCACAAAGATAATCATCATCAATCATCATCAACATACTCAGTATATCCCACCAATAGCAAAGCTAAGGTAGGGTCTAAGGAGGGTGAGATGTAGACAGCCTTACCTCTACCCTGTAGGAATAGAGAGGCTGCTTCCGATGAAACCCCCGGCTCGATTGTAGTTTTGCATCAAGACTTTGACATAAGGCACATAACACTCAGCAATTGAGACAAACGCCGATTAGTGCATGTACCTCCTTGTCCTTTGAGCTATCAACGCCACCACATGATACATGATTAACCATCCCCCTCTTTTAACGTCATTTTCACGAAATTAGTAAAATAACGTTAAAATTAGTGCACTTTCACTTTGCCCCCCTAACGCCCACACATATATACATTATATGAGCATACCGTAAACGGGGCGTTAATAGCACAAAGATAAAAACAACAATAATAGATTGAAGGTAACTTTGTTTACTAGCAAACCGGCCAGTCGGCACAACTGAAAGTTACTTCGACAGATTGAAAGAAAAAGATAAAAATAAAGCTAGGTCATTCCCTGCTTAAATAACAACGTAAACAACTGAATTCCTAAAACCTTGGATGAATACTGTTGAAGCTAGGCGACTTGATCATATGCAACTACCTCCTTATTCCATGAAATGTCTCTTTTGACTTGAACCAATCGCCCATATCCATATCCGACCCACTAGCTACTTGACCCGGATAACTTGACTCATGTTCTGAATTGTTCCAACATAGTTGTGCTATACAACTATTTATTGGCATATTGCATTCAAAGACTTTCCATGCCAGAAAAGTTTTCCTTGGAAAGTTTTTATTGAAACATGAAGTCAACAATTTAATTCTATTTTCAAATATATAACCATTGTTTTCATGAGCCGGACTAGCAGGCCGAGTTAAACTGGGAACCAGCTAGACCACCGTTCAATCTAACATGGCCAAACATGGTTGTTATGCTAAAACACTTGAAAATCTATCAGGAAGGGATGTTGTGGACTATCAGTCCCAGGAGAGATCACTGAATACAACCATCATAAGAAGAACCACAAATTGCATGGGAGCAACAAGAGAGATGAACCCATTATTGAGTTTATACATAAATGAAACGACGTAAATAGTTTATAACTTACAATTGTTAAAAACTAACCCTTTGACTCTTTACACTATTTACATAATTGACTCTAATCTTTGTAACAAATAATTAAACAATTAAGACTAACAATCACCCCCTAATTGTTGGTCCAACTTTAAACCTTCTTTTCTTGATTTTCTCTCTCTTATTCCTAGCCTTTTAGGTATGACACCTTGTGCACCCATAACACTTACCGGAATCAATGTTGGTAATCAAAGACGCGGTATCAATGTTGGTAATCAAAGATGCGAATCACAGGTTTTGTATATGAAGAGTTGAGAATCAAAAGAACAATAAACTTGCTTGCAGGGGCGCAGCTTAGTGGACGTCCGAGGGGGCGCCCGACTTCTCGAACTTTTCGATGCGTAGTGTTATGAATAGTAATTCGTATAGAAAATTTTTAGGTATATACGTTTCCACCCCCGGTTTCGGAAAAATGGGGGGGGGGGGGGGGCGAAGCTTCGCCACTGCTTGCTTGTATTGATTGAAAGTGATGATTACAATGAAATAAATAAACCCTATATCTACTAAACGAATAGGTGCGAGTGAATCATCGCGTCCTTTCCTTGATTACGTGACTCTTAATCGCGTCTGATGTTTTCCACCAATTCAGGAACGTCGCATCTCTTGGAGATGTCGATTCCTTTAGTTTGTAGGTTGCAATCTTTCACTTTGTCGCTTCTGGTCCTTAAACTTGTTTAACTATCTAATTACAACATAAACTAACTATCTTCTAATTACATAACGACCCCTATATTAAGTTTAAACATCAATACTCCCCCTTAAACTAAATATAGTTTAACGAAGGTCTTCAATTTGCTTGACTTAAAGTAACATTGGTTTTTCTTCCAACGCGAGATAAACCTCTTCGTCCTTCTCTTTTTCCTTGTCTTTTCGCTTGCTACACTCGTATGCGAAATGACCAAATTCACCACATTCATAACACCTGAACTCGCTTCTGTCTCTGTTTCCTTGATCCATATTTCGTCCACGTCCTCTTCCTCCTCTGAACGAATACGACTCATTTTCAAACAAAAATAATGTAAAATGTAGACCAACTAAAAACATATATAAAAATAATCATGAAAATGTATTATAATTGACACGATTTATTTCTAAAAAAAAATCACGCTGAAATATATATCAACTTGAATTTATACCGAAACATACAAAAAAATAAGCACACGTAAAACTCCATTACAAAGTCTTTAGAAAAGTGAGGATTATAAAAAAACCCTCAAATAGCCAATCAGGGGAATGTGTTGTAGAGACGAGACTTGTGTTTTTTAACTATGCGGACACGTACATCAAAATAAACACGTAAAAAATGATGTTTTCTTAAGTTAAAGAATGGTACGGCGCGTCGTCGCGGAATCGAAACTTAAAGTAACTTGAATTTATAGGATCTAATGAAAACGTATTATATTTGACCGGCACTTCTTAAACAAAAATTATTTTAAAACGTATACCAACCGAAAAGATATATAAAAATAAGAATGAAAACATATTATATTTGACCCGATTTCTAAAAATATTCACGCCCAAATATAAATTAACTTGAATCTATACCAACACATACATAAAAATAAGTACACGATTACAAAGTCTTTAGAAAGTGAGGGGTTATAAATGTCGATACTTAAAATTGTGAGATATTAGTATAAAAAGACAAAAAGAAACTAAAAGGCAATAAAAAACCCGAATAGCCAATCAGGAGAATGTCCTCTAGGTCAGACTTGTGTTTTTGAACTATAACAACATGTATATAAAAATAAACACATAAAAAAAGTAATATTTTCTTAAGTAAAAAAATGGTACGGTGCATTGTGTCGGCGTCAAAAAATAATGTAACTCGAATTGATACGGTCTAATAAAAACATATTATACTTGACCGGACTCTTTTTTGAGCAATTTTTTTAAACGTATTATATTTGGCTCGATTCATTTCTAAAAAAAAAACTTCACGCCGAAATATGACTTAACTTGAATTTATACCGACAAATACATAAAAATAAGCACACGTAAAACAACATTACAAAGTCTTTAGAAAAATGAGGGGTTATAAGTGTCGATACTGAAAATTGAGAGATAAAAGTATAAAAAGACAAAACGAAACTAAAAGGCAAAAAAAACCCAAATAGCCAAGAATGTCATGTAGAGGAGACTTGTGTTTTTGAACTATACCGACACGTATATAAAAATAAACACGTAAAAAATAATGTTTTTGTAAATTAAAGAATGGTACGGCGCGTTGTGGCAGCGTCGAAACATAAAATAACTCGAATTTATACGGTCTATTGAAAACGTAGAATATATGACCTGACTCGTTTTTGAACAAAAAATATTTTAAAACGTAGAATAACTGAAAATGTATATAAAAATAAGCACGTAAACTTATTATATTTAACCCGATTCATTTCTAAAAAAATTCACGACGAAATATAAATCGACTTGAATTTATACCGACATATACATAAAAGTAAGAGTAAATTGTCATTTTAGTCCCTGAGGTTTGGTCCAAATTTCCATTTTAGTCCAAATAGTTTTTTTTCTCCTCTAGGTCCTTGACTTTTCCATTTTCTTGCCATTTTGATCACATTGTCTAACTCAGTCTAAAAATCGTGTTATAACCAGGGGTGTTTTTGGCATAACTGTTGTGTAGTGATAACCAGTGGTAGTTTACAACATAATTTATAAACCTCATAATAATTTAATGCCAAAAATATCCCTGATTATAACCTGTTTTTAGACTAAGTTAGACAATGTGATCAAAATGGCAAGAAAAAGGAAAAGTCAGGGACTCAGATGAGAAAAAAAAACTATTTGAACTAAAATGACAATTTGGACAAAAACTCACGGACTAAAATGGCAATTCACTCTAAAAATAAGCACACATAAAACTTTATTACAAAGTCTTTAGAAAAATGAGGGGTTATAAGTGTTGATACCAAAAATCGAGAGATAAAAGTAAATAAAAGACAAAAAGAAAGAGTAAATTGCACAAAATATCTTTTAAGTTTCACCAATATTGCTGGTTTCAGCCTTAATCTTTAAAAGTTGCTAAAACCAGCCTTTAAGATTAATTTCATTGCAGGTTTCATCCTATATCACTAACCCATTTACTAATCGATGTTAAATGGCCTCACATGAATAGCATGTGAGGGTAAAACCGTATTTTCATTCTTGTGATGTTATTAAAACCCTAATAAAATCCCAGACCCAATTTATCATTATCTATTAGCCTATTATCACCAATACATGTCATCCGGTAAACACAATTTATTGTTATAATTCATCAATTTCAAAGACAGTTTACTTAATGTTCTTATATTACATCATAACATATATGCTCTGATCGCACTTATAGATCATAAAACTATCAATCTGTCACAAACTAAATGTTATACGCTAAAATCCTTACGAAAACTTCGTTCGAGAACATGTAAATCACTAACTTTTACAACTGATCACACACGTAGTTCATAAAACTATCAATTCATCACAGACTAAACGTTATGCACTAAATTCATCACGAAAACTCCGTTCCTGAACAAGTAAATCACTAACATTTACAGTTTTACGTCTCAATGACGCAAACATCAAATCAATTTGAAATTAGCGTATAAACTCCCGCCGAAATTTGAACTTACAACGATTCTACAATTATGAGATGAAAAGGTGCAAGAATACGATCGATTTCAAGGTTTTATCGTGATTTGATGAGTAAAATGAGATGATTTAGCGAGAATCGAGAGGATTTAGGATGATTGAATTAGATTACCTTGAGATTTGGTGATCAGATTAAAAAATTAAGAGTGACGATGAAGTTGTAGGTGCTACGATTGAGGTGTGTGTGTGTTAGTTGACATCAACCACCATTGAAATGGGTTTTTGAGTATCGGCTCTGTAACTGAAGACGACAGAATGTGAAGTGGAGAAGATAAACACATTTAGTTTGTGACGGATTGATAGTTTTATGATCTACAAGTGCGATCAGAGCATATATGTTAAGAAGAAATATAAGAACATTAAGTAAACTGTCTTTGAAATTTATGAATTATAACAGTAAATTGTGTTTATCGAATGACATGTATTGGTGATAATAGGCTAATATATAATGATGACATGTATTGGTGATAATAGGCTAATAAATTGTCTGGGATTTTATTAGGGTTTTAATAACATCACAAGCATGAAAAGATGGTTTTACCTCACATGCTATGCATGTGAGGCCATTTAACATGGATTAGTAACTGGGTTAGTGATAAAGGATGAAACCTACAACAAAAATAATCTTAAAGGCTGGTTTTGGCAACTTTTAAAGATTAAGGCTGAAACCAGCAAGATTGGTGAAACTTAAAGGATGTTTTGTGCAATTTACTCAAAAAGAAACTAAGAGACAAAAAAAGAAAAAGAAAGGAACTCAAATAGCCAATCAGGAGAATGTCCTGTAGATATGACTTCTGTATGGGACTTGTGTTTGTAAGACCATAGGGTGTGATTCCTTTTCACATGTCCACATCAGCGCCACATCACCATTCACTTTTACCTCATCATCCTCCCAAAAAATGGGGTATGGTTCTCTCTTCTTCCCCATTCCATTTTTAATAGTTTTTTACTTAATATATTTTATTTTTAAACACATTTTTTTATTTGTCTAATGTATTTTATTTATAATAAATAAAAATATTTTTAAGAAAATTCAACTTTGCATAAAAATTCTAGAAGATTATAACTAAAAAAACATAAATTACATGCTAAAATTATAAAATAAATTTTGCATAAACCTACAAACACCGCTACTCGTCATCAACGTGATCGACACGAAAGTTATTCCAAATATAGTTGATTTAATCCGCACATAGGTTTCCAAGCACGTGCTTACTGCGTAGCGCCCACAAATTTGATTGTTGTTGTTACTCGTCAACTAGCTCAACATTCTCATGAATGTCATTTGGATCGTATTCGCATATTGCTCGACCATTGTCTTCAATAATCAAGTTATGAAGTATTAAACAAGCGTACATAATGTATCTCAATTTTTTTGGTTCAAATGCATGAGCCGGTTGTTGTATCATCTTCATTTTGCCTTTGTCACATCAAACAACTGTTCGACGTCTTTCCTTGCTGATTCTTTGCACTTTGCAAACCTTTTTCTTTTTTCATCACCGGGTTAAGGAATAGTTTTAACTATAGCCGTATAGGATGGGTATATACCGTCGCCTAGGTAATACCCATGCTTGTATGACACCCATTGAGCATGAAAGAAGAATCAGGACCCGTGCCTCTAATTATATCGTCGAAAATATGAGATCTCACAAGGACGTTTAAATCGTTGTTGGAACCTGCAACCCCAAAAAACGCATGCCAAATCCATAAATCTTGTGAGCAAGCGGCCTCTATGATTATTGAGGGATAAGGCAATTACGCCATTGCCAATGAGTACAATCAATGCTTCTTAGCATCCCTGGAAATCCATGTCTTTCTTCATGGTATACATAAAGCTTTTTTATATCCTTCATCTTTGGCCTACGTAAATAAACCTTGCTATACAGGTTGACAATACCTTTGGTAAATTCATATAAACACTTCCGACTCATTCTCTCAGACATCCTTAAATATTCACCCCATGAATCACTAGCAGTGCGATATGCTAATTGACGAAGTGCCGAAGTGCATTTTTGAAACGTAGTAAAATCCATTCTCCATCTAGCATTGTAGCGCAATGTGAAAAATTCATCATAATTAGCCAAATCATTGGCAATACATACAAACAATTGCCGACTCATTCGAAACCGACGCCTAAATTGTTCATCAATGTACACACAGTTTTCAGCAAAGTTGTCACTAACCAAACGTTCATGAGCACCTTAAATAAATGTTAAAAAGTAAGTTTAATAAATTATTCAAAACAATCCCAAAAATAAATAACAAAACTTTCAAAATAAAAATTGTGTAGAAATAATATACCTTCACAATCTCTATTTAACGTTGCAGCCCTCGTTCTTGGTTGTGACTTTTCTTGGTCTTCACCATCTTCCTCTATCTTGGCAACAATTTTAGCTGTCACAAACATCAAGCTAAGAAAAAAATTCTCGGCATTTTCTCGTCCCGATGAAGAACTCATGGCGATTATTTTTAAAAAAAGAATAGATGAATGTGAGAGAAGAAAATATAAAAGATGGAGAGTACGGTGGTTTTTTAAAAAAATATAGTTAAATGGGAGAGAAGGAAATATAAAAGATGAAGAGTGTGGTGAATTTTGGGGAATAAAATGATGGTTATATAGTGATTAAAATAAAAAAAAATGATTTTTTTATTATTGAAATTAGACGTTAATCGACGGCAGGATTTTTGAATTCAACATCGGATGAATGGGAATAATTCCCCGATTTAAACCGAAGGTGGGACAGGTGGCGCCGCCGTAGGGCGGGTGGTGGCTGGTGGTCACCGGTGTGACGATGAGGTGGTCGCCGGCGTAGGGCTGGTGGTGGCAGGTGGTCGCCGGCATGAGGGTTGTGATGGAGAAAGATGAGGCGTCTGAATATGAGAGTGTAGGTTGGAACTTAATAAGGAAACGTCCCCGAAACGTGGAACTGCCGTCTTCGTATTCCTAGAAGCGTATTGTTGCCGTCCGTATAATCACGGAAACGTCCGGGGGATTTCTCCATGCCGTTTCCGTCCCCACACCGTCCCCGGGATGGGTACCCATTGCTCCATGCCGTCCCCATGCTTCATAGGGTGGCGGTGTTCCCCGTCGGGGTCACCAGCCACATTAGCCCCCCGAACCCCCTTCCCGAACCACACCCAGGAGTCTAAGTATATACAATTTATACCGACACATACATAAAAATAAGCACATGTAATATTCCATTACGAAATCTTTAAAAAATGAGGGGTTATACTTATAAGTGTCGTTGATACTGAAAACTGACATATAAAAAAACAAATAGCCAATCAGGAGAATGTATGGTCATGTACTTTTCATGTGCAAGCTCTCCAATTTGGCACAAAATCCCACAACAAAGGTCTCCTTTGATAGATCTCGTACTACCATGTTCCTTACACTCGGAATAAGGGTGCTATGAGTTTTTCCATAATTTTGCTCTTCTCCTTGAACATGAATCTCAACAGACTCACTTTGAACACCAAAGAATAACATATGAAAGATTCTCAAATTTGAATTGTCAAGATGTTAATCACCAACGACTAAAAATTTTCTATCAAACCTTATCAATATGACTAAAAAAAATTAAATTTGAGAACCAATGTAGCAGTAAAAGTATATCTGAAAGATCTCTCCTAATACGTTTATATAGACATGCTTAACTACCTCTAACGGTTTCTAACATAGAAACAATAAACAATCTGTTAACCCTGTTAGGAGTAACTGTTGACCATTAGCACTTAGACTCCATCAACAACAATTAGTTCATGTTGACCAATTCATTAGCACACTCACTTAATCATTACTTCCTAACGAAAAAAATTTCTACTAATAGACCCACTTCCTACTGACCAGCCTGTTGTAAATTGATCATCTCTGCTCATACTTCCAGTACCAACCCTAAACTTAGCTGACTTTATATTTTTATCTATATATTTTAGCAACAATATTTTTCAGTTAGAGAACAAAAAAGACATAAGTTTACTGGATTTACAAAGTTATAAATTAAAATATGATTTGATATAATAAACATTGATATGTTATGTCAATAATTAATTAAAAAAAATAACTTATGAACTTAAAAATGTTTTGTCCTGTTATATAGTTGGCATTTATGTTATGAGTCGGCTTCGTTAGGCATGTTTTGCGATAGAAATAGATCATATTTGAGGGGCTACAAATATCTATAGTTATATAACTGATAATTGGTATGGAGAAACTACACCTTATAATTCCTATGCAAAGTGTTCATTTCCACAATCTGGGTTTACAAATTTCAACAATTTAGTAGCTATATTTTTAATATTTTAAATCCTACCAATGAACTTTGTGTAGCAACCTAGCCAATATCATATTTACCAGAACTATGACACTAATAGTTAATTTGTTTTGTGAAGGTACGAGAGTATTTCTTTCTACACTGAAACAATATTGCCAGGAGAAAATCCAGGCATATGTGTTAATAGTACTTCATCAGGACGGAATGTTTCAAAAACAGCTGTGGATGTATTATTGTCTAGTCTTTCTATTGCAACTCCAAAAATAAATGGTTTATATGCTGCGGCCACAACGTCTGTTGTTGGTAACGATACAAGTATTGCTTACGCAATAGCGCAGTGTGCCGAAACACTAACAACCGATGAATGCAAAAGTTGCTTGGAGGTTGCATATGCCAGTATAAGTATTTGTGTCAGTAATGATGTTATTGACGGGAGGGCTATTGAATCAGGGTGTTTTATGAGGTACTCTGCCATTCCATTTTTCAGAAGCAACCAAATAACTGACATCGCACCATTTCTACGAGATGGTGAGACTTATGGCATCCCTATGTTAACTTTCTTTTAGAATATGATTTACATACATATAGGACACTACAAGTAAGTAGCACAAGGCACAGGTTGGCCCGACATCCCTGCGGCCCCGTATGGGAGAGACTTATGCACATTTCAAATAACAGTTTATCGCTTGATCATTGATCTTTCATAAATGCCTTTTGGTTTGTAGATTGATATCACAAACTACTAAAACTCATAACTATTGGGTATTTGCAACTGTATATTCGGTCGCAAGTAGTCTTATGACTAAAATTGCAGTGTCATTTCCAAATGCTTTGCGACCGGGGGTTATTTTGTGACCAAGTTTAGTGAGACTCACAAATCTAGCAACCTATGTGGAACAGCCAGCTTTGGGGCTACCTTTTAGCAACCAATTTTTTTTATATTTTTTTTTATATCAAATTATTAATTATTTAAATATTTATTCAAAATTTACTAAACCCTAAAAATTTATTGATATCAAAACATCCATATTAAGTAGTCAACTAACATAACCAACACCAATGGGGTGGTGGTCCATTGGCAAAGGCAAAGCCTTTAAACACCTTGGAAGGGTTGGTCTTGTGTTCAAGTCCCATAGACGACATGAATTAAAAAGAAATTTTCCATTAAAAAAAACTAACATTACCAACATCGACTCACTTGATCGTAAATGGATTTTAAAATTCCAAACTCTACTTATTGTGATTGTTTTTAAATACTTTTAACAAATTGTTCATTTTAAGTTTATTGAGCACTTGTAATTTAGCAATGATTCTTACCATGAGGCATCAACCTCTACATCTTAACAGTCTTGAACTTCACTAGGACACAATAGTTTGTTAATGTTATGTGCCACATCCGTATGCTAATGGGATATCACCAGTCTTTGCATGATTTCCTTTTTTCTAGGCATGTTATTAGTTTTTAGTTGAGTAAATGGAGTAGTGGTTAGATGGTTACAACTGTTAGTCTTATTTAAACAAGTCTGTATCTCCATTTTATGATATGAATGAAAAGAATTAGTCTTAATATTTCTCTCTAAATTTCTATTCAGTTTTCTTTCTATTTTCTTTGGCCAACGATTAAACCGTTGGAACCATACCAGTTAATTTGTTGTCATATTCAAAACCAAAGATCCCCACCACAAATATAGACCTGCAAAAACCAAAATCACGCCCACACCGCTTGTAGAAATCATTTTGGCTTAGCTAGAGTTTGCGAAGAACTCCTTCAACGAACATGTGAACTTTCTAACATTAACCCACTTCCTACAACCCACGTTGAAGTTCTTGCCAACCTAAACATAGCAATTGTATCTAATTGGCCCACTAGTGACGATACTCAAATATCCACCCAACCTATTGTAACACCTCAAAAATTCACGTCCTATAATGTGTTGACACGTGTCATAAGGTTTGAACGTGTGAAAGAATGTTATAGAAGGATTTAAGTTGACAAACCTGGAAAGTATGTGAATATATGGGTTCTAAATGTCAACAGTGAATAAATATATTATACATTAACCCTACATAATGCTCATACCTTCAAACGAATAAATCATGGATCATACGAAGCTAAATATGAAAGAAAGTGAGAGATTACAAACTACAGGGGTTAAATGTGCCAACATGTTTAAGTTATACCTCTGAATGACCTTTTGACAAACCCAAAGCTTTGTAACGGTTAATTATGCTCACTAGAATGCACGATATAAATTTCATAAAGTTTCGTTATCGTATGAGAAAGTTATGATCAATTTCGTATGCGAGGGGTTAAAGCGTCAATGTTGAAAGTTATGACTTTTCGGGTGATAACAAAGTGATCAAGGACTAGATGAAATTAGTATAAGTCCTAAAGCCCTTGTAGGTAAATATGGAGAGCTCAAATTGAAATATATAAAGGTTAGTTGACCTTTCGGAAGGGCCAAGAGACATAAATGCAAAAACTAGAAAATGTTTGGCCCTGATGAGTGGCTTACGGACCGTAAAGGTCTACCCTTACGGACCGTAAGAAGTCTTGCGCACCGCAAGACTAAAACTCTTACGGTGCGCAATCAGTGCCCAGCGAACAGAAAACCGGCTGCAGCCTGTTTTGCACGATTTTGACCGACCTTGTTGGTATTTCTTCACTCATGGGCGACCCCTAAAATGTTCCTAGACCCCAGGGACACTTGTGGGACAATTGTGGTCAATTGTAGACTTAGTTGTCAACAATTTATGGTGTTTACAAACACTATATAAGGCCTCCAAATTATAAACATTCTTGCACTCACTTCTGATCATCTCTGGAACTCCAAAGCTGATTCCAAGCTTCACTAATCATCCATTAGACACTTGTAAGTATGCTTAACCTTCTCTAATTGAGTTTAGCTTAGTTTTTAGCTTAAAAGTCAAACCGTCGTAATTACGGTTTGACTTAACGATAAAACACAAACGGTCCAGTGTTTTGTCGAATTGAAAGTTGTTATAAGTTGGTAATTATGTGGGCAATTAACCCTTAAAAGGGCACCCTCTGATTCCCGATCTAACTAGGTCAAATGACGGGTCAAACTTCTTATGAAAAAGTCAACAGAATCATTAAACGCGTAATTAGCAATATAGAAGGCGTGTAACCTGTTTTATCATTCATATAACTTGGTAATAAGTGTACGGACATGTCTAGGCACGTCCGACCCGACAACTTTCAGTTCTGAACCGGTTCGGAACCGAAGAGCGCAAAACTTTGACTTTTGCGTTGACTTCAGTTCTGACCTGATTTTGATGGAATTAGATATGCCTTAGAGCTTCATTAGGACCGGGTTACATGATAGTATAAGCCTCTGTACTTGTTTCGTTGATTACCCGATTCATTCGCACGTTTCCGTTAATTGCTTAAAGTTGACCATAATGCCCTTTCGATCATAAAAACGAGATTTTGATAATGGGAGTGGACAAGAACATTGACCACTGATTTATAAACATGTTCCCAAAATTTGACATCAGTTTGAGGTCTAGATTAGGAGATATGCGCATTAGCGTAAACGATAAGCTTTTTATTAATTAATCGGCGCGATTAGCGCATAGCGTATCTAAACCCGATTTTTGGCACCAAACCTTTAACCCACTGATGTTAAATAATATTTTAGGATTTTTGAAGATTTTATTTTATTTTTAAACTGATCATAACCAAAGGATATTGCCTTGATTCGGTTAATACCGATTATACCATTTTCGTCATAAAATGAGTTTTTCATAACCTTTAGGCACTGAACCTTTGGCTACTGATCATATATGTTAAATGAAGTATTTTGAACTTTAAAACCTGATTAGAAACTCAGGATTCCCATATAAACCTGAAAATCGCTTTAAACCGACATTTACGCGTGTTAAGCGCGTAGTATGCGTTAAAACTATTTTAAACACCTAAGACTAAATACCTACTGATGTAACTTATTAAAATAAGTTATTTTACTGATTAATTCAGACCCGAATCACAGAGGTCGAATTAATCCCTTTTATAATCTTCGAAATGACCAAAATACCCCTACGGGGCTTAAATTAAGATTAAACTCGTTTTGGGCATAATGGAAGGTATCCTACTGATATCACAACATATTTAAGGCATATTAACTTAGGAAACCTGTAAATGACTCTTATGGTTACCCGTTACGCCTCTTGCACGTTCGGTTCGGTTTATGTAACTAGTTTGCATAAGTTAGCCGAAACGGGTCAAACCTTATCATTTTTATCTCAAAATCCAGAAGGTGTTTAGATTACCCATATTATACAAGTCTTCAAACTTGTCGGGTCTAAAACACATTCTATTCCGGTCTTCGCTTAATCATGCGTTTGAACCGTATATTTCCTTAAGACTAACCGGTCTAAGCTTAGGCTTAATTAAAGACCCGTTAGCATTCTAATTGATTATTTATACCATCATTTCCAGACTAGAGCCTTCCGGTAAATTGTACCTACGCTTACTTAAGTGAATACGGCTGAGTTGTTATAATTCTTGCTATTTAAGACAGGAGCTAGCTCAGGTAAATACTCTTAACTTATTTTCCCTATTACGGGCTTGGGATACGGTAATATAAATACCGCATGTTCAGGTATGGGATTCAAAGACCAATGAGTCGGGAAATCCAAATAACCTGTTTTAATTCGTATTGCTTGACTGAAACATTGGGGATTAATGTGACCGTGTCCTGGATATCCTTGACTCATGAATTGCAATGGCCACGACCTAAGCACGGGGTGTAGGCATACACCTGACAGATGCCATATGTTTATACCCAATATGGAATTCCCAATAGGGGAATAGTGGTGTGTCGGTTAATCATGAACCGGCATAGATCCGGGCCCCGTATGTAGAGCAAGTTATGTAAAACTGATAACATGAAATATAGTTTGTCCCAAGTATAAAAGATTAATTTAGCCTCTGTGCATTTTAATCAAAGTGTCGAAATATTTTCATGCCACGTGCATTCCAATCAATTTTCTTAAACTCTTTTCAAATGAGTCGGTTGAGTGTATTTACCAGTGAAAACTGACGTATTTTCAAAAGTCTAAGTGACAGGTACAAGTACGTAATAAGCTGGAAGCTGCTCAGGACGTTAATAAGGAATCTTGCAAGTTCTAGGCGTCTAAAGTCTGTTGAACAATAATTATGTTTTAAGATCCGCCTGTGGATCCTTTACTTTCCGTTGTAATACTTGATATTACTTTATATTCGGATTGTAATATATTTATCTTTTGCTTCCGCTGTGCATTTATATATTGTGTTGTTTGACTATGATAATATCAACTACGTCACGATACTCCCCACCGGGCCACCGGTGACACGTGGAAATTCGGGGTGTGACACCTATGGTCCATATACTCCACAATTGTTGTAAAAATTAACATGGGTCAATCCAAACATCTTATGGGCCTCACTTGACTTGTTGGAAGCCAAAAATAACAATGAAACCCGGAACAACAATCCATTTTTTAAGCCTAACGTGCTTGTTTACTTTACGGATCAACCCTATCATCATAACCCAGAAACAACAAAATTAGCTTCCACCAAACACCTAATGTAGTTAGATGTTCCATACTCCTCCTAACTCACATACTTAATAACCCGACCCACGTCAACCCAATCCATGTGGACCCGAATATCGACTACACGCACTTGGCCGATACTGAATCCGTTTGCTCATATAAGGTAGAGAATCATTCAATAGAGTCCATCAATCCAACCCTTATATAGACTAACCTAATTAGGCCCACACATTAACTTAGGCACAATACTGTAGAAACTGGACATGAGCTACATAGGATTAGACATTAATGTCGTTCCCAACCTAACACGACTATTCCCTGCACCATAACCCAATGACTCACCTGACTCAACCAATGGAACTGAATCATAAAAGTGCAAAAAAGGAGAACTAACCGTTCTGGGAGGCCCATCACTAACCAATCCAACCGCCAATTCAAACCAAGAAATACTCAAGCCTGTAGACTCCCTTTTCAAGTTTCGACTATTCCACGACATCAATGCTCACCCCATCTTCTGGAACAAGTACGTATTATTGAATCCATCATGCACTACCTTCTATTCTAATTGTCACAACCTCCCAAGCAAGAGGTGATAAGCATCCACGAAACAGTGTTGCTCCACACTTCATGCTAATAATTAGACCCATTTAAAAATTCAACAAGGCTCCTTTTATCGACACACACAGTCTTATCCTATAGAAACCATGCAAGTTGATATGGATCTGGATGATCCATTGTTAACTCTAGAATCTCATCCATAACTAAAGACGCAAGCTTCTTACAAATGGCCATGTTTATAATCACATTACATACATTGCCTGTTGAGGGGCACTTGGTTCGGAAGAGCTTTTTCTGCTGACACGCATCATCATCTTTCGTATCCTTAGGAGTTCTACTGAACACTCATTGGATTACTAAGGTCTCACCACGATCTAGACCGATAACGTCATCAGGGGCAGCCAATTCACCCATTTCCCCAAACTCCTCGTGCTCGTAATAAACTGGTATGTATGGTCCACAAGAGTATTACTTGTTTATTGGGACACGCTGAGAGAAGCGCCCAATCCCATTGCACTTGAAACATCGAGTAACTTGTCCTGTGGAGGGGCTTCAAGCCGGAGCTGCCTTAGCCAGTTCCACATTGGTGTTAGTGACCCGTAAGGTAGTCACTGGAGGGGTGGCAGTCAGTGCATGTGTCACATTCATAGTCCTAGTTCACATTGCTTTAATTTTACTTTTCTTCTACTTTTCAACTTTGAGTGCCAACCTACACACATCTGTGTATGTAGCTTTATCACATCACAAATCTCTAGTTTCAAAGCCCTAGGAAACCTTGCAATCACTTATTCTTCCTTTCCATGCACCACAAACCACATGCGAAGGTGATCAAAGAGGTTAAAGAACTCCTCAACCATCATAACTCATTAGCTTCTTGATGGTAATCCAAGAAAACTCCATGTCTATGGTTGACTAGCAACTACAAACTTCCGGCTTAACAACTTTTCATCTTGGCCATCAATCGATCAGGTATCCCTTTGAGGTTGAAGATACACTCGACCATTTTGACCAATCAATGAAGTCAACGGCTAGAACGCTCCCATCAATGTCTGGAATCTCCACATTCAAACCAAACCCTCGAAACAAGTCATTCCTAGGAGGGGCCCCACATTTCGTCATAACAACTTGAAGGGGTTCTCGTCCACCTCTCATTCGTCTTCACCATGGTCTCGATTTAGTATCTACGACTTGATGTTGGTTCAGCTCTAACTCTCTGGTCTTCTCTTCTAGTTGTACGATCTCTTCATCACATGATCCTTCACTGTTTCTATGCAAGGGGTGACGACATCTTCCAAGTCCAACCATTTGACTACCGTAGATCTAATACAAAGGCAACACAAACAATTGCTAATCAATTAAGCATGGACAATAATCAAACGATTTCAACTGGAATCTCCGAAGTCAGATGCATTGATCGATAGTTTCAATATCAATATAATAGTCAACTCTAAACAATCAAAAACCCTAAATCCTTATAGTGGGGGATTAGAATCACAAAACAAGAAACTAGAATATTCGAAAACAAAAAGATAAACCAAAACTGCTAAAAATAATAATTAAATACTAATACCTCCCCATAAAGTTGAATCCTCCCTTCTTGACCTCCTGGATCTTCTCTTAGTCTAAATTAACCAATCTCCCTAAAAGGATTAGAACCATAGGTTCCTCCTGCATCAGAAGAGGTCCACAGACCAACACAAATTTACAATGTGTTGAAATGAGTGTGAAATGTCGTACTATACACAAATAACATATGCACATGATGACGATTTTAAGTCACTTATCATATTTTCATAGGTGGTTCAAGCAATAAAATAGCCATTATTGGAGGTGTGGTTGGAGTTGTAGGTGGTCTAATCGTCTTGCTCATAGTTGTACTTTGGTGGTACTGCCGATCAAAAAGAAGAATACCAGGAGGTATGCATTATCAATTTCTAGTAAAATGAAATAGATTAACTCATTTTAGTTCCAACTTATCAGGCAGCTTGTACGGGGCAACTGAATTGCAAGGCTCAAAGGATTACAACTACAATGATCTCAAGAAAGCGACCAATGATTTTGGGGACGAAAACAAGCTTGGAGAAGGAGGGTTCGGAGATGTATACAAGGTACTCAAAGCTTTAATTCACCTTACCTTGTGACTTTCTGAATATCAAAGTTAGAACAAACTTTGTTTTCAAATGAAGACTAATATCCAGGTTAAATTTCAAGCCTAAGACTTATCCAGTCATTTCCCCTCCACCTTGTTTACCCTATAATTTAATTAAAAATCTTACTTTTCAAAATTTGTCTCCCATTTTAAAAAACCTCTCGCATCACATCAAATCCATTATTTTTATCTATATCTTACTCTGAAACACTTATTTTATTATATTTCTTGTTTCTACATACTCACAATAATTTGATGAACTATGAATAGTAGCTTTTTATATATAACTAGAATTGAGACCCGCCGCAATGCGGCGGGAATTCTTTAGTTATAACTGAGTGGATTTAGGACCCGCACGTTATGTTAAACCTGTCAAATGTGAAAGAAATAGACGATGTAAAAACGTTCACCCACACACGCACGTTGCGTCGTGTTAACTTGCAAAATTTAGAACGAAACGTAAAAACGTTAAACCAAAGACGCACGTTGCGATGTGTTAAGTCACAAAATTTAGAACCAAGCATAAAACGAAAAATTTGCGGAAAATGAAAACTATAAAGAATCAAAGTTGAAAGTAAACAAAGTTGCAAGGATAGATTGCAAAAGATAAAAAGTTTTGGGTTAAAAGTAAAAAAAAATAAATAGTTTTGGGTTAAAAGTAATTTATGAAATACTTTTGGTGAAAAGTAAAAAATCATTTTTTTTTTGGAAAACCCCCAAAGCCAAGGTCACGACAACCATATGAATAACCATTTTTTCTTTAGAAAACCTCCAAAGCACACCCCGCGTTGCGGCGGGGCGTAAACGGTGTCAAATAGTACTAATGTCACACAACCGTCATCGGCCACCAAAACTGACTCGACCTAGGATCTGCGTGTTGCGATGAACCTGTCAAACATGAAAAAATAGAGGTAAAACCGTTGAACCATACATGCACGTTGCGCCGTGTTAACTTGCAAAATTTGAAACAAAACATAAAAAAGTTGAACCACACACGTACGTTGCGTTGTATTAAGTTGAACCACACTCGTACGTAGCGTTGTATTAAGTTGAACAAAGATGAAAAGTATAAGTGACAAAAGTTGTGAAGTTAAATTGCAAATAATGAAAAGTTTTGGGTTAAAGTTAAAAAAGCAAATTATGTAGGGTTAAAATTGCAAAAGCTAAATACCTTTGGGTTAAAAGTAAAAAAATCAAGTTTAGTTTTGGGTTAAAGTTAAGAAAACAAATTATGTAGGGTTAAAATTACAAAAGCTAAAAACCCTTGGATTAAAAGTAAAAATCAAGGTTTTTTTTTTTTAAAAAAAAACTCTCAAAACACAAGGTACAGGTGGTTATGCACAAAAAACTTGCGTATTTATATATGGAATGATAGGTTTTGGAGTGAAAAGCAGGGGAAGGGGATATAGTGTGTGTTTAGAAGAATTTTCTAAAATTTAAAGATGGAGGATTGTTTGATGGATGGGATGTAAATGCTTTAAAGTCTTTTCCTCAACTGCAAATACCAAAAAGAAAAGACGTATTTAATGAATTTTGTTATTTGTAAAATCTTCTACAAAACATCATCACTAAATTCTTTCTATATCAAATTAAACTTTTATACAAAAGAAAATACGTATTTAACTTTATAAACTAACAAATTATTACACAAATTTAATGTACCCTACTAGAAAAATTCTTAGTGTCCTAAGAAAATTACTGGCACAGTTATTTGCGTCCAAAAATTGCGACACATTTTCTACATAAATATCCCTAAATTAGAGACAAACTTGCGACTCAAATAAAAAACTCATAATTTTTTACAATTTATCTCCGGTGTTGAAAACATTCTTGTAAAACTGTTAACTACATTAATTTCACTATTGTTAAATAGTTTTACTTATTTTGCGACACCGATGAAAGCCAATATACAAAATTAAATTTTAGGTAATGTTTGCAGTTTGCGGCGCTTTTGCGACAAACTATTATTATTATATTTGATTGGTTATGTGTTTATATTTTTAGTTATTGGGTCACAGATGTTAAAAACAATTTTGCGACACCTATGCAATTGTGACAAATCCTTATTGTATTATTTAAATCATATTTATATGTTGAATTATTACTACTTTTACCGACAATAAGAGTAAATTGTCAAAATCGTCCCTGAAGTTTGGGCATGTTTGCCATTTTCATTCAAAACAACTTTTTTATACAATATAGTCATTCACTTTTAAGATTTTTTGCGATTTCATCCAAACATCTAATTTGTTTTATTTTTTCTATCAAACATTTGGATGAAAATAACAAATAATTGCAAATGTCAGGTATGATTTTGGCAAAAAAGTCAGATATTTGGATGAAAATGACAAAAAAATCACAAAAATGAAGGACTATATGGTTCAGAAAAGTTGTTTTGGATGAAAATGACAAACATGCCAAAACCTTAAAGATGATTTTGTCAATTTACTCGACAAATTGTTATAATTCAATACACACAATAATAAGTTGAATGACAAGTGTCATGCTGCTACATGATAGCTGGCCATTGGTCAATTTTTTTTTTTTGTCTTTTAGTATTCTATTTTATCCTTTATCTTTTAACATTTAGTATTTACGTTTAAAACTCTTCAACTTTCGAAAAACTTTATAACTATTTTTTACTTAAATTTATGTACGTGTCAATATAAACTCAAGTTGATTAAGTATTTATGAAAATGGGAAAGCTCAAATATAATATATTTTTTTACGTTTTAATATGATCTACGTTTTCGCATAAATTTTGTAGTATGTTTTTTTACCCTTCAACATTTAGTGTTGCCACTTACAACCTTTCAACTTTCTAAAAACTTTATAATCGTTTTTACATGCTTATATTTATGTACGTGTTGGTATAAATTCAACTTGATTACGTTTCTTTGAAAATAGGTAGGCTCAGATATAATATGTTTTTTTGCTTTCTTTTTTTTTTGCGTGTTAATATTATCTATGTTTTGGCATCAATTTTGTTTTTTACAACAAGTATGGTTAAGTATAATATGTTTTCTGTGTAAAATCAACTTACTTACCGTTTCGGCGCCACCGCAACGCGCGGTACCATTATCAACTTAAAAACATAATTGTGTACTTATTTTTATGCACGTGTCGGTATAAGTTCAAGTTGGTGATCGACGTAAATTTCTTTCGCAAATAAGTTGGGTCGTATATAATACGTTTTTGTGCTTATTTTGATGTACATCTTTAGTTTATCTACGTTTTGACATAACATTTGTTCAAAAACGATTTAGGTGTTAACAGTACAAGCTCGAGTTACATTACATTTAGACCCGCCGCAACGCGCGAAAAAATTTACTAGTTATATATACAATTTAATAGTAGTTCATGAAAATCCGTGACTCATATAATATTCATTTTTTGAAATTTGCCGTTAAAAAAAATATAATATTCATTTTCGTAAGTTACAACTCTAACCATTGTACTTTAAATAACATGTGTTTTTAACACATTTACTTTTTATTTAACTTAATTTTTCATCAATAACTCTGGTTTACTATCTTTATAAAAAAGATGAGCAAGTGGTTGTATTTAATAGTTGTTTTTACACCCCGATATAATATTTTGTTAATTTTTTTTAAATAGTACTATGACGAACCAGACCAATACCAACTCAATACCTGTATCGATATTACTAGATTCGGTACCTGTAAATGTTTTTATGGCTTTTAATATAAAAAAAATGTCCATATCCTTTTAGTCACATAATGACTTTCACTACTACAAAAACTGGTATTTGCTACGGTTAAATCCGTAGCAAATCCGTAGCTAACACCCATTTTGCTACGGATTTGCCACGGATTTGGTCCGTAGCTACAAGTCTCGTCGCGAATTTATTTGCTACGAACTTTGCTACGGAAAATTATATTTGCGACGGGTTTAGCTACAAAAAGTGACGTCGCTATTTTAGCTACAGATTCGCTACGAAAAAGTTTGCTATGGTTTTTTGCTATGGTTTTTTTGCTACGAAACTTTGCTACCATTTTTTTGCTACAGATTATTAGCTACGGAGTCTTTTTGCTATGGATTTTAGCTACGGTTTTTTAGTTACGGAACTTTGCTATCATTTTTTGGCTATGGATTATTAGCTACGGAGATTTTTTTGCTATGGATGCTAGCTACGCTTTGTCGATGACAATTTGCTACGACTTTGCTACTATTTTTGCCACGGATTTGTTGCAATTTGGCTATGAAATTTGCTACATATATGTTGGGGATTGGCTACGGAAATTTGCTATCTTTTGCTACTCATTTTGTTACCGAATTTAGCTACGAATTTCATTTCAATTTTGCTATGAGTATAGCTATGGGTTTTGCAAGGTTTTTGAAGCAGATTTAGCTACACATATGGTCTTAAATTTTCCAAGCATTTTCGTTTTTTATATTGTATACTACTTTTTGCCACTAAACATTATAATCAAATCTCAATAAACAAAAAAACTGTACCAAAGATAAAAACTCAACCAACTAGAAAAATAACTCAAAGTTTCAAACATAACCAAAGTAACATGATAAAGATCCAAGTTATCCCAAATCCCAACGCAACAATAAAGATCTAAATTAACCCAAAGCAACGATAAAGATCCAAAAGAAATACAATAAAGTTCAACATATCTAAGTTGGTGGCGGGTTTTGTGAAAGCAATTGAATTCTCTCGTTCATTTCGGCGTACAACCTCGCACTTTCTTCGATTTTCTCCATCACAGCATGCTTCTCTATCTTATCTTGTTCCAACTCCGCAATTTTTTCCTTCAAACGTTGCACCTATAACGTCCAAAGCAAACATGACCTGTTAAAATCCATTATCACGCCTTATAACATGACACATTATATGAAGTTCATTACATCTAAATGGGGCTGTTATAGCACATTACAAACAAACCTAACTCAATATAAGCTGATATATTTACATACATAACCTACTATTAGTATTTTATCACATAAAAATGTAGTTTTTTTACTAAAGTATTACGAACCTCGTCACTGTCACTTCTATCTTGCGGATTTGAACTATGGGTAATCGGCATTGACGATGCTCCCAGAATCACGTTATGCGGGTCAGCAATGGTGCCAATGCCATACAATCTACCCTTTTTATTTCCACCGACCGTTTTTTACCACAATTCCATGTCAAATTCAGGGTGTAAACTAGTATCCTCTCCATATTTATCAACAACATATTTATCACGATAAAAACATAAAACAATTACTACTTTAAATTTTATAATCCTATTAGTAAGTGCTAAAAACATATATTTACAAAACAATAGGACTTACGTAAGCTTCACTTGCCCTCGTGTCAACCCAAGTCACATTTTGCTGCTGAATGGTGTCTTCCACCTCATCGTCTTCTCCCGAACCATTCTCAACTGACCTGCTACTCCCAACCAATTTATCTAGGGGTCTCGACCCTTTCTTTGCATGTGTTTGCAACCAGAACTCACCAAATGTAGCACGCCGCTTCAATGTCTTCTCCTATACATCAAAATAAGCATTTAATGAACAGAAATAATATGTCAACTGAACAATGTGTATGTTAAAGATGAAAAAAAAACATTTATTACCATGTTTTTTCTAACCGTGACATAGCTCTTCGAGCCTAGTGTATGTCTACCGCCAGCTGCTTTTCCCCTGTTTTCACTGTTTTGAGAAGACTCTCTTCCACGAATCAGTATTCCAAGCTGCAACTAGTGTCTCCCAAGACTCTTGATTGATCCAAAATGGCTTAAATGGAATAATGCGAGTCAAATCATCTCCAACTTCTATACCCTCTTCGCACGCAAGAGCCTTTAATATTAAAATAGGTAGTTTTATAAATGAAATAACAGATTTTATATATTTTTTTTGTATAAATAATAATAGTTAATAAAGTTATAAAAATTATTGAAATGGGAAAATGTTAAAAATAAATAAACAAGAAAGGTCTGAAAGTGTCTGGTTAAAATTATATATTTTTTTGTATAAGTAATAATAGTTAACAACACACACAAATACTGTTCATTCATCTTCTCCAAACATCAAGTCAAACAGAAGGTCAAAGGTTAAAATTAACAGGGAAACGATGTATAATTATAAAGAAACAAGTTGGAACAAGAATAACGAACCGATATTGACCGAATCGGCGCAACGCGTAATTCCGGCGAGATGTTCCGGAACTACTAAATATTGTTCCTTAACTGCAATGATTATATTGAACTAACCACTCGTAAGAGAAATCATAAATGAACTGAACCATAAATGGTAAACGAGTCAAAAAACTGTATAAAAGAATGAACCAGAGTTTTGCTCACAAGAAGGAAGGGGCAGTCCTCTGATGACAACCACATGGTAAGGAAAGCCACAAGTTTGAGGTTGATTTTCTTTATGTTCTCATCATACTTCTCTTTCTCAGATCCTTTCCCTTCAAAGTGTTTAAAATACAAGTTAAAACCCCTTTTTTACTATATCTTGTTTTGTTAATAATGAAAACAATAACTTGAATTAAATACTCACCAGTGATAGCAAATTTATCTTTGATATAAAAATGTCTGGGCCTCATCAATGGCTACCCACAAAAGTCTCCATTTGCATATATTGAAGTCGGGAGTTGCAAAAGCTGTGAAATCAGAGTGATGGTTTTTATGAGTATGGTAAGAGTTGAGGGAGATTTAAACCTACAGATGGGATCATGGGAAACGTGGATTTGAGGGAGGAGGGGATTGGGCGGGGAAACTAGAAGCGGGAAATTGGGGGCGGCAAGATAGAATTAGAAAATTTTGACTTTTCATTTTTAGGGAATAGTTTATAATATTTTATCTTATAAAAGTTATATATATAATTTAAACAACGTTTCTAGTTTATGAAAAATAATAAATACTTAATTGTATGGTTAAACATTCTATTTAGTTATAAAAAAAACTATATTGATTTCTTATAAACATAGATAAATATAGACATATAGGATAAGAGCATGGCCGGCCAGGGGGTGAGCGGGGAGGACCACCGGCCAGGGCACGTTATTTTATGAAAAAAAAACCCGATATGTATATGCTAAATATTTTTTAATAGGGTATACCCGTACAAAGAGCAACATAGTTTCACTTACAAAACTATTCTTATGGTTTATATTAGTTATTAGCACATTGACATTAGGTTTAGACTCTAATGAGCTCAATACCCAATTTTGTTATGGTCTAAAGGCACATTTTTCGAGCTCGAACAGGGCCGACCCTGGATAAGAGAGTAAATGAGTTGAGTTGATTCGAGCCCTTCTCGTTTAATTTACGAGAACTTGAGCACAAGTTTGGTTTGTTTTGAGTTTACTTTTAAAACTCGAACTTGGCTCGTTAATAATTGTTCCATTCTTAAGTTCAACTCATCTATTATTGTCGTTAGTTAAATTGTATATGTTGTTTATATAATTTTAATTATAAATTATGAACATTACATAATATATAGTATTTTGTTAATTTATCATAGTTTATATATATAATAGAGTAAATTACAAGAAAAATTTCAAGGTAAATATTTGAACATGGAGTAGTTATTTTTATTTTTATTTTATTTTAGTAGTTTTTTTTAATTTAAAATTTGGTTTGTAATTTTTTATGTAACGTTAATTTAATTGGTGTGTTTATTTTTTATTAAAAAAACTTGTTTTGTATTTTTAATGTTTTTTTAATTAATTTAAAATTTTGTAGGATTTTTATTAAAAAACTTGCTTTCAAATGAAACTTTTACACACATGGTGGCCAAAAGCCAAGAAAATGTTTAAGAAAACCAAACAACAAATGTAAACATCTGTTGCTGAGTCCAATGCTCCTAGTGACCATGGTGCATAACCCAGCAATAGGCGTTGATTTTATTTGACTGAAAAATGTGGGGGTTTTCAAGGATTTACGAATTTTGAAATCTACAACTTGTTCTTGGAACCTAGTTTGGATAAAGACAACAACACACTCTCTACCAATCACCATCTTCATTATCCCTAATCATCATCCACCATCTTCATCAATCCTCTAACTTAGTACCAACATCCGATCCATCACATTCATCATCATCCAATCATTATTCCACAACCATTATCTAAACCCTAACCCTTCATCATTAACTTTCAAAATTCAAGGTCAAATCAAGATGTCTCGGTTTGCGTGCTTCTCATCCGATGTCTGTGCCCTATTCACCATGAGCGGCTAATTCTCTATGGTTTCACTCGTGTCTAGATTTTTGTAAGATTTCTAGGGTTTCTCACATTTGTTTAGTATTTGATTTATGACTAGTTGTGTTAAACGTTTGAAGCTTACATCAATTGTCTTACATTTGTATTGAATTCATGAATTGACGAGTGAATTGTTAAATTAGACTTTATGAAATTAGTATGTGCAATTATGCTTTGTTATAGATTAGAGTTTACATGTTCTTGGTAACGAAGTGCTTTTTTTCGTTTTTTATGACGTTGATAGCTATCGGCACCTAAGCCACATAACACTAAACTTGTTGATAATCAAGTGCAACTAAATCAAGTATAAAAATGTGTAGCAACCCTAGGTTTTGCGATTATCGAACCAGATGTGAAACTTGTCCAATCCTATAATTTAAATCAAGAAATCTAATTTTGCAATAGTTCAAGTGACTCTTTTTCATAGATATTAGTAAACTTGTCGGTCAAATCAGACACCTCTTCTTCTCAAGGTTATTCAAGAGAAAGAAAAAAAAAATTTGAAGATGATTCATCCGGTTCTGATATTGGTCAGCATAATGTTAATATTCTTGGCGGTCTCGATGTATGAAGGAATGTATGAGATTCCGTCTCAACTCTTTCGTATTTATGTATTTACATACGTGTTTATCGTTGTACCCCTGTATGTTATCTCATTTTTAATAAGTATTTAGATTTGTAATGGTTTGATTTCGAATAAAAGTTTCTGGCATGATAATATAATGTGAGCGCGTTTTAGTGATTATGTTGAGTATGAAGTTCATTGATCTGACTAAGTTGATAAGTAGTATTTCACAAGTTTTGAAATTCGGGCAATAAAACGTTTTATGGTATGATTAAGAATTTTCGTGTACATGATTCACGTGAAATAGATTATGAGATAAAGAATACGTTTGATAAAATAAATTTTGAAATTTGTATAAGTAGTGGTTTTGACAAACGATAAACGATTTAGATATCAACATGAGCACATAATTTTCTCATATGCCACCATACCCAACAAGGCTTACTATGATTTTCATGCGTCGAACCTCGTAATTAAGTGTGCACCCAAAATTACGCTTTTCGTCGCATGGTCAACATAGCACTTCTAGTTAAGTGAGGAAAACAAATATGATTAAGGTATTGTTTAAAGCAAGTAAGCACCAATATAACACAACCTTAATTGAATCCAGACATAGCATTGTTTGTTTGACAGTCTAATATGCAGTGAACAAATTACATTTGAAACATGTCATGTAATGGATCAATTTCAAGCTCAAAATTATCAGGTAGTGGAGGTAGTGGATCCAGTTGCATACGATTTGGGCACTGGGAAGTATGCCATTTGAATGTTGGGTTTTGTTAAACTAAGAAGGGTTTGAGTATGGGTTATTTTGGGTACCTCAGGCGACGGCAGTGGGTTAAGTCGATACAAAAAGGAAGTCTGGGGGTATGTGAAAGGAGTTGTCTGGGGGCAGTGGGTTAAGTCGATACCTGGTATGTACCGGTACCAAAAACGTCAAAAGCCGGTACTAAATATATTCGGTTCCGGTACCCAACACCATTTGCTCATACCTATGCTTAATTTGGTACGTATTATTTGTATGAGATAGTTATATTAAATGTATTTATGTTTATATCAGTCCGTGTAAAATTGACCTTTTTTTTAACTATTTTTAAGTAATTAATATTTTTTATTTTGATTTTTGTATAGTATATATTATTAATTATTTTTTATGATTTTGCTATAGTATATATTATTAATTATTTCATCAATTTTGCAACGGATTTGCTATGAAATTCATTTGCGACGGAATTTCGTAGCTAATTCGTAGCAAACTCGTAGCAAAATCTGCCACCATGTTTTTCCGTAGCAAAATTTGCCACCATTTTTTTCCGTAGCTAATTCGTAGCAAAATATGTAGCTAATTCGTAGCAAAATATGATTTATATTAATTTCATCAATTTTGCTACGGATTTGCTATGAGTTTTGCTACGGAATGCATTTGCGACGGAATTTCGTAGCTAATTCGTAGCTAATTCGTAGCAAAATATGCTCGTAGCTAATCCGTAGCAAACTCGTAGCAAAATTTACCACCATTTTTCCATAGCAAAATTGCCCACGGATTTGCTACGGATTTTGCTACCGGTTTTGCTACGTTATTTGATTTATATTAATTTTGTCACTTTTGCTACGGATTTGCTACGAGTTTTGCTACGAAATTCATTTGCGACGGAAGTTCGTAGCTAACCGGTAGCTAATTCGTAGCAAAATGTGTTCGTAGCTAATCCGTAGCTAAGTCGTAGCAAAATCTGCCACCACTTTTTTCCGTAGCAAAACTCCGTAGCTGATGCCTGTTTTTGTAGTAGTGTTTTAACCGAGTGCAGCTATCATACTAATACCTTAATAAACCGAATTTGTAACTCTAACGACCAATTCTCACGCGTAACAAATGGAACCAATGCAAACCAAATTAGTGTCGCAGAGCACGGGGAATAAATCCACTGGTTTACATTATAGGGATTTCGAGGCCCTCTCCCAAGGCATATGTGACCAATGTTCATGAGTCGTTCATGTTGGATACCGTTCTACTAGATCGTGTCTTTAAAGCACCCATTGTCACCGTGAAGAGCATCCCTCATAGCTGTCGGTTGGCTTTCTCTCAGGCGTTGAAAACCGCTCTCTACAAAGTGGTTGCCCAACCTAGATCCATTGAAGCGTGGGTTAGGTTGTTCCTTCTTCCTCGCTGCACTTTGCAAGTGGTCAGACCAAAAAATAGGCAAGAAAGAAGGTCTGGGAATAGGAAGGCATTGCAACAAAGATCGATTCTGAATTCTTTAGCCACATGGGGGAAAGAAGATGGTATTTTTATGTTAGTTAAAAATATATTTGAGAGTCCTACGGGGGGGTCTCTAGGTCAAGGAGGTGTTGATAATCCTGAGGAGAGTACTGTTAGTAGTTCCAATGTTAGGCAGTGTCTTCGAAAGGTTGCTGATGGCCACTTTACAGCTGCAGTGAAGGTGTTATGTTCATCCGGTGTTGCTCCGTACAATGATAATACTGTACGGGCTTTAGAGGCTAAGCACCCGTACAGAGAACCTCCATCTATGCCAGGTACTATATATTCTGAGCCTCCCCTTGTCGCGGAGGTGGATAGTGTTCTTTGCTGCATTAAATCGTTTCCTAAAGGAACCTCATGTGGGAGGGATGGCTTGAGGGCACAACACATTTTGGATGCTTTATGTGGAGAGGGGTCTGCTATTGCCACTGATCTCTTATGCGCTATCACTGCGGTAGTCAACTTATGGCTAGGGGAAATGCCCATCGTGTTTGGCAGAGTTTGTCGCGTCTGCTCCCCTTACACCGCTTTTAAAACCCAACAATGGGATTAGACCTATTGCAGTGGGTACTATATGGAGGCGTTTGGTTTCTAAGGTTGCTATGAAGGGTGTTGGTAAAGAAATGACTAAGTACCTTAATGATTTTCAGTTCGGGGTCGGCGTGTCGGGTGGCGCTGAGGCCATTTTACACAGCGTCAATAGAGTTCTAAGTGAACGTCACACTGATGGGTCTCTTGCAATGCTTATGGTAGATTTTTCTAATGCTTTTAACCAAGTGGATAGATCAGCCTTACTTCGTGAAGTCAGGATGAGATGCCCTTCTATTTCTTTGTGGGTGGAATTTCTATATGGGCAGCCAGCAAGATTGTATCTTGGAGATGGGCACATTTGGTCTACCACGGGAGTTCAGCAAGGGGACCCATTGGGACCACTTCTTTTCGCTCTTGTTTTGCACCCCCTTGTGCATCAGATTAGAGACAAATGCAAGCTTCTCCTTCATGCTTGGTATCTTGATGATGGGACTGTCATTGGAGGTTCAGAAGAGGTGGCTAGAGTGTTGGACATCATCAGGGTGTCGGGTCCAACATTGGGTCTTGAACTTAATATTAAGAAAACTGAGCTATTTTGGCCTTCTTGTGATGGTAGCAAGTTTCGTGAAGGGTTATTTCCTAAGGACATCGGGAGGCCATTAGTGGGGGTGAAGCTTCTTGGGGGGGCTGTTAGTAGAGATGCAAGCTTTATTAGTGGGTTGGCAATGAAAAGAGCTGCTAAGGCAGTAGATTTGATGCGTCTTCTACCGAAATTAGGTGACCCGCAGAGTGAACTACTTTTGCTTCGATCCTGTATGGGCATTTCCAAACTTTTCTTTGGCTTAAGGACATGCCAACCTGTACACATGGAGGATGCAGCGTTGTTCTTTGACAATGATTTGCGTGAGGCGATTGAGGAATTGGTGGTTTGTGGAGGTCCTTTCTTTGGAGACCTCCAGTGGCGACTTGCTTCTTTACCTATTAGGTTTGGAGGTTTGGGGTTGTATTCGGCTGTAGAGGCTTCATCTTACGCTTTTGTGGCCTCGAGGGCCCAATCGTGGGTGCTACAAGACCACATCTTAAGAGACAGTGGCATATGCGGTATGGATTCTGATTATGATTGTGCTTTGGCTTGTCTTCGTGATACGATTCCAAGCTTTAACTTCAGCGGTTTCACTAATAAGGACACCGCCCCCCCTAAAGCCCAACACGCATTGGCGAGTGCTCTTTTTAGTAAAATTGTTCACGAAATCGAAGTGCAGTTTGACTTGACCGTTAGACAAAAAGCCGTTTTTGAGTGTCTCCGAGCACCACATGCACAAGATTTTCTTCTTGCTATACCTATAGATGGGTTAGGCCAGCATATGTCACCGGTGGAGTACCGTACTATTCTTAAGTATCGTCTCATGATTCCTTTATTCCCAGTTGATGAGGTATGCCCTGTTTGTCATAAGGCGTGTTTGGATTCCTTTGGTGAGCATGCCGTTCATTGTAGAGAGCTTCCGGGGTTCAAATACCGACATGATTTGGTTAGGGATGTCCTTTTTGACATATTCAGGTGCGCTGGTATTTCTGCTAAGAAAGAGGCACCCGTTAATTTCTTAACAGACCCGTCGGAAGGGAGATCTACCCTTCGACCAGCCGACATTCTGGTCTTTGGATGGGTAGGGGGAAAACACGCCTGTGTGGATTTAACGGGGGTTTCCCCGCTTGTGGGCTTAGGGAGCAGTACTTTCACAGTGGGCCAGGCTGCTTTAAAGGCTGCTTCGGGTAAAGTGATCAAGCATGAGAAAGCGTGCCTTGACAACCAACACGTGTTTATCCCATTTGCTTTTGATACTTTTGGTTTTTTGGCGCCAGAGGCCGTGGACCTACTGAGTCGAGTTCAAAAGGTCATGCATAGTAATGTTATGACCCCGAGATCTATGAACGTAGTCTTTAAAAGGCTTAGTTTTGCTATTCAAAAAGGGGTAGCGGCGCAGCTTGTTGTCCGTTTGCCAATTATCTCGATGTAAATTATTATATGTGAGTATCTACAAAAACATAAATCTTTTGACGTTATTAATATTAGTTATACAAATAAAAACAATCATAATAATAAATACAATAATAGTTATATAAATAATAATCATCATATTATTGCTAAAATCAAGGTTTTTATTAACAATAACTAGTGGGATTCCTCGTGTTACGCAGGAGGAACGCGATCGGTATTGATTCGGTTCGTTACAATGCCAACTCTCGTTATAGCAAACAAAAGAGAAAAAACCCAAAAAATAAAGTCGTAATAAATAGACCCATATTGAAACTGAAAACCATAAAAATGAATGTTGTTTTGTCAAGTATCAATTCAGTTCGATAAGATTTCTGTATAGTATCGACACTCAGCGTAGTTTACCATACTGAAAAGTACTTTCCTTTTAAACGTAATTGTGTGTTTACATTCTTTTTAATTATTAAAATGAAGATTCGTATCAATATTGTGCAGTCGGTAGGTTTCTTTAATATCTTAGCGGTACGAGATTCTTACGTTACCCGTTCTCAATATGTTTTAGGCCAACTAAAAAAGAATTTATTGTTATATATATACACACATATATATATCCAAATGCTGTTTGGTCGGTATCAGTTTGGTTCGATATGGTTGTGGTACGGTAGCGTTACGGTTACGTTACTTGATATAGTTTGCCAAATAATACTTTATTTTGAGTACAACTACGTTTAATGAAAGTTATATCGAACGGTTGACAATGTTAAGGTATGGTAATCGGTATAGTTTTTTATATAAAAAACACTTCGTTTTGAATACATGTACATTTTCCAAAAAAAATGTTGTGTTGAAATGTCGTTAAAAATAAACATAACTACGTATTAGTTAAAAAAAATAACGAAAGCAAGTTATTATAAAAAATCAAATGATAAAGTAATATTTAAAACAAAAAAAAATATTTGTTTATTTTCCATGTCTAGCTACTTTACTAGCTTGCACATTGTTGCGGGAATGCAGCATGTGCCAAACGTGTCTTGAAGATTCTTGCTTTGTGAAGTACTTTCGTTTATCATCTATTGTAGACGAAAAAGCCCGAACAACTGTCGACCATTCGTTGTAAATATCGTTAACTAGGTAGTAGCCGTACTTGAAATGTTCACCATTTGCATAAACGATTGTGCTGGCTCAACCGTGTCGATAATGTCATCGAAATTGATCGATAATATTAAGGTCGTTATTTGATCCAACAACTCCAAAAAAAAGCATGCAAATCCAAAGATCATGCGACGCAAAAAAAAAAATAAAAAAATGAAACATGTATTGCCAAATTTAAACTTAAAATTTTAAAAAATATATAATTTAAATAAAGATGTACATACCTTGACAAAAAAAATAAGTAAATCGTGCGCAATTTACTAGGACATTTCTAGATATTCATCCATTTCGTCTAACGAAATCCCATACGCTAGTTGCCGTAGAGTGGCGATACATTTTTGTATAGAGGGGAACCCGAGTCTACCTCTCGCATCTTCGCTTTGTTGAAAAAAAGGATTTCGCTTCGACAAATCATTCGATAAACGCATAAATAATTGTCTACTCATTCGAAAACGTTACCTAAAATTTTCTTCATCGTAAATGGGATCGGCGCTAAGTCTACTCATTCGAAAACGTTACCTAAAATGTTCTTCATCGTAAATGGGATCGATGCTAAAATAGTGACGTATCATTGTTTGGTTTACCCCCACTCGATCACGATCAAGTGGTGGTAACCACTTGGGGTGTCCCAGTGGCCAGCCTCACCCACCTCTTCCTAGAGGAGTCCGGTTCGAATCCTGGCAGGCGCAAGTACTCCAGGCTGTTCGCTCCGGATGGGTATTCACCGCCATGCAGCCATGGGGCTAGGCTAGCTGCGAAGTTGTAATACTCCGGCGGATGGGAAGTCCGTGCAAATACCCCTCCCCCCCCCCCCCCCCGATCAAGTGGTGGTTGTCTCGTTAGCCCTCGTCGCCTTCAAGACCGCTCAACCAACTAGTTAACTGTTATCCTACCCGCTTCCATAATGAGATCGTCGTCTTCTTTGAAAGAATCCGACGAAGAAAATGCGTTCCACTCCATTTTGATGAGAGTAAGAGACTTTATTTTTTAACAAATATGTGATAGTCGTGGAAGTAAGAGAGTTTGCTAAAAAGAGTAATGGAAAAATGTGGGTTTTAAAGGGTTGTATAGGTTTTTAGGGCAAATGCCATAAAAAAACCAACATTGTCACACCCCCAAAATCCACCTGCGGAGTATCACCGCTTGGAGGCGTGACTGACCAGGATCCAGCCACCAATCATATTGAACAAGCAAGCAAGTAATTATAAAAGTTCAACCAATACAATTGGTGTCCAACCAAAACATAATTTAAGTTGCAAGCGGAAGCATAACGTTTAAAACCAAAATATAAGTTTAATTGTTTCAAAGTTTAACATGGCACACAGCTGTCCATGCCCCACAACGACTCTCTTCCATGCAAGCTCCAGCTAAGTACCTATTGTCCTGCAAAGCATGTAGTAACGAGTCAACAACAAGTTGAGTGAGTTCACAGTTGGGTGTTTGTTTTAGGTTGTTTCGAAAACATTTTCCTTTATCTGGCATCCTGCCGTGGGGGTTACCCCATAGTTGAAAACGTGATTTGTTTAACCCAGTTACTCTGGCAATCCAGCCGTGGGGGCTACCCCATGTTTAGTTATCTGGCGTTTCGGCCGTGGGGACTACCCCATGTTTAGTTATCTGGCATTTCGGCCGTGGGGGCTACCCCATGTATACACTAGACTCGTTACCATACCGACTACTGACGTTAGTCATGTTTATGTGCCCTTAGCGTCGGTGTCTATCATCACCGACGTGCCATAGTCCATTAGTTCACGCCCGTCCTCTGCGGCACGGTGTGAGGTTTGTCAAACCTAAATAGCGCTATCTAACTAATGACCCGCTCGCCATTGGCCCGACGATTAAGTCGATATAAAAATGAGGGACTTCGTGATAGAGTTTTGGTCTAGTACGAGTTATCTGTCCACCTGGACGAGGAATTATATTCCTGAACCGAAGCTGTCCTACCCAAGAAAGGACGAGGAATCCATGTTCCTTAACCCCAATTCCCAACCCCTGGGAATCCCATGCTTTGTAGAGACTGTGAACTCACCTTGGTTTGCTCGGCAGATACACAGAAAGGTCAATCAAGTTGTAAGTGGTCAACTACGTCCTAACATAGATACCATTCAAGTCAGGTTCATATTCAAGTAGAGCACGTATGTTTTCTACACACATTTGCATACACGTATTTGTCATGGCACACACGTATAAACACTTCAGTTAATCAACAGGGCATAACACATCCAATAGCCTTATTTATGCAAATAACCAAAGTCCAAAATATGTGGCCCAATTAGTTGGGCTCGTAACAGTGTGCAAGTCCAAAACAGTGCACGTGTATATGGTCTCGAGTCGAGACTGTGCGGTCTCGAGTTGTACCTATGAGTTCTCGAGTCGCAACCGTGGAGGTCTCGGGTCATGTCTCGAGTCGCAACAAGACTCGCAACCATGATCTCGAGTCATGCTGTTTTTGTGCCGATTCGGTGTGGTCTCGAGTCGAGACTAGGGGTTCTCGACTCGCAACCTGTGTCGTAACCGTGGATCTCGAGTTGTCATATACCTGGTCTCGAGTTGTGGCTTAATGGTCTCGAGTCGAGACCGGAGGTCTCGGCTGGAACATCTGCTGATTCTCCACAGTGTACTATCCAATAGAATTTCCAATTCATGATATGGTGTACTAGCCAATGACAATGCACAAACATGTTTCCTTGTCTAGCAATTAATCAAATGGATCAAACAACCAGTTTTTTCCAAATATTCAAGGCACATTCATGTCATATTTATGTTGTTCATCATTAAGGTTTTTATCTTATAACTTTGTGTACCAATAATCATGCGTTAAATCATTCTAAATTCGGAAATAATCCTTGTACAACATCATAACACACATGTTCCTCTAAAACCGATTTATACTAGCATAACATACCTAGTTTAATGTACTATCAATCATCATCATCATCTAAACACATCCGAGAACATGATAGAGCTATATTGATACATTCTTCCATTTATTCATACATTGAGCTAGCATGATAATCAATACACTATGAATCATTGTTTAGCAATCAAGCATCTACATCATTTACTTACTAACTCATACAAGGAGACAAGCATTCATTCATCAAGCACACACATAACACTTAGTACATATTAAAACACTAACCGGTTAGGTTCTCTAAGTGTGAGGGTATGAGGAGTCGATGAGTGAACTTCCGTATGATGATCCCAAGCTCGATCCGAGAGTCCTAGTGTCGCCGGTTTGAATCCGAGAATGAGAGGAGAAGAATGTTGAGACTTAGGGTTTTAGTGAGAGAGAGGGAGAGTGTGTGTGAGAGTAAGTGTGAGTTTCCCAAAGAAATGGCAAGGTTGATTATCATCAAGGATTATATACTAGTTCTAAGGTGGTGCACCTTAATGGGCTTTCGAGTGGGGTGAAGCCGTGAAGAGGAGCATGGCCCAACCGGCCCATCAGTTACACTATTCACTCGAGACCGAGTGGTCTCGAGTTGGGTTCTTGTGTCTCGGGTTACATACGCATACATACAAGCACAACACATAATCACATAAATTCACTCATATCATTCATTAAATCAACAAGCCAATTAGTCACATACGTTCAAGCATGTTACATCGAGATACAATGAAAGGTTCTAAATTTCGAGTTGTCACAAACATACTTTCTGTTTTTTCTCATAAAAGTTTTTTCAATTTTTTTTGCATTTAAAACACCAATATACTTTTGTTTTTGTTTCATAAAAGTTTCTAAACAACTTTTTGCATATAAAAGTCCATGAAAATGTTAAATTTGAACAAAATTGTGGATATTTTTATTTTTACCAATTAATATCACGTTAGATAAGAATTGAGATGAATTAATATTTTAAATTGAATATACGGCAAACCAAAGCATGTTCAATGTTTGCCCTTTCTTTTCCATTTTAAATTCAGTTAATTGAGAACAATAAATATTATACAGAAAACAATATAATAAAATTCATGAGCGTGGATGACATAACTCAAAATAAAATAAAATAACAAGCATATAAAATGATATGTATAAATTTAAAAGCATTAAAAAATATAACATAATTTGTCAAATAATGTTTTTTCTTGATTTCATCTGATCATAATTAAGAGATTTTTTTATTAAAGTTTAACATTTTAAGAGACTTGTATGATATAAGAGTAGAAAGTATGTTGTTTTTTATGTAAAAAAACGGTTATTGTACGAGAATTCCACGAGTGGCAGATGCTTTTCCCAGCTGTTGCCAAAGTCGATTACACATGCACGAAGCATGTCTTCTAAGGTTTGAATAGTGCGCTCAGACTGCCCGTCCGTCTGAGTGTGATACGCTGTGCTCATGTCTAATCGTGAGCCAAAGGACTTATGCATTGCTTGCCACAGTTCCGAAGTGAAACGCGCATCTCGATCCAAGATAATAGAGGTGGGCACCCCGTGCCTCGAAACAACTTCCTTGAGATATACTTCTGCTAGAGTGGAGAATTTATCCGTCTCCTTGACAGCCAAGAAGTGTGCAGATTTTGTGAGTCGATCCACGATCACCCAAATAGTATCGTTTCCGCGCTGGGATCTAGGCAGGCCAGTAACGAAATCCATGGAAATTTGCTCCCATTTCCATTGTGGTATCTCTGGTTGTTGGAGTAGGCCTGAGGGTTTCTGGTATTCCGTCTTGACTCTGGCACAAGTCAAACACTTGCTGACGTAGGTTGCTATGTGGGCCTTCATGCTAGGCCACCAATACGTAGTTTTGATATCGTGGTACATCTTATCCGAACCAGGGTGTTCCGAGTAGCGAGACTTGTGTGCCTCATCCATCACAAGCTCTCGTAGGTTGCCATAGAGTGGGACCCAAATGCGTCCCGTCACGTAGTAAGCACCGTCTTCCTTCTGTTCTAAGCGTTGCCTTGAGCCGCGTAGGGCTTCAGCCCTGACGTTTTCTAGTTTTAATGCTTCCACCTGAGCATCTCGTATCTGGGAAGGGAGGCTAGAATGTATAGTGAGCTGTAAGGCTCGTACGCGCTTCGGCACAGTGTCCTTCCGGCTAAGGGCATCAGCCACAACATTGGCTTTGCCAGGATGGTACTTGATTGCACATTCGTAATCGTTTAATAACTCGACCCATCGTCGTTGGCGCATGTTTAGCTCCTTCTGTTTGAAGATGTGCTCGAGACTCCTGTGATCGGTGTAGATGGTGCACTTGGTACCGTATAGGTAATGTCTCCATATCTTAAGTGCAAAGACAACAGCTCCCAGCTCTAAATCATGTGTGGTGTAGTTCTTTTCATGAACTTTAAGTTGGCGTGAGGCGTAGGCTATAACCTTATCCCGTTGCATCAGTACACAACCAAGACCCTGAATTGATGCGTCACAGTAAACCACAAAGTCGTCTGTGCCTTCTGGCAATGAAAGTATAGGTGCGCTGCAAAGTCTATCCTTTAAATGCCGAAATGCTAATTCCTGCGCATTTCCCCAATGATAAACAACGCCTTTCTGTGTTAGTGAGGTGAGAGGCTGTGCAATCTTGGAAAAATCCTTAATGAACCTCCTGTAATAACCCACCAAACCCAAGAATTGGCGAATTTCCTTTGGTGTACGTGGTGCAGGCCAGTTCTTAATCGAGTCTACCTTGGATGGATCAACGTGAATCCCATCCTTGTTTACCACGTGGCCTAGGAAATGGACTTCACGAAGCCAGAAGTCGCATTTCGAGAACTTTGCGTAAAGTTGTTCCGTTCGAAGGAGTTCCAAAACAAGTCGTAGATGCTGCTCGTGTTCCTCCTGACTCTTAGAATAGATCAGGATGTCGTTGATGAAAACTATGACGAACTTGTCCAGGTAAGGTTTGCACACTCGATTCATCAAGTCCATGAAAATTGCAGGTGCGTTTGTCAGCCCAAAAGGCATGACCAAAAACTCATAGTGTCCATAACGAGTTCTAAAAGCTGTTTTGGAGACGTCCTCTTCTCGGACTCTCAGTTGGTGATATCCCGATCTCAAATCAATCTTTGAATAGTAGCTCGACCCCTGCAGCTGGTCGAACAAGTCGTCAATACGTGGTAGAGGATAACGATTCTTCACCGTCACCTTGTTGAGTTCCCGGTAGTCGATGCACATTCTAAAGGTACCGTATTTCTTTTTCACGAATAGCACCGGAGCTCCCCAAGGCGATGAGCTAGGACGAATAAAACCCTTATCCAAGAGTTCTTGTAGTTGCGTAGAGAGTTCTTCCAACTCGGATGGAGCTAAACGATAAGGTGCACGAGCTATAGGCGCAGCTCCAGGAGCTAGTTCAATCTGAAACTCGACTTGGCGATGAGGCGGAAGACCAGGTAATTCCTCAGGAAATACCTCAGGATAGTCGCGTATAATTGGAAAATCTTCTATCTTCTTTTCTTTCTCCGAGGTGTCAGTAACGAGAGCCAAAATGGCAGTGTGGCCCTTTCGCAAGCACTTCTGGGCCTTAAGGAAGGAGATGACGTTCTCAACAGTACCCTTCTTGTCGCCACGAATCATGAGAGGTTCATCACCGGAACTAGGAATACGAACAATCTTCTCGTTGCAAAGAATCTCTGCTCGGTGTTGGGATAACCAATCCATCCCAATGACAACGTCGAAACTACCCAAGACGATAGGAATGAGGTCGATAGAGAAGGTCTGGTTAGCGAGAATAAGTTTACAACCCTTGACCACGTGTGTGGCCTCTAAACTCTTACCATTTGCTAGCTCTACCGTGTGCTTGTTGTTCAAAGGAGTTGGTATACGCTTAAGCATTCGACTAACTTCTAGTGACATGTAGCTAGTATCGGCACCCGAATCAAATAAAACTGTAACATAAAAGTCGTCGAGAAGGAACTTACCCGCCACAACATTGGGGTCATTCCTTGCTTCACCTTGGCCAATCACGAACGCCCGCCCCCTGGCACCATTGTTGTTGTTGTTCCCGTTGTTACCATTCCCCTGATTGTTGTTATTGTTGTTGTTGTTGTTGTTCTGGTTCCTGTTCAGTTGGGGCCAATCCCTCTTGAAATGGCCTTCAGCTCCACACTGAAAGCACCCTTTGTTATCACCTTGCTGCTGCTGCTGCTGCTGCTGGCGTTGGTTCTGTTGAGCTTGATGCCGATTCTGATTGGCGGGATACAAGCTCCTGCAATCCTTTGCAGCGTGACCTGGCTTGTTGCACCGATGACAGTTACCCCTAGTGCATGGCCCGCTGTGGTGCAGGCTGCAGCGATTGCATTTGGGGTGATTCCCCTTGTACCCACCATGACCTTGACCACCAGATGATTGTTGGTTAGGGCTCTTGTAGTCATCAGTCTTTCTCTGCTGAGACTGGGACTGAACAGAAGTCGAACCCTTACTTGAAGCTCCATCCCATTTCCGCTTGTTGTCACTAGGAACACCTGAAGTAGTTGCAGCGCCTATGCGCTTGGGTAACCTGTTCTGCTCCACCGCCTGATCCGTGAGACGGTGAGCCAATTGTACAACTTGCTGGATGGTGGCGAGGTTTGCTGAAGTCACATGACTTTGGATTTCTGGCACTAAGCCCTTGAGGAATAGTTCGATGCGCTTGATGGGAGGATCCACCATGGTAGGGCACAAAATTGCCAGTTCATTCGATCTCTTCACATAAGCTTCAATCTCCGACCCCGTCATCTTGAGGTTGAAAAACTCTACTTCCAGTTTGTGAATTTCATCACGGTTACAATACTCCTCCTTGATCATCTCCTTAAAGTTGTTCCATGGGGTGGCGTTAGCAGCAACCAACCCCAGCATTTGAACCTGAGCGTTCCACCACGTGAGAGCTAAACCCTCGAGAGTACCGGTAGCATACTTCACCCTGCGCTCCTCAGGGCACTCGCACATTTCGAAAACTGACTCTAGTTTCTCAAACCAGTGGAGGAGACCTACTGCTCCTTCAGTACCGCTAAAAGTAGTGGGTCGGCAGTCCATAAAAGTCTTAAAGGTGCACACAGGTGGTTGAGCATGTTGACCTGTTGTGGGTGTAAGAAAGGACATAGTTTAACACAAAGGTTGGTTCACGAGAGTAGGATCTAAAGATCCTAGAATGAGTTTGGGCTGCAGGATATACCTCCTGCGTGTGCAGCTGCAAGTGCCGCAGCAACTCGTTCGTTAATCAGAGCCGTCAACTGGGCTTGAGTCATGTTAACGCGTCCAGACATGATCTTCATATCAAGAAGAACGTGAGTGAGAGAGGTTCGTGAAATTTGCGACAACAGTAGAGAGTAAGCACACACGGGTTCGAGCAACAGTAGTTATACTAACTAAGCATACCAGAAGCAATGCGCTATGTAACTATCAAGTAGGCAATATATACACAGATCATATCACCTAGAATGTCGAGCCTTGCATGTGGAGTGAAGCGTCGTTGTGGATCGTAGAGCACTGTACAGGTTATAGTCTGATTTTAATAAAACTCCTTCCCCTTATTAAAACCAAGTTCACTATAACCAATGGCTCTGATACCAATCTGTCACACCCCCAAAATCCACCTGCGGAGTATCACCGCTTGGAGGCGTGACTGAACAGGATCCAGCCACCAATCATATTGAACAAGCAAGCAAGTAATTATAAAAGTTCAACCAATACAATTGGTGTCCAACCAAAACTTAATTTAAGTTGCAAGCGGAAGCATAACGTTTAAAACCAAAATATAAGTTTAATTGTTTCAAAGTTTAACATGGCACACAGCTGTCCATGCCCCACAACGACTCTCTTCAATGCAAGCTCCAGCTAAGTACCTATTGTCCTGCAAAGCATGTAGTAACGAGTCAACAACAAGTTGAGTGAGTTCACAGTTGGGTGTTTGTTTTAGGTTGTTTCGAAAACAGTTTCCTTTATCTGGCATCCTGCCGTGGGGGTTACCCCATAGTTGAAAACGTGATTTGTTTAACCCAGTTACTCTGGCAATCCAGCCGTGGGGGCTACCCCATGTTTAGTTATCTGGCGTTTCGGCCGTGGGGGCTACCCCATGTTTAGTTATCTGGCATTTCGGCCGTGGGGGCTACCCCATGTATACACTAGACTCGTTACCATACCGACTACTGACGTTAGTCATGTTTATGTGCCCTTAGCGTCGGTGTCTATCATCACCGACGTGCCATAGTCCATTAGTTCACGCCCGTCCTCTGCGGCACGGTGTGAGGTTTGTCAAACCTAAATAGCGCTATCTAACTAATGACCCGCTCGCCATTGGCCCGGCGATTAAGTCGATATAAAAAGGAGGGACTTCGTGATAGAGTTTTGGTCTAGTACGAGTTATCTGTCCACCTGGACGAGGAATTATATTCCTGAACCAAAGCTGTCCTACCCAAGAAAGGACGAGGAATCCATGTTCCTTAACCCCAATTCCCAACCCCTGGGAATCCCATGCTTTGTAGAGACTGTGAACTCACCTTGGTTTGCTCGGCAGATACACAGAAAGGTCAATCAAGTTGTAAGTGGTCAATTACGTCCTAACATAGATACCATTCAAGTCAGGTTCATATTCAAGTAGAGCACGTATGTTTTCTACACACATTTGCATACACGTATTGATCATGGCACACACGTATAAACACTTCAGTTAATCAACAGGGCATAACACATCCAATAGCCTTATTTATGCAAATAACCAAAGTCCAAAATATGTGGCCCAATTAGTTGGGCTCGTAACAGTGTGCAAGTCCAAAACAGTGCACGTGTATATGGTCTCGAGTCGAGACTCTGCGGTCTCGAGTTGTACCTATGAGTTCTCGAGTCGCAACCGTGGAGGTCTCGGGTCACGTCTCGAGTCGCAACAAGACTCGCAACCATGATCTCGAGTCATGCTGTTTTTGTGCCGATGCGGTGTGGTCTCGAGTCGAGACTAGGGGTTCTCGACTCGCAACCTGTGTCGTAACCGTGGATCTCGAGTTGTCATATACCTGGTTTCGAGTTGTGGCTTAATGGTCTCGAGTCGAGACCGGAGGTCTCGGCTGGAACATCTGCTGATTCTCCACAGTGTGCTATCCAATAGAATTTCCAATTCACGATATGGTGTACTAGCCAATGACAATGCACAAACATGTTTCTGTGTCTAGCAATTAATCAAATGGATCAAACAACCAGTTTTTTTCAAATATTCAAGGCACATTCATGTCATATTTATGTTGTTCATCATTAGGGTTTTTATCTTATAACTTTGTGTACCAATAATCATGCGTTAAATCATTCTAAATTCGGAAATAATCCTTGTACAACATCATAACACACATGTTCCTCTAAAACCGATTTATACTAGCATAACATACCTAGTTTAATGTACTATCAATCATCATCATCATCTAAACACATCCGAGAACATGATAGAGCTATATTGATACATTCTTCCATTTATTCATACATTGAGCTAGCATGATAATCAATACACTATGAATCATTGTTTAGCAATCAAGCATCTACATCATTTACTTACTAACTCATACAAGGAGACAAGCATTCATTCATCAAGCACACACATAACACTTAGTACATATTAAAACACTAACCGGTTAGGTTCTCTAAGTGTGAGGGTATGAGGAGTCGATGAGTGAACTTCCGTATGATGATCCCAAGCTCGATCCGAGAGTCCTAGTGTCGCCGGTTTGAATCCGAGAATGAGAGGAGAAGAATGTTGAGACTTAGGGTTTTAGTGAGAGAGAGGGAGAGTGTGTGTGAGAGTAAGTGTGAGTTGCCCAAAGAAATGGCAAGGTTGATTATCATCAAGGATTATATACTAGTTCTAAGGTGGTGCACCCTAATGGGCTTTCGAGTGGGGTGAAGCCGTGAAGAGGAGCATGGCCCAACCAGCCCATCAGTTACACTATTCACTCGAGACCGAGTGGTCTCGAGTTGGGTTCTTGTGTCTCGGGTTACATACGCATACATACAAGCACAACACATAATCACATAAATTCACTCATATCATTCATTAAATCAACAAGCCAATTAGTCACATACGTTCAAGCATGTTACATCGAGATACAATGAAAGGTTCTAAATTTCGAGTTGTCACAAACATACGTTCTGTTTTTTCTCATAAAAGTTTTTTCAATTTTTTTTTGCATTTAAAACACCAATATACTTTTGTTTTTGTTTCATAAAAGTTTCTAAACAACTTTTTGCATATAAAAGTCCATGAAAATGTTAAATTTGAACAAAATTGTGGATATTTTTATTTTTACCAATTAATATCACGTTAGATAAGAATTGAGATGAATTAATATTTTAAATTGAATATACGGCAAACCAAAGCATGTTCAATGTTTGCCCTTTCTTTTCCATTTTAAATTCAGTTAATTGAGAACAATAAATATTATACAGAAAACAATATAATAAAATTCAAAATAAAATAAAATAACAAGCATATAAAATGATATGTATAAATTTAAAAGCGTTAAAAAATATAACATAATTTGTCAAATAATGTTTTTTCTTGATTTCATCTGATCATAATTAAGAGATTTTTTTATTAAAGTTTAACATTTTAAGAGACTTGTATGATATAAGAGTAGAAAGTATGTTGTTTTTTATCTAAAAAAAACGGTTATGGGAATTTTATAAGATAAAAAAGAAAGTATGTTGGTTTTTATGTGAAAAAAGGTGGAGGGACTTTTATCAAACAAAAACAAAAGTATATTGGTTTTTTAAATGCAAAAAAAGTGGAATGAATTTTATGAGAAAAAACAGAAAGTATGTTGGTTTTTTATGGTATTTGCCCAGGTTTTTAAACTAAATTTCGATTTTTTTTAATAACACCTAACGGCTATATTTAACCATCCCATGTAACGGTCACCAAAAGCACCCTCTACCACCGTGTCACCCACCTCGCACTGGCACTGGCGCTAACGCCACCCTGTTGCGGTGTTCGCGAGCGATCAGAGGTCGCCGTGGCTCGCCTCATCCTGCTCGCGCGGCCACAACGCACGGTCTTTATTGGTATTTTTTTTTATCATTGAATACTTAATTACTAAAGTTTGTCAAAAATATGTAACAATTTGCGACAAAATACGCGACATATAATACCTTAAAAAGTAAAAGAGGTTAAACAAGTTTCTAGCTCTGATCTTTGCAGACAAAAACATTCGTAACTACCATTGGAACATAGAACAATTAAACATTTTTTACCCGATTAGGAATATATTTAAATATTATACCTAAATGGGATAAAACTAAACAAATAAAATCTATGTTTTTTACAAATTTCCGACACAACAAAATATAATCTAAAATATAAAAAATAAGTTTTCGGTCAAGTGAAGTTTCTGACACAAGAAAAATTAAATATACCTTTTAATTATTGCGTTAGATATCTGTCCAAAACTATTTCACTAAAACTTATAACCGTTTCATCTGGAAGTTTTATTTCATTAGTTTTTTCAATATTAATCATAATTACAATTGTATTTTTTTAACAGCCGAGAAAAAAGAATTTTATTCATTATAGCAAGAAGCTATCACCAATATTACAAGCCACCAAAATAAAACAAGTATATAATCTCCAGCAAGAACAACATAAAGAAAGGCAGACAATTACAACCAGATGTTTCAAGTGACTCCGTCGAAAACGTCAAAAGATCTCCAATTCTGTGGATTAATAGAGACATCCTTCGACTTGCTTTTGACCCAAAGGAGACTCATGGCCTTAATTTCCTCCACCACTTTATTAACCGATATCAGCCCATGATTAAAAACGACATCATTCCTCAATTTCCAAAGGCTCCAAATTGAGACTAAAAGGATAGCATGTACGGCTTTCATTTTTTTTAGAACTAGCAATATGATGGTGGAAATCGAGATATCCTTAAAGGAAAAGGCAAAGAATTGAGGAAGCTTACACAACTGCGCGATTACTTGTAACACAGTTTGGGCGAAATGGCAAGCAACGAATAGGTGCTCGCACGTTTCCGGGTACACTCCACAGAACACGCAGTTGTCAGTTTGAACATGAATACCCCTAACTGCCAAAGCAGCCTTGGTTGGAAGGCGATCAACCTCTGCACACCAACCCACAATACTAACTTTTCTCGGAACCCAGTTATTCCATTCAAAAAACCTGCTCATTTGGGGCCTGTTAACCTGCTGAATAAAGGTTTTAATACTACTGACCGAAAATAAACCCGACGGGTGAAGGTCCCAGCACCACTGGTCTCTAGCGTCAGACATGGTAACCTATTGCAGCACCAATATTAAGTTCTACAGCTCTATTTCCTCAGTTAGAGACAAAGCTGGGCTTCTCCAATCCCAGCTCCAACCCAAGCCATTAACCTATGAAGAAACCCGATCTTCGACTGTGCAAAGTTGTGATCTTTCCATTGCAAAAAGAGCTGGAAACTTGTCCGCCAATGACTCCGAACCCACCCAAACGTCTATCTAGAACCTGATTTCAGACCCACAACCCAAAACGCCTTTTATTGATTTTTTTAAATCCAAACCCGCATTAGAGAGAGTCTGGGAAATATTGAATATTTGTTTCCACGGGAGAGCGATTGAAATCTTTGCGGGGATAAAATTCCATGTTCTACGATTATTATGTATAGCCCAAATGACACGTCGCCAAAGCCCTTCCCCTTCCACTTTAAACCGCCACCACCATTTAGCTAACATGGCCAAGTTTGCATCCCGTAACGCACCAAAGCCCAGCCCGCCATATTCGATAGGAGCAATAACGTGTTCCCAAGCTATCCAACTAGTTTTTGAGGCTTCCTCCGTCCCACCCCAAAAGAATATTCTTCGCAATCTTTCTAACAATAACAACACTTGGGCTGGAGCTTTATATAGAGAAAAGTAAAACGTGGGCAACGAGCTAACAACCGATTTGAATAACGTGACTCTCCCTCCAAAGGACAAAGATTTTGCCTTCCAAAGAGCTAGCCGGTTCTTGAAAATATCGAGAATTGATTTCCAATTCTTGATGAGATTCATATTCGCTCCAACTTGTAAGCCCAAATACTTGAATGGGAACGTACCGGCTCTAAAATGTAATATATCCGCCATGTTTTGTAGTGATTGGATTCCAACCCCTACCCCGAAGACTTTACTCTTTGACAGATTAACCTTGAGCCCGGAAGTAAGGTAGAAACATCTTAAAATTCTTCAAAGATTCAAAGCGTTCATCTTCGACCATTCACCGAGGAATATGACGTCATCCGCATAAAGGAAATGCGATAATAGAGGGCCCGAACCGGTACATCTAATTCCATGAAAAAGGCCCACGGAAGTGGCTTTCTTCATAATTCTAGTGAGGGCTTCCATAGCAATGACGAACAAAAACGCAGACAGTGGGTCGCCTTGCCGAAGGCCACGCGTACAATCAAACTCCATAGTCGGGGACCCGTTTACCAACACTGAGGCCTTAGCTGAGTGAAGAGTGACCATGACCTATTTACGCAATTTTTCCGGGAAATTCATCTGGGACATAATTGAATCCAAAAAAGACCAACTGTGCAAGTCATAGACCTTTTGGATATCGACTTTGAAAAACATCCCATATTTTTTTGCACTTTTCATCCAAGCTAATAATTCATTCAAGATCAACGGCCCATCCGTGATATTTCTACCCGATAGAAAGGCAGACTGTTCCACCGAGATAAGACTTTCGATTACACCCTTGAGTCTATTCAAAAGCACTTTAGAAATGGCTTTGTTTACACACCCAATAAGACTAATAGGTCAAAAATCTGACGGGATGTCGGGTCCTTAGTTTTAGGTATTAAGGCAATGAAGGATGAGGAGCAAGACCTGCTTATTTCTGCCTTATCAAGAAACTCATTAAAGATATTAATGAAATCACTTTGCAACCTGTTCCAGGACCGTTATATAAATTTGAAGTTAAACCCGTCTGGGCCGGGAGCCCGATCACCATCACGTTCCCAGATTGCATTTTTTATTTCCGTCAGCGAGAAGGGGGCAGTCAAGGCATCTGCATCTACTGTCGATAATGAAGACAAATTCGGGCATTGAATGGACGACCTCGAATTCAAAGGTTCCAAAAATTGTCTGGCAAAAAATTCATAAAACTTTTGCTTAACAATCACCGGATTAGACTCCCACTCGCCATTCAACAGTAAACCATTTATACTATTGGAGCTCGTGTTTGAATTAATAATTGAGTGGAAGAAACCTGTGTTTTAGTCCCCGTCTAAAGCCCGTCTAGATCGAGACTTTTGTTTTAAGTCCATAGATTTTAGGCGATCCGCCTCACCAATTTGATTTTTGCAATTAATTCTAGCTTCCAACTCAGACGGATTAAGAGGTCTTGCCTCAGCAATTCTTTCTAAAGCCGCCACCTGATCCACCCAATGTGCGTAGTTGCCTTGGGTTTGCCTCTTTTCCAAAGCAATCTACTCTTTGATTCTATTTTTTAACCAACGGAGCTTTATGGCTAAACCCAGATCAGTCGGTCCAGTGAACCAGAAAGCTCTGCACTTATCAAGGACAAAGTAAAAAAAGCCAGGTAATTCAAGCCAAGAATTATAAAACCTGAATGGGATATGGCCGTAATCAGTCGGGACGGTTGATAGAAGTAAAGGATGATGATCTGAGACGCGTCTTTCCAATGCCATAAGGGACGCCATTGGCCAGCTTTCCAGAAACTCAATGCACATCAGAACACTATCCAACTTGCTGAGTTTATCTCCTTGGTCCGACATGTAGGTATACTTAGCACCTCCCATGTGGACCTCTTGTAAAGCCGCGACAAGAATAAAGTCGTTGAAGAACTCTGCGTTTTGTGCTTTAAATTCAGAATTAACTTGCTCTTCGGGACTCCTAACCTCGTTAAAATCTCCCATGATAACCCATAGGCCATGAACCGAGTTCCTTAGTGATAATAAATCCGCCCAAATATTGATGATAAGAAAATTAAACAAAAAAAAATTTCTGACACCATATAAGTTAAACTAAAAATAAAAAAGTTAAGTTGTTATTATATGCTTTTTATTGTTATTTCTGAAAAATGTGATCTATTAGAAAATGATTCAATATGATAATTTACCAATATACATGTAAAACGTCTTAAAGTATATTGTTCGATCTTTCAAAAAAGAAATAATTTAGGAATTTTAGTAGCTACTTTGGCATGGAAGTTAAATAACTCTTATAGCTACTTTCATTTGTAATGGTTTAATAGGCAATTTTTGATGACGAGAAAGTTGTGGCAGTTAAGAAGCTTAAAGTGAGACATGCTGGAGCAAAAATAGGCTTTGAAAATGAAATCCAACTTATAAGTCAAATTCGTCATCGAAATCTTCTCGGTCTCCTTGGTTGGTGCATTGACGGATCCAATTTAGTTCTTGTCCTGGAATATATGCCAAATGGAAGCCTTGACAGGTTTCTATGGGGTATGTTTCTATTAACAATTTTATGTGAATTCATAAGAAAATCTCTATTTCCTAACATTTACGCCACCTAATCAAATTCATTATAGGTGAAAGAAAGGGCACTCTAAGCTGGAAAATAAGATATGACATTATCTTAGGTATAGCTAGGGGTCTCGCTCATCTACACAAAGAAGTCCATGTTAGAATTGTGCACAGAGATATAAAATCAAGCAACATTCTCCTTGATGATGCTTTACAACCAAAAATAGCAGATTTTGGATTTGCAAGGTTTCAGCCTGAGGATCAAAGTCATGTTATCACTAAGTTTGTTGGGACATTGTACGTTGATTTACAAGACAAGTTCATGAAATTTTTCATATTGCATCTAATCACATTCTTGTATTCCAATACTAGGGGCTATACAGCGCCGGAATACGTACGATATGGCATTTTATCAGATAAAGTTGACACGTTTAGCTTTGGTATAGTAGTCCTCGAAATCATTAGTGGCCAAATGTGTACTTCCCAGAACTTGGATGGACCATCAACCGAATTTCTCCTCGAACATGTGAGATATAAACTTACACCTTTTCCCTTTTTCTGTTTCATTAACATAATCAATAAATAGTAACAAGAAGAAATAAGAGTAGTCATCTCACTAGATGGTTCTAATATCATATTGTTAATCTTATTTCACACACACATATATATAAGGGTATCCGGGGCACTCCCCTCTTAGGGGAGTCCCCTCTCTTACGCACACCCAATCAGGTTATGCCACGTCAACTCCCTTCTTAAACTCCCCTCACACCCCAATTTGATGGCGGCACTCTCCTATTAGGTGACTTGTTTTTTTATTCAAAAAAAAAAAAAAAAAAAAGGAAAGTTTTCATTGGTTGAAAATGAGGGTGGCCCCACCTTCTCTCTCCTACCTTCTTCGGTGTCTCCCCCCCGACCCACCTCCCCGATTTGGGTCACCGCAGGGATGGCGGCGGTGTTCCCGCTGGGGGAATGGGGTCACCGAGGCCACTCCCCGCTGGTGCCCCGGATACCCTAACATAATTTATGGTGGTGTAACGGTGGGAAGAAGGGTTTTATATACGGAAAATACTAAAATAAATATGTTGACTGGCAAAATAAAAAAATAGACATTAGCGTTCAGACTTTACCAAAATAGACATGTCCAAAAGGCCAATCTTGAGATGACAAATAAGATAGGTCGGATGAGGTAGCTAGTGCTTAGCCAAATCAGAAAAAAACCCATGGTGAAATACAATAAAGTCACATATAATAACCATTCAAATTGAAAATGTGTAAAGCCTTTGCAAGATTTAGTTGCCATCTATAATTTAGCTAGCACTTTTTATTCGTCGAATAAACATAGCCCGCGGTTTTCATCAACGACTGAATTTAACCATGTTTATCATCGGTCAACATAATTTAACCCCTATTTTAAATCCGCTAGGTGAAATTAGCCCCCGCTTTTCAGTTGCCGGAGAAATTCAACCCTACACTTTACATGTAGTATTTTGATTGGTTTTTTGAACCCCGTTGTATTTTTCGTTTTTTGTGTCGATTAAATTTTAGCTATTTGTCATCCTGGTTGGCTAGTTTTGACCACTGTTGCAGAAATCGGCCTAGGCGGCCGATTAATCGCCGCCTAGGCGCTAGTCGGCTAGTAATCGCCTAAATTTGAGCAAATCGGTCAATTAATCGGTCCAGGTCAAAATCGGTCCTAGTCGGTCAAAAGTCGGTCCTAGTCGGTCAAAAGTCGGTCTAGTCGGACTAATCGGACCATGGTTTTTTTGCTCAAAATCGGTCCTGGTCGGGATTAATCAGTCCTGGTCGGGATTAATCGGTCCTGGTCGGGATTAATCGGTCCTGGTCGGGATTAATCAGTCCTGGTCGGGATTAATAGGTCCTAGTTGGTCAAAAGTTGGTTAATTTTTGAATTTTTATGTGAATTTTGAAGTATTTATGTGAATTTTGAAGTATTATTTTTATATTATTGGGTATATATATATAATTTTGAAAAAATACATATAAAAATCCCATTCCGATTAATCCCGATTAATCCCTAGGCTGTACCTCACCGCCCGACTAGCGCCTAGCGCCTTCTACAACATTGGTTTTGACATCTTTATTTTGGCACAAGTTGAAAGTTAATGTTTATTTTGTAAATTTTGTTGGATAATATATCTATTTTTGTGATTTTCTCATTTATTTATTTAAGAAACGTCAAAGATGAGTTTAATACCTAAGCTGATATCATAATTCTCATTTTTGGAGAATTACTAATTTGATCTCGTAAATGTTATGCTACAACTGGCAACAGGCATGGAAGCTGTATGAAAATCAAAAAGTTGTGATGCTAGTTGATGAGACAATGGATATCAATCCAGATGAAGAAAAACATGTGAAGAAGATTATTGAGATCGCTTTGTTATGCACCCAGTCACCGGCGTCAGAAAGACCAGCCATGTCCGAAGTTGTTTTGATGCTTTCAAATGAGCAATCATCCGGTGAAAGACATCTTACTAGACCTAATCTCCCTTATCTAAATCGCAGGATTCACATAGGATCTTCATAGAACTCTAAAGCGAAGAAAAGATCCAACTAGCTTTTCATATCCAAATCTCTTCCTCTCCTTTTATACAACTTCACTTCCAAGACACTTTTATCAACAGAAAATGATTAACAATTGTTGAACACAAAGAGCATACTCATTCGTTACATGTCAAAAATGTTAGTGTTATTTAAAATTTGCTGTTAAATCGTTAATTTGCAAGACTATATAACTCATTTTTACTAAATACACTATAAATATAACACATAATTCTCTCTCTCTCTCTCTCTGTTTTTTTTTTAATTTGATCATGGTAATATAGAAACTGCTAGTGTCCTCACTACTAGAAAAGTGCTCATTTTACTACGGAGATTTGCTACGGAAATAAATGCGTCACAAATTTTGACTAAATAGTGACGCATTTATGACGACAAAAAAAATCCTAATTTTTGAAACAAATTTGCTACACAATAGTGACAAAAACAAAAAGACATCTAACTTTGTCACAGTTTCGTCATAAATTTGTCGGATTTTTTTTTAAAGTATTGACTAATTAGTTAATTTACAATTATTAGATACACATTACTATCAATAAAATATATCCAACATTAATAAATAAAAACTGTATATCTCAAATATTATTTTTTCTAAAAAATTGTGTTTTGTTTATTTTTGGGAAGAACGGTGCGAACAAAAAATCTGTATCCATCTCACCAGAAAAGCCCTAAACATAAGTACTGGCGCTTTTATACAAAACCCTATCAACAACTCACCAGTCACCATTGCTACATGGATGAAGACGGTGTCGCTTTGGTACTCGCTCGAGCCTCAAAGCTCCGTTCGAAGATCACCAATTGCATTCAGAATTCTTCATCAACACCAGACGATGATGCAGTAGAAGCCGATAGCCTTTTGAACATTTGCGAGGCTCTCGAGGCTCTCGAGGCTCAATTGTCTTCTTTGCAGGTCTGTTTCTGTTATTTCACTTCATTTCTAAGTTTCGAACCCTAATTTTGTGAAGGATTTATGTTATGAGTGTGTGTTGTGGAATTTATTGCAAATTCTAGGTTGATTTGTTACTATTCGTGGTCGTATTATAGAGTTCGTTGAAAACACAATTGATTGTAAGTGAACACGTGAAATTTGTTGAATATAGTGTGGAATTTGAGATTGTAGCATGAAGGTGAATATATGATTGAAGTTAAGTGGAATTCCGTGACCTTAGGGTTTGTTTGTGAATTGGAGTTAGGCATAGGCTACTGATTTGGAGATATAGTTGAACCGTTGAAGGCACACGAATCTGTAAGTTCTGTTTTGTTGCTAGGGCTAGGGCTGTGCTGCCTGTAAATGAACCGAACTTTCAGCAAACCGTACGGCGGGAAGTTCGTTCGTTGAATAAATGAACACGTAATTTTGTTCGTGTTCGTTTAATAAATGAACAAACATGAACAAGTAAGATTGTTCGTTTAATTATGTGAATGGACAAGAACAAAGGTGGCATTCGTTCAATTGTGAATGTTAGTCGTTTACTGTTTACATCTGTTCATGGTCATTTGTTTTGTTTATGTTCAGTCATTAGAACTTAGATATTCGAAACATCATTTTGGGATAATTATATTGATGCTTATTATGTCTGACTTGTGCCTTTATTTTGGGATAATTATGTTTATGATTGTTATATCAAGTGCTTAACATGGTGATTTATGTCTAATGCTTATTATGTCTGACTTGTGCCTTTATTGATGTCTAATGCTTATTATGCCTGACACAAAATTCCTACGCATTTGTATCAGATGAGAGGGAAGATGGATGGTGGTCGGCTGAATTGTATCAGTTTACTAGTGACCAGAGGACCATTGATCTTGAAATTCTGTTTTTCACCGATTGGTGCCCGCCTTTACAAGTAGAGGGCATCGAGTTTTGCCCTGTGGAGAAAGTAAGCTCACCAACTCTGGCTTATTCGTTTACATTATCAGCTGACTTTTCTTCTGTTTCAATATGTTCTTAAAAATAGGTTGACGGACATTAATATTATCATGTAAGAGAACTCATATGGCTTACTGCTTAGTAGAAATTTTCATGGCACCAAATGTAACACATTTAGAGTAACAAATATTATTCTATAGTTAAAGTCTAATTTGGTTAAGTTATACAGGTAGAACATGAACTGCTAAAGGATGAGAGTGTTGACATGCGATCCATATCAGACACAGAGACTTACTGGGAACAAAAACTGCCAATTGATTATGAAATCAAGTGGTCAAAAGACAGTGTGCAGTGGAGAACCAAGAAGGAATTGTACCATATACTTCGGGAGGGGCTTCTAATCAGATATGGTGAAGAGGTAAATTGTACCAGAATGATATATTCAATCATATTTTAGATAAACATTTTTTTATCACCACCCCTTCACTTAAATCTAGACCTGGCAATTTTGGCCCAAGGGTCTACATTTGGGTTGATATGGGCTTTACAAAGAAAATCATGGGCTGTTTTGGGTTAGCTTTTAAATCTGGAGTGGTCAGAATGGGCTTATTAGGTTTTAATTAATTATATGATTTGGGTCAGGATGGGTAAACCCTAAGAATCACTTAAGTATGCAGGAGTCCAAACGTGAGAACAACAATGGAATCATTCTCACTCACCAATCCAATATCACTATCATTCTCTCTACTTACAATTTAACTCAAATGTGTCGATTTAGTGGAGTTTCAGACTTAAATTTCATCATCGTTCATGCTTTTAGGTATTTTTCACCTTATCTCTGTGATCAGTTTTGTTTGATTTTCTTCAAATTTGGGATGATTATGATGCTTTTTGATGGAATTAAGCTTTAATCCACTTCAAATTTGTTGTTACAAATCAGAATATATATGATTGATTTTGGGGATTTTGTTGCTTTGTGCTGTGTCTTGTTGCTGAAAATCAGAATTAAGCTTTAACCCACCCATTTTGCCACCCTTACTTAAATCTCATATGTTCTTGAAACAACCCATGATTTATAAACAATTTGATTTACAGTGGTTTTCTCTAAACAAAGATGGGAATTGGGAAGAAATGTCTTATGCTATCAGCAAGAGCGGTTTTGGATGAAAACAAATGGGAATGGAAGTCTCTACCCGAAACAAGGTTCTTTTCGTATTAATTTCCCAACGTCTTTTCTTGTATACATGAGTATGTTTTTCAGAATACTAGTTATACACCATGGAGCTTGAAAGTTATCCTCATTTGAGTTTGGCATGTTTTTTCTCAAACTAATATCACATTTTCTTTTTTATACATATGAATCATCAAATGAGCTGAGACAAGCTCAAACAAACCTTTTCATATCAAAAGAAAATTGAGCATGTCCTCATATTAAAAATCAACATGTAACACATATGTGAGATAGATTCTAGCACATGGAACACTTGCATCTAAAATCCTTTTGTGTATATATGTTGGCCAATTCTAACATCTTATTACAAAACATGTCTTTTGGCAGATTTGAAGAAGTGGCTGATGGTAATTTGGACAAATTTGATATTTACTGTAAATTCAGATCCAAAATGCTGTCATCGCAAACAGCATATGCAACTTACCTTGTCTACAAGTTACCCGATGACTACCAAGGCCTCGCTGCTCCTGTGTAGGTGATCGATGAAAACTTGGAATTGAAAGCAGTTTAACATTAAAATTTTGTTTCCTGCAGAGAATCTAGAATATGCTAAAAGATGGCATTGACACATGGGCACCAAAGCTTTCTGTCAAAAGGGCGATAGTTGACTTTTCATCACCCAACATTGCTAAGGAAATGCATGTTGGTCATTTGAGGTCAACTATTATTGGAGACATGATAGCCCGTATGCTTGAGTATTCTAAAGTTGATGTGCTTTGCAGAAACCATGTTGGGGATTGGGGCACTCAGGTACATGCTTCTTTAGTGAAGTTTTATTATTATAAATCTTGGGAACTAATTAAGAAGCATGTGTAAATAAATAATGCAGTTTGGAATGTTGATTGAGTTTCCCTTTGAGAAGTTCCTCTTGTGGAATCTCATTGTCATGTGAATGCTTCTAATTACATACATTCTCAGTTGGTAGTTGTTCTATAAGGCATCAAAACAGAGATTTGATGGTGATGATGAATTCAAAGACATATGTACCTCTAATCCCTTTATTTTTTCGATCCCATCTTTTATTTGTTATATTATTCATTCATCACTAAATTATTTTTTTAAGTTGTCGTTATAGGGATCGACTAAAATTCTGTCTCCATTTTGCACTGGTAAGCAAGAATGCCATGAAAAATACTTTTTAACTGTTTTCTTTTTCTGTCATAACTCATAATTTAACCTTTCTTGTTGGTTTTACAAGTAAAGAATATACTGGGTCTAGGAGTTGCCGATCGAATAGGCACCTGGAGAGTGCAAACTCGATATAACAAAGTGTTCAGCGACTCAACTCAATGTCTAGCAAGGTTGAGAAATACTTCTCCCCTGTTGGCAAAGCGTGGCAAAGTGTTCAGCGACTCAACTCAATGAGCTGAGCCAAGATTAGATCTAAATAGCAATACCATGGCAAAGCGTGGGATACATTTACTAGTTCTGTTATGATTTAAGCTTTGGTTTTGGTATCTTATTTTCTTATATGGCGTGTCCTCTATGCTATTGTCTTTATATCGATTTATATTTTGTTTATTGATTTAGGTACAATCTTAAGAAGCTAACTTACGAAGAGAGGAAACAAAAGCTTATCGAGAGGTTGAATGCTTTGAATGATGTTGCTGGAGCAAATGATGATGATGATGATTCAGACGAAGATTGATGATTTTTGACTTTTGTTAAATGTTTGTTAGTTTGTGGTTTAACCATGTTAGAAATATGTTGAATTCAAAACAATTTTTGTAATTGTTTTTGGTGATTTTTCTTGTAAGCTTTTAGCAAAAAAAAAAAAGCTGGAATTTCTGGTTTTTTTTTGTTTTTTTTTACTTTTTTTCAGTATTCCGTCACATATTAGTTGCAATTTTTTATAATATTCCGTCACAAATGCGTTGCAAAACTTTAAACTGGATAATTAAGAAATGGCGTAGGAAATGTGTCACAAATTTCCGACACCATATTTTTGTTGCAAATGTGTTGTAAGTTGCGTAGTAAAAAGTTTCCGACGGAGCTTTTTCCAACATCAAGGTCTTGTTACAAATGCGTAGCAAATCTGAGTTTGCTACGCATTTGTAACGGAAAAGCTTGTTAGAAAATGCTAGATTTCTAGTAGTGCCTGCTAAAAGCAATAAGTTTTTCAATTCTCATAAATATGACAAGTTTTTTTATAAAGAAAATGCTTACTATTACGAAAATTTCTCAAGAAATAATCTTTTTTAGTTTGTTTTTATATGTATAGTAGGCTTGTTGCACTTTTTTGAATGGCAAATGTTACCCATGCTTTACATTACACCAATGATTCTAAACTAACCATTTGCCCAAGTTTAAATATGAGACCCCCTGTTAAGAGGCATGTGTCTCTACCAAGTAAGCTAACCTTATATTGGGATGAGCTTGTTGCACTTTATAAAGAAAACATACACCTCCGTTTATGTCTTTAAAGCATATGATTTAGTCTCAACTTGTTTCATGCAACAATGGACTCAATAATTGCTCATCCTTCTACTGGAATTTCATATGTAACACAACTTTAAAAAACAATACATGGACTCATCTTCTACTAATACTTATTTTTTAATTGAAATGCTACTTATTTTTTAATAAAAACAATGCTTGAAATCACAGGTAAACCCTTAAGTGTGTATTTAATTGTTTAATAGTGTATGTTGTATTGATAAATTGTAATTAGGATTTTACAAGCGAAGGATTAAATACTTAGCCCGTATTTACACAATACTACCACTGACATTTACTAATTATTAAGATTCATTAGTTTTAGAACATCATAACTGTAGGTTTGATATAATTTGCAATATGACTAATACACATAGTCGCAAACTAAGGGTGGGAGGCATCACATAGTATACTAACATGGCCCTGTGTCAAGTCTGCAATTAGAACATGAGTGAGATGGTTTTAGCTAAGATCATAAGGTACAAAGATGGCGGAGTGCCCAAACCCAAGCTTTCTTAAAACCCATTGTAGACAACAAACGACCCAAATGAACTACTGCAACTCTAATTGGGCAAGCCCGACCCGATTGAACACAAACCATACTCAAATCCAATCCATACATATGTTGGGTTATTCGGTTTGTTTGCGGGTCACACGAGTCGGTGCGTTATCGATCACGGGTAAGGATCATGCAAGGTTCAAGTTCGCATGAAATAATAAGGTTCAAGTTTGCATTACGTGGATGTTACATGGCTGGAAGTATTTATGTTTTAATATGTTATGTCTTATTTAATAGATTATTAGTTAGAATGAGTATTATAGTTTGACCAAATAAAATGGAGAATATGCCAATATGGGTCAGCATGTTTGACCGAATATTATGATGTAGTGGCTAGTTTTTAGGTGGTTTTTTTATTATTTCCGTTGCTCCTATAGGCTATTTAAAGCCATTTAGTTTAATGAATAAAGCTACCCCATTTCTCATTCAATACAGAAACTTCCAATATTCATATTCACGTATTGTGTGGTGTGTGAGGTGGTTGTTGAGTGAGTTTGATTTTTGGGGCCTGAACCAACATTTGGTATCAGACCCAAGGGCTCGTGAAGACAGAGAAGGCCGGTTTAAGAGTCAGTTTCGTGAAAAGGGTCTAGCCCGTCGCTGCGGGGCAAACGCAGCAGGAAAACGGGTTGTTCGGGACAGCAGGTGGCTGTTCGGAACTGTGTTGCGGCGTTAGACAGAAACAAAAAGGTGTTTCGGTTTGACCGTTGTTTCGGGGAAGTGTCGGTATGACAGCGGGGTGACCGACATCAGTTTTCGGGGCTGTTTCAGGACTGATTAACAGCAGAAGACGGAGGCTTTATGGTGTTTTTGGTAGGCCGTTGTTGTGGTAGACGTACCAGTTAAGACTACGGGGGTGACCGGTGATAAACACTTGTGTTCCGGGGCTGTTAATAGTGATCAAAAGAAGGTTCAAGGCTGTTCGGATGTTAGTTGCGGTTTTGCGCAGCTGCTATACAGCGGTGACAACAACAGGTTTTGCAGGTGCCTTGATCGTGTTGTTTCGTGATAAGAAGAGACCGGCGTACTGCGTGAAAAGCGGGCAGAATGGATCCGTCAAAGCAAGTGGCTTTGGATTCGTCTCGTTTGGCAAGGTGAGAAAACGGAAGAAGCGGGTGGCTTGTTTTCTTGGTCGGTGAAGAGGCCTCTTGGAACAAGTTTGATAGGGAAAAGGTACGGGTGTCAAAATAATGGCATTGGAGTTCAAATCGGGTGACTCGGATGTGACCGGGTAGAGGTCGTTGATCCGTGATGAGTCGAGATGTTAGTGAACGTTTCTAGCGTGATGCCATGTGACATGTTACAAGAGTGGTCGGTTTGATTCGGGTTGAAGCGAGTTGACTCTGGGCGTGACCGGTGGTGGTCGGGGTGTCCAGTAAAAGTCGTGATGGTTTGAAACCGAGGTGATTTGGTGCTGCGGTGACGGGTGTGAACAAACCGATTAATAAGGTTCAAGTTTGCATTACGTGGATGTTACATGGCTGGAAATATTTATGTTTTAATATGTTATGTCTTATTTAATAGATTATTAGTTAGAATAAGTATTATAGTTTGACCAAAAAAAATGGAGAATATGCCAATATGGGTCAGCATGTTTGACCGAATATTATGATGTAGTGGCTAGTTTTTAGGTGGTTTTTATTATTTCCGTTGCTCCTATAGGCTATTTAAAGCCATTTAGTTTAATGAATAAAGGTACCCCATTTCTCATTCAATACAGAAACTTTCAATATTCATATTCACGTATTGTGTGGTGTGTGAGGTTGTTGTTGAGTGAGTGTGATTTTTGGGGCCTGAACCAACAACATATATTATTCAAACAAAATCTGATCCCAGGTTCGAATCCGATCCTGATTGGTTTTTCCGCAGTGGACCTTTGGGTAGCAGGTTTTCCTTGGAACTGGAGATGATGGGCTATCGAACGTCGTCTGCAGTCGCAGGCGTATGGTCTTGGCGTTTGCCATCGGGTTATTCCGGGTAACCGGGCTTTTATTCCTTGGTCGTTCAAAAAAATTTATTCGAACAGAATACAAACATTACACTACTAATAGCATATACTAAATGGGCAACTCAGTTTATACTTCTATGATTCCTTTAATATTCATATTCTTATTCAAAAGGCATTTAACTTAATGTTTGTATTCTGTTTGAATAATTTCAACTTCATGTTTTACCCTATATGTATGCATAACCCTATATGTATACTAAACGTAAAATAATCGGCTTCTACACCTTTTTTGAATTCCAGATCTGGATTAGCCCACAAGCACTGTGTCATTCAGCAACTAGTACTACAAATCATTAAAAAAAACTCGTTAAGACTTTCAGATTCCCTTTAACTTTCATTCTCCTTGCAATCGAATATTCCCTGCACTAGTAATATCCGAGTTGTTGAGAATCACACATATTTGACTTATTATATTGGTAAAACCGTATCTTAGTGTTGACTTTCAAATGCTGTTGTATGGACACAATATTGAGACAACGACATTAGGACCAATATTTTATAGGGGTAATTTCTCTGTTATTTTTTCTTGTTTTCCAGGTTTAAACTTAATAATCGAATACTGGGAATAAACAAAATGTACAATGTATACAAACATAAACAAAGAAAGAGAACCAACTTAATGTTGTAGATGTTGGTACAGTTTTGTGTCTGTCGCTTGTTCTTAGTTACGTATGTAATTGTACGGTCTTTGTTTAACGTGCCTGTATAGTTTTGGTCGAGTCGACCAAGTCAAGATATCCTCCTATCTTGATTTGGTACGACATTTACTTTCTGATGTATGTAAAACAGCTGCATGCGTGCTGTCTGTAAGTTGTGTTATGTTTGATGTTTGCTGTCTGTGTTCTGTTTATGTCTGTTTGTTTGCAGCCTACCCACGAAGAACCTATTCTTCGTGGGAGATCATTCACACGAAACATGTTATTCGTCCATTTGTGGTAGTGACGAAGAACCCTTCTTCGTGACTCTATTGTTCGTTGGTTTGGTCCACGAAGAATCATATACTTCGTGGGCCTAGACATGTTTCGTGGGCCCAATAACATTCTTCGTAGTGTTACTGGGTATGGGCTTATAAATAGATAGCTTGACTTCACATTTTAGCAAGAGAGCTTTCAGAGTCTGTATGAACATTGTGTGTATGTGTTTGTACTAGTTCTTTTCGAATTAATCAAGATGGTGAATCTTTGGTTACTTTGTGTTTGTTCTTCTTTGCTTTGGTTTGCATACTTACGTGGATTCCGCACTCGTTAGTGTGTTATAAACAACGAAGTAGGTTTAATCTTGATCCTCCAAGTGGACTTACAAGTGGTATCAGAGCATTGGCTCTCTTCCTTGTTTAAAACCAAACATATTGTTGTGTTTGAGCAAGTTGTGGTGTTCTTGAGCTTAAAACAAGAAACTTGAGTTTTTACAAGTAAAATGGGTTAAAACTTAAGAAAATCTTTGTGTTTGCTAAAAATTTTTACAAAAACCTTGTTAAAATACATGGAGACATGTTAAAATACGGTTTTTCTTGAAATTTCTAGCAAATTTTTAGTTCGACAACTTTTTAGTGAAGTTTTTGGCCGGAAAAGTCACCAGAATATTCCTTGAGTTGAAAGATAATTTTAAACTTTGACTGAAAAGTGTTTGTTCGAATGTTGGTTGATTAACCAAATCTAGATAAACACCTACCAACTTTCCAAATTTCAGAAAATAGATTCTGTCTTAGAAGGAAACTTCTCACCAACCTTTTCATGAAAAATCTATTTACGAACAACCTTTTCACGAACATCCACATCTGCGAAGAACTGAAGTCAACGAATAACCTTAGTTCTTCGTTGATTTGGTAGTCTACGAAAGATCTTCTTCTTCGTGATAGGTTCTTCGTGGATATCTATTTTTCATGGAAAGTAAAAGATATTCACGAAAGACCACTTCTTCGTGAATAGGTCTTTCGCCAACATCAATTTTTCGTGGCCTTAGTGTTTCATGGATTTTGACACTTGCATTTTTCACAGAAGCTTTACAATTGATATTAAACTTGTTTAATTTGAGCTTTTAAGCATTTGTTATTAATCATACATCTAAAATGGGTACAAATCCTTGGGATTGGGGTAGTAGCTCGAGTACAAGCCAAGATTCATCACAATCTAGCTCCACAACCTCATGGGTAAAATCGTTAATGCCTCAACAAACGGCCATGATTACCGCTAATCAATGGGCATGTGTTACAAATCAAAATCAGAGCATTCAAACTCTTCTCATTAGCGAGAGTGAAACCGGAAGCAACAATCATCCACCAAAGCTAAATCACATGAACGATTATCCATCATGGAAAAGTCGTTTTCATACTTATGTTCTGGGTCAAAATACCGAGTTGTGGACATGCTTTACTACACCGTACAATGAAGCTCTCGAAGAAGTCGGTTCTAATCCAATCTCTTTGGCAGAAATGGTCGAAAGTGATAAGAAGGCTTATGAACTTGAGAAGATGGCCTTTGCTATCCTTATACAAGCACTTCATAAGGATATTTATCATCAATTCGTGTACTATACAACTACTAAGAATTTGTGGGACACCTTGGAAGCTAGAGGGGAAGGAAAAGCAGCAACAAGAAAGATCCGCCATGATTTTTTAAAAGCGTTTGAAGGGTTTCTGTTTATGGAGAATGAAATACTAAGCGATATGACAACTCGTTTCTATCACTTGCTTAGTGAAATGCACTCTTACAAGGTCAACGCAACTCCATAAGAGATTGTTATGCGTTTTGCTAATGCTTTACCACCTAAGTGGAGTGAATTCATTGACTTGCTAAAGCATACCGGTGTTTTAAATATGATTAATATTTATGAATTCGTTCAGAAGCTTGAGAACAAAAATGAAGAAGAAATTCGAAAAGCAAAACGAATTCCAGTCCACAAAACCCTGAGATGTACTTTGGAGGTATTAATACTACTGTTAGTGCCAATCAGCAACCAAAGCTTCAAACAACATTTGTGTCAAATGCAAACCCTTTTCTACCACCAGCTAAACCAGATCAATCAGTTGATTCAAGTGCTCAGCCCTATGGTCAAGCATTTGATCCTAAAGCCTTTCTTCCTCAACCACAAGTTGTTACACCACAAGCTTCTCAACAAGCCTTTTATGGTAATAACTCTCAACCTTCAAACCCTAACACCGTCAGACTTGATACCTCAAAATTTACTAAAGTCAGTGTGGAAGTTGCCTGGGAACATATGGAACTTCTAAACACAATGGTTAGTGCCTAGTGTGGATTAGTTGCCGGTCAAATTGGAAACATTAATTTGACTGATGAAGACTATCAACAAATAGACAAGGATGAAATGGAGCTGATGGATATCAAATGGGCGTTTGCAAGTGCGGTGAGAAGAGCAAAGGATTACATGAGTAGAACTGGGAGAACAAGCTTGGAGAGTAAACGGGATACTAAGTATGGTTTTGATAAGGATGCCTTTACATGCTTCAACTATGGTGAAAAAGGTCATTTCAAATGTGAATGCACTCGACCTAGCAAACAAGGAAACCACAACCTTACCGAAATCAATCAAGCTAATCCAACACAAACCAAGTTAACAACGAACGGAGTATAGTAGCAGTTAACGACCTAAACAACTCAAACCAGTCTGGGCCTTCAAACTCAAACAGAGCCTTAGTAGTTCACGCAGATGAAGGATGTGATTGGTCAGTTCAATTGGGAAATGGAGGGCAAGGAGGAACTGCTTGTTATGCTAAGATCATCAATCATATCTAACATGTCCACAGAGAGGAATTTTTCGAAGATGATGATAGTTCTGGGTATAACGGTAGTTCTGATGAGGAAAGCTCAAGTGTGGGTGGTTATGGTTCGGATTTGGATGTCAAGGAAGGAATTGATGCTAGGGTTGATAGCTTGCTGAAAGAAGCTGAGGAGCTGAAAAGCCAGAAATCTGTGTTGATAAGGAAAGCTGCAGTTGCATCCAAAGAAATGGAGAAGTTCTTTACTGAGGATGGATCTTTTTCTTATCAAACTGCCTTTATGGCTAATGTTACAGCTTCGACAAGTCAGGTACAAACCGACACTCCTAGTATATGCAATGATTGTGCTGATTTAAAACATAAATGGAAACAATTAATAGTCACAATCAAAGCTTGGTAGTTGATCTTTCTAAATGCAAGGAGGTAAATATGGCTTTAACTCGACATGAAAAGGAATTCAAATCTATGATTGAAACTATTAAGAAAAGTGCGTCTGAGTTAACAAAAACAGTTTTGAACAAACAAAAGGGTATTAATAACTACATTAATATCATTGTGGAAATGAAAAAGGAGTTAATCATTGCCAAATGCGAGCATGATGCAATCAAGCTCAAATTGGAAAGTTATTCTAACTCCCGATATGTGCTAGATCACATCATTGAAGTTCAAAAACTCAAGGGGGATGTCAAATGCATTGGTTATAAATCGTGTCTACCGCCTTTGAGACACAATTATACCAAATTGCCGGACGTGGAGGAAATGCCACATTTTGAACCATTTGTACCTCTTAATCCTGAAGAATTTGCAGCAGTATTAGGGTTCAAACTAGACAATCCCTTAGAGGAATCTGAAAGGACAGAAAATTCATCATTTGTTACAGAACAAAGTCCTCCAACCGTTGAGGATTAGGATTCGTCAAATGATGAATCAAATGTCACTGATCAGGATCAATCTCTTGACAAAAGGAATATAGTAGAAGTTCCATTTAAGAATCATATTTTATTTTATCCTCCTACTCCTGTTGTGCAATCAGTTGCAAACAAAGAGATCGATCCAATCAATTCTGTCGAGGCATTTGTCTCTACTTTTAAAGGCGATAGTGTGTTATATACTCTGATTGGTGATGAGAAAATTTACTTGAACATGGAGTTTCCAATTAAAAATGTCAATCAATCCTTGATTGAGAATGTTTTCGAGGATTCTACTAGTAAGTTTTTGGGAAAGTCGAGCCCAAGAGTTGTAGTAACTTAGTGTGCTCCTATCCCAAAATCCAAAGTTAGAAAGAAATACGGAAATAAAAAATTACCAATCGAACCACAACAACCAATCCCTTCTAAAAGTACACAACAAGAAAAGCGAGCTCAAAAACCTAAGGTTACACAACCAAAAGTTGAAGCAAAAGGAGCTCATAACAAGAAAGGGGGAATGATGTTAAATTTGTAGCCTCAAGTGGTACAGATAAAATTGAGACTTTTGAAGACACGTCAAATATAGATTTTGTCAAACAAGTCAAGATTTTGAAGCGAAACAGTCAAAACAATTACACTCAACACATAAATGGGTGTGATGTTGGATCAAGTACCTCAAGGCTAACAAGTTCAACATCGAGTCATCAAACCGAGTCTCCTAAATTTGTTGAAAGGAGATCTTGTTTTAAATGTGGGGAGTTTGGTCACATAATTAAAAATTGTACAAACCCTCCAAAACCAAAGCTTGTTGGAAAAGCTTCTCCTGAAAAAGATTACCAACATCGTTCTGTGTCACCTGAACAAGACAAACGTACTGTTAAGAAACAAGAAGTAAAACAAAGATGTAAAAATATCAAGGTAATCGAGAAGGCTTTAAAACCGGATGTTGCACAAAAGGGACCAAGTTTGTCAAGCTCGTTAACCGATGTTTCTGTTATTAATGGAAAATCAGAACCCTAACTCGTGTGTGTTTGGTTTTGTTGTAGGATTGAAGTGAAATGTTTATATAGAATCATACCCTTGAATGTTTTTAACTGATCTGAATGATTTTAGTATTTGTTGAAAAATGTTTCGATAAACTGGGTTATTGATTTTGCATGTCGATTTTTGTTTAATCACCGGTCGTTTGTCAGTTTGTTTAGAAATTGTTGAATTGGTTTGTCAATAAACTAGGTTTTGATCTCAGATGTCAGTTTGGTTTCATCCTTTGTCAATTTAAATTTGAATCCACAAATATCAGACGAAGAACTGTATATTGGACGAATAACCCTTCTTCATTGGAGTATCACTAAGAACCCTTCTTCGTTGGAATGTCACGAAGAACCCTTCTTCGTGGTTACAGGCCTTTCATCCAAATCAGTTCTTCATAGAATGATATGTGTTAGAACAGGTGGTAATACCTACAAAATGTTCACAGTGAACATTTTTAGGTATGCTTTCAAATGTTTTTATGATCTTTCTCATTATGGTTGCATTTGTATATAGGATGGCACCTAAAGAGCAAAAACAAAAACCAGCTACGAAGAAAACTGACAAGACGGAGGTTTAAATCATGTCCGAACCACGGAACAACATGGTTGCGTATTTGGATCTGGAAGACAAGCTAGCTGAATTTAATAAGATAACGAAATTTTTGCGCGAGTCAAGGATTAATGAAGCAATTACACATCAAACACCCGTGTACAAGACGTTGATAAAGGCCTTTTGGGATTCGGCAAATGTTATAGAGGTTGATGGAAAGGAACTAATCCACGGAAAAGTGAATGAGCTGAATGTGGATGTTTCTATTGAAATCCTCAACACCTTTTACAACTTCACGATGATCCCGATGCTCCGTATTCTGTTCCGATAATGTGCCAACGTGGATGTTTATTGCGCATGAAATGTGTAGATGATATCTTGGGAGGTCAGATCAACAAAGCGTGGTTGCCGCTTCCATACAAGTTCTTGTTACACTTTCTCATCCAATGTTTGAGCAATAGGCGAAGTGGTTATGACATGGCGAAAAACGACTTAATTGGAATGATGGTTGCTTTGGTATTGAACAATCCGTTCAGTATTTCAAAGTATATCTTTGCAAACATGAAGGAGAATTTAGGAAGAACGGGTGTTGGTGGCAGCAAGTTTTAGATGCATCCAAGGTTTCTACAAATGATCATGAATGTGCAACATCCAAATCTTCCAAAGAATGACAACGATATTCTAAAGATTGATCCTATGTTGGAGCATTCGTTGAAGATATTTAGGGGTGTAGCTGATAAACGGTATAAAGAAAGTACACCTCCTCGGAAGATGTTTGGTGTTTTAGCGAATATGGCATACGCCGCTCCGGACAATGACAAGTGGCGTCATGATGACAACCAGTCTGACAATGAGGAACCAAAGTTAAAGAAAATAATTGAAGACAAATTTGGTCGAAAGAAGATAAATTTTTTTGGTGATAGTGATGATGAAAGTGATGACGGCGATGGTGATGACGAAGGTGGTGATGGTTGTGATGGTGGTAATGTTGGTGCAAGTGGAGCAAGTACTCCTGGCGGTGACAAATGTAAACAACCAGGAGATGATGATGAATTGGATTTGGATGCTGTGACAACCCGAGTTTCAAGGTCTCTATTCGATTTAACCTTGTACTTAATTGCGAAGTGTGCTTTATATATGTTTGGTGTGCATTAAATAAGTGTGTATGTGATTATATATATATTTTGTGTTAATGTTGTGATGCGTATAGTTAATAAAACATGAATTCTATGCCGAACACTCCACTCGAAATCACCTTCCTTTGGCCGAAAACCCTTCTCACGAAATCACTCCTGGACGAAAACACCAATGTGTTTTCGTCAGGAGGTGGGCTAGCGAAAACAGAGATGGGCCTTGGCCCAGTGTTGAGATATTATATGTTTTGACTTAGAGCGTGAAAGTTTAATTCGAGAACCCTAGTCACCTCTCATCTTGCGACGACAACCTTGCGTCTTTGAAGCTCCCTAGGAAGATCAAGCTATTGTTTTTGTCCATCACGGTTAGTGTTTAGCCCGTACATGATTCTTGATCGATATCTATGTTAACTGTGTAAATGAAATCATTGTTTGTGGATATTAAGTTTGGATACTAGGTTGAAAATTATAGGTTGCTAGATTAGCAATTTCGGTTTTGTATGACAAGGTTAGATCGTTGTTGATGCGTTGGTTGATAGATGAAACCTGATGTTCGAACATGAATTGTTTAGAATAGATTTGAGGTTATTAGATCTTTAATCATGTTAGTCTAATGCTTGATGATCGTGTTAATTGAGTGTGGTGTGATTATGTATTACCTTTTGTGCATATTAATGATCTGATTGACTGGTTTCGTTGATGATTTAATCATGTGTCTGTTAGAATGCATTAGGGTTTTGGGATTACGTAACTGTTGGTGATGAAGATACCATTCAGACGAAAACACTTGGTGTTTTCGCCATGACCCAAACCGACGAAAACCCCCATCCCACTTGAATACATCTCGACAAAATCCCAAGGGATTTCGTCGCCCAAGGGATTTCTCCGGATAAGGGATTTCGCCATTGGGTGTTTTCGCCAAGAGAGTTTTCGTTACGTGTCTGGCACATTAGTTCTGTTTAGTATGTAACCCTGTTAGTCATTTAACTCAGTTAGTTTATTATTCTGTTAAGTTACTAACGCTGTTAAACATGTCAAATATGTAAAGTATGTTAACTGAGTTATGTTAACCATGTTATGTATGTTAAGTGCGTAAGCGTGTTAACTCAGTCAAGCATATTAACTCTGTTAAGCATGACAACTTAGTAAGGGACTTGCATGTAACTTGGAACCTCGTATGTATTGACTAACTGTTTATATGTTACACGATGTTAACTGCCAGGCACACTCTGTGATATAGATTGCATGTGAAACCTTACAAACATGTACTGATTGTATATACGTGCACACTATAGGACTTGACTGATTACTTGTGAGCACATAGTTAAGCATACCGAGCAAACCAAGGTGAGTTCACACTCTATCCAAGGCATGGGATTCCCAAGGGTTGGGAATGGGTTAAAGAACTGAACGGTAACTACAAACTTGCGTATTCCCCATACAACAGGATACGTACGATCATAAGACCATCACTCTATCAATTTAAGTCCCTCAATTATCGACTTAATCGCCGAGGCCTATGGCGAGCGGGTCATTAGTAGATAGCGCTATTAGGTTTAACAAACCTCACACCGTGTCGTCCGAACAGGCGTGTACTAATGGACTATGGGCAAAGGGTCAATGCTGATAGACATTGACTTAGGGCACCTCTTACATTTTCGTAGCAGTCGATACGCGTGGTCTAGTAACACATGGGAAGCCCCCACTTATCTTCGCAAACATGTCTGGGAGACCGCGATACGAATTAATACGATACATGGTTTACAAAACGAACATACGATTTACGAAACGAATGCTAAAACTAAACAACCAACTGTGAACTCGCTCAACTTTGTTGTTGATTCGTTGCTACATGCCTTGCAGGTCGTTAGGTACTCATGGAGCTTGCACAGGGAGACGCGGTCGTTGTGGGACATGGCAGTGTGTGCCATGCTAAAAACATTACTTTATTTCGTACTTAATACTTACATTGGGTTTTTACAATTATGCTTCCGCTAAACACTTAACTACGTTTGTGATTGGAAACACCTTTCATATTGTGTGGTTGAATTTTACTTATTACTTGTTATGTTCAATATGATTGGTGGCTTGATCCTGGTCAGTCACGCCTCCAAGCGGTGATACTCCGTGTGTGGATTTTGGGGGTGTGACAGATGCAATCTGCTTGAACCTGGATATGAACACTACTTTGATGAACGTGGTGTTAGACAAGTTCAATGCATTCGTATGGATCTAGATGCAGATTATGTTCCATCCGACACAGAGTTAGCACGACTGTGCAGGAAGAAAGCTGCAGTTTCTAGAAAGAAAAGGAGTAAGAAAACGATTGGAGCATCATCAGAAGAGCCCACAGTTACACAACCTAAAACCACAACAGAACCTGTACAAGAAGCCGACGTCAACCCTCAGTTTGCCTTCACAGCGGAGGAAACTGAAGCGCTGATGAGTTCCCCCACAGCTGCAACTGAACCACCTCCTGTTGTGACAACTCAAGCTAAACCACAACATGCTATTTCTTCTATTGAACAATACCGATCCACAACTCATCAGCAAAGCTTAGAGCGTCGTAGCCGAATGTTCTCAGAAATGGATCAGAATGAGAAGGTGGATTTTCTTTTTACACAATTACAAGATGCAACATGTCAGATGAGTCGGCAATCAGAGTTTATGTCTTTAACAAGAAACACTGTGATTAAGCAACAGTTAGAGATCAATGCATTGAAGGAAACTGTTGGAAAGGAACAAGCAGAGACTACATAGTTACGGGCTAAAAATGAACGGTTGAATGCTCCTGATGCTGAAAAAGCAGCTCAATTGCAACAGATGCGGCCAGCTGATAATGCTCGTGGTATTGAAATGAGTAGGTTGAAAGAATGAAGTGCAGCGTACAACGATCTGCAGAAACACTTGCTGCAAAGCATGATGATATGAGGGAATGGTACAACAATTGAAATACCACACTGGTAGATGGTTTTAATACTATTAAGGATGCCTTCGAGATTAGTAGGAAGCGGGTTAACATATTATGGTCAGAAAGGTGCAAGGAACAAGAAGTTCTACGCAAGCGTGATCACAACAATGAAGACCCAGGAAGTCCTGATGCATCAGCTTTGTCTGAACAACCAGGAGCTTCTGCAACTCAAATTATGGTTTATAACCCAAAGCAGATCATGGCCACTCCAGTCACCTCAGGTGGATCTCAAGTGGAACTTGAAAAGTTGGATATGTTGCAGAATATTGAGAGCACGAGTGGTCATATTGGCGAATGCTCAACAGCCGGTATTAATGTTGTGTTAAGTTCAGCTGATATAGCATTACATGTGTGTCATCCTATATCTGGTGAAGAGTTAGAAAAAGGAGAGTTTGTGTCTGATCTCTCAGATGAACAGATTTTGGCCTTGAAAGAAATGAAGGTAGTAGATGATGCTACTATCGACGAGATACCGAGCGAACCAGAACCAGCAAACTTGGATGATCTCAAGGAGATTGTGTTTAAAGATGAAGCTGAAAAATCAAAGTATGTGTGAGAAGACGGTACATAGTTTAATTTGTTTGATGCTGATTGGTTAAAGGATTACGTGGATGAGATCGACGACAAGTTAAAGATTCGTGTTTCATTAGATGTTCCCATCAGCACTTTTGACGAATGGAGAAAGAAATTCTTGACAAAGACTACAAAGCCAACTCCTTCTTCGGTTCAAGTCGACTACATGAAGTATGAGAAAGTTCGTCCTCATGGAAGAATTCTCAGCTGGATGTTCGTAAAAAAATATACATTGCATAGCCGTGAAACGCGAGCATGGAATCCAGTACTTCAGGTCTGTCCTTAGCATTCTAACTTTTCTGTTTTATGATGTTGCAGCATTAGCGAAGTTAAATGTGATCAATTGATCAAATTACGAAGGTGCTATGCTATTTGATCGCAAGCTAAGGATTGAACGTCGAAAAGGTTGGAAAGACGAGTTGTACAAGCCACGGTTTCCGATGCACGAGCAGATCAAGTACACGTTAGATCCAGCAACCAACACAGCTCGTTATAAGCTTGTTTACTAACCGCTGAAGGTTATGGATAAGATTCCGCTCATGCTGATGAAACAAGATTTTCTTGGAAACATGGCTTTGTGGTGTTAAGACTCGGACACCCATGAAGCAGTAATCATCTTCAAGAATGACGAAGACAACTTTCGCATCCTTGATCCGATGTGGATCGTGAACATGTCCACTGCCGACATCAACAAGCTATTTTAGCATGACATCTTCTACGAAGACAAGGACGCTCATCAAGTTTTATTGTTCCAACATATCACTTCTTTTTGTTACTATTGAGGAATTCACACTTGGAGCTCATGGTCCGAAGCAGACCATTAGAAATGAAGACCGAAGACCAAGCAACACCCAAGGGGGAGTTTGTTGGTACAATTTTGTGCCTGTCGCTTGTTCTTAGTTACGTATGTAATTGTACGGTCTTTGTTTAACGTGTCTGTATAGTTTTGGTCGAGTCGACCAAGTCAAGTTATCCTCCTATCTTGATTTAGTACGACATTTACTTTGTGATGTATGTAGAACAACTGCATGAGTGTTGTCTGTAAGTTGTGTTATGTTTGTTGTTTGGTATCTGTGTTCTGTTTATATCTGTTTGTTTGCAGCCTACCCATGAAGAACCTATTCTTCGTGGGAGACCATTCACATGAAACATGTTATTCGTCCATTTGTGGTAGTACCGAAGAACCCTTCTTCGTGACTCTATTGTTCGTTGGTTTGGTCCATGAATAATCATATACTTCGTGGGCCTGGACATGTTTCATGGGCCCAATAACATTCTTCGTAGTGTTACTGGGTATGGGCTTATAAATAGATAGCTTGACTTCACTATTTTAACAAGAGAGCTTTCAGAGTTTGTATGAACGTTGTGTGTATGTGTTTGTACCAGTTCTCTTCAGATTAATCAAGATAGTGAATCTTTGGTTACTTTGTGTTTGTTCTTCTTTGCTTCGGTTTGCATACTTACGTGGATTCCGCACTCATTAGTATGTTATAAACAAGGAAGCAGGTTTAATCTTGATCCTCCAAGTGGACCTATAGTAGATACATACATCAATAATATATTCCCCAAAAAGGTAAAGAGGAAAAAAAGACAATGAGATAAAAATTACAAAAGTAATTTCATTGTTAGGGTTACCCACAGTTAAGATACAACCATTAGCCCTAACAAGATTCTCTTTTTCCTGAGAGAGCAATTATCAATGACTTAATTTGTTTAAATCTAACAAAATTGAAATAAATGCAAATTCGTAACATACGATCATCAAACGACAACTTCAATGGGTATCGTTTGATTTATTGCCATCCAGAAGCTTCAACAAATGAGCTGATAACTAGTATGCTCATCATATACTGTTTTGTGCATCTATAAGACCTAAAAACTATCATGACATGTCTAAAATTGGGATGTGTCTAAATTTGGGATGCCATGTTAAATCCTCAAGGGGGTTAATGTTGAGATGTTATTGGATAACCTCATACATGTACTAGCCTATTAGGTATTGTTACTCATAGTCACAAACTTGATATTCACAAACAATGATAAAATGAGAATATAAACTAACAGAATCTTGTTTCAATTGAGAATGTATGATAAACTCTTTAAAACTTTCAGGCCTATTTATACCCATCTACATCAACATGATATATCGCGTTTTTGGGGTGAGACAGCTTGAGGCACTGATTCATAATCGGTGTGTACTCAGTTTTGATGGTTCTCAACTTCTAATTTTGACAATATACACCCTAGACTTTAACTTACATTCAAAATACATAATAAACATGGTTTCACTAATTACACTAAGACCCTTGAACTTAGGATGAAAGGGATTAACATCTTCAAGTATACTATAATTTATAATGCACATGTTACTCAAACAAGTGATTAACGTATAAACTCTAAAATGTGATTATTATTATTGATGTTATCATTAACTATTATATATTTGTATTCATGGAGGATTTGAAAAACTAATATGTGATATTTTCACAAATCTGTCTAATCTCATTGAATTGGGGAGTATTAATACTACATAATTATAGATAAATATGGAAACAAGCATATTCTAAAGACTAGGAGATATTCTCTCAATTACAACAATATATATGGTAAATATAATTGCTAACAGACCCCCGTAGTTTAAGGCGTAGCGTATCGAAGGCATGAACTGGACCTGAAACGCGTAAATAACTGCTTGGAGAGGCCTTTCGTAAAAATATCAGCGTACTGATAATCAGCTGGAACATGAAAGACACGAAGTTGACCGATGCGAACTTTTTCCCGAACAAAGTGGATGTCCAATTCAATATGTTTAGCACGTTGATGTTGGACCCGATTTTGAGACAGATAAACAACGGAGATATTATCACAATACACGACCGTAGCTTCAGCGACGGCATTAGCCACACCCCTATATTCGGCTTCAGCACTAGAGCGAGCAATGGTAGGTTGACGCTTGGAACTCCATGATAAGAGACTAACACCCAAATAAACACAAAATCCGGATGTCGAGCATCTAGAGTCTGGACACCCGCCCTAATTAGCATCAGAGTACACGGTGAGAGAGGTCGATCAAGACAGTGAAAGCTGTAAACCAAAGTAAAGAGTACCTCAAACATACCGCAGAGTACGCTTAAGAAACTGGAGGTGTGGCTCATGAGGGTCAAGCATAAAGAGTCAGACCTACTGGACTGCATAAGCTATGTCTGGTCTAGTGATAATAAGATACTGTAGTGCGCCGGCCAGGCTTCGATACAATGGCACATTTCTGAATGAAAGAAGAGAAGCGTTGATACCAAGCACGGGGTGCCTGTTTTAACCCGTACAAAGATTTATTCAACCTGCAAACAAAACTCGGATGATTTTGGTCCACAAAACCTGGTGTCTGGTGCATGTACACTGTTTCTTTCATATTCCCATGGAGAAAGGCGTTCTTGACATAAAGCTGGTGAACAGGCCATGACCAGGTAACGACGAGGCTAAGAACGGTCCGTATGGTGGTCGGTTTGACAACTGGACTAAATGTCTCATCACAATCAATTCCGACAGTCTGGCTTTTACCATTAACAATCAGTCGTGCTTTCTAACGTTCCAATTTATCATCAGCATGAAACTTATGCTTAAATAACATGTATCGAATAATAGGGGCCGTGGAAGGTCTGGGTACAAGTTCCCACGTGTTGTTGTCCAATAAAGCTTTGTATTAAGTGGACATGGCATCGTTCCAATTCGAAACCTAAAGAGTAGAGAGGTGAGACTTAGGTAGAGGTGAGATATTGTTGGAGATGGTGGAAAAATTAAGAGGAACCCGTGGTTTGGAAATACCAACACGGGCCAAGTGGCCATTGGGTGAGTGGGTTGAGGTTTAGGTTGAGCGGAAGTGGGCTGAGATGTAGTTGCATGGCCGGTAGGAGGATGTGTTTGTTGGGTTTGGGCCGTGGAGTGGGGAAAAGAGTAGGCCTAGACCGGAGAAGGGGGTAGGCTGTGTGGGTCAGACGAAGAGGCAGTAGGTGCGGTGTTGGAGGATTGTGGGCCAGGTGGGGACACAGGATATGGTTGTGGGCCAGTGGTTTGGGCTGGAGGGTGGTTAAAGGTGAAATGTAAAAGAGGGTTATCACAAAAGGACAGTGAGGGCTTTGGGTTAGGGGAGTTTGATAAAGGGAAGAAGGTTTCATTGAATGTGACATGGCGGGAGAAAAGTACTTTTCCTGTGACGAGTTCGAGGTAACGATAGCCACGATAGTTAGTAGGGTAACGCAAGAACACGCAAAGAGAGGATCGGGGATGTAGTTTGTTGGGACGAGTGTCAGACTCATTAGGGTAGCAAGCCGACCCAAACACCCGTAAATGTTCATAAGATGGGTGGCGTTAATAAAGAACTGAACACGGGGTATAGTTTTGGAGGGTTTTGGTTGGTAAAATGTTGTGTAAGTAACAGGCGGTGTGAATGGCTTCAACCCAATATTTTGAGGGTATAGAGGAATGGAGGAGAAAGGAAAGCATGATGTCGTTTAGACGACGAATCATGCGTTCGGATTCATTGTTCTACTGAGACATGTGGGTATATAAGAAGCGAAATTGCATGCCTTGTTGAGCAGCAAACGAGAAAATTGTTATTGTTAAATTCGCAGCCCATGTCACATTGAAATTTTTGAATTTTTAACTTGAACTCAGTTTGTACAAATGCATGAAAAGTTGTGAATTTAGTAAAAGTTTGAGACTTGAATTTTAAAGGGTAAACCCAGGCATATTTAGTAAAGTTATCGATCAATACCATATAATAGTTATAACCAGAGGTGCTTGTAACAGGTGAGGTCCATAAATCACAATGAATAATAGAGAATGGCATATATGTGTGAATTATAGAATCAACAAACAACAAATTTTTATTTTTAGCTAATTGGCATGCATGACAAACAAAAGACGATTCAAGTTTATGACAAGACAAAATATTATTGGAACTAAGAAAATCCATAATATGTCGACCAGGATGGCCAAGACGATCATGCCATGACTGAGGAGAAGACACCAAGACAAGAGCAGTAGCAAGGGAGTTCTTTGTGAAGGAGTACAGGCTGCATAAGCTATTGTGGCGATCAAGGGGCGTGCTGTCCGTGTAATCCTTCACAGAAAAACCAAACGGGTCAAATTCAACAGAAACATGATTATCAATAATAAATTGCCGAACAAAAATGAGGTTTTTGATAAAATTCGGGTTGTAGAAGACATTTTTGAGTTGAAAGGTTTTGGTGGGTGTGTGAAGGGTCGTGTGGCCGGATTCAAGAACTGGAAGACGATGCCCATTACCGACTAATACGAACTTTATAGGAGAATAAGGGGAAATCGTAGAAAGTTTACCTTGCTCGAGAATGACGTGCGATGTCGATCCGGTATCCATGTCCCAATTTTCGTCAGGGGACTCCACAAAGATGGCTTGAAAAGCTTGAGCTATTTGGGTTGGGTACAAAGCATCCAGATCAGTGTAGTGGGCCTAGGCTTGCTTGTCCGAAGATGGAGCATGTTGTTCTGGATGTTGGGCCGAATGAGCTTGACTTCTTGAGTTGGGCTGAGGCCCATATGGGGACCATGGTTGAGACCAATCTCCTGATGTTGGGTATGGACATGGAGGGGGAGCCCAATAGGGAGGAGGGGCCCAGTATGGATAAGGCATTTGGTTGTTGGGCCGATAGTAATGAGGAGAGCCCGTGTAGTTATTGGTGTTCCTTGTGCCTGAGTTACGACCTCTGCCACGATTTCTAGATTGAGTGGGCCGAGAGCGGCTATCACAAGGGTTATCCCGAGCAGGTTGTGCAATGGTTGCAGGAGGAGGGTTGGTACTGGTCTGAGAAGCTGCGGCAATGGATGGAGAGCCGAAGAGAGATCTCGGGCAGCACCATGTTTCTGATCATTAAGGAGGATTTCACAAGCTTCCTCCCATGGTGGTAGGGATTGATTAATTATCGACCCTAGGTGTTATACTCGGATGGAAGGTGTAATACCCCGAACCTTAATGTACTGGTTATAAATGTATGAAATATGTAATTTATATTTCATATATTGTTAAACGAGTAAGATGATGGGGTGAAAGGTGAAATATCTTGACAAGCCTTGGCTAGTGTAGGAGACCGCTTAATATTAATAATTAAATATATTATTTTTGACCTTACTCTGTTTTTAATGAAACTTAGGTTAAAACGTAGATAAAAATATGCTCGTTCTAATGACATATTCGTCGTTTTATAAAATGTCATATTTTAAAAGTTATACGAGAAAACGAGTGAAGCAGCTGAATTAATATATATAAGCAAGCAAGCTAGCAGGTCAAGCAGGCAGGTAGGCACGTCAATTGAATCCCACATCGACTAGAAAGGGTTTTGAGGTGCTTGCTTGCTTACTTTAAATAAGAGTCTCAATAGTTTGTTTAGGTACCAGTTTCTTTAATGGAAACGCTCTAGTATAGAGGATCCTGAGTATACGATACCCCGTTGGGTGTTGTTAATAGTCGCTTTTGGAGCGCGAGTAGGAGCAGGAGTAGGGAAACTCTACATCAACGTGCCGTAGATAGTTTTAAGGTATGCTCTCGTTTACGTTTATGTTTAGTTATTTATTATTTAATTTTAGTAGTTACTAGGAGTATTATTATTAGTAGTAATATTATTATTAGTAGTAGTAATGTTAGTATTATTTTTAGGTACTAGGGTTATTGTCAGGGGCGGGTATTAGGTAGCCTAGCCTTAGTTAAGCATAGACTGATCAACCATGCTTAAACAAGGCAGCACTAACCAATATCCAACCATGATAATGACTAGTTAGGTGTACCATTACCTAACCTAGGATTATGTAATTGTGTCAGGATCTTGAGACATAACCCAGTCGTACTAGCGGCTGTTAAGCAATTGCTAATCAGGCGAGTCATCATACTTGTCTTTTAAATTGTGATAGTATACTCGTCCATAACTGGTAATAATGAGAATGTTGAAGTATGCATGTGTCAGTAGGGGTATATGGGATCCTATTATGCTTAATGAGGTGTGTCACTCTGGGAAGGGTAATAAGGTGTTGTACCGATAGGCACTTCGTGTTTATAAGATCCAGCGACACACACTCATACCTATGTGACGGTCGTAGGGGGACACAGCTGGAGGACCAGTATGTCTCTTGTACGGTGGTTTGTGACAAGTCAAATGTGACCTATAAGGTTCAATGAGGCCCAACCTGACTATAATGTGGTCACATGCCCATATTGTGTATGCATATAATGTAAACTGTGGTCTGTCTTTATAAAAATTGTATAGTATGAGCTCACCAGTATATATCTGACGTCGTTTTGAGTATACTTATCTCAGGTGAGTCATGAGGAAAGCTATAGGAACTACTTGAAAGTTGTGGAGTTTTAGAAGATCAAGTAGTTCTTAGTTGCCAAAAGTTTGTAAATAAATAAAGTGTTGTACTCAGACTATTATAAGTTTTAATGATAGTTTAGTTTGTTTCCGCTGTAAGTGTATCAATTGTGGACAATCACCCGGGTTACGGGGTGGGTGTTACAGTTGGTATCAGAGCCCGAGGTTTTAGCGAATTAGGTATTGCAGGACTGCCTAAGCTTGAACCAGTAGTTCTCTAAAGATTAATAGCACACTCAGACTAGGCAAAATAACATGTTCTCAGGAAAAGTACTTGCATAGTCAATTGAGTGACGCTAGAAGAAGTAAACTATGTTGTGCCTTTTTATGTGTTATATATATATATATACGTATATATATATATATATATATATCTATGTGATGTATATAGTTGTTATATTATAATGATGTATCATACATACTAGTAACTCTTTATACTCATATTCCTATAGGAAGGAGACAATGTCTGAACATAGAGATGAACAAGGGTCTAGAAATAATCAGAATAACAGAAGGAGAGAGGAAGGCTCTTATAGGACTCGAACTCCCTCTCACAGTGTCAGGTCCCGGTCTAGTACAAGCATGCGTCTAAATATTGAGGATATCCACAATATAGATGTGGAAGTGGCTAAGGTAATGACGAATGCACAAACCGGTAATGTTAACCAATCTGGAGAACGATATGAAGAAAGCTCAGCTGGCTCCACGCCAGTACAAAGGGAAAGAATGGGCGAAAAGAAAAACACTATTGCAACCATGCCACTAGAAGGAAAAGATGAATATTCCAAATCAAAGGAATGTACTTATAAGCACTTCATGTCCTGTAAACCTCAGTCCTTCGACAGAAGAAAGGGAGCACTAGAAGCTCAAGACTGGCTCAACAGAATGGAGTCAGTATTAGACATATGTGAGTGTGATGACCGCAACAAAGTACGGTTCGCTGTACATATGTTTGAAGCTGAAGCCCTTCACTGGTGGAACATTGTGGTCCGAACAGAGGGAAAAGAAAAGGTTAAGGAGATGAAGTGGGAGGAGTTTATTCATAAGTTTCTTGCTAAGTATTGTCCTCCCAGTGAGACTGAGCAACTAGAAGTGGAATTCTTTCAGTTAAAAATGGGAAATAAAACCTATCGAGAATATGTTTCTCGTTTCAACGACATATCTCGACTGGTTTCTTATTTAGCATGGACTGAGGAACAACTGATCAATAGGTTTATTTGGGGTCTACCCTCTGAAATGAGGATGTTTATCAAATCCAAATCCCCCAAGACTTTTGCAGAAACTGTTGAGGCTGGCGTCGTCATGGCTGCCGAGATGATTCTGCGGCAGGCTGAATCTCCCGCACCAAAAAGGAAGTGGGAAGAAAGAAAGGGGGACACCCGGAATAACAACTTTAAAAGGCCTAAAACATTTCCTCAATGTCAAATTTGCAAACGCTTTCATACGGGGGAATGTCGTTTTCCTTGTCCAAATTGTAAAAAGACGGGTCATGCCCTTTAAGAATGCAAGGAAAAGAAGAAGTGTTTCGAATGTGGAGACCCTAACCACATGAGATCCGAATGTCCCGAACTCAAAAGAAATAATAAGACACAACCAAATCAGCCAAAAGGGCGTGCATTTGTACTCACCACGGAAGAAGCCAAGACCAATACAGACGTTATCACGGGTACGTATATCGTAAATGATGTATATGCGCGTGTGTTATTTGATACCGGTGTAAATAGAAGTCTACTGTCGGCTACCTTTAGACCTTACTTGAACCAGGCGTCCTAAAACCTAGATCATGCCCTTACAGTAGAAATGGCTTATGGAAGTCAAAGAGAGATAGTTGACATTGTTAAGAATTATAAAATAAGCTTAAACAACCATGTTATCCTTATAGACCTAATGCCTATGGAACTTGGAGAATTTGACATAGTCATAGGAATGGACTGGTTGACACCATATCATGCGGAAGTTATATGTGACAAAAGGATCGTCCGACTCCGATTACCCAACGGCAAACAACTAACTATATCGGGAGACCGCACTGACAAGACTAAGAACCTTATCACGATAGCCCAAGCACATAAATGCCTAAGGAAAGGGTATGTTGCCTTTTTAGCATATGTCGTAAACACCACAGAAAAGCAGAAGGTCGAGGACGTGCCAGTAGTACGAGAATACCCCGAAGTGTTTCCCGATGAGCTCCCGGGACTACCATCGGATAGACAGGTTGAGTTTCGCATTGACCTAGTTCCCGGTACATCACCGATTGCTAAGTCGCCGTACAGACTAGCCCCGACAGAAATGCAAGAACTCGAGAAGCAACTACAAGAGTTTCTTGACAAGGGGTTTATCCAACCTAGTTCGTCGCCATGGGGAGCACCCATCTTGTTTGTCAAGAAAAAAGATGGGACGATGCGCATGTGCATCGATTATAGAGACTTGAATAAAGCCAGTATAAAGAATAAACACCCTTTGCCCAGGATCGACGACTTGTTTGATCAATTACAAGGGGCAAGCTATTTCTCTAAAATAGACTTGAGGTCTGGATACCACCAAGTGAAAGTTGCACTAGAAGACATACCTAAGACTGCCTTCAGGACTAGGTATGGTCATTATGAATTTTTGGTAATGCCATTTGGATTAACCAACGCACATGCAGTGTTCATGGACCTCATGAACAGGGTTTGTAAACCTTACCTCGATAAGTTTGTGATCGTTTGTATTGACGATATCCTTATCTACTCTAAGAATGAGGCAGAACATGAACAACACCTGAGAGCAGTCCTTGAATTTCTCAAGAAAGAAAAACTCTATGCAAAGTTCTCTAAGTGTGAATTTTGGATACGTGAGGTGCAATTCCTAGGCCACGTGATAAATGAACATGGAATACAAGTTGACCCTGCAAAGATCGAGGCCATCAAGAAATGGGAAGTACCGAAGAATCCCACTGAAATCAGAAGATTTCTGGGGTTAGCAGGATACTATAGAAGGTTTATTCAAGACTTCTCAAAGATTGCAACACCATTAACCACACTAACCCAGAAAGCCTCTAAGTTTAATTGGGGACCTAAACAAGAAGAAGCCTTTAACACGTTAAAGCATAAGTTATGTAGCGCCCCAACACTGTCACTTCCTGAGGGAATAAAAGATTTTGCCGTCTACTGTGATGCATCTCACTATGGTATGGGATGTGTACTCATGCAAAGAGGCAAAGTGATTGCCTACGCCTCTAGACAATTGAAGATTCATGAACGGAACTACACAACCCATGATTTGGAACTTGGTGCCATAGTGTTCACATTGAAAATTTGGAGGCACTATCTTTACGGTACAAAGTGCACTATATATAGTGACCATAAAAGTTTAAAACATATATTTGAGCAGAAGGAGCTCAATATGCGTCAGAGACGATGGATGGAGTTATTAAGTGATTACGACTGTGAGATCCAATACCATCCAGGTAAGGCAAACATAGTAGCAGATGCTCTAAGTAGAAAAGAGAAACCTCAACCAATAAGAATTCGTGAAACCAGAATAGAGGTTAAAACTAGTCTCTTAGATCAAGTTAAGAATATACAACAAGAAGCCTTAAAAGAGAATCATATTGTAAAAGAAAGAATGATTGGGAGACTGAAGCTACTGACAATGGGAAATGATAATATCCTTAGGTTCAACAATAGGATATGGGTTCCTAATTTTGGAGGACTGCAGGATACAATCTTAGAGGAAGCTCATAAGTCTAAGTATGCCATTCACCCTGGAAGTGACAAGATGTATAAGGATTTAAGGAGAGATTATTGGTGGCCGGGAATGAAGCGATCTATTGCCCATTATGTGGAAAAGTGTCTTACATGCCTTAAGGTGAAGGCAGAACATCAAAAACCCTCTGGATACTTGCAACAACCAGAGATTCCAGAATGGAAATGGGAGAAAATCACCATGGATTTTATCACGAAGCTCCCAAGGTCAAGTCACGGTTATGATACTATTTGGGTAATAGTGGACAGACTGACCAAGTCTGCACACTTCGTGCCAATTCGTGAGGACTATAAGATGAACAAGCTAGCTCAAATTTACATCAAAGAAATAGTCTCACGACATGGGGTGCCTGTATCGATCATATCAGACAGAGATAGTCGTTTCACATCTAAATTCTGGCAAAGTTTCCAACAAGAGTTGGGAACCAAGCTTAATCTAAGCATTGTGTATCATCCTCAGACGGATGGGCAGAGTGAACGGACTATTCAGACATTAGAAGATATGCTTCGGGCTTGTGTAATTGATTTTGGTGGAAGTTGGGACACTCATCTACCACTCATCGAATTCGCCTACAATAATAGCTATTACGCCAGCATCAAAGCTGCACCTTATGAAGCTTTATACGGAAGTAGGTGCCGAACTCTTATCTGTTGGACTGAAGTAGGGGAAAGTCAACTATCAGGACCAGAAATCATTGTGGAGACCACAGAAAAGATCCAACAAATAAAAGAAAGGATGAAAAGTGCTCAAGATCGACAAAAGAGTTATGCAGATCAGAGGCGTAAACCCCTAGAGTTCCAACTAGGGGATAAAGTAATGCTTAAGGTATCACCTCTGAAAGGAGTGATTCGGTTTGGAAAGAAGGGAAAGTTGAAACCCCGATACATTGGGCCGTTTGAAGTAACAAGCAAAGTAGGACCAGTGGCTTACCGGTTAAAACTTCCTGAACAGCTGGCAGGAATACATAATACTTTTCATGTATCAAATTTAAGGAAGTGCCTAGTGGACAAAGCCCAACAAATACCCCAGGAAGACGTATAGGCTGACGAAAAACTCAACTTCATTGAAGAACCACTACAAATCGAAGATAGGAAGGTTAAAAAGTTACGCAAGAAGGAAATCCCGTTAGTCAAAGTCAAGTGGAACGCACGTCATGGACCCAACTTTACATGGGAATTAGAAAACATAATGAAAGATAAGTACCCTCATCTTTTTAAGTGATGACAAATTTCGAGGACGAAATTTTTGTAAGGAGGGAAGGATGTAATACCCCGAACCTTAATGTACTGGTTATAAACGTATGAAATATGTAATTTATATTTCATATATTGTTAAACGAGTAAGATGATGGTGTGAAAGGTGAAATATCTTGACAAGCCTTGGCTAGTATAAGAGACCGTTTAATATTAATAATTAAATATATTATTTTTTACCTTACTCCGTTTTTAATGAAACTTAGGTTAAAACGCAGATAAAAATATGCTCGTTCTAATGACATATTCGTCGTTTTATAAAATGTCATATTTTAAAAGTTATTCGAGAAAAACGAGTGAAGTAGCTGAATTAATATATATAAGCAAGCAAGCTAGCAGGTCAAGCAGGCAGGTAGGCACGTCAATTGAATCCCACATCGACCAGAAAGGGTTTTGAGGTGCTTGCTTGCTTACTTTAAATAAGAGTCTCAATAGTTTGTTTAGGTACCAGTTTCTTTAATGGAAACACTCTAGTATAGAGAATCCCGAGTATACGATACCCCGTTGGGTGTTGTTAATAGTCGCTTTTGGAGCGCGAGTAGGAGCAGGAGTAGGGAAACTCTACATCAACGTGCCGTAGATAGTTTTAAGGTATGCTCTCGTTTACGTTTATGTTTAGTTATTTATTACTTAATTTTAGTAGTTACTAGGAGTATTATTATTAGTAGTAGTAATGTTAGTATTATTTTTAGGTACTAGGGTTATTGTCAGGGGCGGGTATTGGGTAGCCTAGCCTTAGTTAAGCATAGACTGATCAACCATGCTAAAAAACAAGGCAGCACTAACCAATATCCAATCATGATAATGACTAGTTAGGTGTACCATTACCTAACCTAGGATTATGTAATTGTGTCAGGATCTTGAGACATAACCCAGTCGTACTAGCGGCTGTTAAGCAATTGCTAATCAGGTGAGTCATCATACTTGTCTTTTAAACTGTGATAGTATACTCGTCCATAACTGGTAATAATGAGAATGTTGCAGTATGCATGTGTCAGTAGGGGTATATGGGATCCTATTATGCTTAATGAGGTGTGTCACTCTGGGAAGGGTAATAAGGTGTTTTACCCACAGGCACTTCGTGCTTATAAGGTCCAGCGACACACACTCATACCTATGTGACGGTCGTAGGGGGACACAGCTGGAGGACCAGTATGTCTCTTGTACGGTGGTTTGTGACAAGTCAAATGTGACCTATAAGGTTCAATGAGGCCCAACCTAACTATAATGTGGTCACATGCCCATATTGTGTATGCATATAATGTAAACTGTGGTCTGTCATTATAAAAATTGTATAGTATAAGCTCACTAGTATATATCTGACGTCGTTTTGAGTATACTTATCTCAGGTGAGTCATGAGGAAAGCTATAGGTACTACTTGACAGTTGTGGAGTTTTAGAAGATCAAGGAGTTCTTAGTTGCCAAAAGTTTGTAAATAAATAAAGTGTTGTACTCAGACTATTATAAGTTTTAATGAAAGTTTAGTTTGTTTTCGCTGTAAGTGTATCAATTGTGCACAATCACCCAGGTTACGGGTGGGTGTTACAGAAGGACACGAACCATTTGAAGGACTAGTCGCTTGTCGCTAATGGGAGTATCCAACAAATCATTCAATTGATCTGCAAGTTCACTCAAGCGTTGGAAATAGACTTCAAAAGATGGTTGGGACTTGAGGGTCATATTGACGAACTCGTGTTCTAAAGCGGCAATGCGAGTCCCTTTATTATTATGGAAGAGGTTTTGAATACGTACCCAAGCCTGGTGGGTAGTGGACTCACCGGTAAGAACCTGAGCAAGAAGATCATCAGAAAGCATCCCGTAAATCCATTGGGGAACGATAGAATCGATCTCTAACCACGAGGCATAGGACGGATCGGTGTCAGCAGGTGGCGACATACCGTCAATGTGATCTATAACCCGGTAACCACGAGCATGTAACTAAAAAGGATGAACCCATGATGCGTACGAGACTTTAACTCTGTCCAGAAGACGAACTTTCTGTTGGATATTTGTCACGGAATAAACCGGATGAAGAGGTTGAGAGGTGTAACGCCCTGCTTCTTCGTACTTTCCATAATTAGCAGGTCTTGCTTGTATTTCTATTTTTGGGAGTCTTGTGTTCTTGTGATCGTCCTTTCATTGTAATTGTTGTAAAATTCGAGACTGGAATCATAAATAAAGTTCGTATTCCTTTAAATTCGTGTTATACATACTTCATACGTTTAATTTCGTGAAACATTTCATACATATTCATAATTCTTGGAATCTATGTGTTAATCTTGCAACTACATGACTTACGAATAACACGTCTTTTGAGTGCATATGATACTTAAATACGACGTTCATACACTTAAGCATACTCAATTATACTTGTTTTATGTTCATGCTACACGTTTGATCCTTATAATATGCCTTTGTATCATAAAAACACCTAAAAACCACTAAATAATGCAAATATGGAAACATAGGGGGTAAAATGTAAAAGATTCAAACTTTAAACATTCTGGAGGAGAGTCACGGCCCGCAACCTGCCCCTCCCCTTTGCTTTGCAGGCCGCGAGGCTGGTGGATTCATGAATTCGTGAACAGCAGCTATGGATTGGTCATTTTCCTTGTGATTGGGTTCTTTGTGTTTCTTGTCTTAAATACTCACAACCAACTTGACCTAACCCTTCCCTATAAACACCAAGTATAACAACCCTCCTAAATTATTTCCAGCACTCTTAAAATAATAGGAACGTCCCTATATGTCCTAAAATACACCCCGTATACTTAAAATAGCCCTAAATATCTCTATTTTTATAAAAAAAAATAAGTAAATAAAGATTTAATGGGCGCTCGCGGGCCGCGAAGACTTAGTCTTCGGCTTAAACGGGCCGCGACAGCTCAAGACCAGGGCGCACCCCCTGCCGCTACGTGTCGGGTGTTGTGTCGAACCTATAGTGTTGACTGGACATAGCTAGGCCCTACTCCCCCTATGTCGCGGGCCGCGAAGGCCTTGCCTTCGGCTTACGCGGGGTGCGAGAAACTGGTCGACCAGACCTATAAATAAGGGCCTCGGGCTTCAGTTAAGAATCGTTCAATTTTTGTGTTTCTCTCTTAATTTCTACATAGCAATTATAATCTCCGGGCATAATACCCCCCTAATTAACGAAGTTTTGCCTCGTTGTAAGTATCAAAACCCCCAGTTACGTATTAGATACGCTGCCCGATTGATCTAGTGCTCCGTAACGGCTGTTGAGGTTCTGTACGACGTAGTCGTTGGAGTTCTGTCTCGGGGAAGGTATAACTAATGTAAATATTGGGTTATTATACTAACACGTGTGCATTGTCTAATTAATAGATTATAACCAGGAAAACACCAAGGAAAACCCTAAAGTAGCAATGTGAGTAATCTCCCTTTTGTGAACCTTTTTACGAACTATTTTTACAAAACCTTAAATAATTTTATAAATGATTAGCAGTGATTGAGTCTTGTAATTCTTCAATTACTGCCGGTATGTTGGGGTTTTGTATACAAAATGTGGAACACGTTACCATTGGACAACGAGATAGCCAATGAGTAATATGACCCACCAGTCATGGATTGACAGTACTGAATGAGTAATTGTGTCGATGTAAACATTGTAATCGCTCTCAATACTGTGAAATGATAAAATTTGTTTTGATTAAATTGGGATTCACTCACCAGTATTTCCCACTGACAAATGTTTTTAAAACGCGTTTCAGGTAACAAAATGTGAAAGCCAAATAAAAGCCAGCTGGAGAGCACTGAAGGCATGGAAAAAAAATTGGCTATAAAAAGTTACCTAAATAAAGATGATGTTTTAAATTCTATAAATTAGGGTTTATCCCTATAAACATGTTTGTAATATAAACTTGGGTTTTACCCATGTGTTTATTAATATAAAAATGTGGTATTTTACTCTGATAAAATATTTACTAACTACGGTCCTGATGTAAATTCCGCTGCCAAACTGATAAACAATGATACCACTTAATCTGAGCTCGCGGCCGCCCGATCCCAGGAGATAGGGGTCGGGGGTTGCGACAGAGAGTGGTATCAGAGCCTAGCCACTGATTTCAGCCAACGAGGTGTTCTGCTGACATTGAAATTATAAATTTTATTAGGAAATAATCAATGAGACTATGTGCATACGTGTAGGTTATTATTTTGTGTTATTTGACAATTTGTTAGTTTACAGTATGAGTGATCAAGGACCTTCGGACGCGTACCGTCAATTGTCCAGCTCTCCTAGGGACGAAGGAACTTCTTCCCTGCCTACCCCCTCGGGGTATTCGGCTGAAACCGAAGAAGGGATTTTCGTATTCAAAGCACAATCTGATGAGCCATTCCCACCCAAGAAGAGAGTATGGTTCAGCAAAGGAGCTCATGAGTGTAGAAAGAGGATGAGAAAATTACAGCAACAAAGGGCCATAGCAGCGTCCAATAGAGAAATGAATGTTCAAACACAAGATATACTTAATAGGAGACTAGCTAATTTTCACATATTAGCTACCACAGCTGCAGACCCAAACCTATAACAACTCATAGCACCATAGCCACTGCCATTGTTCCTGACACAATCCATGGAAGTAGAAATTGACCCAGCTGACCATATCCCACTACCTGACTTAGACCCAGCCGAAATCCCTAGAGTACCAGCACCCCATCCCCCAGACTATGACCCATGGTTTGATGACCATAGGGATTACCAACAACGCTGCCCACTAGAAGAGCCCATGCCAGACCCAATAGCACCCTATCCCAACTTGGACCCTCTAGACCCATATTTTGATAATGACCAATATATCAGGGAAATTCTAGAGAACCCCTACCCACATGAGGAACCGATGCCATAGTTTCCTGACCCAATACCAGCACCAGCCCCACCCATGAGTACTGAGAACATACAGGAACTCCGTACCTTTGGTGATGAGATATTAGAAGGAAGTGAGAATGAGACAAATAGGGGAGAGACTCGTCTGGAAATATGACGGCGTAATATGCAATATTGGATGAACCCCTATCAGTAGTAATAGTAATAATAATAATAATAATATAAATATATATATGTGTGATTTGAAAAAAAATATATAATAATAATATATTAACTACTGATGCATACTAGTATTGTATTTTAATTTCCAGTTATGGTTTGTAATAGACGCATAATATATAAAATAGAGTAAAAATCGCAATGTACGACTATTTTGACCAATCTGTTTGTGTTGTGAGATTGTTTGCATTTTAATATTATTTTGCGATATTAATACTTGGTAAATGTATATAATCCGGATGGCCAATGCAGCAAATCAAGAAAACCAGAATAATGATAATCAAATAAATAAATAAATAAGAAATTCGACAAATTGTAAACCAAGGAATTAGAGACGCTATGCCATCTATTATCCAACATATTAGAGAAGCGGATAATAATCACAGTAATAGCGGAAGTAAACGACCACCAACTGAACCCAGTCACAGCGTAAACAATGGACCAATACTTCAAGTACCCATTCCAAAAAGAAGAAGAACCATGTCTTATGGTTATTCTTATATAGAATTCTGGTCTTGTAAACCAATAGAATTCTCGAGCAATGAAGGAGCCATTGCAGCTCTACGCTTGTTAGAAAAGACTGAGGCAGTCTTAAAAATAAGCAAGTGTGCAGAAGAAGATAAAATAATGTTTGCTTCCAATATGTTTAAGAATGCAGCTCTAGAATGGTGGAACACTATCCTCCAGGCTAGGGGAAGTGACAGAACATATAATATGGAATGGATTGAGTTTAAGAATATGGTTGAAAGGAAATTCTGTCCTCCTAATGAAAAGGAGCAGATAGCTAATAAATTCTTAAACCTTAGAATAACTGGAGTAGACAGCAAAGGTTACACTACTACATTCTTTGAATATGCTAGAATAGTGCCAACCCTAGCATCACCAGAACCGGTATTAATCTCCCATTACATTTAGGGATTAATCAGTGAGATTAGACATGTAGTCAAGGGAGCTAGACCACAAACCATAGAAGAAGCTGTAGAACTAGCAAACAAACACATTGACTGATGAATTAGTACGTACCCAAGAAGAAAACCAAAGAAAGAACCTTGCTCAAAAGCTTACCCAGGAATTTCGCTATGGAAATTCCAACCGTGGGAAAAATATAGGTTCTACTTCTACTCCTTACTGCAAGTACTACAAAAGAAAGCATTATGGGAGATGCTCCATATACTGCAATTTCTGCAAAATATCTGGACATAAAGAAGAAGACTGCAGGAAGAAACCCAACAATAAGATATGCTACAAGTGTTGAGAACAAGGTCATATTAAGCCGAATTGTCCAAAACTAGCTCCAGCTACGAACAACAAGACTACTAAGAATGCTAGAGCATTTGTTCTGATGAAAGAAGTAGCCAAAATGATTCCGGACGTGATTGCCGATACGTTTTTAGTTAATGATGTTTTTGCTAAAGTATTATTTGACTCTGGTGCGAACCAAAGTTTTATTAATACTTCATTTTGCAAATTTCTCAACCAACCATTAACTAAACTTTAACAAGAATGTCTAGTAGAAACAGCAAATGGAGAAACCATTAAGATTTCTGAAATCTTGCAGGGAGCAAGAACAGAATTGTTAAATCAAAAGTTTGTTGCAAATCTTTACCTAATGAATCTGGCAGGATTTGACATTGTATTAGGAATGGATTGGTTAATAGCCAATAAAGCCAGTATTCTATGTGATCAAAAGTCAATACAAGTAAATTCACCAAAGGGTGAAAAGATCATAATTAAAGGAAATAAGCCAACTAGACCCACAAAATTCATCTCTGTGATGAAAACAGCAAGTTGTGCAAGAAAAGGATCAATAGTGTATATGATTTCCATAATCATTAACACTAGGGAAAAAGAATTAAAAGATATCCCTGTAGTATCCCAATTTTCAGACATATTTCCAGAAGAACTACCAGGACTACCACCAGACAGGGAAGTCGAATTCAGAATTCATCTTCTACCAGGAACAGCGCCAATTGACAAAGCACCTTACCGTTTGGCACCCGCAGAAATGCAAGAGTTAAAGAAACAATTAGACGAACTGTTGGAAAAAAGATTCATACAGCCAAGCTCATCACCATGGGGAGCACCGATATTATTTGTCAAAAATAAAGACGGATCAATGTGTATGTGCATTGATTACCGTGAATTGAATAAGGTCACGATTAAAAATCGGTACCCATTACCGAGAATCGATGATCTGTTTGATCAATTGCAAGGGGCTCGATTCTTTTCTTAAATCGACTTACGCTCAGGATATCATCAATTAAAAGTTCAGGAAGAGGACATTCCTAAGACCGCTTTCAGGACGAGCTATGGCCATTATGAATTTATTGTCATGCCATTTGGTTTAACCAATGCCCCAGCCGCATTTATGGACATGATGAACCGAATATGTAAGCCATATTTGGGTAAATTCATAACTGTCTTTATAGATGATATTCTCATTTACTCTAAAAGTAAAGAAGAACATGCAGCGCATCTGCATGCACTCCTAAATTTGCTGAGAAAAGAAAAGCTTTATGCTAAATTTTCAAAGTGCGAATTTTGGTTAGAAGAAGTGCAATTTCTTGAACATTTAGTCAACCATGAAGGAATTCATGTGGATCCCACAAAGATTGAGGCAATTACTAAATGGAAAAACCCTGAGTCGCCAACAGAGGTTAGAAGTTTTCTAGGACTGGCCGGTTATTATAGACGATTTATCTGAGATTTTTCTAGAATAGTCATTCCCTTAACTATGCTAACCTGTAAGTCTGTTAAGTTTGAATGGGGGCCAAAATAAGAAGAAGCCTTTAGAATTCTTAAGCAAAGATTAACCAACGCACCCATACTAGCATTACCAGAAGGAACTGAAGACTTTGTAGTCTATTGTGACGTTTCCAAGTTAGGTTATGGATGTGTGTTGATGCAACGTCAAAAGGTTATAGTATACGCTTCTAGACAACTTAAGAATCATGAAGAAAACTATTCAACCCATGATTTAGAACTAGGAGCCATAATTTTTGCCCTTAAGATTTGGAGACACTATTTATTTGGAAATAAATTTGTTGTCTTCACTGATCATAAGAGTTTAAGGTACATTTTTGGGCAAAAAGAGTTGAATATGAGACAGAGATGCTGGATGGAATTTCTTAGTGATTATGATTGCAATATCCAGTATCATGCAGGAAAGGCTAATGTAGTAGCTGATGCTTTAAGTTGAAAGTATCATGAAAAACCAAGAAAAGTACGTTCTCTTAAATTAAATCTGCAGATAGATTTAAACGAGCAAATTAGAGCCGTACAAGAATCAGTAATCAAGGATGATACTGAAAAATTAAAAGGTATGATTAAGGAATTAGAACAAGGAACATATGGAATTTGGAGATTCCATAAGAAAAGAATGTGGATACCTAAATTAGGAAACCTACGCCACCGCATATTAGAAGAAGCCCATAAGTCTAAGTATACGATACATCCTAGAAGTGATAAAATGTATCAAGACTTAAGAAAGAATTTCTGGTGGATAGGAATGAAAAAGGGTATAGCAGCTTATGTTGCCAAGTGTCTTACCTGTTCACAGGTCAAAGCTGAACACCAGAAACCATCAGGTTTGTTGTAGCAATTGGAAATGTCTGTATGGAAATGGGAGTTGATAACAATGGATTTTGTTACAAAGTTACCCAAGACACGAAAAGGTAATAATACAATCTGGGTGATTGTAGATAGGTTAACTAAATCTGCTTATTTCTTGCCGATGAAGGAAACTTTCAGCATGGAATAGTTAGCCAAGTTGTATGTAAATGAAATAGTTTCATTATATGAAATTCCTTTATCAATTGTTTCTGATAGAGATAGCCGTTTTACCTCTCGTTTTTGGACAAGTTTCCAAAAAGCAATGGGAACCAAGCTACATCTAAGCACCACTTATCATCCACGAACAAAGCGAAAGGACAATTCAGACGATGGAAGATATGCTTAGAGCTTGTGTAATTGATTTCGGAGGAAATTTGGACGATCATCTACCATTAATAGAATTTTCTTATAACAACAGCTATCATACCAGTATCAATGCTGCAACATTCGAAGCACTTTATGGACGAAAGTGCCAAACCCTAGTCTGTTGGGCAGAAATTGGAGAAAAGCAACTATCTGGACCCGAGATAGTACAAGAAACTACAGACAAGATTATTCAAGTCAAGGAACGACTAAAAGCAACACGCGATCGACAAAAGAGTTATGCCGATAACAGGCGAAAGCCGTTAGAATTTCAGGTAGGTGACACGGTGTTATTAAAAGTCTCTCCTTGGAAGGGAGTTTTCAGATTCATCAAAAGGGGAAAGCTAAGCCCCAGGTATGTTGGACCCTTTGAGATTATTAGAAGAATAGGACCAGTAGCTTATCAGCTACAACTGTCAGAGGAAATGGCAGGAATACATGATGTATTTCATTTATGTAATCTCAAAAAGTGTTTAGTCGATGAATCATTAATAGTACCTCTTAAGGATATAGAGGTAAATGAAAAGCTAAAGTTTGTAGAGAAGCCTCTACAGATTGAAGACAGGAAAGTCAAAAATCTCAAACACAAGAGATTAGTTCTAGTAAAAGAGAAATGGGATTCCAATAGAGGACCAGAGTACACGTGGGAGCTTGAATCAGAGAAGCAGAGGAAATATCCACACCTGTTCCAGTAGACCTCGAGGACGAGTTCTAAAACAAGATGGGGAGGATATAACAACCCTCCTAAATTATTTCCAACACTCTTAAAATAATAGGAACGTCCCTATACGTCCTAAAATACACCCCGTATACTTAAAATAGCCCTAAATACCTCTATTTTATAAAAATTAAATAAAATAAAGATTTAATGGGTGCTCGCGGGCTGTGAAGACTTAGTCTTTGGCTTACGCGGGCCGTGACAGCTCAAGACCAGGGCGCACCCCCTGCCGCCACGTGTCGGGTGTTGTGTCGAACCTATAGTGTTGACTGGACATAGCTAGGTCCTATTCCCCCTATGTCGCGGGCTACGAAGGCCTTGCCTTCGGCTTACGCGGGGCGCGAGAAACTAGTTGACCATACCTATAAATAAGGGCCTCGGGCTTCAGTTGAGAATCGTTCAATTTTTGTGTTTGTCTCTCAATTTCTACATAGCCATTATAATCTCCGGGCATAATACCCCCTAATTAACAAAGTTCTGCCTCGTTGTAAGTATCAAAACCCCCGTTTATGTATTAGATACGCTGCCCGATTGATCTAGAGCTCCGTAACGGCTGTCGAGGTTTCTGCCCGACGTAGTCGTTGGAGTTCTGTCTCTGGGAAGGTATAACTAATGTAAATATTGGGTTATTATACTAACACGTGTGCATTGTCTAATTAATAAATTATAACCAGGAAAACCCTAAAGTAGTAATGTGAGTAATCTCCCTTTTGTGAACCTTTTTACAAACTATTTTTACAAAACCTTAATTAATTTTATAAATGATTAGAAGTGATTGAGTCTTGTAATTCTTCAATTACTACCGGTATGTTGGGGTTTTGTATACAAAATGTGGAACACGTTACCATTGCACAACGAGATAGCCAATGAGTAATATGACCCACCAGTCATGGATTGACAGTACTGAATGAGTAATTGTGTAGATGTAAACATTGTAATCACTCTCAATACTATGAAATGATAAAATTTGTTTTGATTAAATTGGGATTCACTCACCAGTATTTCCCACTGAAAAATGTTTTTAAAACGCGTTTCAGGTAACAAAATGTGAAAGCCAAATAGAAGCCAGCTGTAGAGCACTGAAGGCTTGGAAAAAAAATGTGGCAATCAAAAGTTACCTAAATGAAGATGATGTTTTAAATTCAATAAATTAGGGTTTATCCCTATAAACATGCTCGTAATATAAACTTGGGTTTTACCCATGTGTTTATTAATATAAAAATGTGGTATTTTACTCTGATAAAATATTTCCTAACTATGGTCCTGATGTAAATTCCGCTGCCAAACTGATAAACAATGATACCACTTAATCTGAGCTCGCGGCCGCTCGATCCCAGGAGATAGGGGTTGTGGGTTGCGACACCAAGCCTCCTCCACACTTCATACACTTTACAAACTCACAAATTCACCCACAAATCACTCTCATTTCAGCTGAGAATCTGATGCAAGACAGATTCATCACAAGTTACTAAAACAATCGTATCTCACTCATTTCTTAACCTTTTCACTTGATTATTTTTCCCACTTGCTTGGAACAACCTTAGGAACATTTCCACAGGTTTTCCATGGAAAACCAAGGTTTGGAATGTCACTAAAAAGGATCCAAAGTTGACTGATCCTTATGTTTTTTATTCAATCTTTGTTAAACTTGACTAAACTTGAGTTATCTCATCTCAAATCTATGTCCTAATGCTTATAATCAATTGAATGGTTAGTTAGGCTTAGACAAGTTAAATCAGAGGTTAAAACCTCACAAACATTCTGTTTTAGAAAAGGGTTTTACCCACAAGAAGTGTTCAAGCTTGAAGCTTGATATATGTGTGATTGTTAGACTAGCTTGGGCTATCTTTCATAAGAATCCACTCACTACTTGAGGTTTTTCCATAGATTAGTTGTCCATTTTCTTTTCTTATTTGTAAGTTCATGACCCTCTGATGTGTGTAAAATGCAACATATAAATTACATCAAATGAGGCATAAAACTAACCATTTTTTAGTACTAATGTTGGAAAAAGTGTGTTTTTGTCTTCCTTTTGTATTTTCAGGACCAAATGAGCTTAAACGAACAAAAGGAACAAATATGCAGCAAAAACTAACATAAATACAAAGAAAATGAATAAACATGGCATGCCCGACACCTCGACGGCATCTCCACAAGCAAAAACAAGAAACATGAGGCTGACCACGACCCGTGCCCACTAGACACGGGGGGCGTGGTCAGATGTCTGCAAAAACGGACAAAACTGTTGAAGCTTTTACGCCCACCACGGGGGCGTGCCCAGCTCAGCACGGGGCGTGGTCAACGCTAAGATTTGCAGAATCTTGCAAATCTTGATAGTATAGATACGCTTCTGCACACGGGGCCGTGCCCAACGAACACGGGCCGTGTCAAGCCCTATGCAGAAAAATGCAATTAATGAAGGAAGAGAAAAGGAATGGCCACGGGGGCTTGTCCAGCGGACACGGGGCCGTGGCCAGGCTTCTGTTCAGGCTATAAATAGGGGTGCTTGGCTCACTTCAAAGGCATCCCTTGGCAAATCACCTCTCACCCACTTTGCCACCACTCCACCACCACTACAACACCCACATCCACCACCATCATCCATCATCCACCTTAGAGTGTGTGTAGTAGTCTCGGGATCCAAGATTGATCGTAAGAGTTCTTGTCAATCAAAGGCCATGTTTGGCTAAGTCTCTTACATCACTTGGTGAAGACAAACATTTAATGTATTACTTTTGATTTTTAATCTTTTCGCACTTTTTATTTGGTTTTGTATTAATGACTTTAATAACTAGTTTCTTATGTTGAAGGTGAAACTTCTTTATCATTTGTCCGTGGTGTCTTGGCATTACTTTACTGTGTATATAAAGTAAAAGATTTTCACCATTCATATCTCTACGGTCTATATAGAGATATGTTGGCTACCCGGTCGGGGGTTAAGGGAATGGTTTAGTAAGGTTCTTACCTTGTTCAGTGTATAGATCCTGCAAGGACCTGGGTCAAGCTTACTAGGACCTCCTTCAATACCCACTGGTATTGGATGGCGGGGGTGCGAATGGCTTGATCCCCTCATATGTAAACTACTATTAATACATTAAACCGGCTACTTGGGATTGTATCCCTGCTGACTCAAACCACTTAGCCGAGGGTAACGTCACCTTCAAAAGAGGGGCCTACCACTTTTCGCATTAATAACTTAATTAATGATATTCCAATATTCCGACACTTTGGGATTGTATCCTTGCTGACTCAAACCACTGGGTTGAGGATAACGTCACCTTCAAAAGAGGGGCCTACTACTATAACTAAGAAAATCTCTTAAAAAGTGCAAAAGCGCGGAAATCATCAAAGGATACATTAAAGGCGAGTCGGATCCAAGTGATTCATATTTTCTAACTGTTTTTATTTTTATTTTCAGCATTTTTAGTTTTTATTTTTCATACCTAAAACCTTTTCCAAAACCTTTAGTTTGATTAGACGTTGAGGATAAACCGGTACTAAAAGCTCTTGTGTCCTTGGACGACCTCGGTATTTTACCAATGCTATGCTACGCTCACGATGGGTGCACTTGCCCATGTGTGTGTTTAGTGTTAGTAGAATATCATGTTTTATAAATTTAAAACTTGACTAATGCGTAAAATGGGCTTAAAAATATCAATAAAATCATAAGACACCTCGCACACACCATGTTTTTGGTGCCGCTGCCGGGGACACAAGGATTTTAAGAAAGTTAGGAATCAACGGCCTAATCGTTTTTCTTATTTTTCTATTTTTTTAGGATTTTTCTTAATTTTTTAGCTTCTGCAGACTTCAGCACGGGGCCCTGCCCGCTGAACACGCCCCGTGCCCAATCTTTGGTACTGACAATCCTGTTTTAAGTCAGACAGTAGCTGAACACGGGGCCGTGCCCACTGAACACGCCCCCGTGCCCATGCTTCAGTTATTGAAAACAGAACCGTAAGATCCCGACGGTTGGTAATTTCTAACACAAACATGAGTGATATTGATTATTTTTACTTTTGCTCCTCTTATGGTGCGTGGTGTCAAATATGTGGTGGATCTCACAAAAATTTAAAGTGTTATTTTCTAAATTACACTCCCCACTATATGGACCCCTCGCTTTCCTGTAACCTTAAGATGGGCGAAAGTAAAAACGACCCATATCTCTCACCCGAGTGCCCTCAACCATTTCTTTTGGATGACATGATTTTAGAATAATGTCAGTTCGATGAAATAATTCTCCAATTATTAGAAGAACTTGAGACGGATACAAGCTATTTATCTCAAGATGATAATCAAGGAGAATCATTGGGGACGCATTCGGAATCTAACAACATCGTAGATCCCGAAAGCACCTCTAACTCTTGTGAGGATTTGAGAGATAGTCGTCCCTGTGTCGATTGTGCCATGAAGGACTCTGCATCGGTTTCCGCCGATGCGTTCATAAACCTGAGCGATTCGACATATACCTTCTTTAAGGAGAGCCCGGACAAGGGGAATAGAGGTTGGTTTCGCCCATCGGTATTTAGTTTAGGTTTTACCCTTTCTGATAACCTCTTGCGTTCTTGTCTAAAGCAAGGGCAACTAAGGTACCTCAAGCACTTCGGTGTTGTTCCGTCCAGTAAGGAACCACCCGATTTGGACAAATTCCTTAAAATAAGACGAAACTTCATAAAAACTCTCTAGCCACGGGGCCGGGTCCTGGTCAACAAGCCCCATGCCCACCTGAAAATTGACCACAGGGTCGTGTCCAGGCCAACACGCCCCGTGTTCGGAATACGGACAAAATGTGTCAGACTCTTGTCGGACCACGGGGCCGTGTCCAGCCGACACGAGCCCGTGGTCAGCATGCTATCGTTTTCTATAAATGCAGCAAGATTCCTACACATTTGGACCCATTCCAAAGACAAAGATCTGGTGGGATCTTCACATATAACCTACAAGGTATATTGCAAAGAACGTTCTCAACAACCATCTTGTCTTTACTTCTTTTATCTCTTGCCTTCTTCTTCAAAAACTCCCCAAAACCTCCATTAAAGTTTGAAATCTCCATGTCTTTAAGCTTTATTGAGATATTTTGCTAGGTTTTTAACAAAGGAATCTTATCAAAAATAAGTTTTATAACACTGTTAAAAGTTATTTTTGCTCAGAAATGTCTCAAAGTTTAGAAAAATAATTTAAAACTATAAGATTCCTAGGTTCAAAAATCTGCAGATTGGTGGCCACGGGGCCGTGCTCAGCGAGCACGGGGCCGTGGCCGGAGTTACTGTTTCATTAACTTAAACGTTTCGACTTGTTTTCTTAGAATGCCGAGCCAGAATAGCGGAACCTCTTTAGCTCACTCAAGGAACAGTCGTAGGGAAAGAAGGCCATCGATCGAAGCAACCCTTGTGCGTTACGTAATGGCGCTAAGAGAGGCACTCAATGAGATGACATCCGTGGAAGAAGTCCTAATCGACCGTATCAACTATCTAACGGTGGGACTAGAGAATAGCTTCCAAGAAATCAACCTTTTGCACTAAAGGTTGAATATTCTTTCAATGCCACCTATGGAGCCAATCTTCCCTCAAGAAGATTGGAACATAGCACAAGAAGTTATTAATCCCACCGTATGGGACGACATTCCCCCGGAACCTCCTCTAGACGCCTTACAAGAGGTTCCGGTAGAAGTCACACCTCCTCCACATGAGGAAAACAATGAGCCCGCTTTCCTTCTCCCCCAGGAGATAGAAGAGTGGCTTAACGATATGTGAGGGGCCCTTTTCGGAAAGAAGCTCTAAATCCCTGATTCAACCGAAAGATTCATTTTTTGGAAATTTTGTTCTTATAATAGAAACATCTAGGCTAGGACTTCTTTGTGGTTTAAGATTTCATGCATTCTATGACCTTGTTATCCAGTTTTTAGTATGTACTTTTTATTTTTTTAGGAACTATGTATTTCACTCTTTGATTAATGATGGTTTTTAACTATTTAATGGTGTTTGGATGATGTTGTAATGCTTAAACACACTCGAAAAGGTGGAGGTTACCAAGGGAACTTTAAAACCACACCGCATGCACAAAAACAGAGCCTCCCGACAATTTTCCATCATTACAGCAAGTTCAGCACGGGGCCGTGCTCAGCCCAACACGCCCCCGTGCCTAAGATTCTGCATAAATTGCCTAGTTCAGGTAACTGGACATGGGGCCGTGCTCACTGAACACGCCCCCGTGCCCAACCTTCTATTTAATTATGATACTGGCAATCTGACCATGGGGCCGTGCCCGGACCAACACGGGCCCGTGGCCAGACGCTCAGTAACAGAAAAAATTGTTTTTAAACACCTTTTTACACATTCAGTCAACCTAAAACTTATTTTTGGGACACATTGAGGACAATGTGTAATTTAAGTGTGGGGGAGATGCTAAAACCTTGAATTTTGCAAGTCATAACAACAAGCCTTACACAAAACTCTATTGGAACCGCTAATCACTCCAATTTTTTTTCAATTTTTTTTTTACTTGTCTTGGTTTAATTTAGGAATAACAAGTTCTAAAAAGGTTATATTTTTACAAATCTATAACCGATAGCGTTGTGATAACAAGAACCAACATAAGAAAATTATGAAAAGACATGACAAATCTAGTTAAAATTTGATTATATATACTCGATCACATTATAAACCCATTCCCACAATAAGTGAGTTTTGAGCCTTTATTGAGCATACAAGCATACATCTTTAAAACTAAATGCTCATTTTTTGTTTCTTATGTGAATAGTCGCTTGGTTCTTACGACTCTAGAACCTGCCACGACAATACATTCCCGATCTTACCAACTTAAACCCAAGTAAGTAATTGATGGAGGCATTAGGACTAACCCATTTTCCTTTCAACACCATTATTTTTCATTTTCTTTATCACCTACCCAAAATCTCCCTAGTTAACTCCTTTGAGCCTAAACCTTTTCATTTCTAAACCCACAAAACAAACACATTTACCCACCAAAACCTTTTTCTTTTCAACCCTTTATTTTAGTAAAAAGCTCGGTTTCTTGTGACGTTTCTTTATAAAAAAAATAAAAGTCTAGCAATAAACAAACAAGTTCCTCAAAGCAACTTTGTTTGAAAATGCTTAGTTTGAATAAAAGTCACAAAAACAAAAAGTTTTACGACAACCGAAGCTTTTTACGCTTTTAGCCCTTTTTACTAACCACTAACCCAAAACCACCTACCTTTAGCCCAAGCCTAACATTTTCCCCAAGTCCTCTTCATATTTACAAAGGTTTATAGTTAAAAAGGAGGAGGATTGATTGCTTGGCAAGCATATGGTAGAAGTAAGGTCTATGCCGGTCTTGAGTGTTTCACAAAAATACATCTTCGGCCGAGTGTTGAGTGAACTTGTATATAAATGGAATTTTAAAGAGGCATGTTATGCTCAAATAAATAATTTCTCTTATGAAACGTTCTAAATAAATTATAACGAATAGGATTGTAAATAGTATAAAAGTAAAACCCAATAAAGATCTTGGATTCCCGACACTCAAGACAAGCCCAAAACTTCTCTCCTACCCATTCCATTTGGGTGTGTAAGCCACATAATAAAGAGTTTTGCTTGAGTACAAGCAAAGATTCAAGTGTGGGGGTATTAGATGTGTGTAAAATGCAACATATAAATTACATCAAATGAGGCATAAAACTAACCATTTTTTAGTACTAATGTTGGAAAAAGTGTGTTTCCGTCTTCCTTTTGTATTTTCAGGACCAAATGAGCTTAAACGAACAAAAGGAACAAATATCCAGGCAAAACTAACATCAATACAAAGAAAAGGAATAAACGTGGCATGCCCGACACCTCAACAGCATCTCCACAAGCAAAAACAAGAAACAGGAGGCTGACCACGGCCCGTGCCCACTTGACACGGGGGCGTGGTCAGATGTCTGCAGAAATGGACAAAGCTGTGGAAGCTTCTACGCCCACCACGGGGGCGTGCCCAGCTCAGCACGGGGCGTGGTCAACGCTAAGATTTGCAGAATCTTGCAAATCTTGATAGTACAGAATCTTGCAAATCTTGATAGTACATATATGCTTCTGCACACGGGGCCGTGCCCAGCGAGCACGGGCCGTGTCAAGCCCTATGCAGACAAGTGCAATTAATGAAGGAAGAGAAAAGGAATGGCTACAGGGGCATGTTCAGCGGACACGGGGCCGTGGCCGGGCTTCTGTTCAGGCTATAAATAGGGGTGCTTGGCTCACTTCAAAGGCATCCCTTGGCAAACCACCTCTCTCCCACTTTGCCACCACTCCACCACCACTACAACACCCATATCCACCACCATCATCCATCATCCACCTTAGAGTGTGTGTAGTAGTCTCGGGATCCAAGATTGATCGTAAGAGTTCTTGTCAATCAAAGGCCATGTTTGGCTAAGTCTCTTACATCAGTTGGTGAAGACAAGCATTTAATGTATTACTTTTGATTTTTAATCTTTTCGCACTTTTTATTTGTTTTGTATTAATGACTTTAATAACTAGTTTCTTATGTTGAAGGTGAAACTTCTTTATCATTTGTCCGTGGTGTCTTGGCATTACTTTACTGTCTATATAAAGTAAAAGATTTTCACCATTCATATCTCTACGGTCTATATAAAGATATGTTGGCTACCTGGTCGGGGGTTAAGGGAATAGTTTAGTAAGGTTCTTACCTTGTTCAGTGTATAGATCCTGCAAGGACCTGGGTCAAGCTTACTAGGACCTCCTTCAATTCCCATTGGTATTGGATGGCGGGGGTGCGAATGGCTTGATCCCCTCATATGTAAATTCCTATTAATACATTAAACCGGCTACTTGGGATTGTATCCCTACTCACTCAAACCACTTAGCCGAGGGTAACATCACCTTCAAAAGAGGGGCCTACCACTTTTCGCATTAATAACTTAATTAATTATCTTCCAATATTCCGACCCTTTGGGATTGTATCCTTGCTAACTCAAACCCCTGGGTTGAGGGTAACGTCACCTTCAAAAGAGGGGCCTACTACTATAACTAAGATAATCATTTAAAAGGGGCAAAAGTGTGGAAATCATCAAAGGATACATTAAAGGCGAGTCGGATCCAAGTGATTCATCTTGTCTATCTGTTTTTATTTTTATTTTCAACGTTTTTAGTTTTTATTTTTCATACTTAAAACCTTTTCCAAAAATTTTAGTTTGATTAGACGTTGAGGATAAACAGGTACTAAAAGCTCTTGTGTCCTTGGACGACTTCGGTATCTTACCAACGCTATACTACTCTCACGATGGTTGCACTTGCCCATGTGTGTGTTTAGTGTTAGTAGAATATGTTTTATAAATTTAAAACTTGACTAATACGTAAAATGGGCTTAAAAATATCAATAAAATCATAAGACACCTCGCACACACCACCCTCCTAGTTGTTTCTAAAAACAAGTGTGGTGGTAAACAATAGAGGTACCTAAATGGAAGACTTGATTCTTCCTACCTCATGTATGAATTATATGACAAAAAGAGATACCTAAATGGAGACCTTAATCTCCTACCTCATGCTTGACCTATAAGACTTTGTAATCTCTATATAGTAATCATATATTATCTATATAATCTATAATTATCCAAGTAACTAGACCTTGATGATAAATTATTGGTTATTTGTTATGTGTAAGTTGAGCCCCGCTTGCGGTCTGCTCATATAATGTAATATATGTGTGGGCGCTCGGGGGGGCAAAAGCAAAAGTGCACTAATTTTTAACGTTATTTTACTAATTTCGTGAAAATAACGTTAAAAAGAGGGGATCGTTAATCAGGCATCATGTGGTGGCGTTGATAGCCGAAAGACAAGGGGGTACATGCACCAATTGGCGTTTGTCTCAATTGCTGAGTGTTATGTGCCTTATGTCCAAGGCTTGATGCAAAACCACAATCGAGCCGGGGGTCTCATTGGAAGCAGCCTCTCTATTTCTACGGGGTAGAGGTAAGGCTGTCTACATCCCACCCTCCTCAGACCCTACCTTAGCTTTGCTATAGGTGGGATATACTGAGTACGATGATGATGATGTTATGTGTAAGTTACATCATCTTTTACCGTGCACTTGTTACGATTCTAATGGACCTTTGAATCCATGAAAACACACAAACTCTTTTGGGTTTCAATAGTGTCAAGAACCAGTGTTATGTGTACAAGATGATTATTTTCACATATGTTTATTTTCATGTATTTTAAACTCCAAATCCTTAGACCGAATGTAACCATATCTTAAAACTCCAAATCAAACGTATTCAACTTTCTACTCTCAACAACTTCGTAACATTGGATAATCGGAAAGCATATGCAATTTTGTGAGTATACTCGAACCCATTTTTATTTTTAAAACTTTTGGGTGCAACATGTATTCTATATTTAAACACACGAAACACTTGAAACTATTTGAATCACTCTCTATCCATATTTGAACATGAAACTATATGATGCTTGTTAATCTCGTATATTATGTAAACTTTTTGTGTCTATATGCTCATTAACTTCGTACAAGCCTACCTTAACAATTATAGTGCTATAGGAGTAATGCACCGCCTGCTAGTCTCGGGGTATTGTTAACTTAAACATGTTACCTCCCGTTATTCTTTGGGATAGACTATTTTAACGCATTGGATTCTTGGGTTCGAACATATACTTGACACCGTTTCAACATACTAGTAACTTGCATATTGTGATTCATGTTGGATACGAGCCGTTAGACTATTTTAAACTATTTTATGCTATGTATCAAAGTTGTATACTCGCCAACTTTTTGTTGATCATATTTTAATACATGTTGTAGGTTTGATAGACGAGATGATGTTAAGTGAAGAAACAAGATTTAGGTGGACTTAGAAACAAACTTAGATTAATCTATTTCGTAATGTATGTTTGAAACAATGTTGTTTATATTTGATTCTTGTATGACATTTTTAGTAAATTATGAAATTTGAATTAAATTATTATTATCACATAGTTTTATGAGGTCTCTTGCAATCTTATTTCGTTTCATCCCGATGTTTCTGCCATCGGTTGGGGTTTGACAAGAGGAGGGTTTCGGTGTTTGAGGTGGTGTGTTTGCATCACCCATCGTAATGAGTTAATCGGCAGGCAAGGGAAAACAGGAGAAAAAAAAGGTTTGGTTTGAGAATTCCGACCGTAGCCGGCGACCGAAGTCTGGGAGGTGATTAGGGTTTCACAAATCTGTGTATTCTCATTGATTTGGGGAGTATTAATAATACAAAATTATAGATAAATATGAAAACAAGCATATGTTAAAGACTAGGAGATATTCTCTCAATTAAAACAATATATATGGTAAATATAATTGCTAACAATATGAAAGAGTGAGAGATTAAAGTTCGAATCTAGATTTCTGGTATGGGCTTAAGCAAACATTAGTAACCCGAAAATTAACTGGTTACACGAATAAAATTGGGTTTCACCGAAACATGTATCATGTACATTATATTTTGTGATCTTGTTTTGACTAGATTTGCCAAAATCTTAAGTGAACCTAGCGCCTATTTTTTTTCTAAATAGAAAAAGATACATACTTTCAACATTTCTTGCGGGTTTCATCATGGTGCATATTTTATACATTTATAGTAACTATCTGGGGATGTAATTATCTCAAAGATTATTCGTCAACGGCTGTAGTTGACATTGTATTTATGATAAATGGTTAGTAAGAGAGAAGGTACACCTTCTCAATTATTAAATCAAGAAACAAAGGAGGAGCCATGAGTCTGTGGTGGTCCTTTAGGTGGCAGATGTTGGTGATTGCCACAATATTCATGGTGTTTCTCACAAATCCGGGGAGATCACAGCCCCAAACAAACGTACTAACCCAATCTTGCAGCGCGGTCAACGTTATCAACGTCCAAATTTTCTACAGCAATCTTAATGATACATATAGAGACATCCGTAGACAATTATCCAACAATAACACCTACTTTGCCACCTCAAATCTGGAAAGTAATTCGGAGCCGGTTTATGTGATGGCTCAGTGCAGGAAGTATATGTCGACAAGCGACTGCATCCGTTGTTTTGATTTCGCAGCTAGTTCGATACGTAGCTGCGCCGCGTTCAATGGTGCCCGATTAGTACTTGATGGCTGTTTTCTCAGGTGATCTCGTTCACTTTGTTTTCTTTTTTTAAATATCATGTGTCCTAGTTTAGTTGTCTTCATGCCATCATAATTGTCATTGGTTAGTTTTTCCATTGAAAGATGAGTGCAACAACTTAATTTTGTTTCCAAATAAATAAAAGAAAACATTTGTCCACGTGGGCCGGTTGAAACGGGACCACCTAGACCACCGGTTACTTCTCGCCCATCCAAAGCAGGGTGTTATGCTAAAACAAACGGTTAAATTGAAAATCCTGTTAAACAAGTTTGTCATATGTGAGCCGGTTGTAAGAGCATCACAATGCTATAAACCCATAAACCGTCACCTCCCTTATATATGTGAGCCGGTTGTAAGAGCATCACAATGCTATAAACCCATAAACCGTCACCTCCCTCATAAACCGTAAGCTCAGCCGTCACATCAGATTTCAAACATCTTTCAAAAACATTTATTTGTCCCACAACACTATAAAATTTTGAAAACCCATTAAAAATAGTACAATAATACATAATGGCTCATTCTATACACCCCCCCCCCCCCCCCCTATTACTAACCACACCCCCCCTTGTGAGAGGAAACTGTCGGTCCCACGCAGGCCCCACCTGTAAGTTATGTGAGAGGAGGGGGGTGTAGTTAGTAATAGGGGGGGGGGGGGGGGTGTATAGTAGTGCCCATAATGATCTGTGTATGTGAGAGAGGGGGTCCCACCTGGTTTGTGAGCTCCTGGTGTGCAATTCCGGCCCAAAATCGGTACTCCATTCTAGATCGCCTCCGAATCACTTCTTGTCCGGATTTGGCTCCTTTAGAATTTTCTGATAATTGCACATAAACCATGTTTTGGATGCTCTAATAAGATAGATCTAATTTCTGTAAAACCTAAATTCAAAATATTTACACATTTGAAAACTCAGCCACTCTTATATACAACTAGTTATAAAACGATATTTAGTAATGAAAATTAGTAATTATAAAATGTTATTTTGATATAAGATATATTTTAAAAAAAATTAAGAGATAGAATACAAATAGGTGAAATGAGAGATGTGAGGAAAAAAAAATATTGAGCTCACAAAATTACCTGAAACGGGGAGTAATTAAATGGTAAATTTAATTTAAATAATCCCAACTTTATTAATTTGGTCAATAATAATTCCAACTCAGTTATTTGCTGATAATAATCAGAACTGGTCCATTTTTAGCCGATAATAGTCCGCCGTTAAAAATAGTTTAATGGAGTTAAGTTTTTACGAATTACAAACCGATGTTTAAGAGATTTTGATCAGAACCAGAATGCAAGTCGATTTATGTAAAACATATCTCGAAACGGTGTTCCAAACGGCTTGATTTTTTTAATTAGAAGTTTAAACACCCGAATTGAAGCATCGTTTTCGTTATTTGGGGCAGTATTTCGAGTTAAATTTTACATCAATCAACTCGTATCATCGTTCTAATCAAAATCTCTAAAACATTGGTTTGTAATTCTGAAAAAAAACTTAACTCTGTTAAGCTATTTTTAAGGTAGACTATTATCGGCCCAAAGTAGACCATTTCGTATTATTATCGGCAAATAACTAAGTTAGGATTATTATGGGCCAAATGAGGAAGCTGAGATTATTCAAATTCAATTTTCCTAATTAAATTAGCAACTAAGATGTCCATTTGGGCATTAAAATATGATTTGTCTGCCCATGGCATTATAGCTTAGTGGCATCTTGGGGGTGAGACGAGACTTTGGGACCATTAGGTCCTGGGTTCGATTCTCACAAAGGGGGGGGGGGGGGGTTCCCAGATTTATTGGGTTTACTCCTGAATTTGTGTATAGGCATTATAGCTTAGTGGAGATGGATATGATCGGGTGGTTCTACTGGTGGCACGATGATACTCCAGTGGTCCATCAGTGATCCTAATTTGCCGTTCAAAAAAAGTATGATTTGTCTGTTTTAATAAAATATAATTAAATATCTATTCCTTGTTTGTTGTAAATATGATTCAACTGATTCCCATAGAACCTTAAATGTAACATATGAAAGAATCTGAAATTACACTAGTTAAGAAATAATCACCATCTATTAACTATTTATTAAATGAATGAATCATAACGGCAGTGAAGAACTTACAATTTGAAAAACACAACACTAAAAGTATATCTAATAGATTTCACCTTATAATGTCTACCCACGTCTGCTTGTAGGTATGGGAAGGGTCATCCCTATGGTGATGGGCCGTCGCGTAGGACGCCCCATCCCCATCCTTCATAGGATGACCCCACAAGCAATTTTAAGGGGGTGGAGGATGGGGCTATCCCACACCATTTATTTTTAATTGTTTAACTTTTTACGGGAATATTCAAATGAAAACCACTTTTATTGTGAAAACTCGAAAAAAAACGTAAAAAAAACACCAAATATTTTTTTTTATTAATAATTGCTATTTTTTATATATAAAAAAACTTTTTTCAAAAAAAAAAAAATTTGTAGTACACATACACATGTGTGCACTACAAAAAAAATCTTTTTTTTTAAATTTTTTTATATATAAAAGATAGCGGAAATTGGTATGCAAAAAAAAAAAATTTGTATGTTTTTTTGGCTTTTTTAATTAGTTTTCGAGTTTTCGCGATAACTAATGGTTTTTATTTAAACCTTCCCCTAACTTTTTATTTGGTTAACTTTATAAAAACAATTAAAAAATTAAATAAAAATAAGACATAAAAGAAGATAATTAAATCCATTACATAACATAAATAAAAATTATATAACCTAAAAAATAAAATTACGAATCCTAAAAAAATTAAATTACGAATCCTAAAAAAGAAAACATTAAAGCGAAATTACCTACAAGGTCCATTTTTTCTTAACTTCCTCTTTCATCCTCCGGTAAACCTCGCGTTCATCCTCCGGAACCGAGTCGAGATCCAACCTCATAATCCTAAAATCCTCCGCCCGAGCATGGTCGGCCGACAAGTTTTTTTTTACAAAGAGTAAACTGCCATTTTGGTCCCTATGGTTTGGGCACTTTTTCCATTTTAGTGCAAATTTCAAACTTTTTTAAATCTGGGTCCCTGTGGTTTCACTTTTATTGCCATTTTGGTCCAAATTTCAAATTTGGCCAGATTCCCCAACTTAAAACCTGATATTTTGTCTTTACCCTCAGGGGTATTTTAGTCATTTTGAAATTATTATAACACATTTTTAATTAAACAATACCCATTAATCAATAAACCGTCATCTTCAAAACCCTCATCTTCATATCCCATTTCATATCACCACCACCGCCACCATCACCACTCTCTCTCTCTCTCTCTCTCCCTCTCTCATTTCTGCCGCCACCATCACGATGAAACGTCACCTTGTGACCCGTTAATCCCACCTGGCCCCACAGCACAACAAGGAGAAAAAACCGCAAAACCTCTTTTACCAAGAGATGAAGTGATTGGAACAGCTATCGCACTCATGGCTTTAATTAAATCCAAGGAACCCGGAAGTCAAGTTGACCTCGAGTTGCTTATTCAGCTTCTTTGTAACCCAGGTATGCTCCAGAACTTGACAAAGGAACACAGACTCTCGACCAATCAGAGCTCCGTAATCACCCGTGCTCAACCTCATGAACATTCATCGGTTCCCGTGCCAGCTGTTCGTGGTTACTGCACGTGGTCGCCATCAGCACCGTTTAGTCGTTCTCTGCCTCGAGATGTAAGAAACATGATAGAGCGGATTCATAGCAACACCCTCTCTCCTTTCTGCCGCCACCATCACCACTCACTCTCGTTCTCTGCAAGTATGTTAATAACCCTAATTTGGGGGCAGATGATTTGGGGGTGTTAGAGAGAGAGAGAGAAGAGAAAGACAGAGGGTTGTTTAGAGAACCGGTGCTGCTCCACTGCCGGGTGTACACCGAACTCTCTGTCCGGTTCCGATCCATTTGGGTCTTTTGTTTAGAGGCGTGATTATGTTAGATGATGGATGTTAAGGCTGGTGAGTTTAGAGAGAGAGAAAGGAGAGAGAGACTGAGTTTCAGATTTGGGGGTTGAAGATGATATAAATGGGGAAAGGAGAATTAATAAGGTTATTTAATTTAGTTTTATAATTAACAAAATGTTAAATGAAACGCATTTGGACAAAAATACCCGTGTACAAAAAGACAAAATAGGCATGTTGGAACAGAAAAAAATGAGAGTTTTTGAAATTTGGACCAAAATGGCAATAAAAGTGAAACCAAAGGGAAACATATTTAAAAAGTTTGAGATTTGAACTAGAATGTCAAAAGTGCCCAAACCACAGGGACCAAAATGGCAGTTTACTCTTTTATAAACATATGTTTCCGCCGTGAGCTCTTTGGACGAACGGAATTCGGATATCAACTCGTCCATTTTCGAACCGGCCCCGGAAGACGTTTCTTCGAGCCGCCCGCCATCGAAGCTTTTCTCTTTCCGGCCGCCACTTTTTTTGCTTTGTCCCTTCCAGTGGGACATTCCGACTCGTGAACGGCAAACTCCTCCTCGTCAAATTTCGGCTCGTCGTTTATGTCTATGTGACAACGAGCGGTGGAGCCTCCCGCACTATAACTTCCGGAGTCGGAAGTTTTACTCCGTTTGGCGGTTGTGACCTCGTTTGGAATAGGCTTCCGTTTGTTTTCTTTCTTTAAAATTTTCCATGCTCTGAGGTGTTGGAAAGGAGTCCGATTCTTATCATCCCATTTAACCAAAGCAAGTTGGAGAATGTCGTCCCCGGAAGTCCCACTAGGAGGATTAGTGTAATAAAGGTTATAAATACCGCTAAAGCGGTTGATGACCTTGATCATTTTCCGCCACTTGGAAGAGAGGGAATCGAGATCGCGCATCGGGCCTTGCTCCATAATCGCGTTAAATTTCTCCGTTATCTCCTTCCAAAACCCATCACCCGTTTGGTTGTTCCCTAAATTTTAAAAAAATTCATCTTAGTAAAATAAAAATTAAATCTTTGTAAAATTAAGTTTAAAAAAAAGTTTGGTTCATACCGACAATCGGGTTAGTTGACGACTTAACCCACACCATTGCTAGCGCCTCCTCCTCTATTTTTGTCTAAGGTCTCGCCTTTGGTTTCGAATCGGGGACGACGTCGTCTTGCTTTTTTTGGCGTACCGCCTTCCCCTTGTTTTTTTTTGCGTCTTATAGTTTGCAGTGGCGAATCGGGGTACGACTTCTTCTTCGTCGTCATCAAGTCGAACCGGCGATGTTGGCGGTTGGGATTCGGATTGAGCTTGAGATTCAAACAAGTTGCGTAGCATCATTTGTTGGAGTGCTTGGAATGGTTGCATTTGTTGGACTTGAGACATTTGTTTGAACGCGTCAGGTGATTGTTGGAAACCCGAAAAGGTAAATTACGGAGACGCCCATGAAGGACTGATAGTCGGAGTGTAACCGGGCGTTGAAAAAATGTTAGGGTGGTTCGGGTTGGGGTTGGGATTGTTCGGGTTGGGATTGTTTCGGTTGAAGGGATTCTTGATTTTTTTTATAAAAAGATGAGGCTTTTATAAAATGGATGAGAGAAGTGGGTAGATTTTGGTTGAATGTGGGTATGATTTAAAAAAAAATTGAAGAGGAGTATTTAAAGTAAATAAAACCCTTTTTTTTTAAATATAGCCGTTGTAACGGTTGGATTTCAAAATGGGGGGCCGTCGAGAGCGGCTTGTGGGAGACGAAGAGGACGTCGCCGGGCCTAGGGAGCGGTGTTCCGCGTCGGCGCCGTATCTGGACGGGGCCTGGGCCATGCCATCTCCCATACCGTCTGGTCTAACTACAATTAGTAGTAATTCTACTTCAACGAGTACTAACTTGTCCTTGATTATTGAGATCGCCTGCATTGACTTGAGTCGTATTTGCCCTACCGCTAATGCCAATTATTGAAAAGGAATGTTCGATTAATGCACTACAAACACCCAATGCTAACAGATGAAAGAATCACAAACTTGAATTGTCACGAAATTGATCACCAACAATTAGGTAGTGTTTGGTATGCAGGAATGAGAGGTTCAATGGAATGGATGATTACGAGTGAATGAAGAAAAGGGTGTTTGGTTGGTCAATGGAATGGAATCACCCATTCCAAAAGCCATTCTATTCCCTCAAAATCATTCATTCCACCCCCATGTTTTTTTTCCATTCCATCCCCTCTTGCACCATTCATCAACAACACCATAACCCACCACCTTCGCTACAACCCACCACCACCACCCACCACCGACGCCATTGCCACCACCCGCCACCGACGCCATCGCCGCCACCCGCCACCACCTCACCCCGACAGCCACCGCCGCCACCCACTCGCCACTGTTATCACCCACAGTTGCGACCAACCGCCAACGCCACTCGCCGCCGCCGCCCACCACCATCGTCGACGCCACCACCAACCGTTGCCGCCGCCACCAACCGCCACCTCTACTGCCAGCCACCACCAACGACCACCTTGCCGCCACCACCACTCGTCGTCACCGCCACTCGCCGCCACCACCACCACCCATCACCTCCGCCGACACCCACCACCGCCACCTATAACCACCCACAATCACTACCACCGACCACCACCACAACTCACCGCTAATTTTATTACTCCGTTTTCTTGTCTACCGAACAATACACAATAATAATTCATTCCATTCACACATGGTAACCAAACAAGACATGGAATGGTAATGATCCATTGCATTCCCTCGTCTATTCCATTAACTCGTCCATTCCATTACCCCATACCAAACATACGTACTCTTAAAGATTTCTTATTGAACAAAACAAAAATGACAATGAAAAAGTTACAATTTGAAAACGGATGCATCAGTTGAATATATCTAAAACATATATCTCCACAACGATTATATATAGATAATGCTTTTAACATGAAACCCAAAATGAATCTTCTAGCCATGTAAACAGCAACTGCCATCAACTATAAGTTAGTACTCTACACATTAAGGATGGGCTAAGCATGCCCCTCTTGTTACTTGTTATGCCCCCTCCTTGAAAAATTACTTTAAAACATTGTCAATTTCTTCCCCGATAAAATCCTTATTTTTTAAAAGTTTTTTTTATTTAATTCTCGTATACATAAATTATACGTAACTTTATTATAATGATAAAAAAATTGTCAACGTCACTTACTTCAATTGCTGTAGACGAAATGTTCATCGTCACTCCAAGAATCGATATCAACATAATTGTCATCACAATTGTTCATCATGATGGTAAAATTATAATAGTAACACTACCAGGTATTTTCGGTATCAGTACTCATTTTTAGGATTTCAGTACCAGTTTGTTCCAAGCTCATCCCTAAGTAACACAAGATCTGACTTTCTGATTGAAAATACAAATCCATACATCATGTTCAAAGTGAAAGACGCGATCCACATAATGTACATAATTGTAATTCATAAGAACCAAATTTAGTTTATAATTTAACACTCCCTAAACTAAAATGGTTTAGAAGGAGTATTTGGTAGCGATCCAAAAATTTTAATTTATAATTTCCAATTATTTTTGCTGATTCTGCTTGGTACCAACCCTAGACTTCAATTGGACATTACCCATAATATTATAGTAAGAACATTTTTCAATAATACAACTACAAATATGATTTTACTAGATTTACAAAGATATAAAATGCTAATATGATTTTATAAAGTAAACAAGGATATCTAAAAAAATAATTAGAAATATAATATATGAACTAAAAAATGTTTGTTTGACTAAAATGTTTGTTATATTACATTATGGAGTAAATTACGATTTTGGCCCCTGTGGTTATATCACTTTTACCATTTTAGCCTAAAAAGAAATATTTTAACATCTGAGCACTCAACGTCTTTTTTTCTAACTCTTTTGGCTCCTAAAAGCAAATGGATGAGGTTAGTGTTAGGGGCCAAAAGGGTTAGAAAAGACGTTGGGAGCTCAAATGTTAAAAGATTTCTTTTTATGCTAAAAGGGTAAAAGTGATATAACCACATGAGCCAAAATCGTAATTTACTCTATATTATATATATAGATGACATTTAAGGTGTGAGATGTTAGGTAGGTGTCTTGTGCGTGAGAAGTATATGATTGAAGATTGATTGTTGGTAGGAAGAAACTACGTATTATATTTTATGTCCAAAAGGGTCATTTCCATAATTTGCTTTGCAAATATCAACAATTTAGTAGTTATATTTTCAATGTTTTAATAATCATACCCTTGAATTCTTTGTAGCAACCTAGCCAATAACATATCCACTAGAACTATGAGAGTAATAATTATGTTGTTTTGTGAAGGTACGAGAGTAGTTCTTTCACCGATCAAACAACATTGCCAGGAGAAAATAAAGTATTATGCGGTAATAGTACTTCATCGCAACAGACTGTTGCTGTTGATGAATTAATGTCCAATCTTTCTAAAGCAACACCAAATATAAAAGGTTTCTACGCTGCTGCCACAACGCCCATTGTGGGTACCAATACAAGTACCGCTTATGCTATAGCGCAGTGTGTCGAAACAGTAACACCCGACAGTTGCAAAAGCTGCTTGCAAGAGGCATATGACAACATAAGGAGCTGTGCTAATGATGTTACTGAGGGAAGGGCTGTTAATTTGGGGTGTTTTATGAGGTACTCTGACACTGCATTTTTCAGCAACAACCAAACAATTGACATAGCTCCATTGATACGAGACGGTAGGACTTCTGGCCTCCTTACGCTAATCTTTTATTAAAATTATAATATCTAGAGTAAACTGCAATTTTACCCCCTGAGGTTAGATGCGATTGGCACCCTTACCCCCTACCACGAAATTTTTGCTGTCTAACCCCCCAATGAAGGCGAAACGCTACAATATTACCCCCGGTGTTAAAAAACTTAACGGTTCTGTTAACTGGGATGTTAAATTACTATATTACCCTTTCTTATTACCCCTTATGCTTTGTTGTAAGAAACCGTATTACCCCCGGTGTTAAATGAATATATTATCCTTTCTTATTACCCTCTATGCTTTCTTGTAAGAAAACGTATTACCCCCAAACTCACATCTCATTCTCATTTCCTCATGAACAACTGATCAACAACAATTAGGGCTGCAATTATAAAGCTAAGTTTGTCTGTATGTGATCTGATCTGCACTTTATATTTTTTTAATTCACTTTGCAACTTTTTAAACCGTTACTTTATAAAGCTAATTTGTCTATATGTCACCCAAAGTTAAACTAACACACAATGTACAAGTCCTTTATGCACAAATGATGTGAATTTCATCAATCCAGTTCTAGACAACATAGGAATCAAGCAGTCATAAAGCCGCATCTCCGTTCCCAGACCTCCGACCTGTATTTAATTCTCTGCCTGTTTGTTATACATACACATATATATATATATATATATTCACACATTTCATGTATGTATGTATATGCATCTTCGTTAGAGATTCTCCAGGTTCATTTTGGTATGGTGAATAATGCAATCTCTAGCTGTTAATCTCCGCTCAACGCCGTCGTTTCACCGCTTTTCTCCGCCGTTAAACGCTGCCGTTTCCGGTGGCAGTAGAAATAATAATAATAATGCTTCGGTTTCGTTCCGCTTTCGTAGTCCGGTTCGACGTGTTCTTCAGTCTCCGTCTCTAGGTAATTTTATGTTTCTATATGTAGATTATCATTTTGAGTGTTCTTCAGTCTCCGTCTCATTCTCATTTCCTAATTTCAACCCTAATTGCATTCCTTTCTCTTCTCCATGTCTCTGCTCATAAAAGTTCAGAATCCTCTAGATTTCTCACCTTAATCCCCTCAATTGCAGCCCTAATTGCAGCCTTCGACGGTTGTACGGTCGCTTCGACAGTGACCGAGGGGGCGGCGGAGGTGGAGGTCGACGTGGGGGCTGGCGGAGGAGGTGGAGCTCGACGTGGTCGGCGGCGGAGGTGGAGATGCGGCTGGAGAAGGAGATTGGGGGAATACTTGGGGGTAAGGTCGTAGTGAAGTGTATAATATAGGGTGTTGTGTTGAGGAAGCAATCAAACACAAGTGGAAAAGACTATATTACCCTTTGACCGTTAATAAGTGACGTTGACTTTAAACAGATTTTAACACCGGGGGTAATATTGTAGCGTTTCGCATTCGTTGGAGGGTTAGACAACAAAAAATTCGTGGTAGGGGGTAAGGGTGACAATCGCATCTAACCCCAGAGGGTAAAATTGCAGTTTAGTCTAATATCTAAAGGTATGATTGCGATATTTAAGTCACAAAATTCATTGCAACAAATTTTAGTCGCAATTCTGTCGCTAAAGGTTCAGTTGAAAAAACGACGGGGTCGCAGATTGGTTTGTTACCACAACGGAAATGTCGGTCGCTAAATCGGTTTACAACAATACACAGTCGCAAAAAATGGTCGCAAAAGTAATTAGCGACCAGGTTTACCGACTGCTGAAACATGTCGCAAACAGTTACAATAAGGGCTTTTCCGACTGTTTTGTAACCATTTTGATAGTTGCGACTGGCCGTTTTTGTAGCAATGTACTCATTATATCAAGTGCATCAAAACCATGCTCACTTATCATATTTTCATAGTAAGTTCAAGCAATAAGGTAGGCATTATTGGAGGTGTGGTTGGAGGTTTAGGAGGTCTGATCTTCTTGCTAATAATTGTAATTTGGTGGTATGGTCGATCAAAAAGAACAAAACCCAAAGGTATGCATTATCAATTGCTAGTCATATGAATTTTACTAGATCACTCAAATAGATTCACGGATTCCATTTCCAACTTACTAGGGGCAACTGAATTGCAATATGGCCCAAACAATTACAGCTACAGTCATCTCCAAAAGGCGACAAACGATTTTGGGGACGAAAATAAGCTTGGAAGAGGAGGGTTCGGAGATGTGTACAAGGTACTCATATATATATATAGGGTAGGAATCCTAAAAGAAGTCCACCCTATTTGAGAAACTTGAGAAGCAATCTGGACCACACATTTTCCCTAAGTAAAAAATGCAAAAAAAAGGTGAAAAAAATGCAAAATATTTTTTTTTTTTTGAAAAATCGCTGCTTTTTCTTTAAGGATTAAAAAAAAAATATTTTGCATTTTTTTCACCATTTTTTTTCACCTTTTTTTTGCTTTTTCTTTAAGGATTAAAAAAAAATTAAAAAAAAAAATTTTTTTTTTGGATTTATACACATGTGTATATTGTTAATCTTTTAACTATACATATATGTATATTGTCAATTATACATATATGTATATACATGTTTAAAATTGAAAAAATGTGTATATTGTTAATCTTAAACCATAAACATTAAAGCTAAACCCTAAAGCTAAACCCTAAACTCTAAACCCTAAAGCTAAACCCAAATGCTAAACCCTAAAGCTAAACCCTAAAGCTAAACCCAAAAGCTAAAACTAAACACTAAAGCTAAACCCTTAATGCTAAACCCTAATACAAACCCTAACGATAAAGCTAAACCCAAAAGTTAAAGCTAAACCCAAAAGCTAAACCCTAATGCTAAACCCTAAATACTATTGCTAAACCCTAATGTTAAACCCTAAAGCTAAACCCTAAACCATAAAGCTAAACCCTAAACCCTAATGCTAAACCCTAAATACTAATGCTAAACCCCAAATAACACTTATTTTTCAATTTTAAACATGTATATACATATATGTATAGTTAAAAGATTAACAATATACACATGTGTATAAATAAAAAAAAAATTAAAAAAAAAAAAATTTAATTCTTAAAGAAAAAGCTGTGATTTTTTCAAAAAAAAAAAAAAAAAAAAATTTTTTTGCATTTTTTCACCTTTATTTTTGCATTTTTTTGCTTGGGGAAAATGTGTGGTCCAGAATGCTTCTCAAGTTTCTCATTTAGCCTACTACTTCTCACATGATCCTTATCCTATATATATATATATATATATATATATATATATATATATATATATATATATATATATATATATATAGGGTAAGGATAATGTAAAAAGGGCCTAAAGTGTGAGAAGTGTATTATAACACTATATATAATACTATATAACACCATATAAACACCGTATAACAATATGTAACACCATATAATACCATATAACACTATGTAACACTATATATCATTATATAACAAATATAACACTATACATCTATCATAGACATGCTATCAGACAACCTATAGTGTTATATTTGTTATATAAAGATATATAGTGTTACAAAGTGTTATATGGTATTATATGGTGTTACATATTGTTATACGGTGTTTATATGGTGTTATATAGTATTATTTATAGTGTTATAATACACTTCTCACACTTTGAGCACTTTTTACAGGATCCTCTACCTATATATATATATATATATGTGTGTGTGTGTGTGTAAATTAGCTAAGATAGATACGTAATTAAATTTTTAATTACATATATGTAAACTTGTGATTACACATGTTTAATCACAAAATTACATATAATAAATAAATGATAAAACTATCCTTGAATAATTTAAATATATAACATTATAAATAAAATAATTGATTCTTTGGAGTTCTCAAAGTTTTTAATTTTTTGGAGTCTCAAAAGGAGCCAACCCCAATACATATCTATATATACACACAAAATTTTAGTTCCATGAACGGTACCTTGAGTTTGTTTTTTTAGGTTTCAAAACTAATTACCTAATTTTCCTTTTTTTTAAACTATACGTAGCATTGATTCATGGACAGAAAAGGATATTTAGAAATGAATTGTGACTTTCCACTCGAAGACTATCATATCTATTAAAATCATGGTTGTAAAAATCCCGACTAATCACTGATTAGTCGCCGATTAATCACTAATCGGAGGTTCACCGATTAATGGCCGATTAATAGTTAGGCAGTCAATGGCGGTCCTATTCTGGCCAAATTTTGGCGAGATGCTGGCCAAATTTTGACCAAACCATATAAATTTCTTCCAATTACTTACAAAAATGGGTTAGTGAGGGGTTAAAACATGTCTACTATAAAAAAACTACATATAAAAATGTGTGTGTATATATGTAACTAAAAATTACATATAAAAGTCTCAATCCGATTAATTCCGATTAATCCCGATTAATCGCTAGTCGATACCCCACCGCCCGACTAGCGCCTAGCGATTCTTACAACACTGATTAAAATTATGAAATAGAAATTCTGGTGGTAGTGTATTTACATGTTCAATTTTAGTGACAATTTCAAGATCAGATGTGACCTTTATAGGGAAATGAGGCAGCAATAATCAGGATGCTAAGGTGAATGTGTGAGCATACTAGTATGGACATAATAAGGAATGAGTTTTTAAGGAAAGATTAAGGGTCGCTAGAACATTAGATAAGATAAGGGAGAGATAATTTATATGGTTAGGGCATGTCAGAAGGAAACACAAAATGACAACAGTTAAAACCGTGAAAACTCAATAACACAATAGTTAGAATCGTGAAAACTCTCATTGTGAAGAAAAGGGTGAGTAGAGACAGGCCTAATCTAACTCGGGTGAAGAGGATTAGGCAAGATTTGCTATACTTTCACCTCTCTATAGATAGGAGTTCGTGTAGGCGTAAGATTAAAGTTAGGGACTTTTAGGAGAATAATCTGGTTTTGTATTAGACTCTTGTCTTATGAGCTTGGAGTTTTAGTTTATTTTTGTGGCATATGAGTGTTATCACTTGCATGTGTGTCTATATGGGGTGTCATATGTCACTATTATATGTTTTTAGTTCTTTGGTAGTTATGTGCCTTATGTCCAAGGCTTGATGCAAAACTACTATCGAGCCGGGGGTCTCACTGGAAGCAGCCTCTCTATTCCTACGGGGTAGAGGTAAGGTTGTCTACATCTTACCCTCCTCAGACCCTACCTTTGCTTTGCTATTGGTGGGATTAACTGAGTATGATGATGATGATGATGATGATGATGGTAGTTAACCAAGATAAATTTAGTACACTATGTTTGTCTGTTGTGTAGTTATGTGCCTAAGAATGTTTTTATTTGCTTGTTATCTGTGGATATAGTTTTGGAGCTAGGGTTCCCATTAGAACAACCTCTCTATCCATCGGGATAGAAGCGAGACTTGCCCACAATCACATCCCACCCTCCTCAGCCCTTACCTTTAGCTTGGCTATAGGTGGGATTATAATGGATATGGTTGTTCTTCTTACATTTTCATAAGATCTTCTTACTAATAAGATCTCCATCTAGCTTTTCCTATCTACCGAATGTACCTTATCCCGATAGGAAACACACACGATCCAACAATCAACATATTATATGCAAAAGCGGTTTTTGTGAGGAATTCAAGGTATTACTAAAATATGATCTGTTACTGATATAAAGATAAAAATGCTACATATTAGTAAAAATATCTGAAAGTTTGCATTATTCTTTCAAAACCAGATAATTAAGAAATTTAAGTAACCGTTTCAGAAGTAGAATGACATCTATAACTACTCATTTCGTAATCATTTAATAGGCAATTCTTGATAACAAAAAAGTTGTAGCGGTTAAGAAACTTAAAGTTGGATATGTTGGAGCAAAAGTAGAATTCGCAAATGAAATCTTACTTTTAAGTCAAATTTGTCATCGTAATCTCCTCGGTCTCCTTGGCTGGTGCATTGATGAATCCAATTTACTTCTTGTCCTGGAATATATGCCAAATGGAAGCCTTGACAAGTTTCTATGGGGTATGTTTCTTTTAACAGTTTGATGTAGATTCACAAGATATTTTTTTAATTTTCTAGCATTTGCAGTGCTAAATTAAATTCATTATAGGTGAAGGAAAGGGCACCCTAAACTGGAAAAAAAGATATGACATTATCTTAGGGATAGCTAGGGGTCTCGCTCATCTACACAAGGAATCCCATGTTAGAATTTTACACAGAGATATAAAATCAAGCAACATTCTCCTTGATGATGATTTTCAACCAAAAATAGCAGATTTTGGATTGGCAAGGTTTCAGCCTGAGGATCAAAGTCAAATAATCACCAAGTTTGTTGGGACATTGTAAGTGTGATTTACAAGACATGCTCAAGTAATTTCTCATATTGCATCTAATTACTTTCTTGCATTACAATACTAGGGGCTACACAGCACCAGAATATGTACGATATGGCGTGTTATCAGATAAGGCTGACACTTACAGTTTTGGTATGGTGGTCCTTGAAATTGTTAGTGGCCGAACGTGTACTTCCCAAGGCATTGATGCACAATCAACCGATTTTCTCCTTGAGCATGTAAGATATAAATCAACACAGACCACTCTTTTCTATTTCATTAACTTAAATTAAGAAATAATTAGTTGGATTCCATACACGATGCGGTGGGGATTCGGTCAGTATCGGTCCGGTTGAGTTCGTTATAATACTAGCACTCACTATAACAACCGAAAAGGAAAACCTAAAAAATTAAATGTGATATGCCCAAAAGGATATCAACACTTGTTTTACATTAGTCAACAACTATAGAAATGAATACCAGTACCGACGTTCGATCGAAATCGGTTAGGTTTGTTACGGTACCACCACTCGTATAGCTTATGATACAAAAAATAATCTATTTGAATACAACTTTGGTACATGTAACACCGATGTGGTTCAGTCGGTATCGATGCAGTTCGTCATGGTACCGGTATGGTACCGACACTTTTATAATTTACAATACCAAACAGATGTTGTTCTTTAAATAAAATTTTGATTTCAGCAAAAGTTATACTGAAATGTCAAGAAAAAAATAATAAAACTACCTATAGAGTTTTTTTGTTAAGTTAACAAACGCAACCTATTAATGAAAAACGAGATAAAAACAAAAGATAAATGAGTTAATGCTAAACATATATATATATATATATATATATAATATAAGGATATCTTTAGAGAATACTAATTCAGTTTATACTTTTTTTTTCTCAATCAGGTCACATAACATTCTAATCGAGTCATTGTCAGATTTTTTGTGTCCAGAAAGTATTTATATTAAAAATAGAAAAAATCATGTTAATTATATTTGAAATTTTTTAAAAACATATTAAAATCCTTGTCATCAAAGAAAATGGAAAAAAAAATAAAAATAAAAAGACATATCATCACGCTTACCTATTAAATAGGTGAAAAACCCAATAATTTTTAGATCATGTGTGATGGTAACACCATTAGCATGGTGAGTGTGAGGTTATATGAAAAGTGTCACAAAAAGTACATTAGTGGTGTTATATAACATTTTATAACATTTGTCTCTAGTGGTAACATCACATAACCCCACTAGCAATCATTACTCGATTATTTTTTTTTAGTTTCTATATTTAATAAATATGAAAAGAAATAACATTTCATTAAATAAAATATATTAATTACTCGTCTTCATCGTCGTCGTCGCCTCTGTCGTCATAATCTCTGTCATCCAAACCTTTGTCTTCATAACCTCCATCTTTGAAATATTTCGCGGCATTCGTCTTCGTTGTTGCCATCGTGTCGAATTGTGCGAATCACTCAAACATGCTCGATCAAATCCGCCTTTAACGCGTTATGTGCTTCTTGGGAACGCAAGAGTTGACCGTTTAAGATTCTCCCCTCCATAGTTGCTTGCGTTACTTCTTCAACATCATCCAGAATAAAGTTTTGACATATTGCTTTTCCTTCGTCTTCTAGACTCAAATTATGCAATAGGATACAAAAACACATAACCATCCAGTTTTTTCTCTATCCCATATAGAAAATGATTTCTCACAAAATGTCATCGTTGTTGAAGAACCCCAAAACACCTCTCGATATCCTTTCGCGAAAAATCTTGTAGTTTCTTAAAATATTGACTTTTTAAATCGAGCGGGTCTCTAAACGTTTTCACAATATTTGAATACGCCGGGTATATACCACCAGCCAAATAGTATCCATGCGGGTACTCATTTCCGTTAGCATAAAACCCGGCTTTTGGTAGCGTACCCGATATATAACCCTCTAGCAATGGCGATTGCTCGAAAGTATTTATGTCGTTCAACGACCCGACGATGCCAAAGAAGGCAGACCAAACCTAAATGTCGTATGAGGCAACCGCCTGTAAAACCAACGTTGGTCCTTTTTGGTCACCGCATGCATGTTAACCTCACCATACGGATGAACAATTATACCACGCCATTGGCAAGAGTCTAAACTACCAATCATGCCGGGTAATCCATGTATTTCTAAATGCACTTCGTAAATCTGTTGTAGGCCGTTCCAAGTCGGGTTTCTCAAGTAGCATTTTCCGTATAACTGGCATATGCCTATAAAAAAATTGCAAAAAAATATATAAAACGTATGTAAATATTTAAAACAGAGTACTAAAAATAAATAAATTTAAAACATATCTATATACCGTAGCAAAAAATGTGACAAGGCATAGCGTGTTGTTTTCTCCGCCATCTTCAATACTCGTCGTTGATTTCATACGTGTTTCCGTAGGCGAGCACACGTAATGCGGAAGTACACATCTGAATGGAGGTGAATCCTAGATATCCTCTTGTGTCCATTTTTTGCTTAAAGTGGTTATGCTTATGCTCCAAATCTTCGTTAATCCGCAAAAATAACCATTTGCTCATCCGAATCGGCGCCTAAAAATGTGGGGGTCGTGAGTCGGTGTAGGATCTAAAAAATCTTTTACTAGACGAATGTTTGCGGCTTCATGGTCCCGCATAACATATTCCCTCCTCAAGATAGGTCGTGGAGGAGAACGGTTAACACGTTGCATGGCGTTAATCGCGAGGGCACACACACTCGCAACAACTTCTTCCTCCTCTGCGGCTTTGTTATAAGTAAAATATTTGTGGTGTAGATTGATGAACGAATCGTCCGATGGAGGCGAATCCATTTTGGTAAAGATTTTTATAAGGATTTGGTAGAGAGTTTTTTTGGTTAAGTTGGTTGGGTGTAGAATATATATATAATTAATAAATAAGAAAAAAATTATTTTTTACCATTCCCCAACGGTCTAATTTATCAAACTGCACGCCACATCGCCATTTTCTCCATTGTGGAGAGCAAAATCACCAAGCCATAGTGCTAGGGGATGGTGTTCCCTAGTGCGATGTGCCGCTATGGCCCGGATGACGTCTAGGTGGCCCTCCACTACAAAAGGTCTTATAAAACATGAAAGTTGAATAACCTAATTGACAAAAAAATTAGAGACCTAACTAAAACGCATTTAAAACTTGGTTTCTATTTTGCAAATTCGTCCCTTTGTAATATAAGGCTTGAAAATTAAAAAAAAAACATTTTAGTGTTCACACTGAAGTTGATTTCAACAATATTTTGGCTGCCCAAGGCCTTCAAAAGTGGAAGATGTGGGTTCAAGTATCGCCTGAGCAAAATGCTCTAGGTTGAACTAGGGGTTTTATCATAGTGAGCCTTCGGCATTGGGTTTTCTTTGAAATGGTGACGGGCTAGATTACCAGCGTGGGCGTGTGTGGCCTTTTGACATTGAGTTTTTTCGGGTGGCTAGGCTTTTGTTAGTCTTCCAAAAATAATAATATATACATAATAATAAGAATAGGGTTGTTCACGAGCCGAACCAAACCGATCAGACCTTTGCTCGTGCTCAGTCCGTTTACAAACCGATCCGAACCGAACCGAGCGTTTTTTCAACCGAGCCAAAGTCGAGTGAGTGTATTTCGATCCGAGCATTTTTCGAACGAGTATCGAGCGTCGTAGAACAAACAAGGAAAGTGATGATGGGAGTGCTAGTTATTAGAATAAAGTGTAGTTTCCGTCCAATAGAACACAAGTAAAAATTTAACAAATAAAAAGGAATACAAAAACACTCAACTAGTTCTATTGAGATTAACTAAGTGGGAAGATAAATCATCGACCGACTGAAACATACCCTTGTTCTATCGGAAGTTTGAAATTGAATGAACCGATTGAAGCAAAACCCTGGCGAGATGACATCTTGGCGAGTGGCGATAAAGAAATCAAATAACGATGGCCAATGGGGGGTTTTGCTTAGGGTTTTGTACTTCTGAATCGAATGGCGGGTTGAGACTTGAGTATTTGAAATTTTGACTCAATTACTCAATGGACATTTAAGTATTGGACAGTTGAATTTCAATTTTAATTATTTAAATGAGCTTTATTTGGATCTTGGACGAAACATTGTTGATGTTGGTATCTAGTCATTTCATTAAAAATGATACATACACAAAAATATATATATTAAAAAATAAATCGAGCCAACCGAGCCGAACCGAAATGAGCGGACCTTTGCTTGTGCTCAATTCGTTTACAAACCGAACCGATTTGAACCGAGCATTTTTTCAATCGAGCTGAATCGAACGAGCAAATTCCGAGCATCTTTCGAGCGAACATCGAACGAGCGTCGAGCAATTTGAACAGCACTAAATAAGAATAATAAAACAATAGCTTTTTTTAATGATCAACAAAAGCCCGATCACCAGAGTAAACATAATGGCAAAAGGCTACCCACACCCGTGAACCCAGACGGTGTTGATGACCTGGTCCGCCACTATTCTAGAGGACACCCAAAAACCCACTGTGGTAAAACTCTAGCTAAACCCAGAGTATTTTTTTCTAGCCGAAAACCCATGAACTTCGATTTAAAAGGTAATAAAGTAGCCAATGCACCAAAAGGTATCGGCAATAATAAAACGAGAGTAGTGATATTATATTGCTATTGTATCTTTCTCTCACACACAATTTGATGCTGATGTGATGGCTGGCTTGAATAAGTGTTTTATTTATCTCGTTGAATCAAACATGAGTCTAATATTTAAACTGATTTTACCTAATTCTCAGTTATGGGGAATTACTTTGAGCTCTTAAAATTATTTTGCTACGATTGCTCACAGGCATGGAAGCTGTATGAAGATCAAAAAGTTGTAACGTTAGCTGATCAGACAATGGACGTTAATCCAGACGAAGAAAAACATGTAAAGAAGGTCATTGAGATCGCTTTGTTGTGCACTCAATCACCAGCTTCAAAAAGACCAGCCATGTCTGAAGTTGTTTTGATGCTTTCAAATGATCCATCATACGAAGAAAGACAACTCACTAGACCTAACCTACCTGATCTAAATCGTAGGATTCATATCGGATCCTAGAATTTTAAAGGCATTCTAATGCCCATCAGCAGAAGAAAAGACCCGACTGGTTTCTGTATCCAAATATCTCCACTCCTTACGTTCTTGTAAACAACGTCACTTGCAAAACACTTTCTTGAAAAGAAATTGGTTTAAAAAAGATCGTACACAAAGAATATAGTCATTATTCACATGTACGTTGAATATCTTAGGTGTTATTCAAGTTTGCAATTAACTCGTTAATTTGCAGTACTATATAACTCATTTTTACTTAAGAAAATTACAATTTGTTTTTTGATTCAGATCATGGTATCAAGAAAACTTCTAGTGCAATGCTAACCTTGCCTCAAGCAACAAGTTTTCAGTACTCATAAATGTCACAAGTGTGGGAAAATTGGGTGTGTTTGAATGGATGTCCCAAATGGTAAAACACTTGTCCCACATAGGTGTGGAGACAAAGTGGAAGGTTATTTATAAGGTGAAACATTTGCCTAGCTAAAATAATTTTATGTGTTGGTACACTTTATGTGGACGCGACTCGGCTCGGTTCGATTCGGTTCGGTTCGACTCGGTTAGGTCCGGCTTAAGTCCGACGTCACGACATTCCTCAGTCGTGCGCCCCAGAGTTCGACACGCGAAGCACGGAGCGCCGCAAACCCATTCCCATTTATACATCATCATGGTGATGTCACAACCTTTGTCCTATGAAAGATTTAATCAGAAACATGTTCTGGGCCGTAATTCCAAACATGTGGGCCGAAACTTGTCTTGGGCCTTTGACTTTCATTTGGGCTCAAATTAGAAACGACGAAACATATTGGATTAATATGTATGTCGACGAAACAGACTTTAGTGTTTCGTCGTGGCCTCTATGCGTTTCGTCATAGTCTGTGTCTAGTATAAATACCCCTCACAGTTTCTGTGTGAAACTGATGAGCGCTGTGAGACTTTGAGAGAGTCTGTAAAACATTGTTTGTATATGTTTGTATCCGTTCTCATCCCTAATCAATAGATATTGAATCTTTGGTTACGCGTGTGTTTTATACACTTTGTTTGGTTTGCACCGTCACGGGGATTCCGCACCCGTTACCGTGTTTGTGATAGACAAGGATAGGTTTTCGTATCGGATCCACCGGAAAAACGGGACCTATAAGTGGTATCAGAGCTTTGGCTCTAATCCTTGTTTAAAACCAAACAATGTCACGGGTGTTTTATCAAGTGTGTTCTTGTGATTTGTGTTTTTCAGATTCTTGTTCTTGAAAAGGTCATATTTTCTGGAAAAATACTTCAAAAATCAGTTGGATATTGTGTGTTGCTCAAAAGTTTTATCAAAAACCTTGTTAAATTGATTGTTTACATGTTAAACCGGGTTTTTAGTAAAAGTTTTAAGCGAATTCGGGTTTCGGAAAGTTATTCGATGACCGGAAAATTCAAAAATTCTTGATTTGTTCTTCATATCTTCAGTAACCTTCAAAGAGTTGTTCAAACTTTCCACCTTTTTGATCTTTAACAAAGTACTGTACAAGTTGTTTGTTGAATTTAAAAAAAAAAAAATTAAAGGATAAAAGCTTTTTGATTAAAATATGGGTGACCTTATGGGTTGGTATGGCAAGCATGTTGTGAGTTGAAAATTGTGGCTTTGTGTCAGAAAGGGATAATATTTCAAAAATATCTCACCAAATCCCAAACCTTATCCATTCAAACAACAGTTTCGTCGATCAGATTTGCAAACAACAACTGAGTTTCGTCACACTCATCAAAGCTGTTTAGTCGCAATTAAGTAATCAGTTTCGTCATATGCAAACAAACCTTTTCAGTTTCGTCGGAATACTTATCAGTTTCGTCGCTTACACTTCAATCCGTTTCGTTTCGGTTTGATACAACCATGATACCCAGATGATAAGCAGCATAAAGACCGAATATCTCAGAACCTCGACAATCTCTCAAACGAAATTTCGGTACTAAGACCATATGCCAATGTGCGGTTCCCACCTGGTCTTCAGTCGATTTAAGGATTTATATCGCCCTTCACACTTTAAAATGATTGTGAGCCTACCGATACATCTTATATAGAGCTGCTTAACATTTTTCATTTTGCATTTCAGTTCGAAGATGTTTCAACAGACCACTGATGTACTATCATTTTCTCTTTTTCTCGCCAGGAAACTCATTTTTGTTTTTCTATTGTTTTTGCGTTTTGAAATTTTTCGATGTTTTTGAATTTTCAAATTTTGGATTTACTCCCCCTAAAATAAAAAAACTATGATAAATTTTAAAAACACAAAGGTATTTACAAAAACGATTTTCCGATGTCGGTTAACTCATGTTTTACCTCAATGCCATTTACCAAAATTAATTTAATCAGAAATGATTTATCGAATTTTGAAAAAAATGAGTTGGCACGTCGGTAAGCGGTGCGGACCATGACAACATTGACTAGTTTCATATTGAAACAATCACCTGTGAGGTGATATTCGAGTTCAACGTGTCAGGTCAAAGAGTGCTGTACAAGATGATAATAATTCATAAAGCAGCTTAAATATCGACAAGTATAGGAGAGATTAGAAATTTAAAATCGTATCCTGCAACTTCTTCGTGCATTGCAAGGAATCTGAGCGCTCTCCCAAACTGGACATCCACCCGGTGTGGATTTCAAGGTCGATTTTGTAGCTACTGAGAAATCTCTTCACAGCAATAAGATCATAAACCTTTGGATTCGGCTGGTCTTCCACATTGCACCAGCGAAGGTCTTTGTCTTTCTCTTTAAGAAGTAGTGTGCGGTTGTTCAATCCATGCCAAGGCATCCGCACACCCAGGTTGGTTTGTTCAACAAACACATTTTCTTCAATCACACCGCGAAGAAATGTACACTGCACGTTCATCTTGTTGATTTTGAACATCAGACGTGCTGCAGGTGCGTACATTTTGATTTGAATCTATCCTGGGGACCCGATCAAAAACCTTGAACAATCACATTTTTGGAATGATTTTCATTTTGTCGAAGCTTTCAATCTCTTTCAACAGACAATTCTGTTTTCTTTTCTTTTTCTCTCCATCAAAGACAACAATTTCTTTTGTCGCCGATCTTGTGCATGAACATTCCACTATCAACAATCCTATGACTATCGAAAGTTCCTCCTGGAACATCCTACACACTCACTCAGAGATTAGTTGGAGAGGGGGACCCAAGCCTTCATAGACTTGGGTTGCCCCTGAGAATCAAGAAATGTAATTTCAACTTCTTGAAGAATTGGAAATTTCATGCCTCTCCCTGAACCTTCACCCGTTTTAGGTTTCCAAAACTGTTTCCGTTTACCAGATTGTGTATAATTTACCGATTTAGAAATTTCCGGTTTTAACGGTTGTGTCAAAATTGGTTTCCTTTTAACAGTTTCTGGTTTTAAAGCCTTTTCGATCACCTTCATATTTTGACGTCGTTGTTTTGTTTCCTGTTCTTTAATAGTGCGTTTGTCAGCTTTTGGTGGCACAGGACGACGTTGTTGGTGACCTTGTTCAGAAGGGGCTCTTTCAACAAAATTTGGTTTGGGCGAGTTTGTGCAGTCTTTAATGATGTGCCCAAATTTCCCACATTTGAAACAAGTTCTCCTTTCAACAAACTTAGGAGAATCTGATCGACGACCTGACGTAGAAGTTGTAGACCCAGAGGTACTAGCTTCACACCCATTTGTGTGTTGGGTGTAATTGTTATCACTATTACGTTTCAAAATGTTGACTTTTTGTACAAAATCGGTATTTGATTTATTTTCAAAAGTCTCCACTTTATCAGTACCTTTGGAGGCCACAAACTTAACGTCTTTGAATTTCTTCTTGTAACGAGCTCCTTTTGTTTCAGCCTTTGGTTGTGTAACCTTAGGCTTTTGAGCTCGTTGTTGTTGTTTACCCTTAAAAGCGATAGGTTGTTGCTTCGTTGGTGATTTTTGATTTCCAAATTTTCTTCTAACTTCAGCTTTTGGAATCAGATTACACTGAGTTACTGAAACTCTCGGGATCCCTTTTTCCAAAAACTTACTGGTACTATCTTCAAACACTTTATCAATATCACTTTTAACAGTAGACACTGTCTCAGTGATAGGATCTATCTCTTGTTTAGCACCAGTTGATTGCACAGCAGGAGTAGGAGGATCACACAGAATGTGATTCTCAAAAGGCACTTCTACTCCTTTCCTATCATTAAGAGATTTATCCTCATCACTCACATCTGATTCATCATCCAAAGAATCATAGTCCTCAACTGTGGGAGGACTTTGATTTGAAGCACATGATGACTTTTCTTTCCGATCAGATGAGCCCTCCGATGAATTGTCCGTTTTGAACCCTAAGCCAGTTGTAACTTCCCCATAATCAAGAGGTACAGTTGGCTCAAAACGTGGTATTTCTTCCTCATCGGGCGTTCTGGTATAGTTGTGTCTCAAAGGAGGCGGACACGACTTATACCCAACGCCTTTAACGTTCCCTTTCAGTTTTTGAACGTCTATGATGTGATCGAGCACAAATCGGGAGTTAGAATAACTCTCCAATTTGAGCTTGATTGCATCATGCTCGCATTTGGCAATGGCTAGCTCCTTTTTGGTTTCCTCAACGATGTTAATGTAATCGTTAATACTAACTTGTTTATGATAAACAGTTTTGGTTACTTCGGAAACACTTTTCTTTAAGGTTTCAATTACAGATTTAAAATCCTTTTCGTTTCTAACCAGAGCCATATTTGCCTCTTTGCACTTAGACAATTCAATAACTAAACTTTGATTATGACGATGAAGCTTTTCAGATTCAAGTTTCAATTCAGCACATTCATGTTTCATATCAGTACAATCACTACATATGCTAGGAGTTTCAGATTGTACCTGACTTGTAGAAGCTGTGACATTAGCCATAAAGGCAGTCTGAGAAGAGAAAGATCCATCTTCAGTGAGAATCTTCTCCATTTCTTCTGATGTAGCATCAGCTTTCTTGATCAAGTCCGATTTCTCGTTAGCATCATTCGAAAAATTATCAGCTTCAGAATCCACTCCTTCCTTCACGTCCGATTCTGAACTGTAATCACTCACACCTGAGCCATCTTTATCAATACTGCCACTATATCCTGAACTGTCATCATTTCCCGAAGATTCACCATCGCTGACATTCTTGATGAGTTCGGCATAAAACGCAGTTCTTGTTTGATCACCGTTTCCCAACTGTATGGCCGGACCACAATCGACAGTAGGTTTAGGAAAATAGGCACTTGGATCGAGTTGAGGTTGTGTTGTGGAAACTTGAGGTGTGAAAGGAATAAAAGGACTACCAAATTGAGGTCTAGAATAAGACTGAGCTTGAGCACTCGATGGCGGAAAATAGGCACTCGGATCAAAGACCGGAGATGGAGCTGATTGTGGAAACGGAGAAGAGCTTGTATTGGACACAAACGCCGTTTGAAGCTTCGGTTGCTGAACGAAACTAGAACTAGCTGAAGGAGCAAAACCAGGAAAATACATTTTTGTGTTTTGAGGAGCTGCAATCCTTTTAGCTTTCCGAATTTCCTCTTCGTTCTTGTGCTCCAACTTCTGAATGAATTCATAGATATTGACCGTATCCAGAACGTCCGTATGCTTTAGAAGCTCAATGAATGGACTCCACTTAGGAGGTAGAGCCTCAGCAAAACGCATAACCATCTCTTGTTGTGATGCGTTGACCTTGTATGAGCACATCTTACTAATCAAATGATAGTACCGAGTAGTCATCTCGCTAAGTGTTTCATTCTCCATGAACAAAAACCTTTCAAACTCTTTCTTTAACAGATCATGTTGGACCTTTCTTGTTGCTGCATTTCCTTCTCCTCTGGTTACCAAGGCATCCCATAGTGCTTTCGTGCTCGTACATTAAGAGAATTGATGATAGATGTTTTTGTGGAGTGCTTGCGTGAGAATAGCAAACGCCTTCTTCTCTAGATCATACGCTTTCTTGTCGTCTTCAAGCATATTAGTAAAACCCGCTGCAGTTGACGCTGCTGCTACGAGGGCAAGGTTGCATTCAGTAGTGAAACACGTCCAAAGTTCTGTGTTTTGCCCTAAAACATATGTGTGAAAACGACCCTTCCATGATGGATAGTCATTCATGTGATTCAGCTTTGGCGGGCGATTGTTGCTGCCCGTTTCACTCTCGCTAAGCAAAAGATTCTGAATACTTTGATTTTGATTCAACACCAAAGCCCATTGAGTTGCACTTATAGATTTCTGACCAAAAACATTCCTTACCCAAACGGCTGCGGATGTCTGATCTTCACCTGGTCTTGGTTCCATGCTCCAATCCGAAGGACTAGTACAAGCCATATTTGATATATGAAAGTGAAAAACCTGGTCAAACACTTCAAAACAGACAGTTAAATTAGTTTTGCAAAGCCTCTGTTAAAAACTTCAACAAGTTCGACGTAACTTATGATGAGTGACGAAACAAAATTGATCAATTATACGGTCAAACAAATATCCAGCTCACTTATCCAACAAGCTCTTTTATTAAAATAGTGTCACGTGATGGGTCAGTTCAATAATGTGATAAAGTTGCTGATGACATGGGCCGATGAATTCTATTGGATAACTTTCACATGCAAGTCTTTGATTTAAATCGTAATGGATTTTTTTTTAATCTAATCTGATCACATGGGCCGATGAATTCTATTGGACCTCAAATGTAATCACATGCAAACTGTTATGCCACACAATTCGATATTCTCTTCAGTGGACTTTGGTGAAACTTCCTATGAGTTGAAATTCAATTTGACAAACTTATGTGATGAAACCCCACCCCCATGTGATATACTTTATCATATATAACTATGCTTGGACCGATAGAAATTTTTGTCTTATCCAGCCTCTCACGTGATGATGAAACTTGAGTTAATGTATGTGATGAACGACGAAACAGTTGAGGCCCAATCCAGTTTGAAGCCCAATGAAATGTACGACGAAACACAATGAAATGTATGTGGCCGGTAAACTCATAAACTTATCGGGATATTCATCTGAGTTCATCTTGTTCTTCAAACTTTCTGGGTACTTGAGTTTGAATCTGGTTGTTTGAGTTTACGAATTATTGTTGGTTTATTATAATATTGAGGTTTGAAATTGGTGTTCACAAAACAATGATGAATGTTGAATTTAGTAGTCTGATAGGTAAGGTAGTTTGACAATTTGGGTTTGTGTCAGTAGGTAAGGTGGTTTGAGTGTGTCAGAATTGGTGAAGATAAGATATTATTTTAGATAATATCTTGGATAATATCTGGCAACCAGCAACATATTGTCAACGAAATCCCTTATTCATCAGTCAACGAAAACACTTCAGTCAACAATATCAACTTCTGGACGAAATCCAGCTTGTCTTGTTTGGACGAAAACACATATCATTCTGGATCAGTCAACGAAATCAACCCCCATGAAATCACTTGTGAACCCATTAGCAGAAATCACTCCTCACCCCCACGAAATCAACCCCCCACGAAATCACTTGTGAACCCATTAGCCGAAATCACTTCAAGTCTTAACTCCAGCCGAAATCACTCACCTTCACGCCAGCCGAAATCACTTCAAGTCTTAACTCCATCTTGTCCGAAATCCCTATCAGCGAAAACTCATACTTGTCACCGAAATCACTGATTTCGTCAATCATACTTGTCACCGAAATCACTGATTTCATCAATCATACTTGTCACCGAAATCTGTTTTCGTCACTCATACTTGTCACCAAAGACACTCGATTTCGTCAAACATATTTATTTTCAAAAAGATTAAGATTTCGTCACATATCATTCAACGAAAACACTGTAATTTTGTCTCATTTCAGTCAACGAAATCATAATTGGATTTCGTGAAACATTCTTATTCCTGTGATTTTAAACAGAGGACTTGCAAAAGGTATCTAATTTTGTGTTTTCAAGTGTTTGACCAGGTGTTATCATTCTGATATCAAATATGAGTTGTACGAGTCCTTGGGATTGGAGTACGGATCCACAACCAGCTCAAAAACAGATGTCGATGGCCGAATATTTAGCGAGTACCATACCTAAACAACAACAGTCAATTAGTTCAAGTCAATGGGCAATGGTGTCGAATCAAAATTAGAGCATTCAAAATCTTTTGCTTAGTGAGAATGAGACGGGTAGCAACAATCGTCCGCCAAAGTTAAATTACATGAACGACTATCCATCATGGAAGGGTCATTTCCATAACTACGTTCAAGGGCAAAACACAGAATTATGGACATGTTTCACCTCTGTATTTAGTGAAGCTCTTGAAGAACCAGGATCAAATGCGACAACTTTCAATAATATGCAAGAAGCCGACAAAAAGGCATATGATCTGGAGAAGAAGGCGTATGCTATTCTCACTCAAGCACTTCACAGAGACATCTTTCATCAATTCTCATATTGTAAGACCACGAAAGGTTTATGGGATGCATTGGTAGCGAGAGGAGAAGGAAATGCAGCTACTAGAAAGACACGCCATGATCTATTGAAGAAAGAGTTTGAATCATTTCAGTTCTTGGAGAATGAAACTCTAAATGATATGACTTCTCGTTTTTATCATTTGATTAGTTAAATGAGTTCTTATAGTGTTGCTGCAACTCATCCGGAAATGGTTGCACGATTTGCTGATGCTCTACCTCCTAAGTGGAGTCCATTCATTGAGCTTCTAAAGCATACGGGCGCTCTGGATGCAGCCAATGTCAGTCTTTATGAATTCATTCAGAAGTTGGAGCACAAGAATGAAGAGGCAATTCGGAAAGCTAAAAGGATTGCAACAGCGCCTCCTCAAAACACATAAATGTATTTGCCTAGTTTTGGTCCTTCAGCTAGTTCTAGTTCCATTCAGCAACCGAAGCTTCAAACGGCGTTTGTGTCCAATACAAGCTCATCACCGTTTCCACAGTGGAATCAAAGTGCTTACATGTCACAATCCATACCTCAACCTCCATCTCAAGCCCAACCACAACAACAACAAGCGCATTATACCAACAATCCTTCACCCCAAAACACCAACACTGTCAGAGTTGATACTTCCAATCTTTCAAAAGTCAGTGTAGAAGTTGCAAAGGAACATTTGGAACTTCTCAACACAATGTTCAGTTCCTACTGTGGATTGGTAGCAGGTCAAATTGGAAACATCAATATGACCAATGAAGATTATCAGCAGATAGACCGTGATGAAATGGAGTTAATGGATATCAAGTGGGCGTTTGTAAGTGCTGTTAGAAGGGCAAAGGATTTCATGACTCGAACTGGAAGAACTTCGTTGGAAGGCAAAGATGATACGAAGTACGGGTTTGATAAAGATACGGTTACATGTTTCAATTGTGGCGAAAAGGGTCACTTCAAACGTGAGTGCACTCGACCAAGCAAGCAAGGCAATAAGAATCCGTTCAGAAATCAGACGAGTACTTCTAATGCAAATCAAGACAATCGTGAACGAAGGATAGTAGCGGTGAACAACAGTCATAACCAGAACCAGTCTGGACCTTCAAACACCAATCGAGCATTGACTGTTCAAGCTGATGAAGGATGTGATTGGTCCGTACAGTTGGGAGGAGGAAGTGCATGTTATGCGAAGATCATCAATCACATCAAGCACGTTCACAAGGAAGAATTTTCTGAAACTGACGACAGCTCGGGTTATAGCGGGAGTTCAGATGAAGAAAGCTCGAATGCGGGAGATTATCATTCTGAAGATTGATCTTTTTCTTATCAGACTGCCTTTATGGCAAATGTCTCGACCTCGACAAGCAAGGTAAATTCTGATCCTCCTACTCCTAGTGTTTGTAATGCTTGTGCAGATGTGAAGCTTGAATCTGAAAAGGTTCATAGTCACAATCAGAATTTGGTTATTGAACTGTCAAAGTGCAAAGAGGCAAACATGGCCTTAGCTCGCAATGAAAAGGAGTTTAAAATAGTTATTGAAACCCAAAAGAAAAGTGTTTCCGAATTAACAAAAACTGTTTTCAACAAACAAATTGGTATCAATAACTACATTAATATCATTGAGGAAACCAAGAAAGAGCTAGCCGTGGCCAAGTGTGAATATGAAGCGATCAAGCTCAAATTGGAGAGTTATTCTAACTTCCGATATGTGCTCGATCACATCATTGACGTTCAGAAACTAAAGGGAAACGTTAAAGGCGTTGGTTATTGGAAGTGTCCACCCCTTTTGAGACACGACTATACCAAGTCACCCGATGAAGAGGATATGCCTCGCTTTGAACCCAGTGTGCCTCTTGATTATGAGGAAGTTACTACTGGCCTAGGGTTCAAATCAGACAGTTCTTCAAGTACATCATCTGAGCAAACAGAAACTTCAACATCTACGAAACAAAGTCCTCCAATCATTGAGGACTATGAGTCGTCTGATGATGAACCAGAATCAGATATGCGTGATCAGGATAAATCACTTGACAAGATGAAAGGAGTAGAAATTCCAATTGAGAATCATATTCTTTGTGATCCTCCTACTCCTACTGTTCAACCAGTTGTCAAACAAGTGATAGATCCTGTCAAGAATGACAAGAAATCTGTGTCTACCGTTAAGAGTAATAACGTGTTGTACACTTTAGTTGGTGATGATAAAATTTATTCAAACACAACTTTTCCAATTAAAAATGTCAATCAATCTTTGATTGATAAAGTGTTTGAAGATACTACCAGTAAGTTTTTGGAAAAGGGGATCCCGAGAGTTTCAGTAACTCAGTGTGATCCGATTCCAAAAGCTGAAGTTAGAAGAAAATTTGGAAATCAAAAATCACCAACGAAGCAACAACCTATCGCTTTTAAGGGTAAACAGCAACAGCAGTGAGCTCAAAATTCTAAAGGTTCACAACCGAAGGTTGAGACCAAAGGAGCTCGTTTTAAGAAAAAAAACAATGATGTTAAATTTGTAGCATCCAAGGGTACTGATAAAATTGAGACTTTTGAAAACAAATCAAACACCGATTTTGTCCAACAAGTCAAGATTTTAAAACGTAACGCTCAAAACAATTACACCCAACACACAAACGGGTGTGATAAAGGAACAAGTACCTCTGGGTCTACAGGTTCAACACGTGAAAGTCGAACCGGTTCTCCTAAGTTTGTTGAAAGGAGAATTTGTTTCAAATGTGGGAAGTTTGGGCACATCATTAAAGACTGCACAAACTCGCCCAAACCAAATTTTGTTGAAAGAGCCCCCTCTGAACAAGGTCACTCACAACGTCGTCCTGTTTCTCCAAAACAAGATAAACGCCCTGTTAAAGAACAAGAAACAAAACAACGACGTCAAAACGTCAAAGAAGTTAAAAAGGCGTTAAAACCGGAGGTTGTCCAAACAAAGTCTGTTAAGTTAGAGATTAAAAATGAAAAACAAAAACAGATTTGGAAACCAAAATCGGTAACTGTTTTAGGGAAAGCTCAATCCATTCCGAATCATCAGGAAATCGAAGTCACAATCCTCGATGATGAAGGACGACCCAAGTCTATAAAGGCTTGGGTCCCCCTCTCCAACTAATATCTGAGTGAGTGTGCAGGATGTTCCAGGAGGAACTATCGATAATCATCGGATTATTGATAGTGGAATGTTCATGCACAAGAATAGGCGACAAAAGAAATTGTTGCCTTTGATGGAGAGAAAAAGAAAAGAAGACAGAAGTGTCTGTCGAAAGAAATTGAAAGCTTCGACAAATTGAAAATCATACCAAAGTTTGATTGTTCAAGGCTTTAATCGGGTCCCCAGGATAGATTCAATCAAAATGTACGCACCTGCAGCACGTCTGATGTTCAAAATTAACAAGATGAACGTGCAGTGTACATTTTTTCGCGGTGTGATTGAAGAAAATGTGTTTGTTGAACAAACCAACCGGGTGTACGGATGCCTTGGCGTGGATTGAACAACCGCACACTACTTCTCAAAGAGAAAGACAAAGACCTTCGCTGGTGCAATATGGAAGACCAGCCGGACCCAAAGGTTTATGATCTTGTTGCTATGAAGAGATTTCTCAGTAGCTGCAAAATCGACCTTGAAATCCACATCGGGTGGATATCCAGTTTGGGAGAGCACTCAGATTCCTGCCAATGCACGAAGCAGTTGCAGGATACGGTTTTAAATTTCTAATCTCTCCTATACTTGTCGATATTTAAGCTGCTTTATAAATTATTATCGTCTCGTACATCACTCTTTGACCTGACACGTTGAACTCGAATATCACCTCACACGTGATTGTTTCAATATGAAACTCGTCAATGTTGTCATGGTCCACACCGATTACCGACATGCCAACTCATTTTTCCAAAATTCGATAAATCATTTCTGATTAAATTAATTTTGGTAAATGGCATCGAGGTAAAGCATGAGTTAAAACCGCATCGGAAAATCGTTTTTGTAAATACCTTTGTGTTTTTAAAATTTATCATAGTTGGTTGATTTTAGGGGGAGTAAATCCAAATTTGAAAATTCAAAAACATCGAAAAATTTCAAAACTCAAAAACATTAGAAAAACAAAAATGAGTTTCCTGGCGAGAAAAAGAGAAATTGATAGTAGATCAGTGGTCTGTCGAAACCTCTTTAAACTGAAATGCAAAATGAAAAATGATAAGCAGCTCTACATAAGATGTATCGGTAGGCTCACAATCATTTTAAAGTGTGCAGGGTGATATAAATCCTTAATCGACTAAAGACCAGGTGGGAACCGCACATTGGCATATGGTCTTAGTACCGAAATTTCGTTTGAGAGATTGCCGAGGTTCTGAGATATTCGGTCTTTATGCTGTTTATCATCTGGGTATCATGGTTGTTTCTTTTACCGAAACAATAACGGAGACGAAGTCTAAGATCATCCATGATACTATACATACGTGTACATATTGCATTCGACCTCAATAAGTGATCAACAATCACATGTCCAAACAAAATAAGTGATAATATATCACAGCTTTATCTGGGAGTCAAGTTCGTCTCTCTGCTGTACGAAAGTACTGACCTGTTCACGGACTTGCTCCTGTGCCCTCATGCATCGAAAATCAAGTTCCTCATCAATAATTGATTCTATCATATAGGGCTTGTTTTCAAATCAAAATAAGTGAGTTTCTCACATCTTTTATACGGTCAAACAGATGATAAACGGTATACTCACCGGTAAGATGAACCCTCGTGCATACCTTGATATGGGAATGTGTCGTGTGTGGATGAACACCGGTCGGTAAGTATAAATCATACCTTAACGTATCCCCTCGCCATGATTACATCTGATAAGTTGATTTTAAGTGGACAACAATACCGATAATCGCTATAGGATGCTTATCTAAATGCTAACTAATTGAACAACAAGAGCGTTTTGGCGTGACCGTACACTGATATGATTCTCTTACCCTCGAAACTCGCAAAAAGAATGTCTGCAAATATTTGTTTGCTGCTTTCAGTTTCTGCTTCTTTGTATATATTTATTTATTGCTTTCCGTCTTTACATTTGAAAAATGAAAAATACCAAAAAGATTTTAGGTGTGTTTTAATATAAACTTTATAAAAGCCAAAAGGATTTTGCTTCTAGTTTATTTTAAATTGACCGATGTTGGAACTCGAGTCTATCCTACCTAAAATCCTGATTGCAAGCCGGAAAACAATTGCATCTTCATAAACTGTCGAAGTTAACAAGTATTGAAAGTAAGGGATTAAAATTGATCATTTTCTAAACTTTCAAACTGTTGTCGGTCGGTGTTTGATTGAGTTTTGATCTCATATGTGTCATTTGTTTAATTCGTCTAAATTCCAAGCGGTTGTTCTCATTACGTGTTTAGCTTTCTTGTATGTGCAGATGCGACATCAGAATCGGCTAAAGACGAAGAGAACGTGTCAGATGACAAGCCGTAAAGTGAAGACACGACGTTGATGCAATCAGAAGATCAAGATGATCAGGTTGCAGTTGACCACTTTTCAACACCACAAGGATCTAAAGTTTAGAAGTTCAAAAGATTCACGAGTATCATTTAAGGGGGAGTTTGTTGATACACTCCTTGACTGCGACGCGTGAAGACTTTGAAGATCCTCCGACATGAAAGACATGAAAGACACGGAAGACGAACCATCACGAGTAGCGTCCAAGGGGGAGTTTGTTGGTACACTTTATGTGGACGCGACTCGACTCGGTTCGATTCGGTTCGGGTCGACTCAGTTAGGTCCGGCTCAAGTCCGACGTCACGACATTCCTCCGTCGTGCGCCCCAGAGTTCGACACGCGAAGCACGGAGCGCCGCAAACCCATTCCCGTTTACACATCACCATGACATCATCATTGTGATGTCATGATGATGTCACAGATTTGTCTCATGCATGAATTTGTGAAAGTTGTAAACAGATTCATCACTTGGGCCGATTCTCTTCATTTGGGCCGTAATTCTTGAAGTGGGCCTTTGACTAAACTTGGGCCACTTGCATTTGTTTTGGGCTGCTACATCTGTGGACGAAGACCAGCACATCAAAGTGACGAAATCACTTTGATTTCGTAAAGATATTATGGCGAAAACACACATGTTGGCGAAATCACATGTGTGACCAAATCACATGTGATTTCGTCGAAGTCCTGTGATTTCGTTGAGACCTTTGGTGTTCGCTGATGAGTTTTCATCCAGTTCCTGATTTCGTCGATGTGTTAGTATATAAGCCCAGACAACAGACAGAACACAGAGACAAGTCCGAATAGATTTGCGAGCGAACACATTGTAACACACACATTGAGAGTTTACAGAGACCATTTGTAAACACCGTATTGTAACCGTTTTCTAGCATTAATACATTGAGTGTTAATCGTTGAATCTTGTGTCTTACGTGTTCGTAACTTGGTTTAACTTACCCGTTTGGATTCCGCACTCTCGGGTTTGTCGGAAAACAGGGAATAGAGGTTACTCGATCCTCCGGGTGGACCTACAATTGGTCTGTTGAAAACGGTTACAATACGGTGTTTACAAATGGTCTCTGTAAACTCTCAGTGTGTGTGTTACAATGTGTTCGCTCGCAAATCTATTCAGACTTGTCTCTGTGTTCTGTCTGTTGTCTGGGCTTATATAGTAACACAACGACGAAATCAGGAACTGGACGAAAACTCATCAACGAACACCAAAGGTCTCAACGAAATCACAGGACTTCGACGAAATCACATGTGATTTCGTCACACAAGAGATTTCGCCAACATGTGTGTTTTCGCCATAATATCTTTACGAAATCAAAGTGATTTCGTCACTTTGATGTGCTGGTCTTCGTCCACAGATGTAGCAGCCTAAAACAAATGCAAGTGGCCCAAGTTTAGTCAAAGGCCCACTTCAAGAATTACGGCCCAAATGAAGAGAATCGGCCCAAGTGATGAATCTGTTTACAACTTTCACAAATTCATGCATGAGACAAATCTGTGACATCATCATGACATCACAATGATGATGTCATGGTGATGTGTAAACGGGAATGGGTTTGCGGTGCTCCGTGCTTCGCGTGTCGAACTCTGGGGCGCACGACGGAGGAATGTCGTGACTTTCTGGGTATTTGAGTTCACAGAAACTGAAAGTAGTAAACAAATTTGTGAAAGTAAGGGATTAAAATTGATCATTTTCTAAGCTTTCAAAATGTTGTCGGTCGGTGTTTGATTGAGATTTGATCTCATATGTGTTGTTTGTTTAATTTGTCTAAATTCCAAACGTTTGTTCTCATTACGTGTTTAGCTTTCTTGTATGTGCAGATGCGACATCAGAATCAGCTAAAGGCGAAGAGAACGTGTCTGATGACAAGCCGTAAAGTGAAGACACGACGTTGATGCAATCAGAAGATCAAGATGATCAGATTGCAGCTGATCCCTCATCAACACCACAAGGATCTAAAGAATTGAAGATCAAAAGATTCACGGGCATAACTCAATGGAGAGTTCATTCTAAGGGGGAGTTTATTAATACACTACCTGAATGAAAAAGGGAGTTTGTTGATACACTTTCTTCTTACGACGCGTGAAGACTTTGAAGATCCTCCGACACAAAAGACACGGAAGACGAACCATCACGAGTAGCGTCCAAGGGGGAGTTTGTTGGTACACTTTATGTGGACGCGACTCGGCTCGTTTCGATTCGGTTCGGTTCGACTCCGTTAGGTCCGGCTCAAGTCCGACGTCACGACATTCCTGAGTCGTGCGCCCTAGAGTTCGACACGTGAAGCTCGGAGCGCCGCAAACCCATTCCCGTTTACACATCACCATGACATCATCATTGTGATGTCATGGTGATGTCACAACCTTTGTCCTATGTTGACTAAATGAAAGATTTAATCAGAAACATGTTCTGGGCCGTAATTCCAAACATGTGGGCCGAAACTTGTCTTGGGCCTTTGACTTTCATTTGGGCTCAAATTAGAAACGACGAAACATATTGGATTAATATGTATGTCGACGAAACAGAATGTGTTTCGTCGACTTTAGTGTTTCGTCGTGGCCTCTATGCGTTTCGTCATAGTCTGTGTCTGTGTCTAGTATAAATACCCCTCACAGTTTCTGTGTGAAACTGATGAGCGTTGTGAGACTTTGAGAGAGTCTGTAAAACATTGTTTGTATATGTTTGTATCCGTTCTCATCCCTAATCAATAGATATTGAATCTTTGGTTACGCGTGTGTTTTATACACTTTGTTTGGTTTGCACCGTCACGGGGATTCCGCACCCATTACCGTGTTTGTGATAGACAAGGATAGGTTTTCGTATCGGATCCACCGGAAAAATGGGACCTACATTATGACATGTTTTACCATAAGTCATACGCTCGACCGCGAGGGGGGTGCAAAAAATTGGAACCGGAATTTAGTCGAACTCGTGTGCGCCCGCAAGAATGCAGTTCCGAAAACCCGGGCCCGCGTGTTGCGGTTTTTCGCATGCATTCGAGACTGTAACGGTTGAACTTTTAATGGGTTTTTTTAAACTGAAATGATATTCAGTATTAATGAGAATTATCATTGTTTTCGGTTATGATTATCATCAGTTTCGAAACCGATGAGCCATTATGTGAGTTAATTATCTGCAATGATGAGGCCAAAATCAGTTATAATCTGTGCCTATAAAACCCAATGCAGACAACTAGTTTGGAAATACCACAACCATCTCTTCTCTCTCGATCTCTTTTGCAGTGTTCTCCTGTTTTCTTTCAGGCCAGTGTTTCAAGTCTGGCAGTACACTGTTGCTGCTTCGAACGGGCGTACCCTGGGAACAGACGACGAATCTGTTTAAGGGAATTGTGTCAAACACAAACCCGGTTCTCGTTTACTGTTTCTCCAAATTTATTACTTTCTGTCCAGATTCTGTTCACTCCTTTTATACAGTTTTACTAACAAACTTAAACATATTATCTTACTGATTGTTCCTGCATTATGTTTTCTTTCAGAATGGAATCCCAGCCGATGACTACTGCTATTTCTGCTGTCATGACCAGTGATGTTTCTGCGGTCATGACTTCCGCTGTTACTGTCACTACCGGTCTGGTGACACCACTACCTAATGCAGTGTCGCATGCTGAGAAACCAGAGAAATTCAGTGGTGTGAATTTCAAATAGTGGCAGCAAAAGATGTTCTTTTATTTGACCACGCTGAACCCGGCAAGGTTCTTGACTGAACCTAAACCCCATGTGGATGAAGGGGATATGAATGCTCAATCTGTGAGCGCGATGCATGCTTGGAATCATTCGGATTTCCTGTGCTGCAACTTTATGTTGAATGGTTTGGTGGACACATTGTATATTGTGTATTGCAAAGCCAAGACCGCCAAAGAATTGTGGGAGTCTTTGGATCGTAAACACAAAACAGAAGATGTGGGCACTAAGAAATTCGTGGTGGCTAAGTTCTTGGACTTTAAAATGATAGATTCTAAAACTGTCATGAGCCAAGTCCAAGAATTGCAGGTTATCCTTCATGATATTCATGCGGAAGGAATGATGCTCAGCGAGACATTCCAAGTTGCTACAATGATCGAAAAACTGCCACCAAGTTAGGTTGATTTCAAGAACTATCTCAAGCATAAGCGAAAGGAGATGACCAATGAAGATCTAGTTGTTCGTCTTCGGATTGAAGAAGATAACAAAGTGGCTATAACAACCCTAAAGAAAACTGGCACCCTCGAATTATTTTTCGACACCCTAATATATTTTAAAATATCACAATATGTCCTAAAATACACCCCATATGTGAAAACGAGCCCCGAATACGTTAAATATTATTAAAAATAATTAAAAAAATCAATTTTTGGGTTTGTCGCGGGCCGCGTAGACCCCTTAGGGATCTTACGCGGGCCGCTAGAGATCAAAGGTGTGGTGCAGCCCGGTGTTGACACGTGTCCGACTCGTATTGAACCTATATGCTGACCCGGATCAGCTACGCTGTTGACCAGCGTTGACGCGGGCCGCGTAGCCCTTTGTTAAATCTTACGCGGGCTGCGTAAAAGTCGAGATGTGGCACTATAAGTAGAAGGCATCGGGTTTCATCAAAACTCGCTCATTTCTTTCTTTCTAAACGTAAATCTCTCACAGTAGGCATAATACTCGGGTCTAATACCCCCTAAATAACGAAGTTCTGCTCGGTTGTGAGTATCATAACCCCTGGATACGTATTAGATACTCTGCCCGATTGATCTAGGGTTCCGTAACGGCTGTCGTGGTTCTGCCCGACGTAGTCGTTGGAATGCCGTCTCGGGGAGGGTATTACTAATGTTAAAATGGGTTATTATACTAACACGTGTGCTTTTATGTAAATTACAGATAATTCTCAGGAAACCCTAAAGGATAATCTAAGACAACAATGTGAGTTGATCCGCTTTTTGTAAACTTTTTGTTAATTATTTTTACAAAACCTCATACGATTAATTATATATTAATCAGTTATTGAGTATTTGCACTACAAAAAAAGATCCATTTAGTGACAAACAAAAAGAGCCACAAAAAACCAAAAAAGTGCCACTAAAGACACTTGTAAGAATGTGCGGCACACAAAAAAAGTGCCACTAGAAGTGGTGCCGCTAAAACCTTATAGTGGCACTTTTTGGGTGTGCCGCTACAAATTCTTAGGCTTTTAGTGGCACTTTTATTTTTGCCACAATATATAAAAAAGGTTTTCGTGGCACAAAATGTGTGCCACTAAAACCACTTTTAGTTAAATATCTATAGTAATTTAGTGGCACATAATTTTTGCCTCAAAATCATATTAAATGATATTATCGACGTTTCTCATATTAATTTTAATTAATTAAATTCACTTTTTATTTACAATGTAAAATAAAAATAGACCGTAAAATGTAGAAATTATATCATCACTTTAACCAAAATTTCAGTCATCATCCAAACATATATTCCCAATGTTGACTAACAAATGTCTAATAAATCTTAATATCTAACGTATAAAACACAAAACTAACTAGCAAAATCGACAGTCCTGTTGGTCTTGCTGGCACTACGCAAATGCTTGCATGCCTAAAATCCTGCATCAGTGGTGATGTATTAAGATATTCATATTCTATGTCATCAACTTAAAAGAGAAAAACAAAACATAACAAACAATACAACAATACCAGTAGGTATAATGATAGCATCACAAAGTATCATGTACTATAAGATTTTCTACTAGTGAGAAAGAAATGCATCAGGTAAGACTATTTTCAGTTAACTTCAAACCAGTGCCAAAATCCGTGAAAACAAAAGCACGTACACCTTCACTTGTCATTGTTTCCATGGTTCGTCAACTATAAACTGATGGCAAAAGAGCACACTTGAGCATGAAGGTCAAACATGATCCTGGATTAGCAAACACGTCAACATGATACCAACTTGCTTCTTTTGAAATGTAGTACAAAGTATATCAGAAAACATTAATAAAGCGACATAAAATAATATAGATAATATACATCTATATTAGTAAACATGAAATCTTCTAAGTACCTTGCTGCTTGTTATTTCCATGGCACAGGTAATAGTTATAGACTTTAGTGTTCCATTCCTTCTTAAAAGTAGAGAAAGATCACCCTAAAATATACACAAAACTTGTATGAATAAAAATTACATGTGGTGATAACTTTTACATATGCCAAGACTTAGTAAAAGAATATACCAAACTCAAAAATGGAACCGGAAAGTAACGGCCATAGATTTCTATAATCACGTTGAGTTAGAAGAATTTCAACGGTCATCTTACATTGAACTGTCATTTAGGGGGGATTTAAGGAACTCGAGATCGGCTCGAAACAAGTCGAGCTTAAACGAACTCGGCCGCGAGTCTAAAATTAAGCGTGTTTAGTAAACAAACCCAATTCCGAGAATCACTTATCGAGCTCAAGCCGGCTCGTGAGCCAAAACGAGCTCATTATTAATATAATTTTTAATTTATATTATATATAAATATATATTATTTATGAAATTATGAAAAAAATAACTAAATTAGATATAAATTTATAAAAAAAATAAAATTATAATTAATATAACTTAATTACTTAATAAATAATAAACAAGCCAAGTGGTGTTCGAGTTTAAAAAACTACCCACAAGTCGAGCTCGAGTGTTCATGAGTAAGACGAGCTCAAGCTCGGTCGAGCTCAGGCTCGGCTCGGCTCCTTTGTACCCCTATTAAAATAATACTTACCACTATGAATGTACACATCCAAACACCCAACATAAATACGTACCACTATGAATTAACACACAGTTGATCAAAGTTAAAAGAGTCATTCAGATGCAACAAAAGGTCAAAAACAAGATTCTGATGCAAATTAGTTTGTTACTAATAAAATATAGGTTACCTAATGCTTTAAGAACAACTATATTTTTGTTTTTTTTTTCCTGTTTGCATTAAAATAAAGAACCAATGGATTGCTTTAACATTAACAGGATAAAATTGGACAATTAACCAAACAGTCAATTATAGGAAATCAAAGTCAAAACAGACATTTTGATGCACAAAAGATCAAGATCGATTTGATACTAATAAAATACATACTGATGCAAAGAAAGTTAAAAAAACTTTCTCATTTAAATTAAATTTAATAATTAATGAAACTAAAATGTTGTGATATTAGTTTGTTCCAAATAGTGTCTTTAGCCAACAACAGCAAAGACTCACTTTTTATGAATAGAAAATATAAATAAAACTAAAATGTTGTGATATTATTTTGTTCCAAATAACTTAATCAGGAACCTTAAAGATAATAATGAGTTTACCTCAAGAAAGTGGGACAAAGCAAAAAGTATCCATTGCACTGAGAGTTCATTCGGATTGATAAAGTTTAATGTCTTTAACATGGCAATAAAACCTCACTAGTAATTCAGCCAGTTATGCCCAACATAAATGATAAGTATGCAAATGTTTTCTTTATCAACTATAAAACAGACTAAAGTTTTTTGTTGCTTACATGATTACATACTTGCTTCCTTATCTAACTCTGAACACTAAGTCCTGGCATCTGAGAAGTCAAAGCGACTAAACTCTCCAGGTTTATTTGGCAATGCAAATAACATAGAATGCTCATTCCATTGTAAGTTATCATTAATCCCTAGCTCTTCAAGATCAGCTTGTGACCTGCATCAGCCAAATACTTTGCAATGGATAGACTAGTCAAACCTGCATATGCGATAGTTTCCATAAGGTGACACAATGATAGCTAACATAAAGAATGAAATAAACAATAGGGTATCAATTGCACCAACAATTAGGATGTTTAATGGCTTAACAGTATGTGGGGAAGTTTGGAAGGTTGAAAATATGAGAGCAGCCTCCAAGAAATTAGATGTGTTGTCAATCTCTAGTCTTGGATAGTGACACAGGGCACTTATTTAACATAGATTATTGGAGTGGGTGTGTGTGTGGGGGGGATGAATCATCTTATAAAGAAGTAATACCTAGCTAGTAATGATGTACAAACTAACATAAGAAACAGTAACATTAGTCCATATACAAGCTTTTCCATTTGGAATTCTAACAGATTTTCTCAAAATCTATAGTTCTTAACAAAAATACTACCACTTCAATTCTAAAGATTGCAAGGAATAAGATCTGAGAGACAATTAATCAATCCATTCATACTTAAATGCATTAAAAAATAGAGTGAGGAACAAACAACTGAAATTAAGATTTTGTCAAACACAACTATAGATGTAAGTCACACTTACAATAGCTAAACTAAACCAAACCCTAAATCTTCATTACAGCTCGGGTAAGTAAACAAACACAATTATAGATCAATAGTCACACTTAATACACATACATCCATATAAAAACAGAATTCAACATTCAGATCCGTTAAAAAAGCAAAACAACTAATCACATAGAACAACTCATTTTCAAAGGAGATAGATCTGAAATATGGGAAATGGAACTCACACTTGCCAAGCAGAGAAAACGAAGACATAGATGAACAGAGCACGACCTAACCCTAACCCTAGTTGTTTCATATGGTGCACTGGATACAAAATCAGCCAAATTACTGGTGAATTCCGCTTCATTGGTGACTTCCGGTGGTGCAATTGGGCGAGTGAGAACCCAAATCGATGACGGGTTGGGGGAAGGAAATTGATTATGCTGAACCGCGATTTTGGGTATGGGAAATTGTTTTCTGAGCAGATGGTTTAATTGTGTTGAAGCTTTAGAGGGAAAACTAAAAAAATGACAGGGAAAAAAATTAGAAGAAATTTTATTAAAGGGTAATGCTTGAAAATTTAAGTTTTCTTTTTTAATTCAGAGGGAAAAACTAAAAATATGAGAGGGAAATTTGTTTTTAAAATAAACTTTATTAAAGGATTTTTAAGGAGGGAAAAAGGGATGCTAGAAAATTTAAGTTTTTATCTATTTAGAGGGAAAACTTAAAAAAATGAGAGGGAAAAAGATTAGAAGAAATTTTATTAAACGGTTTTTAAGGAGGGAAGAAGGGATGCTTGAAAATTTAAGTTTTTTTTTTTTTTTTTTTTTTTTTTTTTTTTTTTTTTTTTTTATGTAATGGCTCTTGAAAATTTAAGTGGTATATAAAAAGTGACACTAAAAATCTATCTAAGTTTCAGTGGCATATACAAAATGTCACTAAAATACTAAATTAGTGGCATAAAAGCTAAGTGACATTAAAAATGAGTGTTAAGCAAATATGGCATACGTAATGTGCCATTAAAGCCTAAATTAGTGGCATAAAGGCTAAATGCCATAAAAATGTGTGCCACTAAATGGCATTTTTTTTGTAGTGTTGTAAGGATACAATTATCGTGGGTATGTTGGGGTTTTGTATTCAAAATTTGTTACTGGAGGGGTAACATTTCCACAAGTCGGGTCCGACAGTGCCACGGGTGATAATTGATATGACTTGGAAACAAATATAATTGCGAGATCGCCCTCAATACTGTACAATGGTTTTTGTTTAAATTTGATTAAACTGGGTTTCACTCATCAGTATTTCCCACTGACAAAATGTTTTTAAACGCGTTTCAGGTAACAAATTGTGAAAGCCAGCTAGACAGCACTGAAGGCTTGGAAAAGTGGCAATAAAGTTACCTAAAATAAAATAGATGTTTTTATTAAATAAAATAGGATTTATTCCTATGAAAATGTGTGTACTGCAAACTTGGGTTTTATCCCATGTGTTTAATATTATGAAAATGTGGTATTTTACTCTGATCCAATATTTCCTAACTACGGTCCTGATGAAAATTCCGCTGCCAAATTAGACAAACACGCGATACCACCGAAACTGGCTCGCGGCCGCCCGTTCCCGGGGATTTGGGATCGGGGGTTGCGACAGAAGGTGGTATCAGAGCTAAGCCACTGATTCAGCCACAGAAGTGTTCTGCTGACATCAAAATTCAATATGTTAGGAAATAAATTACGGGAATACGTGCATAATTGTATTTCTTGTTATGTGTTATTTGACTATTTGTTAGTTTACAGTATGAGCGACCAAGGACCATCTGACGCGTATCGTCAATTGTCTGGTTCGCCTAGAAGCGAAGGCACCTCCTCTTCTCAGCCTGCCCTCTCAGGGTACTCTGCTGATACGGAAGAAGGAATATTCGTATTTAAGGCTCAGTCAGAGGAGCCATTTCCTTAGAAAAAGAGGGGATGGTTCAGTCGAGGGGCACACGAGCGTAGAAAGCGTATGAAAAAGTTACAAGACCAGAGAGCACTAGCAGCAGCCAAAAGAGAAACCGATGCATATGCCCAGGATATGATTAATAGGGGTATAGCCAACATCCACATTCTAGCAACCACTGCAGCTGACCCTAACCTGGAACAAATGATAGCACCCCAACCACAACTATCAAACCCTGAAAATCAAGTAGAAATGCATGACTTCAATCCGGAAGAAATACCTAGGGTACCAGCACCAAACCCATTAGACCCAAATTACGACCCATGGTGGGACGAAAATAGGGACTATGTGCAATGATACCCGATACATGAAGACATGCCCATGCCAAACATAGGAGCCTACCCAGCTTTGGATCCTTTAGATCCCTATTACCACGATGAATACATTAGGGAGATTTTAGAAGATCCTTACCGATTCCAGGCACCTACACCCCCATATCAGGAACCCGCACCCCAGATTCCGAACCCAGTCCTAGAACCTGCACCCCCAATGAGTGCAGACAATGTACAAGAACTTAGGACATTTGGTGAGGAAATTTTAGAGAGTAGTGAATGAATGAGACAGGTGGGAGAGCGACTCGTTTGGAAGTATGACGAGCGCAATATGGATTTCTGGATGAATCCATATCCATGAATGTGATGGTGGGAACGGTAATTGTAATAATAATAATAAAATATGTGTGTATGGATGCCTACTACTATTAGTGTAATTTTATTTCAGTTGGTATTGTAATTTTAATTTCAGTACTGGTGTGTAATAAATGCATACTATATGAATAGAGTAAAGTCGCAATGATCGACGCTTTTGACCAAAATGCGTGTCATGTGATTAACTATATTAAATATTATTTTGTGATATTAATATGTGGTAAATGTTTAAAATTCAGATGGCCGACGAAGGAAATCAAGAAAATCTGAATAACGATAACCAGAGTAACATTAACTTGGTTAATGAGAATCCAAGCATCAATAACAATGGGAACAAAATGGACAATAGTGACGTACAACACATAGTGGCACAAGGAATCATAGATGCAATGCCATTTATTATTCAAACGGTTCAGGAAGCGAATAATAAAAGTAAACATAGCAGTAAACGACCAATTGAACCAGAACACAGCGTAAACAATGGACCCGTACTTCAAGCGCCCATTCCCAAAAGAAGAAGAACCATGCCTTATGGTTGTTCATACAAAGAATTCTGGTCCTGCAAACCAATAGAATTCTCGGGCAATGAAGGACCCATTGCAGCTCTACGCTGGATAGAATAGACTGAGGCTGTTTTAAAAATAAGAAAGTGTGCTGAAGAAGAAAAAATAATGTTTGCTTCTAATTTATTTAAGAACTCAGCCTTAGAATGGTGGAACACTATCCTCCAGTCAAGAGGAAGTGATAGAGTATATATCATGGAATGGGAAGAATTTAAGAATATGGTAGAAAGGAAATTCTACCCTCCCAATGAAAAGGAACAGATAGCGAATAAGTTTCTAAACCTAAGGATGACCGGGGTAGATAGTAAGGGTTATACTACTACATTCTTTGAATATGCTAGAATAGTACCAACCCTTGCATCACCTGAACCAGTATTAATCTCCCGTTACATCTGGGGGTTAATTGGAGAGATTAGACATGTAGTCAAGGCAGCTAGACCTCAAACTATAGAAGAAGCCGTAGAACTAGCAAACACCTTGACAGATGAATTAATCCATACTAGAGAAGAAGACCAGAGGAGAAACCTAACCCAAAGGCTTACCCAAGAATTCCGTTCTGGGAATTACAACCGTAGGAATATGGGTTCTACCTCTGCACCATTCTGCAAGGTCTGCAAGAAAAAGCATTCGGGAAAATGCTCCACTCATTGCAATTTCTGCAAAGCACTCGGACATAAGGAAGAAGATTGCAGGAGGAAATCCAGTAATGGACTGTGCTTCAACTGTGGAGAAAAAGGTCACATCAAGCCAAACTATCCGAAATTAGCTCCAGCTGTGAACAACAGGAACACTAAAAATGCTAGAGCATTCGTGCTGACTGCAGATGAAGCTAAGATGATTCCAGACGTGATAACTGGTACGTTTTTAGTTAATGATGTTTTTGCTAAAGTATTATTTGACTCTGGTGCAAACCAAAGTTTTATTAATACTTCATTTTGCAAACTTCTAAACCATTCATTAACTAAACTACCACAAGAATGTCTAGTAGAGACAACTAATGGAGAAACTGTTAGGATTTCTGAAATCTTGCAGGGAGCAAGAATAGAATTTTTAAACCAAAAGTTTATGGCAAACCTTTATCCCATGAATCTGGCAGGATTTGATGTCGTTTTAGGAATGGATTGGTTAATAGCCAATAAAGCCAGTATTTTATGTGATCAAAATTCAATTCAAGTAAATTCACCAAAAGGTGAAAAGATCACTATTAAAGGAGATAAGCCTTCTAGATCCACTAAATTCATCTCTGTGATGAAAACTGCAAGTTATATAAGAAAATGGTCTATAGTGTATTTGATTTCCATAATCACTAACACGAAAGGAAAAGAATTAAAAGACATTCCAGTAGTGTCTCAGTTTTCAGATATATTTCCAGAAGAATTACCAGGACTACCGCCAGACAGAGAAGTTGAATTCAGAATTCATCTGCTACCAGGAACAGCACCAATTGCTAAAGCACCTTACCGTTTGGCACCCGCCGAAATGCAGGAACTGAAGAAACAGTTAGATGAATTATTAGAGAAGGGATTCATACAGCCAAGCTCATCGCCATGGGGAGCGCCGATTTTATTCGTTAAAAAGAAAGACGGATCAATGCGTATATGCATTGACTACCGTGAATTGAACAAAGTCACGATTAAGAACCGGTACCCATTACCGAGAATCGATGATCAGTTCGATCAATTGCAAGGAGCTCGATTTTTCTCTAAAATCGATTTAAGGTCAGGATATCATCAATTAAAGGTACAGGAAGAGGATATTCCTAAAACCGCCTTCAGAACAAGGTATGGCCATTATGAATTTATTGTCATGCCATTTGGTTTAACCAATGCCCCAGCTGCATTTATGGACATGATGAACCGAATATGTAAGCCATATTTGGATAAATTCATAATTGTCTTTATAGATGATATTCTCATATATTCTAAAAGTAAAGAGGATCATGCAAAGCATTTACGCTCACTTTTAAGTCTATTAAGAAAGGAAAAGCTTTATGCTAAATTTTCAAAATGTGAGTTTTGGTTAGAACAGGTACAGTTTCTTGGACACTTAGTGAACCATGAAGGAATTCATGTGGATCCCACAAAGATCGAGGCGATTACTAAATGGAAAACCCCTGAATCACCAACAGAGGTTAGAAGTTTCTTAGGATTGGCCGGTTATTATAGAAGATTTATTCGAGACTTTTCTAGAATAGCCATTCCTTTAACTAAGTTAACAGGTAAATCCATTAAGTTTGAATGGGGACCAAAGCAAGAAGAAGCATTTAGAATTCTTAAGCAAAGATTAACCCATGCACCCATACTAGCGTTACCAGAAGGAACTGAAGACTTTATAATCTATTGTGACGCTAATAAATTAGGTTATGGATGTGTATTAATGCAACGCCAAAAGGTTATAGCATATGCGTCTAGACAACTTAAGAATCATGAAGAGAATTATTCAACCCATGATCTAGAATTAGGAGCTATAATTTTTGCCCTTAAGATTTGGAGACATTACCTTTATGGTAGTAAGTTTACCATATTTACTGATCATAAAAGTTTAAGGTATGTTTTCGGGCAAAAAGAGTTGAATATGAGACAAAGACGCTGGATGGAGATGCTTAGTGATTATGATTGTAATATCCAGTATCATGAAGGAAAGGCAAATGTAGTGGCAGATGCTTTAAGTCGAAAATATCATGAGAAGCCAAAAAGGGTACGTTCTCTTAAATTAAATCTACAAGTAGATTTAAATAATCAAATTAGAAAAGCACAAGAATCAGTAATCAAGGAAGATACTGAAAAATTAAAAGGTATGATTAAGGAATTAGAACAAGGAACATATGGAATTTGGAGATTCCATAAGAAGAGAATGTGGATACCTAAATTTGGAAATCTACGTCATCGTATATTAGAAGAAGCCCATAAGTCCAGATATACGATGCATCCTGGAAGTGATAAAATGTATTAGGATTTAAGAAATAATTTTTGGTAGATAGGAATGAAAAAGGACATAGCAGCTTATGTTTTAAAATGTTTAACCTGTTCACAAGTTAAAGCTGAACACCAGAAACCCTCAGGATTGTTACAACAGTTAGAAATGCCAGTGTGGAAATGGGAATTGATAACAATGGATTTTGTTACCAAATTACCCAAAACAAGGAAAGGTAATGATACAATCTGGGTAATTGTAGATCGGCTAACCAACTCAGCCCATTTCCTACCAATGAAGGAAACTTTTAGTATGGAACAATTAGCCAAACTATATGTAAATGAAATTGTTTCATTACATGGAATTCCTTTATCAATTGTTTCTGATAGGGATAGCCGTTTTACCTCTCATTTTTGGTCAAGTTTCCAAAAAGCAATGGGAACCAAGTTGAATCTAAGCACAGCTTATCATCCTCAAACGGACGGACAAAGCGAAAGGACAATTCAGACAATGGAAGATGTGCTTAGAGCTTGTGTAATTGATTTCGGAGGTAATTGGAACGATCACTTACCTTTAATAGAATTTTCTTATAATAATAGTTATTACACAAGTATCAATGCTGCACCATTCGAAGCACTGTATGGACGAATGTGACAACCCTCACATTTATAGGTATCCGTACATTTAATTAATATTTAATTAGTGCTTAATTACTGTGCTTGATTACAACTGTGATTAAACTGCTTTCTGATTTCTTTTACATACATACATATGCATCACATTTCATACTGTCACTCCATTTATTTCACACAAACTTTAGTGACAAACTTGATGCACAAAGCGCAGTTAGCACACTAAACGGATAACCCAGAAAACATGCTGACAATGCCAGCACCTGGACAGACAATGTTTTTGAGGCCAGTATGAGCCAGAGATAGGATACTACACTAGTAGGGAGTGTAGGGAAGAGAGGACCATAAAACTGCGTCACTAGGTGATAGTTATAGTGCCGGGAAGTGCCTAAAACATACTTTAAGTGCAGAATTCTGCACTAAAAACCCAAAATTTAGCATTTAACAAAGCTAGTAAAGTGCAAAAACTTGGTAAAATAGTCCTAGACACTTTCCAAAGTGTTGGTAATTTAATGTGTCACTAAAAACAATATAAAAGACACTTTAAAGCTTTATTTAGCACTTTAACGGATCAACATCCAACCGAACAACCTGACTTTACCCGGAACATAAAAATATTGCCAAAGACATTGTTTTTACTTTTCTGAGCTACTTAGGGTCCCCGAACACCCTAACACACCTTATATTAGATAACACACACTAATACATTAACCATATCATTAGATCCTAACTAAATGGTTACCATTACATTACAACCCAACCCTATACCCCCCCCCCCCTCTTTGATGGTTGTAAGATGGTGGGACAACCCCCACATTCTTTTGATTATTTTATTCTAATGATGTTGGTTAAAGAAACATAATACTTAGTGGTTAAAGGGGAAACATGGTCCATAAATAAGCACAAGGGTATCACACTTCTCATTCACAAACTCAAACACCAACAAGCTTTCTCTCCTCCTTCCTCCTTGTGTTCGGCCGAGATCTTCACACCCACCCTCACCATCATTCAAGTTTCCTTCAAACAATCTATACATACCCAAAGGTGAAGGTGATCATACAAGTAAGCTCTGTGTGTTCGGAAGCTCAAGGACCACTCTTGTTTTCTTTTATCCACCACTTTTACGCCTTGTTTCTTCCCTAGCCTTGTGCTAGTAGTAAGTGCTTAAAAACTTCATCTTGTTCTTGTATTTAGTGGTTAATAGATGATAGAATGATGAAATGTTAAAGAACACTAAGGAACATAATCTAAAGTCTTGAACATAAGGGATAAAGGGTGGATAAAGAGTAGTTATTTGGGTAAATCATGTAAACCTTGTGTAGTTATGATTATTTGATGTTGTTTGTTAGTAAAAGTTGGATGGATCATCATCTAGACATGCTAGATCATGTTCAAGAACATGAACTAGTAAGATGTTAGTGTTAGAAATATGAAAGATGATGAAACCATCCACCATGAACTTGAAACTTGAATAAACATAATTTTTCTTGAAAAGTAAGGTGATAAATTTGTAGATCTAAAGATCTACAAGTGGTTTTTCGGAAGAACCAAGTGAAAGGTACTAGTTTTGTTAAAACCCGGATATTTTATGAACTAAAAGCATTCTTGGTAAATAAACAAGTGTATGAACACTTGTGTAACACGGAAATTTCGAAAAGAAATATTTTTGTGAATCTTGACTAGAAGTTGTGAAACTTCAAATTCTTTAAAAATAAAATTTTCAAGAAACCAATCATGTTTTTAAAGATAACAAGACCCACTAAAGGTGTTGGTGATTTACTACATATTCTTACAAAACTCTCAAGTTCATGAGTTATGATTTAGTCTTATTTTGTCAAGATTAGTGATTAAATATTGTATGTTGTTGATTGTTAAATTGTTTGATTGATTTTACAAAAGAAAATGATACGCTAGAAAGCGTGGACACCTCCATTTACAAAGGAAACTCTGGCGAAATTTTTCCAGAATTTCAACACTTAGAAATATTTTTCTAACAAATGTTTACAAATATATTTTTAACTTGGTTTTCAAAATAAACTTCGCCATGATTTTTATTTCAAAAATTACCAAGTAACGGAGGTGGATTTTCGTAAATAAAACTTGATAAATATATATTTAGAATATATATTTTATACTAAAACGCTTGTGCGATTGTTTGTTTATTACGTGAACTAGATATTTACCCTAAAAATAATATAACTGGAAAATATTATGAAATTACGACTCCAAAATAATACCCAAAACTCTCACAAAATAAATATTTAAGTTACGCATTTGATAAAGCAATACGAAACGCTAAAACGTGACTTATGTAATATTTCGGGAAAATAGTCTTATACGTATATTTTGGTAAAATATTATTTTGGAACTATAGAAATAAAAATATATTAATTTTGGGAAGAATACATATATTTTGGAAATACATTATTTTTGGACAAATGAGTTGAATATATTTTTCCAAGTGGGAGATAAAAATATATTTTTCCTAGTATATTTAGAAGATATATAAATTTTTGAAGAAAAATATATATTTTCTGGAAAGATACATGATTAAACAAAATAAGGTTTATTTGTATATATTTAAGTGAGACTTGAAATATATGGTTTTGGAAATATATATTGGGAATATATTAACATATATTTAATTGAAACAATACACCGAAATACGACGCCATTACTTGGCAAGATATACAAATACAAATACGAAAATACATGTATGAGATACCCCCACCCTTGGGAAGGAAACACGAAGTTAAAATGGTTGAGAAGTATTAATACAGAAACACTGCTGAAACAATTATTCCAAAACTAAATACAATTATTATAACTTGGAATAATACCAGAATCGTAACTCAAAAACATACATACTAAGACAAGGCACTACCCGTTCGTCTAATAGACATTAGACCATTGTAGGTAGTCGTGTTTGCCGTGGAGATTTGGGTTACGAGTACGAAGACGCAATACTGTGATTCATGTCCCCCTTTTCTCATAACTGTTTTCAGTTTTATATTTCAGGGGTGAAATACATGCGACAATTATTACAGACTTTTATATACAAGGTATGGTTAGCTTAAGGAGGGTTTACTACTTAGATCATGTGAGTGGGTAGGTGGAACTTGAAGCCATTAATCCTCGTTGTAGGACCGAGGGACATGAGTGATAGATCTATTTGGGTGTAGCAAGCCCCATACTCCTGAGTCCGCCGAGTGGACCATGAGGTGACTATGTGCCCGACGCACAAATTTTCTAGGTTTGAGTCTTCTTGCATCAATTCACATATATCATTGGCTTTGCAACCCAATGGTGATCTCTTTTTCCTTAATTGCTACATACCAGGGATTTTCATACTTACAAACATTTTATACATACTCACTTACACATGAACTCGCTCAACTTTATGTTGATTTTTCAAACTACATGTATTTCAGGGAATTAGCGGATATGGCGAAGTATGCATAAGTCAAGCTGCGTTGAATAAGATGTCATCCAGGGCAGTAGGTTTAGGAGGTGTAACCCTTACCTGGACGGGTTGCTTGTCTTAAATCTCGTTTTATTAAAAGTCTTTTGTTGTGTCTTATGAAAAGTATGTTTTGTAAACTATTTTAAGTATCGACTTTTCCAAATACTGATGTTGTGGTATTTTAAAACTTAATGAATGGGTGAATGTCTTGTATTTTTATCATATAGCATTGTTATGATTGTTGCTATGGTATTAAGAAGTCACACCAAAATAATCCACGCTTCCGCAAAAGCCAGGGTGTGACAGCTTGGTATCAGAGCCTTGATCATAGCGAACTAGGATTCTTTCTCGAGTTTAGACTATGATCATCAAGGCTCTCACGAAAACATTTTCAAACATTTTTACATTGCATACACAAAACGTCCAGATCCAGGGAACAAACATTTTTACAAACAAAAGGGCACAAATACACATTTCAAAATTTATATTTATAGTTCAGTCTTAGAGGCTGAGGGAGGATCAGTCTTAGAGGCTGAGGGAGGATCAGTCTTAGAGGCTGAGGGAGGATTGGTCTTAGAGACCAGGGATTTAGTCTTAGAGACTGGGAGGATGGTCTTAGAGATCAGGGATTTAGTCTTAGAGACTGGGAGGATGGTCTTAGAGATCAGGGATTTAGTCTTGGAGGCCGGGAAATTGGTCTTAGAGACTAGGGAGTTGGTCTTAGAGACCAGGGAGTTAGTCTGAGAGACTAGGGAGTTTAGTCCGAGAGACTGGGTAGGATAGTTTGGGGAAGACTAGGATGATTACATGCTTACATTGTTATTACTTACACGCTTAATCGCTGATTATTGATATACGTGCATATGTGGTTAATATTTGCATACACTAATTGTTAATAATTACTATGGGTATACCTGCTATGACTATTATGAACCGGCACACACGTCACATTATTTAGAAGGCGAGTTATCAGACATTGATAACCCAACGGCCGCTGTCACAAATGATGAGACTGCATCTGCGCCAGAGACATTTACGTCAGACCATGAGGGTGATCCAGATATGCTGACCAAGGACGAGGACGACTTCCAATAGTCCGCGCTACCAGATTTTGGTGATACTTTACCTTTGCGGGTGGTTTCTCTGACAAGAATCCTTCTGTCACTCTTATTTCAGTCCATGACCCCTTCGTCACTGGACATCCCGATGATGAGCACACCATGGCTCCGATCCTCGACAATGCGCCTCTTGTGGACATTCATTCCGAAGGTTGATTACTCGACAAACAATTGATAACGATATCGATGTGATATTGATGGTCCTTCCGATAACGCCCATGATGATGAAAAGTTAGATAAGAACATTGTTACCGACTGCACAATTTGAGATCCCTGTTGTCAAGCTACCCTCTGATTCTAGTATACACTCGGTTTCAGACTCCTTTGAGTCTGTGACATTTGCAGCCTTACAGACAGCCGGATTACATCTTTCTACTACTGACATAGACGACGACGCTGTTATGACTGCTGCACTAACACCTGCTCAAGGCGTTACACGACCCAGAGCCTGCTCCTGAGCTTGCTTCTGCACCTTTTGGGTCAGCTTAACGTTGCAGCTGCTGGTCCTGCACACTTGCTTAATTATGACCCTGTTTTCTTTTGGCTTACCAGACATTGCATCCTTATACCTGACCCATTACCTGCATCGGATGATCTTCTTATTGGTTGAGACGTTTGTTCTGCACCCTCACCCGCTGATGTTGCTCTTTTCCCCTATGAAGACCGACGTCCATTGTGTCAACGTGCCTATCGCTTTCTTTCAAGACATACCTGCACCCCGGAAAGGTACTCCAGGTCAGTACCCGCGTAACAATCCTTTTGCTACAGCAGCATTTTCTACGGCCTTACAGGCCACACCGTTTACTCCTTTCACCTCTACATCACTGGACGAGCCGATTTGATGGTTCCTACAATACACTATACTGATTCTAGACCCTTGCCACCCCTCACATTATGGAGGCTACACACGGGAAGAGTACATCTGTCACATCAACTACAGGTTGAGGTTATAAACCGCTGAATGCCGGAGCTTGAGCTGACACCACATTTGGTAACTTCAAATGCAAAACATTACATAACCGAAAACATGATTTAAGTGTCTACATCACAAGACAGCATATTGTCTGAAAAGTTTATGTAAGACACCACGTCCACCACCCTGTCTATTACCAGCATACTTTGATCTGCCACATACATCAAGGTTCCTTTTGCGCTCTTGACCATTGCTATTACACCGTTCCCAGGATTCTGATGCTCATTTCTTTACTATCGAGCGGCAGAGCAGATAATTACTTCGACGTATATACAAGCTCGAGGAGGATTTCACGCAGGATAACAGTTTACTTTTCTTTCCTCCTCCACCTCAGTCACCAGTATAGTTGGCTTCTGGATTATGCGGATCGCATTACATTTGGGTAGGACATCTATGATAAGCCGAGATTGTGGAGAATTTTGAAGGCCACATCTGACTATGTGATTTTGATACATCGATTTATTTAATGGACAAGGGTAGGGTGACCCCGTGTCCTTGTTGACGTGATACATCTTGGAAGGCAGTACAGTTGTGATCAGGGAGTAATGTCACACCCTGGCTTTGCGGAAGCGTGGTAAGTTTTGGTGTGACTTCTTAATACCATAGCTTAACCATAACAAGCTATATGAATTTAAAAACCATGCAAGTCATCCATTAAGTTTTGAAAACCAAATTACAGTACCATTGTTTTAACCAACAACCATAACCTTGTTCAACAACATTACAACTTATAACATAACATAAACGTGGTTTAAGGACTGTGTCTTGTCCATGAAAGAGACACATCCCCTAAACCCTGATGACTCCATGACAAGTGCAGCGGAAAACGTTCCATACCGTGCCAGATCCGTTTAATTTCCTGAAATACATGTGAGTTGAAAAATCAACAATAATGTTGAGCGAGTTCATGTGCAAGTGAGTAAGTAAAAACACTTGTAAGTATAAAAGTTTCCTGGTATGTAGCAGTGTAAGAGGACTTGTGATCACCAATGGTTTGCAAGGCCATTAGCATGTTGTGAAATGCAAGTAGGAAAGACACAACCCTAGCCGATTTTTACGTTGGGTACCAAGTCACTCCGGGTCCGTTCTGTTGGTCCTCCGAGAGGTCCGTTCTGTTGGGCCGGGAGCTGGGCTCGCTACACCCAGATAGATCTACCGCTCGAGTCCCTCGGTGTTCTAACTACCCATTCACATGATCTAAACCTCCTTACGTAATTCATACCGTGTATAAAGTACTTGTAAACAAAGTAACATGTATTTCACCCCCGCAGTTAAGAAAACTGAAAACAGTTAGAGAAAAGGGGGACATGAACTCACTGTGAATGCGCGTCTCTACCAAGTGTCTCCAATACAGTAAGCTGTGCAACGACCTACAAGTGCTAATTCTATTAGACGGACGGCCGTGCTTTAGCTTTATAGTTTAAGTCTTTGGGAAATAGTTAGACAACTATTTCGTGTTTATGTTCCGTATACACTTGGTAGTTATACTTCTTCCCAAGGATGGGGAATACAATACATGTGCGTAAGTTACGTTTTATCAATCTTGTGGTAATGTAATTACCGGTGTAACTTATATGTTAATGGAAGCGTTCGTAAAGTTTTGGAATTATTAACGCTTGTAAATATTATTTTTCTTCTAAAATAATATTTATGTATTTTCACAAAATAATCATAAACAGTGTTGTGACAAATATATTTATCACGTTAATCTTTGTGAAAATCCCACCTCCGAATATTTAGTAAAATATAGTGCTGGCGAAATTTATGTTTCGAAAATATGTCCAAAAATAGTTCTAACACTTGTTGTGTAAATAAGCCTAAGTGTTAGGTTTTTAGAAAATTTCGCCAGAGTTTCCTCTGTAACTGGAGGTGGCCACGCTTTCAAGCGTATCATTTTCTTTTAACAAATCAATTCAACAATCCTCTTTATTCAATCAAACAATTTCCGACACAAACAAACTAGTCGACAAGTATGTAAATCGCATAGTCGCATGAACTTGCAGTTTTTCCGAATCTATAGTGTAAATCCCCTTTATATATGTCGATCTTTATATAAAGTAGCTTTATTCTTGTAAAAACCTTGTGACCAGAGAAATCCGTCTTTACAACTTCTAGTCATTTTTCCCAAAAATAGTTATTCGTCGGATCTGTTCATTTCACAAGTGTTTACGCACTTGTGGTTCATAAAATCATGTTTGTTAGTGTAAGATCCTTTCTTTAAAATACATGGTTTCTTAAATGTGTGGTTCTTTAAAAATACCACTTGCGGATGCGTAGATCCGCTAGTTTTAAACACCATTGTACCGGTTAAATCACTTTTACACAAGTAAAATATTTCTACACAAGTTCATGTATCTTGTGTGGTAGAGTTTCGCCTTTTAACCCTCGTGGTAACCAAAAACAAGCTTATGTGAAGATCCATGATCTTACAAAGTCGGGTTAAACGGAGATCCGAGCTACCACATCATAGATCGGGTCTAGATAAACACAAATTCCAAATACTACATCTTTTACACAAGTTACTAGCTATTAACCACCACTTTCGGTATTTTTAGTAGACTTTTGATCATCATCTTTCATTTAAACGAGATTCAACCGACATAATTTCTTTTAACCACTTTAGATGAGTGTAAAAACAAGTTTTAAATGATATACCTCTAGCTCAAGGCTAGGGAAGATCTTTGGCGAAAATGAGGTGGATAAAAGCTAACGGTAGAGGTCCTTCGTGTTCCGCTTGCACCAAAGCTCCTAATACGCGACTTGTGAAGTGTGTATGATCTTGGAATGATGAGATCAAGAGCCGAAAATATGGTGGTGTAGTGGAGGGGGTTCGGCCGAGAGGTAGAGAAGAGAAGAGAGAGTAATTTTTGTTGAGTTTTTGTGATGATGATTAGTGTGTAGGTTAGTTCTTATTTATAGACAAGATTAGGTGTTATTGTCCAATGGACAATGTGTAGGTTAGATACTAAACCAAGGTGATTAGGAGATCTTGCAAGGTACATGTGTGTCCCCTAGGGGACCGAAATCGTAAGGGGGGGGGGGTTATTTGGTTAGTTTGTAACTAATCTCCAAGTATTAGTTAGGTTATTAGGATTTTAATATTAGTTACTAGAGTGTTATGTATTAAAACGGGTGTTAGGGTATACGGGGACCCTAACTGGCTCAGAAAAATAAAAATAGTGAAAATACTAATATTTTCATGTTCCGGGTAAAGTCCGGGTGTCCGGTTGGATAGTAATCCGTTAAAGCCTTTTGTAACGCTTTAAAGTGTCGTTATTACATTTTTAGTGACACAATTTGTTTTCCCGACACTTTAGAAAGTGTCTAGTGCTATTTTCTCATTTACTGGCACTTTACTAGTCAGCTAGAAGCTGGTTTATTTATTAAAGTGCTGTGTTTGGTACTTAAAGTACGTTTTTGGCACATCCGAATCAGTGTATCTTATTCCTAGAGACGCGGTGCCACAATCCTTATATCCCTACACTCACTACCAGTGTAGCCAAAATATTTGAGGCTCTTAACAGGCCTTAGAGGCAGTATTTGCCTGATGCTGGTTATATCAGCATGTCCACTGTGTATCCGTTTAGTGCTACTGTGCTTTTTGTGCATCAGGTTTGTCACTAGGGTCCAGTATGTAAATAATGTAGTGACAGTAAATAAAGTATGATGCAAGTAAGTGCATGTATCAATATGCAGGTAGCAGTTTATCAGCTAGTTCAAACAAGCACAGTAATCAAGTAGTAATTAATCATTAATTAAGTTGTACGGATACCTGGTTTAGTGCGGGTTGTCACATTCTCCCCCCGTTAAATAAATTTCGTCCCGAAATTTAAGTTTCGCTCGTAGATGCAGAGTTCTTAGGAAATAAGTGGGGGTATTTCTCTTTCATCCGGTCCTCACGTTCCCAGGTAAATTCAGGACCATGTCTGGCATTCCAACGTACTTTGACGAGTTTGACACTGCTCCGGCGGGTCTTGTTAACTTTCCAATCTGTGACCTCAACAGGTTCTTCAACAAAGTGGAGCGTGTCGTCAATATGAATCTCGTCGATGGGAATGGCAACGTCAATTTGAGTTGGACTTTTCTTTAGATTGGATACATGAAATGTATCGTGAACACCATTCAGTTCAGCAGGTAGGTCCAACTTGTATGCTACAGTTCCAATTCTTTCCAGAATTCTGAAAGGACCAATGTAGCGCGGATTCAACTTCCCACGCTTCCCAAAGCGTGCCACCCCCTTCCAGGGTGAAACTTTCAGTAACACCATTTCTCCGACTTGGAAGTCCACATGCTTCCGGTTTGGATCCGCGTAGGCCTTTTGTCTGTGGCGAGCAGCTTCGATGCGTTTAAGAATTTGCGCAATCTTGTCTGTCGTCTCTTGGACGATCTCGGGACCAGCAAGCTGCCTATCACCTGCGTCAGACCAACATAGTGGTGATCGGCACTTGCGTCCGTATAGGGCCTCAAATGGCGCGACACCAATACTGGTGTGGTAGCTGTTGTTGTATGAAAATTCGACCAAAGGTAAGTGTTTATCCCAGCTACCGCCCAAATCCATAACACATGCCCTCAGCATGTCTTCCAAAGTTTGTATCGTTCGCTCGCTCTGGCCGTCAGTTTGCGGATGGAACGCAGTGCTCAGATTCAATTGTGAGCCAAAAGATTCTTGGAAAGATTGCCATATTCTTGACACAAACCTTCCGTCTCTATCAGAGATGATCGAGAGTGGTACTCCATGACGTGCTACGATCTCTCTCAAGTAAATTTCCGCAAGTTTACTAGTACTGTCTTTCTCCTTGATTGGCAGAAAGTGTGCGGACTTTGTTAGGCGGTCAACAATCACCCAAATCATATCATGGCCTCTTGGCGTTCTTGGCAGTTTCGTAACAAAATCCATTGAGATTTGTTCCCACTTCCACTTGGGAATCTCAGGTTGTTGCAGAAGTCCCGAAGGCTTCTGGTATTCCGCCTTGACCTTAGCGCACGTTAAACATTTGCTCACATAAACAGCAACGTCGCCTTTCATCCTAGGCCACCAATAGTAATTTTTGAGATCCTGGTACATCTTATCCGATCCAGGGTGGATAGAGTACCGTGACTTGTGCGCTTCATCGAAAATAACTTCCCTTAATCCACCAAACAGAGGAACCCAAATCCTTTTCTCAAAACATAACGTCCCTTCCTCGTTTGGTACCAAAAGCTTTTCCATTCCACGGAGATATTCTTCCTCAAGGTTTCCCTCCTTGAGAGCTTCCTTTTGTGCAGCACGAATGCGCAAGGAAAGATCGGTTCGTATGATCATTTCCAAGGCTCTAACCCTTATGGGCTTGATTCTTTCTTTACGACTTAGGGCATCGGCGACTACATTCGCCTTCCCTGGGTGATACTTTATCTCGCAGTCGTAGTCGTTTAGCAATTCAACCCAACGTCTTTGCCTCATATTCAGCTCTTTCTGGTTGAATATATGTTGTAAGCTCTTGTGATCTGTGAAGATTGTGCATTTCGTACCGTACAGGTAGTGTCTCCAGATCTTTAAAGCGAAAACCACTGCGCCAAGCTCTAAATCGTGTGTGGTGTAGTTCTTTTCGTGCACTTTCAGTTGGCGCGATGCGTAAGTAATGACCTTTTGGCGTTGCATCAACACACAACCCAGTCCTTGACGCGATGCGTCGCAGTATACCACAAAGTCATCAGTACCTTCTGGTAGAGCTAAGATTGGCGCGTTACAAAGCTTATCCTTCAGTATCTGAAATGCCTCTTCCTGTTTGATTCCCCAATCAAACTTCTTATCTTTCTGGGTCAGGAGCGTCAATGGTTGAGCGATTTTCGAAAAATCCTCGATGAACCTTCGATAGTAGCCAGCCAAACCCAAGAATTGTCGAATCTCGGTTGGCGTTGTAGGCGTCTCCCAATTCTTGATTGCCTCGATCTTTGTGGGATCAACATGAATTCCATCCCCATTAACCACATGTCCAAGAAACTGGACTTCGCGTAGCCAAAACTCGCACTTGGAGAATTTGGCGTACAGCTGTTCCTTCGTTAGCAGCTCCAATATGGTTCTAAGATGTTGTTCGTGTTCAGCCTTCGTCTTTGAGTAAATCAGGATGTCGTCGATGAATACAATCACGAACTTGTCTAAGTATGGCTTGCAAACTCTATTCATTAGATCCATGAATACCGCAGGTGCGTTTGTCAAACCAAATGGCATAACGAGGAACTCGTAGTGTCCATAACGAGTTCGGAAGGCTGTTTTCGGGATACTTTCCTCCTGTATCCTTAGTTGATGGTATCCAGATCGAAGATCGATCTTAGAGTAACAGCTTGAACCTTGAAGTTGATCGAACAGATCGTCGATTCTAGGCAGAGGATACCTGTTCTTGATCGTCAGCTTGTTCAATTCTCTGTAGTCAATACACATGCGGAAACTTCCGTCCTTCTTCTTGACAAACAAAACTGGAGCTCCCCAAGGCGAGAAGCTTGGTCGGATAAAACCCTTGTCTAACAACTCTTGAAGTTGCGTCGACAATTCCTGCATTTCAGACGGAGCAAGTCTGTACGGTGCCTTAGCCACAGGCGCGGCGCCTGGAACTAAGTCAATGTGAAACTCCACTTGCCTCTGAGGTGGCAGTCCAGGTAAGTCTTCTGGGAAGACTTCGGGATACTCCCTTACGACAGGGATGTCTTCGATCCTTGGCTCGGCAACCTTCTTGTCCACGATGTGTGCCAGAAAAGCAACACATCCTTTCTGTAAACACTTCCTTGCTTTCAAGCAGCTGATAAATCTTAGCGGTGTGTCATGCTTCTCTCCGTGAACCACAATTGTCTCACCATCATCAGTTGGGATACGAACAACTTTCTCGTGACATACTATCTCAGCCTTGTTTCCGGATAACCAATCCATTCCTACCACCACGTCGAAGCTTCCCAGTTGGACTGGTAGTAGATCCAGAGTAAACTCGCGTTCTCCCAATTCTATCACACAACCTCTGATTACTTCGTCGGCTCCAACTAACTTTCCATTAGCTAATTCGATTGCGTAGGGAATGTCTAACTTATTAGCGGCTAGCCCAAGTATATTCTTAAATTCTAGCGATACGAAGCTATAATCGGCACCAGTATCAAATAAAACGGATGCATAGCGTTGATTGATAGGGAACGTACCCGTAACAACATTTGGATCTTGGCGTGCTTCCCTGGCTTCTAGTTGGAACACTCTACCACGGGCCTGATTCAACGTTGGGCAGTTCTTCTTAAAATGCCCGATTTCCCCGCAGTTATAGCATCCGAGTCTCTGCCCGTTTCCGTCCCCATTTCCAGCTGGGGTGTTGTTCTGGTTGGCATTGCCAGCCTGGTTTGCATTGTTGCCTCGGTTTCTGTTTCCTCCAAAATTTCCTGGTAGGCGGTTTCCATTTCCACCACGGTTATCATTCCTATTTCCATATCCTCCCTGGCCTCCGCGGCCGGCAGGGACCCAACAAGTATCCTTAGAGTGACCACGTTTCCCACACGCTTCACATACTTTTAGCCCACATTGACCAGAATGGTGACGCTGGCAGGCGTTACACTTGGGCTGGGTGCCCATATATCCCCTTCCTTTCCTTCCACTGCCAGTCGTACCCTGAGCTGGCGTGTTTGGTGCTCCTCTCTTACCATCACCGCTAACACTTTGTTTGAAGTTCGAAAACTTTCTTTTGTTACATCCTGATGACTCAACATGAGTCTCTTTCTCCTTTGCCTTAGCATCACCAAACCTGTTTAGACGAATCGCCTCCTCGGTGAGAGCCACGCTCAAATCGATGGCTTCAGTGATAGTCGCTGGTTTGGAGGAGGTTACCATGCTTATTATTTGGGGAGCCAAACCCCAAATGAAGCGCTCGATTCGCTTGTATTCTGGCGTAACCATGTAAGGAACCACTTGAGATAAGTCGTGAAACCTCTGGACGTATTCCGCAATCTTTGGTCCATCCATCTTTAAGTGCCAAAATTCAGTCTCCAACCTTTGAATTTCTGCGCGTGAACAGTACTTCTTGCGCATCAGTTCTTTCAATTCGGCCCAAGTCAGGGCGTAGGCGGCAGTTTCGCCTAGAGTTTGTACTTGTAGGTTCCACCAAGATAGGGCTCCATCTAGAAACAGCCCTGAAATGTACGTGACTTGCTGATCCTCTGCACACTTGCTCATGCGTAACACAGAATCGGTTTTCTCAGCCCAGCGGGTAAAGGCAACTGCACCTCCTGTGCCATCGAAGTTAACTGGTTTGCAGTCTAAGAACTGCTTGTAGGTGCATCCTGCACGTATGTTAAAACATGTGTTTGGCATTAGCATCATCGCTAGAATCTCCAACTAGTTCATGGTAGGTTCGAATGGCGTGGTATTACCGTAAGGTGGATTGTTATTGCCTTGGTTAACACTTCCGCTTGCTCCTGGCTGAGATGCTGCGTACTGTGCTATGGCAGCAGCAATAATCTGCTGGAGTTCTGCCTCATTTGTTGGCATGTTTGGTTCGCGTCTTGGCGGCATCCTCTAAAAGATGGTTTAAGTTAGTTAGGCCATAGTAAGGCTCCGTTGTTATAATACGTAAATCAGTTCGTAATATAGTGTACGTATATAACGGTAGTAATAGCATAATCACATAACATCTCATGTTATCACATATCACAAATAATCAAGCGAATCCAAATATGGTGAGAAAACTGCGATTGCCATATAAATGAGACCACATCGTAAGTGTATACATACAATCATCAATCACTAGGGGCTACATCACCCCTGTCAAAAGCTACATCAGTATCAATACAATATCAAGTACATAACAAAAGTCAAGTCATAACGTAGTCTCCTCAAAATGCTGTGCAGTCATAAAGCAATCGCCGCCTTCTCACCTCGCCTACCCAAGTGGCACCGATGAGCTCTAAGCAGATGGTGGTGGAGGAGGAGGAAAACGGGTATAAAACAAACGGCGCAACTGTAACCAGTCCGCCTCCATCGCCTGCTGTGTACGAATAATGGAAGCAATCTGCTGCTCCAAAGTAGTAAGACGAGCAGCATAGTCAGGGGGTAATGGTCGAAACGGCTGCAACGGAGAGGGTACCCGGCCATGGCACTGACATGGCTGCAGATGGGCTCTCTCCAACTCCTGTAGTCGCTGCTCATGCGACTCATGCTGGTATACAAAGGACATCAATACATCCTCAATGGTGTGGCCCACATGGAACCTGTGGTATGGATCAGTGGGTGGCATAGGGGAAAACGGTGCCCACAGCAGTGGCTCACGTGTGGGATCAAAGGGTGCCACACCAAAAGGAGCTGTAGTGGGTGGAACAAAAGGAATCTGAGGCATGAAAGGCATGGGCATCGGTACATGCCCATCAGGGTGAGCTGAAGAACCCTCTCCAGGCCCTGCTGGAGGTATAAACATAGGAACCTGAAACGAAAAGTCAATATGTGGTGCAACAGGAATCTGTGGAGGGAATGGGGGAACGTCCTCGTCTGCCGGTATCCAGCCATGCTGTGCAGACTCATCCGGTGGATCCATACGTGCCGCGAACAGTGCATGTCCGGGCTCTAGGGGAACGGGATCAAATAAGGGAGCAGCAACAGGGTGAACGGGTGCAAGGTGCTCTATAGGGTGGTCAGCAGGTACAGCAACAATGGGTAAAGGACCAATGGGATCAACAGGAACATCTATGTGGTGATCATCAGCAATGGGCTCAAAAGGTACATCAGCATGCACAGGGTCATGCTCTGGTAAAGGGTCAAGGGCAGCTGCCTGTTCAGGTGCAATGGCAGGCTCAAGATCATCAAACGCCATGTCAAAATCAACATCGGGATCAATCGGATCAAAAGGGTCAATAGGATCTGCTGGATCCTCCATCAACTCGTCCATCGGGACAAACTCTAAATCACGGTCAGGATCAAATCCTGGTGGGAACACAGGATCTGAATCCCCCTCGTCGTCATGGTCAAGAACAAGTCCAGGTATGGAAGCAACAGAAAAAGCCTGGTCAGAATCGGACCCATGGGAGAAGTGCTGCGCACTATGAGCATGTGTGGGTACAGAAGCCACAGACTCAAAGGAGTCCGCGACTGGGGAATGAGCAGGTGACTCCGCAGCCGGAGCATCTGCGATCAGTAAGGGAGCAACAGCAGGTAGGGCCTCGCCCTGAGCATCCTCCAAAGGCTCCTCCTCAAACATATCGACGTCGTCCTCCTCGTCGTCGATGGGTAAAACAGGGTATGATGCAAGGGGTACTGGAGCAGGGATCACAACGAGTGGTAGATCCCCGGCTGGAAGATCAACTGGGAGCTCATCAACGCCGTCGGGTAAGGCGAATGGCTGAAAGTCATCATCATCCGTGCTGGTGAAGTCTGACGTATAAACCTCGTGCTCCGATGACTCAATGTCGTCTGAAACGATAGGCCTCGGGCCTGTGGTGCCTGAACCACCAGTGTCTGCAGAATCCATGTGTCTGTAACATATACACAAACATGCACAAATAGTCAATCACAAATCAAGTAATCACATAAGTCATCAAGTAATGCATCACATAATCCTCCTAGTCTTACTAGCCAATACTATCCAGTCTACAAGACTGCTCTATCCTTTACTTAAACCAAACCTCGATCCTCCAGATCGATCCTCAGCCCTCCAAGCTGAGCCTTTTCTTCCTAGCCTTGCTAGCCCACTACCTCGGTCACCTAGACCGAGCCCCGATCCTCCAGATCGATCCTATAACAAACCAACGTGCTCAACTACCTTAATCACCTCGATCCTCCAGACCGATCCTCAGCCCTCCAAGCTGAGCCTATAATTAATAAAATGTGCTCAACATTTGTTTGTAAAAAGTTTTGGATCTGGACTTAAGTGGTATGCAGAAAAATGTTTTCGTGAGAGCCCTAGTGATCATAGTCTAGACTCGAGAAAGAATCCTAGTTCGCTATGATCAGAGCTCTGATACCAAGCTGTCACACCCTGGCTTTGCGGAAGCGTGGTAAGTTTTGGTGTGACTTCTTAATACCATAGCTTAACCATAACAAGCTATATGAATTTAAAAACCATGCAAGTCATCCATTAAGTTTTGAAAACCAAATTACAGTACCATTGTTTTAACCAACAACCATAACCTTGTTCAACAACATTACAACTTATAACATAACATAAACGTGGTTTAAGGACTGTGTCTTGTCCAGGAAAGAGACACATCCCCTAAACCCTGATGACTCCATGACAAGTGCAGCGGAAAACGTTCCATACCGTGCCAGATCCGTTTAATTTCCTGAAATACATGTGAGTTGAAAAATCAACAATAATGTTGAGCGAGTTCATGTGCAAGTGAGTAAGTAAAAACACTTGTAAGTATAAAAGTTTCCTGGTATGTAGCAGTGTAAGAGGACTTGTGATCACCAATGGTTTGCAAGGCCATTAGCATGTTGTGAAATGCAAGTAGGAAAGACACAACCCTAGCCGATTTTTGCGTTGGGAACCAAGTCACTCCGGGTCCGTTCTGTTGGTCCTCCGAGAGGTCCGTTCTGTTGGGCCGGGAGCTGGGCTCGCTACACCCAGATAGATCTACCGCTCGAGTCCCTCGGTGTTCTAACTACCCATTCACATGATCTAAACCTCCTTACGTAATTCATACCGTGTATAAAGTACTTGTAAACAAAGTAACATGTATTTCACCCCCGCAGTTAAGAAAACTGAAAACAGTTAGAGAAAAGGGGGACATGAACTCACTGTGAATGCGCGTCTCTACCAAGTGTCTCCAATACAGTAAGCTGTGCAACGACCTACAAGTGCTAATTCTATTAGACGGACGGCCGTGCTTTAGCTTTATAGTTTAAGTCTTTGGGAAATAGTTAGACAACTATTTCGTGTTTATGTTCCGTATACACTTGGTAGTTATACTTCTTCCCAAGGATGGGGAATACAATACATGTGCGTAAGTTACGTTTTATCAATCTTGTGGTAATGTAATTACCGGTGTAACTTATATGTTAATGGAAGCGTTCGTAAAGTTTTGGAATTATTAACGCTTGTAAATATTATTTTTCTTCTAAAATAATATTTATGTATTTTCACAAAATAATCATAAACAGTGTTGTGACAAATATATTTATCACGTTAATCTTTGTGAAAATCCCACCTCCGAATATTTAGTAAAATATAGTGCTGGCGAAATTTATGTTTCGAAAATATGTCCAAAAATAGTTCTAACACTTGTTGTGTAAATAAGCCTAAGTGTTAGGTTTTTAGAAAATTTCGCCAGAGTTTCCTCTGTAACTGGAGGTGGCCACGCTTTCAAGCGTATCATTTTCTTTTAACAAATCAATTCAACAATCCTCTTTATTCAATCAAACAATTTCCGACACAAACAAACTAGTCGACAAGTATGTAAATCGCATAGTCGCATGAACTTGCAGTTTTTCCGAATCTATAGTGTAAATCCCCTTTATATATGTCGATCTTTATATAAAGTAGCTTTATTCTTGTAAAAACCTTGTGACCAGAGAAATCCGTCTTTACAACTTCTAGTCATTTTTCCCAAAAATAGTTATTCGTCGGATCTGTTCATTTCACAAGTGTTTACGCACTTGTGGTTCATAAAATCATGTTTGTTAGTGTAAGATCCTTTCTTTAAAATACATGGTTTCTTAAATGTGTGGTTCTTTAAAAATACCACTTGCGGATGCGTAGATCCGCTAGTTTTAAACACCATTGTACCGGTTAAATCACTTTTACACAAGTAAAATATTTCTACACAAGTTCATGTATCTTGTGTGGTAGAGTTTCGCCTTTTAACCCTCGTGGTAACCAAAAACAAGCTTATGTGAAGATCCATGATCTTACAAAGTCGGGTTAAACGGAGATCCGAGCTACCACATCATAGATCGGGTCTAGATAAACACAAATTCCAAATACTACATCTTTTACACAAGTTACTAGCTATTAACCACCACTTTCGGTATTTTTAGTAGACTTTTGATCATCATCTTTCATTTAAACGAGATTCAACCGACATAATTTCTTTTAACCACTTTAGATGAGTGTAAAAACAAGTTTTAAATGATATACCTCTAGCTCAAGGCTAGGGAAGATCTTTGGCGAAAATGAGGTGGATAAAAGCTAACGGTAGAGGTCCTTCGTGTTCCGCTTGCACCAAAGCTCCTAATACGCGACTTGTGAAGTGTGTATGATCTTGGAATGATGAGATCAAGAGCCGAAAATATGGTGGTGTAGTGGAGGGGGTTCGGCCGAGAGGTAGAGAAGAGAAGAGAGAGTAATTTTTGTTGAGTTTTTGTGATGATGATTAGTGTGTAGGTTAGTTCTTATTTATAGACAAGATTAGGTGTTATTGTCCAATGGACAATGTGTAGGTTAGATACTAAACCAAGGTGATTAGGAGATCTTGCAAGGTACATGTGTGTCCCCTAGGGGACCGAAATCGTAAGGGGGGGGGGGTTATTTGGTTAGTTTGTAACTAATCTCCAAGTATTAGTTAGGTTATTAGGATTTTAATATTAGTTACTAGAGTGTTATGTATTAACACGGGTGTTAGGGTATACGGGGACCCTAACTGGCTCAGAAAAATAAAAATAGTGAAAATACTAATATTTTCATGTTCCGGGTAAAGTCCGGGTGTCCGGTTGGATAGTAATCCGTTAAAGCCTTTTGTAACGCTTTAAAGTGTCGTTATTACATTTTTAGTGACACAATTTGTTTTCCCGACACTTTAGAAAGTGTCTAGTGCTATTTTCTCATTTACTGGCACTTTACTAGTCAGCTAGAAGCTGGTTTATTTATTAAAGTGTTGTGTTTGGTACTTAAAGTACGTTTTTGGCACATCCGAATCAGTGTATCTTATTCCTAGAGACGCGGTGCCACAATCCTTATATCCCTACACTCACTACCAGTGTAGCCAAAATATTTGAGGCTCTTAACAGGCCTTAGAGGCAGTATTTGCCTGATGCTGGTTATATCAGCATGTCCACTGTGTATCCGTTTAGTGCTACTGTGCTTTTTGTGCATCAGGTTTGTCACTAGGGTCCAGTATGTAAATAATGTAGTGACAGCAAATAAAGTATGATGCAAGTAAGTGCATGTATCAATATGCAGGTAGCAGTTTATCAGCTAGTTCAAACAAGCACAGTAATCAAGTAGTAATTAATCATTAATTAAGTTGTACGGATACCTGGTTTAGTGCGGGTTGTCACAAGTAATGAGAAGCCAATCATCATTAAACATGCGACAACACTTTGTGGCCAATAACCAATGAAAACTCAGTCGCTAGGTCTTCGCTAAGCACGTTGTTGATCTATTTGTGTGTGCTATAATTATAATGCTATGTGTTTACCTACTATGCTCTCATTAAACATAAATACCAAATTACTTGGTTATACTACGATTATACCATTGCATGATTGGTTTGTATGATAACTTAATAGGTGTATGTAATTATGACCACTAAACAACTAAATGCACTCACTAAGCAAATGAGACCTGACTTAAACAATCTTCTTCTCAGAAGATGTCGACACAAAGGAACGTCAATACCAACAACCCTCCGCCCACATCAACGACACGACTACAAGAACGCATCTCGCAAGCCATTGCACAACTCGAGGCCCTTCGCTCCGAACACAGTGAGGGCTGCACCTACAAACAGTTCCTAGACCACAAACCTTGAGAATTCGACGGCACCGGGGGTGCCCTAGCCTTCGTGCGCTGGGTTGAGAAGACGAATTATGTCTTACAGCTGGGCAAATGTGCCCCAGAACATCAGGTCACGTACGTAGCTGGACTATTTGTAGATGGGACCCTGTCATGGTGGAACCTTCAGGCTCAAACAATGGGTGAGACTACTGCGAATGCTTTGACGTGGGACGAGCTGAAGGAACTGATGCGTAAAAGATATTGCTCTAGGGCAGAAGTCCGGAAGTTGGAGACTGAATTGTGGAACTTGAAAATGGAAGGTCCAAAGATAGCCGACTATGTGCAGAGATTTGGCGAATTATCACAAGTTGCTTCGCGTCTGGTGGAACCAGAATCTAGGAAGATCGAACGTTTCATCGGGGGACTGGCACCCCAGAATCTAAGCCTGGTAACAACATCTAAACCTTCAATGATCACTCAGGCTATCAACACAAGCATGGCGCTCACTGAAGAAGCGATCAGACAAGGGAAGTTTTCCACTCCGGAAGAGGAAAAGGAGACTCCTGTAGAGCCATCTGAAGATAACAAGAGAAAGCTTGAGAAGGTTACTCGGGTAAGTAACGAGAAGAAGGCCAAGAAAGGAAAAGATTACAAGGGTATCCTACCTAAGTGCGACAATTGTTTATGTTATCACGTCGGGCGATGCAAATATGGAAAATGTGAAAAACTGTGGTAAGAGGGGGCATCCCAAGGAGACTTGTAGACAAGGTATTGAAAATGGAAATAAAGGTCAAGATGATAGCAAGAATCATGGAGGAAACAACGACAACGACAAAGGCAGGACGAGTGACAAACAAAAACGTGCTGAAGTTTGCCTTAACTGTGGGAAAAAAAAAGCATTTCAGAAAATACTGTCCTAAGAAGAATCAGGTACAAGGATGAAAACTCCACACCGGAGCTAGGGAGACACGCCAGGAATTCAAGCGTGGATATCGGTACGGCCCATATTACTCAACATTATGTATCTGTGCTGCTAAATACGGTTGCAAATTCTAGCTTCGCATTTCTAGAGGTTGAAAGTATGCTTGGGTTAGTAGTAAGTAAGTTAGATAACCCGCGCTCGATGGGACTAGCTAATGGGAGGCTAATGGAAGCCAACGAAGTAATTGGAATCGGCGAGATAGAACCCGGAAAGCGTAAGTTTACGCTAGATCTACTGCCAGTTGAGTTAGGAAGCTTCGCCGAGGTAATTGGGATGGATTAGTTACCGAGCGATCGGGCGGAGATTGATGTTCGCATCCCAATGACGAATGAAGGAACAATCGTGATTCACGAAGCAGGATACGCTTCTACAGATCACGAATGGCTTGAAGACACGAAAGTTGTTGCGGAAAGGATGTGTTGTTTCTGGCTCATGTCGGGGACAAGGGAGCCGAAGAACTAAAAATCGAAGATACCCCCGTGATCAGAGAATATCCTGAAGTCTTCCTCGAAGACTTGCCGGAATCATCTCCTCAACGATTAGTCGAATCTCGCATCGATTTAATTCCAGGCACCGCACCTATAGTCGATGCATTGTAGCGACTTACCTTTTCGGAGATACAAGGATTGACTGTGCAACCTCAGTAGTTGATAGAGAAGGAAGGTAACAGACCAAAATTCCCTTTTGGGTAACCCCAGTTCCGCTCATCAAGAAAAAGGACGATGATTTTCAAATGAACACCAAACTACCAGGAGCCGAACGAGCTAGCCAACAAGGGTCAGCGACTCTTGCTAAGAACTGACGACTTACTTATTGGACTAACTGCGAGGATCCAACCAGTATTTCCCGGCTGATCGATGATCGGGTAGCTGTAAATTCAGGAAGAAAGCATACCGGGGGAAAATTGTGGGACAATAACTTGTTTTAAACATACACAAGAAAGGCGTTCCTACACGATGCACAGAACGATTCTACACCAAATACGAAACTCTGGAGGATTTAGAAAACATATATTTAGGGCCCTTGGGAACCCAGGTCCAAACTCGTAAGGGTTTTTACTTAGGAACCATATCTGTCAACTCAATCAACCATCATTAACCTGACAAACTTGTCATTTTCTTTCGTTGAAACCTTCACTTTTGCTTCTAGCGAGTAGATGTTTGCATCTCTAATCCCCTTAATGGTAGTTGCATCACAATAATTTTCTCGTTGAGAGCGACCACACAGTTGCTTCGATATCTGGTCATTTCCTCACTTTAGCAGATACTCATTATTCCTTTTCTTGGAAACTTATCTGACATACATGCATCATTTGCTACGCATGTGGTTTCGTCTCGAACAAACACTTCATTGAAATTCAAATATTATTTTGCTAAACCTAATTACTGATTCGTGATTCGAATGACCTACATTATTGTTATTGTTGGCTCTTTTGTTACCAAGTCAACACACTTTCTTGGAACTTCACTTATTTCAAGTAACATTCATGGTTTATCATCGTAACCATGTTGGGATTCCCTAGTTAATGCATACGTTTATTATCAGATTACGCCAGAACTAAGTTCAATTGCTTGAACTTATTCATTTCGCATACTCAGTTTAAGACGTCATATGATGTATTGAGAGCATCATATTCAAATCATTGGCAAAGATTCTTTTGTTTCGAGTCGTAGTAGACTTGTTTGGTCTACGACTTCACTAAATCATTTGTTGGTTACGACACCTTGTGGGGATACTTTCACAAAATTGAAGCTTGCGCTTATTTGGTTACTCACTTCATACACGGATTTAATTGATTATCTGACAACTTGCCCTAAATCTGTCTTGTTCATCACGATTAAATCGGTCTCAACACAGTTGTGTGTTGAGGCAAAGGTACATAGATTTATTTCATACCGCAATGTACCACCTAACGATTCTTTCATAATCAATCGAATGCCTTGCAATACTTATTACTCTTCATCTTCGATCGAAAACGGTGGTTCTTTGATGTTCCGTATGTAATTGGAAACTCTATGACATTGCGTAAATCAAATCTTCAGATTTTCTCAGTACACTTTCATTTGATTCCAAACACGGTGAACTTGTTCAGTCACCACTATACTTGAATTACGTCGGTACGACACCTTGTAGTGTCATTACCAACTTGTAACTTGTGCTAATCATGGTCAACTGTTCGACACAAACTGTACATACTTTTGACTTGTCCGTCAAACATTTCTGATGCAACTACGAATCAAGACAATGATACACCAGGTTCACTTGTATTTCATTCGCCGTACTTTCGCAATTCAAAAAATGTCAACACACTAGACTATACATCAAATACGTTTTGTACCTTTGACAACAAATGCTAAAAGCATGTACCTTTTAACCATAGGGTTCGGGTTGCTATATATTCTTGGACTCACCTGATGAGAGTGAGGTTTGATTCGGGATTAGTGATTTTCTACCTCGGTACTATTTATATACATACACATGTGACGGAATCATAAGGAGTTAGGTAGTACAAATTTCGAGGACGAATTTTTCTTAACGGGGGAGAATGTGACAACCCTCACATTTACAGGTATCTGTACATTTAATTAATATTTAATTAGTGCTTAATTACTGTGCTTGATTACAACTGTGATTAAACTGCTTTCTGATTTCTTTTACATACATACATATGCATCACATTTCATACTATCACTCCATTTATTTCACACAAACTTTAGTGACAAACTTGATGCACAAAGCGCAGTTAGCACACTAAACGGATAACCCAGAAAACATGCTGACAATGCCAGCACCTGGACAGACGATGTTTTTGAGGCCAGTATGAGCCAGGGATAGGATACTGCACTAGTAGGGAGTGTAGGGAAGAGAGGACCATAAAACTGCGTCACTAGGTGATAGTTATAGTGCCGGGAAGTGCCTAAAACATACTTTAAGTGCAGAATTCTGCACTAAAAACCCAAAATTCAGCATTTAACAAAGCTAGTAAAGTGCAAAAACTTGGTAAAATAGTCCTAGACACTTTCCAAAGTGTTGGTAATTTAATGTGTCACTAAAAACAATATAAAAGACACTTTAAAGCTTTATTTAGCACTTAAACGGATCAACATCCAACCGAACAACCTGACTTTACCCGGAACATAAAAATATTGCCAAAGACATTGTTTTTACTTTTCTGAGCTAGTTAGGGTCCCCGAACACCCTAACACACCTTATATTAGATAACACACACTAATACATTAACCATATCATTAGATCCTAACTAAATGGTTACCATTACATTACAACCCAACTCTATACCCCCCCCCCCTTTTGACGGTTGTAAGATGGTGGGACAACCCCCACATTCTTTTGATTATTTTATTCTAATGATGTTGGTTAAAGAAACATAATACTTAGTGGTTAAAGAGGAAACATGGTCCATAAATAAGCACAAGGGTATCACACTTCTCATTCACAAACTCAAACACCAACAAGCTTTCTCTCCTCCTTCCTCCTTGTGTTCGGCCGAGATCTTCACACCCACCCTCACCATCATTCAAGTTTCCTTCAAACAATCTATACATACCCAAAGGTGAAGGTGATCATACAAGTAAGCTCTGTGTGTTCGGAAGCTCAAGGACCACTCTTGTTTTCTTTTATCCACCACTTTTACGCCTTGTTTCTTCCCTAGCCTTGTGCTAGTAGTAAGTGCTTAAAAACTTCATCTTGTTCTTGTATTTAGTGGTTAATAGATGATAGAATGATGAAATGTTAAAGAACACTAAGGAACATAATCTAAAGTCTTGAACATAAGGGATAAAGGGTGGATAAAGAGTAGTTATTTGGGTAAATCATGTAAACCTTGTGTAGTTATGATTATTTGATGTTGTTTGTTAGTAAAAGTTGGATGGATCATCATCTAGACATGCTAGATCATGTTCAAGAACATGAACTAGTAAGATGTTAGTGTTAGAAATATGAAAGATGATGAAACCATCCACCATGAACTTGAAACTTGAATAAACATAATTTTTTCTTGAAAAGTAAGGTTATAAATTTGTAGATCGAAAGATCTACAAGTGGTTTTTCGGAAGAACCAAGTGAAAGGTACTAGTTTTGTTAAAACCCGGATATTTTATGAACTAAAAGCATTCTTGGTAAATAAACAAGTGTATGAACACTTGTGTAACACGGAAATTTCGAAAAGAAATATTTTTGTGAATCTTGACTAGAAGTTGTGAAACTTCAAATTCTTTAAAAATAAAATTTTCAAGAAACCAATCATGTTTTTAAAGATAACAAGACCCACTAAAGGTGTTGGTGATTTACTACATATTCTTACAAAACTCTCAAGTTCATGAGTTATGATTTAGTCTTATTTTGTCAAGATTAGTGATTAAATATTGTATGTTGTTGATTGTTAAATTGTTTGATTGATTTTACAAAAGAAAATGATACGCTAGAAAGCGTGGACACCTCCATTTACAAAGGAAACTCTAGCGAAATTTTTCCAGAATTTCAACACTTAGAAATATTTTTCTAACAAATGTTTACAAATATATTTTTAACTTGGTTTTCAAAATAAACTTCGCCATGATTTTTATTTCAAAAATTACCAAGTACCGGGGGTGGATTTTCGTAAATAAAACTTGATAAATATATATTTAGAATATATATTTTATACTAAGACGCTTGTGCGATTGTTTGTTTATTACGTGAACTAGATATTTACCCTAAAAATAATATAACTGGAAAATATTATGAAATTACGACTCCAAAATAATACCCAAAACTCTCACAAAATAAATATTTAAGTTACGCATTTGATAAAGCAATACGAAACGCTAAAACGTGACTTATGTAATATTTCGGGAAAATAGTCTTATACGTATATTTTGGTAAAATATTATTTTGAAACTATAGAAATAAAAATATATTAATTTTGGGAAGAATACATATATTTTGGAAATACATTATTTTTGGACAAATGAGTAGAATATATTTTTCCAAGTGAGAGATAAAAATATATTTTTCCTAGTATATTTAGAAGATATATAATTTTTTGAGGAAAAATATATATTTTCTGGAACGATACATGATTAAACAAAATAAGGTTTATTTATATATATTTAAGTGAGACTTGAAATATATGGTTTTGGAAATATATATTGGGAATATATTAACATATATTTAATTGAAACAATACACCGAAATACGACGCCATTACTTGGCAAGATATACAAATACAAATACGAAAATACATGTATGAGATACCCCCACCCTTGGGAAGGAAACACGAAGTTAAAATGCTTGAGAAGTATTAATACAGAAACACTGCAGAAACAATTATTCCAAAACTAAATACAATTATTATAACTTGTAATAATACCAAAATCGTAACTCAAAAACATACATACTAAGACAAGGCACTACCCGTTCGTCTAATAGACATTAGACCATTGTAGGTAGTCGTGTTTGCCGCAGAGATTTGGGTTACGAGTACGAAGACGCAATACTGTGAGTTCATGTCCCCCTTTTCTCTTAACTGTTTTCAGTTTTATACTTCGGGGGTGAAATACATGCGACAATTATTACAGACTTTTATATACAATGTATGGTTAGCCTAAGGAGGGTTTACTACTTAGATCATGTTAGTGGGTAGGTGGAACTTGAGGCCATTAATCCTCGTTGTAGGACCGAGGGACATGAGTCATAGATCTATTTGGGTGTAGCGAGCCCCACACTCCTGAGTCTACCGAGTGGACCATGAGGTGACTATGTGCCCGACGCATAAATTTTCTAGGTTTGAGTCTTCCTGCATCACTTCACACATATCATTGGCTTTGCAACCCAATGGTGATCTCTTTTTCCTTAATTGCTACATACCAGGGATTTTCATACTTACAAACATTTTATACATACTCACTTACACATGAACTCACTCAACTTTATGTTGATTTTTCAAACTACATGTATTTCAGGGAATTAGCGGATCTGGCGAAGTATGCATAAGTCAAGCTGCGTTGAATAAGATGTCATCCAGGGCAGTAGGTTTAGGAGGTGCAACCCTTACCTGGACGGGTTGCATGTCTTAAATCTCGTTTTATTAAAAGTCTTTTGTTGTGTCTTATGAACATGTTTTAGACAAGTATGTTTTGTAAACTATTTTAAGTATCGACTTTTCCAAATACTGATGTTGTGGTATTTTAAAACTTCATGAATGGGTGAATGTCTTGTATTTTTATCATATAGCATTGTTATGATTGTTGCTATGGTATTAAGAAGTCACACCAAAATAATCCACGCTTCCGCAAAAGCCAGGGTGTGACAACGAAAGTGCCGAACCCCAGGCTGTTGGGAAGAAATTGGGGAAAAGCAACTATTTGGACCTGAGATAGTGCAAGAAATGACTGACAAGATCATTCAAGTCAAGGAACGACTGAAAACAGCACGTGATAGACAGAAAAGCTATGCTGACAACCGACGAAAACCATTGGAATTTCAAGTAGGAGACAAGGTATTGTTGAAAGTCTCTCCTTGGAAAGGAATAGTAAGATTCATCAAAAGAGGGAAGCTAAGTCCCAGGTATGTTGGACCTTTTGAGATTATTAGAAGAATATGACCTGTAGCCTATCAGCTACAACTGCCAGAGGAAATGACAGGAATACATGATGTATTTCATGTATCAAATCTGAAGAAATGCTTAACCGATGAATCACTGATGGTACCTCTTAAGGATATAGAGGTAAATGAACAACTCAAGTTTGTAGAAAGGCCTCTACAGATTGAAGACAGAAAAGTCAAGAACCTTAAGCATAAGAGATTAGTTCTGGTCAAAGTGAAATGGGACTCCAAAAGAGGACCAGAATACACATGGGAGCTTGAATCAGAAATGCAAAGGAAATATCCACACTTATTCCAGTAGATCTCGAGGACGAGCTCTAAAACAAGGTGGGGAGGATATAACAACCCTATAGAAAACCGGCACCCTCGAATTATTTTCCGACACCCTAATATATTTTAAAATATCACAATATGTCCTAAAATACACCCCATACGTGAAAACGGGCCCCGAATACCTTAAATATTATTAAAAATAATTAAAAAATCAATTTTTGGGTTTGTCGCGGGCCGCGTAGACCCCTTAGGGATCTTACTCGGGCCACTATAGATCAAAGGTGTGGCGCAGCCCGGTGTTGACACGTGTCCAACTCGTGTTGAACCTATATGCTGACCCGGATCAGCTACGCTGTTGACCAGCGTTGACGCGGGCCACGTAGCCCTTAGTTAAATCTTACGCTGGCCGCGTAAAAGTCGAGATGTGGCACTATAAGTAGCAGGCATAGGGTTTCATCAAAACTCGCTCATTTCTTTCTTTCTAAACGTAAATCTCTCACAGTAGGCATAATACTCGGGTCTAATACCCCCTAAATAACGAAGTTCTGCTCGGTTGTAAGTATCATAACCCCTGGATACGTATTAGATACTCTGCCCGATTGATCTAGGGTTCCGTAACGGCTGTTGTGGTTCTGCCCGACGTAGTCGTTGGAATGCCATCTCGGGGAGGGTATTACTAATGTTAAAATGGGTTATTATACTAACACGTGTGCTTTTGTGTAAATTACAGATAATTCTCAGGAAACCTAAAGGATAATCTAAGACAGCAATGTGAGTTGATCCGCTTTTTGTAAACTTTTTGTTAACTGTTTTTACAAAACCTCATACGATTAATTATATATGAAACAGTTATTGAGTATTTGTAAGGATACAATTATCGTGGGTATGTTGGGGTTTTGTATACAAAATTTGTTACTAGAGGGGTGTCACGGCCCCCGACCCGGTTTGACCCGTTTCAGGAGCCGCGGGACAGAAATTCCCGTGGTATTTATTTAATTGAGTTTAACAGCGGAAGTTTATTATCAGGATCGTTTAAAGCTAAAATTTTCCCGATTTATTTTATTTCACAATTGGGGATAGAACCCCGATAATTTACAATATTATGATTTTACTACGAAATCGTTATATTACAAAACTTATTTCTTTATTTTATAATGAGCCACTTTCTCAAGCTTGAAATGCTTTCCAGCACTTTTCCTAAATTACAACAGATCACCTGAAACATGTTTGAAAAAGGTTTTGTCAGCGGAAAATACTGAGTGAATCATTCTATTTACTAAAATGACACATTTGTTATAATTTACAGTATTAAGGAAGATTACAATGTTTCTGATATCAAACCAATTACCCACAGTACTTTGTTACTCGACCCATTGGCCCTTCCGTCCAATGGTGTCTGTGACTATGGTCATATCACCCATTGGCTGCCCCAATGGTGAAGATTATCAAGTAATGTATACAAAACCCCACATACCGGCTGTAATATGGTGATTACATAAATTTAATCCCTGTAATTATAACTTTGAAATAAATAGGGTTTTGTAAAGAAATTTAATAAAAAGAGAATGACTCACATTGCTGTTTTATCACTGACAGAGTCTAGTCTATGAATTAGCCTGGTTAACCTAATTTAGATAACAATGCACACAAAACTGGGTTAGTAATCAATACAGCATTTACGATAACTCACGAGATCAACCATCACAACGAGTGACAAAGTGCTATGCTTAACATCTGTCGAATTAACGACTAATGACAAAGCATCACCCTAATGTGGGCAGCACTTAAACACCCATTGAGTACATTGATCGATCGGAAAATGAATCGTAGCAGCGATCGTGCTAATACCCTGTTTTGCGGCAGAATTTCGAGACCCGGGGGTGTAATTTAGAGTATTCAGAGTGTATCTTCGTGTGTGATGGAAATTATTTCGACGTTAAATGTTCAGAATTAGAGTGCCACTGTCCTCTATTTATAGCTGGATTTTGGACAAGCTTGCGCACCGCAACACTCCCAACCTTACGGTGCGTAAGGGTCCTTGCGCACCGCAAGGCCCGTATTGCTACGGTGCGTAAGGAATAAAAATAGGCTATAGGGTAGCCACGATTGGGACTAGCTCAGCTGACTCTACAATTTCAAATTTCAGTTATGTGACAACGTTTAAAGTGGATAATCATCCACTAGGGTTTATCCCCCCCCCCCCCCTTAGTTTTAGGGGCCCTAATCCTGATTCCGATTATTCTGAAAATTTTAGGGTTTGTGCGGAATCACTTTGGGTGTCTCAATTAGGGTTTCCTAATGATCAATTAAAGTAATAATTAGGACTTTTTAGTGAGAGTTGTTACATTCTCCCCACCTTAATAAAAATCTCGTCCTCGAGATATACTGGAAAAAATGTGGATATTTTCGCTTCATTTCTGATTCCAGTTCCCAAGTGTATTCAGCTCCTCTCTTTGAATCCCACTTTACTTTAACTAGCACTAGGCGTTTGTGCTTGAGAAACTTCACTTTTCTATCTTCTATCTGAAGAGGTTTCTCCACAAATTTTAACTTTTCGTTTACTTCTATGTCTTGAAGCGGTACTACCAGAGATTCGTCTGCTAGACATTTCTTGAGATTGGATACATGAAATACATTATGTACTCCAGCTAATTCTTCTGGTAGTTGTAAACGATAAGCAACTGGTCCTATACGTTGGATCACTGGAAATGGTCCTACGTATCTGGGACTTAGCTTTCCTTTCTTACCGAATCTCACAACTCCTTTCCAAGGAGAAACTTTCAACAATACTCTGTCTCCAACTTGGAATTCTAATGGCTTGCATCTATTATCTGCATAACTCTTCTGGCGATCTCGAGCCGTCTTCAGTCTTTCTTTAATTTGAGTAATCTTGTCAGTCGTCTCTTGCACAATCTCCGGACCTGATAATTGACTTTCTCCTATTTCTGCCCAACAAATTGGAGTTCTGCATTTTCTTCCATACAATGCTTCAAATGGAGCAGTTTCAATGCTTGAGTGATAACTATTGTTATAGGAGAATTCAATCAATGGTAAGTGATCGTCCCAATTTCCACCAAAATCTATCACACATGCTCGGAGCATGTCTTCTAGAGTTTGGATCGTCCTTTCACTTTACCCGTCTGTTTGGGGATGATATGCAGTACTTAGGTTAAGTCGAGTTCCCATTGCTTCTTGGAAACTTTTCCAGAAATGAGAAGTAAATCGACTATCCCTATCTGATACAATGGAGAGTGGAACTCCATGTAGAGATACGACTTCATCTACATACAACTTTGCTAGTCTTTCCATGGTAAAGGTTTCTTTCATAGGTAGAAAGTGAGCAGATTTGGTTAATCGATCCACAATTACCCAAATTGCATCATTACCTTTTCTGGTTTTGGGTAACTTAGTAACAAAATCCATAGTTATAAGTTCCCATTTCCATACTGGCATTTCTAATTGTTGTAGTAGACCTGAAGGTTTCTGATATTCTGCCTTAACTTGTAAACAAGTAAGACATTTAGAAACATATCGTGCTATATCCTTTTTCATTCCTATCCACCAAAAGTTCTTTCTTAAATCTTGGTACATCTTGTTGTTTCCTGGATGTATAGTATACCTAGATTTATGAGCTTCTTCTAAGATCTTATTTCTTAATTCTCCCTGTTTAGGTATCCAAATTCTGCTTTTGTGGAATCTCCAAATTCCATCTGCTCCTTGTTCTAATTCTTTTATTCTTCCTTTCATTCCTTCAGCAACATCCTTTATTGCTGTTTCTTGAATATTCTTAATTTGTTCCATTAAATCTAATTGTAGATTTAACCTAAGAGCACGGAAGCGTCGTTGTTTTTCATGATACTTACGACTTAATGCATCTGCAACTACATTTGCCTTTCCTTCGTGATACTGAATATCACAGTCGTAATCACTTAAAATTTCCATCCATATCCTTTGCCTCATGTTCAACTCTTTTTGCCCAAATATGTACTTTAAACTTTTATGATCCGTATAGACAATAAATTTACTTCCGTAAAGATAATGTCTCCAAATCTTAAGGGCAAAAACTATGGCTCCTAATTCTAAATCATGAGTCGTATAATTTTCTTCATGCTTTTTCAATTGTCTTGAGGCATACGCAATTACCTTCTTGCGTTGCATAAGCACACATCCATATCCTAGTTTTGAAGCATCACAATATACTTCAAAATCTTCTGTTCCTTCTGGTAAGGCTAAGATTGGTGCATTGGTTAATTTCTGTTTCAAAATCCTAAAAGCCTCTTCTTGTTTAGGTCCCCAATCAAACTTAATGGCTTTACAGGTTAACTTAGTTAATGGTACGGCTATTTTGGAAAAAATCCTTAATAAACCGTCTATAGTACCCAGCTAAACCTATAAAACTCCTAATTTCCATTGCAGTTTGGGGAACCTTCCAATTGGTAATCGCCTCTATCTTAGCAGGATCTACGTGAATACCTTCGTGATTCACCATGTGTCCTAAGAATTGTACTTCTTGCAACCAAAATTCACACTTTGAGAATTTGGCGTACAGCTTTTCTTTTCTTAACAAAGTTAAGAGTACATGCAAGTGCTGACAATGTTCATCTTGACTTTTGGAATAAATAAGTATATCGTCTATAAAGACAATTACAAATTTATCCAAATACGGTTTACAGATCCTATTCATCATGTCCATGAATGCTGCAGGTGCATTCGTTAATCCAAAGGGCATGACTGTAAACTCGTAATGACCATACCTAGTTCTGAAAGTAGTTTTAGGTATGTCTTCTTCTTGTACCTTCAATTGATGATATGCGGAGCGTAAATCAATCTTAGAAAAATATCTAGCCCCTTGCAGTTGATCAAATAGATCATCAATCCTAGGTAATGGGTATCGGTTCTTAATTGTAACCTTATTCAATTCTCTATAATCGATACACATTCTCATTGATCCATCCTTCTTCTTTACAAACAACACTGGAGCTCCCCAAGGGGATGAGCTAGGTTGTATGAATCCTTTACTTAGTAACTCATCTAATTGCTTCTTTAGTTCTAACATTTCGGTAGGAGCTAACCGATAAGGTGCCTTAGCTATCGGTGTAGTTCCTGGAATTAGATGAATCCTAAATTCTACTTCCCTATCTGGTGGTAATCCAGGTAATTCTTCTGGAAATATATCTGGATATTCTGAGACTACAGGAATTTCCTTAAGTTCTTTACCTTTAGTATTAATGATTATTGAAATCATATATACTATTCCTTGTTTTCGTTCATAACTAGCAACTTTCATTACCGATATGAACTTCATGGGTTTCCGTGGTTTATCTCCTGTAATCCTAATTACTTCTCCAGTAGGTGCCTGAATTTCTATGGAATTCTTATCACAAAGAATTCGAGCATGGTTGGCTATCAACCAATCCATTCCTAACACGACATCGAATTCAGCTAATTTCATAGGTAATAGGTTTGCAGCAAATTTATGACCTGAAAGTTCTATTTCTACTTTTTGCAAAACCTGATTAATTTTAACTGAATTCCCATCTGCGGTTTCAACTGTAAAAATCTGCCTAATGCTGGTTAAAGGTAACTTAAGAGCTTGATAGAATAAAGTATTGATAAAACTTTGGTTTGCACCAGAGTCAAATAATACTTTTGCGTATACATTGTGGACTAAGAACGTACCAGCTATCACATCTGGAATGAGTTCTGCTTCTTGAGTAGTTAGCTGGAATGCTCTGACATTCTTCTTAGTAGCTCCTTCATTTGCCTTAGGTTTGTTGTCTACTGGTTTAACCAATTTAGGACATTCTGTTTTATAATGCCCTGCTTCTCCACAGTTAAAACAGATTACGGTTTTCTTTCTGCAGTTTTCTTCACGGTGTCCTATACCTTTGCAAAGGTTGCAGGTTACATTACATTTTCCGTAATGCTTCCTTTTGCAATTTCTACAGAAAGGCGGATTTGAATATTGCCCTATTCCTCTTTTCTTGAAATTATTACTATTACCCGCCCGAAATCCTTGGGTAATCTTCTGAGCCAGTTCCTTTTTCCTGTCTTCATCTCTTGTGCGTACCAGTTCATCGGTTAGAGTATTAGCTAATTCTACCGCATCATCAATAGTGCGAGGTCTCGCAGCTTTAACGATATTGCGGATTTCGCTAATTAATCCCCAAACGTAGCGAGAAATGAGTACCGGTTCTGGTGAAGCCAGTGTTGGTACCACTATAGCATATTCGAAGAATGTCGAAGTATAACCGCGACAATCTACTCCCAACATCCGATGATTTAGGAACTTATTTGCCATTTGTTCCTTTTCATACTCAGGACAGAATTTTCTTTCTACCAAATTCTTAAATTCCTCCCAGTTCATAGCATATGCTATGGCTCTTCCTTTGGCTTGTAACACAGTGTTCCACCATTCGAGTGCTCCTTCTTTAAAAAGATTTGACGCGTACATAACTTGATCATCTTTGGCACATTTACTTATTGAAATTACTGCTTCGGTTTTCTCTAACCAACGCAGTGATGCAGTTGCTCCTTCGATGCCTGCAAATTCAGTGGGTTTACAAGCAAGGAATTCTTTGAAAGTGCAACCAGGTGTTGCGGCTTTCATTTTCTTAGGGAGCGGAGCTTGTCGTGGTTCATGATTAACATGATCATTGCTTCTGTTTACACTATTACTGAAGTTATCTTCAGTATTACGTTTGCTAGGAACGATTTGTTGCGGTTCTACTGGATTTTTAATAGCAGCAACGAATGCTGGAATAGCATTGGCTATCCCTTGAGCAACAATATTTTCAATATCTTGTCTAGTCATATATTGATCTCCTGAATGTTGCTCAGGCTGATTAACTTCATTTACAGGTTCATTACCACTGTTTGCCATCTGATAATATATATAAATTTTATTAGTATCTGCTAAATAACAATTTATATACAAACAATCAGAAAATTTTATAATACAGGTATAGTCAAAACAATCGATTTCTCGATTTCATTTTATATCTAGTATAGTATGCATCATTACTCACCCATATCTTACAGAGTTTTATTTGTATTTACAGACAAATTTTACTATTACTATTACACAACCATCGTTTTACCATCCTACTATCCTTCGTCACTTGTCATCCTAAAAACGCATCTCCCTTTCATCGTACTTCCAGGCAATTTGTCCCCCTATCTCCCTGATTCTATTCCCCGCATCAATCAACTCTTCACCAAAGTGGCGAAGTTCAGCCATGTTTTCATTACTCATGGGTGGATTAGGTAGGGGTTCTGGATCGAATTGTGGAAGAAAGGAATAAGGATCGTTGACAATATTTTGGAATTGCCAATCGTTCGTCCACCATTCGTCCATTCCTATTGGTTGGGAGTGGACTATTGGGTCTGGAATTGCGGGTTCCCAATTCATAGGGAGTTAGTTTTCTACAGGATAGGTAAAAATATTAGTATTGACAGGCTGAATAGTTTCACAGCTTGCCAATAGAAAATCTATCTCATCTTGAAAGGTCCTTCCCTGATTTTGATTGGAGCTCTCTCCGATTTCTATTTGGGTTGGTCTAGAGCCTTGCCCAACTTCCATTACTATTTCTTTAGTACCTTCCTCCATCTGCATTCCTATCTCCTTAACCTCTTCCTTGTCTTCATTTTCCATTTCTGATTGTTTAGAACTTTCTCTTGTTTCAATTTCCTTTCCCTTTTTCAAAGGATTGTTTATTTTGGGAAGTTTTGTAGCTGGCTTTTTCCTACGTATACGACTCCCCCATACGTATTTCCTTCTTTTCTTGGGTTTTGGCTTTTTCAAGGGTGGAGCATTGAATTCTACAGGTTGTTCTATATCAGGAAAATATCCAGTAAATTCTTTGGAAACTTCGATATTCACCGGATAAAGATTAAGGTTCTGAAAGGCTTCAGATATCCCACTCATGCTGATGTAGCATATATGCAAAATGCATAAATTACTAAGTTAAAATTCATAAATAACCTTTAAATTTATTACATACTGTGTACTAATTTATTACAAAGATAACTGGAAAACACACTTAGGGTTTGAAATTTTATTTATTGCACAAGGTTTCTAGATTGTAAGGGTAAGGTGCTAAAACTTTAAAATATTTAAAGATTTATATTTTCTGCTACTGTGGCTAGCATATATAAATTTGCCCATTTCTCATCTAGCTTATCTTCCCAAGGTGATTTATTGATTAATTCCTGGGTTTCCCGTTTAATCTTCTTTTCTCGGATTTTCTCTTTACTTTTCTTAATAATCATCTCCCTTTTTCTAGGAGAAAGTGTTTCCTCGTAATGTGTCTTTCGCACAAATATTCCTTCTTCAGGAATTACAGCCTGATTCGGGGATTTCGTTCGGGATGAACTTCCCTTCTCGTTAGATGATCTATCTAATTTAAGATAGATACTTGACAGCTTTTGTTTACCCATACTGTAACTAACAAATAGTCAGTTAATAAAACACATAATCACAGAATAGTAATCAGGAAAAAAAATTAAGTATTACTCAATACTTAATTAGCTTAACTCAGTGGCTCTGATACCACCTTATTTCTGTCACGGCCCCCGACCCGGTTTGACCCGTTTCAGGAGCCGCGGGACAGAAATTCCCGTGGTATTTATTTAATTGAGTTTAACAGCGGAAGTTTATTATCAGGATCGTTTAAAGCTAAAATTTTCCCGATTTATTTTATTTCACAATTGGGGATAGAACCCCGATAATTTACAATATTATGATTTTACTACGAAATCGTTATATTACAAAACTTATTTCTTTATTTTATAATGAGCCACTTTCTCAAGCTTGAAATTCTTTCCAGCACTTTTCCTGAATTACAACAGATCACCTGAAACATGTTTGATAAAGGTTTTGTCAGCGGAAAATACTGAGTGAATCATTCTATTTACTAAAATGACACATTTGTTATAATTTACAGTATTAAGGAAGATTACAATGTTTCTGATATCAAACCAATTACCCACAGTACTTTGTCACTCGACCCATTGGCCCTTCCGTCCAATGGTGTCTGTGACTATGGTCATATCACCCATTGGCTGCCCCAATGGTGAAGATTATCAAGTAATGTATACAAAACCCCACATACCGGCTGTAATATGGTGATTACATAAACTTAATCCCTGTAATTATAACTTTGAAATAAATAGGGTTTTGTAAAGAAATTTAATAAAAAGAGAATGACTCACATTGCTGTTTTATCACTGACAGAGTCTAGTCTATGAATTAGCCTGGTTAACCTAATTTAGATAACAATGCACACAAAACTGGGTTAGTAATCAATACAGCATTTACGATAACTCACGAGATCAACCATCACAACGAATGACAAAGTGCTATGCTTAACATCTGTCGAATTAACGACTAATGACAAAGCATCACCCTAATGTGGGCAGCACTTAAACACCCGTTGAGTACATTGATCGATCGGAAAATGAATCGTAGCAGCGATCGTGCTAATACCCTGTTTTGCGGCAGAATTTTGAGACCCGGGGGTGTAATTTAGAGTATTCAGAGTGTATCTTCGTGTGTGATGGAAATTATTTCGACGTTAAATGTTCAGAATTCGAGTGCCACTGTCCTCTATTTATAGCTGGATTTTGGACAAGCTTGCGCACCGCAACACTCCCAACCTTACGGTGCGTAAGGGTCCTTGCGCACCGCAAGGCCCGTATTGCTACGGTGCATAAGGAATAAAAATAGGCTATAGGGTAGCCACGATTGGGACTAGCTCAGCTGACTTTACAATTTCAAATTTCAGTTATGTGACAACGTTTAAAGTGGATAATCGTCCACTAGGGTTTATCCCCCCCCTTAGTTTTAGGGGCCCTAATCCTGATTCCGATTATTCTGAAAATTTTAGGGTTTGTGCGGAATCACTTTGGGTGTCTCAATTAGGTTTCCTAATGATCAATAAAAGTAATAATTAGGACTTTTTAGTGAGAGTTGTTACAAGGGGTAACATTTCCACAAGTCGGGTCTGACAGTACCACGGGTGATTATTGATATGACTTGGAAACAAATATAATTGCGAGATCGCCCTCAATACTGTACAATGGTTTTTATTTAAATTTGATTAAACTGGGATTCACTCACCAGTATTTCCCACTAACAAAATGTTTTTAAACGCGTTTCAGGTAACAAATTGTGAAAGCCAAATAGAAGCCAGCTAGGCAGCACTGAAGGCTTGGAAAAGTGGCAATAAAGTTACCTAAAATAAAATAGATGTTTTTATTAAATAAAATAGGATTTATTCCTATGAAAATGTGTGTACTGCAAACTTGGGTTTTATCCCAGGTGTTTAATATTATGAAAATGTGGTATTTTACTCTGATCCAATATTTCCTAACTACGGTCCCGATGAAAATTCCGCTGCCAAATTAGACAAACACGCGATACTACCGAAACTGGCTCGCGGCCGCCCGTTCCTGGGGATTTAGGATCGGGGGTTGCGACAGTGGCCCTAAAAAAGATTGATGGCCCAGAAACTATGAAGGTCAATCTTGTGAAGGCCAATCTTCAAAGGGAAAAAACAGTGGAAAGGGTAGAAAGATAAGTCATGGGAAACGCTCCAACCTTGGTCCTAAGGGTGGAGTTGGGAAAAAGAAGTTCCAAGGAACTTTTTATAATTGTTAAAAGCAAGGCCACAAAGCCATCGAATGCAAGCTTCCCAAGAAGGAAAATGCTCGACATGTGAACGTGGTTCATGAAGTCGACAACCTTGTTGCCATGGTCACGGATCTCTCGATTTTAGTGACCGAAGTTAATTTGGTTGGGCAAAATAACAAGGCTTGGTGGGTTGATACGTGGGCTACCCGTCATGTGTGTTCCGACAAAAGCCTTTTCAACACCTTCAAGGAGTTGACTAATGGCGAAAAGGTTTTTATGGGAAACTCCGCCACGGCAGAAATTAAAGGCAAGGGTAACATGGTTTTGAAGATGACTTCTGGAAAAGAGCTCACATTGTCCAATATGTTGTATGTTCCAGAAATTCGTAAGAACCTTGTGTCGGGGTGGCAATTGAACAAGTTTGGGTTCAAAATGGTGATTGAGTCGGATAAGGTCGTGTTGACCAAAAATGGTATGTATGTTGGTAAGGGCTATGCCCTGAATGGAATGTTTAAACTCAATGTAATGGTCGTGAATCCAATGAAAAAAAACGCTACTAGTTCTACTTACTTGATTGAGTCTTCTAATCTTTGGCATGGTGGATTAGGTCACGTAAATTATAATTCCATTCGTCGTTTAATTAAACTTGATTGCATACCAACATTCGATATCGACTCAATTAATAAATGTGAAACTTGCGTAGAAGCAAAACAAATGAAAACGTCATTCAAAAAGATCGAACGAATCACCGAACCCCTCGAGATGATCCACACTGATGCGTGTGATCTAAAAGCAATTCCTACTAGTGGTGGAAACAAGTACTTCATCACGTTCATTGATGATAGTATAAGGTATTGCTATGTATACTTACTTAAGAGTAAGGATGAGGCTATTGATAAGTTTATCTTGTTCAAAACAAAGTTGAGAATCAACTTAATCGGAAGATAAAAATAGTAAGGAGCGATTGAGGAGGTGAATATGTTTCACCTTTTATTGATGTGTGTGCGAAAAATGGAATCATACATGAACTCACAGCTCCTTACTCCCCTTAATCGAATGGCGTAGCGGAACGGAAGAATCGCACATTGAAGGAAATGATGAATGCCATGATGATAAGTTCTAGTGTAAACCAAAACATGTGGGGGGAAGCGATCTTATCGGAAAATTATGTGTTGAACATGATACCCAATAAGAAAAAAGATGTAACAGCATACAAATTATGGGCGGGAAAGAAACCACCATATAAATACTTGAAAGTGTGGGGGTGTCTAGATAAGGTGGTGGTCACACCACCAAAACGACTACTAATAGGACCCAAAACAGTGGATTGTGTATTTATTGGATACACCCGTCCTTATGGTCCTTATCGTTTTCTTGTGCATGATTCTAAGAACCCTGGAATATGCAAAGGCACTATAATAGAATCTAAGGATGCATCATGATTTGAACATGTGTTCCCATGCCTAGATAAAGGTGAACCGAGTTTCACGATACAAGTTAACGAAATTGTTCCTGAAGGTGAGGTTGAAAATGATTAACCTCGAGAACAATCTAAGACTGAGGAACTTGAAATCAGGAAAAGTAAAAGGCAAACGACTGAAAAGTTCTTTGGCCCTGATTTCCTTACCTATATGGTATAAGAGGAACCTCAAACATACCAACAAGCAGTGAGTTCCTCAGAAGGACCTCAGTGGAGGGAGGCCATCAAAAGTGAGATAGATTCTATCTTACAAAATCATACATGGGAACTAGTGGATCTTCCTCAAGGATGTAAACCACTAGGATATCGATGGATCTTCAAGAAGAAGATGAAACCAGATGGAACCATCAATAAGTACAAGGCAAGGTTGGTTATCAAAGGATATAAACAATGAGAAGGTTTAGATTACTTTGATACATATTCGCTAGTTATGCGAATAATATCCATCAGGTTGGTGCTTGCCATTGCCGCCATTAGAAATTTGGAAGTTCACCAAATGAATGTAAAAACAACTTTCTTGAATGGAAATCTAGAGGAAGAAATCTACATGGAGCAACCCGAAGGCTTCACAGCTATTGGGCAAGAAAACAAAGTGTGTAAACTTGTAAAATCCTTGTATGGATTGAAGAAAGCTCCAAAACAATGGCACCAAAAGTTTAATCATGTCATGCTTGACGCTGGATTCAAAATCAATGAATGTGACAAGTGTGTGTATGTGAAGGACACATCTGATGGATATGTCATTTTGTGTCTATATGTAGATGATATGTTCATTGCTGGAAGTGATGACAAAATCATAAAATCTACAAAGAACATGCTAAAAGCAAGATTTGACATGAAAGACATGGGTCTTGCGGATGTGATTTTGGGGGCCAAAATCACGCGAACCCAAAGTGGACTTGTTTTAAGTCAATCCCACTATGTGGACAAAATTCTTGAGATGTTCAATGCAAATGACTCAAATGAAGCTAGAACTCCACTTGACACAAGTCAACATCTAGCTAAGAATAGAGGTGAACCCATAAACCAGTTGGAACACTCAAGAATAATTGGTAGCTTGATGTATCTTATGAGTTGTACTAGACCACACATAGCATTTGCTGTGAGCAAGCTAAGTAGATACACGAGCAACCCAAGTTCAATGCATTAGAACTGTATCACTCAGTTGCTTCGCTACTTAAGATACACTCGGGAATACGGGTTGCATTATAACAAATATCCAGCAATTATAGAAGGACACTACGATGCAAATTGGATATCTGATACGAATGATTCCAGAGCAACAAGTGGGTATGTATTCACACTTGGAGGTGCAACGATATCGTGGAAATCATCAAAACAAACAGTTATTTATAGATCCACGATGGAATCTGAGTTCATCGCTTTAGATAAAGCAGGTGAAGAGGCAGAATGGCTACGTCAATTTGTTGAGGATATACCAAGATGGCCTAAGTTGGCAACGACCATTTGTATACATTGTGATAGCCAATCGGCAATTGGCAGAGCTCGTAGCACAATGTATAATGGTAGGAACAGACATATCAGACGTAGACATAATACGATACGACAACTAATCTCTACAGGAATTATCACTGTTGACTACGTGAGGTCAAAGGATAATATTGCGGATCCGCTAACAAAAGGCCTAAGTAGAGAGTCAGTACAAAAGTTGTCCATGGGAATTGGACTGAAGCCCTTGAAAAATGAAGTTCATATGATGGAAACCTAACTTAATAGACTAGAGATCCCAAGAATTGAGTTCAATAGGAAAACCTAATTGTATGAATAAGCGAGCTCACTGTGGGGGGATAACCCTACGCATTTAATAAGGTAGTTTATTATAAAGATTAATAAACTTCCTAGTCCATTCCTAAAAGTGACAAGTGTGAGGCTAAGCCTATGGCTTTTAATGATTCGACTAAGGTAACCATACATAGTGAATCACCTATGTGAGAGAGAAGTGGGGTCGCTTCGAAGGGTATTGTTGGGCACAATACTTAATGGCTCTCACAGAACCAGGCTCATGTTCATGACCATAACGAACATAATTATGAGGACTTGACTTTGTCAGGGAGAGTCTTGTGTGAAGTGTAATGCCGTCTATACAAACGGCAGACGAGTTCAAAGACATCAACGTCTACTCAGAGTTAGTGGGCTAAGTGCACTTCATGAGCGAAGGTTCAAAGGGTAACACCTAGCTGTCGTATGCAAAACTCAACTGCTGAAATATAATGGGAATTATGTTGTTTCTAAGATCGACCTCCATTCATGTGGGGGATTGTTGGAAAATTGGGTGTGTTTGAATGGATGTCCCAAATGGTAAAACACTTGTCCCACATAGGTGTGGAGACAAAGTGGAAGGTTATTTATAAAGTGAAACATTTGCCTAGCTAACATAACTTTATGACATGTTTTACCATAAGTCCTACGCGCGAGCGCGCATGGAGGGGTGCAAAAATTGGAACCGGAATTTAGTCGAACTCGTGTGCGCCCGCACGTCCTGCGGACACGAATGCAGTTCCGAAAACCCGGGCCCGCGTGTGGCGGTTTTTTGCATGCATTCGAGACTGTAACGGTTGAACTTTAATGGGGTTTTTTTAAACTAAAATGATATTCCGTATTAATGAGAGTTATCATTGTTTTCGGTTATGATTATCATCAGTTTCGAAACCGATGAGCCATTATGTGAGTTAATTCTCTGCAATGATGAGGCCAGAATCAGTTATAATTTGTGCCTATAAAACCCAATGCAGACAACCAGTTTGGAAATCCACAACCATATCTTCTCTCTCGATCTCTTTTGCAGCGTTCTCCTGTTTTCTTTCAGGTAAGTGTTTCAAGTCCGGTAGTACACCGTTGCTGCTTCGAACCGGCGTACCCTGGGAACAGACGGCGAATCTATTTAAGGGAATTGTGTCAAACACAAGCCCTGTTCTCGTTTACTGTTTCTCCAGTTTTATTACTTTCTGTCCAGATTATGTTCACTCCTTTTATAAAGTTTTACATTTAGGTTTAGATATAAAATAAAAATAATTTTTTTTTTAAATCATCAAAACTCATGTTGCTATTAAAAAAATATCATTAATTTCAAACATCATGTTATAGTGTTCAAAAATCTCAAAACTTAATGATTCAATTACTAGAGATTCCAAACTAAAACACATGTATAAAAAAAGAAAATAAATTTTCGGGTTTTTTTATTGGAAAAAAGTGACCCTATAACCGACCCATAAAAGGTTTGGGTTGGTCGATTTCGGTTTTTTCGGGTATCTTCTAACTCGGTTTCGGATGGCTTTGAATTCAAGTCAGGTTTCGAATAGATGGATCCAGTATCTTCTACTACGTAGTGCTACTACTTTATTTCGAATAGAAACGGTGGTCGAAATGACTCTCTCCTTATACTAAAAAACACATGTTAACAATTTCACTTCCATTGCTCTTTTTGGAAAACCGATAAAAAACAATACTGGAAGACAGCGAGAAAAGCATGCATAAGGGTCGAGCTAAAAAGAGATCAAAGCATAAGAAAGACCAATTTAAAGAATAAATTTTGATAAATATTTTTTGTTTGGGATTAGAATTACATGCATGTTCTAACCAAAGGATCAGTTTATAATTAATATATATAGAGATCCGAAGGATCGATTACAAATAATTCAACTTCAATTTTAATAAATTGTAAAAGAAGATGGAAAGAATTATGATTACTGAATAAGGTTATACATGTCATATATTTATACTAATTTATAACCGTGTATAAACTGCAATATGACTAACATATACCCTTTCACTCTCGCAAATTATATATATATATATATATATATATATATTGTTTCCATTAACTATAACCGCTTTCTAAATCGATATCCACCGTCAGATCATGCCGAGATGAAATCTCAGCCATTTAAACTCCCAAAAACAACCGCTCCCATGGCGATTTAGAGCGGTTGTTTGCGGTTTCTCAAGTAGGTGGTTACCTCCACCTTTTCCTGCCCATTATCTCCACAACTTTGGTGGTTACTTCCTAAATTTCCCACCCATTATTATACTTTTGTTCCCAGCACATTAACTCCCATTTTTGAAAAAGTAAAATTGTTTTTGAGATGACACTGGCCGTCCATTTAAGGCAGTTCTTTGTGAGGTTTAATCTCAATAATCCAAAAAATTGTCAGTTTTTTAGCTGCAGGAGTTGGATAGTTCCCCTGTTTTCTCGCCACTTTCCCACAACTATTGCAGCGGTTGTCTTTCTCTCATACCACCAAGACATCCTCTCGAATTTTCTCTACTCCTCTCTATCCCCAATAAAGTGCTAAAGGTGTTTTCTATATCCAAAGCCTCTTAAAACAATGAGTTACAATCAATTGATGGGCAGATGATGGCGAAAGCATCTGATAGTAATGAAACAAGATTAGAAATCGATTATACATGATTTGGTGGATTCACCGGATGTACCATTTTTACAACCAACTTCATGTTTCAGATAACTTTTCTCCATGTCGACTGTATTTTCCATAATTTATGCTAAGTTGCATTTTCTTTATGCATATCGATATTTACATGCAGCACAAGCTCTATTTATTTGTTCTCCATGACCGTCGTGCTTTCCACCTTCTCTTCAGTAACATTATTCTTGCCCTAATTTGTATCATCTTCTTGTCCTAATCTGTCTTAACAATTATCTGAACAATTCAAAGGTACCGTTTCAAACCTCAAAACATCATCTTTCTTAATCCTTTTTTTAATAAACAGGACTTGGATTTCTTCTCTTTGATCATCTTCATCTCCTCTTCGTCGTTGGAGATGTTGGGATCTCAAATGCTACACTGTGTTACATTTTGGTATGTAATCCACCTATTCTATTCACTACTGCAATTATCAATGGGTCAATTTATGTTAATGTTGATTTCGTTGTTTTGATGTTTCAATTCTGAGCATGTGATTTGGAATTATTGATTTTCAATCAGATACATGTTGGATAACTGTTTTCTGTTAATTCCATTTAGTGTTACAATGTGTTCATGATTTAGGTCAATTTGTGAACATAAGGATGTGATTTGCGATTTAATTTTAAATTTGATTTTAGAAGAGTATTGCTGCACGTTGTAGATGATGACACCTACGAACACCCAGTGGAGTGAAGCCCTACTACAATCACCGTCGTCATCACCATCATGGGTCTCCTATTGTTGAGATTCATATTTGATTAAAGGTATCATGAAAATATTTGTTTTGTAATTTCTAGGGTGCGATTGTGCACTAGAATCTTTACTTCTTCGTCAGATCTTCTCCGCCACCAAATTTTTAGATTGTTATTTTTTTCAAATATTGTTTCTAATGTTTGCTTGCTTGGTTTTGGAGACATTATTAACGGGTTCTTTTTTGTGCCGATTCATTCAGGCCTTTTAGTTCAAGCATGGAAAGGCTAATCTCTTCAGTAAGGCTGATGTGAATTTATCTAATTAATCCACGATACTTTCTTCATCACTAAAGAGCTGGTGAATGGAGAATGTTGTTGAGTTGTTTGATCAAATACCAGATATCTATACGGATACCCCGTCATGAAATTCGATAATTGAGGGGTGTACTCAAAATGTGATGTTTTCGGAAGCTATTCGACACCACCCTTACACAGGAAAAGTTTGAAGAACTATACTCAGATCTTCTGCTGGATAGGTACTTATCTTTTCGTAACACCAAAGTGGTTGTTTCGTTTAATAGTTAAGTATTAATTAAAAAAGTAAAGATGTTGGAATCATTGTGTTTTAATTCTTCTTTTAGGCTTAAACGACGTGTTGAGAATTCTTTGAGGGATGCAAAGTTATCTTTCATTAACGAAATTATGAAGAGCCTAACCGGAAAAGAGCTAAACGTTACAGTCAATCCAGATGAATTTGTTTCCTTGGGAGCTGCAATCAGTATGGTCATTCTTAAGCATACAATCAGTATGGTCTTCTCACTACGGTGATAAGATTACGCTAGTGGACACTTTGGTTTGATTTACAGTTGATGCATGCTAGTATTTTTATAAAACTTAGTGTATAATTAACATGCGGACTTGAGACACTTTTATACTTATGATATATAAACAAAACTTGTATGCTCACCGAGCTTTTTGTGTTGACGGATACTTTATATACATGTTGCAGGAAATATATATGATGATGCACAAGAAGTCAAATTAAGGAGGAACTAGAAACGCACCCAAACCTTACTTTATGTTTTTCCTTTATGTTTGCCATGCGATTCCCAACTTGTTGTAATTTCCTTTTGAAACAATGTATTATCTGAAGTTATAAAATGAAATTTGGATTATTAATTCATCGTCGCATATAGTATGTTATGACGTTTTGAATAATCTGATTCATCCGGCCTCGATGTTTCCACCATCGGTTGGGGTGTGACAAAAAGAAGGTTACTCTGGAGGTTGCGATGCCAGAGGAACCTTCTACAACACAAGAGCAGCAAACATCTGTTGTTACTTCCTGACAATAGATGCAAACATCTCCACCCAGACTAAGTCCTCACATATCCTCACAAGAGGATAGTGTTGTAAGCATAGGGGGAACCAAGTCTAGAGAGAGCTGATTCACTTGAACATTTCTTCTCGAGCCCTCTCCTATAGTTGCTTTTCTCTTCACTGTACCACCCACCAAAATAATACTATCCACAATACAACCATTTCTTGATGCATTTGACCAAAGTGACCTAGATAGACCTAGTTCCTCCCAACCACCTATCACTGGGAGTATACCATAGAAAGTGATTGGGCCAGGTCATGTCATTGCTAGCCCACAAGCTGAGGAGGGTACATCCCTTGTGTCATTGGTGACACTTGGTAATTTTTCAAGTGAGGCGGCTACTACAACTGTAGAGACAACAATCTCAAGTTGCATAGCGGTTACATAGCTAAGACCTCTTTGAAGGCAACAATTGTTGAGTCTACAAAAGTACACTCTCTATCAGTTGGAAGTCCCCATAACCAAGAACAAGGGGCACTTGGTTCAAAACCAAGTTCAAGCACCTCATGTGGGAACTCAGATGATCCTATTAACTTAGGTGATGGGTTAAGATACCAGGAATTGACGGAGAGAGTATCCAATATAGAGTCTTCTATTAATGAAATCAAAGACGTGCTGAAGACCTTGGTGCAAAACTCAAGAACTCCACCAACCAATGCAAAAATTGCAAAAGAAATACGGTTTCATGCACAAATGTATCTTCATCTTCAAAAGCAATCTACAGATTCAACAGACAACATGCAAATGGAGCTGAAATCAAATATGGTGGAGGCTAGGTATAAAGATGCTCAAGCAAAGATTAAGGCCATTAAAGACCATCTTCCCAAAGTAAACCAAGATAAGTAAAAATAATAAAAAAAATTAACAAAAACATTTGGGGTGATTAGCGGTTTTCCAAGGCGAGTTTTGTGTAAAGCTTGTTTTTAGGACAAAAGATTCAATGTTTTAACATCCCCCCCCCCCCACACTTAAATTACACATTGTCCTCAAATGTGTCCTAAATAGGATTTGTTTGAATTAAATGTGCAAAAATTGGGGTAAATATAACAAATTTTTGGTTACTGGTTAGTGGGCACGGGGGTGTGCCTGGTGGACACGGCCTCATGGCCAAAGTGCCAGTAACAAGATGTAACAGGAAACTTACAGTATGGTGGACACGGGGGCGTGCTTGGTGGGCACGGCCCATGGCACCTTCTCTACAGAGAAATTTTGACATCAGACATTTGGGCACGGGGGCGTGCCTGGTGGGTACGGCCCCGTGCTGCATACTCTGCTTTGCAGTTTTTGAAGTGGGATGCTCTAGTTTACGCTTATGGGTCCCTTTTTCTTAGTTTTTTTCACATCATTCCTCATGTTACAAACACCCTCTGTATAGTGTACTTTATTCCTACAAATGAAAAACTTAAAACGGAATGCATTAAATTTAAACTACATTTTATACTAATTTATCTATTGATAGTTCCATGAAATGCCTTCATGCTGCGCCACATTTATAAGGGTCCTTAGCTAGACCCAAAGTCGGTCAAATGTTACCCGAGCGGGATGCCTCGCATCCCGAGCTGCATCGTCGAAGGGCGTAATCTAAGCTCGAGTCTATTGTCTTGATGTAGTTGACCGGATCATCCTCTGCTCGTTGTCCCACTTCAAACTTGATTTCTTTGTCACCAATCCTCAATGTTAATCTTCCATCGCTCATATCCACCATGGCCCATGCGGTGGCAAGGAAAGGTCTTCCTAATATGAGCGGGATTTTGGTGTCTTCTTTCATATCTAGGATTACAAAGTCGGTCGGGAAAACAAATTCTCTGACCTTTACCAATAGATTTTCTACGACACCTTGAGGGTATTTTACCGACATATCCGCAAGTTGTATGCTCATTCTCGTAGGGTGTGGCTTGCCTAGCCCAAATCGATTGAACATAGAGGCGGGCATTAGATTAATGCTAGCCCCCAAGTCGGCTAGTGCGTTAATTATTGGTGATCCTCCATTAGAGTAAGGAATGGTGAAACTTCCGGGACCAATCTTCTTTTGGGGGAGCTTGTTAAGGAGTGTCACCGAGCATTCTTCACTTAAGTTGACTTGTTGAATGGATTTAGTCTTCCTTTTATGAGTGAGGAAATCTCTCATAATCTTGGAGTATTTTGGCATTTGAGTGAGGACTTCCACAAAAAGGAGATTGATGTGAAGTTGTTTAATCAAGCTTACTAACTTAGGGAATTGTTTGTCGGTTTTTTGCCGTAGTAAAGGACCGGGGTAAAGGACTGGGGGTGGTTTGGTTGTTTCGGTATTTTGGGGTTGAGTATTTTCTTGGTTGTTAGTAATGGGCGTTTTTGAAGGGAGTGAATCGGGTTGTTGTGGTGTTGGTTCGCTTTCGGGTCCTACCCTCCGGTTTCTTAAGTTGATTACGTTTACTTTGTCACACCCATTTCTAAGGCGGAAACACGAGGTGTGATTCTGAAAGGTTCTCATTGCATACGAATGGTAAACATACTACATGATCATAAAACAAACTCCATAATGCCATTGATATTAAATATCCAAAACAAAAGTTAAGTTAAGTGTTTACATCACATGAAAGATAATTGTTTGAAAAGTTTGCAACTTTATTTCAAACACAAATATCAAGGTTTTGATCATTATGTCACCACATGAGGTGGAATATAACAACCAAATCCCACAAAAGAGGCATTAAAGTCCTGACACGACATAACTAAAAACACAAATGACATCCTTGAGCAAGAGGGACTGCACGTACATCCATTTAGTTACCTGAAATACATGTAAGTTTTGGAAAATCGTCAACAAAAGTTGGTGCGAATTCATGCAGTTTTGTGTGAATCATTTAAGTATTGTTGTAAGAATCATGGTATGAGATTGTACTTGAAAAAGTATACTGTAAATATAAGGAAATCGAGATCGCTAATGGTTTGCAAGTCCATTAACATATGTAACGACATAGGAAGCATCCAAACCATAGGCATTTTACTTGTCGGTTCACGACTAGAGAGACAAAAGCACTCTCGGTAAATGTGTGGCCAAGAGTGTGGCTGCCTGAAACCCATTAGATCTAACCTTTTGTTCCGCGGTCTATGACTTACGTTGATTAATGGTGCTTATGACACCCTATTCGTGACATGATCTATAGTATCATTCCTTTGTTTCTACATACCACAGTACATGTATTTTCCCCAAGTTTAGAAAACAAGAAAATGTTTAAAAGTGGGGACATGAACTCGCAGTTTTGCGTAACCCGCGTCGTAAACTTCGCTGGTTGTTTAGTAAGCGTCGTGACCTATAATTATTCTATGTATGTTAGTCATTAGATTTGTAACACACAAGTACAAGTCACCATCTTAAGTTTATGTATTTGTCTTATGTATGTTCATCACTCGTGAGGGTCGTGCCCTTGTTTGTCGGGTCTTGCCCGTTTGTTGTGCCTTGCACTTTGAGAATGTATTGTCTATTGTAAATATATATATATATATATATATATATTACTTTTCAAAAATATATATTTATTTATGTAGAATTTGTCAAAGTAATAAGTGTTAAAAATAAACTTTATTTTTAACTTGTCCATGTATGTTACTTATATTATTTTTTCAAAAATAAATATAAGTATTTTGTGAAATAATATTCTCAATATTATTTTTGTGCAAGTATACTTAGGAAAGTATACTTGTATTTTATGTAAATACTTGTGTATTTTACATTATTCGCCAAAAATCAATATTTTGATTTTTATTATTTTCCGGAATTATATTTCTTAAAAATAATGTATTTTTAAGTCTTGTAGGGAATATATATATATATATATATATATATATATTGTCATGCTATAAATATATATAATTATTCTTGTTGCTCACCCGATTTTTGTGTAATTTCCATTACTTGATAATGGTTATATATTTGTCCAAAGATATATTTATGTCCAAAAATTGTCCTAAGTCCAAATATTTGTGGAATATATTTTTACAAATATATTTTCTTGTATTATCCAAATATTCTTCTTGAGAGGAATTTTGTATACTTGACTACTTAGGTATTCTCATGTACTTGTATGTGTATTTTGGTATTTATACTCCACGGGAGTATTTTATGTATTTTTAAGTTCCTAATACACTACTACATATAATACACATAATATACACTTAGCACAAAATTTGGTGATCACTAAATATATATATATATATTTTCCTAAAATATACATACTTAATATCAATTTAAACTTGAAGAAATCATTATCTTTTAACTTGAAATTTCATACCAAAAATTAGGAAACCTTGGTAAATATTTTTAGGGGATTTTTTGGGGAATATGTTTCACCAAAACTTATATTTTTCTAAGTGTCAAAATTTTATAAAAATTTTGACATAGTTTCCCCTAAAAATGGAGGTTTCCCATGTTTTCAAAACATGTGTTTATTTTCTTTTTATGACCAAAACCAATTTCCAACAATTTTCACCAATAACATACACTAATTTCTTCATATGAAACATTATGGTGAACTTGATTTGTGGTTAAAAATGTGTAGTCTTTAAGATCTACACTTAACATACAATGATCTTTCCAAAAACAAGTTTTCTTGTAAATGTTAAACAAACTTTTATGAGACTTTAATTCACTAACTCAATCATTCATGAGTTTTATGGTTTCATAGTCTTGAAAATCATGTTTAAAAATCATTTTTATGTTCATTAGAAAGATCTTTGTGTTTAAAACCTTGTTTCATCATGGATCTTCCAAGATCCAGACTTAACACCTTTAAATCTTACACTAACAAGCTTCTTGAAAAACCATTAACAAGCTTTTCATAGATTTTAGTTTCAAAAGTTAGTTTTATACACACTTTGTTACTTCAAGATTACAAGTTCATGCTTAGAAATTCATTTTTCAAGTTCACATAAGTGTTTCACATGTTCATCTTCAAGTTTAACCATGGATCTTTCAAGATCCATGCTTAAACTTGTTAGATCTAAGCTTCTAACAAGCTTAACATACTAGATCTAAACATACGAGATTTAACAACATCAACTTCATCACATACACTAAAAATTACTAAAATCACTTGTTTTCTTCATGATTATGTTAGATCTTCTCATTTTCATCTTTTAAAGTTTAGTTACTTAGATGGTGAGACTTGTACATAACATAAACATGAACTAAAATAGTGATTAGGAGGCTTACAACTAGCTCTATTGGCTAGGGAAGTGGCACAAGAAGGATGAAGATGAAAATGGAGGAGAAAATGAGAGGTTAAAAGCTCCTCCAAGTGGTCCTTCAAGTTCTAGCACCTCAAGCCTTCTTAGTTAGCCTCCATACACCTTGTAGTAAGCTTGGAATGCCTTGTAATGGATTGAAAATGTTGATGTGTGTGTGTGGTGTGTGAGCTGAGAGCAAGGGAGGAAGGAGGGAGGAAGAGATGAAGTTGAAATGTTGGTGAGAATGTTATGTTTCAACTTACTAGTGGTTATTTATAAAATCTTTCCAACAAACTATTATCCTCAAGGTTTAATGTTCAATATCAAGGGGACATTAGGATTATTTTAATCAAAGAGAAAGTGGGCCCTTTTAGGGCCGGTTATGGATGAGGGGGAAGGGGTAAAGTGCCCAATTTTGGAAGTTAGGGGTTTAAAATGTAAACTAGAAGGTTTAACTTATTTTAAGTGTGTTTAGGTGTTTTTATGATTTTTAAGGTGTTATATATCCCCATAACTAGCTTAATATCATAAAAACATTACTTCTAGTCAAATTTTGATGTCTCGGATAGTGTCCGGTTATTCGTTTCGTTACGGTTCATTAAAATGCTCAATTGCGTTGTTTTACTAAGTATGAAGCACCTTTTGTGATAGTTTCAATTCCCGACACTTTGTATGTTATTCTGGACACTAAAACATAAATTCGGCATAATATTTTGGTGTCAAAATGCTGTTTTTAGCTGATTTTTTTGCTGAATTCTGCAGAATTCAGTATTTAAAGTGAGTTTTGGGTGTCTTTTAGTGCATAGTTTAGCTTCCGGAAAGTTTATATGTTAACCCTTGTATCCATACATGGGTTTTAATATGTTTTAGATGTTGGACCTATTCCTAGGCCCTAATTCTATTGTCTGACTGCTTCCTGCAGAAGTGCTGACACAGTGTGTCTTACCGGTGAGTTTACTAGTCTTTTTGACGCAACGCTTAAAGTAATGCACAAGGCAACATTTGAAGTATAAATATGCATGAATTCATATGTAAAGCAAGTAATCACCTAATGTTGACGTTTAAACACACAGTTGCAGTTAATAAATAATATTAAAATAGTGCGGAGATTACCGGTTTGGTGCCAGTTGTCACAGTCTCCCCCCGTTACAAGAATTTCGTCCCGAAATTCAAGCTGAGTTATCTCTCGCAGGAGCTTTCTCGAATAGGTGGGGGTACTTGGCTTTAAACTGGTCTTCGCGTTCCCACGTGTACTCGGGTCCGTGTTGGAGTTCCAACGTACTTTGACAAGTTTAATGCGACTCCTCCTTGTTTTCTGGATCTTCCAATCCATTACCTCAACAGGCTGTTCTGTAAATCAGAGTTTGTCGTCGATGTGTACCTCATCCGCAGGGATGATAACTGATTCTTGGGTTGGACTCTTTTTAAGATTTGACACATGGAACGTATCATGTACACCATTCATCTCTTGCGGTAACTCCAGTTTGTACGCTACGGTACCAATCTGTTCTAAGATCTTGAATGGTCCAATGTATCGTGGATTCAACTTTCCACGTTTTCCGAACCTTGCCACACCTTTCCAAGGTGAGACCTTTAACAAAACTTTGTCTCCCACCTCGAAGTCTAAAGGCTTCCGTCTTCGATCGGCGTAGCTCTTTTGTCGATCATGAGTCGCCTTGATGCGTTCTCGGATCTGCATGATTTTGTCGGTCATTTCTTGAACAAGTTCGGCACCAGTCAATTGTTTATCTCCAGCGTCTGCCCAACACAACGGTGAGTGACACTTGCGGCCATATAGTGCTTCGAACGTGTGTGTAGGTGTGTGTGTATGATGGAAATCAAGATTTGTATTTTTTTAATGGCCAACAAAGCATTATATTATAAAACCAAACCTAAAGCTAACCAATCTGTTAACTTGGAAAATTATAGCAGCAATACAACAAGCCAAAGCAAAAAAACCAACAATGGGACACCATTTCTCCCAGGCAAGGTCCCTCACTTTCGAGCATTTTTTTGAGCCACAATAAGCCAAAGGCTTTAATGTCTTCCATGATCTTTCTAAAATCGGCTTGCTCCTGCTGGAATATAAACTTGTTTCGACACCTCCGAATGCACCAAACAGTCGTTTGAACCACCGAATAAATGGCTTTATTCCATTTATTTGACCCGTTAGTGTACTAGTGAGCTTGCACTAAATCCTTGGTGGAAAATACAAAAAGTGAAGTACCTTTACACCATAAAATCATAATGTCCCAAATTTTTTGAGCGAATGGACCGGAAACGAAGAGATGGCCCACTGTCTCGTCCCCGTCGTCTTATAATCAACATCTGATCGTTTGGAGCTGCATGTTTTGCTTAGCCAATTCTGATTTTCTATCACGAGATATGTTTCTACGGAGTTTTGGGCTTTTCATGCTGTATCGTTGACTTTTAGTTTGCTAAGGGGGCCACCATTTTGTCTTGTCTTGAGAAGATCACTACTTTTTCATGACTTGAGGATCAATCACGGCGTGGTTCATGTAGGCATGACTCGTGTCTTAAGCTGCAACTTGAATTTTTTTTTCTTGATTTTTCTTCGCTTTTCCCTTTTTTGTCATTTTGCGGCCCGATTACACCGAAAATCAAAAGTACACAAATTTAGAACTAATCTTATATTTTTTTCAAGAAAAAATCTTAAAATGGGTATCAAATGATGTGAAAAATGTCACAATTATGTGCACATCAGTGGTCTTGGGTTCAATGCCAAGCAAGAAGTAGATTATTATTTACTTGGTATAATTTAGAAGTAGGTAATCGTTGTCATTAAAAAATAGTATATAAGTAATTACATTTAAAGCGAATTTGAATCTTAAAAACTTGTGTAAAGCAACCCTAGTTTATGGTAAACCTTAATATGATAATTATGTTGATGTTAGGCCCTTTGCTATGGAGCCACACCCCTGTCATGTGACATGGAGCTTGGCTTGGAAGTGGCGGGTTACACCACATGTAGGGGCGGGAAAGGGGGTGAGGTTGGGTGTGTGCGTCGCGTGGAGAGACTCACGACGTGGTGGAAGGTTGTGGTAGTGGTCTCATGCATGTCAATCAATCAGCTTTTGTATTTACTTTTTTACTTTTAGAATTTGATATTATTTTAATATGGTGTGAAAGAAAGTAAAGAAATATGAGGAGGTTATCTGTCAGTAAGATAACATTTTTTTTTGTGACGTGCCAATGATATGAAGTGGAAGAGAGTTGAGACCTAGAGAGTCTTAGCATTTAAGTGTTATTGAATTCATATTCATTGGGATGAGCTTCTGTTCATTTGAAGGAGTCATCTGTAAACTTGTATCACGTATGTGATCTTGTTTCGACTTGATTAGCCAAGATCTTATATGATATTTTTCTAAATTAAAAACATTTTAAGAAATCAAACGTGAGTTGACCACCAAATATCCTCCGTTTTTTATTAATTTAGTCCTTATCTCGTTTCGTTCTTTATACAATTTAAACGTGAGTTGACCACCAAATATCCTCCCTTACACCCCTTAGTGCTTCAGGTGCAGGAAAACTGTAAACTCCCCTTCCATGCTTGGTACTTGGATGACGGGACGATTATCGGGGACGCTGTTCAGGTTGCTAAAGCTCTCGACATCATCTGTTCGGAGGGTCCAGCCTTGGGGCTACGGCTTAATATTAGAAAAACTGAATTATTTTGGCCGACATGTAACGGGGTGAAGGTCCGGCCAGGGCTTTTCCCCAGTGAGATTGGGAGGCCGGAAAAAGGTGTCAAACTGCTAGGAGGGGCAGTCAGCCGTGATTCTGGTTTTATTAGTGGTCTAGCGGCTAAGAGGGCAACGCGCGCTATTGGCATTATGGGGAACCTTCCCTTGTTGCGGGATCCTCAAAGCGAACTTCTTTTGCTTAGATCTTGTATGGGGGTTGCAAAGTTGCTTTTCGATTTGCGAACTTACCATCCCCCCTTTGTGGATGATGCTGTTTCATGTTTTGATAAAGGTCTTCGGGAGGCAATAGAAGACATTGTTGTATGTGGAGGTCCGTTTTTTGGTGAACTACAGTGGCGGATCGCGACCTTGCCAATGCGGCTTGGTGGGTTGGGCCTTCTCTCGGCCCGGGATGTGGCAGCCTATGCCTTTGTGGCTTCCAGGTCTCAATCTTGGGAGTTGCAGGACCACATATTACGTAACAGCGGGGTTGCTAACATTGATCCGGATTATGCCAGTGCCTTGGAACGCTTGCATGAATCTCTACCTGACTTTGATCTTGGCGGTTTCTCTAACAAGGACACCGCCCCCAAAAAGCCACAGAAAACTTTGGCGAATGCCCTTTGTTGTCGAATCGCACAAAGTTTGGGAGAAGATTTTCATTTGTCCCCCCGCCAGAAAGCCGTCATTGATTACCTACAGAGGCCTCACGCTCAAGATTTCTTAACTGTTATTCCTATTGAAGGTTTGGGTCAACGTATGTCAGCGGTGGAGTACCGGTCAATCCTTAAGTACCGTTTGATGATCCCCATGTTCCCGAATGATGAAACTTGCCCAGTCTGCCGTAAAGCATGCCTGGATAAATACGGGGAGCATGCGTTACACTGTAGAGAGTTGCCGGGGTTTAAGTATCGCCATGACTTTGTTCGAGACGCGTTAATGGATATTCTCAGACGAGCAGGGATCTCGGCAAAGAAAGAGGTACCGGTGAATTTTCTTACAGACCCGTCGGAGGGGAGATCCACTCTACGCCCGGCTGACGTGCTAGGTTTTGGTTGGGAGGGCGGGAAACATGCTTGTGTCGATCTCACAGGTGTATCCCCCCTAGCCGGGTTTCGGGAAAATGGGTTTGTGGCGGGGCAAGCGGTACTGAAAGCAGAGTCGAAGAAGGTGGAAAAGCACGCGAAAGCTTGTGAGGATAATCAGCATGCCTTTGTCCCCCTAGCGTTTGACACGTTTGGCTCTTTGGCATCAGAGGCAGTTCGTTTCTTGTCCAGAGTTCAGCGTGTAGTCCACAGCAACTTTTCGACCCCTCAGGGGCGAGGCTTTGGTTTTAGTAGATTAGGGTTTTCTATTCAGAAAGGGATGACGGCGCAGTTTGTTGCTCGTCTACCTGCTATTCTTATGTAAATTGCCCTGATGATTGGAATGAAAACAATATTATCTAAAAAAAAAATATCTATTTTGTGACGATAACTTTTAATTTGACGTTTTCATTAATCTATAATATATTGTTTGAATGCGCAGCCATGTGAGAACGGCTGTATTGATCTAAACTAATGGGACATCGTGGGCCTCGGCTCCATACTGCCATGCGCCAATGCAAGGCTACATATGGTTAACCTAACTCTAGTCAAATATATTTATTACACATTATATGAAATCAATGCACGGCAAGCAAATTGCACGATTATTAGTCAACGGCTGTAATGAGGCTTGGTGGGCTTCTATGTATATAGATCAGTTGACAATGTTTTTTATTATAAATTATAAATGATTGCGAAAGAAGAAAAGTTGTATACCAATACCTTTACACATTGTCAACTTTAAAATGCCACTTTTTTAACAGGAGTTTCCATATTTTTTTTAGAATAAATACATCACATCTGCACGCTCTGCAAAATTTGTACTTACAACTAAAACAAAGGAGGAGCCATGACTCGGTGGTGGTCGTTAAGGTGGCGGATGGTGGTGGTTGCCACCGTGTTCATTGTGTTTCTCACGAATCCGGGTAGATCACAGCCCCAAACAAACGTACTAACGCAATCTTGCAGCGAAGTTAACGTCATAAACTTCCAAATTTTTGTTAGCAATCTTAATGATACTTATCGAGATATCCGTAGACAATTATTCAACAATAACACCTACTTTGCTACCTCAAATGTGGCAAGTAATTCAGAGCCGGTATACGTAATGGCTCAGTGCAGGAAGTATATGTCAACAAGCGACTGCGTCCGTTGTTTTGATTTCGCAGCTAGTTCGATACGTAGTTGCGCCACGTTCAATGGTGCCCGATTGGTACTTGACGGCTGTTTTCTTAGGTGAACACTCATCTATTTTGTTTTTATGACTCCATACTCTTTATTTTATTGCATTCTAAGACTTTTCATGTTAGCTTCCCATTGAAAAATGCGTTCAACAATTCAATTCTATTTTCAAACAAAAAACTATTGTTTTCATAATTTGACTTGTGGTAAGCGGATTACGTTAGGATTTAATAGAATTGCATCATCTCTTTGAAAACATAGTCTCGAATAGGGTTTTGTGAAGACGTAAGATTAAGGTTATTGACGTTTAGCCAGAGGGAACGCACATATGTGTCTTAGCTTTTTCTTGGGGCTTAAATTTTCATACATACGTATTAGATGTGTAGGGGTGTAAACGAGCTGGGCCGAGCCGGAGCCTGACTAAGCTCGTGCTCGGCTCGTCATGTTTATATGAAGCTCGAGCTCGGCTCGGTTCAAGCCTACTTATTTGAGCTCGAGCTTGGCTCGCGAGTAAAACTCAAAACTCGACCTCGGCTCGAGCTTTTTTAAGAACAATCTCAAACAAGTTAAAAGTTCGGCTTAAGCTCGCTTCAATATCGCGTAAATGAGCCAAAGCTCGGTCGGGCTCGCCAGTTGTATCATCATCATTAGTATATTTTATATAAAAAAACTAAAACTTTGTTGGGCTCGTGAGCTTTGTATATTAGGCTCTAGCTCGGCTCGATAACTAAATGAGCTCTATTTCGGCTTGAGCTCGGGCTCAGGCTCGGCTTGTTCGAGCTATTAACCGAGTCGATCACGAGTAACTCTCGAGCTTCTAGGCTTGTTTACACCCCTACTTATGTGTATATATATGTTGTTTTATGATCTTTTATATATGTTTCTATTTTATTGTCACTCTTTACGTACAACTACTTTTATTATTGGTAGCTTTCTATTTCTATACTTTTAGAACTGTTTGTTTGTTTATTATTCGTTTTGAAGTCGGAGGCCTCTATAGAAGTAGTATATCTATCCCACCTCTCTAGACCTTACCAATAACTTTGCTATTTATAAGGCCATTCGTAGTGGGGGTTATATGGCGCCATATTGGGCTATAACGCCACATGGCGCCCCGGAACTCCGCCCCGCCTGGCGTTATGGCAGGGTGTTATGTGGTCAGCTGTGATATCTATAACGGGAAGAAGGGGGGTTATTGTTTTTGTTTCTCACACACACATATATACATACATATATATCTATAATTTCTCTCACACACATATTTATACATACATGTTATATAACACCCCCCCCCCCCCTTCCACTACACACTAAAGTTATATAACCCCTTCTCTTACACATTTTATTACTTGTCACATAACCCTCGTTAACATAACCCTCCTTATGGGGCTTAATCACTACACATGAACTAAGTTAACACATTATAATTCATGTGCAAATGTCATTTTCATAATACGGTTTTCGAATATCAACAAGTTAGTTGCTATATATTACATTGTTTTCGGGAAGTGTAAGGCTAAATGTAACCCTCTATATGCTTTACGAGCCTCGCTATGACAAAAAGTAGAGAAATAATGTTACTGATTTGTAGCGGTGGATTACATTAAGTCAAAATTATAGGAAGTGGTTACATTTAGCACAACCTTTGATAATCACACTCTTGAATTCTGTGCAGCAAGCTAACCAATATCATATCCACTAAACTATGTATGAGAGTAATAGCTATTCTGTTTTATGAAGGTACGAGAGTAGTCCTTTCAATGATCAAACAACATTGCCAGGAGAAAATAAAGTCTTATGCGATAATAGTACTTCATCAGGGCAAAGCATTTTCGAAATGGCTATGAATGGATTATTGTCTAATCTTTCAATCGCAACACCAAATACAAACGGGTTCTACGCTGCGGCCACAACGCCAGTCGTTGGTACCAATACTACTGCTTATGCAATAGCGCAGTGTGCGGAGACAGTAACACCCGAAAGTTGCAAAAGTTGCTTGCAGGCGGCATATGCCAACATAAGGAGTTGTACCACTGATGCTAGTAACGGAAGGGCTGTTAATTTAGGGTGTTTTATGAGGTACTCCAACACTGCATTTTTCAGAAACAACCAAACAGTTGACATTGCACCATTTCTACGAGTTGGTGAGACCTCTTGCATCCCTAAGCTAATTTTCTTTTAGAATTTTTAAATTTTAAAGTGGACATGATGGCAATATTAGATTTTATTTTTTATTTTTTCTACTAGACTTATTTTTTATGTTTTTCTATTTATTTGTATTTACCTTTTATTTAGAGTTAACTGCCATTTTCGTCCCTGTGGTTTGGTCACTTTGGCCATTTCAGTCCATTTTTCAAAAATGCGTCGTTTTCCTCCCCGATGTTCTGTTTGATGGCATCATGTCCTTATTTACTAACTGACTTATGCAACTTCGCCGGAATCTTCACAGTGGCCGGAATCAGTCAACACGTCGTTCCAGCCGTTAACGTTTCGTTTTTCTTGTTCCGGTTCATTCGTTTATACTTGTACAATGTTTGCACCAGGTTAATTGGAATATAACCTGATTTTGGTCGTTAATTTGAGCCGTTGACTTTCCTGTTTGACCTTCTGTTGACCGATTTGGGGGAGATGACACTGTTGACATCTGTGAGAGTGGTGGTGGCAGCGGAGTGGTGGTGGTGGCAGGGCTGTGGCAGGGCTGTGGTGGCGGTGGTGGTGGTGGCGGTGGCGGTGGTGGTGGTGGCAGCGGAGTGGTGGTGGTGGCAGGGCTGTGGTGGTGGTGGTGGCGGTGGTGGTGGTGGTGGCAGCGGAGTGGTGGTGGTGTTTAATATTTACTTAAATGGTCCTTTATGTTACAAATTTACACAATCAGTCCTTATTTACTAACTGGCTTAACTGGGTTATGATTTTTGGACTGAAATGGCACCTTTCCAGAACGTCGGGGAGGAAAATGGCGCATTTTTGAAAAATGGACTGAAATGGCCAAAGTGACCAAACCACAGAGACGAAAATGACAGTTAACTCTTTTATTTATTATTGAAGACAGGAGAATCTATGTCATTTTTATGAAAAAAAAAACATTCGTTTTTCCTCATGAATATACATCTTCCATAACTTATTAGACATATTTGTTATTGCTTTGCGTTTTTTTATTAAACAAAAGGCAATAATGAAATAACTGTTAAGAAACACCAAAACGGTAAGTATATTCTATGGCACACCAAAATGGCAAATATGCTCCCACTAACACTATTTTGGAGGAAACAAAAACTCATCAAAACCAGTATATTTCACAGGAAGTTCAAGCAATAAGGTAGTCATTATTGGTGTGGTTGGAGGTGTAGGTGGTGTGATCATCTTGCTAATAGTTATACTTTGGTGGTATGGCCGATCGAAAAGAACAACACCGGGAGGTACGCATTATCATTTGCTAGTCACATGAATTAAAGTAATCACTCAAATAGATTAACTGATTTCGTTTCCAACTTACCAGGCCGGGCAACTGAAGTGAAAGACTCAAAGGATTACAGCTATATTGATCTTAAGAAAGCGACAAACGATTTTGGTGACGAAAACAAGCTTGGAGAAGGAGGGTTTGGAGAAGTGTACAAGGTACTCATCACTTCAATTCACCTTTCCTTCTGATTTTCTCTATGTCATGTACAGATGTACTAAACGAATGAAAACTAACAATATCCAATTTAATCCTCAAGTCATCAATCTTTTCCCATTTTTGTATATTAAAATCTATCAACTTGAAAAAATTATCGAAAAAGTCACAATTTTTGTATATCAAAGTCTCCAAACTTATGTAAAATACTTTCTAACCTTTGTTAAAGAATGAATAACTTGTTAACTTTTAAACCAGTTAAAATAAGGGAGACATATATTTTTCCAAAAAAATGTTGCATGTCACTTTATGATATTTTGATCAAAATTAAAGCTAACAAGTCATTAATTTAATAGAATAAATAAATAAATAAGAGTTCACAAGTATGTATATTTAGTTTAGACAAGTTATCCTAGTGTTTTTTCGTGTGTTTTTTTTTTTTTTTTTACAAACTCAGGGACATTAATTAATTATGAAATTAGGTTGAGTGACTTTTTTATTAAAAAATCTTTTTTTATGATATTAAGCATTGTACCTAATATAATAATATAATTTCAATTATACCTAGTTTGTGCTTTTATAATTATACGTAGCATTGACTGACTGATGGTAAAGAACATTCGAAAATGAATAATATTTCATTCTAATCATCAGGTCAAATTACGTAAGAATAGCAGGTAGACGGACAACAAAATGAATTGAATTGCAACTTCCCTTTCGAGAACCGTAATGTTTAATAATTTAGAAACAGTGCGTTTCTTTTTCATAAAATTTTCCAATTGATAAGCTTCTCTTATTTACATGTGGTTTTGGTGAGGTAGTGAAGGTAATAAAAATAATGTGATCTGTTAGAAAATAACAATGATAATAGTAATTTGCCGATGTATATATCAAATTGCTTCCTATTTGTACAACAACTGATCAAAGTATACTGTTCTTTCAAAAATCAGGAATTTAACTGCTTCGAAAGTTGAATGACTTGTATAACTACTAGTGTTTGTAATGATTATAATAGGCAATTTTGGATGACAACAAAGTTGTGGCAGTGAAGAAGCTTAAAATTGGACACACTGGAGCAAAAATAGGATTTGAAAATGAAATCTTACTTGTAAGTCAAATTCGTCATCGAAATCTTCTCGGTCTCCTTGGGTGGTGCAGTGAAGGATCCAATCTACTTCTTGTCCTTGAATATATGCCAAATGGAAGCCTTGAAAGATTTCTATGGGGTACCTTTCTTTTAACAGTTTGATTTGGATCCATACGAAAATCTTTATTTCCCAATATATGCAATATGTGATTATAGGTGAAAGAAAGGGAACCCTTAACTGGAGAAAAAGATATGACATTATCTTAGGGATAGCTAGGGGTCTCGCCCATCTACACAAAGAATTCCATGTTAGAATTGTGCACAGAGATATAAAATCAAGCAACATTCTCCTTGACGATGATTTTCATCCAAAAATAGCAGATTTTGGATTGGCAAGGTTTCAGCCTGAAGATCAAAGTCAAGTTATAACCAAGTTTGTTGGGACACTGTAAGTACGATTTACAAGACATGTTCCTAAAATTCCTTATATTGCATCTAATTAATCAAATTCTTGTATTACATACTAGGGGTTACACAGCGCCAGAATATGTACGATACGGTGCTTTATCAGATAAGGTTGACACTTTCAGTTTTGGTATTGTGATCCTTGAAATCATTAGTGGTCGAAGGTGTACTAACGAGAACTTTGATGGACCATCAACCGATCATCTCCTTGAACATGTGAGCTACAAATTACACCTTTTCCCTTTTTTCTATTTCATTAACAGAAATTAAGAAATAGTAACAAGAAGAAAAGAATAATAGGCATCTCACTAGATGGTTCTTATATTATTTAGTTCCCATTTTTTTGTAGAATCAATTTGATCTCTTAAGTGTTTTGTCACAACTTGTGATAGGCATGGAAGCTCTATGAAAACCAAAAAATTGTGATGCTAGTTGATGAGACAATGAACGTCAATGCAGATGAAGAAAAACATGTGATGAAGATCATTGAGATTGCTTTGTTGTGCACCCAGTCACCAGCTTCAAAAAGACCAACCATGTCTGAAGTTGTTTTAATGCTTTCAAATGATCCATCGTACGAGGAAAGACAACTCACCAGACCTAATCTCCCTGATCAAAATCGGAGGATTCATATAGGATCTTCATAGAATTTTAAAGGCATTGTTTCGCAAAAGTCCAAGCAATTAGTGGTGACTGACTAATTACATGTGATGGAGAACGTGAAAAGAACATATTTTATATGTGTGTTTCATTTGGGTTTAGAATTACATGCATATACTAACAGAACGGTTAGTTTTTAATTGAAACTAGTATCTACGACCCGTGCTTTGCGACGGAAACGTTAAGCCGAATAAAAAGTAAACGTAAATATGATAAATCACCCACACACGTTACGGCGTGTTAACTTGGGAATTACATTGTGTTGGTTTGATTGGTTGACTTGACAACTTAGGAATTAGGTAGATTAGTTCTTGGTTGTTTCTCATCATTGAGACCGAGAGGTTGTGGGTTTATTTGGCATCTTTGGGTTAGGTTTAAAGGTTGCATGAGAGTTAATCACTTTCCCATTCACCCCTTAATCCTTGTTTTACCGATCACTTGCCATTAGGATTAGATTTGTTGGTGCACTTGTGTCTGTACTTTGTCTGTATTTTGTCTTGTTACTGAACGATGTCTTTGTTAGTCTGTAAGTTTGACCAAGTCAACCATCCTCCGGTTTGACTTGGCCAAACAGTCAACATTATGTTTGTAATTTGTTTGGTTCGAAGGATGTGTCATCGAAGGATCACTTATATCCTTCGATGATGAGCTCGATAGATAGCTTTCGATGATGAGCTCGATAGATAGCTTTCGATAGATGGACCACGAAAGATCCCATCTTTCGTAGTACATGTTGATCATTCGAGTTGTTCCTAGTCGAAAGATGATCTTTCGACCGGTCTGCATGATCCTTCGACCGGTCCTGCTGTGTTTGGGTATAAATACCCGTGTGTTGTGTTCATTTTAAAGGTATGACAGTTAGCAGAGAACACACACACACTTAGAGAGTTTACAGGACTGATTTGTAAACATTGAGCTGTAACCGGACCTTTCATACGTTTAATACAAGTGGTGTTAATCGTTGAGTCTTGTGTGTTGATTATTTGCGTGTTCTATCTCGGTTTGCTATCTCGGTTGAATTCCGCACAACCGGGTTGGTTTGTACACAAGGATTAGGCGACTAGATCCTCCCCTAGCCGGACCTACAAGTGGTATCAGAGCCTTGGCTCTTCTCCTTGTTAAAACCGAGAGTTTTTCGGACTGTTTTTCGGGTTTAAAAAGTTCACTATTTTCTGAAAATCTTGTTGTTTTTGCTTGGTGTTTTTGTTAAAAACCTTGTTATTCTTCATGCTTACATGTTAGTTGTTGGTTTTTGTTAAACATTTTAGCAAAATTGTGTGTTTGGAAAGTTTCGGTTCACCGAAATTCTTGTTTTTCTGGGTAGTGTTCTTGCTATATTCATAGTGTTCTTCATAAAACTACACTTTTGATCTTAAAATTTGAATATTCAACTTGTTTGTGCATTGAAAAGTGTAATCTGATTAAAATATTGGGATCCTTACCTGGTTGGTGAAAGCCTGCATATTCAGACCTGAAAGATATGGTCTGAACATACTTTCTGCCGAAAGTTCTCACCAACCCGTCAACTTTTCACCAACCTGTCACCATTGTCAACTGTGTCAGAGCAAGTTCGAAAGATATCTTTCGAAGTCGAAAGATCATCTTTCGACCAAAGGAGGTTCGACAGATAGTCATCCTTCGAGCATCCTTCGAAGTGTGAGACTTATCTTTCGTTCCAAGGAATATTTTCGAAACATATATCTTTCGGTCTTCTGCTCATTTTCGAAAGACTAGGATCCTTCGATTGGGGAGTCTTTCGAAGTCATCTTTCAAGATCATCTTTCGGTGTACAGTCCTTTTTCGAAAGATAAGGATCCTTCGTTTTGGAGAATCTTTCGAAAACATTGTTCGAAATTCAACAGAGATCTTTCGAACCCTGTTGATCCTTCGAACAGGTGTTGATCTTTCGATCCCAGTTTGTTTATGTTTAACAAGTTTGTGTTTTTCAGATTTGTCTTTCGATCTCAGATCCTTCGGCTAGTGTAACATTATTATTCTTGATCAAAAATGAATCCAAGATGGAATAGGCCGGCGGTAAATTCTGATATATATTTTGGTACTCCGTCTCCCGCACCGGTGTCTTCTCAAGCTAATACTGGTCAATGGGCTTTCGTATCAAATCAAACTCCTAGTATTCAAAGCATTCTCTTAAGCGATAGTGAAACGGGAAGTTTGAATCGGCCTCCGAAGTTGATGCACTTATATGAATATCCAGGATGGATTGACAGATTTCATACATACGTTCTTGGTCAAAATACCGAATTGTGGTTGCGGTTCATCACAGATTTTGATCAAACTATAGAGGTTGCTGCATCATCTGCTGCTACGTTTGCAGATCTTACGGAAGATCAGAAGAAAATCTATGATTTAGAAAAGAAGGCTTATGCTATTCTCACTCAGGCGTTAAGTAAAGATATTTATCATCAGTTTGTCAGTTACAAGACAACAAAGAGATTGTGGGATGCATTGAAGACAAGGGGCGTGGGAAATGAAGCAACACGTCAATTAAGAAAAGACCTGCTAAAGAAAGAGTTTGATGGTTTTTCTTGTATGGAGAATGAATCTTTAGGAGATTTGACAAGTCGATTTAATCATTTGCTGAGTGAATTGTCAAATTTTGAGGTCGTTACACCTCAAGCAGAGATTGTGAAAAAGTTTGCTGATGCGTTGCCACCTCAATGGAATACTTTCTTGGAAATCATGAAGTATAATGGCACTCTAGCTACAACAAACTACAATGACTTTGTTCAAATCTTGGAAAACAAGAATCAGGAAGAAACTCTTAAGGCGAAAAGAGTTCCAGTGCCACAAAATCCAGAAATGTATTATGGAACTTCTAGCACTTCTACAAAACCTGCTTCACGTGCTCCACTTCAAACAGCGTTTGTGTCTCACACTGACATGTTTGGCAATACCATCCAAGTTCCAGTCCCTCCAAAGACAGACATGTTTGGAAATCCACTTGAACCAGTTTCTCAACCAGCACCACAACAGCAAAGCCAACGAACTATCAGAGCAACTGATATGTTTGGAAATCCTCTACCTGTTCGATCTACCGAAGCAACTGACATGTTTGGAAATCCATTACCTGCTCAATCTACCGGACAAACAGACATGTATGGGAATCCACTTCCTCCTCCTCCTCAACAGCAAGCGTGTTATGGAAGTACATCATCTGCTGGTCAACAATCAAAGCCAAATACAGTACAGCTCAACACCTCAAGCTTTTCTAAAGTCAGTGTGGAAGTAGCCAAGGAACACATGGAGCTGCTAAACACTGTGGTGAGCGCATACTGTGGATTAGTGGAAGGTCAGATTGGTAATATTAATCTGACACAAGAAGACTATCAGCAGATTGATAAAGAGGAGATGGAGATGATGGACATTAAGTGGGCCTTTGCCAGTGCTGTTAGGCGAGCAAAGGATTTCATGGAAAGAACAGGCCGAACCAGCTTGGAAAGCAAGAAAGACACCAAGTATGGGTTTGATAAACAGGCTGTTAAATGCTTCAACTGTGGTGAACGTGGTCATTTCAAGCGTGAATGTACAAGGCCATCTCAGCATGGGAACCAGAATCTTTTCCGAGGTCAAGGCAACAGGGCAAATCAGAACCAAGGAAGGAACAACGAACGAACACTGGTGCCTGTCAATAACCAGAGTCAAGCAGGACCATCTAATGCCAACCAGGCACTTGTGGTTCAGGTAGATGAAGGTTGTGATTGGTCAATCCAGTTGGGAAATGATGCACCTGATGGAACAGCTTGTTTTGCTAAAGTGGTTAATGATCTTAAACACGCCAGTGGTGGAGAATCTTCCACCAATGGTGTTGAATCTTCTGAAGATGAAGACAGCTCCGGGTACAGTGGAAGTTCAGATGAAGAGTCCTCTGCTTCAGGCAATGATCAGGAAGATGACACATCAACTGCATCAGTTAATGCAGACATTGATGAACTTTTGGAGGAAGCTGCAGCAGGAATTCAAAGAAGATCTATTTTGGTGGATCAAGCTGCTTATTCTTCGTCTTCTCTCCATTCAGCCTTTATGGCGAATGTCGACAGTTCATCAAGTCAGGTATGTGTCGACGAACCCACTTCTGTTAGCTGTAATAACTGTGATAGTTTGCATGTTAGATGTGCTGAGATGGAAGCAAACATGTCTGAGTTGCAAGGCAAACACGATGCTTTACAAGCTAGTTTGTTTGAATTGCAAGACAAACATGTTTCTGTGAATGATAAGTGGTGTGAATTGCAAAGCAAACACGAGGCTTTGCAGGAGAAATATGATGTGACATTCATTCACAATCAGAAATTAACAGTGGATCTTTCAAAGTGCACTGAAGCCAACATATTTTATGAAAACCATGAAAAGGAATTTAAAAGGATGATTGAAACATTAAAGAAAGATAAAACAGAACTGACAAAAATGGTTTCCAGAAAACAAACTGACATTAATTTGTACATCACTCGTCTTGAGGTGATGCAAAAAGAAATGGCTTGTGTTAAAACAGAAAGTGAGGCGATCCGACTCAAGTTAGACAGTTATTTGAGTTCTAGCTATGTGTTGGATCACATCATTGATGTTCAGAAAGAGAAAAAGGATGTCACATGCATAGGTTACAAGAAATGTCCACCACCCGTGAGAAACAATTTTGATGCTCTGCCTGATGAGGAATATAGAACTCACTTTGAGCCATCTGTTCCTCTAGATATTAAGGAATTTGCAGCAGAATGTGCAACAGGACTCGGATACAAGAAAGAGGAATCATCAGATTCAGATGTGTCAGCAGATACATGTGTGTCTTCTGCTGAACCGAATCAGGATCCTCCAGTTGTTGTTGAGGATACTGATTCTTCTGATGATGAATCTGATGATACTGATTCAGCAAAGTCTGATGCGGTGATCAAAGAAGAGGACATACCTCTTGAGAATCATATTCTCTGTGATCCTCCCGCTAAGACTGTTGCAACTGAGTCCTCGTCTGAGAAAGAGTCGGAGAGTGTGGATTTGCTGTACACTCTTGTTGGAGATGATAAAATTTACTCAGACAAAGTTTTTCCGATTAAGAATGTTAATCAATCTTTAATCAGTAAAGTCTTTGAAAATTCGACAAGTAAGTTTTTGGGAAAGACAGGACCACATGTTACAGTCACACAGTGTCCTTCTATCCCAAAGGCTGAAGTTAGAAAACAATTTGGGAACAAGAAATTACCAACAGTGGAAAAACAGCAAAATCATACCAAATCCAAAGGTAAGACACCGACTCAAAATCAAAAGAAGCCAAATCAGAAGAAGAAGAAGAAGAAGAATGTGAACTTTGTGAAATCGAAGGGAACGGACAAAATTGAAAAGTTTGCAAATCAATCTAACTTAGATTTTGTCCAGAAAGTAACAGTGATGAAAAGGAATGAACCAAATAGTTCAAAACCTAGTACCTCGAAATCACAAAGTTCATCATCGGCAAGACGACCACATGATACTTCGGGGTTTGTTGAACGAAGATCATGTTTTGAATGTGGAACAATCGGGCATATTGTTCGAAATTGCCCGTATCTTCATAAACAAAAAGGCATAGTTGATGATCCCCGTGGCCCAACTGACCGCAAGCGATCTGTTTCTGTAAAACAAGATCCTCGACTCATAAGAGAAAGGGAAAAGAAACAGAAACGTCAACAGGTCAAGAAAATTGAAAAAGCAATTAAAACCGATGTGGCTCAAAAACAATCTGTTTCTGTCAAACCAAACAATTTAAAAACTTCAGACAATCATGAAGTTAAGTTTTTAAAGAATAGCACTGGTATAACAAAACAGACTTGGAAACCAAAAACGGTTACTGAATCAAGGGGACCATCACAATATCCGAATCATCAAAAGGTGGAAGTTATTGTTGTTGATAAAAATGGAAGACCCAAGACCACAATGGCTTGGGTCCCCATCTCCAACTAATCGATTGAGTTTATGTGCAGGGTGTTCCAGGAGGAACTATCAGTAGTCATTGGATTGTTGATAGTGGGGCATCCAGGCACATGACAGGCGACATGAAGCTTCTCTACGACATCAAATCTATTAGAGGAGGTTATGTTGCTTTTGCTGGAGATAAAGGCGGATATATTACGGGTGAAGGAATGATTTCCAACGGGGTTGTTAGCTTTGATAAGATCAACTTCGTACAACAACTTGATCACAATCTTCTTAGTGTTTCTCAAATTTGTGATAAGCAGTTCTCAGTACACTGTGATGCAAATGGATGTTATGTGCTGAAACCCGGCTTCAAAATTCCAAAAGAATGGATTCTCTTGTCGGCTCCAAGGATAAATGATCTGTATGTCCTTGATATGAGCCAAGCTATCACAACGTCTGCACAAGCAACTTGTTTCGTTTCCAAAGCCACAGAAAAGGACACAATCTCTTGGCACAGACGAATGGGTCACATTCACTTACGCAAAATGAATCATTTGGTATCAAATGAATTGGTGAATGGTGTTCCTCTTAAAAACTTCCATCTTCAAGACGTCTGTGTTTCGTGCCAGAAAGGAAAACAAACGAAGAAGCGACACCCTACAAAGAAAGTCAACACGGTGGCTGTTCCTCTTGAACGTTTGCACATGGATTTGTTCGGTCCTGTCAAGCACAAAAGCATTAGGAATGATCAATATTGCCTCGTGATTACTGATGATTATTCAAGATTTTCTTGGGTGGCGTTCATGGCACACAAGAGTGAAACCTTCGGTATTATCAAAAACTTGATCATTCAGATTGAGAATCTTTACAACTTGAAGGTTAGGCGGATACGTAGCGACAATGGTACTGAATTCAAAAATCATGCCATGGCGGAGTTTTGCACTTCAAAAGGTATTCTTCACGAATTTAGTGCAGCTTATACTCCTCAACAGAATGGCGTCGCTGAACGTAAGAACCGCACATTGATCGAGACTGCTAGGACTATGTTGGTAGAGTCGCAGCTACCTATTCCATTCTGGACTGAAGCTGTGTCTTCTGCATGCTATACGTTGAACCGAGTCCTTACAGTCAAAAGGCACAACAAGACCTGCTTTGAGCTTATCAACAAACGGAAACCAGACTTGTCTTATCTTGAACCGTTTGGAGCTCCATGCACAATAATCGATCCTAATGGAAAGTTTGGGGCAAGAGCAATTGAGGGATACTTTCTTGGGTATTCCACCCCTAACTTAAGAGTCTGGAATTTAGAGACTAAAAGGGTCGAGGAATGGTCTGAAGTCAGAGTACAAAGGCACACTTTACCGGTTAGAAATCCTGGTCAGCCTTGGATGTTTGAGTACGATGACTTTTTCAATTCGATCAATGTCGAAGCCGTTGAAGAAAGTGCTGCGGCAAGGATGTTTTTCGAGAGTGACTACGCAACAGATTCACCGTTGGTTCGTCCCATTATTGTCAATCAAGAACCATCTTCCGTGAACAATAATGCTCTCGACAATGAGGATTTTCAAGATGCTACCGAATTGAACGAATCTTCAGAGGATGATGAATTTCTAGATGCAGATCAAGAAGCTCCAACAGCAGTTCATGGTATTTCAGAGGGTACACCTCCAGTGGATGTCCCTAGAACAGCTGAAACTTCTGCATCATCCTCTTCGTCAATTCCGGGCCTTGAATTGATTGTTGATCTGAATCTCAACAATCTGGGTACAAATATTCCAGTTCAAGATAATCCAGAAACAAGGATTCATAATACCCATCCTCAACAAAACATCATAGGAAATGTACAAAGTGGCGTTCAAACAAGAAACATGTTGCGAAACAACAACAATGCAGGCTTGTATGCAACTATCAGAGAATCTGGTCAACAGAATGATTGGTCTTTCGCGTGTTATGTCTCACAGGAAGAGCCAAGAACTTGGAAAGATGCTTTGAAAGATAGCTCATGGGTTGAGGCAATGCAGGAAGAACTGCAACAATTCCAGAAGCTTGGTGTCTGGAAACTCGTAGAGAAACCTGCTGGATACAAGAAGATTGGTACCCGTTGGGTGTTTAAATGCAAAAAGGATGACCGTGGGATCGTTATCCGGAACAAAGCAAGGCTAGTCGTTCAAGGTTTTCGTCAGATTGAAGGGATCGACTACAGCGAAGTGTATGCACCTGTTGCACGTCTAGAAGCAATTCGGATTTTTCTGGCTTATGCTTCATTCAAAGGTTTCAAGGTATACCAGATGGACGTGAAAAGTGCATTCTTACATGGTGTGGTGGAAGAAGAGGTGTACGTCGAACAGCCTCCAGGTTTTGAAGATCCTATCCATCCCGATCGGGTTTGGTTGCTCAACAAAGCTCTATATGGTCTACATCAAGCACCGCGAGCTTGGTACGCAACCTTATCTAATTATCTGCTGGAGAACGGTTTTCGCAGAGGTCTTATCGACTGCACTCTTTTCATCAAAGAACAAGATGGAGATTTTCTACTGGTACAGGTATACGTTGATGATATTATTTTTGGTTCTACTAATGATGTTTTGTGTAGGGATTTCGAGCGTGTTATGCAGGATAAATTCGAGATGAGTGCTATGGGGGAAATGACTTTCTTTTTGGGCCTACAAGTACAACAAACAGAGTCTGGGATATTCATCCATCAGACTAAATATGTTGGTGACATCTTGAGCCGGTTCCAGATGTCTGATACAACGCCCATTGGTACCCCATTGCCGCAAAATCACGGAATTACTCCAGACTTGAAGGGTCAAGATGTTAGCCCCTCACATTATCGCGCGATGATCGGATCTCTTATGTACCTCACAGCATCAAGACCAGATATAATGTACCCAACGTGCCTGCTTGCCAGATATCAAGTGAACCCGAAGGCCTCACATCTTGCAGCTGTAAAAAGGATTTTTCGTTATTTGAAGGGTTACCCTGACACCGGTCTATGGTACCCTAGGGATAATAACTTTGACTTGATCGCATTCAGTGATTCTGATTTTGGCGGATGCAAAATCGACGGCAAATCCACAACGGCTGGATGTCAGTTTTTGGGAAATCGCCTAGTCACATGGCAGTGCAAGAAGCAGACGTGCGTCGCTACATCAACATGCGAAGCTGAATACATTGCTGCCTCAAGTTGTTGCTCCCAAGTCCTGTGGATACAACAGCAAATGCGTGACTACGGTTTTGAATTCCTAACTACTCCTATTTACGTTGATAATTCTGCTGCACTACAGATCACTAAAAATCCTGTGCAGCATTCAAAGACTAAGCACATCGACATTAAGTATCACTTCATACGTGATTGCTTTGAGAAAAGGCTAATCGATGTTGCTTACGTCCACACCGATGACCAACGTGCCGACCTTTTTACCAAAGCATTTGACAAATCAAGATTTGACTATTTATTATTGGTAAACGGCATTAAGGTCAAGCAAGAGTAAAACCAACATCGGAAAATCATTTTTGTAAATACCTTTGTGTTTTAAATTTGTCTTAGTTTATTGATTTTAGGGGGAGTAAATCCAAAATCTGAAAATCCAAAAACATTGAAAAATTTCAAAAACACAAAAACAATAGAAAAGCAAAAATGAGTTTCCTGGCGAGAAAAAGAGAAAATGATAGTACATCAGTGGTCTGTCTAAACCTCTTTAAACCTAAAATGAAAAATGTTAAGCAGCTCTATATAAGATGTATCGGTAGGCTCACAATCATTTTAAAGTGTGCAGGGTGATATAAACTTAAATCGACTGAAGACCAGGTGGGAACCATTCATTGGCATATGGTCTTAGTACCGAAATTTCGTTTGAGAGATTGCCGAGGTTCTGAGATATTCGGTCTTTATGCTGCTTATCATCTGGGTATCATGGTTGTATCTTTTACCGAAAAATAACGGGGACGCAAGTCTAGATCTTCCATGATACCATACATACGTGTACATATTGCATTCGACCTCAATAAGTGATAAACAATCACATGTCCAAACAAAATAAGTGATAAAATATCACAAATTCTTTCCGGGAGTCAAGTTCGTCTCTCTGCTGTACGAAAGTACTGACCTGTTCACGGACTTGCTCCTGTGCCCTCATGCATATGAAAATCAAGTTCCTCATCAATAAGTGATTCTATCACATAGGGCTTGTTTTCAATCAAAATAAGTGAGAATCTCACATCATATACGGTCAAACAGATGATAATCGGTATACTCACCGGTAAGATGAACCCTCGTGCATACCTTGATACGGGAATGTGTCGTGATGTGGATGAACACCGGTCGGTAAGTATAAATCATACCTTAACGTATCCCCTCGCCATGATTACAAATGATAAGTTGAGTTTATGTGGACAACAATACCGATAATCTTTATAGGATGCTTATCTTAATGTTAACTAAAAGAACAACAAGAACGTTTTGGCATGACCGTACACTGATATGATTCTCTTACCCTCGAAACTCACAAAAAGATTGTCTGTATATATTTATTTACTGCTTTCAGTCTTTACATTTGAAATATTAAAAATTCCAAAAAGATTTTAAGTGTGTTTTAACATAAACTTTATAAAAGCCAAAAAGATTTTATTTCTACTTTATTTTTCGATCGTACGATGTTGGAGCTCGAGTCGTCGTTACTTGAAACCTGAACGAAAACCGAAAATGACTAAATCTTCATAAACGGTCGAAATTTGCAAGTGTTGAAAGTTAAAATTGAAATTGATAAAATATTTTAAACTTTCAAACTGTCGGATGGTGTTTGTTTAAACTATGGTCACACGTGTGTCGTTTGTTTATGTTAATTTCAAGCGGTTGTTCTCATTACGCGTTTAGATTTCTTGCATGTGCAGATTCTAAAGGCTAGGAGAACATGGTCAATGACAAGCTTCGGAATGAAGACACGACGTGAAGGCACTCAAATGATGAAGATGTTCGAGTTGCCGCTGAACATCATCAACACCACAAGGATCTCACTTCATAAAGAACAAGTATTTCACGAGCATAACTCAAGGGGGAGCTTATGTTAAGGGGGAGCTTGTCAACACACTTCCTACATGAAATGGGGAGTTTGTTGGTACACTTTCTGCTTTCAAGACGTGAAGACTTTAAAGATCCTCCGACATGGAAGACTTGAAAGGACGTCAAAGATCGAGACAAAGCTACAGCCAGACAAAGCTACAGCCAAGGGGGAGTTTGTTGGTGCACTTGTGTCTGTACTTTGTCTGTATTTTGTCTTGTTACTGAACGATGTCTTTGTTAGTCTGTAAGTTTGACCAAGTCAACCATCCTCCGGTTTGACTTGGCCAAACAGTCAACATTATGTTTGTAATTTGTTTGGTTCGAAGGATGTGTCATCGAAGGATCACTTATATCCTTCGATGATGAGCTCGATAGATAGCTTTCGATGATGAGCTCGATAGATAGCTTTCGATAGATGGACCACGAAAGATCCCATCTTTCGTAGTACATGTTGATCATTCGAGCTGTTCCTAGTCGAAAGATGATCTTTCGACCGGTCTGCATGATCCTTCGACCGGACCTGCTGTGTTTGGGTATAAATACCCGTGTGTTGTGTTCATTTTAAAGGTATGACAGTTAGCAGAGAACTCACACACACTTAGAGAGTTTACAGGACTGATTTGTAAACATTGAGCTGTAACCGGACCTTTCATACGTTTAATACAAGTGGTGTTAATCGTTGAGTCTTGTGTGTTGATTATTTGCGTGTTCTATCTCGGTTTGCTATCTCGGTTGAATTCCGCACAACCGGGTTGGTTTGTACACAAGGATTAGGCGACTAGATCCTCCCCTAGCCGGACCTACAAGATTCCTCCCTTTTACCATTAGAAAGATTGTTATCAATGAGATCGAGAGGAGAACAAGACATAGGCTTTGTTAGTTTGGTGAAATCGAGAGGTGAACCTTTCTTTATGACTATTAGGGGTACTTTTGTCATTTTAGTGAAACTAAGAGGTGATCTAAGGTGCTTTTGTTACTCCCGATTTAGTCAGCATGCCTTTAGACCACCCATTTCCCTGAATTCGGTTGACATTTTCAATAGATTTTCATATCCAGGCAATCAACTTTCATATTTTGATTCATTTTTCCCGTCTATTTCTTTCCTTCTTCTTGTCTATTTCCCGTTTTGCCTTCTTGTTTTTCCTCCTTCTTTTAGTTGTTTAGTTGAAAATCATGTTGTTTTACTCAGACTAGAAGTCGACAGAAGGGTTGCACATTAGTGTCCGCGGATTGATACTCGGTCTTACTTTCTCTATTACACTAAAATCGATATAGTTGCCCTATTGTGTGGTTTAGATTGGTGATTCCATTTTCAAAACTAGTTTTCTGTGAGTCAAATGTTATATACCACTTGCCACACATCAAGTGGTCTACCCCACAATCAAAATGTTGGGAACTCATAACCTGCAGAATACAGGTGTGGTGTATTTATTCTAGAAAATTTCCGAATTGTTGTTCACTAAAAAAATGTTTTATGTATGGCAAATCCAATCAAAACGTGTCCAATGACAACAACTTTCTTCAATTTTTTTACTAGTCGATTACTTTTGTACTTTACTAAATGTATAAAGTAGAAATTCCATAAATTTAACGTTAATTGCAACAATGAAGATCTCGTATAAATGAAAGTCGATACATACTACGAGGGGCATGTAAACTAGTTTCAATAAGTCACCTCGATTTTTAATTTAGGCTACAGAGTATAAACATTACTCCTCCTTCGGTTTGGACAGAGTTTTCTTCCGTTGTCGAAGCATGTGGCTGTACAAGTGTGGTACTCCTGAATAAAAGTTTTTTTTTTTTTGGTTAAAATATATAAAAGAACAAGAAACGAGAACCCATGTAGCTGTACATTTACTGATAGTGGGTGTTCATTTGGTCGGTTTTCAGGTTATTTGGTATTCATATCGGGTTTATTCGGTTTTGAAAAACCTAAACCTGAATTTGAATTTGAATATGCGCTTGTTCAAATTCATGTTGACACGAATAAACCGAATTACAAAAAAATTACCAAAAAGCATACAAAATTTTCTAAATTAATTAAAAATAAATAAATAAACATACACACATGTGTGAGTACGCGCGTATAGTATCCAACATTCCTTTCGAATAAGGAGTCAACTCGAATACTCAAAATTCAAGCCCAGTTCAGTTCGAATTTCAAGTTATTCGAGTATGATTCGAATAATAAACGCCCCTAACTAATCATAACCTTACCTGGTACATAAACTGCAAGCACTCCAATTGCAACATAAAAGTAACTGAATGAAAAGTTCCATTTGTTAGGCATCCTTACGGAATACAATCCGGATTCCTGAATAAAAACAGACCAAATTCAGAGTTTAGATCTCATTCACTTCATCCTAACATAGCTCCCTTGTTTATTTTTTTATATTTTTGGTTAACTGCATTCAAACGCAAATGAATTGAAATCTACGTCTAAGAGTTTATTTAACAAAAGCACGATTTAAAACTCAAATTGACTGGTGTCAAGTAATCTTGTCAACTGGGGACCAAATGTCTGTTTCCGAAAGTACAATTGTAATTAAGAACAACAAAAATGTTGAGAACCGCTTTACCACTAGTGTAAGTCTTAATTGTTATATATTCAATTAAGAAACACAAGTAAGCTATATGTGTAAGTGGTAAAGTGGTTCTCGTAGAGTCAGAGTTCTCAACATATTTTTGGTTCTTAACAGAATGCTCAATAATATATTTAGATAATGATAGTGATGTAAACATATTACCTGCATAATAGGTAGTGCATTATATATCATACCGATTTCACTAGCAATGCCAGTTGGATACAATACAAAGAAGGTGCTATACCTGCACTTGTAACTGCAAAAGATTACTAACGATACGAACTTGCAACTCTTATTTAGCTCGCAAAGATATATATTCTCCAGCCCATAAACTGGAGGGTTTTTTCGATCACTTTATTTACACTAACTATGGTTAAATGTTGCAGTTTTCATAGCACATGAAGAGTATAAGACGATAATGGAAAAATAAAACATCAACTTGGATGGCCAAAGCATGAAGGTCAAACCTGAGCCATAACACTAAGTATGGAGCCGAACCGAACGCCTCCTTTGTACCATAGAAAGCGTACCGAACAATCTAATCACCAAGCCCACAATACATGTTTAGTAATTATTTATACGCGATAAACCCTAAAATGTAGACACAATTTGCTTGCTTATAAAGTTGAAAATTAACATCCATACAACATTCACCTCAGCAATACACCAACTAATGACCAAAGAGCTAATCAGAGGATGTGTTTGAACCTGTCACCATCAAACTTTGTTTCTGAATGTAATTGTATTGGAAAAAAAAGATTAAAAAAAGGTAGGTGGCTTTCTAACCTCAGGAAAACTATACAGGATTCCCCACACCATATACAATCTTGAACTTATTTGAGGCACTGTTGTTGAAACTGGGGATCTAACCAAACCTTTTTATGCCAAAAATAAGAAACGCGCATTTTTTTAAAAAGAAGTCGTTTATATATATATATATATATAAGAATAGCTTATCAAATAGACAAAAACTCACCTACAATACAATGTAGAATCTGTTCCATATGAAAAGAAAAGGAAGAGAGTCAAAGTTCACCCATAGTGAAATCATAATTGACAAAGTTTGCTGATATAACTTTATGCACAAATCAGCACATGTTAATCTGATTGTCCTAACTACATTACCCAACATCATGACATTGAGGCATACTAACCAGATTTTTAGAATAAATATTTTGACTTCGACATTTATCATCTATTTATGTTGTGCACATCCATGACCATGATTCAAACGAATCAACAATTCCTTGATGTCGTTATACAAAATAAAAAAAATAATCCATGAAATGAATTTCGAGCCAGCCAGGGCTAACTTAGACTTCTTAGTGTTGGCCCCAAAACAGATCTTTGATCTCTAGACATGAATCGAACTTCAATATAAACCGAGAGTTTTGTACATGTGATTCTGATTGTGTACAGGGATGTTATTGTAGGTCCGGCTAGGGGAGGATCTAGTCGCCTAATCCTTGTTGTCAAACCAACCCGGTTGTGCGGAATCCAACCGAGATAGCAAACCGAGATCGAACACGCAAAATACACGACACACAAAGTCACCGATTAACACCAATGTATTAATACTATGAAAGTCAGTTACAAGCACAAGGTTTACAAATCTATTCTGCAAACTCTCTAACTCTCGTGTGCGTGTGCGGTTTCAGCAGAATGCTCTCTAAGTGTTCTCTCCTCACAATCAAGTCTCTAAGTGCTCCCCTTGAAATGAACACAACACATGGGTATTTATACCCGACACAGCAGGTCTGGTCGAAGGATCAGACAGACTGATCGAAAGATCATCTGTCGACCAGAATCCCATCGAAGGATCCATATACACTTCGAAGGATGGTATCTTTCGAGGTCCATCCATCGAAGGTCCATCTTTCGATCTCATCGAAGGATACAAACCATCCTTCGATGACATCCTTCGACACAAGCATGTTACAACACATGTGCTAACTGTTTGGCCAAGTCAAACCGGAGGAGGTTGACTTGGTCAAACTTACATCGAACGCACATAAAAACAAACCTAAGACGTAGCTCAGACTAATACAAGACATCGTTTTGTATCTTCGTGACTTCAAGTCTCTGACGTCCTTTCAACTGAGCTGAGTCGAACCGAACCGAGTCGTGTCCACAAAATATGTATCAACAAACTCCCCCTTGGACGCTACTCGTGAGGTTCAACTTCGATGTCTTCCACGTCGGAGGATCTTCAAAGTCTTCACGCGTCGTAAGTAGAAAGTGTATCAACAAACTCCCCTTTTCATTTAGGTAGTGTGTCAATAAACTCCCCCTTAGATTGAACTCTCCATTGAGTCATGCTTGTGAATCTTTTGACTTGTCAATTATTCAGATCCTTGTGGTGTTGATGAAGGGTCAGCGGCAACTCGATCATTTTATCCTTTGAGTGCCTCCACTTCGTGTCTTCATTCCAAATCTTGTCTTCGACCATGTTCTCCTCGCCTTTAGCATCTGCACATGCAAGAAAGCTAAACGCATAATGAGAACAACCGCTTGGAATATAGTTATCATTTAAACAAACGACACATATGAGATCAAATCTCAATCAAACACCAACCGACAACATTTTGAAAGTTTAGAAAAATATTCAACTTAATCCTTTAACTTTCAAAACTGATTAACTTCGACTGTTTATGAAGATGCAATTGTTTTCCGGCTTACGATCAGGATTTTGGGTAGGATAGACTCGAGTTCCAACATCAGTCAATCAAAAATAAACTAGAAGCAAAATCTTTTTGGCTTTTATAAAGTTTATATTAAAACACACCTAAAATCTTTTTGGAATTTTTCATTTTTCAAAAGTAAAGACGGAAAGCAATAAATAAATATATACAAAGATGCATAAACTGAAAACAGTAAATAAATATCTACAGACATTCTTTTTGCGAGTTTCGAGGGTAAGAGAATCATATCAGTGTACGGTCATGTCAAAACGCTCTTGTTGTTCTATTAGTTAACATTAAGATAAGCATCCTATAACGATTATCGGTATTGTTGTCCACATAAACTCAACTTATCATTTGTAATCATGGCGAGGGGATACGTTAAGGTATGATTTATACTTACCGACCGGTGTTCATCCACATCACGACACATTCCCGTATCAAGGTATGCACGAGAGTTCATCTTACCGGTGAGTATACCGATTATCATCTGTTTGACCGTATATGATGTGAGATTCTCACTTATTTTGATTGAAAACAAGCCCTATGTGATATAATCACTTATTGATGAGGAACTTGATTTTCGAATGCATGAGGGCACAGGAGCAAGTCCGTGAACAGGTCAGTACTTTCGTACAGCAGAGAGACGAACTTGACTCCCGGATAAATGTGATATTTTATCACTTATTTGTTTGGACATGTGATTGTTGATCACTTATTGAGGTCGTATGCAATATGTACACGTATGTATGGTATCATGGAAGATCTAGACTTGCGTCCCCGTTATTTTTCGGTAAAAGAAACAACCATGATACCCAGATGATAAGCAGCATAAAGACCGAATATCTCAGAACCTCGGCAATCTCTCAAACGAAATTTCGGTACTAAGACCATATGCCAATGAATGGTTCCCACCCAGTCTTCAGTCAATTTAAGTTTATATCACCCTGCACACTTTAAAATGATTGTGAGCCTACCGATACATCTTATATAGAGCTGCTTATCGCTTTTCATTTTGCATTTCAGTTTAAAGAGGTTTCGACAGACCACTGATTTACTATCATATTCTCTTTTTCTCGCTAGGAAACTCATTTTTGATTTTCTATTGTTTTTGAGCTTTTGAAATTTTTTCGATGTTTTTGGATTTTCAAATTTGGATTTACTCCCCCTAAAATCAACAAACTAAGATAAATTTTAAAACACAAAGATATTTACAAAAATGATTTACCGATGTCGGTTAACTCATGTTTTACCTCAATGCCGTTTACCAAAATTAAGTTTTAATCAGAAAAGATTTCTCGAATTTTGGAAAAATCAGTTGGCATGTCGGTAAGCGGTGCGGACCATGACAACATTGTCTGGCCAAAGAGTGCTGTACGAGATAATAATAATTCATAAAGCAGCTTAAATATCGACAAGTAAAGGAGAGATTAGAAATTAAAAACCGTATCCTGCAACTGCTTCGTGCATTGCAAGGAATCGAGTGCTCTCCCAAACTGGATATCCACCCGGTGTGGATTTCAAAGTCGATTCTTTGTAGCTACTGAGAAGTCTCTTGACAGCAACAAGATCATAAACCTTTGGGTCCGGCTGGCCTTCCACATTGCACCAGCGAAGGTTTTTGTCTTTCTCTTTCAGAAGTAGTGTGCGGTTGTTCAACCCATGCCAAGGCATCCGCACACCCGGTTGGTTTGTTCAACAAACACATTTTCTTCAATCACACCGCGAAGAAATGTACACCGCACGTTCATCTTGTTGATTTTGAACTTCAAACGTGCTGCAGGTGCGTACATTTTGATTTGAATCTATCCTGGGGACCCGATCAAAGCCTTGAACAATCAAACTTTGAAATGATTTTCAATTTGTCGAAGTTTTTCAATTTCTTTCGACAGACAATTCTGTCTTCCTTTTCTTCTTCTCTCCATCAAAGGCAACAATCTCTTTTGTCGCCGATCTTGTGCATGAACATTCCACTATCAACAATCCGATGACTATCGATAGTTCCTCCTGGAACATCCTGCACACTCACTCAGAGATTAGTTGGAGAGGGGGACCCAAGCCTTAACAGACTTGGGTCGTCCTTCATCATCGAGGATTGTGATCTCAATTTCCTGATGATTCTCAAACACAGCACCTCCCCCTGAAACAGTTACCGATTTTGGTTTCCAAATCTGTTTTTGTTTTTCATTTTTAATTTCTAATTTAACAGACTTTGTTTGGACAACCTCCGGTTTTAACGCCTTTTCAATCACCTTCACATTTTTACGTCGTTGTTTTGTTTCCTGTTCTTTAACGGTTCTTTTATCATGTTTTGGATAAACAGGACGACGTTGTGAGTGACCTTGTTCAGAGGGGGGTCTTTCAACAAAATTTGGTTTGGGCGAGTTTTTGCAATCTTTAATGATGTGCCCAACCTTCCCACATTTGAAACAAATTCTCCTTTCAACAAACTTAGGAGAACCGGTTCGACTTTCACGTGTTGAACCTGTAACACCTGAGGTACTTGTTCCTACATCACACCCGTTTGTGTGTTGGGTGTAATTGTTTTGAGCGTTACGTTTTAAAATCTTGACTTGTTGGACAAAATCAGTGTTTGATTTGTTTTCAAAAGTCTCAATTTTATCCGTACCCTTTGATGCTACAAATTTAACATCTTTTGCTTTCTTTTTGTAACGAGCTCCTTTTGATTCAACCTTAGCCTTTGGCTTTGGAGCTCGTTGTTGTTGTTTACCCTTAAAAGCAATTGGTTGTTGCTTTGTCGGTGACTTTTGGTTTCCAAATTGGTTTCTAATTTCTGATTTTGGAACAGGATCACATTGTGTTACCACAACTCCTGGAATGGTCTTTCCCAAAAATTTATTCGTAGTATCTTCAAACACTTTGTCAATCAAAGATTGATTGACGTTTTTAATTGGAAAATCTTTGTTTGAATAAATTTTACTATCACCGACCAAAGTATACAACACGTTATCACTTTTAACAGCAAACACACATTCTTTGTCATCCTTGACATCCTTGACCGGATCTATCACTTGCTTGGCAACAGGTTGCACAACAGGAGTAGGAGGATCACAAAGAATATGATTCTCAATTGGAATTTCTACTCCTTTCGTCATATCAAGTGATTCATCCTGGTCATTCACATCTGATTCATCATCTGAAGAATCATAGTCCTCAATGGTTGGAGAACTTTGATTTGAAGCACATGATGACTTTTCCTTGTTATCAGATGAGCCCTCCGATGAATTGTCCGGTTTGAACCCTAGGCCAGTAGTAACTTCCTCATAATCAAGAGGCACACTGGGTTCATACCGAGGCATATCCTCTTCATCGGGTATTTTGGTATAGTTATGTCTCAAAGGGGGTGGACACGCCTTATACCCTACGCCTTTCACGTTCCCTTTCAGTTGTTGAACATCGATGATGTGATCAAGCACAAATCGGGAGTTAGAATAACTTTCCAATTTTTGTTTGATCGCATCATGCTCGCATTGGGCAATGGCTAGTTGCTTCTTGGTTTCCTCAACAATATTTATGTACTCATTTATACTTACTTGTTTATGGTAAACCACTTTGTTAACTTCGGACACGCTTTTCTTTAATGTTTCTATTACAGATTTAAATTCTTTTTCGTTCCGAGTTAAAGCCATATTTGCCTCTTTGCATTTTGAAAGTTCAATGACCAAATTTTGATTATGACTATGAAGCTTTTCTGATTCAAGCTTCAATTCAGCACATTCAAGTTTTAATTCTTCAAAAGCATGTTTAGCATTAGCACATTCATGTTTCAATTCTTCACAATCACTACATATGCTAGGAGTAGGAGGATCAGAATTTACCTGACTTGTCGAGGCCGAGACATTCGCCATAAAGGCAGTCTGATAAGAAAAGGATCCATTTTCAGAATTAGAATCTCCTGCATTCGAGCTTTCTTCATCTGAACTCCCACTATAACCCGAGCTATCATCACTTTCAGAAAACTCTTCCTTGTGAACATGCTTGATGTGATTGATAATTTTTGCATAGCATGCAGTTCCACCTCCTTGATGATTATCTCCCAATTGTACAGACCAATCACATCCTTCATCAGCTTGAACTATCAATGCCCGGTTGGGATTTGAAGGCCCTGACTGGTTGGTTTGGTTGTTAGCAGCTACTATCCCTCTTTCGTTGTTAGCTTGATTTGAAGTACTTGTTTGATTTTGGAAGGGATTTTGGTTGCCTTGTTGGTTGCCTTGTTTGCTCGGTCACGTGCACTCACGTTTGAAGTGACCCTTTTCACCGCAATTAAAGCATGTGACAGCATCTTTATTGAACCCGTACTTCGTATCATTTTTGCCTTCCAACGAAGTTCTTCCAGTTCGAGTCATGAAATCCTTTGCCCCTCTAACTGCACTTGCAAACGCCCACTTGATATCCATTAACTCCATTTCATCCCTGTCTATCTGCTGATAGTCTTCGTTTGTCAAATTAATGTTGCCAATTTGACTTGCGACTAATCCGCTGTAGGCATTAACCATAGTGGTAAGAATTTCAATGTGATCCCGTGCAGCTTCTATACTCACTTTAGAAAGATTTGAAGTATCAGGTTTGTTGCCATAGAATGCTTGTTGTGGTTGGGTTTGTGGTTGTGATGGAACAGGAATGTAAGCCCTCGGATCGAATTGAGGTTGTGCCGGATTGACTTGAGGTGAAGGTTGAGATGTTGGAATATAAGCCCTTGGATCGAAAACCGGAGCAGTATTTGATTGAGGAAACGGAAAGGAACTTGTGTTGGACACAAATGCAGTTTGCAGTTTTGGTTGCTGAGCTGCATTAGACCTGGCCAAGGCATCGAAGCCTGGAAGATACATTTCTGTATTCTGAGAAGCGGGAACTCGCTTGGCTTTCCTGATTTCTTCATCATTTTTATGTTCCAGCTTCTGGATGAACTCATAGATGTTAACTGTGTCAAGAGTTCCCGTATGCTTCAACAGCTCAATAAACGAACTCCACTTTGGAGGTAAAGCATCAGCAAACCTAGCCACCATTTCCTGTTGAGTTGCCAAAACCCCATAAGCAAACATTTCACTAATCAAATGATAAAAACGTGTAGTCATATCATTAAGGGTTTCATTTTCCAAAAACTGAAAAGATTCAAACTCTTTCTTCAACAGATCATGACGAGACTTTCGTGTAGCTGCATTGCCTTCTCCTCTCGCAACCAAGGCATCCCACAATGTTTTCGTGTCTTTACAGTAGGAGAACTGATGATAGATATCTTTATTAAGTGCTTGTGTAAGTGTAGCAAAAGCCTTTTTCTCCAATTCATAAGCCTTCTTGTCATTTTCGAGCATGTTAGCATAACCTTCTGAAGTGGGCGCTACAACCTCAAGATTAGCATTGAATGCATTGATGAAACATGTCCAAAGATCGGTGCTTTGCCCTTGAACATACGTGTGAAAGCGGTTTTTCCATGATGGAAAGTCATTCATATGGTTCAGCTTTGGTGGACGATTGTTGCTGCCCGTTTCGCTTTCACTAATCAAAAGATTTTGAATGCTTTGACTTTGATTGGATACCAAAGCCCATTGACTTGGACTGATTGATGGCGGTGGAAACATACTTTTCGCCCAAGCTGCAGCAGAGGTTAGCTCTTGACTAGATTGTGAGTCAATACTCCAGTCCCAAGGACTTGTACAACTCATTTTGATGAAATACTAATAGACGACCTACACAAACACAAACTGTTAAGTTCAAACAGACACGAATTGAAAGATACAGACCTGTTCGAAAGATCAAGACTTGTTCGAAGGATCAACAGTGTTCGAAAGATCACTGTTGGGTTTCGAACAAAGACTTCGAAAGATTCACAATTTGACAGATCCTTATCTTTCGAGCTATTATTTCGAAAGATTCACAATTTGAAAGATCCTTATCTTTCGAATAACTATCTCGAAAGATTCACAATGAAAGATCCTTATCTTTCGAAAATGTATCCTCCGAATAGATTCCCTTGAGCTCGAAAGATAGATCACAAACTTCGAAGGATGGGTATCTGTCGAACCTCCTTGATCGAAAGATGATCTTTCGACTTCGAAGGATATCTTTCGATGAGCTCTGACACAGTTGACAAATGTTGACAGGTTGGTGAGAAAGGTGACAAGTTGGTAGAAACTTTCGGCAGAAGGTATGTTCAGTCCCTGCTTTCTGCCAAAACCAGATTTGGTTTGAATATTTTAACCAGTTGTCCCTTCCCAATGCACAAACAACTTTCGAAAATAAGTAAACAAGATCAAAAGATGTAACACTTTGAAGAACACTTGAATATTATGATGAAAATATGAAGAACAACCCAGAAATTTATGAATTTTCTGGGGAACCGAAGATTTTCCAAACGCGAATTTTGCTAAAAATGTTTAATAAAAACCAAAGACTAACATGTGAGCATGAAAATAACACGGTTTTTAACAAAACATAAAGCAAAACACCAAGATTTACTCCGATTTTAAGATGTTTTCCAGAAAGATATAAGCCTTTTAAAAACCCGAAAAACAGCAAGAACACCTCGGTTTTAACAAGGAGAAGAGCCAAGGCTCTGATACCACTTGTAGGTCCGGCTAGGGGAGGATCTAGTCGCCTAATCCTTGTTGTCAAACCAACCCGGTTGTGCGGAATCCAACCGAGATAGCAAACCGAGATCGAACACGCAAAATACACGACACACAAAGTCACCGATTAACACCAATGTATTAATACTATGAAAGTCAGTTACAAGCACAAGGTTTACAAATCTATTCTGCAAACTCTCTAACTCTCGTGTGCGTGTGCGGTTTCAGCAGAATGCTCTCTAAGTGTTCTCTCCTCACAATCAAGTCTCTAAGTGCTCCCCTTGAAATGAACACAACACATGGGTATTTATACCCGACACAGCAGGTCTGGTCGAAGGATCAGACAGACTGATCGAAAGATCATCTGTCGACCAGAATCCCATCGAAGGATCCATATACACTTCGAAGGATGGTATCTTTCGAGGTCCATCCATCGAAGGTCCATCTTTCGATCTCATCGAAGGATACAAACCATCCTTCGATGACATCCTTCGACACAAGCATGTTACAACACATGTGCTAACTGTTTGGCCAAGTCAAACCGGAGGAGGTTGACTTGGTCAAACTTACATCGAACGCACATAAAAACAAACCTAAGACGTAGCTCAGACTAATACAAGACATCGTTTTGTATCTTCGTGACTTCAAGTCTCTGACGTCCTTTCAACTGAGCTGAGTCGAACCGAACCGAGTCGTGTCCACAAAATATGTATCAACAGTTATACAATTGAAAACTACAAGCCTATTTATACTAATTGAATAGATGCGAGTGAAAGGACGTGTCTCCTCTTGAAACATCACGTCTGATGATCTTGTGGTGTAGGAGTCGATTGGGAAGAGATGCGTCCCCTGGATGTGTCGCTCCATCTAGTTGTAGGTTATAAATTTCCGTTTAGTCGCATCTGGTCCTCGCACTTGTTACACTATTCTATTTACAACATTAACTATCTATTAACTATTTACCGAACAACCCTCGAACTTAAGGATGTGTAGGGATTATAACTTTCACTTAGCTAATCAAGCCAATTTCGAACGAGCATTTTTTAAGCCACGAGATATTTGAGCAGCCTTAAGAGACCATAACCAAAACTATATTGATTGACCCATATTGAGAAAAATCCTAATAGATTGAAAAATAAAAAATAAAACAGATTGCCCCAATCATTGGTTTTAAAAACCGGGTTGAGTTTCAAACCGGTTCCGGTTTTGTCGGTTTGTTGACCGTTTTTTGAGCAGTTTTGACCGGTTCGATTTGGGTTTGACCTGTTTTCAAATGAGAGGATTATAAACCAGTTAGAAACATATTGGTTTCAGTTCGGGTTCAAAAACCCATTTTTTTTCCTGTGCATCTCTAGTCTAGAGCGCGTCATGCGCATCTGGGTCAAAAACATGATTGTAAAACAAGGTTTCCAAGTCCGAGTAATCGCTCTAAGGTAGGCTGCCAAGACGACTTTCTTCAACTCCGCCTAATTACTCAGAATCGATCAAACATGGTCAACCTCGGCCAGAATCAGATCTAGTAGGTCAACTCAGACCGATTTTGACTTTAAAAAATAAAAAATAATTTCCATGCCGATCATATTAAAGAATGAATATCATTTTCACGTATTTTGTTATAAATATTAGTAAATTTATGTTATTTGACACATATCTAATTTCCGAAAACTAATTTCTTTATAATATAACATGTCCTAGTACTCCAACTCTCCGCCTAAGCGGAGTACTCTCAACTCCCTCTCTACCGACTAGGGGTGCCTAGCGACTTTTGCAACCATAGTCAAAAGTAGTGTTTAGTCATGCTAAAATGTAAAAACAACCAAAGGGATAGTTATAAATGTTCTACTTGATAGAATAGCACCTCACTTACATGAACCTCTAGCCTCTAACCTCTCACCTTGAGGCTCGGCTACACGGAGCGTCTCGCGCTTTTTAAAACCAAACACAAGAGTTTTGCCATACCTCTAAAAGGGCAGCCGTTTGAGCAAACATAAGTGGTTTCTGAATGTTACTGTAGACGTGTGCATGCCCTGATTCCTTTAAAGTTTTCAAAGTCAAAAACAACACTTGAAACCTACAAAAACAGATGGAGGAAAACAATGTGAATAGTGAACAGCTATTAAAAATGTTAAGAATTCGAATTAGAGAGTGGGTCTAAACTTGCCATCCGGCGAAGAGGATCCAGTTATAAGCAGTGAGATAGAGTCGCCGGAGAAGTGACAAAAATGCCGCCATTGTTGACGGAAGTGAGATGCAGAGAAGTGGAGTCAGTTTTTTTTTGAACGGCATTTGGCCCAGCGGTCGCAGACACGCTGGTTGAATGTAAAGCCCCGGGTTCGAACCACAGAGACCATCCAGTTGGGCAGGTTATTCTAGGCCCTCCGCCACGGCACGCACATTGGCGATACCGGACATCATAGGCTAGTCTACGCCCGGGTCCGTTCCAGGAGGAAACCCCGCACCAAGTACCAGAGTGAAAATCCCCTGCGGTTCCTCAGATTCGAACCCACGACCAAGGCCGAGTTTCCGAATCATCATAAGTTCCTGGCCAACTGAGCTAGCTCAGTTGGTTAAGTGGAGTCAGTTAAGTGAAGAAGTTTGTTGAACGACGATGACATTAAACCGATTTAGGTGAGTAGATGGATGGATGGATCAATCTGAGTCCACCTTCATGTGTTATATTTATTATTATGTGGTTGGCATGGCAACAAGTTTAAATGCTTTGTCAGTGATGTTTACTATATTTACTTTGTTATTAAATTTATTATAGAATTTTACATAATTATTTGAATGGATTGACTTCAATTTCATTATTAAATGCTTTGTCAGCTATATTTTTTTATTATGAAAATCACTATATTTTTAGTTTCTTTTTACGTCGTGCGTTGTGGCGAAACCGAGCAAATAATAATGTAAAACAAACGTGATTTGAAAATAAAGCATGTTGTTTAGAAAGTCAACCCATTAGAACGGTTTAGTTTATCATCATACCGTTTTAGGATACCAAATAAATACTTTATGTTGAGTACAACTTCTATCACACCCTCAAATTCCACATGCAGAGTACTACCGCGAGACATGTGACTGCCTAGGATCAAGCCACCGATTATATTGAACATTTAATTTAAATAACATAAAACCATCACCAATATGATTAGTGACATAATATTAATGTCTAAAACAAAGTTAAATATCTAGCGGAAGCATTAAGTACATAATTCCGTTAATAGTTTTAAACATAAGTTTCAAAATAGGAATCCAATAATGGATTCTAGACGATCACTACACTCCTCCAGGCAGAAACTCCAGCGCAGCATCTACGGACCTACAAACATGCAGTAGTATGTCAACATAAAGTTGACGAGTTCACGGTTTAAAAAGGGTTTACTTGTATTATCCCAAAAACATTAATTAATAAGTTACCGGTTATAAAATATGCCATAGGGAGCTACCCCATGTAAGTTTCTAAAATGTGTGGTACCGAAACTGTGATTGTAGTGTTGATTGCCCCAGATCAATGTCTATCATCATCGATCGGTTATAAGGCCATGCTAGTTCACATCCGTCCTCTAAGGCCCGGTGTGAGGTTTGTCAAACCTAATAGCGCTATCAACTAATATCCCGTTCGCCATATCCGGCGACTAATCGGTATGAGTGTTGGGGACTTCATGATAGAGTTTCGTTTAGTACACTAGTAACACGAATTATGAGTATTGTTTAATCACCATTCCGATCTCCACAATATTAGGTTCCGATCCACCGGGAATACATGCTTTAAGTGTTAGTGTGAACTCACCTTTGATTGCTCGGTAGCTAGAGTATTTATCCTAAGTTTGGTCGACCACGTCCTATTATGGTTACCAATATTAGGACCATATACAAGAAATCACGTATGTTATACACGTATTTAATCAAGTAGTGTACAAGTATCAATCGTTGCATATTGTGCCAAACATTAACAGTTAACAATAAAATAACGTGAACAGTGGATTGTGTGCGACCTATTAAGGCATTGGGCTACTTTAGTGTGCTACCCATTAAGAATACGGCCCAAGTCCATATTAGTGTGCGGCCCAGACAAGGGTGTGCGGCCAACTGACAAGCGTGTGGTCATGCATACGATGGTTGTACAGTGTGAAATAAGCAGTTGTACATAATTTGTGCAGTTCAAAGAAGTATGCGGCCTTGCATATTCTGGTGGTACGACGTGCAGACAAGGGTTGTACAAGCAGGAGTGTGCGGTGATGCACCTCCTGTTTGTACATTGTGCACTCGAGGTAGTACCGTACAGAAGTATGCGGCTTAGCATTAACCTGTTGTACATTTGTGCATCTATAACAACCCTCCTAAAAACCTTAAAGTGACCCTAAACGTTCTGCGAGAAACGAACCCAAAATACCCTTATACTTATAAAAATCAAGAAAAACAAAGTTTGGGAGTCGCTCGCGGGCCGCGACTTAGACACCAGAGTCTGTCGCAGGGCGCGAGGACCTTTTCTTGCTCGACACTGCATGGTGCCACGTGTTTGATGACTAGGCGAAGCTAGGCCAATGACTAGCCAAGCTTATGACCGCCCTTAATGCTCTCGCGGGCCGCGAAGGCCAGCTCTATATCTCTCATAGGGCGCGAGAGACCCCTGTCAGGCCTATAAATAGAGGCGATCGGCTCATTTGTTCAAATCGTTCAAAATCGAATTCTATCTCTCAAATTCTGATAGTTATTATTATACACGGGTATAATACCCACTATAAAGCGAAGCTCTGCCTCGTTGTAAGTATTATAACCCTGCTATTACCCTACACGATCGATCTAGGGCTCCGTAACGCATGTCAAGGCTCTGCCTGACTCGGTCGTTGGAATTCTGTCTCGTGTTACACCCGATTGATCTAGGACTCTGTAATGCATGTCAAGGCTCTGCCTGACTCAGTCATTGGAGTTCTGTCTCGAGTTGTACGGTTAATGTGATTTTGGTTATTTTACTAACATGTGTGCATTGTTTAATTTTAATAGATAATAACCAGGAGAATCACCAGGAAGCTATGGTAGTATCACCTAAGTCAACAATGTAAGTACATTCACTTTTTCTCACTATTTGATAGTACATTTTTGTGAGTCAAAATATTTTACCAAAACCTCAAATGTTTCCAATTACAATTACAGTGATTAAGTCTTTGTAATTCTACAATTGCTACGAGTATTATGGGGTTTGTATACAGTACTTGATAACCTTCACAATTGGGAACGGGTATCCAATGTGTGATATGACCATAGTCACAGATCCGTCGAGTGACACGTACTGACCAAGTAATTGTGTAGATATAAACACTGTAATCGCCCTTAATACTGTAATGTGTATCAACTGATGCTTTACAAAATGGAATGTACTTGCCAGTATTTCTTGCTGATAAAATGTTTTTAAAATGCGTTTCAGGTAACACAATGTGAAAGCCCATAGAAGCCAGCTGGAAAGCACTGAAGGCTTGGAAAAGTGGCTATAAAAGTTACCTAAATAAAAAGGAGTTTTTGTTTTCAATAATTAGGGTTTATCCCTACAAATGTATTGTCAAATGAACTTGGGTTTTATCCCAATGAATTATTATTATAAAAGTTGGTGTTTAAACTCTGATAAAAATATTTCCTAACTACGGTCCTGATGTATTCCGCTGCTAAATTAATAAACACCGATACCACTGATCTGGATCTCGTGGCACCCGCTCCCGGGATAGGGGTCGGGGGTTGCGACAGAGAGTGGTATCAGAGCTACAGCCACTGATTTAAGCCAAAGAAGTGTTCTGCTGACACTTAAATTCTGTGTTAGGAAATAACTTTTGTGATTACATTGTTTTGTGTTATTTGACTATTTGTTAGTTTACAGTATGAGTGAACAAGGAACGTCGGACGTTTATCGTCATATAGCTAGTTCACCAAAAGATGAAAGAACATCATCTCAACCTAATCCCTCAGGTTACTCAGCCGATACTGAGGAAGGGATATTTATATTTAAGGCACAGTCTGAGGAACCCTTTACTACTAAAAAGAGAGGTTGGTTTAACAGAGGAGCACACGAGAGAAGAAAGAGAATGAAGAAGTTACAACAAGAGAGAGCGATAGTCAGAGCTAATAGGGAAGCGAGTGCACAAACTCAGGAAACAGTCAATAGGCCACCTTGGGAAGAGGAACTAGATAGACAATTGGCAGATTTCCATCTGTTAGCCACTACAGCAGTAGACTCTATCCCAAACCAAATAGCTGAACCGCCACTGTTACCTTTATTCCCAGACCAACAAATGCTAGAACCCAACCAGGAAGACCCGTTCCCAATTCCAGATGTAGATCCCTATGAAATCCCCACAGTTCCCCCACCAAACCCCATAGCTCAGTACACTAACCTTAACCCTTTAGATCCCTTTTGGAACAGTGAATGGTGGACGCAGAGTGTGATATATAATCCATACCCTTATGGACAACCTATCCCTCGATACCCTGATCCAGTACAAGCACCCATGCCACCTATGAGCCAGGAAAACTTGGAAGAACTCCGCTCATATGGTGACGAATTAGTGGAGGAAGGAGATAGAATTCGTCAAATAGGAGAAAAGCTTATGTGGAAGCATGTCGAGCGCGATATACATGATTGGATACATGATACTTCGAGAATGCTTAGATATATGTGTAATTTTGTATTTTGATAAAAAGAATATATATTATAGATAGACTAAAATAGATACGGATGCATAGCTACTAGTATATTTGATTTCCAGTTGTAGTATGTAACCGATGCATATATATATATATATATATATATATGGAAAGAGTAAAAGTCGCAATGATCGACGTTTTTTATCAAATTGTTTGTGTGATTGTGTATAAATATTTGTACTAAATTTATCTAGTGATAATTAATACTTAATAATTGCTCACAATTCAGATGGACAACGAAGTAAATCAGGAAAACCAGAATAATGAGAATAACGGAAACTAAATAGATAACAGTGCCATCCAACATATAGTAGCACAAGGAATTATAGAAGTTATGCCCTATATTATCAAGACTGTTAAAGGAGCAAAAAATAATAAATCTGCAAATGGAAGTAAACGACAACACACTGAGCCAAGTCATAGTGTGAACGATAATAACAGACCTATTATCCAAGCTCCAATTCCTAAAAGAAGAAGAACCACTTCTTACGGTTGTTCTTATAAAGAATTCTTGGCCTGCAAACCAATAGAATTCTCAGACAATGAAGGAGCCATTGCAACATTATGTTGGATAGAAAAGACAGAAGCAGTCATAAAAATAAGTACATGTGCCGACGAAGATAAGATTATGTTTGCTTCTAATCTTTTCAAAAATGCAGCCTTAGAATGGCGGAATACTATTCTCCAGTCTAGGGGAGGTAACAGAGTTTATAATATGGAATGGATCAACTTTAAGGAAATGGTTGAAAGAAAATTTTGTCCTCCTAATGAAAAGGAACAAATCGCCAATAAGTTCCTAAATCTTAGAATGACTGGAATAGACTGCAAAGGTTACACTACCATATTCTTCAAATATGCTAGGATAGTACCAACCTTAGTCTCACCTGAACCAATGTTAATCTCCCATTATATTTGGGGATTAAGTAGTGAGATTAGGCACGTAGTCAAGGTAGCTAGACCGCAAACCATAGAAGAAGCAGTAGAACTAGCCAATACCCTGACTGATGAACTGGTACGCACACAAGAGGAAAACCAGAAAAAGAACCTAGCTCAAAAGCTTACCCAGGAATTTCGTTTTGGTAATTCCTACCGTGGAAAAGGAACAGGTTCTTCTGCACCCTACTGTAAGTTTTGTAAAAAGAAGCACTCAGGAAAGTGTGTTGTGTCCTGCAACTTTTGCAAGTACCCAGGACATAAGGAAGAAGATTGTAGGAGAAAGGCTAGTGCCAGAATATGCTACAATTGTGGAGAGGCTGGTCACATCAAACCGAACTGTCCGAAACTAGCTCTAGCCACAACCAACAAAGCTAAGACAACTGAGGCACCTAAGAAAAATGCCAGAGCATTTGTTCTGACAGCTGAGGAAGCCAAGATGATTCAGGATGTGATTGCCGGTACGTTCTTAGTTAATAATATATTTGCCAAAGTATTATTTGACTCTGGTGCAAACCAAACTTTTATCATTACTTCTTTCTACAAACTTCTCGACCAACCCTTAACCAAACTTCAACAAGATTGTCTGGTAGAGACAGCTAATGGGGAATCCACTAAGATAAGTGAAATCTTGCAGGGAGGAAGAATAGAAATCCTGAACCATCATTTCTTTGCTAACCTTTATCCAATAAATCTGGCCGTATTCGATGTTGTATTAGGAATGGATTGGTTGGTAGCCAATCATGCCAGTATTTTATGTGATCAAAAGACAGTACATGTAAGTACACCAACAGGTGAAAAGATCACAATTAAAGGAGATAAGCCAACCAGATCGACGAAATTCATCTCTGTAATGAAAGCCGCAAGTTATGAAAGGAAAGGAGTAGTATATATGATTTCCGTAATCATTAATACTAAAGGAAAAGAATTAAAAGATATTCCTGTAATATCTAAATTATCAGACGTCTTTCCTGAAGAGTTACCTGGATTACCGCCAGATAGAGAGGTTAAATTTAGGATTCACCTAATACCAGGAACGGCACCGATTGCCAAAGCCCATATCGACTAGCACCAACGGAGATGCAGGAACTGAAGAAACAATTGGAAGAACTTCTTGACAAAGGTTTTATACAACCAAGTTCATCATCGTGGGGAGCACCGGTGTTGTTTGTTAAGAAGAAAGGCGGATCGATGCGTATGTGTGTAACACCCTAAAAAACGGGTTCGGTAATCGAACCACGTTAATATTGACGACGGGTAAAATACCGTTAGCGGTGAAAATTTACCCGGTAAATATTAGGATTTAAATAAACAAATCTAATATTAATAAAAAAGAAGGATAAATACTTTGAGAAAACAAAGTATATAAAAGGACCGAGTTAACGAGACTTAAAGTGAAACAGGTTAGGTAAAACCCGAAAAATATATAGGTGTTATATATTTATTAAACATCGGTTATGAACAAGATAAAATAACTAGGAAGTAAATAACCTAGTTAATTATAAGTCTTGTAGTAATAAAGAAGTTGGTTAAAATACACTCTATGTAACTTGGGTGAATTAGAGGGGCTAAAGGTGTTAAAAGTTAAACTAGTTTTAATTAAAACAAAAAAATTGAAATTCCAAACACACACTTGTGTGTGTTTGGATAGAACAAAACACAGGAGGGCGACCAAACTCACCTCCAAACCCTAGTTCTTGCTAATTGATCAAATTGAAGGCTCAAATCGATTCCAAATCGAAATCCAAGCATAGATTAGTGATCTCCTCAGTAAAGGGATCATAAGGTATGTAAAAATTTCACTATTTGGTTCAATCTAAAATTCTGGATGAACACTTATGATTCAAAATTGAGCTTGCATGATAGTTGTTTGGGTGAATTTGGGTTGAAATCATGTCTATGAATATACCCTAGCCATTAGTTTGTTCAATTATGTTCATCACTATGAAAATCCATAATCACCAATATAGGTGCTTAGAGGGTTTTGTAGAAACATGTCAAACACTAGGATTATGATTATTATTCTAGTGTAATTTGAGTTCCATGAAGTAAATTCAGATTTGTTGATGCTAAATTCGTGTATATGATGTTTTTAGGGTTTCGATTGCTAAAAATAGTGTTATAATGTCATAAACATGTTTTAAATTGAAAGTTAAATTCAAACAGCTTCTGATCAGAATTTACAGCCGACTTGTATTGGCTATAACGTGGACAAAACTTGACAAGAACATGTGTTTCTTGAGTCTAAAATGTAATTCCAGGAAATATCTTTAAAACCCCACTGGAATTGCATTTTTTCGACGAAAATTGAGCGTTTTATGAATTTTTCCGTATCGAAGGTTCAAGCTGCGTTTTCTGGCAGAATTTGCAGCCCATTACGAATGTCATAACTCAATTTAGGAATTTAGTTATGATATCAAATTTTTACTGTAGATATCTTTAAGTGATTACAAAAATCTCCAATTGGAATTTCGTCAATCGGATAGACGAGGAATTTTAAATGAATTTTTTTGTAAGCTGCAGTCAGAAGTGATGAATCTGATTGTAGCTTAGTAAATGAATTTTTACGAATTTTTGGTAAAGAGTTAGATCTTGAAATTCTAACACAAGGCCTAACCCTCCGAGAGGTACGTCACATAAAAAAATCATAATTTTTGAAGACTTGTAAACAGGTTAAACGGGTCACCAAAAACAGCCTATTTTCAGTGATATGAACTTGCCTGAGTGAGTTACTGAACGTAAATTTGCATTTTGTATGATTAAGGGTAAATGACTTTTATAAGTCATATCAATCAATGATGAAGTCGAATAGTAGATTCGACATAGAATTCGTAAGATGGAATAGTCGTATGTGATAATGACTAATCTAACCGTCTTACGAATTATGATTATAGTTTGACGCTTGACAAGCTAGGTGGAGGCTTGGAAAGGAAGCGGGTCAAACGAATCAAGTGTGAAGGAAAAGCGTGTTTCGAATGCAAGGTAAGTGAAACTTACACCCCCTTGTAGAATAATTGCTACTTTATGAGTATAAATACGATAAAGATAATACGGGAAACATCGATTTCCGACGCAATTAATGCGGGTCGGACTAATATAAACAATAAAAACCATGGGTTATGGTAAAAAGGGTGAAATGGTAACTTGGTCATGAAATGACTAAGAAATCGTGAGTTTTCGATAAGATTACCTTGTAGTGTAATCTAATATTAAGAAAAAGGAAAAAATGGAATTTGGTCAAGTGTTGACTAATGTAAACCGAAGTTAAAAAAGTACTCATGGCGTAAGCCGAAATGGGCTAAATAAGTAAGGAAAGGGATTTAATGAAAGGAAAATCCGAAATGGGTCGGATGGGCAAAGTGGTAATTAAAAACCATGTTTTTGCTATACATGTAAGAGTTTGGCCATATAGGCCAAACGGGTCAAATGGTAGTGGTAACACCATTTGACAATATCGACTAATGTGGTTGTCGAGCCTTATGGTAACAGGAACGATTAGTAATTCGGATGATTTCGTAGCCATAGAATTTGTGATAATAAAAGCAAGGTATAAATCGGGTCTATTTGTTGACCAGGGCCAGGTACGCATATTTAGAATTATACTTAAAAAGCGATATTTTTGTCAAATATTAGCGAAAGTCCTTCGTCGTAAATGAGGGACTAAAATTGACCAAAAAGCCCTCGATGTGTAAATTAGGCGAACAGCCCATAAAGGTTGTTTAGTAACTTGCATTTAATTATGGAATCATTAAATTTGAATTAAAGTTATAGGTATTCACCTTCGTGGGTCAAAATAAAGTTGGTGGTAAAATGTTGGTTTAAGTGTTATAAGGTTACAAAATAAACCGGCGAAAGTAAACGCGTACGCAAACCATGTAATGGGAGCGAAAACGCTAACGTTTGACAAGCTCGGGAATGGGTAAAAATGACAAGAAATAATATTCGTTAATAAACATGTAGTATGGTGCTAAAATGAAATGGGTCAAATAATGCCATAAAGAATTTATAAGCCGTTTGCTTATAAATCAGCTTTTATTGCGAATCGAGATGATAAACGGATCCGTAATTGTATTACGGTCGCATAGAAACAAGAATCACGTAATTCGGATAAGTAGATCGAAAGTTATGAAACTTTTAAGCTGGAATTTTGGATGAAAAACATAGCTGGGCAAAACGCAGCATCAAGAAAACAACCTGCTGTGAAAAATAGGCCGTCGCGCTACGCGACGGCGAAACCACAAAATGGTCGCGCGACGCGAACCTTGTCGCGGGCCGCGGAGGATGAGTCAAAAACGGTCGCGGGGCGCGACCAACTTATAGTTCAGAAATTTTGTTTTATTTCTATGGTTAGGCCTTAGAACTTGTTTATACGTGCTTAAACATTGTCAAAACTAACAGTTATGTGGTTTTGGCACTAGGTGAATGCTTCCAAGATTTCCGGATAAAGATCAAGCGACTTACAAGAACCGAACACACTGAACAAGCTTCCGCATTGATTTATTTTGTTTTAGTTCATATGTAAACATTAAGAATTGCATTTGAAATTCTTTTAAACTAGTTAGAATGGTAACTCAAATATTCTGATCATGTATGATTGTAAACCCAACAAAGTTTTTGTAAGCTCGCATTTTTGTGATAAATGTGTGTTAAATATTATAAATTCTGTTATTTTAAGATGGGTCTTACAAGTTGGTATCAGAGCTCAAGGTTAAAAGAATAAAGTATTCGGTTCGAGGCACATATCTATGTTCATATCTATGTTCATATGAATCAAAAATACCAAAACAATTGTTTAGAAATGTTCACAACCAAGCTAGAACACCCAAAATCGCCTCTAGACTGCTGTGTAACCGAATGGGAATGATTGGACTTGAAAGGACATCATAAAACCGAATTAAAAGGTGGGGGTTACACATTTACGCAGGTCAGCGCCGTAACCTACGGCACCCGCCGTTGGCTACGGCGGTCATAAAAGTGCTACGGTGGGTCGAAACTGGGCTACGGTGGTCAAAAATTTCCAGTCGGTGCCGTAGCCTACGGTTGGCTTCAACAGGAAAATTTGTTTTCAGCATAACTTTTTCGTTTCAACTCCGTTTTCTTCACCGTTTTCGCCTATGTTCTCGTAATTTTATCCTCTATCATGTTATCTTCTTAATTCTTCAATTCCAATAATTGATTTTTTTTCATTTATTCTCCATTTTTCAATCTCCAATCCTATTGCGCCTATTCGAAGCTTCATTTCCACACTTTTAAGCCCCAAATGTACCTGAAACACAAGCAAACGTAGTCATCTAATTCTAGACAATTACTCGATTAAATGTAGGATTAAAATACCATTTATAGCACTTAAGGGTCGTCCCACAGACTACCCGTCATATCCCCACACTTAACCGTTGCTTGTCCCAAGCAACCCATTCATTCAAAACACAATTTATCAAGCGATCAATCAAGCACAAACCAAGCAACAAATGTCCTCATTTACTAATTCTTTCTTAAAACCACACATAACACACCCCTCACAATAACTCTCTTCTCGGTGGCAAGTAATAACTAGCAAAGATACGCTAGATCACACTCAAAGCAAACGGGTGGGTGCACGACAATATGCTTGTACTCAAATCGGTCATTCGCCTAAAGAATTTGCTAAACATGCATGTGAATCAATGGGACTTAAAGGCTGTAACACGACTAGGCATACGGGTAGGAAATGGAAATATATGTAGTAGCTAACGATTTAACCCGGTCTTCTATTTCTAACTAAACAAAACAAAAGCAACTATATACAATACATCTCAACATTTTTTTCATTTCAATTTTCTTCATTTCATTTTTTTCATTGCTTTTTCTCTCTCTTTTTTTTTCTTTTCTTTTCATTTCTCTTTTTTTTAACATAACAAGATAACATACTAAAACAAGATAATCAAACTCATACAATACGCAACACTAATAGACCGGTTCAAATACGGGATAATTATTAGAGAAGCTAGGCACGGGTTACAAATGATCGGCTCTTAGGCTCAAATGGGCTACTAAAGTCCAAACCCTCGCCCCTCTCGCTACCATGCTCATATATGTAATTTATGAGGTCCAACCCCCCAAATCCCACACTCGCATACACCTTGACGAGGCTACCTAAATGCCCTTATCCTTTTCACATTCATGCAAAGCTAAGGCCTCAAACCGCATCTAAGCACAAGTTCTAATACGCAACCACACATTGCTACTCTCATCAAGAAAAATATATTCTAATAATTCCAATAAGTGGCTCAAACTCTCACCAAGAAAAATCAATATAGATTGCCGATGTGTCATACGGTTTAATACTCAAATGTTCAATTTTGGACCATTTTTCTCTTGATTGTTAAAATTTTTACAATTTTTCAAAAATTTCCCCTCATCCCCACACTTGGGATACATTGTCCCCAATGTATAGTTTTGAAGGGAAGATCGCTTAAACCACTACAACATCAATTGTTGCTTCTCTACTCAAACCCCAATTTTTTTTGTTTATATATATATATATATATATATATATATATTCTAATTATTAAAAACACCACCAATCCTTCACAACCCATAAACTAAACACATCAAAACACCACCCATCCACCCAACCATAAACTTGAACGTGAATATAAACACACATGTACAAAATGAGATAGAACACGACCTGATCAGTAAATCAGTAGTGTTGGTAGTGATGCAGCTACGGTGATCGAACAGGTACGTAAGCTCCTCTTGGATTCGCTGGTATCTCTGCGAGGATGTTACCAAACATCCCCACACTTGAATCATTGCATCCGCGAGGATTGAAACGTAGTAACCTGCCAAAACACAAACACAACACCAAAACAAAACAAAATACGAATACAATACTCTACATCCTCGGGCTGCCTCCTGAGAGCGCTAAGTTTAAAGGTCTTCAGCCAGACCATGCCACCCCCATTTATAGTGGCTCAAAGAATTGGTTCCTACCTCCCTCACTGTAGTTTTTCATTGGTTAAAATACATCCATCAAATGTCCATTGGTGGATAGTCAACTACAGACCTACTCGAACCCTCATACTTCTTTTCACACCCCGGTGGTTTGTTTGTTTTTATTCTTTGATGCACACTTTTCATATGGTCGCTAGACTCTCTACCATTCTCTTCAATAGATTCATAACTAATCACCCTAGTATGAACATCAAAGTACAACTTACGGTTCTTTTCGGTCATAGTAATAACCCCGTCTCTACAGTTGATTTAAGCATTTGCTGTATAAAGAAACGGTCGACCTAAAATTACCCTTTGTTGTGATGCCAATTTGGTAGAAACATAATCTAAGACCAAAAAATCCACCGGATAGTCGAATTCTCCCAACCGAATCATGACACTCCTAACCACTCCTCGCGGACGCCTCCAACTCTCATCCGCCAAGCTCACCATGGTGTCTATATCTGCAAGCGGACCAAAATCATACATGTCATATAGATCACCTGATAGCACACTCATGATCGCCCCGTAGTCCAATAATGCGTGAGGGATTTTTAATTTTCCCACACGGATAGGCACGATTGGTGCTCCATGTTCTTTATCATTCTCACCATCGGCATCCTTCCCTATACCTGTATTTATTTGACACGAAGAGGTTAGAAATTATTCATTAAATTCGGTACTAGGAACGGTGCTTACCACATTGGTATTAACGCTTTTTATATCCTTGGGATTTGTCACCGTGTCACTATGTAGCACTATGTAGCTGGCCTTTTGCTTTCTTCAATATTGCCACTTCACTCGCAAGTTGACCCATTTGAGTGGTCAACGATTGAATAGCTTTGTCACGGATTTCATCTTTTTGCATAAGAACCTCATCAAGTTGATTTCTTCGTTGCATCTCCATTTGCATCGCTTTCAACATCTCCATGACCTCATTTCCACCAGAGGAACCTTGACCCGAAAACCCACTTTGTTCATTACCTGGTTGTTGGAATTTCCTTTGAAAACCTTGATTATTAAATTGTTGGCGAGGAACATAATTTCCTTGGTTTCCTTGAAAGTTCGGGATAAGTTGATTTGACGGGTTCCCATATCTAAAATTCAGGTGGTTTCGTAACCCGGGATGGTATGTATTTGAATTCATGTTGTAATTTCTACCACCCCCACCTTGACCTTCAATAGCATTCACTTCTTCATATTGCCCTCCACCACCTTGGCAATTTTTGGCCGCATGCCCCAACTCATTACAAAGCGCACAAACATCATAAATTTGATTCGAAGTTTGAACATTACCATCATCTACCGCGTGCACTTGAGTTCGGGTAATGGCCACTCATGCTCTCCTCGTGATTGAGCCTTCCTTTTCGATGTTACCACCATTCGTGATAGACATCAAATCACGAGCATCCTCGGAACATAAACCCTCATGAAAAGCATTTAATAATTCCCAAAGCTCAATGCCACGGTGAGGACAATTTTTAATCATCATATTAAACCTTTCGAACGCCTCGTGAAACATTTCACCTGATTGTTGTTGGAAGCTTCTTAGACTACGTCGTGCATCGCTAGTCTTTTGAGCCGTGAAGAATTCTTCCAAAAACCTTTGTTGCATGTCGGCCCATGTGTAAATCGAAGCCGATGGCAAAGTGTAAAACCATCTATTCGCCTTATCTTCCAAAGAAAATTGAAATAGCACTAATTTAACATCGTCGGATGAAAACCCTTGACCACCAATAGTGTCACAAATAGAATCATATGCCTCCAAATGAAAGTAAGGTTCTTCCGTTGCTAACCCCTTGTACTTAGGTAAACTTTGAAGCGCATTGGTCCTAACCTCAAATGTTCTTCCATCCGGGTGATGAGGAATCACTACCAGAGAAGGGTTATTAGTGATAACGGGTGGGAAATGAGCCTCAATTCCCCGTACAACTTCACAATGATGTCTTCTTGGTACACCCAAAGGCACTCTTGGACGTGGTGGACCCATTGATCTTTGAACTTGTGGCCTTGGAGGTCCGAGGTGGTTGAAACCTTGGCCCCACATGTTTTTGTTGTCGAACTTGCCTTTGAATCGGTGGACCTTGTGGTGGTAATTGTTGAGGTATAACTTGTTGAACCATTTATTGTTGAGGAATTCTACCAACACCGTGCATCCCTTGATTTTGATCTTGAACATAAGTGTACTCTCCTTGCTCTCCATCTCCTCCACACATATACCCTTCATCTTCATATCCCCCAAATTCGTCATCATACCCATCATCAAACCCATCTTATCTTGCACCCAAAGTTTGTAAAAACTGTGATTGTTGATATTGTGCTCCCGGTTGCAAAGGTGGTTGAAATGGAGTAGAGTGAATGATAGATGGACCGGTTTGGAATAAATTGAGTGGTGGTATTTGTTGTGATGATGATGATGATGATTGACCAGAAGATGGGAAAAATGATGAAAAGGATGGAACAGCGGATGATGTAGCGGTGTAGCTAAAAGAGTATTCAGGTTAGGTGTTTTCAGGTAATGTGGTGTTGGGTGGTTTAATTTCGGGCGTGGATATAGGAATGGTAGTATTCGGTGACGGTGTGGATGATGTAGGTATAAAGGATGGTGTTGGTTGACCCGTAGTGGGTGGTGGTTCTGATTGATCCATGTCTCTGATCGGTCTAACTGGTGTTGTAGGTGTTGTTGGTGAACTAATGTTTTTGTTTTCACGTAGCAAAACTCTGTTTCTTCTCAAAGTTCTTTCAATCTCCGGATCAAATGCCAATGGTGATAGCTTGTGAAAGCTCCTAGTATGCATGCACCTATAAATACCTGCACACTAACACACCCAGCATAAACCAGAAAAATAACAAACTTAAAAAGATCGAAAATAACACACGTTGCGCACTACTCCCCGGAAACGGCTCCAAAATTTGATGTGATGTCGAAGTCTCAATCAAATTTAATCCAAATACTACTAGATAGCTAGCCGTAAGTGGGTATCGAACACAGGGAGTTTGTGGAATGTGCATTATCTAAATGTATGTCCAATTTGACTAAAGTAAACTAAATTGCAAAAGTATATTCAGAGATTTGGTTGTTTGGTTTTGAAAACTAAAATTAACTAATTTAATTGCAAAAGAAGGATTTGGTTTGTAAACAGAATAAGAGAATAGTGATCATCTCGAGGTTCAGGTTTGAAGTGACAATCAATGTTTATGTTCAACTGGAAAGAACTACATAGACATAGCTCATGCAAGATCAATTGTTTGTGATGAAAGGGAACTAAGTACTCGGATTCCTAGAACGTGAGGCTGTTACCCGATGATCAATTAACATATATCTAACCCCTAATCCCTCCCATGATATCTCGATTGCCAACGGCACCAAGAACGTATGGTTTAGAATTATAAGCAAACACACATTAACAATTTACAAACTATCAATCAAGCACCATAATAAACTAAACAACGCATGCAAAGTCTATTATTCCATAAATTCAAGAACAAAAACATAATTGTCACAAGAAAACCTTACATTCGAGATGATCCCTAACGAAATTAGCCACTCATGTTTTGTGAAATCATCATCATACACATATCCATGTTCATATGAATAAAAAATACCAAAACAATTGTTTAGAAATGTTCAAAACCAAGCTAGAACACCCAAAATCGCCTCTAGACTGCTGTGTAACCGAATGGGAATGATTGGACATAAAAGGACATCATAAAACCGAATTAAAAGGTGGGAGTTACACATTTACGCAGGTCAGCGCCGTAACCTACGGCACCCGTCATAGGCTACGGCAGTCATAAAAGTGCTACAGTGGGTCGAAACTGGGCTACGGTGGCCAAAAGTTGCCAATCGGCGCCGTAAGCTACGGCCCTTGCCGTAGCCTACGGTAAGCTACAGCCCTTCAGCATAACTTTTTCGTTTCAACTCCGTTTTCTTCCCCGTTTTCGCCTACGTTCTCATAATTTCATCATCTATCATGTCATCTTCTTAATTCTTCAATTCCAATAATTGATTTTTTTTTCATTTATTCTCCGTTTTTCGATCTCCAATCCTGTTGCGCCTATTCGAATCTTCATTTCCACACTTTTAAGCCCCAAATGTACCTGAAACACAAGCAAACGTAGTCATCTAATTCTAGACAATTACTCGATTAAATGTAGGATTAAAATACCATTTATAGCACTTAAGGGTCGTCCTACAGACTACCCGTCAAGCTCAATTCTTTTCTAAGATCGATTTACGCTCAGTATATCATCAACTTAAAGTACAGGAAGAAGACATTCCTAAAACTGCTTTCAGAACAAGGTACGGTCATTATGATTTACCGCCATGCCATTTGGTTTAACCAATGCCCCAGCCGCATTTATGGACATGATGAACAGGATATGTAAACCATACCTGGATAAATTCATAATTGTCTTTATAGATGATATTCTAATTTACTCTAAGAGTAAAGAGGAACATGCAGCGCATCTGCATACGCTTCTAACATTGTTGAGAAAAGAGAAGCTTTATACTAAATTCTCAAAATGTGAATTTTGGTTACAAGAAGTGCAATTCCTTGGACATCTGGTTAATCATGAAGAGAATTATACAACCCATGATCTAGAGTTAGGAGCCATAGTTTTTGCCCTTAAGATTTGGAGACACTATTTATATGGAAATAAATTCGTTGTTTTCACCGATCATAAGAGTTTAAGGTATATTTTTGGGCAAAAAAAATTAAATATGAGACAGAGACGCTGGATGGAAGTTATTAGTGATTATGATTGTGATATCCAGTATCATGCTGGGAAAGCTAATGTAGTAGCTGATGCTTTAAGTCGAAAGTATCATGAAAAGCCGAAACGAGTACGTTCTCTCAGATTAAATCTACAAGTAGATTTAAATGACCAAATTAGACAGATACAGGAAACAGCAATCAAGGACGATGCTGAAGGTTTAAAAGGAATGATTAAGGAATTAGAACAAGGAACATATGGAATTTGGAAGTTCCATAAGAAAAGGATATGGATACCGGAACAAGGAAACCTATGCCACAGAATTCTAGAAGAAGCTCATAAGTCTAAGTATACGATACATCCCGGAAGTGATAAAATGTATCAAGATCTAAGAAAGAATTTATGGTGGATAGGAATGAAAAATGATATAGCAAACTATGTTGCTAAATGTCTAACTTGTTCATAAGTTAAAGCTGAACATCAGAAACCCTCAGGATTATTGCAACAGTTAGAGATGCCAATATGGAAATGGGAATTGATAACAATGGACTTAGTTACCAAATTACCCAAGACAAGAAAAGGAAATGATACAATCTGGGTGATTGTAGACAGATTGACCAAATCTGCTCATTTCTTACCAATGAAGGAAACTTTCAGTATGGAACAGTTAGCCAAGTTACATGTAAATGAAATAGTTTCATTACATAGAATTCCTTTATCTATTGTATCCGATAGAGATAGTCGTTTTACTTCTCATTTTTGGACAAGTTTCTAAAAAGCAATGGGAACCAGGTTAAATCTAAGCACATCTTATCATCCTCAAACGGACAGACAAAGTGAAAGGACAATACAAACAATGGAAGATATGCTTAGAGCCTGTGCAATTGATTTCGGAGGAAGTTGGGACGACCATTTACCATTAATAGAATTTTCCTACAATAACAGCTATCATACTAGCATTAATGCTGCACCATTTGAAGCACTTTATGGACGAAAGTGTCGAACTCCAGTCTGTTCGGCAGAGATTGGAGAAAAGCAATTATCTAGACTAGAGATAGTGCAAGAAATAATTCAAGTCAAGGAAAGACTAAAAGCAGCACGAGATCGTCAAAAGATTTATGCAGATAACAGACGAAAACCTTTAGAATTTCAAGTTGGAGATAAGGTATTGTTAAGAGTTTCACCATGGAAAGGAATAGTCTGATTCGTTAAAAGAGGAAAGCTAAGCCCCAGGTATATTGGACCTTTTGAGATTATTAGAAGAATAGGATCCATAGCCTATCAGCTACAACTGCCAGAGGAAATGGCAGGAATACATGATGTGTTTCATGTATGTAATCTCAAAAAGTGTTTAGCAAACGAATCATTAGTGATACCTCTTAAGGACATAGAGGTAAATGAGAAACTTAAGTTTATCGAGAAACCCATTCAGATTGAAGATAGAAAGATCAAGAATCTCAAACACGAGAGACTAGTTCTGGTCAAAGTAAAATGGGATTCCAACAGAGGACCAGAATTAACTTGGGAACTCGAGTCGGAAATGCAAAGGAAATACCCACACCTATTCCAGTAGACCTCGAGGACGAGATCTAAAACAAGGTAGGGAGGATATAACAACCCTCCTATAACCCTTAAAGTAACCCTAAACGTTCCCAATATACCCTGTATGCGAGAAACGAACCCAAAATACCCTTATACTTATACAAATCAAGAAAAACAAAGTTTAGGAGTCGCCCGCGGGCCGCGACTTAGACACCAGAGTCTGTTGCGGGGCGCGAGGACCTTTGCTTGCTCGACACTACATGGTGCCACGTGTCTGATGACTAGGCGAAGCTAGGCCAATGACTAGCCAAGCCTATGACCGCCCTTAATGCTCTCGCGGGCCACGAAGGCTAGCTCTATATCTCTCGCGGGGCGTGAAAGACCCCTCATCAGACCTATAAATAGAGGCGATAGGCTCATTTGTTCAAATCGTTCAAAATAGAATTCTCCCTCTCAAATTCTGATAGTTATTATTATACCTGGGAATAATACCCACTATAAAGCGAAGCTTTGCCTCGTTGTAAGTATTATAACCCTGCTATTACCCTACACGATCGATCTAGGGCTCCATAACGCATGTCAAGGCTCTGCCTCACTCAGTCGTTGGAGTTCTGTCTCATGTTACACCCGATTGATCTAGGACTCCGTAATGCATGTCAAGGCTCTGCCTGACTCAGTCTTTGGAGTTCTGTCTCGAGTTGTTGTACGGTTAATGTGATTTGGGTTATTTTACTAACACGTGTGCATTGTTTAATTTTAATAGATAATAACCAGGAGAATCACAAGGAAGCTATAGTATATCACCTAAGTCAACAATGTAAGTACATTCACTTTTTCTCACTATTTGAGAGTACATTTTTGTGAGTCAAAATATTTTACCAAAACCTAAAATGTTTCCAATTACAATTACAGTGATTAAGTCTTTGTAATTCTACAATTGCTGCCAGTATTATGGGGTTTGTATACAGTACTTGATAACCTTCACAATTGGGCACAGGTATCCAATGTGTGATATGACCATAGTCACATATCCGTCGAGTGACACGTACTGACCGAGTAATTGTGTAGATATAAACATTGTAATCGCCCTTAATATTGTCATGTGTATCAACTGATGCTTTACAAAATGGAATGTACTTGCAAGTATTTCTTGCTGATAAAATGTTTTTAAAACGTGTTTCACGTAACACAATGTGAAAACCAATAGAAGCCAGCTGGAGAGCACTGAAGGCTTGGAAAAGTGGCTATAAAAGTTACCTAAATAAAAAGGAGTTTTTGTTTTCAATAATTAGGGTTTATCCCTACAAATGTATTGTCAAATGAACTTGGGTTTTATCCCAATGAATTATTATTATAAAAGTTGGTGTTTAAACTCTGATAAAAAATATTTCCTAACTACGGTCCTGATGTATTCCGCTGCTAAATTAATAAACACCGATACCACTGATCTGGATCTCGCGACACCCGCTCCCGGGTTAGGGGTCGGGGTTGCGACAGCATAAGGGGTTGTACTCTTAGGAGTGTGCGACCCATGGGTGTATGGTGTGCAGGGAGTGCTGGTACATCCTGCAGTCTAAGTTGTACGTGAGTGTGCCACAAGAATCAAAACAACAGTTTACATCATTCAAGTTTTTCAAATCAACAAATCATTCAAGCTTACCATTTTTATACATTCACCATAAGATCTATCATTCTCATTATCAATCCAAACAGATTCATGTAGTCATCATTTAATCACTTCTTTAAATCATTCATTAACATGAATCTATGTAAATCAATCATCATTTTCATCATACGGTTTGATATCGAAGGTACATCTAATACCCTAATCTCTTTTGACAATGCTCATGAATTAACCAAACCTCTCATTGAAATAGTGAATCAAATCGACCCTAACATCAACTAACCAAGATCATTTATTATCAAAACACACATCCTAAAATAGTGCAAGGTATGAATCCAACAGTGAATATTCAAAGAAATCATTCCACCCATTATCTAAACATGATTCTTTACGCAAGATTTTCGACACCTTGAATTCACACAAAAATCCTAATCATTCATACATGTTTCTATAGCATGCTAATACAAGAACATCATCAAAAAACATATCTCAAATAACAACAATCTCAACCTTTATTGATCTTAATCACGTTATTCGTACAACATGTTTACACCAAGAACACAACATGCATACAAACATTTAATGAAGGACACAAGAAGGAAATATGATTAATACAAACCCGAGATGAAGGAATAATCCAAGAGGAAGAGTGTGCGAGAGAATAAGGTCTTCAAGAACAGGAATGAAACTTCGATGATGGCTGAATCTTCAAAAGGGTGAAAGATGGAATGTTGCTGAATTTGGAAATGTTTCTAAAAAGGGAAGAGAGAGTATGTGCGGCTGCACAGGGAATGTTTTGGGGAAAAGGGTATTAGGGTTTTGGATAAGGTATGGTTATAAACACCCCCAAAGATACCACACACTGGTGAATTGGATCCAGCTGTCAAGATACACCGCACACACAAACATTTCATGTGTGTGCGGTCCAAGTTGTTAAATGGTGTGCGACATAAGGATTGGCCCAATCGTATGGAATGTGTGGTCCACTAAGTCTGGGCTCAGTAGGTTTGAGGCCCAGCAGAGTGGGTGTGCGACATGGATTGAGGTGTGCGGCCATCATGATATTATTTTTAGTATTAAATCTTAAACATATACTTCCACATACATATTTAAATGAATTCCAATATTCAAACAATTTATATTAATATCACTTCTTATATTAATCATACACAAATACATCGTACGGTGAAACGTGAAAGGACACGGTGCAAGGTAAATCCATAGAAATCTGCTCCCATAGAAATCCCCTTCTGTTCTGGTATCCAATCTTGACTCTGGCACAAGTCAAGCATTTGCTGACGTACTTCGTAATGATTGCTTTCATGTTCGGCCACCAGTATAGGGTCTTGAGGTCTGATACATCTTATCGGATCTAGGGTGTATCGAGTAGTGAGACTTATGAGCTTCATCCATTAAAAGCTCTCGGAGATTCCCATAGTATGGTACCCATATACGCTCCATAAAGTAGTGGATTCCATCGTCCTTGAGTTCGAGTTGCTTTTCCATGCCTTGTAGGGACTCTGCTAGCAGATTCTCTTCTTTTAGTGCCTCGACTTGAGCGTTATGAATCTGTTCAGGATGGTTCGAATGAATGGTAAGCTGAAGCGCTCGAATCCACTTAGGTTTGGTGTCCTTTCGGCTGAGGGCATCGGCTACGACGTTTGCCTTGCCTGGATGGTACTTAATTGCGCACTTATAATCGTTCAGGAGTTCGATCCATCGGCATTGTCGCATGTTTAACTCCTTTTGATCCAGAATGTGCTGGAGACTCATGTGATCAGTGTAAATCGTGCATTTGGTATCGTACAAGTAATGTCTCCATACCTTGAGCGTGAACACTACAGCTCCCAGTTCCAAGTCATGGGTAGTGTAGTTCTTCTCGTGAATCTTGAGTTGGCGTGATGCGTAAGCAATGACCTTCTAACGTTGCATCAACACACAACCGAGTCATCGCAATAGATGATGAAATCATCAGTGCCTTCAAGTAACGAGAGAATTGGTGCACTACAAAGCTTCTCCTTCAGCTGCTGAAACGCGGATTCCTGAGCATTACCCTACTTGTAGGTGATACCCTTTTGGGTTAGAGTCATAAGGGGTTGAGCGATCTTCGAGAAACCTTCGATGAATCTACGATAGTAACCCGCCAGACCCAAGAATTGACGGATTTCGGTCAGAGATTTAGGTGCTGGCCAGTTCTTGATGGAGTCAATCTTAGTTGGATCTACATGAATCCTGGCTTCATTGACAACATGTCCAAGGAAATGAACTTCACGAAGCCAGAAGTCGCATTTCGATAACTTGGCGTAGAGTTGCTCGTTTTGAAGGAGTTTGAGAATAAGGTGTAGATGTTGCTCATGTTCCTCTTGGCTCTTCGAGTAGATCAGGATGTCGTCAATGAAAACGATAACGAATTTATCAAGGTAAGGTTTGCACACTCAGTTCATAAGATCCATGAAAATCGCAGGTGCGTTGGTCATTCCAAATGGCATAACAAGAAACTCGTAATGGCCGTAACGAGTTCTGAATGTTGTTTTAGAGATATCTTCGTCTCGGACTCTTAACTGATGGTAGCCCGATCTCAGATCGATCTTAGCGTAGAAACTCGACCCTTTCAGCTAGTTGAATAGATCATCGATGCGTGGAAGTGGGTAACGATTCTTGATAATCACTTTGTTCAATTCACAATAGTCGATACACACACGAAAAATGCCATTTTTCTTCTTGACAAAGAGTACTGGGGCTCCCTAGGGTGACGAGCTGGGACGGATAAAACCCTTATCTAGTAGCTCCTGTAGTTGTGTAGATAGTTCTTCTAATTCGGCGGGGGCTAATCGGTAGGTTGCACGAGCTATGGGTGCCGCTCCGGGTGCTAGCTCGATTAGGAATTCAACTTGACGGTGAGGTGGAAGACCAGGTAATTCATCGGGAAATACCTCAGGAAAGTCGCGTACGATAGGAATACCTTCAATCTTCTTTTCCTTTGTTTGAGTATTGGTAACGAGAGCTAGAATAGCAGTATGCCCCTTTCGCAAACACTTCTGAGCTTTTAACAATGAGATGATGCCCACAACAGCACCACTATTTTCGCCTTAAATAACGAGAGGTTCGCCGACCGAACGAGGAATGCGAACAATTTTCTCTTGACAGAGTCTTTACGCTCGATGTTGGGATAACCAGTCCATCCCAATGACAACATCGAAACTTCCAAGAACGATACGAAAGAGACTGATGGAAAAAGTCTGACCGGATAACACAAGTTTACAATCGTTGACGATGTGAGTAGCCTTGATATTTCTACCATTGGCCAATTCGACGACGTGTTTAGTATTCAGAGGAGTTGGTGCAGTCTTAAGAATCCTACTAACACTTATTGATATGTAACTAGCATCGGCTCCAGAATCAAACAGTACAGAAACAAAATGATAATCGAGTAGGAACTTAGCCGTCACAACGTTGGGGTCATTCCTTGCCTCTCCGGTGCCAATCACAAAAGCGTGTCCTCTTACGTCGTTGTCGCCATTGTTGTTATTTCCAGCTCCTTGGTTGTTGTTGCGATTTTGATTCAGCTGTGGGCAATTCTTCTTCATATGCCCTACTGCTCCATGCTGATAGCACCCTCGGTTGTTTCCTTGTTGCTGTTACTGCTGCTGCTGTTGTTGTGGCTGGTTTTGTTTGGCGGGGTATGGGCTTCTGCAATCCTTAGCTTCATGCCCAAGCTTGTTACACCGATGGCTTCTTCTCACACTGCCCATAGTGGTGTCGATTGCACTTGTTGCATTTGGGGCAATTTCCCAGATAAGCTGGTTAGGACCCTTGTTTCCCTCGATCTTCCTCTGTTGAGCTTGAGGCTGTGAAGAGTTGGAACCTTTATTGTTGTCCCACTTGCGCTTGTTATCTCCAGTAACAGCGTTGATTCTCTGGGGCAAGTTGCCCTGCTCAACTGCTTGGTCAGTGAGACTGTGTGCCAAGCGGATATTCTGCTAGATCGTAGGGAGATTTGCTGAAGTCACATAGCCCTGAATTTCTGGAACTAAATCTCTTAGGTAGAGCTCAATTCGTTTGTAAGCAGGTTGCGACAAGTTTGGACAGAGAACAGCTAAGTCATTGGATCTTTAGGTGTATGCTTCAATTTCAGACCCAACCATCTTCAGACCATAATACTCCACTTCAAGCTTTTGGATGTCATCCTTATGACAGTATTCCTCCTTGATCAGCTCCTTGAAGTCATTCCAGGGACTGGCGTTGGCGTTCGCCAATCCAAGCATCAGAATTTGCACATTCCACCATGAAAGCGCGTTCCCATCAAGAGTAGCAGTAGCAAACTTCACTCGGCTATTAGCAGGATAATCACTTATCTCGAACACAAACTCGACCTTTCCGATCCAGTGCAGAAGGCCTACAGCTCCCTCGATGCCATTGAAAGGATGAGGCTTGCATTCCATGATAGCTTTGAAAGTACACACTCGAGGCTGAGTAGGTGCTTGTGGACCTGTCGCGTGGGGAGAAACGAATAAGTTTAAGATAGGTAGGGTAACATGATAATAGGATGTAGACGTCCCAGATTGATTCGGATCGGTAGATGTACCTCCTGGGTGAACTGCAAAAGCTTCATCCACCCGAGCATTGATTATGGCCGTCAGCTGGTCCTAAGTCAGGTTCATGTTACCTCTGCCGCGTCCGCTCATTTTCTTTATATCCATAAAAACACAGAATGAGAATAACGTCGGAATGATTGAGAGAAAGGAGGTAGAAAGATACCTAACTATGATAAATAAGTTTCCAAGCAAATGCTTAGAAAAGAGCTAAGTAAGTAACATAATGTATTACTAAGTATAGTAGCACGTAATACATTAAGCAAGTAATAAGTATGCATATACTTATGCTTGGTAGTCTAGAGCGCTGAGTCTTGAACTTGGAATGTAGTGTCGTTACGGATCTATTAGTATAAAACGGGTTACAGTCTGGTTTTTCTTAAAAAGACTTTTTCTCTTTAAAACCGAGTTCACTATAACCGATAGCTCTGATACCAATCGGTCACACCCTCAAATTCCACATGCGGAGTACTACCGCGAGGCGTGTGACTGCCCAGGATCAAGCCACTGATCATATTGAACATTTAATGTAAATAACATAAAACCATCACCAATATGATTAGTGACATAATATTAATGTCTTAAACAAAGTTAAAAATCCAGCGGAAGCATTAAGTACATAATTCCATTAAAAGTTTAAAACATAAGTTTCAAAATAGGAATCCGATAATGGATTCTAGACGATCACTACACTCCTCCAAGCAGAAACTCCAGCGCAGCATCTACGGACCTGCAAGCATGCAGTAGTATGTTAACATAAAGTTGGCGAGTTCACGGTTTAAAAAGGATTTACTTGTTTTATCCCAAAAATATTAATTAATAAGTTACCGGTTATAAAACATGCCAAAGGGAGCTAGCCCATGTAAGCTACTAAACTGTGTGGTACCGAAACTGTGACTATAGTGCTGATTGCCCCAGATCAATGTCTATCATCATCGATCGGTTATAAGGCCATACTAGTTCACATCCGTCCTCTAAGGCCCGATGTGAGGTTTGTCAAACCTAATAGCGCTATCAACTAATATCCTGTTCGCCATATCCCGCAACTAATCGGTATGAGTGTTGGGGACTTCATGATAGAGTTTTGTTTAGTACACTAGAAACATGAATTATGAGATTGTTTAATCACTATTTCGTTCCCCCGGAATATTAGGTTCCCAATCCACCGGGAATACATGCTTTAAGTGTTAGTGTGAACTCACCTTTGATTGCTCGGTAGTTAGAGTATTTATCCTAAGTTTGGTCAACCACGTCCTATTATGGTTACCAATATTAGGACCGTATACAAGAAATCACGTATGTTATACACGTATTTAATCAAGTAGTGTACAAGTATCAGCAGTTGCATATTATGCCAAACCTTAACAGTTAACATAAAATAACAAGAATAGTGGATTGTGTGCGACCTATTAAGGCATTGGGCTACTTTATTGTGCGGCCCACTTGGAGTTCACGGCCCACTAAGAATACGGCCCAAGTCCATATTAGTGTGCGGCCCACTTGTCAGTGTGCGGTCTATTGACAAGTGTGCGGTCATGCATACGAGGGTTGTACAATGAGAAATCAGTAGTTGTACATAATTTGTGCGGTTCAAAGAAGTGTGCGGCCTTGCATATTCTGGTGGTACAACGTGCAGTCAAGGATTGTACAAGCAGGAGTGTGCGGTGATGCAACTCCTGTCTGTACATTGTGCACTCAAGGTAGTACCGTACAGAAGTATGCGGCTTAGCATTAACATTTTCTACATTTGTGAATCAGGGGTTGTACTCTTACGAGTGTGCGACCCTTGGGTGTACGGTGTGCAGGGAGTGCTTGTACATCATGCAGTATAAGTTGTACGTGAGTGTGCGACAAGAATCAAATCAACAGTTTACATCATTCAGGTTTTTCAAATCAACAAATCATTCAAGCTTACCATTTTTATACATTCACCATAAGATCTATCATTCTCATTATCAATCCAAATAGATTCATGTAGTCATCATTTAATCACCTCTTTAAATCATTCATTAACATGAATCTATGTAAATCAATCATCATTTTCATCATACGGTTTGATTTCGAAGGTACATCTAATACCCTAATCTCTTTTGACAATGCTCATGAATTAACCAAACATCTCATTGAAATAGTGAATCAAATCGACCCTAACATCAACTAACCAAAATCATTTATTATCAAAACACACATCCTAAAATAGTGCAAGGTATGAATCCAACTGTGAATATTCAAAGAAATCATTCCACCCATTATCTAAACATGATTCTTTACACAAGATTTTCGACACCTTGAGATCACACAAAAATCCTAATCATTCAAACATGTTTCTATAGCATGCTAATACAAGAACATCATCAAAAAACATATCTCAAATAACAACAATCTTAACCTTTATAGATCTTAAGCACGCTATTCGTACAACATGTTTACACCAAGAACACATCATACATACAAACATTTAATGAAGGACACAAGAAGGAAATATGATTAATACTAACCCGAGATGAAGGAATAATCCAAGAGGAAGAGTGTGCGAGAGAATAAGGTCTTCAAGAACAGGAATGAAACTTCGATGATGGCTGAATCTTCAAAAGGGTGAAAGAGAATGGAACGTTGCTGAATTTGGAAATGTTTCTAAAAAGGGAATAGAGAGAGAGAGTATGTGCGGCTGCACAGGGAATGTTTTGGGGGAAAGGGTATTAGGGTTTTGGATAAGGTGTGGTTAGATACACCCCCAAAGATATCGCACACTGGTAAGTTGGATACAACTGTCAAGATACACTACACACACAAACATTTCATGTGTGTGCGGTCCAAGATGCTAAATGGTGTGCGACATAAGGATTGGCCCAACCGTATGTAATGTGTGGTCCACTAAGTCTGGGCTCAGAAGGTTTGAGGCCCAGTAGAGTGGGTGTGCGACATAGATTGAGGTGTGCGGCCATCGTGATATTATTATTAGTATTAATTCTTAAACATATACTTCCATATACATATTTAAATGAAATCCAATATTCAAACACTTTATATTAATATCACTTCTTATATTAATCATACACAAATATATCGTACGGTGAAACGTGAAAAGAAACGGTGCAAGGTAAAAACGTGCGAGTTGTCACCATTTCGTTTTTAACAAAACTTATAACGGAATTTCGAGTGAAAAATCAAGCACAACTACATACTCAAGTTTTTAGAAACAAGTTATAAACGTAAATTATTAAAGAAGTATCAAATTAATTGATAAATTAATATATGTTCTATAAAAAAAGAAAAAAATATTAAAAAATGGTAAAGGAAGTATATGGTTTTAAAAAACGAATAAAAATTAAAAATATGTTATTAAAAGTAAATATAATAATAAATTATTATAATATATTAAATAAAAATAATAAAAAGGCTATCTATTATTATAAAAATAAAGTTACTATTCATGTTCCTTCATTAAGAAAATAAACTAGGGTATATGTCCGTGCATTGCGACAGTACGTTACTGCTGGCATTCAAGCAGTATTGGTATGGTTCGTTACAGTACCCGTATGATACGTACACTCAATATAGAAATCAATACGTGTTTTACATCAATCGAAAATGATAAAACGAACACTGGTACCGACACCTGTGTTGTTTGAATGGTATCAATCGATTCAGATCGTCGCAGTACCGTTACTAATATTCATTTATCATCGTAGACAGAGTTCGATAAATGAAAAATTAACGAAATCGGAAACCACAAAAATGAATATAGGTACCGGTACCAATGTTTGGTACAATACGACAATGATACGGTGTCAGTTTAAAACACTATTCATGAAGCTTCTAAATTAATATATATAGCAAGATTTCCCCGCACGATGCAGCAGGAATTTGACCAGTATCAGTTGGTTTCATGACGGTATCCATATGATATACAACACTTGGTTTAAAGTCATTTTTTCAACAAAGTTCATATATGAACGCCGAGAAAAATATATTAAACAAAGTCGCGTATTCCTCTTTAAAATAAAAAGATAGTGAATGCAAGTTATCAGAGAAAAACAAATTAAACAAAAACAATAAGGGTTAGAATCATATATTATTTATGGTATAATGGGTGAAACTGCAAGATAATAAAATTAAATATAATATCTTAAAATCTTATGTTGCTATTCATTAGGTTCTAAATTTATATATTTTGTGTGTGATGCAGTGGGAATTCGCTCACTGCTTGTTTGGTTCGTAACAGTATTGCTATTGTATCGACTTCAGTTTAAAGCCAATGATATGCACAAATAAATGTATTTTACATTGAAAACCATGAAAAACGAATACCGGTTCCGATAATAATAATACCGCTATCGATGTCGATAGAGAATCATAAAAAAAGAACAATGGTATGGTTTCGATAATAAAAAACAATAGCATAACCGATGCTGGTTTCGGTTCGGTTCACCACTAAACTATGTTAAATAAAACTCTTTTTTCTCAACAAAATTTATACAAACACGACGATAAAAAATATATTAAACACTATCACGTATTTAGCAAGAAAAAATAATGATCACGAGTTATAGGAAAAAGATCAAATTAAATAAGAATTAAATTGATTAAAAACGTATATAATTTAATGTATAAGAGGTGAAATCGGAAATTAAAAAAATGAATATAATAACATAAAATTTTTGTTTTACTAATCATCACAAGTTCAAATTAATATGTTTAATAATTAAATAAGACTTAAATTGATTAAAAACGTATATAATTTAATTTAATGTATAAGAGGTGAAATCGGAAATTAAAAAAATTGAATATAATAACATAAAAATTTTGTTTTACTATTCATCGCAAGTTCAAATTAATATGTTTAATTTAATAATAATATTTTACATAATTATTTTAATGGATTGACTCAGGGCCGACTTCGAAAATCATTAAAAAATATTGGCCCTGTGCAAAATTAAAAAAAAAATTGTACCCTATTCGCAAATCTCCATACATTCAAATAATCAAAGTTTGCAAACTGTTCTAATTAAGTCACTGAAACTTTTTTTTGTCTCTCTAAAGTCATTGAAGTTTTATTTGTTATTATAATACTATGTAATTACCAGGTTAACAGGTCACTAGTGATGACGTGTCAGGTTACATTAATATTTTTTTATCTTTGATAAGATGTGGAAAATACATATAACCACATGGATTTTTTTATTAAAAAAAATCACATTTTAATTCTAAAACTTACAATTTAATCAGTTTTAACTTTGAAAAATATTTTTTAAAGCATAAAGTTATATTTTTATTAGTTTGCATTTTTTTATTTGTACTAAAACACTTTACGATGTGATTTAAAATACTTTTTTTAGTAGTTGTTCAAAATTTAAAGAACACCACTACCTCTAATGCTACCTGCTCCATGTTATGAACTTATCATTCTTGGCTTTCTTAAATCCTCTTATTCTTTTCGATACCATCAACAGTGGCGGATCTTGACCTAAAACTCAGCATGGGCCGATGTTTTTTGGAGATAAAATCAGCCTGGGCCGAACCAATACACATTTAAAAAAAAATCTCGAAAACCTGAAATTTAACACTACTGGGCGAAAAAACCACACGGGCCGAGGCCCGGTCCGGCCTCCTCTAAGTTGCGCCACTGACCATCAATATGAAATCAGTAAGCATAAAACAAAAAAAAAGCATCAATCATTCTCTTCCTTTCCTAGCCATCGCCATCCCATTAACCATCTCGAAGAACCACTAAACATGAAACATCACTAGTTAGAGATCGCGAAAAAAGAAACCATACATGGTTTTCGTCGTCAAAGGTTGCCGGCCGAAGGTTCGCTGAATTGCTGGTTGGGTCATCGTTGAAGGTAGGTCGGTTGTTGGAAGGTCTGAAACGACGGTTGTCGGAGGGCCAGATTGGGTTGGGAGGGTCGACGAAGGGTTCGGTGATTGTGGTTATGAAACGTCGGCAGGAAGTTGGGAGGGTTTATATATATTTAATTTTATAAAATCTACTTAACCTCATTAATATTCAATTAAACATTAATAGAAAATAAAAATATAAATATAAAAGAAAATAAATGATTACATAGTACTAAAACACCAAATTAAAGTTTAGTTATTTTAGAGAAACAAAAAAAGTTTCAGTGACTTAACTAGAACAGGTGACAAACTTGGTTACATTTATATGACATTTTCCCAAATCTAAACATTAATTTCTCAACATTGGCAAATTAGGCCACAAAATCACATATCCAAAATTCTAAAAAAGCCCAAAAACATTTTTGGTTCATAAATCCAGACCCTTTAAGATTTTTTGAGTTAAATGCTTAGTTGGTCCCTGTAGTTTGCAAAAATTGCAGACTTGGTCCTAGTGGTTTACTAATTACACGCGTGGTCCCAAAAGTTGTCAAAAATGCACTCGGTTGGTCCCCTGACCTAACCTCTGTTAAATTTCTCAGTTAACTATGTGTGAAATGACTATATTACCCTGGAAGCCCAATCATCTTCTTCAACCTTAACACCCACCCCCTCCTTCTCTGTTGCAACTCAGGCGACCGGAGTCTCCGACTCAACCGATGACAAATCTATCTCCTCTATTCTCTGAACAAAAAAATCGCATCTCCACATCGAACCTGAAACCCTTCTTCCCCTTTAACCCTAACATCGCCACCACCCTCAGCCATTATCATCATCCACCGGAATCACACCCTAACCGGTCATCCACCCTCTTCGCACTCCGAACCCTACCCCCATCAACACCCAACTCAACTACCGCCTGTCACCACATGATACCGGACTCATCACCCCCGTCGCTGCTCAGGTAATTTTGTCATCCATCTTCTCAGCCTCCATCTCTGATCCTTCTTCCACACATCAACCGCTGGACTCATCCACGTCGCCGGTTCAGATTTCCCTTCTCCGCCGCTCATCTCTTCCGACCACCACCGCCCTCAGCCATCTCCGACTCCAACCTGAAGCCCTCATCGACAACGGCCATCATCTTCAACCGCCGGCTGTCACCTGCACCACCTTTCACACACCTTCACCACTCTGAATAACCGTCGCCGTCGCCGGCCTTTGTCTTCAGCCGTCATCGTCGCAGACCACCGGCAGCCCTACCCTTTTCCACCGACCCGTTCCACGACACCTGTATCACATTTTCTCCGCCGACCCGTCACTCGCCGCACATAGCCTCCATCGACGCCGGTCTACGACATCAGGTATGTTCTTATTTCTCTTGTTTTCATCTCTTGACAATCCAATAATTTCTCCTCTGTAGTGTCTCGTGTTACTTCGAAGCACCCATTGTTCTTGCTCCGGTGACAATATACCCGAATCACTGCCCCTACATCTGATATAAACTCTACCCACTATTACCATACTGAGTCCTAATTCCATAAAGTTGCAACAGAGAAGGAGGGGGTGGGTGTTAGAGGTTGAAGAAGATGATTGGGCTTTCAGGGGTAATATAGTCATTTCACACATAGTTAATTGAGAAATTTAACAGAGGTTAGGTCAGGGGACTAACCGAGTGCATTTTTGACAACTTTTGGGACCACGCGTGTAATTAGTAAACCACTAGGACCAAGTCTGCAATTTTTGCAAACCACAGGGACCAACCAAGCATTTAACTCAGATTTTTTTTAAAAGACATACAGAATTTTCTTTGATATATATGTATAAAATAATTTTAAGATTTTTCCGGACCCTATTTTGATTTGGGCTTAGAGCGGTCGTCCACCCGGCACTTGCTCTGGGCCGGCCCTGGATTGACTTAGGCTTCATAATTAATATTTTGTCATTTTTTTTTTCGAGCTTACCTGTTAACTTGAGAAAATAATAATCATGAAATAAAAATCAAGTTTTAAATGTGTTTTAGACTTTAGTAGGTTAATAATATAAGACGATCTGCAAGAGTTGCAAGAGGGGATGAGACAAAAAAAAATGTGTGGTCCAAGTTCAGGGGCTTATAATAGGCAGTGATACGTCCACAAACTCTTCAAGTTAATTTGGTTTTACCAGCTTGACAAGTTTTTGGATGATATTTGCAAACAAGCTGATAGGCTCGTAAAAAAGGTCGAAACGAGCCGAGTCTTATAGAGCTTGGGTTGAGCTTGAGACTAAAATAAAGCTCGTCCATTCTTATCAAGCCTTAATGTAATATTAGTTTTTATTAATATTTAATAACATTTACCCCTTATTTAAAATTGTCTAGTAAACGATACGAGCCAAGCTTATTTAAATTTGTTTACGAGCCGAGCTCGCGGACCTAAAAATAAGTTTGTTTAGTAAACGAGCCCGAGCTTCACATATCGAGATCAGGAGCCTAAACGAGCCTTTATATTATTTTTAGTTAATATATTAATTAATAGATAAAAAACGAGCCAAGCTCAAGCTTAAAAAACTACCAACAAACCAACCTCGAGCTTTGAAAACAACACTAGAACCAAACTGAGCTGAGCCGAGCTCGGGCTCAGCCCGACTCGACTCGTTTGCACCCTTAAGTGATGGGTTTCACGAAAAGGTACTTTATGAATTAGAGGATTTCATAAAAGACCATTTAGTAAATTAAATGGAATTTTGTAAACAAAGTTTCATGGAATAGTTTTCTTCTATTTGTTTAATTGACTTTATTTCTGTTTTAGTAGAATTTTTTTTATAAAATTCTAAACTCTAAACTTCATTTGAAACTAGTGGTATTCCTTGTCGTGCGTTGCGCTACTTTTTATCACAACACGCGTTCATCTAACTATAAGGAAGCATCAAACTTGATTTTTTTAATCTTTCTATAGAGTAATATGACATGTTTGGTATAACGCAATTCAAAACTGAAGAGTAATCAATTTGACAATAAAAATTCGAACTATACGATTCACAATTACAACTCAAATAATTAGGAACAATCTACTTAGAACTAAATTACATCCCAGTTGGCAAAACCTTCAAACCAGTCCGTACAAACACAAACTGCACTGCTCCTTTGATAAATAAGGCGTACATTGCATCATCTCGTAGATCGTCACCGAATCCCGCCCAAAAGTCACACTTTCAAATGCCAATTTCCGAAACAAATCTCCTCCGACAGCTTGCGTTTGTAACCTAACTGCCAAGTTACTCAACGCATTATCAAACCCACCGATCCCTAGCCGTGTTAAACAACTCGCCGAAAATCCAATTATCAACGATTCCGATTATTTTTCGATCTGAATACCACACCATACAGTTCAAGTACCACATTGTTGCCTCCTTCTGGGTTGGACAGTTCTGTCGTAGTGACGGAATCGAGTTTTGACGCAATTTTCTGTTCCGAATAGGTTATTGTCTTTGTTTCTAAAAGAAGCACCTACACATTTTTCTGTTATAGTTAGACGGTATTGAATAGGGGTGTAAACGAGCCCGGCTCGTTATGTTTTTATGAAGCTCGAGCTCGAGCTCAACTCGGTTCGAGCCTACTTCTCTGAGCTCGAGCTCGCGAGTAAAACCCAAAGCTCGAGCTCGGCTCGAATCAACTCGAGCTATTTCAAGAACAACCTCAAATGAGCTAAAAGCTCGGCTCGAGCTCGTTTCAACAGCGATTAAGCGAGCCAAAGCTCGGCTCACCAATGTTATCATCATCATTATTATATTATATATATAAAAAACTAAAATTTTGTTTAGGCTCGTTTGGGCTCGCGAGCCTAAACGAGCTTTGTATTTCAGGCTCGAGCTCGGGCTCGATAACTAAACGAGCTCTATTTCAGGCTCGGGCTCGGGCTCGTTAAGGCTCGACTCGTTCGAGCATTTAACCGAGCCGATCACGAGTAGCTCTCGAGCCTCTAGGCTTGTTTACACCCCTAGTATTGAATAGCATTCAAAAGCGTTAATCACAAATAAAAAAACAAAAATAACTGAAATAGTTGATGGAAGTCAATATAGATTAAACATGTTCTTACTCTGCATCTAAGTAGGTGATTGTTCTATACATTTTTTTCATTTAGGTAGACCATATTGCGTAGCATTTAAAAGCTCAAGAAATACATTTTTACCTTTTCTCTCAAATCTTCAAGGCACCTTTCATCAGTAGTATGCTACAAACACAACCATTTAATGTTTCAACTCTTAAGGTTAACTTTATGTTTAATCAAGTTTAGGAGTAAACCAAAAAATTATATAATAAATTTTTTTGTCAGAGCACACAGGGTCAGTTAAAGTAAACTGACATCCATCGAGTCATTTTACTCCAAAGTCTAGTCCACCACTCATTATACAAAAATAGACTATGTATCACACTATTAATCAAACCCGAGTCTAGGACGGTGAGAACACTTACAAGGGCTCAGGCGAACTTCATAGCTCCTGTACCATCACAAAATTACACATGAGAACAATGCGCATACTCAATAGAGGGCTCAGGCAACCATTATAGCCCCTGAAACATAGCCACGCTAACAAAAAAAGAACTATTCGAAAATTAAAAAAGACAGACATTCAGCCACACCAGTCATATGTTCTCGAAAGGGCTTGCGCAAACATCATAGCCTCTGTACCATCACAAAACTAAAAGCATCATAGACCTTGAACCATTTCAAAATTAAAAGTAGCAAATACTAACCATAGCCGACTGCACAAACACTATCTTTTAGCCATTTTTAACGAACACCTTATATGCACAACCAATATGCAAACTGATTCTCACAACAGAAAGCTCAGCGGACCATCATAGCCATTGAAGCATCTGAAAAAGAAAAATGACAGACATAGGTACATGTCATACAATATCGAAGCCAACAATCACAACAGATCCAAAGCTTATGATGCTCACAAATCCAAAAAATTCCACAAATTAAGGGTGACACCAGTTGCCATGCGAAAAAAAAAACCCCCGCATTTAATTCGTTATTATACCACTCTATGGAAAATAAGCGAGCCATGGCAGCAGGTCCAACCTTAAGATCAGTTAGCTTTTCCAAGAAGGATACAAATCTTAACGGGCTTTCAACTTGGCTTTGCATTATATAAGCACCAAAGTAACCAGACTCCTGATGTCTGTCGTTAGTGACATGCAAAAACCGAAATAAACTAGTAGCTAGAGTAAGTCGGATATCGAACCAGAGGAGGATTGTGGAAAGTGTTATGATGATAAGTATTAATTAACTAATGCTAAAAAGTAAAATTCAATTGATGGTTTGATTATTTAAGAGAATTGTCTAAGTTAACGAATAAAAACTAAGGTTTGAATCAAGAGGAGAGAAGATGGTTCCTCCAGATTTCAGGTTTTCCAGTTAACTTCAACTATGTGTTTAATCGTTACCTACATAGACATAGGTGTTAAACCTGATTAACTAATTGTGATAACCAACGACTAAGTACTCCGGTCAATACATAACGGGAGGTTATCGAATGGTTACAAACCCTAACCCCATGTCAAATATATCTCAATTACTAGAACTCTCGGGAACTGAATGCTTAGAAATTAAGGTTTAAATAAACGTAACTGTTTACAACCAATAAATCAAGTCAATGGTGAAAAGCATCGAATGCTTAGATCACCAAGTTAAAACGATTGTAGCAAACACATAGTATCAATTAACTTACAAAAACCCTCCATCCAGAGAAACCATTAAAAAGAATAGCCGCTCATCTTGGTTGGTTGATCTTCAACGCAGTTGAAACCATCTCCCCTCTAATTGGCGGCTGCCCTCCTACTCAGCCGATCAATCCCATGATTTTAATGTTCTTGACTTCTTATGATGTCAATTCCCTCCAAACTTCAAAACCTAAATGGCGGCCTCAAAACAGAAGTCCACGTGACTTCTGATGATGATTTGATTTTTGGTTATCGGCCCAAGAGACCCCCACAAATAATTAAGTCCATGTGCTCCACAAGTCTCGGCCCACTTGTGATATTAATATGTTGGCCCAATCGAATAGAAGTCTGCTTCTCTTTTGTTTTGGTCAAAAGATGGGCCGCCAAATTGATGATGATCATTAAAATAATAAACCACAAGATAATGCCCTCCTCAAGTCCACGTAACTTTTGATGATGTGTGTTGTTGACCTTGCCTCCAAGTAGTAATGATGATGTTGCCTTTATTCCTCCAACTCACATTGGCTGGCTTATAAAAATTGTTCCAAAAGTATAATATATTTGATGATATATTTGATGTTGGTACTCGTGTTCACCTCCTCATCGTCCAACCATCAGCCTTTTAATTCCAACCGTAGCCTACGGTTATTACCGTAGGTTACATTTTAAAATTTCTGTCCACTTTTGATTCTGTTGACCGTAGGCTACGGAATTCAACCGTAAGCTACGCTGCATGTCATAGCTGCCATTTTAACATGAACTAGATGGAACCCCCGCCGCGTTGCGGCCGGGGCACTTAAAAATTAAGAACGTATACAAATGCTAGATGGAAGCCCACGCGTTGCGGTGGGTAATGTTAAATAGTATTAAACACTAACCATGTAAAAGCTATGACATTTCTAAACTTCAAAACCATCAATCAAGTTGAATATAGACATGTTTGATAAGGAAAGCAACATTACATCATACAATGTTGATTTATGGTGATATTCTATATTCTTCGCTCCGTGCCGGTTCAAACACGATCCACTGAAGATCCCATCACTTGTGAGCACCTTCATTACTTGTGAGCACCTTGAAGTAGGTAAACAGAGCAACAGTTTGGGAAGATTTGTAAAATGATTCATGATTTATGTGTGTTACTGATAAAGAGGGATTTGCACATTCCAAAAAGCAACATGGGTTAATAATAAGATAAGCACAAACATCAATACACATTCAAAATATATGAAACTAATAATCATTCACATAATTAATACGACATAGCAGATTATATCTAAAAATAACTCTAAAAAACTTTGCTCTTGTTTACTACTTTACATGACAAATTAAAGATAAGGAAAATGAAGTTGAATAAAAACAAAGACGGTGTGCGCATAAACTCACACCCACCTATGTATACCTGTTAACATAATTTGAAGCAAATTACCTCATTCACAACTAAATAGGAAGCATTTCAGATAGCAAATTACACCTAATTAAATCAACAACATATATTATTATTATTATTATTATTCACGAAAGTGCATTTATAAACTAACCATCCTTCTTTTCAATCACCTCTCCCCAACTTGAAACCCATCTCCTCAAATGGCTCCTAAGCCGAAGAATGGAAAAATAGAATATATCACGCGACTTTGTTTGGAAAAAAAAACACTCACCCTGAGACTTAACGCGAAGAATGAGAACATGAGGGGTTGCGACAACACAACTAATGTTGCAGCCAAAAGGCTTGGTTCTACACTAAGGGGGCCTATGTCAGAGACCAAACCAACTCGAATGCCAAGCCAAGGTACGGGATATGAGAACATACCTGCCATGGATGCATACCAAGCGGCTGCCAGGTGAAAGCAAGATCAGTTAAGAAGATATATCGAAGCTTAATAATAATAAGTACACGCCATTAAAACGCGCAACATATGAATCATTTTACCTGGAAGGCAATAATCATGAAAAAGTAGATAATTTGTCTTCCCTGAAATGCCCAGGCTACTCCCCTGCATCAAAAATTTTAATGTCAATACTATGTCATTAGCTACGAAAACAGCAAGTCGGATAGCCCATTTAAGCAGAGAACCCTCTCAAGAAATGACTAACATATCTTTTCTGTCGTAAAAGCATTCCCTCGAAGCTGCAAATTTTAATGGGATATCGTTTTTACATACACGATTGTTAGATCATTATAAAGAAAATAAAAACCTTATTGTTAGAGAAGTTGTTGGACTTGTGGAGATGGTGGTCTGGACACAGGCTGCATCATTGGTTGTGGGTGCAACTGTGTGGTCCACTGTTGCTGATATTAAAATCTTTTTTTTATTGAACGTCAAGGAACGACGTGCCAACCACCGTGACACCGGGCGCTGTGGCCAAGGTCGACTACTCGACCGCCGCCAGCCCCTTGGCTCTCCTAGATGCACGGAAACCCGACCTCCACCAGTCTAAAGGCACGACAATGGAATAATCGGTAAAACCTCGCCTCCCGTCCAAGACGAACCGGCGCCACCCGTATTCGCCCTTCACCTGGATGCCGAAGAAAATAATGGGGAGAGTGGGAGTCGAACCTGGGTCACAAGGAACACCAAGTTTTTCCCTAATCACGTCACCACTATCTACTTGATAGACAAAAATTATAAAAATAAATTGAGTTTTAACTATCAAATTTGACATAACATTCACTGGAACTATTTGAAGAAAAAAAAGACAACCAATAATTGGGATGAAACCCTATATCCATTACGACTTCAAGGAAAAAAAACAGCAAAAGCAAAAACAACATATCGGGTGAAACCCTTCTACAGTATTGATGGTCTACAAATTCTGATCATACGCGTCCTATCAAACGGCACGGCAAGAATCTCCGATCAAACACCACAATTAAAGATTAAAGACAAAATTGAACAAATGTTTATGACGTATAAATTCCAATCGTACCAAATTGAACAAATGTGTTATGCTCTTTTCTTTTCCGATCGTACGCATCTAATGAAACGACATAGCAACAACCTCCGATAACATGCCACAAACAAATGAAACACCAGTAACTCCTAAAACACATACAAAAAACAACCGTAAAGATCAAAACAAACATAAAAAGGAGGCTAAAGACTTACAAATTGGAGCATGCAATAAACAAATTGGGCGGTAAAACGATGTCGTTTCCAGATTTCTTCCTCTTCTCGGTGAATCGGTCACCGGAAGTGGATGAATCGTTGTCGGAGCTGTCGAGATCGATGACCGAAGTGCTTGAATTCTAGTTTTGATTCACCATGGTTCTCTGACTTCTTGCCTAACACGAAATGGTTACATTATTTAGGGTTTTGATAAGGATTATCGCAGGAGATGGGTGAGGCTTTGGGATAAGAATGAACATGTATTGAGTAAAGAACAATGTACAAACAATACAACACAAAACACAACCTACATAAGCACAAAACTCTATTTATGCAAAGTGTACAACTCCCATTGCAACAAAATGTTGCAAAATTATAGTTGTTAGTGCATTACGTCTGTCGACTTCATCTTGTATCGAGTCTTGTACTAGAATTGTTAGATCAGGGCACGTTGTTCGAGAAATAGGTTTTAGGTGTGTTTGAGCTAATTCCGCTTGAAAGTGTAATTCCGCTTGAAAGTGTAATTCCGCTTGAAAGTGTAATTCCGCTTGAAAGTGTAATTCCGCTTGAAAGTGTAATTCCGCTTGAAAGTGTATTTCCGCTTGAAAGTGTAATTCCACTTGAAAGTGTAATTCCGCTTGAAATGGTCACTGCCACTTTCAAGCAGAATCACCTCCTCTATATATAGGCTTCATGTCTAGTCATTTGGAACGGAATTAGATTGATATACCGAGGTGCTGCCGGTCTGTCTAGTGATTGTAAACAGTGTTAAATCAATATACAAGACGTTTAAAGTGTGAATCAAGCTGTTTCCAAGTCTATACGTCTGTTTCCGCCTTTCGTATAGATAAAAACTCTTCTGAACGACTCGTTTGGGTCACAAAACGATCCTACAAGTGGTATCAGAGCTCAGGAAGAAGAGTTCTTGCCAAAACAGCCATATTTTCTGACTTCTACACCTTCTTTTCAAAATTGAACAAGTTTTTACGGTTAAAATGGACTGATCTTTTGATATTACGTGTAAAATACAGTTTTAACAAACCCTTGAAAGAATCAGACCTAAATTCGGACTAAATCTGATAAAAATGGGCCAAAAAGGTAATTCCGTTTGAACGAGACATCTAATTCCGTTTGAAAAGTTGTGGTAATTTCAAACGAAATTACCTGATTCTGCTTGAAATCGCTATTCCGCTTGAAAAATCATCTGATTCCGCTTGAAAAATCATCTGATTCCGCTTGAAATTGTAATTCCGTTTGAAAAGTACACCTAATTCCGCTTGAAACTGGTATTCCGCTTGAAAAGTGATTCCGCTTGAAAAGTAATTCCGCTTGAAATAACCACTGCCACTTTCAAGGGAAATTAGCAAATTTTCTGTATTTCGTGTGAAACTTGAACTTTTGAGAAACAATTTTTCGAAACATGGAAGAGGAATTCTACAATGCGTTTACGACACCGATTGCTCCTGTTACTGCTGCTGAAACTGTGTACAATGAGAATGAAACAGGAACTTATCAGAAACCACCAAAGCTCATGTACATTGAAGATTTTCAAGGATGGAAAAATCGTTTTGAAAACTGGGTGCAAGCTTATAAATTTGATGCATGGTGTTCATTGTTGAAAGATTATGAGAAACCAAAGAATGAACGTGGGATTGAAAAAGCTATTTGTGATTATTCAGAGGGTGACAAATTGAAATTTACAAGTGAGAAAATGATGATCAGTATTCTTCAACAAGCGATAAAAGAAGATATCTTTGTTTTGCTCCAACATAATGGTACAGCTAGGTCAATTTGGGAAGCATTGATTCAGAAATTCAAAGGAAGCGCAGATATGATCAAAAACAAAAAGGCGTTATTGAAGAAATCGTTTGATATGTTTTCAGCTTTTGACCATGAAACAACAAAGCAGACCATTGATAGATATTGTCATCTGGTATTGGAAATGGGAAGATTGGACATTACGAAAGATGATGATGAATGGGTTGATAAACTAGCTGAAGCACTACCACAGCATAAGTGGGGAACTTATTTGATGATTGTGAAACACATGAGGAAGTCTGAGAATATGAATTTGGCACAGTTCATTCAAAAGATTGAAGAGCACGAGTTGGATATTCAGAAAACAGCAATCATGAAGAATCCAAATGCTCAACAAGATATCAGTTTGTATTACAGAGGGAACAAGTTTGAGGCTACCCCCAGTCCTAGTCCAAAAATCCAAACTGGTTTTAGTGCTGACAGTTCGTCTGAAACAAAGGGTAGTAGTGTGACACAAAGTGGTGGATCTTCATCCTCGTATTCAAGTTTTTATCCAAACTTTACAACATCAAGTCCTCAACAACCGAATTCAACAAATCTTCAATGCAACGTCACTTTGAACATTCAAAATGGTCAGAATTTGTCTCCAGAAATAGCCAAGCAACACATGGCATCACTCGTTGCTATGTTGGAATCTTATGATAGTTTGATTGCTGGCAAGATTGGAAATCCGATGCTTACAAAAGAAGATTATGACCAAATTGATGCAGAGGAACTTGAGTTGATGGATGTGAAGTGGTGTTTGGCTAGTGCTTGGAGGAGGGCAGAAAAGTTTCAACAAATTACTGGTAGAGATGAGTTTCGAGGAATGGCTACTTCTCCATTAGGTTTTGACAAATCAAAAGTTACATGTTTCTGGTGTAAAGGAAAGGGTCATTTTAAGAGAGAATGTACAAATAAAGAAGCAACCGGGAATAAAGAAAAGAACAATTATTATCATAAATCAATTTTTCATCAGATTGATCAACATACTCAACAAAAGGATCCAAAAACTGCTCATGGAAAAATGATCGAAGATGCAAATAAGAAAGCTTATTTTGGAATAATTGATCAAGATGATGAGTTTGTTGCAGAGGGATTTAGCTGGGATAAATATATTCCAAAAGGTTCATGTTTTGTTGCTAGAATTCTGGGTGAAGATGAGGCTAATCAGAAAAGAATCCCGATTTTTCCAGATCTTGGAAGCGATATGGATACTGATGATGAGGAAGAATATCTTAACAAAGCTAGAAAAGGCATAGATCCTGACAGCTTTAATTTATTTTTTGCAGATAAAATGGAGATGCTGAATCAGAAGAAGAAGATTGCCAGATTGAAGAGAGAACTGGAAGCAGCAAGAATCTTTGCTGATAAAAAAGCAAAGACAGAAGCTGGAGAACCTAGTAGTGATCAAGTAACTGAGAAAGTAGTAGAGAAAATTGTTGAAGTGGAGAAAGTGGTGGAAAAATTAGTTGAAGTCGAAAAAATAGTCGAAGTTGAGAAACTTGTTGAAGTAGAGAAACTCGTCGAGGTAGAAAAAATCGTTGAAGTTGAGAAATTCGTCGAAGTTGAAAAGATAATTGAAAAAATGGTTGAAGTTGAAAAACCATGTTTGAAGTGTTTAGAATCTTGCAAAGTTTGTGAGGAGAAAGATAAGAAGATTGCTGACTTGGAGAAGATTAAAGAAGATTTACTGTCTGATGTGAAGTATGTGAAAGAGTCATACGATGTGCTGAACAAAACTGTTGATGGTCTAAACAAGACAAACTGAGAAGTTGATGCTGCTATGACAATGATGAGCTCAACATTAATGACAAAGCAGAGCGTCATCAATGAATATATCGAAGATTGTGCTAAGCTGAAGCAGGAGTTGGAACTTGAAAAGATTGAGAGTGAAAGGATTAAACGATTACTGTTGAGTTATACTACTTGTGATTATTTGATTGATCATGTTTATCCTACTGTTGCAGGTCTTGAAGCTTTCCAAGACAAAGAAAAGGAAGATTCAGATACTGGTAAGAAACAGAGTGTCAAGTATAACAAGTGTCCGCCTCCAATATATGAAAGTTATGCTCCCAGAAAGCCAAATGAGGAACGATTAAATAAGGCTCTCAACATCAAGTTAAAGTCTGAAATCATTGATGAATTACCAGACAATATTGATGTCACATTCACAGCGTCTGACACTGATCATGAGTCTGAGTTATTAAAGAAAGTGGTCGATCAGGTGTTGGATATGGATGAAGAGTCAAAGTCGGAGTCTAAGTCTGAAAGTTCGAGTTCGTCAGAAAAGAGTCCGAGTTTACCGGTTAAAAGGGTTTACAATAAAGAATTCTTGTTATCAAAATCTAATTTGAATGACGGATCAATCAAAGTGGCATATACTTTGAATGATTCAGACAAATTATATTCTGATGAGGAATTTCCAATAAGAAGTGTCAAAACTGAAATGATCAAACAGGTTTTCAAATTAACAGAAATTAATATTTCTGAAATAAAAGATTTAAATCTTCATTAAAAACCTAAAAAGTACACTTCAAGAGTTCAACAGAGATTGAACAAGAAAAAGGGTTACAGTTCTGGTTCAGGTTATCGAAAGAAACCAAACCACAACGGTAATTTCAAAAAACAAGGTCTTGGTTTTATACCCCCAGAAAATTATAAAAATGAGAAAAATTATAAACCAAAAACAAAATTTGTTGCAGGTGGAAGTTGTGAAGATGAGCAGAAGAAACCATTCTGGAAACAGTCGAATCAAGAGTTTCTTGCTGAAATAAAGAAGAATGTGAAGAAATTTGCTACAAGAGTTGACAGAAGAACCTGTTTCAAATGCCAAAAGGTTGGACATATTGCTTGGAATTGCCTGCAGTCCAACAACACAAAACAGGGAGTTACTTCTAACTCAAAATTGAAAGAAAAAATTGTCATTGAGAAGAAACAATCAACTGAGAAATCCAAAGTGTTTGAAAATTCAACTTCCGAAGAAGGTGAAAGTTCAAAACGTTTTTACAAAAGAAAAGTTGATTTAACCAAACAAAGATGGGTTGTAAAATCTGAGAGTAGTTCTGACAATGAATCTGATTCCATAAAATCAGAGGAGTCATTTGTTGAGAAAAAGGTTGATAATTCCGTTCCAGAGTTGAACGAGGAAAACTTTCCGGTATTGTCAAAAGAAAATCTAAAATCAAAAGGTAGGTTTGAGATTTCAGGTCAATTCTTTGCTGGAGAAAAAGAATTTGATGCTGAAAAAGCTTTCAATGGGAAAGTTAAACATATTTTTGGTAAGATGGTAGACAGGAAAGTGAAGGGTGCAAAAGAATTCTACAAATCAAAATGTTGGTGGGATAGATGTGTACCAGAATCTCCCAAGGCTGGTCAGGCTTGGGGGAAAGTGTTTCCTAACTAAAATCCTGACTTGCCGGAGCTCCCAGGTTGGTAAGCGTGGAACAGGAATCGGCATCATTCTTAAAAAGGTTTGGTTAGTAAATCTACAGGTGATATCTTTAAATTGTTATATTTTATTTACAAGTGGTTCTGGTTGACAAGTGAACCTACAAGTGGTTGGAGAAGGTTTTCACTTACATATGATTAATCAAGGTCATTAGTTTGAACTTGATTTGATCATTCCTACAAGAATTTGAGAAGTAATGTGATAAATGAATCCCCATACCTACAAGTGGTTCATAAAATCAACAAAACTTATTTTCCGGAAAATCCATTTGATTAAAACAAACTTAAGTGTTTTGAAATCAATGGGAAAATAGTTTGTTGTGAGGGGGAGTTCTGATTGTTTATGCCAAGTGGATGGCGAATTGAAGCTTGAAAATAAGTTGTCATTTTACTTGTATAGTTTGTTTTCAAATTTCCTTAAATGCTTTTGCATTTTAGGGGGAGTAAGATTTTTTCAGAAAATCCAAAAACATTAGAAATTTTGAAAAAGTCAAAAACATGATAAAAACAAAAATTAGTTTTGTTGTAAAAAAAAGAGGAAATGATAGTACATCAGTGGACGATCACAGCATGCTAAAGAAATGGAATGTAAAAATGTGATAAACGGTCTCACTGATGATGTGTCAGTAGGTTTTTGCACATTTAGTAGATTGTGACGAGATATAAACCTAAAATTCAAACTTGCTTATATACTGGGTAACATCTCTCGGATATATGGGTAACCCCCGAAATCTTGTTTGAAGGACCCCTCTTTCTGAGATACTAGGTCTTTATGCTTAGTGATATCTGGGGTATTATCCCCAGGACTTCTGATTTTGCGGAAGCAATTGCCTAGTCCCCGGAGAATACTTTACGCTTGCTTGAAATATAGCCTACCCTCAGCATAAAAAATGATGAAACATTGATAAATGCTAATCATGTGCTGTTGAAGAAAAGATCCTCTAAAGGGGACCCACCAAAAGTCGAAGCCGTCATCTCTCTGCTGAACGGAAGTTCTGACCTGAGCTCTCACGGCCCTCGCAATTTAACCCCTTACAGATATCATCTAGGTATACTCACCTGTAAGACTGAATATTGGGATCTGGATACGGGAGTATATTCTGAGGTGGGACACGCGAATAAGTTTAAGTGCTTAAGACATTAATCTCGTATCTCGAAACAGTTGAACTTTGTGTGAAGATTTAAGTGGATCAGTATACTGACAATCTAAGTGAATCGTTTAAAACTTAAAATGTTTAAAGCTTAACGGTGTTGGTGATTTGTCTCATAAACTGATATGATCCTCTTACACAAACTCACAAAAATATTGTATGTAAATATTTCTTTATTGCATTTCTTTCATTTCAAAAATCCAAAAAGATTTTCGGTGTGTTTTAGCATAAATTTTTGAAAATACAAAAAGATTTTAGACAACTGATGTTAGAAAGCTGATTTTCAAAATTCCAAGTGCTAAACATGACGAACAGGTTTGGGAGTGTTTGGAAAGAAAATGATATACATACAAGTGGTTCATCAGAGATTAACATGATAAATCTTTCTGTTAGTTATTTGAAAATGATATGTTCAGTTTATGTTTACAAGTGGTTAACAGGGTTTCTAAATTTGTTATATCTTATATTTTATGAAACTTATGTTATGGGTAGAGAATATGCAGGTGAGACAGGAATCGATCCTGAACCTGTAATCATTTGAGAGAACCAGGTTGCGATTTTTGAACCTGTGAATATGTGAGCAGAGTATGAGCCAGACTATGATCCCAGCACAAGTTGAGGGGGAGTCTGTTAGAGAAAAAGATTCTGAAGAAGGATTTGGAGTGAGGCAAAAGTTAGATCAAGATTCTGGAAGCCCAAAGACTGATAAAGACTGAAGACATTAAAGACTCGACACTTAAGACTCGTCAACATCCGAGGGGGACTCTGTTAGTGCATTACGTCTGTCGACTTCATCTTGTATCGAGTCTTGTACTAGAATTGTTAGATCAGGGCACGTTGTTCGAGAAATAGGTTTTAGGTGTGTTTGAGCTAATTCCGCTTGAAAGTGTAATTCCGCTTGAAAGTGTATTTCCGCTTGAAAGTGTATTTCCGGTTGAAAGTGTAATTCCGCTTGAAATGGTCACTACCACTTTCAAGCGGAATCACCTCCTCTATATATAGGCTTCATGTCTAGTCATTTGGAACGGAATTAGATTGATATACCGAGGTGCTGCCGGTCTGTCTAGTGATTGTAAACAGTGTTAAATCAATATACAAGACGTTTAAAGTGTGAATCAAGTTGTTTCCAAGTCTATACGTCTGTTTCCGCCTTTCGTATAGATAAAAACTCTTCTAAACGACTCGTTTGGGTCACAAAACAATCCTACAATAGTATATAATATTAACTTTGAATAAATGACCCAAAGGTCCCTAGACTTCGTTCTTGCTCCTTTAAGCTATCTTTCGACCCGAACAACTCCCATTTAGCATGATATCTCTTTAATAATCCTTCGTGCTTGTCCCATTTCATCACTAAACTCCTTAACTTCGCCGTATTACGCGTTTAACCTGAGAAACCATAAAAACCCGTAGTTGTCATATTCGAGATGCGTAATCAGTTAATGCACAATAAGATACGTAATTTAACACACTTAACGCTCTTGTTTTGCACCCTCCATCAACTCCACCAACAGCTTCCTACAAATCTTGTAATTAGTTTCATATGAAATTCGAAACAAATCGTGTTTCCACAAAATCACCAACATAAAAACTCATCGACCAATTCTAATAGGTAAACCTATTTACTCATGATACACGGAGCTCCAAAGCAGTAAGCGACAACACCTGCATTCTAGAGTTCTACTATTCACAGAACTGCATCCGCTTTAGGCACATGATCAAACATATTGTTTGTTTTTCGCTTCCAGCCACTTTTCCGTGCGCATGCCTCGCCTTTAGTGTGCCTTCTGTACACATTGGGACTTTTCAATTTAGAAGCGACCAGCTTTGTGCATGAGGTGCATGTCAGTGGCGCCTTTTAAAAGCCAGCTTTATAGATCGATCATCATTAATACTTTAACTTGACGTGCTCAGTTTGATATAACATAAAACAACACAAGTCAATGATCTTGTGGCCATATCATTACAATAATGACGAAATTAAGAATCATAATCTTGAAATCATGATCCAAACAACATGTGTATAATGAATTACCTCCCAGAGGATGAGATCGGTTTGGCCTCGGTCTAGTTCGTGATCTGCTAAAGTTTAGCATTTGTTGAAGAAATCCTCTATGAAACATGCAAGTATGGATGAATCTGTTGCTGCCAATTCAAACCACCACATAAATGACACAGAAAGAAAACAACAGGGAAACATAAAGGTACATGCTAAAACTGTACGAACTGAATTTGGCCCCTCTTGTAAATTCACCAAACAACTCAAATTCAAAATTGATGATCAAAGAAACACAATTTCATTCAAAAGCCCAAATTAAATATAGTTTAACAAAACTCAATCGACATCATAATTCAAACAAATAATAAGAGATATTGATATGAAGAAGCTAAAAAACAAACAATATAAATAAAAAACCCAAATTATAATCAGATCATCAAAGCTCAATCGTACAATCAATAAACACGTACCCGGAATCATAGAGAAGTAATATGGATGTGGATGACCTGAACCGCGACAGTTGTGGTCGGAAACCTTAACGGCGGCTAGGGTTGCCGTCGAAAACCTTATCGGCGGGGTCAAACCACCGTCTCCACTCGTCTTCATCGCAGCGAAACCAACACCCCATCGTCATACCAGTCCACCCTTCCATCCCTAATCAACAATCGGCAACCCCTTCCACTCCACCTGTCTTCATCTTCACCTGAATGTGTCATAATACAGAGCTGCTCAAAAGCTGGCCATGGCCTTTTTTTCTCACTTCTCGCTGCTCCCTTGGTTTCTCTCTCTAATTCGTATAGAGGTTAAAACCCCAGAAAACAGAGACACCAGATGGTGACCGTGGTGGTGTGACGGTGATGACCCTCCGGTCACCACCTCTCTCTTCTGTCTCCGTTTTCCCTCTTCCCATCCTCTCTCATCTGAAGCAAACCAGAAATAAGGGTAAGAGCATTCACATCCAATCCATCAAATTATACATACATTCCACTAAAAAACAACTCCTATATCAATATATTTTCACTAAAAACAAATACTTTTTCTCTCTTCTTTCAATTAAATAATATTATCATTACATTTTTCTCTCACTTCCACTCACAACTACTTTCAAAATATATTAAAAAATTATAACAGGTGAACAGTGTCCCCCCAAATATACAGATGAACAGTAACATTTTCTCTCTCCTCTACTCACAACCACTTTTTATACCTTTTATAATATAAAAACCCCTCCTCACATAATTTGATGGTTAGGATGTGAATGCTCTAAGGTGTTAACCAGGAAGACACGTGTGTAATGGGGGGATGGCCGTCCAAATAGGCCAATTGGAAAAAACCACGTTCAGAAACACTGTTCATTTCCATAGTCCTATTAATAGATATTAATAATTAATATTTCATTTTAAATGGACTAATTAAAAAAGAACTACCAGTGTCTATAACACAAGTGGCTCACAGACGTGTCATGTTACCATCGCCTAACCATTACCCCCTCGAACCTCTCACAAAACTCTCTCTTTCTCTCTCGCTCTCGTCTGCAAATACCATCCATCTCTCCTCCATATCAGCGTCTGTGAGGTCAACGGACCCACTACAGATGCTATAAACAAGATGTAGGTGACATATTGGCCAATCCAAACTAGTTAAAGAGTAAATCGTACATATAAAGTGGTTCGGATCACCACATCTAAAGCATTTCTTCTCATCTTGAAAAGACTTCTTATTCTTGTTAAAAACTTTCTTCTCACCACGGAACCATCAAAACGTTTCAGCTATAGCAGTGAAAAGCATTCAACATAAACCTCGTTAGTAGTGTTGCCACTAAAAGTCCTATTGTTGTTTACACCCTTATTACTATTAATAGCTAGTTGTTGACACTCAGTTGCCACTAATAGACCGAATTGCCACTAGTGATTACATACGATGATCGGTTCACATGCAATTCTCCATCCATCAAGCAAATCCGAAGCCACATTTGGTAGCATTTCAGTGAGGTAACATATAAATTTTATTCACCACTTGCTGAATGCACTTCCAATAAGAGTCTCTACCCTTTGGACCGGACCTGTTGGTGCATGAATAAGAATAGTGATGAACGAGCGTATACTCCACATCCCCTAACTCTAATCAATTATATTCTTATTTCTTTTTTATCTTAAGTAAATCCACCAACTCAAATGATGACACTAAAATTACCAATAGATAACAAAGTAGACTGATAATTTAATAAAGAGTTAACTGCCAATTCCGTCCCGTGGTTTGTCCAATTATGCCAGTTTAGGCCGAATTTCATATTTGTACTATTTCCGTCCCTGACATTCTTGAAACATGTCAGTTCCATCCAAAAAAACTAAGGTTGAATCGAATAATTGGACAAACCACAGGGACGAAAATGGCAGTTAACTCATGTTTTTTTCGACGGAACTAGCATGTTTCAAGAATGTCAGAGACGAAAATGGTACAAATTTAAAATTTGGTCTGAACTTGCATAATTGGACAAACTATAGGAACGAAAATGAGAGTTTCTCTTTAATAAATGAATTTAATGGTATAGCCATAAAAATTACTTTACCACAAAACCAATATTTCTTATCTCCTAGTATTGGTGGCAATCCACCTAAGTATGTATAACAAAAGAATTTAGGATCCGAATAAAACAAGAAGAAGACTGCACACATACTAAAACACAAAGATACATTAACATGTAGCTAAAAGAGGCCACCCCACTATTCATGTTTTCTTCATTAAGTTCACCCAACCACTGTAACTACTTCATAAACCAGATATCCGGTTTTATTCATACCAAATCCGACAAAAACATTTGGTATAAAAAAAATAAGAACTTTCTTTAAGACTTGACCATGATTATTTTTCGTTCGCTAACATAAAAATTGAAAAAGAAATCGTATAAATGTAAGAATGGTTTATCGAAGAGACGAAAACTCACCTATAATGCCATGTAGAATCTGTTCCAAAGATAAGCAAGCAAGAAAACAATATAAAGTCAAAATTCAAAATTCACCCATAGTGAGATGATAATATACAGCTGTCTATTAAGATTAGGGGTGGCAAAATGGGTGGGTTGGGCAGGTTTGGGTAATGGGTTAGGATAGGTTTGAGTTAGGATGTGTTTATTAACAAATGGGTTTAGCTTAATTTGGGTTTTTGTCCAAATGGATTTGGGCAAGATAGGCTAAAAATATAAATAAATAAATAAATAAATAAATAAAAATTTAAAATAAAAATAAAAAAAATTTAAAAAATAAAAAAAAATAAAAATTTTCAAAAAAAATAATAAAAATTTTAAGAAATTAAAAAAAAATCTAAACCAAAACAAGTCTGCCAGTTTCAGATTCAAACGAACGAGTTACTCAAGTACCAGGGTTCGAAACACTCCATAAGTCCTTCTAGGTAGATTTCATTGCTCCAACCACTTGGTCACTTCATCCAAATGTTCCATTCACTAACCACGAATGTCTGCCACCCATAGAACATTCATTTGCCAACATGAAAAAGGCTAAAACAGAGAGTAACAAAGTAATGAAAAGAGTAGGATCAGGATAATATCTAGCCTCATAGTTCAGCGACAAAAAAAGCACAAAAGCTTAGTTCAAAAGTCAAAACCAATTACAGCAAAAAGGGGTAGACTAAAATAAGGTAAATTAAAAGCTACATACAAACAGAAAAATGAATCTTTATAATTCTATATTCAGACCCAAAAAAGCTACAATTAATGGTTCAATCGGTACTCAGTAGATTCATTGCACATATGGGTTCTGATTTTTGTTATAACTCAAAGAAAACACGCATAGAAACGTTTTGTATGCTTGCTAAGCTTGACCTAGAAAGAAAACAACCAGTTCTAATTTTTGTAAACTTTAACAGTTTCTAGGAGAATAGCAGCAATATATCATCTAATCACCTACAAAACAAGATTCAAATGTATTAATGAAGCAGAGAATTGAATGTTTAAACAGTGTGTAAGTTGTTGAAGGTGAATTACCAGATGCCGTATGAGAATCTTTGCTTCGACGAATCCATGTGATGATGGAGTTTGGAATTGACGATGACGATGATTTAGGGTTAGAAACTTGAATTCACGAAGGGGGATTCACAAGCGACACGACTGATATCCCGTACCCATGAAGTGTGATGCGTTTTAGGGTTAGAAAGTTAAAAACCCTGACCAATGTTAAAACTTAATGGATATTTTAAAACCCATTCTAACCCATCTTGACTATTAGGGTCACCTTATTACCAAAACTATATTGATTGACCCATATGAAACAAAGGAAAAACATCGGAATCGTTTGAAAGATCCCAGATTGGCACAATCCTTTAAAAACTGAGGCGATTTGAAAACGCCTCATGCACTTCTAAGTCAAAATTAGGGTCTGGCATGTAGGAGGCTGATATGTAAAAACAACCATAGGGACAGAAAACTATAAGTGGTCCACTTGATAAAAATGGCATTATGGCCAGTCCATGGTCAGACCATGAACCGACCGTCAATCTTCTGACTAAGACCAACAAATCTTTGCAAAAAGTAAGAGATCAACGGTCACTCATACTGTCGAACAGTCTGAGAAGACCGTTACCAACATATTTCACACATATACCGATAGCATACATGATTTTCTAAATGCATATATACTTTACTCGCATATTTTTTGAGTCCGATAAAGTACATAAACCATGAGTTACGTAAGTACAGAATATTTGTTAGGATACGCGAATATGATAAAAATATACAATGTAACTTTAGTACAACAGAAATAAGTTAAAACAATAAATTAATTTATTTGACATATGAATCATCTAATGTGTTGATAGTACTAAAATATGTTATAACTACTTTGCAAACCAAACATATGGCTTACCTCTGTCCTATGTACATGCTATACAAATGGCATGCAATATCAACTCGATACCGATCTACCCAACGACTGAGGGGCTGCTTTACTTCTTATCGGTGGTCGTAGAGCTATGGGTATTTCCGTCTTTCTTATCCTTCTCTGCTGACGATGATCCTTTTGCGGTTTTGGTGAGTTCCTTTACTTGAGCTGAAGCAGTATCCATATCCTCTTCAATAGGAAGAGTTCTTTTTGACCCATCCAAAGCAACACCAAGAACAATATTCTCTTCCATTGCAGGTCGTGACGCCTTTTGTTCAGTCACACCATCACTTTCAACCGCTTTGTTGGACGGTCTTCCATCCACATTTGGCGGTTTCGTATCTTTTGGATCAGAAGGTGTTTTATTATCAACGGTTTTAGAGTTGGATGGAGCACCTACTCCAGTCTTTCCTTCTGCTTTGTTGTTTGACTTTATTGAAGACTTGTTGCTTTGACCTTTTGACTTTTCTTCTCCGTTGACTTTGTAAGTGGGTTCGATTAATAGCATCGGTTGATTTGAAGGCGCTCTACCGCGAGTGAAGACTGAATCTGCAAAGGGGTAGCTGTCCAAGTCGGGGTCGTTGTAAATCTTTTGGACTGTACGGATTGGTGTTGCGAGTCGAGCCCGGTGATGATTAATCACTCGCAGAAGATCCAACATGATAGCCTCCTGCTTCCATATAAAAATTTAAAAAAAAATACAAATAAAGAAATAAATATTTATCTAACCTTTACACATAAGTACTCTTCAAAATGAGAAGTTTTCACAAAGCAAGACACCAGAATCTGCACAACAGAAATTACAATAACTCAGAACGAAAAAGTTATATAATCTTGATAATTAAGCAGAAAATACAAGGAATAAGACCAACCAAAAGTGACTGATTTTCAGGGTCAACGTTTTCAAGGAAAACCCTCCGATGCAATCTTTGTTGTTCAACTTGCGGATTTTTCGCCAAGACTTTCCTCATATCCGCTACAATAATCTGTACAAATAACAATCCATACAGTTATAAAAAAAATTAAAGAAAGAATAAAATGCCATTTTCATCCCTGAGGTTTGGCCAGTTGTGCAACTTTCGTCCAAAGGTTTGCTTTTTCGCATTTGGATCCAAAAGGTTTGAAATCTTGCCATTTTCATCTTGCTCGTTAACTCCATCCGTTTTTCTCCGTTAAGTCACTGGTAATTTTTTTTTTTTTTGTTTAACTCAAAGAAAAAGTCGGCCTTTTTTACTTTATGTACAAGCATTTAAAATAACGTACAAGTATTCAAAATATCCTAGCTAAATAAGAAGACGAAAATACCCCTGACTTAAAGGAGAAAAATGGATGGAGTTAAAGAGTCGGATGAAAATGGCAAAAGTTGAAACCATTTGGATCCAGATGCGGAAAAACAAACCTTTGGACGAAAGTCGCAAAACTGGTCAAACCTCCAGGACGAGAATGGCATTTTACTCAAAAAAAAATATACATAAATGGCATACCCAAAAAAACAGTGAATCATGTACTTACATTAATCTTATTGACATCTAAATGGCTGATAGCGAGATGAGTTTTAATACGCCAATGAGTCTTCTGAGTCATATTTCTCACAACATTCATAGTAAACTTGTGGTTTGGAATATGAATGGCCTCGCGATCTTCACCTCTTACGATTGTAGGTGACCACCACCCAACATGCTAAACATAAAAATACGGTGAACCCGCATCAGAAGGGACGTTTTTAGAACAAATCGCATTGATTAATACATAGATATTTGTAAGTTTTATATTGTAAAATCTTGTTAGATTGCATAATATGAAAGAACAATTCAACAAACCTCTACAGTTCCGGAAACTTCATAGCCTCCTATCTTTGCTTTGATCCACTCATTCGGCACAAATGGACGGGTTGCATGAATCATAGCACTTGAGAGAAAGTTTGTGAATATCTACATATACAGATAACTTGATAAATTAATCTTCACACATGAAATGACATGCATATACATATAAGTGTATAATATACATATGTATTGTGAAACACACCTCACGGCCAGCAAGTGTCAACAAGACAGTCCCGAGACCACCTGCGGGTAGCCATTTCCTGGTAGAAATACCGAGCAACTCCATAAAAAGTGATACAGCCGCCACCCATACCGCAGTGTATACAGCTTTGCCAGCAAATTGGAATCCCATCTGCCAAACACCACAACAAATAATAATAAAAAGAAATTAATAAGGAAAATTGGATTTAAATAATCCCAACACCTATCGGCCGGAAACAGTAAAATTGTTTTGTGACAGTCCCAACTTTTAACCTATATTCTCCCAACGAGCCTTTTCTAATTGAGGTCCAACTCAGTTAGTTTTTGCTGATGTGGACTGCCACATAAGCAGTCCTTATCATCAAAACTTTGACTTTTTTGCCACATAAGCAGTCCATGTCATCAAAAAACTAATGAGGTTAGACCTCAGTTAAAAAAAAGCTCGTTGGGAGAAAATAGATTAAAAGTCGGGACTGTTTGTCAGACTGTCACAAAACATTTCGTTAGTTGGGATTGTCGCCGGCCAATACGTCAAAGTTGGGATTATTAGAATCCAATTTTCCAAAAACAAATAACTTGTTAATCTTATAAAAACCATTGTTGTGGAACATACATTTCTTGTATTGGTAGAATCAGTGGTCTCCGTGAAAAACGTTTGTGTTTGTTGAATTGCACTACAATAATAATTTAAACATGCAATTAGGAACAAATCAAGATAATCAACCACGATCAAGTATCAAACAAAAAAAGAAATAGAAAATTCACCTGGATAAACAGTAAGCAAGTGCAAGCACTGTCGACAATGATTTTACAAAAGTTAAAAGCCGATTTTTTACAATCTGGCTAGCCGCTGATGGCAGGACAACCGGATCCAACGCTCTACACAAAAAACCATGACGTCAGTGAAACAGCAGAAAGTATTAACTTCCATATCTTGCTTAAATATTTCCCGATAAAACCACCTGCAGATAAGTATGGCTCCGGTCCATAGCAGCAAAGGTTGAAGATAAGAAGTCAAGACATAATGGGCATTACTCTTTCCCCAACTCCCGTCGCTCTTCTGAAAAATGTGAGATAAACGTTAAAAGTATTAAGTATGAAAAAAATAAATTAACTGAATGACGAGAAAGATTTAGATGGAGACGGGAAAAGGCACAAACGTGAAGAAATATGTTTCTGGTTCGACGTATTAATGGCCCGAGACCCCACACGGCAAACACAACGATACCCACTGCTGGAAGTAGCTTTAGTATAATAGGTCTACCTTTAAAACCACTGCAGTAAGTTTTAACGCGATTATTAAGATGGTAAGCGGTCATTTTATGATATTTTTTCAGTCGAATGGATCGGAAAATGCTTTTTAAAACGAGAATGATTAATGATCACTGATCACCTTGATAAGGCAGAAGTTACAAAATCTTGGACTGGATTAAGTGAGCAATTACACTTGAGTAGATTAACTCGATTAGGAGTAGTGCTTAATGGTTGATGTAATCGAACGGAAAGATTGATACTCAAGGAATCTTGTTGCTGCAAGAAATTCATATTGTTCATAAAATGTAGACACCAAATAACATAAACATTAACAATTGATGATAATCTCCAAAGATTTAAAGCGAAGAAATACTTACAGATGCAACCGCTGAGAGACTGGCAGGTAATATATGTAATTTGTTACTTTCAAGCAAGCCTCGTCGAGTACATACGACATTCTGCGAAATATATTAGTTCAAAATGACATAAAATAAATCAGGCAAATTGTATTATAATAATCCAAACTATAACCAATGCCATTCCTATGTTTCACTTTCATCGTCAAGGTCAATCCAACATTAACAGAGAAACAATCTCATCTCACCCTAATGAACAATTGACTGATTTTTATCTCAATTAGAATATTGAATTTTTTTTAAACAACATAAATAAACTGGAATTGCCCTTAGAAGCGAAAGTGAAAGTTAGGAGTGTTACCGGTCAAATTGTCAATATGGATTTATTATACTTTGTATTATTATATATAATACAATTATCAACTTGGGTGAATAATGACTTGAGTTTTTTTTTTTTTTTTCTTTTTTGTCTTTTTGCTTTTTTTTTCTTTTGTCTTTTTGTACTTTTTATACTTTTATCTTTCAACTTTTAGTATTGACACTTACAACCCCTTAACTTTTTAAACACTTGGTGATTGAGTTTTACGTGCTTATTTTTATGCACAAATGTGTATAAATTCAAGTTGATTTACGTTTCGATGTAAAAAATTTCCCGGAAATTAGTCGGGTCAAATATAATATGTTCTTATGCTTATTATCATATACGTTTTCGGTTTACCTACGTTTTGACGTAATTTTTTTTCCGGCAATGAGTCGGGTCAATTATAACACGTTTTCGTGCTTATTTTTACGTACACTTTTAATTGGTCTACGTTTTGACCTAGATTTTTTTCAGAATGCCGCGGCAACACGCGGGGCAATTTACTAGATAAAATAAAATTTGCAATAAATTATTACAAACACAGGGCAACATAATCATACCTCAAACTGCTTGTTGTACAACTGGATCTTATAAATTCCCCATTTAGGAGAAAAATTGAAAGAACCAGTCATATCTTCGATATCAATTCGGAAACAGGATTAAACTCACCATCAAGCACACAATAACAGGTCCAAACCCTAGAAAAAGTTAATATACATAAAACAATTCAGGATTAGTTATTTTCCAGCAAAAATCACAAAAAAATAATGATTGTGAATAAGTGATTCATCAAAAACATGTAACTGATTGATAATACTATCCACATATAGTTACAGAATTATGTAAACAATAAGGAAATTGAGAAAGTATAGATACAGAATATAAGATAAGGTTGAGGTGGTGGTGTTGATTGAGTGCAAAAACATAAGTAGTATACAATTAATTGTAAGAAGAAATTAATAACCTGCTTGATTGATAAGAAATGAGAGCAAAGTGGGTGGTTATCTAGCGTGCCGTTGAAGGTTGTTATTTCTGAAGACCAAAATTTGGTTGAGCTCGGTATCGTAAGTAAGTTTGGGATCATATGGTTCTTGTGGCAAAACCTTTTCAGATATTATTTTATATATTTTATGATAAAAAAAAAAAGGGTAAATTACGCTTTTCGTGTTTATGTCGGATTGTAACGGATAACTTTTAAGTTCAATAATTACAGTTACAGTCATTTATTTGAGAAACTCAATACCTCTTAGGTCCTTTAACACTAACTTAGTTAATTTTAAACGTTTTGGGAAACTCAGTACACCTTAGGTCTTTTAACACTAACCTACTTAATTTTAAATGTTAAGAAATATCATGTGCACCTCATGTGAAGGCATTTATGTCTTTTTACATCCCTCGTTTATAACACCCATCACCATTATTTTTTTCTTGGGGAAATAGCCAAAATAGCCGTTGACCGGTCAAAATATCAAAAATAGTCATGTGAACCGTCACCAGGAGTAGGGGTGTTCAGAATTCGTTTCGAATTCGAAAAATTCAAAATTCGTTTAAATTCGATTCGATTATCAAGAATTCGTTTCGATTTATAGAATTCGAATTCGATTCAATTCGAGTCAAGTAAATCGAATACGAATCGAATACGAATTTATATTATTGACCAATCACCTCGTTCTAATCAAAAGTGTTAAAACATTAGTTTGACATTCGGGGAAAAATAAAACCTTAATAGAGTTCAGTTTTTCTTTAACGGATGTCCATTAAGTAAAAAAAGTTTAAAAAGTGGAACCGGCGGTAACAATATTATTGACCAATCACCTCTAGATAAGATTATTAAAATCCAACTTCTTTATAAAAAATAGATACGAGTTAAGTGAGTTAGTTATGGTTGAAGTATACAAATTAAATACTAAACATAATAAATGGATAAAGGTATAGTTTTTTCTTAACAACAATTTTTTTCTATACTTAAATACCACATAATTTTATACTTGCAATAATTTAAACTTACGGTATTTTTTAGGGACAAAAACCTCACCATTATGTCATTGATGAATAAAAGTTTAATAAAAATGCTTTTCCTTGAATGAATATATATGAGTTGAATAAAATTTAATTCTTCTTCCATGTGTTTAATAACTCCAACCGATGAAAACGCGTTTGGTTCCTAGAATTTTTTTTGAAAGAATTAGAATATATTATCAGAAATAAAATTTGGATTGATTCCAAAAGAAAATGAAATGTAAAAAAAAAAAAAAAAAAGAAATAGATGGGCCAATTTGGTCCTTTTGTTAGAATTTGGTTTTAAATATTTCTTCAAGGCGTGGAATCTGGAAAGATCATTGAATTCCATCAATCAAAGAATTCCGAAGGAAAATTTTTCAATTTCTTTAACCTAAGAAACATAGTTTTTATTAAAAGGTTTCCAATTCCAATAATAAATTCTGTTGACATACGAACCCTTAAAATATTTAAAATTAAGAACATCAAGATTAATAAATGATACAGGTTATATAACAACTGAATAATAACAAGTGTGAAATGGATTTAATTATCTGTTATTATATTATATAGCACTTTCATTAAAACATTATTGTATCAATACCGACCTAACTTTGTATTATAAAAACCAGTGGCGGGGCTTGACCAAAAGTTCCGGAGCAAAATAATTGGGGGGGGGGGCGACGATCCTTTATAATTTTAAAATTTTTCGATGAAAAATCGAAAATTTTACACTTCTAACCGAAACATTGGGGGATGGGTGCTCCCCCGAGTTTAAATTAAGCTACGGCCCTGATAAAAACGTCACATTATATACCTATTACACATCATTATCTCATTAGCATGTAACCGAAACATTGGGGGATGGGTGCTCCCCCGAGTTTAAATTAAGCTACGGCCCTGATAAAAACGTCACATTATATACCTATTACACATCATTATCTCATTAGCATGTAACCGTTACACCAACAATTCAATTCGATATAAGAAGAATACAAAGCAATCTCTTAACCAACTTTTCAAATATCCATTGTGAATGGTCCAATGATCTTGGTGAGTTAGATAAGATGGAGATTATGGGTTCAATCTTCGTGAATGCAAGTTTAGCTATTAAAAAAAAAAGTCTTAAAATAAACGCAGTTATTTCAATAACATAAATTACAATGAAACCATCAAAAATGAACAAAGAAATATATGGTTGGTTATGTTATGTCAACAAATGGACTATTCATACAAATCACATATCGTATTCAAAGAACAATGCATGACTGACCAAACAGCCTCACCTACCCATTCATAGTTCTCAATGGTGATCTCTCATCAACACTATTTTCTACCATGTTCCTTTTGGGAGAAGACTGATGATACACATTCATGTTTTCTTTCACCGGATCAAACCGGTCTTTCAACTCCAAACACGCACTTCCACTAACCCGATTCTCATCAAAACCCGACATTATACTCCTCAAAGAACCCGTCATCTGCCCGTCTTCTCGTGCTAACTTACTTATCCATTCAGACGCGCCATCAATGATACTCATCAACTTCTCATTCTCTAACGACAGTTTCTTAACTCTTGACATACATTTCTTTCCAAACCGGATTCGCGCTTCTAAATCTTTATCCAATTCTGTGATCATCAAACCCTTTTCTTGTATTTCAATCTCCTTTAAAACCATTGTTGTCCTCATCTTCTCCCAAGCTTCATGAAACAGACTCATATCCGCTTGCATTTTCGCTAGCTGAGAAGAGAAAGAAGCCGTCGAATCATCAAATTCGCGCTCTAATGAACTCATAACCTCTTGCAGGTTATGAATTCTTTGATCTTTCTGTTCTACAAGCTGGTTAAGGTTTTGCTTTTCACACTCGTGAATCCTCTCGGATTCTAACTGTGCAAGAATCGCAGCTTCGAGTTCTTTCGCCACCCATTCTTCTTTCAAATCTTTAATGTCTTTTTCAAGATCATTAATTTTTATTTCTTTCTGTTTCAATTCTTCTTTCAGGTTGACTTCAGTAGCCACTTGAGCCAAGAGGGACACTTCTAATTCCCGTCTCATACGATGGTTAGCTTCCAAATCGGTTTCTAATTTTTCAGCAACCAATTTCCATATATGCAACTCAAATTCAACCTCGTTTAACTCACAATAACTCTGATCCAATTCTTCGTTTACACTCATCATCTCACTCTTTGTTCGCGCCAGTTGATCTTCATAACTTTTGATCTGTTTATGCAACAACCGCTTTTCTTCATCGATCTTCGATCTAGTCTCCAAAAGTATCGATTTCATCGCCACCATCATGACTGCATATTCCTCTTTCTCCATCGTTAACTGTAACACCAACGAGTTACAATCATCCACGTCAGCCATAATCTCCTTCAAACGAGTCTCTTTACTTTCTAACTCGCGTCTGCAATCATTCATTTCCGCAACCATTTTTTCGATTCGAGAGGCCCATTCCGCCTCGTTGACGTTATTAATCTCCTCCAACGTTTTAATCTCGTTTTGAAGCTTTATGATAGACGAAGAATTAGCAGCTTCTTGATTTTCTTCCTTCATTTCTCGAATTTTACGCTCCATCTCCTTACAAACACGCTCTTTCTCGATTATCAAACGATCAAGTTCGGCTTTTGCGGCCACAAAACGCGAATCGGATTCTGAAAGCTGAATCTCTAACCTCTTTCTTCGGTCCTCTTCGCGAGCCAGAGCTTGTTTACACGATTCTAATCGCGTTTTAAGATCCTCAGAAACCGTAATCTGAGAATCTAGCTTTGATTCCAGTGTGGATATATCATCAAAGAACGTACGTTTCTCGATATCCCACTCGTTTTCCTTTACGCGAAGCTTATTTCTAACCGTTTCATGCGCTTCTTCCAAGTGCTTAAATCGTTCATTCTTCCATTTAATCTCTTCTTCAAGTTTCGCCTTTTCTTCCTCCAACTTTTCAAACATATTGCCACGTTCTCGCATTTGTTTAGATGCTTTAGCGATCTTGCTTTCACTCGCACACTTTTTTTGCGAAACCGATACAATCCCTTCTTTCAGAACCTCAATCTTGTCCATAAACGCACGGTTTTGGTCCTCGAGGTTCAAAATCTTTACATTTGCCTCTTCTAACGAAGAAACGAGCATTTGTTTCTCAGCTTCGCATTCCCGAAGCTTTGAATTCAAATCAGCACGAAGCTTATCGTTCGCAGAAGTGATACTTACGATGACTTTTTCTTTTTCTCTGAGTTTACACTCGAGTTCTTCGAGTGACTGCTTTGCAGCGTAAACTTCGTCAGCTTTTGAGTGTACTTCTTGAGCTTGTTTCTCGAGTTTCAGATTGAGTTCTTGGATTCTTTTGAGTTGATCGTTATTCGATCTCTTTAGGTTTTCGCATAGATTGGCTTTCGCAATGTTTTCTGATTTCAGCCTTTCGATTTCGGTTTTTGCATCATTTAGCTCTTCGTAAACTTTTTCTGTCATGTTCACTGTTTTTAACTACCTGTTGATAACCAAGTATCATTAGTAACATGAAATGTCCAATGCTATACATATATGCGATGAACATTAAGCTCGCAGCCATTTAAAACACAATAATATTCTCTTATTCATTACAGATTCAGAGCATAAACCCCCATTTGAGAGATATGTTAAAAGACTCATTCCATTGTAATTTGTATAACAAAGACCTAACAAACTGCATCATAACATAACTACCAAATAAGACCACATATAACCCTAGGTTAAAACTGGATTCTAAAAACGGCAGATTCAAATTCAGTGACGTTCATGAACAATCAGATAGCACGAGTGTATTAACAAACAACATCAATCAATTACAGAACACAATTAACGAATACGAAAAACTAATCATCCTAGGGTTTCAAAATGCGTCTGTGTACAACCAAAAAAGCTTAATATACTAGCAGAAGCTACATCTCTCTAATATATTTAACATATCAGCCTATTTATCAAGTACACCATTCATGATTTCTTCGCAGGTTTTGGTTTTACATATTTTGACCATTTCTGAGCAAATAAGCTTTATATACAACTAGAATCTGCCTCTCTCTCATCTATTTTACATATCAACCTGTATATCAAGAAAACCCTTCATAATTTCTTCATCAGTTGTTCTTACATATTTTGACCAATTATAAAACTACATGAGGCGTGCATCATGTACCATCTGTGTACAACTAAACTAAATAAGCTTTATTTACGACCATAAGCTACATCTCTCTCATCTGTTTAACATATCAACCTATTTATCAAGCAAACCTTTCATAATTTCTTCTTCGGTTTTTTTACATATTCTTACCAATTTTGACCAGTAACTACACGCCTTGCGAAGGCGCACCTATTTAAACCAAGCTAACATTTGATTTCAACAGCTGTGTACCAGGTTTCCTCACCTAGTTCAAAAGCATCCTTTTCAAGTTAATAACTTAATACCAAAGACATTTACAAAGTCTAACTCTAATTCAGTAATTCTCACTCCCTCAAGCCAAATCAAAGTCAGCATTCGACTTCTAAGCGGCAAATAGCCAATTCTCATCTCTTAAAACCTACACAACTCCTTCCTTTGCTTAAAAAACCCCTAATAAACCGCATCAGAACATAAACCCTAGGTCAGGTCAACAACAGATTCTAAAACCTAAACCTCCGATTCAAATTCACTAACATTCACGAACAATCAGAGATCAAAATCCACATATAATGAGCATAATAACAAAATCAATCAATTACAGAACACAAACTACAAACAAAATGAGCTAATCAACCTAGGGTTTCAAGATTATCATAACGAAGGTGAAGAACAGTGTACCTGATGATCGTTGTGAAGATTGTTGCAATATCAGAGCATGAATTTGTCGATTAATTGTTGAATGTGATCGATTGTTGAAGATATTTTGGAGAAGATGAAGATGCAGTTTCGAGTGGAGGGATTTGGGGGAAATGTGGGTTTTGCAGGTAGCCGTTGTAACTGAATTGTACTATATTATTATTTTAAAATAAAATGGGACAGGTAAGTTACCGTTTTACTCTATACGACGTCGCTTTGGAGTTATTTTTCATTTTTCATCTTTTGCAACGACAAAAGGGTTATTTAATCATGAAATTACTTTTCGCTCATAAGTGATTAGACTATTTAATCACACGATGTATTTTCTTGAGTTTTTGTTTATTTTGGAAAAAAATACCTATAACTTTTCACTCTAAGATGCTTGATAAAAATTACTTGCGGTTTATTTATCAATTGATCGTGCATCTAAACTCGAGCGAGCTTTTTTAACCTTCCAACATAAACAACCACTCGAGACCTTTTCAAGTTCGCCATCACCCATGACGCACTCCCCACTTTTATTTCCGGTTTCCTTCTTCTCCCTACGAAGCTTTTTCAACACCTAAGCATACGCCAAATCGAGACCTGCAGTGGCCAAGGCTTCTAAGCAGGGCTGGCCCGTAGGATTCAAGTGCCCTATACGAGTCGAAAAAAGGCACCTGAACCGTAACAAATTATATAAAGTATGTTTTTAAACGATGATTAATGTTATAGCATTCAGCATAGCAAAATCATACTTATAGAATGACATACCCTATATTGCAGCCGCTTTTTTTATAAAATATGAGAAAAATAATAAATGAAGATAAAAAAATACAACGGTATATTAGGAAAATGAAGAAAAAGTTGTCTTGCTTTAAAAAGTCATCGTTAAGAAACATGCAAGTGTATTTAAGAAAAGTAAAAATATAAAATGTATAAAATTACTAGATAAACACTTGTTTAATCTAATATATATATATATAAACAGGATCAGGAGAAACGGTTGGAAGTGTGAAAATGGTGAGAACGGGTCTGGTCGAACACGTGGCAGGGGCGCTAAATGATATGCAGGGCACGATTGTCATTGTCCACGTTCCCCTCAATAAATGGCGTTATAATTCCGTTTCTAACAAAATTCCAACAGATATGGCGTTTTGTTCTTTATGCTTGTTTCAGTGACATTTTTTTTCAAAGTAATTTTTTTTACAATGGCGTTTATGTTTCAATGGCGTTCTTCCTATATTCAATATTTGGGGTTTTAATTATTAATGTTAATTGTCGTTTGGGTTCTAATATATGCTTATTGTTTACGATCAATGGCGTTTTACACCTGGTTACTACTTGTTAATTATTCAAATTATGACATTTTCATTAACATGTTTTAGGAACACAGTAACATCAGTTCTTCTTACTGTCTATTATTCAATTAATGGTGTTTTCATTATGGAGTATTCATCATGGCGTTTTCATGGATTTCTCACCTCTAGGCACACATATTATTAAAAACGCCATGATGAATACCCCATAATGAAATATGTTTTATTAAGAAACAAGTGGATACAATAGTCTAAACTAAAATACATGAGTCCACATTAAAATTATAAAATGTAAGCAATTCAAGGCGTTTAAGCTAATCTACATATTCCTCCATCCTTTGTTCTATTCTAGTGTGCCATGTTTTATGCAATTCATATATTCTTACTGCCCCTAGTATCAAGAATTTATTAAAGATTTGACCATTTTTTCTGTTTTCATTTTGGCTATGCAGCAGGATTTTTGCAATGTATTTGATCCTGAGGTCATTTAGTTGTTTTTGTTGTATGTCATTTGGGACATCTTCTTTTGCCATACCACATTCCCAACCAGCCAACTGCCCCATATACGTTTCCATATACCTCATTGCAAAAATCTCACAGTCGATCCCGTTAGACTCTGTCCTCCAGTCCATCTTTTGTTTGACAATAGGCGTCGACTTCATGATCTTAGTCATTGGGTGTTTTTGAATAAGCAAGTAGTTTTATAATGTTGAGTGTATCCCTTCCAGCGTTGTTATCTAATGCATCAACTCTGCTGTGTTTTATATTGAAGCAGACAACATAGAAATGTCTTTGCCATATTATTGGCAAGAAGACCAGATCATATTCATTTATCTTTCTATCTTTCCAGTCTTCTTTGAAATGGGCGAGTTTCAAAACCAATTCCATGTTGTTATTGAATTCTTTGTATCGATAACCCGCTGTCTTTGTATACGCGGGCGTATACTGTAATTTTGAGGAACCACATTTTTAACAACAAAACAAAGTCATAATATAATTGCATAGCAAAAGAGTTACCAGCATTATTTGTGTGCAAAATAATCTTGAGGGTGATTCTAGAGCCTTGTATCTTTCTTCATAGTTCGGGATATGTCCCCAACTTTGAATAATGAAAACATATGCATAGAATCCTGGTCTCATGCTCTCAAAAATCACCCTTGAGAGTTCTGACACTCCTTCAATCTTGAACACGGTACTCCTGAAAAAAATAGCATATGGCGTTTTAGTTATGCAAACTCATTTTAATATAAGACATGGCGTTTTGGGTGTTTACATGCATATGCAAGTATATTTTTAACGTAACAAATGCAAAGTTTGGCATTTTTAGAAGAAAGAAATGTACATACATCCAGTCACCACATCCAGTGAATATGTATGTGTAAATGTTGTTTTCTTATGCCACCCTTGCTGCATGTATAACCACTTGCCTCCTAACATAAGGTGACAAACATACCCTACTCTTCTTTGATTCTCTCTTTCCTTTTTTTCCACAGTCTTTTCCTTTTTATTTTCATCATCTTTCATCATTTTCTTCATCACCAGGCAACTTTTTGGGTTTAAAATTGTGTTATCTTGCATCAACTTTGTGATGTCTGGCGTTTTGTCCTCATCACCCTTCTCCTGCACATCTGCCCTGTTTGGCGTTTTGGTTGTTGATGTGTCAGTGGCGTTTTCATCTTGGTGTTTCTGGGGTGTCCCTTCTTCTTCAAAAGTTTGCATGAGGTTCTTCCTACCTCCAGATGGTGGCTGCTGACATGGTGTTTGATCAACCACTCCACCATGCTGGTCAACACTTTTGTTCACCATCTCCCCTTCAGTTTTTTCTAGTTCACTGATGAATCCCTGACTGTATTGTGTTTCCGTTGGGGGGATTTTTGGCGTTGTATCAAATACAGGCATTTTTGGGGTCTACTCAGCAGGGTGCAAGTGGTTTTTTTTATAGCTTTAAGCATTTGATCCACCATCTTTGGACAATCTAAACCTTCTTTTATTTCAATCATTTGTTCTCCCGACAGTTCTAAAACCTCAGCAATACTCCTTTTAATTATCTTTTCCTCGTTATATCTGAAAATGTGATATTCAAATGTTTTGAAATCACAATCCCAGCTTTCAATATCATTTTCGTTTATATCTTCATCTGACAATATAATATTCTCATCCCCACCCTCAGTCTCCCTTTCATCTTCATGATGAGCATCATCATCTATGGGGATTGGTGTAGCAGTTGAGGGTTTGGCGTTTTGATCTCCAACCATCTTCCTTTCCCCTTCAATTTCCCTTTCTCCTTCCCATTCTCCTTCCCCTTCCTTTTCACCTTCAGCTTCCCTTTCAACCTCACTTTCATTCTCACATTCCTCTCTATCATCAGCCACTTTGATAGAAGGGTGAATAATCATGTTTTAACTTGTGTAAATATAAGGTTTAAGTGTTTATTATCATAAAACATGGTTACTTTGAGTGTGTTTCTATTTGCAGGTACCTAGAGCTTAACGGATGGATTTTGAAGCTAAACGGGAGGTTTTTGGGAAGATTTATGAAGGTTAGAAGCTTACACACAAGTTGGGAGTTGAAAAATGCGAAAATGGTAAGAAACCAGTACTTGGCGCAAGAAGAAACCAGTTTGGCGCAACCTTGTGTCAGTTTTGACGCAATACAGATGCTAGTAAGTCAAGGGCGCAACCTTGTGCATGGGGGGCGCAACCTTGCGCTGGCATCAGATAATCACGCAAAATTTCAGGATTTCAATTTATTTTAAGATATCTTCAACCCCAAATGAGAGGGTCATTAACCCTAGGTCATTAACCCTAATCGTTTTTAGCTTCCCAAGGATGAAAATTCAAGTTCTCAACATCAATTTTTATCAATCTTTCATGCAATCAAACATCCAAGACAACCAAGAAGATCAAATCATGACTATGAGTGGCTAGATTCTTTTGTGACCGCCTCCGGGTGGATGGTTCATGTATATGAAACTCAAACCTTGTTTATTTATGTAACACCCCAAGCGCGTAATACAATAACACGCGGCGGAAATATCGGGGAGTCACGTTACAAATTGCTCACAACTACTGGTACTAAATTGTTTCAATATCATTAACATCGTTTTACAAACAAAGAATACATGAAATTGTTCTTTTGTTTTAGAAATCTAAGGCCCGAATGCAGTCCTATGCGTTGCATGCTTGAAACAGTCGAAACCTGAAACATATGCGAAAACAGTCAGCATAAAAATACCGGCGAATACATAGGTTTTAATAGCCATGTAAATGGCAAAACATTTGGTATTGCAATACTTTAACAGCTACGAGAGCTGTTAATTGAAAATAAATCTTAAAGCCAAAGAATGGCAAAAATTTTGTATTGCATTACAAAATCTTAATTGTGAAAAATTGTGACAAAATAGGTTTGTATATGGCAATATGATTATTACTAAGTCATTTTATGCCTTATATTGTAATCTCGATTAAACCATTGTAAAAAAAAACTCATTAATGTGTTATTAGGAATCCAATCAAGGATTAATAATAACTGTTTTGAAATAAATCAAAAACTTCTGAAGGTATTATATAAATCAAATCAATGAGACATGATAATACTTCAGATATCTTTCTAAGAATTTAACATATAGAGATATGGAAGATTCTACAAAGATTTGGATAATTGAACATTGAAACAATCATACACAAAATCCTAAAGTGATCCAGATAACGTACAAGAATAATAAAATAAGAACACTTATATATAGAAAGTACCAGCGGCGTATCCACCATGTTCTTATTTTATTATACTTGTTTCGTTATCTAAATCACAACTACCACATAAACACATAATCGTCAACTTGTTCCACCTCGTAACCATGCATTAAAGTACATAATGAATCCAAACAGAGGCTCCAATATTAGTACTCTAAACATCCCATATACGTCTAACTATGAAGATAGATAGATACTACAGGGATCCTGGGTTCTGTCACATTGTCGAGTCAAACATGCATTAAAGTACACAATGAATCCAAACATGGACTCCAATATTAGTACTCTAAACATCCCATATAAGTCTAACTATGAGGATAGATAGATACTAAAGGGATCCTGGGTTCTGTCATATTGAATTATTGAATTAAAACAATCCTAAATCCTAATGGTGATTCGGGATAACGCCACGAAAGGTAATACAATAAGCACACTTATATATAGGAAGTACCAGCGGCGTATCCTCCATGTGCTTATTATATTATCTAGTTTCGTTATCTAAATCACCAACAAACTACACAAAAACCAACCATCGAGTTGTAAAGTACTTCTTAAAAATCTTACTATGAAGATAGGAAGATCTAAGACTATACTTCAAATATCCTACATGAATCTAACTATGAAGATAGGTAGATCACTTGAGGATAAAACATTGCATTTGCATAATCGGAATAATACACATAAAAGCACTTAGTGAACACACATATGCCATACATTTTGAAAACAAATCGATTACACATATGAATCACCCCAAAACATTTGAAAACAGTAAAAGAGGGGAACTATGTACTCGCCTTGGATTGCGTATAGTCCCTGTTCAAAGGGTATAACAAAGCTCAAAAGACCAAGAGTTCAAGTGTTGAAGCAGTTCCTAGTGTAACGGATACTATGTTAGCGAATCGACACCTAAATCGGAAGATCGGGTAGAATGAGGTCTTGTAAACCAAATGAGTATTGGAACTCATGTGATATGATTTATCAAAGCCTACATTCTAAATCGGAACCTATCCTAAGTGCTTACGACCCATTAAGGTAGCTTACGCCACTTTAACGCGTCGTTCGCGCGAAAGCGCGTTCAAGACGCCTAACTAGTCCTATGACAAGTATTATATGCCTTAACATATCTAATTATGTTATATAATCAGTTTAGATGTCAAAACATGTGTTACATATGCTTAAAATGAAATTATGCGAAAAAAGGTATTTTGGTCATTTTCCTAAGGCATATAAACTACCTATCATACAACTAACTAAACGAAGTGACCATAAGGTATAACCTCGGAAGGTTATTCCCTATACAACTATAGTCACATTATATGTTTGGTCGGATCCTAATGATCGACCAAACGGGTTGGGTTCGAAACTCTAAGCGGTTGTTTAGACCGCTTATCTTACGACCCTATATAAGCACTAAACCTAAAGTGACGAGTTAAACATGTTAAAACATGTTTAACGAAGTTAGAAAACAAGTCTGATATCAAAACAAATGGTTTTGATACCCAAGAATAGTTTGGTTGCAAAATACGCGTAGACGCGTATTTTGACCGAAACTATGACTCGTCACTACACCTAATCAATGTGGTAATCAGTAGGTATAGTCACATGGGACTGTAACCATCGTGATTACGCTCACGTTGCGAAGTTCAAACGAACTTCGTGTTGACCATTGACTGGTCAAAGAAGAGAGTCAAACACTGTTTGACTTTCGTGCTAAAAACGCAATAAAAGCACGAAAGAAACTTACAACGGGTCCAAGCTAGGAAGATCTTGATTTAAATACCCAGGTATGAAGCATAGAGCTTCAACTTAGAGCATAAAAAATCAGATCATGTGTGAAATGAAATGAAAATGGGGTGGGGTATTTATAGGATTTCCAAGACCGTTATGATCGTTCCTCGATAAACGAGCTTAAATCTGGACCGTACAAGTGGGCACAAGGTTTTGTAATACTAGGGGTACTCAAAACCATCAAATTTTTAGCCCATAGATGTAGAAACCATGTGCAAAAAGGCCTGAAACCAGCTGCTGAATGAAAAATTGGGTTTCTGATATGTGCTTCTGTCGCGCCCCGCGTAAGCAGAGGGCCTGGCTTACCCGGCCCGCGTGGGCTGTCTTTCCAGAAATGTCAGAAATGGTCCCTGCACTTGATAAACTCAGTTTTTGTCATGTTTAAGCCCCGTTAACCTCAAAAATATCCCGGATGTCGGTTCGTTTGGCCGTACGGTTGCGTTGTTCCGTTAATTACGACGAAACACGAACGGACGCGAAAAACGATCCAAATTACGCGACGAATGGAATTTTATCCTGCCAATCACTAAAATAAAGTATTTTAATGATTACATAAATTTTTGGATGTCCGGATATATTCAGAACGTAAGATATGCGCGAAAATGCAAACTTATGCACTTTTTGACGCTTTTAGTCCCTATTGATCAAATAAGTTTATTTTTGTGCACCAAACACCTCAAAGCTTATTTCTAAGCTATGTAAAGGATATTTAGGGCATGTTTAACTTATGATCAAGTTCCGGAATGTTCGATACTATGTGAATCAGCAGACTTTCGCAGTTTGATGCAAATAGTCCCTGAGTGTGAATAAACTTGTTTTTGACACACCAAAGCTTTCAAAACTTATTTCTAGGTTATATAAAAGTTATTAAGGTATGTTAAGCCTATGTCACTGTTCCGGAGTGTTTTCCGCATTAAACTGATTACGTTTACGCTTCAGTTCGCGTATAACTTTCCAGAAAGCGATTTAAAGCTTGAAAATGAACTAGAATAAAAATGTGAAATTGTAAAACCAAAATAAACAAATTTTTGAGACCAAAATACATTGTTTCTTTAATAAAATATAGTGTCCTACATCGTGTGTGTTTACGGAGCACAAGTGTCACAATTTAGTTTTTTTTTTTTTTGATTGTTTTTCATAACTTGAAGAATACTTGTGGTTTAGTTTTGTTTAAAAGAGTTGTGAGTGTTGCAATTATTCATCTTTTACTATTCGCATTCGGTTTTCTTGCATCGTGAGTAGTTTAGTTATTGGGTAGGTTCTTGGCACTTATGATCTGGTAATTAAATTGCATAAGTTATTATTAAAAAATTGTCTTTGATTATCAATCAAACTAAACCATTAACAAGACCTTTTGATATCTATCTAATTAAACAGGTCTGGGTGAATAATTGAACCGGAAATCCGGAGGGGGTTGGTTTTCTTTAAAATTGATAAAATTCTTAATTATACTCGATCAAAAATCTCAAAACGTAATCAAAGCAATAGTTTTTTTCTTAGTTTTAGTTAATCTAGGTTTCTACAATCAACACTAACCACATATTCCCTGTGGAGACGACCCTACTTACCCTTGCTACTAAAGGTACTTAGGACCAAATTTTAAACTTGTTTTTGACAGGCCTTTCGGCATCGATCACCCTTCCTTGGTGTTTTCATCAACAAATGATTGCACTTCTATGGCGTTTTGTTCTCCAGCCATCCCCCTCTCCCCTTCTCCTTCTCCTTCTCCTTCTCCTTCTCCTTCTCCTTCTCCTTCCCCTTCCCCTTCTACTTCACTTCCCTTTCACCTTCAACTTCCCTTTCAACCTCATCTTCATTTTCACCTTTTCTCTCTTAGATGCCACTTCCTTGGCGTTTTCATCAACAAATTTTGACATGTTCTCTAACAATGTCAGACATTATGAGTATTTTATTTGTACCAAGAAACTGTTTGGATGTTTAATCTTTGACTATTTTAACAATGTCTGTCACACCCCCAAAAATCCACCAGCGGAGTATCACCGCATGGAGGCGTGACTGACCAGGATCAAGCCACCAATCATATTGAACATAGTATGTAAATAAGTATAAAACCCAACACAATATAATTGGTGTCCAAGCAAAACATAGTTTAAGTTGTACGCGGAAGCATAATGTTTAAAACCAAAGTATAAGTTCAAATATATCAAAAGTTTAACATGGTATAAGACTATCCATGTCCCACAACGACCACGCCTCCTCGTGCAAACTCCAGAAGTACCTAACGACCTGCAAGGCATGTAACAACGAGTCAACAACAAAGTTGAGCGAGTTCACAGTTGGTTTGTTTAGTTGTACCAGTTTGTTTTGAAAACCACAAGTTGTTTCGTAAACCACGAGTTAACCAGTTCCTTTATTTCCCAAACCATATCCATATCAGTGGGGGCTTCCCCATGTGAACCACTAGACCGTTACCATATCGACAACTGACGAACAATAGTTGTGCCCTACGTCAATGTCTATCATCATTGACAGTTTGCCATGATCCATTAGTACACGCCCGTCCGACCGGCATGGTGTGAGGTTTGTCAAACCTAATAGCGCTATTAACTAATGACCCGCTCGCCATCGGCCTCGACGATTAAGTCGATATAAAATGAGGGACTTAATGATAGAGTTTTGTCTAGTAAGTTTAAGGTTGTTGTCCTACCCAAGGAGGACGAACGTACGTATTCTACCTAAGGAGAATACGCAGGATTAATATTGGCATCCTACCCAAGGAGGATAGCCGTACATATCCTACCCAAGGAGGATATGCAGGTTCCGTTTTAATTCTTTAACCCATTCCCAACCACCGGGAATCCCATGCCTTAGAAAGTGTGTGAACTCACCTCGGTTTGCTCGGTAAGATTAACTACTCGATCAAATCAATCAGTCAAAGCCTAATATATGCACGTATACACAATCAGTTTGCATTCACGAAGTTCACGTATAGGTACAATCACAGCACATAACAGTTATTCATGTCCATGCAATTCATACTTTACATAATTGATTCATATCAACACATAACTGTTTTTCAGTTTGTACTAACGTAGTTAATCATTAACAGACTTAACAAACTTAACTGAGTTACTGTGCATTTTACCTACTTGACGAAACATCCATGTTTCGTCGTGATTTCCCTTCGATGAAACCCCCAGGTTTCGTCGTGTTTCTCTCTCGGCGAAACCCCAAGGTTTCGTCGGCATAAGTGTTTCGTCGACATGTATGGGTTTCATCGGGGGAGAGATTTCGTCACATACATAGCAGTTACATATGAACACCCACACTGAAACCCTAATCGTCTACAGCCGTTTCACTATCGCCATCGATCATACAGTTATTTTATTTCCCAAATACAATGATCATCAATTGCTATTTAACGTTATTCCAATAATATCACAACAATCAACATCTAGCATGAACCCTAGATCACGAGATAGCTATGTACAATCTAGGTTACGACATGTGTGTATCCGATGATCAGATTCACTTAACACAAACGCCACCGATAACATACCATGTCAACACAAACATCATCCCCATGAATCAATAAACATAAGCAAATCGTTGTGATCACAAACATTCATCCCTATCTTTTATCATTAAACCCTAGTCTACAACGATCTATTAACAATCAACATATGAGTCATGCATTCATGAACAGATAAACATTAGCAATAAACTAACCGAGATGTATAGGGACTAGACCGAAGGACTTGTAAGTTTCCAAGGATAATGGTGATGATTGCCGTCGTTAACATAGAGGGAGAGAAAGCTAGGGTTTCACAATACCAACTTGCATAACCTACACCCTAATATACGTAAGTTATAAAGTCTTGGGCCCTTACTGGGCTTCGCAGTGAACTGGACCGACAAAACCCTATGTTTCGTCATGATGGCCATGGCGAAACTCCAGGTTTCGTGGAGTAAAGGAAATGGCGAAACCCCCCTAAGGTTTCGTAGAGGTTACAAGGAATGAAACCTAAGTGTCATTAAGTTAGGGTTCTTAACAGATCATAAGTTTATAACACTAAACACATAAACACATTGATCACAAATTAGCATGTACAAGTGAGAATGAAACAAGTATTGCATAGAGAAAAGACCTTGAAAACTCGAGTTGTCACATCATCCCCAACTTGAAAGAAATTTCGTCCCGAAATTTAGCACGTGGTTACTGAGGAAGCTAATTGTGTTGCATGGTTTCCTATTTTTCCTGGGGTGTCACATCATCCCCCCGTTGGTTTGGAATTTCATCCCGAAATTCTGTAGTAGCTTCAGCCTCAGTAGTGGTTGCACAGTTCTCGAACAACTAGGGATACTTGAGTTTCATTTGGTCTTCTCATTCCCAGGTAAACTATGGGCCACGACGGGAGTTCTAACGAACTTGAACAAGAGGGATTCTGGTGCGCTTGAGAACCTTAACATCCCGGTCTTTGATCTCTACAGGTTCCTCGACGAATCGCAACTGATCGTCGATATTGAGCTCCTTCAGAGGAACTATGAGGGTCTCATCTGACAAAAACTTCTTCAGATTTGACACGTGAAATACGTTGTGAACTCCACTAAGTTCTTCAGGTAGATTCAACTTGTAAGCGACTTTGCCAATCCGCTCAGTGATTTCAAAAGGTCCGACATAACGCGGATTGAGTTTGCCTCGTTTGCCAAAACGAACAACACCTTCCAAGGTGAGACTTTGAGTAGCACTCGATCCCCAACCTGGAACTCGAGTGGTTTCCTGGGCTTATCCGCGTAGCTTTTCTGACGGTCACGAGCTGCCGCCATTCGTTGTCATATCTGAGCAATCTTCTCAGTTGTGTCTACCACAAGTTCTGGGCCAGTGATTTGGCTGTCACCAACTTCTGCCCAACAAAGAGGTGATCGGCATTTACGTCCATACAATGCCTCAAATGGAGCGGCCTGGATGCTGGTGTGATAACTGTTGTTGTACGAAAACTCCACCAAAGGGAGGTGCTTTTCCCAACCATTGCCAAAATCAATTACACATGCTCGAAGCATGTCTTCAAGGGTTTGGATGGTGCATTCAGACTGCCCATCCGTTTGCGGGTGATATGTTGTGCTCATGTCTAATCGAGAGCCAAAAGACCTGTGCATTGCCTGCCACAGTTTAGAAGTAAAACGCGCATCACGATCGGAAATAATAGAGGTTGGCACTCCGTGCCTCAAAACAATTTCCTTAAGATAAACGTCTGCTAGAGTGGAGAACTTATCCGTTTCCTTGATAGCCAAGAAGTGTGCAGACTTTGTGAGTCGATCCACGATCACCCAAATAGTGTCATTCCCACGTTGAGATCTAGGTAGGCCAGTAACGAAATCCATGGAAATTTGCTCCCATTTCCATGTCGGGATCTCTGGTTGTTGGAGTAGGCCTGATGGTTTCTGATATTCAATCTTGACTCTCGCGCAAGTCAAACATTTACTGACGTAAGTTGCTATGTTGGCTTTCATGCTAGGCCACCAGTATGTAGTCTTTAAGTCGTGGTACATCTTATCCGAACCAGGATGTACTGAGTAACGAGACTTATGCGCTTCATCCATCACAAGTTCGCGTAAGTTTCCGTAAAGTGGGACCCAAATACGCCCTGTTACGTAATAGGCACCGTCTTCCTTTTGTTCTAACCATTTCCTTGATCCTTGTAGGGACTCCGCCCTGATATTCTCTGCTCTCAATGCTTCAACCTGAGCATCTCGTGTCTGAGTAGGAAGACTAGATTGGATAGTAAGTTGTAACGCACGCACGCGTTTAGGTGTAGTATCCTTTCGACTGAGAGCGTCGGCCACAACATTGGCTTTACCCGGATGGTACTTGATCGCGCATTCGTAATCATTCAAGAGTTCGACCCATTGACGTTGTCGCATGTTTAACTCCTTTTGCTTGAAGATATGCTCGAGACTCCTGTGATCGGTGTAAATGGTGCACTTGGTACCGTACAGGTAATGTCTCCATATCTTAAGTGCGAAGACAACTGCTCCCAGCTCCAAATCGTGTGTAGTGTAGTTCCTTTCGTGAACCTTAAGTTGGCGTGATGCATAAGCAATGACTTTATCCCGTTGCATTAACACACAACCAAGACCCTGAATTGACGCGTCACAATAAACCACGAAATCGTCTTTGCCCTCTGGCAATGATAGAATTGGTGCGCTACATGATCTATCTTTTAAGTGCTGAAATGCAGATTCCTGTGCATCACCCCAATGATAGGTGACACCCTTCTGAGTTAGTGAGGTGAGAGGTTGTGCAATCTTGGAGAAATCCTTGATTAACCTTCTGTAGTAGCCTGCCAAACCCAAGAATTGGCGAATTTCTGTTGGTGTACTGGGTGCAGGCCAGTCTTTGATCGAATCAACTTTGGATGGATCAACATGAATCCCATCCTTGTTTACCACGTGGCCTAGGAAGTGGACTTCGCGGAGCCAGAAGTCACATTTCGAGAATTTGGCATACAATTGCTATGTTCGAAGAAGTTCCCAAATAAGTCTCAGGTGTTGCTCGTGTTCCTCCTGACTATTCGAATAGATCAGGATGTCGTTGATGAAAACTATGACAAACTTATCCAAGTAAGGCTTGCACACTCTATTCATAAGATCCATAAAGACCGCAGGTGCATTCGTCAATCCAAATGGCATAACCAGAAACTCGTAATGCCCATACCGGGTCCTGAATGCTGTCTTAGAGATATCCTCGTATCGGACTCTCAGTTGATGATAACCTGACCTCAGGTCAATCTTAGAGTAGAAACTCGGCCCTTGCAACTGGTCGAATAAATCATCAATGCGTGGGAGTGGATAGCGATTCTTCACCGTCACCTTGTTGAGTTCGCGGTAGTCAATACAAATTCTGAAGGTACCGTCTTTCTTCTTCACAAATAACACTGGAGCTCCCCAGGGCGAAGAACTAGGACGTATAAAACCCTTTTCCAAGAGTTCTTGTAGTTGCGCGGACAGTTCTTCAAGTTCTGATGGAGCTAGACGATAAGGTGCTCGAGCTATGGGCGCTGCTCCAGGAGCTAGCTCGATTTGAAATTCAACTTGACGATGAGGCGGAAGACCAGGTAATTCCTCAGGAAATACCTCAGGAAAGTCACGTACAATCGGAATATCTTCTATCTTCTTCTCCTTCCTTGAGGTGTCAGTAACGAGGGCTAAGATAGTAGTGTGGCCCTTTCGCAAACACTTATGGGCCTTAACGAAAGAAATAATGCCCACAACAGCACCGCTCTTGTCGCCATGAATCACTAAAGGTTCTTTACCAGAACGAGGAATGCGGACGATCTTCTCCTTGCAAAGAATCTCTGCTCGATGTTGATATAACCAATCCATACCAATAACGATGTCGAAACTACCAAGAACGATGAGGATAAGATCGATAGAGAAAGTCTGACCAGCTAGGATGAGATTACAACCCTTAACTATGTGTGTGGCTTCAAGACTTTTACCGTTTGCTAACTCTACAACATGCTTGGTGTTCAAAAGTGTTGGGACGCGCTTAAGCATTTGACTAACTTTTAGGGACACATAACTAGTATCGGCACCCGAATCAAATAAAACAGTAACAAAGAAGTCATCCAAAAGAAACTTACCCATCACCACGTTGAGATCGTTCCTTGCATCACCCTGACCAATCACAAAAGCACGTCCCCTGACACCATTGCCATCATTGTTACCCCCGTTATTGTTCCCGTTCCCCTGATTATTGTTGTTGTTCTAATTCTGGTTCAACTGGGGGCAGTTCCTCTTGAAGTGACCTTCAGCACCACACTGATAGCATCCCCTGTTACCCTGTTGTTGCTGCGGCTGATTCTGTGGAGCTGGTGGCTGTTGTTGACGATTCTGATTTGCAGGTCGTGCGCCCCTGCAATCCTTTGCTTCATGACCAAACTTGTTACACCTCAGACAATGACCCTTGTTGCACTGCCCACTATGATGCATATTGCAGCGGTTGCACTTGGGGTGGTTTCCCCTATATCCACCCTGCCCTTGACTACCAGAAGTTTGCTGACCAGGACTTTGGTAGTCATCAGTCTTTCGCTGCTGAGATTGAGACTGAGCTGATTTTGAACCCTTGCTTGAGACTCCATCCCATTTGCGCTTGTTGTCGCTGGGGGCATCGGAAGTAGTAGTAGCAGTGGTAGTACCAATACGCTTGGGCAGCCTGTTCTGCTCGACTGCCTGATCAGTGAGTCGATGAGCCAAACGAATAACTTGCTGGATGGTGGCGAGGTTCGCTGCAGTCACATGGCTCTGGATCTCTGGCACTAAACCTTTAAGGTACAGCTCGATACGTTTAATAGGAGGATCCACCATAGTAGGACACAAGATAGCCAACTCGTTCGATCTTTTCGTGTACGCTTCAATTTCCGACCCCGTCATCTTTAAGTTGAAGAACTCTACCTCCAGCTTGTGGATGTCATCATGATTACAGTACTCTTCCTTGATTAATTCCTTGAAATCGTTCCATGGGGTGGCATTAGCAGCAACCAACCCCAGCATTTGGACCTGAGCGTTCCACCACGTGAGCGCTACACCTTCAAGAGTACCAGTATCATACTTCACCCTAAGTGCCTCAGGGGATTCACACATCTCGAAGACAGACTCGAGCTTCTCAAACCAGTGAAGGAGGCCTACAGCTCCCTCAGTGCCGTTGAAAGTAGTAGGTCGGCAGTCCATAAAAGTTTTGAAAGTACAAACAGGAGGCTGAGCATGTTGACCTGTCGTGCGAGTAAGAAGAGACAAGGTTAAGCACAAGTGTTGGTTTATGATAGTAGGATCTAAAGATCCTAGAGTAAGTTGCTATGGCAGGTTATACCTCATACCTGAGCGGCTGCGAGTGCTGCAGTAACTTGCTCATTGATTAAAGCCGTCAGCTGGGCTTGAGTTAGGTTGACACGTCCACTCATGATCTTCATATCAAAGGAAACATGAGTGAGAAAGGTGTCATGAAAGTGCGATGACAGAAGAGAGTAAGCATATATTTGTTTTAAACAATAGTTGCTACATTCATCTAAGCATATCATGAACAATGTACTATGTAACTAACAGGTAGGTAATATAAACATAAACCATATCACCTAGAATGTTGAGTCTTGCACGTGGAGCGAAGCGTCGTTGTGGATCGTTGAGCACTGTACAGGTTATAGTCTGGTTTTATCAAAAAGCTTTTCCCCTTTTTAAAACCAAGTTCACTATAACCAATGGCTCTGATACCAATCTGTCACACCCCCAAAAATCCACCAGCGGAGTATCACCGCATGGAGGCGTGACTGACCAGGATCAAGCCACCAATCATATTGAACATAGCATGTAAATAAGTATAAAACCCAACACAATATAATTGGTGTCCAAGCAAAACATAGTTTAAGTTGTACGCGGAAGCATAATGTTTAAAACCAAAGTATAAGTTCAAATATATCAAAAGTTTAACATGGTATAAGACTATCCATGTCCCACAACGACCACGCCTCCTCGTGCAAACTCCAGAAGTACCTAACGACCTGCAAGGCATGTAACAACGAGTCAACAACAAAGTTGAGCGAGTTCACAGTTGGTTTGTTTAGTTGTACCAGTTTGTTTTGAAAACCACAAGTTGTTTCGTAAACCACGAGTTAACCAGTTCCTTTATTTCCCAAACCATATCCATATCAGTGGGGGCTTCCCCATGTGAACCACTAGACCGTTACCATATCGACAACTGACGAACAATAGTTGTGCCCTACGTCAATGTCTATCATCATTGACAGTTTGCCATGATCCATTAGTACACGCCCGTCCGACCGGCATGGTGTGAGGTTTGTCAAACCTAATAGCGCTATTAACTAATGACCCGCTCGCCATCGGCCTCGACGATTAAGTCGATATAAAATGAGGGACTTAATGATAGAGTTTTGTCTAGTAAGTTTAAGGTTGTTGTCCTACCCAAGGAGGACGAACGTACGTATTCTACCTAAGGAGAATACGCAGGATTAATATTGGCATCCTACCCAAGGAGGATGGCCGTACATATCCTACCCAAGGAGGATATGCAGGTTCCGTTTTAATTCTTTAACCCATTCCCAACCACCAGGAATCCCATGCCTTAGAAAGTATTTGAACTCACCTCGGTTTGCTCGGTAAGATTAACTACTCGATCAAATTAATCAGTCAAAGCCTAATATATGCACGTATACACAATCAGTTTGCATTCACGAAGTTCGCGTATAGGTACAATCATAGCACATAGCAGTTATTCATGTCCATGCAAATCATACTTCACATAATTGATTCATATCAACACATAACTGTTTTTCAGTTTGTACTAACGTAGTTAATCATTAACAGACTTAACAAACTTAACTGAGTTACTGTGCATTTTACCTACTTGACGAAACTTCCCTGTTTCGTCGTGATTTCCCTTCGGCGAAACCCCCAGGTTTCGTCGTGTTTCTCTCTCGGCGAAACCCCAAGGTTTCGTCGACATAAGTGTTTCGTCGACATGTATGGGTTTCGTCGGGGGAGAGATTTCGTCACATACATAGCTGTTACATATGAACACCCACACTGAAACCCTAATCGTCTACAGCCGTTTCACTATCGCCATCGATCATACAGTTATTTTATTTCCAAAATACAATGATCATCAATTGCTATTTAACGTTATTCCAATAATATCACAACAATCAACAGCTAGCATGAACCCTAGATCACGAGATAGCTATGTACAATCTAGGATACGACATGTGTGTATCCGATGATCAGATTCACTTAACACAAACGCCACCGATAACATACCATGTCAACACAAATATCATCCCCATGAATCAATAAACATAAGCAAATCGTTGTGATCACAAACATCCATCCCTATCTTTTATCATTAAACCCTAGTCTACAACGATCTATTAACAATCAACATACGAGTCATGCATTCATGAACAGATAAACATTAGCAATAAACTAACCGAGATGTATAGGGACTAGACCGAAGGACTTGTAAGTTTCCAAGGATGATGGTGATGATTGTCATCGGTTAACAGAGAGGGAGAGTGTAACACCTCGAAAAATTTACGTCCTATAATGTCTTGACACGTGTCATAACCTTTGAACGTGTGAAAGAATGTTCATGAAGGACTAAAGTTGACAAACAATGAAACTGTGTAAAAATAAGGGTTCAAAGTGTCAACAATGAATAATTATACTTTACAATAACCCTACATAATGTTTATAACCTTAAACGAATGGATCATGGATCATACGAAGCGAATTGTGAAAGAAAGTGAGAGATTACAAACTACATGGGTTAAATGTGTCAACATGTTAAGTTATGCCTCTGAGTGACCTTTTAGCAAACCCGAAGCCTAGTAACGATTAATTATGCTCACTAGAAAGCACCATAAAAATTTCACCAAGTTTCGTTACCGTATGAGAAAGTTATGATAAAATTCGTGTGTGAGGGTTAGAATCGTCAACATTGAAAATTAGGGCTTTTCGGGTAATCACAAAGTTACCCGAGGACTTGACAAAGATGGTATAAGCCTTAAAGCCCCATATGTCAAATATAAAGTCTTAAAATGCAAGAAAGAATGAGAAAGCGACCTTTTGGAGGACCAGGGACTGAAATGCAAATAACGAAAACTTGCTGAGCTGGTCATCAACACGCTCGCGTAGCGCGAGCATGAAACACCTCGGCAGTTGCGCTACGCGACTGCCTTGTCTGATCAGAAAACATGCACATATGTCCTGCATGCTTGTTAACCGACTTAGATCGAATTTTGGCATACCATGGGCTTCCCTATACTGGTATTTAGCCTCTAGGACACTTGTTGATGATCAATGAATATTGGTAGAGTGATTTGTCATGTTTACAAGCCATTACATCCACTACATAAAGGTCCTAATGTTGACAACTTTGAACATTCATTCCATACTTCATCTCTGAGCATTTCTGGAACTCAAGACCATCTTCCAAGCCTTCCTAATCGTTCATAAGACTTGTGTAAGTACCCTTGACCCTTCTTAATTAAGTTTTGCTTAGTATTTAACTTAATAGTCAAACCGTCGTAATTACGGTTTGACTTAGCGATAAATCACAAACGGTCCAGGGTTTTGTCGAAGCGAAAGTTGTTATAAGTTAGTAATTATGTGGGCTTTAAACCCTTAAAAGGGCACCCACTGATTCCAATCCTAACTAGGTCGTTTGTCGAGTCAAACTTCTTTCGAAAAAGTCAACAGAATCATTAATCATGTAATTAACGAGACAGAAGGCGTGTAATATGTTTTATCATTCAGATAACTTGAAAATAAGTATTATAACTTGTCTACGCTTGTTTGATTCGACAACTTTCTGTTTTGAACCGATTCGGAACCGAAAGACGCAAAAGTTTGACTTTTGCTTTGACCTCAGTTCTGACCCGGTTTTGATAGGTTTAGACATGCCTTAAAGTTCCATTAGGACCTAGTTACATGTGTGTATAAGCCTCTGCGTTTATACCACATAAATCCTTAATTGTCCGACGTTTCCGTTAAGTGCTTAAATATGGACCGTAATGCCCTTATGATCATAAAACGAGATTTTGAAGATGTGAAAGAACTATAACCTTTGTTACTGATTATTAATCATGTACCTAAATTTTCACATCAGTTGGAGGTCTAGATTAGGAGTTATGCTTAATGACGTAATTAGAACGCTTCTTAGTGATTAAACGGCGTCATTAGCATAAAGCCTATCTAAACCCAATTTTTGACACCAAACCTTTTACCCACTGATGTAATATAATATTTTGGGATTTTTGAAGATTTTTAATTATTTTTTTACTGATCATAAGCTAGGATTAGTGCCTTGTTTCGGTAAATACCGAATATACCCTTTTCGGCCATGAAATGAGTTTTACAAATCCTTTTGACGCCAATCCAATTGCTACTGGTTTTAAATAATAAATGAAGTATTTTGAACCTATTAAACTGATCAGAAAACTCAGAATCCTATTTTAACCCGTACGTCGCTTAAAACGGCTTTATACGCGTATTATACGCATAGTTTGGGTTTAAAACTATTTTGACATATAAGACTTATAACCAAATGTTATAACCTGTTAAAATAAACTATTTTACTGATGTATTCAGACCCGGTTCACAGAAACTTAATTAATTCCTTTTATAACCTTTAAAATGACCAAATTACCCCTACGGGGCTTAATATGAGATTAAACTCGTTTTGGGCATAATGGAAGATATCCTAATAATATCACAACATATTTAAGGCATGTTAACTTAGGAAACCTCTTTAGGACTCTTATGATTACCCGTTACGCTTCATACGCGTTCGGTTCGGTTTATGTAACTAGTTTACATAAATTAGCCGAAACGGGTCAAACCTTATCGGTTTTATCTCAAAATCCAGAATGTGTATAATATACCCATACTAAGCAAGTCTTCAAACTTGTCGGGTCTAAATCACATTCTATCCGGTCTTCGCTTAATCGTGCGTACGAACCGTATCTTTAAAACTAACCGGTCTAAGCTTAAGCTTAACTAAAGACCCGTTAGGATTCTAATAGGTTATTATAAACCTTCGTTCCAGATTAGGAGAACCGGTAAAAGATACTTGCACTCGCTGATTTTGATTTATACTTGCTCAGGTAAATACTTTTAACTTATTTTCCCTATACGGGCTTGGGGTACGGTATATAAAATACCGCTTGGTCGGGCATTGAATCTTTAATTGTTTTATGGTTAAAGTATTGAGATGTCTCGTTTAATTTGTTTTGTTTGCTTAAAGCCTTTGGGGGGTTAATGACCATGTCCCGGATATCCCTGGCATCATTTTACGAAATGGCCACGACCTTAGCACACAGGTGTAGGCGTACACCTGTCAGTGTCTCATTTAAATAATGTGGTGTGTCTATTGATCTTTAACCCGGCTCGACCCGGGCTACTGAACGCATAAGAAACATGTAAATCCTTTACAAGAATTATATTCTAATAATTATCCCAAGTTATAAAATATTATTTGTGCCTTGTGCCTTAAATGCATTTTCTTAAACTCTTTTCAAAATGAGTCGGTTGATTGTATTTACCAGTGTAAACTGACGTATTTTCTCAAAAAGGTTAAGTGCAGGTACTACGCGTAATAGGCTGGCTTTGCTCCTAGCATCCATAATAAGTCTCGCAAGCTTGGATGTCATAAACTGTTGAACATTGTTTCCTTTTATTTTGATCTACCTGTGGATTTATATTCAACTATTTGTGATACTTAATAATACAATATTGTTTGGTTGAAATGAATCTATACTTTGCTTCCACTGTGCATTTAAACATTGTGTTGTTTGACTATTATGTTGCCAACCACGTCACGATACTCCCCCACCGGGCCCACCGGTGACACGTGGAAAAACCGGGGTGTGACAGGTTGGTATCAGAGCCAACGTTGAGTGAATTAAACACTAGCCTTTTGTGTTTAATCTCAATGACACAATTGCACATTCCTAAATCTTCGAGTCTAGACAAAGAACATAGGAATAATCCAAAATGTTTTTATTTTAATTTAAATTTTGTCCTTTATTTTTCCTTGTTGTTACCTTTGTTTATATGGACAGGTTTAAAAATGCCGCCAAGATTCAGACGAGGAAGTCGAGGAAAGGAGCCAATGAGCGCCCCTAACGACCACGAGGCCGGGCCTTTGGGCCGGCGAACTCCTTCATCTACAAGGAGTGCAGATCCACAAGAACCTTGGAGGGTTTACGAGGAGCCTTCCAAACGATCTACTTCGTATAGCTCAACGCCTCCGTATCATCACTCCTATGGGCCTCAGTCCGAGAATGAGCCCAACAATCCGCCACCTTCATACATACCTCTTCAACGATCAGCATCGCACCGTTCCTTCGACGACCCTACTCCTGTCTTTCGGGGCCAGTTTAACCCGGCAGACTATCGACCAGAACAAGGGGGTTTTAACCCACTAGGACCGGAGGATCATTTTTCAGGTGATCAAGCGATGGACATGGACAAGGACACAGATCCCGTCGAGCCTGCGACTGGAACACCGAACCATCCTGTTGAAATCTCTGATGGTTCGTCTTTTCACGGAACACCATACCAAGGTCCGGATAGTCATCAGGAACAGTTCGAACGGTGTGAGTGGTACTATACACCATCTTACCATTCATCGCCTCACCAGCAGCCGCAACCGCAGCAGCAAGATCCCTCTGGGGATCCACGTTACGAGGCAGTCACGCCACCGCCTCCACCGCCGCCAGTTCATCTAGAGCCTCCAGCACCACCAAGACGTAGGAGGACTGGCGCACGGATGACAGCACGAGCAGGGGATTTTCATTTCAGCACCCCTCAACACTCTAGTGGCAGCCACTACCCACCACTATATGAAGAGCCACAGGAGGATGGACCTTCAGTTCCAGTATCAGAGGTGAATTCGGCACCTATAGCACCGTCACCATCGGGTTTTGGCAACCCTATCCCTGCTTATACTGCTCCAGCAGCATACAACCCATACGGACCGCCAGCATACCATAACTATAACTATGCTGAGGATCCTTACCAAGTAGCAGCAAACTACAATGCCTTTCACCCAGAAGGACCTTACGGAACCCCTTGGGGAATGGGACATCCAGCTCGTGGGTATCAAGTACCTGCTCAGCCGCCGCCACAGTACCAGCCACCACGGTTTTCTCCACCAGAGCAGGAGGATCTCCGTCAAAGACTGGGCAGGGTTGAGCGAGACCTCCAGAAAGAGCGTAAGAAGAATGAGGGATTCATGAGTGGTTTGGCAAGTTTGCTGAAAGGAAAGAAGAAACGGGATCGTTAAATCCCAATATGTATTATTGTATTTCCTTGTTTAAATTAAGTCCCTGCGTGGACATTTACTTATTTATGTGTGTATGTAGTCCCTGCGTGGACATCTATCTTTGTACTTAGTCCCTACGAGGACTTGTCTCTATTAGTCCCTGCGTGGACATTTACTTTTGTAAACCGTCCCTGTGAGGACATGTATTATCTGTATAGCTCCTGCGTGGGCAAATGTTTCTGTGAAAAGTCCCGTTTAGGGCAAAGTGTACTACTTTTAAAATTTTAAATGGAATGTAAGTTTATAAATTTCATCTTTGCTATGTTATGCATAATTAAATTATATATGAAATAAATAAATCGGAATCATTCCTTTTAAAAATCTATCTGCCTATGTTATATTTTTAATTTAGGATCTTAAAGGTATAACCTAGCCTGCATGTCATGTTAAGACCTGGCCAAGATGGTAAAACCCGTTAAAAAAGATTCAAATCCCAGTTAACATCTGAAAACATGTTAACATTCCTGGCAGACATGATTCGTTAGAAACACACGTGTTGTTATTAAATATGGATCTTTTCAAAGATTCCAAACCCAACTAAATGATCTCTGAATCATGGGTTAAATCATTAATATATATGATCAGTTCTTTTTACCATCTATTGGTAATAGAATGCCTACGGGCCCTTCTCATTTCATATGAGACAAAAGACAGTAATAGTCTGTGACCCTGTCTGATAAAGGTAATGAACTTTGTTCAAACCTTCATGCTTTGGTTCTCTGAAATCATAGCTTATGATCTAAATTGTCCCTGAGACTAGGCCTTATGTGCTAATAAAACTGTTCTTGTTTTATAATTAGGATAAATTATATTAGAAATCCTAAATTAATGTGAGTAATAAATTAACCATATATGGTCTACGTTTACCACGGTTAATAAATTGCCATAAAAGACAATTCTATAATAAACTCACAAATAAATTGATGTCGATATGTAACAGTTCAAGCTACATGGCAGACTCAAATGAGGTCAACAGTCACCCAGGGAGAGAGCATGATAATGCCCGAGTAAATGTAGTGGGTGCAGAATTACAGGCAATGATAGATAATGCCGCAAATCGAGCTATGGATAGACAGCTCCATGAATCAAGTGGTACCCGTGCAAGGACCCAGTCTGCACCACACTCTAGAACACCCTCCAGGACCCACACTGCCCACAACAGTAATTCTCACCACTCGTCAAACCAGAGGAGTGCTCCATCCCAAAGAGTCATACAGAATCAAGAACCCCGTAATAAGGGTTGCTCCTATAAGTACTTCGTTTCGTGCAAACCCAGGGATTTCACTGGGGAAAAAGGAGCAGTAGATTGCATGACTTGGTTGGACGAGATGGATACGGTTGTGGATATCAGTGGTTGCAATAATAGGGATATTGTGAAATTCGTGTCACAGTCTTTCAAGGGAGAAGCATTAGCTTGGTGGAGATCTTTGATCCAAGCTACAGGGAAAGTCCCGTTATACAATATGACCTGGGAACAGTTCATGACGCTGATTAAGGAAAATTACTGCCCTCAACACGAGGTTGAGAAAATTGAATCTGACTTCTTGTCGCTGGTCATGAGAAACCTAGACTGTCAGGCCTACCTTACCAGTTTCAACACTTTGTCAAGATTGGTTCCATATTTGGTAACTCCGGAACCCAAACGTATAGCCCGATTCATTGGGGGTTTGGCCCCGGAGATCAAGGCAAGTGTGAAGGCCTCCAGACCATCTACTTTTCGGTCTACAGCGGATATATCATTGTCTCTTACCTTGGATGCGGTCAGGCTGAAATCGCAGAGGAACACTGATACCGAAAAGAGGAAGCGTGAGGATGACAACTAACGACGTTCAGACAAGAAGCAGAAGGGAAACAATGACCATAAGAAGGGGTCAGGATTTAGGAAGGATGGTCAGCAGTCGGGTGAAAAACCCAGATGTAAAATCTGCAAGAGGCAGCACTTTGGGAAGTGCAGGTTTGAATCGAATTCGAATTCACAATCGAAAACTTTTGCATGTGGATTGTGCAAGTCCAAGGAACACAAGACCTTGGATTGCAAAAAGATGAAGGATGCGACCTGCTACGGTTGCAATGAAAGGGGGCACATCAAGACCAACTGCCCAAAATACGCCAAGAAGCCCGAAGAGGCTAAGAAGACCAATGCTAGGGTCTTCAGAATGGATGCTAAGGAAGCCGTCAAGGACGACAATGTGGTAACAGGTACCTTTCTCGTAAATGATGTTTATGCGAGAGTGTTATTTGATTCAGGCGCCGATAAGTCGTTCGTAGATAATAAGTTTTGTGAATTGTTAAAATTGTCTGTTAAGACCTTAAGGGTGAAGTATGAGGTGGAACTAGCAGATGGCACTTTAGAAACCGCCTCAACCTTATTAGATGGATGTTTCATATCCATTAAGAACCACTCTTTTCCTTTGTCCCTACTTCCTTTAAAACTAGCCGGTTTTGACATAGTTTTAGGCAGGGACTGGTTATCTCATAACCAGGCCCAGATTGTCTACAATAAGAAGCAAGTGATGATCAAGACTCCGTCTGGTGAATCACTTACTATCCAGGGAAATACCCAGTATGGGCTGCCTGAGCGAATGTCTCTGCTCAAGGACTCTAAATGTTTGAAGAAGGGTTGTGTCATCTACATGGCACAAGTGATTATTGAAGAGCCGAAGCCCAAGATTGGAGATATCCCCATCATTTCTGAATACCCTGAAGTTTTTCCTGAAGAACTACCTGGTTTGCCACCAGATAGACAAGTAGAATTCAGAATCGACATTATTCCTGGATCAGCACCAGTTGCAAGGGCGCCTTATAGGTTAGTACCAACAGAGATGAAGGAATTGAGAACACAGCTAGATGAGTTGCTAGCCAAAGGTTTCATCAAACCTAGTTCGTCTCCTTGGGGAGCACCAGTTTTATTTGTCAAGAAAAAGGATGGATCGATGCGTCTGTGCATCGACTACCGTGAGCTTAATAAGGTCACTATTAAGAATAGGTATCCTTTGCCCAGAATCGACGATCTGTTCGATCAACTTCAAGGGGCAAGTTTCTTCTCGAAGATTGACTTGAGGTCAGGCTACCATCAACTGAAGGTTAGAGATGAAGACGTGCACAAAACAACATTTAGGACTCGTTATGGTCATTACGAGTTCCTAGTGATGCCTTTTGGGCTCACTAATGCACCGGCCGCGTTCATGGATCTCATGAATCGCGTTTGCAAGCCGCACTTAGATAAATTCGTCATCGTTTTCATCGATGATATCCTCATCTACTCGAAGAACCAAGCTGACCACGAGAAGCATCTTCACTGCATTTTGGAACTACTTCATAAAGAAAAGCTCTATGCCAAGTTCTCGAAGTGTGAATTCTGGCTTCGAGAAGTCCAATTTCTTGGACATGTTGTTAGTGAGCGTGGTATCCAAGTAGATCCCGCTAAAGTAGAAGCTGTCATGAATTGGCATGAGCCAAAGACGCCTACAGAAATTCGTAGCTTCCTAGGTTTGGCAGGATACTATAGGCGATTCATTGAAAACTTCTCAAGGATTGCTGCACCCCTGACTTCGCTGACGCGTAAGAAGATTAAGTTTGACTCTGGTCCTAAGCAGCAGGAATCCTTCGATATTCTGAAACAAAAGTTGAGCAATGCTCCAGTACTGACATTGCCTGAAGGAATAGAGGAGTTTGTAGTTTATTGTGATGCATCACACACCGGGATGGGATATGTGCTTATGCAGAAAGGCAAAGTCATTGCCTATGCTTCACGCCAGTTAAAGGTGCACGAAAAGAATTACACCACCCATGACTTGGAGTTGGGTGCCGTTGTATTCGCACTAAAACTGTGGAGGCACTATTTATATGGAATCAAATGTGTGATCTATTCTGATCACAAAAGCCTTCAACATCTGTTCAATCAGAAGGACTTGAACATGAGGCAACGCCGTTGGATGGAAACTCTGAATGATTATGATTGTGAAATAAGATACCATCCCGGCAAGGCGAATGTAGTCGCCGATGCCTTGAGTCGGAAGGAAAGGGTGAAACCCATCCGAATCAATGCCAAGTGCATGGAAATAAAGAATAATTTGATTGAAAGGTTGTTAGCTGCACAGAAGGAAGCTGTGTTGGAAGCTAACTATCCTAACGAAAAGCTAGGGGTAACTGAGGAGCAGTTAACACTTAGCAGGGACAGAATACTAAGATTGAATGGACGAATATGGGTTCCAATTTATGGAGGACTTCGAGATGTTATCCTCCAGGAAGCCCATAGTTCCAAATACTCCGTTCATCCTGGAGCGGATAAGATGTACCAGGATCTAAGGGCAAATTATTGGTGGATAGGCTTGAAAAAGTCTGTAGCTACCTATGTAGCTAAATGCTTGACCTATGCGCAAATCAAAGCAGAACATCAAAAGCCGTCAGGTTTGCTACAACAGCCTGAACTTCCCACCTGGAAGTGGGAGATGGTGACGATGGATTTCATCACCAAGCTGCCAAAGACAAGGAAAGGCAATGATACTATATGGGTGATCGTTGATAGACTGACTAAGTCAGCTCATTTCTTGCCCATCAAGGAGACTTATAGCTCCGACATGTTAGCCCAGTTATACGTTGATAAGATTGTAGCCTTACATGGTATACCTGTGTCTATTATCTCTGACTGAGATACTAGATACACGTCACATTTTTGGAAAAGCTTCCAACAATCCTTGGGCACGCGTTTGAATTTTAGTACGGCTTACCATCCACAGACAGACGGTCAGAGTGAGCGTACTATTCAAACATTGGAAGACATGCTTCGTGCATGTGTAATTGACTTGGGTGGTAGTTGGGATAACCACATGCCGCTAATTGAGTTCTCCTACAACAATAGCTACCATGCCAGCATTAAGGCTGCGCCTTTCGAGGCCTTATACGGTAGAAAGTGTAGAACGCCCGTTTGTTGGGTGGAAGTTGGAGATGTCCAATTATCGGGACCAGAGATAGTGTTCGAAACGACGGACAAAATTGTCCAGATTCGCGACCGTCTCAAAGCTGCCCGAGATAGGCAGAAAAGTTACGCTGATCCAAAGCGTAAAACTTTTAATTTCGAGGTAGGTGATAAAGTTTTGCTTAAGGTATCACCCTGGAAGGGGGTGATGCGATTTGGTAAGAAAGGCAAGTTAAGCCCGAGATACATAGGACCTTTCGAGGTTATCGAACGTGTCGGGTCAGTTGCCTATAAGTTAAACTTACCTGAAGAGCTCAGTAGTATACACAATGTGTTCCACATCTGCAATCTGAAGAAGTGTTTCGCTGACGAATCACTGGTCATACCCCATACAGATGTGCATATAGATGAGAGCTTGAAATTTGTGGAAAAACCATTGTCGATCGAGGATCGACAGGTTAAGAAGCTTCAAAGGAAGCATGTACCGATTGTAAAGGTCAAATGGGATGCCCGTAGAGGTCCCAAGTATACGTGGGAGGTTGAGTCCACGATGAAAGAAAAGTACCCTTATCTGTTTCAGTAAATCTTGAGGTCGAGATTTCTTTTAAGGGGGTGAGGATGTAACACCTCGAAAAATTTACGTCCTATAATGTCTTGACACGTGTCATAACCTTTGAAGGTGTGAAAGAATGTTCATGAAGGACTAAAGTTGACAAACAATGAAACTGTGTAAAAATAAGGGTTCAAAGTGTCAACAATGAATAATTATACTTTACAATAACCCTACATAATGTTTATAACCTTAAACGAATGGATCATGGATCATACGAAGCGAATTGTGAAAGAAAGTGAGAGATTACAAACTACAGGGGTTAAATGTGTCAACATGTTAAGTTATACCTCTGAGTGACCTTTTAGCAACCCGGAGCCTAGTAACGATTAATTATGCTCACTAGAAAGCACCATAAAAATTTCACCAAGTTTCGTTACCGTATGAGAAAGTTATGATAAAATTCGTGTGTGAGGGTTAGAATCGTCAACATTGAAAATTAGGGCTTTTCCGGTAATCACAAAGTTACCCGAGGACTTGACAAAGATGGTATAAGCCTTAAAGCCCCATATGTCAAATATAAAGTCTTAAAATGCAAGAAAGAATGAGAAAGCGACCTTTTGGAGGACCAGGGACTGAAATGCAAATAACGAAAACTTGCTGAGCTGGTCATCAACACGCTCGCGTAGCGCGAGCATGAAACACCTCGGCAGTTGCGCTACGCGACTGCCTTGTCTGATCAGAAAACATGCACATATGTCCTGCATGCTTGTTAACCGACTTAGATCGAATTTTGGCATACCATGGGCTTCCCTATACTGGTATTTAGCCTCTAGGACACTTGTTGATGATCAATGAATATTGGTAGAGTGATTTGTCATGTTTACAAGCCATTACATCCACTACATAAAGGTCCTAATGTTGACAACTTTGAACATTCATTCCATACTTCATCTCTGAGCATTTCTGGAACTCAAGACCATCTTCCAAGCCTTCCCAATCGTTCATAAGACTTGTGTAAGTACCCTTGACCCTTCTTAATTAAGTTTTGCTTAGTATTTAACTTAATAGTCAAACCGTCGTAATTACGGTTTGACTTAGCGATAAATCACAAACGGTCCAGGGTTTTGTCGAAGCGAAAGTTGTTATAAGTTAGTAATTATGTGGGCTTTAAACCCTTAAAAGGGCACCCACTGATTCCAATCCTAACTAGGTCGTTTGTCGAGTCAAACTTCTTTCGAAAAAGTCAACAGAATCATTAATCATGTAATTAACGAGACAGAAGGCGTGTAATATGTTTTATCATTCAGATAACTTGAAAATAAGTATTATAACTTGTCTACGCTTGTTTGATTCGACAACTTTCTGTTTTGAACCGATTCGGAACCGAAAGACGCAAAAGTTTGACTTTTGCTTTGACCTCAGTTCTGACCCGGTTTTGATAGGTTTAGACATGCCTTAAAGTTCCATTAGGACCTAGTTACATGTGTGTATAAGCCTCTGCGTTTATACCACATAAATCCTTAATTGTCTGACGTTTCCGTTAAGTGCTTAAATATGGACCGTAATGCCCTTATGATCATAAAACGAGATTTTGAAGATGTGAAAGAACTATAACATTTGTTACTGATTATTAATCATGTACCTAAATTTTCACATCAGTTGGAGGTCTAGATTAGGAGTTATGCTTAATGACGTAATTAGAACGCTTCTTAGTGATTAAACGGCGTCATTAGCATAAAGCCTATCTAAACCCAATTTTTGACACCAAACCTTTTACCCACTGATGTAATATAATATTTTGGGATTTTTGAAGATTTTTAATTATTTTTTTACTGATCATAAGCTAGGATTAGTGCCTTGTTTCGGTAAATACCGAATATACCCTTTTCGGCCATAAAATGAGTTTTACAAATCCTTTTGACGCCAATCCAATTGCTACTGGTTTTAAATAATAAATGAAGTATTTTGAACCTATTAAACTGATCAGAAAACTCAGAATCCTATTTTAACCCGTACGTCGCTTAAAACGGCTTTATACGCGTATTATACGCATAGTTTGGGTTTAAAACTATTTTGACATATAAGACTTATAACCAAATGTTATAACCTGTTAAAATAAACTATTTTACTGATGTATTCAGACCCGGTTCACAGAAACTTAATTAATTCCTTTTATAACCTTTAAAATAACCAAATTACCCCTACGGGGCTTAATATGAGATTAAACTCGTTTTGGGCATAATGGAAGATATCCTAATGATATCACAACATATTTAAGGCATGTTAACTTAGGAAACCTCTTTAGGACTCTTATGATTACCCGTTACGCTTCATACGCGTTCGGTTCGGTTTATGTAACTAGTTTACATAAATTAGCCGAAACGGGTCAAACCTTATCGGTTTTATCTCAAAATCCAGAATGTGTATAATATACCCATACTAAGCAAGTCTTCAAACTTGTTAGGTCTAAATCACATTCTATCCGGTCTTCGCTTAATCGTGCGTACGAACCGTATCTTTAAAACTAACCGGTCTAAGCTTAAGCTTAACTAAAGACCCGTTAGGATTCTAATAGGTTATTATAAACCTTCGTTCTAGATTAGGAGAACCGGTAAAAGATACTTGCACTCACTGATTTTGATTTATACTTGCTCAGGTAAATACTTTTAACTTATTTTCCCTATACGGGCTTGGGGTACGGTATATAAAATACCGCTTGGTCGGGCATTGAATCTTTAATTGTTTTATGGTTAAAGTATTGAGATGTCTCGTTTAATTTGTTTTGTTTGCTTAAAGCCTTTGGGGGGTTAATGACCATGTCCCGGATATCTCTGGCATCATTTTACGAAATGGCCACGACCTTAGCACACAGGTGTAGGCGTACACCTGTCAGTGTCTCATTTAAATAATGTGGTGTGTCTATTGATCTTTAACCCGGCTCGACCCGGGCTACTGAACGCATAAGAAACATGTAAATCCTTTACAAGAATTATATTCTAATAATTATCCCAAGTTATAAAATATTATTTGTGCCTTGTGCCTTAAATGCATTTTCTTAAACTCTTTTCAAAATGAGTCGGTTGATTGTATTTACCAGTGTAAACTGACGTATTTTCTCAAAAAGGTTATGTGCAGGTACTACGCGTAATAGGCTGGCTTTGCTCCTAGCATCCACAATAAGTCTCGCAAGCTTGGATGTCATAAACTGTTGAACATTGTTTCCTTTTATTTTGATCTACCTGTGGATTTATATTCAACTGTTTGTGATACTTAATATTACAATATTGTTTGGTTGAAATGAATCTATATTTTGCTTCCGCTGTGCATTTAAATATTGTGTTGTTTGACTATTATGTTGCCAACCACGTCACGATACTCCCCCACCGGGCCCACCGGTGACACGTGGAAAAATCGGGGTGTGACAGAGAGAAAGCTAGGGTTTCACAATACCAACTTGCGTAACCTACACCCTAATATACGTAAGTTATAAAGTCTTTGGCCCTTACTGGGCTTTGCAGTGAACTGGGCCGACGAAACCTTATGTTTCGTCGTGATGGCCATGGCGAAACTCCAGGTTTCGTGGAGTAAAGGAAATGGCGAAACCCCCTAAGGTTTCGTCGAGCAGACTAGTGGCGAAACCCTCTAAGGTTTCGTCGAGCTTACAAGGAATGAAACCTAAGTGTCATTAAGTTAGGGTTCTTAACAGATCATAAGTTTATAACACTAAACACATAAACACATTGATCACAAATTAGCATGTACAAGTGAGAATGAAACAAGTATTGCATAGAGAAAAGACCTTGAAAACTCGATTTGTCACAATGTCCTCATTTTATTGTAACATTCTTCTAATTCTTTGTGTGCCCCATCCAACTTCTCAGCCATTGCCTATTAAATAAAAAAAATAATTTATTAAGTATGGCGTTTTGTGTTTTTTGTTAAACTTATTATTCGAACAACATACTTCCTCAGCTTCATTGTTTTATTGTTCCTCACCAGCACCATGGTCTTCATACTGTGTTAGTACTCTGACTAGAGCATGGTTCCCTGATGCAGAAACTTCAAACATCCTGTTCTGGCTTTTTACATCTTCATCCACAACCATTTGAATGAAAGCCTCTTCATTCTTATCATTGATTTGTATGGCGTTTTGCACTTCAGGGTCGAGTTCAGCATAATCATAATGATCATCATGATCAAAACCATCATCATCAACCTCATCATGATCATTATCAGCATGCTCATCAACATTGTCAACATCAACTTCATCTTCATTGTCAACATCATCACCATCAACATCTTTTTCATCAACACCCTACATTTTGTCTGTCTTGGGTGTGGCTTCCTTAGCCTTCTTAACAGTTTTCTTTTTATGTTCTTTGACATCATGGCGTTTTGGCTCTCCACCATATTTGCTTTTAACTAGTACAATCTCAAACATGTCAAGAGTTCTTGTTGTAACCCACTCAATCGGGTATCCTTCTTTTCGTTGCAACCTTTTTCTATTGCAAGCAACATTCACAAAGGCAAGTTGTAACACAAGACATTTTTTATTTTTAAATTATTATTTTGTGTAAACTATTATATATGGAAATTGTTTTCTTACCGCAAGTATATTCAAGGGCCCTATGAAATGTTTTTTTGGAGACCATGCGGTTTTGGCGTGCAAGCATTGGATGAGATAACCACACCAGCAGGGGCGTGGCTTTCAAGGGGCCAGGGGGTTGCGCCCGACCCCCCGAACTTTTCGCTCAGTAGTGTTATGTATGTACGTTTCGTGTAGAATTTTTTAGGTATATACGTTTTCGACCCCCCGGTTTTATAAAAAAAATTACTTATATTGAATATTTAGGTTCGGTGACTTCCGACCCTCCGGTAGAAAGTTTCAAGCTTCGCCACTGCACACCAGTTCAGTTGGTTTATTTGAACGTTTTATTTAATGTTGTACAAGAATTGTTGGTTGACGACCGCAGTATCACTTGCATGCCCAATTATAGTGAAGAATGCTACAAGGAAACTTAGGCAGAAGTTTCTCTCGAAGCTATCCATCTCTGGCAAGATGTTATCAAAGTAGAGCTTCACACTTGGTCTGTTAATCCAGGCAGTCCCTTTGAAGTGTGCTCTTCACTCAACCACTATTTGGTCATTAGTTGTTGACCTTTTTTCCCCTTCAGATGGCGTTGTGAAGAAAGTATACTTTTAAAAAAAAGTTCTAAATGTAATCTTGAAACGAGTCAAGATTAAAATCTAAGATTAAGTTTTAGAAAACTACTTATATATTATATGATTTAAAAATTATTTTAATAAGTAATTGGTAGTGAAAATTTGTAAAATCATATTTCTTACATATACAAAAACCAAATGGGGGAATAGTGCCAGGCAGCTGCCTGGCACTCCCCCAGTGGACCAACACGTTTATTGTTTTATATTCATTTGAAAATCACGTTTTTGCCACCAGCTCAAAATAAAATTACGCTTTTTGTCCCCATCTCAAAATTACGATCTTGCCCTCAATTCAAAATTACGACTTTGCCTGGCACTCTCCTATTGGACCAACCAGTTTATTATTTTATATCCATTCTAAAATCACATTTTTTGTCCCTCTTTAAAATTACGATTTTGCCCCAGCTAAAATTAAAATTACGCTTTTGTCCCCAGCTCAAAATTACGATTTTTCCCTCCATTCAAAATAAAATTGTGGTTTTGCCCTCAGCTCAGAATTACCTTTCGCCCCCAGTTCAAAATAAAATTTTGTTTTTGCCCCCACTTAAAAATTACCATTTTGCCCTCTGTTGAAAAATGTGATTTTTCCCCATTTAAAAATTGTGATTTCGCCCTCAATTCAAAATTACGTTTTTTCCCCAGTTCAAAATAAAATTATGTTTTTGCCCCCAACTCAAAATTACGATTTTGCCATCGATTCAAAATAAAATTGTGCTTTTGCCTCAAGCTTAAAATTATGATTGTGCCCTTATTTCAAATTTAGATTACGTTGTTACCCCAAGTTAAAAATTACGAATTTGCCCCTGTGAAAATTTACAATTTTGCCCTAGGTTCAAATTTACAGTACTGCCATTACTTTAGCTTTTGTCAAATTACGATTTTACCCCAGTCAAAAATACAACTTTCCCTCAGTTAAAAATTACAATATTGCCATTGTTTTAGTTTTTTTTTATCAAAACTATAAAAGCGTTTTGTTTTAATTGGTTGACTCGATTTAATTGTTTTTCGTGTCAATGAGCTGACTAACACTCGCTCATTATTCGGCCATCGCCCCGGAACGCGGGCGGGGCATCAACTAGTTACACACAAACGTAAAAAAAAGTTATACCTACGTAACAATACGTAGGGTGAAAAAATATGAAACCAAAACACACTTACAAAACAATGGGTTATTGGTACCCGTAGGATTAGAATCAAATGCAAAGAGAAAATAAATAAGAGGGATTTTGGTCCATTGATTTTGATTTGGAGGGTTAGGATTAGTTTTAGAGAAAAAATAGTAGAAGGGTATAAATGGAATCTCACGTTTATTGACTTTATCTCTCCACATGCAAGACACATGTCAATCCCCTCATTAATTTAAAACGTTCATAATTTTTTCATACGACAAACGTTTTTATAACGTTAAAAAAAATTCACCATAATAATAAGCGTTTTTTATCTTTAATACGAGTATGATATTGCAATATAAAAATAAAATAAAAAAATACTGGATTTTTCTTTGCATTATGTTAAAGGTTCAACTCATTGTGTCTTTTAACTGGGTTTTGGTTTTTACTAGGGTTTCTATACATTGTGTTATTATCAAAACTTATAACACAATGTTAATTTGGGTTCTGGCCACTGCGCTTTTAACAGAACCTATAACATAATTTATGACACAATGAAAATGATGTTATATTTGGGGTTTCTATATATTGTGTTATTACTTCTGATTATTGTGTTTTTCTACTGAGTGAATTTTCTATACATTGTGTTATATGTTTTGGTCATTGTGTTTTAGTATGTTGTCCATTGTGTTTTTATTTTGTTGTACATTGTGTTTTAATCTGTTGTTCATTGTGTTTTTAGTCTTTTGTCCATTGTGTTTTAATCTGTTATTTAATGTGATTTTTTTCGTTGTCTGTTATGTTTTAGTCTGATGTACACTGTGTCTTTTATATGTTGTCCATTGTGTTTTTTATCTGTTGTCATCAATTGTGTTTTTAGTCTACTTTCCATTGCGTTTATAGTTTGATAGTGTTTTATGTTATGTCCATTGTGCTTTAGTTTCTTGTCCATTATATATTTTATCTGTTGTCATCGATTGTGTTTTTGGTTTAGTTTCCATTGTGTTTTTAGTTTGATACTCATTGTGTTTTACCTGTCCATTGCGTAATACGCAACTGGGTTTTCAATTTTTTTTTTGAAAACTATAACAATAGGGTACTCGTATTAAAGATAAAAAACACTTGATTTATAGTATAATTTTTTTTAAAACAAATGACGTATAAAAAGTTACAGACAAAATTCGGGCGAAAATAGCATGTGACCTGTATGTGTATATTCTTTTTATTCTTTTGGACAAAATTACCCTTTTCACTTAATACTTCTTGGACACTTATCACTCTACGATGGTTTCTTACCATTCTTATTTTTAAACTACTTTATATTATACTCAACCCAATTAACACGCATTTTGGTGGAAATTTTGAAAAAATAATAATTATATAATTGGTACCTAATTACCACGCATTTGAGTGAAAATTTAGAAGAAATAATAATTATCTAATATACAATCCTAACATACTTTTAATAATGCATTGAAAGGTGGTAGACCAACTTGACTTGGAGAGCAAGGAAGGCATTGGTCAAATAATCATATTTAATTGCACGTTTTCAAACTTTCAATTCTCTACAAATTCTCTATGAACTAGTTTAATAACTAATGTTTTCAGAACCGGACTGGAGGTCGACCCGGTCGCCTTATGGGGTCAAAGGTCGGACCGGTCCGACCGGTTCGACCGGATTTAAGACCCGGATTACGTCATAAAGTATATAAAAATATAATCACTTAGCCTTTGATGCTCCAAGCGGTTTCTTCTTTTATAGACGTAAGTTGTAATGCACATATACGAGATCATTTAGGGCATTTTTTAATTAAAAAAAATAAAACAATCTAATTCAAAGTTAAATCAGTAAATAGTTAAAAAAAATAAAGAAAAGAGTTAATTACTGTTTTCGTCCCTGTGGTTTGTCAAAAATCACTATTTCAGTCCATTAGTTTAAAAATTACGATTTCAGTCCCTGTGGTTTCACTTTCGTAACCATTTCAGTCCACCTCCGTTAACCCCATCCATTTATTCTATTAAGTACATGTGAATTGACCATAATGCCCTTGTTAATAAAAAATAAAAAGATATCTAAATGAGTTAATTACTGTTTTCGTCCCTATGGTTTGTCAAAAATCACTATTTCGGTCCATTAGTTTAAAAATTACAATTTCAGTCCCTGTGGTTTCACTTTCGTAACCATTTCAATCCAGTCTCCGGCATCACAACCCCACCCTCTTAATGTCCGGCAACCTATTACCCCACCCCAATTAATATCTTCCTAGCAGCATCAATTAACATAATAAGTTTGAAAAATAATGTTTACCTGGACATTTTCTCATTCTAAAATCCAAAATTAAAATTTTAGAACGATATATGTAAAATTAATGCCAGACTTCTACTTCTGCTAAAGCTATGGTGGGTCGAACCCTACAATCCAATTTAAGTCCATATGTCATACCAACAATAAAATCATATAAATTCAATAATAAAATCATATAAGTCCATATTTAATTAACACAAGGGTAATTTAGGCATTTTATTAAAAACTTAACGGTAAAATAGACGGTGTTAGGAGACTGGACTGAAATGGTTACAAAAGTGAAACCACAGGGACCGAAATAATGATTTTTGACAAACCACAAGGACGAAAACAGTAATCAACTCATTTAGATATCTTTTAGTTTTTTTATTAATAAGGGCATTATGGTCAATTCATGTGTACTTAACAGAATAAATGGATGGGGTTAACGGAGGTGGACTGACATGGTTACAAAAGTGAAACCATAGGGACTGAAATCGTAATTTTTAAACTAATGGACTGAAATAGTGATTTTTGACAAACCACAGGGATGAAAATAGTAATTAACTCTAAAGAAAACTAACAAATAGGAACTAAATAAAAAAAATAAAAATCTAACAAATAGGAATTGATGGGATATTATAATTCAAATTTAAATCAGTAAGTAATGCACAAAATTAGAATTATTAATTAATAAATTAATTAAAGTAATAGGCTAGTGTAGGTATGATGGTGTAACAATTTCCAAGAAACTAATACATTAATATATAATATGTTTGGTTTTTCAAAAAGCATTTGTCATCATCTTCATCAACTTTTGAGTTGCAGAGCTTCTCAGTTCTCATCGTTCCTTCTCCTGCGACTAAAAAAAGCTCCGGCTGACCACTAAAAACGGCCCGACCTCTCATAACGAACAGCCGGTCGAACCACCGGTCCCCGGTCGGACCTCCGACCTGATGAAAAAATGGGCTGACATAGCGAACCGACCCGGGAAAGCTTCCGGACCTCGGTCCAGCCGGCCGGTCCGGGTCTGAAAACATTGTTAATAACACTATCTCCAACGTTACGGGTGCCCTTAAGCATCCTTAGCTATCACATCATTTGCCATATGATATCCTTATAAATTCTTAAAAACCTTCATTTCATCTCCAACCCTACAAATATACTTAATCTTCTAAATTTTCACCTCATCACCTACTCACTACACACAATTCTTAAATAAAAGTTTTTATTTTTTTAGTATGGGTCCACCTTATCACCAAAACCAATACAAACATGCATCCATAATTAAGGGCTTCATTATTAAGGGCTTTAAAGGGCACCATTGCTCCAATGGTAAGGACATGTAAGGGCTTCTAAGGACAAAGGTGTTAAGGATGCATTGGAGATAGTCTAACAAAACCACACATCATAAGAGTTAAATGCACGTGACATGCTTGCAACACCCCAATCTTGAAGGTTGGCGTGTCACGATACCAATAATTTTAGAAATAAAAGTCAAAATTTCATTTATTTATTTGTTAAAGGTATAAATTAAAAGGCAATCATAAGTGAAGATAAAATACAACTAACACAGTCACTAATTTAATTACCATCTTCCTGATTAATTTTTTAAGCTTTATTGTTCTCTCTTTATCTCGTTCAAAGTAACTTGTGAACCTGTACATACAAAAGGGTTTACGGAATGAGCCGAATGCCCAATACGAAATAATAGGCTCAAATAATGTTCAAGTGAAATGTTATCCAGATAGAACTTATGATGAAATGATACGATGCAGGAATATCATAATCTAAATCGTATTATACAGATGTACACATGAGTCAAACATAAGACGTAACAACAGACATGTGGCTACTCCTGCATATTTATCACATGAGATGGTGAGTTGGCATACCCATTATCCAGCTCCTTAGCTTAAATCCGAAGGTTGATCCATAGACCTCCTAGTAGCTTTGTACCACACTTGTGCCTAGGGATGCCGTGAACTAATCTCGCCATCACAGAAGGGCACATGTTGTTGATGCCACAACAACACGGCTGTGGGACAAATATATTAATCACATAATCTTATACAATAACGTTTTATTATAAAGTTATAACAATTAACTTATTTTAAACTTATAACAATTATTTATAAGTACTAGATGAATTTAAACGTTTTTGAATATGAGTAATATATGGAAGTTGTAGTAGTTATAAAGTCTATTATTCCATATATAAATTAGGAAATTATATGTGCATCATGAATTGTACATTGTGCTTTGGGCATTTTTCGAAAAAAAGTTGATTTCTTAATTTTAACCCAAAGGTTTTTATCTTTTGCAATTTTAATCATACATAATTTGTTTTTTTAATTTTAACCCAAAACTTTTCATTATTTGCAATTTAACTTCACAACTTTTGTCACTTATATTTTTCATCGTTAGCAAATTTTCGTTTTACGTATAGTTCTAAATTTTTCGAGTTAATACGATGCAACGTGCATTTGTGGTTCAACGTTTTTGCCTCTATTTTTCCATGTTTGACAGGTTCGTCGCAACACGCATAGCCTAGGTCGAGTCAGTGTTGGTGGTCGATAACGGTTGTGTGACATTAGTACTATTTGACACCGTTTTACGCCCCGCCGCAACGCGGGGTGAGCTTTGGGGGGGTTTTCAAATAAAAAATGGTTATACATATGGTTGTCGTAACGTTGGCTTTGGGGGTTTTCCAAAAAAAAATTGATTTTTTTTACTTTTCACCAAAAAGTATATCATAAATTACTTTTAACCCAAAACTATTTGTTTTTTTTTACTTTTAACCCAAAACTTTTTATCTTTTGCAATATATCCTCATAACTTTTTTTTACTTTCAACTTTGGTCCTTTATAGTTTTCATTTTCCTCAAATTTTTCGCTTTATGCTTGGTTCTAAATTTTGTGACTTAACACATCGCAGCGTGCGTCTTTGGTTTAACATTTTTACGTTTCGTTCTAAATTTTACGAGTTAACACGACGCAACGTGCGTGTGTGGGTGAACGTTTTTACATCGCCTATTTTTTCCCCGTTTGACTGGTTTAACATAACGTGCGGGTCCTAGATCTACTTAGTTATAATTAAAGAATCTCCGCCGCATTGCGACGGGTCACAATCCTAGTTGTATCAAATATATATCCCTTTGTAGTACAAACATGTGCATATTACCTACCTATGTTTAGGTAAAGTTTAAAATTCAAACCATCTGAAAGTTTAAGATTCTAGTTGAATTTATAATTTAACACGTAATTTATGAAAATCATAGAACTTACATCATGTTATCTTAAAACATTATAAATTTATGTTATAAACTTTAAAACATTATAGGTTTATATGGTCAGGATATAATAAGAAGTTTATATCAATAGGAAGGATATGAAGCAATCTGGTACGTCCAATTGTACTATCAACGGCCAAGATTAAAATCAAATAAAAAACTCTCATTTAAACACGCTGTCTGTGCTTTCAAGGGTATTATCGTCAAATTCCAACAACAACCACTCTTGAATATACCAAGAAAGGTTCGTAAAAAAGTTTATAACGTTTTACATTTCTATTGAAAGAACACAAACACATTCAAATTAGAGATAATCAAACTCCGTTGAAGTTCATGACATCATCGAGAGATAATTTGAAGGTTTACCTTCGACTTATTGAGGAGAAATCCATATCGCAAAACCCTAATTCATCAAAGAGGCAAAAAACAACATTAGATGAAGAAAACATCGATCAACATGGGAAAATTAGCGAAAAATCAATAATAAAAGAACAAACTATTAGAAAACGAAAAGAGATTTCTGATAATGGTAATTTGATATATTTTTGCCTTTTAAATTGTATTCTTTTCAATAAATTACATTTTATGAAGTAGAATAGTACCTAATATTCCCTAATATTGAGTATATATTGTTACTTAATGAGTTTTATCTTATCATTGTATTTGCTTAGTTAGGTTTGTTGTTAACAATTGCGTTTTACATTAAAACTATGATCTACTGCTTTTTATCTTAATACTGTAAACTAATGTGTTTTATCTAAAAAAACTAGTAGAAAACAAAAAGAGATTTATGATAATGGTAATGGTAATTTTACACATTGTGTTTTATCTTATCTTTGTGTTTGCTTAGTTAGATATGTTGTTAACTATTGCCGTTTTTTCTTAAAACTGTGAACTACTGCTTTTTATCTTAAAATTGTTAACTAATGCATTTTATCTTAAAAATGTATTATACATTATTACGTTTTAAACTAACTTTGTTTCATTATTCTCTTTAAGATAAAACACAACAAGAAAAAAGAAAAGGAGAACAAAGAAAGTGGTGATTGAGACTTCAGAAGATGAAGATTCTGTTTCACAAGAGAAAAATACTGAGAGAGCTATAATTCTGCATAGTTCTGAACAACAACAAATAAATTCAGGTAACATAAATCACAGAAAACATAATTTTATGAACAAATATTTGTTTCTAATACACTTGTATATATCAGATGATGATTTCGTTGATCCCCCACCAAGAGTGAAAACGACAAAAAAATATCGTTATTTCAGCGAGTGAGAAAAATCAAACCAAGAAAAAGAAAGAAATGTCAGATAATGTGAAAGCAATGACAAAGAGATCATTGAGGAAGGATAAAACACAAAAACAACAACCATATTATGAATGCGATGGAAGAAAAATCAACATAAGATGTGCAATCAATAACTTCCTAAAATATCATAACAATTTGTCAAAAGAGAAAAAAAAGTTGTGAGAGAAATAGGCTTTGGCAGCACACTATTAGTCAACTTGCAATCAGTTCCACGCAAATTCGGATATTGGCTAGTAAATAACTTTGATGCTGAAAATGGTATGATAAATACTGGAGATGAAAAGATTAAAATCACGACTGATTTGATTCAAAAGGTATTTCAAATACCAAATGGCAAAATAAAGATTGAGGAAAAATTGAGGCCCAAAGATACAGATCTTATAATTAAATTCTGACGGGGGCAATTCAGCAAAGAACTTTTGAAGAAACTGTAGATTGCCAATTTGATTAAAGATTTAGAGAAAAGAAATGAACTTGGAAGAATGTTCAAACTAAACTTCTTGGCTATATTTTTACCATCATGGCAGAGGCAATGCAAAGTAGTAATGCTAACCCAAGGTGTTTTACCATCAATTAAAAGTAACATAAATATCCAAGATTTTGGTTGGTGTGATTATATGCTAAATTGTTTAAGGCGTATAAGAAAACAATGGCCTGAAGGTGACAAGACCTTCAATGGACCTATGGAATACTAGCGGTATGAAATCTGATCTTTATGTTTTTTATCTATCATAAAACGCAATAATGCTTACTTGTTTATATGTTTGCTTTATTGATATCTTGTCTCAATGCTGAATGCTTGTTAATATGCTTTGTTTAAAATATGCCAGTTGTATTATATCTTATCTCAATGTTGAATGCTTTATATCATAAAACGCAATATATACTCATTCTTATCTTTGGTTAAATATGCTAGTTGAATGATATCTTTACTCAATGCTCAAAGCTTTATATCATAAAACGCAACATATATTCATTGTTATCTTAATTTCATAAAACACAATAATTACTCATTGTTGTCTTTGGTTAAATATGCTAACTGAATGATATATTTACTCAGTGCTCAAAACTTTGTGTCATAAAACGCAATAATTATTCATTGTTGTCTTTGGTACCCTAAATATGCAAGTTGTATGATATTTTAACTAAAACACATTGTATATAAAGTTACAAAAGATGAGTTATGTACCTAGTAAACAATGCTTTATATTATAAAACTCAACAACTTTAGTATTGATTATATTTTAAAACACAATAATTTATACAGATTCTATATGCTTACAAAAAACAAGGATTTGATGAACGTGAACAAAATGAAGAATTCTCTCTGGATAAAATTGATTATACAGCTTTACAAGAATTAGAAGATGATTTGGGAATTGCAGCGCAAAATGAGGGGAGAGTCCTTGTAAAAGAACTAAAGAAAAAAGAGAAAAATGTGGCAAAGAAAAAACAAAAAAAGAAAGATTAGGAGATTGTATATTATGTTTATCCATCTGAATCCCACAATGAAAATGAAGAAATTTATGATTCTGAATCTAAAGAAAAAAATGTCGATGATGTTGAAGAACTTCATGAAAAACAACCAAACAGCCAAGTAAATTGTGTTCAAATAGAAGAAGATAACACCTTACTAACGGCTGCACTAAATAGGATTGCACAAGAAGATAAAACCAATGAAACTGAAAAACCCCAACAGAAAGTGGATGATCATGGGGGCATTTGTTTGGAAAACCATCAGAAGGAAATAAAGAAAAAATGTTGGTAAGCAGTCAATGTCGATTGCATAATTTCATGCCATCACAAATTCAAATTAAAAAACAAAGGTCTTTCTTAAATACATTCAACAAAAAGTGGTGATGAAATTATGATAAACAATGAAGATGAAAAAAGCAATGAAAAACATATTGCGACATCCTTAGATAATCCTAAGATCCCTTTGTGTCTGTCTCAGTGAATTTCGATGCCAATGACGTAAGAAGCATCTCCGAGACCTTCATTTCAAAGTTATGCGAGAGTAACCGCTTCGACTCATGCAACATGTCTAAACTATTACTTGCCAATAGAATATCATCTATGTAAAGGACAAGTATAGTAAAGTTGCTCCCACTCATCTTGAGAAAGGTGTATTGATCCACTTGATTCTTTGCAAAACCTTATTTCTTCATGACTTCATCAAACTTGTGAGTGCATTATATGTATTGCCTCCGTCAATTATGAATAGCTCCGTCAATGTATCAAATCGTAGTTGATTGTATAGATTTTCGTGTTGAAGAGGTGGGTTTGTAATGATAAGCCCTTTCGCACAAAACGACCTTTCGTGCGAAAGGCCAACTCTGTCGTCCCAAACTCTCTCGTACGAGAGAGTCCCTGTCGTTTCAGATGAGCTCGTGTGACAGGGCTAGCTTATAAATAGGAGGCTTGGGACTTGTCATTTAGATCTTTTGTGGACTTGAGTGGGGAAACTCTGTCCATTTGGTTTCGTGGTTCTGTACTTGAATATAATCAATAGAAACTAGTTTAATTAGATTGGTCTTGTGTTTCTCAAATTCAAACATGGATTCCGCACGTGATATGAAGATTATCTGACCGGCTGGAGCATTCGGAGACCCGAAACGGTCCTCGTAAGTGGTATCAGAGCTTGGAGGCCGGTTTTAGTGACGGATAACGTAAGATATCAACCGATTTAAAGCCGATTTCAATCAATCTCACATCATATCTCTTCTACTTCTACACTTTCTACTAAAAACTTAAAATTGACCTAGAATTCATGCATAAATTTTTGCTGAAAATCAAATATGTTGTGCGAAATTAGTTAAATTCAAATCCTTGAAAGAATCAGACCTTAATTTGATCTAAATCATTGAAAAGTCTTGAAAAAATGTCAAAAAACGCAACTTGAGTTTCGAACAAGAGAGCCTGTCGTCCGAGAGAGCATATCCTCTCGCACGAAACATCAAATCCTTTCGCACGAAAGGATCAGATATACAACTGAATGTTTTGAAAATTTGACCCTCTCGCACGAAAGGCGGTCCCTATTGCGCAAAAGAGATTGATTGTTGTTAGTTGTTCAAATTTAATTCTTCCACACGAGAGGCATTCCCTCTCGCACGAAAGGAGTTGGTTTCTTTTGTTTGAAAAACTTGTTTGATTATTTGTTAATTTTTCAGGTATCTTTCGAGTAATTCAAGGTATTGAACATGGATTCAGAGTTTTATAATGCTTTAGCAACTATGCCTGACTGGGTGGTTCAGAGTTTGAAGTTAGAAACTGAACATTGAACACAACAAAAACCACCTAGAATGATGAGCATAGATGAATTTAAAAGTTCGGAAGATCGATTTGTAAACTGGATTCAAGCTAATCATATGGGATGTTGGTATTCAGTATTAATTGAATATACTGAACCAGTAGGGAACGATGGTCAAAAGAAAACACTAATGCAATATGATGAAGAAGAAAGACTAAAATTCAAAAATGAAAAGAAAATGATAAACTATTTGCAACCATCAGTGAAAGAAAATATTCTATCTCTATTACAACACAACGGAACTGCTTACTCGATCTGGAATGCATTGAAACATAAATATGAAGGTAATGAACAAATGATGAAGAGTAAGAGAGTGTTAATGAAAAAGGAATTTGAAAAGTTTACAAGTTTAAAAGGAGAATCAATACAACAGATTATTGAAAGATTCTGTCATTTGATAAAAGAATTGAGGTTGTTAGGGATTGAAAAAAATCGAGAAGAATTAGTGGATAAGCTCATAGACGCACTTCCAAACGAGAATGATGGTCTACATATGTAATGATCATGAAAAATAGTCTAGAGTATGAGAATATGAGTTTAAACAGGTTAATCCAGAAACTGGAATCACACGAGTTAGAGCTGATAAAAACAACAAAAATGCAGAATATACAACAAGATGTGAGTCTGTAATACAAGAGTGGTAGCTCATCAGATATTCAGAGTCTGAAAATACAGACTGCATACAGTGCAGACAGCTCAATAGGATTTTTTGGTTTTTCTACAAATACTTCAAACAACAGTGGGTTTACAACATTCTCAAGCAGTGATTCAAATTCTTCAACACCAAATTCAAAATCATCACAAGGCTCTATCTCACATTCAAATCAAAATAATTCAAATGTTCATGTGCTTCAATGCAATGTTTCAGTAAATTTGCAGAATGCTTAAGGTTTAAATGAATCCACACTGAAACAGCAGATGGAATTTATGGCATCAGTTCTTGAGTCATATAACAGTTTAGTTGCTGGAAAAATTGGAAATTATAATATGACAAAAGAGGACTATGATCAAATAGATCCAGAAGAGTTAGAACTGATGGATATTATGTGGAACATGACGAGTATTCTCAGATGAGCACAAAGATTTGCTGAAATTATAGGGAGATAGTGTTTGTTTGTATCGGATACTAAGCTGGGTTTTGACAAGTCAGAAGTAACTTGTTTCAGATGCAAACAGAAAGGACATTTTAAAAGAGAATGTACAAATCAAGAAATCAAAGTGATATCAATCCTTTCTGTGACTATTATAAACAAGCAATATGTCACAAGCCCTCACCACAACAAAGGCCTCAAATTAAAGTTGTATCTTCAAAATCAAAAAATGTAACACCTCGTAAAATCACGTCCAATGATACGTTGACACGTGTACAAAACCCTAATAAGATCAATCGTTGACTATGAAGGACTAATTTTGTGAAAAATCCAAAAAAATTGATTATGGAAGGACTGGAAGTGTTAACATACTTAACATAAGTCTCTGAATAACATTACTCAGTAATCATATTCACAAATGAGCCACTTGTTGATCGAGTGTAGCCGTTTGCGTAATTAATTGAAAGTTTGCGCGATGAAGGGTTAAAAGCATCAAGATGTTAATTCTTAACTCTGAGTGACCTTTTAAACAAACCGGGAGCTTCATGACATTTGATTATACTCTCGGGAATGCCAATTATTGGCCGTCTAAGGTTTTTATGCCTTTAAGTGACGATACGCGCAACTTTGCAAGTTTAAGAGGGTAAAAGTGTCTATATGTTTAATTATACCTCTGAATGACCTTTTTACGAACCCGAAGCATCGTGATGTTCAATAATACTCTCAAGAATGCCTAATATGGATTAGATAAGGTTTCGATCCTATTAAACGATGGTATGCGCAAGTTTGTGCATTAGATGGACTAATTGCGTCAAACCGCAAAAGTCTGCCGATTCGTATGGTATCGAACCTTCCGGAATATGATCATAAGTTTAACATGCCCTAAATATCCTTTACATATCCTAGAAATAGGCTTAGAGGTGTTTGGTGCTCAAAAATAAACTTATTTGATCCACAGGGACTAAAAGCGTCAAAAAGTGCATATGTTTGCATTTTCGCGCATATCTTACGTTCTGAATATATCCGGACATCCAAAAATTTATGTAATCATTAAAATATTTTGTTTTAGTGATTGGCATGATAAAATTCCATTCGTCGTGTAATTTGGATCGTTTTTCGCATCCGTTCGTGTTTCGTCGGAATTAACCGAACAACGCAACTGTACGGCCAAACGAACCGACATCTGAGATGTTTTTGAGCATATTTCATGTTCCCTATACTTTAACTTCATTTTAGAGCCTTGAAAAGGGGTTAACAGGGTTTAAACGCATCGAAAATGGCTCAAAGGTGTTGCAGGGACCAAACCTGACATTTTAGCAAAGTTTCTGGTCCCTGGTAAGTGGTGGCGCGGCGCCACTACTCTAAGGTTTTTCCGTGGCGTGACGCCACGGCCTCATCTGGGCAGAAACTTCATTTTTGCACCCAGGTTGAATTTCAGGGGCCTAAGTGTAACTTTTCTCAATACCGTGTGATGGTTTTGGACACCCCTAGTATTCCAAAACCATGTGCCTTATGTGTAAGGTCCAAATCAAATCTCAATTATCGAGGAACGATCCTAACGGTTCTTGAAATCCTATAAATACCCACTAGTTTTGCTCTCATTTCACACACTTGATCTAAATTGCTCTAAGTTGAAGCTTTATGCTTCATACCTGAGTATTCTAGATCAATATCATCCTTGCTTGGACCCCTTGTAAGTGCCCTCTTATGGCTAGTTATTTTTATTTGGCTTAAAAGCCGAAAAATCAAGCGTTTGCGATAAACGCTTTGACTTTTAAACGGTCGAGCCATTGTTCGCAACGAACATGGCTACGTGATCGTAATTAGGTAGGTATTAAACCCTCAAAAGGACACCTCCTAATTACCACGTTTGCTTAGTTAATTGTCGGGTCAAAGTAATTAAAATAAAAGTCAAACGAGTCGGTTTTTAAATAAAATTCATAACTAATGATGTAAAGGCAATAAAATCAGTTTTGTCACTTTAATAACTTGGTAAATATTAATTGAACATGTCTAGACATGTTCAACCCGACAATTATGAGTTTAGGCTTGGTTCGGAACAGGAAAGTCGCAAAAGTAGACTTTTGCTTTGACTTTCAGTTCTGACCCGATTTAGCTTAGTTTAAATATGCCTTAGGATTCCTTTAGGACCGTATTATATGTTAGTATAACCCTCCAAGGTTATACAACTTGGTTCCTTAGAAATCCTAGTTCATTGCATGTTTCCGTTAATAGCTTAAAAGTTGACCATTATGCCCATTTGATGTAAAAACGAGATTTTTGAAAATGTGAGAGGACAAAAACCTTTATTACTGATATTTAAGTATGTCCTAAAAGTTTGACATCAGTTTATGGTCTAAATGAGAGTTATGCTCAATATCGTAAATGAAGGCCTTTTTATTAATTAAACGGCATATTTGATATAAATCCTATTTAAACTCAAATTTTGACATCAAATCTTTTACCTACTGATGTAATATAATATTTTGGGATTTTTGGAAATTTTTATTAAATTTTAAAATGATCATTACATAGAGTTCTCGCATAGGCTCGGTAATTGACAATAACGCCCTTTTTGCTAATAAAATGAGTTTTATACATCCTTTACATGTCAAACCTTTTTCTACTGATTTTATATGATAAATAAGTTATTTTAAACTGTAAAGGCTGGTTAAAATCTCAGATTTCCCTATTTAAACCGAATATCGTCAAATACCGGCTTTTATGCGATTTAGGCGCATAGTATGGTTTAAAACCATATTAGGAACCTAAAGCTTGATACCTACTGATGTTATGAATAAATTTTTATATTTAAACAGTAATTAAAAGTTTTGAACTCAGATTTCCAAAATTGGCTCTTTTATAAACTATAAAATGACCAAAATACCCCTACGGGGCTTAAATTGATTTTAAATTCGTTTTGGGCATAATGGAAGGTATCCTACTAATATCACAACATATTTAAGGCATATTAACTTGTGAAACATGTTCATAACTCATTTGGTTACCCGTTATGCATCTTACGCGTTCGGTATGGTTTATGTAACTACTTTACATGAATTAACCGAAACGGGTCAAACCTTATCATTTTCACTTCAAAATTCATAATGTGTTTAGTTTACCCATATTATACAAGTTTCCATACTTGTCGGGTCTAAATCACATTCTAATCCGGTCTTCGCTTAATCTTGCGTTTTGAACCGTAAACCTTTCCTTAAAACTAACCGGTCTAAGTTACAACTTAAATAAGACCCGTTAGGAATCTAATAGGTTAATAAAACCTTTGTTCCAGATTGAGAGCCCCAGTAGAGGTACTTGTGCTTGCTGATTTGAATATATGGCTGAGAATAAAAATTACAATTTAGCTCAGGTAAATACTTTTAACTTATTTTCCCCATACGGGCTTGGGATACGGTATTATAATAATACCGCTTGGTTGGGTATTGAATGTTTAATCGATTAGTGGTTAAATTATTGAGGTAACCCGTTTTAATCTGTCTTATTTGAAACAAAGCCTTTGGGGGTTAATGACCATGTCCCGGATATCCTTGGCATCATTTATTAAGAAATGACAACGTCTTAAGCACGGGGTGTAGGCATACACCTGACAGTTGCGTAGGAAAACGGTATATCACTCTCTTGTGGGCCTGTACTTGTGGTGTGTCTGTTAATCTTGACTCGGTTTCTATATCGGGCCCTGAATGTATAACGAACATATAAATCTATATACAAGATTATTTTTATATAATTGTCCCAAGTTATAAAAGGATATTTGTGCCTTGTGCATTTAAATCAATTTTTATAAATGTTTTCAAAAGATTCAGTTAATTGTATTTACCAGTGTAAACTGGCGTATTTTCCAAAAAGATTAAGTGACATGTATTGTGCGTAATTGGCTGGGAGCTCAGGGCGTTAATAAGGAATCTTGCAAGTTCTAAACGTCTAAAGTCTGTTGAACAGTGTTTATATTTCTGTTTTAAGATCCGCCTGTGGATCCATCTTACAATCCGTTTGTAATATTTGATGTTACTTTTTGAATCGGTTTGTAATATATTTACTTTAGACCTCCGCTGTGCATTGAACTGTGATTATTTGTCTATGATGATATCAACTGCGTCACGATACTCCCCACCGGGCCCATCGGTAATACGTGGAAATATCGGGGTGTGACAGGTTGGTATCAGAGCCAACATTGAGCGAATTAAACACTAGCCTTTTGTGTTTAATCTCAATGACACAGTAGCACATTCCTTGACTTCCGAGTCTAGACATGAACTAGGAATGATCTCATCCATGTTATATGTATACATTGTTTTTTATATTTGTGTACTTCAGGAACATGTCGCCGAGCAAAGCTGCCATTGGTGGAGGCTCTCCAAATCCGAAGTTTAAGAATGTAAAGCTTTGTACTACAGCTCAAATTAGCATACGGCCAGTATGGAGAAAGGACCTTTTCAACCCATTAACCATATTTCAAATTCTATACCCAAGACTTTTGAAACTTCAAATGAGAAGCCAACATCGGAGGAGTTCATGCCAGTTGTCCCTGAATCTCCCGCTCCAAAGATAATACCTATGGACCCAAAGGACTCATATTTCTTACCTCCAAGTCTTGAAATACCAAACTTGGATTATACCTGTCCCGACTTTATTCATGATTCGTATTATTCATTAACCATAGAATCCTTGGATTCCACTTTTGCAAGGACTCCTAAAATAGAAGATTTCGACTTCACACCAAAACCTTCAGTATTCGTACCTCACACAGAGAACCAAGGAGAAAATTTCCAGAAATAAAGTGAAGAAGAAACTCTTTTTGTTGCATTTCATTTCTTTATTAGTCCGTATAAGGACATATTTATCTTTTAGTTCCTATGTGGACAAATTTCTTGTTTAAAAGTCCCGTTTAGGGCATCTATGTACTTTTTCCATTTAACGGAATGTTATAATTTAAAGTTTCATTTGTCCTTATATGTATGAATATAACATATAAAATAAATCAAAATATCATTCCTTTTTGTAATTGATCTGCCATTGAATATTGAAAGAAAATCTTGAAGGTTTATACCTAGCCTATATGTCATTTTAGACATGGCCTAGATGGTAAAACCTTTTTAAGATTTAAATCCTTGTTAACATCTAAAAACATGTTAGCACTCCTGGCAAAGGTGATTCGATAAAATCACACAAGTCATCCTTATATTGGATTCTTCCAATTCCTTTTCTCATTTAATTTAAACATCCCTTAGTGGTGTAGTGCCTACGGGCCATACATATTGTCCTTGAGACGAAAGACAGTTGTAGTCTCTGACTCACTGTCAAGAAAAGGTGATGAACTATGTTCAAGCCTTAATGCCTCGATCCTATAAGATCATGGCTCATAATTTAAAATTGTCCTTGTGACTAGGCCTTTTGTATGCCACCCTATTATCCTTAATAGTTTATAACTGGTAATAAAAATTTAAATAAATTAAATTAACCAATATGGCTTTAAAATTTCCATGGTTAATGAATTGCCATCAATGACAATTCCATAATAGACTTCTGAATAAATTATTGGTAATATTTATGTAGCAATCAAGCTACATGGCTGGGTCAGATGAGGATAACAGCCACCCGAGGGAGAATAATGATACTACCAGAGTTAATATAGCTGGAGCAGAACTGCAGGCATTAATAGATAATGCCGTTACTCGAGCTCTTGACAGACAGTATAATGAATCAAGTGGTACACGCACCAAGGCCCAGTATGTACCTCATACAAAACCACCTTCCCAAACGCATGTATCTCATAAGGGCGATTCTCATCACTCATCGAATCAGAGGAGTGTTCCGTCTGGACAGGTTGTGCTTAATCAAGAGCCACGTGTTAAAACTTGTTCATATAAATATTTTGTCTCCTGCAAGCCCAGAGACTTCGCAGGAGAAATGGGAGCCATCGATTGCATGATGTGGCTCGATGAGATGGACACCGTTGTTGATATTAGTGGATGTGCAGAGCAAGACATTATCAAGTTTGTTTCACAATCTTTTAAAGGAGAAGCTCTAACTTGGTGGAGGTCACTAATCCAAGCTACAGGGAAGATCCCATTGTACAACTTGACTTGGGATCAGTTTGTTGCTCTTATCAAAGAAAATTTTTGTCCTCAACATGAAGTTGAGAAAATAGAGACTGATTTCCTGACATTAGTCATGAAGAACTTAGATTGTCAGGCATATCTTACAAGTTTCAATACCATGTCTCGATTGGTTCCTTACTTGATCACACCGGAACTGTCACACCCCGATATTTCCACGTATTACCGGTGGGCCCGGTGGGGAGTATCGTGACGTAGTTGATATCATCATAGTCAAACAACACAATTTAAATGCACAGCGGAAGCAAAAGATAAATATATTACAATCCGATAAAGAGTAATATCAAAGTATTACAAACGGAATGTAAAGGATCCACAGGCGGATCAAATAAAAGATAATTGTTCAACAGATTTTGACATCTAAGCTTGTGAGACTCTTTATTGATGCTAGGAGTAGCCAGCCTATTCCGATTAGTACCTGCACTTAGCCTTTTTGGGAAAATACGTCAGTTTACACTGGTAAATACAATTTAACTGACTCATTTTGAAAAGGTTTAGAAAATTGATTTGAATGCACATGGCATAAAACTTTTTATAACTTGGGATAGTTATTTATATATAAACTTGTAAAAGAATTACATGTTTGTTATACGTTCAGTAGCCCAATCTGTATACCGGGTTAAAGATTAATAGACACACCACAAGTATAATGCCCACAAGGTTGATTCCTTTAGGTGGGTTACAAGTTTTTACATATGCATCTGTCAGGTGTACGCCTACACCCCGTGCTTAGGTCGTGGCCATTTCATGAATGATGCCCAGGATATCCGGGACATGGTCATTAACCCCCCAAAGGCTTTAAGCAAACAAAACAATTTAAAAGGGACATTTCAATGATTTAACCTTCATACAATTAAAGATTCAATGCCCTACCAAGCGGTATTTTATATACCGTACCCCAAGCCCGTATAGGGAAAATAAGTTAAAAGTATTTACCTGAGCTAAATATAAATTCAATCCCAGCCGTATGTCAAATCAGCAAGTACAGATAGCTTTTACTGGGCTCCTAAATCTGGAACGAAGGTTTTTAATAACCAATTAGATTCCTAACGGGTCTTAATTAAGCCTAAACTTAGACCGGTTAGTTTTAAAAGAAGATATGGTTCAAAACGCATGATTAAGCGAGAACCGGATTAGAATGTGGTTTAGACCCGACAAGCTTGTATACTTGTTTAGTATGGGTAAACTAAACACATTCTGGATTTTGAGATAAAAATGATAAGGTTTGACCCGTTTCGGCTAATTTATGTAAACTAGTTACATAAGCCGATCTGAACGCGAAAAGTGCGTAACGGGTAACCAGATGAGTCATGAACAGGTTTCCTAAGTTAATATTCCCTAAATATGTTGTGATATCAGTAGGATACCTTCCATTATGCCCAAAACGAATTTAAAACCAATTTATGCCCCGTAGGGGTATTTTGGTCATTTTAAAGGTTATAAGAGAGGTTAAATATTAATCTGAGGTTTAGGTCTGATGTAATCAGTAAAAATACTTAATTTAATAAGTTATATCAGTAGGGTATTACATATATGTGAAATTTATTAATTATAACCAAACTATGCACCGAAGGGGCATTTTGGTAATTTCACTTAAGCTTTAAAGGTCAAAATTAGAATTCCGAGTTTACAAATTTTGCCTACTGTTTAATTATGAAAATTTACTTAAAACATCAGTTGGTATCAACCCTTGTATGTTAAAAATAGTTTTAACTTATATTATGCGTTAAAAACGCGTAAAAAGGAGATTTTAAGCGATTTCCGGGTTTTATAAGAAAAGCTGATATTTTTATCATTCCAGAAAGCTTAAAATGTTTTATTTATCATATAAAATCAGTAGCAAAAATTTTGGTATCAAAATGTTATATAAAACTCATTTTATGGCCAAAAGGGCAAAACCGACAATTACAGAATTAAGCTTAGAACCCTATGTTATGCTCAGCCAAAAATAAATAAAAATCTTCAAAAATCCCAAAATATTATTTTACATCAGTAGGTAAAAAGTTTGGTATCCAAAATTGGGTTTAGATAGGCTTTATGCTAATTACGCCGTTTAATTAATAAAAAGCTTTTCATTTACGCTAATAAGCATAACTCCTAATCTAGTCCTCAAACTGATGTCAAATTTTAGGGACAAGTTTATAAATCTTTAATGAAGGTTTCTATCCTCTCACATTTTCAAAAATTTCGTTTTAAGGTAAAAGGGCATAATGGTCAACATTTAAGCATATAACGGAAACATGTAATGAATAGGATAACTAAGGATCCAAGTTGTATAACCTCAGAGGGTTACACCAACCTATAACATGGTCCTAAAGGAATCCTAAGGCATATCTAAACTAAGCTAAATCAGGTCAGAACTGAAAGTCAAAGCAAAAGTCAACTTTTACGACTTTTGGTTCCGAACCGAGCCTATACTTAGAATTGCCGGGTTGAATCATGCTTAGGCATGTTCAACTAATATTTACCAAGTTATTAAAGTGTGAGAACTGATTTTATGGATTTTATATTAATAGTTATGAATTTTATTTAAAACCAACCCGTTTAACTTTTATTTGACCCGACAATTTAACTAAGTAAACGTGGTAAATAGGAGGTGCCCTTTCGAGGGTTAAACACCTACCTAATTACGGTCACGTAGCCATGTTCGTTGCGAACAATGGCTTAACCGTTTAAAAGTCAAAGCGTTTATAAAAAAACGCTTGACTTTCGGCTATAACGCTAGAAATTTAAACTAAGCACGAAAGGACACTTACAAAGGGTCCAAGCAAGGAGGTTTGATCCTAAATTCTCAGGTATGAAGAGCAAGGTCTCCAACTTAGAGAATTCAGAAATCAAGTGTGGGTTTGGCAAGAAATGAAGTGGGGTATTTATAGGATTTAGAGGACCGTTAGGATCGTTCCTCGTTAAACGTGATTAAATCTAGACCATACACTTCATACCCATTGTTTTCTAATACTATGGGTGCCCAAGGATTGAAGAAATACCATTTGCAAGTGCTGGATCAAGCTGGAACAGGCAGGAAAACATTTCTGCTGATCTGGGGGGTCCTTACGGACCGTATGGATATGTGCTTACGGTCCGTAAGCCTTGTGCAGGTCAGCAATTTTCAAAAATGGCAGATTTAGTCCCTGAAGCCCCAAAACTTGGTTTTCGATGCATTTTTAACATGTTTAAGCCCCGTTAACCCCATTTCAAAGCTCTAAAATGAAGTTAAAGTATAGGGAACTTGAAATGTGCTTAAAAATATCTCAGATGTCAGCTCATTTGGTCGTACGGTTGCGTTGTTCGGTTAATTACGACGGAAGTCGTAACGAACGCAAAAACGATCCAAATTAAGCGACGATTGGATTTTTCTTATGCCAACAACTAAAATAAAATATTTTAATGATTACATAAATTTTTGGATGTCCGGATATATCCAGAATGTAAGATATGCGCGAAAATACAAACTTGTGCACTTTTTGACACTTTTAGTCCCTGCATGACTTAAAAGTTTATTTTTGCGCACCAAACACCTCTAAGCCTATATCTAAGATATATAAAGGATAATTAGGGTATGTTTAACTCATGATTATATTCCGGAAGGTCTGATACCCTACGAATCAACATACTTTTGCAGTTTGACGCAATTAGTCCTTTAATCGCATAAGGTAGCGCAAAATGTCGTTTAATGATATCCAAGCCTTCCAAGTCCCATAATGGGCATTCCTAAGCATATACTTAAATATTACTACACTCCCGTTCACTTAAATTGTCACCGAAAGGCGTAGATTTAAAAGTTGACGCTTTAGGTCCCTCTATTGCGCAAACTTGCGCATCTCATCGTTTAATAGCATTGAAGCCTCATCTAATCCATATTAGGCATTCTTGGAAGTATTATTAAACATCACGATGATTCAGGTTCGCTAAAAGGTCATTCAGAGGTATAAGTAAACATATTGACACTTTTAGTCCCTCTAACTTGCAAAGTTGCGCGTAACCTTACTTATAAGCATAAAAACTTTAGACGGCCAATGTTTGGCATTCACGAGAGTATAATTAAATATCATGAAGCTCCCGGTTTATTAAAAGGTCACTCAGAGGTAAGAATTAACATGTTGACGCTTTTAACCCTTCATTGCGCAACTTTCAATTAATTCCGCAAACGGCTACACTCGATCGCCAAGTGGCTCATTTGTGAACATAAATATCGTGAGAGGTTATTTAGAAACTTATTTTAGGTATGCTAACACTTCAAGTCCTTTCATAATTAAAGTTTTCGATTTTTCAAAAAATTAGTCCCTTAAATTCAATGTTTGACTTCATTAGGGTTTATTACACGTGTCAATACATCATTGGACGTGATTTTACGAGGTGTTACAGGAACCGAAGCGTATAGCTCGTTTTATTGGGGGTCTAGCCCCAGAAATCAAGGCAAGTGTGAAAGCATCGAGACCTACCACATTCAGGTCAGTTGCAGATCTGTCACTATCTCTCACACTTGATGTGGTCAGAAACAATGCTGCCAAAGCTTCTGATGATGGAAAGCGAAAACGGGAGGATGAGAATTCTCATCGCTCCGATAAGAAGAAAAAGGGGAAATCTGATCATAAGAAGAGTTCCGGGTTTAAGAAGGACAACCAGCAGTCAGGCGAAAAGACCAGGTGCAAGACCTGTACGAAATACCACATCGGGAAATGCAGATTTGAATCTCAGCCTCTACCTTGTGGGATCTGCAAGTCTAAGGAACATAAAACCTTGGATTGCAAGAAATTGAAAGATGCAACCTGTTATGGTTGCAACAAGAAGGGACATATCAAGACTAACTGCCCTAGGAATCAGAAGAAGCCTGAAGAGGCTAAGAAGCCCAATGCTCGGGTCTTTCAAATGAATGCTCAGGAAGCCATTTAGAATGACAATGTGATAACAGGTACATTCCTTATCAATGATGTTTATGCGGGAATTTGTTTGATTATGGCGCAAAAAGTCTATTGTGGACAATAAATGTTGTAAGTTGTTGTATCCGCCTGTTAGGACTTTAGACATATAACGCGAGGTAGAATTGGCCGATGATACTTTAGAGACTGCTTCAACAATCTTAGATGGATGCTTTATGTCCATTAGGAATCACTCTTTTCCAATATCCTTGTGGCAAGCTTTCAAGCTATCCAAAATCATCAATATAACTAAGACAGATGCAACATTTTGATCCCCTGTCAAAAAGGTGATGGACTAGATCCAAATCTTAAATGTCATTGATGGTCTTTTTATGGCCTAGGCTAAATATAATTGATATAGATTTAAATAACGATCATTAGGAATGTTCGTACTATATTAACATGTATGAGTTAATGATACCATGGTTAGTATATGTTAGGTCATCAGGATGATGAATAGCTGTTGTAGTGCAACTAAGTAATTGTTTCAATTGGTGTTAGGGACCAAGTCTCGAATATGACGAACTCGGATAAGACAACCGTCAATCACGCCGTTGATGATGCGACGCATGCTAATGATGCTACAATTGTGAACCTCAAAATTGACAAAGATGTTCTCCAAGCTATGATTGACGCAGCTGTTGGAAAAGCTGTAAGAAAGGTCATGAAAAAGTTCAAGGAGCCCAATGCTACTTGCTCCAAATCCCATTTAAGACTACACTCCCTTACTCGCGAGAAGGATTGACGTGTGCGTATATACACATAATTTTGCAATGAATTACACACGATTTGGTTTTAAATTTATAAAAGTGATTATTACTTTTACATCAAAACACACACGAAAGAGGCAAGTGTACCCCGTCACATATGTAATAAAGTATCGGTAAGAACCAAGTATCGATCCAAGGAAATGGGCGGAGAAATAATACTAGACCTTTATCACTAAACTACCGGTAAAAACATAGGTTTGGTTGATTTAAACTAAACTAAAGTAACATAACCAAATACATAATAAAAACATAATAGATAGTAGATAAAAAGCCTTGCTAAATACACAACCACAGCATGTCAACTAAGTCAGTTTTGGCACTAGAAGCATTCGGTCAATTTTCCAATTTAAGACAATTAGTATCCCTTTCGGGAATCCTAACATAACAATCATTCGGAAAGCTAAAACGATAAACACACTTTAACCACCTGAAATTGTTCTTTAACGTGCAATTGATAAATGTCTATGAAAATCTCTTAAAAATAAGTTAGTCAGCCGTTAGGATTATTCTAACCTCACTTAAACAAGGAAAGCGACACCGATAAACACAATGCAACCACCGAGATAAGCATAAACTAGATTAAATCACAACCGAGTTCATTTTACAAATCTTGCACAATAATTCACTAAGATATCAATTTTGGCCTAAACTACTAACTAAGCTAACAAATCATGGCAAGAATTTATAACGACACCATCTAACCCGTTTAGGTCCTTACGTGACGGCAAGCTCTCTTGATTAACAATAATTACATTTTATTAAATCACTAACCATTTCTAGTATCATGATGCATACATTTAAACCAAGTTAAACTAGTTAACCAAATTCAAAGTTTACTAATACAAGATTAATTAAGCTTCATTTTTCAACTATCTTAACTAACCAAGCATCAATCATCCAACATAATTACTTATAATCAAGAATTCAATATCAATAACAAGGTTGCAAACTAATCATAGAAAATACTTCAAGTGTCATTACAAACAAAGTTTAACACACTAATGGCAATAATCTAGCAAGGGATTGTTTGCGTTTTTGCCCAAAGGCTACAATAATACATAAACAATAATCTAAGTACTTGAAAGATTAACAAAAACATGGAAAGATTAGAAAATCAAACCATAAACAAGTACTAGACTAAGGATCCGGGTAGTAATCGAGCTAAACGAGACAATGTGGCTTGAATCCGGGTGAAAGCTAATGCCTCCGGAGCCTGAAAATCGCCTGTGAAGCTCTCCAAAAATCCAGAATATCTAACAGAAGGTTTATGTTCTGTTTTTATACTTTTTGCTGTCGCACGGTCGTTCTCCAAATGGCACGACCGTGCACTTTATTCAATTATTAGGGATGGGTCACCATGCTGCATACGTCATCAGATCGTTGACCAGATTCGAAATGGCACGACCGTTCTTCGTGTGGAACGGTTGTTCAGTTCCGGGCTACTTGTTGCACGCCGAGCCGCACAGGTCGTTCATCACCGAGATTCTGTTGGTTCATCGGATATGCACGGTCGTTCCTCAAATGGAACGTCCGTTCTTCACCGAGCCGCCTTGTTTCCTAGAACGCCCAGTCGCACCTCTCGTTCATCACCGAGCTGATCAACTTTGTCGGAGATGCACGACCGTGCATCAGGTGGAACGGTCATTCCACAGGCCCAGTTCAGAATCCTTAACAGAATGTCCGCAGCTTCGTCGTTTTGTCCGGAAAGTCCTCGTTTTTGCTATCATCTTGTTTGGTATGCTGTTTTAGGCCTGTAAACATAAATGTAGATAAATAAGTATCCGAATGACGGTTTTACGGCCAAAAACGCATAAAATAGGGGTAAAACGGGGAACTAAAATATGTGTAAATTAACGAATATCAAATCTCCCCACACTTGAACCTTGCTTGTCCTCAAGCAAGCTAAACTAAAAAGCAATAAAAGACATAAACAAACAAGAACGATAATTTACACACTATTTTATTGAAAACTAATATAAACGGTTAGCCGGTTTGTCGAAAGACAACATCAAAAGATTCAAACCCAACAAGCATATGCAATTAAAAAGCGACAACCAAAAAGCCGTGACTAAACATTTAATTGACTCACATGTTAATCTTCACACAACTCACAATGTTCACACACACTCGGTTTTATTTATGAAACATACATAAAATGTGCATGCGTAAACACTCAACGCCTAGTCAATGAAATGTGCAATATCATAAGCTTGTTATAAGATCTCGTCTCCACCAACTAACATGCAAATAAGTGTAAATCAAGAGGTCTTTACGGGTTATAACATTAGGCTTGGGCGAAGGGTATGGAAGTGGACATTTAAAGTGGCGAAAATGGTTAAAACTCGGTAGTAGCGTTTAACTAGCAATAAACAACAAAACTTTACATACAAACGCCTTAAAAAGGCGACTAAAACGCAATCGAGCTTATCAACGAAATTTTTAACATTTAAGCATTCAAAATTGCTCGATTTCTATCAACTTCACCCTATTTTAGGGTGTTTTATTTATTTTTTTTTTTATTTTTTTTTAGCAAACTATACAATGAAATAAAAACAATAACAAGCTAGTTAAACTATTATTTTAACCGAGTTTCAACACTAAAAAGGTTTAAAAACATAAAAAGGCTAAATTTGGTTAAGTGGGCGATAATGTGGGTAAACAAAGGTGAACGGGAAGGCTCGACATGGTTAATCCTAAAGGGTAATATAAGGTGAATGGGAAGCACAACACAAAGAACAAGGTACACAACAAAGGGGTAATCTAAGTGCCTCTATCACGTTTACACAAATCCGCACGTTCATGGTCTTAACAAGCATACTAGTGACAAGTTCTAAATTGCACATAACATCCGGCTCACTCCTATATCCGTAATGAACAAATATATAACAATCTAGGCTCAAATATGCTCACGTAACGGAAGGAATGGGTAAAAGTGTGAAAACTATCATGTAAGTCTTTCTTTGTTTGTCACGCTTTCCGATTTCCTTTTTCAAAAATATTTTGTTTGTCGAGTTTTTATCAAGTCCAATGCTTTCTAAAACATAACCAACCGGTTTATTTACCAACATATATACAAAACACAAGTATTTTTAAATGATTTTTCTGATTTTCTGTTTTTTTTTTTTTTTTTTATAAGAGGACAAACAAAGCTAAGTTAACAAAGTTAACCCCCTCCCCACACTTGAACTTCGCATTGTCCCCAATGCGAGACCCGAGATATAGAGAAAAGGATAAAAAATACTCCCCTCAAGATGATGTTGGTGCCACGAGACTTCCGAAGCTGTATCTGGTACGTGCTCCGGTCCAAGATCCGATAGATAAAACCTGCGAGTATGTCATGTGCACCCAAAATATAACAGAAACAGAAAAATCACAAAACAACCATAATATACATAAGTACTAAAATCCAAACAAAATACAAAGGAAATTGTCTGAAAATACAAAACCGGGGTGTTTTAAATAATAGTCAAAATAAACACCCAAATAAAAGCAAAGTACTGAAAGATAAAACACCACCAAATGCTATCACCACCGCCAACTACTCATCATCATCATCATCATGTCTCGTGCCAGATGGGCCCTGATCGCCATAGCCAGGGGGGTTCCACGATGGGAACTCCGGCGGGTGCTGAAAATAGTCGGGGTATGCGTGATGCATCTCCCCGAAAAGATATGAGAATCTCGCACTGACCCCCTGATATAAAGTATCCTGGCGATGCTGAAGCTGGTCATGTGTGGCCCGAAGCTCTGCCTGACTGGCCCGAATCTCGTCCTGGCTAGCCCGGATCTGGTCCTGGCTAGATCTAATCTCGCTGAAGTAGGTACCATGCTGCTCCTGCGTCACACGCATATCCTGGAACTGCTGGTAGAAAGTGGGCCAATCCTCATGCTGATGAAATGCATGGTGCTGCGGCGAGTGTGGTGGTGTCGGTGGCTGGTGCTGGTGCTGCTATCCCATCTCAACATCCTCATCCTCCTCCTCATGTTCCTCCTCATCTGGAGGCAACGGGTCCCAGACCTCGTTATTCAATCCCCTCAACCTATCTCCCCTATCAAGCTCAGCAATCACCCCCATGAACTTCAGAGACCGGATATCAACATGAACCCCCTCGGTAATCAAAGTGAGACCCCTAAGCACCCCCGGCGTCATATAGCGCTCATTGTACGCTATCTCGGTCACATACGAACCGCCATGTATCTCACTGTTCGCATGTCGCCCTGAACACTTGACGAAGTACTCAGCCATTCGAGCGGCTAGGTTGATTGGTGCTTTGTCAACCAACGCATACAAAAAGAGCAAATCAGGTGTGGGACAGTTACCGAGACTGTCCATGCGTCCGCATATCGAATGGCTGAATACATGGTGCATCACTCGCACCAGAGAATCTCGGAGTCGCGAGGCCTTTGACATCCTCGGGTTGTAGGGGTCCCCAACGGCATTTTCTGCCCAGAATGCATCCCGCGCTGCATCATTAGGGAAGTTGAACTGATCGTTGAAGACGTCGGGATCATCCATGTCCTCCCGCGTATAAATCCCAAGCCTTCGTCCCAAACGACCAACCGACCATGTATGCCATCGCCTACATAACCTGAAGGTTACCCGCTCCCTGTAGCGGAAATCGGGCTGTGTATGTGCAACAGGCCTTTCATAGGCATACGATGCGAAGAATTCAATCGTCAACTCCCGGTACACGGGTCGGTTGCAACCGACCAAATTTGCAAGCGTGCGAGTCATCATGTCGTCCAGTCGATCATACTGATTGAGTTCACGCATGACTTCCCAATCTAACCATCGGGGGACTCCAAACTGCCCCCGTCTCGCCCACAATGCATCGCGCTTCGGTATGCATAAAGCTTCTTTCTCAATGTTGGGGTCAAACTGTAGGAAGGGATGGTTCATCTGTAATGGGGAAAATTGTTAGAAAGACAGAAACAGGAGAGAAATGGGTTGAAAACAAGCGAGCAGCCAATTATGAAGAAACTGTCCAACTGTACTGGGCAAATGGCACGGTCGTTCTTCGAGACGCACGGTCGTGCGTCTCCGAGAACTAACAGACCAAGCCCAGGCGATATCGTGAACAAGCCGGCGAGGCACGACCGTTCCACACGAGGAACGACCGTGCGACTCCGTGTCTGCAGATTTTCGACCCCTGTACTTAGAACAACCAGATTTTTGCAAAATTTCAACAAGTATTGGGTCAACAGGGGTCTGAAAGTCAACCGGGTGTTCACAATACTTCGATTCAACAAGGGTTAGGGTTTCGATTTGTTTATGAAGAGAACCCTAAAAATTTCCTAGAAGAATCGGAAGAAATCTACACTAGAAAGCAAGAAAACAAGAAATCTACAACTAGGAACGTACCGTGCGAAGAAGGGTGTTAGATCGTGCGAAAAACCGTGCGATATGGTGAAGAATCGCCCTGGAACGGTCTGCAGCGGCTAGGGTTCGCGAATGAGGGATTTTGCAGCAGATGATGGTATATATAGTGTGCAAAATGACAAAATTGCCCTCAGCCTGTGGCACGGTCGTTCCTGGTATGGAACGGTCGTGCGGTACCGACATCGCTCAAACCCTGCAGCATGTTCTCGGATATGCACCGAGGGTGCGATCCAACGTGCCGGCTTGCTCGGAATCGCACGGTCGTGCGACCCGAGGAACGGGCGTGCATCAGCTGCAGATACAGAATTTTCTGCAGAAGCTATTTCCAGCAACCGTTTCGGCCGTTTTTCGCCGTTTTTTCGACACACCAACTGTTCTAACAATATTGCAATACAGAACCTTCGCCCGGTACGTATGGAAACTAAACAAACTAACGTAAACTACCTAACTAACCTAAATTACGCTAAAACTACAAAAATACAAAAAAGGACTATTTTACCCTTACAGCGCCAAAGACGCTCCTGCTGCATTTTTGTCGGCGAGTCAGCAGCGTAGACTCATGCTAAATTTTTTTCGACGAGTCGATAGCAAGACTCAAAGCTAAAACTAGAAAAACTACTAAAAAGACTATACTACCCCTAAAGCGCAAATTACGCTCTTGCTACATTTTTGATCCGCGAGTCAGTAGCGTAGACTCTCTCCTCCCCACACTTATGATGTGTGCGGGGTTTGGAGTTCAATCACCTCCACCGCCGATTCTATCGGCCCGGCAACGTACAACTTCAACCGGTGACCATTTACCTTAAATGTAACGCCATCCGCGTTCTCTACTACAACAGTACCATACGGAAATACTTCCTTAACCGTGTATGGTCCTGTCCAGCGTGAATGAAGCTTCCCAGGAAATAAGCGCAGCCTAGAATTGTACAGAAGAACAAGATCACCCGCTTGGAATTCTTTATGGTCCTTCAAGCGTTTGTCGTGAAGTTTCTTCGTGCGCTCTTTGTAGAGTACGGAGCTCTCATAGGCTTGGTGCCGCAATTCTTCCAATTCATGAATTTGGAGAAACCGGGCTTCACCTCCGGTTTTAAGGTCCAAATTCGCGGTTTTCAATGCCCACATAGCCTTGTGCTCCAACTCCACCGGTAAATGGCATGCCTTTCCGTATACCAACCTAAAGGGGGTGGTCCCTATAGGGGTCTTATAAGCTGTACGGAATGCCCATAATGCCTCATCAAGCTTGTCCGACCACTCCTTGCGGTTCGCTCCAACAGACCGCTCAAGGATGCGCTTAAGCCCACGGTTCGTGACCTCCACCTGCCCGCTTGTCTGCGGATGATAGGGCGTGGACAAACGGTGATGCACACCGTATCGGGACAAAGCCTTTTCAAGCTGTGTATTACAAAAATGAGTCCCTCGGTCACTAATGAACGCTTTCGGAGCGCCAAATCGGGCGAACAAACTCTTAAGAAACCTCACAACTACTCTGGCGTCGTTAGTGGGTAAGGCTTGCGCCTCCGCCCACTTTGATACATAGTCAACAACCACGAGTATGTATTTGTTTCCACGTGAGGGGGGGAATGGTCCCATGAAGTCAATCCCCCAAACATCAAAGACTTCACACACTTGTACCCAGTTCTGAGGCATTTCGTCGCGTGCAGATATGTTCATCGCCCTCTGACAAGCATCGCACGCTCTCACCCAACTCTGCGCGTCACGGAAAATGGTCGGCCAGTAAAACCCGGAATCCAACACCTTCTTCGCGGTGAAGTTGGCTCCGTGGTGGCCTCCGGTAGGTCCCTCATGACACTGGCGCAGAATGTCGGTCGCCTCAGCCCCTGATACACATCTCCTAATCACCTGATCAGCACCCACCTTAAACAAGAAAGGGTCGTCCCAAGTGTAGTGCTTTAGATCTGAAAAGAATTTTCTCTTTTGCTGGTGAGTCAACCCTTTTACCAGAATTCTACAAGCAAGATAGTTCGCAAAGTCAGCGAACCATGGCGACTTATCACATATCTCAACACCCATCAAAGATTCGTGTGGGAACTTGTCATTGATTGAATCCCAACGCGAATCCTCGATGTCTCCGTGCTCTAACCGAGACAGATGGTCGGCCGCTACATTCAAAGCACCCTTTTTATCTTGTATCTCAATATCAAACTCTTGCAGCAACAGGATCCATCTGATTAGACGCGGTTTAGCGTCCTGTTTGCTGAAGAGGTATCTAATGGCTGCGTGATCAGTGTATACAACGGTTTTCGAAAGCACTAAATACGATCTAAATTTATCGAATGCGAAAACGACCGCCAAGAGCTCTTTTTCAGTCGTGGTGTAATGCTCTTGAGCGTCGTGAAGAGTTTTGCTCGCATAATAGATCGGATGGAAGTGCTTTTCCTTCTTTTGACCCAGAACGGCCCCTATAGCGTAATCACTCGCGTCGCACATGATTTCAAATGGCAGACTCCAGTCCGGTGCGACTAAAATAGGGGCCTCAATCAACTTTTGCTTGAGGAGGTCAAAAACCCTCAAGCAATCATCTCCAAACACAAACGGAGCATCTTTCTCCAACAAACGGGTCATGGGTTTGGCGATTTTTGAAAAATCTTTGATGAATCGCCGATAGAACCCGGCATGACCGGGAAAGCTCCGTATAGCTCGAACAGAGGTGGGGGGCGGAAGTCGTGAAATAACGTCGACTTTAGCTGGATCGACTTCCATGCCCGCGTGAGAAATTTTGTGTCCCAGAACTATGCCCTCCTTCACCATGAAGTGGCATTTCTCCCAGTTCAAGACCAGATTGGTCTCCTCACACCTCTTCAACATTCTTTTCAAATTTTCCAGACATTGATCAAAGGAATCCCCAAATACCGAAAAATCGTCCATGAACACCTCCATGGAATCCTCAATCATGTCGTGGAAAATGGCGACCATACATCGCTGGAAAGTAGCCGGCGCATTACACAGCCCAAACGGCATACGCCGGTAGGCGAATGTACCGAAGGGACAGGTAAATGTGGTCTTCTCCTGGTCCTCAGGAGCGATAGGAATTTGAAAATAACCAGAGAACCCATCCAGAAAACAATAATATAACTTCCCTGACAGACGCTCCAACATTTGATCAATGAATGGAAGCGGGAAGTGGTCCTTGCGGGTGGCGTCATTGAGTTTGCGATAATCAATGCAAACCCGCCATCCAGTGACCGTCCTGGTTGGAATGAGCTCATTCCTATCGTTTGTGACCACAGTCATGCCCCCCTTTTTGGGCACTACCTGCACAGGACTGACCCAAACAGAGTCGGAAATGGGATAGATCATACCAACATCTAACAACTTAATCACTTCCTTTTTAACGACCTCTTGCATGTTCGGGTTCAGCCGCTTCTGGTGCTGCGCACACGGCTTGAACTGATCCTCCATAAGAATTTTATGTGTACAGAAGGAGGGATTTATACCTTTTATGTCCATGATTTTCTAAGCGATTGCTTTCTTATGAAGTTTCAACACATTAAGCAGTCTGCTCTTCTCTTCTCCCGCCAATCCAGATGAAATAATGATAGGCAAATGACGCTCCTCATCAAGAAATGCGTACTCCAGGTGCGGTGGGAGCTCTTTAAGCTCCAAGGTAGGAGAATCTTTCACTGAAGGCTTCGACTTCACTTCACTCTCGCGATCAATTTCTGTGAAACAATCCGGACTCTGGGGACCATCATCACCAATCTGATAGACTGGCTGCTCTAAATAGTGGCCCTCCTGCGTAATGCCATCTAAGTCCCCACACAACAGATGTGTGTCCGAATCTATCTCCTCGATCGTACCCTGGAAATGCGTGCTCACATAAGTGTCGACGATGTCAACATAATAGAGCGCGTCGTCCTGACTCTGAGGATGCTGCATAGAACGTTTAATGTCAAACGTCACATGCTCATCATCTACTCGGAGTGTGATCTGGCCCGCCGCCACGTCCACAATTGTCCGGGCGGTATTCAAAAACGGGCGTCCGAGTATCAGAGGCACTCTCGAGTCCTCATCCATGTCCAGGATAATAAAATCCACGGGAAATACAAACTTGTCAATCTTAACAAGCATATTCTCTACAAACCCGCGTGGATACTTGACAGAACGATCCGCAAGTCGAATACTCATCCTCGTAGGTGACGGCTCACCTAGATCCAACTTTGTAAAAACCTTATAGGGCATAAGGTTTATACTCGCTCCTAGATCTGCTAACGCATTACTGACAGACAGATTGCCAATGAGGCAAGGAAGCGTGAAACTGCCTGGATCTCCTATTTTTGTAGGCAGGCGATTCTGGAGAATAGCAGAGCAGCTTTCATTCATAACCACACAAGACATGTCCTCGAGTTTTTGCTTGTTTGAGAGGATGTCTTTCAGAAACTTCGCATACTTTGGCATTTGTGCCAAAGCTTCAACAAATGGTATGTTTATATGCAATTGTTTAAACATTTCGAGAAACTTACCGTTTTGTTCATCCATCTTCTGCTTCTTCAACCTTCCTGGATAAGGCACAGGAGGCGTGTAACCTGTGACCGGCTCCTGGACTTGTGCTGTACTTGCTGGGCGTAGCCTGGCATGCACCTCATCCGGTGTGTCGGTCGGGACCGCTTCAGTGATCGGTGGTGAGTCCGATATGACGGGTCCGGTAGGTTTTCCACTCCTGGTCATCACCGCATTCACATCTCTGTGCGGGCCCGGGTTTGTCTCAGTATTGCCCGGGAGACCACCCTGGGGTCTCTTTGACATCATCTGTGCCAGCTGACCAACCTGATTCTCTATGTTCTGAATCGAGGCCTTGTGGCTCCTCATTTCTCCCTCATGAGAGACAAAACGATCCTCGCTCTGCTGGTAGCGTTTTTCAGCTAACTGATTCGCGCTCGAGGAGCTAGTAAGAAGCTGGGCCATCATATCCTCCAGCTTAGAACTAGACTGAGGGGCCTGCTGCTGGGAACTACTCCCAGAGCCCTGATTCTGATGCGGGTATGAACGCTGCTGATAGGATTGGTTGTACTGCTGGAACTGCTGACCCTGACCCTGACCCTGTTGCGCTGGAGCGCGCGGAGTGAATCCCAAAGGATTTTGATTGCCTGTGTTCGCACGCCACCCAAAATTTGGGTGATTTCTCCAACCGGGATTATAGGTGTTACTGTAAGGGTTGTTCTGCGGCCTAACTTGATTACTCACGAAATCTACCTCTTCGTGGCCCTCGTATCCGACTCCCTGAAAACATGCCCCAGGCTCGTGTGACACTCCACACTGGTCACAACCCGATCCCGCATGTGCAATCATCTGGGACCTGTCGAATCTCGATGCGAGAGCCGAGATTTGTGCAGTAATGGCCGTATAATCGTCTACAGCATGAACTCCTGCGCGGGATCCTGATGATGATGATGTAGCCTGACTTCTATCTCCTTCGCGGCGAGAGCTAGACTTCAACGCAGCCTTTTCAATGATATCGTAAGCCTCATTGGGCGTCTTTGTTCCCAAATCACCTCCTGAATTCATATCTAATCGCTCCTGCGTATTGTAGCTAAGCCCCTGATAGAATGTCAAGACTAGCTGTCTCTTGGTGAACCCATGATGTGGAACATCAAGTAACAGATCCTTGAATCTCTCCCAAGCTGCATGCAACGACTCTCCCTCATCCTGACGAAAGGTCACCACTCGGTTCCTTAACTTGGTTGTCTTCTCGGGTGGAAAGTACTTTTTCATAAATAGCTCCGCCAACCCATTCCAGGTCCTGATGGACCCAGCTGGCAGTGACATAGGCCACGCTCTGGCTTTGTCACGCAGTGAGAAAGGAAACAACCTCAACCGAACGGCATCCTCCGAAACATCCCTCATTTTAAACGTGGAACAAACTTCGAGAAAAGCCGCAATATGTCGTCCGGGATCCTCATGTTCGCGTCCGTCGAACTGCACCGAATTCTGCACCATATTAATTATACTAGATTTAATTTCAAAATTAGGTGCATCTATAGTAGGTCTAAGGATACTCGGCTCCAGGCTGATTAGACTCATTCAAAGGTCGCTCGTCGTCGGCCATGATTGCGTTCCCTGCTGCCCTTGAGCCCTCGGCTTCAACGGGTACCACCGACTCCGGCCCGCCAGATGCGAGCAGTAGCCCAACCGCACGCCCTTTCGCGCGAAGACGCCTCCGAAGATCACGTTCGGGTTCGTCTGACGGTTCAACAAGTTCTGGAGCGGGGGTCGAGAACATCAACCTGCAAACGAAAATTTGACACGGTGAATATTTTATTAATTAAATAATGCTGTTTTTTTTTTCCAGCTGAATAGAAGGAGAAAGTTATTATAAATGAGCTGAAAATTTTATAAAAATCCAAAAAATGGGCCCGAAATTTTATAAAAATTCAACACAATAAATAAATGAATTGACTAAAACAAAAATGGCTTTAGGGTGCCGAAAACCCAAAGAATAAGTGAATAAATAAATCCGGATCAAATAAATAAATAGAACAAAAATAACGCGAAAATGAATAAATCGAATGAAAACAAGAAATATTAACAAATAAATAAACAAATAAACAAACAAATAAATAAACAAATAAATAATCAAGAAATTATACACAAATATTAACAAGTATATACACCGATAACCAAATGACTCGGGTCATTCCTAAAACTCGCCATTTCCCCGGCAACGGCGCCAAAAACTTGACGTGTGCGTATATACACATAATTTTGCAATGAATTACACACGATTTGGTTTTAAATTTATAAAAGTGATTATTACTTTTACATCAAAACACACACGAAAGAGGCAAGTGTACCCCGTCACATATGTAATAAAGTATCGGCAAGAACCAAGTATCGATCCAAGGAAATGGGCGGAGAAATAATACTAGACCTTTATCACTAAACTACCGGTAAAAACATAGGTTTGGTTGATTTAAACTAAACTAAAGTAAACATAACCAAATACATAATAAAAACATAATAGATAGTAGATAAAAAGCCTTGCTAAATACACAACCACAGCATGTCAACTAAGTCAGTTTTGGCACTAGAAGCATTCGGTCAATTTTCCAATTTAAGACAATTAGTATCCCTTTCGGGAATCCTAACATAACAATCATTCGGAAAGCTAAAACGATAAACACACTTTAACCACCTGAAATTGTTCTTTAACGTGCAATTGATAAATGTCTATGAAAATCTCTTAAAAATAAGTTAGTCAGCCGTTAGGATTATTCTAACCTCACTTAAACAAGGAAAGCGACACCGATAAACACAATGCAACCACCGAGATAAGCATAAACTAGATTAAATCACAACCGAGTTCATTTTACAAATCTTGCACAATAATTCACTAAGATATCAATTTTGGCCTAAACTACTAACTAAGCTAACAAATCATGGCAAGAATTTATAACGACACCATCTAACCCGTTTAGGTCCTTACGTGACGGCAAGCTCTCTTGATTAACAATAATTACATTTTATTAAATCACTAACCATTTCTAGTATCATGATGCATACATTTAAACCAAGTTAAACTAGTTAACCAAATTCAAAGTTTACTAATACAAGATTAATTAAGCTTCATTTTTCAACTATCTTAACTAACCAAGCATCAATCATCCAACATAATTACTTATAATCAAGAATTCAATATCAATAACAAGGTTGCAAACTAATCATCAAAGATAATCATAGAAAATACTTCAAGTGTCATTACAAACAAAGTTTAACACACTAATGGCAATAATCTAGCAAGGGATTGTTTGCGTTTTTGCCCAAAGGCTACAATAATACATAAACAATAATCTAAGTACTTGAAAGATTAACAAAAACATGGAAAGATTAGAAAATCAAACCATAAACAAGTACTAGACTAAGGATCCGGGTAGTAATCGAGCTAAACGAGACAATGTGGCTTGAATCCGGGTGAAAGCTAATGCCTCCGGAGCCTGAAAATCGCCTGTGAAGCTCTCCAAAAATCCAGAATATCTAACAGAAGGTTTCTGTTCTGTTTTTATACTTTTTGCTGTCGCACGGTCGTTCTCCAAATGGCACGACCGTGCACTTTATTCAATTATTAGGGATGGGTCACCATGCTGCATACGTCATCAGATCGTTGACCAGATTCGAAATGGCACGACCGTTCTTCGTGTGGAACGGTCGTTCAGTTCCGGGCTACTTGTTGCACGCCGAGCCGCACAGGTCGTTCATCACCGAGATTCTGTTGGTTCATCGGATATGCACGGTCGTTCCTCAAATGGAACGTCCGTTCTTCACCGAGCCGCCTTGTTTCCTAGAACGCCCAGTCGCACCTCTCGTTCATCACCGAGCTGATCAACTTTGTCGGAGATGCACGACCGTGCATCAGGTGGAACGGTCGTTCCACAGGCCCAGTTCAGAATCCTTAACAGAATGTCCGCAGCTTCGTCGTTTTGTCCGGAAAGTCCTCGTTTTTGCTATCATCTTGTTTGGTATGCTGTTTTAGGCCTGTAAACATAAATGTAGATAAATAAGTATCCGAATGACGGTTTTACGGCCAAAAACGCATAAAATAGGGGTAAAACGGGGAACTAAAATATGTGTAAATTAACTAATATCAAGGATCTTGTTCATGCCTCGGATGCCAAGAATGAACTAAAAAGGAAAAGGGAGGAAGATAACTCCCAGACTTCTAAGAAAAAGGGTAAGCTTGAGTTCAATAAGAACAAACAAAGGTCCAACAAGAAACTTGTATGCAAGACCTGCAAGAAGCACCATCTAGGGAAGTGCAGGTTCGAATCAAAATCCCAATCGCAGCCTAGGGCTTGTGGGATCTGCAAATCAAGTGAGCATAAAACGTTGGATTGCAAGGACATAAAGGATCCAGTCTATTTCGGCTGTAACGAGAAGGGCCACATCAAGACTACATGCCCTAAATATGTCATGGGAAGTGCGGCTAAGGATAGAAAGCCTAAGAATGAAAGCGCTTAAACTCTCCTGATGGATGCCAGAGGTAGTTCATATCAATAATGACATCAGGTACATTCTTTAACATTTATTGGTAATATAAATGCTAAGAGTTCTGCTTTGATTCGGATACCAATAAATCCTTCATAAATTGTAAGTATAGCAAACTTTTAAAATCTTCCACAAGAACCCTAGATATTAAGTGTAAGGTAAAACTTACAGACAAAAATCATAGGAACCATTTCTTCTGTTCCTGTTTGAATTCTTCAGTCGTAAAATTCTAGAGTACTCTCTCCAAATGGAGTACGTCAGTATATGTTAGTTTGATATCTCTTTGATTTCTATCAATTGCAAATACCAGACTGTATGATGAAAGTGCCATGTGAGGATTGGTGTATCTTAATATGTTCCATAGATTGCTTCCATGCCTGGTCAGTATGGAGGTTTAATGCATGGAACCACTATGATATCCCAATGATCATATTGTACTAAAGTCAGCTAATGGTATTCAAAGAAGATATCCAGATGGGAAAAGTCCAAATAAGTGTCACTGAATAAGGTATCCATGGATTTGTAAAGCAAATGTGTCACTTATCTGGCACAGGCAGTGATAAATGAACCAGAGCCTGAGATTTGGAAAATCTCTGTAATCTCCTTGTGTCTTGATTATCTTCTCCAAAGACTACCCTGTTTACCTCCTGAGACAAGTAGAGTTAAGAATAATACCTCGCTTAGAGTTGCATCTATTGGAAAGCCCCATATCGGTTAGTACCAATGGAATGGAATAACTAAGGGTCAATCAGGAAAGCTTTTAGAAGAGGACTTCATAAAGGCCTAAAATCAAAATTCTGGGAGCTCCGGTATTATTAATTAGAAATACGGTTCATTTTGCTTATGCATTGATTACTGCAACCCTATTTAGGCAACAATTAAGAATCGCCATCAGCTGCCCAGGATCGTCGATTTGTTCGACTAACTGTAAGGATTAGTTATTCCTTAAGATTGGTTTTAGGCAGTAGTTGGAATAACCATCTCACCTTAAATAAGCTATTCTATAACTAACAGTCGATATATAAGTACCAAGGCTGCTCCTTTGGAGACCTTGTATAGATGGGATGTTAGACATCTGTTATTGGACAGAAGTTTGGTAAGTCCAATTATCAGGATCTGAAAGTTGCCTTAGAAACAACGAATAAGATCATACAAATCCGTAATCGTCTGAAAGTTGCCAGCAATCGGCGGAAAATCAAGGATTGATGAAAGTCGCAACCCTCTTAAGTCCTTAATAAGGAATAAGGTTCCATTGAAGGTATCACCCTAAGAAGGGTGTGCGGAATTTTTAATTTATCAGGCTAGTTAAGCTCTGGATATATAGAATCATTCGAGGAAATCGAATATATCAAGATCAAGTAGCTTATAAGCTAAAACCTATTTAAGGAGCTTGGTGGAGCTCGCAATGTGTTCCACACTTGTGATTTAAAGATATGGCTAGACAATAGGTCAAAAGAATCGTCACATAATAATAGGCGGATTAATAAAAACTTATAGTTTGTGGTGAACCAGCATCGATTGAGGATCGACAAGATTAGAAGCTCCAAAAGGATACATGTACCTATTATAAAGGACGTCTTGGGTGCCTGGAGAGGCCCCAGATATGCTATGGAAGATTAAGTCCATTATAAGAAAGAAAGTACTTCCGTCGTTTGAGAAAATCTCAAGGTCGAGATTTCTTTTAAGGGGGTGAGGATGTAACACCTCATAAAATCACGTCCAATGATACGTTGACACGTGTACAAAACCCTAATAAGGTCAATCGTTGACTATGAAGGACTAATTTTGTGAAAAATCCAAAAACTTTGATTATGGAAGGACTGGAAGTGTTAACATACTTAACATAAGTCTCTGAATAACGTTACTCGGTAATCATATTCACAAATGAGCCACTTGTTGATCGAGTGTAGCTGTTTGTGTAATTAATTGAAAGTTTGCGCGATGAAGGGTTAAAAGCATCAACATGTTAATTCTTACCTCTGAGTGACCTTTTAAACAAACCAGAAGCTTCATGACATCTGATTATACTCTCGGGAATGCCAATTATTGGTCGTCTAAGGTTTTTATGCCTTTAAGTGACGATACGTGCAACTTTGCAAGTTTAAGGGGGTAAAAGTGTCAATATGTTTAATTATACCTCTGAATGACCTTTTTATGAACCCGAAGCATCATGATGATCAATAATACTCTCAAGAATTCCTAATATAGATTAGATAAGGCTTCAATGCTATTAAACGATGGTATGCGCAAGTTTGTGCATTAGAGGGACTAATTGCGTCAAACTGCAAAAGTCTGCCGATTCGTAAGGTATCGAACCTTCCGGAATATGATCATAAGTTTAGCATGCCCTAAATATCCTTTACATATCCTAGAAATAGTCTTAGAGGTGTTTGGTGCGCAAAAATAAACTTATTTGATCGACAGGGACTAAAAGCGTCAAAAAGTGCATATGTTTGCACTTTCGTGCATATCTTACGTTCTGAATATATCCGGACATCCAAAAATTTATGCAATCATTAAAATATTTTGTTTTAGTGATTGGCATGATAAAATTCCATTCGTCGTGTAATTTGGATCGTTTTTCGGATCAGTTCGTGTTTCGTCGGAATTAACCGAACAACGCAACCGTACGGCCAAACAAACTGACAGCTGAGATGTTTTTGAGCATATTTCATGTTCCCTATACTTTAACTTCATTTTAGAGCCTTGAAATGGGGTTAACAGGGTTTAAACGCATCGAAAATGGCTCAAATGTGTTGCAGGGACCAATCCTGACATTTTAGCAAAGTTTCTGGTCCCTGGTAGGTGGTGGCGCTGCGCCACCACTGTAGGGTTTTGCCGTGGCACGACGCCACGGCCTCATCTGGGTAGAAACTTCAGTTTTGCACCCAGGTTGAATTTCAGGGGCCTAAGTGTAACTTTTCTCAATACCGTGTGATGGTTTTGGACACCCCTAGTATTCCAAAACCATGTGCCTTATGTGTAAGGTCCAGATCGAAGCTCAATTATCGAGGAACGATCCTAACGGTTCTTGAAATCCTATAAATACCCACTAGTTTTGCTCTCATTTCACACACTTGATCTAAATTGCTCTAAGTTGAAGCTTTATGCTTCATACCTGAGTATTCTAGATCAATAGCATCCTTGCTTGGACCCCTTGTAAGTGCCCTCTTATGGCTAGTTATTTTTATTTGGCTTAAAAGCCGAAAAGTCAAGCGTTTGCGATAAACACTTTGACTTTTAAACGGTCGAGCCATTGTTCGCAACGAACATGGCTACGTGATCGTAATTAGGTAGGTATTAAACCCTCAAAAGGCACCTCCTAATTACCACGTTTGCTTAGTTAATTGTCAGGTCAAAGTAATTAAAATAAAAGTCAAACGAGTCGGTTTTTAAATAAAATTCATAACTAATGATGTAAAGGCAATAAAATCAGTTTTGTCACTTTAATAACTTGGTAAATATTAATTGAACATGTCTAGGCATGTTCAACCCGACAATTCTGAGTTTAGGCTCGGTTCGGAACCGAAAGTTGCAAAAGTAGACTTTTGCTTTGACTTTCAGTTCTGACCCGATTTAGCTTAGTTTAAATATGCCTTAGGATTCCTTTAGGACCATATTATATGTTACTATAACCCTCCAAGGTTATACAACTTGGTTCCTTAGAAATCCTAGTTCATTGCATGTTTCCGTTAATTGCTTAAAAGTTGACCATTATGCCCATTTAATGTAAAAACGAGATTTTTGAAAATGTGAGAGGACAAAAACCTTTATTACTGATATTTAAGTATGTCCTAAAAGTTTGACATCAGTTTATGGTCTAAAATGAGAGTTATGCTCAATATCGTAAATGAAGACCTTTTTATTAATTAAACGACATATTTGATATAAATCCTATTTAAACTCAAATTTTGACATCAAATCTTTTACCTACTAATGTAATATAATATTTTGTGAATTTTGGGAATTTTTATTAAATTTTAAAATGATCATAACATAGAGTTCTCGCATAGGCTCGGTAATTGACAATAACGCCCTTTTTGCTAATAAAATGAGTTTTATACATCCTTTACATGTCAAACCTTTTTCTACTGATTTTATATGATAAATAAGTTATTTTAAACTGTAAAGGCTGGTCAAAATCTCAGATTTCCCTATTTAAACCGAATATCGTCAAATACCGACTTTTATGCGATTTAGGCGCATAGTATGGTTTAAAACCATATTAGGCACCTAAAGCTTGATACCTACTGATGTTATGAATAAATTTTTATATTTAAACAGTAATTAAAATTTTTGAACTCATATTTCCAAAATTGGCTCTTTTATAAACTATAAAATGACTAAAATACCCCTACGGGGCTTAAATTGATTTTAAATTCGTTTTGGGCATAATGGAAGGAATCCTACTGCTATCACAACATATTTAAGGCATATTAACTTGTGAAACATGTTCATGACTCATTTGGTTACCCGTTATGCATCTTACACGTTCGGTATGGTTTATGTAACTACTTTACATGAATTAACCGAAACGGGTCAAACCTTATCATTTTCACTTCAAAATTCAGAATGTGTTTAGTTTACCCATATTATACAAGTCTCCATACTTGTTGGGTCTAAATCACATTCTAGTTCGGTCTTCGCTTAATCTTGCGTTTTGAACCGTAAACCTTTCCTTAAAACTAACCGGTCTAAGTTACAACTTAAATAAGACCCGTTAGGAATCTAATAGGTTAATAAAACCTTCGTTCCAGATTGAGAGCCCCAGTAGAGGTACTTGTGCTTGCTGATTTGAATATATGGCTGAGAATAAAAATTACAATTTAGCTTAGGTAAATACTTTTAACTTATTTTCCCTATACGGGCTTGGGATATGGTATTATAATAATACCGCTTGGTCGGGTATTGAATGTTTAATCGATTAGTGGTTAAATTATTGAGGTAACCCGTTTTAATCTGTCTTGTTTGAAACAAAGCCTTTGGGGGTTAATGACCATGTCCCGGATATCCTTGGCATCATTTATTAAGAAATGACCACGTCTTAAGCATGGGGTGTAGGCATACACCTGACAGTTGCGTAGGAAAAATGGTATCTCACTCTCTTGTGGGCCTATACTTGTGGTGTGTCTGTTAATCTTGACTCGGTTTCTATATCGGGCCCTGAATGTATAACGAACATATAAATCTGTATACAAGATTATTTTTATATAATTGTCCCAAGTTATAAAAGGATATTTGTGCCTTGTGCATTTAAATCAATTTTCATAAATGTTTTCAAAAGAGTAAGTTAATTGTATTTACCAGTGTAAACTGACGTATTTTCCAAAAAGATTAAGTGACAGGTATTGTACGTAATTGGCTGGGATCTCAGGGCGTTAATAAGGAATCTTGCAAGTTCTAAACGTCTAAAGTCTGTTGAACAGTGTTTATATTTCTGTTTTAAGATCCGCCTGTGGATCCATCTTACAATCTGTTTGTAATATTTGATGTTATTTTTGAATCGGTTTGTAATATATTTACTTTAGACTTCCGCTGTGCATTGAACTGTGATTATTTGACTATGATGATATCAACTGCGTCACGATACTCCCCACCGGGCCCACCGGTAATACGTGGAAATATCGGGGTGTAAAAAAACAGAGCATTAGTCGTCATTCAAGAAGACGAGGGTTTTAATTGGAATAATATGTTTCCTCAAAATGATAGACGAGCAATGCTTGCTAAAATTATTGAAGAACCTATGCAGACGTTTGAAAAAGATAAAGAAGAGTATTGTTTTGATGGAATTCGTAAAAAAATCTGATGTTTCTTATCCATTAGCTGATGAAATTTATAATTATTTTGCAGAAATGTACTACAGCAGCGTTGGAATTAGCAAGGATGAGAGAGAAAAAGAAAAGATAGAAGCTATGGCTGCTCGGATTGTTGAAGAAGATAAGCAGAAGCTGGTTGATGAGCAAATGAACAAGTGTTCAGAAGCTGATGATAAAATTGAAATTGAGTATAAAAATTACACTGGACCATGTGAGATCTATGCAGAAAACGAAGAATTTTTTTAAAAAAAAAATGCACAGTTCTTGATAAAAAGGAAGATTTTTTAAACGAAAAGTATTTAGAAGTTGTTGAAAAAGAAGAATTTCTGGAACAACAACATAGAGAAGTAATTAAACATGTAGAATTTTTAAATCAAACTCACTCAGAGTTTGAGAAAAAGGAATTATTTTTGAGACAAATATGCAGAGAAATTCTTGAAAAAGAAAAGGTATTATATCAAAAGGAAGAAGGTTTGAAACAAAAATGCAAAGAGCTTGAACAAACAAATGAAATTTTAAAACAAAAATGTTCAGAAAAGTGCAATGATTGTGTTCAAAAAGAGAAAAAATTCAAGAGTTGATAAACAAAATGATTTTTTGAAATACGATTATTCTCAAATGAAAGAAGCTTATGATAAGATGAGTAGCAAAATAAAATAATTTATTGAAGTAAGCCATAAAGATGATGATGCTAAAAGGATACTTGAAGCTACTTTAGAAGCTAAAAAAATGCAATATATAAGTATCTTGATGAAATTACATTGCTTAAACAAAAATTAGAGTAATCAGAAAGGGTCAATAAAGAATTGATCAGTTACTCATCTTCATCATATGTACTTGATCGTATTTTGCAATAACCAATAGAAGAGAATGAATCTGAGAAGAAAAATGTTGGGAACGGAAAAAGGGATGGGTATCATCAGGTTCCACCTCCCATGATGGAAAATTATTTTCGAAGAAAATTTTAGGGGGTAGAAAAGGCATTGAATATTAAACTAATCTGTTTCAAATGAAATTGATCAATTACCTGATGATATTGATGTGACATACACCAAATATGATGTTTGTGAGTCAGAGTTGGTGAATGATGTGGTCGAAAAAGTTTTTGATGATGAAAAACAGAATGATTCCACCAAAAGTGAGAGTTCTAATTCACAAGTTGAAGATGAGGAAAATTTTCACAAGAATGATCTTAAAATTTGATTCCAAAATGAATGATGGTCCAACAATGGTGATGTACAAAATGATTGGATTGGACAAATTGTTTTCAGACAATGAATTTCCGATTCAAAATGTGACTTTGGAAAAACTCGAGAACGTGTATAAGCTGGTGGAAATTGATGTTTCAGAGATTGAAAATCTTGCAACTGATGCAAGAAATTTGAAGAAAAATAAATCTTTTTTATAACAAACCAAGAAGCTCGCATTACCAAAAGAAGAATTTTAAAAATGAAAAAGCCGGTTTAGGTTATAAAAAGAAGAAAAATCAAAATAAAAGATTTCAAAAGTCAAATGTTGAGAAGAAGATGAACTTTGTTCGTGGAACAAGTTCAGAAAAAGAGAGAGAATCCCACTTTAGTCGACAGACAAACGAGGAATTTTTTGCTCAAAAGAAGCAACATCAACAGGCTAAAGATGTTTCTAATAAAACTTGTTTCACATGCAAACAAGTTGGACACATTGCTCGCAAATGTTCACAAAATTCAAAGCCTGTTTATGTTGAGAAAAATGAAAAATCAGAAAATTTGAAACTGAAATCACCAAGTTTTGTACCAAAACAAATTTCAAAAGAAAGCATTCAAAAAGACTCAAAGTTGTATGTAAAAATAAATGTTTCAAAAGGTTAAACTTGGGTGATCAAAAAGAAACTTGATTCAACTGAGAAAGTTGAAGTCAAGAAAAATGATGTTTTTATGAAAATTGTGCATGTGCAGGTGTTCCGGAGGTCAATTGAAGTACAGTATGGACAACGGAGCAGTCTGGCACATGAAGAGAAATCCTATGTTGTAAAACAGGATATGATGCGTTTATTTGAGAAAATTTAAAATTTTGAAAAATTGAAAAGTATTACGCCGAACCCTCACGGTTGAACAAACAAAACATGATAGAACAAGAATTAAAAATGGTTTTCAAAATGTAAAATATCAATGTTTTGTGATCATGAGGGGTGAAAAAGAAACAAAGAACGTGTAAGCAGAAACGGATGGCGAGATAAAGCTATCTACATCGGTTTGTCAATTTTTTATTAAAATGTTTTGAATTTTAGGAGAAGTAAGAGAAATTTAAAAATTCAAAAACATTTGAAAATTTTGAAAAAAGATTAAAAACATGAAAAAATTAAAGAGTTTTAGTGTGAAAGGAGGAAATGATAGTACATCAGTAGACAATCACGCCATGTTAAAGAAATGGAAAGCTAAAAAGTGATAAACGGTCTCACTGATGATATGCCAGTAGGTTTTTACACACTCAGTAGATTGATTTCGAGATATAAACCTACATAAAAAATTGTCTTAATATGTGGGTAACATCTCTCGGATATATGAACTTAGTACTCCGAAATTTCGTTTGAGAGATTGCCTGATTCTGAGATATTAGGTCTTTATACTTATTCATATCTGGGGTATTGTGACAACCCGCACAAAACCAGGTATCCGTACAACTTAATTAATGATTATTTATTACTTGATTACTGTGCTTGATTGAAACTAGCTGATAAACTGCTACCTGCATACTGATACATGCACTTACTTGCATCACACTTTATTTGCTGTCACTACATTATTTACGTGCTAAACCCTAGTGACAAACATGATGCACAAAAAGCACAGTAGCACTAAACGGATACACAGTGGACATGCTGATATAACCAGCATCAGGCAAATACTGCCTCAAGGCCTGTTAAGAGCCTCATATATTTTGACTACACTGGTAGTGAGTGTAGGATATAAGGGTTGTGTTACCGCGTCTCTAGGGATAGGATACACTGATTCGGATGTGCCAAAACGTACTTTAAGTACCAAACACAGCACTTTAAATAATTTAACCAGCTTCTAGCTGACTAGTAAAGTGCCAGAAATGAGAAAATATTACTAGACACTTTCTAAAGTGTCGGGAAAACAAATTGTGTCACTAAAATGTAATAACGACACTTTAAAGTCTTTTGTAACACTTTAACGGATTACTATCCAACCGGACACCCGGACTTTACCCGGAACATGAAAACTTCACTATTTTTAATGTTACTCTTTTCCTGAGCCAGTTAGGGTCCCTGATTACCCTAACACCCATTATGACACATAACATAACACTAACTAAGTTAGATACTTAGCTAACCTTACTTAACATAAACTAGCTCCCTAACTAGCACTTAAAATCGAACAAGGACCCCCCCCCCCCCATGACCGAACTCGGTCACTTATGTGACCCCACTCATGTACTTGAAATCTTGCAAGATCTTGTCATGTTGGGTATCAAGCTAGCATAAGAACCATTGGACATTAACACCAATATTGCCTATATAAACCCACCCTAACTCTAGAGAGCTCACCACTTAACACACCACAACTCAAACAAGCTCTCTCTCTCCCTCACCCACTCACGGCCGAGAACACCACCAACCGCCACCCACTTTTCGGTTCTAGCTTCCATCATTCCAAGACCATCCACGCATTAAGGATCACGAATAAGGAGCTTTGGTGCAAGCGGAGTACGAAGGACCTCTCCCGTTCTCTTTTATCCACGCGTTTTTCGTCAAAGATCTTCCCTAGCCTTGAGCTAGAGGTATAACCTTTAAATCTTGTTTTTAAGCACATCTAAGGTGGTTAAAAGAAGTTTCGTCGGATAAATATCGTTAACACGCGTTTTGAATCTTTAAAGTCTAGTAAAATCATAAAAATGGTGGTTAATAGCGTATAACTTGTGTAAAAGTCGTAGGACTTGAGATTTGTGCTTATTGTGACCCGATCTATAATGTGGTAGCTCAAAACTTCGTTTAACCCGACTTTGTAAAATCACGTATCATCACATAAGCTTGTTTTTGAAAGATACAAGGGTTAAAAGTGAAACACTACCACATTTTAGAGACATGAACTTGTAGAGAAATATTTTACTTGTGTAAAAGTATTTTAACCGGTAAAATGGTGTTTAAAACTAGCGGATCTACGTATCCGCAAGTGGTATTTTTGAAAGACCACACTTTGAAGAAATCATGTTTTCCTAAAAGATGGATCTTGCACTAATAAATATGATTTTGTAAACCACGAGTGTATAGACACTTGAAAAATAAAGAGATCCGACAAAGAAGTGTATTTGTCACTTATTACTAGAAGTTGTAAAGACGGTTTTCTCTAAACACGAGGCTTTTACAAGGTTAAAGTTATTTTATATAAAGATCTACACATATAAAGGGTGTTTACATTATTAATGCGGAAAAACTGCAAGTTCATGCGAATATGCAAACTTACATATTTATTTACTAGTTTGATGTGTCGGAAATTGTTTGATTGAATAAAGAAGTTGATTGAGTTGATTTGTTAAAAGAAAATGATACGCTTAAAAGCGTGGCCACCTCCAGTTACAGAGGAAACTCTGGCGAAATTTTCTAAAAACCTAACACTTAGACTTTTTACACAACAAGTGTTACAACTATTCTTGGACATACTTTCGAAACATAAATTTCGCCAGTACTATATTTTACTAAATATCCGGAGGTGGGATTTTCACAAAGATTAACGTGATAAATATAACTGTCACAACACTGTTTATGATTATTTTGTGAAATACATAAATATTATTTTAGAATGAAAATAATATTTACAAGCGTTAATGATTCCAAAACTTTGCGAACGCTTCCATAAACATATAAGTTACACCGGTAATTACATTACCACAAGATTGATAAAACGTAACTTACGCACATGTATTGTATCCCCCATCCTTGGGAAGAAGAATAACTATCAAGCATATACAAAATGTAACACGAAATAGTTGTCTAACTATTTCCCTCAAACATAAACTGTAAAGCTAAAGCACGACCGTCCGTCTAATAGAATTAGCACTTGTAGGTCGTTGCACAGTTTACTGCTTCAGAGACGCTTGATAGAGTTTACGCATCCACTGTGAGTTCATGTCCCCCTTTTCTCTAACTGTTTTCAGTTTACTTAACTGCGGGGGTGAAATACATGTTACTTTGTTTACAAGTACTTTATACACGGTATGAATAACGTAAGGAGGTTTAGATCATGTGAATGGGTAGTTAGAACCCCGAGGGACTCGAGCGGTAGATCTATTTGGGTGTAGCGAGCCCAGCTCCCGGTCCAACAGAACAGGCCTCTCGAAGGACTAACAGAACGGATCCGGAGTGACTTGGTACCCAACGCAAAATATGCTAGGGTTGTTTCTTACTTACTTGCATTTCACGACATGCTAATGGCCTTGCAAACCATTGGTGATCACAAGTCCTCTTACACTGCTACATACCAGGAAACTTTTATACTTACAAGTGTTTTTACTTACTCACTTGCACATGAACTCGCTCAACATTATTGTTGATTTTTCAACTCACATGTATTTCAGGAAATTAACGGATTCTGGCACGGTATGAACGTTTTCCGCTGCAACCTTTCATGAAGTCATCTGGGTTTAGGGTTATGCCTCTTTCCTGGACAAGGCATAATCCCTAAATCACGTTTATGTTTTATCTTAAGTTGTAATGTTATTGAACAAGGTTATGGATACTAGAGTATGTCCGCGTTAAACAATGGTAATGTATGTTGATTTCTAAACTTAATGATGACTTGCATGGTTTTTAAATTCATATAGCTTTGTTATGATTACGCTATGGTATTAAGAAGTCACACCAAAACTAACCACGCTTCCGCAAAGCCAGGGTGTGACAGCTTGGTATCAGAGCTCTGATCATAGCGAACTAGGATTCTGTCTCGAGTCTAGACTATGATCACTAGGGCTCTCACGAAAACATTTTTTTTTTTCTGCATACCACTTAAGTCCAGATCCACACTTTTTACAAACAAATGTTGAGCACATTTTATTAATTATAAGTTCAGCTTGGAGGGCTGAGGATCGATCTGGAGGATCGAGATGGTTAAGGTAGTTGAGCACGTTGGTTTGTTATAGGATCGATCTGGAGGATCGAGGTGAATAAGGTAGTTGAGCACGTTGATTTGTTATAAGGTTCGATCTGGAGGATCGAGGTGAATAAGGTAGTTGAGCACGTTGATTTGTTATAAGGTTCGATCTGGAGGATCGAGGTGAATAAGGTAGTTGAGCACGTTGAATTGTTATAAGGTTCGATCTGGAGGATCGAGGTCTGGTTAAAGTGAAAGATAGAACAATCTCGTAGACTAGATGGTTTTGGCTAGTAAGACTAGGAGAAATTATGTGATGCCCTACTTGGTGACTTATGTGATTATCTGATTATGTGATTGACTGTTTGTGCATACTTGTGTTTATGTTACAGATACATGGATCCGGCTGATTCAGGTGGTTCAGACATCACCGACCCCAGGCATGTTGTGTCAGATGATTTAGAGTCCTCGGAGCACGAGGTGTACACGTCAGACTTTACCAGTACCGACGATGACGACTTCCAACCATTCGCCCTACCTGATGGCGACGATGAGCTCCCTGTTGATATTCCGGCCGGGGATTTGCCGCTAGCAGTGATCCCTGCTCCCATACCCCTCGCTTCTTACCCCGTTCAGGAGTTACCATTCGACGGCGACGAGGACGACGTCGACTTATTCGAGGTGGAGCCTATGGAGGACGTTCAGGGCGAGGCCCTACCCGCTGTTGCCCCTCTACTGATTGCAGATGCTCCGGCTGCGGAGGCACCTGCACATTCCCCAGCCCAGGACTCCTCTGAGTCTGTGGCTTCTGCACCGACACATACCCTTAGTGCGCAGCACTTTTCGCACGAGTCTGATTCGGACCAGGCTCTTTCTGTTGCTCCCGTACCGGGACTTGTTTATGATACTGACGATGAGGGGGATTCTGACCCTGTGTTTCCCCCAGGCTATGATCCTGACCGCGATTTGGAGTTTGTCCCTATGGACGAGATGATGGAGGATCCTGCTGATCCTATTGATCCTTTCGACCCGATCGATCCTGATTTTGACTTTGATATGGCATTCGATGACTTGGAGCCTGCCCTTGCCCCTGAGCAGGCAGCTGCTCTTGATGTGTTACCAGAGCATGACCCTATGCATGCAGATATACCCCTTGAGCCCATTGCTGTTGATCCCATTGATCCTCTACCCCTTGTTGCTGTACCTGTTGACCCACCATTTGAGCACTTGGCACCTGTCGACCCTGTTATAGCCCCTTTATTTGATCCCGTTCCCATAGAGCCCGGACATGCACCGTTCGCGGCACAGATGGACCCTCCGGACGAGCCGGCACAGCACGGGTGGATCCCGGCTGATGAGGACGTCCCGCCACTACCTCCACAGATTCCTGTTGCACCACATACTGACTTTTCGTTTCAGATTCCCACATACATACCTCCAGCGGGGCCTGGAGAGGGCTCTTCAGCCCACCCATCAGGGCACGTACCTATGCCCATGCCTTTCTTACCACAGATGCCTTTTGTTCCACCTACTACTGCTCCTTTTGGTGTAGCACCCTTCGATCCCACACGAGATCCACTGCTTTGGTCTCCGTTTTCCCCTATGCCACCCACAGATCCATACCACAGGTTCCATGTGGGCCACACTATCGAGGATGTACTGATGTCTTTTGTTTACCAGCATGAGTCGCACGAGCAGCGACTGCAGGAGCTCGAGAGAGCTCGGCCATGTCAGTGCCATGGTCCGGCACCCTCTCCGTTACAGCCGTTTCGATCATTACCCCCTGATTATGCTGCTCGCCTTGCTACTTTGGAGCAGCAGATTGCCTCCGTTATTCGCACGCAGCAGGCGATGGAGGCAGATTGTTTAGAGATGCGCCGTTTGTTTTATACCCGTTTTTCCCCTCCTCCTCCACCACCATCTGCTTGAGCTCATCAGTGCCACAGGGTAGGCGAGGTGAGAAGTCAGCGATTGCTTATACTTGCACAGCATTTTGGAGAGACTACACTATGATTTGACTTTTGTTATGTACTTGATGTTGTATTGATACTGATGTAGCTTTTGACAGGGGTGATGTAGCCCCAGTGATGGATGATTGTATGTATACACTTACGATGTGGTCTCATTATTATGGCAATCGCAGTTTTCTCACCATATTTTGGATTTGCTTGATTACTGGTTTGTACTATATGACATGGAATGTTGTGTGATTAACATTTGTGATATGTGATAACATGAGATGCTATGTGATTATACTATTACCGTTATATACGTACGCTATATTACGAACTGATTTACGTATTATAACATCGGAGCCTTCTATGGCCTAACCAACTTAAACCATCTTTTAGAAAGATGCCGCCAAGACGACAGCAACAGCCTATGCCTACTACTCAGGAAGAGCTACAACAAGTCATTGCTGCTGCCATAGCGCAGTACGCAGCTTCTCAGCCAGGAGGAAGCGGAAGTGTTAATCAAGGCAATAACAACCCACCTCACGGTAATACCACGCCATTCGAACCTACCATGTCCTAGCTGGACATCTTTAGCGATGATGCTAATGCCAAACACATGTTTTAACATACGTGCAGGATGCACCTACAAGCAGTTCTTAGACTGCAAACCAGTTAACTTCAATGGCACAGGAGGTGCAGTTGCCTTTACCCGCTGGGCTGAGAAAACCGATTCCGTCTTACGCATGAGCAAGTGTGCTGAGGACCAACAAGTCACATACATTTCAGGGCTATTTCTCGACGGAGCCCTATCTTGGTGGAACTTACAAGTCCAAACCTTAGGCGAAGCTGCCGCCTACGCCCTGACTTGGGCCGAATTGAAAGAACTGATGCGCCGAAAGTACTGTTCACGCGCAGAAATTCAGAGGTTGGAAACTGAATTCTGGCACTTAAAGATGGATGGTCCGAAAGTAGCAGAGTACGTTCAGAGGTTTCATGACCTATCTCAAGTGGTTCCTTACATGGTTACGCCGGAATACAAGCGTATTGAGCGCTTCATTTGGGGTTTGGCTCCCCAAATCATTAGCATGGTAACCTCCTCCAAACCAGCAACTATCACAGAAGCCATTGATTTGAGCGTGGCTCTCACAGAAGAGGCGATTCGTCTAAACAAGTTTGGTGATGCTAAGGCAAAGGAGAAAGAGACGCATGTTGAGTCGTCCGGAAGTAACAAAAGAAAGTTTTCGAACTTCAAGCTAAGTGTTAGCGGTGATGGTAAGAGAGGAGCACCAAGCACGCCAGCTCAGGGTGCAGCTGGCAGTGGAAGAAGAGGAAAGGGATATATGGGCACCCATCCCAGGTGTAATGCCTGCCAGCGTCACCATTCTGGTCATTGTGGGCTAAAAGTGTGTGAAGCATGTGGGAAACGTGGTCACTCTAAGGACACCTGTTGGGTTGGCACTGGCCGGGGAGGCCAGGGAGGATATGGAAATAGGAATGATAACCGTGGTGGAAATGGGAATCGCCAGCAAGGAAATTTTGGAGGAAACAGAAACCGAAGCAACAATGCAAACCAGGCTGGCAATGCCAACCAGAACAACACCCCAGCTGGAAATGGGGATGGTAATGGGCAAAGGCTCGGATGCTACAACTGCGGGGAAATCGGGCATTTTAAGAAGAATTGCCCAACACTGAATCAAGCCCGTGGTAGAGTGTTCCAACTTGAAGCTAGAGAAGCACGTCAAGATCCAAATGTTGTTACCGGTACGTTCCCTATCAATCAACGCTATGCATCCGTTTTATTTGATACTGGTGCCGATTATAGCTTCGTATCGCTAGAATTTAAGAATATGCTTGGGTTAGCTGCTAATAAGTTAGACATACCCTACTCGATCGAATTAGCTAATGGAAAGTTAGTTGGAGCCGACGAAGTAATCAGAGGTTGTGTGATAGAATTGGGAGAACGCGAGTTTACTCTGGATCTACTACCGGTCCCATTGGGAAGCTTCGACGTGGTAGTAGGAATGGATTGGTTATCCGGAAACAAGGCGGAGATAGTATGTCACGAGAAAGTTGTTCGTATCCCAACTGACGATGGTGAGACAATTGTGGTTCACGGAGAGAAGCGTGACACACCGCTAAGATTCATCAGCTGCTTGAAGGCAAGGAAGTGTTTACGGAAAGGATGTGTTGCTTTTCTGGCACACATCGTAGACAAGAAGGCTGCCGAGCCAACAATCGAAGACATCCCTGTCGTAAGAGAGTATCCAGAAGTCTTCCCAGAAGACTTACCTGGACTGCCACCCCAGAGGCAAGTGGAGTTTCACATTGACTTAGTTCCGGGCGTCGCGCCTGTGGCTAAGGCACCATACAGACTTGCTCCATCAGAGATGCAGGAATTGTCAACACAGCTTCAGGAGCTGTTAGATAAAGGTTTTATCCGACCAAGCTTCTCGCCTTGGGGAGCTCCGGTCTTGTTTGTTAAGAAGAAAGACGGAAGTTTCCGTATGTGTATTGACTACAGAGAATTGAACAAGCTGACGATAAAGAACAGGTATCCACTGCCAAGGATCGACGATCTGTTCGATCAACTTCAAGGTTCAAGCTGTTACTCTAAGATCGATCTTCGATCTGGATACCATCAATTAAGGATACAGGAGGAAAGTATCCCGAAAACAGCCTTCCGAACTCGTTATGGACACTACGAGTTCCTCGTGATGCCATTTGGTTTAACAAATGCGCCTGCAGTGTTTATGGACTTGATGAATAGAGTTTGTAAGCCATACTTAGACAAGTTCGTGATTGTATTCATCGACGACATCCTGATTTACTCAAAGACGAACGCTGAACACGAACAACATCTTAGAACCATTTTGGAGCTGCTAAAGAAGGAGCAACTGTACGCCAAATTCTCCAAGTGCGAGTTTTGGCTACGCGAAGTCCAGTTTCTTGGACATGTGGTTAATGGGGATGGAATTCATGTTGATCCCACAAAGATAGAGGCAATCAAGAATTGGGAAACGCCTACAACGCCAACCGAGATTCGACAATTCTTGGGTTTGGCTGGCTACTATCGAAGGTTCATCGAGGATTTCTCGAGAATCGCTCAACCGTTGACGCTCCTGACCCAGAAGGATAAGACGTTTGATTGGGGAATCAAACAGGACGAAGCGTTTCAGATATTGAAAGATAAGCTCTGCAACGCGCCTATCTTATCTCTACCGGAAGGTACCGACGATTTTGTGGTATACTGCGACGCATCGCGTCAGGGATTGGGATGTGTGTTGATGCAACGCCAAAAGGTCATTGCTTACGCATCACGCCAACTGAAAGTGCACGAAAAGAACTATACCACCCACGATTTAGAGCTTGGCGCAGTGGTTTTTGCACTAAAGATCTGGAGACACTACCTGTATGGTACGAAGTGCACAATCTTCACAGATCACAAGAGCTTGCAACACATATTCAACCAGAAAGAGCTGAATATGAGACAGAGACGATGGGTTGAATTGCTGAACGATTACGACTGCGAGATCAAGTATCACCCGGGAAAGGCGAATGTGGTCGCCGATGCCCTAAGTCGTAAAGAAAGAATCAAACCCATAAGGGTTAGAGCTTTGGAAATGATTGTACGAACCGACCTTCCCTCGCGCATTCGTGCTGCACAAAAGGAAGCTCTCAAGGAGGGAAATCTTGAGGAAGAATATCTCCGTGGAATGGAGAAGCTTTTGGTACCAAACGAGGAAGGAACGTTATGTTTTGAGAAGAGGATTTGGGTTCCTCTGTTTGGTGGATTAAGGGAAGTTATTTTCGACGAAGCGCACAAGTCACGGTACTCTATCCACCCTGGATCGGATAAGATGTATCAGGATCTTAAAGATTACTATTGGTGGCCTAGGATGAAAGGCGACGTTGCTGTCTATGTGAGCAAATGTTTAACGTGCGCTAAGGTCAAGGCAGAATACCAGAAGCCTTCGGGACTTCTGCAACAACCTGAGATTCCCAAGTGGAAATGGGAACAAATCTCAATGGATTTTGTTACAAAACTGCCAAGAACGCCAAGAGGCCATGATATGATTTGGGTGATTGTTGACCGCCTAACAAAGTCCGCACATTTTCTGCCAATCAGGGAGAAAGACAGTACTAGCAAACTTGCGGAAATTTACATGAGAGAGATCGTAGCACGACATGGGGTACCACTCTCGATCATCTCTGATAGAGACGGAAGATTTGTGTCAAGAATATGGCAATCTTTCCAAGAATCTTTTGGCTCACAATTAAATCTGAGCACTGCATTCCATCCGCAAACTGATGGCCAGAGCGAGCGAACAATACAAACATTGGAAGACATGCTGAGGGCATGTGTTATGGATTTAGGAGGTAGCTGGGATAAACACTTACCCTTGGTCGAATTTTCATACAACAACAGCTACCACACCAGTATTGGTGTCGCGCCATTTGAGGCCCTATACGGACGCAAGTGCCGATCCCCACTATGTTGGTCTGACGCAGGTGATAGGCAGCTTGCTGGTCCCGAGATCGTCCAAGAGACGACAGATAAGATCGCGCAAATACTCAAACGCATCGAAGCCGCTCGCCACAGGCAAAAGGCCTACGCGGATCCAAACCGGAAGCATGTGGACTTCCAAGTCGGGGAGATGGTATTATTGAAGGTTTCACCCTGGAAAGGGGTAGCGCGCTTTGGAAAGCGAGGAAAGTTGAATCCACGCTACATTGGTCCCTTTAGAATTCTAGAAAGAATCGGGACGGTAGCATACACGTTGGACCTACCTGCTGAACTAAATGGTGTTCACGATACATTTCATGTATCCAACTTAAAGAAGAGCCCAACTCAAGTTGACGTTGCCATTCCTATCGACGAGATTCATATTGACGACACGCTCCACTTCGTTGAAGAACCTGTCGAGGTCACAGACTGGAAAGTTAACAAGACCCGCCGGAGCAGTGTCAAACTCGTCAAGGTACGTTGGAATGCCAGACATGGTCCTGAATTCACATGGGAACGTGAGGACCGAATGAAAGAAAAATACCCCCACTTATTTCCCAAGAACACTGCATCTACAAGCAGAACTTAAAATTTCGGGACGAAATTTATTTAACGGGGGGAGAATGTGACAACCCGCACAAAACCAGGTATCCGTACAACTTAATTAATGATTATTTATTACTTGATTACTGTGCTTGATTGAAACTAGCTGATAAACTGCTACCTGCATACTGATACATGCACTTACTTGCATCACACTTTATTTGCTGTCACTACATTATTTACGTGCTAAACCCTAGTGACAAACATGATGCACAAAAAGCACAGTAGCACTAAACGGATACACAGTGGACATGCTGATATAACCAGCATCAGGCAAATACTGCCTCAAGGCCTGTTAAGAGCCTCATATATTTTGACTACACTGGTAGTGAGTGTAGGATATAAGGGTTGTGTTACCGCGTCTCTAGGGATAGGATACACTGATTCGGATGTGCCAAAACGTACTTTAAGTACCAAACACAGCACTTTAAATAATTTAACCAGCTTCTAGCTGACTAGTAAAGTGCCAGAAATGAGAAAATATTACTAGACACTTTCTAAAGTGTCGGGAAAACAAATTGTGTCACTAAAATGTAATAACGACACTTTAAAGTCTTTTGTAACACTTTAACGGATTACTATCCAACCGGACACCCGGACTTTACCCGGAACATGAAAACTTCACTATTTTTAATGTTACTCTTTTCCTGAGCCAGTTAGGGTCCCTGATTACCCTAACACCCATTATGACACATAACATAACACTAACTAAGTTAGATACTTAGCTAACCTTACTTAACATAAACTAGCTCCCTAACTAGCACTTAAAATCGAACAAGGACCCCCCCCCCCCATGACCGAACTCGGTCACTTATGTGACCCCACTCATGTACTTGAAATCTTGCAAGATCTTGTCATGTTGGGTATCAAGCTAGCATAAGAACCATTGGACATTAACACCAATATTGCCTATATAAACCCACCCTAACTCTAGAGAGCTCACCACTTAACACACCACAACTCAAACAAGCTCTCTCTCTCCCTCACCCACTCACGGCCGAGAACACCACCAACCGCCACCCACTTTTCGGTTCTAGCTTCCATCATTCCAAGACCATCCACGCATTAAGGATCACGAATAAGGAGCTTTGGTGCAAGCGGAGTACGAAGGACCTCTCCCGTTCTCTTTTATCCACGCGTTTTTCGTCAAAGATCTTCCCTAGCCTTGAGCTAGAGGTATAACCTTTAAATCTTGTTTTTAAGCACATCTAAGGTGGTTAAAAGAAGTTTCGTCGGATAAATATCGTTAACACGCGTTTTGAATCTTTAAAGTCTAGTAAAATCATAAAAATGGTGGTTAATAGCGTATAACTTGTGTAAAAGTCGTAGGACTTGAGATTTGTGCTTATTGTGACCCGATCTATAATGTGGTAGCTCAAAACTTCGTTTAACCCGACTTTGTAAAATCACGTATCATCACATAAGCTTGTTTTTGAAAGATACAAGGGTTAAAAGTGAAACACTACCACATTTTAGAGACATGAACTTGTAGAGAAATATTTTACTTGTGTAAAAGTATTTTAACCGGTAAAATGGTGTTTAAAACTAGCGGATCTACGTATCCGCAAGTGGTATTTTTGAAAGACCACACTTTGAAGAAATCATGTTTTCCTAAAAGATGGATCTTGCACTAATAAATATGATTTTGTAAACCACGAGTGTATAGACACTTGAAAAATAAAGAGATCCGACAAAGAAGTGTATTTGTCACTTATTACTAGAAGTTGTAAAGACGGTTTTCTCTAAACACGAGGCTTTTACAAGGTTAAAGTTATTTTATATAAAGATCTACACATATAAAGGGTGTTTACATTATTAATGCGGAAAAACTGCAAGTTCATGCGAATATGCAAACTTACATATTTATTTACTAGTTTGATGTGTCGGAAATTGTTTGATTGAATAAAGAAGTTGATTGAGTTGATTTGTTAAAAGAAAATGATACGCTTAAAAGCGTGGCCACCTCCAGTTACAGAGGAAACTCTGGCGAAATTTTCTAAAAACCTAACACTTAGACTTTTTACACAACAAGTGTTACAACTATTCTTGGACATACTTTCGAAACATAAATTTCGCCAGTACTATATTTTACTAAATATCCGGAGGTGGGATTTTCACAAAGATTAACGTGATAAATATAACTGTCACAACACTGTTTATGATTATTTTGTGAAATACATAAATATTATTTTAGAATGAAAATAATATTTACAAGCGTTAATGATTCCAAAACTTTGCGAACGCTTCCATAAACATATAAGTTACACCGGTAATTACATTACCACAAGATTGATAAAACGTAACTTACGCACATGTATTGTATCCCCCATCCTTGGGAAGAAGAATAACTATCAAGCATATACAAAATGTAACACGAAATAGTTGTCTAACTATTTCCCTCAAACATAAACTGTAAAGCTAAAGCACGACCGTCCGTCTAATAGAATTAGCACTTGTAGGTCGTTGCACAGTTTACTGCTTCAGAGACGCTTGATAGAGTTTACGCATCCACTGTGAGTTCATGTCCCCCTTTTCTCTAACTGTTTTCAGTTTACTTAACTGCGGGGGTGAAATACATGTTACTTTGTTTACAAGTACTTTATACACGGTATGAATAACGTAAGGAGGTTTAGATCATGTGAATGGGTAGTTAGAACCCCGAGGGACTCGAGCGGTAGATCTATTTGGGTGTAGCGAGCCCAGCTCCCGGTCCAACAGAACAGGCCTCTCGAAGGACTAACAGAACGGATCCGGAGTGACTTGGTACCCAACGCAAAATATGCTAGGGTTGTTTCTTACTTACTTGCATTTCACGACATGCTAATGGCCTTGCAAACCATTGGTGATCACAAGTCCTCTTACACTGCTACATACCAGGAAACTTTTATACTTACAAGTGTTTTTACTTACTCACTTGCACATGAACTCGCTCAACATTATTGTTGATTTTTCAACTCACATGTATTTCAGGAAATTAACGGATTCTGGCACGGTATGAACGTTTTCCGCTGCAACCTTTCATGAAGTCATCTGGGTTTAGGGTTATGCCTCTTTCCTGGACAAGGCATAATCCCTAAATCACGTTTATGTTTTATCTTAAGTTGTAATGTTATTGAACAAGGTTATGGATACTAGAGTATGTCCGCGTTAAACAATGGTAATGTATGTTGATTTCTAAACTTAATGATGACTTGCATGGTTTTTAAATTCATATAGCTTTGTTATGATTACGCTATGGTATTAAGAAGTCACACCAAAACTAACCACGCTTCCGCAAAGCCAGGGTGTGACAGGTATTATACAAGATCTTCTGATTTTGCGTCAGCAATGGCCTAGATCTTGTAGAATACTTTCACGCTTAAACCCTAAAACTGCACAAAAAATTGAAAATGTCGAAAGATATATCAATTGCAGTTCAGAAGATTCCTAAGTGGAACACACCTTAAGTCGAGCCTTCATCTCTTTTTCGGTACGGGGACACTAACCTGAGCTCTCAAGGTCTCGCACTAACCCAGAGACATATATGAATTAGGTATATTACCTGTAAGACTGAATCCAGGGAATCTTGATGCGGGAGTATATCCTGAGGTGGGACACGCTGTTAAGTTAGTTCCTAAAACATTAATCGCGTATCTTGAAACAATCGAAGTCTATGTTGAAATTTAAATGGATCAGTATACTGACAATCTAAGTGAACTATTTAGAACTTAAAGTTTAAATAGATCAACAGTGTTTGTGACTTGTCAAAAACTGATATGATCCTCTAACACAAACTCAACAAAAATATGTCTGTAAATATGTTTGTACATAGTGTTATACTTCATTTAAGATAAATCCAAAAATATTTTGGGAGTGTTTTAGCATAAAGTTTGAAAAATACACAAAGATTTTGATTCATCTTATGTTTCGACAATCGATGTAGCGATGCTAAATTTCAAAATTAGAATATGCTAAACATGGTTTAGAAATAATCACAATTTCATTAATTTGAAATTTTAATTTGAAAATTGAAAATGTTATTTTGTTTAAAATTTTCATCCAGGGTCATTAATTTGGACTTGGTAGATAATTTGGATAATCAAGGTCTTTAAGTTGAGCTTAATAATCTGTGAGGGTTATTGATGTTGATAATGCTTCATAGTCAAATTTGATAATAGATGTTTGGTTTTCTCACAAGTGAAATCTAAAATGTTTATTTGAATGAAAGTGAGATTTGACAGAGAGTTGATAGAAAGGGGGAGAAGTATTGGAAGCTAAATGATAGGGGGAGTCTGTGAATGTCAAAGTTATTGAAGATTCTGAAGAGTTTTAAGATTGATGAAAAGAATGACGGAAAATTGACAAAGTTCAAAATTGATTGCGGCAATATCCAAGGGGGAGTCTGTGAGTGCATTATGTCTATTGCCTCCGTCAATTATGAATAGCTCCGTCAATGTATCGAGTCATAGTTGATTGTATAGGTTTTCGTGTTGAAGAGGCGGGTTTGTAATGTATAATCCCTTTCGTACGAAAGGACCTTTCGTGCGAAAGACAACTCAATGGTCCCAAACTCTCTCGCATGAGAGAGTCCCTGTCGTTCCAGATGAGCTCGTGCGACAGGGCTAGCCTATAAATAGGAGGCTTAGGACTTGTCATTTAGATCTTTTATGGACTTGAGAGGGGAAACTCTGTCCGTTTGTTTTCGTCGTTCTGTACTTGAATATAACCAATATAAACCAGTTTAATTAAATTGTTCTTGTGTTTGTAAACTTCATACATGGATTCGGAACGTGATATGAAGATTATCTGACCGGCCGGAGCATTCGGAGACCCGAAACGGTCCTCACAAAACTTGAGATACCATTGATGTGATGCTTGTTTTAACTCTTATATGGATTTCTTTAACTTACAGACTAGATGTTCTTGACCTTCAGGTTTAAAGCCTTCAGGTTGTTTCATGTACACATCTTCGTCTAAGTCTCTGTTAAGGAAAGCGGTTTTAACGTCCATCTGATGCAGCTCTATATCAAAATGAGCTACTAGGGCTATAACGATCCATAATGAATCGTTATGAGAGACAGGTGAAAAAGTCTCTTGATAATCAATTGCCTCTTTCTGAGTGTAGCCCTTTGCAACCAATCTCGCTTTGTAGCGTTCAACGTTCCCATTCGAATCTAGTTTTGTTTTGAATACCCATTCACATCCTACGGGTTTGACAATGTTCAGTAATTCTACCAAATCCCAAACGTCATTTTTCTTCATGGATTTAAGCTCATCGTTCATTGCTTTATTCCATTCAGAAGACTGATCACTGTTAATGGCTTCATTATAAGAGATAAGATTATTGAGCTTTCCGACATCCATTTTAGCTTCAGTCAGGTTGGTAACATAATCATCACAATTAGTAGGCCTAGATGACCTCCTGATTTGATTATCGGGTTCAACGTTGTCTTAGTTTTAAGCGTTTGATGTGCCTTCGTTATGAAGTATAATTGGTTCTGATTGTGAAGGTAAATTTGGAGTTGGTGCAGTAACTTCAGGTGCAGTTGTTGCATCGGGTACAAGAAGAGTATACAGGGTTACGGTAAGCGACGAGTCTCTCCCCTCACTTCTTTCAATTCTTCATAAGGGTTGGTAATGCTCCCACTGACCTTAAATCCTCCACGAACGCGGCACGCTTGGTCTCTACAATACGAGAGACATGGGAAGGACAATAGAAACGATAACCCTTTGCGTTATCAGGACACCGGATAAAGAATCAGGTAACTGTTTTAGGGTCATATTTCCTTAGGAAAGGATTGTAAAGTTTTACTTCAGCAATGCAACCCCATACTTTCATATATTTAAGACTCGGTTTCCTTCCTGTCCAAAGTTCATAAGGAGTTTTAGGGACAGACTTAGAAGGAACTCTATTGACTCTATGAACAACTGCTTTTAATGCTTCAGTCTAGAGGAATAATGGTAAATTAGTGTTGGTTAACATACTGCACACGATGTTCATTAGGGTATGGTTTCTACATTCAGCGACACCGTTTTGCTGAGGTGTACCAGGCATAGTGTATTGGTTCACGATCCCCTGACCCTTACACAACTCAACAAATGGACCAGGAGCTTGACCCACATCAGTATGTCTTCCATAATATACATTGCCTCTATCTGATCTCACAACTTTAATTTGATTATCTAGTTGTTTTTCAACTTCAGCTTTATAATCTTTAAAAGTTGTAAGAGATTCAGATTTTTCCTTAATGAGATACAAGTACATGTAACGGGAATAATCATCAATGAAAGTGATAAATGAAGTATGTCTAGTTATACCAGCGACGGGGTAAGGACCACTAATGTCAGTATAAATGACTTCTAATAAATTAGAGCTCCTAGTGGCACATTTCTTATTCGCTGATGTCATTTTACCTTTAAGGCATTTGACACATATTCCAAAGTCAGTGAAATCGAGAGGTGGTAAGACTTCATCCTTTACGAGTCGAGTTAATCGTTTTCTTGAGATGTAACCTAAACATTGATGCCACAACATGGATGAAGTCTCTAAGTCTCGTTTTTTTGTTTCATCTTTGTGATTGATTCATTAATATTATATGACAACAAAGATTTGGAAAGTCATCATCTAGTTCTAATCGATAGAGACCACCATCCAGAATGCCAGAACCATAAACCACATAATCATAGAGAATATGGAGTTTGCGATGACCATGACAAACATAAAAACCGTCTATGTCTAACTTCGGTATTGATACAAGGTTCTGAGTTACCTTAGGAACATATAAGGTATCATAAAATTTAATGCATAAACCAGTTTTCATAAATAATTCTAAGGTTCCTCTGATCTCACTTCCAGTTCTCTATCATCCCCCACTTTAAGTGTTCTTTGGGTTCTTCCCAACCTCTGGATTGAATGGAATCCCTTAGTAGAATTAGTCACATGAACCATAGCACCAGAATCAAACCACCAAGAATTTGCAGGGACATTTAAATTATAGGACTCCAGTATCATGAAAATATTTTTACCTTTCTTAGCCAACCACTCCTTAAAGTCGTTGCATTCCTTTTGCTTATGTCCTGTCTTTTTGCAGAACTTGCAGTAAGGTTTGCCTGAGGAGTTCTTAGAGCTGGAAGGTGCACTTGGATTAGGCTTATGGACTTTAAAAGCTAAATAAGTCATCTATGCTGACATTTGTTAACCAAATATGTTAAAGTTACGTGAAGATATCGAAATTACTTTATAAAGATCTTATGATCCTATGACTAATCATGTATATATTTAATTTTTAAACGGCGAACACACACTCTCTTTTAAAATCTACTCTTAAAATCTATCTATTACTTACTTTGTTTAATTTGAACTCACACCATTTTTTAAGAATAAACACCTAATGCCACTAGACTAAAAAAAATATTAGCATATCACTAATCATATCCTCAAAACAATTGTACATTGATTCGGTTAGGTTTCCCATTTCAAGATATGGGAAGCTTCTTGTTTGAGTCTCCATTTCAAGACTTGAGACACAGGTCAAATTTGACTACCTGTTTGACTTTTTCTTTGGCTGCAAGGAAGAATATTGTGTTAACATCAATAATGAATTTTTTTCGTGTATTATAAATGAACGTTTAATACTTTAATCTTATACATAATCTAATAAAATATCCAAAGTACAAATTATTACTAGATTAATAACAAAATGCTTAATGTTTTACATTCAAATCAAATCACAAATTATAAATATTAATTCCGGCTAGTCATGAGACCACGTAATCCATGACGTTTTCTTTCTCAATTTTGACTTTAGAGCACTTTGTTACTTTATGTTATAAATCCATGTCGTTTAGGGGAGGGGTGGTCACTAGTGATACATTTCTATCACTCACAAGCACCAATCAACTCATGCCATGTCATCACCCAATATTCTATCACTAGTGATAGAAATGTAATGGGGGTGGTCACTAGTGATACAATTCCATCACTCCCAATTTTTTTTAATTTTTATTTTAAAATTAGAAATTAAACACTAAATTATAAATTTCACTAATTTTTTTAATTTTTTATTTTAAATTAGAAATTAACAATAAAACACTAAAATTAAAAATTTCATTAAATTTAAAACATACTACTTCAATTTAACATACTAGAAACATACAATTTAAAAAAAAAACCTACTCCTGGTCCGAATCATGAAACTCCAAACCTAGAGAACCTACTAGTTCGATTAAATCGTATCTCAACCGAAAGTGAGTTTCTTCATTACGCAATTCTAGATGGATATTTTGTGGAACTTGAACTTGTGTAGGAGGATCCGGCACCCAATCCGGGGATATTGCACATCCGTCTTCTTTGATCAGCATATTGTGCAATATGATACATGCATACAGTATGCTATGTATTGATTTCTTGTTCGTCGCACGAACCGGTCGGTGTAGTATACCCCATCCACCATTTAAAACACCAAATGCCCTCTCAACATCTTTTCTTGCCGATTCTTGCAATTTTTTTAACGCGATTTCTTTAGGCTCGACAGGAAATGAGGGAGCTTTCACAAAAACATACCAAGACGGGTAGATACCATCCACAAGAAAAAAGCCTCATCTGTAATGTCGACCGTTAAGATAGAAATGAGAGGAAGGTGCGGTACCATCCGTTACGCTTTGGAACAACGGCGACGTATGCAACACATTGATGTCGTTGTTTGAACCTGGAACACCGAAATACGAATGCCAAATCCATAAATCATTCGACGCCACCGCTTCTAGTATAATGGTTGGTCTTTTGATGTCTCCCCTAACATACTGTCACGGCCCCCGACCCGGTTTGACCCGTTTCAGGAGCCGCGGGATAGAAATCCCGTGGTATTTATTTAACAGCGGAAGTTTTCTTCAGGATCTTTTTAAAACTGAAATATTTCCCGATTATTTTATTTCACAACTCGGGATAAAACCCGGTAATTTACAATCTTGAGATTTCACAAAGAAATCTTTTGTTTTACAAAACATGTTTCTTTATTTTATACTGAGCCACTTCCTTAAGCTTGTAGTGCTTCGCGACACTTTTCCTGGATCACAACAGATCACCTGAAACATGTTTGAAAAATGTTTTGTCAGCGGGAAATACTGAGTGAATCATTCTTTTTACTAAAACGACTCTTTTGTTATAATTTACAGTATTAAGAGCGATTACAATGTTTCTGATATCAAACCAACTACCCACGGTATTTGTCACTCGACCGGATCTGTGACTATGGTCATATCCCCCATTGGCTGCCCCAATGGTGACGATTATCAAGTAATGTATACAAAACCCCACATACCGACTGTAATTTGGTGATTACAAAGACTTAATCCCCGTAATTATAACTTTGAAAATAAACATGATTTTGAAAGTAATTTGATAAAAAGAGAATGACTCACATTGCAAGTTTAATTGAGCAGAGCCTAGCCTACTGATTAGCCTTTTAACCCAAATTAATAATAGGCACACAATTCGGTTAGTAACTTAATACAGCATTTACGATAACTCACGAGATTAAACCCTCACATCGAATGACAAAGTGCGATACTTAAACATCCATTGAATTAACAACGAATGACAAAGCATAAACCCTAATGTGGGCAGCACTTAAACATCCATTGGATAGTTTAATCGATCGGACATTGAATCGTAGCAGCGATCGAGTTATTACCCTGTATTGCGGCGGCGATTAGTGATCCGTGTGTGTTTTTAGAAGTGTTTCTGCTATAACTCAACGTACAATTTGAATTTTTACGTCGTTCAAGTGCCCAGATTCGATTGCCAATGCCTGCTATTTATACACAAATTTGGCCTAGCTTACGGACCGTAAGACTCATCCCTTACGGTCCGTAAGGGACACGAATTCACTATAGATTAGCCACGTCCTGGACTAGCCTTGCTGACTTGACTGTTTCTCAAAATTTGTTTTTGACAGCGAGATTTTAAGATAATCGTAACTAGGGTTTACCCCCCCCCCCCCGAGTTTTAGGGGCCCTGATCCTGATTCTGATTGTTCTGAAAATTTTAGGGTTTGTGCAGAATCACTTGGGTGTCTCAATTAGGGTTTCCTATTGGACAAATTAATTTAATAAATATGACTTTTGATGAGAGTTGTTACATTCTCCCCACCTTAATAAAAATCTCGTCCTCGAGATTTACTGGAATAATTGAGGATACTTTCGCTTCATTTATGATTCCAGCTCCCAAGTGTATTCAGGTCCTCTCCTTGAATCCCACTTGACTTTGACCAATACTAGTCGTTTATGTTTGAGAAACTTGATTTTTCGATCTTCTATTCGAAGTGGTTTCTCTACAAATTTCAACTTTTCATTTACCTCTATGTCTTGTAGAGGTACTACCAGTGATTCGTCTGATAGACATTTCTTGAGATTGGATACATGAAATACATCATGTATTCCAGCTAATTCCTCTGGTAGTTGTAAACGATAAGCAACTGGTCCTATACGTTGGATCACTGGAAATGGTCCTACGTATCTGGGACTTAGCTTTCCTTTCTTACCGAATCTAACAACTCATTTCCAAGGGGAAACTTTCAACAGTACTCTGTCTCCATCTTGGAATTCTAACGGCTTGCATCTATTGTCTGCATAACTCTTCTGGCGATCTCGAGCCGTCTTCAGCCTTTCCTTGATTTGAGTAATCTTGTCGGTCGTCTCTTGCACTATTTCAGGACCTGACAATTGACTTTCTCCTATTTTTGCCCAACAAACTGGAGTTCTGCACTTTCTTCCATACAGTGCCTCAAAAGGGGCAGTTTCAATACTTGAATGATAACTATTGTTATAGGAGAATTCAATTAATGGTAAATGATCATCCCAGTTTCCACCAAAATCTATCACACATGCTCGAAGCATGTCTTCTAGAGTTTTGATTGTCCTTTCACTTTGCCCGTCTGTTTGTGGATGATATGCCGTGCTTAGGTTTAGTCGAGTTCCCATTGCTTCTTGGAAACTTTTCCAGAAATGAGAAGTGAAACGACTATCCCTATCTGATACAATGGAAAGTGGAACTCCATGTAGAGATACGACTTCATCTACATACAACTTTGCCAATCTTTCCATGCTAAAGGTTTCTTTCATTGGTAGAAAGTGAGCAGATTTGGTTAATCGATCCACAATTACCCAAATCGCGTCATTACCTTTTCTGGTTTTGGGTAACTTAGTAACAAAATCCATTGTTATGAGTTCCCATTTCCTTACAGGCATTTCTAACTGTTGTAATAGACCTGAAGGTTTCTGATGTTCTGCCTTAACTTGTGAACAAGTAAGACACTTAGAAACATATCTAGCTATATCCTTTTTCATGCCTATCCACCAGAAATTATTTCTTAAATCTTGGTACATCTTATTATTTCCAGGGTGTATGGTATACCTAGATTTATGAGCTTATTCTAAAATCTTATTTCTTAATTCTCCCTGCTTAGGTACCCAATTCAAACTTAACGGCTTTACAGGTTAGCTTAGTTAATGGTACAGCTATCTTGGAAAAATCCTTAATAAACTGTCTATAATATCCAGCTAAACCTATAAAACTTCTAATTTCCATTGCGGATTGCGGAACCTTCCATTTGGTAATTGCTTCTATCTTAGCAGGATCTACATGAATACCTTCGTGATTCACCATGTGTCCTAAAAATTGTACTTCTTGCAACCAAAATTCACACTTCGAGAATTTGGCGTACAACTTTTCTTTTCTTAACAAAGTTAAGAGTGGATGCAAGTGCTGACAATGTTCGTCCTGACTTTTTGAATAAATAAGTATATCATCTATGAAGACAATTACAAATTTATCCAAATACGGTTTACAGATCCTAATCATCATGTCCATGAATGCTGCAGGTGCATTCGTTAATCCGAAGGGCATGACTGTAAACTCGTAATGACCATACCTAGTTCTAAAAGCAGTCTTAGGTATGTCTTCCTCTTGTACTTTCAATTGATGATATCCGGAACGTAAGTCGATCTTAGAAAAATATCTAGCTCCTTGAAGTTGATCGAAAAGATCATCAATCCTAGGTAATGGGTATCGATTCTTAATTGTAACTTTATTCAATTCTCTATAATCAATACACATTCTCATTGAACCATCCTTTTTCTTTACAAACAACACTGGCGCTCCCCAAGGGGACGAGCTAGGTTGTATGAATCCTTTGCTTAGTAATTCATCTAATTGCTTTTTCAGTTCTAGCATTTCTGTGGGAGCTAACCGATAAGGTGCCTTGGCTATCGGTATAGTTCCTGGAATTAGATGAATCCTAAACTCTACTTCCCTATCTGGTGGTAACCCTGGTAACTCTTCTGGGAATACATCTGGGTATTCTGAGACTACAGGAATCTTCTTAAGTTCTTTACCCTTAGTACTAATGATTACTGAAATCATATATACTATTCCTTGCTTTCGTTCATAACTAGCAACTTTCATTTCTGATATGAACTTCATGGGCTTACGTGGTTTGTCTCCTGTAATTATGATTACTTCTCCAGTAGGTGTTTGAATTTCTATGGAATTCTGATCACAAAGAATTCGAGCATGGTTGGCTACTAACCAATCCATTCCTAACACAACATCAAATTCGGCTAATTTCATAGGTAATAGGCTTGCATGAAATTTATAACCTGAGAGTTCTATATTTTCTTTTTTGCAAAACTTTATCTATGCTAACAGAATTTCCGTCTACCGTTTCGACTGTAAAAATCTGCCTAAGGTTGGTTAATGGTAAATTAAGAGCTTGGCAGAATGAAGTATTTATGAAACTTTGGTTTGCACCAGAGTTAAATAATACTTTGGCGTAAATGTTGTGAACTAAGAACGTACCAGCTATCACATCTGGAATTAACTCGGCCTCCTGAGTTGTTAACTGAAAGGCTCGAACATTCTTCTTGTTAGCTCCGTCAGCTATCTTGGCTTTGTTGTCTGCTGGCTTGATCAATTTAGGACATTCTATTTTGAAATGTCCTGCTTCTCCACAATTGTAACAAGTTGTGGATTTCTTCCTGCAGTTTTCTTCACGATGTCCTATAGTTTTGCAAAAATTGCAGGTTATATCGCATCTTCCATAATGTTTCTTTTTGCATTTCCTGTAGAATGACGGAGTTGGAGATTGCCCTATTCCTCTTCTCTTGAAGCTGTTATTATTACCCGTACGAAATCCTTGGGTAATTTTCTGAGCCAGTTCCTTTTTCCTGTTTTCATCTTGCGTGCGTACCAGTTCGTCAGTTAGGGTGTTAGCTAATTCCACAGCATCGTCAATCGTACGAGGTCTCGCAGCTTTAACGATGTTACAGATTTCACTAATCAATCCCCAAATATAACGAGAAATGAGTACCGGTTCTGGCGAAGCCAGTGTTGGTACTACTCTAGCATATTCAAAGAATGTCGAAGTATATCCTCGACAGTCCACATTAACCATCCGATGGTTTAGGAACTTATTTGCCATTTGATCTTTTTCATACTCGGGACATAATTTTCTTTCTACAAGACTCTTAAATTCTTCCCAGTTCATGGCATAGGCCACAATCCTTCTTTTAGCTTGTAATACTGTGTTCCACCATTCTAACACCCCTTCTTTAAAAAGATTTGACGCATACATAACTTGATCTTCCTCAGCACATTTACTTATAGTGATTACTGCCTCAGTTTTCTCTAACCAACGTAATGCTGCAATAGCCCCTTCATTACCTGCAAACTCAGTTGGTTTACAGGCAAGGAATTCTTTGTAAGTGCAACCAGGTGTTGCAGCTTTCATTTTCTTGAAAATTGGGGCTTGCAGATCATTATTGTTATTAACATGATTACCGCCTTCGTTTATACTATTACTAAAATTGTCGCCCTAAGTACGTTTACTAGGAATGATTGATTGAGGTTTAACAGCTTTCTGGACAGCAGCAACGATTGCTGGAATAGCATTGGCTATTCCTTGTGCAACGATATGCTCTATATCTTGTCTATTTAACAATTGTTCTTCCTGAATTTGCTCAGATTGATTTACTTCATTTACTGGTTCATTACCAATGTTTGCCATATGATAATTAATATATATATATTTTATTAGTATCCGATAAATAACAATTATACACAAAATCATCATACAAAATTCACAATACACATATAGCCAAAACTATTGATTTCTCGATTCCCATTTTTATATTTTATAGTATGCATCAATACACACTATTATCTTACAAAGTTTTATTTGTAGTTATTTTACAGACTGATTTTTACTATTACTATTACACAACCACAGTTCCATAAATCCCCTATCCTTTGTCAGATGATATTCTAGTAACGGCGTTCGCTCTCATCGTATTTCCAGGAGATCTGTCCCCCAATCTCTTGGATCATATTCCCAACATCCATTAGTTCTTCGCCAAAGTGGCGGAGTTCAGCCATATTCTCGTTACTCATTGGTGGATTTGGTAAAGGTTCTGGATCGAACTGAGGAAAAAGCTTATAGGGATTATTTTGGAACTGTATTTCATTAGTCAACCATTCGTCTATTCCTAAAGGTTGCGAGTGGATTGAAGGGTTTGGAATAGCTGGTTCTAAGTTCATTGGTAGTTGTGTTTCAAGAGAGTGAATAAAAACATTTTCATTAACAGGCTTAATAGTATTATAGCTTGCCAATATAAAATCTAGCTCTTCCTGAGATGGTAACCCCTCAATTTGCCTAGAGCTTTCCCCAATTTCCACTTTCTTAGGCTTGGGTTTCTCGAGAGGTAAAGCGTTGAATTCTATAGGTTCTTCTATGTCTGGTATATACCTATTGAAATCTCTGGAAACCTCTATTCTTATTGGATAGAGATTTAAATTCTGAAGGGCGTCAGACAAATCACTCATGCTGTTTACCAAAATACACACAATTACTAAGTTAAAAATCATAACAAAATTTTATAGAAAAACTTTTAAATATTATTTCATACTGGGTAACTACCAAAACAACTGAAAATTAAAACACACTAAGGTTTACTTATTTATTTACGGGGTAAGGTTTCTAGACTGTAGGTAATCCGGGTGCTAAAACTTTGAGTCAAATTATTTTAAAGATTTGTATTTATTGCTACAGTGGCTAGCATATAGAGATCTGCCCATACTGTACACAATTAGTCAGATAATAAAACACATAATCACAAAATAGTAATTAATAAAAAAAATTAAGTATTTTCTAAATACTTAATTGGCTTAAATCAGTGGCTCTGATACCACTTTTTTCTGTCACGGCCCCCGACCCGGTTTGACCCGTTTCAGGAGCCGCGGGATAGAAATCCCGTGGTATTTATTTAACAGCGGAAGTTTTCTTCAGGATCTTTTTAAAACTGAAATATTTCCCGATTATTTTATTTCACAACTCGGGATAAAACCCGGTAATTTACAATCTTGAGATTTCACAAAGAAATCTTTTGTTTTACAAAACATGTTTCTTTATTTTATACTGAGCCACTTCCTTAAGCTTGTAGTGCTTCGCGGCACTTTTCCTGGATCACAACAAATCACCTGAAACATGTTTGAAAAAGGTTTTGTCAGCGGGAAATACTGAGTGAATCATTCTTTTTACTAAAACGATTATTTTGTTATAATTTACAGTATTAAGAGCGATTACAATGTTTCTGATATCAAACCAACTACCCACGATATTTGTCACTCGACCGGATTTGTGACTATGGTCATATCCCCCATTGGCTGCCCCAATGGTGACGATTATCAAGTAATGTATACAAAACCCCACATACCGACTGTAATTTGGTGATTACAAAGACTTAATCCCCGTAATTATAACTTTGAAAATAAACATGATTTTGAAAGTAATTTGATAAAAAGAGAATGACTCACATTGCAGATTTAATTGAGCAGAGCCTAGCCTACTGATTAGCCTTTTAACCTAAATTAATAATAGGCACACAATTCGGTTAGTAACTTAATACAGCATTTACGATAACTCACGAGATTAAACCCTCACATCGAATGACAAAGTGCGATACTTAAACATCCATTGAATTAATAACGAATGACAAAGCATAAACCCTAATGTGGGCAGCACTTAAACATCCATTGGATAGTTTAATCGATCGGACATTGAATCGTAGCAGCGATCGAGTTATTACCCTGTATTGCGGCGGCGATTAGTGATCCGTGTGTGTTTTTAGAAGTGTTTCTGCTATAACTCAACGTACAATTTGAATTTTTACGTCGTTCAAGTGCCCAGATTCGATTGCCAATGCCTGCTATTTATACACAAATTTGGCCTAGCTTACGGACCGTAAGACTCATCCCTTACGGTCCGTAAGGGACACGAAATCACTATAGAGTAGCCACGTCCTGGACTAGCCTTGCTGACTTGACAGTTTCTCAAAATTCGTTTTTGACAGCGAGATTTTAAGATAATCGTAACTAGGGTTTACCCCCCTGAGTTTTAGGGGCCCTGATCCTGATTCTGATTGTTCTGAAAATTTTAGGGTTTGTGCAGAATCACTTGGGTGTCTCAATTAGGGTTTCCTATTGGACAAATTAATTTAATAAATATGACTTTTGATGAGAGTTGTTACACATACGCCCCTCGCAACTCTCTTGGACAATTTTTCCACTCGATATGTGTACAATCGATGCTACCGAGCATCCCGGGAAAATGCCATCTAGCCTCGTGTGCGGCGTAAATACGTGAGATGTCGTGGCTCGTCGGTTTACGTAAAAACTCGTTAGCAAACAACTTAATGACAGCGTTGCAAAAAAATTGCAAACATTCACGTGAAGTTCTGGCCGACATAGCTAGGTATTCATCATATTGATCGGGAGGGTTACCTGTCGCTAGTTGGCGAATGGCGGACGTGCATTTTTGTATCGGCGTGAAACTTGGTTTGCCCCTTGCATCGTAACCTTCTTGAAACCATTCCTCGCTTGCTTCGATGTCTCCAACAATCTTTAAAAATAATTCTTTGGGTAAATGAAACCGATCTCTAAACGTTTCGGCATTGTAGAGCGGATTTTCCACAAAATAATCGTTCATCAAAACTTCGTTGGCACGAATACGATCACGGTCGACCATCTTCTTCTTTGGGCGGGATGACTCGGCATCAAGCTCGTTATACACCGACACAAAATATTTTAGCGTCTCGTTGTCGGAAGACGACTCGGTATCGCTATCGCTAGACATCGGAAACGTCAAATCCGTATGGAATTCCATTTGAGAAAGATATAAAAATTGTGTGAAATGGGTTTAAAATGGTTTAAAAGATGTAGATTGGTGTGTGTAAAATGGTTTAAAATGGAGATATAAATAGATAAATGGTTTAAAGGTTTTTTTTTAATGAATATTACCGTTTAAAAACGGTCAAAAAATCAATCAAACGGTCCAATTTTTCAAACTTTCAACGCGTTATAGTTTCAACGCGTTTTGTTTATAACGCGTTACAGGAGGGGCGGCGGTGATGTTCGTGGTGGGATCACGCGTTATGGGGAGTCCATAACGGACCACCCCGCCTGCTCTTAGGATGATTGAAATTTATTTGCATATAACATTGCTAAGGAGAAATTTTAGTAAATAGTTAGATGTCTTAATTACTATACAATACAATTCAAGATACCCATAATTAACATAAACAAATAAAATCAGTCGGGAAAAACCGGTATAATTTTTTAATCTATCAATGCACACTTCTCTATCCTTTTGCAACTCAGAAAGGGGTGGGGGCATGACTTGTTGCTCGCATACCTTCTGTTTTGATATAACTTCATAAGTTTGCTATATTTTAATGAAAAGACCGTAAGACTATGGGGTGTGGGAGGACTTGGGTTGGGGGCATTGCTTGACACGTGACGAGTGTGGGCTCCACTAGACCACCCCGAAAAAGGAGGGGTGTGGAAGCGGCGTGGCCAGACGACGTTGGGGTGCCATGTTGGTTTTTTTTTTACTTTTTTATAGTTGACATTTATTTAATAAAACACAAACTTATATTAATTTAAAAAAAGTTACATAATATCCTAAAAATTTTAAAAAACTTACTTATTAAATCCTAAAAATAAAAAAAAGTAGTTACTTTATCCTAAAAAAATTACAGAGTTCGGTAAATGTTAAAATGAGGAACCCACTTAAATTCCGAATTCATGTCGTGCCTCTACTCGATCTTCGCGATCTCTACTCGATCGTCGTGACTCAAGTCGCCTGCAGGAACACGGTCGAAACAAACTTTAAACCAATCCAGCTTCGGTTTGAGTTCACGCCACTTGTGTTGGCAGTCGTTTAAATTGTGACGAGCGTTCCCAACGTGTTGTTGGTATTGCTAGAACGTTTGTCCCCAATACGCGGTTTGACCGCGTTTTAGCCTACGTTGTGCATCGACGATCGATGTCACACGTGCGATCTTCTCCTCCTCCGTACAATGCACAATGTTCGGTTCTTTTTATGTGGGTTTGGTTGAAAAAGATTTTTTATTTGGTATGGCCAACGCTGGCACGTTATGGGTTAGCCAACGTTGCCTGACATCCCCCGCCCCAACCAACACCCCACAACCGATAGTCTAAGCGGTTTAAAAAAAATAATAATGTTTGTAAACATAAAACTTAATTCTTTTAATGTTTAACACCGTTTGATCGGTTACTATATTTTAACCCGAACTATTTCTGTATTATATATAATATTAAAGAAGAGAAGATGAATAGTGTTGTATAACATCTAGTGCATGTTTTACAAGTTCATCAATTTTTTTGTCCTTTATTCTATTTCGTTATTTGGTGTAAACTTATTCATTTACAACCCATGTAGTTTAACTATTGTTTTTTTTCTTTTACTTTAACCAAATTACTTTTCAATCCCTAAATAGTTTTTTAACGAACACGTTAATACCATTTTATACATATATTTTTATTTTTTTCTATGCTATAACGAGTGTGACAAAGGTTTTTTTAGTTTAATATTTTTTAAGGAACACGCCGATACTCTTTTGAAAATAATTTTTAACTTTTTTTCTTTGCTATAACGAGCGCGTCAAAACCGACCAAGTTTCTATCGTTTTCTTTTTCGTTTACCTTAATTTTACCTTTGTTATTTACTATATCATTTTACCTTGACTAAATTGCAGAAAACAACCTTTATGTATACCCAAAACTGCACTTTATACCTTTCACTATGAAATCCGCCAAAACCAACCTTTACGTTCATGTTTTGCTACAAGTTCAACCTTTAACACAAACTCTGTTAATATTCTTGGTTAAATCACCTCACATGCTTTGCATGTGAGGGTATTATTGTCATTTCAACCTTGTTTTTTTTGTTTATTAATAAATTATATATAAAGGTTGTTTTCTGCATCATCACCAATCATCTTCCTCATCATCTTCGACCACCACAACAACGACACCACTTGTTCATCTCTCCTAGCTCCTAACCAGAAAACCCAGATCATCAATTCAGGTTTGTTTATCCTATTTCTTGGATTGTTGGATGTGGTAAAAAGAACAAACATCTGGTACAACGTAGCAGGGTAAGAAGGAAAGAGTGTAGTTCCCTGTTGGGTATCTTCAAAGTCAACAAAACAAAATATCAAGTCAACAAATTCAGATATGTGCCAACCATTCCACCCAATACAACAAGGCTGTCTCGTAAGTCCCTAAGTCAACAAAACAAAATATCAAGTTATATTTACCAAATAACTAACTGTGTGTATGTATGGTAGAGGAGATCATGTCATACCTGATATTCAAGATAAAGAAAACTACCCTGATATAAGGTGCAATCCTCAGTGGAAGAGAATAGATGGCCACTGGAGACAGATACAGAATATCTACTACTAAATCAGCAGTAAGAATGAAGAGTGCTATCACCTGAATATATCCAACTTGTAATGGTTAGGTAACAAATTATATATAGCAATTCTTTTTCTTTAGTTTCAACGTCATACATACATACATAGGTGATGAAATAAATGATAAATATGTAAATGAAGGAAGGAAGGATAGAAACCTCAAAAGCAAGAGATTCTGCATTAGTCAAGTATGGAAGCTCTCCAAGATAATAGTAGTCCCTGTTACTGCAAGAAACCTGAGAAACAGAGCTACACCATAGCGGTTGCTGTTGCAGGAAAATGAATGAATGAAGGAATTAGGAAGTAGAATGATAAGAGAAACTGAAAATGAAAGAGGGGCTGGGCTGGGCTGGCTAACCTCAAAGAAATTCAAAGCTATGAGTGCAAAATAATTAAGGGTCCATATTATGTCAAAACGAATGAATATGAAGTAAAACTTTGCAGCGGTTTCAATGTTTTGATGTCGAAAATGATTTCTGAATCACTAATCAGACACCTTTGATATCAGTTTTGTTTTCGTTTCGTTTGTGTCTGCAACTTATTTGCAAAACAGGGGATTGAATATTCACTTCATTCTTCGTGTGCAGAACTTAAATTTTCACCATTAAATGTTATTATTATTATTATTAATATGGTTATGGTTAATGATGGTGATCGGTGGTTACAGAAGTGGTGTCGTTGTTGTGGTGGTCGAAGATGATGAGGAAGATGATTGGTGATGATGCAGAAAACAACCTTTATATATAATTTATTAATAAACAAAAATAACAAGGTTGAAATGACAATAATACCCTCACATGCAAAGCATGTGAGGTGATTTAACCAAGAATATTAACAGAGTTTGTGTTAAAGGTTGAACTTGTAGCAAAACATGAACGTAAAGGTTGGTTTTGGCGGATTTCATAGTGAAAGGTATAAAGTGCAGTTTTGGGTATACATAAAGGTTGTTTTCTGCAATTTAGTCTTTTACCTTTTGTTATTATTTTGATGTTCAGAGCCGAGTTACGACGCAAATACCATATCCCTTTAATATATCATTTTAATTAAGTTTACAAATTTATTTATTGGTTATCATGGTGTGCAATACGTTCTAAATTTTAACTACGTCGTTGCGCAACGCGCGGATAACTACGCCCCTAGTTAATAGTTTAAAGTTAGATGACACTTGATGAATATAATTATCATTATAATGTAGTAATTGCTAAGGTGATGTGTAAATATTGATCGGAAACTTACAAAAGAAAAGGTTATATTCTAGAATTTAATTGTGATTCGTCAATGGAAATATGCTTTCTTTTTCTTCATTACAAATTAATATATCATTCAAAACTAAATGAAAGGAACAAACCAACCCATTCTATTAATAAAATTTGAAGTTTATGAATACGTATCAAGCTTACAATTATAAGTATACAATTACATTACAAATTATAGTATAATAAACTTTTATCAAGCTAATCACAATATCTTGTTTTAGTCTCACATAATCAAAAAATAAAAAAAATTATAATAAATCAAGAGACACCGCGAACATCTTATTAATCAAGAGAGTCAGGTAAACCACAACTTGCGCTAGGATTCAAGATCTCCGAAGCCATTTAGTTTTTAGCTATCGTGACGATGAAGAGAAGAGTCATAAACTTTTAGAGTTTTTGAAGATGTAGGGTGAATTTTTTTTAACAAAGTTGGAAAGCAGCCAAAGGTTGAAGAATCAACACAATCATCGGTGTCTAGTACGATGTGTTTGGTTGCACCGTGTGCATCGAAGGTTGTCTTCTTTATCTTTTCTTGATGATGCTTTCTCATCACATAAGCTTCAGCAAGGGCAGAAGTGGCAATTGACATTTTTGACAACGAGAGAAAGATGAAGTATGAAAGGTGGTTTTGGGGAATGTTGAAGTTGGGGTATTTATAGGAAAATTTTGAATTGGTGAATACGCTTACAACTTTGACCATTTTCCTTATTCATTTAGACTTGGCTTATTTCTAGGAAACTAGTAGGATTTCCCAGCGCTACGCGGCGGAAATTTGGTTGGTATCAGTTTCGGTCCGTTATGGTACCGACACTTGCTATAGCGACATATAAAAACCGAAAAATAAAGTCTTTATATACCCAAAAAAATATCGACACATCTTTTACATCGATTAAAAAACACAAAAACAAATACCGGTACCAACTCCGAAATTTCAATATCGGTGTGAAAGTTGTTCTATTGGAATAAGTTGGTTTTGTCACGATGCCGATAAGACATCGACACTCACTACCACTTACGATACGAAAAAGTATTTTATTGGTTTTGAGCAAAATTTTAATCTAGACATAGACAAAAATAAGCATATCGCAATGACATACTCAAAATTTTATATAACGTCTTATCTTAAAAGTTATAAGCAAAAAGAAAATGCTAAATGGTACTTAAAATAAAATATTATAACACTAATATAATATAATAATTTAAAAAAAATAAAAATAAAACATGTAAAAGCTAGCGACAGAAACCTAAAACTTCATAAGTATACTATTGCTCATTATGTTTGAAATTAATACATACTAGGAGGTTCCCCGCGCTACGCGGCGGGAACTTGTTTAGTGTCGATTCGATTCGTTATAATAGTGGTACTTCTTAAATCAACTGATGAAGAAAACCTTAAAAACAAAGGTGTTATATGTCCTTGACACATGTTCAACACTAAATCGAAACAATAAAATAAAACCAATATAAGCTTATCTGATGTTATACTATTTAAATAACAAACTAAAACAATCTGATATATATTTATTGATCTTATTAAATTTTATGCGAATCCACTTATTTAAACTTTGATGTTATGGTACTATAATTACAATACTTAATATCTATATCTTAAAGAGTGCGATAGTTTTTTTTTTTTGAACGGCAAATTAGGATCACTGACGGACTACTGGAGTATCATCGTGCCACCAACGGAACCACCCGATCATATCCATCTCCACTAGGCATAATGTCTATACACCAATTCAGGAGGAAACCCAATAAATATGGGAAAACCCCCCTTGTGGGAATTGAACCCAGGACCTATTGGTCCCAAAGCCTTATCCCACCCCTAAGGTGCCACTAGGCTATAAAGCCATGGGCAAAGAGTGCGATAGTGTAATACAAAATAGTTGTCGTTACATAAAAAATACAATACTTAATATTTATATTTAATTTTTTTTGAACGACCAACAGAATCATTCCCGAACACTCTCGGGGCACCCACTGGACCAAACGGAGTACTCCGAGAGTAACCCGAGTCCACTACCAATTACAGGGAAAACCCGGTAACCCACCCGCTCGCAGGCACGACGGTGAAATTACCGATAAAACCCGTTTGGCTCAAGGATGGAACTCAGGTTTCCTTGGTTCTCCTATCGTTGCCCACAAATGTCACACTCTACACCAAGTGGAAGTTGAACCTGCATCTCTCAAGATATTTAAATATTTAAAAATAAAATAAAAGGCCTTTTGCAATTTGCTTGTTTCCGATGGCCGCTCCAACAGACTTTTCAAATGAACTTTTTTCAAGAGTTCCACCAGAATAAAATTCCCAACTCCTTCAACTCAAGAGTTCTCATCAGAATAAAATTCCATTCATCCGATGGCTACCACCTCCTTCAGCCACCAACTGCTACCAGACCTTGTGTGTGTCAAGGAGAGAGAGGTCGAAAGTACTTAGAGAGAGAAAGGAAGAGCAGGTCCGGCTCTTGGTGATTTTTGGTGGGTCTTCCTGTTGGTGGATTCTAAACCTATATCACTGGTTGTGGTATGGTTGTGAATTTGGGCAGCATGTTTATATTTTGGTTCATCAATCACACAAACGACCACCGGCGACGTTGGGTTTAGATCTGGTTGAATATCGGGGAGAGGGAGAGAGAGAATGATCGTAAATAGTTGACGGAAATGGTGCGCGGGAGGTGGCTTCCACTCCGTCACACCCGGGAACAGAACCAAACCACGCGCCTGAACGGTGGTGTTGCCGACCCGAAACCACCAGCGCCGGACATTCCTTGTTCACTCTCTCTCATCTCTCAATGATGAATCTCAGATTCTCTTTTTCAAATCAACGATCTTGGTTGAAGCAGGCTTTGGTGGTCTCTGTTTCTTCCTTGGGCAGAAATATCATTTCTCTTTGTTGGTTGTGCACTATCATGAAGCTAGGAAGTTTGGTGGTCAACTAAAGAAAGTTCGATAATTGACTATTGCACCGACCAGTTGTCAATTAATACATATAAACAATTTGATTTTCCATTAAGGAAACATCCTTTTATATGTTTATTAAATCAAAAATAGCCTTCCTTTCTTCATCTTTTTAGTTTTTTCTAGAAAAAAACATTTTCTGACTTCTTATGTCTACACCGCACAGACAACGTGCAGACGTTTAACTATGCAGACTTTTTGTTTTTTAGAAGACATTTCATTAGAAAATGTCTTCAAATCTCTGTGCGTCCTCTTCCTCACGCAAACATGGTCCAATGTCTTCCCACCTCTTTCAACCCTTTCTCCACCCCTCTCCTCCTAATCTCAAAACACACATGTTCAAGAGAAAGATCACGAAGACATGAACATATACACAATTGAACAAGAAATAACACCCATCAAGAGAAGGACCACAGAGACCCAACGGGTGGGTTCTGGGTTGATCTGCCGTGATAACGCCGTTAATCACAAATCAATGACGGTTACAGATCCGAATCCATTCCGTTCAAATTCACCGGAAAAATCAGTTGAAGAAGTTGAAGAATGTGAACAATATGTTTACGGAATATCTCGATTCTTCCAGATTCATGTCTAGCATGTGTTTTTCAGCTCCTCAGTTTCGGTGACCGGAAAAACTGCTCGCTCGTGTGTCGCCGGTGGTTCGATATCGAAGGACAGACGCGCCACTGTCTCTGGCTTCACGCGCAATCGGAGCTCGTAACTGCCGTACCGTCGTTATTCGCTCGATTCGATTCGGTAACAAAACTCTCTCTTAAATATGACCGTAGATCTGTAAGTATAGGTGACAATGCACTTGATGTGCCTATATAAGATCATAAATACAATTGAATTCAGGGAAGTTGGTGAGTGTGTGCAGAGACATGGAGATTCTGAATTTTTGATAAAAAATAATAATTAATATATTCATAATGGGGTACGGTACTAAACCCGACCCGAGCGGTCAGACTTCCCGTTACTTGTTGTTTTTATATTAATTATTTATTATTGTTGCTTACTAACCCAACCGCGAGGCCCAACGCGATGTAGTTTACACTACTTTGGGCCGGGGCTTGTAGAGATAACCCCTAACTGGGCTTGGCCCATTGAGGTTAGGGGAGGCCCATATCCCCTATATAAAGAGGTGTTCACCTCATTATTAGGGCAGAGGGAATGGAGCCGCCACACTTTTTGTAGCTGGAAACAGGAGAATCTTCTCCTACCGGCAATCTCTACAGCTCCACTTTCTTCTCTTCTCCATTGCAGATCTAGGTTCAAGAGGAAGAACAAGGTGTGATTCTTCACCTTTATGTAGAACGCGGTCCAGTCATCCCGGCGGTGATTCCGTGTTTCCTCATTGGCGCCCACCGAGTATATGCTATACATTTGTTGATCACATCTCGTTCTATTCTCAGATCTTCAGATCTGTGTGCTTAGAGTCACACTCTCGATCTTTGAATGGAGAAACTCTAGATCTGTGTTACTTTTCTCTAGCTAACACTCTAGATCTGTGTTTTTCATAAGACCCATAAAAATTCTGCTTGAAAAACGCTCCAAATCTCGTTCTCTACACATACTTTTCTGGGTTCAAACTTTGAGAGCTTTTTTATTAGAGTTCAAAAAACAAAGTTACTGATGAAGTCTCTAGATCTGTTGTATTCGAGCTGAAGAAGTTATTTCTGGGTAAAAGTTCTCTGGATATGGGTTCCTTCATCATTGATGTATGACTTCCAAGTCACAACGGTCATAATAATGTCGCCTGGTTTTGAGCAATGCGTGGAGATCCAAAACTATCCAAGTCTGGTACGTGGTCTTTTTCACTGAAACCACTCATAATTTTTTCACAAAAATGACACATCTGTGTGCAAAACTTTATGCATGATCCAAAACTTTGTTGAAGTTGCAACAGAGATTCAACATTACTGTGGATATAATTATTAAATTATAAAGAAAAAGACCTGTAACCTTATCTCAAACATGTGACCAATCTTGTCTTTTAGCCTAAAAAACATGACAACTTTTGAATATGGCCGACCATTTTTGTCGTCTAATCTGCTAAGGGCATGGCTGGCACACCACAGTGAGGGGCCCACGTCACATGTTTCGTTGTGTTATTTTATTATATTATAACTCAGAATTTTTACATAAAATTAATAGCGCGCATGGCTAAGACTTCATTATGCCAAAATTCCTTTACACAAAATATGAATTGAAACTCCAAACCTTAGCTCCAACGGCGTATCAAATTCCTTAATGCAAACTTTTCCGCGCGAGCTCACCGCCTATGGGACATGCTCCGCCGTGCGGGGTACACCGCCTGCCGGACACGTTTCGTCGCGCAGGGTACACCGCTTGCCGGACACGCTCCGCTGCCGCGCGAGTTCGCCCGCTTGTCGGATATACTCCGCTGCCGCGCGAGTACATCCGCTGCCGCGCGAGTACATCCGCTGCCAGCCACGACCCCCCCCCCCCCCCCGCACGAGTACACCGCTTCCAGACACTACCCCCAGCGCGAGTTACTCCGCCGCGAGTAACCTCTGCCTACCGGATACACTCCGCTGCCGCGTGAGTACATCCGCTGCCAGACACGACCCCACGCGCGAGTACACCGCTTCCAGACACTACACCCAGCGCGAGTTACTCCGCCGCGAGTAACCTCTGCCTACCGGACACACTCCGCTGCCGCGCGAGTTCACCCGCTGTCGGATACACTCCGCTGCCGCGCGAGTACATCCGCTTGTCGGATACACTCCATCGCCGCGCGAGTACTCTCCACCCTTGCTGGACGAACTCTACCTTTGCCGGACAAGCTCAGCCGCGTGGGCATGCTGCGCCATTTGACGGACAACTCTTGTTGCGGGGGTATGCTCAGTCCGCCATGACCCTGTACTTTGGAGTGTCAAACAAGGTGAAATAAACTAGTGGCATTTGTGGAAGATTTAAAGATGTCTGAACTTACCTCGGGGTTCACAAGTACTTTTTGAAGCTTGCCCCACAATTCTCAACATTTCACGTAAATAACCCCTACAAATAGGGCTGTTCATGAGCCGAGCCGAGCCGAGCCAGACTAAGCTCGGGCTCGGCTCGATTATAAACCGAGCTGGCTCGGCTCGGCTCTGATTCGAAACCGAGCTGAAAATCTAAGCTCGGGCTCGGCTTGGTTTTAAACCGAGCTAGCTCGGCTCGGCTTGGTTTGGCTCGATTTTATAAAAAAAAACCTAATATATACCTCTTAAAATTTAATAGCCTAAAATATTATTCAATAATTTAAAAGAATATATTCAAAATAAGTTCAACCTAATACAATTCAAACCAAAATCAAGTTTAACAACGCAAAATAAGTTTTAATTTCAATAAAATACAATATTAGTTCATTAGTATGGTAATCAATCTTCAAATATGCCATAAATATCAAATTACAAACCTATATACATGTAAATAATAATCAGTTTTTTTGTAATATATTATAATGTATATAAAATTAAAACTTATTATAAGTAAAATAATTCGAGCTAAACCGAGCCGAGCTACAAAGCGAGCCGAACCGAGCCAGCTCGGCTCGTTACGAGCCGAGCCGAGCTAGGCTCACTTTCTAACCGAGCCGAGCCGGCTCGGCTCACTTTTAAACCGAGCCAAATCGAGCGAGCTTTTTCCGAGCTAAATCCGAGCGAGCTTCGAACGAGCTCCGAGCCGTGAGCTTTTTGAACAGCCCTACCTACAAACCCTATGAATAGCATAAATAGGACACTTTTAATCTTGTAATATCTGACACATTCTGTCATGGACCAATTTAAGGGTGTCCGTTATTTAAAAAAAAAAACAAAAGCACCCGTGCTCCAAAATTTCGCTGGTGAAGGAAACTAAAACGAAGCTCTCAGTTGTTGAGCATTTAAAGGCAAGCATCTGAACTTTTTATTGGGTTACACATGACTCTTCTGAACTTTTTCTTGGGAAGAAAGCTAAAAGGCTTTCTAATCTTGGATATAGGTGAAGTAAAAATGAACGTGAGGTATCTTATATCATTTGGTTTATATCTCCACTTTCCACACTTGGTCCATATGTAATAACACTTTGCATTAATGCCCCTTACTATATCATAAATTAATGCTTTATGACACCTTCTTGCACACTACATGAGTTGGTGCATACCCTTTTTAAACTATATCATTAACTAGTATATGGGCATGCATGTATATTGACTAGTACGATCGTATCATCTATATCTGTACAACTAGTACTTGAAATTTGATGGCATAAACAAATCATTTTTTCCATTAGAGAGTGCAAACGCAAATTGTTTCCTTCAAAATGATAGAAACAATATTACTACCATCGTCGCGGTGTAATACCGCCGTCGGCGAACCACACCAAGTTTTGGGTAACATTTATACTCCTTAAATAAGGACTCGGTTTGGTGAAACTCATGTGTACATATCGGTCCCTTACAATGACTCGACTATTTACCTTGTTATTTCAATTCTACTAACATCTATGTAGCAGCAATAAACCGGTACCCGCTTGGTGCAACACCATTGGGAGGGTCGAAATTGCTCCCACATATTACGAAGTGTGGATGTACAGAACAAGCACCTCCTAAGGACAAGGTTTCGGTACAATGCTTTCATGTATCAAATCCTTTATTATAATTTACCTTGTTGACTTGTTTGCAGGACAAACAACATATGAGCACGTAAGTCGCCATGCGCGCATGCTCTTTTACATACGAGCACGTAAGTCGCTACGCGCGCATGCTCCGTCTAGCAAATGAAATTATTCAACGACATGGCTAGTGGTTCATCGTTTTGACGATTGTTAACCTTGCGATTTGCGACGCATACTCGTATCATTGCTTATTATTATTATTCTTTTTCAAGGCTACTAACATCTATTTAGCAGCAATAGATTGTTATCCGCATGGTGCAACACCATCGGAAGGGTCAAAATTGTTTCACGTATTACGGAGCATGGATGTACAAAACGAGCACCTCCTAAGGACAACGTTTTGGTACAATGTTTTCCATATATCAGATTCGTTATTACGACTTACCTTGTCAACTTATTTGCAGGACTAGCAATGCATTCAATCGGTAAAACGCAACGAGTGATTCTCACGCACGCCGATGAAAGCCTAAGAAGCGCCCTCTACATACGAGCACGTAAGTCGCCACGCGCGCATGCTCCTCTACATACGAGCACGTAAGTCGCCACGCGCGCATGCTCCCTGACATACAAGCACGTAAGTCGCCACGCGCGCATGCTCCTCTACATACGAGGCCGTTAGTCGCCTCGCGCGCATACTCCATTACTTACTACGAGCACATAAGTCGCCATGCGCGCAAGCTCTTTTACATACCAACACGTCGATCTCCATACGAGTCTGTTGTTCTACATACGATCATCTCAGCCTCCACGCACGTAAGTCGCCACGCGCGCATGCTCCCTGACATACAAGCACGTAAGTCGCCACGCGCGCATGCTCCTCTACATACGAGGCCGTTAGTCGCCTCGCGCGCATACTCCATTACTTACTACGAGCACATAAGTCGCCATGCGCGCAAGCTCTTTTACATACCAACACGTCGATCTCCATACGAGTCTGTTGTTCTACATACGATCATCTCAGCCTCCACGCGAGCCTTGCTGCTGCACATATAAGCACGCTAATCTTCACGCGACCCTGCTGCTTTACATACGAGCGTGTGTGTCGCCCGTGCGCGCATGCTTAGCCATATATGAAAACGCTTACAAAACGTAAACTGTGCTACAAATGCACGCACCACTTTGGGTATACGCAAAAACGCATTGGCTGAAATAAAGTTTCGCTTACACCTACAATCTTCAAGACAAGCCACATCTCCTTGGGTCATGCCACATTGTTGTTATGTCACACCAGAGGATTAGCGCAGGCTCGGATCTCCAGTTCATTATTCCTGACGCAACTTTATGCCAATTCTCATTCGCGATACCTTTTCAAAGTGGATTAACACGTGCAAATATTGTAGACAACTGTTTACAAAGATTCAAACACTATATATACATACGCTTCATGACTTAAGACACGCGCGCACCTTGCGCTAACCAACAGAAGTCACACCATAGGGTGAATATTTTACAATAGCCACACGACTGTGTGCGCACCGCTAAAGCTGGGCCACACTCGCCTGACAACGGCGAACCGTCAGTGACAACATAATGATCGCCGTGTCAGCAGTCAACTCAATGGTCACCATCAACGACATTTGCACCAACTTGTCAGAATTTAAAATTCGAGAAATTTCTCGCCTAAAATTACAACGAAACTTCATGTTGAAGTTAGCAAGGTTCGCGCCGCATGCGTCACCAGCCAATGATCATGCGCGGCAGCTCTCAAAAGCAACAGGTATCAATTAACAAGCATGGTAGCCGCGTGGTAGCAATTGACAAACACTTACACGCGCGCCAGCTACCTAGACCTAGCAAATGCTTTAAAGACCAGCACTGTAACACCCCGAAAATGGGTTTGGTAATTAACCCATGTTAATACTAAAAGACGGGTAAAATACCGTTAGTGGTAAAAGTAACCCGGTGAATATTAGGATTTTAAATAAATAAACCTAATATTAAATAAAAGTAGAATAAAGGCTTTTGAGGAAATAAAGTTTATAGAAGGCCGACCTAACGGGACTTAAAATAAATTTAGCCATAAATATTCCTGAACCCGCTAAGTTAACTAGGAATATTAAACCTAGTTAATAAGTGGGAATATGGTTAAAAATAAGTAGGTTGTGGCCTACTTAATAACGAACCAAACACGAGGGGTTAAAGTGGGATAACTAGAAAAGTTATTTAACTACACAAAACACAAACACACACACAAATGTGTGTTCTGGATCGATCTCAGGAAAGCTCCCATGGAGCTCAACCCTAAACTTCAACAAACCCCTCAAATTGGAGGATCAAACAAGGGTCAAATTCGGATTTGAACACATAGAAACGGTCACCAAGTCAAGAGGATCGTAAGGTATGTCGAATTTCTAACAATCTTGAAGTTGTAAAAATTGGATAATCATCCTAATCGCGAATTAGGCATGGATTAGAGAAGCTATGGCTAGATTAGTGATGTATATTTGCTTAGGAACAAAACCCTAAGTGAAAATCATACATAACATGCTATGGATTGAATGATTGAATGATTTACCACACTAGGTTAAGTGGGTTTTAATCATATGATGAATTTGATGATATGATTGTGATTAGGATCATCATGCATGTTAGTAATCGGGAAATACTTAAACAATTTGCAAGTTTGAGTATTTGATCATAAGTGATAGTGGTGAATTTTGATGTTAATCTTGGTAAAAATAACTAGTTATGAACTAGTTGTAAATGTGTAAAAATGTATGCACACTAGGTGTTTGTTAAAATGCCTAAGTGAAAACTAAAGTGTTGAAATTAGAGCGAAAACGCGCATTTGAATGATATGGTGATTACGCGTAATATGAAGTGAGAAGGGTTCTAAATATAATGTTGATTTAGACTTAATGTTGTGAACCTTGTAATTTGAAGTGGTTAACTTTAATAAGCTAAGTTAACTAATCATGAAGTCGAATAGTAGTTTCGACGTATGAAATAAGTGAGATGGAATAGTCGTGAATAATTATGACTAATCTAACCATCTTACAATTTGCAATGATAGTTTGACGATTAACAAGCTAGGTGAAAGCTTGGGAACAAAGCGGGTCAAACGAAGAAAAGAATGACGGAAAAAGCATAATTTGGAAGTAAGGTAAGTATAACTTACACTAGTCTTATATTTTAGAGTATTCTCTTATTGTATTAGTTACAAATAAGATAAATACATAATTGAGGTATGATGTTCCGGCGTGTAAACGTACGGAACAAGATAGTCGAGTATGACAAGAAACCATGTTGATGGTTTAAAAGGAGTTAAATCGGTAATTTGATCATTTTATGACAAATGGAAAATAAATTTTTGAATGGTTACCTTATAGGCTAAACCAAAACAAACAATAAGGGTAAAACGGTAAATTGGTCATGCATCGACCATAACTATTAGCTTTAAAAGACACTTATGAAGTAAGCCTTAATAGGCCGAAAAGTGTTAAGAAATGAATTATAAGTAAAGCGACCGCACGATGTAAATCGGAGCGAGTCATATAGTCGAGATGAAAATACATGTCATCTCGCCAATATAATCGGTCATTTAGACCAAACGGGTCAAAGGGTGAAGATACCACCTTTTGATAATAGCGACTAATGATTCTTGTCGAGTTATATGATTTCAGGAATAAATGTAGAAATGATATTTGCATCGCTACTATTTAGCAAATACTATAGCAAGGCATTAAATCAGGTCAATACATTGACCCGAGCCAGGTATGTGTAATAGAGTAATGATTCATTGAGAACGTAAGGTTCAATGAGTATTTAATGAAGTCTTAGATAGACAATGGTTACTTAAGTGGGTAAACTGAATGTTTTAAAAGAGGGTAGTGGCGTTTTGAAAAGCATATTAACTTTTCGAGCAAGATCATAATTCAAAAGAAGAATCATGGGTCAAACATGCTCTCAAAAGACCTTGTCGTAATTGAAAGACTAAAAAGGACCAAAACGCCCTTGTTAGCTAATTCGAACAAACAACCTTTAAAGGTTGTTTGGAAACAAGTTTTATGATTAAGTAAATACTTAGATTAAGTATAGAAGTTGAAATAGGTATTATATTAGTCAAACGGTACTATTTGAGTTTTTGCCGTAAAATAATGATTCGAGAGGTAAAATTTGGTTTATATAGATCACCACATCAAACCCGCCATAAACACAATTGTGGTGGGAGATTATAGGATAAGAAATGTGGTGATGAAATGCTAGAAACAATCGAGAGCGATTTTAGGCTCGAAAGTGCTTAAATACCCTTAACGGGTCAAAATAAGCATACAAGCGAAAACGGGTTTAAATTGTGTAATAAACCTATGATTAGAACCTAATATGGTAGGTAACATTAATTTGTAGAAGTGTATGTAATATAGGAATCAAACAAATACGTTTGTTTGATAAAATGCATAAACGGGTTAAAATTCGGTAAAAAGGTAACGAGTCAAAGGCTTAGAAGTCTCAAAATTTCTTATGTTGGATGTAGGATTTTAACTCCATAATATGGAGGATTAAATTACGGACGCGTAGGAAAAAGAATCGGGTAAAACGGATCAATAACGAAGAAGTTATGGCCGTTTCCGTGAAATCAGATCGTGCTGAGTATGTACAGCATCAGCTGAAGCAAAAGGCTGTGAAAACAGGGGCTAGGCGTGACGCCTAGGCCCTTGGCGTCACACCTAGCCCCCAAACTCCGAAAATTGTTATTTTTTGTCATTTTTAGCCCCTGTACTTGTTTGAACTTAATATTTGACTATCAAGACTAACTTTTAAGTTGGTTTTGATCATAGGTGAATGCCATGAGTGCACGGATGAAGATCAAGCGACGAGCAAGAACCGAACACGATCACAAAATAAGCTTCCGCACTATGTATCGTTATTATGTTAAATGACGAACGTACACATGATATGTTGTATACTTTTAAATTGTAAAAAGTTTTAATAAACCCGAAATTTTCCAATGCATATGTAATCTTAATTACATGATTGTTTTTCGTAAATGATACATAAAACCTCAATTATTAAGAACGGGTGTTATAAGCACGCCTTTCCTTTTTTCCTTTTTCTGAGTCCAGAGCTCCAACCATTCACTTCGCGCATGGAAGCAGCACTGGACTGGGGGGACTTGAAGGGGTATGGTCCCAAAAAGCCGTACAAACCATACTCCTTATACGTTAATCAAACTAATCTACAGACCACGCGCGGGCTGCTTAGACAAAACCTAATCCGCGCGCGAGGTTCAAACAGGATTGAAGATCAGATTCAGCACTTAGCATCCTGAATGAAGGCCCTCAGTCCCTAAACCTTGCGCCGGCTGGTTGGACACACACCAAAGGCCGCACAAGGTTGGCGGCGCAGGTTGTATTCTATCGCGCTCCACGATTAACAATCGTGCATAAGGCAGAAGGAACGCAAGGACGCCTACGTGGCTCCAATCAAGGTGCGCCAACACCGAAGATCTTCTAGAAGACACCAACGGTTAGCACCAAAGGGACAGAGCGAATATTCCTTGTCGTCATCTTTCAGGCCCAAGGCCCCTCAGCCCATCTCCTTCTAAACTACTCCGACTAAAGATAGGTTCCTTCATACACAGGAAGGACCGTAGCTAAGCTCAGGAAGGATTAAGAAGATTAACCCTTATGGTCAAAACATAAACCCAACTAATAAACCTAAAATTAGCTACGTACGCGCAGCCTTGACAAGCTCATGGCAATGCGCCGATAGCAACTGCCCACAATCAAACAGCGTGCGCCAGGTTTGCCCAACCAGTATCATGTAATATTCAATGCTCCATTATCTCTACTCGCAGCGAAAGACAGATGCAACAAGCATGGCCAACAACTTTCCCGCACCCAGGCGACAGGTAAGCCTAAAACGCAATCTTTACTTTCGAACACTCCTAACAACTCTAGTACTCCTACCACGCTTGCACGCGGGAGCAGCACTAGACTGGGGGACTTGATGGGGTACGGTACTAAACCCGACCCGAGCGGTCAGACTTCCCGTTACTTGTTGGTTTTATATTAATTATTTATTATTGTTGCTTACTAACCCAACCGCGAGGCCCAACGCGATGTAGTTTACACTACTTTGGGCCGGGGCTTGTAGAGATAACCCCTAACTGGGCCTGGCCCATTGAGGTTAGGGGAGGCCCATATCCCCCTATATAAAGAGGTGTTCACCTCATTATTAGGGCAGAGGGAATGGAGCCGCCACACTTTTTGTAGCTGGAAACAGGAGAATCTTCTCCTACCGGCAATCTCTACAGCTCCACTTTCTTCTCTTCTCCATTGCAGATCTAGGTTCAAGAGGAAGAACAAGGTGTGATTATTCACCTTTATGTAGAACGCGGTCCAGTCATCCCGGCGGTGATTCCGTGTTTCTTCAATTCAGAAAGAGAAGAAATGGTGAACGATGGTGGCGGTTTCTTAAGAATTTTTTTGGGTGGATTGGAGATCTGAAATGTTCAAGAGAAAGGGGTTTGGGAGAAGAGAAAGGGAAAAAAGTTTGCAGACGTGGGGTAAAGAGGTGAGATAATCAAACACTTTTTTTTATTGCACTCCGCAGACATTTGGTCCACCTCTTCTCGTGTAGACGTTTGCAGATGTGGTCCGCAGCCTATAGACTTTTTGCATCTGAAAAAACAAACACCACCTTAATAAGAATGTAAACGAGGCAAGACGAACTTTCAAGCTTTATCTCTAAAGCTCAACAATTTTTTTGGGACAATTGTATATTTCTTCTTAAAAACCTTTTCAATTGCATATTTACCTAACGCCAAATTAAAATTGCATATTTCTCCTACGAATTTATCCAATTTGATATATTTTATTAAAATAAATTATATAATGACTATCTTACCATTACTTTTAGTAAAAACTCTACAAATTTATTTTTATAGTTTTTGTATTTATCTTTGTTAAAATTCTTTTTGTTTTGTTTTTTATTTCCTTTTTATTATATAATTACGTTTTCACTCGTTTCTTGCGTTTTTTTCAATATATTTATACTTTCTATAAAAGGAGAAATCCCAATGATATAAAAAAAGCTGATGTGGCAGCCAGAGAGGTTGTCCAACAATGATTTTCTTATGTCATCAACGATGAGGTGGCAGCCATAGAAGGAGCATAGTGACATCATAAAGCTTAGTTTAAAATACATTTAAAATTCCATCTGCCATCAAACCACTACCCCACTTTCAAAATTATGGCCATACATTTAAAATTCAAACATCTGCTATCAAACCATTGCCCCACTTTCAAAATTATGGCCCCATATTCAAAATTCAAATCATACAGATATATAAGATACCCTCTTCTTCAATCAATTATTCTCTCTCTCTATTCATTCACTACTTTCTCTCTCTCAAATATCCCACAATAAAAAGTTCAAGAATCGCAAATGAATATGGTTTGCTTTGAATCTATATATTGTGCAGTTTTGAAGTAGGAATTTGGGGGTCAAGTAGTTCAATCTTATCTCATCTTTCAATATCACTGTAAGTTCAATCTAATCTCATCAATCGATAGTTGTTGACAAAGTAAAGTAGAAAGGAGCCTGGTAGTCAAGAAAGGTCAAACAAACCCTAACAACATACGGCGGAGGAGACAGAGAAGAGAAGCCACCAGCACTGTCGTTGCCATGTGAGAAGCCACCACCGTTGCCGCTGCTGCTGCCATGTGGATTTGTACTGGTTTAACAGAAGAGTCCATCACCCTTTTTCTTTCAATAATCATAATCTGCAATCATTCTAACCTCTATTTCAACAGGATTCGGTTGAAATCTCATATTTGAATCCACTATGGGCCAGATCCAGTACTCTGAGAAGTATTTCGATGATACGTTCGAATACAAGTAACAGTTTATTTAGTAATTTGCTTCGATTGTGTTCGTATTTTAGTAAATTGTTATTGTTTTGCTTGATACTTATGGCGGTTTTGATATTGTGATTTGTAGGCATGTAGTTCTGCCTCCAGAAGTTGCGAAACTTCTTCTGAAGAATCATCTTTTAGCCGAGGTATATATTGTTGATTTTGATGACTTATTAGGTTTTTTTAATCGTTTGAGTTGATTGATTATTATGTTTTTGAAGTGTATATGTTCAGATTAGCGTCATCATGATCAGTTGTTTAGAAATTTACATGTGCCTTTTTATTTTTTGAGATAATTTAATGTAGGAAAGTGTATAAGTATAAAAGTTTTCGGATCTCGACTGTGAGCTTGATACTTATGGCGGTTTTGATATTCTAATTTGTAGGCATGTAGTTCTTCCTCCAGAAGTTGCGAAGCTTCTTCCGAAGAATTGTCTTTTAGCCGAGGTATATGTTGTTGATTTTGATGACTTATTAGGTTTTTTTAATCGTTTGAGTTGATTGATTATTATGTTTTTGAAGTGTATATGTTTAGATTAGCGTCATCATGATTAGTTGTTTAGAAATTTACACGTGCCTTTTTATTTTTTGAGATAATTTAATGTAGGAAAGTGTATAAGTATAAAAGTTTTCGGATCTCAACTGTGATGATAACCGGATCACCAGGCCTGTATACTTTCTTATCCACCTCTAACTTCAACAACGGCTGTACACCTACCAGGTGTTCGACAAAATGCCTGAAAGAAATATGTTTACTTTTTTTTTCATAGTCTATTAACTGCAGCAAGCATGGATGTCTTTGACTGCAGCAAACGAGCAACTGGAGAAGGTCCGTATGGAACTCGATAATAAGTTTTTCTAGACAACAACTCTTGGTAAGTTTTTTTTGTCAAATGGAACATTTTTGTTTTACTGTATGTTTATCATACAAATTCTCAATTTTTTATTGAATAGACCAAACAATGGAGAAACAATCGGAAATGCTGAAGGAAATATCGAGTAGATATGAACATGAAAAGAAGGTGTGGGTTGTTGCGGTTAATGAGTTATCACACAGAATAACGGTAATTAATTAGCAAAAGTATTACAAAAAATATAACCAAAGTTATGTTTATACTTAATTATCATGATTGTTTAATCAGGTTCTAAAAAGAGACCACACCCAACTTTGACTTCAAGCGCACCAATGCGTTGACTTAATTCCTGATTATAATAATATGACTTCAGCAGTTCAAGCATTGGGTAAATCTCAAACCTTACACTTATTATTATTATTATTATTATTATTATTAAATCACTTTATTGAACATTATTTACTTATGAATTGTCAATTCACAGTTGCTCAGTGTGAGGATCTTAAAGTGAAGTACAATGAAGAACAAGCAAAGAGAAAAAAAGCTTCATAATCAATGGTGGACTCGTCAGATGTTAGATGATGAACTGAACTGATGTTAGATTTTCACACCCCGATATTTACAGCTCAGCCCGGTGGGCCCGATGGGGAGTATCGTGACGTAAGATTGATATCGTCATAGTCAAACATACACTATTTAGCACACCGGAAGTCTTGGAATATAAAATATTATTACAAACCCAAATGTCTGAAAATACCGAAAGGATAATTACATATGAGCTTGCAACATTAAATCCACGGGCGGATCTATATAAAATGTACAAAATGAAGTTTAGCAGACTTTAGGGCATCCAAAGGATTTGCAAGATCCTTTATCAACACCAAGCAGCTCCCAGCCTATTTGCGTATAGTACCTGTCACTTAGTCTTTTGAAAATACGTCAGTTTACGCTGGTAAATACAATTAACTGACACATTTGAAAATGTTTATGAAAATTGGTTTAGGTGCACAAGGCACAAAATTGTTTTATGAAAATTTATTTAAAGGCACAAGGCACAAGGTACAAATATTCTTTTATAACTTGGGATAATTATATTAATAACAATCTTGTATCAGATTTACATGTTTGTCCAACATTTAGGGCCGGTATTAAATAAACCGAACAAGATTAAACAACACACCACGAATATAAACTCACGGCGGGTTATCCCCAGCAAATGAGTATATCTCTTACATACGCAACTGACAGGTGTATACCTACACCCCGTGCTTAAGTCATGGCCATTTACGCTTTTTAAATGAGCCAAGGATATCCAGGACACGGTCGTTAACCCCCAATGTTATATGTTATAAAGCAACACTGATTAAAACGGGATTATACAATTTAATCATATCCGATTAAAAAGGTTTCTACATCCGACCAAGCGGTAATAGTTTACCGTATCCCAAGCCCGTATAAGGGAAAATAAGTTAAAAGTATTTACCTGAGCTACTTCTCGATTTACAGCAAGATTTATATAACTCAGCCGTATCCAATCTAATTAAATGCAGATAGCTTTTACCAAGAGACTCTAGTCTGGAATGATGGTAATATATATAACCAATTTAGAATGCTAACGGGTCTTATTTAGGTCATAGACCTAGACCGGCTAACTTAAAATATTAGAAACGGTACGATACACTAGATTAAGCGATGACCAGAATAAAATGTAATTTAGACCCAATAAGTATGCAGACTTGTTTAATATGGGTAAACTAAATACATTCTGGATTTTGAAGTAAAAATGATAAGGTTTGACCTGTTTCGGCTAATTTATGTAAACTTGTCACATAAACCGTAACGAGCGCGTATATGCATAACGGGTAACCGGATAAGTCCAGTACAAGTTCCGTAAGTTATTATGCTTAAAATATGTTGTGATATCAGTAGGATATCTACAATTATGCCCAAAACGAATTTAAAACCAATTTAAGCCCCGTAAGGGTATTTTGGTCATTTTAAAGTTTATAAAAGAGGTTTAATAGTAAGCTGAGGTTCTGGTCTAAAACATTCAGTAAAAATATTTATTTTATCAAGTTACATCAGCAAGATATCATACATATGTGTGTTTAACCTTTTATGGCCAAACTATGCACCGTATGGGCATTTTGGTCATTTCACATATGCTTTTGAGGTCAAATTTGGAAGTCTGAGTTCAAGACTTATACTTACTATTAAAGAATTAAAATTCATTTATAAAATCAGTAGGTATCATGTCTTAGGTGCTAAATATGGTTTTAAACCATACTATGCGCCTAATTTGCGTAAAAGTGGATAATTGACGATATTCAAGATGTTTATCAAATTCTGAAGTGTTGATCAGTCTCAAATGCTTAAAATATTTTATTTAATATATAACATAAGTAGGAAAAGGTTTGGCATGTAATTGATATCTAAAACTCATTTTATTAATGAAAAGGGCATTATCGTTAATTACCGAATTTACACAAGAACTCTATGTTATGGTCAGTATAAAATCTGAAAAAAATTTCTAAAAATCCCTAAAAATTATATCATAATAGTGGGTAGCACGTTTGGTGCCAAAAATTGGGTTTAAATATGATTTATGCTAAAAAACGCAATTTAATTAACAAAAAGTTTTGTTTTACGATATCTTGCATAACTTTTATTTGAGACCATAAACTGATGTCAAATTTTTATGACATACTTATATATTAGTAATAAAGCTTTTTGTCCTCTCACATTTTCAAAAATCTCGTTTTTATATCATAAGGGCATAATGGTCAAGTTTTAAGCATTTAACGGAAACATGCAAATGATCTCTGATTTCTAAGGGACCATGTAGTATGACCTCAGAGGGTTATACTAACATATAATATGGTCACAAAGGAACCCTAAGGCATAACTAAATTAAGCTAATTCGGGTCAGAACTGAAAGTCAAAGCAAAAGTCTACTTTTGCGACTTTCGGTTGCGAACCGAGCCTAAACTTAGAATTGTCGGGTTGAACATGCCTAGACATGTTCAATTAATATTTACTAAGTTATTAGAGTGACAAAACTGATTTTATAGCTTCTATATTATTAGTTATGAATTTTATTTAAAAACTGACCCGTTTGACTTTTATTTAATTACTTTGACCCGACAATTAACTAAGTAAACGTGGTAATTAGGAGGTGCCATTTTGAGGGTTTAACACCTACCTAATTACAATCACTTAGCCATGTTTGTTGCGAACCATGGCTTGACTGTTTATGGTCTAGCTAAAAGTCAAAGCGTTTATCGAAAACGCTTGACTTTTTGGCTCTAAAAGCCAAATAAAATAAACTAGTCACGAAAGGACACTTACAATTGGTCCTATGGACTGAATAGAACTCAAGAGAGGTTCCAAAATGATCAGGATCTTCTATGATTTGAGAGAGATAGTAGATTGAATGAGATGCAAGTGATCAATGAGAAAAATAAGGGCCTATTTATAGTTTTTGGAATGAATTATGATCATGACAAGTGTTCTTGGGATGTAATGAGATCATTACAGGTGTATACCAGACTTATAATTCAGTTAGCAAGCCCCTAGAATGATCAAATGGTTTTAGAGATTAAGATTGGTGAACAAGGAAGAAGAACCCACAGCTGGAAGTGAGAATCTCTCAAAATTGAGCCGTCGCCGCACGCCACAGCAAAAGGGGTAGGTTGTGGCGTAGCACTACCACACCAAACTTCAGCAAACAAGTTTCAATCTTGGCAATTTTGACCCCTGCACCTTTATATGCTATGTAACTTTCATTTTAGGCACAAAAACCCCTTGTAGTTAGTTTGGAGATGATCTAGGGAGTATAACCAAACACCATTAGGTCCAGTTTCGTTAAACGATCACCGAAAACACTTGTTTCTCCCCGTTGACGCTTTTAACCCTTTAATTTGCGCACATGTGCGTTTTAATGCGAAATGGCATAAAAGCCTTTCTAGATTATTAACAAGCATTCCCAAGAGTATGATGCGATATTACGACACTCAAGTTTACTCCAGTTCGCTTAAATGGTCGCTCAAATGTGTAGTTTTATAGTTTGACGCTTTTGGCCCTTTAATGCATAACTTGCGCGTATTATCATTTTTTCGCGTCAAAGCCCTGTGTTATCCATATTAGGCATTCTCGAGAGTATTATCAAACATCACAATGCTTCGGGTTCGTTAAAAGGTCACCCAGAGGTATAATTAAACATGTTGACACTTTTAACTCATCTTCTTGATAATTGCAATTTAGATCGTTTATTTGCATCGAAATTCCATGAAAACATTATCCAACAATCGTGAGAGTATAAAAAGATTCTACAAAGCCTCGGGATCATTAAAAGGTCATTCAGAGGTAAGAATTAACATGTTGACACTTTTAACCCCTGTTGTTTGTAAATTTTTCTGGTTTTAAGCACAAACGGCTTATTGTGTCCGTTAATTTATTCCATGAAGAATACGAACATCATATGAGGTCAATCAGAGGCACAAGTTGACATGTTGACATTTTTTTAGTCCCTCAATATTCAAAGTTTTTGATTTTTCGCAAAATTAGTCCCTAATAGTCAACGTTTGACTTCATTAGAGTTTAGTACATGTTTCAACACATTATTGGACGTGATTTTACGAGGTGTTACATAGATGAACCATTTTTTGAAGGTAACATTTAATTCTCATTCGATTTTAGATGATTAAAGGACTGAAACAAATTTTGTGGTGAAAAAAATGGATTTTAGATGATGAACAAAACTAATAGTCTATTTTTGTGTGGCACTAATGAACTGAACTTAAGTGAACATAAGATTATTCAAGCAGACTACTAATAATGTCTACATTATTAGACAAGAAAAGGCAGAAATCTGTGTGTGGCACTTAGCTATCGACTATATTAAATAGGAATACTAATAATTTGAAATATAGTATGGAGCTATGAAACTATACCTTCTTCTGCCACTTTTCAGATCCAAAATGAAGGACATTGTCTGCATCTGGAAGCAAAGGAATCTGTTGTTAATGCTCTTCTTCTGGCTGCTAAAATATTCTGTTCAGGCCAGTCCAGGTACTCTACTTCTGTAGCAAATTTATGTTGTCTATTTTTTGATGATTTGAATATACACAAGATATGTGCCAGATTTTTTAGTCCTGTTCGTTTGGTAACTAGATGTAATTTATTTACTTATTCTTTATGTGTTTGTTGTATTTAGGTGTAGCTCTTAACACAAATTTGTCTGGCTCTATCGACACTCATACTTCGTGCTGTGGAGTACTACAAACCAATTAAGAAGCTATTCTACAGTCTTCAGAATCTTCAAGGTCAGGATGATGGCAATATTGTAGTTTTGGAAATGCTCACAGTCTTGCCAGAAGTTGTTGAAGATGAAAGTGGTAATTATAAAACCAAATCTGGTAAAAAAAATTTGACTATGGCCCAGAAGTACTAGAGTCTGGACCATTTAATTATTTACTTTGTCAACTTCTTTTAATGTTTTAATTGTTTTACTCTAGCAGCTAACATATTGTCTTGCATTAGCAGCTACTATCACATACATCGGCAGTTTTAAAGTTCCTACTGCAGCAATCTGAAGAGAGCTTTGATGGTACCATTTAGCTACATGAAAGGAGCAGAAAGATTCTTCGTTGTTTGTTGAGTTGGGTATGACAAATTAATGACCTTTAAATGTTTTTAATCCTTAAAAGCTAAAAATCTGAGCACTGATGAAATGACCTAATTATGTTTATTAACACAAATATGCTTCACATCTTTTTTTTCTTTAGAGTACAGCAGGAGTCGGCTGATGAAGCTGAAAGAAATATATTTTTGGTAAATTACGTGGATTATGCTTTTGATGATTTTGGCGGTCGACAAGCTCCAGTATATCCTGGTTTGTCAACTGTGTGGGGAAGTCTGGCTCATAGCAAGGTAAAGATTGTGTTTATTTATTTACTATCATAGGTTTCTTGGAGCCAAGGATCTTTTATTTATTTTTGTATTTATTTACGTTGCAGGCCAAAGGCTACCGGGTTGGACCAGTATACGATGATGTATTGTCAATGGTTTGGTTTTTCCTTGAATTAATAGTAAAGTCAATGGCACTAGAACAGACACGACTGATATATCACAATCTGCCTCTAGGTATCTCATTTATTTTATTGAGAACCGAATATAGTAATATTCTTTAATAGATATAAAAATGAATATGAGAATCGGCTCTATAATAAGTTGAAACTTACCGAATTGAACATACTTAATATTCGTTTATTTCTTTATTAGACTTTTATGTGTGTTAATGTGTATGTTATTTTGTTGTAGGATCATTCGGATGCGAAGGGGTTGAGAAATAAACCGTTTCCCTATTATGATGAATTGTGTTTTATATTTGGAAAACACAGAGGGAATCATAGGATTGTTGAAGATGCATCGGATGCTAATGGAGCCGTAGAGACATATGAGACTGGTGAGTATGCTGGTCATATGTCAAAACACAAGCAATTTAAAGTGTCAGTAAATGACGAGGCTAATGGTCATAAAGGGGATGACATGGCAGCTGACGATGATTCAAACGACAATGATGATGATGATCTGTCGATAGATGATGCTACACATGCTGCTAACAAGAATGGTCATAATAGTAATTGGTCTTCACAAACAGAAGGGTTAGTGAAGATAATTGAGGCGTTGATAAAAAAGCAAGATGAGCAGTTTTCGGTTTAGGTGGGAATAGTTGGTATAGATGTGGCGAGAGATAAGGCGGCAGCTGATAAAAAACGAAATTGTACGAAGAGTTGAAAAAGATTCCAAATTTTAGTCTATAAGCACGACCTCGAGCGGCATCTGTTATTGTTGGTGACTATGCTAAACTTGATCTTTTTTATAGTCTTTCTAATGTATTGTTTATTATTCACTGCTTATGCATTTGATACATATGTAATAATTGTTAGGGGTGGATTTCTCAATGATCAGTGATCCTCAATTGCTGTTGGGCTTAGTGATCCTCACTTCTGTTTGAATTGGTGATCCTCAGAAGTGTTTCAGGATCAGGGATCATCATAAGGATCCTCGTACTAACGGTTGTCTACTTTGAATTCGAAATTGTTTTGCAGGAGTATCAACTTGGACTTGGTCTTGGCGATATTCCTGGAGCATATTCTATGTTTATTCCGCACGTGCTTGGCCAAAAGTGGACGTTATGGAGTCGTGGATGACTTGCACCATTTGCGGAATGTTAGTTAGTGTAGATATTTTCCATTTTTAAAGGGGTAGCGAGCTAATTAGAAAACACTTGGCTATTTTTGGCTATACACACACTCTCACAACTGCTCTCACCAGCTCTCGTTAATTTACTTGGCGATTACACACTTTTTTACACAATACACTATAGTGATCCTTGTACTTAGCTCGCTATCATCCGAAGTTGTAATACATTTCTTGTTTAATTTGAGTTGGTGATCGGTAGTTTCCATCACCCGAGGTTTTTTATGCCGGAGATCATTCATTGATCAAGGGCTTTTTCCTCGTATAAATCTTCGTGTCACTTGTTCATTACAATTCAGAGTGATCCTTATTGTTGTTCATCAATTCAAGCATCATACCTCACAACAGAAAGTTTGGTTGCATTATCATTGCTTGATTTTTGACCAAAACAGTTTGGCGCCCACCGTGGGGCAATTAGTGCTTCATTCCTAGAAAGATTCGTATTTTCGTGCTCATTTCGGTTCGTTACAACCAAGCAGATGGCTTCCTCAGCGAAGAATACTTCAAGTTTGATGCCCTAATTCAGTTCTTCACAAGGCGTTCCTCCCTTGCCTCCACCACCTTCTGGATCCCAGAAGAATGCTGAGAATGCTGCGAAGAAACAAACCCCCATTTTCCAAAAACCACCAACTTCTTTTGTTTCAACTAATCCTACTACTAATGATCTTTATGCTCTGATTTTGCAGATGAGGAATCATGCACAAGAGCAGGACAAAACCAACGAAAGGATCCTCCGGGAGATCGAGGAGATCAAAAAACAGAAGAAATCAGTGGAGGATCACTCCCCTCTGATGCCAAGATCGCTAAACTTTGACACTCCAGTCATAACTTCCCAACACTCAGCGGTTCCGGACGTGCAATACTTGGGTGAATTACCAGGAAGGCGTTATGGAACAGCAACTATGAGTCAGGCATTTGGTTCTCACTTCCAGCCTCAAGGATCCTCTTCTCAGCATCAGGGATACTTCACGTCAGGAGGATATTCGGGAATGCATGCAGTACAGGGATCCTCCCAGGTCCAAGGATCCTCCCAGGTCCAAGGATCCTCCCAGGTCCAAGGATCCTCCCAGGTCCAAGGATCCTCCCAGGTCCAAGGATTCTCCCAGATCCAAGGATCCTCCCTTGTCCCAGGATCCTCTATGGTCCCAGGATCCTCTCTGATCCCAGGATCCTTTCAGGTTCAAAGATCATCTCAACTTCAAGGATCCAACGTCCTTCAGGATCAAGGATTCTTGAGAAGTATGCAGCCTCAGAGCTTGGACGTTCATCAAGGAGACTTCATACCAATGCAGACCATTGCTCCCTCTGGTCCTTCAATCATACCAGAGTCTCGACAATATGGATTCACATCCGCAATTCCAAACACGAATCCTGTGGGAGGTAACATTTTTAATAATTCATATAACACTAACCATGGCTTAATGCAGGATACAAGTATTAATCAGGCTATGGCTAGAGAGCTACATAAGCTTAAGGATATGATATCCAGTGTACCGGGAGTGGTTAAACCCATTCCTGAAATTGCAGATGGTAGCCATAGGATATCTCGTTTTGCACCACCCTTGTGTGATGCTGAGATACCTAAAAGATTCCAGATACCATCTATGAAGCTGTATGATGGTTCAACGGATCCAGAGGAACATGTAGCTCAGTACAGGGAGAGGATGGAGATCAATCCAATTCCTGAAAGGTTAAAAGAAGCATGTCTATGCAAGGGATTTGGATCCACACTCACAGGATCTGCTCTTAAATGGCTGCTAAGTCTTCCCCCTTACTCTATTACTTCATTTGCTAATCTAGTTAATTTGTTCAATAGTCAATTCTCTTGTAGTAGAAAGTTTGAACGATTAACTAGTGATCTATATAGGGTAACACAAGGCCAAAATGAATCACTTAGAGATTATATCACTAAGTTTAGTAAAGAATCCTTAGATATTCCTAATTTGGATATTGCTACGGCTGTAGAAGCCTTTAAAATGGGATTGCTTAGGGATTCATTATTCTATGATGATCTTGTTATGACACCTTGCAGGAATATTGATGAAGTAAGAACCAGGGCCCTTAGGTTCATCCGCCTAGAGGATGACAAAAGGATCCAGGATAGACTGACAGGATCCTCAAAACAGGATAAACAAGGATCCTACTTCAGGAATAACAAATCCAAGTCCTACAACAGATCTGATAACCAGAATGTGCATGCAGTGGAACAAGAAGAGGATGATGAGGATTATCCTCCTATTTCTGAATACTGTTTTTCTGTTGATAATAATGAACTAATCCTTGCAATGTAGAATCTAGGTGAGAAAGCTAGGTGGCCAAGGAAGAGTGATAAACCAGCTACTACAAAGGATAAGTCCAAGTGGTGTGCATATCATGAGGATTTTGGGCATCTCACTAAAGAGTGTATTGCACTAAGAAAGGAAATTGGTTACTTGTTGAGCAAGGGGCATTTGAAGGAACTCTTGGGATGGAAGAAATCAAGGATCCAGGATCCTGAAAGGATCCCAGAAAGGGCTCCTGCTCCTCCAGCAGATGCACAAGTCATAAATTTCATATCCGGTGGATCAGATATCTGTGGTACCTCCTTTTCAGCAGCAAAAAGACATGCTAAGGAAACCAAGATGGATAATGGAGACAGACCCGTCCGGACCTCCGTTGTCACCCAGGATAAAGTCATAACCTTTGATGAGGATGATCGTGTTGACGTCCAGGATCCTCATCATGATGGTCTTGTAATTACATTATTTATTTCTAACCACTTTGTTCGCCGGATCCTTATAGATGGAGGAAGCTCTGTGAACATCATTCAGCTTGATGTTCTCAAGAAGATGAATATCCCAGAGTCTGATATTATCCCAAGATCCTCAGTACTTGTGGGATTCAGTGGAGAAACTAAGAATACATTGGGGGACATCAAACTCCCAATCTATATTGAAGGATTGCATTCTTATCAAAAGTTTTGTGTTCTAGATTGCTTATCATGTTGTAATGTTATCCTTGGCAGGCCATGGATACATGACATGAAGGCAGTCCCATCCACCTATCATCAATGTGTAAAGCTTCCAAGTCCTTGGGGAGTGGTGAAAATTGAGAGTGATCAACAGGAGGCTAAAAATTGCTATACCTCATCAATGAAGCCAGCCTCAAGACCAAGGGAGCAATAGCAATTAAAGTATCCTTCAAGAGATGTCTTGGAGGCAAGAGAACAGGATTTGAAAGAAATCCTCATGGATCCTGATGATCCTGAATCCAAGATCTTCATAGGATCAGGGATCCTTAGCGATATTGAACAGGAGCTAGTATCCTTCCTCAAAAGAAGGAAAACCACCTTTGCCTGGAAACATGAGGATATGACAGGTATATCTAAAGATATAATTACTCATAAACTTGGCATTGACAGGTCATTCAAGCCAATTCATCAAAAGAGGAGGAAGTTTGCACCTGAAAGGAATGCTATTATCCAGGAAGAGGTAGATAAGCTACTTCGGGCAGGTATGATAAGAGAGGTTAAGTATCCAAGATGGTTAGCCAATGTGGTTGTTGTTCAAAAGAAAAATGGAAAGTGGAGGGTATGTGTCGATTTTACAGATTTAAACAAGGCATGTCCCAAGGATCCTTTCCCATTACCCCACATTGACTCCATGGTGGATGCTACCGCGGGTCATGAGTTGTTGACTTTTATGGATGCTTCATCTGGATTTCAACAAATTCAGATGGAACCATCTGATCAAGAGGATACAGCCTTTATGACCCCAACTGGTATATACTGTTATATTGCTATGCCATTTGGATTAAGGAATGCAGGTGCTACTTATCAAAGGCTAGTCAATATGATGTTCAAGGAATAAATTGGACACACTATGGAAGTCTATATTGATGACATGGTGGTTAAGTCCAAGAAGGCTGAGGATCACCTTAAAGACTTGGCGGAAGCATTCAATATCCTTGATAAATATAATATGAAACTTAATCCTTCTAAGTGTCATTTTGGTGTGAAGGCAGGTAAATTCTTAGGATATATGGTAACAAAGAGGGGCATTGAAGCAAGTCCAGAACAAATTAAGGCTATTGTGAATATCAAATCTCCTGCCAATGCTAAGGATGTGCAAAGATTGACGGGCAGGATCGCAGCCTTGAACAGATTCATATCCAAATCCTCAGAAAAGTGTAAGGAATTCTATGATATCCTGAGGAAGAACAAGAAATTTGAATGGACTGAGAAGCATGAAGGTGCCCTCAGAGCTCTTAAAGATTACCTATCCTCAGCCCCAGCCTTGATGAAACCAGAAAAAGGAGATGTGTTATCCTTATACTTGGCGGTATCCTCAAAAGCAGTAAGTGCGGTCCTTGTTAAGGATCACCAAGGTACACAACATCCTGTTTATTATGTAAGTAAGAGCTTACTTGATGCTGAATCCAGGTATTCACATTTAGAAAAACTTATCCTTGCATTAATTATGGCATCTACTAAATTAAGACATTATTTCGAGACTCATGCCATTATTGTTAAGACTAATTTTCCAATTAAGAACGTCCTCAGGAAACCTGAAATATCAGGAAGGATGGCTAAGTGGGCAGTGAAGCTTAGTGCATACGATATACGATATGAACCAAGGACTGCCATCAAATCCCAAGCCTTAGCTGACTTTGTGGCAGATTTTAGTAGTGACTTGCAAAAGGAAGCTGAGTTAGAAGTCCAACAGCTTGAAGAAACTAAGGATCCTTGGATACTCTTCACTGATGGAGCCTCTAATGTAAAGGGAACAAGGCTTGGAATACTACTAAAATCGCCACAGGGGGACATAATACCCCACTCCATAGCTTGTGAATTTCAAACTACCAACAATGAGGCTGAGTATGAAGCCTTGATAGCTGGTTTGCAAATTGCAAAGCATATGAGGATCAGGTATCTTGAGGTACATGTAGATTCTTTACTGATCACTAATCACTTTAATGGATCCTATGCTGTTAAAGGTGAAAAGCTAATCAAATATTTGGAGATAGTCAAAGAATTGGCACTCTCTTTTGTATCCTTTAGTTTGACACATGTACCAAGGGAAGAGAATGCAGAAGCTGATGCATTAGCCAATCTAGGATCATCTTTGAAGATTCCTGAGGATATCAAGATCCCTATTATCCATATCCTGACCCCTGCTATCGAGGATCATGTAGCTATGGAGATAGGAGAAGATTCTGCAGTCATTCCTAGTGATGATACTCAATCTCATTCAGGATCATCGATCCTCCCAATCATGAGATACATACAACATGGAGAGATCCCTACAGGAGAAAACCCTAGGGCTTTCAAAATTAAGGTATCTCAATTTACAATATTGAATAATATGTTGTATAAACGATCTCCTGCAGGGCCATATTTAAGATGCATTGAGGATCCTGAAATCCAAGAAGTCCTAAAGGATTTCCATGAAGGAGATTGTGGAAACCACACTGGGGGCAGGGTATTATTCTCAAGGATCCTGAGGACAGGATACTATTGGCCCACTATGAAGAAGGATGCTGTGGAGTATGCCAAGAAGTGTAATCCTTGTCAGAGGCATAGTAACATCCTTCACCAACCAGCAGAGCTCTTGCATCCTATATCCTCTTCCTGGTCATTCATGAGATGGGGAATGGATATAGTTGGAAAGCTTCCTAAGGCACCTGGTGGAAAAGTATTCATGCTTGCTATGACTGATTACTTCTCTAAGTGGATAGAGGCTGAAGCCTTTGCTCAAGTCAGAGAAAAGGAAGTTATATCCTTTATTAAAAGAAACATTATTACTAGATTTGGTATCCCTTCTGAGATTATTTGTGATAATGGATCCCAATTTATTGAGAATAGAACTACTAACTTTTGTGACAGTTGGGGGATTAAGATGATAACATCAACACCAGTCCACCCACAAGCTAATGGTCAGGCAGAATCATCCAACAAGATCATCATCAACAATTTGAAGAAGAAGCTTGAATCCAAGAAAGGAAAATGGACAGAAGAACTACCTTATGTGCTTTGGGCTGATAGGACAACTCCCAAGAATGCTACAGGCCAAACTCCATTTTCTTTGGTATTTGGGGCAGAATCAGTGATCCCTACAGAGATGGTGGTTCCAACTGCAAGAACAAGCATTCGTGATCCTGAAGAAAATGCTGAAAACTTGGTTCAAGACCTGGATACTATAGAAGAAATCAGGGACTTGGCAAGGATAAGGATGGCCAGTTATCAACAAAGGATGGCTGGAACTTACAACAAAAATTTCAGGATCAGGAAATTCCAAGTTGGTGATATGGTGTTAAGGAAAGCATTTCAGAATACCACCAATCCCGCTGATGGAAAGCTAGCACCAAAGTGGGAAGGCCCCTATTTGATTGAAGCTGAAGCAGGAAAGGGGGCATATCGATTGCTAACAATGGAAGGTGATTTGCTACCAAGGGCTTGGAATGCTATCCATTTGAAGAAATACTTTATGTGATAAGGATCCATGATCCTTACCTGACCAGTATCCTTGAAGGATCCTTACAGAACGGATGATCCTCATCTTGGTAATCTTCTAATCTCAAACTATTTCATTCTTTTATTCTCTTATATAGGGATAAGGATCCTGCATCATTTATCCTCCTTTCACTTGATTATGAGTTTTGAAGGTTCAGGTATCCTTAACTAAGGATTGAGTATCCACAGAAGTATCCAGTTATTTGGGCTTGACCCCAGTTATTTGGACTAGTCCCCAGTTTGGGCCTGTCCCTAGTTTCGCCAGTAGCGCACGATGATCCTGGTATAGTTCATGGCAATGGGACCAGTACTCGCTTTAGGGGATGACAATTTCATTGTGCTGGCTATATTCAGGATCCTACGTATAATGGTAGACGTACCATACATCCGTTCCCAAGGTTTCTAACGTTTTCACGTTAGCTAAGGTTTTGGCATTTTCATGTCACTAAGTTTGGATAGTCGCCAGTGAGGGCCATACTCCAGTTTACATACGATCCTTTGGGCTTGTCCCCAGTTATCCTTTGGGCTTGTCCCCAGTTATCCTTTGGGCTTGTCCCCAGTATATTGGGCTTGTCCCCAGAATTGTTGGGCTTGTCCCTAGTTACTAACTTTCATCTTATATTGGCTTAGTCCCAAGTTATATCCTATTTCAGGTTTTTGAAGTTAAATGACCAAGGATCCTTGATCCTTACCTTCTACTAAGGTTTGTCTTTTGGGTTATCCTGATTATAAGTGTTAAAGGATAGGATTCTAACTTGGATTCTCAGGTATGATCCTTAACTATTTTGATTTTATTCATTATTTATTTGAATAACCCTTATCCTTTAACAACTGAACTTATGATCCTTAAACTATATTACTTTTCAGAACTTATCGATTATGGGATATGTGATCTTTGATCATATCCTAAATTTTTTGGGGATATTTCTTAAATTTTTTCTCTACTTGATAAGTTTAAACAAAATAAACATCACAACAGTTGGAAAGTAAAATACTAACAAGGATATCAACACGGGATATAGTAAAAAAGTTAAAGTTATTTTATTCACAAAAGATTAAACCCTTTAAGGTTGTCAAAATTGCCAACCCACGTTTCTACCAGCAAAACGTGGCCCATCCACATGGGTTGGCAAAGGGTGTCCATTGTCTAAGGGTCTTGGTAGTGCAGGAATCAAAAGACGGCAGGATCACAATGGCTTCATCCCCCAAACAGAGGATCCCTCCACCATTTGTAATCCTACCTATTGTTCAAAGGATCCATGATCCTTAGCCCTAATTACTATTGTTTGAGTACAACCCATCATTGTTCAACAAGAAAACATCATAACCAAAACAAACTATCAAACTAAAAAAATGGGCTCCGGCTACGTCTAGAAATGTCCTTCATCGCCCATTCATGCAGCGTACACCTTCACTGCATCATCATCCCCTCCAGCTCCAGTATCCTTCGCATGATCCTTGCCACTGCCACTAGCCTCGATTGCCAGAACCTCATCAGCCTCATCCTCATCCTCCAACTCAGCCAGCCTGGCCTTCCAACCTTCCACATCCCAGTTGCTCCTATCAAAGGCAGGATCCTGAGCTTCTTGGGCCATCTGTAGCTTGGTCTTGTACATGGCAATGGCAGCGGAGACCTTGGCATCCTCTGTGATCTCGTGCTTCTCATAATCAACATTGATCAGGATTGCAGCTGTCTGAGTTTTGGCATCATTGAGATCCTTTTCAAGGGAGGCAATCTTGTGATCCTTGAGCACCGCCACCTTTTGGAGATCAGAGTATTTCTCCTCAAGCTCCTCAACATTCCCAACATAGTCCTCGATCTCAGCAAATTTCTACAAAGAAGACAATGTAAAGATTAGAGTCAGGTGATCCTCAAGTGGATAGGATAACTAAACTAAGTCAGTGATCCTTACATCATTAAAGTACTCGAGGAATTGATGGCGGATCAGAGGCAAGCCTTGAAGGTTATCAGCTTCAGAGGTTTTTCTTTTCTTTCCACCTCTTCCCTTTGAAGTGGTAGCCTTGGGGATAACAATGGAAGGGCTAGCAGCAGACTTTTTCTTGGAGGATCGGACAGTGTCTAGATCAGTGACACTGAATTTGGAGGCAGACTTTGAAGATTTCCCAGCACCTACACACCCGGAACAGATAAGTATCCTTATCCTATTTCTATTTAATTATTCATTTAAACATTTAATTATAAAAAGAACAGGATACTTACTTGACATCGTGACAGAACCTGAGGATACCTCTTGAGAATCCTGGGTATTTGCTTTGAAAGACCTTGTTGCAGGATCAAGTTTTCTGAAAGCAGCAAGTCTCTCCTTGGTGGCAGGTGAGGGTATAATATGTGAAACAGTGATAGCTGTACAAAAGAAACAGAAGCATGTTAGTAATCCTCATCAGAAACAAGCTTACTCAGTGATCCTTCTAAGGATCCTCTATCCTACCATGGGTGCTCCATTTCCTTGGCAGATCCTTTCCATCAGGAAGAGAATCCCTTCTGACAAAGAAGAATCTCCGTTTCCAATTAGTATCATTCTTAGTGGCTTTGAAGATGGGATGTTCTTCACCGGGTTTATGCTTGAATAGATATCGATGGGATCCAAATGTTGTAAGATCATACATCTCTGCCAACTCCGACATTCCCAGAGCAATTCCTTCTTGCTCAATGATCCTTTCGAGGGTATACAAGACACTCCAGATCATTGGCATAGCTTGAATGTAGGAGATGCCGGTGAGGGAAAAGAAAGACTGGGTGAATTCAGGGAAAGGATATGTGTATCCTATTATGAACGGTGTGACCTGGAAGGCTACCCAAGTTTCAGAAACATAATCACTTAGAACGGTGGGGTCAAATGGCTTGAAATCGGTGTTTGCTGGAAAACAATGGCGGATTCTATCTATTTGTGGATCAGTGAAACATCACCTTTCATTCGCCAAATCTTTGATGATCCCCTGGCTCTTAAGAGGACTGTCCTTCTTGTGATCCTTAGCCGGTGAGGATCTTAGCATCATCTTGGTCATAGCAATAGAGAAGAAGATGAATAGAGAAAGAAAACGTAAAGGGAGAAAAGGAAAAGAGATACCTACTTGATCGTCGGATGAGAATTTAAAGGGAGTTTCTCTTGAATTTAAATGTGAAATGATCTCTATCCGTAACTCCTATTTATAATGATGATTTTGCAGGATAGTCACCTCAGTGACGTCATGTTCGTAATGGCTAGTCCGATTACAACGGCTAGTTATCCGTTGGTTGATTGCGGATAAGAACAAAATACAACTCGTTTATTTACATAATTACTCCTTATATTTTGGGGGCAATTGTTAGGGGTGGATTTCTCAATGATCAGTGATCCTCAATTGCTGTTGGGCTTAGTGATCCTCACTTCTGTTTGAATTGGTGATCCTCAGAAGTGTTTCAGGATCAGGATCATGGATCATCATAAGGATCCTCGTACTAACGGTTGTCTACTTTGAATTCGAAATTGTTTTGCAGGAGTATCAACTTGGACTTGGTCTTGGCGATATTCCTGGAGTATATTCTATGTTTATTCCGCACGTGCTTGGCCAAAAGTGGACGTTATGGAGTCGTGGATGACTTGCACCATTTGCGGAATGTTAGTTAGTGTAGATATTTTCCATTTTTAAAGGGGTAGCGAGCTAATTAGAAAACACTTGGCTATTTTTGGCTATACACACACTCTCACAACTGCTCTCACCAGCTCTCGTTAATTTACTTGGCGATTACACACTTTTTTACACAATACACTATAGTGATCCTTGTACTTAGCTCGCTATCATCCGAAGTTGTAATACATTTCTTGTTTAATTTGAGTTGGTGATCGGTAGTTTCCATCACCCGAGGTTTTTTATGCCGGAGATCATTCATTGATCAAGGGCTTTTTCCTCGTATAAATCTTCGTGTCACTTGTTCATTACAATTCAGAGTGATCCTTATTGTTGTTCATCAATTCAAGCATCATACCTCACAACAGAAAGTTTGGTTGCATTATCATTGCTTGATTTTTGACCAAAACAATAATGATGAAAGTAAAGTAGTGAATTTAGTAACTACACATTTGTCATTTTATGATTTTATATTATTTTTTCAATACGATTTTGTATTATTTTTTCATAAATAATGCTCATCAACTTAAAACCATTGTTGTTGATACATCTGTTGATATAGTGGTTGATACATCTGTTGACTTTGGTTAACAGATGGATGAAAACATATGTTTGAAACCATTGTTGGGTTAAATAGTGTTTTGTGAAGAAAATAGTGGTTTGTCATTGGTCAAACAGTGGTTTGTTTTTGGTCTAGCAGACTTTTGAACACTAAGAATCATAGTTTTGCAAACAGTGGTTTAACTTTGGTCAAACAGACTTTTTTTTTAAACAGTGTTTGACTTTGGTCAAACAGTGGTTGCATACTAATGTTATTTCCTTTCATCATATTCTCTCAGTTACTTACCATCATTCGTTAATTTAATTACATCACATGCAACTTATATAAGTTTTAACTATAATCTTGAATTCTTGGTGGATAACAGTACCTAGCTTTAAACTAGAAATTACCGATGGGTATCACTACTAGCCTTAAACTAAAAATTACAATATCTATACACTTATCTATACTTTCTATCAAAATATGTTATGCATGGTTTTCTAAGAAACCACCCGTGTTTGCACACATGTCTTACCGCTAGTACTATATAATAAAAGAAACCAATGAGTAACACATGTCAGTCATTGGATAGTCTATTTTTTAATTAAAAGATAATTATAAAATTGAATTTAATATAAATTTAAATAATTCGTACAAAAGATAATATAGTATTTTAAAATCATCATCAGATTTCAAATAGATTATCCAAATATATGAATTTAATATCTATAATACTATATAAAGGAAATGTGATGGATATGAATGTAATTTTACATCACATATAACTTTAAAAGCAATATGTACAAATAAAAACTACACATTTGAGAGGGATATAATAGTAAATAACATTAATTTTTAAGACACTAAAGGGATATAATGGTAAATTAATCATGCTCCTATAGTTAAAATCTAGATTTCATTTCCATCTTTATCCTTTTGATCCTTTCTCTACCCACAAAATTGTTACTTGCTCTTTATTTCTTTCATAATTATCTTTTAATTATTTCTTAATTTAATTCTCTTTTAATACTACATCATGAATTTCACCAGATGAGATGAACCAATGGATTACCTTATCAAGATTAAAGTCCAGCTTATTTCAACATCTTCTAGACAAAATTCACCAGATGTTCTTCCAATGTGTCCTCTTGAGTTTCCCCGCCCGTCACCACATCCCACCTTTTAAGAAGCCGCCCATGACTCTACTGTGGTGTCCGTTGAAGACCTTCCACCAATCCACCAGTCGGTGTGACTGTCATCACCAAGCTCCATCAATGGCAATGAATCTCATCTCCTCCCTAACCTTTTTTCGATTCTTGAAGCTTTAATCAATGGCGATGAACCATATTTAGTTAACAACACCCAATCAAAGATCATATTTCCCACTCTTCTTCATCAATACGACCTAATTTGACCCAGAACGTACAGAGTATCAGAGCATTGGTAAGATTTTTGAGATTTCATGTTTCTTAAATGGCAATCATCTTACTTATATTATTTTTATGTGTTTATCTGATGCTAGGGTTTCAAGAACATATATATTGATATAATTATATGATGTTTATGTATATTAGGAGTTACGATTAAGTCTCACTATTTCAGTCTCAATTTGTGGCTTGATTAATATATATAGTTGCTGAGATATTGTTAGGTTAAAGGATTAGGGATAGGGTTTAGTTTTTTTACTAGATTATGCGGTTTATGGAACTTTGCAGAGTTTTTTTACTAGATATGTGGAGGTCCTCCATGTCAAGGAATCAGTGGTCATAATCGGTTTAGAAACTATACTGATCCTTTAAAGGATCCAAAGAATCACCAACTTGTAGTCTACGTGGATATTATTGATTTTTTGAAACCAAAATTTGTTTTGATGGAGAATGTTTGTGATCTTGTCAAATTTGCAGATGCTATTTTGGGATATCATGCTGTTGGGTGTTTAGTTTCTATGAATTATCAAACACGTATGGGGATAATGGCAGCTGGATCATACGGAGTTCCTCAATGCAGACTAAGGGTCTTTCTTTGGGGTGCTAATACGATGATGTTAAGTATTTTATAAAAAAATAGTTTTGTTCTAAGTATGCTTGAAAATAGAGGTGTTCATCGGCTCTTGTTTTCGGGTCAGGTTGTTTGGGTTTTTGATTGGGTGTTATAAAAAATAGTTTTTATCTAAGTATGCTTGAAAATATTTCCAAGTTTGTTTTTGTAAGATTTTAATAAGCTGTTCTATATATTATTGTAGGACTGTATTATCGGGTCTGATAATGATAACTCATACAAGTTAGAGAAGAGCAGACGTCTTGGTGATGCAATTTCAGACTTGCCTGAGGTAAGTGCTAATTACTTTTATACGATGTCATGGTTATTGTTAATGTTATTTCTTTAATTATTTTCAAAAGTAATACTTATATAATTTATCTTTAGATTACAAACAACAATGGTAAGGATGAAATGGAGTATGAAGGTGCCCCACAAACAAGTTTTTAGAAATACATCAGATTGAGAAATCAAGGTGACTTTAACAATACATATCCAGATTTTTTTTCTAAAGCATATCATATCCATACTGCATATGTTTTACAGCTTTGGGGAAAGATTCTTCAAAAAGAATGATGCTTTACGATCATAGGCCATTGGAACTAAACGAAGATGATTATGCTCGGGTTTGCCATATTCCAAAGATAAAGGTTCTTTCACCAAACTTATATTTTTTAATTTGTCCATGGAACTATGACTAAACTTTTTTTGCGTCTTTCCGGTTAGAAAATTCATATCGTGGAGTCAAAGAATGCAATTTGCATCGTTGTCGAGTAATGTGTCTTTTTTGTATGTGTTCAGGTGGTTTATGATGTGACGGACCAAGAGAGCTTTAATAATGTTAAGCAGTGGCTGAGTGAAATCGACCGTTACGCCAGTGAGAATGTAAACAAAATCCTTGCTGGAAACAAATGCGATCTTGTTGCAAATAAAGTCGTTTCAACCAAAACATCCAAGGTAAAATCTCAATTGGGATTTTCAATACTATAAATGCATCATTTAAGTGAATTATCTGGTTGATACTTACAGGCATTTGCTGATGAAATTGGAATTCCGTTCTTGGAAACAAGTGCAAAAGATGCAATCAATGTCGAACATGCTTTCATGGCCATGATGGCTTCCATCAAAGACAGGTAAGTGTCGTGACATGATCAAACAAAAATCTATCATGTGTTTTCCGAATGTAACGAGTACTTAATGGGTTATTGTGACGAAAGAATCTGAATTCTTCCCTTGATAAATGGGTTTCTAAAGATGAAGGATTCTTGGTGGCAGAGTAACAATTGAGCACACACAGAGTATCCATTACAGAATCTTGAAAATGTATCAAAACTCATCTTGAGATAAATGAATGGGATTATTCATCCGAACATGAAATATATTGATTGATATGTGATCCTTTTCATTTGAATACATGTAATGAACATTTGTAGTTAGTTACAAATATATGACAAGTTAGTTCCATGTTGCGTGAACAATTCGGCTATCTATACATTACTATACATTATCTTTTTTTTTTAATATTTCAAACAACATATACTCACACATGTTTGTTTTGGGAAGGTAATTAAATGTATTATTAGTAGTTTGGAATCTAAGTGGACTGAAGAACGATTCACAGCCGTTCGTTTATTATCGAAATGTATACAAGAAGATGGAAAATGTAGGAATATAATTGCTGATAAGGCTGAACTTGCACCAGTTTTAGAGATTCTTGTTGGAGCGAATGATGAAAGATCGGTTTGAAATTGTCCAGTTTAAATTAAATAGGTATTTAATTTTTCAGTTTTGCTCTAATTAGAGATGACAATTTCAACTTGTTTACTGGGCCAAACTAGTAAATTAGAAAAATAGCGATGAAGGTAACCGGTCGAAAGTTGCCCAAACTATGCTTTTAATACATAAGGAACAATATTTAGAGAAAAGAACGTTTTTAATCATACTGGGCATACTAATTTTTTATAAAAAAGAACACTAAAATATTTTGCGTCAACCATACCAAAACTATGTGGTTTGACACAAATCCACATTGACCCGTTACCTGACACGTTACTTAGAAACATATATCTATGATTATTTAGGGCCTGTTGTTTATGTGTGTTACTAACGGGTCAGCCCTGTCTCTAACATAGAATTTATAACAAAAGAGTTCGTAATCTATTAATAAGCAGTTGTCTAGAAGCAATTCTGAATGTAGGCCCTGGACTTGACGACGCTAAATCGTCGCAAATACTCCGTGAACGAGGACGCTTCAGTCTCACTCGCTACTTCGTTGATAGCGTTATTGGATTCGATGAAACTTATCTACATCAGTCTTGGGTTAAGGTAACTGAATCCCTTTTTATCATGCTTGCAACTTCAATTCTTTATGGTGCTATACCCAGGGGCGGACCCACATTGGGTGAATCGGGGTCCCCGGACCCCAATGTTTTTTAGAAATTTAGCAGATTCGGTATGTTTAATTGTTCAAGGACCCCATAAGAAAAATTAGTTGGACCCCATAATGACAAAAGTATCACTGCTCTGGTGATAAGTCTCCTTGTTTCCTAGCAAAGAGGTCCTGGTTCAACTCTTGCAAGTCCTGTTTTTTTTTCTTTTTCTTTTTTACATCCGAATTACAACCAGGGCATTCAAGCAAAATCTAACAAAACAAACAAATACATCACCCAGCATCCCACTAACACTCTAATTTCCTTTTTTAAATCGGTAAATTAAAATCCTTTGAATGCTTTTATTTCACTTTTATTTCACACTTGGTTACTAAATAATGCTTTTATTTTACAGTTGCTCTTAATGTACAGTGGACTTCGTAAAAAAATACTTAACGAAAATTTGAAGTTATTTTAAGTAATGGTGATGTTCACGTAGTTGTTTGTTTTAAAGTGCAACTAATTAAGTCGATGTTGTGTCATTATACGTTTGCAAAAAAAATTGATGAAACTGGGTTTATTAATCTTAGATTAAATTAAACCGTCTTTCTTTTACATGTAGTGACACGTTGCAACAATATGTGGTATGTGAATATGGGCTAACCTACTCTCTAATAAGCAGTATATATGGTCATATATTATTATTATGATGCTATATTTTGCTATGTTCTTTGCCCCGACCCGAACGACCGACCCGAAAATTCTAATGTTTGGTTGTGAAAAATGTTAACGCCAAAAAAAGGGGACCCCAGTGGAAAAAAATTCTGGGTCCGCCACTGGCTATACCCTGTGATTGAACCTCTAAACAATTGGTCAATGATCCACTTCATATGTTTCAAGGTTAGGCTCATATGATTGAACCTTTAAATGGGTCAAAGTAGCCAGCTTTTTTGAACGTGTTAATAAATTCGTTTTATCAAGTGGCTCAAGCGGGTCCGTTTCATTGAACAAGTAAAATTATTTTTTTTTCTGAAATGGGTCGAATGTTACTAAATGGCCAATTTTCTTACTCGGGTTAACTGGGTCACTTTTAATAAGTTGATGAGTTATTTTAACCTTGAATCAGTGGGTGTTAAACGGGTCAGTTTCATGAACCTGGTAAGTTTTTATAAATGGGCACCACCATTTTAATCTTATGCTAAAATAGGTATTTAATTTTTCACTTTTGCTCTAATTAGAGATGACAATTTCAACTTGTTTACTGGGTCAAACTGGTAAATTAGAAAAATAGCGATGAAGGTAACCGGTCGAAAGTTGCCCAAACTGTGCTTTTAATACATAAGAAACATTATTTGTAGAAAAGAACATTTTTAATCATACTGGGCATACTAAGTGCTTATAAAAAAGAACACTAAAAGATTTTGCGTCAACCATACCAAAACTATGTGGTTTGAGGCAAATCCACATTGACCCGTTACCTGACACGTTACTTAGAAACATATATCTATGATTATTTAGCGCCTGTTGTTTATGTGTGTTGGTCTCTAACATGAAATTTTTAACAAAAGACTTCGTAATCTATTAATATTAAAAATTGTATTATACCTTTGGTTTACAATTAACATATATTAAAAATTGTATTATACCTTTGGTTTACAATCTAACTAGCCGAGCTTACCTTGCTTCGGGCTTGGCTCGTTTACAAACTAGCCAATTTCGAGCGAGTTTTTCGAACAATCTTAATTTTCAATTTACATGAACTTGAATTGAATGTTTTCTAAATGATTTTAGGGGCGTATTCAGATGTTAATGATCACAGCACTTCAAACAACAATAAGGTATCATCTGTGCTGCCAATATACCGCAGTGAGGGCGAGATATTACAGTCAACCAATTTGAAAAGGTTTAGCTTTTCTGATCTGAAAATGGCCACCAGTAATTTCCGACCCGATGCGTGTTGAGAGAAGGCGGGTTCGGTACGGTTTTCAAGGCCTGGATAGATGAACAGTCTTTCACTACTACTAAGCTCGGAACTGGCATTGTTATTGCTGTCAAAAAGCTTCATCAAGAAAGTTGATAGGTAAAATATGTAAAAAAAAATAGATAATATATCGGTTAAAAAAATGGGTCAGATCAATTTTCGGCTTAAAAAATGGGTCGAATTCTTTTTCGCTTAATAACAAACGGGTTGAATGCTTTATCGCTAAAAAAGAAGCAGGTTGAATGCTTTATCGTTAAACAAGAAGCGGGTCGAATGCTTTATCGCTAAAAAAGAAGCGGGTCGAATGCCTTTTTCACTTAAAAAGAAACGGGTCGAATGCTTTTCGACGTTAGTGAAGTTTCACTTGCGCTAAATGAACCATTTTCGCCTGTCCACACAAACGAATCCGACCTTACCCGGTTCGTGTTAACTGTCACATAATTAATATTTCAACTTAACTAGTTTTGACCCGTTACTATTTACTAAATCTTCTTTCTTTATTGCAAGTGGGACAGAATGTTGAGTTTGTGCAGAAGAAAAGGGATGATGCGGCATTTTCACCGAAAGACCATGAGTCTATTGATCAATTTTTGCAGGTTCTTAATTTTTTTTATCAGTTTAGTTTTGTTCTTATAATTTTGAAGCTGATTAAACAACTTTCTAAATTATGTTTTCTTGTGCAGTTTGAAAAAGGCACTTTGAATACTCCATTTACACAATATTATAAAAGTATTAAAGAAAATCCTGCTTCAAAACATCCACAAGGTGAAATTTACCGGGATGACATGTAAATAGTCTCTACCAAGTTACCTCAAGAGCTGGCCTCCTTCCACCTGTCGCTCCATATCATCATCCATCTTGTACAAAACCAGGCTTTCCATTTTTTTATTTTCATAATCATCTATAATTAACTATTTAAATCACTTAGATAGGGATGGAAATAAACAAAGACCAAAGGCGAAGAGAAAGTAAACTGAATGTTATATTTGATTGAATGATTGGTACCCTACCTAACCCTTAACAAAGAGTTTTCAATACATTTTCATTTTAGATGTGCTACTTTGTTACATGGATTGACCTTGCAATTCAACATATATAACAGACATCATTATTAAATCTAATATTAGTCGGGACACCCGCCGCAAAGCGCGGGCATTCCCACTAGTTTAATCATATTCATATAACGAAAATTTTTCCATTACCAAAAGAATTTTTTGACATTATATATTATTATGTGTTTTATTTTTTTTAAAGCTGTGATCGACCAATTTTATTAATAATATAAATTACATAAATTTCAGACAAATTAAGTTAAAATGAAGTAAAAATGTCCTGAAACAAACAAAAGACGGACGTGTGACATATATATTAATACAAAAAATCAATCAATCAAAGATATAGATTAATATAATGTCAAAATAATTTATTTTATTAAACTAAAGTAGTTACGGGTAGAATCTATTTCAAAATTGTTTCTAAGGGGTAAACAAAAATATTGATAAATGTTTATTGGTTTTGTACTTTTATTTTCGTGTTCAACTTTCAAATATTGTAGGAACCGTTCGCGTAATAAAATAAAATAAAATAAACAAATTTTATTAAACTATTACAATTCAGAAATAAAAGAAAGCAAAATTACAATACGATTACAACTGAAATAAAACCAAAATACAAGAATGAGGTAGAAGAAGAATGGCTGAGGCACGTGTCCACACGCTTCCCTTAAAACAAATTCCGAGTCTCCCAAGAGTACTCGTTTTGTTTCCCAGGGTACAACAGCCTAAGCAGCATACTGCCGGAGTTCGCCTACAACCCGAAGGTTACCTTGAATCTGCAAGAGAAAGATCAGAGAATTGTAGAGAGAAAGTAGCGTATGCTGTTGTGTAGCTGGTAACTTTCTGCAGTGGGTATGGAGCTGTATTTATACAGCTCCTAAGTTGAAATAGTCAAAAAACGAATTAAAAAGAGGTTTAAATTGCATTAAACGTTTTCAATGCAATTTAATACATCATTTAATTCTCAGTCAAAGCCCGTTAACTCGTCAGTTACGAAGCTGGACTGAAACTGCTCTGTCATTCAATGCTGGAAGCTTCTGTGCGCGCGCGTCCAGGTCTGCACGCCCATGCGCGGTGCGTCCTCACTGACGCAGGTCCATGCGCGCGTGCGCCACGTCACCTGTGAGCCTCTACGAGCACGCCACACAGTCGCGCCGTTTTGGCTCACTTTGGTGCGCCGCGCACGACACCTGCACTCCACTTGGTCCCTGCAGCCCTGAGATCCACCACGCGCACGTGGTCAAAAATACAAAGGCGGCTCTCAAGCGGCTCGCGGCGATGCGAAGTGCAAAGTGCAAAGTGTGCCTCATCGCCCACGCGCGCGAGCGTGTGCGAGTGCGAGTTAGGGTGCTCCGCACCCTTCGCGAGTACACTAGTGAGTGCTCCCATGAAACAATAAGGAAGGAGAGTTCCCACTTAAATACCCCTTTAAGTTCCATCTCTCATCCGATGTGGGACAAGGTGCTACTTTCCCTTTTGTTTCAGCATTGAATGTTCCAAACACCCAACTTTGAGCATCGATATCTCATTCATCTTAGCTCCGTTTTGGACGTGGTTTAGTTCGTTGCGAAGCTCTCCCAACATAGAACACAAACCCACAAATAAATATATAAAACCCGCTCATTTTATTATATTTATTTCTAGTCCAAAATAGGAAAAAATCATTTTCCTATATTTGTGAAAAATGCTATTTTCACCTATTTTTCCAACAATCCCCCACATGAAAAATGCTATTTTCATCAAATTTCCAACAATCCCCCACATGTATGGAAATGGATCTTTTCCTTACACTTTTCAACGATAAACTTCGACAGTTGAGTATTGCAAGATAGGTAGGTTGTCACCTTTGAACCTTCTTTTGTGAAGCGCACTTAGCTTACTAGCGGTGTGTAGACGCGATGTCCTTGAACATACCTCCATTTGTGTAAACGACAATACACTTCACACAATACTCTCCCTGGTTTGGCTAACTCCTGATTGTCGTGTCCTATTATGGTCCTGGAACACTAGCATGGTTCTGCGAGAGCTCTAGGATTTGCGCACCCCACAAATCCATTCGAAGCGACCCTACTTCTCTCTAACATAGGTGATTCCTCTGAATCATTAAAAGCATCATGGTTATTTGATTTCCCGAAATCGTTAACCTTAATATGCTTAGCCTCCCTTCAATGTCACTGATTGGAATGGACTAGGAAGTATAAATAACTCCCTTTTTATTTAGTTTGGGGTACTCCCCCACAGTGACTCCGTTTGGTAATATGATTAAGTTGTCCTATTGAACTTAGATCTTGGGATCTCCAGTCAACTAAGTTAGGTTTCCCTCATATTCCCATTTACCACGGGCTTTAGTCCCATTCCTCTTGGCGACGTTTCTACTAACTCTCTGCTTAGGCCTTTTGTTAATGGTTCCGCAATGTTATCCGTTGATCTCACATAATCAATTGTGATAACACCCGTTGAGAGTAGTTGTCGTATCGTGTTATGTCTATGTCGCATATGCCTTGATCTGCCATTGTACAGCAAGCTTTGAGCTCTACCAATCGCTGATTGGCTATCACAATGTACACATATGGCTGGCAAAGGCTTTGGCCATCTTGGAATATCTTCCACGAATTGACGTAGCCATTCCGCCTCCTCGCCTGACTTATCCAAGGCGATAAATTCTGATTCCATTGTGGATCTTGCTATCACCGTTTGCTTAGAAGACTTCCAAGCAATAGCAGCTCCTCCAAGTGTAAACACGTAACCACTTGTTGATTTGGAATCTTTATTATCCGATATCCAGTTTGCATCAGTGTATCCTTCGATCACTGCTGGTTGTCGGGTATAATGTAGTCCATAATCTCTTGTGTATCTTATGTATTTAAGTACCCTCGTGATAGCTTTCCAATGATCCGCGCACGGATTGCTGGTGTATCTACTTAGCCTACTCACCGCGTAAGCCAAGTCGGGTCTAGTACATGTCATTAGATACATTAGACTGCCAATAATTCTTGAATACTCTAACTGAGCAACTCCATCTCCTTTATTCTTCTTGAGATGTTGGGAGGTATCAACTGTAGTTCGAGCTACACTCGTATCTCCCGAGTTGAATTTTTCAAGAATTTTATCCACATAGTGAGATTGACTTAACACAAGACCTTCTTGGGTTCTTATGATCTTTACTCCAAGAATCACATCCGCTAAACCCATGTCTTTCATGTCAAATCTCGCTTTTAACATGCTTTTAGTAGCTTTGATAATTTTATCATTACTCCCAATGATAAGCATATCGTCTACATAAAGGCATAAAATCACATAACCTTCATTTGTGTCTTTGAAATAAACACATTTGTCGCACTCATTTATTTTGAAACCATTGTCAATCATGACATGATCAAACTTTTGGTGCCATTGTTTTGGTGCTTGCTTCAAGCCATACAAAGACTTAACGAGTTTACATACTTTACCCTCTTGACCTGGGGCGGAGAAACCTTCAGGTTGCTCCATGTAAATCTCTTCTTCTAAATCGCCATTTAGAAATGCGGTTTTAACATCCATTTGGTGAACTTCCAAATTTCTTAAAGCCGCTATAGCAAGAACCAATCTAATCGAGGTTATGCGCGTCACAGGCGAGTAGGTATCAAAGTAATCTAGACCTTCCTTTTGTCTAAATCCTTTAATCACCAACCTAGCCTTGTACTTATCAATACTTCCATCAGTTTTCATCTTCCTTTTGAATATCCAACGATATCCAAGTGGTTTGCAACCAGGTGGAAGATCTACTAACTCCCAAGTATGATTTTGCAATATAGAATCAATTTCATTCCTTATTGCTTCTTTCCATTGAGGTCCTTCTGAAGAAGAAACCGCTTCGCGATATGTATTGGGCTCGCCCTCAACCATATAGCTAACGAAGTCTGGACCGAAGGATTTTTCAACCCTTGGCCTTTTGCTTCGCCTACGGTCACTTTCTTCAACCTCAGGTTGTTCATGTGTCTTATCATGAACTACCTCATCAACTGGTGTAGATGAACTTTCACCTACTTCAAAATTAGGTGTTGATAATGTTGCATGTGTTTGTCTTCTCAAAGGAAACACATTTTCAAAGTAAGACACAACGTTAGGATTCACCTCCATGATAGTGTTTACGTGTACATCAGGATTCTTGGACTCATGTACAAGAAAGCGATGTGCACTACTTTGATGCGCATACCCAATAAATATGCAATCAACAGTTTTGGGTCCTATCCTAAGAGCCTTAGGAGGTGGCACAATCACCTTTGCTAGGAACCCCCACACTTTCAAGTATTTATATGAAGGCTTTTTCTTTTTCCATAACTCATATGGAGTCTCGTCCCTCTTTTTCAATGGTATCTTATTCAAAAGATAATTGGCCGAGAGAATGGCTTCCCCCCACATTTCCTGGCTCACCCCAGAACTTATCAACATGGCGTTCATCATTTCTTTCAATGTGTGGTTCTTTCGTTCCGCCACGCCATTTGATTGTGGAGAATAAGGAGGTGTACACTCATGTACAATGCCACTTTTTGCGCATAAATCGGCAAAAGGTGCAACATATTCACCTCCTCGGTCGCTTCGCAAAGCTTTTATCTTCTTTTGAAGTTGATTCTCAACTTCATTTTTATACAAGATAAATTTACTTATTGCTTCATCTTTACTTTTTAGTAAATATACATAGCAATATTTAGTACTATCATCAATAAACGTGATGAAGTACTTATTTCCACCTCTTGTGGGTACCGCTTTTAAATCACAAATATCAGTGTGAATTAAATCAAGGGGTTCGGTTATTCGTTCAACCGATTTCGATGATGTTCTTGTAAGTTTGGATTCAATGCATGTTTCACATTTATAGTGTGAATCAATATGGAATGTTGGTATACAATTTAAATTGATTAAACGGCGTATTGAATTAAAATTTACGTGACCTAATCTACCATGCCATTTATTCGATTCAGAAAACTCAAGCATATAAGTAGAAGTAATAGCAATTTTATTCATGTTCTTTTTCACAGCCATTACATTCAATTTGAACATACCATTTTGGGCATAGCCCTTGCCTACATACATTCCTCGTTTAGTTAGTACAAATTGATCGCTCTCAAAAACTAAACGAAATCCAAACTTATTAAGCAACCATCCCGAGACTAGGCTCTTGCGCAAGTCAGGAACATATAACACGTTGCTTAAAGTGAGCTCCTTTCCTGAAGTCCACTTCAAAATCACCGTTCCTTCACCCTTGATGTCCGCGGTGGCTGCATTTCCCATGTACAGCTTCTCATCTCCCGCAAGCTCCTTGAAGGTGGTAAAGAGGCTCCTGTCTGGGCACACATGACGGGTCGCTCCCGTATCAATCCACCACCCTTTTGGAGTGTTGGTCACAGTATTGACCTCATCCAACATTGCGGTTTTGTCGGAAATCATTGCCACCAAAGGCATTCCGTCTTCATCCACCATGTGCGCGCGCTCACGCTTTGGTTTCTTGCATTGGTTAGCCCGATGCCCCGGCTCGTCACAGTTGTAACAAGTCCCTTGGAACGTTGGAGGTTTCTCTTTCACAACCCCTTTCTTCGGTCCAAGTTTGCTAGCCTTTGCTTTCTCTTTTTCCTTTTTCCCCTTACCCTTCGCGCCCTTAGAGGATTGCCCAAGCTCAACCACGTTTGCGCTGGCAGAAGATTGCGCTTGGCTGCCTTTTAGGGAAATTCTATTGCCCTCTTCAATCCGAAGACGAACAATAAGGTGCTCTAAAGTCATCTCCTTTCGTTTGTGTTTAAGATAATTCTTAAAATCCACCCAACCAGGAGGTGACTTTTCAATCATCGCTGCCACTTGGAATGTCTCGCTAAGTACCATTCCCTCAGCATGGATGTCATGTAGTATAATTTGCAACTCTTGGACTTGGTTCATAACAGTCTTGTTATCAACCATTTTGAAGTCCAAGAAACGGGCGACAACAAATTTCTTTGTTCCCGCATCCTCCGTTTTGTACTTTTTCTCCAAAGACTCCCATAATTCTTTGGAAGTCTTGATATTATAGTACACATTATACAATGCATCCGAGAGACCGTTGAGTACATAGCCTCGACATATGAAATCCGAATGCTTCCACGCATCTACCGCGCACTGTCTTTGTGCGTCGGTCTCCCCTTCCACAGGTTGGGGAGCGGTTTCCGTCAAGAACCTCGCAAGGTTCATGGTGGTCAGGTAGAAGAACATCTTCTGCTGCCACCTTTTGAAGTGTAAACCCGAGAACTTCTCAGGTCGTTCAGCGTGATTGGCCACAGTGGACGCTCCCACAGTGGTGGCATTGAAGGGGGTTCCCGTCACAACATTTGTAGTGTTGTTAACGTTGACGTTTTCGTTCGACATGCTGAAAAATTAAAATTTTAAAGTTTAGTCCAAAAAGGTCTGATTTACGCAAAAACCAGAAGGAAACTTACTGATTTTAATTTTACCACAAATTTACTGTTTAGGCTTCTAAGTCCAACTTTGAAGACCAAAAACAGAAAATTCTTAATATTTAAAACTTATTGACTAGCTTCTAAGTCCAACTTTGAAGACCAAGGCAAAAAGCTTATTAGCAATTTAGGACAATCTGAATGTAACCAAAATAGTTTCCAACCAAAGTCGCTCCTTTGAAGATGAAAACCAAAAAATCTGTTTTTAAAACTCAAACTGAGTGAAAACAAAACTAGTTTGAATCACAAACAGAATGGTTTTGATTACACGAACGGTTTTAAAAATTTGTTTTAAGATTGTAGGAACCGTTCGCGTAATAAAATAAAATAAACAAATTTTATTAAACTATTACAATTCAGAAATAAAAGAAAGCAAAATTACAATACGATTACAACTGAAATTAAACCAAAATACAAGAATGAGGTAGAAGAAGAATGGCTGAGGCACGTGTCCACACGCTTCCCTTAAAACAAATTCCGAGTCTCCCAAGAGTACTCGTTTTGTTTCCCAGGGTACAACAGCCTAAGCAGCGTACTGCCGGAGTTCACCTACAACCCGAAGGTTACCTTGAATCTGCAAGAGAAAGATCAGAGAATTGTAGAGAGAAAGTAGCATATGCTGTTCTGTAGCTGGTAACTTTCTGAAGTGGGTATGGAGCTGTATTTATACAGCTCCTAAGTCGAAACAGTCAAAAAACGAATTAAAGAGAGGTTTAAATTGCATTAAACGTCTTCAATGCAATTTAATACGTCATTTAATTCTCAGTCAAAGCCCGTTAATTCGTTAGTTACGAAGCTGGACTGAAACTGCTCTGTCATTCAATGCTGGAAGCTTTTGTTGTCACACCCCCAAAATCCACACACGGAATACTACCGCTTGGAGGCGTGACATGACCAGGATCAAGCCACCAATCATATTGAACATAAGTAAGTATATCAAAAGTCATTCATCAATACGATAGGTGTTTACAAAACCAAATATAAACAAGTGTGTAGCGGAAGCATTTAATGTAAACCCAACATAAGTTTTAAGTACAAAATGTGATAGTGTTAACAACACATTCACGATCCATGTCCACAACGACTGTGCCTCCCGTGCAAGCTCCAAAAGTACCTAAGGTCCTGCAAGGCATGTAACAGAGAGTCAACAACTAGTTGAGCGAGTTCACAGTTGGATATTTAGTTATAATGTTCATTTCGTGAATCGTATGTTCGATTAGTAATCATGTATCGTATGTAATAGCATCGCGGCCCTCAAGGCATGTTTGCGAAGATTAGTGGGGGTTTCCCCTGTTTTCTAGACTGGTTATGTTTGTATCGCGGCCCTCCAGGCATGTTTGCGAAGATTAAAGTATAGTTCGCGGCCATTCCAGGCATGTTTGCGAAGATCGTTCTAGTATAGTTCGCGGCCATTCCAGGCATGTTTGCGAAGAAAGTATATGTATCACTTAGTCTAGTAGTATCTACCATCGACCTTCTTCATCCGAGGCCAATGGTATGAAATTCCGATAACTCTCAAGCATAAATAATCAATCAACCCATTCCCAAACCCCGGGAATCCCATGCCTTGGTAGGAGTGTGAACTCACCTTGTTTCGCTCGGTATGCTAGGTATGTGCTCAAAGTAAGTCAACCACGTCCTAAAGTATGCACGTATGTGAAATCAGTTTGTGTCCAAGTTATGCACGTATAAACATGTAGCACGCAATCACAATCATATACAAGATGGCTACACTTAACAGCAGTTAAATATTCCAGTTAACACTTAACAGAATTAACTCAAGTTACTGCACAGATCAGCTATTCGGCGAAACACGCATGTTGGCGAAACACAGATAGTGGCGAAACACAGATAGTGACGAATCACAATATTGACGAAACACATTCTGTTTCGTCGAGGTGTCCCCTGGCGAAACAGAACTTCTGATTCGTCGACTACTCTTGGCGAAACACATTCTGTTTCGCCGAGAGTTCTGTTTCGTCGAACAGTTCTGTTTCGCAGACATCAGTTACAGCAGATGCGAAAAACACATAAACCCAACAGCCGTAAAACAGCAATTCCTCAATCATACAGAAATCATACAACACAGAATCATCGTAACATAAGCATCACAGTTCTTAACGTCTAGCACGAACCCTAGGTTATGTGTACAACATATAGATTAACATACAACATTATATCATCGATTCCTATCAAGATACTAATGTGTATTCAGAATCAAGCCATATAAACGACATTCAGAACCGAGTATCATCAACATACCCTCCTATAATCCAGAAATCAAGCATAAACACAACATGTATAAAGAAATCAAGGGACAAAGAAACCGATTTAGACGAGCACGCACTAACCGAGATATTCGGGATGAACAAGGGAGGATTCGAGAGAGAAGATGATGGTTGGTGATGGGTATCGCCCTTTCAAAAGAGAGAGTTCTAGGGTTTCTATTTTTGTTAAAAGTGTGAAACAGGAAGTCGGTTTCACTTAATATCCACGAATTACCGTTCTGGGCCCTTAATGGGCTTTGCGAATCAATGGGCCGACGAAACACATTCTGTTTCGTCGTGAAATGCTATGGCGAAACACACTGTTTCGTCGAGATGCTTGATGGCGAAACATATCAGTTTCGTCGGGATGTATATGGCGAAACAGTCTGTTTCGTCGGGTCCTTTCATGTTTTAAACAGTTTAAGTTTTCAACAAGGTGTTTCATGATATACAGCCAAACACAAAATCATGCAACCAAAATTGTTCATTATAAAATAACGTATACAGTTACAAGTTAAACAAGTCAAACAACTACACAGTCAAAGTCAACGTGCACTAAATGCGAAAAAAGAAAGTCGGAAACTCGAGTTGTCACATTATCCCCAACTTGAAAGAAATTTCGTCCCGAAATTTAGCATGCGGTTACTGAGGAAGCTAGGTAAGTTATCGTTTACTGGTTTTCCTGGGGTGTCACATCATCCCCCCGTTGAGTTGGGATTTCATCCCGAACTTCTGTAGTAGCTTCAGCCTCAGTAGTAGTTGCATTGTTTTCGAACAACTGGGGATATTTGAGTTTCATTTGATCTTCGCGTTCCCAGGTAAACTCTGGGCCGCGACGGGAGTTCCAACGAACTCGAACAAGTGGTATTCTGGTGTTCTTGAGGACCTTAACATCCCGGTCCGTGATTTCAACTGGTTCCTCGACGAAATGCAATTGTTCGTCGATAGTGAGCTCCTTCAGAGGAACTATGTGGGTCTCATCTGACTGAAACTTCTTCAGATTCGACACGTGAAAGACGTTGTGAACTGCACTGAGTTCAGCTGGTAAGTTCAGTCTGTAGGCCACTTTGCCTATTTTCTCTATGACTTCAAATGGTCCAACATATCGTGGATTGAGTTTGCCTCGTTTGCCAAAACGAACAACACCCTTCCAGGGTGAAACTTTGAGTAGTGCTCGATCCCCAACTTGGAATTCGAGTATTTTCCTGTCTTTATCGGCGTAAACTTTCTGACGGTCACGTGCTGCCGCCATGCGTTGTCGTATTTTAGCAATCTTTTCGGTAGTATCAACTACCATTTCGGGACCTGTGATCTGACTGTCACCCACCTCTGCCCAACAAAGAGGTGATCGGCATTTACGCCCGTACAATGCCTCAAATGGAGCAGCTTTAATGCTGGTGTGGTAACTGTTGTTGTATGAAAATTCCACAAGTGGCAGATGCTTTTCCCAGCCCTTGCCAAAGTCAATTACGCACGCCCGAAGCATGTCTTCTAGAGTTTGAATAGTTCGCTCAGACTGTCCGTCTGTCTGAGGATGATAAGCTGTGCTCATGTCTAAACGAGAGCCAAAAGATTTGTGCATTGCTTGCCACAGTTCTGAAGTAAAACGTGCATCACGATCAGAGATAATAGATGTGGGCACCCCGTGCCTCGAGACAACTTCCTTAAGGTATATGTCTGCTAGAGTGGAGAACTTATCCGTTTCCTTGATAGCCAAGAAGTGAGCAGACTTTGTGAGTCGATCCACGATCACCCAAATAGTATCATTCCCACGTTGAGATCTGGGTAAGCCGGTAACAAAATCCATGGAAATTTGCTCCCATTTCCATTGTGGTATCTCAGGTTGCTGAAGTGGGCCTGATGGTTTCTGATATTCTGCTTTGACTCTCGCACAAGTCAAACACTTTCTAACGTAAGTTGCTATGTGGGCCTTCATGCTAGGCCACCAATATGTAGTTCTGAGGTCGTGGTACATCTTATCTGAACCAGGATGTACTGAGTAGCGAGACTTATGAGCTTCATCCATTACAAGCTCGCGTAGGTTGCCATAGAGTGGGACCCAGATGCGTCCGGTTACATAATAGGCGCCGTCTGCCCTTTGTTCTAACCGTTGTCTTGAGCCGCGTAGAGCTTCAGCCCTGACGTTTTCCGGTTTCAATGCTTCTACCTGAGCATCTCGTATCTGTGAAGGAAGACTAGACTGAATAGTGAGTTGCAACGCTCGTACACGCCTAGGTATAGTATCCTTCCGACTGAGGGCGTCGGCCACCACATTGGCCTTGCCTGGATGGTACTTTATAGCACATTCGTAATCGTTCAGTAGCTCGACCCATCGACGTTGTCGCATGTTCAGGTCTTTCTGCTTGAAAATATACTCAAGACTCCTGTGATCGGTGTAAATGGTGCACTTGGTGCCATACAGATAATGTCGCCATATCTTGAGCGCAAAAACAACAGCTCCAAGCTCTAAATCGTGTGTAGTGTAATTCCGTTCGTGAATCTTAAGTTGGCGCGAAGCATAAGAAATAACTTTATCCCGTTGCATCAACACACATCCAAGACCTTGGATAGATGCATCGCAGTAGACTACAAAGTCGTCCGTGCCTTCAGGCAATGAGAGGATAGGTGCGCTACAAAGTCTATCCTTTAAGTGCTGAAACGCTGTATCCTGTGTATCACTCCAACGGTAAGCAATACCTTTCTGTGTCAGTAATGTAAGCGGCTGTGCAATCTTTGAGAAGTCTTTGATAAACCGTCTGTAATAACCCGCCAAACCCAAGAATTGGCGTATTTCTGTTGGTGTGCTAGGTGCAGGCCAGTTCTTGATCGAATCTACCTTGGATGGATCAACATGTATCCCATCCTTGTTTACCACGTGGCCTAGAAAGTGGACTTCACGAAGCCAGAAGTCGCATTTTGAAAACTTAGCGTACAGTTGTTCCGTTCGAAGGAGTTCCAGAATAAGTCGTAAGTGCTGTTCGTGTTCCTCCCGATTCTTCGAGTAAATCAGGATGTCGTCAATGAAAACAATAACAAACTTGTCAAGATAAGGTTTGCACACCCTGTTCATAAGATCCATGAAAACCGCAGGCGCGTTCGTTAGCCCGAAAGGCATGACTAAAAACTCGTAATGGCCGTAGCGAGTTCTGAATGCTGTTTTGGAGACGTCCTCATCCCGGACTCTCAGTTGATGGTAACCCGACCTTAGATCAATCTTTGAGTAATAGCTCGACCCTTGCAACTGGTCGAATAAGTCGTCGATACGTGGAAGTGGATAACGGTTCTTCACCGTCACCTTGTTCAGTTCACGGTAATCTATGCACATACGAAAGGTACCGTCTTTCTTCTTTACAAATAATACTGGAGCTCCCCAGGGCGAAGAGCTAGGACGTATGAAACCCTTTCCCAAAAGTTCTTGCAATTGCTTAGACAGTTCTTCCAGTTCAGTTGGAGCTAAGCGGTAAGGCGCTCGAGCTATAGGTGCTGCCCCTGGAGCTAGCTCGATCTGAAATTCGACCTGGCGATGAGGCGGTAACCCAGGTAACTCTTCAGGAAATACTTGAGAAAAGTCGCGTACTACAGGAATATCCCAAATCTTTTTCTCTGTCGTCGATGTATCAGTAACGAGTGCTAAAATAGCTATGTGACCTTTTCGCAGACACTTCTGAGCCTTCAAGAAGGAGATGATGCCACTAACGACACCACTCTTGTCGCCTTGAATTTCGAGAGGTTCTTTGCCAGAACGAGGAATACGAATGATCTTCTCCTTGCATAGGATCTCTGCTTGCTGTTGGGATAACCAATCCATACCGATGACAATGTCGAAACTACTCAGAGATATAGGAATGAGATCGATAGAGAAAGTCTGACCAGCGAGGATAAGATTACAACCCTGAACTATGTGTGTGGCCTCTAGACTTTTACCGTTAGCTAACTCTACGACATGTTTGGTGTTCAAAAGTGTTGGTGCGCGTTTAAGCATTTTACTAACTTTCAGAGACATATAACTGGTATCCGCACCCGAATCAAATAATACAGTAACATAAAAGTCGTCGAGAAGAAACTTACCCGAAACCACATTAGGATCGTTCCTTGCGTCACTCTGACCAATCACAAACATACGGCCCTTTGCACCATTGTTGTTGTTGTTTCCCCCATTGTTGTTCCCACTGCCCTGATTATTGTTGTTGTTATTCTGATTCTGGTTTAACTGGGGGCAGTCCCGCTTGAAGTGACCTTCAGCCCCACACTGAAAGCATACCTTATTTCCTTGCTGTTGTTGCTGTGACTGGTTTCGTGGAACGGGTGACTGTTGTTGCTGGTTCTGATTCGCAGGCCTTGGGCTCCTGCAATCTTTAGCTTCATGACCTACCCTTAGACATCTCTGACAGCGACCCTTACGACACTGACCACTGTGGTGTTTGTTGCACCTGTTACACAGTGGATGAGTTCCCCGATATCCACTCTGCCCCTGACCACCAGACGGTTGCTGACTCGGACTCTGGTAATCACTAGTCTTGCGCTGTTGCTGTGCTTGAGACTGTACAGTAGCTGAACCTCTGCTAGAATCCCCTTCCCATTTCCGCTTGTTGTCACTGGGAATAGCAGGAGTAACGGGAGTGGTAACGGTAGTAGCGCTGATACGTTTAGGAAGCCTGTTCTGTTCCACCGCCTGATCAGTGAGGCGATGAGCTAGCTTGACGATCTGTTGAATAGTGTTAAGATTCGCTGAGGTTACGTGGCTTTGAATCTCCGGTACCAGGCCATTGAGATACAGTTCGATACGCTTAATGGGAGGGTCCACCATAGTAGGACACAGAATAGCCAACTCATTCGATCTTCTGGTGTACGCTTCAATTTCTGACCCAGTCATTTTCAAGTGATAAAACTCTACCTCCAGCTTATGAATATCATCACGGCTACAGTATTCCTCTTTAATCAAATCCTTGAAATCATTCCAGGGTGTGGCGTTAGCAACAGCCAATCCTAACATCTGCACTTGCGCATTCCACCAAGTCAGCGCAATGCCTTCTAGTGTACCAGTGGCGTACTTCACCCTGCGAGCCTCAGGGCATTCGCACATTTCGAATACGGACTCGAGCTTTTCAAACCAATGGAGGAGTCCAACCGCTCCTTCCGTGCCACTAAAGGTAGTAGGACGGCAGTCCATAAAAGTTTTGAAGGTACAAACAGGTGGCTGAGCGTGCTGACCTCCTGCTTGTGCGGCTGCAAGTGCCTCAGCAACTCGCTGGTTAATAAGAGCCGTCAGTTGGGCTTGCGTCATGTTGATACGTCCAGACATGATCTTCATAGTAAATATGACATAAGTGAGAGAGGTTCGCGAGTAGTGCGATAACAAAAGGGAATAATCACACAAGTGTTCTCATGCAATAGTGTCAAGTTAACCTAAGCATACCCGGAGCAAAGTTCTATGCAATTCTAGCAAGTAGGCAATAAGACATGTACCATATTACCTAGAGTGATGAGTCTTGCACGTGGAGCGAGGCGTCGTTGTGGATCGTTGAGCACTGTTCTGGTTATAGTCTGGTTTTAATAAAAACGTTTTCCCCTTATTAAAACCGAGTTCTCTATAACCAATGGCTCTGATACCAATCTGTCACACCCCCAAAATCCACACACGGAATACTACCGCTTGGAGGCGTGACATGACCAGGATCAAGCCACCAATCATATTGAACATAAGTAAGTATATCAAAAGTCATTCATCAATACGATAGGTGTTTACAAAACCAAATATAAACAAGTGTGTAGCGGAAGCATTTAATGTAAACCCAACATAAGTTTTAAGTACAAAATGTGATAGTGTTAACAACACATTCACGATCCATGTCCACAACGACTGTGCCTCCCGTGCAAGCTCCAAAAGTACCTAAGGTCCTGCAAGGCATGTAACAGAGAGTCAACAACTAGTTGAGCGAGTTCACAGTTGGATATTTAGTTATAATGTTCATTTCGTGAATCGTATGTTCGATTAGTAATCATGTATCGTATGTAATAGCATCGCGGCCCTCAAGGCATGTTTGCGAAGATTAGTGGGGGTTTCCCCTGTTTTCTAGACTGGTTATGTTTGTATCGCGGCCCTCCAGGCATGTTTGCGAAGATTAAAGTATAGTTCGCGGCCATTCCAGGCATGTTTGCGAAGATCGTTCTAGTATAGTTCGCGGCCATTCCAGGCATGTTTGCGAAGAAAGTATATGTATCACTTAGTCTAGTAGTATCTACCATCGACCTTCTTCATCCGAGGCCAATGGTATGAAATTCCGATAACTCTCAAGCATAAATAATCAATCAACCCATTCCCAAACCCCGGGAATCCCATGCCTTGGTAGGAGTGTGAACTCACCTTGTTTCGCTCGGTATGCTAGGTATGTGCTCAAAGTAAGTCAACCACGTCCTAAAGTATGCACGTATGTGAAATCAGTTTGTGTCCAAGTTATGCACGTATAAACATGTAGCACGCAATCACAATCATATACAAGATGGCTACACTTAACAGCAGTTAAATATTCCAGTTAACACTTAACAGAATTAACTCAAGTTACTGCACAGATCAGCTATTCGGCGAAACACGCATGTTGGCGAAACACAGATAGTGGCGAAACACAGATAGTGACGAATCACAATATTGACGAAACACATTCTGTTTCGTCGAGGTGTCCCCTGGCGAAACAGAACTTCTGATTCGTCGACTACTCTTGGCGAAACACATTCTGTTTCGCCGAGAGTTCTGTTTCGTCGAACAGTTCTGTTTCGCAGACATCAGTTACAGCAGATGCGAAAAACACATAAACCCAACAGCCGTAAAACAGCAATTCCTCAATCATACAGAAATCATACAACACAGAATCATCGTAACATAAGCATCACAGTTCTTAACGTCTAGCACGAACCCTAGGTTATGTGTACAACATATAGATTAACATACAACATTATATCATCGATTCCTATCAAGATACTAATGTGTATTCAGAATCAAGCCATATAAACGACATTCAGAACCGAGTATCATCAACATACCCTCCTATAATCCAGAAATCAAGCATAAACACAACATGTATAAAGAAATCAAGGGACAAAGAAACCGATTTAGACGAGCACGCACTAACCGAGATATTCGGGATGAACAAGGGAGGATTCGAGAGAGAAGATGATGGTTGGTGATGGGTATCGCCCTTTCAAAAGAGAGAGTTCTAGGGTTTCTATTTTTGTTAAAAGTGTGAAACAGGAAGTCGGTTTCACTTAATATCCACGAATTACCGTTCTGGGCCCTTAATGGGCTTTGCGAATCAATGGGCCGACGAAACACATTCTGTTTCGTCGTGAAATGCTATGGCGAAACACACTGTTTCGTCGAGATGCTTGATGGCGAAACATATCAGTTTCGTCGGGATGTATATGGCGAAACAGTCTGTTTCGTCGGGTCCTTTCATGTTTTAAACAGTTTAAGTTTTCAACAAGGTGTTTCATGATATACAGCCAAACACAAAATCATGCAACCAAAATTGTTCATTATAAAATAACGTATACAGTTACAAGTTAAACAAGTCAAACAACTACACAGTCAAAGTCAACGTGCACTAAATGCGAAAAAAGAAAGTCGGAAACTCGAGTTGTCACATTTGTGCGCGCGCGCGCAAGCCATACTGATGCGCGCGCGTCCAGGTCTGCACGCCCATGCGCGGTGCGTCCTCTTGGCTCACTGCCATGCGCGCGTGCGCCTCACTGACGCAGGTCCATGCGCGCGTGCGCCACGTCACCTGTGAGCCTCTACGAGCACGCCACACAGTCGCGTCGTTTTGGCTCACTTTGGTGCGCCGCTCACGACACCTCCGGACCTATGCACCACGCGCAACCGCGCGCCTTCGTGCCACGTATACCCGCGCGCGGACTGCCACGTCACGCGCTTCGAACCTGCACTCCACTTGGTCCCTGCAGCCCATGAGATCCACCACGCGCACGTGGTCAAAAATACAAAGGCGGCTCTCGGCGATGCGAGCGTGCGAAGTGCAAAGTGCGGCATCAAAGCGCCACATTGCGCCTCATCGCCCACGCCACGCGCGCGCGAGTGTGGGTGCGAGTTAGGGTGCTCCGCACCCTTCGCGAGTACACTAGTGAGTGCTCCCATGAAACAATAAGGATGGAGAGTTCCCACTTAAATACCCCCTTTAAGTTCCATCTCTCATCCGATGTGGGACAAGGTGCTACTTTCCCTTTTGTTTCAGCATTAAATGTTCCAAACACCCAACTTTGAGCATCGATATCTCATTCATCTTAGCTCCGTTTTGGACGTGGTTTAGTTCGTTGCGAAGCTCTCCCAACATAGAACACAAACCCACAAATAAATATATAAAACCCGCTCATTTTATTATATTTATTTCTAGTCCAAAATAGGAAAAAATCATTTTCCTATATTTGTGAAAAATTCTATTTTCACCTATTTTTCCAACAATCCCCCACATGAAAAATGCTATTTTCATCAAATTTCCAACAAATATAATATGGTACTCTATGTGCGTTTACATGACATTTATATGTAAATTTTATAAAAAAAAACAAATAACATTAAGAATAAATGGGGGTTATTAAAGATATTTTTTTTTATTATTTGGTATATAAAATTAGATTTATTCAACTCGTACAATACATGAATTTTTAAAGATGTAACCTATTTATTTATTAGTATACAAAATTATATTTATTCAGCTCGTTAATACACCGGGTTTTTAAAGATATAACTTTTTTTATTATTTAGTATATAAAATTACGTTTATCAACCCGTACAATACACGAGGTTGATAAAGATATAAATTTTTATTATTTAATATATAAAATTAAATTTATTAAACTCTTGTAATAAGCGGGGTTTTTAAAGATATATGGTTTTATTATTTAGAGTATAAATTTGCACTTATTAAACACGTATAATACACGAGGTTCTAACCTAATTATTCAAATACAAATAACCAAGTTTCACAAACTGTAAAATCAAAAGCTTTTTGTTGAATCTTGATCCATAGAAAATAAAAAAAAAACATAGCCACACATGTTAGACTGCATGAAGTGGGGGATTTGGGTTGGGGGCATGAGTCGCTATGTGGCATCTAAGTAGGCACTGTGGGATCCATAACTCAAGCCTAAAAAAGAGAGGGAGTGAAGGACCGTGAGTTTGGAGCATGAGTTAACATATGATATTATTTTTGTTTTGAGTAAATTATGATTTTGGCCCATGTAGTTATATCACTTTTACCCTTTTAGCCCCAAAAGAAATATTTTAACATCTGAGCCCCTAACGTCTTTTTTTCTAACCCGTTTGCCCCTAACATCTTTTTTTCTAGCATTTTTGGCCATAATAGTAAATGGATAGGGTTAGTGTTAGGGCCAAAAGAGTTAGAAAAAAAGACATTGGGGGCTCAAATGTTAAAAGATTTCTTTTGGGGCTAAAAGGGTAAAAGTGATATAACCACAGGGGCCAAAATCGTAATTTATTCTTTTGTTTTTTTTGTTTCTTTTAAATAAATAAATGAATTTAATTTATAAAAACCATTTATATGAAAGAAAATACATTGAAAATTAAACAAAAAAACATATTATATTAAATAAAAAATTACATCAACTAAAAAAAATACATCACATCCATTTAATTAAAAAACACATAAGGTAAAAAAAAATACATTCCATATTTTTCCATTATTTCTCGTTTCATCGCCAACGTCGTCTCCAACTTGGTACCGGAAAGGTGATCGACGAGCATTGCAAGGAATTTCATATCTTCTCTTTTTTTCTTTCACACTACATTTATTCTCGAACGCCTCCCGAATACTTTTCCTCTCCGCGTACATTTTTTTCTTGGATCGAATTAAATTCGATAAGATGCGTATTTATCTCGTTTAATTGATCGGTGTAGGCACCTTTACCCGAGGCCGAGCCCGAAGCCGATGATCTTTGCGCACGTTTTTTTGACGTATCTCTACCGGGTGGGCGGGGTAATTTGTGACACCCCGCGAATAACGCTTAACTACACTAGCTTATTCGGTGGCTGCGCGCTAAATTTCGGGACGAAATTTCTTTCAACTTGGTGATAATGTGACAATTCGGGTTTCCCTTCACGTTCCACTTACGTTGTTATCTTATGAAATTAATAAACGTGGTTAATTATGGTTAATTGGTCCTTATGTGAAAATGCATGAATATATTTGATTAGTTTATATACATAGAATGTTAGGGGATGGTTAAAATGAAAACCACTTTTAACGCGAAAACTCAAAAACTAACTAAAAAAGCCTAAAAACACACCAAATTGTTTTTTACAATTTTTTTTTATTAAAAATCGCTAATTTTTGTATAAAAAAAAAACTTTTTTTCAATTTTTTTTTGTAGTACACATGTGTAATAATACACATGTGTAGTACAAATACACATGTGTACTATTACATATGTGCACTACAAAAAAAATTTATTTGAAATTTTTTTTATATACATAAAATAGCGAAAATTTGTATGAAAAAATTTTGGTATGTTTTTTAGGCTTTTTTAGTTAGTTTTCGAGTTTTCGCGTTAACTAGTGGTTTTCATTTGAACCTTCTCCTAGAATGTTATTTGATTATATGAAATAATAACGAGCAGCCGCACACTCCAAATAATAGTGTGTCGTCGCAGACACTACCTCACACACTCCCTCAATGTACACACAGGGCCGCACATTAAATAATTCAGGCCCAATCCTAGCCCACACTAACCCTTTTGGATCGCACACTCTATAGGGGCGCACACTTTCAGGTGTGCGGTATCTTTCAGTGTGTATTTATACCCATGTGCAGCCAACCCTAATAGAATGTTCCCCAATCATTGATGGCAGCAAACATTCTCTCACATTCTCTCTGTTCACAAACATTCTCCCTTTTAGAAACCCTAGAACATTCCCTTTCCCTTTTGGAGCTTGACGGCGGCATCCATCTCCCTCAAGATCTTGAACAACAGCCTTAATTCCTTGAAGCTCTACTTCCTCACAAGGATCTCTTCTACATCTCGCACACTCTCGTTCCATCATCACTGGTTAGTGCAATCCCATCATTTAGATTAATATTCCTTTGCTTGTTGTTCACTAGATGATGGATCTTTATGATTGATGCAATACTAAAACTGATTCCGTATGTATTATTGTTAGTATAAATATGAGGATCTAGAGAGATGCATATATATACGAATAGATGATACTGATGATATTTTTTATAACTCGTGAGTGATGAGGGATAAGCAAGGGTTTGAATGTTTACAAAATGTTAGCAAATTCGTATGTGTAGTGTTTTGATCTGAATCTGTTGGATGATGTCTAGATGATCGTTACTAATGATTCCTGATGATAAAGTATAAATCTGTGCGTTGAAATCATAAAGAAAATGATATGTGATATGTGTAGGAACCGTTCGCGTAACTAAATAAAATAAAACAGTTTTATTAATAATTACAATACAGAAATAAGAAAGCTGGAAATAACTTGTACAATTACAACTGAAATAAAAAAATACAAGAAATGAAGAAGAAAAAGAAGCAGAAAATTCGATGACTGAGGCACGTGTTCAACACGCTTCCCTTAAAACAAATTCCGAGTCTCCCAGGAGTACTCGTTTTGTTTCCCAGGGTACAACAGCCGAAGCAATGTGTACTGCCAAAGCTGGCACAGGAACCCGAAGTCTACTTTGAAGCAAGTAAGAAGAAGATCAGAAGTGTGAAGATGATTGTTTGCATATGCTATGTTATTTCTGGTCTTCTTCTGCAGTGACCATGATGCTGTATTTATACAGCCCCTGATTCGAAACACCCAAAACGAATTAAAGGAGAGGATTAAATTGCATTAAACGTCTACAATGCAATTTAATTCGTCATTTAATTCTCAGTCAAAACCGTTGACTCGTCAGTTTCAAATGCTGAACCGTAACAGCACTATCATTAAATGTTGGAAGCTTCTGCGCGCACGCGCGCAGGTCTGCACGCTCATGTGCGCGTGCGCCATTTTGGTTCACTTTCATGCGCTACTCATGCGCGCATGCGCTACTCATGCGCGCATGCGCCACACTGGCTCAGTTCCATGCGCGCATGCGCCACGTCATCTGTGAACCTATACGAGGACGCCACACAATCGCGTCGTATTGGCTCACTTTAGTGCGCCGCGCACGTCACATTAGTGCCCTCGCTCCATGCGCGCAACCGTACGCCTAGCTGCCACGTGTACTCACGCGTGGATGCGCTTGACTGCCATATCATGAGCCTCGTACCCACGCGCCTGCATGCCACGTCACCAACCACCTGGTCCTTGTAGCCCCTGTGCTCCACCACGCGCACGCGTTCAAAAAATACAAAGGCGTCTCTCAAGCGGCTCGCGACAATGTGCAAAGTGCTCCATCAAAGAGCCACGTTGCGCCTCATCGCCCAAGCCACGCGCGCGCGCGAGTGTATTAGTGCGAGTTAGGGTGCTCCGCACCCTCATCGAGTACACTTAGTGTGTGCTTCCATGAAACATTAAGGATGGAGAGTTCCCACTTAAATACCCATTTAAGTTTCATCTCTCCTCCTATATGGGACAAGGTGCCACTTCCCTTTTATTTCAGCATTCAATGTTTCAAACATCAAACTTTGAGCATCGATATCTCATTCATCTTAGCTCCGTTTTGAGAAATGGTTTAGTTCGTTGCGAAGCTCTTCCAACATAGAACACAAACCCACAAATAAATATATAAAGAAACCTCAGTTTCTTATATTTATTTCTAGTCCAAAATAGAAAAAAAAAATCATTTTCCTATATTTGTGAAAAATGCTATTTTCACTAAATTTCCAACAATCCCCCACATGAATGGAAATCAATCTTTCCTTACATGTTTCAACGATATACTTCGACAGTTGAGTATTGCAAGATGGATAGGTTGTTACCTTTGAACCTTCTTTTGTGAAGCATACTTAGCTTACTAGCGGTTTGTAGACGCGATGTCCTCGAACATACCCCCATTTGTGTAAGCAACAATACACTTCACACAATACTCTCCTTGATCTGACCAACCCCTCATTTTCGTGTCCTATTATGGTCCTGGAACACTAGCCTGGTTCTGCGAGAGCTCTAGGATTGCGCACCCTACAAAGCCATTCGAAGCGACCCTACTTCTCTCTCACATAGGTGATTCCCATGAATCATTAAAAGCGTCATGGTTATTTACTTCCTATTACCAAAACGGAGTCACTGTGGGGGAGTACCCCAAACCAAATAAAAGGGGCTATATACTTCCTAGTATATTCCAATCAGTGACATTGAAGTGAGGCTAAGCATATTAAGGTTAACGATTTCGAGAAATCAAATTGACGTAGCCATTCCGCCTCCTCTCCTGACTTATCCAAGGCGATAAATTCGGATTCCATTATGGAACTTGCTATGACCATTTGCTTAGAAGACTTCCAAGCAATAGCAGCTCCTCCAAGTGTAAACACGTAACCACTTGTAGATTTGGAATCTTTATTATCCGATATCCAGTTTGCATCGGTGTATCCTTCGATCACTGCTGGTTGTCGGGTATAATGCAGTTCATAATATCTTGTGTATCTTATGTATCTAAGCACCCTTGTTATACTTTTCCAATGTTCATGACTTGGATTGCTAGTATATCTACTTAGCCTACTCACCGCGTAAGCCAAGTCGGATCTAGTACATGTCATTAGATACATTAGACTGCCATTAATTCTTGAGTACTCTAACTGAGCAACTCCATCTCCTCTATTTTTCGTTAAATGTTGGCCGGCCCTGAGAATTTGTGTGCCCTATTCGAGCTCGAAAAAATGTGCCCTTAGGCATTAACGAAATTGGGTATTGGGCTCACTAAAGGTCTAAAAAACCTAATGCCAAAGGGGTTAATAACTAATCTAAACCATAAGAATAGTTTATAAGGGGGCCTATGTTGGTGTTTGTATGGGTGTACCCTATTAAAAAATATTTAACATATACATATCGGGTTTTTTTCATAAAAAAGTGCCCCTCGAAATATTGGGCCCTGGCTGGTGGTCCTCCCCGCCCACCCCCAGGGCCGACCATGTTGGGAGGTATCAACTGGAGTTTGAGCTACACTCGTATCTCTCGAATTTAATTTTTCAAGAATTTTATCTGCATAGTGAATTGACTTAACACAAGACCATCTTGGGTTCTTATGATCTTTACTCCAAGAATCACATCCGCTAAACCCATGTCTTTCATGTCAAATCTCGCTTTCAACATATTCTTAGTAGCTTTGATAATTTTATCATTACTCCCTATGATAAGCATTTCGTCTATATAAAGGCATAAGATCACATAACCTTCATTTGTGTCTTTGAAATAAACACATTTGTCACACTCGTTTATTTTGAAACCATTGTCAATCATGACATAATCAAATTTTTGGTGCCATTGTTTTGGAGCTTGCTTCAAGCCATACAAAGACTTGATGAGTTTACATATTTTACCCTCTTGACCTGGGGTGGAGAAACCTTCAGGTTGCTCCATGTAAATCTCTTCTTCTAAATCGCCATTTAGAAATGCGATTTTAACATCCATTTGGTGAACTTCCAAATTTCTTAAAGCCGCTATAGCAAGAACCAATCTAATCAAGGTTATGTGCGTCACAGGCGAGTAGGTATCAAAGTAATCTAGACCTTCCTTTTGTCTAAATCCTTTAATCACCAACCTAGCCTTGTATTTATCAATACTTCCATCAGTTTTCTTCTTCCTTTTGAATATCCAACTATATCAAAGTGGTTTGCAACCAGGTGGAAGATCTACTAACTCCCAAGTATGATTTTGCAATATAGAATCGATTTCGTTCTTTATTGCTTCTTTCCATTGATGTCCTTCTGAATAGGAAACCGCTTCGTGATATGTATTGGGCTCGCCCTCAACCATATAGCTAACGAAGTCTGGACCGAAGGATTTTTCAACCCTTGGCCTTTTGCTACGCCTACGATCACCTTCCTCAACCTCAGGTCGTTCATGTGTCTTATCATGAATTACCTCATCAATTTGTGTAGATGAGCTTTCACCTACTTTAAAATTAGGTGTTGAGGACGTTGCATGTGTTTGTCCTCTCAAAGGAAACACGTTTTCAAAGTATGAAACACCGTTAGGATTCACCTCCATGATAGTGTTTTTGTGTACATTTGGATTCTTGGACTCATGTACAAGAAAGCGATGTGCACTACTTTGATGCGCATACCCAATGAATATGCAATCAACAGTTTAGGTACCTATCCTAAGAGCCATAGGAGGTGATATAATCACCTTTGCTAGGCACCCCCACACTTTCAAGTATTTGTATGAAGTCTTCCTTCTTTTCCATAACTCATATGGAGTTTCGTCCATCTTTTTTAGTGGTATCTTGTTCAAAAGATAATTAGCCGGGAGAATGGCTTCTCCCCACATTTCCTGGCTCACCCCAGAACTTATCAACATGGCGTTCATCATTTCTTTCAATGTACGGTTCTTTCGTTCCGCCACACCATTTGATTGTGGAGAATATAGAGGTGTACACTCATGTACAATGCCACTTTTTGCGCATAAATCAGCAAAAGGTGCAACATATTCGCCTCCTCGATCGCTTCGCAAAGCTTTTATCTTCTTTTGAAGTTGATTCTCAACTTCATTTTTATACAAGATAAATTTACTTATTGCTTCATCTTTACTTTTTAGTAAATATACATAGCAATATTTAGTATTGTCATCAATAAACGTGATGAAGTACTTATGTCCACCTCTTGTGGGTACCGCTTTTAAATCACAGATATCGGTGTGAATTAAATCAAGGGGTTCAGTTATTCGTTCAACCGATTTCGATGATGATCTTGTAAGTTTGGATTCTACGCATGTTTCACATTTAGAATGTGAATAAAGATGGAATGTTGGTATACATTTTAAATTGATTAAACGGCGTATTGAATTAAAATTAACGTGACCTAATCTACCATGCCATTTATTCGAATCAGAAAACTCAAGCATATAAGTAGAAGTAGTAGCAATTTTATTCATGTTCTTTTTGACAGCCATTACATTCAATTTGAACATACCATTTTGGGCATAGCCCTTACCAACATACATTCCTCATTTAGCAAGTACCAATTGATCACTCTCAAATACTAAATGAAATCCAAACGTATTAAGCAACCATCCCGATACTAAGCAATTGCATAAGTCTGGAACGTATAACACGTTGCTTAGAGTGAGCTCCTTCCCCGAAGTCCACTTTAAAATCACCGTTCCTTCAACCTTGATATCCGCGGTGGCTGCATTTCCCATGTACAACTTCTCATCTCCAACAAGCTCCTTGAAGGTGGTAAAGAAGCTCCTGTCTGGGCACACATGACGGGTCGCGCCCGTATCAACCCACTATCCTTTTGGAGTGTTGGTCACAGTATTGACCTCATCAATCATTGCAGTTTTGTCGGAAATCATTGCCACCAAAGGCATTCCATCTTCATCCACCATGTGCGCGCGCTCACGCTTTGGTTTCTTGCATTAGTTAGCCCGATGCCCAGGCTCGTCACAGTTGTACCAAGTCCCTTGGAACGCTTGAGGTTTCTTTTTCACAACCCCTTTATTCGGTCCAAGCTTGCTAGCTTTTGCTTTCTCTTTGTCCTTTTGCCCCTTACCCTTGTTGCCCTTAGAGGATTGCGCATGCTCAACCATATTTGCGCTAGCACTAGTTTGCGCAAGGTTGCCTTTTTGGGAAATTCTATCACCCTCTTCAATCCAAAGACGAACAATAAGATCCTCTATAGTCATCTCCTTTCATTCATGTTTAAGATAATTCTTAAAGTTCACCCAACCAGGAGGTAACTTTTCTATCATCGCTGCCACTTGGAATGTCTCGCTAAGTGTCATGCCTTCCGCGAGGATGTCATGTAGTATAATTTGCAATTCTTGGACTTGATTCATAACGGTTTTAGAATCAACCATTTTGAATTCTAATAGATGGGCTACCACAAATTTCTTTGTGCCAGCATCCTCTGTTTTATACTTCTTTTCCAAGGCATCCCATAAATCTTTGGAAGTCTTGACATTGTAGAACACATTATACAATGCATCCGATAGGCCGTTTAACACATAGCCTCGACATATGAAATCCGAATGCTTCCAAGCATCTACCGCGCACTGTCTTTGTGCGTCGGTCTCCCCTTCCACAGGTTGGGGAGCGGTTTCAGTTAAGAACCTCGCAAGGTTCATGGTGGTCAGGTAGAAGAACATCTTCTGCTACCACCTCTTGAACTGTAGACCCGAGAACTTTTTGGGTCGTTCAGTGTGATTAGTCACTGTGGACGCTCCCACAGTGGTGGCATTCAAGGGGGTTCCCGTCACAACATTCGTGTTGTTGTTAACGTTGACGTTTCGTTCGACATTCTGAAAAATAAAATTACCAAGTTTAGTCCAAAAAATTCTGTTTTACACAACTAAAAACAGAAGTAACCAGTTAATTTTATTTTACCACAAATTTACTGTTTCGGCTTCAAAGTCCAACTTTGAAGACAAAAAAACAGAAAATTTATAATTATTAAAACTTATTATTTGGCTTCTAAGTCCAACTTTGAAGACCAAGGCAGAAAGTTTTTAGCAATTTTAGGACATAATTTGAAGGTAATCAGCTCTGTTTTCAACCAAAGTCGCTCCGTTGAAGATGAAAACAGAAAAAAAATCTGTTTTTAAAACACAAACTGAGTGAAACAAAACTGGTTTGAATCACAAAACAGAATGGTTTTGAATACACGAATGGTGTTTTAAAATTTGTTTTAAGATTTTAGGAACCGTTCGCGTAATTAAATAAAATAAAACAGTTTTATTAATAATTACAATACAGAAATAAGAAAGCTGGAAATAAATTGTACAATTACAACTGAAATAAACAAAATACAAGAAATGAAGAAGAAGCAGAAAATCCGATGACTGAGGCACGTGTTCAACACGCTTCCTTTAAAACAAATTCCGAGTCTCCCAAGAGTACTCGTTTTGTTTCCCAGGGTACAACAGCCGAAGCAGTGTGTACTGCCGGAGCTGGCACAGGAACCCGAAGTCTACCTTGAAGCAAGTAAGAAGAAGATCAGAAGTGTGAAGATGATTGTTTGCATATGTTGTGTTGTTTATGGTCTTCTTCTGCAGTGACCATGATGCTGTATTTATACAGCCCCTGATTCGAAACAGCCAAAACGAATTAAAGGAGAGGATTAAATTGCATTAAACGTCTTCAATGCAATTTAAATCGTCATTTAATTCTCATTCAAAACCGTTAACTTGTCAATTTCAAATGCTGGATTGTAACAGCACTACCATTAAATCCTGGAAGATTCTTCGCGCGCGCGCAAGACACACTGGTACACGCGCCCTTCAAGTTCATGCACGCGCAGGTCTGCACGCTCATGCGCCCGTGCACCATTTTGGCTCACTTTCATGCGATACTCATGCGCGCGTGCGCCACACTTGCTTAATTCCATGTGCGCCTGCGCACGTGCGCCACGTCTCCAGTGAGCCTATACGATCATGCCACACAGCCACACCTTATTGGCTCACTTTGGTGCGCTGCGCACGTCACATCAGTGCCCACGCTCCATGTGCGCAACCGCTCGCCTACATGCCACCTCATCAACCACCTGGTCCTTGCAGCCCCAGTGCTCCACCACGCGCACGTGATTAAAAATACAAAGGCGGCTCTCAAGCGGCTCGCGACGATGTGCAAAGTGCGCTATCAAAGCGCCACATTGCGCCTCATCGCCCACGCCACGCGCGCATGCTGGGAAGGTGCAGGTTAGGGTGCTCCGCACCCTTCGCGAGTACACTTAGTGTGTGCTTCCATGAAACATTAAGGATGGAGAGTTCCCACTTAAATACCCATTTAAGTTTCATATCTCCTCTTATGTGGGACAAGTGCCACTTTCCCTTTTATTTCAGCATTCAATGTTTCAAAAACAAAACTTTGAGCATCGATATCTCATTTATCTTAGCTCCGTTTTGGACGTGGTTTACTTCGTTGCGAAGCTCTTCCAACATAGAACACAAACCCACAAATAAATATATAAAGAAACCTCAGTTTCTTATATTTATTTCTAATTCAAAATAGGAAAAATCATTTTCCTATATTTGTGAAAAATACTATTATCACCAAATTTCCAACAATATGAGCATTATGATGATAAAGGTCTACTTGGTTTTTATGTGGGTATTTTGTCACACCCCGGCCGCGTTAAAACAACAAACCGCGGCGGAAACCCCGGGGAGTGATGCGACAGAATTATTGTTTCAACAACCATGTTAATTAAAGTTTTGTATTAATAAGATTAAAGTTTACATTGTCTTGAAGTTCAACAAAACATAACATAAATAACTGTCATTTAAGTCACTAAGGCCCAAGTCCGCCTAAGTGAAGCACAAACATCATCATGCATTAGCACCTGAAACACATGTAAAAATAGGTACGTCAACATAAAAATGCATGTGAGATACATAGGTTTTGTTTATGCAGATTCATGACTTGTAGTTAAAAGAAATGTTTAACAAAAATGTAGTCATGAACCTTGTAAAAAGTTTTCCTTTATAAAATCATATGAAAATCAAATGATAATAAAAAGATAATGCATGGTTAAATGAATAACCAAGTAAAAGTGAATTTGTATAAAATATGAAATTTGTAAAACAATGTTGTGTTCTTGTAAAAATGTTTCATGTTTCTGTCCAAGTGGTTTAGATAACGCAACAATGTATAATACAATAAAAGCACTTATATATAGGAAGTACCAGCGGCGTATCCACCATGCTTTTATCATATAACACATAGCCCCGTTACATAAGTCACTTATCAATAACCAACCAAAATGTCTTGTTCAATGTCAAAATGTTTATGTGTAAACCATGTTCAATGTCATGTGTGAAATGTATCATGTATAACCAAATGTAATGCATAGCAAGTAGAAAGTATCTACTCAAACTATGTGTCAATGTCAATGTGAAAACAAATGTCATGTATGGTGAATAACAAGTAATTACTCAACCCCATAGGAAAATGTACAAAACAAAGTTTTTGAATAAACCTAAGTTTAAATCAAATGTTATGTTTTGCAGAAAACAATGCTTTATGATTACAAACATTTATGCAGTAATGTTTATTCGCATACATTCAAGCCTTGCGACTGTGGCGATAAACCCTTAAACAAATTAAAGGTTTATCTAAGTTATGTATATCGGATTCTGTCATTTCCAACTTCCAAACAAACCTAGTATAAGCTACTATAATGCGTCGGTTGCGTAAAACTATGGTCGAATGGTTAACTATGAGCTATGTCAAGTCTTACATGCCCAATTATACCTAAACATGTTACTAAATCAGATTAGATGTCAAAAATATGTTCACATATGCACAATATGGATTTATGCTTCAAAAGGGCATTTTGGTCATTTCCTATGGACATATAAGCTAATTAACAAATAACTAACCAATCCTACGTGATCATAAGGTATAACCTTAGAGGTTATTCCCTATGCAACCATTAAGCTTGCTTGGTCGGATCCTAATGATCCACCAAACAGGTCGGGTTCGAAAGTCTAAGCGGTTGTTTAGACCGCTTAACTTACGACCCTAAACAAGCACTAAACTAGTAGTGACTAGTTAAAAACGTCAAAACATGTTTAACTAACTTAGAAAACTGATTTGGTATCAAAACAAAGTGTTTTGATACCTAAAAGTAGTTCCTTTGCAAAATGCATGCTAAAACGCATTTTGACCAAAACTTTGACTCGTCACTACACCTAGTTAACGTGGTAATCAGTAGGTATAATCGCTAAGGATTATAACCATCGTGATTACAATCACGTTGCAAAGTTCAAACGAACTTTGCGTTGACCATTGACTGGTCAAAGCTGAAAGTCAAACACTGTTTGAATTTTACGCTAAGAAAGCGATAAAAGAATGAAAGAAGCTTACAAAGGGTCCTTGCTAGGGAGAACTTGATCTTAAAATCTCAGGTATGAAGTATTACAACTTCAACTTAGAGAAATCAGATCAAGGGTGAATGAAACAATGAAATGGCCATGCTATTTATAGTTGTTGCAAGTTCACAAGATCAAGACATGTGTTCGTGTAACTTCCAAGCAATAATCACAGCCATACAAGTGTTAAGAGCAGATTAGAAGCCTTGGAGAGGTGTTAACTTGGTTAACACACAATAAAAATGGCATAAACAGTCCCTGATCTTTCAACAGTTGGCAAAAACTGATTTTCTATCGTTGGGCAATTTTGCGCCCCCGCGTAAGCTGAGGACAGGGCTTACGCGGCCCGCCTAGTCCAGCAGATCAGCAACAGTTTCAGCATATTACAGTTCAGGTCCCTGCACTTGTTTAAGCCCATTTTTGGCACTTTTAACACCCATTAAGCCATTTTCAAGACTCTACAAGGTGGTCAAAGTATAGAGGACTCAAAATATGCTTGGAAAATTCTCGGATGTCGGTTCGTTTGGTCGTACGGTCACGTTATTCGTCAAATTATGACGAAACTTGAATGGACGCGAAAACGATCCAAATTACGCGATGATTGGTATTTTTGCATGCCGATCACTAAAATAAAAATATTTTAGTGTCTACAAAAATTTTGGGTGTCCAGATGTGGTCATAACGTAAGATATGCGCGTAAATGCAAACTTACGCCGTTTTTGACACTTTTAGTCCCTGTAAGATCAAATAAGCATATTTTCGCACACCGAACCTATCAAAGCTTATTTCTAAGCTATGTTTAGGTTATTTATGGTATGTTTAGCTTATGATCAAGTTCTGAACTGTACATTGCTTTACGAAATGGTAGACTTTTGCGGTTTGACGCAAATAGTCCCTGTGAGCGAATAAACTTGTTTTTTCCATACCAAAGCCTTCAAAACTTATTTCTAAGTTATGTAAAGGTTATTTAAGGTATGTTAAGCTTATGTTTCTGTTTCGGAGTGTTTGTCGCGTTAAACTGATTACGTTTACGCATCAGTTTGCGTATAACTTTCCAGAAAGCGATATAGAGTTCAAATTCAATCAAAAATCAAAACGCGCAAAATGTCAAACATAAATAACAAAAATTGGGATCAAAATGCACTGTTTTATTAATATTGAATTGTCTAGAGTTTGTTAAATGATTACACAAGCACAGATGTCACAGTCTCCCCTACTTTAGGAAATTTCGTCCCGAAATTTATTTAGAGGAAACTTGTGAGAATAGATATGGATATTTCGCTTTCATTTGATCTTCACGTTCCCAAGTAAACTCTGGGCCACGTTTAGATTCCCAGCAAACTTTGACAATTGGTATGCGTTTGTGTTTGAGCTTCTTGACTTCTCGGTCCATGATTTCCACAGGTTTCTCAACGAAGTGCATCGTGTTATCAACACGAATTTCATCAAGTGGTATGTGGAGGTTCTCATCAGCTAAACACCTTTTGAGATTGGACACATGGAAAGTTGGATGAACATTTCCAAGTTCAGGAGGTAGCTCAAGTCTGTAGGCTACTTTTCCGATTCTTTCAACGATCTTGAATGGTCCAACATAACGTGGTGCAAGTTTTCCTTTCTTTCCAAATCTAATCACACCTTTCCAAGGGGATACCTTGAGTAGGACGTGATCACCAACTTGAAATTCTAAGGGCTTGCGTCGTCGATCCGCGTAACTGTTTTGACGGCTTCTAGCTGTCTGAAGGTTATCACGAATCTTCTTGACCTTATCTGTAGTCTCTAGAATGAGTTCAGGTCCAGTAAGCTGAGCTTCACCTATCTTATTCCAGCAGACTGGTGAACGACATTTTTGACTGTATAAAGCTTTCAAAAGGAGCCATGTTGATGCTAGAGTGATAACTATTGTTGTAGGAGAATTCGATCAACGGTAGATGTGAATCCCAACTACCACCAAAATCAATCACTCAAGCTCTAAGCATATCCTCCAGTGTCTGGATTGTTCTCTTAGATTGACCATCCGTCTGCGGATGATACGCTGTGCTCAAATTAAGTTGGGCTCCCATGGCAGATTGCATGGTTCTCCAAAAGCGAGATGAGAATCGAGCATCTCTGTCAGATATAATGTTCAAAGGAACACCATGTCGAGATACAATCTCATCAACGTATATCTTGGCAAGCTTGTCAGTAGATAGATCCTCACAGATCGGCAAGAAATGTGCTGACTTTGTTAGACGATCAACGATTACCCGAATGGCATTATAACCTCTTTTAGTGCGCGGTAGCTTGGTAATGAGATCGATAGCAATGTTTTCCCATTTCCAAACTGGTATCTCTGGTTGCTCCAATAATCTAGAGGGATGTTGATGTTCTGCCTTAACTTTGAGATAAGTAAGGCATTTAGAAACATACAAGGCAATGTCTTTCTTCATACCCGGCCACCAATACTGGGTTCGAAGATCCTTATACATTTTGTCTGCACTAGGATGAATAGAATAACGAGAGTTATGAGATTCATTCATTAGCAAGGTGCAAAGATTGTCTATACTTGGGACCCACAAACGACCCATGAAATAGAATATCCCAAAGTCTCTCACTTCAAGCTCAGGCTTAGTGTGACACGGTAATTCTTTACCCATCAAGCCTTGTGTAACACAAGTATGTTGAGCCTGAGAAATGCGGGTTTGAATGTCAGATCAAACCTGAACACAGTGAAGCTTGACACGTTCTTTACGACTTAATGCGTCAGCCACGACAATCGCCTTACCAGGATAGTAGTGAATTTCGCAATCAAAGTCGTTTAGGAGTTCAACCCAACGTCGTTGCCTCATGTTAAGTTCTTTCTGATTGAAGATATGCTGGAGACTCTTATGGTCAGTGAACACTACACACTTTGTACCGTAAAGGCATTGTCTCCAGATTTTGAGAGCAAAGACTACTGCACCCAACTCAAGATCATGAGTGGTGTAGTTCTTCTCATGTACCTTCAACTGTCTTGATGCATAAGCTATGACTTTGTTTCTTTGCATAAGAACGCAGCCAAGGCCCAAGTTGGATGCATCACAGTATACAACAAAACCATCGTTGCCCTCAGGTAAGGATAGAATAGGTGCATCACAGAGTTTCTGTTTCAAGGTCTGAAAAGCTTCCTCCTGTTTGGGTCCCCACTCAAAAGGTTTGTTCTTCTGAGTTAGAGCAGTGAGAGGAACCGCAATCTTGGAGAAGTTTTCAAAAAAAACGACGGTAATAACCCGCTAGACCAAGAAAAGAACGAACCTCGGTAGGAGTAGTAGGTGGATCCCAATCTTTAATCGCACTGATTTTGGCGGGATCTACATGAATACCTTGTTCGTTGACGATGTGCCCCAAAAATTGAACTTCCTTAAGCCAGAATTCGCACTTGGAGAATTTGGCGAAAAGTTGTTCTTTCTTTAGGAGCTCCATTGTAAGACGAAGATGTTGTTCATGATCATCTTGCATCTTAGAATAGATCAGAATGTCATCAATGAAAACGATGATGAACTTGTCCAAATAAGGCTTACAAACCCTATTCATCAAGTCCATGAAAACAGCAGGAGCATTTGTTAGACCAAAAGGCATAACAGTAAACTCATAATGACCATATCGTGTACGAAAAGCTGTCTTGGGAATATCTTCTTCGAGAACTCGAAGTTGATGATACCCAGAACGTAGATCAATCTTTGAAAAGCAAGTAGCACCCTTTAGCAGATCAAAGAGATCATCAATGCGAGGTAGGGGATATCGATTCTTGATGGTAAGCTTATTAAGCTCACGATAATCGATACACATCCTGAAAGATCCATCTTTCTTTTTCACAAATAGGACAGGAGCACCCCAAGGTGAAAAACTCGGTCAAATGAATCCTTTGCCAGATAGCTCCTGAAGCTGCTTAGATAACTCTTGCATCTCAGACGGTGCAAGACGATAAGGTGACTTAGAAATAGGATTTGCACCAGGTACAAGATCGATACGGAACTCAACTTGGTGTACAGGGGCAGGTAATTCTTCAGGAAACACCTCGGGATAATCCCGTACAATAGGGATATATTGGATAGTCTTACCTTTGCCTTTATCCTCTACGACATGTGCCAAGAAAGCAACATATTTCTTTCGTAGGTATTTTTGGGCTTGGGTACAAGACATGAGCTTAAGACCACTAACGGGTTTCTCCCCACGAACTTCCAAGATCTCACCAGTCGAAAGCGGTATACGGACCAACTTCTCAAAACATACCACCTCAGCATGGTACTTGGATAACCAATCCATTCCTACTATTACATCGAAGCTCCCGAGTTGCATCGGTGTGAGGTCAATAGGGAAAAGATGGTTTATTAAGGTTCAACTGGCTATTTCGAAGAACAGAGTCGAGAACAACAGGTTCACCACTAGCTACTTCTACTGTCAAGGGCTTTCCTAGTTTTGTTCTAGTCATCGAAAGCAAAGGCTCAAAAGCTAAGGACACAAAACTCTTATCGGTACCCGAATCAAATAGAACAGAAGCAGGATGGTTGTCATTTGTTCATTACCTCGTAACAAACAGTCGACACAGAGTGACAAATTAAAGTAAATAGGTCATAATAATGTATCACCGAAGACATGCTCGCCTAGAAGTGGACACTCACCCCAAGAGTTCCCAGGTAAGAGTGACTGGTCTGATACTGCGGATTTGTACGAACACTCTAGCCTTAGACAGAAAACTCAGGGTACAGGCATCCACCCTTCCGGTTTGCACGTGTTCACATTATTTAGACCCAAACTTTGACGAGATTTTGAAAATTTGGAAGGCATTAAGCCAAAAGAGATCATCTAAGGATAGATGATTGATTTCAAAAATCGTTTTGGAAATTGTGTTCAAGTTTTGGTAATCACCTAAGGATAGGTGACGTGTATTGTTTTAAGATCTAAACACAAGAAAACTTGTGTTAGGGTCCAAGAAAGTTATAGTCTAGGTCAAAGCATTACTAATAACCTAATTCCATATAACCATTGGCTCTGATACCAACTCTTCTGTCACACCCCGGCCGCGTTAAAACAACAAACCACGGCAGAAACGCCGGGGAGTGATGCGATAGAATTATTGTTTCAACTACCATGGTAATTAAAGTTTTGTATTAATAAGATTAAAGTTTACATTGTCTTGAAGTTCAACAAAACATAACATAAATAACAGTCTTTTAAGTCACTAAGGCCCAAGTCCGCCTAAGTGAAGCACAAACATCATCATGCATTAGCACCTGAAACACATGTAAAAATAGGTACGGCAACATAAAAATGCATGTGAGATACATAAGTTTTGTTTATGCAGATTCATGACTTGTAGTTAAAAGAAATGTTTAACAAAAATGTAGTCATGAACCTTGTAAAATGTTTTCCTTTATAAAATCATATGAAAATCGATATGAAAATCAAATGATAATAAAAAGATAATGCATGGTTAAATGAATAACCAAGTAAAAGTTGATTTGTATAAAATATGAAATTTGTAAAACAATGTTGTGTTCTTGTAAAAATGTTTCATGTTATCGTCCAAGTGGTTTAGATAACGCAACAATGTATAATACAATAAAAGCACTTATATATAGGAAGTACCAGCAGCGTATCCACCATGCTTTTATCATATAACACATAGCCCCGTTACATAAGTCACTTATCAATAACCAGCCAAAATGTCTTGTTCAATGTCAAAATGTTTATGTGTAAACCATGTTCAATGTCATGTGTGAAATGTATCATGTATAACCAAATGTAATGCATAGCAAGTAGAAAGTATCTACTCAAACTATGTGTCAATGTCAATGTGAAAACAAATGTCATGTATGGTGAATAACAAGTAATTACTCAACCCCATAGGAAAATGTACAAAACAAAGTTTTTGAATAAACCTAAGTTTAAATCAAATGTTATGTTTTGCAGAAAACAATGCTTTATGATTACAAACATTTATGCAGTAATGTTTATTCGCATACATTCAAGCCTTGCGACTGTGGCGATAAACCCTTAAACAAATTAAAGGTTTATCTAAGTTATGTATATCAGATTCTGTCATTTCCAACTTCCAAACAAACCTAGGAAGTCAGAAACGGGATTTGTCAAGTCCTATGGTACCATTACATACTACCGAGCGGTGTAGCTAATGTTAATGAATGTATTATTGTCCCGATTAAACATACCAAATGTCATAACTAATGTAGCATGTGAAAACCATGTACTTGTTGGGATTGAACCCTATCAGAGGAACAGATAATTAAAGCCAAAACCAAATCAGAGCATTGGATTCAGAATAAGCAGATGTTATGTATACAAGTCTCTCCCTTTGAAAGTGGTTTCAACATCTGATGACCTCCAATCCACTGATCGTTACAACTGCTGCTTATAACTGCTGATCAAGTCAAAGACTGATGAAGACTAAAGCCCTGCTGTCCAATCTACTGCTATGGGACAAGCACTGCTGAATACATCAAGTACTGTTGGGTTCACATCAGTGAAAGGATTCAGCAGTAGTTTAGTTTGTCTTTATGTAATGTATTGTAATCAGTAGTTAGCATAAGCAGTGTTTTTATTAGATCAATTGTTAGAGTTTGTTAGGAGGTAAGATGTCACTTTCATGGTGACGTCTGCAAAGATGCCACAGTGGTTTGTCCGTGCCTATAAATAGAACAATACCCTGTACTGTTCTATTAGCTCTTCACCATCTTTCTTCCTGTACGAACAAATCACTGTGAGCTCAGGCTGAGGGGGAGTTTGTTACATGCAATCTTGTAATAAATTCAAGCATTCGGTTCTTTGTTGAAAATGTGTGTTGAAAGCAATTCTCCTGTTTGATTGTATGCAAAGTTTGTTTCAATTTACATTCCGCTGCATTACTTGTTCATTGTTCATCTTAATTCAAACACAAAACATAATCAATCTAAACTCAAATCCTAACAATTGGTATCAGAGCTCGGACGGTCAAATTTGATTTAACAATCATTTTGACATAAATAGTTCAGCTTACAATCGTTGATACTGATAGTTGTTCGTTTTGTTGAAAAACAGAGCAAGGTTTAATCACCATCAATGTTGATTAATCAGTGCCTGTAAAACAACCAGGATGACGTCACAATCACAAGATGATAAGAATAACATCGGCTCACTTTTCAAACCACCCATGCTTAAACGTAATGAATACAACATCTAGGAGAGAAGGATGGGTCACATCCTTGCTCAACAGAATACTGGATGTTGGAGATCTGTTGTTTTTGGACCACATGTTCCCATGGTGCCAAGTGCTGAGGATTCAAAGAAGTTCGAACCTAAAAAACCTGAAAATTATACTGAAACTGATTTCCAAAAGTTCGAACTCGATGCCAAAGCATTTAGCATCATTGCATCTGCATTACCCAATGAAATTTATGCTGGGCTGTTACATTGTAACAGTGCCAAAGAGCTATGGGATGCACTAAAGGAACAGTTTGGGGGAATGGAAGAAGTTATTGAAAATAATAGGGAAATTCTGAATCAGCAGTATGAAACCTTTTGTCACATCAAGGGTGAATCATTGACCCAACAGTTTGAGCGATTTAGTTATCTCATTAGTGAGCTAAGACTTGTTAAAGTTACATTTCCTAATTCAACACAAAATAGCAGGTTTCTTAGATCACTACCAGAAAAATGGGATACAATTGCTTTTGTAACTATAAATTCTGCCGAGTTCAAAGATCTGACCCTGACCCAACTTCATGGTAGACTCCTGACCTATGAAAGGGAGTTAAACCAGAAAAAGAAGTTGCAAGAGTCTGGTAAAGTTGCTGATGATTATTCATTTGGCAACACAACTCTTTTTGGTCAGGAAGAATCTGGTAGCAGTAGTAAGGATCAGAATTATGATCATTTTATTGATATAACTACTGGTGGAAACTTTAACAACTCTGATTCTCACTCTTCAAATTATGCTTTTACTGCAAATTGTGAAAACCATATGTCAGATAACTTGAGCTTTGAACTAAATGACTTACAGCACTTTGATCCAACTGATCTTGAAGAAATGGACATTTTGCATCAATTGGCATTGCTTAGTGTAAGAACAAGCAATTTTTACAAAAGGACAGGGAGAAAATTCCCAGGGTTACATGGGAATTTAAAAGTGGGGTTGGATAAGTCAAAAATCAAGTGCTACAAGTGCAATAGGCTAGGACACTTTGCTAGGGAATGTAGGAGTCAAACCACGGGTCCAATTGTTACTCATCCCAGCTCAAACCCTAGGCCACAAAATCAAAGCACTGTGCACTATTCCCATTATACCCCTACTGCCCATGTAAACACTGCTCATTATGCAAACCCTGTTCCTGTGCATTATGTTCAAACCATTATCCCTCAAATTTAGTATGTTCAGGCTCCTGCACCTCAGGTTCAAGTGCAACCAGTTGCACCACAACAAGCTGCACCACCAGCAGTGGTTCAACCAGATCAGCAAAGCTTTTTCACCCAAGGCTTTGTTGACTGGAGCAGCTTACCTGAAGAGCTTGGGGATGAAAATTTTGCACTCTATGCTACTAATGATGCTTCTAATGATGAATTTTGTCTTATGGCATTAGAGTCAATACCAGAAGAGCCGGATGCTGAAAAGGGGCAAACAAGTGCTGAAACAGTGGATGAAGTTGCTGAAGCAGTGGTTACTGCTGTTGCTGGTGAACTACTGCTGGGAGAAAATTCAGAAACCCTGATTGAACCATTGGTTGACCCCTGGTCCAAAGAAGAAGAAAAAGAAGAAAAGGAAGAAGGTGAGAAAGAAGAAAGAGCTGATGAAGAAAATGATCATCAATGTGACTGTGCCATGATGGCTGCAGCTAAGGTATCATCATAGGTTCTTGAAAATCTATGTTCAGACAAGTGCATTATAGCATTTGCTAACATCAAAGAGGTGAATGAAAACCTTAGGGATAGAGTGTTGAATGATGAGGTCAAATTTGAAAAGTCTTTAAAAGAACTTAAAAACAAATTAGCTAAAAAAGACAAAGAAATCTGCAGCTTAAAAGAAGAGCAAAGCATAACCAAGAACCAACTCCAAACTATGGTAGAAAAATATCAAGTTTGCAAAAAGGAGTTGGAATCCACCCAAATCACTTGTGAAAGATGGGTGGAATCTTGCAAAGGTTATGAGGTCATGTTAGAAAAACAGCTTGAAAGCAATGTGAAATTTGGTATAGGCTTTAGAAAATATGATGAAATTGAAAACACATCTGCTAAACAAGCTGGTTCAGTTGAAATAACACCAACAAACAAGAATGGCCAAGAAGTTAAGATAACTGACAAACTTGGTAACAAAATCACTCTGGAAAGATCTGTGGGATCCTCAACTTTTGAGGATATTGAGAAATACCAATTTAAACCCACATGGTCTGATGAGTGTGACATTCTTGAGAATTTTAAACCAATGGACTTCACAACCACTGATGGTGTAAAAGCTCCTAAAGCAAAGGTCATTCCTCTCAAAGACATCCCAACAGTGGTTCAAAACTCTGTTACTAAGGAGTCTGAGAAAAGGAAGAAAAGAGAAAAGATCAAAAACTTGTTTTGTGATTTTTAGGAAAACAAGAATCATCTAACAAAAGACTGTTTTCATCTAAAAGCATATGATCTAAACAAAACAAGTGTCATTGTACCTGCTGAGAGCTGTACCATCTGTGGTAAAACAAACCACAAAACTCAAGAATGTGTGTGTCTCAAAAACTTTGATGTAAAAAAGAATGAGTACACTGCAAAAACATCCTTAAGTTCATCAACATTATCTGTCACGTTCACCAAGAACCAACCACTGTTTGTGCCAGTCCAAACAGCTGTTACAAAATAGTTAAACCAAACATCTGTCCAAAGAGATGTTCAAGTGACTGATGCACCCCTTGCCAATCAATACAGAAGAGGCAAGGGACAACCATCATACCAAAGGATCCCACATGTTTATGAGGCTTACAAAAGGATCCCAACAGTGGTTAGAGAAAAACAGTCCCAAAAGTGTCCAAACCCCTGACCTAACCACTGTGCATCCATCTGAACTCATCCCAGACACTGTTGAGACCCCATCCAAAGCCTTATTTGCTTTGGAGACCCTAATGAACTAATCCTTTTACTTCATGTGCAGGGAGCTTCTGCATGCTTAGATAGCCTTTGGTATGTAGATAGTGGAGGCTCCAGGCACATGACAGGATGTAAAGCCCTACTCAAAGATTTCAAAATCCATGGAGGGGGTGATATATCCTTTGGTAATAATAGTAAAGGGAAAGTTCTGGGGTCTGGTACAGTACAATCTGGTAATGTAAAATTTGAAAATGTCAATCTAATAGACAATCTAAAATTCAACCTCCTAAGTGTTTCACAAATGAGTGATAAGGGCTATGGCTCATTCTTCACAAAGGATTGTTGTAGGATTGTTGGACCAAAAATGGTTGAGAAGATTGAAGCAATAATAAAAACTGGAAAAACCAAACTTGTTGCTCAAAGAAGTGGCAATGTTTATGTAGTTGATATGTAAAATTAGAGCCCCAGAACTGATGCATGTATGTTCTCAGCTGCATCAAACAAAGAGACATAATTATGGCACAGGAGATTGGGGCACACAAATCTCAAAACAATCACTGCCATTTCAAAACAGGGGTTAGTAAGAGGTTTACCTCAAAAACTGTTCACCTGTCCTGAGCATTGTGTTTCCTGCCTAAAAGGAAAACAACATAAAAGCTCATACAAATCAATTGATGAGTCCAAAACAACCAAATGTTTGCAAAGGCTTCATATGGATTTGTTTGGCCCAATTAAAGTCATGAGTCTTAAGAAAAAGAGATATTGTTTGGTTATTGTTGATGACTTTTCTAGGTTTACATGGACTTACTTTTACACTCAAAAGATGAGACTGCAGGCATTCTGCAAGACTTTGTGAAATAGGTTAAAAAGCAGTTTGACCTTCCAGTAAAAATCTTCAGAAGTGATAATGGCACAGAGTTCAGGAAAAAGGAGTTAGATGATTTCTGTGTGTCAAAAGGAATTGTGAGGCAATACAACATTCCAAGAACACCAGAACAAAATGGGGTTGTTGAAAGAAATAACAGGACCTTGATTGAGGCTGCCAGAACCATGCTTGCTGATTCAGGTTTGCCATTAACTTTTTGGGCAGAGGCAGTAAACACTGCTTGCTATGTCCAAAACAGAGTTTTAATCAACCCCAGGCATCAAAAGACCGCCTATGAACTGCTGTATAAGATAAAGCCATTGATTTCATATTTCAAAATTTTTGGCTGCACATGCTTCATTTTAAACTTAAAAGACTCTATTTCCAAATTTGCAGCCAAAATTGATTGTGTTTATCATCTGGGATACTCAACCACTGCTATGGCCAACAAAGGACCAAAATAGTGGAAGAGACTTTGAATGTAAAGTTCAATGAACTTTCATCAATGAAAATCCCAACAACTCCTGCAAACTTATTTGATCTTGATAAATTCACATTTGAAAGTGTTGCTGTCAAGACTAACAATGCAGGTCCATCAGAAAATTCATCATCAGACTATGGATATGAAATCATCATTCCACAACAAAGGTCTGCATCAAGTGGAAGAGCAGCAGATGTCAAAACAACTGTCAAAGCTTAACCACTGCTACCTCAACAGTTGTTGATCAAAGTAGCCCTTTAACCCCAACTCCCACATCATCAAACACTGTTGATAGTCCTCCATCAGTGGATAAAAGTCAGCATGTTTTCACACCAGTTCCACCTACTCCTCCACCTCCATTTGAAGCCACTGCTGGATCATCAAAGTCACCAGCAGTGGTTAGCTCAGATGATTCACATCTGCAGCCTTGACCATTAAATTCCATTGTTCCATACCAAGGAGATCTTATCTTCTTGAAATCTCATCCACCTGACCAAATCATTGGCAACATCAATGAAGGGGTGCTCACAAGAAGTCAATCCCAAAACATTTGTCTTTTTGCTGGTTTCCTATCTCTCCATCAGCCAGTCAAGTACCAAGAGGCACTAAAAGACAACAACTGGGTAGAAGCCATGCAAGAGGAGCTCCAACAGTTTAGAAGACAACAAGTTTGGGAGCTTGTACCATTGCCAAAGGGTGTAAGTCCTATTGGCACAAAATGGGTATTCAAAAATAAAACTGATGAAAGGGGTATTGTTGTCAAGAATAAAGCTAGGCTTGTGGTTCAAGGGTTCAGACAAGAAGAGGGCATTGACTATGATGAAACATTTGCCCCTGTAGCAAGACTTTAAGCTATCAGATTATTTCTGGCCTTTGCTGTCAACCACAAAATCAAGGTGTATCAAATGGGCATTAAATGTGCATTCCTCTATGGTAAGATTCAAGAAGAGGTTTATGTCTGTCAACCTCCAAGCTTTGAGGATCCATTAAATCCAAATCATGTCTACAAGCTAAATAAAGCTTTGTATGGCCTGAAACAAGCACCAAGGGCCTGGTATGAAACTCTTTCCACTTTCCTACTATCCATTGGTTTCACAAGAGGTAAAATAGATAAAACATTGTTTTTAAAATGGAGAGGAAAGAATTTGACGATTGTCCAGATTTATGTGGATGACATCATCTTTGGAAGCACATGTAATAATAATGTGTGAAGAGTTTAGGAAACTCATGACAACTGAGTTTGAAATGAGTGTAATGGGTGAGCTCCAAAGCTTTCTTGGTCTCCAAGTAAGGAAACTGCAAAATGGCACTTTTATCCATCAAGGCAAATATGCCAAAGAACTTTTAAAGAAATTTGAGATGGATGATTATAAGCCATGTAGTACACCCATTGCAACCAATAAAATAGTCATGTCTGATGAGAAGGATGATTTGGTTGATCAAACTTTATATAGAAGCATGATTGGGTCTTTACTGTACCTAACTACATTTAGGCCAGACATCATGTTTGCAACATGTGTTTGTGCAAGATCCCAGTCAGCCCCTAGAAAGTCAAACCTTATTGCTGTAAAAAGGATATTCAGATACCTAAAAGGTGCTCCCACACTTGGTATCTGGTATCCAGCTGATGGTAAAATTGAGCTTTCAGGTTTCTCAGATAGTGACTTTGCTGGATGTGACAAGACAAGGAAGTCCACTTCAGGAGGGTGCCAATTCCTAGGCAGTTGTTTAGTGTATTGGCAAAGCAAAAAGCAAGCAGCTGTTTCCACATCCACTGCTGAGGCAGAGTATATAGCTGCTGCAAGCTGTACAGCCCAACTGCTTTGGCTTCAAAATCAGTTGCTGGATTTTGGTATCACTGCCTTAAAAACACCACTCATGTTGGATAGCCAGGCAGCAGAAAATATCATCAAAAATCCAGTTTCCCATTAAACCACCAAGCTCATTGACATCAGACATCACTTTTTGAGGGATTACTATGAAAAATGTTTGATTTCTCTGCACCATGTACCAACTAAGGATCAGCTGGCAGATGTGCTAACCAAAGCATTAGACACATCCACCTTTGAAAGATTGATCTCTAGGATTGGCATGCTAAATATGGAATAACAGGCAAAATCCTGTTTTTCTATGAATAAAAGCATTAAAATGTTTTCAGAAAATCAAAAATCCATCCTTAAAAATAGCTAAAAATGAATTTTTCATTAAATCCTTAAAAGTCTGCCATAACCACTGCTTTGTTCAAAAATATGTTCTACTTAAAAGTTTGTCCGCTGCTGAAAGTCAACCCATGTTCTCTTTTTCTTGATAAGCACTGTTGTTCAAAATCAGTGTTTTATCCACTGTTATGCTATCCACTAATAGTAAAAAATAACCCACTGCCTTCATTATTACCATTACAACCACTGATCTTGTTCCATCAGTGGTTTTCATAAAAACCCTTGTCCTTTATTTCATCAGGGGTTGGCACGTGGATAGTACATAGCGGTCAGATCTTTTGTAACCGCTGCCACGTCAGCATTCACTTTTTCTTTACAAAACCCTCTTCAAAACCCAAACAGGGTTTTACTGTCGAATCAAATTCACAAAAATTCCTTTCTCAAAGCAATTTTCTTCTCCTTCTCTCAAATTCCTCAAATCCTTCATCGATCTTCTTCTTAAAAAATGACAAAATCAAAGTCATCTGTGAAATCCACTTCAAAATCATCTTCTGAAAAGACCACTCACATGGCTACTACGCCCATCGAAATGCCGTACAAAGCTCCTCACAATTATCTGGGTCTCCTTACAAAACCCGGCACCACTGATACATTCGATTCCATCATTGACACTATGTCTGCATCAAAGTACAAAACTTTGTTAACAGCAGATACTCCAATTTATCTGAAAACCCAGAGAGAGTTTTGGAAAAATATTACCCTTGAAAAACAAGGAGAAGACGTCATAGCCATTAACTCTTCTCTAATGGGTAAAGCAGTCAAAATCACACCACAATCCATCTCGGCAATCTTTGAACTCGATGATCAGCAAGGTAAAACTTATTTTCCCAAAAACGAGTTAAAACTGATTTCCTTGAAAGGGGGTATGCAGATACAATAAAAAAGGATACCTTACAAAAAAGTAATTTTCCACCTGCAACAAGATTTTTGTTCCATACCCTGTTAATGTGTGTTTCAAACAAAACAACTTCCTTTAATGAAATACCATTAAAGATTCAAAACCTGAGATATGCCATTTTAGAAGATGAAATTTTCAATTACTCCCAGGAAATCTTTAATGATTTAGTTAAAAATGTCGATAAAAAGCCATTCTTACTTTTTCCAAGATTTCTAAGTTATTATTTTGAAAAGAAATTTGGTAAGGATAATGCTCATGTAATAAAACAAGGTGACTCTTTTCAAATAAACAGCTTAACTGCTGAAACTTTCACAAGAATGTCAACACCTTGCAAAACATAAGCAAAGGTCCCTGAGCAGACTTTAGCAGCTATCACTGCTCCTAAGGTATCTGCTGCTGAGCCTACTGCTCTAGGTGATCATAGCAGCAACACAACTGCTTTGAAACCCACACCTAAAATCACCAAAATGCCAAAACAAAAGAAAACTCAAAAGCCCCCCAAACCTACCAAAAAGGAAACTCTGGAGGATGAGATACCAGAGCAACTGCCAGTGACAGCACAAAAGTCACAATAAACCACTGCTGCTACTTCCTCACAGCAGTTGGTAGAAATATCTCAACCTTTGCCTCAAACTCCTCCTGCTTCTTCTCAAAAAGAACAGTTTGTACATATAGGGACACCACAATATGATGCTCTGGAATCACTTGCTTCCATCATCCACAGCCCAATGCCCGGGGCCAATTCTCTTTCTACACCCAACCTCACCTCCACAATTCCACCACAGACACAAATATTGTTAGATGCTCTTGATCTGAACAAGGCACAAACCAGTCCTTCTCAATCACTTGTCAATGAGAACATACCTCAACAAGTGACTGGGTCTGATGTATCAATCATTGCTAACCCACCAACAACACCTGAGGAGGTTACACCCCTTGAGTTACAAGTAACTCTTGGTGGTAGTCCAAGTGAAGTAGCCACTACAAGTGCTGAACCCACTGGTTTGCATTTGGACAGTGGTTACATCAATAAGACTTCCTTGGAGGCAATTTCTTCTCTGAAAACACCTGTGTATCCAGTTTATACTGGGTCACTAAAAAGTGTCTTTCAATTTGAAGGAAGAAGTCCCCAGTACCAAGACAAAGGGGCATCAGTGGATGACTTTTGGAATACAATCCCTGAGTCAACCACTGTTAGTGGGAAATCAGATGATCCCATTAAGTTGGGTGATGGTTTAATGTACCGAGAATTGACGGACAGAATTGATAAAATGGATACTTCTGTTGCACGAATTAAAGATATGCTGCAACATTTGTTGAAAGTTCAGAAGGTACCAACCATTGCTGCTCCAGCTCAAGCACCTGCACAACCTGCACCTGCTGCAAATGACTTATGGAACTTATTTCAACCACTGCTCCAACAACAAAGACAATTGGCTGATCAGCAGCATGAGATTCATATTCAAAAGCTGAGAAACATGATGGAGTCAAGGTTTAAAGATACCCAAGCTGACATCAAGGCTATAAAGGCCCACATCCTGAACACCACTGGCACTGCTCCTTCCACTGTTCTCTTTATTGATAACCCACCACCAGATAATGCCAAAAAGGGGGAGAAAATCAAGCAGTGGAAGAAGAAGGGTATTGAAGATGGTCTTTATATTGAACCAGGAAAAGATAACACGACTAAAGACATTCCCTTACCAGATGGTAGTAAAAAGATTGATGTTACCACAAATACACTTGCTGAAGCAAAAGCAAGTGTAAAAAGGGATAGAGAGGCTAAGGATAAAGCCAGGTGGGAACAGGAGAAAAGAGCTTTTATGGAGCTGAATGTCCAGGGTCCTTCTGAACCTATGGATGATAAAAATCCTAAGGATGAAAAGAAGAAGCCCATTAGACAAATAAGGCAACCTAAACACACACCATCCAGACCCACAAAGCATGCTTCCAAACCACCTTCCAAAGGCTCCAAACCTCAAACTTCCACCCAAACAGCTGTTGTAACTCCTGTTGTATCAACAACTGCTGATACTTCAGTAGTTTCAACAACTGTCAGCCAAGCACCTGCAATCACTTCAACACACACCACTACAACACACACCACAACCACTGCATTACCACCGCTACCAAAAATCACCTCACCACCTAAAATAACTTCACCACCATCATCACCTCCAGCTAAAAAGAAGAAGACAACAGATGTTACAACATCTGTTATCTGTTGTAATGGCAACAGTGGTTGAAACACCGGTTGTTTCAACAACTGTTAGTCAGCCACCTTCCACCACTCAAATTACCACTTCACAACCATCCAACACACCACCAGCCTCTCCTAAACAAAAAAGGAGAAGGATAATTTTGCCTGATGATGATTCTCCATCACCACCGCCAACATCTTCACAACCTCTATCACTTTTTACTATACCAAACCTAGTTCCTCTCTCTTCAGCCCATGTTCAACAACCAATCACTGCCATCACTCCAGCAGGTTTCCAATATCCTCTTGAACTTATAGCAATCAGAGAAGAGATCAAATCTTTCTACTTTGAGGATGATCCTGCTAAAAGGAGTTTGCCATCTGTTGAAGGATATCCCTGGCCTAACAACATTGAAGAATACTTGAAAGTTAAGGCTAAACAAGCTGAGGATATCTCTAAGAAAAATTCACAAGGAAAGTCTGACAAAGAAATAAAAAGGCATTATCAATTTATGCTCACACAAGTCAGATCTTTGGAGCAGTTTGCAAAGAATGTTTGTCAGCAAATATCAGAAAGAGCAGATGAATCCCTCAGAAAATACTATATTGAAAATATCATGACTTATAAGAAGTATAAGGGAGAAAAACACATGTACAAAGAGTGGACCATTCCTGAGCTTGAAAGTGAAGCAGCCAGGATTCAAGAAATGATTAAAAATAAGGTCAAACACACTCCTCCTGATTGGGCAAAGTATAAGAAAAATGTACCTGAAAAGACATTGGAGCTGAAGAGAATGAAAGAGGAGTTAATTGTTGCTGATTATGGGTCTAAAAATCAAGTGATGAGATGGAAAGAAGACAAAGTCAGGACCACCTACAAAAGGTTGGATGAACTAAGGAAGAAAGATCCTAAGGTTCCACAAAAACCTGACTACCCTGAAGCAGAGGTTTCAACCAGACCACCAAAGCTGCAAATCAGGAGATCCACTGCTCAAGTTGGTGCTGCCATCTATAAAAGAAGACAACAAAAACAGTTGGATACTGAAACAGTGGAAGAATTAATGGCAGGAGATGACCTTGTAAAAGAGGGTATTAAGAGGATAATAGCAGAAACTCTTGGATTGAATCAACCTACAAGCACTGCTCAGTCAGTCATCACAAGGCCAACATCACCAAACTCATCATCTAATAAAAATCTCCCAAGAAACCCACCAGACTCAAAAGTACTAAAGTGGAAAACTGACAAACAGACCCATGTACTGACTGTGATCAAGTCTAGTGGAGAAATGAAGAAAATAACAAGGGAACAATCACTTGGCCTTAGTATTGAAGATTTGCAGGATCTCCTTGATCTTCCACTTTGCAGGGATGAAGATGACACAGATGCCTTAGACTTTGAGTTACAACTCAAAGGGCAAATAAGGGAACTGTTGATGAGGCAATAAAGATCTACAAATAATGAAGGGTTTTGGCATTATCTGTTCCAGGGGGAGATTGTTGGGATTGAACACTATCAGAGGAATAGATAATTAAAGCCAAAACCGGATCAGAGCAATGGATCCAGAATAAGCAGATGTTATGTATACAAGTCTCTCCCCTTGAAAGTGGTTTCAACATCTGATGACCTCCAATCCACTGATCGTTACAACTGCTGATCAAGTCAAAGACTGATGAAGACTAAAGCCATGCTGTCCAATCTACTGCTATGGGTCAAGCACTGCTGAATACATCAAGTACTGCTGGGTTCACATTAGTGGAAGGATTCAACAGTAGTTTAGTTTGTCTTTATGTAATGTATTGTAATCAGTAGTTAGCATAAGCAGTGTTTGTATTAGATCAGTTGTTAGAGTTTGTTAGGAGGTTAGATGTCACTTTCATGGTGACGTCAGCAAAGATGCCACAGTGGTTTATCCATGCCTATAAATAGAACAGTACCCTGTACTGTTCTATTAGCTCTTCACCATCTTTCTTCCTGCACGAACAAATCACTGTGAGCTCAGGCTGAGGGGGAGTTTGTTACATGCATGCATTGTAATTGAATCTTGTAATAAATTCAAGCATGTGGTTCTTTGTTGAAAATGTGTGTTGAAAGCAATTCTCCTGTTCGATTGTGTGCAAAGTTTGTTTCCATTTACATTCTGCTGCATTACTTGTTCATTGTTCATCTTAATTCAAACACAAAACATAATCAATCCAAACTCATATCCTAACAGTACTAGGTATGCTAAGTAAACATATCTAGTAGAAATGATCATGTAAAACAATGTGCTAGCATGCTCAGTAAACATACATAGCAGAAATGTCATGTAAAACAATGTGTCCATTTACTGAGTAAACATATGCAACAAATGTGTCTTATGAAATCAATGTGCTAGCATGCTAAGTAAACATACATAGCAAAACAACAATTGAAAGCATGTACTATATGTGTACTAGGTGAAACTAGCATGTTTATGTAATAAAAGCATGAAAAGCACGAAAGTAACACGTATGTACATCTGTATCACCCCAAAGTATTTGAAAGCGGTAAAATAGGGGAACTATGTACTCACTTGGGATTGCTTATTAGTCTTGAGAATAAGACCAATTTAAGCTCCAAGGATCACGGAATCAACAAGGCACCTAATATGGGTATCGGATCCTAAATCGGGATATATGATAGAATGATGTTCTATAAATCAAATGAGTATTCGAACTCATATGGTATGATTTAATAGAGCTAACATTCTGATTTCAAAGTCTACCTAAGTGCTTTTGACCCGTTTCGACCCGTTATGGTAGTATAAGCTACTATAACGCGTCGGTTGCGTAAAACTATGGTCGGATGGTTAACTATGAGCTATGTCAAGTCTTACATGCCCAATTATACCTAAACATGTTACTAAATCAGATTAGATGTCAAAAATATGTTTACATATGCACAATATGGATTTATGCTTCAAAAGGGCATTTTGGTCATTTCCTATGGGGATATAAGCTAATTAACAAATAACTAACCAATCCTACGTGATCATAAGGTATAACCTCATAGGTTATTCCCTATGCAACTATGATCACTAAGCATGCTTGGTCGGATCCTAATGATCGACCAAACGGGTCGGGTTCGAAAGTCTAAGCGGTTGTTTAGACCGCTTAACTTACGACCCTAAATAAGCACTAAACTAGTAGTGACGAGTTAAACATGTCAAAACATGTTTAACTAACTTGGAAAACTGATTTGGTATCAAAACAAACTTTGTTTTGATACCTAAAAGTAGTTTCGTTGCAAAATGCGTGCTAAAACGCATTTTGACCGAAACTTTGACTCGTCACTACACCTAGATAACGTGGTAATCAGTATGTATAATCGCTAAGGATTATAACCATCGTGATTACAATCACGTTGCAAAGTTCAAACGAACTTTGTGTTGACCATTGACTGGTCAAAGCTGAAAGTCAAACACTGTTTGACTTTTACGCTAAGAAAGCGATAAAAGAACGAAGGAAGCTTACAAAGGGTCCTTGCTAGGGAGAACTTGATCTTAAAATCTCAGGTATGAAGTATTACAACTTCAACTTAGAGAAATCAGATCAAGGGTGAATGAAACAATGAAATGGCCATGCTATTAATAGTTGTTGCAAGTTCACAAGATCAAGACATGTGTTTGTGTAACTTCCAATCAACAATCACAGCCATACAAGTGTTAAGAGCAGATTAGAAGCCTTGGAGAGGTGTTAACTTGGTTAACACACAATAAAAATGGCATAAACAGTCCCTGATCTTTCAACAGTTGGCAAAAACTGATTTTCTGTCGCTGGGCACTTTTACGCGCCCCGCGTAAGCTGAGGACAAGGCTTACGCGGCCCGCCTAGACTGCCTAGTCCAGCAGATCAGCAACAGTTTCAACATATTACAGTTCAGGTCCCTGCACTTATTTAAGCCCATTTTTGGCAGTTTTAACACCCATTAAGCCATTTTCAAGACTCTACAAGGTGGTAAAAGTATAGAGGACTCAAAATATGCTCGGAAAAGTCTCGGATGTCGGTTCATTTGGTCGTACGGTCACGTTATTACGACGAAACTCGAACGGACGCGAAAACGATCCAAATTACGCGACGAATGGTATTTTTGCAAGCCGATCACTAAAATAAAAATATTTTAGTGTCTACAAAAATTTTGGGTGTCCAGATGTGGTCAGAACGTAAGATATGCGCGTAAATGCAAACTTACGCCGTTTTTGACACTTTTAGTCCCTGTAAGATCAAATAAGCATATTTTCGCACACCGAACCTATCAAATCTTATTTCTAAGCTATGTTTAGGTTATTTATGGTATGTTTAGCTTATGATCAAGTTCTGGACTGTACGTTGCTTTACGAAACGACAGACTTTTGCAGTTTGACGCAAATAGTCCCTGTGAGCGAATAAATTTGTTTTTTGCCATACCAAAGCCTTCAAAATTTATTTCTAAGTTATGTAAAGGTTATTTAAGGTATGTTAAGCTTATGTTTCTGTTCTGGAGTGTTTGTCGCATTAAACTGATTACGTTTACGCATCAGTTTGCGTATAACTTTCCAGAAAGCGATATAGAGTTCAAATTCAATCAAAAATCAAAACACGCAAAATGTCAAACATAAATAACAAACATTGGGATCAAAAAACACTATTTTATTAATATTGAATTGTCCAGAGTTTGTAAAATGATTACAAAAGCACAAATGTCACATATTTTTGGTGTTACATAATGATATGAAATTCATGAAAGTAGTTTGGGGATATTTCAGTAACGATTGATAATGACTAGCCAAAGATAAGTGTCCATAGGAATCTATGTAAAAGTCTGCATTTTTGTTGTTTTGATCATGAGAACCGGAATTAACTACTGTTTGAATTAAATTACACTTCTCAAAGACGTACCACTCAACATGCATGGTGTAAAAGCTGGCACAACACACCGCACACAATGTGTGCCACGAGTGTCACACCCCTACCACGTAAAATAACAAATCGTGGCGGAAACGTCGGGGAGTGTTGTAACAGAATCATTGTTTCACAACCATGGATCAAATACTTTTGTTTTATTTCATTATTGAACTCATTGTTTTATTACAAATCAAATAAATACAAATATTGTCTTTCAAGTTTTAAAGTCGCTAAGGCACGAGTCTGTCCTATGTATAGCATGTATCAACAATCATCACATAGCAGCACCTGAAACATGTGTAAAAATAGGTACGTCAGCATAAAAAATGTCTGTGAGATACATATGTTTTATTATAATAGGATTCATGACTTATAAGTTTAAAAGAATGTTTTAACAAAAATAGTCATGAACTTAAAAATGTTTTCTCTTATAAATCATATAACAAGTAATAAGAAATTAGATGATATAAAAGAAAGATGCATAAATAAATAACTAAGTAAAATTGAGTTTGTATAAAATATGTTGTTTGTAAAACAATGTTTTGTTAAAAAGGTTTGTAGTATATATAAAAATATACCTTGGTTTTAAGAAAGTCGAATAAGTAATATATTAAAATATATTTTAGTTCCAAAATAGTTAGATAGTATATTAAATATACTTTAGTTGTCAAAATAATAATTTTCAGTAGTATATCAAAAGTATACTTTGGTTTTATAAATAACATATTAAACTATGCTTTGGTTTTATAAATAACATATTAAACTATGCTTTTGGTTTTGTAAATAATATATTAACTATGTTTTAGTAATTAACAAAATATATGTTGTTTTGTACAATATCACATATGAGAGCATATCAAACTATACCTTGGAAGTATAACAAAATATACAAAAAATGTGATTTAGAATTCATTCAAACCTTAGTGTATCAATCTACACCATTAGAGACTATAGAAATACCACAAAGGCAATCTCTATTTGGATAAAAATCGGTTTCTAACTTTCCATACAACAGGAATGGGGTGTCTAATCCTATAGCGCTATATCATACTACCAATCGGTCTGGTGAATGTATAAAACAAGTACAATCCAACAACTAATTTTATAATATTTGAAAAATTAGTGTTTAAACCATAAATAATCATTCAGTTTGTCAAAAGATAAGTACTAACATGTATAATTAATTTATATTTTGAAATCATGAACATAACAAATAGGTACACATGTTTCACCCCAAAACATTGAAAACAGTAAAAGAGGGGACTATGTACTCACTTGAGATTGCTTAGAAGTCTTGAATAACAACCAAGCAAAGCTAAAAGGATCACGGAATCAAACGGCACCTAATATAGGTAACTATGTAAATAAACCGGACCTAAATCGGAAGATTGGATAGGATGAGGTTTCGTAAACCAAATGAGTGTTTGGAACTCATATGATATGGTTTAACAAATCCTACATACTAAATCGAAACCTAACCTAAGTGCTTACGACCCGTTACGACCCGCTTAGGTAGCTTACGCTACTTTAACGTGTCGTTCGTGTAAAACGCGTTCGGACCGCCTAACTAGTCCTATGACAAGTATTATATGCCTTAACAAGTCTAATAATGTTTCCTAATCAGTTTTGATGTCAAAATTTATTTTACATATGCTTAAAATGAATTTATGCGTAAAAAGGGCATTTTGGTCATTTACCTAAGGCATATAAACTACCTATCATACAACTACTTAAACGAAGTGACCATAAGGTATAACCTCGGAAGGTTATTCCCTATACAACTATGGTCACTAAAACATGCTTGGTCGGATCCTAATGATCGACCAAACGGGTCGAGTTCGAAAGTCTAAGCGGTTGTTTAGACCGCTTACCTTACGACCCTACATAAGCACTAAACCTAAAGTGATGAGTTAAACATGTCAAAACATGTTTAACGAAGTTAGAAAACAAGTTTGATATCCAAGAATAGGTTGGTTGCAAAATACGCATAAACGCGTATTTTGACCGAAACTATGACTTGTCACTACGCCTAATTAACGTGGTAATCAGTAGGTATAGTCACAAGAGACTATAACCATCGTGATTACGCTCACGTTACGAAGTTCAAACGAACTTTGTGTTGACCATTGACTGATCAAAGCAGAAAGTCAAACACTATTTGACTTTCGTGCTAAAAACGCATAAAAGCACGAAAGAATACTTACAAAGGGTTCCACGCTAGGAAGATATGATCTATAAATTCTCAGGTATGAAGCATTTGAGCTTCAACTTAGAGAATTATTCAGATCATGAGTGAATTGAAATGAAGTGGGGTGGGGTTTATATAGTTTTTAGGTAACCGTTAAGATCATTCCTCGAAAACCGAGCTTCGATCTAAGCCGTACATGTGTGCCCCCTGATTTGAATACCATGGGCACCCCCTAAACCAGCCCATAGAAAGCTTAAAACCATTTGCAACCATGGGGAACAGCTGGATCAAGTTGGAACAAATTTTCTGCTATCTGATAGGATCTTGCACCCCGCGTAACCAGACCATAAGGTCTTACGTGGCCCGCCTAGTCCCACTATCTAGAAATGTCAACTTTAGTCCCTGAACTTGAAAAACATGCATTTTGATGCATTTCTTTACACGTTTAAGCCCCGTTAACCCCATTTCAAGGCTCCAAAATGAAGTTAAAGTATAGGTAACATGAAACATGCTCAAAAATATCTCGGATGTCGGTTCGTTTGGTCGTACGGTCGCGTTGTTCGGTTAATTACGACGAAACACGAACGGACGCGAAAAACGATCCAAATTACGTGACGAATGGAATTTTATCAAGACAATCACTAAAATAAAATATTTTAATGCTTACATAAATTTTTGGATGTCCAGATATATTCAGAACGTAAGATATGCGCGAAAATGCAAACTTGTGCACTTTTTGACACTTTTAGTCCCTATTGATCAAAAAATGTTTATTTTTGCGCACCAAACACCTCAAAGCCTATTTCTAAGCTATGTAAAGGATATTTAGGGCATTTTTAACTTATGATCAAGTTCTGGAATGTTCGTTACAGTACGAATCGACATACTTTCGCAGTTTGTCGAAATTAGTCCCTATAAGCGAATAAACTTGATTTCAACACACCAAACCATCTGAAACTTATTTCTAAGTTATGTAAGGGTTATTTATGGTATGTTTAGCATATTTCACTATTCCAGAGTGTTTGTCGCGTTAATCTGACTGCATTTACGCATCAGTTCGCATATAACCTTCTAGAAAGCTATTTAGAGCTCGAAATCGAACAAGAATTGATATGTGCAAACGATACACATATTTATACAAAATACAAGTATGAAATAAAATATTTCATTGGTTTGGTATTCGTATGATGGTTGAAGTGACACAGGTGTCACAACGAGTGTCGCACACTCTTAAATGGTACAACCACAAGAGCACAACGTACAATCAGGGGATGCAGGGTCGGACAATTGGGACCCGCACACACTATATCATACACCGCAAAATGCACTTTGTATAACCGACAATTGCATAACCACACACATGAGAAGGCCGCTCATCCTAGTGTGTGTTGCATATCCTCATGTGTACTACACACTCACCATTGGGCCAAGTATTAATTCCAGCTAGTCATGAGACCACGTAATCCATGACGTTTTCTTTCTCAATTTTGACTTTAGAGCACTTTCTTACTTTACGTTATATATCCATGACGTTTAGGATGATTGAAAGTTATTTGCATATAACATTGTTAACGAGAAATTTTAGTAAATAGTTCGATGTCTTAATTACTACACAATACAATTCAAGATACCCATCTACTACTTCTAATAAAGCAAAATAACTTTTGCCACGTGGCATATGCTGAGACCCTTTTTTTTCATTTTTCCGCCAAACCCATCTCCTCATACGCTTCTCTTTTTTTCTCCTATTTTCATGTCAGCCGTCATCCACATTCTCACTTATTTCCATTTTCCTTTCATCCGCCATTTACAACCCTAATAATCATCTACAACATCTGTGGCGATTTCATCCTATAATCTGATTCAGATCCTATCAAAATTGTTTCCTTTCGCAAATACTTAATCTGGAGGAGGCGATTGTCATGGAAGTGATTATTCAAAACCCTAAATCGTATTGCATATCACAAACCCTAAATCTAAGGCAATCCTTGCACTTTGACGATTAATCTGTGCGAAGACAATGGATCAAACATTCAAGATTAAGGTTAGACTCTTCTTCTCTGTAGTTTTTTTTTCTTCTTCTTCTTCAGATTTTGATTCTAAGTTCAATTTCCAAATCTGAAATTAGGGTTCATATTGTTTAAAAAGTGTCGATTTGTTAACGAATCAGATGGTTTTATCAATGGATTTCTAGATAATCTCATCCTTCAATAATTATTTGGTGTGGATTTCTCGCAATCAGAGGTACAACTATATCTTTTAACAAACTATCAATGTTGATTTTGGGTTTTTTGCGATTTTTTTATCTCGATGAATGTTCGTATAAGCTATGACTCTATCTAAATATTAGAGGCTCCTGCTTTACCAGCAACTATCTGTTTATACATAGAGCGTATATCAGTATAGGATCTTTTTGATCTGATTAATGAAGTTGTAGATGATAATAATCCTGAATTAGATGAACCCCAAATTCAGCAATTGTTGTAAACAGCTGAAGCCATTTAGAAAGATTATTTAGATGAAGATTGGCTCCATTTGATTATTGTTGGTAGATGTTAATATCATATATGGTATACTTATTTAAAACATAAAAGTTTTTATAATAATAGTCTTATCTAAATTGATGTTTTGTAGACCTTGAGAAGGTTTCACTAATTCGAAGATTTGGGGAGCTTCCACACAATGGGCTATTGTGGGTGACACACTCTCTTGGTTGTGCTTTTGATGAGTCAAATTTTCACCTAAGGTATATATATTTTGTAGTTTACAAGCCAAATTAGAGTACACATATATGCTTATTTTGTTTATTTACTTTTTCGTAATAAATGGTTGATATTTATGCTACAAAAGTTGACTGGGAAGTTGGATGAGGGATCAAGAACAAAGAGATGTGAGGGTAAAGGAGCTTGACTGGGAAGTTGGACGAGGCACTCCTAAGCCCCCATTTAATCCGAGTGTTAGTTGCTAAGGGATAAGGGAAAGAAGAAAGTAAGCGTTAGCTGTAATTGTGAGACACAAGGGAAACTGTATCAATTTATAATATTATTTTATTGTTTTTCTGACTTGCAATAATCACTTTGAAAAATAGAGGTGTTGCTTTGCAAAAATCTCACAGTCACAGGTGGTTGTTGGGTATGTATTTAATTTGATAAATATATGAACTATTCAGATGAAAATTAATATATTTTCTGATCATTAGGTTTCCAGCCGTGCTTATTTCTTCTAGACATGGCGCCCAGGTAACTTACTGTGCATGTTTAATTCATGTCTACAGTCTATATCATCTTTGGTGGATATGTAAAAGTTATCTTTGTTAGGGATATAAAAGATTATCACATCTTATGATAATAACGTATGAATTTTTGTTATGAATTAATTACCAGTTTATCCTTAGTGACGTAGAAGAAGTCGAGCGGGTGAATTTTCAACTGCCATTAATACATTTTGCCACTGAGTCCTTAACTAGAACCGGATAAGCATGTAGGGTATGATCCATCAGCATATGGTATCTGTTCTTGCAGCAGAACATGGAACATAATTGTTCAAAAAGTTGACGTAAAGCAAAACTCAGAGACTAAAGGTACATAATCTGTATTTTCATTCGTGTAATTTTAGTTTCAGACGTGGGTTGGACTATACGCACACCATTGGCATACTAACCACACACCACCGACACATCATACTGATCGTATGAGGGGTTATACGGGGTCATATGAGTGTTAATAGTGGCTAATCATACGAGGCGTAATGTTTATACGTGTTGTATGACTTGGCGTCCTTCTAAATCATATGGGTTTTATGATGTCTTAGACTGACAAAAAGGCAACTAAATATGCATCATCTTTTTCGCCAGTTAAATGGCCCATATGATGATTGGGGGTGGTTTACATATAACAACACCCTACATAATTGTGTTTGTAAAATCGAACTATTGAGTTTATATATGGCTTATACAAGTGGCCCAACTTATGACCATTTCAAGCCAGGTGATGTTGGAGGTATGTGTTATTTGATCATAGTATTACTTGGCAGTTGGGGTTTTTTGAAGAATAGTCAACATATATTTGATGGTGGTTACATATATTTGTCATTTAGCTTTTATGGTTAACATATGTCAAATGAAAATTCAGATTGTGATTCTGGTCAATGGTCATTTGAAAAGGTGAAAGAATAGATTTAGCAACGAAATTCGAAAGGGCATCAAATTTCACCAATGAAACAAGCAGTTGTATCTAATTATGTCACCTAAATGTTTTACCAGGCAAGTTTCTTTATTATTATTTAAAGAGTAAATTGTCAAAATCGTCCCTGAGGTTTGGGTATGTTTGCCAGTTTCATCCAATGGGTTCAGGTTGAATCGGGTCATTTCTATAATGGGCTTGGTCAGGTCTAGTTGACCTTTAAAACACTTTTTCTTTCTAATTTGTTGAAACTATGTTAATAAATAGTTAATGCGTTAGTTATAGTTACCATGTACAATATTATTACGACAATGCAAATCTTTGATATCGGCTCTTGGCAACTTTCAACCTGATTGACCAGTTTCAAATAGTTTACTACCGAATTTCAAGGGTTCATAACTTGATTTAAGTTTCTTACATTTGTGTTATATACAAGGGTGCAAGAATAGTTGATACGAAGGCTAAGCGATACATGCGGGTTTGTTGTGTGGTGCCTTTGTCAATTCATTTTGTATATGTTCTGCGAAACTATTGTGGATTTACTGTTTAAAACCATTATCTTTAATGCCTAATGTTTTTGCGTTCACGGTGGCCGGTTTTCGTTTACTCCCGTGAATCTGCAATACCTAATCTGCTATTCTTCCCACACACTGGCGCACTTCGGCGACTCTCTGTCGTCCAGCATAGAGGTAACTTTTCATTTGTTTAGTTGCTTTATTTATTCTATTATTTGGTTCTATATTGGTGTGACCTATGCATATTGTTGTTTGGGTCCCTCGACGGTGCAATGACCAGACCCACATAGACTAACAGTATGTATGTATCGATGGGCAATGGTCATTCTTTATTTTGGTAATTTCACTGATGAAGTGTCTATTTCTGAAGTCTGGTGAACTTATACTAATGCAGTTTACCTGTGGCAAATTTAGTGGAGTCAAGTAGTACGCTAGCAACAAACGGGTATAGGTATCTTATCTTCATGTCTGGTATCGGTGATATTAATATTCCTTTCGTGAAAAATATAAGAAAGTAAAAAACAAAAATGTGGAAAGTGTCAAATAAAGGTGGCAAGATGGACGGGGTGGAAAGGTTGTGTGACTGGTCAAAATAGTTCGGGTTGACCCATAGACACTTTTTTAGTTGTAATTAGTTAATGCTTTAATTATGAGTACAAAAATAATATTATTGACTGGAATAGTATATCTGAATTGTTGAATAGGATGGTTTTAGCTCAAGTGTCAATGGTTCATGGTTTAAAAGGGATGGTTTACATGTTGAACATGTTTATGTTGTTGTAGGTAGCACTGACAGAAAAATTGGCTCAAAAGTATGGTAACAAAGGAATCGGGTTCTACGCGATACGCCTTGGATGGGCTGCAACGGCTGGAGTCGCCACGAGTCTCTGTAGCTTTTCAAAATCGAACGTCTTGCTTTCAAGTTTTAACATCCACTTATCATTCCAGCTTTACTATTGGTTTCAATTCGCAGGGAGATGTGTTTGTGTGTGTGTGCTAGGTCATCAATCGTATTACTAAGACGCGTGGATGCAATTTTCGCTTGAGTCGAATTCAAGGTGCAACCACACCGCCAGAACCGTGCACGTGTTTCTATTTTTTCATTGTATCGTAACAGTTAATCCATATCTTCAACTTAAGTTGGGTTGTTTTTTGCTAAATAGATTATCCTTGATCTCAAGCATAGTCCTTGTGGAAGCGCTAAGATTAGCTCCAATGGTCCCGTCGTTTGTCATCAGGTTTGTTCGTTCTCTTAAAGTATTTTTTTGTGTTGTTGAGTTGTGCCATTTGCTGCTGAAATAACGGATTAATTGTGTTAACAAGTGTTGAACATGTATTTTACTAAACTGTTATTGGACGTTTATTTATTAATATGAGATTTGATCGTTTATTTGTATTATGAGATCAACTCACTTTTCTGTAAAAAAAAATACTTTTAGAGCATTCTTGCCGATGAAGCATATTTCCAATTAACTATAGCTAAGATGTATAGTATATGGTTCGTGGAAAAGGTTAACGCACCCAGGGGAGGAACATATAAAATATTGATGAAATTAAGAAAATAGTGACTTAAAATGATGGTATGTTAATGCAAGGCGACCCATTTTAACATGCTTTAAATCTATTGTTGGGTTAATCGGTTTGTTCATGGGTCACACGATTGATGAAGTCTTTTTAATGCGGGTCAAAATGGCTGCAAGTTTAGTATCTTAGGTTTATTTGAGTTTGGGTAAAAATGTGGGATTTTAATGCCGGTCAAAATGGTTGCTTTGAGTTGAACTTGCAATCACTTTTGTTTCTTGAAATATATAAAATTATTGATGTGCTAGATATGATTATAAAAACCAATATATCATAGTAAGAGTCTAATAAAATAATTATTGTACTCTATATACACTTCTGGAGTATGGATGATATTCAACCTGCTCAACTCATCTGACCAGTTTACATTTTATCTATTTCTTGAAGCTTGACCATTCGACTCTTTTGGGATAAATATAACTAATTTAGGTCGAATTTGCCTCTTCTAATCATACACAACTGATAAGTTGGATAGTCGATAAGAAGTTTGATATGGATTTTAGACCAACCCATGACTTAGATTTGCCTCTTTCTTGGTTTTTGTAGGATGTAGTTATGTGATTCTGTGGCGACCTTTGAACTGTAGTTATTTTTAAATAGAAAGTATAAGTATTATGATTTAAAATATATATTTAACGGTTTCTTTCATCCACTGTTCTATAGCCATGTTTTATAGCCATTTCTCAATAACAGTTTTCTCTCCAATCTTTCCAGCACTTGCAACTTATATAACCCATGTTTTATAATATTTCAAGCTATGTTGTCAAAGGCACGCCCCTAGGCGTTGAAGCGCAGCCAGCATATCATATGTGTTGCGCTCAAGGTGCGGTTTCAGGCACAGGTTCAGAGCATTTTCTTGTCGTGTATCCTAAAACAGGCCTAAAACACCTAAAACATAAAATAAGGTATTATCATTAGTTCCATTCTATTTCAACTTTTTTTTATGTGTTTTTAATTAGAGGATTCGAATATTTACACGAGCATTGCAAACCTACTGTGATTCATAGAGATCTGAAATGATCTAAAATCCTTCTGGATTCAACATACAATACCTATATATTAGTTATGGGCTTATAGAAACAGGGTGTACGTATAATACATGTTTTATGTTTTTATAATTATTACCTAATATTAATGTTTTTTTTTCTAAAGCTTTCGGATTTCGGTATTGCTGTCATGGATGGTGCAAATAAACACATGAAACTTTCTGGGATATTGGGTTACGTAGCTCCGGGGCATCTTTAGACGGTATGACCACCAAAACTTGAACTACTTTTATACAAAACTGATTTGAAGTAGAGAACTGTGATAACCACATAAACACCCCTATATGTGTATTAAGTTTAAAATTTATAATAAAAAACAAGAAATGTCTTGTATTAGGTTTGAAATGTAAGCTAAAAATAAGAATTTTATTATATTTTGTGGGTCCTGTTTATACTTTATACACAACCATAGTCAGCAAAACGTTAAATCATTAAGAATCCTCTAGTTTTAGGATATATTTATCTTATATGTTAAAGGTACAAGTAATGAAATAATTATTTCTTTTACTAATTAAATTTTGAAACTGATGTTTTTGTTTCAAGGGTGTCACACCCCAACCGATGACGGAAACATCGGGGCATGGCACTGAGCGAAACAGATTGTTCCAGAGAAATTCCATAACAACTACTTTACCGAATAGTTAACATTATGTACCATACCATAACCTATTGAGCAAGTAAGTTATTACAGACATAGATGTCTCCAAAACAAATAAAACTATTCCGACAACTCAGATTCAAAATAAAAATAAATTGTCTTTGTTTCTAGACTCCATCCTATTAGATTCCACAGAAGTAGGTATAGCACAGAAATCCTAGCATTCAAACACCTGTCACATACGTTAAAATAGAGGTCAATACACATAGTGTAAAGGTGAGCATACAAGTTTGATAATAGCATAATAGAGTTCGAAATCGTTTACGCATAACCAGCATGTATAACGTATGATGTGAAGCATGTAAGTTATCGACAAAGATCCTATCAATACCAATGACTGCGAGTAGCGAGTGCGTATCACATGTTCACCACTACGAACACGTGAAGTATTGTCCTTAACAACCCCTGAGTGAACAGGTGCTGAGTCCAAACTATAGTACTATCGTTGCTAAGGCAGGTAGACAGCAATCAATGTGTAAACATAACAAACAGGCATTCATCAAGTCACGTATAACATGCATTAGAGGTCAGTGTATAAATAGTGTTTGCGTTGTGTGTTCGATGTGATTTGGAATAAGTAACGTATGTAACACCCAAAAGTGCATAAAGCAAAAAGGGATCGAGTATACTCACAGATAGCTTTTAACTTAATAAAAACTGCCTTGGATTGAAGGGAGCGCTTGAGAGATTAGTCTGAACAGTTAATGATAGCATAAACGATGAGCGACGCGTAAAACGGTGAGAAGTAACCAAGTATCGGATGGCAATCCGATCGGATGGAAATCCGATCGGATGGCCAGTCGATCGGATGTCAATCCGTTCAGATGGTCGTCCGATCGGATGGCCATTCGATTGGATTGACACCTCTTTTGGTAAGGATGTGTTTGTATATGATGGTTTGTCCTTTGAAGTTTTCGTTGTAGCATTTTGAAAATAGAGAAGTATCTCTACCCTTCAGGTCGAACGGTCGATCGATCGAACGGTCGTTCGATCGGGGGGGGGCGATCCGATTGGCGAGACTTCTCAGTTGAGAACAAGTTCACAGCAGGACGGTCACTCGATCGGATGACTATCCGATCGGGTGGCAATTCATATGCATTGAACATGTTGCAAATTGATTAAGTACCAAAGTCCCAAACGTCACACCATCGGATGGTCGTTCGATCGAATGGAAATCCTATCGGACGACAATCTGTTCGACGTCCAGAACTTGAAAGTGTGTATAAAAAGTTTAGGTGTGGAACCAAGTACAACCCGATCGGATGGCCGGTCGATCGGATGACAATCCGATTGGACGGCAATCCATCCCAACGACCTGATCGTCTTGGCACTTGATTTTGTTGAAGTTTTGCAGTTTTTTAACGAGACGTTATGATATCTTGCTTAAACAACCGAAACCCCATCTCGACCCAAGTGATCCGATCGAACAGGAACCACCCAAGTCCGACCGGTTCACGGTTCGAGACGGTTGTTCATGTTCAAACCCGAAGTCAGTTATCTCTCGGATAGAATTCAGATCTTGAACTAACCCATCACTAAGAAAGAGTAGAGGATTAGAACGAGCTCCGATTCTATCGGTTTTGAGTGCATTGAGTGTAAAAGAGTTGAAAGAAAGTTGGAAAACCTTCTCTCAATCCTTTTAACCATGAATATGTGTAGATCTATGCGAAAACATTGTTTAATCTTGTGGAAATCCTTCAGATCTAAGTTGTTCTTGGTAGAATGAAGCCAAACTTTGAAGTTTATAAGAACTCCATGATGACATCACCCTAGAACACCTCAAATCCGGTGATTTCGCGGTTAAAAGTTAAGATTCAAAGGTGAAAATGATGTAGGAGTGCGTGTGGATCATAGAAGTACAAGATTTAGGTTGAAAACTTACAAGAATTGAGAGAAATCGAGAGAAATGCGAGCTTGAGTGCGGCTAGTCGAACAAGGAGCTGTCACATCACAAATGATGTGACAGGTGGGTATTTATAGGGTTTCCCAAAAAGGAAAGTGGTGAAGTGTCGGGTCGATCGGGTGGCAATCCTATCGAATGACCATCCGATGGTGTGACGTTTGGGATGGCCACTCGATCGGTTGGCCACTCGATCCAAGTGTTCGGCGCGATGAGTTTTGTCGTTTCGATTCACGTGTTGAGCGTTGCGATGCGATTCGAGCGAGTGATGCGATGCGATAGTATTACCCCTTAGTTACACAATTAACATAACTACTATATCTAACATACAATAACTATAATTAACTTGCGTTTAGCGTTTGCGATGCAATAGATTGCGATTAACACCTCAACATAAACATAACATGCACAAGTAACACATAAATAGCACACACGTAAAACAATATCCAGATCACATAATTCGAGTTACGATGATATAGCGATAAGTCGATTAGCGATTAAATATGCGATTAAACCTCGATTATTAATAGATACTCCACATAATACAACTAAAGCAAATAAATAAATAGATTCGATTACAAGTCAAAACAGTAGTTGAGCAAGGAGTGACATATCGCAATTAACAATCTTTTCTTCCTTTGACTTCAATCTTGACTTTGATTTTGACTTTCGAAACACGCGGTGTTACAAAGGGAAGTGACATATACGCATTTGGAGTTGTACTCTTAGAGCGGTTACTTAGAAGACAACACGTTGAAAAGCAAACACTATAAGAGAATGTAGGCACGTTGAGGTTAATATATATGCCACACACACGCCAATAACGATACACTGATGGTACAAAATAACTTTAAATTTGTTATGTCTAATTAAGTATTTTAGGAGTGAAAAATTTAGAATATAAAAGTGCGAAGAATCTGACAAGATTTGAAAAATGTGACATGTGAGATTGGGCTTAGGATTTTGACTTTACTTTACGGTTATGACAATTTTAATCTTAATTAAATCAATAATATATGTACACACATGATACAAAATATTTAAAAAAAATAAATATAATCAAATCATATAGTTTGGTTTGGTTTTTTATGGTTTGTTTATGGTATAAACCGTAAACAAAACCGTTCTCTATGATTTGAAAGTTTTTGAAATCGACCAATCGAAAGTTAAGAAAAAAACGATCGAGTGAAACTATACCGATGACCGGTTTAGATGTTTTCACGGTTTTAAAATGAAAGTGTAACAACTTGTGCTTTTTTCGTATTTCTTTTTTTCAGATCATTGTAATTTAAACTTCACATAAGTAATAAGTAATGGAACTTTTTTTTTATTTCAAAGTTATATGTAAACACGGATATATAATACAATTTACTTTGAATATTCTCTGTAAAGCAAGTGAAGGAACAGTTAGACAGGGAGCTAGTGATAAATTAGTCGGGCCCAGGTATACCGCTGGAACAAGATAGCTACCCCCAAAGTCAACTAATTCGTGTGGCGAGCTAATAATCGGATAATTCCTACTTTGGATGCGATGGTGGCAAGAGGTATGACTTTTCTATCCATGTCCTGTTAGTTATGTGGTTCTTTACTAGACCTGGCTAGCCACATTCTTATTCATTGTATGGCGACAGTCTGTATGGCAGCAGATTTGTGCGTGGGTAAAAATGCCCATGTGCAATAGCTATGAATCCATTAAGGAGGTGACTCTTAGGGGTTGTTTGTTTTTGCTTAAAACGTCTGCAAAGAGTCTATGTCTGCAGGCGGACAGACATAAGGCCTTGAAGACTGTATTTTTTTTTAAACAGATCTACAAATAGCTTCTTTCATCTTTAAAAAAAAGCTATGCAACTCTTGCTTCAAACATCTTCACAAAACCCTTTCTTCCTCTCTTCCACCACCAAACCCCACTGCCCCTTCATCCACCGCCACCAAACCCCACCACCCCTTCACCCACCGCCCAAACACCCTCTGCTGCTTTTCGGGTCGCCGGAGGGACAGCTCGGCCGTCCTTCACCAAACTTACGGCGTTCTGTAATGAAGCCAAATGGTGGTGACGGTGATAGTACGACGGCAGGCAAAGTCCAGTTGAGCAAAATCGGTGAGTAACCATACAACCCCGATCGGATCTCCATCGCCGTCGGATCTGTTCAAAGTGTCGTCGTCAAACTGGAGCACCGTGATTGCTGCCGCCACCCAAAGGTGCCGACGATGTAGGTGATGAAGACGATATTGGGGTGTGTTATCTCTTTCAAACAAGAAGCTATGGTGTGGATTGATGGGTGTAACTGGAGAAGATCAGTGGCCAGAGGAGATGGGTGGCATGATGGGTTGTATTTTGGTATTCTAATGTAGATGATGAAGACAACGTTAAACTAATGATGCGTTATTATATATTTAAGTTAATTTCTAATTTTAGAGAGAAGGCAGAGCTTATATAAACAAAGTTTGTGCTAGGGTTTAAAATGAAAGGGATGATTTGTATAAACAAAGTTTGTGCAGACATTATCAATTTATAAAAACAAACAGTCTTATATTTTCAGCTTGCAGAGCTTCAGACCACATCTTCAGTAGCAGACATGAAAACAGATGAAATCAGCTTGCAGACAGTTTATGTCTGCAAAAATAAACAGCACCTTAGTGTACATTAGATTGGTATGTCCGCACAAAGAAAACAAATAGTTCTTGATGTTTTCTATTTAACAGTTTGGAGATTATGGGAGTGTCGGAATGACAAGGTATTCAAAGGAATGGGTACTTCATTCTTCAAAATGGTGGATGAAATTAAGGAGGCTCCCTTTGATTGGTATAATCACAAGACGAAGTCTAGTGAAGTATTGTGGCAAAATTGGTATAGTTTTTATGTTCTGATGTTTAAAGTTTTTTGTCGTCATACCATGTTTGGACACAATTGGCGATTAATATGCCTCTATCATGTACTCATTTATCTATAATTTTTTAGTTCAGTATAATTTTTATACGTTTATATTGAAAAGTTCTTTCATTACAAAGTTCATCTCAATGCCGGTAGATAATATATGTTTGTGTTAAGCCACCCGCGAAACTCGCGGGATCTTAGGCTAGTAATTAACATAAACAAATAAAATCAGTAGGGAAAACCGGTATTATTTTTTGATGTGTCAATGCACACTTCTCTATCCTTTTGTAATTCAGAAAGCGGTGACGGCGTAGCTTGTTATCCGCCTACCTTCTGTTTTGATATAAATTCGCAAGTTTGCTATATTTTAATGAATAATAATAATACAGTTTGTAAACATAAAACTTAATTCTTTAACGTTTGACACTGTTTGATCGGTTACTCTTTTTTTTAACCCTAATTGCTTCTATATTAATAGTTTAAAGTTCATGACACTTGATCAATATATTATCATAATGGGGAAGGTTCATTTGAGAAGAACATTTAATTGAGAAGAAAAAGAACAAAGGGTATAGTTGTAAAATATTAAATACTTTTTCACTTATTTCATTTATTATCATCTTTGACTAATTAATTAGTCATAAAATCTATCATCCTTCACACTAATGTTTTCTGACTACACACATCAAAAGTTACCCTACACCTTTCGAAATTTACCCTACACATGTTGAAATTTATCCTACACAACTCGTAATTTATCATATACACATTTTAATTTATCCTACACTCTAAATTATTTTATTTTATTTTTTTGGAAAATTATATATTTTGAAGATAAATTACAAATTTTAATGTAGTTAACTATTAAAGAGGAATACTACTAATTAATGATCTTTGTAGGTTTACCATATTACCCTTATAGTAACATTAAATACTTATATTAAATGAAGTAAAATGAAACATTCTTATTGGTTGAAATTTCTTCTTTATTCTTCTTACAAAAAGTTTCTTCTCATTTGAACTCTCCACTTATCATAATAATGTAGTAATCGCTAAGGTGATGTGTAATTATTGATCGGAAACTTACAAAGGAAAAGGTTATATTCTAGAATTTAATTGTGATTCGTCAATGGAAATATGCATTCTTTTTCTTCATTACAAATTAATATATCATTCAAAACTAAAAGAAAGGAACAAACCAACCCATTCTATTAATAAAATTTGAAGTTTATAAATACGTATCAAGCTTACAATTACAAGTATACAATTACATTACAAATTATAGTATAATAAAAAAATAAAAAAATTATAATAAATCAAGAGACACCGCCAACATCTTATTAATCAACAGATTCAGTGAGGTAAACCACAACTTGCGCTAGGATTCAAGATCTCCGAAGCCATTTGGTTTTTAGCTATCGTGACGATGAAGAGAAGAGTCGGAAACTTTTAGAGTTTTTGAAGATGTAGGGTGAATTTTTTTGAACAAAGTTGGGAAGCAGCCAGTGGTTGAAGAATCAACACAATTATCGGTGTCTAGTACGATGTGTTTGGTTGCACCGTGTGCATCGAAGGTTGTCTTCTTTATCTTTTCTTGATGATGCTTTCTCATCACATAAGCTTCAGCAAGGGCAGAAGTGGCAATTGACATTTTAGACAACGAGAGAAAGATGAAGTATGAAAGGTGGTTTTGGGGAATGTAGAAGTTGGGGTATTTATAGGAAAATCTTGAATTGGGGAATACGCTTACAACTTTGACCATTTTCCTTATTCATTTAGACTTGGCTTATTTCTAGGAAATTTGATTTTCCATTAAGGAAACATCCTTTTATATTTTTATTATTAAATGAAAAATAGCCTTCAATTCTTTTATTTTTTTAGTTTTTATGATCACTTTTAGTAAGAATGTAAACGAGTCAAGACGAACTTTCAAGCTTTATTTTTAAAGCTCAACTTTTTTAGAGATCGTTGTATATTTCTCTTTAAATACCTTCTCAATTGCGTATTTAACTAACTTCAAATTAAAATTGTATATTTTCTCTTATTAAAAATATTGCAAATTTATCTATTTTGATTTATTTATTAAAAATAAATTATATAATGACTATTTTACCCTTACTTTTAGTTAAAACTCTATAAATTACATATTTACCTATTTTTATAGTCTTTTTTATTTATCTTTATTAGAATTCTTTTTGTTTTGTTTTTTTTATTTCCTTTTATTATCTAATTACGTTTTCACTCGTTTCTTGAGTTTTCACTAGGCCTGTAAATGAAACGAACGTTCATGAACTGTTCGTACTTGTTCGGCGGGAAGTTTGTTTATGTTCGTTTATTTAACAAACGAACGAACATGAACACACCCCGTGTTCGTTCATTAATTATCGTGAACGTTCGTTTATGTTCGTTCATTTACGTTCGTGTACCAATTCGGTAATGGCGTTCCTGGTACCGGTTCGCTACCGGTTTTTACCTTCATATACCGGTACTGTAACTGGTATTTTCGGTCCCAGTACCGATTCGATATTGGTTGGCACCGAGCTCATTCCTAACCCTGAAACTAAAAAATAAATCATTAAAAATTGAAGAAAATCAACAAAAAAAAGTTGCACGATAGTGCTGTTGTTCGTACAGTACTCGTGATCAGGGATGAGCAAATGGTACCGGGTAGCAGTACCGAATTTCCCGAACTAAAAGATTTTCAAAATCAATTCGATACCGACTTTTGACGTTTTCTGTACCAGACTGGTGTCGGTTTTTACCTTCATGTACCGATAACTGTACCAACACTATTCATTGGCTTCTATTCTTAATATATGTATAATATGTAAAAGTTACGTGAAGATATCGAAATTACTTTATACAGATCTTATGATCCTATGACTAATCACGTATATATTTATTTTTTGAACGGCAAACACACACTCTCTTTTAAATATCTATTACTTTGTTCAATTTGAACTCACACCACTTATAAGGATAAACACCTGATGCCACTAGACTAAAAAAATTATTAGCATATCACTAATCATATACTCAAAACAGTTGTTCATTGATTCGGTTAGGTCTGCATTTCAAGACTTGAGACACAGGTCAAATTTGACTACCTATTTGACTTTTTCTTTGGCTGCAAGGAAGAATATTGTGTTAACATCAATAATGAATATTTTTCGTGGATTATAAATGAACGTTTAATACTTTAATCTTATACATAATCTAATAAAATATCCAAAGTACAAATTATTACTAGAAAAATAACAAAATGCTTAATGTTTTACATTCAAATCAAATAACAAATTATAAATATTAATTCCGGTTAGTCATGAGACCACGTAATCCATGACGTTTTCTTTCTCAATTTTGACTTTAGAGCACTTTGTTACTTTATGTTATATATCCATGACGTTTAGGATGATTGAAATTTATTTGCATATAACATTGCTAAGGAGAAATTTTAGTAAATAGTTAGATGTCTTAATTACTATACAATACAATTCAAGATACCCATAATTAACATAAACAAATAAAATCAGTCGGGAAAAAAGGTATATTTTTTTAATCTATCAATGCACACTTCTCTATCCTTTTGGAACTCAGAAAGGGGTGGGGGCATGGCTTGTTGCTCACTTACCTTTGATATAACTTCATAAGTTTGCTATATTTTAATGAAAAGACCATAAGACTATGGGGTGTGGGAGAGCTTGGGTTGAGGACATTGCTCGACACGGGACGAGTGTGGGCTCCACTAGACCACCCCGAAAAAGGAGGGGTGTGGAAGCGGCGTGGCCAGACGACGTTGGGGTGCCATGTTGGTTTTTTTTTTATATAGTTGACATTTATTTAATAAAACACAAACTTATATTAATTTAAAAAAAGTTACATAATATCCTAAAAATTTAAAAAAACTTACTTATTAAATCCTACAAATTAAAAAAAAGTAGTTACTAAATCCTAAAAAAAATTACAGAGTTCGGTAAATGTTAAAATGAGGAACCCACTTAAATTCCGAATTCCTGTCGTGCCTCCACTCGATCTTCGCGATCTCTACTCGATCGTCGTGGCTCAAGTCGCCTGCAGGGACACGGTCGAAACAAACTTTAAATCAATCAAGCTTCGGTTTGAGTTCACGCCACTTGTGTTGGCAGTCGTTTAAATTGTGACAAGCGTTCCCAACGTGTTGTTGGTATTGCTGGAACGCTTGTCCCCAATACGCGGTTTGACCGCGTTTTAGCCTACGTTGTGCATCGACGATCGATGTCACAAGTGCGATCTTCTCCTCCTCCGTACAATGCACAATGTTCGGTTCTTTTTATGTGGGTTTGGTTGAAAAGGATTTTTTATTTGGTATGGCCAACGCTGGCACGGTATGGGTTAGCCAGCGTTGCCTGACATCCCACGCCCCAACCAACACCCCACACCCACTAGTCTAAGCGGTTTAAAAAATAATAATAATAATAATGTTTGTAAACATAAAACTTAATTCTTTTAATGTTTAACACCGTTTGATCGGTTACTATTCTTTAACCCGAACTATTTCTATATTATATATAATATTAAAGAAGAGAATATGAATAGTGTTTTATAACATCTATTTTTTTGTCCTTTATTCTATTTTGTTATTTAGTGTAAACTTATTCATTTACAACCCATGTAGTTTAACTATTGTTTTTTTTTCTTTTACTTTAACCAAATTACTTTTCAATCCCTAAATAGTTTTTTAACGAACACGTTAATACCATTTTATACATATTTTTTTTTTATGTTATAACGAGTGTGACAAAGATTTTTTTAGTTTAATGTTTTTTAAGGAACACACCGATACTCTTTTGAAAATAATTTTTAACTTTTTTTCTTTGCTACAACGAGCGCGTCAAAACCAACCAAGTTTCTATCGTTTTCTTTTTCGTTTACCTTAATTTTACCTTTGTTATTTACTATATCATTTTACCTTTTGTTATTATTTTGATGTTCAGACCCGAGTTACGACGCAAATAGCATAACCCTTTAATATATCATTTTAATTAAGTTTACAAATTTATTTATTGGTTGTCATGGTGTGCAATACGTTCTAAATTTTAACTACGTCCCTGCGCAACGCGCGGAAAACTACGTCCCTAGTTAATAGTTTAAAGTTGATGACACTTGATGAATATAATTATCATTAGACCATCCGTAGTGGGCTAGATCCCGGCGTTTTCTCCCCCCAAACACGCCAAAAAACGCCCGGTCACCACCCCCGCCGGCGTTTTCCTGCGTTATTTCGCAACAAACCCCCCTCCGGCGTGATTTGAAACACACTGATCTTCAAATTGCTTGGCCAATGAGATTATTCCATGTCAAATACAATTAATTTTTGTGTGTTTGATATGTTTGCAGAGAAAAGAAAGAAAGATGGGGGCTAGGGTTTCAAAATGAAGAAGAAGAGGAAAAGTGGGTATTCGGAGAAGAGGAAAAGTGGGTATTTAAATGAAGGTCCATTAACAATGCAATTAATAGAAATAGCCCGATTCAGTTTTTTATTTTTTTCAGTTTTTTTTTAATTTTTTTTTTCAGTTTTTTTATTTTTTTAGCATTGTAATTTTTTATTTCTTTTTTAGGTTTTTATTTTTGTTTAACAATGTAATTTTTTTGTTTAATAATTGGGTAATGATTAGTTGGGGCATTATTCCCACTACGTCACTTTTGTAAAAACGTCCAATAATGCCCCTATGCTGACTGGACTGCCACATGGCAGAAAACACCCCAGGGTGGAGGCATTATTCAACAAACGACTACGCATGTAGTAATTGCTAAGGTGATGTGTAAATATTGATCGGAAACTTACAAAAGAAAAGGTTATATTCTAGAATTTAATTGTGATTCGTCAATGGAAATATGCATTCTTTTTCTTCATTACAAATTAATATATCATTCAAAACTAAAAGAAATGAACAAACCAACCCATTCTATTAATAAAATTTGAAGTTTATAAATACCTATCAAGCTTACAATTATAAGTATACAATTACATTACAAATTATAGTATAATAAACTTTTATCAAGCTAATCACAATATCTTGTTTTAGTCTCACATATTAAAAAAATCAAATAATTACAATTAATCAAGAGACACCGCCAACATCTTATTAATCAAGAGAGTCAGGTAAACCACAACTTACGCTAGGATTCAAGATCTCCGGAGCCATTTGGTTTTTAGCTATCGTGACGATGAAGAGAAGAGTCGGAAACTTTTAGAGTTTTTGAAGATGTAGGGTGAATTTTTTTGAACAAAGTTGGGAAGCAGCTAGTGGTTGAAGAATCAACACAATTATCGGTGTCTAGTACGATGTGTTTGGTTGCACCGTGTGCATCGAAGGTTGCCTTCTTCATCTTTTCTTGATGATGCTTTCTCATCACATAAGCTTCAGCAAGGGCAGAAGTGGCAATTGACATTTTAGACAACGAGAGAAAGATGAAGTATGAAAGGTGGTTTTGGGGAATGTTGAAGTTGGGGTATTTATAGGAAAATCTTGAATTGGGGAATACGCTTACAACTTTGACCATTTTCCTTATTCATTTAGACTTGGCTTATTTCTGGGAAATTTGATTTTCCATTAAGGAAACATCCTTTTATATTTTTATTAAATTAAAAATAGCCTTCCTTTCTTCTATCTTTTTAGTTTTTTCAGAAAAAAACATTTTCTGACTTCTTCTGTCCTGCACAGACCACGTGCAGACGTTTAGCTCTGCAGACTTTTTGTTTTTTAGAAGACATTTCATTAGAAAATGTCTCCAAACCTCTGTGCGTCATCTTCCTCACGCAAACATGGTCCAATGTCTTCCCATCTCTTTCAACCCTTTCTCCACCCCGCTCCTCCTAATCTCAAAACACAGACATGTTCAAGAGAAAGATCACAAAGACATGAACATATACACAATTGAACAAGAAATAACACCCATCAAGAGAAGGATCACAGAGACCCAACGGGTGGGTTCTGGGTTGATCTGCCGTGATAACGCCGTTAATCACAAATCAATGACGGTTACAGATCCGAATCCATTCCGTTCAAATTCACCGGAAAAATCAGTTGAAGAAGTTGGGGAATACGCTTACAACTTTGACCATTTTCCTTATTCATTTAGACTTGGCTTATTTCTAGGAAATTTGATTTTCCATTAAGGAAACATCCTTTTATATTTTTATTATTAAATGAAAAATAGCCTTCAATTCTTTTATTTTTTTAGTTTTTATGATCACTTTTAGTAAGAATGTAAACGAGTCAAGATGAACTTTCAAGCTTTATTTTTAAAGCTCAACTTTTTTAGAGATCGTTGTATATTTCTCTTTAAATACCTTCTCAATTGCGTATTTAACTAACTTCAAATTAAAATTGTATATTTTCTCTTATTAAAAATATTGCAAATTTATCTATTTTGATTTATTTATTAAAAATAAATTATATAATGACTATTTTACCCTTACTTTTAGTTAAAACTCTATAAATTACATATTTACCTATTTTTATAGTCTTTTTTATTTATCTTTATTAGAATTCTTTTTGTTTTGTTTTTTTTTATTTCCTTTTATTATCTAATTACGTTTTCACTCGTTTCTTGAGTTTTTACTAGGCCTGTAAATGAAACGAACGTTCATGAATTGTTCGTACTTGTTCGGCGGGAAGTTCGTTTATGTTCGTTTATTTAACAAACGAACGAACATAAACACACCCCGTGTTCGTTCATTAATTATCGTGAACGTTCGTTTATGTTCGTTCATTTATGTTCGTGAACGTTCGTTTACGTTCGTTTAAATTTTAGTAAATACGCCAATGATCTCTAGCTCAAGTGGTAGGAGGACTTGAGTTCTTCTTTGAAGACTCAAGTTCAATTCCCATTTGGTGCAAAAAATTTCAAGAAAATTTCAAGATTCAAACCACCACTATTATTCTCATCAGAGCATCAAAACCCAACTCCATTTATTCCAACTGAGCTTTCCACTCCTTAGCATAAGGATGAAGCAATTCAATCGGATGATACCCAAGCAAAAACTTCAAAGACTTCGACTTCTTCTCATCATCCACAAAAGCTTTCTGGTTCACTCCTAAAATCTTGCACAACCCACCAAAATAAGTACACATTTCCATCCGACCATCATCACTTTCCAACTCACACATAAAATACTTCTCAGTTTCAGGGTCAAGCAAAGGCGCCACATATCTCCGATTTAAAACTCATCTTCGTGGTACTGTTTTGGGGGGGGGGGGTGCATGTATGAGGGTAGGTGTGGATACCATAAAAATCTGTTTTGGCCCTCTCGTAAAGCCTCCTAATCGACACCGAATCACACCTCTAGTAAACCGTCCCATTTTTATCACACAACCCCCCAAAAACTTGTTCTGGTACTACATAAATGGTGTCGTATAGCGAAGCTCTGGTGCAGGTGGGGATAGATGGTAGAGAGAGGGGGTGGGTGGTGGTTGGCGATTCTTGAACAGGGTTGGATGGTGGTGGGGTGGACGACAACGGTGGATGGTGGTGTGGGTGGGTAGTCGCTGATGGTTCTTGAACAAAATTGGATGGTGATGGTGTATGTTGATGTAATACCTTGCAAAATCGAACCCAATAATGTGAAGACACGTGTCAGAAACCCTAAACGGGTAATAAATTGACTTTGAAGGGCTAAAGATGTCAATCAATGAAAATACGTATGCGGAGGGAATAAAAGTGTCAACATGTAAATTTATGCCTCTGGGTGACCTTTTATCAAACCCGGGGCTTTATAATGTTAAAATATGCTCTCGGGAATGATTGATATTGAATATAAAAGTTGAGGAGCCAAATATGTAAAGTTTAAAAGTTTAGTTCTCTGATCAATCGCATACGGACCGTATAAGGTTCACGCTTACGGTCCGTAAGGACTGTATCTGGTCGAAACAATTCAAAAGCGGTTACGGACCGTATGAGGTATATGCTTACGGTCCGTAAAGACTATATCTGGGCAGCAGTTTTGGACAACTGTAGGTTTGTCACCTTATACACACATAACTCGATACCAGGGGCTGTTAGCTGTTTTAGGACACGTATATGGACACTTGTTAAGCTCTCCTAACTCCCCTAGACACCTGGTAGCAACATAAGACTCTCCCTTGCACTATAAATAGGTGCCATGCTCCCCATTCTTCCTTGCTCACTTCAAAAATTTCAAACTCTTCTCTCTAGCTTGGTTTCTCTAAGGTTCCTGATCAAAAGGAAGCTCTCCATAGTTCAAGTTTCGAGCTAGGACCCTTTGTAAGTGTCCTTAGCCTCCTTAGTTCGGTTTTTATGCATTTAAAAGCCGAAAGTCAAAGTTGCCGCAATTCGGCTTTGACTTTCAGTTTATACCAAAACGGTCCAGCCATTGTTCGAGGAGAATATGGCTACGTGATCGTAATTAGGTAGGTTTTAATCCCTCAAAAGGGCACCTCCTAATTACCACGTTTACTTAGTTAATTGTCGGGTCAAAGTAATTAACATAAAAAGTCAAACGGGTCAGTTTTTAAATAATTACAAATCTGATAATGTAGAGGTTATAAAATATGGTTTATCACTCTAATAACTTGGTAAACATTATTAGAACATGTCTAAACATGTTCAACCCGACAATTCTAAGTTTAGGCTCGGTTCGCAACCGAAAGTCGCAAAAGCTTGACTTTTTCTTTGACTTTCAGTTCTGACCCGAATTAGCTTAGTTTTGTCGCAACCCCCGCTCCCTCGTCCCCGGGAACGGGCGGCCGCGAGCCAGATTCAGTGGTATCTCGTATTGTCTAATTTGGCAGCGGAAATTTTCATCAGGACCGTAGTTAGGAAATATTTTATCAGAGTAAAATACCACATTTTCATTATATTAAACATATGGGATAAAACCCAAGTTCATAGTACACACGTTTTCATAGAAATAAATCCCATTTTATTTAAAAACATCTATTTTATTTTTAGGTAACTTTATTGCCACTTTTCCAAGCCTTCAATTGTAACACCTCGAAAATTTCAGGTTCAATAATAAAACGACACGTGTCATGTAAGACAAAACGCGTTGTAAACCCGGATTTAATAAAGATGTTTCGGTAGGATTTAAAGTGGCGTCATGTTAGATTGTTACCTCTGAACGACCTCAAGTATAGATCCCAAGACCCGATTAAATGTTATACACATCTTCTATGCCCTCATTACAGAGAATTATTGTCAATAATGGACTTACAAATGCATGACTTGATCCCACAAAGAAAAGCAATGATAAACCTGTGTTTTCGGGTCTTGTTTTTGGAATCTAAGCAAGCAAATGCAAATGGTAGGGTAAGGAACTGTACTAGACACATTATGGAAGTCCCTAAGTGTTGTTTGAGGTCACAAAGTCGGATAATGGGATTGCCTTTTCAACACACCAATGAAAAGTCAATTTTTGTGGCTGGAGGGAAGCTTATGGACCTCAACCTCAACAATGTTGAGGTCCGTAAGGTAGTGCCCAGCATCAGAAAACGGGCTGTTGCCTGTTTCTCGCGACTATGACCGATTTAACTGGTTTTTATCATTATTTAAAGACCCCTAAACTATCCTAGAACACTAGGACAAGTGTTGGATGGTTGTGGTTAATCCTAGAGTTAGTTGTCAACCAATCATGGTGAGTTTTTCACTATATAAAGCACTCCAAGATCACAACATTCTTCACACTTGCATCTGATCATTGGAGCATTTCTGGAGCTAAGGAACTCTCCCATCTGATCAAAATTCGTGCATTGGACTCTTGTAAGTCTACTAGTTCTTGTTTAGTTGTGTTTAGCTTAGTTAATTAGCTAAAAGTCAAACCGTCATAATTACGGTTTGACTTCGAGATTAGTCACTAATGGCTCAGTCTTATCTCGAATTAAAAGTAGTTATAGGATGGTATTTATGTGGGTAATAAAACCCCAAAAGGGTTTCCCCTGATCACCATCCTAACCAGGTCAAATGTCGGGTCAAACCTTTACTTAAAAAGTCAACATAATGCTTAAAATGTCATTTATGCATAATTAGCTATCTAGATCATATATAACCTGTTTGATTATTGTAATAACTTAATAACAAGTGTAAGAACATGTCTAAACATGTTCAACCCGACTATTTCCTGTTTAGACCCGGTTCGGAACCGAAAGTCACATAGTTTGACTTTCCCGTTGACTTTCAGTTCTGACCCGTTTGGGCATATTTTAGAAATGCCTCAGAGCTTTAATTGGATTAGGATACATGTTAGAACAACCCTCTGTGATCATACACCTTGGTTCACTAGTTATCCAATTAATATGCAAATTTCCGTTAATTGCTCATACGTTGACCGTTATGCCCTTATTACCTTAAATCATGATTTATGAAAATGTAAAAGTGTAGAAACTTTAGTTACTGATATATAAACTTGTATGCAAAGTTTGACATCAGTTTGACTTGTAGATTAAGAGTTATGCTCATTGCCGCTAAATTAAAGCTTTTTGTTAACAAAATGGCGTAATTAGCGTATAGCTTAGTTAAACATACTTTTTGATATCAAATCTTTTACCCACTGATGTTATATATTATTTTGGGATTTTTAAAGATTTTTAATTAATTTTAGGCCGAGCATAACTAGTAGTCGTAGGCTTAATCCGGTAATTGTCGGTTTTGCCCTTACGGGCCATAAAATGAGTTTTACATATCTAAACGACCCCAAACCTTTTGCCACTGATTAGTTATGATAAATAAATTATTTTAAGCCTTCTGGAAATATAAAAATATCAGATTTAAGTATCAAACCCGGTAATGGCCTTTAATCGCCTTAATTAGCGTTTTTAACGCATAGTATGTCTTAGAATCATATTGGACATACCCGGGTTGATACCTACTGATATATGAGACAAATTATGATAATTTAACAGTAAGCAAAGGTTGATAAACTCAGACTTCGTTTTTGAGCTTTTCGGCTTATGTGAAATTACCAAAATAACCCTACGGGGCATAGTTTGGTTAAATATGATAAATTTCACACATATGCCTTAGCCTACTGTTATAACCCATCAAAATGAGTATGTTTGATGTTTACATCAGACCTGTAACTCAGTTAAACAATTAAACTCTTTTACAAACTTTAAAATGACCAAACTACCCCTACGGGGCATAATTTGTGTTTAAATTAGTTCGGGGCATAACGAAAGACATCCTACTGATGTTACAACATAATTGAAGCATATTACCATAGGAAACCTGTATATGGCTCTTACGGATACCCGTCACGCATATTACGCGTCCGGCTCGGTTTATGTAACAAGTTTACATAAATTAGCCGAAACGGGTCAAACCTTATCGGTTTTATCTCAAAATCCAGAATGTGAATAGTAAACCCATATTAAACAAGTCTTCAGACTTGTCGGGTCTAAATCACATTCTATCCGGTCTTCGCTTAATCGTGCGTACGAACCGTATCTTCGAAACTAGCCGGTCTAAGCTTAAGCTTAATTTAAGACCCGCTAGGATTCTAATAGGTTATATTTAACCTTCGTTCCAGATTAGGAGAACCAGTAAAAGATACTTGCTATTTGCTTATTGTGATTATACTTTGCATCAGGTAAATACTTTTAACTTATTTTCCCTATACGGGCTTGGGTTACGGTACATAGCGTACCGCTTGATCGGGCATCAAATCTCCACGCTTAGTGGGTAGTTGAATAATTTGATCGGCTCGTTTTAAACAGTCTTGTTTACTTTACAGCCTTTGGGGGGTTAATGACCATGTCCCGGATATCCCTGGCATCATCTTACGAGATGGCCACGACCTGAGCACGGGGTGTAGGCGTACTCCCGTGTATAACTCATTGAAGTGGTGTGTTTATTGATATTTAACCCGGACTAGATTCGGGCTACTGAACGCATAAGTAACATGTAATTCGTTCACAAGATTATAATATTAAATAATTCTCCCAAGTTAAATAAAATGATTTATGCCACGTGCATCCAAACAAATTTTCAATCATTTTCCAAAATGAGTCAGTTGAATGTATTTACCAGTGTAAACTGACGTATTTTCCCAAAAAGACTGAATGCAGGTACTAAACGAAATTTGGCTGGATTGTCTCCTAAGCATCAATAAAAGTCTCGCAAGCTTAGGATGCCAGAAGTCTGTTGAACCATAAATGTTATTTTGTTTCGATCCGTTCTGTGGATAAACACCGGATATTGTGACTTTGATTACAATAAATAAATTCGGTTGTATATTATTTTTAAATTGCTTCCGCTGTGCATTATTATATTGTGTTGTTTGACTATTATGTTGCCAACCACGTCACGATACTCCCCCACCGGGCCCACCGGTGACACGTGGAAATCGGGGTGTGACAGGTTGGTATCAGAGCCAACACTGAGTGAATTAAACACTAGCCTTTTGTGTTTAATCTCAGTTACACAATTGCACACATCTAAACCTTCGAGTCTAGACTTATAACTTAGGACAAATTCCACCTTTTCGGTATTTGTTTTGTCCTTTAAATTTTATATTTTGTTATTGTCATCTCATGCGTTATTGACAGGAATAACAAGGATGCCTCCTAGATTTTTCCGAACGCGAGGACGCGGAAAGAGGCCAGTAGCCGCCCTCAACGACCATGAAGCAGGGCCGTCTAATACACGAGCTCCAGCTGCGACGGAAAGCGAGGACCCCCGCCGAAACAGGCGCAACCAGTTCGAACCAGCAAGGCGATCCGTTTCGCACAGCTCAACACAGCCAGTACAAAACGCATATGGACCGTACGCAGGAGACGAGCCTAACAACCCTCTGCCCTCATACATACCACTGCAGAGGTCTTTGTCCCATCACTCCTATGGGGACCCCACACCCATCTTTAGAGGCCAGTTTAATCCGGCCGATTACCTGCAAGAACCCGTGGGTTTCAACCCACTTGGGCCTGACGATCACTTCTCCGGTGATCAAGCTGACGACATGGACGAGGATACGGACCCCGTCATGCCTGCAAGCGGAACCCCAAACCATCCGATCGAAATCTCCGACGGATCGTCCTTCCACGGATCACCCTATGGTGGTCCAGACAGTTTTCAAGCCCTGTTCGATCAACACCAGTGGTATTATACACCATCACACCACTCGTCGTCACATGGGCAGCATCAGCAGCAGCAGTCTCATCAGCAACAGGAGCCACAGCCACAGCCGCATCATCAAGATTCATCTGAGGATCACCGATTTGTGGCAGTTACGCCACCACCTCCACCGCCACCAGTTCAACCGGCACCTCCTCAACCGCCAAGGCGTAGAAGAACCGGTGCACGCATGTCGGTGCGACCGGGGGGCTTCAATTTCAGTTCCCCACAACAGTCAAGTGCTAGTCACTACCCGCCATACCAGGAGGACCCACAAATGGGTGGACCCTCCAACCCTGCTGTACTACAGCCACCGCCGATGGGATTTGAAAACCCAATCCCGGCATATGCGAGTGGCATGGGATACAACCCGTTTGAACCCCCAACGCATCATGACTATGGGTACGCGGAGGCTGATCCGTACATGGTAGCAGCAAACTACAGCACCCAAGGACCCTATGGGGATCCATGGGGGGTGAGTTACCCGACTCAGGGATACGCGATACCTCCCAGACCCATCATCCGAGCTCAATCGCAGCCACCTAGATTCTCACCACCCGAACATGAAGAACTCTTGCAAAGGTTGAATCAAGTTGAACGGGTAGTTCATGAGGACCGCAGGGAGAGGCAGACATTCTTCCAAGGATTAGTAGGCTTAATCAAGGGGAAGAACAAAAAGGATCGTTGAATCCTCCCATCTTCTGTGTAAACCCCCGCGTAGGTGTATTTGATTGTTAAGCCCCTATGTGGGTATGTGTGTTGTATGTTTGTTTGAGCCCCTGCGTGGGCCTATCTTTCCATTTTCCGTTAACCCCTACGAGGGTATGATGTTTAAATTGTAAGGTCCTTGCGTGGGCCAGTTTGTTGCTTAAAGCCCCTACGCGGGCAAGTACTTGTTTAAAACCCCTTCGTGGGTAGTTTGTTGTTGGAAAAGACCCGTTTAGGGCAATATGTAACCTATGTATGATTAATGGAATATTATTTCTATGAATTTCATGATTGCCTTTTTGTGCATAAATAATTACAAATGAAATAAATGAATTAAAATCATTCCTTTTAAATTAATCTGCCTATGTAATTATTTAATTAAGGATCTTAAAGTGTGAAACCTAGCCTCGTGTCAAATATAAGACCGGGCCAAAATGGTAAGACCTGTTTAAAAGATTCAAATCCCTGTTAATATCTTAAAACATGTTAACACTCCTGGCGGAATTGATTCGTTAAAAATCACATGTCATTCTAATATGAATAAGGGGAATTCTTTAGAAGATTCCTAACCCAGTTTAATGATCTCTGAATCCTGGGTTTACATCATCAATTAAGATGGTCATATGTTACCATACGTGGTAATATAGCGCCTACGGGCCTTGCTCATTTATATACGAGCCAAAAGACAGAGGCAGCAATGACTCCCTGTCTAATAAGGGTAATGAACTAGGTTCAAACCTTAAAAGTCTTGATTCTCTGAAATCATAGCTTATAATTTAAATTGTCCATGTGACCAAGCCTTATGTGCTAATATATATATTGTTATTGTTTATGTTTAGGATAAATTTTAATTAAAATCCTAAATTAATGCGATTAATAAGTTAACCAAATATGGTCTCTGTTTACCATGGTTAACGAATTACCCTAAGGGGTAATTCCATCATAAAATCCCAAATAAAATATTGACCTTGTTTTCTGCAACAGTTAAATACAAATGGCTGACTCCAATGAAGTAAATAGCCATCCAGTGGAGCCAAATGAGAACGCTCAGATTACATTAACGGGTGCGGAATTAAAAGCAATCATAGATGGCGCTATTACACAGGCTTTGGATAGGCAGTATGAAGAATACAGTGGTACTCAAAGTAGGACCCACTCTGCATCGCATTCAAAGCCCAGGACACATTCTGAGGCTCATAACAAGCCTCCTCCCAAGAAGAATGGACCCAAGAAAGACGGTGATGACCGTCAGTCCACCAACAATCAAAGTGACCCATCCCAACATATAGTACTGCATCAAGGACCCCGTAACAAGGGTTGCACTTACAAGTACTTCGTGTCTTGTAAACCCAGGGATTTTACTGGGGAAAAAGGGGCCGTCGACTGTATGACATGGCTGGATGAAATGGACACGGTGGTGGATATCAGCGGGTGCGCTGAAGGGGATATAGTTAAGTTTGTGTCACAGTCCTTCAAGGGTGAAGCATTGGCATGGTGGAGATCTCTAATGGAGGCCTCCGGAAAGATCCCGTTGTATAGTATGTCTTGGGATCAATTCATTGCCCTGATCAAGGAAAACTTCTGCCCTCAACACGAGGTGGAGAAGATAGAATCCGACTTTCTATCCTTGGTGATGAAGAACCTCGATTGTCAAGCTTATCTGACAAGCTTCAATACACTGTCTCGGCTGGTTCCCTACCTGGTAACCCCGGAGCCAAAAAGAATCGCTCGCTTTATTGGTGGTTTGGAACCCGAGATCAAGTCCAGTGTAAAAGCTTCTCGGCCAGTTAACTTCAGGTCTGTAACTGACCTTTCCTTATCCCTCACTCTGGATGCGGTCCGGCAGAGATCGCAGAGGAATAAGGCGGCCGAGAAGAGGAAGAGTGAAGATGATGGTTCGCGAAGGTCGAATAAGAAACACCGTGGGAACGGTGATAACAAAAAGGGATCTGAGTCGAGGAAGGATGGGCATATGTCTGATGAGAAGCCCAGGTGTAAAATTTGCAAGAAGCAGCACTATGGAAAGTGCAGACTGGAGTCAAGCTCTCAGACTCAGTCAAAATCATTTGCTTGTGGAATTTGCAAGTCCACGGACCATAAAACCCTGGATTGCAAAAAGATAAAAGACGCAACGTGCTACCGTTGCAATGAGAAGGGGCACATCAAGACCAACTGCCCAAAATACAACAAGAAGCCTGAGGAGGCTAAGAAGACTAATGCCAGAGTCTTCAGAATGGACGCGAAAGAAGCTGTGCAGGACGATAATGTCATAACAGGTACTTTCCTTGTAAATGATGTCTTTGCAAGAGTACTTTTTGATTCAGGCGCAGATAAGTCTTTCGTAGATCATAAGTTTTGTAAATTGTTGAATTTACCTGTCAAAACCTTAAACGCAAACTATGAGGTAGAATTAGCAGATGGTACCATAGAAACCGTCTCTACTGTGTTAGATGGATGTGTTATATCCATTAAGAACAATTCTTTTCCTCTGTCTCTACTTCCGTTTAAGTTAGCCGGTTTTGACATAGTTCTGGGTATGGACTGGTTATCTCATAACCAGGCCCAAATCGTCTGTAACATGAAGCAAGTAGTGATAAAGACTCCGTCTGGTGAGTCACTTACCATTCGGGGAGATACCCAGTATGGACTACCTGAGCACGTGACTATGCTCAAGGCTTCCAAGTGTTTGAAAAAGGGGTGTGTCATCTACATGGCACAGGTGATTATTGATGAGCCCAAACCGAAATTAGAAGACATCCCTGTCATTTCTGAATACCCAGAAGTGTTTCCTGAAGATCTACCTGGTTTGCCACCAGATAGACAAGTTGAATTCAGGATAGATATCATACCCGGAGCGGCACCAGTTGCTAGGGCACCATACAGATTGGCACCCACAGAAATGAAGGAGTTGCGGACGCAGCTAGATGAACTGCTAGCTAAGGGTTTCATTCGACCTAGTTCATCTCCTTGGGGAGCGCCAATCCTGTTTGTCAAGAAGAAGGATGGGTCGATGCGTCTGTGCATCGACTATCGCGAGCTTAATAAAGTCACGATCAAGAATAGATATCCATTGCCCAGGATCGACGATTTGTTCGATCAGCTTCAAGGGGCAAGTTACTTCTCAAAGATTGATCTGAGGTCAGGCTACCATCAACTGAAGGTTAAGGATGAAGACGTTCACAAGACTGCATTTAGGACTCGTTATGGTCACTACGAGTTCCTAGTGATGCCTTTTGGGCTCACTAATGCACCAGCCGCGTTCATGGATCTCATGAATCGCGTCTGCAAACCTTACTTAGATAAATTTGTTATCGTCTTCATCGATGACATCCTTATTTACTCTAAGAATCAAGCTGACCACGAGAAACACCTTCGATGTATTCTCAAACTCCTACGCCAGGAGAAGCTCTACGCCAAATTCTCTAAGTGTGAATTTTGGCTACGAGAAGTCCAATTTCTTGGACACGTGGTTAGTGAGCGTGGTATCCAGGTGGATCCCGCTAAAGTTGAAGCTGTTATGAATTGGCAAGAGCCGAAGATGCCTACGGAGATACGTAGTTTCCTGGGATTGGCAGGATATTACAGGCGTTTCATTGAAAAATTTTCAAGGATTGCTGCACCCCTAACCTCCTTAACTAAGAAAAAGGTTAAGTTTATTTAGGGCCCTAAACAGCAAGAATCCTTTGACATTCTGAAGCAAAAGTTGAGCAACGCCCCAGTGCTGACACTGCCAGATGGAATTGAAGACTTTGTGGTTTATTGTGATGCTTCGCACACTGGCATGGGGTGTGTGCTTATGCAGAAAGGCAAGGTGATTGCCTACGCATCAAGACAACTGAAAGTGCATGAAAAGAATTACACCACCCATGACTTGGAGTTGGGTGCCGTTGTGTTCGCACTAAAACTGTGGAGGCATTATCTTTACGGAATCAAGTTTGTGATCTATTCTGATCACAAGAGCCTCCAGCATCTGTTTAATCAGAAAGAATTAAACATGAGGCAACGCCGTTGGATGGAGACCCTGAATGACTATGATTGTGAAATCAAATACCATCCCGGCAAGGCGAATGTAGTAGCCGATGCCTTGAGTCGGAAGGAAAGGGTTAAGCCCATCCGAATCAATGCCAAGCGAATGGAAATAAAGAACAGTTTGATAGAAAGGGTGTTAGCTGCACAGAAGGAAGCTGTGTTGGAAGCTAACTATCCTAATGAAAAGTTAGGAGTAACTGAGGAGCAGTTAACTCTTAGCAAAGACGGAATTCTGCGATTAAATGGACGAATATGGGTTCCAATTTTTGGAGGACTTCGTGATGTCATCCTCCAGGAAGCCCATAGTTCCAAATACTCCGTTTATCCTGGAGCCGATAAGATGTACCAGGATCTAAGGGCAAATTATTGGTGGATAGGCTTGAAAAAGTCTGTAGCCGCCCATGTAGCAAAATGCTTGACATGTGCGCAAGTCAAAGCCGAGCATCAGAAACCGTCAGGTTTGCTACAACAGCCTGAACTTCCTACGTGGAAGTGGGAAATGGTAACTATGGATTTCATTACCAAGTTACCTAAGACAAGGAAAGGAAATGATACGATATGGGTTATAGTTGACAGACTGACTAAGTCAGCTCATTTCTTACCCATCAAGGAGACTTATAGCTCCGATAAGTTACCCAGTTGTACGTTGATAAGATTGTAGCCTTACATGGCATACCTGTAGCTATTATCTCTGATAGAGATACTAGGTACACGTCACATTTTTGGAAGAGCTTCCAGCAATCCTTGGGCACACGTTTGAACTTCAGTACGGCTTACCATCCTCAGACTGACGGTCAGAGTGAGCGTACTATTCAAACGTTGGAAGACATGCTGCGTGCATGTGCGATCGAATTGGGAGGTAGTTGGGATAAGAACCTACCATTGATCGAATTCTCCTACAACAATAGCTACCATACCAGCATAAAGGCTGCGCCTTTTGAGGCATTATACGGTAGAAAGTGTAGATCGCCAGTTTGTTGGGCGGAAGTCGGAGAAGTCCAGTTATCAGGACCAGAGATCGTGTTTGAAACGACGGACAAGATTGTCCAGATTCGTAACAATCTCCAAGCTGCCCGGGATAGGCAAAAGAGTTACGCGGATCCAAGTCGTAAGGATTTTCACTTCGAAGTAGGTGACAAAGTCCTACTTAAAGTGTCACCCTGGAAAGGAGTGATGCGATTTGGTAAGAAAGGCAAACTAAGCCCGAGATACATAGGACCTTTCGAGGTTATCGAACGTGTCGGGTCAGTTGCCTATAAGTTGAACTTACCAGAAGAGCTCAGTGGAATTCACAACGTGTTCCACATCTGCAATCTAAAGAAGTGTTCCGCTGACGAATCACATGTCATGCCACACACGGATGTGCATATAGACGCGAGCTTAAAATTTGTTGAAAAACCTTTGTCGATTGAAGATCGACAGGTAAGGAAGCTTCGAAGGAAGCATATACCTTTTGTCAAGGTCAAATTTAAATGGGATGCCCGTAGAGGTCCCGATTTCACGTGGGAGGTTGAATCCACGATGAAAGAAAAGTACCCTTACTTGTTTCAGTAAATCTCGGGTCGAGATTTATTTTAAGGGGGTGAGGATGTAACACCTCGAAAATTCCAGGTTCAATAATAAAACGACACGTGTCATGTAAGACAAAACGCGTTGTAAACCCGGATTTAATAAAGATGTTTCGGTAGGATTTAAAGTGGCGTCATGTTAGATTGTTACATCTGAACGACCTCAAGTATAGATCCCAAGACCCGATTAAATGTTATACACATCTTCTATGCCCTCATTACAGAGAATTATTGTCAATAATGGACTTACAAATGCATGACTTGATCCCACAAAGAAAAGCAATGATAAACCTGTGTTTTCGGGTCTTGTTTTTGGAATCTAAGCAAGCAAATGCAAATGGTAGGGTAAGGAACTGTACTAGACACATTATGGAAGTCCCTAAGTGTTGTTTGAGGTCACAAAGTCGGATAATGGGATTGCCTTTTCAACACACCAATGAAAAGTCAATTTTTGTGGCTGGAGGGAAGCTTACGGACCTCAACCTCAACAATGTTGAGGTCCGTAAGGTAGTGCCAAGCATCAGAAAACGGGCTGTTGCCTGTTTCTCGCGACTATGACCGATTTAACTGGTTTTTATCATTATTTAAAGACCCCTAAACTATCCTAGAACACTAGGACAAGTGTTGGATGGTTGTGGTTAATCCTAGAGTTAGTTGTCAACCAATCATGGTGAGTTTTTCACTATATAAAGCACTCCAAGATCACAACATTCTTCACACTTGCATCTGATCATTGGAGCATTTATGGAGCTAAGGAACTCTCCCATCTGATCAAAATTCGTGCATTGGACTCTTGTAAGTCTACTAGTTCTTGTTTAGTTGTGTTTAGCTTAGTTAATTAGCTAAAAGTCAAACCGTTGTAATTACGGTTTGACTTCGAGATTAGTCACTAATGGCTCAGTCTTATCTCGAATTAAAAGTAGTTATAGGATGGTATTTATGTGGGTAATAAAACCCCAAAAGGGTTTCCCCTGATCACCATCCTAACCAGGTCAAATGTCGGGTCAAACCTTTACTTAAAAAGTCAACATAATGCTTAAAATGTCATTTATGCATAATTAGCTATCTAGATCATATATAACCTGTTTGATTATTGTAATAACTTAATAACAAGTGTAAGAACATGTCTAAACATGTTCAACCCGACTATTTCCTGTTTAGACCCGGTTCGGAACCGAAAGTCACATAGTTTGACTTTCCCGTTGACTTTCAGTTCTGACCCGTTTGGGCATATTTTAGAAATGCCTCAGAGCTTTAATTGGATTAGGATACATGTTAGAACAACCCTCTGTGATCATACACCTTGGTTCACTAGTTATCCAATTAATATGCATATTTCCGTTAATTGCTCATACGTTGACCGTTATGCCCTTATTACCTTAAATCATGATTTATGAAAATGTAAAAGTGTAGAAACTTTAGTTACTGATATATAAACTTGTATGCAAAGTTTGACATCAGTTTGACTTGTAGATTAAGAGTTATGCTCATTGCCGCTAAATTAAAGCTTTATGTTAACAAAATGGCGTAATTAGCGTATAGCTTAGTTAAACATACTTTTTGATATCAAATCTTTTACCCACTGATGTTATATATTATTTTGGGATTTTTAAAGATTTTTAATTAATTTTAGGCCGAGCATAACTAGTAGTCGTAGGCTTAATCCGGTAATTGTCGGTTTTGCCCTTACGGGCCATAAAATGAGTTTTACATATCTAAAAGACCCCAAACCTTTTGCCACTGATTAGTTATGATAAATAAATTATTTTAAGCCTTCTGGAAATATAAAAATATCAGATTTAAGTATCAAACCCGGTAATGGCCTTTAATCGCCTTAATTAGCGTTTTTAACGCATAGTATGTCTTAGAATCATATTGGACATACCCGGGTTGATACCTACTGATATATGAGACAAATTATGATAATTTAACAGTAAGCAAAGGTTGATAAACTCAGACTTCGTTTTTGAGCTTTTCGGCTTATGTGAAATTACCAAAATAACCCTACGGGGCATAGTTTGGTTAAATATGATAAATTTCACACATATGCCTTAGCCTACTGTTATAACCCATCAAAATGAGTATGTTTGCTGTTTACATCAGACCTGTAACTCAGTTAAACAATTAAACTCTTTTACAAACTTTAAAATGACCAAACTACCCCTACGGGGCATAGTTTGTGTTTAAATTAGTTCGGGGCATAACGAAAGACATCCTACTGATGTTACAACATAATTGAAGCATATTACCATAGGAAACCTGTATATGGCTCTTACGGATACCCGTCACGCATATTACGCGTTCGGCTCGGTTTATGTAACAAGTTTACATAAATTAGCCGAAACGGGTCAAACCTTATCGGTTTTATCTCAAAATCCAGAATGTGAATAGTAAACCCATATTAAACAAGTCTTCAGACTTGTCGGGTCTAAATCACATTCTATCCGGTCTTCGCTTAATCGTGCGTACGAACCGTATCTTCGAAACTAGCCGGTCTAAGCTTAAGCTTAATTTAAGACCCGCTAGGATTCTAATAGGTTATATTTAACCTTCGTTCCAGATTAGGAGAACCAGTAAAAGATACTTGCTATTTGCTTATTGTGACTATACTTTGCATCAGGTAAATACTTTTAACTTATTTTCCCTATACGGGCTTGGGTTACGGTACATAGCGTACCGCTTGATCGGGCATCAAATCTCCACGCTTAGTGGGTAGTTGAATAATTTGATCGGCTCGTTTTAAACAGTCTTGTTTACTTTACAGCCTTTGGGGGGTTAATGACCATGTCCCGGATATCCCTGGCATCATCTTACGAGATGGCCACGACCTGAGCACGGGGTGTAGGCGTACTCCCGTGTATAACTCATTGAAGTGGTGTGTTTATTGATCTTTAACCCGGACTAGATTCGGGCTACTGAACGCATAAGTAACATGTAATTCGTTCACAAGATTATAATATTAAATAATTCTCCCAAGTTAAATAAAATGATTTATGCCACGTGCATCCAAACAAATTTTCAATCATTTTCCAAAATGAGTCAGTTGAATGTATTTACCAGTGTAAACTGACGTATTTTCCCAAAAAGACTGAATGCAGGTACTAAACGAAATTTGGCTGGATTGTCTCCTAAGCATCAATAAAAGTCTCGCAAGCTTAGGATGCCAGAAGTCTGTTGAACCATAAATGTTATTTTGTTTCGATCCGTTCTGTGGATAAACACCGGATATTGTGACTTTGATTACAATAAATAAATTCGGTTGTATATTATTTTTAAATTGCTTCCGCTGTGCATTATTATATTGTGTTGTTTGACTATTATGTTGCCAACCACGTCACGATACTCCCCCACCGGGCCCACCGGTGACACGTGGAAATCGGGGTGTGACATCAATGCTGTCCAGCTGGCTTCTATTTGGCTTTCACAGTTTGTTACCTGAAATGCGTTTTAAAAACATTTTTCAGTGGGAAATACTGGTGAGTGAATCTCAATTTAATCAAGTTTAAGTAAAACCTAGTGTACAGTATTGAGGGCGATCTCGCAATTATATTTGTTTCCAAGACATATCAATTAACATCCATGGTACTGTCGAACCCGACTTGTGGTAATGTTACTCCTTGACCAGGTGGTAACAAATTTTGTATACAAAACCCCAACATACTCATCATAATTGTATTCTAACAAATACTCAATAACTGTTATTCGCATGGAAAAGTATTTAAGGTTTTGTAGTTAACAAAAAGTTTACAAAAAGTGGATCAACTCACATTGCTGTCTTAGATTTTCCGTAAAGGTTTCCTGGTGACAATCTATAATTTACACAATTGCACATGCGTTAGTATAATAACCCATTTTAACATTAGTAATACCCTCCCCGAGACGGCATTCCAACGACTACGTCGGGCAGAACCACGACAGCCGTTACGGAACCCTAGATCAATCGGGCAGTGTATCTAATACGTATCCAGGGGTTATAATACTTACAACGGAGCAGAACTTCACTATTAGGGGGGTATAATACCCGAGTATAATAAGCCTACTATCAGAAATTGAGATTGAGAAAGAAAGAAATGAACGACGGAAAACGAAAACCCGTTGCTTTCTTATATAGGTGCTGATCTCGGTTCTCTCGCGGCCCGCGTAACACAAAAAGGGCCTACGCGGCCCGCGTTGACCTCCGGTCAATGCGTAGCTAGGCTGGGTCATCACATAGATCTGCCGGGTGTTGGGCCACGTGGCCACACCGGGCTGCGCCATGTTTATAAGTTCACGCGGCCCGCGTAAGGCTTAAGGGTCCTTTACGCAGCCCGCCTCAACTTAATATTTTCAGTTATTAATTATTTTTAATACTATTTAATGTATTTGAGGCTCGTTTTCGCGTATGGGGTGTATTTTGGGACATATTGGGATATTTTAAAATATATTGGGGGTGTCGAAAAATATTCGAGGGTGTCAGAAAATATTCGAGGGTGTCGGTTTATTTAGGATTGTTACATCCTCCCCACCTTGTTTTAGAGCTCGTCCTCGAGATCTACTAGAACAAGTGTGGATATTTCCTTTGCATTTCAGATTCAAGCTCCCATGTGTACTAAGGTCCTCTTTTGGAGTCCCACTTCACTTTGACCAAAACTAATCTTTTATGCTTGAGGTTCTTGACTTTCCTGCCTTCAATTTGTAGAGGCCTTTCTACAAACTTGAGTTGTTCATTTACCTCTATATCCTTAAGAGGTACTACCAGTGATTCATTGGCTAGGCATTTCTTGAGATTAGATACATGAAATACATCATGTATTCCTGCCATTTCCTCTGGCAGTTGTAGCTGATATGCTACAGGTCCTATTCTTCTAATAATCTCAAAAGGTCCAACATACCTGGGACTTAGCTTTCCCCATTTGATGAATCTTACTACTCATTTCCAAGGAGAGACCTTCAATAATACTTTATTTCCTACTTGAAATTCCAGGGGTTTGCGTCGGTTATCGGCATAGATCTTCTGTCGATCACGTGCTGCTTTCAGTCATTCATTGACTTGAATAATCTTGTCAGTTGTCTCTTGTACTATTTCAGGTCCAGATAGTTGCTTTTCCCCAATTTCTGCCCAACAGACTGGGGTTCGGCACTTTCGTCCATAAAGTGCTTCGAATGGTGCAGCATTGATACTTGTGTGATAACTATTATTGTAAGAAAATTCTATTAAAGGTAAGTGATCGTCCCAATTACCTCCGAAATCAATTACACAAGCTCTAAGCATGTCCTCCATTGTCTGAATTGTTCTTTCGCTTTGTCCGTCCGTTTGAGGATGATAAGCTGTGGTCAGATTTAACTTGGTTCCCATTGCCTTTTGGAAACTTTACCAAAAATGAGAGGTAAAGCGACTATCTCTATCAGAAACAATTGATAAAGGTATTCCATGTAATGAAACAATTTCATTTACATATAATTTAGCTAACTGTTCCATACTGAAAGTTTCTTTCATTGGTAGGAAATGAGCTGACTTGGTTAGTCTATTTACAATCACCCAGATTGTATCATTACCTTTCTTTGTTTTGGGTAATTTAGTAACAAAATTCATTGTTATTAATTCCCATTTCCACACTGGCATTTCTAACTGTTGCAATAGGCCTGAGGGTTTCTGGTGTTCAGCCTTAACTTGTGAACAGGTTAAACAGTTAGAAACATAGGCTGCTATGTCCTTTTTCATCCCTCTCCACCAGAAATTTTTTCTTAAATCCTGGTACATTTTATCACTTCTTGGATGCATCGTATACTTAGACTTATGGGCTTCTTCTAATATACGATGACGTAGGTTTCCTAATTTAGGTATCCACATTCTTATTTTATGGAATCTCCAAATTCCATCTGTTCCTTGTTCTAATTCCTTAACCATACCTTTTAGTTTTTCAGCATCATCCTTGATTACTGATTCTTGTGCTTTTCTGATTTGATCATTTAAATCTACTTGTAGATTTAATTTAAGAGAATGTACCCTTTTTGGCTTTTCATAATACTTTCGGCTTAAAGCATTTGCCACTACATTTGCTTTTCCTTTGTGATACTGGATATCACAATCATAATCACTAAGCAATTCCATCCATCGCCTTTGTCTCATATTCAATTCTTTTTGCCCGAAAACATACCTTAAACTTTTATGGTAAACTTACTACCATAAAGATAATGTCTCCAAATCTTAAGGGCAAAAATTATAGCTCCTAATTCTAGATCATGGGTTGAATAATTCTCTTCATGATTCTTAAGTTGTCTAGACGCGTAAGCTATAACCTTTTGGCGTTGCATCAACACACATCCATAACCTAATTTAGAAGTGTCACAATAGACTACAAAGTCTTCAGTTCCTTCTGGTAACGCTAATATGGGTGTATGGGTTAATCTTTGCTTAAGAATTCTAAATGCTTCTTCTTGTTTTAGTCCCCATTCAAACTTAATGGATATACAGGTTAACTTAGTTAAAGGAATGGCTATTCTAGAGAAATCTCGAATAAATCTTCTATAATAACCGGCCAATCCTAAGAAACTTCTAACCTCGGTTGGTGACTCAGGGGTTTTCCATTTAGTTATTGCCTCGATTTTTGTGGGATCCACATGAATTCCTTCATGGTTTACTAAGTGTCCAAGAAATTGTACCTGTTCTAGCCAAAACTCGCAATTTGAAAACTTAGCATAAAGCTTTTCCTTTCTTAATATACTTAAAAGTGCGTTCAAATGCTTTGCATGATCTTCCTTATTTTTAGAATAAATGAGAATATCATCTATGAAGACAATTATGAATTTATCCAAATATGGTTTACATATTCGGTTCATCATGTCCATAAATGCGGCTGGGGCATTGGTTAAACCAAATGGCATGACAGTAAATTCATAATGGCCATACCTCGTTCTAAATGCGGTCTTAGGAATGTCCTCTTCCTGTACCTTTAATTGATGATATCCTGACCTTAAATCGATTTTAGAGAAAAATCGAGCTCCTTGCAGTTGATCGAACAAATCATCGATTCTCGGTAATGGGTACCGATTCTTAATCGTGACTTTGTTCAATTCACGGTAGTCAATGAACATACGCATTGATCTGTCCTTCTTTTTAACGAACAGTATCGGTGCTCCCCATGGCGACGAATTTGGCTGTATAAATCCTTTCTCTAGTAACTCATCTAACTGTTTCTTTAGTTCTTGCATTTCGGCGGGTGCCAAACGGTAAGGTGCTTTGACAATCGGTGCTATTCCTGGTAGTAGATGAATTCTGAATTCAACTTCTTTGTCCGGTGGTAGTCCTGGTAATTCTTCTGGAAATATATCTGAAAACTGAGACACTACTGGAATGTCTTTTAGTTCTTTTCCTTTAGTGTTAGTGATTATAGAAATCAAATACACTATAGAACCTTTTCTTATATAACTTGCAGTTTTCATCACAGAGATGAATTTAGTGGATCTAGATGGTTTATCTCATTTAATTGTGATCGTTTTACCTTTTGGTGAATTTACTTGGATTGACTTTTGATCACATAAAATACTGGCTTTATTGGCTATTAACCAATCCATTCCTAATATAACATCAAATCCTGCCAGATTCATTGGATACAGATTGGCAATATACTTTTGATTTAAAATTTCTATTCTTGCTCCCTGCAAGATTTCAGAAATCCTAACAGTTTTTCCATTAGCTGTCTCTACTAAACATTCTTGTAGTAGTTTAGTTAATAGAAGTTTGCAAAAAGAAGTATTAATAAAACTTTGGTTCGCACCAGAGTCAAATAATACTTTAGCAAAAACATCATTAACTAAAAACGTACCAGCTATCACGTCTGGAATCAACTTGGCTTCATCTGCAGTCAGAACAAATGCTCTAGCATTTTTAGTGTTCCTGTTGTTCACAGCTGGAGCCAATTTCGGACAGTTTAGCTTGATGTGACCTTTTTCTCCACAGTTGTAGCATAGTCCATTACTGGATTTCCTTCAGCAATCTTCTTCCTTGTGTCCAGGCATTTTTCAAAAATTGCAAAGAGTGAAGCATTTTCCCGAATGCTTTTTCTTGCAGATCTTACAGAATGGTGCAGAGGTAGAACCCATATTCCTACGGTTGTCATTCCCAGAATGGAATTCTTGAGTAAGTCTTTGGGTTAGGTTTCTCCTCAGGTCTTCTTCTCTAGTACGGATTAACTCATCTGTCATGGTATTCGCTAGTTCTACAGCTTCTTCTATAGTTTGAGGTCTAGCTGCCTTGACTACATGTCTAATTTCTCCAATTAATCCCCAGATATAACGGGAGATTAACACTGGTTCAGGTGATGCTAGGGTTGGTACTATTCTAGCATATTCAAAGAATGTGGTAGTATAACCCTTACTATCTACCTCGGTCATTCTTAAGTTTAGGAACTTATTAGCTATCTGTTCCTTTTCATTAGGAGGGCAGAATTTCCTTTCTACGGTATTTTTAAATTCCTCCCATTCCAGGTTGTATACCCTATAACTTCCTCTTGACTGGAGGATAGTGTTCCACCATTCTAAGGCTGAGTTCTTAAACAGATTAGAAGCAAACATTATTTTGTCTTCTTCAGCACACTTGCTTATTTTTAAAACAGCCTCAGTCTTCTCTATCCAGCGTAGAGCTGCAATGGGTCCTTCATTGCCCGAGAATTCTATTGGTTTGCAGGACCAGAATTCTTTGTAAGAACAACCATAAGGCATGGTTCTTCTTCTTTTGGGAATGGGTATTTGAAGTACAGGGCCATTGTTCACACTGTGTTCTGGTTCAATTGGTCGCTTACTGCTATGTTTACTTTTATTATTCGCTTCTTGAATCGTTTGAATAATAAATGGCATTGCATCTATGATTCCTTGTGCCACTATGTGTTGAACGACACTATTATCCATTTGGTTTCCATTGTTATTGATGCTCGGATTCTCATTAACCACGTTAATGTTACTCTGGTTATCGTTATTCAGATTTCCTTGATTTCCTTCGTCGGCCATCTGAATTTTAAACATTACCCCATATTAATATCACAAAATAGTATTTGATATAGTCAATCACATGACACGCAATTTAGCCAAAAGCGTCGATCATTGCGACTTTACTCTATTCATATATTAGGCATCTATTACAAACCAGTACAGAAATAAAATTACAATGCCGACTGAAATAAAAATTACACTAATAATAGTAGGCATCCGTACACACATATTTTATTTTATTTTTATTTTATTATTTTATTATTATTACTATTACCGTTCCCACCATCACATTACGGATATGAATTCAACCAAAAATCCATATTGCGCTCGTCGTATTTCCAGACGAGTCTCTCCCCCACCTGTCGGATTCTCTCACTGCTCTATAAAATTTCTTCACCAAATGTCCTAAGTTCTTGTACGTTTTCTGCACTCATTGGGGGTGCAGGTTCTAGGACTGGGTTCGGAATCTGGAGTGCGGGTTCCTGATATGGGGATGTAGGTGTCTGAAATCGGTAAGGATCTTCTAAGATTTCCCTAACGTATTCATCATGGTAATAGGGATCTAGAGGGTCCATACCTGGATAGGATCCTATGTTCTGCATGGGTGTATCTTCATGTATCGGGTAGCGTTGCACATAGTCCCTAACTTCATCCCACCAGGGATCGTAATTTGGGTCTAGGGGGTTTGGTGCAGGTACCCTAGGTATTTCTTCCGGGTTGAAGTCATGCATCTCTACTTGGTTTTCAGGGTTTTCTATTTCCATGGGTTGGTCAGGGATTAGTGGCTGTGGTTGGGGTGCTATTATTTGCTCCAGATTTGGGTTAGCTGAAGTAGTTGCTAGGATGTGAATATTGGTTATACCCCTATTTATTATATCCTGGGCATAGGCATCTGTCTCTCTTTTGGCTGCTGCTAGTACCCTCTGGTCTTGTAACTTTTTCATACGTTTTCTACGCTCGTGTGCCCCTCGACTGAACCATCCCCTCTTTTTATGAGGAAATGACTCTTCTGACTGAGCCTTAAACACAAAGATTCCTTCTTCCGTATCAGCAGAGTACCCTGAGAGGGCAGGCTGAGAAGAGGAGGTGCCTTCGCTTCTAGGCGAACCAGACAATTGACTGTACGCGTCAGATGGTCCTTGGTCGCTCATACTGTAAAGTAACAGATAGTCAAATAACACATAGCAATAAAATACAGTTATGCACGTATTTCCGTAATTTATTTCCTAACACTTTACATTTTGATGTCAGCAGAACACTTATGTGGCTGAATCAGTGGCTTAGCTCTGATACCACCTCCTGTCGAAACCCCCGCTCCCTCATCCCCGGGAACGGGTGGCCACGAGCCAGATTCGGTGGTATCTCGTATTATCTAATTTGGCAGCGGAAATTTTCATCAGGACCGTAGTTAGAAAATATTTGATCAGAGTAAAATACCACATTTTCATAATATTAAACATATGGGATAAAACCCAAGTTCATAGTACACACGTTTTCATAGAAATAAATCCCATTTTATTTAAAAACATCTATTTTATTTTTAGGTAACTTTATTGCCACTATTCCAAGCCTTCGGTGCTGTCCAGCTGGCTTCTATTTGGCTTTCACATTTTGTTACCTGAAATGCGTTTTAAAAACATTTGTCAGTGGGAAATACTGGTGAGTGAATCCCAGTTTAATCAAGTTTAAGTAAAACCAAGTGTACAGTATTGAGGGCGATCTCGCAATTATATTTGTTTCCAAGACATATCAATTAACATCCATGGTACTGTCGAACCCGACTTGTGGAAATGTTACTCCTTGACCAGGTTGTAACAAATTTTGTATACAAAACCCCAACATACTCATCATAATTGTATTCTTACAAATACTCAATAACTGTTATTCGCATGGAAAAGTATTTAAGGTTTTGTAGTTAACAAAAAGTTTACAAAAAGTGGATCAACTCACATTGCTGTCTTAGATTTTCCATAAGGGTTTCCTGGTGACAATCTATACTTTACACAATTGCACATGCGTTAGTATAATAACCCATTTTAACATTAGTAATACCCTCCCCGAGATGGCATTCCAACGACTACGTCGGGCAGAACCACGACAGCTGTTACGGAACCCTAGATCAATCGGGCAGCGTATCTAATACGTATCCAGGGGTTATAATACTTACAACGGAGCAGAACATCGCTATTAGGGGGTATAATACTGGAGCATAATAAGCCTACTATCAGAAATTGAGATTGAGAAAGAAAGAAATGAACGACGGAAAACGAAAACCCGTTGCTTTCTTATATAGGTGATGATCTCGGTTCTCTCGTGGCCCGCGTAACACAAAAGAAGGGCCTACGCGACCCGCGTTGACCTCCGGTCAATGCGTAGCTGGGCTGGGTCATCACATAGATATGCCGGGTGTTGGGCCACGTGGCCACACCAGGCTGCGCCATGTTTTTAAGCTCACGCGGCCCGCGTAAGGCTTAAGGGTCCTTTACGCGGCCCGCCTCAACTTAATATTTTCAGTTTTTAATTATTTTTAATACTATTTAATGTATTTGAGGCCCGTTTTCATGTATGGGGTGTATTTTGGGACATATTGGGATATTTTAAAATATATTGGGGGTGTTGGAAAATATTCGAGGGTGTCGATTTATTTAGGATTGTTACAAGTTTCTTTATGCATTAAGGTTCCTTTGTGACAATATTATATTGTAGTATAACCCTCTGAGGTTATATTACATGGTCCATTAGTAATCTGAGTTTATCTACTTGATTCCGTTATTATGCTTGAAGTTGACTAAAATGCCCTTTTTGTCAAAAATGAGATTTTTAACATAAACAACCATGCAAATGAATTACATTCTGATTCGTAATGTTATTTAACACATTTTGACATTTATAATCTGGTCAGAAACTGAAATTATTTAATAAATCGTAAAACATGCTTTAAAAAGGACTAGAATACCCTTTTGCATGCAAATTAAGTTTAAACATAATTTTGACATAAAAATTCATTACTCACTGTTATGATATCATATTTAGGACTAATTGTGATTCCAAGTCAGATTACTTACTGAGTTTATGTATGAGTTTCGTACTATATTAATAAATGACGAATATGCCTTTTTCACATATAAATTGGGTTTTAAATAAGATTAACATGCAAGAATCTTTTGTTACTGATATGATATGATTAATAAATTATTTTGACCATTCAAAGCTGGTCATAACCTCAGAATTTCCTAAACATCGAAATAATCATCATTTATCGTTTTTTACGACATTAAGGTGCATAGTATGGTTTTAAACCATACTTAGCACCCAAGACTTATTATCTACTGATTTTATAAACCAATTTTAATATTTTTATAGTAGGTATAAATCATAAACTCAGAATCCCAAATAAGTCTCTAAAACTATGTGTGAAATGACCAAAATGCCATTTCGGGGCATAGTTTGGCCATAAATGGTAAACCACACATATATATGATATCCTACTATTAATATAACATAAATAAAATATTTTTATAGAAGGTTTATGACTAGAACCTCAGTTTGCATGTAAACCCCTTTTATAAATCATAAAATGACCAAAATGCCCTTATGAGGCTAAATTCGGTTTTAAAATCTTTTTGGGCATATTTGTTGATATCCTACTGATATCATAACATATTTTAAGCATAATAACTTATGGAACATGTATATGACTCATCCGGTTACCCGTTTTTCCTTATACGCTTTCGGTGCGTTTTATGTAACTAGTTTGCATAAATTAGCCGAAACGGGTTTAACCTTATCAATTTAACTTAAAAAATCCAGAATGTGTTTAGTTTACCCATAATATACAAGTCTCCATACTTGTTGGGTCTAAATTACATTCCAATCCGGTCACCGCTTAATCTAGCGTTTCATACCGTAAATTGTTCATTAAACTAACCGGTCTAAGTCAACGACTTAAATAAGACCCGTTAGTAATCTAATAGGTTAATAAAACCTTCGTTCCAGATTAGGAAGCCCCGGTAAAAGCTACCTTCACGAGTGTAGTTACATTATACGGCTGAGTAGATAGATCTTGCATATAAAAGCTAAGGTAAATACTTTTAACTTATTTTCCCTTATACGGACTTGGGATACGGTAAAATATTACCGCTTGGTCGGGTATGGAATCATTTAATCGGATTGTGATTAATAAATTACATAACCCGTTTTAATATGTTTTGCTTGATTACATAAACATTGGGGTTTAATGCGACCGTGTTCTGGATATCCTTGGCTCATTTAATTGCAAATGGCTATGAGGTTAGCACGGGGTGTAGGCATACACCTGACAGTTGCGTATGTAAAAAGATATACCCACATTGTTGGGGATAACTCCTTGTGGGTTTATATTAGTGGTGTGTCGGTTAATCATGTCTCGGGTTCTATATCGGGCCCAAAATGTATGACAAACATGTAAATCTGTATACAAGATAATTTATAAATAATTGTCCCAAGATATAAAAGAATATTTGTGCCTTGTGCATTTAAACCAATTTTTATAAATGTTTTCAAAAGAGTCGGTTAATTGTATTTACCAGTGTAAACTAACGTATTTTCAAAAGACTAAGTTAGAGGTATAACACGTACTAGGCTGGGAGCTTCTGGGCGTTAAATAGAGAATCTTGCAAGTCGTAATGCCTTAAGTCTGTTGAACATGTTTTGTATTATATTTTAGATCCGCCTGTGGGTCCTTTCTTACAACCGTCTGTTATATCTTTTATTTCGTACTTCGAACTTTCGGTTTGTAATAAGTAATTTCTACCAAGCCTTCCGCTGTGCTATAAACTGTGTTTAATTGTCTATGATGATATCAACTACGTCACGATACTCCCCACCGGGCCCACTGGTTTGTGGAAAATATCAGGGTGTGACAGTTTGGTATCAGAGCCAACATTGAGTGAATTAATCCCTAGCCTTTTGTGTTTAATCTCAAAGACACAGCAGCACATTACTTAGACTTCCGAGTCTAGGCAAATGACCTAGGATTAATCTTAATCTTATTTGGTTTATATATTTTGTTTGTTTCCTCGTTTTTGACAAGTCAACATACCAAAAATGCCGCCAAGAATGCGAGGAAGAGGAAAACCACCAATGAGGGGAGGAAGGCGCAACGAAGCAGGGCCTTCACATCGGCGAACCCCCTCTGCGTCATTTAGCTCAGACCCATATGATGACTGGAAACACTCCCTCGAACCAGCGAGACGTTCTGTCTCACTTAGCACCTCTCCCTCTTATCACCATTCATTTGGTTCGCAGCAACCCGACGAGCCCCAAGTCTCACACTATTCGCAGCATTCGCTGCACTCGCACCATTCACATCACTCCTCCCACCATTCTTCACACCACTCTCACTCTCAGGATCACTTCAACCCTGACGACTACATCAATGCACCAGCAGGTCGTAACCTGCTGGGTCCAGAAGACCATTTCCCGCAAGACATGGATGTGGACACGGATCCAGATCCAGAGATGCCACCGTTTGGGACACCCACGCATCCCATTTGTATTTCTAGCGGTTCTTTTTTTTGCGAGATCTCCCTATCGAGGTCCCGATACCTATCAAGAGTGGTATGGGCAGTGGAAGTTTGCATACACTCCCTCTCACCACGACTCACCACCACCACAACGGACTCCTTCTGAGGATCCGTACTCTCAAGTGGTCACGCCACCGCCACCACCAGCACCAGAACAACCTCCGCCACCACCAGAACCATCAAGGCGAAGGAGAAACGCACGAATGTCTGTGCGAGGGGGTATACGCATTAGCACCCCACAAACTTCAAGCAACTACCCTCCCATATTTGAAGATCCACAAATAGGTGGGCCTTCAAACATTGTGCCGGAAATTGACACTACACCGGCCACTTTTGCACCACCACCACCTCCAGTGGGTTATGAAAACCCAATTCCTACATACCAGGATACAACCGGGTACAACCCGTTCGAACCACAAGCTCACACAGGTTATAACTACCAACCACATGCCTATGACCCATACGTCGAGGCAGCTAATTTTAACGCCCTCTATCCCTCACCATTTCTTCCAGCATACCCAACTGGGTACCCTGCTTATGGGTATCAATACCCACAACCTCAACCTCAAACCCAGCAACAACCTCAAACTCCACCTCAACAACCATAACCACAAGAAATCTTACAAAGGTTGGACGAAGTTAAACATAGGATGGAAGAACGTGAAAGAAAGACCCATAAGTTCCTTAAGGGTCTTGCAAACTTCATAAAAGGGAAGAAGAAAAATCATTGAAGACCCCTGCTTTTGTTTTGTAATTTTCATTTAAATCAAGTCCCTGCGTGGACATTTCTTTTATGTATCAGTCCCTGGGTGGACATTTCTTTTAAGTATTAGTCCATGTATGGATAAGTTTATTTATTTAAAGACCCGTTTAGGGCAGATTATGTAATTCTTAGCACTTTTTGGTGAAAAATTTTCTTTAGAATTACATTGGTTATTATACATATATATGCATTATATCATTCATCACACTATCATTTCAATTTATAATTGATCTGGCAATAAATTTCAAAAGACCGTTTAATGGTATAACCTAGCCTATATGTCAATATAGACATGGCTGTGATGGTAAAACCTTCTTAAGATACTAAATCCATGTTAACATCTAAGAACATGTTAACACTCCTGACAAATGTGGTTCGAGAAAATCACACTAGTCATCTTAAGACTTGGATTCATCCAAATTTCCTTATAAAGCCTAAATGATCTAATGAATCATGGCTGATGTCATCAAATAAGATGATCATATCAAAGCATCCTCTGGTGATGTTATTGTTTTGCCTTCGGGCCAACCTATTCCAATTACATAACAACAACAGTAGTAGTCTATGACTCTCTGTCAAAGAGGTGAAGAACTATGTTCAAACCTTAATGCCTTGATCCAATAAGATCATGGTCTATAATTTAAAATTGTCCTTGTGACTAGGCCTTTTGCGCCACCCTAAAACTCCTGATGGTTTTTATAACCTAGACTAACTATAATAAAAAGTTTAAATAAATACTCTTCTAAACTGATTAACCGATTAACCGATATGGTCTATTTATACCATGGTTAATGAATCACCAAATAGGATGATTCAATATAAGATCACTAAACAAGTTGTTAATTGATATATAGCATTCAAGCATCATCATGGCTGGCTCGGATGAAGCTCATAATCACCCTACTGAAAGGAATAATGAAACTAGATTGAACGTAACGGGTGCTGATTTGCAAGCTATGATAGACACTACTGTAACTAAAGCTGTTGGCAGAGTATTCAGGGAATCGAGTGCTACTCGCACCAAGACTCATTCAGTGGCTCATTCAAAGCCCCCTTCCAAAATGCATACATCTAAGAAGGACGACTCTCAACATTCGTCAAATCAAAATAGTCAACCATCCAAGAAGATAGTGTTTAACAAGGAACCACGTTCCAAAGTTTGTTCCTATAAGTACTTTGTCTCTTGCAAGCCAAGAGACTTTACTGGTGAAAAAGGTGCCATAGATTGTATGAAATGGCTAGACGTGATGGAGACAGTTGTTGACATTAGTGGGTGTGTTGAGGAAGATGTTATAAAGTTTGTATCTCCGTCTTTTAAGGGTGATGCCCTAGTTTGGTGGAGGGCACTGATACAGGCCTCGGGGAAAATTCCACTTTATAGTCTGTCATGGGATAAATTTGTAGAACTGATGAAAGAAACTTTCTGCCCGCAACACGAAGTTGAAAAAGTTGAAGCTGATTTCCTAACTCTGGTTATGAAAAACTTAGATTGTCGAGCTTATGTTACTAGCTTCAACTCCATGTCTAGATTGGTACCTTATTTGGTAACTCCAGAACCAAAGCGTATAGCACGCTTTATTGGTGGTTTGGCTCCCGAGGTGAAAGGGCATGTGAAGGCTTCAAAGCCTGCCACCTACCGGTCAGCAGTGGATCTGTCTCTATCCCTGACACTGGATATTGTCAGGAATAAGTCTGTAAAGACTACTGATGAAGGGAAGAGAAAGAGAGAGGATGATAACTCACAACGTTTTGATAAGAAAAAGAGAGGGAACTCTGGGTTTAAGAAAAACACAAATCAGTCGGGAGAAAACCCCTATGCAAGAACTGCAAGCACTTTGGGAAATGCACTATAGATCAGCAGGCTAAACAATGTGGAATTTGCAAGAAGAAGGGTCACAAAACGTTGGAATGCAAGGACCTAAAGAATGCAACCTGTTATGGTTCCAATGAGAAGGGGCACATCAAGTCCAACTGCCCGAAAAACGCAAAGAAGCCCGAAGAGGCTAAAAAGACAAACGCCAGAGTGTTCCAAATGAATGCTAAGGAGGCAATGCAGGATGATAACGTTATAACGTGTACTTTCCTCATAAATGATATCTATGCTAGAGTTTTATTTGATTCTGGTGCAGATAAGTCCTTTGTAGACAATAAATTTAGTAAACTGTTGAATCTGCCTATTAAAACTCGAGACATTAAATATGAGGTAGAATTAGCTGATGGTACCTTAGAAACCGCTTCGACAATTCTAGATGGATGTTTCATATCCATTAGGAATCATTCTTTTCCGTTGTACTTGTTGCCGATGAAATTGGCAGGGTTTGATATAGTTATAGGCATGGATTGGTTATCATTTAACGAAGCTTAAATTGCCTGTGATAAGAAACAAGTTATCATCAAAACCCCTTCCGGTGAACCAATCATTATCCAAGGAGATACACACTATGGATTGCCTGATCAAGTGTCCATGCTTAAGGCGTCCAAATGTTTGAAGAACGGTTGTGTCATTTACATGGTACAGGTGACAGTAGACGTGCCGAAGCCCAAGATAGTAGATATTTATGTTATTTTCGAATACCCAGATGTCTTTCCTGAAGAATTACCTGGATTGCCTCCCGAGAGGCAAGTAGAGTTCAGAGTTGATATTATACCAGGAGCAGCACCAGTCGCGCGAGCTCCTTACCGTTTAGCACCGACCGAGATGAAAGAACTAAGAAGCCAGTTAGATGAACTTTTGGAGAAAGGTTTTATTCAACCAAGCTCGTCACCTTGGGGAGCACCCATTCTGTTTGTAAAGAAGAAAGATGGTTCAATGCGGTTGTGCATTGATTATCGTGAGCTAAACAAGGTAACAATCAAGAATCGCTATCCATTGCCCAGGATCGATGATCTGTTTGATCAGCTGCATGGGGTAAGTTTCTTCTCAAAGATTGATCTAAGGTTGGGGTATCATCAATTAAAGGATAGAACTGAAGACGTTCACAAAACCACGTTTAGAACAAGGTATGGCCACTACGAGTTCTTAGTGATGCCTTTCGGGCTCACTAACACACATGCAACATTCATGGACCTCATGAATCGAGTCTGCGAGCCATATCTGGATAAGTTTGTCATTGTCTTCATTAATGACATACTTATTTATTCCAAGAGTCAAGCCGATCATGAGAAACATCTCCGATGCATCCTCAAACTTCTACAACAGGAGAAGCTCTACGCAAAATTCTCCAAATGCGAATTCTGGCTTCGCGAAGTCCAGTTGCTTGGACATGTGGTAAGTGAGCGTGGTATCCTGGTGGATCCCGCTAAAATAGAAGCAATCACGAATTGGGAAGCACCTAAGATGCCTACTGAAATTCGCAGCTTCTTAGGGTTGGCAGGATATTACAGAAGATTCATCAAAAACATTTCAAGGTAGTTGCACCTCTAACTTCTTTAACCCGCAAGAATGTGAAATTTGATTTTGGTCCCAAATAACAAGAGTCATTTGAGATTCTTAAGCAGAAGTTGAGCAATGCTCCTGTGTCGACATTGCCTGAAGGAATAGAAGAATTCATTGTCTATTGTGATGTTTCGCACACGCGCATGGGATGTGTGCTTATGCAAAGAGGTAAAGTGATTGCCTACGCGTCACGACAACTAAAAGTGCATGAAAAGAACTACACCACTCACACTTAGAATTGGGTGCCGTTGTATTTGCACTTAAGCTATGGAGGCATTACCTTTACGGAACTAAATGTTTGATATACTCAGATCACAAAAGTCTCCAACATTTGTTCAGTCAGAAGGATCTCAATATGAGACAACGCCGTTGGATGGAAACATTGAATGACTACGATTGTGAAATTCGCTACCATCCTGGCAAAGCGAATGTGGTCGCTGATGCTTTAAGCTGGAAAGAAAGAGTCAAACCTATATAAATCAATGCTAAGAGTATTGAACTAAAGAACAGTTTAAACGAGAAGTTGTTGACAACACAGAAAGAAGCTGTAACGGAAGATAACCTTCAAGAAGAAAGATTAGGTGCAACTATTGATCAGTTGTCACCTGCAAATAACAACAAGAGTCATTTGAGATTCTTAAGCAGAAGTTGAGCAATGCTCCTGTGTCGACATTGCCTGAAGGAATAGAAGAATTCATTGTCTATTGTGATGTTTCGCACACGCGCATGGGATGTGTGCTTATGCAAAGAGGTAAAGTGATTGCCTACGCGTCACGACAACTAAAAGTGCATGAAAAGAACTACACCACTCACACTTAGAATTGGGTGCCGTTGTATTTGCACTTAAGCTATGGAGGCATTACCTTTACGGAACTAAATGTTTGATATACTCAGATCACAAAAGTCTCCAACACTTGTTCAGTCAGAAGGATCTCAATATGAGACAACGCCGTTGGATGGAAACATTGAATGACTACGATTGTGAAATTCGCTACCATCCTGGCAAAGCGAATGTGGTCGCTGATGCTTTAAGCTGGAAAGAAAGAGTCAAACCTATATAAATCAATGCTAAGAGTATTGAACTAAAGAACAGTTTAAACGAGAAGTTGTTGACAACACAGAAAGAAGCTGTAACGGAAGATAACCTTCAAGAAGAAAGATTAGGTGCAACTATTGATCAGTTGTCACCTGCAAATGATGGAATCCTCAGATTGAAAGGTCGAATCTGGGTTCCAATTTATGGAGGACTCAGAGATATAATCCTCCAAGAAGCTCATAATTCCAAGTATTCAGTTCACCCAGGAAGTGACAAAATGTATCAAGATTTGAAGGCAAATTATTGGTCGATGGGTTTGAAGAAATCCATAGCCACACATGTAGCTAAATGTTCAACGTGCTCACATGTTAAAGCCGAACATCAAAAGCCGTCAGGTTTACTGCAACAACCAGAACTTCCCACATGTAAATGGGAGATGGTAACTATGGATTTCATCACCAAGTTACCCAAGACGAGACATGGGAATGATACAATATGGGTTATAGTTGACAGACTGACTAAGTCGGCTCATTTCTTACCCATCAAGGAGACGCATAGCTCCGATAAATTAGCCCAATTATACGTGGATAAGATTGTATCTCTCTACAGAGTGCCAGCATCTATTATATCCGATAGAGATACTAGATACACTTCTCATTTTTGGAAAAGTTTCCAACAATCTCTAGGCACTCGTTTGAATTTCAGTACTGCTTATCATCCTCAGACGGATGGGCAAAGCGAGCGTACGATTCAAACACTCGAAGACATGCTTCGGGCATGTATCATTGATTTAGGTGGAAGTTGGGACGATCATCTTCCCCTGATTGAGTTCTCCTACAACAACAGTTACCATACGAGCATTCAGGCTGCGCCTTTTGAGGCCTTGTATGGAAGAAAATGCAGAACACCCGTTTGTTGGGTGGAAGTTGGAGAAACCCAGCTATCAGGACCTGAGATAGTCCTTGAGACGACGGATAAGATTCTTTAGATCTGTGATCGTCTAAAAGCTACCAGAGATAGGCAGAAGAGCTACGCAGATAAGATGCGCAAACCTCTAAAATTCGAGGTAGGAGATAAAGTGTTACTCAAAGTGTCACCCTGGAAAGGAGTAATGAGATTTGGTAAAAAGGGCAAGCTAAGCCCAAGATACATCGGACCATTTGAGATCATCGAATGTGTCGGGAGTGTGGCCTATAAGCTAAACTTACCTGAGGAGCTTAGTGGAATTCACAATGTGTTCCACATCTGCAATTTAAAGAAATGTTTAGCTGATGAGTCGCTAGCAATGTCTCATAAAGATGTGCAGATAGATGAAAGCCTGAGGTTTGTCGAGAAACCTATATCGATCGAGGATCGACAGGTTAAACAACTTCGAATGAAACATGTACCAATTGTGAAGGTGAAATGGGATGCCCGTAGAGGCCCTGAGTATACGTGGGAAGTTGAATCCACTATGCGACAAAAGTACCCTTATTTATTTCAATAAATCTCGTGGTCGATATTTCTTTTAAGGGGGTGAGGATATAACATCTCACAAAATCATACCCAATATTGTGAAGACACGTGTCATAAACCCCAAACGGGTAATAAATTGACTTTGAAGGGCGAAAGATGTCAATCAATGAAAATACGTATGCGAAGGGACTAAAAGTGTCAACATGCAAATTTATGTCTCTGAGTGACCTTTTATCAAACCCGGGGCTTTATAATGTTAAAACATGCTCCCGGGAATGATTGAGATTGAATATAAAAGTTAAGGAGCCAAATATGTAAAGTTTAAAAATTAATTTCTCTGATCAATTGCATACGGACCGTATAAGGTTCACGCTTACGGTCTGTAAGGACTGTATCTGGGTGAAACAATTCAAAAGCGGTTACGGACCGTATGAGGTATATGCTTACGGTCCGTAAAGACTGTATATGGGCAGCAGTTTTGGACAGCTGCAGGTTTGTCACCTTATACACACATAACTCGATACCAGGGGCTGTTAGCTGTTTTGGGACACGTATATGGACACTTGTTAAGCTCTCCTAACTCCCCTGGACACCTGGTAGCAACATAAGACCCTCCCTTGCACTATAAATAGGTGACATGCTCCTCATTCTGCCTTGCTCACTTCAAAAATTTCAAACTCTTTTCTCTAGCTTGGTTTCTCTGAGCTTCCTAATCAAAAGGAAGCTCTCCATAGTTCAAGTTTCGAGCTAGGACCCTTTGTAAGTGTCCTTAGCCTCCTTAGTTCGGTTTTTATGCATTTAAAAGCCGAAAGTCAAAGTTGCCGCAATTCCGCTTTGACTTCTGGTTTAGACCTAAACGGTCTAGCCATTGTTCGAGGAGATTATAGCTACGTGATCGTAATTAGGTAGGTGTTAATCCCTCAAAAGGGCACCTCCTAATTACCACGTTTACTTAGTTAATTGTCAGGTCAAAGTAATTAACATAAAAAGTCAAACGGGTTAGTTTTTAAATAATACAAATCTGATAATGTAGAGGTTATAAAATATGTTTTATCACTCTAATAACTTGGTAAAAATTATTAGAACATGTCTAAACATGTTCAATCCGACAATTCTAAGTTTAGGCTCGGTTCGGAACCGAAAGTTGCAAAAGCTTGACTTTTGCTTTGACTTTAAGTTCTGACCCGAATTAGCTTAGTTTCTTTATGCATTAAGGTTCCTTTGTGATCATATTATATTGTAGTATAACCCTCTGGGGTTATATTACATGGTCCCTTAGTAATCTGAGTTTATCTACTTGATTCCGTTATTATGCTTGAGGTTGACTAAGATGCCTTTTTTGTCAAAAATAAGATTTTTAACATAAACAACCATGCAAATGAATTACATTCTGATTAGTAATGTTATTTAACACATTTGGACATTTATAATCTGGTCAGAAACTGAAATTAGTTAATAAATCGTAAAACAAGCTTTAAAAAGGACTAGAATACCCTTTTGCATGCAAATTAAGTTTAAACATAATTTTGACATAAAATTTCATTACTCACGATTATGATATCATATTTAGGACTAATTGAGATTCCAAGTCAGATTACTTACTGACTTTCTGTGTGAGTTTCGTACTATATTAATAAATGACGATTATGCCCTTTTCACACATAAATTGGGTTTTAAATAAGATTAACATGCAAGAACCTTTTGTTACTGATATGATATGATTAATAAATTATTTTGACCATTCAAAGCTGGTCATAACCTCAGAATTTCCTAAACATCGAAATAATCGTCATTTATCGATTTTTACGACATTAAGGTGCATAGTATGGTTTTAAACCATACTTAGCACCCAAGACTTATTATCTACTGATTTTATAAACCAATTTTAATATTTTTACAGTAAGTATAAGTCATAAACTCAGAATCCCAAATAAGTCCCTAAAACTATGTGTGAAATGACCAAAATGCCCTTTCGGGGCATAGTTTGGCCATAAATAGTAAACCACACATATATATGATATCCTACTGTTAATATAACATAAATTAAATATTTTTATAGATGGTTTATGTGAAAAATCGAGTTTTGAAGGTCTCGAATCGACTTAATACTTGTTCACAAAGTGTTGTTTTTATATATATACTTGGTGTGCCTTATAAGTGTGTACTGTTGTTATTAATATTATTATACATGTATATTTTATGGTGCATGACGAAAAACAAAAGAGATTTCACCAAACTAGCCTGTTCGACGAAAACAAGGGGGTTTTCGCCATGGCCACTCGACGAAATCCAGGGATTTCGTCGGCCTAGTCTTCGCCAAAGCCCATTAAGGGCCCAACACTTTATAACTCCCGTATAAACGATTGTACGTTACGTAAACTGCGATTTGAAAAACCCCAAGGTCTCTCTCTTCCTTTCCTCTGCGTGACGGCAATCCCAAGCTCTCGAAACCTTTGCTAGTTCGCCTCGTAACCGGTTAGTGTTTAGATGTTAAATGACTGACTCAACTTCCAATCATATTTGATTTCATGATGCCATGATAGAATGCTTTGATTGTTGTTGTCTAATGATTTCTATATAGGATGGTATGGTTAGATAGTTATGATGGTTTGTATGTTGAGATTCAATCGTTTGATTAGTATGATACTAGTAAATTGCAGATCTAATATCGGTATGAGATGAGTTGAAGATGAAATTGTTCACAGTTAGGGTTTGCTATATGGTTGTTAATCTTTTGGATTGGATCTAATGTTGTAAATATGTTCATCCATGAATCACTGCTTGGAAGTTTATGTTATGGATTTATGTTCTGTGGTATGTTGTTATGTATATTAATGAATCAGCATTAGGGTTAGATGCATGATGATGATGACTTTATTAATAAATCATTATATCCATGATGATTGTATCGAAACTGCTACTGATGATTAGGGTTCTAGGAAGGTGTGATGATGTAACTAATTGAATCGGTTAATGCTATGTTGAATCTGTAACTGTTGTTGATAATCATGCATTACCCGACGAAAACCCATCATCTGACGAAAACCATGTGTCAATGAAGACACTGCCTGACGAAAACCCTACCCCGACGAAAACACTTTGAGAGTTCGTCGCCTGGGTGATTTCGTCGCCTGGGGGGTTTCGCCGAAGAGTGTTCGCGACGAACACTAATGTTCGTCAAGTTGGAAATCCACCACAGTAAGTCAGTTAACTCAGTTAAGTCTGTTAACTCTGTTAGGTCTGTTAATGGATAGCTAGGTTAGAATAAACTGAGAAATCAACTATGTGAAGCATGTATTGTATGAACTTGATTAACTGCTTACGTGTTACATGATGTTAACTGCCAAGCACACTTTGTGATATAGATTGCATGTGAGTCATTACGAACATAAACTGATTGTGTATACGTGCATATTATAGGCTTTGACTGAATTGTTTGTGCAAGTATATAAGCATACCGAGCAAACCGAGGTGAGTTCACACACTTTCCAAGGCATGGGATTCCTGGTGGTTGGGAATGGGTTAAAGAATTAAAACGGAACCTACATATCCTCCTTGGGTAGGATATGTACCGCCATCCTCCTTGGGTAGGATGCCAATATTAATCCTGCGTATTCTCCTTGGGTAGAATACGTACGTTCGTCCTCCTTGGGTAGGACAACAACCTTAACTAACTAGACAAAACTCTATCATGAAGTCCCTCATTTTTATATCGACTTAATCGCCGGGCCAATGGCGAGTGAGTCATTAGTTAATAGCGCAATTAGGGTTGACAAGCCTCACACCGTGCCGTTCGGACGGGCGTGTACTAATGGATCTGGGCACTTAGTCAATGATGATAGACATTGACGTAGGGTACAACTATTATTCGTCAGTTGTCGATATGGTAACGGTCTAGTGGTTCACATGGGGAAGCCCCCACTGATTAAGGATATGGTTTGGGTAAACAAGGATACTGGTTAACTCGTGGGTTACGAAACAACTTATGGTTTTCAAAACAAACTGATAAAACTAAACAACCAACTGTGAACTCGCTCAACTTTGTTGTTGACTCGTTGTTACATGCCTTGCAGGTCGTTAGGTGCTTTTGGAGCTTGCACAGGGAGGAGTGATCGTTGTGGGACATGGACTGTTGAGTCCCATGTCAAACATTTAAACTTTATAAACTTATTCTTTATGTTTGGGTTTTACATTCTATGCTTCCGCTGTTAACTTATAGTTAGTCACTTTCTTTTGGACACCAATTATACTGTGTTTGGTTTTATTTACTTAATTACGTTGTTCAATATGATTGGTGGCTTGATCCTGGTCAGTCACGCCTCCAAGCAGTGATACTTCGCGTGTGGATTTTGGGAGTGTGACAGATTGGTATCAGAGCCATTGGTTATTGAGAACTTGGTTTTAAAAAGGGAAAAACTTTTTGACAAAACCAGACTATAACATGTACAGTGCTCAACGATCCACAACGACGCTTCGCTCCACGTGTAAGACTCAACATTCTAGGTGATATAGTTTATGTTATATTGCCTACTTGTTAGTTACATAGTACATTGTTCATGGTATGCATTGGTTAACGTAGCAACTATTGTTTGAAACACATGTGTGCTTACTCTCTTCTATCATCGCACTTTCACGACACCTTTCTCACTCATGTTTCCTTTGATATGAAGATTATGAGTGGACGTATCAACCTAACTCAAACCCAGCTGACGACTTTAACCAATGAACAAGTTACTGCATCACTCGCAGACGCTCAGGCAGGAGGTATAACCTGCCATAGCAACTTACTCTAGGATCTTTAGATCCTACTCTCGTAAACCAACACTTGTGCTAAATCTTGTCTCTTCTTACTCGCACGACAGGTCAACATGCTCAGCCTCCTGTTTGTACTTTCAAAACTTTTATGGACTGCCGACCTACTACTTTCAACGGCACTGAGGGAGTTGTAGGCCTCCTTCACTGGTTTGAGAAGCTCGAGTCAGTTTTCGAGATGTGTGAATGCCCTGAGGCTCGTAGGGTGAAGTATGCTACTGGTACTCTTGAAGGTGTAGCGCTCACGTGGTGGAACGCTCAGGTCCGGATGCTCGGGTTGGTTGCTGCTAATGCCACCCCATGGAACAATTTCAAGGAATTAATCAAGGAAGAGTACTGTAATCATGATGACATCCACAAGCTAGAGGTAGAGTTCTTCAACTTAAAGATGACGGGGTCGGAAATTGAAGCATACACGAAAAGATCGAACGAGCCGGCTATCTTGTGCCCTACTGGTAGATCCTCCTATCAAGCGTATCGAGCTGTACCTTAAAGGTTTAGTGCCAGAGATCCAGAGTCATGTGACTGCAGCAAACCTCGCGACTATCCAGCAAGTTATTCGTTTGGCTCATCGTCTCACTGATTAGGCAGTCGAGCAGAACAGGCTGCCCAAGCGTATTGGTACTACTACTACCACTACTACCTCTGATGCCCCCAGCGACAACAAACGCAAATGGGATAGAGTCTCAAGCAAGGGTTCAACATCAGCTCAGTCTCAGTCTCAGCAGCGAAAGACTGATGACTACCAGAGTCCTGGTCAGCAACCTTCTGGTAGTCAAGGGCAGGGTGGATACAGGGGAAACCACCCCAAGTGCAATCGATGCAACAAGCATCATAGTGGGCAGTGCAACAAGGGTCGTTGTCTGAGGTGTAACAAGTTTGGTCATGAAGCAAAGGATTGCAGGGGCGCAAGACTGGCAAATCAGAATCGTCAACAACAGCCACCAGCTCCATAGAATCAGCCGCAGCAACAGAAGGGTAACAGGGGATGCTATCAGTGTGGTGCTGAAGGTCACTTCAAGAGAAACTGCCCCCAGTTAAACCAGAATCAGAACAACAACAATAATCAGGGGAACGGGAATAATAACGGGGGTAACAATGATGGCAATGGTGCTAGGAGACGCATTTTCGTGCTGGGTCAGGGTGATGCAAGGAACGATCCCAACATTGTGATGGGTAAGTTTCTTCTGGATGATTTCTTTGTTACTGTTTTATTTGATTCGGGTGCCGATACCAGTTATGTGTCCCTAAAGGTTAGTCAAATGCTTAAGCGCACTCCAACACTTTTGAACACCAAACACACGGTAGAACTAGCAAACGGTAAAAGTCTCGAGGCCACACTCATAGTTAAGGGTTGTAATCTCATCTTAGCTGGTCAGACCTTCTCTATCGACCTTATTCCTATCGTACTTGGTAGTTTCGACGTCATTATTGGGATGGATTGGCTATCTCAACATCAAGCGGATATTATTTGCAAGGAGAAAATCGTTCGTATTCCTCGTTCTGGTGAAGAACCTCTCATGATTCATGGCGACAAGAGTGGTGCTGTTGTGGGCATCATCTCTTTCCTTAAGGCCCAGAAGTGTATGCGAAAGGGCCACACTGCTATTTTAGCCCTCGTCACTGACACCTCAAAGAAAGAGAAGAAGATAGAAGATTTTCCGATCGTATGTGACTTCCCTGAGGTATTTCCTGAGGAATTACCTGGTCTTCCACCTCATCGAGAAGTCGAGTTTCAAATCGAGCTAGCTCCTGGAGCAGCTCCCATAGCTCGTGCACCTTATCGTCTAGCTCCATCTGAATTGGAAGAACTATCCGCACAGTTACAAGAACTCTTGGAAAAGGGTTTCATACGTCCTAGCTCTTAGCCCTGGGGAGCTCCAGTGTTATTTGTGAAGAAGAAAGACGGCACCTTCAGAATGTGTATTGACTACCGCGAACTCAACAAGGTGACTATGAAGAATTGCTATCCTCTTCCACGCATTGATGACTTATTCGACCAGTTGCAAGGGTCGAGTTTCTACTCCAAGATTGACCTGAGGTCAGGCTACCATCAGTTGAGAGTCCGAGACGTGGATATCTCTAAAACAGCATTCAGGACTCATTATGGGCATTACGAGTTTCTGGTTATGCCCTTCGGATTGACGAATGCACCTGCGGTCTTTATGGATCTCATGAACCGAGTGTGCAAACCTTACCTGGATAAGTTTGTCATAGTTTTCATCGACGACATCCTGATATATTCGAAGAGTCAGGAAGAACACGAGCAACACCTGCGGCTTATTTTGGAACTTCTTCGAACAGAGCAGTTGTATGCCAAATTTTCGAAATGCGACTTCTGGCTTCGCGAAGTCCACTGTTTAGGCCACGTGGTAAACAAGGATGGGATTCACGTTGATCAATCCAAGGTAGACTCGATCAAGAACTGGCCTGCACCCCGTACACCAACAGAAATCTGCCAATTCTTGGGTTTGGCGGGCTACTACAGAAGGTTCATCAAGGATTTCTCCAAGATTGCGCAACCTCTCACTTTATTAACTCAAAAGGGTGTCACCTATCGTTGGGGTGATGCACATGAATCTGCATTTCAGCACTTAAAGGATAGACTTTGTAGCGCACCTATTTTCTCATTGCCTGAAGGCACAGATGATTTTGTGGTTTATTGCGACGCTTCCATCCAAGGACTTGGTTGCGTGTTGATGCAATGTGACAAGGTCATTGCTGATGCATCGCGGCAACTTAAGGTTCATGAAAGAAACTACACTACACACAACTTGGAGTTGGGAGCAGTTGTTTTCGCACTTAAGATATGGAGACATTACCTGTACGGTACCAAGTGCACCATTTACACCGATCACAGGAGTCTCGAGCATATCTTCAAGCAAAAGGAGTTAAACATGCGACAACGTCGATGGGTTGAGCTCTTGAATGATTACGAATGCGCGATCAAGTACCATCCGGGCAAAGCCAATGTGGTGGCCGACGCCCTCAGTCGAAAGGAGACTACACCCAAGCGGGTTCGCGCCTTACAACTTACCATCCAATCTAGTCTTCCTACTCAGATACGAGATGCTCAGGTTGAAGCATTGAAAGCAGAGAATATTAGGGCCGAGTCTCTACGAGGATCGAGGAAATGATTAGAACAAAAGGAAGATGGCGCCTACTACGTAACAGGGTGCATCTGAGTCCCACTTTACGGAAACTTACGCGAGCTTGTGATGGATGAAGCACATAAGTCTCGTTACTCAGTACATCCTGGTTCGGATAAGATGTACCATGACTTAAAGACTACATACTGGTGGCCTAGCATGAAAGCCAACATAGCAACTTACGTCAGCAAATGTTTGACTTGTGCGAGAGTCAAGATTGAATATCAGAAACCATCAGGCCTACTCCAACAACCAGAGATCCCGACATGGAAATAGGAGCAAATTTCCATGGATTTCGTTACTGGCCTGCCTAGATCTCAGCATGGAAATGACACTATTTGGGTGATAGTAGATCGATTGACTAAGTCTGCACACTTCTTGGCTATCAAAGAAACATACAAGTTCTCTACCTTAGCAGACGTTTACTTAAAGGAGGTGGTTTCGAGGCCCGGGGTGCCAACCTCTATTATTTTCGTTCATGATGCGCGTTTTACCTCTGAAGTGTGGCAAGTAATGCACAAGTCCTTTGGCTCACATTTAGACATGAGCACCGCTTATCATCCATAGACGGATGGGCAATCTGAGCGCACCATCCAAACCCTTGAGGACATGCTTAGGGCATGCGTGATTGATTTTGGTAACGGCTGGGAACGGCATCTACCTTTAGTGGAATTTTCGTATAACAACAGCTGCCACACCAGTATCCAGGCCGCTCCGTTTGAGGCATTGTATGGACGTAAATGCTGATCACCTCTTTGTTGGGCAGAAGTTGGCGACAACCAAATCACTGGCCCAGAACTTGTGGTAGACACAACTGAGAAGATTGCTCAGATACGACAACGAATGGCGGCAGCTCGTGACCGTCAGAAAAACTACGCTGATAAGCGCAGGAAACCACTCGAGTTCTAGGTTGGGGATCGAGTGCTACTCAAAGTCTCACCTTGGAAAGGCGTACTTCGTTTTGGAAAACGAGGCAAACTTAATCCGCGTTATGTCGGACCGTTCGAAATCATTGAGAAAATTGGCAAAGTCGCTTACAAGTTGAATCTACCTGAAGACTCAGTGGAGTTCACAACGTATTCCACGTGTCAAATCTGAAGAAGTGTCTGTCAGATGAGACCCTCATAGTTCCTTTGAAGGAGCTCACAATCGACGATCAGTTGCAATTCGTCGAGGAACCAGTTTAGATCACAGACCAAGACGTTAAGGTTCTCAAGCACACCAGAATACCTCTCGTTCGAGTTCGTTGGAACTCCCGTCGTGGCCCAGAGTTTACCTGGGAACGAGAAGACCAAATAAAACTCAAGTATCCCCAGTTGTTCGAGAAAAGTGCAACCACTGTTGAGGCTAAAGCTACTGCGGAATTTCAGGATGAAATTCCAAATCAACGGGGGGATGATGTGACACCCCAGGAAAACCACGAAACCTATCTAGCTTCCTCAGTAACTACGTGCTAAATTTTGGGACGAAATTTCTTTCAAGTTGGGGATGATGTGACAACCTGAGTTTTCAAGGTCTCGACTCGACTTAATACTTGTTCACAAAGTGTTATTTTTATATATATACTTGGTGTGCCTTATAAGTGTGTACTGTTGTTATTAATATTATTATACATGTATATTTTATGGTGCATGACGAAAACCAAAAGAGATTTCGCCAAACTAGCCTGCTCGACGAAAACAAGGGGGTTTTCGCCATGGCCACTCGACGAAATCCAGGGATTTCGTCGGCCCAGTCTTTGCCGAAGCCCATTAAGGGCCCAACACTTTATAACTCCCGTATAAACGATTGTAGGTTACGTAAACTGCCATTAGAAAAACCCTAAGGTCTCTCTCTTCCTCTCCTCTGCGTGACGACAATCCCAAGCTCTCGAAACCTTTTGCTAGTTCGCCTCGTAACCGGTTAGTGTTTATATGCTAAATGACTGATTCAACTTCCTATCATATTTGATTTCATGATGCCATGATAGAATGTTTTGATTGTTGCTGTCTAATGATTTCTATATAGGATGGTATGGTTAGATAGTTATGATGGTTTGTATGTTGAGATTCAATCGTTTGATTAGTATGATACAAGTAAATTGCAGATCTAATATCGGTATGAGATGAGTTGAAGATGAAATTGTTCACAGTTAGGGTTTGCTATATGGTTGTTAATCTTTTGGATTGGATCTAATGTTGTAAATATGTTCATCCATGAATCACTGCTTGGAAGTTTATGTTATGGATTTATGTTCTGTGGTATGTTGTTATGTATATTAATGAATCAGCATTAGGGTTAGATGCATGATGATGATGACTTTATTAATAAATCATTAGATCCATGATGATTGTATCGAAACTGCTACTGATGATTAGGGTTCTAGGAAGGTGTGATGATGTAACTAATTGAATCGGTTAATGCTATGTTGAATCTGTAACTGTTGTTGATAATCATGCATTACCCGACGAAAACCCATCATCCGAAGAAAACCCTGTGTCGACGAAGACACTGCCCGACGAAAACCCTACCCCGACGAAAACACTTTGAGAGTTCGTCGCCTGGGTGATTTCGTCGCCTGGGGGATTTCTCCGAAGAGTGTTCGCAACGAACAGTAATGTTCGTCAAGTTGGAAATCCACCACAGTAAGTCAGTTAACTCAGTTAAGTCAGTTAACTCTGTTAGGTCTGTTAATGGATAGCTAGGTTAGAATAAACTGAGAAATCAACTATTTGAAGCATGTATTGTTTGAACTTGATTAACTGCTTACGTGTTACATGATGTTAACTGCCAAGCACACTTTGTGATATAAATTGCATGTGAGTCATTACGAACATACACTGATTGTGTATACGTGCATATTAAAGGCTTTGACTGAATTGTTTGTGCAAGTATATAAGCATACCGAGCAAACCGATGTGAGTTCACACACTTTCCAAGGCATGGGATTCCCGGTGGTTGGGAATGGGTTAAAGAATTAAAACGGAACCTACATATCCTCCTTGGATAGGATATGTACCGCCATCCTCCTTGGGTAGGATGCCAATATTAATCCTGCGTATTCCCCTTGGGTAGAATACGTACGTTCGTCCTCCTTGGGTAGGACAACAACCTTAACTAACTAGACAAAACTCTATCATGAAGTCCCTCATTTTTATATCGACTTAATCGCCGGGCCAATGGCGAGCGGGTCATTAGTTAATAGCGCTATTAGGGTTGACAAGCCTCACACCGTGCCGTTCGGCGGGCGTGTACTAATGGATCTGGGCACTTAGTCAATAATGATAGACATTGACGTAGGGCACAACTATTGTTCGTCAGTTGTCGATATGGTAACGGTCTAGTGGTTCACATGGGGAAGCCCCCACTAATTAAGGATATGGTTTGGGGAAACAAGGATACTGGTTAACTCGTGGGTTACGAAACAACTTATGGTTTTCAAAACAAACTGATAAAACTAAACAACCAACTGTGAACTCGCTCAACTTTGTTGTTGACTCGTTGTTACATGCCTTGCATGTCGTTAGGTGCTTTTGGAGCTTGCACAGGGAGGAGTGATCGTTGTGGGACATGGACTGTTGAGTCCCATGTCAAACATTTAAACTTTATAAACTTATTGTTTATGTTTGGGTTTTAAATTCTATGCTTCCGCTGTTAACTTATAGTTGGTTACTTTCTTTTGGACACCAATTATATTGTGTTTGGTTTTATTTACTTAATTACGTTGTTCAATATGATTGGTGTCTTGATCCTGGTCAGTCACGCCTCCAAGCGGTGATACTTCGCGTGTGGATTTTGGGGGTGTGACAGTTTATGACCAGAACCGCAGTTTGCATGTAAACCCCTTTTATAAATCATAAAATGACCAAAAAGCCCTTATGAGGCTTAACTCGGTTTTAAAATCTTTTTGTTCATATTTGTTGATATCCTACTGATATCATAACATATTTTAAGCATAATAACTTATGGACATGTATATGACTCATCCGGTTACCCGTTTATGCTTATACGCGTTTGGTGCGGTTTAGCCCTACTTAATAACTAACCAAACAAGAGGGGCCAGATTCAGATAAATGGAAACTTAAGATATAAAAAGAAAAATTAAACATAAAACACACATTCAGTGTGTGTTATGGGTGTTCTGTTCGAACCCAGAAGCTCCCCAGGAGCCAAAACCCTAAGTTTCCAACAAATCATCTAATTGAAGGTCCAAACGAAGTCTAAATTCACAATTAAAAGTGAATTAATGATCACCCAAGCTACGGGATCATAAGGTATGTCAAATTTTGATGATTTGTGAAGTGAAATTTGAATAATCATCGTAATCGCGAATTATGAACGAATTATTGAAGCTATAATTGAATTAGTGATGTATACTTGCTTAGGAACAAAACCCTAAGTGAAAATTATATATATGATGTTATGAATTGAATGATTTGATGAATTACCACATTAGGATAAGTGGGTATGAATCATAAGATGAATTTGATGATATAATTATGATTAGAATCATCATACATGATAGTAATCAGGAAATACTTGAACAAATTGTGTGTTTGAGTATATAATCATACTTACTATGATATGAGTTTAGTATGATGTGATAAAAATTGATTATATGTTCATGTTAAATGATGTTTAATATCATAAAGTATTAATTCGGTAACTTATGGTTACAAGAACTTGTTAAATAAGTGATTCAAAACGGTAGCATAATAAGGATGCTTACCGTATAGTGGCAAAGAAATAAAACGAGTAGTTAAGCTACATCGTGTAATTAATTTTGTCAATAGGCAGTTTGACTTTTTAAAGTCAAAATGACCTTTTATATGACCGAATGATAATTTCGACATAAAGATCGTAGGATGGAATAGTCGTGAATGATTATGACTAGTCTAACTATCTTACAAATTACAAAGATAGTTTGACGCTTGACAAGCTGGGGGAAAGCTTGGGAAGGAAGCGGGTCAAACGAATCAGGAATGAAGGAAAAACATAATCTGGATGCTAGGTAAGTAAAGCTTACACTCTATTTATATAATACCTATTGGTTTTATAGGTTATGAATAATATAAAGTCTTGTTTGAATTATGATGTTCTGACACGACATGTGTGGTTCGGAACAAAAGACAATGATAATAAACCATATTAATGGTTAAAAAGAATTAATATGATTTATTGGTCATGTAATGACTAATAGATAATGAGTTTCGAGTGGTTACCTTATAGGGTAAGCCAACATAAATAATAAGGGTAAAACGGTAATTCGATCACACGTTGACGATAACCGTTAGTTTTGAAAGACACTTTATGGCGTAAGCCATAATGGGTCAAAAGAGTTAAGAAATGGGTTATAAGTAAAATGATCGTCCGGTGTAAACCGGAGCGAGTCATGTAGACGAGATGATAATAAATACCATCTCGCGAATATAACCGGTCACTAAGATCAAACGGGTCAAAAGGTGAAAATATCACCCTTTGACAATATCGACTAATGGTTTGTCGAGTTGTATGATTATAGGAATAAATATCGAATGGATATTTGCATCGCTATTATTTAGCGGCTATTAAGGCAAGGTATTGAAATGGGTCAATATATTGATCTCAGCCAGGTATGTGTAATAGGTTAACGACTTATTTAGAACGAAAGTATCACACCCCAACCGATGGCGGAAACATCGGGGCATGGCACTGAGCGAAACAGATTGTCCAGAAGTTTCCATAACAATTATCATTACTATTCAATTTAAAATAACATGTCCCATACCATGTCTCAAACAGTAAACAAATTATTACAGATAAAGTCTAGGAAAATCATTCTGTTCCGACAACTCAGATTAAAATAGAGCAATTGTTTATCTGCTTCTAGAGACCTTTGACTCATTTACTACAGACAACTATTTGTTGGGTTCTAAAGCTTTATCCTAGCTTCAAATTCCTACCAGATGTGCATCCTAAGCACCTGTCACATACGTTAAAATAAAGTCAATACATATAATGTAAAGGTGAGCATACAAGTTTGATAATACATATAAAGTTCGAATTTGTTTACGCATAACCAGCACGTACACGTAGTGAAATGAAGCACGTTAGTTATCGACATAGATCCATCGATACCAATGACTGCGGGTTGACTGCCAGATGCAGTTCGCAATACATGATTACCACCATAACCATGCAAGTAATTGTCCTTAACAACCCCCGCGAACGGGTGCTGAGTCCAAACTATAGTACTATCGTTGCTAAGGCAGGTAGACAACATTCCATGTGTAAACATAACAAACAAGCATTCATAAGCCACGTATAACATGCATTAACGGTTAGCGTTTAAATAGTATTGAGTAGTGTGTTTGATGTGATTTGAATAGTTGTAACGTATGTAACACCCAAAAGTGCATAAAGCAAAAAGGGATCGAGTATACTCACAGCGGTTGATGGATTGAAGGGAGCGCTTAGCGAGTAGGGTTAGCCTGAATAGTTTGATAGCATAACGATAAGTGACGCGTAAAACGATGCAAAGTGTGAATGGGTCGGACAACAGTTTGGTCGGATGGTAATCCGATCGGAAGGCTAATCGTGCGGATAACAATCCGTTCGGATGGTCATCCGGTCGGACGGTAGTCCGGTCGGATGACTATTCGAGTGGATTGTTTCTTCCTATGAAATGAATGTGTTTGTGTATGATGGCTTGACTTTTGAAATTTTCGTTGTAGCATTTGAAAACATTGAAGTATCTTTACCCTTCAGATCGGTCGATCGGACGGCTGTTCGATCGGCCGGCAACCCAATCGGTTAGGTATTTTTAGCAAGACAAGTTCTCAGCAGGGTGTCACCTGATCGGGCGGCTGTTCGATCGGGTGGCGCTCCTAGTGCATCGAACATGTTGAAAAATCGATTAAGTGTTGAAGTATAGTATCTCATGATCCGAAGAGTAATCCGATCGGACAGTAGTCCGATCGAACAGCAGTTTGTTCAATACTAGTCTTAAAAATAAATTGATTAAGTGTGGGACCATGTGTTAACCGATCAGCTGGCTGTCCATTCGGACAGCAGTCTGATCGGTCAGCACCCTGACCTGATCAGCCTATTCATTTAACACTTGGTTGTTCTGATTGTTTGTCGTTTTATTGAGGTATTTTGACAACGAGTCGAACCATAGATCCCTCGTCCTTACTTGGTTCCCCTGGTCGGACAGGAATCACCCAAATCCGGCCGGTGAACTGTTCGGAACGGAGTTTAACGTTTAACCCGAAATCGGTTAACCTCGTGGCTAGAATCCGAATCTTGAGCCATGCAACCACCGGAGTGATTTGTAAGCCGGCACAGGCTCCGTTTCTATCGGTTTGAAGGCATTGAGTGAAAAAGAGTTGAAAGAAGTTGGAAAATCCATCTTTCAATCCTTTTCACCGTGTATATGTTTAGATCTATGAAAGATCTTTGTTTATTTATGTGGAAATCGGCTAGATCCAGGTTATTCTTGGTGGATTGAGGCCAAAACATGAAGTTCTTCAAGAACCCATGATGACATCATCCTAGAACACTTGAATCTTGATGATTCCATGGTTAAAAGTTAAGATTTGAAAGATAGAAAGGTGTAGGAGTGCGTGTAGATCAAGAAAGTACAAGGTTTAGGACGAAATCTTACCGGAATCGAGAGGAATCTGAGAAAAGGATGAGCTGAGCGTGCTAGTCGGACAGAGGTTTCCAAAAGTGGAAAGGATGACAATGACAGGGGTATTTATAGGATGCCAAATGAGGAAAGTGCTGGCCGGTCGGCCAGGCAGCTCGATCGGACAGCTTGTCCGATCGGCTGGCTGTTCGATCGGTTGGTTGCCTGATTGATCAGCTGCATGTTTCGAGTGTTCGGTGCGACGATTTTTGATATTTTGATTTCGGGTGCGAGCGGTTCGATACGATAGGGTTTCCTAGTCAAATTACTTTTAATCCTAACCACTCATATCTCGCACTATCCCTTCTCCACTAATTATCATAGTTCGATTGTGATTCGAGTTCGATGTCGATTGAGTTCGATTGCATTTCGAGTTTCGATTGATTTCCACAACATACAAAATTAAACATGCGCAGGTAACATGTAAGGCACACACACGTATAACAATATTCCAAATGCGTATTTCGAGTTGAGATTTGATTCGATGTCGATTGGATTAGTTAGCTTTATCGCATTGTTACTTCCTATAATTCACAGTCGTAGGTCGATTAGGTTGCGAATATCACACGTCGATTATTGTAATTATAGACACTTACTCCACATAATAGCTAAAATAAAAGAAATCTATTATTAGTCGGTTGCGTGAAATCGGTCGTTGACTTTGACCTTGACTACTTGAAAACACGGGGTGTTACAGAAAGGTTCATTGAGCGTTAAATGAAGTCAAAATAGATATGTGGTTACTTTAACGAGTAAACCGGATGATTCAAATGATAGTCATTGTTATTTGAAAACATAATGACTTTTCAAACCAAATCATAGCTAAAAAGAGAGATTTTGGGTTAAACATGCTTTCAAAAGTCCTTCCTCGTAAATGAAAGGCTAAAATGGACCAAAACGCCCTTGTAAGCTACATAGTGTAAACAACCTTTAAAGGTTGTTTGGAAACGAGTTTTATGACTGGATAAATACTTAGAATAAGTATTTGGTCAAATGACTCTATTGGAGTCTTTGCCATAAAATAATGATCTGAGGGGTAAAACTCGGAATTTATAAGTTTCCACATTAAATCTGCCACAAATATAGTTGTGAAGAAAGATTCATTGATAAGAAATGTGGTAATATAATGCTAGAAACGAATTAAAGCGATTCGTGTTTAAAATATGCTTAAAATTCCTTTAATGGGTCAAAATAAGCATACGTGCGAAAACGGGTTTAAAATAGTTACGGAACCCGTGATTAGAACCTAATATGATAGAAAATATCGAAAATATAAGGTTCATGAGAAATTGTGATCAAACAAACATGTTTGTTTGATAAACACATGAACGGGTCAAAATTGGTAAAAAGATAATAAGCCGAAGGCTTAAAAGTCTCAAATTTATTTAATCCGGATGTCGGATTTTAACTCCAGGAGATGGGGAATCAAATTACGATCGCATAGGAAAAAGAATCGTGTAAAACGGATAAGTAGATAAAAAGTTATGACACTTTGAAGTTTGTTTTTCGATTAAAACTATAGCTGGGCATCTGCAGCTCAAGAATAAGAACATTCTGTCGAAATGGGGGCGTGGCGTCACGCGACGCCCAAGGGGGAATACCGTCGTGTGCGGAGACGGGGTAAAAACCTGAATTTTTTGTTTATTTTGTTTGTTTGACCCATTTACCTTGTTGTGCTTGTTATTTAACTATCAAAACTAACTTTTAAGTTGGTTTTGATCATAGGTGAATGTCGAGAGTCCTGGATGAAGATCAAGCGTCGAACAAGAACTGAACACACGTTAAATAAAGCTTCCGTGTTAAATCTTGTTTTGTTTTGTTATAAGTGATTTATGTAAACGCTTACAACTATGTTTTTGTAATGTTTTTAAACATATGGAAATGTCGGTATGACAAGTTCTTGTAAAGTCGCATTTTGAGTATTAAAATGCGTATTTTAAAGTTGTAATCGTGTAAATTTCTGATGTGGGTCTTACAAGTTGGTATCAGAGCCCAGGTTTAAGAGATTCAAGTATGGTGGGGAAAAAACTATGCTTGGACTTAAACCTTGTACTCTTGATAAAGATTGGTGTTCGGTTCGAGACTTGATCGTAAAATCCGGTAAGTTATCATGTATATTAACGGTTTAGCATGTAAAGTGTTGAAAACAACACATAGGGTTATCGTGTAAAACACGTTACCCCAAATAAAGCGATAAAAGACCGATATAGTTAAACGAATTACGTGTGTTAACACGTGACGTAGGAAGCCTTGTATTATAATACATGTGTTTGTTAATGTTAACATTACTAACATTTGTAGATGTTTTAAATTAAAGGACCCTCGTATCCGAAGATGACAAGAGTCTAAAGAAATAGTCTGAAGTATGACAATTAAGTGATACACGCCAAAGACATGAAATCAAGAAATGATTTCAAATGAGAGATTGAACAACAAGGAAAGTTTATGAGGTCAAGTATCCATAAGGTACACGTCTTAAACTTATAGTGCAAACATAAATATGCAACAAACATATAGTGAATGACAGTTGCATATAGAATATGAAACTTGGAAAACCTGGATAGGTTACCTATCCAGGATGACGTTTCCAAGAGAAATTCAGTAGAGATAGGTATTATTCACAGTCGTGAATAATAAGATAATAACTAAAATTAATTAAATATAAACTTGGACGAAAATAATCATCCAAGTAAGTATTCTCAATAAAGATCCAATTGAGAATAGTAAAGATCACATCAATGAATGTGATTGTATAAATGGTTATAAAAAGGAACATTGTATATGTTCAAGGATAAAATGAATAAAACTAATAATTGTTAATTGACAATTAAATAAAGTTTTACCGAATGAAATCATGAAAATGTAATAAATCGAGAGATTACTTACATGGGACGTGATGTGGTAATTATAATAAGGTCATGCGTGCCATGTGCTGATCGCTTACTCTGGCCAAGTAAGTAGTGAACACATGATACCATGAGCTTCTTATAATGAGCACAGTTATGTCCGATGTGGTAAAGTCGAGAAGAATGAAAAAGTTAAAAGAACCTTGGGGTCAAGAAATCTTATGGGCATACTCGTATAAATGGTTTTCGAGGGAACCATAAAAACGATGTATGGTGCGCATAAAAATAAATGACCCAAGGGAATTCGTGAAATAAGTCATTTTGGACGAAAGAGCCATGGTTGACAACAAGGAGCATATAAAACCAAAGTATAAATAAACCCTAGGGTCATAGAAACGAAGGTATTGCCCATACAAAAAGACGATCGAAGTCATTGACTTTGGTCGTAGTAAAGAAAGGATGATAATAATAGTTATCATTCAGAAATTAAAAGACCATCAAGCATGGTCACATAAAGAATAAAGGTTTGGTTAATAAAGCGATGGATTTCGCTAAGACAACCAAACAAGTCAAAACGAAGCCTTAATGCATACCTAAAGGGTTGCATTAATAATGACTTCGCTAAATCACCCGGTTGAGGGATAGGAAATTAAACACATGCGTAAACCGAGAGACGGGGATGCAAATTGAAAAAGGACTCGGATTATGAGTTATGACTAAAGATTTTAAAATTTCGTAAATAGAAATTTTGAATAAATATGTTCAACTACTTTGAGGTTGAACGGGTTGAATAAAGAATAAAGTTTGATTGTTTATAAGTGATGGATTTCACATTAATAAGTCAAACGGGTTGAATACAATATAATGCCGGATGGCATAAGTAAGCGCAAGCCGGATAACGGTAGCGTTAAACACAAAAGAATAATGAGCCCGGTAATGGGACATAATCAAATACGAATATATGCAAGCCAGATAACGATGAGCATAAGACAAACCGACGCATAAATGACGTGAGAAGTCATAGAGTCGGGAGAATGATCCGAAATAAAACGATTGTAGTCACGAACTACAGTCAAGGTTAAGGGATCTTATACTTGAAACCAAATGATTTTTAAACATAAACAAGGTGCCTTGACACCAAACATGTATTTTAAGAATGACATGAGTAATAAATGATCTACGGGGTTAACATAACCTTTGGGTTATAAATAATGAAAAGGTCTATAAGACCAAAATGACCCATGGGGTCATAAATAAAAAGAAATGAACTATAAGGGCCTTGCCTTAATAAGGTGAAAGCCTAGAGAAATAGCCCACGAGGCTAAGTGAAAGAACATATGGGTTAATTAGACAAAGCGAGGGAACCAGTTAAGAATCACCGCGTAAAACAAAGACTATAAAAGAATAAATTCTTAACTGTCAATATCCTGGTATGGAAAATTGGCAAAAGTTAAAGAAAAGATGTTAAACTAAAACTTCAGTTTTAGTAAGAAATAACGTCTTTACAAATATGAATTCTGATAGGAATTGAAATTGTAAATATTAAAGATACGGGTCTTGACAATGATAGGTGCAAGACGATATATTCGAAAAAAATATTTTCGGACGTGACGCGATCACAGTCAAGAAAAGTAATGTGAAGTATAATCACATTATAGCCCGAGCAATGGGTATAAAGTAACTGGACTAATAAGTCTAGTTAGTGAGACCGGTTAAGGTCGAAATTCAAATTAATAATTTTGGATAATACGCTATTTATTATGAGAATAGCGTGGAATAAATAAAATCATCAGATTTACATGATCAAGTGGCCAAATTGGCGACTCGATCAAGTAAACAACAAAGGTCCATGAGACCTCAATAACAAAAAAAAAATACTAATCACCTATTTTGAGGGATCATAAGGCTATAAGTTCACAAACAAAGGAGTTTGTTTGTTAAAAAGTGAAAGATTTCACTAAAGACCTCTGAACAGGTTAAAATAACGGATTCATGAAGAGTCTGAAAGAATAAAAGCGATGGATTTCGCTGAGTTAACCAAATCAGTTGAAATAACGAGATTACGTTATTTTGGAGTTGCATTATCTCGTATGAAATACGTATATGCTTAGTAACCAAAAAGACATTACCATACTTTTCTGGTAATATTAACAATTGGTTAAAGTATGAGTAATGCTTAAAAGATTACTTAGGTCAAATTGCATTGAGTTCAAAACTCAATGAACTATGTAAGAAAGGTTTCGAGGACGAAACCTCTTTAAGGGGGATAGAATTGTAACACCCCGAAAACGTGTTGGGGTAATCAAACCACGTTAATACTAAATAACGGGTAAAGTACCGTTAGAGGTAAAAGTAACCCGGTGAATATTAGGATTTTAAATAAATGAACCTAATATTAAATAAAAACGGTATAAAGGTTTTTTTTAGGAAATAAAGTTTATAAAAAGGTCCGAGTTAACGGGACTTAAAATAAACTGAGTTATAAATTCCCCAAACCCACTAAGTTAACTAGGAATGTTTAACCTAGTTAATAAGTTGGAATATTGTTAGAAATAAGTAGGATGCGCCCTACTTAATAACTAACCAAACAAGAGGGGCTAGATTCGGATAAATGGAAACTTAAGATATAAAAAGAAAACTTAAACATAAAACACACATCCAGTGTGTGTTCTGGGTGTTCTGTTCGAACCCAGAAGCTCCCCAGGAGCCAAAACCCGAAGTTTCCAACAAATCATCAAATTGAAGGTCCAAACGAAGTCTAATTTCACAATTAAACATGAATTAATGATCACCTAAGCTAGGGGATCATAAGGTATGTCAAATTTTGATGATTTGTGAAGTTGTGAAATTTGAATAATCATCATAATCGCGAAGTATGAACGAATTATTGAAGCTATGATTGAATTAGTGATGTATACTTGCTTAGGAACAAAACCCTAAGTTAAAATTATATATATGATGTTATGAATTGAATGATTTGATGAATTAACACACTAGGATAAGTGGGTATGAATCATAAGATGAATTTGATGATATAATTATGATTAGAATCATCATACATGATAGTAATCAGGAAATACTTGAACAAATTGTGTGTTTGAGTATATAATCATACTTACTATGATATGAGTTTAGTATGATATGATAAAAATTGATAATATGTTCATGTTAAATGATGTTTAATATCATCAAGTATTAATTCAGTAACTTATGGTTACAAGAACTTGTTAAATAAGTGATTCAAAACGGTAGCATAATAAGGATGCTTACCGTATAGTGGCAAAGAAATAAAACGAGTAGTTAAGCTACATCGTATAATTACTTTTGTCAATAGGCAGTTTGACTTTTTAAAGTCAAAATGACCTTTTATATGACCGAATGATAATTTTGACATAAAGATCGTAGGATGGAATAGTCGTGAATGATTATGACTACTCTAACCATCTTACAAATTACAATGATAGTTTGACGCTTGACAAGCTGGGGGAAAGCTTGGGGAGGAAGCGGGTCAAACGAATCAGGAATGAAGGAAAAGCATAATCTGGATGCTAGGTAAGTAAAGCTTACACTCTATTTATTTAATACCTATTGGTTTTATAGGTTATGAATAATATAAAGTCTTGTTTGAATTATGATGTTCCGACACGACATGTGCGGTTCGGAACAAAAGACAATGATAATAAACCATATTAATGGTTAAAAAAGAATTAATACGATTAATTGGTCATGTAATGACTAATAGATAATGAGTTTCGAGTGGTTACCTTATAGGGTAACCCAACATAAATAATAAGGGTAAAACGGTAATTCGATCACACGTTGACGATAATCGTTAGTTTTGAAAGACACTTTATGGCGTAAGCCATAATGGGTCAAAAGAGTTAAGAAATGGGTTATACGTAAATGGGCTATAAGTAAAATGACCGTCCGGTGTAAACCGGAGCGAGTCATGTAGACGAGATGATAATAAATACCATCTCGCAAATATAACCGGTCACTAAGATCAAACGGGTCAAAAGGTGAAAATATCACCCTTTGACAATATCGACTAATGGTTTGTCGAGTTGTATGATTATAGGAATAAATATCGAATGGATATTTGCATCGCTATTATTTAGCGGCTATTAAGGCAAGGTATTGAAGTTGGTTAATATATTGATCCGAGCCAGGTATGTGTAATAGGTTAACGACTCATTTGGAACGAAAGGTTCATTGATCGTTAAATGAAGTCAAAATAGACATTTGGTTACTTTAATGAGTAAACCGAATGATTCAAATGATGGTCATTGTGATTTGAAAACATAATGACTTTTCAAACCAAATCTTAGCTAAAAAGAGGGATTTTGGGTTAAACATGCTTTCAAAAGTCCTTCATCGTAAATGAAAGGCTAAAATGGACCAAAACGCCCTTGTAAGCTAAATAGTGCAAACAACCTTTAAAGGTTATTTGGAAACGATTTTTATGACTAGATAAATACTTAGAATAAGTATGAAAAGTGAAAGATGTAAATCTTTGGTCAAATGACTCTATAGGAGTCTTTGCTGTAAAATAATGATCCGGGGGGTAAAACTCGGAATTTATAAGTTTCCACATTAAATCCGCCCCAAATATAGTTGTGAAGAAAGATTAATTGATAAAAAATGTGGTAATATAATGCTAGAAACGAATGAAAGCGATTTGTGTTTAAAAAATGCTTAAAATTCCCTTAACGGGTCAAAATAAGCATACGAGCGAAAACGAGTTTAAAATACTTATGGAACCCATGATTAGAACCTAATATGATAGAAAATATCGAAAATATAAGGTTCATGAGAAATTGGGATCAAACAATCATGTTTGTTTGATAAACACATGAACGGGTCAAAATTGGTAAAAAGATAATAAGCCGAAGGCTTAAAAGTCTCAAATTTATTTAATCCGAATGTCGGATTTTAACTCCATGAGATGGGGAATTAAATTACGATCGCATAGGAAAAAGAATCGTGTAAAACGGATAAGTAGATAAAAATTTATGACAGTTTGAAGTTCGTTTTTCGATTAAAACTATAGCTGGGCGTCTGCAGCTAAAGAATAAGAACATTCAGTCGAAATGGGGGCGTGGCGTTGCGCGACGCCCAAGGGGGGATACCATCGTGTGCGGTGACGGGATAGAAACCATAATTTTTTGTTTATTTTGTTTGTTTGACCCATTTACCTTGTTGTGCTTGTTATTTAACTATCAAAACTAACTTTTAAGTTTGTTTTGATCATAGGTGAATGTCGAGAGTCCCGGATGAAGATCAAGGGTCGAACAAGAACCGAACACACGTTAAATAAATATTCTGCGTTAAATCTTGTTTTGTTTTGTTATAAGTGATTTATGTAAACGCTTACAACTATGTTTTTGTAATGTTTTTAAACATATGGAAGTGTCGGTATGAAAGTTTTTGTAAAGTCTCATTTTAAGTATTAAAATGCGTATTTTAAAGTTGTAATCGTGTAAATTTCTGATGTGGGTCTTACAATTAAACTAACCGGTCTAAGTCCACGACTTAAATAAGACCCGTTAGTAATCTAATAGGTAAATAAAACCTTCGTTCCAGATTAGGAAGCCCCGGTAAAAGCTACCTTCACGAGTCTAGTTACATTATACGGTTGAGTAGATAGATCTTGCATATAAAAGCTAAGGTAAATACTTTTAACTTATTTTCCCTTATACGGGCTTGGGATACGGTAAAATATTACCGCTTGGTCGGGTATGGAATCATTTAATCGGATTGTGATTAATAAATTACATAAACCGTTTTAATCTGTTTTGGTTGATAACATAAACATTGGGGGTTAATGCGACCTTGTCCTGGATATCCTTGGCTCATTTAATTGCAATTGGCCACGACTTAAGCACGAGGTGTAGGCATACACCTGACAGTTACGTATGTAAAAAGATATACCCACATTGTTGGGGATAACTCCTTGTGGGTTTATATTAGTGGTGTGTCGGTTAATCATGTCTCGGCTTCTATACCGGGCCCTAAATGTTTGACAAACATGTAAATATGTATACAAGATTATTTATAAATAATTGTCCCAAATTATAAAAGAATATTTGTGCCTTGTGCATTTAAACCAATTTTTATAAATGTTTTCAAAAGAGTCGGTTAATTGTATTTACCAGTGTAAACTGACGTATTTTCAAAAGACTAAGTGACAGGTATTACACGTACTAGGCTGGGAGCTTCTGGACGTTAAATAGAGAATCTTGCAAGTTCGTAATGCCTTAAGTCTGTTGAACATGTTTTATATTATATTTTAGATCCGCATGTGGATCCTTTCTTACAACCGTCTGTATATTCTTTTATTTCGTACTTTGAACTTTCGGTTTGTAATAAGTAATTTCTACCAAGCCTTCCGCTGTGCTATAAACTGTGTTTAATTGACTATGATGATATCAACTATGTCACGATACTCCCTATCGGGCCCACCGGTTTGTGGATAAAATATCGGGTGAGTGACAGGTGGATGGTAGTAAGTGAGAGAGAAACGGGATGAAAATATATAAAGTGATCCGATTTACTTTTCTATATTTAAAGTCTAGTTTTTTTTTTTTTTACTTTTTGTTTATTTATTAAAATATTTTAAATCAAATTGCAAAAAAAAAGACTAAACTACCCTTTATTGTTCTGATTTCCCACAAGTGGGTTTTCCCATATTTATTGGGTTTCTTTCTGAATAGGTAGGTGTATAGGCATTATGCCTAGTGGAGATGGATATGATCGGGTGGTTCCGTTGTTGGCACGATAATACTCCAGGAGTCCGTCAGTGATCCAAATTTACCGTTAAAAAAAAACACTAAAATGCGCCTACCCCATCGTTTCCAACTTTAACCGTTTTCTGACGAGTTTCCCAAACTAGTGTTTGTGGGAAAAATATTTACTAAAATAGTGTTCTTGAAAAAGTATTTACCAAAGTAATGTTTTTGGAAAACTTGTATGTTTGGTATGGGGTAATGGAATGGACGAAGGAATGGAATAAACGAGGTAATGGAATGGACGAGGGAATGCAATGGATCATTACCATTCCATGTCTTGTTTGGTTACCATGTGTGAATGGAATGAATTATTACCGTATATTGTTCGGTAGGCAAGAAAAACGAAGTAACAAAATCAGCGGTGAGTGGTGGTGGTCGGTGGTAGTGATTGTGGGTGGTTATAGGTGGCGGTGGTGGGTGTCGGCGGCGGCGATGGGTGCTGGTGGCGGCGGCGAGTGGCGGTGCGGCGTTGACGATGAGTGGTGATGGCGGCAAGGTGGCCGTTGGTGGTAGCTGGAAGAAGAGGTGGCGGTGGGCGGCGTTGGCGGTTAGTGGTGGCTGTGGTGGTGGCGTCGACGATGGTGGTGGGCGGCGACAACGAGTGGCGTTGGCGGTTGGTCGCAGCTGTGCTGATAACGGTGGCGAGTGGGTGGCGGCGGCGACGGTGACAGTGGCTGTCGGGGTGAGGTGGTGGCGGGTGGCGGTGATGGCGGCGGTGGTAGGTGGTGGTGGTGGTGGGTTGTGGCGAAGGTGGTGGGTTTTGGTGTTGTTGATGAATGGTGCAAGAGGGGATGGAATGGAAAAAAAACATGGGGAGTGAAATGAATGATTTTGAGGGAATGGAATGACTTTTGGAATAGGTGATTTAATTCCATTGACCAACCAAACACCATTTTCTTCATTCCCTCGTAATCATCCATTCTATTCCACCTCTCATTCTTTCATACCAAACAGCCCTTAGTTGTTTCTCCCCCTAATCTCATTGGATAAAGCCTAATGCAATAATGACTAAATAAAAAAAGTTTAAAAGTAAACTTATTTTTTTTTTAAGATTCATAAAAAAATATATTTTTATGTTTATATTTTAATTAACTACCAAACTAATATTAAATTTAAGACAACTAATTTTTTTTTCTGTAGAACGATTATATTAAAATCACTCCATTTTCTTTAGTAAGAAAATAGATAAATAAATATATGCAAAAGCTGTAGAACAGTGATATTAAAAATTCCATTTTTTAGTTATAAATAAATAAATGACGCAAAGCTTATGATATTATTATCCAACTTATGATATTATTATCCAACTAAAAGCTTATGGTATAAACCCCTAGTTACAACAATTTGAGAATGAAAGTTATTTTTTAGGCATAGTGATAATTGGTTTTACATTTTGTCGTTGTTCATAAAGTTAGATATATATATATATATATATAGGGCAAGGATAAATTGAAAACCCACTTGAGTTGAATAAACCCTGAAAACTCAATAACAACCATGGATCATACTTGATGGATGGCTATGATTCACTTTTGCCCATCAAATGCTTTTGTGTCCTTTTGTCTCAAATTTTTAATATATTTCATGTACAAAAGGGTAATATTGGAACATTAACATAATTTCTATTACTATCAGACCAAAGTCTGCATGTTGTAAGAAACCATCACATCAATATTCATCATAAAACTTCTTTTTTCTCCAAATATGATATACCAACTACTTTTCAATATTCTTTTTTGCTCGTATATTTTTTTTGGTTTTGTTACATGTGTATATGACAATATATTTTTGAAACATATTTTTTTTTTGGTTTTGTTACATGTGTTACATAGAAATGTAACATATAATTTTTCTATGATCAAATGTTACATAGAAACGTAACATAAAATTTTTACATTATTTCTGTAACACAAAAAATGTAACATGCATTTTTTCTTTGATTGTTACATTTTTTATGTAACACAAAAAAATGTAACATGCATTTTTTCTTTGATAGTTACATTTTTTTATGTAACACAAAAAATGTAACAGACATTTTTGCTTTGATTGTTACAAAAAATGTAACGGGCATTATTTATGTAACACAAAAAAACGTAACTGGCATTATTTATGTAACACAAAAAAGTGTAACAATGCACTTTATTTTCAGTAACATACATTATTTATGTAACACGAAAAAATGTAACATGCATTTTTTTCTTTGATTGTTACATTTCGTAACTAAGATGCAAAGAATTGTTACATTCAACAACACTAGATTTTTTAGATTCAACCATAAAATCAGTAATAAAAAAACAACATATCCAGAAAACAAGAACTTAATAACATTAATCTTCTTAAACAAGAAAATAAAAAAAAAGTTGCAAATCTACAAAACACAACAAAATGAAGATCTACAAAACACAAAAATATTTGAAAATCTGAAAATTGCAAATCTGGATGATCTTTTAGATCTGGAACACAAAAAAAATTTCAAATATGAAAATTACAAAAAAGTGAAGATCTACAAAACACAAAAAAATGAAGATCTACAAAAACACAAACATACTCATGGATCTGGAAGATCTTATAGATCTGGAACATCATGTTCAACATCAAACATCTTTTGGATCATCTTCAACATTGAACCGTCATCTGAAACATCATCGAACATCTTCAACCGGATCTGGAGCATCTTTTGGATCTGGTAGCATCTTCAACCGGATCTCATTATAATTAGCCTATATATATATGCCCTTGTCTCAAAAGATGCTCCAGATCCGGTTGAAGATGCTACCAGATCCAAAAGATGCTCCAGATCCGGTTGAAGATGTTCGATGATGTTTCAGATAACGGTTCGATGTTGAAGATGATCCAAAAGATGTTTGATGTTGAACATGATGTTCCAGATCTATAAGATCCTCCAGATCCATGAGTATATTTGTGTTTTTGTAGATCTTCATTTTTTTGTGTTTTGTAGATCTTCACTTTTTTGTAATTTTTAGATTTGAAATTTTTTTGTGTTCCAGATCTAAAAGATCATCCAGATTTGCAATTTTCAGATTTGCAAATATTTTTGTGTTTTCTAGATCTTCATTTTGTTGTGTTTTGTAGATTTGCAACTTTTTTTATTTTCATGTTTAAGAAGATTAATGTTATTAAGTTCTTGTTTTCTGGATATGAAGTTTTTTATTACTGATTTTTTTGGTTGAATCTAAAAAATCTAGTGTTGTTGGATGTAACAATTCTTTGCATCTTAGTTACGAAATGTAACAATCAAAGAAAAAAATGCATGTTACATTTTTTCGTGTTACATAAATAATGTATGTTACTGAAAATAAAATGCATTGTTACACTTTTTTGTGTTATATAAATAATGCCAGTTACGTTTTTTTGTGTTACATAAATAATGCCCGTTACATTTTTTGTAACAATCAAAGCAAAAATGCCTGTTATATTTTTTTGTGTTACGTAAAAAATGTAACTATCAAAGAAAAAATGCATGTTACATTTTTTTGTGTTACATAAAAAATGTAACAATCAAAGAAAAAATGCATGTTACATTTTTTGTGTTACAGAAATAATGTAAAAATTATATGTTACGTTTCTATGTAACATTTGATCATGGAAAAATTATATGTTGCATTTCTATGTAACACATGTAACAAAACAAAAAAAAATATGTTTCAAAAATATATTGTCATATACACATGTAACAAAACCAAAAAAAATATACGAGCAAAAAAGAATATTGAAAAGTAGTTGGTATATCATATTTGGAGAAAAAAGAAGTTTTATGATGAATATTGATGTGATGGTTTCTTACAACATGCAGACTTTGGTCTGATAGTAAGAGAAATTATGTTAATGTTCCAATATTACCCTTTAGTACATGAAATATATTAAAAATTTGAGACAAAAGGACACAAAAGCATTTGATGGGCAAAAGTGAATCCTAGCCATCCATCAAGTATGATCAATGGTTGTTATTGAGTTTTCAGGGTTTATTCAACTCAAGTGGGTTTTCAATTTATCCTTGCCCTATATATATATACCAATATATCAGAGAGGGTGGTGAAACTTAAATAAAAGGAATATTAAAACTTACAGAGGATGATGATATTCACAGCGGATGATGATGGATGAGAGTATGCACAGCGGAGTAGAAGGTTGCAGAAGAGTTTTTTTTTTTTTTTTTTTTTATGTGTGTGTTGGAATATAATATGAAGAACTGGAAAATTTAGGATGTTAAGGGAGTGGAGCTAAAGAGATGTGGAAAGATAGTTTAGTGTGCCATTGAAGTGATAATATTATTGCTAGTAATGGTTGTTCGTACTTACAACGATTTACAATTGCCATATATATAGGCAAAGATAAAGAAAACTAAGCATCTATTCTAAACACAAAAGTCAAAAAGCCTAACCTAGAAAGTAAAAGAAACGAATAATAACAAGACTAGATTCCAAAGTTAGGTTTGAAAATTGTTGCCCACTGTCGACCATTTTCTGTGAATAATTGGGATTTAAAACGTCGTTGCTTTCGTCATGTTTTTTGTCTTGTGTCGTCTGTCGTCATTGCTTACGTTATCTTCTAGAAGTCCCTGTGTGTGCTGTCTATCGACTGTGGACTCGAACAGTCTTCGCGTTCACAATCTTCGTCATCTAAGTTTATGATATGCTGTAACTGTAAAGTGTCTCCTTCCCCTGCAAAGGGTAGAAGCATTCTCCAATTTCTTTTTGTGTAGACTTGTATGTAGTGCCCTTCACCTACCAATTGATAGTGCCTCCATGAAAAATAATCAGGAAGATCTGGAGTTTCCTGATGTTTTTTTAATAAACTGTGTAAAACTATCTGGAATCCCTTCATTTGAATGACTTAACCAAGGTAGAGTTGCAAACTCTATGTTAGTTTTTGTCATTGTTGTTTGTAGATGATAGCATGCATTTTTGTGTTCAATAAAAATTCTCTTTCTCGCTGGTCTGTATGTATATGAATCTGTATAAGGAAATGAAGAAATTATTTTGCAACCAATGATCGAGGTTGTCGATCTTATTGCAATATTTCCTGCAACTAAAATCATTTTTTCTCCAAGCTGATTGAGGAGATCTTCTGTTTTTCTGTCTAACTTGATTTCCAAATAATCAATCATACCATGATGATAAAATTGAATTATTTGTTCATCTGTTAATTCTGTAGGATGGTGTATTTGAAGCAATAGAAGACCAACTCCGTCTCCTGTTTCATTCGTTCTTTCCACCACCTTGTATCCTTGTTGTTGACTGTCAAATCTGAATGCCATGCCTACCAGCTGTTGTTGCAAATTGTACAGAATTAGAGGAAATTCTGCACAAACTTTCTATGAAACAAGATTCTTAAATTCTGGGAATCTTTCTGTAACTGGTTTTAGACATTGCTGCCAAGGTGTATCAAGAATCCTTGTCCTGAAACACTCAAAAGTTCTGTGTACATCTGTTTTATCTTTGTTTCCTTTTTTCTCGATCTTTTGAAATAACTGTGCATTTTTTTATTCGAGCAAACACATTTTTTGTTTTAGCAAGCTATTTTCAATTTTTAATTGTATATCTTGTGCATTTCTTGTTTTTTCCTCAAGTTGTGTTTTTAATGTGGAAATAATTTCTTGTTGAGCTTTTATATAATACTCTGGATTTGTTTTAGCCATGTCAGAAAAGCTTTTAACCTCTTCAGGTTCTATGTAAAAACTTTGTAGACCAAAATTTTCTCTTGCTGCTTTAAGGGCTTCAGCAAAACTTGTGTATCCTTTCCAAAGTGCTCCTCCTACACAAGTTATGTGTTGTGCAACTGTTTCCCATTTGTTGAAAATACCAACCTTTGTTCCCCTAAATATTACATAATGTGTATAATTTGGTTTTATTTTAAACTGTCTTTCAGGTGTTTTCGAACTTTGTTCCTGAAAGTAAATGCTTAAAGCATTTAAAACTTGTACTTTGAATGATGAAGCTTGTGGCATGGTTTGAATATGCCATAAGTTGTCTAATAAGCATTGTTGTTTATCTGTAAGTTTCATTCCCATAATAGGACGAAACTTTTTATCAACATCATTGCATATCTGTAAAGCATATGTTCCGAACTCAATCACCGGCTTAGGTGAGAAATTTGTGTACAAAGGTCGCTTGCCAGCTGCCTTTGATTGCTGTTGTGTATAAAACTGTCCCATCTTTATCTGTGGTAATGAGGTGTGAGGAGAACTGTATATCCTTTCTATTGACTGTAAATATGACTGTTGAATTTTTTCTTCATCTGAGGAAGAATTCTCCTGCTTTTGCTTTAGATGTATAAGCTTTAATTTCTCCTTATCTTTTTTCCTGTCCATCTAAAACAAACCATTTGTTTATATTTTGAGACAACATATCAGCTATCCCATTATTTTTTCCCTTAATGTGTTCAAAATTTATAAAATATCCATTTCCTTGTATAATGTTTTGTAGATTAACCCATCTAGTTCTATTTACTTTTTTACTTTGGTCATTTTTTACGAACTTAACTATTGCTTCACAGTCAGTTCTTACTGTAAATTCTTTATTAAGAAAGATCTTAAATTTTTCTAATGCATAAATTAATGCCTGTATTTCAAAATCAATTGTAGTCCAGTTTGTTTTGTTTTGAAAATTACCACTTGCATAAGCGCAAATTTTCTCTTCTTCCTTGAGACTGTATTTGTTTGGTTTTCATAGAAGGACTGCTCCCCGTCCTTCTTTGCATCCATCTGTTTCAATAATTATATAATCTGTAACTAATGGTAATTCTAATGGTTTAATGTTTTTAACTGTTTTTTTAATTTCTTTAACTAGTTTAATGTCTTCTTGATTAAAATATCGTTGACCGTTTTTAGTAGTTTTTCCATACAAAGGTCCAACCAATTTTGACAAGTTTGGAATAAATTTTCTAGCATAATTTACTAGACCCAAAAAGGCTTGTATTTGTTTTAAGTTTTCAAATTTTTCTGGAAAATTTAAAATTTTTGTAGAAATATGTGGTTGTAATTCTATTTTTCCATTTCCAATTTCTAATCCCAAAAAAGAATTTTTTTCTTTTAAAAAGTTCCATTTTTCTTTTTGAAACAACTATATCATTTTTCTTTATTTCTTCAAAAACCTGTTGTAGATGTTTCTCATGTTCCTGCACTGTATTACTTGCAACTAAAATGTCATCAATATATACTAAGCAAAAATCAAATTTTAAAAATATACTGTCTATAAATCTTTGAAAAACTGAAGGTGCATTTTTTAGTCCAAAACTAAGGACATTCCATTCATATTGCCCTTCAGAACATGTAAAAGCTGTCCTGATTTTAGATCAAATTTTGAAAATATTTTTTTGTTTTGTATAAGATTTAGTAAACTATCTTTGTTAGGAATATTATATACATCATCTATTGTATTATCATTTAATCTTTTATAATTATAGACTATTCTAGCCTTTCCTCTTTTTATCTCACTGTGATTTCTTACTAAAAAAACTGTAGATCTATGAGGACTTTCTGATTTTCTAATTAATCCTTGATTTACCATTTCAGGGATTTGTTTTTTAAAATTTTCTTTGTCTAATGGACTATATTCTATATTAGCTGTTCTAATTACTATGTCAGGATTTTTTAATTTAAATTTACAAGTATATTTTACCTTTGATTTTGTTATATCTTCTCCAATGTATCCTATTTTTTCCAAATGTAATATCATAGGATGATTAACACTTTTTGTAATGTCTTGACCTTTCTCTATTTCATGGCTTAGAAAATCTATTAAAAGTTTTAATGATTCATTTTCTATAAACTTTTTTCTGTTTTGTGTTTTTAAAAAATCTAAATTCCCTTTATCTCCTCTTTTTTGAACAATTTGTGTTGTATTCATATATCGAAGAGTAGGTATTGTATATAATTGTTTACTAAGTGTTATGAAATTCCTTGTAATTGTTACTGCCCCATTTAATCCTAATATAAAATTTAATCCTATTACAAAATCTTTTGATTTTATATTTGGTGGATTGATATTTATTTGTGGCATTTCATATTTTATACTATAATTATTTGCAAAGTCTAAAAATTGTATTCCTACTGGTTCCAAACAATGTGTAATAGGTATTAATCTATCTTCTACTGTTCTTGTACTTAATTCATATGTTAACTTTTTATGGTATTCTATAGGTGTTAAACTATGTGAAATTAAGCTTTTTGTAGCTCCTGTATCTACTAATGCTGTTAAGTCTAAGTATTTATTATTATCTAACCATAAACGACATTGTATATTTATCATGTTTGTTGATCCTTGTGTTTGTATGTAAGTTTGATCATCTGGTTTTTGTAAAGTCATTTTACTTATTTCTTCTGTTTTAACTAGTCTTTCTAGTTCTTCTACTTTATTTTCTAAGTTTTTTTATTTTTAAACTATGTAATTCTATTGTTAATTCTAATTTGTCTATCCTTTCATTCTCATTATTTTTAGAACTTGTTTTAACTTTTGATGTTGTAGCTATATCTTTATCATAAATTTCTTTAAGACATTTAAAACAAATTTCATTAAAACATTTATTACATTGTGATCTTTTTTCTATACTAGGGTAATATCCATAATTATAACATCTTATGTGATTATTTCCATTATTTTGTTTCCAATCATGTTCACAAATTTCTTCTGTATTCATATATGTATATGTTACTTTTGCTGTTGGGTTTTCCTCTTCACTGTAAATACTATATATTGATTCATTATCAGATTCATCATCTGTTCCTATAGCTTCTATTTCATAATCTTGTGATTGTTCTATTAAATTAGCTCTTTCCATATTTTTTCTTTTATTTGGACATTTATTAGCTAAATGTGTTGTTTCTCCACAAGTATAGCATCTGCATTTTCGTGATTGTGGTTTTTTAACATATTTATTTGTATTATAGTTTTTTCTATGATTTTTATTATATGTTGTGCTTTTTCGTATCTTTTTCTTTTTATCATAAACTCCATATGCTTGTGGGGTATAAATTACTGTTTTACAGAATGCATAAGCATTTCGTTTTAATTGTTCTTGTAATGCTACTTCTTTGCATTTTTCTTCTAATATACCAAATGTATAAGTTATTCTTGGTCCTATTCCTAAATTCTGTTGTGTACCATAATTTGTTTTCCTTGCTTCATGTATAGATTTTCCTAAATCACCTGGTAATTTAATAAAGTATTTATCACACAGATTATCATCCATTGCTTTTCCTGTTTGTGATAGTAGTCTTGTAAAATCTAGTGTAAATTCATTTATATATTTCATATCTGCTATACTTAATTGTTCTAAATTTCTGATAGCTGTATCTTGTATTAAAGAGTTATTTTTTTGCTGGATCAACACCTAATATAAGTGTTCTAATTTGTGATGTAAAATTATAAGGATTATCTCCTAATGCTTTAAGATTATTTATTTCTTCTGGATTTTGTGTTTTCTTACTCTGCCATATTCCTAAGGCTATTGGTCCTAATGTAGTTTCTAAATATGAAAACATATCCATACTGTCTTTTTTATTTGTTTCTCATAATCTTACTACATTTTGTTCCCATGTTAAAACTTCATCTATCCATAACTGTGGTTTTTGTTGTTCTAATAATAACATATTTCCACTATATATCTGTCCTATAGGCAATCTTCTTCCTTTTCCTATAGAATTAGACTCTTGTTGATAATTAACTGTTGGTTGTGTCCATGGTTCTCTACCATGACTTTCGTGTGTACCACTATATTCTCCTCCACATTCTATTTTTGGTCTTTTTAAGGAATGAAACATTTGTGTATCCATAAAATTTTGTTATTGTTTATAAAAATCTGATAACATAACTTTTCCTTTCATAATATCTTCTACTAATGGTAGATTATAATATTCTTGTAATTTTTTATAGCTTTCTTCATAATCTAATCCTAATTCTGTTATACATTCCATAATCATGTCATCTACTTCTTCTTGTATGTTTATTTCTGTAAATTTCCTATTTATAATTTGTTCTATTGTTTTATTTGTTTCTTCTACTTTAAAACAGTCTATTGACTCTTCTTCATAATCTAATAGTGTATAATCCATAGTTTCTTCTTGTTCAAATTTTAAGAAATTTATATCTATTTCATCTTCCTCATTGTCTGTATTATATATAAAATGTGTTTCTTCTTCTTCTAAATTCATAAAATGATACTCTTTATCATCATTTTTCTCTGTTTGTTTTTCTTTAAAATCAGTGTATCTTAACTTTTGTTTTCCATCAGTTTCTTCATATATATAACTTTTCTTAGGTATTAATACTGTATTTTCTTCTTTTTCTTGTAATTCTTCTAAATCCCATTCTAATCCTGTTAACTGTTCTGGATCTATTTTTATAGGTTCTATCATTTTTATAGATTTTGATGCAATTGTTTTTACTATTCCTTCTATGTTTACTTTGTATTTCATTCTTGAACTGTTACTAGCTTTTCCTAGTACTCCTATGCTTACTACTAAGTTATTTCCTTCATATTCTCCGTAACCTTTTGTTTGTAAGGCTATTTTAATGTTTTGTAAATCTTTAACATCTTTTAAAATATCTGTTGTACAATAAAATATTGCTATGTTTTGACTTAAATCTACCTCCATACCTGAAATTATAGCTTTTTTATATCTGATTTCCAACTTTTATCAAGTATTATAGCTAATAGTTTTGTTCCTAGATTTTTTCTTCCTAATGCTTTAATTCCTATTATTATTAATCCTGTGTGTACAAAGTGTTTATTTTGTTTTTTAATTTTTTCAATAGTGTCTGGTGACAAAAGATCTAAGGTTACTGTATTATCTACTACCCTTAAACTTTCTTCTCTACTACTTCTTATAAGTGTTGTGTTTATGTTTAATCTTCCTGTTTGATATAATATTCTTGGGTTTAATATGTCTAATTGATGTTGGTTATATAATTCCAAGTTTCTGTTTAAATCTATTTCTTCTTCTAATTGTATTATTTGTCTATTACTATTAGATCCTGATCATCTTCTAATTACTCTGTTTAAAAAACTGTCCGATGTTATACTATCATTTATATTACTTGTAGAATTTCTCGCTTCCTGTATAGTTCTACTTCTTCCTAAATAAGTATTAATATTATTCATTTTCTTGGTTGCCAATGTGTATATGGGATATGTTTTTTCTCTATTTTTAGTTTTTGTAAAGCTTCTGTGATTTTTTCAACTTCTAGAGGTATATTATTTATACTTTTTCCTACTAATATATTGGACTGATTTTTTATATAATCTAGGTTTTGTGATAATTTTTTAATTTCTGCTGTTAAATTTTCTATTATTTGTTTATTGTTTATAGCTTCTTGTTGTAGACTGATACTCAGATTTATAAATAAATCTACTAAAGTATTTAATTGTGAGTTATTTGTATGTAAAGTATGTTCACAAAGGTCTTTAATATTACAAACTATGGTAAAATTATCTGTTATTAGAGGTTTTCGGTAAGATTTTTCAGAAAATTCTAAATTTAAAAATTCTAAACGCTTGATTGTTTGAGAAGTACCAATGATTAATAAAATCCAACTCTCTTTAGCTTTTATCCCTTATTCCAAATTTTCTTAAATATTTTCTTATATTCCAACTATTAAAGAACAATAATAAACAAGCTAATCTATTAAACGATTTGATCTATATATTCTTTCTTTTAACTTAGCTCGTTCATAGATATAATACCTTAAACGGTATTCATTTATATAATCTAACCAATCTGCTAAGTCTAAAGAAAGAATTAATTTATCATATCTTTTTAATCTTTTTAAAAGATGTCTAATATAAAAACTAGTCATAATATATAGCCCTTTCGTTTATTATGTTATCAAAGCAACTATCTTTCCCACAATCTTCACCTAAGAGAATTTTTCAAAAATACTGGCATAACACGCCTTTAAGGAGCTTGTCTTAGTCTATTAGATATATATATATATATATATATAGGCCAATGCTACACAAGAAACCTTAGATTTTTAAAAAACTTTGAAAACCCATCACATGGTCTAGAATTGCCCACGTGTCCTAGCCACCTTCATATATAGATGACAAAACAGAGGGTATTTTGGTCTTTTTACATTGCTCTTTCTCTCTCTTCCTGACATGTTATACCATCTCCTCTTTCTTCTTTATACCATCTCCTCTCTCACACACACTTATTCACATTCATATCCAGATCTATACACCTCTCTCCCTTTCTATCTCTCTATCTCTTCATCAAATCTCTCTCTCGTCGTTATCTTTTTTTCCCACAACACCACCATCACCACCGCACCACCACCATTATCACCACCGCACCACCATCAGTATTTTACCTCCGGCACCACCGTAAACACCTCCGACCCTGTTGCACAACCCCCACCACCGTTGAACCTTTACCACCGTCGGCCGACCCCCGCTGCACAACCCCCACCACTGCCCATCCACCACCGCCATCCCCCAAACCCAACCCATATATTCAGATGTGGAACTGAATATATTCAACCCAAATGGCTATTCTTTATTCCTTGAAGAACCATGTGGGTCTGTAGCATCCTCAAAATGGCACCAGATCGGAATGTTGCCATCATCAACTACTGCTCAAAGGTCACCGATGTCGACAAGCTCTTCAGATCATATAAAATATGATTTGTATATGTTGTTTCAGATCTGAATATTTGTGAGTTCTTTTACACTTTTTTAGTTTATATAAAATATGATTTGTATATGTTGTTTCAGATTTTGGTTATTGTTTTGTATGTGATTTGTTTGAAATAATTTGTTGAAATTGTAAGGTGTTAAGAGTTGTTAAATCTGTGAGGGTTTTTTTTTTTTTTTTGTTAATGTTGTGTAAGATTAATTTTACTAAACATGTGATTAATTTTACTAATTGTTGATTAGGTGTTGCTGAATTAATTGCTGAAATTGTAAGGTGTTGTTGATTATATGTTAAAGAGTTTTTAGTTCTGTGTACTTTGTTAGTTGTTGTTTCAGTTGTGTAAGATTAATTTTATTAAACATGTGATTAGTTTTACTGATTAATTTTACCTCGTCATACCCTAATACATGTTACACTTTATCCTATTAGACATAGCCATACAGTTTAAATTATTATAGTTATGACGTGTTTAACACATGCCTGATTTTTTTATTTTTAGACGTCTAATAATCGGCACATTTGTTTTTAGAAACGAAAAGCCAAGTTTGTCTTACAGGACAACCAACGTAACACGTGTTATAGTCTGAACTCCTGTTTCACAGCTAAGCCAAGTTTGTCTTACAGCACAACCAACGTAACACGTGTTATAGTCTGAACTCCTGTTTCACAGCTAAACCATAGTAACATGTTATAGAGACATGTATTAGGGTATGACGATGTATTAGAGACATGTATTAGGGTATGACGAATTAATTGCAGGTTTTTAGTTCTGTGTACTTTGTTAGTTGTTGTTTCAATTGTGTAAGATTAATTTGCAGGTTTTTATTTTTGTGTTAAAAAGTTATGCTTGGTTTGGTTGCTTCTTTGGGCTTTTGATCTGAATAGTAACTGTTTTTTGTTGGTTTGGTTGCTTTGTTTGGGGCTTTTGATCTGAATAGTAACTGTTTTTGTGATGTTATTTGAGAAAAAAGATTTTCTGGCTATGAATGTGTTAATATTTATGTCTGGTTAACGACTTAACGGTTATCTTATCTTTTTGTTTATTAGGACGGTGATGGATACAAGGGATATAAGATCCACAATTTTATAACTTCCCTGGCATACGCACACCCACATGTTTACAAACCGTTTCAAGACCGACCCAAACAATAAAGCAAGGGTAGCCGCTGAAAAGCTAAGGCAGCAAAGGTAGCCGCTGAAAAGCTAAGGCGGACTGTCAAAGGAAGCTCCGCCATTTTCTTAGTGCTATGTATTTTCGTTTACTAGTAATATGTAATGTGAGACTCTTATTGTTTTGTCTAGTACATGATGTTAAAACAGTATGGACTTAACACATTCTGGAAGTCTTAACACACGTTATAAAAGAGGCTTAACACACGTTATATCAGGTATACTATGTTGTTATTAAGTTACTATTGGAGTTTATGCATCCATGCTGGAAGTCTTAACACACATTATAATAGAGGCTTAACACACGTTATACATGTCAGGCGCGTAACACATGTTACAGTATGTATATACAAATCATGGTGTTTTGGAAACCACTAGCTTATACATGACACCATGTTGGGTTAAACCAAGATTATAACAGAGGCTTAACACATGTTATCCCAGGTATACGGTGTTACAATATTAACTTGTATGTTCCATATTAAATTATTAACTTGTACACGTGTTACGATCAGTGCACACACATCATGGTGTTTTGCAAACCACTTTCATATACATGAATATAAGTCGGGTTATAATGGATACTTACATGTTATCATATGTATACAAGTGGGGTTACAACAAGATTACGATATTAACTAAGCTCACCATTAAACTCATCGCCCCCGTCGACTGTTTTCTCCCTTTGTCACATGTTAAGCAATTACATGTTCCGAACAGACAAATTGTAACACATGTTAGATCAGTATATACACATCATGGTGTTTTGTAAACCACTAGCTTATACATGAATACATGTCAGGTTACAAAAAGAATATAACAGAGGCTTAACACATGTTATACATTCCCAAATGTGCAAAACAAATGACCCGTTTCATATTATATATTCCAAAATTACCGGTACATGTGTTACCATAAATGGCTCGTTTCATATTACACGTTACATACTAACTTGTACATTTATTACTTGTACAAGTTTTACGCTCAGTATCCACATTATCGGATATTTTAAACATCAATAAAAATAAAATAGTTATTACTTGTTTTTTTTTTTAAATTAACAAAGGTTAACACACGTTATATATCATTCTATCAGGGGCTTAACACATGTTATATATGAACACATGTCAGGTTACATCATGGTGTTCTGTTACAACATGAACCACTAACACATGTTATAAACGAACGAAGAATTCTTTTCCAAAAGATTTGACTTATTCAATGTCCCCGCATTAACGTCGCCTACATCCATCCAGCTTGTCAATTGAATATCTTTATGGATGCTGTTTCTGTAAATCAACACACGTTATATATCATTCTAAACAGGTGCTTAACACATGTTATGGTTCTGTTTCTGTAAATCAAACAACCCAACAAAAAAACACTTACTGTTTAGATCAAAGACAATCATGTACCGACCGAAAAGTCCGGTGAGTTTCGCCGGAGGAGGTGGTTGCTGGTGGTGGTTGTTGTTTATTTCTCCTGATTTTGAAGATTGTTCATTCTTTGTCTTCAAGATTGTGTTGAAGAAATGAGAAAGAGGAAGAGGTAAGAGAAAGAGAAAGTGATATGATGATTTGATGCTTCTGGAAAGTCAAAAAGCCCCTTTTTCACTACCGAAAATGTCCCTTCCACTTGTACTAATGTATTATATCATTTCTTTTAAATCTAATTCTTTCCAAAAATTAGGAGAGCCATTGATCAAGTTAGATGAGAGATAATCAATGGCTCACATTGGGTTTGCATAGTTTTTTAAAAAAGATGGGGTTTCCTATAGAGCCCAACCCTATATATATATATATATATATATATATATAATTGTCATAAATTATATATGATTTAATTTAATTATATATTAATTTTGTAGTTAAATAGGACATATGAAATAAATAGGAATAAATGAAAAAAAGCGTCAAAACGATTCTACCAGAAGTTAATAATAATATATTTTTTATGAATTAAAAAAAAAACATTTACTTTTAAACTTTTTTAATTAGTTATTATTGCAATTTTTATTATTTAGTCATTATTACGTTATTTCTTAACCAATGACATAAGAGAGAGAAACAATTAACTTTTTCAAAAACACCAGTTATATATATATATATATATATATATATATATATATATATATATATATATATATATATATATATATATAATTGTCATAAATTATATATGATTTAATTTAATTATATATTAATTTTGTAGTTAAATAGGACATATGAAATAAATAGGAATAAATGAAAAAAAGCGTCAAAACGATTCTACCAGAAGTTAATAATAATATATTTTTTATGAATTAAAAAAAAAACATTTACTTTTAAACTTTTTTAATTAGTTATTATTGCAATTTTTATTATTTAGTCATTATTACGTTATTTCTTAACCAATGACATAAGAGAGAGAAACAATTAACTTTTTCAAAAACACCAGTTTAGTAAATACTTTTTCAAGTACACTATTTTGGTAAATATTTTTTTCACCAACACTACTTTAGGACAGGTACGCGTTCTATTTTAAATCAGTTAGTCGGGCTGCTTGATACTGTCCATTTAACGGCTGGGAAGGCCCGGTGGAAGTGGATCTCCGAAAAGGATGGTTTGTTCTCGGTCAAAGCAGTTAAAAAGTTATTGAAAGAGGATCAAGTGCAGGAGAGCAATTTTGTGTTGGAATGGTGTAACTGGGTTCCTGCCAAAGTTAACATTCATGCCTGGAGGTTGGAGATGAACAAAGTTCCCACAGCCGAAGCGTTAAGGAGAAGAAACATCGGGATTGGCGACATGTCGTGCCCCCTGTGTAATTCCGATGAGGAATCGGCCGATCACCTGTTTGTGGCCTGTTTCATTGCCTCGACAGTTTGGAGTGGAGTTAGTTCTTGGTGTAAAAGAAAATAAGACGACACAGATGACATGATTTCAAAGTCAAAACTGTCCTATAAATTAATAACTTAAGGTGTTCGGAGCGGAGCAGTAAACATGTCGGCAAACAGTTTTGCCGAGCGGCAAACACCGTCGCCAACAGTTTACCGTTGTCGACGAAAGCATGAATCGGGGAGGGGAAGCCGACGCAGTGAGGGGAGGAAGGAGAAAGAGGGGGTGTGTGGGTGGGGTCAATTCCATCTCTCAACCAATCACACCTTTTTCCTTTTTTTTAAAGTTTACCACTTCACCAAATGTCTAAACCATTGCCAACACTTTTCACCAAAGTTTAAACATTTTTCACTTATTGACGTGGCACACTCTCATTGGTTGATTTTTTAGTTTGCCACTCTCAAGTGTTTAACCACTCCTAACACCCTTATTCATGCATAACCAACTGACAGGACCAATATAAACAACTTTTTTGGACGGCAATGACTTAAGAGGAAGAGAGCGAGAGAGAGAGAAAGATAGATAATATGTATTTTTATATTAAATAGAAAATCAAATTTCAAATACCCAAGTCAAATTTTATAAAAAAAAAGGGTCAAAAATTGAAAGCGTGTCAACGTTTCCCTACGTGTCGTGCAATGCTCCCAACTCAAGCCCATCACACCCTGCGATCTTATAGTTTGTCCAAAATTACTGTTCTATTACCCTAAATAGTGTTTTATTTATTTATTTTTGTTTTATGTATATTATTATGTGTAAAAAAGTACAAAAAAATATAAACTTTTTTTTAAACAAATGCGCCGACTCGACAAGCCACGAGTTGGCTCGAGCTTTTGATGAGCCGAACCCGAGCCCAACTTTCCAGCTCGTTAAAAAAAATGAGACAGCTCGGCTCGATTCTATTTTTAAATGAGCCGAGCCTTAGCCCACCCTGGTTCGGTTTGGCTCGACTCGTTTACAACAATAAGTTTAGGTCACTTTAGCCCAAAAATGAAACTTTTTGAATCTGAGTCATCGGGGTTTCAATTTTGGTGACATTTTCATTTAAAAGACAAACTGGGTCAGAATTTTCTATTAACCTTCACCTTTTTGTCGTGTTCCTCATTTTAATGAAGGGTAGAATTGTCTTTTTATCCTTCAAATATCTTAATTAAAATGAGGAACACAAAAAAAAAGCTAGAGATTAATAGAAATTTCTGACTTAGTTTGCCTTTTGGATAAAAATGACAACAAAATTAAAATCTAAAGGATGAGATTCAAAAGTTTTCATTTTTGAAATAAAGTAGTAAAAATGACCTAAACTATAAGATTTTGACATTTTACTCTAAACTAAAACAAAGTTATACTTTATTATTTAGTTTTTGAAAGAAACGTGTAAGATGACGTCAAAAGTCATCCTTGGAGGGCAAGCGAAAGAACTTCAAATGATAATTGAAGTCTAGGATGGGGACCTACGCGAGAACCTCTCCCGCATATTTATTTGATTAGGGTGGAAGGGGCACCATCGGTGACCCCTTCGGTGAGTGAATTTTACCAAGCGGTAAGGGGGCACCGGTGTTCCTTCTGTGAGCGGGTATCTCGGTGAGTAGTCACCGAATGGAAAAAGATCCGTTGTAGGTGTAGGTGACCGTTGAGAATAAAGCCGTTGCCCCTTTTTTATAATTTTTAAAAAATTATAACTTTCCTTTATAAACAACACCATTTTTAAATTCTCTTCTCCATCCAATACCATTTTTCACTTCTATTCAACTATGTAAAATTTTTATTACTATAAATAAGCAACAAAAACATGCAATAGAACTTGTACATTGTGCTTTATGAGTTTTTCAAAAAAAAAAACTTGATTTTTTACTTTTAATCCAAAATTTTTTACCTTTTTTCAAATTTAACCCTACATAATTTATTTTTTTAACTTTAACACAAAACTTTTCATTATTTGCAATTTAACTTCACAACTTTTGTCACTTATAGTTTTCAACTTTCGCAAATTTTCGTTTTACATATAGTTCTAAATTTTTCGAGTTAATACGATGCAACGTACGACTGTGGTTCAACTTTTTCATGTTTTGTTTCAATTTTTGCAAGTTAACACGGCGCAACGTGCATGTGTGGTTGAACGTTTTTACCTCTATTTTTTCATGTTTGACAGGTTCGTCGCAACACGCAGATCCTAGGTCGAGTCAGTATTGGTGGTCGATAACGGTTGTGTAGCATTAGTACTATTTGACACCGTTTTACACCCCGCCGCAACGTGGGGTGTGCTTTGGGGGTTTTTCAAAGAAAAAATGGTTATGCATATGGTTGTTGCAACCTTGGCTTTGGGGGTTTTCCAAAAAAAATGATTTTTTTTTACATTCCACCCAAAGGTAGTTCATAAATTACTTTTAACCCAAAACTATTTGTTTTTTACTTTTAACCCAAAACTTTTTATCTTTTGCAATCTATCCACATAACTTTTTTTACTTTCAACTTTGGTCCTTTATAGTTTTCATTTTCCGCAAATTTTTCGCTTTATGTTTGGTTCTAAATTTTGTGACTTAACACATCGCAACGTGCGTCTTTGGTTTAACGTTTTTACGTTTCGTTCTAAATTTTGCGAGTTAACACGACACAACGTGATGTGTGTGGGTGAACGTTTTTACATCGTGTATTTTTTTCCCCGTTTGACAGGTTTAACATAACGTACGGGTCCTAGATCGACTTAGTTATAACTAAAGAATCCCCGCCGCATTGCGGCGGGTCGCAATCCTAGTTAGTTTTAGTTTTAAACAACACCATGTTAAATTAGTTTTAGTTTTAAAATGTCTTTTTATATTTTAATGTCATTTTATTTATTTTAATTTAATGTAATATTTTATTAATTAAATGCACTTTTATTTTGTTAAAAATATGTTTTATTTATTAATGCATAATTTCTAGAAATAAAAAATATATAAAAAAAGAAATAGATTCCTGATGTGTTTGAGCACCCCTAGTGTTTGAGTGTAAAATGAGGAGTGGAGTGCGGAGTTGACATGACATGAGATTATTAGCTAGTGGAAAAGTTTACGACTCCCCATTTAGGGAGCACTTCTTCCAGCCTTATTATTAGTTACTTATCTATGTAAATATTAAGTGTAACTTTTATGTTTAAAAGTTTAAATATCACACCCAAATCGAAATAAACAGACGAGCAAGTTCGCGTAAAATAAAATTAGGTTAGTTTTAGGGTACAAATGAGTCTAAGGATACAAATTGGTTTAACGTAAAAAGTGAAGGAGATATATATTTTTTTTTTGAATTTTTTTCTCATCTTATTAAGTATGTATTTTAGTCACAGAATCTAAAAATTGTGTATTTATACTAGTACAGTAATTATGTAGTAGAGTAATTATAGTTACTCTATAGTAATTACATAATTACTACATTAGTGTAAAATTATGAAGTTTTTTTTTATTTTACATTTTGCGGTTAAATTATCATACTTAACTATTATCGGACATCCATGATTATCAACCGAGCTTGGGACATGATCGCCGGTGTTGGAAAGGAGATAAAAGTGGAGTGTATACCGTGCATAAGGCAAAGAAGATGATTGCTGAAAATAGGACACAGGTGCCGATCAACTCGAGTATGAAATGGAAATGTTGGACGCCATTGAAGTGCAAAATTTTGGTGTGGAGGGCAGACATTAATCGGCTCCCAACACGGGCGGAGCTTCTTAAAAGTAGGGTTGCTTTTAATGATGGATCGTGTGCCATATGTAATGAGGATTTGGAAACTACGACGCATTTGTTCACAGGTTGTGTGTTCTCGGATGAAATTTGGGAGCGAGTGGGATCTTGGTGTCGTTTAAGTCCCATCTATGCTTTTGAAGTGAAAGGTCTTTTGAAGATGGCGGGTACTCAAACGAAGACGAAGAAGGAGAAATACATTCTTAGAGGCATTATCTACACTACAATGTGGTCGATATGGAATGAACGTAATGCTAAAATTTTCAAGGGCAACTCTCGTAAACCGATCGAGGTGGTGGAAATTGTCAAATCTACAGCGTTTTTGTGGATTCGTCATAGGTCTAGTTTGAAATGTATTGATTGGAATGTTTGGTGTAAATATCCTATAGACGTGATGTAATGTCGTTTTTTGCCCGAAGGTCCTTGCTTTGAGGACCGCTTGTGGCTTTGTGCGTGAATGAAGTTTTCCTTTAAAAAAAAACTACATGGAAAAAAAATTCAAAGTAAAGGTTACTTCCCTTTTTATTAAAACCTATTTAATGTGAAACTTAAAGCACATATCAGTTCGGTCACCATACCAACAATTAAAACTAAAACAAAGTTATACTTTATTGTTTAGTTTTTGAAAGAAACGTGTATGATGACGTCAAAAGTCATCCTTGGAGGCCAAGCGAAAGTGATCCAAATGATCATTAAAGTCTAGGATGGAGACCTACGCGAGAACCTCTCTCGCATATTTATTTGATTATTATTAGTTACTTATTAATAAATATGTAAATATTAAGTGTAACTTTTATGTTTAAAAGTTTAAATAACATACCCAAATCAAAATAAATAGACGAGGCAAGTTCGCGTAAAAATAAAATTAGATTAGTTTACGGTATAAATAAGCCTTAAGATACAAATTGGCTTAACGTAAAAAGTGAAGAAGATGTTTTCTTTTTGAATTTTTTTCCAATCTTATTAAGTATGTATTTTACTCACAGAATCTAAAAAAATTGTTTATTTATACTAGTATAGTAATATGTAGTAGAGTAATTATAGTTACTCTACAGTAATTACATAATTACTATATTAGTGTAAAATCATGAAGTTTTTTTTTTTTATTTTATATTTTGCAATTAAATATCATACTTAACTAGATGGAAAAAAATTCATAAGAAAAGGTTCCTTCACTTCTTATGTTAAAACCCATTTGTATTTAATCTTTACACAATAAAAATAAATATAAAAACATAAACTAGTAGATACATGAAAATACATATGATCATTATAATAAATATTTTTTAATTATTAGTTGATTCCACTACAAAGAATAATACTCGAAAACTATTATAAGTGTTATTAAATTAAGTGTAATGTGAAACTTAAAGCATATCAGTTCGGTCAACATACCAACAATGAAAACTAGTTTTATAAAAATAAGTTACAAGACGTTTTATATGATGTTCTCACTTCTCACCATTTTATCCGCCGTTCTTGCTAATTTGGTCCATTTTACTTTGTTATATTAACTAGGTTAGTAACCCGTGTATTACACGGGCTGAACAATAAAAACAATAAAATTCATAAAATTGTAACACGGTTTAAATGTTACAATTTTAAAATGATAATATAGTAATTAGTAAATTATATAATAAAGTTGAGAATCCTTTTAATATATATATTTATTCTCTAATTCATTAGTTGACTGAAAAATGGAAAAGAAAAACTTCTATAGAATAGTTATTATATTTAGGGTAAAAATACTGTATAAATAGCCTTATCGTACAAAAAAAATGCGATGGTATTTTCGAAATTATTTTACTCGTAATTCTTACAGGATCAAAATTACCCAAAAGATCATTTGTAGAGTGATTATGATACTCTACAAAATTACTTTACAAGATCAAAATTACTCTACAAGATTATTTGTAGGGTAAGTACTCTATGAGTAAATAATTACAAAAATATCATCGCGTTTTTTACTTTTTCATACGTTTTGTACGATAAGACTATTTGTATTTAATCTTTTGCCATTATTATATTTATAAAATAAAATGTTGATGTAAGCATAATATTTTGATCAAAATTCAAGGATAAAGACTTTATAATTAATTTTCAAACTTTGTTATATAAAAAAGGAAGCCATTTATATATTTATATAATATTATTTTGTAACATTTGTATGCTGTAAGGGTTGTATTCTTTGCATAATTCGTTGTACCCATTGTCACGTTACCTCTGTTACTTCTTCCTTTACAGAGTAGTATACCAGCTTCTGTCTCATCTCTTTCATCCAGACCCACACACTCCACCTGATCCCAACTCCAAACATATTTCGGCTGAGAGTGAAGAGAGAGACAAAGGAGAGATGGGCGGCGTATATGTGGCGTCACGGTGGTCCTTAGGCAGAGGCTTAGGGCTGGGAATTTATCCGGCGACCTAGGGTTTAGTAGATTGTCGTGACCACCAATCTTCCACCTCCGGTCGTCGTCTGATCAGTCGTATCAGACATCAAATTGTTATCATCGATATCGATAGCGGTATCTATAGTTATTTGACTTTATATCATCTGTTTATATTTACATTTGTGTCAAATTTAGTAAATAGTTAATTTTTTTCTACGAGTATTTGGGTAAGGCATTATTATCTAGTGGAGATGAATATCATCGGGTGGTTTCGTTGGTGACAAGATGATACTCCAATGGTGCGTCATTGATCCAAATTTGTCGTTAAAAAAAGTATATACTATATAATTTGAAACATTTATGTGCATTAGGAGTTGTACCATGTGCTTCATTTAGTTTTTGAAAGGCATGGTGCTTTTATTTGTCACTTATTAATTTATCTCTAATATCGGCGATATTTTACCATATTTGACCAACATATCACTGATTTTCCCGATATCAGTACCTTTCTTCTTAGTTCTACCATTCGTCTTTCTTCTTATTGCTGCTATTAGTGTTTTAAGTCTTAATCAGTTCCTACTTGCTACAATTGTTATTGTTTTGCAAGTTGCAAAAGGTAGGAGAGTATATATATAAATTCTGCATGATATTATAATTACCGATATCCCACCGCGATAACCTATAAATCAAATATTGGTCCTTGACGGATATCCATTTTTTTCCGAATTAACTGCATAGGCTTAACCCAAACAAACAAATTTACAAGTGAATGGGCAAAAACTGTGGCCTCTAGATTTGGCAATGCAAATTATAACACTGAAAAGAAATCTTGAATCGAGCAAGACTTGACATTACCTTTCTATGATTGTGATCATATGAGCTAAGGTGACCTTCAAATTCAACCACTAACTTATACTGCTTGTCGCAAAGCTCAGAATATAAACTTTTCCGTATTTCCTTGACCTCTGATTGAATTCTATGCTCTCGATCCGCCATAACCTGAATTTTCATAATGTGCAGGAAGGGGGCAGAAGAAGAAGAAGCCACCAGGTAATAAAAACTCCATTTCATTCCGCATCAAAAGACATGCATATATGCTATATGATGCCTTCTGTTATTAGATATATGTAGGTTTCAGAAAGACTTGTTAACCTTAAATTCGTATCTAAGGTTTGAATTTATTTATTTTTTACTATTGAGTTGGAGTGAAAATACATACCTCCCGTTTCTTTGCGATTTCTTCAGTTTCCTCGCGTTCGATGTCGAGTTTCCTCCTCTGAATGTTTTCTTCTGCGGTAAAGAAATCATCTTGCTCTTGTTTCCCTAGCCATAACTTTGAATCTCTTATTCCAGACTTGATGGGCTCGGTTATTCCTAATAAATCATGATATCAACAAATAAGATTCAAAAACCTCTTTATCTCAGTTATTCCACTTTTCAAGGATAACCCTAATAGGTTGTACATTTATTTTATTCTTCCTTTTATTATACTTTCCAAAAACGAAAACTCGAAAAGTACACTAAGCTACCCTTTTCTACCTACATATACAAAAGGTAGTTTGGGGGAATAGTGTCACGCAGCTGGCACTTCCCTATTTGACCAACCGTTTTATTGTTTTATATTCGTTTTAAAATTACGGTTTCGTCCTTAATTTAAAATATCATTACGCTTTTGCCCTCACTTCAAAATAAAATTATGTTTTTGTCCCTCGCTCAAAATTACGATTTTGCCATGGGTTCAAAATTATGCTTTTATCCCCAGATTACATTTACAATTTTCGCCCCAGTTCAAAATAAATTTTTGCTTTTGCCCCAAACTAAAAATGACGATTTTGCATTTTCGCCCTGTTTCAAAAATTATGATTTCGCCTTCAGTTTAAAATTATGTTTTTGCCCGGTTCAAAATAAAAGTATGCTTTTGCCCCCCAATTCAAAATTACGATTTTGCCCTCAGTGCAAAGTTATATTACAGTTTTGTCTCTGGTTCAAATTTATAGTATTGCCATGACTTTTTTTGTAACATTTGTATGCAGTAAGGGTTGTATTTTTTTTTTTGAACAGCTAAATGTTACCACATTCCTTGTTAGTAGGGATCGAACCCTTGTACACCTTAGTTAGAAATTAGACACCCATGTTAGCACCACCACACCAAAGGGATGGGGTTAGTAAGGGTTGTATTATTTGCATAATTCGTTGTACCCATTGTCACGTTACCTCTGTTACTTCTTCCTTTACAGAGTAGTATACCAGCTTCTGTCTCATCTCTTTCATCCAGACCCACACACTCCACCTGATCCCAACTCCAAACATATTTCGGCCGAGAGTGAAGAGAGAGACAAAGGAGAGATGGGCGGCGTATATGTGGCATCACGGTGGTCCTTAGGCGGCGGCTTAGGGCTGGGAATTTATCCGGCGACCTAGGGTTTAGTAGATTGTCGTGAGCACCAATCTTCCGCCGCCGGTCGTCGTCTGATCAGTCGTGTCATCATCATTGTAATCCTCGGTAGCCAGGTGTAAGCAACTTTCAGAGTTACCGTTTTGTTTTTTTTGTTTTCCCTGGTATTATTGATGTGGGTAGTTGCATAGTGTGACCAAAGATTTGAAAAATCACGAACCCTACAACACAATTTTTTTTGTTTTCCCTGGTATTATTTCAGAGTTACCGTTTTGTTTTTTTGTTTTTTTTATTTCATTATATGGATGAACAAATGAATAGTCAAACCTACATCAACAAAATGGTTGAAAGTGCAGTTTGTTATTCTAAATTCCATGAAAATATGTGGATATTGAGAAGAGGAAGTTGGAACACTTGGAAATGGAATCAATGAAGAAAGTGTTTGCAGCATCAACAATCAGGGAGACCAGATGGCAAATTAGCAAGTTTAGACATTTTGTTTATATTTTTTCAATTTGGTTTATTGTAGGCACAGATTAGCTATGCAATGGGAGGCATATATATGCAGTTTCTTTTTTGAAGAATCAAGGCCCGATCTTACCCAAGTTCTCTATTCGAGGTACTTGACCATATTCTACAATCTACACCATATGTGTACATAAGTGTATACAAGGGTGTTAAATGCGTTGAACCAACACGAATTAAAACTTAAAAATGCTTATGATGATGATGTCCTTTTCTCATGGCACCAAGTAGTTTGGTAATATTGCGAACAAGGGCTTTGTATAAACTCTGTCACTTTTTTTTTAACAAATTTAGTCCACTGGATCAATGCTTGATATACAAATTGATCATTTTTGCAAATCGAACCATGAAATAGACATTGAGTTTCATGTGCGAATAATTAAGGAAGTAATAGTTTTATAGAAAATGGTCAAAAATACTTGCCACACTGCGATTACTTCCAAGACAAGGTCAATGTTGAGAAACGTGGCGAGACATATTACCCCAATCAGAGGTATGTTTTACGTAGTTAATATCGAATGCTATTGATTATGATTTTTTATTGATGTTTGCTTTTGTCTTCTGGTTTTTAATTGGTTTTCTTTTGATCTCAACGTGATAAAACTCAACTCAAAACCGATGAAGACTCTTGATTGTGCAAAAAAGGGTTATGCTGGTATGTCAACTCGCCAAGATAGAAACTATGTACTCTTATAGTGTTAAAAGAAGGCATTACATTGCTTTTGATTTTTGAAATTTGAACACACATATATTTATACTACATTTATATATAGATAAGACACAGAACTTTATGTATAGATTAGACACTGCACTCTGCACAGAACAGAAGGCTCATACGATCTGTGAGAGTCAAAAGAGTCAAGATGGCAAAATTTATGGGTCAGGCGGGGTTGGTAACGGGTCAAACAGGTTCCGGTTCAAGCTGGTCATTATGGTAGAAGTCAACATAATTGAGTCAAGTTGTTTTGATCCACATACTTTTTGTCCTTTATTTTATCTTTTTTATAAATAATGCATCATTTTCATACTATCTCGATTGAAAATTTCCTGTTTCTTTGTTTTTTTTTTCATAATGTTCGAGTAACACCATCACCAATGGAGAACACATTCTTATACAACTCCGCTGACAAAGGCAGCTGAAAGATTTTGGGGGTATAGAATTTTGAGTTTAGGGAAGTCAGGACTTGATTTTTGGTAATATTGCTAGATGTCAATTTTTTTTTTGTGTATAACATTTATTGATTGATCTTGAATCTTTTAGAAAACTTGATGATTAAAGGCTGCTGATTTTCTGTGAAGAGAGTTTTGGGTTTTTTTTTCTTCCTTTTTTTGCGTTTTGTTGGTGTTGAGAGGCTGCGGAAATCCGGAAAGTGTTATAAATGATGAAAAGATACATCTTTACCTAGCATTCGACAAACCTGCGCACGTTTCACCAAAAATAGTTACATTTTTATAAATAAAAAATAATAATGCAGTTATGTCTGGTAACGCTCCAAAAATAATCTAATCAATCATTAAACAATTTTTTTTAAAAACACGTAAGAAATATCCAAATTGAGGATACTAACCTGCGCCCAACAACTGAATTGGACACCAGACCTTAGAATTTTTCAAATCGAAGGTTTCTTTTGCTAAAATGAGTTTATGGCGACATTGTCTCTAAGTGTGAGAAACTTGAAGTAGAGGGGATATGAAGAAGATGAAGTATAACTGAATATAGAAGATGAAATTCATGGAGGGATTTGGGGGCAGGAATGAAAATTTTAGGATCTGATAAAAAAATTTGATTGATATGTTGACTTATAATTTGAATCTGGTTGAAAAAAGGTTATGGATGCTTAAACATATACGAGGGGGAATGAAAATTTTGGGAAAATGAAAAAAAAAGATAAACTTTTGATAAAAATATGGAGTCACATGTTTTTTTTAGAAATATATTTTTTAATGCCAAACTTTCCTAGCCTCCTAGGGGCAAATGCTAGCCGAGCTATTCAAGCTAGTCTTGTATCAAGCCACGACCCGAGCTTAAACAAGCTTAAGTCTAATCCCAAGCATAAAAAATAAGATTTTTTAGTAAAAAGTAAATGAGCCCAAGTTTAGGCTTCACTTATCGAGCTCAAGTCAGGCTTGCGAACTTAAACGAGCTCATTATTTATATATTTTTTAAATAATATATTAAATATATATCTAAATAAAATAGTTATTATTTATAAAATAACATAGTGTATGTATATGGGAAATAGTATTGTTAATGAATGTAGTAGGAAGATATAAGTAATACTATATTGTATAATGGTTCTACTAATATCAAGTGGCAGTTGGGATGGTAATTGAATGGGTTTAGGTAATCCTAAACCCAATTAGTTAAGTTTGTCTTAAGATTTTGGGGGTTAGATTGAAGCGGTGGTTATTCGTCAGCCACCAGCTCATATGCGAGGGGATTCGTCGTCATAATTTTGCTGGTGGTGGTAAAGTGGGAGACAGCTTATGGTTAGAAAAGATGGAAGGTTAGGAAGGGAAGGAGGGAAAATGAAAAATGAATTAGGTTAGGAGGGATAACGAAAATGAATGGATGGTTTTTGAGCGGTCCACACTAAAATCGCCCAAAATCTAATGGGTCTCTCAAAATATGTATATTTTAGTCGGTGGGCAATTATTTTAGGCGGGTTATGATCTAGAAAAATTGTGAAACATTATTTTGGGCGGCTTAATGGTATAGACCACCCAAATTTATTTTATTAGCCACCCAGAATTTTTATTTTTTAGTAGTAATAGGGTACCTTCCAAAACCAACACCAAACGACATGGCCATCCCAAAACCACTAAGACAAGCCTAACTGTAACGAGCTTGAACCTAAAAACAAGCTCGTTAAGTAAACTAGACCGAGCTCAACCCAACTCATGAGCCTAAACGAGACATTGTTAATATAAATTTTAATTAATATATTAGATATATATCACTTTTCATAAGTCTGTACAATTTTTTTCTCTAACAGTTTTCAAGTTTTCCCGATGATTTGCTAATTGAAATTAACCATATGATGTCCATATTACATATATAGTAACTCCTATAGGAAATTAACCCTTATGTTTATATAATTTTTTTATAACGCTAAAAAGATGACATACAAAAGCAGTTTCATAAATTTATTAAATTTTATACAACTATGACATTTTTTCTTGACACGCATTTAAATGTCATAAAATAAGCGTGTGTCATTAATCGCGTGTCAAGATAGATCTTGTTTTTTTATGACGCTAAAATGATGACACACAAAAAAGTGTGTCATAAATATATTGAATTTTGTAAAACTGTGACATTTTTTTTCTTGACAGGCACTTTTGAATGTCATAAAATGAGAGTGTGTCATTATTTGCGTGTCAAGATAAATTGTGACAACCCGAGTTTCCAAGGTCCTTCCTCGACACGTCACCTGTTTGCGATTCGGTTTTTGTAATTTGTTTGCGTTATAACATGTTTATGATTGTCGCATGATTGAGGTTGTGTTATATGTGATTGTTGTATTGATAAGATTATGAGATTTAGAGTAAATTCTTGTATTGATTTTTCTTATGAAAGTATTAATTACACACCTACAACTACATTGTATATATATATATATGAATAATATGATCGATCAAATAAGAAATGCTGTTTATATATATATATATATATTTATTGATTATTCTTCTAAGTTTGGTGGACCTAATTTGAGAGGACCGTACTGTGTATGTAGTGTGTTACTATATGACAATTTGATACCCATGTGATTCATAATTGTTGGCCACTCACCTCTTAGAGTCTTAGTTCAATGAGTAGCCATGTGTTAATATTTGGACTATCAAGAACAACAGACCATGAGCCATGTGAAGATTTGGGTGCGGTCCAATGGTTGTGGTTTAGAGATTAGTCATGTTATAATTGTGGGCCAATAGAGCGTTGACTTGTCAACCTTCACCACAAATTAATCTCGACGAAACCCTTGCTCGATGAAACCCCCGACGAAACTTATGCCTTTCGTCGAACATACTTATCGCCAGCCCAGATTTCCTCAAAGCCCAGGAAAGGCCCAACACTCTTACTCAAGTATATTCACGTAGAAGGGTTTCATTATAGCACGTAACTGATCAAACATCAAACCCTAGACTTCTCTAGTCGCACACGGCAGTGGTAGAACCCCCCCCTCTCTCGAAGCATTATTCCAGTCGATCGAGGTGATTGGGTTAGTGATTTCCTTCGTATATTATGTGATTCTTGTTTATGTGTAAGTTGAGTAATAAAGTGTATACATATGTTACATGATGATTAGGTTGTGCGATCGATTAGTAGCGATTAAACGGTACATGATATATATATATATATATATATATATATATATATATATATATATATATATATATATATACGTGTAATAACAAGATCCGTGTAACTAGTTGTGATCATGTAAACTGTTATTTGAACCATGATGTGTTTGCTATGAGGATTTCTAATAATCTTGAAATAATAATAGATGTCTTGATAATAAATTATGGATGTTATTTTATTAGAGAAGCATGTCAATTAGTGGGACTGTTATGCGAAGTGTTACTGAGTTTGATGAGATGATGAGCTAGTTGATCGATGTTGGGTAGCTAGAGGGTGTCTTGTTACTTGATTCAGATTGTTAGTGTCTGATCCTAAGTTACATGTCAACCAATTAATAATAAGGGTGTATGGGCTCACATGTTAATTAGAACTACATACTGATCATTCGGGTTACACACTTGGGAAGGGGCCATAATCTTTGATCTGGACTGCGTATTTGTGAGCGGGCCGTGCACTGATCGGGCTCTATGTTTTAATAGGCCTGAATTACATGGGCCGCACATCCATTGGGGTAATATATCGAACCAATAAGTGTTTATTTGGGTCATGAAATTGTAGTGTGAACTCGCGTAGTTGCTAGATGATTTCATGATAATAACCGGCTTGTTATGTTGCATGATTTCCTGTCAAAACTTACATGGTTGCTTGGATGTGAATTGAACCATTTGACATGTACTTTGGTGAATATATGAAACTGATTGTTATATACAACTATCATAGGACTTGGTTAATCTTTATTGTTAGACGAGTAATTAAGCATACCGAGCAAACCGAGGTGAGTTTACACTTTCTACAAGGCATGGGATTCCCAAGGGTTGGGAACGGGTTAAAGAAGTAAAACGGAAACTACATATCCTCCTTGGGTAGGATATGTACGGCCATCCTCCATGGGTAGGATGCCAAGATTAAACCTCGCGTATTCTCCTTGGGTAGGATACGTACGTTCGTCCACCTTGGGTAGGACAACAAGATTAAACATACTGGACCAAAACTCTATCATGAATTCCCTCATTTTATATCGACTTAATCGCCGAGGCCGATGGGGAGCGGGTCATTAGTTAATAGCGCTATTAGGTTTAACAAACCTCACACCATGTCGTTCGAACGGGCGTGTACTAATGGACTAAAGGCAAAGGGTCAATGCTGATAGACATTGACTTAGGGCACAACTTATTTTCGTAGTAGTCGATATGGTACGGTCTGGTAACACACATGGGAAGCCCCCACTAAATATCGTAAAAAGGTTTGGGAGACAGGGTAAACTGGTAATTCACATGGGAAGCCCCCACCAACTATGGATATGTTTGGGAAACAGGGTAAACTGGTTAATCATATTTGAAACTATGGGGTAAACCCCACGGCAAGTAAGCCAACTAAAGACAAACTATGTTTTCGTAAACAACTTAAAACGAACACCCAACTGTGAACTCGCTCAACTTTGTTGTTGATTCGTTGTTACATGCCTTGCAGGTCTTTAGGTGCATATTGACTGGAACTTGCTTTCTGGGAGGCTGAAGTGGTCATGGGTTGAGATACATGGAAACATAACACAATACAAATGGCTTTTACATGTGGTTATAAACTCTTAACGAATGAATTAAGCTTCCGCTGTAAACTGTGAAATATTGTAACGTTGTAACACTTACTGTTAATCAATGAAAGTTTTATTTACATATACCTATGAGTTCAATGTGATTGATGGCTAAGATCCTGGTATGTCACACGCCTCTCGGGGGTTTTCCGCGTGTGGTATTTTGGGGGTGTGACAGATTGGTATCAGAGCCATTGGTTATAGTGAACTTGGTTTTAAAAGGGGAAAACGTTTTTGTAAAACTAGACTATAACCGAACAGTTCTGACAACGTGAATACGACCATGACACTCAGCTCCAGATTGCAAGGTTCGTCTCTCGTATACTCATTGTACTGCATAACTAGTGAACACTTATGATATTGTATGTGATTGCACGTTTAGCAGAACGATATGAATTCAAGTACACTTGCACGTGTTATGTGACTGATAGGGTGGTAAATCCCTAAACTTTCATGACATACGCTTCGTGATACCCTCTGATTGCTACTTGAGTTTGGGGAACTATTTGACATGAGTTAAGAGGAGTTGAGATGAGCATGCAAATCACAATATTATTGTGGGTGCACACATAATAATAATGTGGGGTGCATGTAAATCCCAGCGAGGCTTAATAAGTGGAAAAGGGGTTCCGTTCCGTTATTTGATCAATGAGAAACATAACAAACCTATAGGGGCCATAGCAGTAATTGTCCCCCCTACTCAAACTCAAACGTGAACTTCTCATTTATCGTTGGATTCTTTCGAAACTCGATGCTGTCGAGTGTTACCTGAACACCCCTCTGAGCTCAGCGAACCGTGTAGAATGTTAGGTGCTTACACGAACGCTCATGTGTTGGATATCGCAACGTCGAATGATTGATCGATATCTCTCTCACCTTTCTTCGCTTGTTGGAACTTAACGTATTGACGCCTTAGATTCTGAAGTGCGATCACTTGTGCAACACTCCCACAACATACTGAGTATTACACGAACCACTTGCAACAATTATGGAGAGGAGGATGAGCGTAGCACTTTACCGACCTCAGTACTTTGGCGGCCCTGATTTCCGGCAATGAGCACCACCAAATTGGCTTCAATCGAATCCTTAACCCTTGTCAGCGACCCATGGGAGCCAACTCTTACGAATCAATCGAGACATAAGTGATGATAATTGACTTTAGTGGGGTATGCGTAACTCTCAGCAAAATTTGAAAAGATGGACAATGATGGTGAAGAATCGTAGGACTTCATTTCGAGCAACGACATTGGGAGCAGCAGTCACAGCGACAACAAGGTATTCGCAACTTTAACCTACAGTAAGAAAATAAAGGTGCCTATAGCATGGTTTGGCCGTAGTTAAATTAAGAGGTCAACGATCAAAGGAACAACAACAATACTTGGAACCCTAGTAACGGAAACAGCAACACCAGGAATGGTGCTCTTGGAAGGGCACTTAGAATTGGCGTGGGCGACGTCAGGGCTTTAACGACATGGTAGTTAGTATGAGTAGCAACCCGCTTTGTCTCTATTCCGTTTGACCCTGATGCTCCTAGGAGTTGAACCTGCTAAGGAATCGGCTGATGTCTAGACAATGGAAACCTGATATGATCGTTGGGATGCAAACACGACCTTGTAGGACAAATGATCGACATCGACCTTCCTTTAGTTATTTTTGATAGATGTACCCCGCGAGGAGACAAATTCTACGTATCCCTTTCCTTCGTGGAGGATTTGTTAACTGTACTAACGCCTTTAGGTGGCGCAATGGTTAGTGGAGTGTCAGCATTGAGAGCCAGGAGTGCCTAGGGAGGGATTACCCCGCTATGTGGCAACTATTATAGACACAAGGTTAGGAAAAGAGGATCGAGGATCCACCAGCTGTTCGTGATTACACTCCATGTGCTGCTAGAGGAAACTTCTAGGATTATCTCTACAACTGTTAAGAAGGAACTCAGTTTGACCTCGCACCGGAGGCAGTTCTAACTACTCGTAACCCTTAGCGTTTTGCACCAGGAGGGTTACAGGAGCTGTTTAACCACCCATATCTTGTGCTGATGGTCGGGCATGAAGACCCACCTAGCAATGCATGTGTATGATGTTTGACTTATGGGAAAGTCAAGGTGGAGTATCAGCAACCAGCAACACCCATATGAAAGTAAGAACAGACTACCACGGATTTTGTCGCTAGCCTACTTACAACTCGAAACGGAAACAATATCACTTGGGCGATCGTTGGCTGTCTCACGTAACCAGCACACCCTCTTGCAATCAAGGAAACTCACGAGTCTTCACAGCTTGTGGCTATTCCTCTGAGAGAGGCGGCCAGTTAGGCACGAGGTGCCAACTCATGTTACCTTTGATTTTGAGCTATACCTGATTTATGACAGGCACTACACAACACCCTCGACCCACGTCTAGACATGAGCATTACTTGTCACTGTAGGACAACCAGACAGAGTAACGAACCATCCTGACATGCGAAGACATGTTGCGAACATGTGTGTGATTGACTTGGTGAAGTTGGATGGACGCATACCTTTGGCTGAGTTCCACCGTAGCAGTTACCATCCTAGTATTCAGACAGCTCTGTTTGGGGGCATTGCATGGACGACAATACCAATCTTCTTGTTGGACTAAGGTGGGTGATAATCTAATCACAGATCCAGGACTTGTACTCGAAACTCTTGAAGATTGCTTAGATGATAAATTGTTGGACGGCAATGCGTGTCTTGTACTCGAAACACTGGGAGTTCATTGTAGGCGAACGTGTTATAATCGAAAGTTCCACCCTGGGAGGGTGCAGTACGCTATAGAAAACATGGCAAGCTTAGTTACGATGCGTGGGGCATTCAGATTTTTGGAACGAATCGGTGGCATGGCTCACAAACTCGAGTTAACTGGCGAATTAGGTAACATTCACGATGTCTTTGGTGTCTCGAATCTAAAAGAAGCGATTGTTCAATGTAACAGTTTTGATACCCTAAGATCAATGACAAGTTGCAGTTGGCTCAAGAACCCATTGAAAACATGGACCATGAAGTCAATGTTCATTAACACAGTCGAATTTCAGTCGTGAGAGCTCGTTGGAACATAAGGCGTGGACCAGAGTTCACGCAGGAAGGCAGTGATCGAAGTAAGCTCTAATATCCTTAGTTGTTCAAACGGTTGTATCAACTTCTGATAACACTGGCGAATTTTGGGACGAAATTTCTTTCAAGTTGGGGATGATGTGGTACCCGTGAAAAATCCACAGTCGTCCTGAGTTAACATCTTACTGTTTTGGTGTACTTGTCAAATTTCGGGACGAAATTTCTTTCAAGTTGGGGATGATGTAACAACCCGAGTTTCCAAGGTCCTTCCTCGACACGTCACCTGTTTGCGATTCTGTTTTTGTAATTTGTTTGCGTTATAAGATGTTTATGATTGTCGCATGATTGAGGTTGTGTTATATGTGATTGTTGTATTGACAAGATTATGAGATTTAGAGTAAATTCTTGTATTGATTTTTCTTATGAAAGTATTAATTACACACCTACAACTACATTGTATATATATATATGAATAATATGATCGATCAAATAAGAAATGCTATATATATATATAGGGAGAAGAACATGCGAGAAGCACCTCTTATTGCGAGAACCGCGAGAACCAATGTTAACACAACCAAAAATGCCTAAAAATAGCTAAAAATCACACAATTTTTTTTTTAATATTTTTTATATAAAAATCGCTAATTTTCGAAGCAAAAAAAATATTTTTTGGCCACTAAAAGTAGCAATTTGAGCATAAAAAATATTAATTTTTTTTTAGATTTTTTTAGGTTTTTTGGGGGTTTAGTTTTTAGCATTTTAGCTTGGGGGGGGGGGGGGGGGGGGTTTGGGGGGTGGGGGAGGGGGAGGGGGGTTTAGGTTTTTTTTTGGGGGCGGGGGTTAGGTTTTTTTTAGCTATTTTAGGTTGTGTTCACATTGGTTCTCGCGGTTCTCGCAATAAGGGTGGTTCTCGCATGATCTCCTCCCTATATATATATATATAGGGCAAGGCTACATAGGAAACCCTATCTATATGAAAAACCCTAGAAAACCCAACCTCCTGACATTTTTTTTTTTGAAAAAATTAACACATGTAATATACATGTTTTTAAGAGTTTTGGGCCAAAAAAAATCAAAAAAGCGCCGAAGGGATCTTTTAAAAAAAAAAAAAAAAAATTCAGCATTTTCTGTCTTTGTTGCCTAACACATGTTAGGCACTGAAATTTGTTTATTTTTTTAAAAAAAATCCCTTCGGCGCTTTTTTGTTTTTTTTGGCCCAAAACACTTTAAAACATGTATATTACATGTGTTATTTTTTTCGGAAAAAAAAAATGTCGGGAGGTTGGGTAAAAATGGGTGGAGATTTGAGTTTTCAGAGTTTTCTATGTAAATAGGGTTTTCTGTCTATCTTTATCCTATATATATATATATATACATACTAGGTTATCACCCGGGAATGCTTCCCGGGTTGTTTATTTTTATTAGTTAATAAACATGTTTTCTTGTTAAAATGTAACATATTATTTCATTAAACTTTTACACAACATTGATTAATTGTTAATACAATAATAAATTAAAAAATGTCTTCATAGATGTTAACAATAACAACTTAAGTAAATAGTGTCATTCAATGACATAAAAATGCGAAAAATTTAACCAGCTTCATTTGAGTGATCAAGAAATTAAAGAAAAACAGAACTCCACTACTTATCATCCTAACCAAACTCAATTCCCACACGGGATACATTTAATAAACAAATGACCCGACGCGACCCAACTCGAACGTACCAAACTTCAATGCTGCATCACTTGTGATACCAAATTCAACAAAAAAGATGGTTCAATCTTGTTTGTGTTCTCTTTCACCTCCGCTCCTCATCTTCGTTTTTTGAAACACGCAACTGCACTTGTGATTTGTTGTACTAAATCGACGATTACGCCCATAAGATATTGAGCGTGTATCGCTTCGGGGACACTGCTGTTAAAAGTATAAACGTGGTGACCCGTTTAATCATTGTTTAATGGTTTTTATTCGATATAATAAAAGGAAGTAAATTGAAAGCTTACTTTAATTTGCCATAAGTAAGGAGGGAAAGATTTGATTCTTTAATCTCTCTTACTGATGTAGGGTTTCTGAATATACCATTTGCTTCGAGAACAACTCTGTCCAATCCGCCGGATATGGCCAGCTTCTTAGCTTCTTCTAATGAATTCATACGCTCGTCATCAAACATCTCATTTCTGTCGCTTGTCAAGCACACCTGATAATGAAAATATATCTAGTTATGAATGGGTCAATTCAGGTTGTGTTTCATCTCAAACAATTATAAATATCAAAACCTAAGATTTAAGAAAGGAAAATAGTTTAAACGGGTAGGTTGAAAGTTAATAAAAAAACTATTTTCAACGTATATAGGCATACAACCTCCGAAATCGTTTTGTTATAAGCATAGTTGATCCATAAAGCATTTAGAAAATCAATAAACATGTAAGTGTTTGACCCGTTATTCAACTAATCCAAACAACCTAAAATAGTACAAGTGGTTTGCGTCTGAGGCTCAAGATGACATGGCCTAACATATTTTGACCCGTTATTCAACCCAACCATTTCGGCCCATTTTCAGCAAACACCTATGATTAAACAAAAAAATACTAAAAATAAGTGGTTTACCTAACCGTTTTTGTCATCCCAATTCTTGGTCTTCTCAAAACCTATCAACACATGATTTTAGCAAATTAAAAAATATTATTCAACTAATATAGTGTGTGTGTGTTTGTGTGTATATAAAAATAAATAATCAGCTTGGCATACGTACTATACTGATAGTTTGTTCCTCAGAAAGGCAAAGTCCACGTGTCTTAGGCATGTGGTAATGACCCTGACAAAAAAAAAAAAAATGCATGGGTAGGTTGGGTAACAGGTCGAGTTGAGCACCAAACACATTTGGTTATTTTTTAAAACATAAATAATTAATGCACTAATTACGGTTACCAGAACAATATTATTTCCATAATAATCCCCATATCTTTTAATAAAACATTTTAGGAGATTACATGCATTAAAGATAGATTATAGGTAGGGATAGCAAAAAAGTCCAAGCCCGACGGGTATACCCGAAACCCGAAACATATGGGCCGGGTATACCCGAAGCCCAATGGGTATGGGCCGGGTACGGGCTTAAAAAAAGAAAAAAAATCGGGTACGGGTATGGGATTTAGTGATACCCGCCCGATACCCGGCCCATTTACCCGAATGTATCATATTATATATTTCCATATATATAAACTTAATACATGTACTTATTACCTTCCCTGTAGTCATATGCGAATATGTATTTGGTAGGTGCTTAGCGAACAAATAACTTATTTTTGAGCATGTGTATTGGATATGGAAGTTATCATCCTTTATTATGTGGTTGTTTATGCAATTTGGTGATCATGATACAATTACTTAATTAAGTAATTGTTTTTATTTAGTTTGGTATATGTGGTCTAAATATGATATGTAAGTTATTAATCATATTTTCATTTGTTATAGTCATTAAAATAGTAAACTATATAAACATTAAAGTAAAAATTGATTTTTTGTCCCAACGGGTATTTTTATGAAATTAACGGGTATACCCGATACCCGCGGGTATGCCCGATACCAGACGGGTAATTACCCGACGGGTAACGGGCCGGGTATGGGACAAAGAATTACAACCGGGTACAGGCTTGGGATTACCACTACCCGGCCCAAGCCCGGCCCATTGCCATTCCTAATTATAGGCTAATGTTATGTGGCATGTTCCCCTGTTAGCTAAAGATTTTTAGTTAACTCTTTTGAGATCAAACACACAACAAATCGGTCCACTTAAGTAATGAAAAATGTAATATTCACATAACGATGACAAAAAAGAACTCCTTACATTCCTCTCTCCATCCATAGCCTCATTAAGTGCTTGCCTCTCAACCAAAAGTAAAGGAATTTTCTGTTCCACTCTCATATTCAAACTTTCAGAAAATGCTTTAATGTCATAATATAATGGTTGACACTCGCTTGTATCCATAACTGACGAGTCAAGACACTCTAAACATAGTTTCCAACCATCATTAAGAGTGGCATAGCTTGTTTCACGTGGCTGAAAATCATCGGTAATCATTATAATATCCAACTTTAATTTTAAATATATTCTGTACTTTATATAAAAAAACAATATATATTATTATATATTTTTGTTACCTCCATTCGCTCACAGCTGCAACACCTAGGAGTCCCGTCATGCTCATGAGATGGGCAATATTTCTGAGCCCAAAAAGGATGTGCCCTGTATTCAATAAGCCCAGCAGCATTTGTTGGGGATCTGTAAATATATGAATAACGTTGAGTTACAAATTGTCTGGGCAATCGTCCGCGATGTACTGCAAAGAGTACAGAAGTGAGGTTAACGAAGTTTTTGAAAAAAAAATTATTGGTTCATCATTTTGATTAATATTACTTACACTGTGAAGCGTATCTCCAGGAATACCATTCAAAGAAAGGAAGGCTTCCTTGTCAAGTGAGAACAATTTACAGGCTGCCTACATGGAGAGACATGCGTACAAGGGTAAGCACATAACAAATGAATTGAAACCGAAAATCAAAATTCAAAATACAAGTTTGTTAAATAATTTGAGTACCTCAGTGGCGTTTGTAACTTTCTTTCTTGACATATTCAGGGTTTCTGCAATTCTCTACAGGAAAAAAATGTAAACAAATATAAATAAAAAAACAACAGAACATGAGACAGAAAAGCCCAAAGATACAATTTCATGTCTTTAAATAGAATGTAACGTTCAACTTACATCGATTGATGGAGTTATTCCCTTTCTCTCTAGTTTGGCCTTGGCGCTTCGGATTGCACTCAATCTTTCATGCAAATGAGTAGGCAATCTAAGGGTTTTAGAATTTTCAAAGAAGGTCCTTGGTTCTTGAATTTAACCCTTTTCGGTTTCGAGTCGGTTCTCTGTCTAGTACCGAAAAAAACCAAACATTTTAAATAGAGCCGAAAATAAAAAAAAAGCAAAAAAGAAAAAAACGCCCAGGCCAATGTGTATATAAAGAGTAGTGCTAGATCTTAGTCACATGAGTTACAATAAATTCACACGAAATCTTAAGAACAAATTCAAGTCCTTTTTATGTTACATGAGTGTAAACTATTTTTGTTCTTCATAAATCTCTTGAAACAGTGTTTTTATTTCACTTTTATCCAAACCAACATCAAAAATGAATTTACACTTTATGATCAACAAATACACACAAAATTCTATACACCCATTGGTTTCACATAAACAATGCCCTTATTTCAACTAATTTCAAAATATTCCATCAATATTACATGCTAAATATTGAAAGTTTTCTATAGAACATTACACCTCATGATCACTCAAGATATACCAACACCCGAATTTAATATAAACCACTCTAATACTCACTGATATTATTCCAATTGTTCTTATCTATTTAAAAAATAACTTAATTTATAATTCTTTTTATTCAATCAGATTTGATTCAAGATTCTGAATAATTATGTGCGATTCAGGGATCCATATAATGGTCATTGCAGACAACCACATCAAAATCAAGCAAAACCCCCCAACAATTTACACTTTATGATCAAGAAATGCATAAAATATTCTACACACATATTGGTTTATCACATAAACAATCCCTTATTTCAACTAATTTCAAAACAAAATGATTGATCGATGAACAAAGTTGATTCTACACAAGAACAAACCCTAAATTGACACTCAATTTCGGCTCCCAAAAATCAATCAAGAACAATTTCTCCATTATTTCTTCTAATATGAATAAACTCGCTGAATTAAAAGCATACGTAAGAACCCTAAAAACATATATAACGATTAAAAGATGAATACAAACCTAGCAAGTCGAATCTAGACTCGGATTCTCATCATCTATGTCGCATCCCACCCTCATTTTTGAAGAATATGGTGCGGCGCTAGGGTTTTGAGAGTGGCGACAGAGAAAAGGAATTCTTAATGAGCGTTGTTGAATGAAAGGAAAAAGGATTTTAGAATTTTAGAAGTCCCAGCGAAAGTGCCAAGAAAGAGGCCATATCAAATCTTGACCACCAGAAGCCATCTTCACCTTCCTGAACCAAAAATATCAATATGTAAAACTTGTATAAATGACCCATATTCCCTAGCTATGTTCTAATATAAGCTATAACTTTTACCTTCAAAGTAAAGATAACAATGACATCATTTTCTAATAAAACAGAACACAGGGAATTGAAGTATTAGTTTATGCCAGAGCTCATGCGACACATTTAAAAGCCCTTGTGTGAAAAAAACTGCACCTTTAGCCACTGGTATCTCCTTGCGGACCAGACTTGTAGACACCAGCCAAATTTGACATATTCCAAATATATCCCCAATCGGTCCACCTCACCTTTCTCCTGTTGATTGGTAGGATTTGGGATCCACTTCCAAATCCAATTAATAATGCCAAATCAAATTGTAGTCTAGAAACCCAAATCAACCTGACCTACCTATTTACAAGTAACTCAGTCGAAATTAACGCATCTATTTACTAAAAAATTACAGATTAGATATGCGACACATTTAAAAGCCCTTGTGTGAAAAAAACTGCACCTTTAGCCACTGGTATCTCCTTGCGGACCAGACTTGTAGACACCAGCCAAATTTGACATATTCCAAATATATCCCCAATCGGTCCACCTCACCTTTCTCATGTTGATTGGTAGGATTTGGGATCCACTTCCAAATCCAATTAATAATGCCAAATCAAATTGTAGTCTAGAAACCCAAATCAACCTGACCTACCTATTTACAAGTAACTCAGTCGAAATTAACGCATCTATTTACTAAAAAATTACAGATTAGATGGATCAGAATTATAATATACGCATACATAACTACATGTTCCAAAATTTTAAAATATATATAAATACTAAAATTAAATTGTCAATTCGGTTTATATGTTCAGTTCCATGTTCTAAACCAAACCCAAAGGTTAAACACTTAAATTCGCAACCCGCCAAAATCGAACCGCCTGTATCTAAAACCAGCTGGCTTGCTTTGGTTTGGGCAGTTCACTCGGTTTCAACTCTTTAAAAACACCCCTACTATGATGTGTCACTTTCATTTTTAGGCGAAAGTATTTAATACTTTCTATAAATTGATAGAAAAAGTATGCTCAGTTCATAAGCTTAGATTTTTAATTCGGTTCGGCCCACGCTTCATCATCACCGTCTATTCTCAGTTCAAAAGGTACCGAGAAACTGTTTCCACCAGTTTCATTGCAAAAATCGCCAATTTCATGTTTCAAATGTTATTGTTAGCAGAGCCATAAGAAAAACAACATAAGCTTATAAACAAAAACTACACAGTGTCATACATTCAAACTCATATATGCAAGATATTACAGGCGTGACATGTGGATATATCAGTTTTGGCTCTCTTGAATTTGAAAACTTAGCTAAAAATAGAATGGGTCAAACAGATTTGATAAGTCAAATGTATTTAAATGCTCACAGCCACTTAAACAATGATATTGTACTTTTCATAACATGATTTTTATAATTATACTTATAAGTTATAACACTTTACGTACTTAGAATTGTTAGAAAGCTAGATGAATAGTTTATGAGCAAGAATAAAACAAAATGGAACAAAAATAAATGAAAAAGTTGACTAAGATTAAGACCAAAGAACTTAGTAATCTGACCTCATTAATTCTTCCTGTGGAGGTCTTTTACTGGAGCTACTGTTCCTGCGATATTATGCACACCAAGTTAAAAGTTAAAACTATAATATTATGGATATGCTAATTTGTGCAATGTAAAATAAGTGGTAAGAAAAGAACAGTAACCACAAACCTGCATACAAAAATGTTGAAAAGATTTAGTGTCACAGATATCTCAAGAAGCAAAACAAAACATGTTTCAAGAGTTTATATCAAGTTTCTTGGAAATTATTTATTATGAGTTATGTATAAACTTAAAACATGTGAACTAAAATTTAGTACTAGATGACCACAATAGTATCTCAGTGTTATTCAAAATCATATATATTAGTTACATCCCATGATCCCGATATCCGATAGTCAACCTCATTCCAAATCTGATTTGTAATAGCAGTTGTAAACTCAAAAACAACATGAACATTATAATCAGCACATATATGATTAGTATACCGCCATCTACGTTAAAACAACAATTGTTCATGCTTTAAAACAATCAATTGGATAAGAAACAGGTCCTATCATCTCCATAGTAAGTGCTACCTACAAAATGGATCAAGTTTTATCAAGTGTTGTTAAACAGAGAAAACAAATACTAATGAATTACAACTTATAATACAAAAATAAAAAAAGTGGCAAAACCTTTATTCCATTGTATCCAAGATGTTCCCCAAGCCCTCCTGCCACAAGAACATTTGCAAAATTTTGCACTTACTTGACACTAGTCTCCTTATACTTTATAAAGCTATCATCACCAAATGTCAAAATTTCACCTAATGGGACCTGTAGGAATGTAGTTCAAACATAAAACTAATAAGAAAAAAAAAAGCTGATAAAAAAGAGTACACAATGAAAATAGAAAATAACGGTAGCCGGAACTCACATATTTTTAAATCGGGATTTGGATCCTGGCCGCCGCTAACCACCCTATAGCCACAATAACGCCACCACCGTTGTTCCACGTGAAAACCCTAACATCATTAACATAAATCGACAATATTTAAAGGGCACACATAAACTAAATCTTGCAAATCGCAAACCTGATTACGGAATCTCAATAGCCTTACTGTCTCCAATCGGTTTGGGTAGCAATCAAAGATTGTAGAGCAACGAATGAAAAAAAAACCCTAGATCGATACATGTCAGAGATGGAATCCACCTCCTACATCTTCTGAATTTCCAGGTATATAAATCTCCATTGAAAACCCTAAATCTAAGAAACAGGAGAAGATAATAAGAATTTATGCAATTGATAATGGGGATTGAAAGAAGGATGGACTGGAAATATGCGGCTGTTGCTGTTAGGGTTTCTTGTGATAATAAATAATTTTATAGAGTCCGAATACATGGGTTCGGGTTGCTCAAAAAGGGATCCGCGTGAAAGGAAAAAACCCAGCTCGTTTTCCCGCCAAAATGCATCCTGAGAAGCCCTAATAACATGCCACATCAGCCCAAATCTTCTTGTTTATTATATATAATAGATAATAGATATTGATTATTCTTTTAAGTTTGGTGGACCTAATTTGAGAGGACCGTACTGTGTATGTAGTGTGTTACTATATGACAATTTGTTAATTTGATACCCATGTGATTCATAATTGTGATTCATAATTATCGGCCACTCACCTCTTAGAGTCTTAGTTCAATGAGTAGCCATGTGTTAATATGTGGACTATCAAGAACAACAAACCATGAGCCATGTGAAGATTTGGGTGCGGTCCAATGGTTGTGGTTTAGAGATTAGTCATGTTATAATTGTGGGCCAATAGAGCGGTTGACTTGTCAACCTTCGCCACAAATTAATCTCGACGAAACCCTTGCTCGATGAAACCCCCGACGAAACTTATGCCTTTCGTCGAACATACTTATCGCCAGCCCAGATTTCCTCAAAGCCCAGGAAAGGCCCAACACTCTTACTCAAGTATATTCACGTAGAAGGGTTTCATTATAGCACGTAACTGATCAAACATCAAACCCTAGACTTCTCTAGTCGCACACGACAGTGGTAGAACCCCCCCTCTCGAAGCATTATTCCAGTCGATCGAGGTGATTGGGTTAGTGATTTCCTTCGTATATTATGTGATTCTTGTTTATGTGTAAGTTGAGTAATAAAGTGTATACATATGCTACATGATGATTAGGTTGTGCGATTGATTAGTAGCGATTAAACGGTACACGATATATATATATATATATACCTGTAATAACAAGATTCGTGTAACTAGTTGTGATCATGTAAACTGTTATTTGAACCTTGATGTGTTTGATATGAGGATTTATAATAATATTGAAATAATAATAGATCTCTTGATAATAAATTATAGATGTTATTTTATTAGAGAAGCATGTCAATTAGTGGGACTGTTATGCGAAGTGTTACTGAGTTTGATGAGATGATGAACTAGTTGATCGATGTTGGGTAGCTAGAGGGGGTCTTGTTACTTGATTCGGATTGTTAGTGTCTGATCCTAAGTTACATGTCAACCAATTAATAATAAGGATGTATGGGCTCACATGTTAATTAGAACTACATACTGATCATTCGGGTTACACACTTGGGAAGGGGCCACAATCTTTGATCTGGACTGCGTATTTGTGAGCGCCGTGCACTGATCGGGCTCTATGTTTTAATAGGCCTGAATTACATGGGCCGCACATCCATTGGGGTAATATATAGAACCAATAAGTGTTTATTTGGGTCACGAAATTGTAGAATGAACTCACGTAGTTGCTAGATGATTTCATGATAATAACCGACTTGTTATGTTGCATGATTTCCTGTCAAAACTTACATGGTTGCTTGGATGTGAATTGAACCATTTGACATGTACTTTGGTGAATATATGAAACTGATTGTTATATACAACTATCATAGGACTTGGTTGATCTTTATTGTTAGACGAGTAATTAAGCATACCGAGGAAACTGAGGTGAGTTCACACTTTCTACAAGGCATGGGATTCCCAAGGGTTGGGAATGGGTTAAAGAACTAAAACGGAAACTACATATCCTCCTTGGGTAGGATATGTACGGCCATCCTCCATGGGTAGGATGCCAAGATTAAACCTCGCGTATTCTCCTTGGGTAGGATACGTACGTTTGTCCTCCTTGGGTAGGACAACAAGATTAAACATACTGGACCAAAACTCTATCATGAAGTCCCTCATTTTATATCGACTTAATCGCCGAGGCCGATGGCAAGCGGGTCATTAGTTAATAGAGCTATTAGGTTTAACAAACCTCACACCGTGTCGTTCAAACGGGCGTGTACTAATGGACTAAAGGCAAAGGGTCAATGCTGGTAGACATTGACTTAGGGCACAACTTATTTTCGTAGTAGTCGATATGGTACGGTCTGGTAACGCACATGGGAAGCCCCCACTAAGTATCATAAAAAGGTTTGGGAGACAGGGTAAACTGGTAATTCACATGGGAAGCCCCCACCAACTATGGATATGTTTGGGAAACAGGGTAAACTGGTTAATCATATTTGCAACTATGGGGTAAACCCCACGGCAAGTAAGCCAACTAAAGACAAACTATGTTTTCGTAAACAACTTAAAACGAACACCCAACTGTGAACTCGCTCAACTTTGTTGTTGATTCGTTGTTACATGCCTTGCAGGTCGTCAGGTGCATATTGACTGGAACTTGCTGTCTGGGAGGCTGGAGTGGTCATGGGTTGAGATACATGGAAACATAACACAATACAAATGGATTTTACATGTGGTTATAAACTCTTAACGAATGAATTAAGCTTCCGCTGTAAACTGTGAAATATTGTAACGTTGTAACACTTACTGTTAATCAATGAAAGTTTTATTTACATATACCTATGAGTTCAATGTGATTGATGGCTAAGATCTTGGTATGTCACACGCCTCTCGGGGTTTTCCGCTTGTGGTATTTTGGGGGTGTGACAGATTGGTATCAGAGCCATTGGTTATAGTGAACTTGGTTTTAAAAAGGGGAAAACGTTTTTGTAAAACCAGACTATAAACGAACAGTTCTGACAACATGAATAGGACCATGACACTCAGCTCCAGATTGCAAGGTTCGTCTCTCGTATACTCATTGTACTGCATAACTAGTGAACACTTATGATATTGCATGTGATTGCACGTTTAGCACAACGATATTGTAACACCTCGAAAATTTACGTCCAATAATGTATTGACACGTGTCATAAGCTTTGAATATGTGGAAAAGTACTTTAGAGGGACTAAAGTTGACAAACAGTGAAACTATGTGAATATAAGGGTTCAAAGTGTCAACGATTGATAAATAGGCTCTACAATAACCCTACATGGTGTTTATAACCTTGAACGGATGAGTCATGGATCATACGAAGCGAGAAATGAAAGAAAATGAGGAATTACAAACTACAGGGACTAAAAGTGTCAACATGTTGAAATTATACCTCTGAGTGATCTTTTGGCAAACCCGAAGCTTTGTAATGATAAAATATACTCACTAGAATATGTGGTAAAAATTTCATGAAGTTTCGTTATCATATGAGAAAGTTATGGCCAAAACCGTACAAGAAAGGTTAATTGCGTTATCGTGAATTTCGTGACTTTTCGGGTAAGCGCAAAGTTAACCGAGGACATACCCAAGTTTATAAAATCCCAAGGTTCCTACAAATCAGATTTGAGGGTCTAGAGTGCCAAATAAACGAACAAAACAACGTTTCAAAGATCAGGGACTGATTTGCAAAATGGATGAAACTTATAAAGCTGGTTGCCCCCACCCTCGCGCCACGCGAGGGGGTCCTCGCGCCACGCGAGACCTGCCCAGCGACAGAATCCGCACAGATGCCAGTCAGGTCTGTTTTGAGAGTTGTATCCAGCTGTTTTCGACTCAGGCACTTCACCAATGGATATACATGCATTCTTGGGACCTTGGACACTTCAGAAAACATCTGAAAACCTCTGCAATCATCCTCAAATCAGATCCAAACTTGCTTTAAAGGCACCAAGTTGCAAACTTTCAAGAACACTTGAACTTGCAAAACTCACAAAACTTCACCTGGAGCTTTCTGGACGTGAAGGCTGCTTCCTAGTGATATCTAAGCTCTATCAGGACTATTGTAAGTGTTTATATCATCCTCTATTTCGTTCTAGCTTAGTGCATTCACCGAAAGTCAAACTATCGTGAATAAAACTTGACTTTATGATTAAACAAAATGTGCTCAGTGTTTTCTCAAATTGAAAGCACCCACATGATGGTAATTATGAGCATAACAAACCCCAAAAAGGGTATTTTCAGATTCACACTCTAAACATGTTAATTGTCGAGTCAAAGCTTTTCTTAAAAAAGTCAACAGAATGCGTTTTGTAAGATTAAGCATGATCAGCAAATGTAGGTTACATGCAACCTGTTTGATCATCAAAATAACTTATTAACTAATGTAAAAATGTGTTTCAACATGATCAACTCGACAATCTTCAGTTTAAACCCGAATCGGAACCGAAGGTCACATAAATTGACTTTTTCATTGACTTTCAGTTCTGATCCGTGCATGCATGTTAAGATCTGCATTAGAGCATATTTTGGACCAAATTTCATGTATAAACAACCCTCTGGAATATTACATCTTGATTCCATACTTAACCGATGCATATGCATGTTTCCGATTTATGCTTAAATATGACTATTTTGCCCTTTTTGATATAAAACGCGATTTTTTGAAAAAGTGAAAGAGTATAATCATTTGCTAGTAATTTATAAACATGCACCGAAAATTTGATATCAGTTTGAGGTCTAGATTAACGGTTAGGCTTGTTATCGTAATTTGCAAGCTTTATGTTACATAAATAGCGTAATTAGCGCATAGCCTATTTTAACCCACTTTTTGGTATCAAACTTTTTATACACTGATGTTATATAATATTTTGGGATTTTTAAAGATTTTTATTAAATTTTTGGCTGGGCATAACATAGGTCTTTAAGCTAAAATCGGTTAATACCGATTTTGCCCTTTTCGGTCATAAAACGAGTTTTACAAATCCTTTTGACCCCAAACCTTTTTCTACTGATTTTATTTGTTAAATAAAGTATGTTGAGCCTTCTGGAATTATAAAAATCCCAGCTTTCTTTTACAAACCCGGAAACGGCTCTAAATCGCCTTTTTAGCGTTTCATCGCATAGTATGTACCATAACCATATTAAACATGTAAGGTTGGTAGCTACTGATGTTCTTAACATATTTTTATAAAATAACAGTGAGTACAAGTTTATAAACCCAGGTTTTCAATTTTGACATTTTTAGCCCTTGTGAAATTACCAAAATACCCTAAGGTGCATAGTTTGGTTTTAAATGATATTTTCCACATATGGGTCATACCCTACTATTATAATATGTTAAAATAAGTATATTTACTATATAGACCAGACCCGAAACTCAGATTTGTATTCAAACTCTTTTATGATCGTTAAAATGACCAAAATACCCCTACGGGGCTTATTTTGAGATTTAACTCGTTTTGGGCATAATAGAAGATATCATACTGATATAACAACATATTAAAGGCATATTAACTTAGGAAACCTGTATATGACTCTTTTGGTTACTCGTTACGCACTTGTCGCGTTCGGATCGGCTTAGGTGACTAGTTCATTTATATTAGCCGAAGCGAGTCAAACTTTATCATTTTTGTCTCCAAACCCAGAATGTGTTTAGTATACCCATATTATACAAGTCTTCAAACTTGTCGGGTCTAAATCACATTCTATCCGGTCTTCGCTTAATCGTGCGTTTGAACCGTATATTTCCTTAAGACTAACCGGTCTAAGCTTTGGCTTAATTAAAGACCCGTTAGCATTCTAATTAATTATTTATGTTATCATTCCAGACTAGAGCCTTCCGGTAAATGGTACCTACGCTTACTCAAGCGAATACGGCTGAGTTATTAAATTCTTATTAATTAAGACAGGAGCTAGCTCAGGTAAATACTTTTAACTTATTTTCCCTTATACGGGCTTGGGATACGGTATTATAAAAATACCGCTTGGTCGGGTGTAGAAACCTTTTAATCGGAGATGATTAAATTGCATAATCCCGTTTTAATTCGTATTGCTTGATAACAAATAACATTGGGGGTTAATGACCGTGTCCTGGATATCCTTGGCTCATTTTAAAAAGTGAATGGCCACGACGTAAGCACAAGGTGTAGACAAAACACCTCCTGTTGCATATGTAAAACATATACTCACTCGTAAGGGTAACTTCTTGTGAGATTATATTTGTGGTGTGTCGATTAATCTTGTCCGGCTCGTATTGTATTGTATTGTATTGTATTGTATTGTATGATCACCGGCCCTAAATGTTGGACAAACATGTAAATCGGATACAAGATTTTTATTAACAAAATTGTCCCAAGTTATAAAAGATTAATCTTGCCTCTGTGCATTTTAATCAATGTGTCAAAATATTTTGTGCCGTTTGCACTCAAATCAATTTTCAAACTCTTTTCAAAATGAGTCAGTTAAATTGTATTTACCAGTGAAAACTGACGTATTTTTCCAAAAGGTTAAGTGACAGGTACTGAACGTAATTGGCTGGAAGCTCAGGGCGATTATAAGGAATCTTGCAAGTCCTAGGCGTCTAAAGTCTGTCGAACAATGATTATGATTATTCGATCGCCTGTGGATCTTTTACTTTCCGTAGTGATACTCTGATATTACTTTATATTCGGATTGTAATATATTTAACTTTTGCTTCCGCTGTGCATTTATATATTGTGTTGTTTGACTATGATGATATCAATTACGTCACGATACTCCCCCACCGGGCCCACCGGTGACACGTGGAATTTGGGGTGTGACAGGTTGGTATCAGAGCCAACATTGAGTGAATTAAACACTATCCTTTTTGTGTTTAATCTCAATGACACAATTAGCACATTCTTTGACCTTCTGAGTCTAGACTTAACATAGGAATAATCTCAATCCTAATCTGGAAATTTTTGCTTCCAATTCTAATTAATTACGTCGCCAAGCGAAGAAGCTGTAATAGGAGTTCTCCATACTCGGAGCCTTGAAATGCTGAGCTTCGTACCGCGGCCAGGATGAAACGAGCCTACAAGGAGAAAGCATTCAGAAATAAGAATGAAGAAGAAACTCCTCTTACTGAAGATCGTTTCCTTAATAGTCCTTCTAAGGATGTATTTATTATGTATATATTTTTTTTCAGTCCCTTCGAGGACACATTATTCCTTTCGAAGACCCGCTTAGGGCAACTCTGTACTTTTATCTCCATATAATGGATTGATTAAACAAAGTTTTCATTCTAAACATGAAACATGAAATAAATGGAAGATAACATCCCCTAGAAGGGAAGTGCCTACGGGCTATAATTAACGTCTTCTGAGACTAAAGACAGTAGTAGCCTACAACTCCCTGTCAAGAAAAGGTAATGAACGTTGATTCACACCTAATTGCCGCGATCCCAAACGATCATGGCTTATAAATTAAACTTGTCTACGTGACTAGGCCACTTGTGCCATTATTGAAACTTTAATGCCTCGACTCTCTGAAATCATGGCTTATAAACTTGTCTACGCGACTAGGCCATTTGTGCTATTATTAACTTGTAAAGTAGGATTTATGAGGAGAATCCTGAAGGAAATAAATATTCCCCTTTCCCTGTCAGTGTACATTTTAAAAAGAATCATAAAGGAGAAACCTAGCCTACGCGGCCAAGATGGTGAGACATACTCAAGAGATTCAGATCCTTGTTAACACCTAAGAACGTGTTAGCACTCCTGACAAATGTGATTCGATAAAATCACAACAGTCATCCCTATATTGGAATTTTCTTTTATTTCTAATTTACCTTATGATCTAGAGATCAGGGCTTATATCATCTTATAAGATAATCATATTATAAACATCCGTAAGTGATGAAGTGCCTACGGGCTAAGTTTGTTGTCCGATAAGACAACGACAGTGGTGGTCTTTGACCTCCTGTCTAAAAATGTTGGACCATGTCCAAGCATAATAGTCGGTATGATCCAAACGATCTTGACTAATAGCATCTGAAAAGATGATCATATCATAAACATCCCTCAGAAGGGAATGCCCACGGGCTATATCTATTGTCCTAAAAGACAAAAGGCAGTTGTAGTCTTCGACTCCCTGTTAAGAAAAGTAACCGACTATGCTCAAACCTTAAATGCCTCGATCCCAAACGATCATGGCTTATAAATTTAAAACTGTCCTTGTGACTAGGCCTTCTGCGCCACTTTAATATCCTTAACGTTTTATAACTAGGATAAATTATAATGGAGAATACTAATTTAAAAATAACTAACAAATTAACCGATATGGTCTATATTACCATGGTTGATGAATCGTCAAAAATGGGGATATCATAATAACCTCTGAATAAATCATTACCATTGTTTATGTAGCAATCAAGCTACATGGCTGGATCAGAGGAGGCCAACAGCCACCCGAAGAAGAACAATGATATTACCAGAATTAGCATGACTGAAGCGGAACTGCAGGCACTAATAAATAGTGCTATTACTCAAGCTCTTGACAGTCAGTATAATGAATCAAATGATAACCACTCTACGACTCTATCTGTGGCTCGTATTAAGCCCCCTCCTAAATCAAATGAGTTAGAGGAAGACGATGTTCATAACTCATCACATCGAAGGAGTGTTCCGCCTATTCAGGTCATGTTTCACCAAGAGGCACCAGTTAAGACCTGCACATATAAATATTTTGTCTCCTGCAAGCCCAGAGACTTTACAGGAGAAGAAGGGGCCATCGATTGCATGACATGGCTCGATGAGATGGACGCTGTTGTGGATATCAGCGGTTGTGCAAAGCGGAATGTTGTGAAATTTGTTTCACAGTCATTCAAAGGAGAAGCGTTAGCATGGTGGAGATCATTGCTCCAAGCCACGGGAAAGGTTCTACTCTACAACTTATCTTGGGATCAATTTGTTGCATTAGTCAAGGAAAATTTTTGCCCTCAGCATGAGGTAGAAGAGATAGAATCAAACTTCTTGACTCTAGTCATGAAGGATTTAGATTGCCAGACATACGTGACAAGTTTTAACACTATGTCCCGCCTAGTTCCTTATTTAGTCACCCCTGAACCTAAACGCATAGCGCGTTTCATTGGAGGCCTAGCACCAGAGATAAAAGGAAATGTTAAAGCATCTAGGCCAACCACATATAGGTCCGCAGTGGACTTATCCTTATCTCTCACCTTAGATGCAATCAGAAATAAGTCTGTTAAGGCTTCTGGTGAAGGAAAGAGAGAAAGAGAGGAAGAGAACTCCCATCGATCTGATAAGAAGAAAAAGGGAAGCTTAAGGAACAAAAAGGATTCCGAGTTTAGGAAAAACTCGAGTCAGCCTAATAACAGACCCAAGTGCAGTAACTGCAAAAAGCAACATACTGGGAAGTGTACAATTGACCCAGGTGCCAAACTGTGTGGAATTTGCAAAACCAAGGGTCACAAGACTTTAGATTGCAAGGAGTTGAAGAACGCGACCTGTTACAATTGTAACGAGGAAGGGCATATCAAGACTAACTGCCCAAAGACTTTAAAGAAGCCGAGAAAGGCCAGGAAAAACAAAAGCATGAGTCTTCCAGAGGAACGCCCACGAGGTGGTACAGAATGCTAACCATATAGCAGGTACTTTTCCTTATCCAGAAATTTATGCATAAATTATTTTTTCTTTATGCTGGCACATATGATCCCTTAATGAACTATAAATGTTAAGAACTGTTGTCTTCGCCTGATTTAAACTCCGGCCATTTGACGTGAGGTAGAAATTGGCCGACGATACCTTGGAGAATGCTCCGACGAACCTTAGAAAGATATTTTATATCTATTAGGAACCACTCTTTTCTAATGTCCTTATGGCAAGCTTTCAAGCTATCCAACTTCATCAATATAATAAAGACAGTTGTGACATTTCGATCCCCTGTCAAAAAGGTGATGGACTAGGTTCAGACCCTAAATGCCCTCAATGGTCTTTTATGGCCTAGGCTAAGTAAAATTAATAAGCATACATATCTAAACAATGTTCATTAAGAATGTTTATGTTATAGTGTCCTATATGGTTTAATGGCACCATGGATAGTATATGATGAGTTGCCAGGATGATGAATAGCGGTTGTCGGATTGCAATTAAGCAATTATTTTATCAATATTAGGAACCAATATCAAGTATGGCGAACTCAGATAAGACAGCCGATGATCGTGCTATGGATGATGCGACGCATGCCAATAATACTACAATTGTGAACCTTAGAATTTCCAATGATGTCCTTCAAACTATGATAGACGCAGCTGTTGGAAAAGCTGTGAAGAAGGCCGTGAAAAGGTTCAAGGAGCCCAATGCTAATTGCTCAAAGTCTCATCCAAGACCACACGACCTTACTCACGAGAAGGATCTCGTCCAAACCTCTAAGGCAAGGGATGAATTTGTGACAACCCGTAATTTACGGCTCTTAATTACGTGATTAACAAGTAATTAACGCGATAATAATTAGTGTTTACAGCGCGAATTAACTTAATTAGGCCTTTGGAGTGCCTGGGAACGTCTATCCGTCTTTACAGTGCGCGAACGGTTGTTTACAGAGAAACCCGTGAAACGTTAAACGGCAACGGATTGAAACCGAACAGGATACCGTCAACGCCGACAAATATTAAATTTTTACGATATATTTTAGTTTTGTAGTTAAACTTTAGTGACTACAGTCGAAACCGGATCGAAAAACGGATTAACGACGGCAACGATACAAATTTTCGCGATTATTACCGTGATCGACGAACGGGCGTGCAAACAACGACTACCGACCGTATTTTTGTGTATTTTAATTTGTGACATTAAACGGAGTTCTGGATTTGACAACGGGTCCCGTAGGAATTACGGGCCACTTTTACACGGGGATTGAGCTTGTAGGCCCTGGGCCCAAGCCCAAAAACCCGCAAGCCTAAACCTGCACAATATATCAGATCTCTAGGAGATCTCTACAAGATTCATAAGAATCCTGCAAGATTTGCAAAATCTCTAGAAATCCTCACAAGATCTACGAAAATCTAAACAAGATTCTCATAATCTTGCAAAATCTCTACATAAGATTTTGATCCATAAAATAACACAAACAACCTGAAGGTAATTGGAATACACAAAAGTCATATGAGATGCTATGGTCTATTTAAAGGGGTCACCTCTTGAAAGTTTTGAACAGGCACAATATACACACTCAAATAAGACCAAGCACCCCTCTCCCTTATTCTAAAATATGCAGGCATTAAAACTTACACACACAAACAAATATTCACTCTCCTCTCCCTCTCTCGGTCACGTATTCAGACAAACAAGCCCACCGGCCGGTTACCGGCGGTGTTACCGGCTGCCGGCGACAATTTAGTCAGCGAGACCCCCCCTTCATCGATAACATCACAGCCCCCCCTCTCTCTTTGAACAACAACGAACCACCACCACCACTGTTCGGTGGTGGTGCGGTGGTGCGGCATCAAGAAAGAGACAGGAGAGAGAGAGACTGAAGGAGAGAGAGAGAAAAACCGGAGGTCGGTTCTGTTACCCGGAGGTCGGTTCTGTTACCCGGAGGTCGGTTCTGTTATCCGGTGGTCAATTTGCTTTTCCGGCCAATTGATGGTTGTTTCAGGAAGGGGTGAGCTACGAAAGTGGTGGTTCCGGCACGATGGTGGTCCGACACGGGATGGCCGGTGACGCGGCAGTGAAGGTGGTTCGAGTATGGGTTTGTTCCGGGTTCGGGTTGGGTTAGTGTTGGTGGTGCCGTACGACTCAGTTCAGTTTCGGGTGCGGTTCAGTGCGGGTCAACTCAGCTCCGGTTTGGTTCACCTGGTCAAACCGAGTCAACTTAGTTGACTCGGTCAACACAGTCAAGACTCGGTCATCTGGTCAGCGACTTCGGTTCGGGTCACATTAGGAAGCGGTTCGGTCGGCTCGGTCAAACTCGTCAAACTCGGTCAAACTCAGTCAACTCAGCGAGTTGACTCGGTCAGCTCGACTTTCGACTCGAAGAAGTGGTAAAGATTTTAACGGCGTTACTATTTCGTGTTTTATACTTTTAACGTATCACGTGATAACGAGCTCTCGAAACCGACTAATTATAAATTACATTCGTTATATATTAGACAAGTTTGCACATAGTTGAATCTTGATTAAATGGTGTTGAATTTTTGAGAATAAAAGCGACAACTTGTGTTGTCAGGTCGTCCAAAAATAGAGGAAACTCTGCCCGTTTTTCGAGAAAATCCGTAAAATAATTACGTTTTATGATAAAACGAAGCATAACCGATCGACTGCAAATGATTTTTATAAAGTAAAATACAAGTGTATAACATTTCGGATAACACTTTACAACATCACGACAACGACGATTTGGATGTCATTTTCGACGATTCTTTTACTAAAATAAATATAATTTATATATTTATTTCAAATGTCGAACAAAACGAAATCATTTCATAAAAATAAATATAGATTATATTTATTTTTCAAACGACAAACAAGACGACTTCTCTATATGAAAATAAATATAGATCGTATTTACTTTCATAAGCAACTCGACGATTCTTTTACAACTTTTCATATATACGCCTAAACGGCACATACGTATATTTTGACAAAGATCATACGAAACGCGATATATAATACGAGTTGGTTATATGATATTTTCATACAAATAATCTTTTTGTACACGTACGACTACTCGAGACGGCTAACACACTTACGACGATATATTTATATTTTTATATAAATATTTATTCATTTTAAGTCTCTTGAAAACTAAGTCTTTTTCAAGACTTATTAAATTGCTAATGACATTAAACAAGACTTAACTCGTATAACTTAATCGTTTCTATTAAGTTAATAACTTACCGTCGAATCGTTCGATTAACGATTCGGTAGAGCTCGATGACACGTAGTTTAGATACTGCGTTTATTTAGAAACTTATTAGATATTCCGTGTTAGGAATATTGTAGAATGCACGCTAGCAAGTCAAGTCTTGGAAACGACATCACGAAGTCGTAAATTAGCTAGCTTTGCACAGGAATATTCAGGCGAGTTCATAACCCCTACTTTTTACTGCTTTACATTTTTGTAAATGTTTTCGGGGTGGAAAGACATGCACGTTTTGAAAAAACATACAAAGTTTTGAACTAACGCAAAACTCGTATTTCTAAATCATATTACGAAGGGATTTCGAGGAACACAAATGATTTACGAAAGGTTTATACTAAACATACCGGTTTTTACAAAAACAAATACTTATTTTCGAAATGTGAATGATATTCGGCCAGGGTGACCGGGGATTTGGTTAGGGTAACCAGGAAATCTGGTCAGGGTGACCAGGGGTTTATTTTATACATGGTATGGTTAGCGTAAGGAGGTGTATTACTCAGATCATGTGAGTGGGTAGGAGCAATATGAGGCCATTAGTCCTCATGGTAGGACCGAGGGACAGGAGCGATAGATCTATCTGGGTGTAGCGAGCCCAGCCCCAGGCCAAACTAGAAACGGACCTTGGGGTGACTTTGTCCACATACAAATGCCGTGGCGAAATCTGCTAGGTTTGAGTCTCCCTATTTGCACTTCACATATATCAGTGGCCTTGCAAACCATTGGTGATCACAAGTCCCCTTATTTGCTACATACCAGGAACTTTATACTTACGAAACATACTTGTTCATACAAATTAAATACCATGTTTTATACAAAATTTAAGGCATAGGATTATGCGGGTCAAAGTCAGGGTGGGCATTGATGATTATACGAACATTACAAAAACATGGTTTTATGAACATAACGTGTTACAAACACAACGTTTCCATATAACTTTGCAAGAAAATGGTTTTAAATTCATTTTCTCAATACTACTTCAAAAACCGGTTATTCCAAAGATTTATTTCAAATCTTTCACAACTCAAAGGATTTATCTCAAACCTTTCACAACTCAAAAGATTTATTTCAAATCTTTTACAAACAAACTATGAACTCGCTCAACTTTATGTTGATTTTTCTCGCATGTTCTTTCTCAGGTTGCATTTCTAAGACATGGCACGGTCGGAATAGGAGAACCATGTGGAGTCGAGTACTTAGTGGGCGTTCATTTTCTAAAAGACTTAGCTTATTTGCTTCCGCTGTGCAATGACGATACCAGTCCAGTCACACCAAGCTCTGATAATTTCGGGGTGTGACAGATTGGTATCAGAGCTATAGGTTACAGCGAATAAGGTTTTCTGTAGGAATACCTAGGCTCTAACCTCACTTTTCTCTGGGACTTAGACTATCAAGACGTTGAATACATACAGAACGCCTAGTACTCGAATATGGTCTCCAACCGTTGCCGAAAAGCAAACAGTCAAAATTTCGTTTTCAAACATACGCTAAAGTTGTGTTTTACACACGGTACACGAAACAATTATATACAGTGCACAACACTCTGAGAGTTTAGGAAACATGCATTTAAGACCTTCGGAAAAGGGAATTCAGTCTGAGAGGCTGGGAGGATAGTCTAGTGGGACTAGGGAGTCAGTCTGGGAGGCTGGGAAAAATTATCTAGTGGGACTAGGGAGTCAGTCTGGGAGGCTAGTGGGACTAGGAGAGTCAGTCTGGGAGGCTGGGAAAAAAAAATTATCTAGTGGGACTAGGGAGTCAGTCTGGGAGGCTGGGAGGCTAGTGGGACTAGGAGATTCAGTCTGAGAGGCTGGGAGGATAGTCTAGTGGGACTAGGGAGTCAGTCTGGGAGGCTGGGAAAAATTATCTAGTGGGACTAGGGAGTCAGTCTGGGAGGCTGGGAGGCTAGTGGGACTAGGAGATTCAGTCTGAGAGGCTGGGAGGATAGTCTAGTGGGACTAGGGAGTCAGTCTGGGAGGCTGGGAAAAATTATCTAGTGGGACTAGGGAGTCAGTCTGGGAGGCTGGGAGGCTAGTGGGACTAGGAGATTCAGTCTGAGAGGTTGGGAGGATAGTCTAGTGGGACTAGGGAGTCAGTCTGGGAGGCTAGGAAAAATTGTCTAGTGGGACTAGGAGATTCAGTCTGGGAGGCTGGGAGGCTAGTGGGACTAGGAGGACTATTTGATTATATGATTGATTATTTGCACATGTGTGTGTTTATTAAAGGTCATCACGTAGGAACCGCGAATATTAACTCGGGCACACACTATTATCCATATTGTCTATGATATTTTAACTTCCCGAGCAGGCATCCTACGCATAACAAAACGCTAGCGCACGAGAATATATAGAACTCAAATTTTACGCCAACGGATGTCGGGGTACATCACCTTCTACGCGGCACACAACGCTAGTGCACAGGTATACGTGAAACTTAAGCTATACATCAACGGAGATTGAAGCGCGTCACATACGACTATCGAGGCGAGGCCTTTGAGAAGGAACGATGACGCAGATTTAACGACGACGCTAGATCCCTGTCAGCAGGAGAACTAACGATCAGGAAACGACAACTGGTCACGCGATCCTGCAACGACACGAATCACGCCAGGGAGAAGACGATTGTCTCCGCATTCCCCCTACCTAATTAATGACGAATACGCTATGTCGACATTCCATGGTAATGTCACCTAACAATTGGTCGTCACACGAATCCCCAGGTAAAGTCCTCAAATTTCTTTTATTGAAATTTCGAATTTCACACTTACTGAGTAGATTTTCGTATCTCTACTCCTCATAATGGTCATTGTATCACGGTCATTTCTTTACAAGTTACACACATGGTTTTCGTTGCGACCATGCCGAAAGTTGTCTTGTTGGTACATGTATTTATTGTCGGATTGCGCTAAAACCAAGTTCGATTGTTTGAACTTGCTCATTACACTTATTCGATTCGAGACACCATATGATGTATTGGGAGCATCATATTCAAATCAATTTTTAACGAACACTTCATTTGTTCCGAGTCGTGGTAAACTTGTTTGGTATTCGACTCCATTAAATCGTTGATTTCGACACCTTGTGGTGGTGTTTTCACTTATTTGAACCTTGCGCTAAACTCGTTTACGTGTCTTATGCACGGGTTTAATTATTTATTTATTGATTCAGATTAAATCCGCTTTGATTTATCACATTACAACAGTTTTAACACAATTGTGTGTTAAGACAATGGTACACAAATTCATTTCATATTCCGGTGTACCTCATAACGGTTCTTTCAACATCGATCGAATGCTTTGCGACATTCATTGTTGCTCCACCTTCGATCGAAAACATTGTTTCATTGATGTTCCATTTTCAATTGAAAACCCTGTGATGTCATTTAAAACAAACATTCAAGATTCACTTTATTGCGCTTTCATTTGACTTCAAACACGGTGAACTTGTTTGATCACCGCTATTATTGAATCATTTGAATCATTACGACACCTTGCGGTGTCAGTACAAACTTGTAGCTTGTGCTAATTATGATTGAGCGTTTTATGCAAAACACAGGTGATACTTGTTCGATCACCTCTATTATTAAATTGTTTCATTCATTGCGACACCTTGCGGCGTCGGTATGACTTGCAGCTTGCGCTGATCACGATCGAACGTTTCATGCAAACTATTACATTTGAGATTGTTGATTCTAAGTTCATCCGGTGGATGTTATTGCTTCTAGAACTCAGTTACTTATTGTGAACGTTCATATGGAATTCGATTGGTCGAAGTTCCTGTTGGATCCCTGTTAACTTAGTCACATTAGTGACTGCACCTATACGTCTCGTTTCCTTTGACATCGATTACTGAGACACATTTCTTTTAAACCATTGGGATTCCTATTGTGAAGGAATGTCCTTGAATTCACATGATTCGAATAAGTCTTGTTTCGATCACACGGTCATTCACTTGGTTATTATTCGGACTTACCTGCGAACAACACAATTCCGAGGAGATAACATAGACTAAATTTCGAGGACGAAATTTCTGTAACAGGGGGAGAATGTGACAACCCGTAATTTACGGCTCTTAATTACGTGATTAACAAGTAATTAACGCGATAATAATTAGTGTTTACAGCGCGAATTAACTTAATTAGGCCTTTGGAGTGCCTGGGAACGTCTATCCGTCTTTACAGTGCGCGAACGGTGGTTTACAGAGAAACCCGTGAAACGTTAAACGGCAACGAATTGAAACCGAACAGGATACCGTCAACGCCGACAATTATTAAATTTTTACGATATATTTTAGTTTTGTAGTTAAACTTTAGTGACTACAGTCGAAACCGGATCGAAAAACGGATTAAAGACGGCAACGATACAAATTTTCGCGATTATTACCGTGATCGACGAACGGGCGTGCAAACAACGACTACCGACCGTATTTTTGTGTATTTTAATTTGTGACGTTAAACGGAGTTCTGGATTTGACAACGGGTCCCGTAGGAATTACGGGCCACTTTTACACGGGGATTGAGCTTGTAGGCCCTGGGCCCAAGCCCAAAAACCCGCAAGCCTAAACCTGCACAATATATCAGATCTCTAGAAGATCTCTACAAGATTCATAAGAATCCTGCAAGATTTGCAAAATCTCTAGAAATCCTCACAAGATCTACGAAAATCTAAACAAGATTCTCATAATCTTGCAAAATCTCTACATAAGATTTTGATCCATAAAATAACACAAACAACCTGAAGGTAATTGGAATACACAAAAGTCATATGAGATGCTATGGTCTATTTAAAGGGGTCACCTCTTGAAATTTTTGAACAGGCACAATATACACACTCAAATAAGACCAAACACCCCTCTCCCTTATTCTAAAATATGCAGACATTAAAACTTACACACACAAACAAATATTCACTCTCCTCTCCCTCTCTCGGTCACGTATTCAGACAAACAAGCCCACCGGCCGGTTACCGGCGGTGTTACCGGCTGCCGGCGACAATTTAGTCAGCGAGACCCCCCCTTCATCGATAACATCACAGCCCCCCCTCTCTCTTTGAACAACAACGAACCACCACCACCACTGTTCGGTGGTGGTGCGGTGGTGCGGCATCAAGAAAGAGACAGGAGAGAGAGAGACTGAAGGAGAGAGAGAGAAAAACCGGAGGTCGGTTCTGTTACCCGGAGGTCGGTTCTGTTACCCGGAGGTCGGTTCTGTTATCCGGTGGTCAATTTGCTTTTCCGGCCAATTGATGGTTGTTTCAGGAAGGGGTGAGCTACGAAAGTGGTGGTTCCGGCACGATGGTGGTCCGACACGGGATGGCCGGTGACGCGGCAGTGAAGGTGGTTCGAGTATGGGTTTGTTCCGGGTTCGGGTTGGGTTAGTGTTGGTGGTGCCGTACGACTCAGTTCAGTTTCGGGTGCGGTTCAGTGCGGGTCAACTCAGCTCCGGTTTGGTTCACCTGGTCAAACCGAGTCAACTTAGTTGACTCGGTCAACACAGTCAAGACTCGGTCATCTGGTCAGCGACTTCGGTTCGGGTCACATTAGGAAGCGGTTCGGTCGGCTCGGTCAAACTCGTCAAACTCGGTCAAACTCAGTCAACTCAGCGAGTTGACTCGGTCAGCTCGACTTTCGACTCGAAGAAGTGGTAAAGATTTTAACGGCGTTACTATTTCGTGTTTTATACTTTTAACGTATCACGTGATAACGAGCTCTCGAAACCGACTAATTATAAATTACATTCGTTATATATTAGACAAGTTTGCACATAGTTGAATCTTGATTAAATGGTGTTGAATTTTTGAGAATAAAAGCGACAACTTGTGTTGTCAGGTCGTCCAAAAATAGAGGAAACTCTGCCCGTTTTTCGAGAAAATCCGTAAAATAATTACGTTTTATGATAAAACGAAGCATAACCGATCGACTGCAAATGATTTTTATAAAGTAAAATACAAGTGTATAACATTTCGGATAACACTTTACAACATCACGACAACGACGATTTGGATGTCATTTTCGACGATTCTTTTACTAAAATAAATATAATTTATATATTTATTTCAAATGTCGAACAAAACGAAATCATTTCATAAAAATAAATATAGATTATATTTATTTTTCAAACGACAAACAAGACGACTTCTCTATATGAAAATAAATATAGATCGTATTTACTTTCATAAGCAACTCGACGATTCTTTTACAACTTTTCATATATACGCCTAAACGGCACATACGTATATTTTGACAAAGATCATACGAAACGCGATATATAATACGAGTTGGTTATATGATATTTTCATACAAATAATCTTTTTGTACACGTACGACTACTCGAGACGGCTAACACACTTACGACGATATATTTATATTTTTATATAAATATTTATTCATTTTAAGTCTCTTGAAAACTAAGTCTTTTTCAAGACTTATTAAATTGCTAATGACATTAAACAAGACTTAACTCGTATAACTTAATCGTTTCTATTAAGTTAATAACTTACCGTCGAATCGTTCGATTAACGATTCGGTAGAGCTCGATGACACGTAGTTTAGATACTGCGTTTATTTAGAAACTTATTAGATATTCCGTGTTAGGAATATTGTAGAATGCACGCTAGCAAGTCAAGTCTTGGAAACGACATCACGAAGTCGTAAATTAGCTAGCTTTGCACAGGAATATTCAGGCGAGTTCATAACCCCTACTTTTTACTGCTTTACATTTTTGTAAATGTTTTCGGGGTGGAAAGACATGCACGTTTTGAAAAAACATACAAAGTTTTGAACTAACGCAAAACTCGTATTTCTAAATCATATTACGAAGGGATTTCGAGGAACACAAATGATTTACGAAAGGTTTATACTAAACATACCGGTTTTTACAAAAACAAATACTTATTTTCGAAATGTGAATGATATTCGGCCAGGGTGACCGGGGATTTGGTTAGGGTAACCAGGAAATCTGGTCAGGGTGACCAGGGGTTTATTTTATACATGGTATGGTTAGCGTAAGGAGGTGTATTACTCAGATCATGTGAGTGGGTAGGAGCAATATGAGGCCATTAGTCCTCATGGTAGGACCGAGGGACAGGAGCGATAGATCTATCTGGGTGTAGCGAGCCCAGCCCCAGGCCAAACTAGAAACGGACCTTGGGGTGACTTTGTCCACATACAAATGCCGTGGCGAAATCTGCTAGGTTTGAGTCTCCCTATTTGCACTTCACATATATCAGTGGCCTTGCAAACCATTGGTGATCACAAGTCCCCTTATTTGCTACATACCAGGAACTTTATACTTACGAAACATACTTGTTCATACAAATTAAATACCATGTTTTATACAAAATTTAAGGCATAGGATTATGCGGGTCAAAGTCAGGGTGGGCATTGATGATTATACGAACATTACAAAAACATGGTTTTATGAACATAACGTGTTACAAACACAACGTTTCCATATAACTTTGCAAGAAAATGGTTTTAAATTCATTTTCTCAATACTACTTCAAAAACCGGTTATTCCAAAGATTTATTTCAAATCTTTCACAACTCAAAGGATTTATCTCAAACCTTTCACAACTCAAAAGATTTATTTCAAATCTTTTACAAACAAACTATGAACTCGCTCAACTTTATGTTGATTTTTCTCGCATGTTCTTTCTCAGGTTGCATTTCTAAGACATGGCACGGTCGGAATAGGAGAACCATGTGGAGTCGAGTACTTAGTGGGCGTTCATTTTCTAAAAGACTTAGCTTATTTGCTTCCGCTGTGCAATGACGATACCAGTCCAGTCACGCCAAGCTCTGATAATTTCGGGGTGTGACAGAATTAAAGAGGAAAAGGGAGGAAGATAACTCCCAGAGTTCTAAGAAAAAGAACAAACAAAAGTCCAACCAGAAACCTGTATGCGAGATTTGCAAGAAGCGCCATTATGGGAAGTGCAGGTTCGAACCGAAATCCCGATCACGGCCGAGGGCTTGTGGGATCTGCAAGTCAAGGGAACATAAGACGTTGAACTGCAAGTACATGAAGGATGCAGTCTGCTTCGGCTGTTATGAGAAAGGCCACATCAAGACCACGTGCCCTTAATCTGTCAAAGGAAAGGCGGCTAAGGAAGTAAAGCCTAAGATTGAAAGCGCCTAAAATGCCTAAGCTAGCCTATAAATAAGGACATCAGGTACATTCCTTGGCATTTTATCAGTAATTTAAATGCTAAGAGTTTTTATTTTTGGTTCGGATACCAGTAAATCCTTCATAAACTATAAGTATAACAAGTTTTTAAAACTCTTCATAAGGGCAATATATATATTAAGTGTAAGGTAAATACTTACAAGTAGAAAATTTATCAGAACTATTTTCTGTTCTTGTAAGAAATCGATAAGTCGCAAAAATGGTGGAATCGGCCGTCCCCGGAATCGAACCTGGGTCTAGGCCGCAGCCTTTCGCGCGCCTAGCCAACTGAGCTAGGTGCCTAGTTTTTGAAACTTCCATTATTAATTAAATATAAGCACTTGTACAATAAACTACCTTATCATTTATCAATGATAATTTCTGCTAAGTGTCCTGTTTTTAATACAGGCAATAATAAATCTTCATGAACAATAAACTTAGCAAAATTTTTTTTTTCATCCACAAGGTATAACTACCAAGGAAACCATAGTAACCGATTCTTATAGATCGGCAAGGAATCCTTCCGAAAATCTAAGAGCATTTTTTTTTGCGTAGAGTACGACAACATATGTTATTTTAATTATTTTTCTCATTGTTTTTTTTTCTATCGCCTGCGAATGCCAAACTACGTTTGATAAAAGTGTTATATGAGGATTGGCATATCCTAGTGTGTCCCATAGATTATTTCCATGTCTGATCAGCATGGAGGTTAAATACATGGAACCCCTGAGATATCCCGATCGTCATATTGTACTAAAGTCGACTAATAGTATTCAAGGAAGATATCCAATATAAAAATGTCCTATAAGTATCTCTACTTAGGACATCCTTGCATTATAAAGAGAATGTGTCATTTATCTGACACCGACATCGATAGATAAACTCAAGCCTGGAAATACAGACACCTCTGACATCTCTGTGTGTCATAATTATCTTCTCCTAAGACTATCCTGTTTACCTTCTGAGAGGCAAGTAGAGTTAAGATTAACGTCCCGCTTAAGGTTAGAGTGTGATAGGAACTCCATGTTGATCATGGAATAATCGAAACCATGATTAAGTAAATTTTAAGATATAGATCCATATAGCCTGACTCAATATCCGGAAAATTCGGTATAGTTAAGTGTGAAAGACGGTTCATTTTGCTTATGCATTGATTACCACAACCCTAATTGGACAACAATTAAGAATTATCATTAGCTGCCCAGGATCGTCGATTTGATCGACTAACGCGAGGATTAACTATTACTTGGGATTAGTTATAAGCAATGGTTGGAATAACCATTTCACCTTAAGATAAGTTTTTATAATAGTCATTATATAAGTATCAAGGTGGCTCTTTTGGAGACCTTGTATAGATAAAATATCAAAACATCCGCTTGATGGATGAGACTTTGGGAAGTCCACTTATCAGGATCTGAAAGTTGAATTGGAATAAGGTTCAACAAAGATATCACCTTGGAAGGGTGTACCAATTTATTAATTATCAGACTAGTTAAGCTCTGAATATATAAAATCATACGAAGGAATCGAATGTATCGAGATCAAATAGTTTATAAGCTAAAACCTGTTTAAGGAGCTTGGCGGAGCTCGCAACACAATAACACACTAATGATTTAAGGATGTGTTTCACCAATAAGTTGAGAAGCTTTGTCACACAATGATATGCGTATTTATAATATGTTGAGCAAACCGTATCGATTTAGGATCGGCAGGTTAAGAAACTCCAAAAGGATACATGACCTATTATAGAGATCAGCTGGAGTGCCATAAAGGCCCAAATATACTGAGGAATGTTAAGTTCAGTATAGGACATAAAGTACTCCCTTTACTTTAAGCAAATCTCGAGGTCGAGATTTCTTTTAAGGGGGTGAGGATGTAACACCTCGAAAATTTACGTCCAATAATGTATTGACACGTGTCATAAGCTTTGAATATGTGGAAAAGTACTTTAGAGGGACTAAAGTTGACAAACAGTGAAACTATGTGAATATAAGGGTTCAAAGTGTCAACGATTGATAAATAGGCTCTACAATAACCCTACATGGTGTTTATAACCTTGAACGGATGAGTCATGGATCATACGAAGCGAGAAATGAAAGAAAATGAGGAATTACAAACTACAGGGACTAAAAGTGTCAACATGTTGAAATTATACCTCTGAGTGATCTTTTGGCAAACCCGAAGCTTTGTAATGATAAAATATACTCACTAGAATATGTGGTAAAAATTTCATGAAGTTTCGTTATCATATGAGAAAGTTATGGCCAAAACCGTACAAGAAAGGTTAATTGCGTTATCGTGAATTTCGTGACTTTTCGGGTAAGCGCAAAGTTAACTGAGGACATACCCAAGTTTATAAAATCCCAAGGTTCCTACAAATCAGATTTGAGGGTCTAGAGTGCCAAATAAACGAACAAAACAACGTTTCAAAGATCAGGGACTGATTTGCAAAATGGATGAAACTTATAAAGCTGGTTGCCCCCACCCTCGCGCCACGCGAGGGGGTCCTCGCGCCACGCGAGACCTGCCCAGCGACAGAATCCGCACAGATGCCAGTCAGGTCTGTTTTGAGAGTTGTATCCAGCTGTTTTCGACTCAGGCACTTCACCAATGGATATACATGCATTCTTGGGACCTTGGACACTTCAGAAAACATCTGAAAACCTCTGCAATCATCCTCAAATCAGATCCAAACTTGCTTTAAAGGCACCAAGTTGCAAACTTTCAAGAACACTTGAACTTGCAAAACTCACAAAACTTCACCTGGAGCTTTCTGGACGTGAAGGCTGCTTCCTAGTGATATCTAAGCTCTATCAGGACTATTGTAAGTGTTTATATCATCCTCTATTTCGTTCTAGCTTAGTGCATTCACCGAAAGTCAAACTATCGTGAATAAAACTTGACTTTATGATTAAACAAAATGTGCTCAGTGTTTTCTCAAATTGAAAGCACCCACATGATGGTAATTATGAGCATAACAAACCCCAAAAAGGGTATTTTCAGATTCACACTCTAAACATGTTAATTGTCGAGTCAAAGCTTTTCTTAAAAAGTCAACAGAATGCGTTTTGTAAGATTAAGCATGATCAGCAAATGTAGGTTACATGCAACCTGTTTGATCATCAAAATAACTTATTAACTATTGTAAAAATGTGTTTCAACATGATCAACTCGACAATCTTCAGTTTAAACCCGAATCGGAACCGAAGGTCACATAAATTGACTTTTTCTTTGACTTTCAGTTCTGATCCGTGCATGCATGTTAAGATCTGCATTAGAGCATATTTTGGACCAAATTTCATGTATAAACAACCCTCTGGAATATTACATCTTGATTCCATACTTAACCGATGAATATGCATGTTTCCGATTTATGCTTAAATATGACTATTTTGCCCTTTTTGATATAAAACGCGATTTTTTGAAAAAGTGAAAGAGTAGAATCATTTGTTAGTAATTTATAAACATGCACCGAAAATTTGATATCAGTTTGAGGTCTAGATTAACGGTTAGGCTTATTATCGTAATTTGCAAGCTTTATGTTACATAAATAGCGTAATTAGCGCATAGCCTATTTTAACCCAATTTTTGGTATCAAACTTTTTATACACTGATGTTATATAATATTTTGGTATTTTTAAAGATTTTTATTAAATTTTTGGCTGGGCATAACATAGGTCTTTAAGCTAAAATCGGTTAATACCGATTTTGCCCTTTTCGGTCATAAAACGAGTTTTACAAATCATTTTGACCCCAAACCTTTTTCTACTGATTTTATTTGTTAAATAAAGTATGTTGAGCCTTCTGGAATTATAAAAATCCCAGCTTTCTTTTACAAACCCGGAAACGGCTCTAAATCGCCTTTTTAGCGTTTCATCGCATAGTATGTACCATAACCATATTAAACATGTAAGGTTGGTACCTACTGATGTTCTTAACATATTTTTATAAAATAACAGTGAGTACAAGTTTATAAACCCAGGTTTTCAATTTTGACATTTTTAGCCCTTGTGAAATTACCAAAATACCCTAAGGTGCATAGTTTGGTTTTAAATGATATTTTCCACATATGGGTCATACCCTACTATTATAATATGTTAAAATAAGTATATTTACTATATAGACCAGACCCGAAACTCAGATTTGTATTCAAACTCTTTTATGATCGTTAAAATGACCAAAATACCCCTACGGGGCTTATTTTGAGATTTAACTCGTTTTGGGCATAATAGAAGATATCATACTGATATCACAACATATTAAAGGCATATTAACTTAGGAAACCTGTATATGACTCTTTTGGTTACTCGTTACGCACTTGTCGCGTTCGGATCGGCTTAGGTGACTAGTTCATTTATATTAGCCGAAGCGAGTCAAACTTTATCATTTTTGTCTCCAAACCCAGAATGTGTTTAGTATACCCATATTATACAAGTATTCAAACTTGTCGGGTCTAAATCACATTCTATCCGGTCTTCGCTTAATCGTGCGTTTGAACCGTATATTTCCTTAAGACTAACCGGTCTAAGCTTTGGCTTAATTAAAGACCCGTTAGCATTCTAATTAATTATTTATGTTATCATTCCAGACTAGAGCCTTCCGGTAAATGGTACCTACGCTTACTCAAGCGAATACGGCTGAGTTATTAAATTCTTATTAATTAAGACAGGAGCTAGCTCAGGTAAATACTTTTAACTTATTTTCCCTTATACGGGCTTGGGATACGGTATTATAAAAATACCGCTTGGTCGGGTGTAGAAACCTTTTAATCGGAGATGATTAAATTGCATAATCCCGTTTTAATTCGTATTGCTTGATAACAAATAACATTGGGGGTTAATGACCGTGTCCTGGATATCCTTGGCTCATTTTAAAAAGTGAATGGCCACGACGTAAGCACAAGGTGTAGACAAAACACCTCCTGTTGCATATGTAAAACATATACTCACTCGTAAGGGTAACTTCTTGTGAGATTATATTTGTGGTGTGTCGATTAATCTTGTCCGGCTCGTATTGTATTGTATTGTATTGTATTGTATTGTATTGTATTGTATTGTATTGTATTGTATTGTATTGTATTGTATGATCACCGGCCCTAAATGTTGGACAAACATGTAAATCGGATACAAGATTTTTATTAACAAAATTGTCCCAAGTTATAAAAGATTAATCTTGCCTCTGTGCATTTTAATCAACGTGTCAAAATATTTTGTGCCGTTTGCACTCAAATCAATTTTCAAACTCTTTTCAAAATGAGTCAGTTAAATTGTATTTACCAGTGAAAACTGACGTATTTTTCCAAAAGGTTAAGTGACAGGTACTGAACGTAATTGGCTGGAAGCTCAGGGCGATTATAAGGAATCTTGCAAGTCCTAGGCGTCTAAAGTCTGTCGAACAATGATTATGATTATTCGATCGCCTGTGGATCTTTTACTTTCCGTAGTGATACTCTGATATTACTTTATATTCGGATTGTAATATATTTAACTTTTGCTTTCGCTGTGCATTTATATATTGTGTTGTTTGACTATGATGATATCAATTACGTCACGATACTCCCCCACCGGGCCCACCGGTGACACGTGGAATTTGGGGTGTGACAGATATGAATTCATGTACACTTGCACGTGTTATGTGACTGATAGGGTGGTAAATCCCTAAACTTTCATGACATACGCTTCGTGAGACCCTCTGATTGCTACTCGAGTTTGGGGAACCATTTGACATGAGTTAAGAGGAGCTGAGATGAGCATGCAAATCACAATATTATTGTGGGTGCACACATAATAATAATGTGGGGTGCATGTAAATCCTAGCGAGGCTTAACAAGTGGAAAAGGGGTTCCGTTCCGTTATTTGATCAATGAGAAACATAACAAACCTATAGGGGCCATAGCAGTAATTGTCCCCCTACTCAAACTCAAACGTGAACTTCTCATTTATCGTTGGATTCTTTCGAAACTCGATGCTGTCGAGTGTTACCTGAACACCCCTCTGAGCTCAGCGAACCGTGTAGAATGTTAGGTGCTTATACGAACGCTCATGTGTTGGATATCGCAGCGTCGAATGATTGATCGATATCTCTCTCACCTTTCTTCGCTTGTTGGAACTTAACGTATTGACGCCTTAGATTCTGAAGTGTGATCACTTGTGCAACACTCCCACAACATACTGAGTATTACACGAACCACTTGCAACAATTATGGACAGTAGGATGAGCGTAGCACTTTACCGACCTCAGTACTTTGGCGGCCCTGATTTCCGGCAATGAGCACCACCAAATTGGCTTCAATCGAATCCTTAACCCTTGTCAGCGACCCATGGGAGCCAACTCTTGCGAATCAATCGAGACATAAGTGATGATAATTGACTTTAGTGGGGTATGCGTAACTGTCAGCAAAATTTGAAAAGATGGACAATGATGGTGAAGAATCGTAGGACTTCGTTTCGAGTAACGACATTGGGAGCAGCAGTGACAGCGACAACAAGGTATTCGCAACCTTAACCTACAGTAAGAAAATAAAGGTGCCTACAGCATGGTTTGGCCGTAGTTAAGTTAAGAGGTCAACGATCAAAGGAACAACGACAGTACTTGGAACCCTAGTAACGGAAACAACAACACCAGGAATGGTGCTCTTGGAAGGGCACTTAGAATTGGCGTGGGCGACGTCAGGGCTTTAACGACATGGTAGTTAGTATGAGTAGCAACCCGCTTTGTCTCTATTCCGTTTGACCCTGATGCTCCTAGGAGTTGAACCTGCTAAGGAATCGGCTGATGTCTAGACAATGGAAACCTGATATGATCGTTGGGATGAAAACACGACCTTGTAGGACAAATGATCGACATCGACCTTCCTTTAGTTATTCTTGATAGATGTACCCTGTGAGGAGACAAATTCTACGTATCCCTTTCCTTCGTGGAGGATTTGTTAACTGTACTAACGCGTCTGGGTGGCGCAATGGTTAGTGGAGTATCAGCATTGAGAGCCAGGAGTGCCTAGGGAGGGATTACCCCGCTATGTGGCAACTATTATAGACACAAGGTTAGGAAAAGAGGATCGAGGATCCACCAGCTGTTCGTGATTACACTCCATGTGCTGCTAGAGGAAACTTCCAGGATCATCTCTACAACTGTTAAGAAGGAACTCAGTTTGACCTCGCGCCGGAGGCAGTTCTAACTACTCGTACCCCTTACCGTTTTGCACCAGGAGGGTTGCAGGAGCTGTTTAACCAACTACAGGAACTGTCGGACATGAGTATTCGCTTTAAGGAGTCCTCGCTATACCTATAAAGAGAAGCCTTTTCGTATGTGTACTGATTATCGAGAGCTCAACAAGGTGACAGTCAAGAACCGTTTGCCTTGACCACGTATTGACAACCCGTCGACCAGTTGCGAGGAACAAGCTTCCATTCGAGGATTGGCTAGTGAACGAACTATTATCAGATGGAAGTCCAGGAGGAGAATGCTCTTAGAGTAGCATATCGAATGCAATGCAACCATTTAACGTTATACACCATGACCATTGAATTGACCAACACACCAGCAGCTTCAGGGAATCACATGAATCGACTGCATTTATTGACAACATTCTGAATCCTGACCAGGAGAATGGAACGCCATGGGTGGCCTTTATATCTTATTTTAGAGCTCCTGAGGGAGGAGCCACACCGCGCGAAGTCTTGATAAATGTAACTTCTGGATTCGAGAGGTACCCTTTTTGGGTCATGTAATCAACGAAGTGGGAATATACGTAGATCTCGCTAGGATCCATTCTGTTAAAAACTGATCGACACCGAAGATCCCTTCAAGGATGCAACAAATTTTTGGCCTTCCTAGATACTATCTGATAAGTGGTAAAATACATATATTTGTCCCGTGTAAAATGTATAATTTTTGTATAGTTTTTATCTATTATTTTTAGTTTTAGTATTATATTATATTATATCGTGTTTTGGCAGGTTCTGGTGCAAATGGAGCGAAAACGAGTAATATGGAAATAACCAGCCAGTTGAGCAGATTAAGATGCCAGAGACCGAAGTAAAATTGCCGCATGAAGTTTGGGCTGCTAAAATACACATCGAACAAAAGCTGCTTCCAATCCATCTATTATAATTATTCTAGGACATGCATGAAGGAAGGAATTATTTGATCATTATATTAAACCACATGCGCATAAAGGTCAAATGAATTGTAGAAAGAATATAAAGCTACTGCCTAACATTATTATTGTTGTTCGTGGGCTGTTAAAGAATTATAAGCCCAGCAGATTATGTCCAAATCGTGACTTTGGGTTTTTTATCAATTTATAAAAACATGAAATCATTATGGACGATAGTCCATATTTCTTGGGCCGCTAACATCAGGAGACGAAGATTGCATCAGAACCGACTTTGGGGCACATTAAAAATAACATCACGGCTGGAGAAAAAGAGACCATTGGAGGCAGCCATATTTTACGGACGCAACATCATAGGATACGAACACAGCATAGGGACGAAGACAACTTCAGAGACGGTTTTGAGAGCAGTGTTTGCAAGAACTAAAAGCAGGGGATCGTTAGAGTAAAGCGGGAAGCACACAGAACGAAGATTAACGGGTTTTACCACTCTGATTTATCTTGTTCTTAGTTTTTCTTGTTTAATTCAATGAATTCTTGTTTGAGATTTTGTGTTTTTATTTTTAAAACCATGATTGTCGGCTAAAAGCCTAAAACTACCTAGGTTATGACAATAGTTAAATAAAGTTTAGATTTTTATTCGGTTTTTTGCGTGGTTGTGGATTTTTTCTTGTATTGTAAAAGCTTCGGGAATTTAACTTGGTGCATATGCGTGCTTGACGATTATTTTATTATTGTTTATTGCTTCGTATAATCCTTGGTGACGGTCTTTATCACATAATAGGGTTGTATTAGGGTTTCTTGATTTAGGTGACGGTCTTTATCACATAATAGATCATTAATCCTTTAGGGTGAAAATTGCATAAGTAACCTTAGAAGTAATATCCGGTAATTTAATAAAATCAAGTGTTCTGCTAAACTTGTCACTGAGAGGCTCAAGGTTATTAATAGGTCTCGGTTTGGTTATAAGTCCTTAACATTCCATTGTCTATTAAACCAAGATTAAAACCCGTAGTTGCTTTAGACGTTCGCGCGGCAAAGTAGAGCGTCTTATATAGGCACTTTCAAGAAACTAGAGGACGGAAAAGAAATCTAGAAAACCGGTGAGCGTAACAGCCTAGGTAGTGCCACAAGAATCGCCTTGAGAGTGTTTGAGGGGCTTAGTGGTGTCTTAATAGGTTTAGTATCCAAAGATCCCGGTTCCACACCACAAAATCATCGAATAGAGATCCATTCTGAGTTAGCTTGCGTCTAGCCTAGGTAGTCTTCATCCATCACTGGTCAAAGTCTTCATTAGAGTTCGTGATAGTCTTTTAGCTAATCTAGTTCGTCATTACTTGCAATCTTAGGATTTTTAGAAAACCCCCCCAATCAACAAACATTTAGTTAAGTCGTGTCAGTTTAAGTCTAGATAGAGTCATTAGCGTAATCAGTAGAGTCTCTTGGGTTCGATACTCGGACTTCCTTAGGCTATACTACAGTGATCGGTACACTTGTCGGTCGTGTGGTTTAGGGTTTAGAGAGTCTTAGTTTTATAAATTTAAAACTTAGAGAGTCTAGTTTAGGGTTTAATTTAGTTAATTTAGTTAAACCATTTTCAGCACATCAAGTTTTTGGCGCCGTTGCCGGGGACTCTTTGGCGATTGCGTTGACTACTTTGTTTGGACTTATTTGACATATTACGTGCTATTTGTGTTCGTTGAGTCGTAGGAGTCTAATTGTTCGTGTCTTTTATTTTTCTTGAGTCTTGTAAATATGTGTGAAATTTGTGGAGGACCTCATTTTACTGTTAGATGCCCCCAATATGAGGGGTCCTCTACGCCATATTATGCTAACCCTTTTGTGAAGCCGCAGCCATATTTTTCACAGGGGTATTCTCTGCAAGGTTATGATCATCGGCCATATTACAATGATCTGTATCAGCAGCCGCAACGTAACCTGGTTCAGACGAGCGATAGAGGTTTTGAGGGTAGTATGAGTAGGATAGAAGGGATGTTCGCTCAGATATTGGCGCAAAATCAGGCTACCCTGGAAACCATGGCTGAATTTACAGAGAGAAGTAAAAAAAGAGTAGAGGAGTTAGTTCGAGAGCGGGGTGAGTTAGAGGAAGACCGAGAAGAGAATACGGGTCAGTTAATAATTGATTTCTCGTGTAGTGATGAAGAGATAGATGCCCAATTGGCTGCATATAAGAGATGGAAGGGAGAAGACCTAGAGGAAGTAGAAGAAGAGTCGGTTGAGGAGATCATTCCGGTCACGGAGACGATAATGGACGACGAAGTCCTACCTCCGGTACAGAAGGGTATTATATATGACTTCGGGAGTGACTCTGATGATGAAATAGACGAAGAAGAATGGGTGGCGTATCAGAGGTCGTTAGTGAAGAGAGAAGTGGAGGAAGAAGAAGTGGAATTGGGGGATTCCACTGGTTGGATGTTTGATGAAATGGAAAAAGAAAAGGTGATGGAAGAGGAAGTAGAGTTGGGAGACTCAATAGGGTTAATGTTTGGTGCAGAGGAAGAAAGTGAAGAGGTTGAGATTAAGTTGTCTAGAGAGGATGAGCTTTTAGATTTAGAGTTAGAGGGTTTAAAAGTTGATGAAGAAGAACCTACCCTAGACAAAGAAACTAAGTGTGGGGATCATCCCGCGAGAGTGGTGGAAGAAGAAGAGCACCACAGCTGGCCCATGGTATTAGTACTAAGTGTAACTGAAAAATCAGAAAAACCACGGGAGAAGGCGAGGAAAGAGAAGAGAAAGGATCCAAGCCGGAAGAGGATAGAGGGTTGCAGCGAGATGGAGAGGAAGAAGCCGTTCACGCACGATCATTCTTCTCGTTACATGCCACGCATCCGGTTTCTTCCAGGTAAGTTTAAGTTTTGGTGGTTTGACCCGTTTAAAATTTTTAAAATATTTTATAATTCCACCAATATATTTTTGAAAATTTTTGAGGTTCGGGTGGAATTAAACGGGTTGGACAGGGTCCAGGTCAAAGAGAAACCTTCTGATTAAATTCAAGTGTGGGGAGGTTTTGTAGAGTTTGTAATTTTATATATTTGGTATATTTTCAGTAGTTTGTATAGAGAGTCGTAGTCTTTGTAATTTGAGTCTTAGTAGTTTTTTAGTCGTTTTTTTTAGAGTCGGTACTGCTTTGGTTTTTGCTTGTTTTTGTTTATGCAGGTTTGAATATGTACCACCCGTACTCAATCTCCATTCGGGTGATTTTGGAGCTGTTTATCAAATTTCGGGCATTTATCAAGCATACTAGTTAGTGTCAAAAGTCGATCGCGAATGAAATGCTATACGATCGAGCTGGATTGGACGAGAGATTTGGAGCTTACGCATTAATTAACCAGCTAAGTCCTTTCCATTTATGCCCCTTTGTCTTTTATTTCTTATTTATTTTTAGTTTTTTTGAGTCGGTTTCCATCCTACATTGAGGGCAATGTAGAGTTTAAGTGTGGGGATGGGAAACTATCGTTTAGTGTCGTCAGTTAGCAGAGTCTTGAGTCATAAAAAGTCGAAAAATTAAAAAAAAAAATTAAAGATTTTCAAAAATAAAAAAAAATTAAAATTAAAAAAATTAGAAAATGTCTTTTGAGATAAGAAGTTTGCAAAATAAAAACGGAAAATGATAGAAAAGTTGGATTTTTGTTCGGGTTCAAATAATGATAATATGAGAATAGAATAATCGTGCTTGTGTCTAGTTTGGGATGTGCGGGTAGGCTCGATTCGGTTTTGGGTTCCTTTGAATTAAATATACCTAATTGTCGGTCTACTAGTGGGTTCTCATCTAGGGAGAGTGGGGAAATTGAAACCGCCAATAATAGTATAAGGGATGCCGTTATAAGCTAAGATCGTTAGAGTTTTTGGTCATTATCTCGCTGAAAAAGAAAAAGAAAAAAAAAATGAAATAAAAAGTGAGCTAGAAACTAAATGAAAGTAACACAGGTCTATGTAATCCGAGTTGGGGATAGCGACTCTACAGCCGGAATGCCTCTGGGATGTGTGAAATCGACTTGCCGAATAAAAGTACCGAAACCTAAGTAATCTGTGGTTGGGGATCGCGACTCTACAGCCGGAATACCTCTTGGTTAGGGAAAGCATCGTCTAGACTCACGAAAGAAAAAAAAAAGAGCAAAAAGCAAAGAAAAAAAAAATGGAAAGAGAAAAAAAAATAGATTTGATTTTAAACTCTCTTATCTTGGTATAAAACGGTTAGGAAATAACCTAGTGGTTGTTCCTTTTGTCCTATAAGCTTGAGGGGGGATTAGGTGGACTTGCAATTTTTAGCGTGAGACCTTAGGTAGATTGACCGAACTTGAAGTAAAATTGCATGATAAGGGCTTGGAACCGGGTTGGGTTTAAGTGGATCAATATACTTGCAATCGCGGCTAACACGAGTTTCGGTTTTAATAAAATAACTTAAGCTTTTGTCCCGAATGACTATTCCGACTATGATTCCGTATGCATAATTCTTTTTCGGGGACGAAAAAAGGTTAAGTGTGGGGATATTTGATAAGTGGTAAAATACATATATTTGTCCCGTGTAAAATGTATAATTTTTGTATAGTTTTTATCTATTATTTTTAGTTTTAGTATTATATTATATTATATCGTGTTTTGGCAGGTTCTGGTGCAAATGGAGCGAAAACGAGTAATATGGAAATAACCAGCCAGTTGAGCAGATTAAGATGCCAGAGACCGAAGTAAAATTGCCGCATAAAGTTTGGGCTGCTAAAATACACATCGAACAAAAGCTGCTTCCAATCCATCTATTATAATTATTCTAGGACATGCATGAAGGAAGGAATTATTTGATCATTATATTAAACCACATGCGCATAAAGGTCAAATGAATTGTAGAAAGAATATAAAGCTACTGCCTAACATTATTATTGTTGTTCGTGGGCTGTTAAAGAATTATAAGCCCAGCAGATTATGTCCAAATCGTGACTTTGGGTTTTTTATCAATTTATAAAAACATGAAATCATTATGGACGATAGTCCATATTTCTTGGGCCGCTAACATCAGGAGACGAAGATTGCATCAGAACCGACTTTGGGGCACATTAAAAATAAAATCACGGCTGGAGAAAAAGAGACCATTGGAGGCAGCCATATTTTACGGACGCAACATCATAGGATACGAACACAGCAGAGGGACGAAGACAACTTCAGATACGGTTTTGAGAGCAGTGTTTGCAAGAACTAAAAGCAGGGGATCGTTAGAGTAAAGCGGGAAGCACACAGAACGAAGATTAACGGGTTTTACCTCTCTGATTTATCTTGTTCTTAGTTTTTCTTGTTTAATTCAATGAATTCTTGTTTGAGATTTTGTGTTTTTATTTTTAAAACCATGATTGTCGGCTAAAAGCCTAAAACTACCTAGGTTATGACAATAGTTAAATAAAGTTTAGATTTTTATTCGGTTTTTTGCGTGGTTGTGGATTTTTTCTTGTATTGTAAAAGCTTCGGGAATTTAACTTGGTGCATATGCGTGCTTGACGATTATTTTATTATTGTTTATTGCTTCGTATAATCCTTGGTGACGGTCTTTATCACATAATAGGGTTGTATTAGGGTTTCTTGATTTAGGTGACGGTCTTTATCACATAATAGATCATTAATCCTTTAGGGTGAAAATTGCATAAGTAACCTTAGAAGTAATATCCGGTAATTTAATAAAATCAAGTGTTCTGCCAAACTTGTCGCTGAGAGGCTCAAGGTTATTAATAGGTCTCGGTTTGGTTATAAGTCCTTAACATTCCATTGTCTATTAAACCAAGATTAAAACCCGTAGTTGCTTTAGACGTTCGCGCAGAAAAGTAGAGCGTCTTATATAGGCACTTTCAAGAAACTAGAGGACGGAAAAGAAATCTAGAAAACCGGTGAGCGTAACAGCCTAGGTAGTGCCACAAGAATCGCCTTGAGAGTGTTTGAGGGGATTAGTGGTGTCTTAATAGGTTTAGTATCCAAAGATCCCGGTTCCACACCACAAAATCATCGAATAGAGATCCATTCTGAGTTAGCTTGCGTCTAGCCTAGGTAGTCTTCATCCATCACTGGTCAAAGTCTTCATTAGAGTTCGTGATAGTCTTTTAGCTAATCCAGTTCGTCATTACTTGCAATCTTAGGATTTTTAGTAAACCCCCCAATCAACAAACATTTAGTTAAGTCGTGTCAGTTTAAGTCTAGATAGAGTCATTAGCGTAATCAGTAGAGTCTCTTGGGTTCGATACTCGGACTTCCTTAGGCTATACTACAGTGATCGGTACACTTGCCGGTCGTGTGGTTTAGGTTTTAGAGAGTCTTAGTTTTATAAATTTAAAACTTAGAGAGTCTAGTTTAGGGTTTAATTTAGTTAATTTAGTTAAACCATTTTCAGCACATCAAGTTTTTGGCGCCGTTGCCGGGGATCGAACCCGGGTCACCCGCGTGACAGGCGGGAATACTTCACCACAGGATTTTCGAAGATCGCGCAGCTTAAATCTCTTTAGCACAACAGGGTGCTGTGTTCGTGGAGACAAAACAGGAGGACGTCTTTTAAGCTTTCAAATCCCAACTCTGCAATACACTGAGCATTGTCTTTACCTAAGGGTATGGGTGATCTAATGGCATACAATGATGCTCCGAAACAGAGTCCCAGATATACATCGGTGCAACACGAGAGAGCGATGGCATACGTAATAGGGTTATGAAGTGGAACTGCACGACACGCAACCTGCGGTGAAAACCGTGGGCCTTGGATTTTGGTTGGAGGCATTACTTGGACGGTACCGAATGCACCATTTAGACCGATCACAAGGGCCTCCCGTATACCTTTGTTTCGGAAGAGCTAAATCAGTTAATGGCATCGGTGGATGGAACTTTTGGAGAATTACGATGGGGAAACTTAAATGTACACGAGCTTTGTAGCTCACTATTGACTCTAACATACCTGATCAGACTCGCTATGTTCAAACTGGAGAATAGAAAGAAGAGGATCTTCGAGTTAAACCCATGCGGGGCATGGGAAAGCAACCTCTGGCAGGGCGGATGCTATTCGCTAACCCCAGGAAAGAGTGTGGATCGCAGTATACGACAACTTTAGGAAACTTGTGTTGAGCAAAGCACCGGCTTCGATATTCTAGTCGTCTGGATTTTGATGAGAGATAGTAGGATCTATGAATCTTGTGGTGATGGTCGGGCATGAAGACCCACCTAGCAATGCATGTGTATGATGTTTGACTTATGGGAAAGTCAAGGTGGAGTATCAGCAACCAGCAAGACCCATATGAAAGTAAGAACAGACTACCACGGATTTTGTCGCTAGCCTACTTACAACTCGAAACGGAAACAATATCACTTTGGCGATCGTTGACTGTCTCACGTAACCAGCACACCCTCTTGCAATCAAGGAAACTCACGAGTCTTCACAGCTTGTGGCTATTCCTCTGAGAGAGGCGGCCAGTTAGGCACGAGGTGCCAACTCATGTTACCTTTGATTTTGAGCTATACCTGATTTATGACAGGCACTACACAACACCCTCGACCCACGTCTAGACATGAGCATTACTTGTCACCGTAGGACAACCAGACAGAGTAACGAACCATCCTGACATGCGAAGACATGTTGCGAGCATGTGTGTGATTGACTTGGTGAAGTTGGATGGACGCCTACCTTTGGCTGAGTTCCACCGTAGCAGCTACCATCCTAGTATTCAGACAGCTCTGTTTGGGGCATTGCATGGACGACAATACCAATCTTCTTGTTGGACTAAGGTGGGTGATAATCTAATCACAGATCCAGGACTTGTACTCGAAACTCTTGAAGATTGCTTAGATGATAAATTGTTGGACGGCAACGCGTGTCTTGTACTCGAAACACTGGGAGTTCGTTGTAGGCGAACGTGTTATAATCGGAAGTTCCTCCCTGGGATGGTGCGGTACGCTATAGAAAACATGGCAAGCTTAGTTACCATGTGTGGGGCATTCAGATTTTTGGAACGAATCGGTGGCATGGCTCACAAACTCGAGTTAACTGGCGAATTAGGTAACATTCACGATGTCTTTGGTGTCTCGAATCTAAAAGAAGCGATTGTTCAATGTAACACTTGTGATACCCTAATATCAATGAAAAGTTGCAGTTGGTTCAAGAACCCATTGAAAACATGGACCATGAAGTCAATGTTCATTAACACAGTCGAATTTCAGTCGTGAGAGCTCGTTGGAACATAAGGCGTGGACCAGAGTTCACGCAGGAAGGCAGTGATCGAAGTAAGCTCTAATATCGTTAGTTGTTCAAACGGTTGTATCAACTTCTGATATCATTGGCGAATTTCAGGACGAAATTTCTTTCAAGTTGGGGATGATGTGGTACCCGTGAAAAATCCACAGTCGTCCTGAGTTAACATCTTACTGTTTTGGTGTAGTTGTCAAATTTCGGGACGAAATTTCTTTCAAGTTGGGGATGATGTGACAACCCTAGTTTCCAAGGTCCTTCCTCGACACGTCACCTGTTTGCGATTCGGTTTTTGTAATTTGTTTGCGTTATAACATGTTTATGATTGTCGCATGATTGAGGTTGTGTTATATGTGATTGTTGTATTTACAAGATTATGTGATTTAGAGTAAATTCTTGAATTGATTTTTCTTATGAAAGTATTAATTACACACCTACAACTACATTGTATATATATATGAATAATATGGTCAATCAAATAAGAAATGCTATTTATATATATATATATATTGATTATTCTTCTAAGTTTGGTGGACCTAATTTGAGAGGACCGCACTGTGTATGTAGTGTGTTACTATATGACAATTTGTTAATTTGATACCCATGTGATTCATAATTGTCGGCCACTCACCTCTTAGAGTCTTAGTTCAATGAGTAGCCATGTGTTAATATTTGGACTATTAAGAACAACAGACCATGAGCCATGTGAAGATTTGGGTGCGGTCCAATGGTTGTGGTTTAGAGATTAGTCATGTTATAATTGTGATCATGTAAACTGTTATTTGAATCATGATGTGTTTGATATGAGGATTTCTAATAATCTTGAAATAATAATAGATGTCTTGATAATAAATTATGGATGTTATTTTATTAGAGAAGCATGTCAATTAGTGGGACTGTTATTCGAAGTGTTACTGAGTTTGATGAGATGATGAACTAGTTGATCGATGTTGGGTAGCTAGAGGGTGTCTTGTTACTTGATTCGGATTGTTAGTATCTGATCCTAAGTTACATGTCAACCAATTAATAATAAGGATGTATGGGCTCACATGTTAATTAGAACTACATACTGATCATTCGGGTTACACACTTGGGAAGGGGCCACAATCTTTGATCTAGACTGCATATTTGTGAGCGGGCCGTGCACTGATCGGGCTCTATGTTTTAATAGGCCTGAATTACATGGGCCGCACATCCATTGGGGTAATATATAACCAATAAGTGTTTATTTGGGTCACGAAATTGTAGTGTGAACTCGCGTAGTTGCTAGATGATTTCATGATAATAACTGGCTTGTTATGTTGCATGATTTCCTGTCACAACTTACATGGTTGCTTGGATGTGAATTGAACCATTTGACATGTACTTTGGTGAATATATGAAACCGATTGTTATATACAACTATCATAGGACTTGGTTGATCTTTATTGTTAGACGAGTAATTAAGCATACCGAGCAAACCGAGGTGAGTTCACACTTTCTACAAGGCATGGGATTCCCAAGGGTTGGGAATGGGTTAAAGAACTAAAACGGAAACTACATATCCTCCTTGGGTAGGATATGTACGACCATCCTCCATGGGTAGGATGCCAAGATTAAACCTCGCGTATTCTCCTTGGGTAGGATACGTACGTTCGTTCTCCTTGGGTAGGACAACAAGATTAAACATACTGGACCAAAACTCTATCATGAAGTCCCTCATTTTATATCGACTTAATCCCCGAGGCCGATGGCGAGCGGGTCATTAGTTAATATCGCTATTAGGTTTAACAAACCTCACACCGTGTCGTTCGAACGGGCGTGTACTAATGGACTAAAGGCAAAGGGTCAATGCTGATAGACATTGACTTAGGGCACAACTTATTTTCGTAGTAGTCGATATGGTACGGTCTGATAACGCACATGAGAAACCCCCACTAAATATCGTAAAAAGGTTTGGGAGACAGGGTAAACTGGTAATTCACATGGGTAGCCCCCACCAACTATGGATATGTTTGGGAAACAGGGTAAACTGGTTAATCATATTTGCAACTATGGGGTAAACCCCACGGCAAGTAAGCCAACTAAAGACAAACTATGTTTTCGTAAACAACTTAAAACGAACACCCAACTGTGAACTCGCTCAACTTTGTTGTTGATTCGTTGTTACATGCCTTGCAGGTCTTTAGGTGCATATTGACTGGAACTTGCTGTCTGGGAGGCTGGAGTAGTCATGGGTTGAGATACATGGAAACATAACACAATACAAATGGCTTTTACATGTGGTTATAAACTCTTAACGAATGAATTAAGCTTCCGCTGTAAACTGTGAATTATTGTAACGTTGTAACACTTACTGTTAATCAATGAAAGTTTTATTTACATATACCTATGAGTTCAATGTGATTGATGGTTAAGATCCTGGTATGTCACACGCCTCTCGGGGGTTTTCCGCGTGTGGTATTTTGGGGGTGTGACAGATTGGTATCAGAGCCATTGGTTATAGTGAACTTGGTTTTAAAAAGGGGGAAAATGTTTTTGTAAAACCAGACTATAACCAAACAGTTCTGACAACGTGAATACGACCATGACACTCAGCTCCAGATTGCAAGGTTCGTCTCTCGTATACTCATTGTACTGCATAACTAGTGAACACTTATGATATTGCATGTGATTGCACGTTTAGCACAACGGTATAAATTCATGTACACTTGCACGTGTTATGTGACTGATAGGGTGGTAAATCCCTAAACTTTCATGACATACGCTTCGTGATACCCTCTGATTGCTACTCGAGTTTGGGGAATCATTTGACATGAGTTAAGAGGAGCTGAGATGAGCATGCAAATCACAATATTATTGTGGGTGCTCACATAATAATAATGTGGGGTGCATGTAAATCCCAGCAAGGCTTAACAAGTGAAAAAGGGGTTCCGTTCCGTTATTTGATCAATGAGAAACATAACAAACCTATAGGGGCCATAGCAGTAATTGTCCCCATACTCAAACTCAAACGTGAACTTCTCATTTATCGTTGGATTCTTTCGAAACTCGATGCTGTCAAGTGTTACCTGAACACCCCTCTGAGCTCAGGGAACCGTGTAGAATGTTAGGTGCTTATACGAACGCTCATGTGTTGGATATCGCAGCGTCGAATGATTGATCGATATCTCTCTCACCTTTCTTTGCTTGTTGGAACTTAACGTATTGACGCCTCAGATTCTGAAGTGCGATCACTTGTGCAACACTACCACAACATACTGAGTATTACACGAACCACTTGCAACAATTATGGACAGGAGGATGAGCGTAGCACTTTACCGACCTCAGTACTTTGGCGGCCCTGATTTCCGGCAATGAGCATCACCAAATTGGCTTCAATCGAATCCTTAACCCTTGTCAGCGACCCATGGGAGCCAACTCTTACGAATCAATCGAGACATAAGTGATGATAATTGACTTTAGTGGGGTATGCGTAACTCTCAGCAAAATTTGAAAAGATGGACAATGATGGTGAAGAATCGTAGGACTTCATTTCGAGCAACTTGGGAGCAGCAGTCACATCGACAACAAGGTATTCGCAACCTTAACCTACAGTAAGAAAATAAAGGTGCCTACAGCATGGTTTGGCCATAGTTAAGTTAAGAGGTCAACGATCAAAGGAATAACGACAGTACTTGGAACCCTAGTAACGGAAACAGCAACACCAGGAATGGTGCTCTTGGAAGGGCACTTAGAATTGGCGTGGGCGACGTCAGGGCTTTAACGACATGGTAGTTAGTATGAGTAGCAACCCGCTTCACCTCTGTTCTGTTTGACCCTGATGCTCCTAGGAGTTGAACCTGCTAAGGAATCGGCTGATGGCTAGACAATGGAAACCTGATATGATCGTTGGGATGAAACACGACCTTGTAGGATAGATGATCGACATCGACCTTCCTTTAGTTATTTTTGATAGATGTACCCCGTGAGGAGACAAATTCTACGTATCCCTTTCCTTCGTGGAGGATTTGTTAACTGTACTAACGCGTCTGGGTGGCGTAATGGTTAGTGGAGTGTCAGCATTGAGAGCCAGGAGTGCCTAGGGAGAGATTACCCCGCTATGTGGCAACTATTATAGACACAAGGTTAGGAAAAGAGGACCGAGGATCCACCAGCAATTCGTGATTACACTCCATGTGCTGCTAGAAGAAACTTCCAGGATCATCTCTACAACTGCTAAGAAGGAACTCAGTTTGACCTCACGCCGGAGGCAGTTCTAACTACTCGTACCCCTTACCATTTTGCACCAGGAGGGTTGCAGGAGCTGTTTAACCAACTACAGGAACTGTCGGACATGAGTTTTCGCTTTAAGGAGTCCTCGCTATACCCATAAAGAGAAGCCTTTTCGTATGTGTACTGATTATCGAGAACTTAACAAGGTGACTGTCAAGAACCGTTTGCCTAGACCACGTATTGACAACCCGTCGACCAGTTGCGAGGAACAAGCTTCCATTCGAGGATTGGCTAGTGAACGAACTATACCCATAAAGAGAAGCCTTTTCGTATCTCGAACGCAATGCAGCCATTTAACGTTATACACCATGACCATTGAATTGACCAACACACTAGCAACTTCAAGGAATCGCATGAATCGACCGCATTTATTGACAGCATTCTGAATCCTGACCAGGAGAACGGAACGCCATGGGTGGCCTTTATATCTTATTTTAGAGCTCCTAAGGGAGGAGCCACACCGCGCGAAGTCTTGATAAATGTAACTTCTGGATTCGAGAGGTACCCTTTTTGGGTCATGTAATCAACGAAGTGGGAATATACATAGATCTCGCTAGGATCCATTCTGATAAAAACTGATTGACACCGAAGATCCCTTCAAGGATGCAACAAATTTTTGGCCTTCCTAGATACTATCACAGATTCACCACAGGATTTTCGAAGATCGCGCAACCTAAATCTCTTTAGCACAGCAGGGTGCTGTGTTCGTGGAGACAAAACAGGAAGACGTCTTTTAAGCTTTCAAATCCCAACTCTGCAATACACTAAGCATTGTCTTTACCTAAGGGTATGGGTGATCTAATGGCATACCATGATGCTCCGAAACAGAGTCCCAGATATACATCGGTGCAACACGAGAGAGTGATGGCATACGTAATAGGGTTATGAAGTGGAACTGCACGACACGTAACCTGCGGTGAAAACCGTGGGCCTTGGATTTTGGTTGGAGGCATTACTTGGACGGTACCGAATGCACTATTTAGACCGATCACAAGGGCCTCCCGTATACCTTTGTTTCGGAAGAGCTAAATCAGTTAATGGCATCGCTGGATGGAACTTTTGGAGAATTACGATGGGGAAACTTAAATGTACACGAGCTTTGTAGCTCACTATTGACTCTAACTTACCTGATCAGACTCGCTCTGTTCAAACTGGAGAACAGAAAAAAGAGGATCTTCGAGTTGAACCCATGCGGGGCATGGGAAAGCAACCTCTGGCTGGGCGGATGATATTCGCTACCCCCAGGAACGAGTGTGGATCGCAGTATACGACAACTTTAGGAAACTTGTGTTGAGCAAAGCACCGGCTTCGATATTCTAGTCGTCTGGATTTTGATGAGAGATAGTAGGATCTATGAATCTTGTGCTGATAGTCGGGCATGAAGACCCACCTAGCAATGCATGTGTATGACGTTTGACTTATGGGAAGGTCAAGGTGGAGTATCAGCAACCAGCAACACCCATATGAAAGTAAGAACAGACTACCACGGATTTTGTCGCTAGCCTACTTACACCTCGAAACGGAAACAATATCACTTGGGCGATCGTTGACTGTCTCACATAACCAGCACACCCTCCTGCAATCAAGGAAATTCATGAGTCTTCACAGCTTGTGGCTATTCCTCTGAGAGAGGCGGCCAGTTAGGCACGAGGTGCCAACTCATGTTACCTTTGATTTTGAGCTATACCTGATTTATGGCAGGCACTACACAACTGTGACAACTCGTACTCTCGTTGTCGAGAGAAGGGCATTTTAGTAATACGCACATTCTTTATTATTATTGGTACTAGTATTTTTATGTATTTACCAAAATAATAATGCACGCGATTAGAAATTTAATTACGTATCACAGTTATGTTTCTAAATTAACCGGGTCAGTATAATTGAATGAAACGCGAAATCATTTAACCGGTTCATGCACTTGGGCTAGGCCCAACCCAACTAACCTAACTCTAAGCCCACCCTTTATATTAAAACACCCCACCTTCCTCATAATTTGAAATCCCTAAACCTAAATCAGCCACACACCCCACTGTTTTCCCCTCTTGTGCGATCAGAGGAGTCCGGCGACCAGAGCCGTTCTCCGACGACCTCTCCGGCAACTACACCTCCCCACCACTCCTCCTTCTTGTATCTTCCTTGCATCACCTCATCCACGCACAAATGAAAACCACTAAATCCAAACACCCTCTCACCTGCTATTCCCTCTCCCTCGTAATGCCCTGAGCCGACGGTGACCGGTGCCGGATAACCGGCGGGCCGACGACACACCCACATCAGCGAAGCCCCCTAATCCTACGCACACCTCAGCTACACAACCCCTTATCTCCCACGTTCAGGTCTCCGGCGACGTCACAAGCGACAAACACCGCTCACGACGGCGGCTGTTCAGGCGACGGCGCTGTCTTGGAGGGTTCTCCGATGAACCCACTCACAGCAGAGGATGAAGATGTTGACGGTAATGGCAACCAACGGCGACTATGGAGCAGTGGTGGTGGTGGTGGAGCCGACAACAGCGGCGGCTGCCGGAGCTCCGGTTCGTACACAGCAACCGTGGCGTCAAACGGTTCCCCCTTATCTCGAAGTCTCTATGGTCAGTGACTGTTATCTGTGAAAATCTTGTCTGTCTTGAAAGTTTTATTTCTTTTATGTTGATGAACTCGTATCTAGCATGTTATATAATTGAATATAGATGAGTTGTTAGTTGAAACTGGTTGGGATGAAACATTTGAAGTCTGCTATTTGTTTGATAAATGGTTGATGCACTGTTCGGTATTGCCGTGTTCTCTCGTGCTCCACATCAGACGCACATAGGGATTTATTAGTATGATCATTATAATATATAAATTGTAATGCTCGGTCGCTTTGTTTGTGAGTTTTGAATCGAGTCATTTGTTTGTTGATTTGTGGATTTTTAGTAAAACATGAAATATGGATCTAAGGAGTCTGTTTCAAATACCATTTGGTGATAAACATATGTGTTTGTTGTGACACTCGAAATAAAATATGTTCATTGATTCTTGGTATGAAATAAAATATGTTGTGGAAACATGTGCTAAACAATTATCAGTGATGGTCTTGCTTTCCTTGTATGATGTTTATGTTCGATTTAATAGTAAAACGTGTTAGGAGATGATTGGATTGGATCCTTTTGAATTATGAGCATGTTGAACTATTTGAAGATGTAATAAATAATTGAAATATCTGTGTTTTGATCTGAATTTAGCAGTATACGGCGTAGGGGACATGTTAATAAAATGTGATTGGATAGTACATGGTAATGCAATTTGATTGGGTAGTACTGTTATGAGAATTCTAGAATCATCTGCAAAAGTTGCGAGTCGAGACCTTATTGTTGCAACTCGAGACCACTCGGAGGCCACTCGAAACCAGTAAAAACAACAGGGGACTCGAGACCGGGTAGGTTGCGACTCGAGATCTCCTGATCTCGACTCGAGACTTGACTCGAGACCCCAAAGGTTGCCACTCAAACATGCACAACTCGAGACCATCTGTTGCGACTTAGAAACTCGTGGTTGCGACTCGAGACCCCTAGTTCTCGAGTCGAGACCACCCGGTTTCGACTGGACTCCCTCGCTTAGTTATTGGGCCGCACAAACTGGTGTTATGGACTATGTGCTACTGTTGTTGCTAACTGTTACTGTTTAACTGTTCACATGCTTAGATAGGCCCAATAACATATATGCTGGTGTGATACGTATTACTGTTGCCATTACTGTACATTATGCAAAGTGTGTATTATATGAAATGTGGATTTACATGCTACGTGTAATTTATACGAGACGTTACTTGCATACGAACCTAATAAATATATATATAACCGTAATAGGGTATGGTTGACCAACATAACACAAGTAAATTGCCTGCCGAGCAAACCAAGGTGAGTTCACACACTAAAAGCATGCGTCCCAGGGAGGGACACGAACAAACGGCCATCCTTAAAGATTGTTTTCAATTAATATTTCCGGGGGAAAAATGCAAATGGGTACTTTTAAATTACTATCTCCGGGGGAGATACGTTTGGATATTATTTATAAATCACAACTAGCAAAACTAAACGAATCTCTATCATGTAAAGTCCCTGCTTATAGTACCGATTAATCGCCGGGGGCGAACGGGTTATTAGTTGATAGCGCTATTAGGTTTCACAACCTCACACCGTGACCGGGGGAGATCGGGCGTGAACTAGTATACCTTGCATCTTGGTCAATGACGATAGACATTGACTCGGGGCACAAAATCTTCTCGTCAACAGTTTCGGTAACGCCAGTTTAGTAGCTTTCATATGGGGTAGCTCCCCATGACGTGATTATAAATGTTTTATCTAAACAACTTACGTTTTCGAAAAAGTTAAAACTGGACAACTCGTGAACTCGCCAACATTATGTTGATACCCTACTGCATGCTTTGCAGGTTGCTCGATACAGATTAGGACGGACATTGCAATCGGCGGGAGTGCGTGGTTTGTACGTTCATCATCAACAAACTTGTGGTTTTAAATTACGATATGTATTCTTTTCCGGTCCGCTGCAACTTAAACTATGTTTTGAAAAAATTAAATTAGGTCACTAATTATGCTAATGTTTATAACAATAACTAATCCATTCAAAATAATTAGTGGCTAAGATCCTGATCGTCACATGCCTCGCGGTAATACTCCGCGTGTGGATTTTGAGGGTGTGACAGATTGGTATCAGAGCCATTGGTTATAGTGAACTAGGTTTAAAATATAAAATGTTTTGGACATAAAATATTTTTATATAAAAACCAGACTATAACCGTTCCTTAATGAAAAACCACCACGACACCACACTCCGGATTGCAAGGTTCGCCAGACTCAGGTACTCACCCAGTAATTGTAAATTGGCGACATTACTTGTGCATAACTCAGAGTGTGGAAAAATCCACAGTCGTCCTGAGTTAACATCTTACTGTTTTGGTGTACTTGTCAAATTTCGAGACGAAATTTCTTTCAAGTTGGGGATGATGTGACAACCCGAGTTTCCAAGGTCCTTCCTCGACACGTCACCTGTTTGCGATTCGGTTTTTGTAATTTGTTTGCGTTATAACATGTTTATGATTGTCGCATGATTGAGGTTGTGTTATATGTGATTGTTGTATTGACAAGATTATGAGATTTAGTGTAAATTCTTGTATTGATTTTTCTTATGAAAGTATTAATTACACACCTACAACTACATTGTATATATATATGAATAATATGATCGATTAAATAAGAAATGCTATTTATATATATATATATATATATATATATATATATATATATTGATTATTCTTCTAAGTTTGGTGGACCTAATTTGAGAGGACCGTACTGTGTATGTAGTGTGTTAGTATATGACAATTTGTTAATTTGATACCCATGTGATTCATAATTGTGATTCATAATTGTCGGCCACTCACCTCTTAGAGTCTTAGTTCAATGAGTAGCCATGTGTTAATATTTGGACTATCAAGAACAACAGACCATGAGCCATGCGAAGATTTGGGTGCGGTCCAATGGTTGTGGTTTAGAGATTAGTCATGTTATAATTGTGGGCCAATAGAGCCGTTGACTTGTCAAGCTTCGCCACAAATTAATCTCGACGAAACCCTTGCTCGATGAAACCCCCGACAAAACTTATGCCTTTCGTCGAACATACTTATCGCCAGCCCAGATTTCCTCAAAGCCCAGGAAAGGCCCAACACTCTTACTCAAGTATATTCACGTAGAAGGGTTTCATTATAGCACGTAACTGATCAAACATCAAACCCTAGACTTCTCTAGTCGCACACGGCAGTGGTAGACCCCCCCCCCCTCTCGAAGCATTATTCCAGTCGATCAAGGTGATTGGGTTAGTGATTTCCTTCGTATATTATGTGATTCTTGTTTATGTGTAAGTTGAGTAATAAAGTGTATACATATGCTACACGATGATTAGGTTGTGCGATTGATTAGTAGCGATTAAACGGTACATGATATATATAAATATATAAATATATGTATATATATATATATATATACGTGTAATAACAAGATCCGTGTAATTAGTTGTGATCATGTAAACTGTTATTTGAACCATGATTTGTTTGATATGAGGATTTCTAATAATCTTGAAATAATAATAGATGTCTTGATAATAAATTATGGATGTTATTTTATTAGAGAAGCATGTCAAGTAGTGGGACTGTTATGCGAAGTGTTACTGAGTTTGATGAGATGTTGAACTAGTTTATCGATGTTGGGTAGCTAGAGGGTGTCTTGTTACTTGATTCGGATTGTTAGTGTCTGATCCTAAGTTACATGTCAACCAATTAATAATAAGGATGTATGGGCTCACATGTTAATTAGAACTACATACTGATCATTCGGGTTACACACTTGGGAAGGGGCCACAATCTTTGATCTGGACTGCGTATTTGTGAGCGGGCCGTGCACTGACCGGGCTCTATGTTTTAATAGGCCTGAATTACATGGGCTGCACATCCATTGGGGTAATATATCGAACCAATAAGTGTTTATTTGGGTCATGAAATTGTAGTGTGAACTCGCGTAGTTGCTAGATGATTTCTTGATAATAACCTGCTTGTTATGTTGCATGATTTCCTGTCAAAAGTTGCATGGTTTCTTGGATGTGAATTGAACCATTTGACATGTACTTTGGTGAATATATGAAACTGATTGTTATATACAACTATCATAGGACTTGGTTGATCTTTATTGTTAGACGAGTAATTAAGCATACCGAGCAAACCGAGGTGAGTTCACACTTTCTACAAGGCATGGGATTCCCAAGGGTTGGGAATGGGTTAAAGAACTAAAACGGAAACTACATATCCTCCTTGGGTAGGATATGTACGGCCATCCTACATGGGTAGGATGCTAAGATTAAACCTCGGGTATTCTCCTTGGGTAGGATACGTACGTTCGTCCTCCTTGGGTAGGACAACAAGATTAAACATACTGGACCAAAACTCTATCATGAAGTCCCTCATTTTATATCGACTTAATCGCCGAGGCCGATGGCGAGCGGGTCATTAGTTAATAGCGTTATTAGGTTTAACAAACCTCACACCGTGTCGTTCAAACGGGCGTGTACTAATGGACTAAAGGCAAAGGGTCAATGCTGATAGACATTGACTTAGGGCACAACTTATTTTCGTAGTAGTCGATATGGTACGGTCTGGTAACGCACATGGGAAGCCCCCACTAAATATCGTAAAAAGGTTTGGGAGACAGGGTAAACTGGTAATTCACATGGGAAGCCCCCACCAACTATGGATATGTTTGGAAAACAGGGTAAACTGGTTAATCATATTTGCAACTATGGGGTAAACCCCACGGCAAGTAAGCCAACTAAAGACAAACTATGTTTTCGTAAACAACTTAAAACGAACTCCCAACTGTGAACTCACTCAACTTTGTTGTTGATTCGTTGTTACATGCCTTGCAGGTCTTTAGGTGCATATTGACTGGAACTTGCTGTCTGGAAGGCTGGAGTGGTCATGGGTTGAGATACATGGAAACATAACACAATACAAATGGCTTTTACATGTGGTTATAAACTCTTAATGAATGAAATAAGCTTCCGCTGTAAACTGTGAAATATTGTTACGTTGTAACATGATACACTCTAATTTACACATATTTTAGTCCCCCGTTTTACCCCTATTTTATGCGTTTTTGGCCGTAAAACCGTCGTTCGGATACTTATTTATCTACATTTGTGTTTACAGGCCTAAAACTGCATTCCAGACAAGATGATAGCAAAAACGAGGACTTTCCGGACAAAACGACAAAGCTGCGGACTTTCTGTTAAGGATTCTGAACTGGGCCTGTGGAACGACCGTTCCACCTGATGCACGGTCGTGCAACTCCGACAAAGCTGATCATCTCGGCAATGAACGATCGGTGCGACTGGGCGTTCCAGGGAAACAAGCGACTAGGTGAAGAACGGTCGTTCCATGTAAGGAACGACCGTGCATCTCCGGTGAATCAACAGAGTCTCGGAACTGAACGGTAGGTGCGACTTGGCGTGCAACATGAAGCCCGGAACTGAACGACCGTTCCACACAAAGAACGGTCGTGCTATTTCAGATCTGGTCAACGATCCGATGACGTATGCGGTATGGTGACCCATGTCCAATAATTAAATAAAGTGAACGGTCGTTCCACAAGGAGAACGACCGTGCATCAGCAAAAAAGTATAAAAACACAGCAGAAACATTCTGCTTGATATTCTGGATTTTTGGAGAGCTCTCAGGCGATTTTCAGGCTCCGGAGGCATTAGCTTTCACCCGGATTCAAGCCACATTATCCCGATTAGCTCGATTACTACCCGGATCCTTAGTCTAGTACTTTTTTATAGTTTGATTTTCTAATCTTTCCAAGTTTTTGTTAATCTTTCAAGTACTTAGATTATGATTTATGTTTTATTGTAGCCTTTGGGCAAAAACACAACAATCCCTTGCTAGATTATAACCATTAGTTTGTTAAACTTTGTTTGTAATGACATTTGAAGTATTTTCTATGTTAATCTTTGATGATTAGTTTGCAACCTTGTTATTGATATTGAATTCTTGATTATAAGTAATTATGTTGGATGATTGGTGCTTGGTTAGTTAAGATAGTTGAAAAATGAAGCTTAATTAATCTTGTATTAGTAAACTTTGAATTTGGTTAACTAGTTTAACTTGGTTTAAATGTATGCATCATGATACTAGAAATGGTTAGTGATTTAATAAAATGTAATTATTGTTAATCAAGAGAGCTTGCCGTCACGGAAGGACCTAAACGGGTTAGATGGTGTCGTTATAAATTCTTGCCATGATTTGTTAGCTTAGTTAGTAGTTTAGGCCAAAATTGCTATCTTAGTGAATTATTGTGCAAGATTTGTAAAATGAACTCGGTTGTGATTTAATCTAGTTTATGCTTATCTCGGTGGTTGCATTGTGTTTATCGGTGTCGCTTTCCTTGTTTAAGTGAGGTTAGAATAATCCTAACGGCTGCCTAACTTATTTTTAAGAGATTTTCATAGACATTTATCAATTGCACGTTAAAGAACAATTTTAGGTGGTTAAAGTGTGTCTATCGTTTTAACTTTCCGAATGATTGTCATGTTAGGATTCCCGAAAGGGATACTAATTGTTTTAAATTGGAAAATTGACCGAATGCTTCTAGTGCCAAAACTGACTTAGTTGACATGCTGTGGTTGTGTATTTAGCAAGGCTTTTTATCTACTTTCTATTATGTTTTTATTATGTATTTGGTTATGTTTACTTTAGTTTAGTTTAAAATCACAAAACCTATGTTTTTACCGGTAGGTTAGTGACAAAGGTCTAGTACAAATTCTCCGCCCATTTCCTTGGATCGATACTTGGTTCTTACCGATACTTTATTACATATATGACGGGGTAAACTTGCCTCTTTCGTGTGTGTTTTGATATAAAAGTAATAATCACTTTTATAAATTTAAAACCCAATCGTGTGTAATTCATTGCAAAATATTATGTATATATACGCACATATTATGTAATTCACCGTGTCGAATTTTCGTTTGCAGGTTGATGTTCTCGACCCCCGCTCCAGAACTTGTTGAACCGTCTGACGAACCCGAACGTGATCTTCGGAGGCGTCTTCGCGCAAAAGGGCGTGCGGTTGGGCTATTGCTCGCATTTGGCGGGCCGGATTCGGTGGTACCTACTGAAGCCGAGGGCTCAGGAGGAAACATAACCATGGCAGACGATAATCAACCGTTGAATGAACCTAACCAGCCTGGAGCGACAGGCCTGGAGCCGAGTATCCTTAGACCTACTATTGATGCACCTAATTTTGAAATAAAATCTAGTATAATTAATATGGTGCAGAATTCGGTGCAGTTCGACGGACGCGAACATGAGGATCCCGGATGACATATTGCAGCTTTTCTCGAAGTGTGTTCCACGTTTAAAATGCGGGATGTTTCGGAGGATGCCGTTCAGTTACGGTTGTTTCCTTTCTCACTGCGTGACAAAGCCAGAGCATGGCTTATGTCACTGCCAGCTGGGTCCATCAGGACCTGGAATGGGTTGGCGGAGCTATTTATGAAAAAGTACTTTCCACCCGAGAAGACAACCAAGCTAAGGAACCGAGTGGTGACCTTTCGTCAGGATGAGGGTGAGTCGTTGCATGCAGCATGGGAGAGATTCAAGGATCTATTACTTGATGTTCCACATCACGGGTTCACCAAGAGACAGTTAGTCTTGACATTCTATCAGGGGCTGAGCTACAATACGCAGGAGCGTTTAGATATGAATGCAGGAGGCGATTTGGGGACAAAGACGCCCAATGAGGCTTACGATATCATTGAAAAGGCTGCGTTGAAGTCCAGCTCTCGCCGCGAAGGAGATAGAAGTCGGGCTACATCATCATCATCATCAGGATCCCGCGCAGGAGTGCATGCTGTCGACGACTATACGGCTATTACTGCACAAATCTCGGCTCTCGCATCGAGATTCGACAGGTCCCAGATGATTGCGCATGCGGGCTCGGGTTGTGACCAGTGTGGTGTGTCACACGAGCCTGGGGCATGTTTTCAGGGAGTCGGATACGAGGGCCACGAAGAGGTAGATTTTGTGGGTAATCAAGTTAGGCCGCAAAACAACCCTTACAGTAACACTTACAATCCCGGTTGGAGAAATCACCCAAATTTTGGGTGGCGTGCGAACACAGGCAATCAAAATCCTTTGGGATTCACTCCGCGCGCTCCAGCGCAACAGCATCAGGGTCAGGGTCAGCATTATCAGCAGTACAACCAATCCTACCAACAACGTTCATACCCGCATCAGAATCAGGGCTCTGGGAGTAGTTCCCAGCAGCAGGCCCCTCAGTCTAGTTCTAAGCTGGAGGAGATGATGTCCCAGCTTCTTACTAGCTCCTCGAGCGCGAATCAGTTAGCTGAAAAACGCTATCAGCAGAGTGAGGATCGTTTTCTCTCTCATGAGGGAGAAATGAGGAGCCACAAGGCCTCGGTTCAGAACATAGAGAATCAGGTTGGTCAGCTGGCACAGATGATGTCAAAGAGACCCCAGGGTGGTCTCCCGGGCAATACTGAGAAAAACCCGGGCCCGCATAGAGATGTGAATGCGGTGATGACCAGGAGTGGAAAACCTACCAGACCCGTCATATCGGACTCACCACCGATCACTGAAGCGGTCCCGACCGACACACCGGATGAGGTGCATGCCAGGCTCCGCCCAGCAAGTACAGCACAAGTCCAGGAGCCGGTCACAGGTTACAAGCCTCCAGTGCCCTATCCAGGAAGGTTGAAGAAGCAGAAGATGGATGAACAAAACGGTAAGTTTCTTGAGATGTTTAAGCAATTGCATATAAACATACCGTTTGTTGAGGCTTTAGCACAGATGCCAAAGTATGCGAAGTTTCTGAAAGACATCCTCTCAAACAAGCAAAAACTCGAGGATATGTCTTGTGTGGTTATGAATGAAAGCTGCTCTGCTATTCTCCAGAATCGCCTGGCTACAAAAATGGGCGATCCAGGCAGTTTCACGCTTCCTTGCCTCATTGGCAATCTGTCAGTCAGTAATGCGTTAGCAGATCTAGGAGTGAGTATAAACCTTATGCCCTATAAGGTTTTTACAAAGTTGGATCTAGGTGAGCCGTCACCTACGAGGATGAGTATTCGACTTGCGGATCGTTCTGTCAAGTATCCACGCGGGTTTGTAGAGAATATGCTTGTTAAGATTGACAAGTTTGTATTTCCCATGGATTTTGTTATCCTGGACATGGATGAGGACTCGAGAGTGCCTCTGATACTCGGACGCCCGTTTTTGAATACCGCCCGGACGATTGTGGACGTGGCGGCGGGCGAGATCACACTCCGAGTAGATGATGAGCATGCGACGTTTGACATTAAACGTTCTATGCAGCATCCTCTGAGTCAGGACGACGCGCTCTATTATGTTGACATTGTCGACACTTATGTGAGCACACATTTCCAGGGTACGATCGAGGAGATAGATTTGGACACACATCTGTTGTGTGGGGACTTAGATGGCATTACGCAGGAGGGCCACTATTTAGAGCAGCCAGTCTATCAGATTGGTGATGATAGTCCCCAGAGTCCGGATCGTTTCACAGAAATTGATCGCGAGAGTGAAGTAAAGTCGAAGCCTTCAGTGGAAGATCCTCCTACCTTGGAGCTTAAAGAGCTCCCACCGCACCTAGAGTACGCGTTTCTTGATGAGGAGCGTCATTTGCCTGTCATTATTTCATCTGGTTTGGCGGGAGAGGAAAAGAGCAGACTGCTTAATGTGTTGAAGCTTCATAAGAAAGCAATCGCTTGGAAAATAATGGACATTAAAGGTATAAATCCCTCCTTCTGTACACATAAAATTCTTATGGAGGATCAGTTCAAGCCGTGTGCGCAGCACCAGAGGCGGCTGAACCCGAACATGCAAGAAGTCGTTAAAAAGGAAGTGATTAAGTTGTTAGATGCTGGTATGATCTATCCCATTTCCGACTCTGTTTGGGTCAGCCCTGTGCAGGTAGTGCCCAAAAAGGGGGGCATGACTGTGGTCACCAACGATAGGAATGAGCTCATTCCAACCAGGACGGTCACTGGATGGCGGGTTTGCATTGATTATCGCAAACTCAATGACGCCACCCGCAAGGACCACTTCCCGCTTCCATTCATTGATCAAATGTTGGAGCGTCTGTCAGGGAAGTTATATTATTGTTTTCTGGATGGGTTCTCTAGTTATTTTCAAATTCCTATCGCTCCTGAGGACCAGGAGAAGACCACATTTACCTGTCCCTTCGGTACATTCGCCTACCGGCGTATGCCGTTTGGGCTGTGTAATGCGCCAGCTACTTTCCAGCGATGTATGGTCGCCATTTTCCACGACATGATTGAGGATTCCATGGAGGTGTTCATGGATGATTTTTCGGTATTTGGGGATTCCTTTGATCAATGTCTGGAAAATTTGAAAAGAATGTTGAAGAGGTGTGAGGAGACCAATCTGGTCCTAAACTGGGAGAAATGCCACTTCATGGTGAAGGAGGGCATAGTTTTGGGCCACAAAATTTCTCACGCAGGCATGGAAGTCGACCCAGCTAAAGTCGACGTTATATCACGACTTCCGCCCCCCACCTCTGTTCGTGCTATACGGAGCTTTCTCGGTCATGCCGGGTTCTATCGGCGATTCATCAAAGATTTTTCAAAAATCGCCAGACCCATGACTCGTTTGTTAGAGAAAGATGCTCCGTTCGTGTTTGGAGATGATTGCTTGAGGGTTTTTGACTTCCTCAAGCAAAAGTTGGTAGAGGCCCCTATTTTAGTCGCACCGGACTGGAGTTTGCCGTTTGAAATCATGTGCGACGCGAGTGATTACGCTATAGGGGCCGTTCTGGGTCAAAAGAAGGAAAAGCACTTCCATCCGATCTACTATGCGAGTAAAACTCTCCACGACGCTCAAGAGCATTATACCACGACTGAAAAAGAGCTCTTGGCGGTCGTTTTCGCATTCGATAAATTTAGATCGTATCTAGTGCTTTCGAAAACCGTTGTATACACTGATCATGCATCCATTAGATACCTCTTCAGCAAGCAGGACGCTAAACCGCGTCTAATCAGATGGATCCTGCTGCTACAAGAGTTTGATATCGAGATACAAGACAAAAAGGGTGCTTTAAATGTAGCGGCTGACCATCTGTCTCGGTTAGAACACGGAGACATCGAGGATTCGCGTTGGGATTCCATCAATGACAAGTTCCCACACGAATCTTTGATGAGTGTTGAGATATGTGATGAGTCGCCATGGTTCGCTGACTTTGCGAACTACCTTGCTTGTAGAATTTTGATAAAAGGGTTGACTCATCAGCAAAAGAGGAAATTCTTTTCAGATCTAAAGCACTACATATGGGACGACCCTTTCTTGTTCAAGGAGGGTGCTGATCAGGTGATTAGGAGGTGTGTATCAGGGTCTGAGGCGACCGACATTCTGCGCCAGTGTCATGAGGGACCTACCGGAGGCCACCACGGAGCCAACTTCACCGCGAAGAAGGTGTTGGATTCCGGGTTTTACTGGCCGACCATTTTCCATGACGCACAGAGTTGGGTGAAGGCGTGCGATGCTTGTCAGAGGGCGACGAACATATCGGCACGCGATGAAATGCGCCAGAACTGGATACAGGTATGTGAAGTCTTTGATGTTTGGGGGATAGACCTCATGGGACCATTCCCCCCCTCACGCGGAAACAAGTACATACTCGTGGCTGTTGACTATGTATCAAAGTGGGCGGAGACGCAAGCCTTACTCACTAATGACGCCAGAGTAGTTGTGAGGTTTCTGAAGAGTTTGTTCGCCTGATTTGGCGCTCATTAGTGACCGAGGGACTCATTTTTGTAATACACAGCTTGAAAAGGCTTTGTCCCGATACGGTGTGCATCACCGTTTGTCCACGCCCTATCATCCGCAGACAAGCGGGCAGGTGGAGGTCACGAACCGTGGGCTTAAGCGCATCCTTGAGCGGTCGGTTGGAGCGAACCGCAAGGAGTGGTCGGACAAGCTTGATGAGGCATTATGGGCATTCCGTACAGCTTATAAGACCCCTATAGGGACCACCCCCTTTAGGTTGGTATACGGAAAGGCGTGCCATTTACCGGTTGAGTTGGAGCACAAGGCTATGTGGGCATTGAAAACCGCGAATTTGGACCTAAAAACCGGAGGTGAAGCCCGGTTTCTCCAAATTCATGAATTGGAAGAATTGCGGCACCAAGCCTACGAAAGCTCCGTACTCTACAAAGAGCGCACGAAGAAACTTCACGACAAACGCTTGAAGGACCATAAAGAATTCCAAGCGGGTGATCTTGTTCTTCTGTACAATTCTAGGCTGCGCTTATTTCCTGGAAAGCTTCATTCACGCTGGACAGGACCATACACGGTTAAGGAAGTATTTCCGTATGGTACTGTTGCAGTAGAGAACGCGGATGGCGTTACATTTAAGGTAAATGGTCACCGGTTGAAGTTGTACGTTGCCGGGCCGATAGAATCGGCGGTGGAGGTGATTGAACTCCAAACCCCGCACACATCATAAGTGTGGGGAGGAGAGAGTCTACGTTACTGACTCGCGGATCAAAAATGTAGCAAGAGCGTATTTTGCGCTTTAGGGGTAGTTTAGTCTTTTTTGTAGTTTTTCTAGTTTTTAGCTTTGAGTCTTGCTATCGACTCGTCGACAAAAATTTAGCATGAGTCTACGCTGCTGACTCGCCGACAAAAATGCAGCTGGAGCGTCTTTGGCGCTATAAGGGCAAAATTGTCCTTTTATTTGTTTTGGTAGTTTTAGCGTAATTTAGGTTAGTTAGGTAGTTTTCGTTTGTTAGTTTAGTTTCCGTACGTACCGGGCGAAGGTTCTGTATTGTAATAATGTTAAAACAGTTGGTGTGTCGAAAAAACGGCGAAAAACGGCCGAAACAGCTGCTGAAAATGGCTTCTACGGAAAAATTCTGATCTGCACCTGATGCACGATCGTTCCTCGGGTCGCACGACCGTGCGATTCCGAGGAAGCCGGAACGGTAGATCGCACCCTCGGTGCATTTCCGAGAACAGGCTGTGGGTTTTGAACGACCTCGGTGACGCACGATCGTTCCATTCCGGAGAACGACCGTGCCACAGGCTGAGGGTAATTTGGTCATTTTGCACACTATATATACCATTATCTGCTGCAAAATGCATCATTCGCGAACCCTAGCAGCTGCAGACCGTTCCAGGGCGATTTTTCACCGTTTCGCACAATTTTTCGCACGATCCCACACCCAACTTCGCACGGTACGTCTCTAGTGTTAGATTTCTTGTTTTCTTTCTTTCTAGTGTAGTTTTCTTCCGATTTTTCAAGAAATTTTTAGGGTTCTCTTCATAAACAAATCGAAACCCTAACCCTTGTTAAATCGAAGTATCGTGAACACCCGGTTGATTTGCAGACCCCTGTGAGCCCAATACTTGTTGAAATTTTGAAAAATCTGATTGTTCTAAAAACAGGGGGTCGAAATCTGCAGATTCGGAAGTGCACGGTCGTTCCTCTGATGGAACGGTCGTGCCTCGCCGGTTATTCACGATATCGACTGGTTTGGCCTGTTAGTTCTCGGTGACGCACGACCGTGCGTCCAGGAGAACGACCGTGCCATATGCCCAGTACAGTTGGACAGTAGCTTCATATTTGGCTGCTCGCTTGTTTTCAACTCTTTTTTCTCCTGTTTCTGTCTTCCTAACAACATTCCCCATTACAGATGGATCACCCTTTCCTGCAATTTGACCCCAACATTGAGAAGGAAGCTCTATGTATCGCGAAGCGCGATCAATTGTGGGCGAGGCGGGATCAGTTTGGCGAACCCCGATGGTTGGACTGGGAGGTCATGAGGGAATTAAATCAATATGACCGACTGGATGAAATGATGACTCCCGCGCTAGCAAACCTGGTCGGTTGCAACCGACCCGTTTACCGGGAGTTGACTATTGAATTCTTCGCCTCATATCAGTATGAAAGGCCGGTTGCACATACGGAACCTGATTTCCGCTACAGGAATCGGGTCACCTTCAGGTTGTGTAGGCGATGGCATACATGGTCGGTGGGTCGTTTGGGACGGAGGCTTGGGATTTATACGCGGGAGGACATGGATGATCCCGACATCTTCAACGATCGGTTCAACTTCCCTAATGATGCAGCGCGGGATGCATTCTGGACGCGTAACGCTATTGGAGACCGCTACAACCCACGGATGTCTAAAGCTTCGCGACTCCGAGACCCTCTGGTGCGAGTGATGCACCATGTTTTCAGCCATTCTATTTGCGGACGCATGGACAGTCAAGGTAACTGTCCAACACCTGATTTGCTCTTTCTTTATGCGTTGGTTGACAAAGCACCGATCAACCTCGCCGCGCGAATGGCTGAATACTTTGTCAAGTGTTCAGGGCGGACCCACAATAGTGAGATCCACGGCGGTCAGTACGTGACCGAGATCGCGTACAACGAGCGATATATGACGCCGGGGGTGCTTAGGGGTCTCACTTTGATCACTGAGGGGGTGCATGTTGATATACGGTCTTTGAAGTTCATGGGGGTTATTGCTGAGTTGGATGGGAGAGATAGGTTGAGGGGTTTGAATGGAGAGATCTGGGACCCGTTACCTCCAGCTGAGGAGGAACATGAGGAGGAAGAGGAAGATGTTGAGATGCACGAGCCACAGCCACAGACACCACCACACTCGCCGCAGCATCATGCATTTCATCAGCATGAGGATTGGCCCACTTTCTACCAGCAGTTCCAGGACATGCGTGTTACGCAGGAGCAACATGGTAGCTACTTCAGCGAGATCAGATCTAGCCAGGACCAGATCCGGGCTAGCCAGGACGAGATTAGGGCCAGTCAGGCAGAGCTTCGGGCCACACATGACCGACTAGAGCAGCGCCAGGATACTCTATACCAGGGGGTGTCCGCGGGTTTTTCTTATTTGTTCGGGGAGATGCATCACGCATACCCCAACTATTTTCAGCACCCGCCGGAGTTCCCACCGTGGAACCCCATGGCTATGGCGATCAGGGCCCATCTGGCACGAGGCATGATGACGATGATGATGATGAGTAGTTTGCGGTAGTGGTAGCATTTGGTGGTGTTTTATGTTTCAGTACTTTACTTTTATTTGGGTGTTTATTTTGACTTAGTATTTAAAACACCCCGGATATGTATTTTCAAACAATTTCCTTTCTGTTTTGTTTGGATGTTAGCATTTATGTAAATTATGGTTGTTTGATTTTTCTTTTTTCTGTTATATTTTGGGTATACACGACATACTTGCAGATTTTATCTATCGGATCTTGGACCGGAGCACGTACCAGTTAGAGCTTCGGAAGTCTCGTGGCACCAACATTATCTTGAGGGGAGTATTTTTTATCCCTTTCTCTATATTTCGGGTCTCGCATTGGGGACAATGCGAAGTTCAAGTGTGGGGAGGGGGTTAACTTTGTTAACTTAGCTTTGTTTGTCCTCATTTTTTATAAAAAAAAAAAAACAGAAAATCAGAAAAATCATTTAAAAATACTTGTGTTTTGTATATATGTTGGTAAATAAACCGGTTGGTTATGTTTTAGAAAGCTTCGGACTTGATAAAAACTCGACAAGCAAAATATTTTTGAAAAAAGGAAACCGGAAAGCGTGACAAACAAAGAAAGACTTACATGATAGTTTTCACACTTTTACCCATTCCTTCCGTTACGTGAGCATATTGAGCTTAGATTGTTATATATTTGTTCATTTCGGATATAGGAGTGAGCCGGATGTTGTGTGCAATTTAGAACTTGTCACTAGTATGCTTGTTAAGACCATGAACGTGCGGATTTGTGTAAACGTGATAGAGGCACTTAGATTACCCCTTTGTTGTGTACCTTGTTCTTTGTGTTGTGCTTCCCGGTCACCTTATATTACCCTTTAGGATTAACCATGTCGAGCCTTCCCGTTCACCTTTGTTTACCCACATTATCGCCCACTTAACCAAATTTAGCCTTTTTTTGTTTTTAAACCTTTTTAGTGTTGAAACTCGGTTAAAATAATAGTTTAACTAGCTTGTTATTGTTTATATTTCATTGTATAGTTTGTAAAAAAAAAAAAAAAAAAAAAAAAAAAAAAAAAAAAAAAAAACAGAAAATAAAACACCCTAAAATAGGGTGAAGTTGATAGAAATCGAGCAATTTTGAATGCTTAAATGTTAAAAATCTTGTTGATTAGCTCGATTGCGCTTTAGTCGCCTTTTTAAGGCGTTTGTATGTAAAGTTGTATTGTTTATTGCTAGTTAAACGCTACTACCGAGTTTTAACCGTTTTCGCCATTTTAAATGTCCACTTCCATACCCTTCGCCAAAGCCTAACGTTACAACCCGTAAAGACCTCTTGATTTACACTTATTTGCATGTTAGTTGGTGGAGACGAGATCTTATGACAAGCTTATGTTATTGCGCATTTCATTGACTAGGCGTTGAGTGTTTACGCATACACATTTTATGTATGATTCATAAATAAAACCGAGTGTGTGTGAACATTGTGAGTTGGGTGAAGATTAACATGTGAGTCAATTAAATGTTTAGTCTCGGCTTTTTGGTTGTCGCTTTTTAAATTGCATATGCTTGTTGGGTTTGAATCTTTTGATGTTGTCTTTCGACAAACCGGCTAACCGTTTATATATTAGTTTTCAATAAAATAGTGTGTAAATTATCGTTCTTGTTTGATTTTGTCTTTTATTGCTTTTTAGTTTAGCTTGCTTGAGGACAAGCAAGGTTTAAGTGTGGGGAGATTTGATACACTCTAATTTACACATATTTTAGTCCCCCGTTTTACCCCTATTTTATGCGTTTTTGGCCGTAAAACCGTCGTTCGGATACTTTTTTATCTACATTTGTGTTTACAGACCTAAAACTGCATTCCAGACAAGATGATAGCAAAAACGAGGACTTTCCGGACAAAATGACAAAGCTGCGGACTTTCTGTTAAGGATTCTGAACTGGGCCTGTGGAACGACCGTTCCACCTGATGCACGGTCGTGCATCTCCGACAAAGTTGATCATCTCGGCAATGAACGATCGGTGCGACTGGGCGTTCCAGGGAAACAAACGACTAGGTGAAGAACGGTCGTTCCATGTAAGGAACGACCGTGCATCTCCGGTGAATCAACAGAGTCTTGGAACTGAACGGTAGGTGCGACTTGGCGTGCAACATGAAGCCCGGAACTGAACGACCGTTCCACACAAAGAACGGTCGTGCTATTTCGGATCTGGTCAACGATCCAATGACGTATGCGGTATGGTGACCCATGTCCAATAATTGAATAAAGTGAACGGTCGTTCCACAGGGAGAACGACCGTGCATCAGCAAAAAAGTATAAAAACACAGCAGAAACATTCTGCTCGATATTCTGGATTTTTGGAGAGCTCTCAGGCGATTTTCAGGCTCCGGAGGCATTAGCTTTCACCCGGATTCAAGCCACATTATCCCGATTAGCTCGATTACTACCCGGATCCTTAGTCTAGTACTTGTTTATGGTTTGATTTTCTAATCTTTCCAAGTTTTTGTTAATCTTTCAAGTACTTAGATTATGATTTATGTTTTATTGTAGCCTTTGGGCAAAAACACAACAATCCCTTGCTAGATTATAACCATTAGTTTGTTAAACTTTGTTTGTAATGACATTTGAAGTATTTTCTATGTTAATCTTTGATGATTAGTTTGCAACCTTGTTATTGATATTGAATTCTTGATTATAAGTAATTATGTTGGATGATTGGTGCTTGGTTAGTTAAGATAGTTGAAAAATGAAGCTTAATTAATCTTGTATTAGTAAACTTTGAATTTGGTTAACTAGTTTAACTTGGTTTAAATGTATGCATCATGATACTAGAAATGGTTAGTGATTTAATAAAATGTAATTATTGTTAATCAAGAGAGCTTGCCGTCACGGAAGGACCTAAACGGGTTAGATGGTGTCGTTATAAATTCTTGCCATTATTTGTTAGCTTAGTTAGTAGTTTAGGCCAAAATTGCTATCTTAGTGAATTATTGTGCAAGATTTGTAAAATGAACTCGGTTGTGATTTAATCTAGTTTATGCTTATCTCGGTGGTTGCATTGTGTTTATCGGTGTCGCTTTCCTTGTTTAAGTGAGGTTAGAATAATCCTAACGGCTGCCTAACTTATTTTTAAGAGATTTTCATAGACATTTATCAATTGCACGTTAAAGAACAATTTTAGGTGGTTAAAGTGTGTCTATCGTTTTAACTTTCCGAATGATTGTCATGTTAGGATTCCCGAAAGGGATACTAATTGTTTTAAATTGGAAAATTGACCGAATGCTTCTAGTGCCAAAACTGACTTAGTTGACATGCTGTGGTTGTGTATTTAGCAAGGCTTTTTATCTACTTTCTATTATGTTTTTATTATGTATTTGGTTATGTTTACTTTAGTTTAGTTTAAAATCACAAAACCTATGTTTTTACCGGTAGTTTAGTGACAAAGGTCTAGTACAAATTCTCCGCCCATTTCCTTGGATCGATACTTGGTTCTTACCGATACTTTATTACATATATGACGGGGTACACTTGCCTCTTTCGTGTGTGTTTTGATATAAAAGTAATAATCACTTTTATAAATTTAAAACCCAATCGTGTGTAATTCATTGCAAAATATTATGTATATATACGCACACGTCATAACACTTACTGTTAATCAATGAAAGTTTTATTTACATATACCTATGAGTTCAATGTGATTGATGGCTAAGATCCTGGTATGTCACACGCCTCTCGGGGGTTTTCCGCGTGTGCTATTTTGGGGGTGTGACATAAATCTTGTTTTTTTATGACGCTAAAAACGTGACATACAAAAAAGAATGTCATAGATTTATTAAATTTTGTAAACAATGACATTTTTTTCTTGACATACGCTTTTGAATGTCAGAAAATATGCGCGTGTCATTGTTCGCGTGTCAAGAGGAGTGTATTTTCTAGTAGTGGATAACGGCTGCTTCCCGAGTTTTTTCAAGAAGATTCATCCTGCAACTTCCTCAATTGTCCCCGTTTCTCTTCATCCTTCATCGTAAGTGAGTCCGATGATGAAGGTTCATTTGTTTTTTGGTAAAAAAAAATGGCACTAAATCAACCAAAGTTAAGGGTGTAAGTATTTGCACCCGAATGAAAAGAGAAAAAATGGAGTGAATATGAGAAAGGAAATGAAAGAGAGACAAACTTGCAAAAAATGTAATGTAGTGTATTTGAAGTTTTCCCAATTTTATTGTATCTATATTTTAGTTATTTATGCGCCTGTCTATCTATTTATTAATTATTTATGTAACTGCTCTTGGAATTCGTTCGTGCAAAATTAAATAAAACTTTTATTATTAACTTGAATTACAACTGAAAAAAAGAAAGCTAGGAAAAAATACTATTACAACTGAAATAAGAAGAAACAAGAACAAAAATTCAGAAAAAATGAAGTGTTCTTGGCTAAGGATCGTATTAAAGACGGGTCCCTTAAAACAAATTTTGTGTTTCCCAGGAGAGCACGTTTGTTTACAGGATACAACAGCCCAAAGCAGTTGTACTGCCGGTCTTGACTCCAACCCGAAGGTATACCTTGAATGCTTGAAGAAGAAGATGAAAAATTTTGTGAGAGAAGATTGTTTATCAGCTGGGTGTTTTTCGGTGTGTTGATTCTGTTGTGGGAACCTCTTATTTATACTGCAGGTCCAAGTCGAAACTGTAAAACGAATTAAGTGGGAGAATTAAACTGCATTAAACGTCTTCAATGCACTTTAATTCGTCATTTAATTCTCAGTCAAAAGCATAGACTCGTCAGTTTCAAATGCTGAAATGTAACTGCACTGGTCTTAACTGCTGGAAGCTTCTGCGCGCGCGCGCAAGACACTCTGGTGATCGCGCGCCTATGCGCGCGCAGGTCTGCACGCTCATGCGCGTATACGCCATTTTGGCTCACTTCCATGCGCGCGTGCGCCATTTTGGCTCACTTCCATGCACGTGTGCGCCACACTGGCTCTTTTCCATGGGCGCCTGTGCGCCACGTCACCTGTGAGCCTATACGAGCACGCCACACAATCGCGCGTATTGGCTCACTTTGGTGTGCCGCGCACGTCACATCAGTGCCGATGTTCCATGCGCGCAACCGCGCGCCTATCTGCCATGTGTACTCGCGCGCGGACGTGCTACACTGCCACGTCATGCGCCACTGCGTGCGGAACCCAACAGGGTCATGGGCCTGCATGCCATGTCACCAACCACCTGGTCCTTGCAGCCCTTGTGCTCCACCACGCGCACGCGGTAAAAAATACAAAGGCGGCTCTCAAGCGGCTCGCGGTGATGCGAAGTGCGCCATCAAAGCTCCACATTGTGCCTCATCTGTCACACCCCCAAAATACCACCTAGGGAATGTCCCTGTTAGGCGTGTGACGTACCAACAACGAGCCACTAATTACATTGAACCCATACAAGTTTCTAAATAAAAATCCTCAATTATTGAAAACTACCATCATCAAGTTTAAATAGAAACCAACATGTTCAGCGTAAGCAAATAGTAAACCAAAGTTAAACTGTATCAAAACCAATGTTTAATATCGATAATTTAATCACATGAATCCCTCCAGTCGACCCATGACCACTCCAGCTACTCCAGACAGCAAGTTCCAATCCAAGACATCTAACGACCTGCGAGCATGCAACAAGTGTATCAGACAACGCTGGTGAGTTCATAGTTTTACGAAAACGTTGGTTACTGATGTGTGCAAAATGCAACATATAAATTACATCAATTGTGGCATAAAACTAACCCTTTTTAGTACTAATGTTGGAAAAAGTGTGCTTTTGTCTTCCTTTTGTATTTTCAGGATTAAATGAGCTCAAATGAACAAAAGAAGCAAAAAGACATCAAAATCTAACATAAATACAAGAAAAGGAACAAGACGTGACATGCCCGACCCCACGACAACATATCCCAAGCAAAACAAGAGGACAGAAGACTGAACACGCCCTGTGCTCAGCCAGCACGGGGGCGTGCCCAAGTGTCAGCAGAAAAGACAAAGTAGTAGAAGCTTCTATTGCCCACCACGGGGCTGTGCTCAGCGGACACGGGGTCGTGGTCAACTATAAGATTCGCACAATCTAGGCAAATCTTCGTAGTACAAAGATTCTTCTGCACACGGGGTCGTGCTCAGCGGACACGGGGGCGTGGTCAACTAATAAGACAAGCTGCATTAAATGAAGAAAGAGAAGGATGTGGACACGGGGCTGTGCCCGAGCTTCTGTTCAGCCTATAAATAGGAGTGCTTGGCTCAAGCTCAAACCATCCCTTGGCACACCACCTCTCTCACGCTTCACCCACCACCCACCACCACCATAACACCATCATCCATTGTCCATCATAGAATGTGTGAGTCGTCTCGGGATCCAAGATTGATCATAAGAGTTCTTGACAATCAAGGCCATGTTTGCCTAAGTCTCTTACATCACTTGGTGAAGACAAGTGTCTAGTGTAATACTTTTTATTTCTAATTTTTTCGCACTTTTTACTTGGTTTTGTATTAATGACTTTAATAACTAGTTTCTTATGTTGAAGGTGATTCTTCCTTATCGTTTGTCCGTGGTGTCTTGGCATTTTTTACTGTCTATATAAAATAAAAGATTTTCACCATTCATATCTCCATGGTCTATATGGAGGTATGTTGGCTACCTGGTCGGGGGTTAAGGGAACGGTTTGGTAAGAGTATTGCCAGTGTTCAGTGTTTAGAGGTCCTGCAATGGACCTGGGTCAAATTTAGTAGGACCTCCTTCAATACTTAACGGTATTGGATGGCGGGGGTCCAAACTCTTTGACCCCCTCATAAGTTAACTACTATTAATACTATAACCCGGCTATTTAGGACTGTATCCCTGCTGACTCAGACTACTTAGTCGAGGGTAACGTCACCTCCAAAAGAGGGGCCTACCATAATGTGCATTAATAACTTAATTAATTATCTTTCAATAATCCGACCCTTTAGGATTGTATCCTTGCTGACTCAAACTACTGGGTTGAGGGTAACGTCACCTTCAAAAGAGGGGCCTACTACAATAACTAAGATAATCTCTTAAATAAGTGCAAAAGTGCGGAAATAATCAAAGGTTACACTATACACGAGTCGGAACCAAGTGATTCATCTTATCTATCTGTTTTTTCTTTTATTTTTATTTTCAGCAGTTTTTGTTAGTTTTTATTTTTCTTAGCTTAAAACATTTTTCTAAACTTTTTGATTTGATTAGACGTTGAGGATAAACCGATACTAAAAGCTCTTGTGTCCTTAGAGGACCTCGGTATCTTGCCAACACTATACTACGCTCACGATGGGTGCACTTGCCCATATGTGTGTTTAGTGTTAGTAAAATATCGTGTTTTATAAATTTAAAACTTGGCTAAAAAGTGTTAAAGGGCTTAAAATATACACCTAAATATATATAACACTTCACACGCATCAAGTTTTTGGCGCCGCTGCCGGGGACACAAGGATTTTAAGAAAGCTTAAAATCGACGGCCTAATCAGTTTTTCAAAACCTTTTTAACGCGCGCATTTTTTTTCTGCATTTTAGTTTAGATTTGCATTTACAGTAACCTGTACACGGGGCCGTGTTCACTGAACACGGGGCCGTGCTGCACATTTTCATAAAAACACCCAGTAACAGTAGCTTGAACACGGGCCGTGCTCACTGAACACGCCCCGTGCTCAACGAAATCAGTAAATTTAATTAAAACGCCCAGATACAGATTCTGAACACGGGGCCGTGTCCAGCCTCTGTTTCCGTTTTTATTTTTGTTTTCTGATCTCGAGACTTGGTTGTGGTCTGCTGAGTGATTCTTATGGATCAATACTCAGGAGGTTACAACTACACCTATGAGGAGGATGATTATAGGAGTAATTATTGCACTAATTTTCGTAACCCACACTCGGTTCAATATAATCACTCATATCAACCATCCAATTCATACACCTACTATGAGGAGCCCAGGCACGAGCCATCAACTTCATACACATCCTATGAAGACCAAAGGTATGAACCTCCTCCCTCATACTCATATTTTGATGAACCAAGGTATGAGCCTTCATACTCATACTTTGAGGAACCAAGATATGAGCCACCACCTTCATATGCTTATTATGAGGAACCATGGCGTGAACAACCCACCTCATATATTACGACCCTTATCCATCATATACTTACAATGAAGAACAATGGTGTGAACCATCTACTTCATATGGGTATTATGAGGAACAAAGGATCGAACAACCGGATTCAAGCTTTGAAAATCCCGATTCTTTTTCTATAACCGAAGTGACCGATAGGATATTAGAACACCTTAGAGTTATCGATCGCTATATAAAAGAATCTCGCGCAAGGGAAGAGGAATCCCACGCAAGAGAATAATTAAAAAAGGAAGAGATAACTGAAAGTGTAAAAATGGAAGAACAAGTAAGTGAAAAACCGACACATGAGTTAAACAACGAAAAAGGTGAGTCCGACAACGTTAAAATTCAAGAAGAGTCTAATTTTGAAGAAATTAATCTCTTGTCACCTTCTTTTGAAAATCATTGTTTAGTACCCACTCATGCTAAGTTTTTAAAAGAGTTAAACACTAACACTAAAATTGACGAAACGGTAAGTGTTAAGTTAACTAATGATCAAACCTCACTAATAAAAGAAGACCCATTTGAAATTAACATTACACCGGTTCCATGTTTCTTTCAAAATTCGTTTATTAGTAATGTCACAATCGATAAAGATCTTTGTGTTAACATAATGCCTAACTACATTTTCGAAAAATTAAGTATTAGTGATTTTTCTCCACTTCAAATACCCATTTTTCTATCCAATCGGAAAGTAATAAAATCAATCGGTGTAGTTGAGGATGTATTGGTTCAAACAAGCCAAATGGTAGTTCCCACCGACTTTGTCATCCTCGATGACGCTCCTCTAGTGTTGGGACGACCATTTGTAAAAACTCACGAAGCTTTGAAAAACCAGAAGTTCAACAATCTACCTCTTCAATTAGGGGCATTTAAAAAAAGTATCGATCTTGAGCGGTCAATGAAATATCCAATCGGCAATGACGACCCCCTAATTGAAGATGAGCCAGAACCACCCGATAAGGAGGGTCTAGCCAAGGACCCTTATAAACGTGGCGCACCACGGAGGCATTCCGCGGAACTATCCTTAGCTTTAGTTTAGATTAAATTTTATATTATCTAGTTTAGTTTTAATTTCCATGAATAAACACACACTCGGAATAGTGAAGGATACTAAGGGAAGCTTGAAACAACAACCCATGCACAAAAACAGAGCCTCCCGACAATTTTTCTTCATTACAGCAAGTTCAGCACGGGGTCGTGCTCACCCCAACACGCCCCGTGCCCGAGGTTCTGTAGAAAATGCCCAGTTCAGGTACCTGGACACGGGGCCGTGCTCACTGGACACGCCCCCGTGCCCAGCCTTCTGTTTACTTTTGGTACTGGCAGTCTGGACACTGGGCCGTGCTCAGCCAACACTACCCCGTGTTCAGCTACCCAGTACCATAAAATCTTGTTTTTAACCCACTTTTACACATTTTAATCAACCGAAAAACTTATTTTTGGGACACATTGAGGACAATGTGTAATTTAAGTGTGGGGGGGATGCTAAAACCTTGAATCTTGCAAGTCCTAATTACAAGCCTTACACAAAACTCTATTGGAACCGCTAATCACCCCAAATTTTTTTCAAAAATTTTCATTTTTTTTACTTGTCTAGGTCTAACTTGGGAGTTTCAAATTCTAAAAAAAGGTTATATTTTTATAAATTTACAACCGATAGCGTCGTGATAAAAAGAACCAACATAAGAAAATTATGAAACGGCATGACAAGCTTAGTTAAAATTGATTATATATACTTGATCACATAAAAACCCATTCCCACAAAAGTGAGTTTTGAGCCTTTATTGAGCATACAAATAAATATCTTTAAACTAAATGCTCATTTTTCGTTTCTTGTGTGAATAGCCGCTTGGTTCTTACGACTCTAGAACTTGCCATGACGATACATTCCCGGTCCTTACCAACTTAAACCCGAGTAAGTAAATGATAGAGGCATTAGGACTAACCCTTTTTTATTTCTACACCATTATTATTTTTTTTACCACCTACCCAAAATCCCCCTAGTTAGCCCCTTTGAGCCTAAACCTTTTCATTTCATAACCCAAACCAAACACCCTTTTTTCCCACCAAAACCTTTTTCATTTTTAACCCTTTGTTTTAGTAACAAGTTCGGTTTTTCGTATGACTTTTCAAAAAAAAATATGTGTGTTGATGATGAAGCAAAAGAAAATAAACAAACAAGTTCATCAAAAATAACTTTGTTTGAATAATAGCTTCATCAAAATAAAAGTTACAAAAATAAAAAGTCTTACGAAAACCGACGCTTGTTACGCTTTTCTCCCTTTTTCTACTAACCACTAACCACTAACCCAACCACCTACCTTTAACCCAAGCCTAACCCTTCACCCACAAAGTCCTCTTGATATTTACAAAGGTATATAAGTTAAAAAGGAGGAGGATTGATTGCTTGGCAAGCTTATGGTAGGAGTAAGTTCCATGCCGCTCTCGAGTGATCCACAAAAATACATTTTCGGCCGAGTGTTGAGTGATCCCCGTGAGGTATGTGAACTTGTATATAAATAGAATTTTAAAGAGGCATGTTATGCCCTAATAAGTAATTTATCTTATGAAAAGTTTTAAATAAATCATGACGAATAGGATTGTAAATAAATAAAAATAAAACTTAATAAAGAATCTTGGAAATCCCGACACTCTATGACAAGCCCAAAAACCTTCTTCTCTACCCATTCCATTTGGGAGTGTAATAGCCACATATTAAAGAGTTTTGCTTGAGGACAAGCAAAGATTCAAGTGTGGGGGTATTTGATGTGTGCAAAATGCAACATATAAATTACATCAATTGTGGCATAAAACTAACCCTTTTTTAGTACTAATGTTGGAAAAAGTGTGCTTTTGTCTTCCTTTTGTATTTTCAGGATTAAATGAGCTTAAATGAACAAAAGAAGCAAAAAGACATCAAAATCTAACATAAATACAAGAAAAGGAACAAGACGTGACATGCCCGACCCCACAACAACATCTTCCCAAGCAAAACAAGAGGACAGAAGACTGAACACGCCCCGTGCTCAGCCAGCACGGGGGCGTGCCCAAGTGTCAGCAGAAAAGACAAAGTAGTAGAAGCTTCTATTGCCCACCACGGGGCCGTGCTCAGTGGACACGGGGCCGTGGTCAACTATATGATTCGCACAATCTAGGCAAATCTTCATAGTACAAAGATTCTTCTGCACACGGGGTCGTGCTCAGCGGACACGGGGGCGTGGTCAACTAATAAAACAAGCTGCATTAAATGAAGAAAGAGAAGGATGTGGACACGGGGCCGTGCCCACTGGACACGGGGCCGTGCCCGAGCTTCTGTTCAGCCTATAAATAGGAGTGCTTGGCTCAAGCTCAAACCATCCCTTGTCACACCACCTCTCTCACACTTCACCCACCACCCACCACCACCATAACACCATCATCCACCACCATCATCCATTGTCCATCATAGAGTGTGTGTGTCGTCTCGGGATCCAAGATTGATCGTAAGAGTTCTTGACAATCAAGGCCATGTTTGCCTAAGTCTCTTACATCACTTGGTGAAGACAAGTGTCTAGTGTAACACTTTTTATTTCTAATCTTTTCGCACTTTTTACTTGGTTTTGTATTAATGACTTTAATAACTAGTTTCTTATATTGAAGGTGATTCTTCCTTATCGTTTGTCCGTGGTGTCTTGGCATTATTTTACTGTCTATATAAAATAAAAGATTTTCACCATTCATATCTCCACGGTCTATATGGAGGTATATTGGCTTCCTGGTCGGGGGTTAAGGGAACGGTTTGGTAAGAGTCTTGCCATTGTTCAGCGTTTAGAGGTCCTGCAATGGACCTGGGTCAAATTTAGTAGGACCTCCTTCAATACTTAACGGTATTGGATGGCGGGGGTCCAGACTCTTTGACCCCCTCATAAGTTAACTACTATTAATACTATAACCCGGCTATTTAGGACTGTATCCCTGCTGACTCAGACTACTTAGTCGAGGGTAACGTCACCTCCAAAAGAGGGGCCTACCATAATTTGCATTAATAACTTAATTAATTATCTTTCAATAATCCGACCCTTTAGGATTGTATCCTTGCTGACTCAAACTACTAGGTTGAGGGTAACGTCACCTTCAAAAGAGGGCCTACTACAATAACTAAGATAATCTCTTAAATAAGTGCAAAAGTGAGGAAATAATCAAAGGTTACACTATACACGAGTCGGAACCAAGTGATTCATCTTGTCTATCTGTTTTTTCTTTTATTTTTATTTTCAGCATTTTTTGTTAGTTTTTATTTTTCTTAGCTTAAAACATTTTTCTAAACATTTTGATTTGATTAGACGTTGAGGATAAACCGGTACTAAAAGCTCTTGTGTCCTTGGACGACCTCGGTATCTTGCCAACACTATACTACGCTCACGATGGGTGCACTTGCCCATATGTGTGTTTAGTGTTAGTAAAATATCGTGTTTTATAAATTTAAAACTTGGCTAAAAAGTGTTAAAGGGCTTAAAATATACACCTAAATATATATAACACTTCACACGCATCAGTTACCCAGTGTTTAATTTAATCCATTGAATTTAATGTTGATAATACCCCGAATACAAGACGGCTCCAGATTATTTTGCCCTTTCTCCAATGCTCCTATCAAAGCATTGGTCATGACTAGGTCATTAGTTCACACCCGTCCTCTCAGGTACGGGGTGAAGGTGCCAAACCTAAGTAGCGCTACTAACTAATACCTTGTTACCTCTCAGGTAACCAAACAACACGGAGGGACTTTAATGGTGATAGGATGAGTATATTATCCAACATTACAGATTTATCCAAAAGACATATTCCTCTCAGGAATACCCATGATTTACCCAAAACCAATCCCTCTCAGGGATACCCAAAGAATATCCCAACCACCGGGACGCATGCTCAAGAGAAGTGAACTCACCTATGGTTTGCTCGGTAAGATCAAGTACTTTGTTTATCAGTTGAACAAACGGGTCCTAACACGGTTACCGGTAAAAATCAGTTCCTTAATCCATTAACGCAAATTGCATCACATAAGACCCAAGTACATACACACATCCTCATACAATTGTAACAGTTGGTCATGCTATGAAATTAATACATACATTTTAGCATCACATACTTGATGTTTAACTCTCCCATTATCCTTATGCTTGTATGATCACATTTATAAATCACAATTCCTAACAATGTGTGAACTACATAATATGTCCACGGCCCACACTAAATCACAACCCACTAATAATATAAATAAAACGAAGCACAACGTTTACTGAAGTGAGTGGCCCAAATAGTTAACATGCTACTCAAGTGCTACCCAATTATACTACCCAACCCATTATATTAAACCCAGCCAGCATCAATGATCCGTTCTCATCCGCGGCCCAACTCAGACACACGGCCCAAACAAGTCAACCCAAAGACCAATGCGACTGGGCTTGTGCATTGTTCGATCCGGTTGAAGATATTCGATGATGTTTCAGATTACGGTTCGATGTTGAAGATGATCCAAAAGATGTTTGATGTTGAACATGATGTTCCAGATCTATAAGATCCTCCAGATCCATGAGTATGTTTGTGTTTTTGTAGATCTTCATTTTTTTGTGTTTTGTAGATCTTCACTTTTTTGTAATTTTCAGATTTGAAATTTTTTTGTGTTCCAGATCTAAAAGATCATCCAGATTTGCAATTTTCAGATTTGCAAATATTTTTGTGTTTTGTTGATCTTCATTTTGTTGTGTTTTGTAGATTTGTAACTTTTTTTTATTTTCTTGTTTAAGAAGATTAATGTTATTAAGTTCTTGTTTTCTGGATATGTTGTTTTTTTATTACTGATTTTATGGTTGAATCTAAAAAATCTAGTGTTGTTGGATGTAACAATTCTTTGCATCTTAGTTACGAAATGTAACAATCAAAGAAAAAAATGCTTGTTACATTTTTTCGTGTTACATAAATAATGTATGTTACTGAAAATAAAGTGCATTGTTACACTTTTTTATGTTATATAAATAATGCCAGTTACGTTTTTTTGTGTTACATAAATAATGCCCGTTACATTTTTTGTAACAATCAAAGCAAAAATGCCTGTTACATTTTTTTGTGTTACATAAAAAATGTAACTATCAAAGAAAAAATGCATGTTAAATTTTTTTGTGTTACATAAAAAATGTAACTATCAAAGAAAAAATGCATGTTACATTTTTTTGTGTTACATAAAAATGTAACAATCAAAGAAAAAATGCATGTTACATTTTTTGTGTTACAGAAATAATGTAAAAATTATATGTTACGTTTCTATGTAACATTTGATCATAGAAAAATTATATGTTACATTTCTATGTAACACATGTAACAAAACCAAAAAAATATGTTTCAAAAATATATTGTCATATACACATGTAACAAAACCAAAAATAATATACGAGCAAAAAAGAATATTGAAAAGTAGTTGGTATATCATATTTGGAGAAAAAAGAAGTTTTATGAAGAATATTGATGTGATGGTTTCTTACAACATGCAGACTTTGGTCTGATAGTAAGAGAAATTATGTTAATGTTCCAATATTACCCTTTAGTACATGAAATATATTAAAAATTTGAGACAAAAGGACACAAAAGCATTTGATGGGCAAAAGTGAATCCTAGCCATCCGTCAAGTATGATCAATGGTTGTTATTGAGTTTTCAGGGTTTATTCAACTCAAGTGGGTTTTCAATTTATCCTTTCCCTATATATATATATATACCAATGTATCAGAGAGGGTGGTGAAACTTAAATAAAAGGAATATTAAAACTTACAGAGGATGATGATGGATGAGAGTATGCATAGCGGAGTAGAAGGTTGCAGAAGAGTTTTTTTTTTTTTTTTTTATGTGTGTGTTGGAATATAATATGAAGAACTGGAAAATTTAGGATGTTAAGGGAGTGGAGCTAAAGAGATGTGGAAAGAGAGTTTAGTGTGCCATTGAAGTGATAATATTATTGCTAGTAATGGTTGTTCGTACTTACAACGATTTACAATTGCCATATATATAGGCAAAGATAAAGAAAACTAAGCATCTATTCTAAACACAAAAGTCAAAAAGCCTAACCTAGAAAGTAAAAGAAACGAATAATAACAAGACTAGATTCCAAAGTTAGATTTGAAAATTGTTGCCCACTGTCGACCATTTTCTGTGAATAATTGGGATTTAAAACGTCATTGCTTTCGTCATGTTTTTTGTCTTGTGTCGTCTGTCGTCATTGCTTACGTTATCTTCTAGAAGTCTCTGTGTGTGCTGTCTATCGACTGTGGACTTGAACAGTCTTCGCGTTCACAATCTTCGTCATCTAAGTTTATGATATGCTGTAACTGTAAAGTGTCTCCTTCCCCTGCAAAGGGTAGAAGCATTCTCCAATTTCTTTTTGTGTAGACTTGTATGTAGTGCCCTTCACCTACCAATTGATAGTGCCTCCATGAAAAATAATCAGGAAGATCTGGAGTTTCCTGATGTTTTTTAATAAACTGTGTAAAACTATCTGGAATCCCTTCATTTGAATGACTTAACCAAGGTAGAGTTGCAAACTCTATGTTAGTTTTTGTCATTGTTGTTTGTAGATGATAGCATGCATTTTTGTGTTCAATAAAAATTCTCTTTCTCTCTAGTCTGTATGTATATGAATCTGTATAAGGAAATGAGGAAATTATTTTGCAACCAATGATCGAGGTTGTCGATCTTATTGCAATATTTCCTGCAACCAAAATCATTTTTTCTCCAAGCTGATTGAGGAGATCTTCTGTTTTTCTGTCTAACTTGATTTCCAAATAATCAATCATACCATGATGATAAAATTGAATTATTTGTTCATCTGTTAATTCTGTAGGATGGTGTATTTGAAGCAATAGAAGACCAACTCCGTCTCCTGTTTCATTCGTTCTTTCCACCACCTTGTATCCTTGTTGTTGACTGTCAAATCTGAATGCCATGTCTACCAGCTGTTGTTGCAAATTGTACAGAATTAGAGGAAATTTTGCACAAACTTTCTATGAAACAAGATTCTTAAATTCTGGGAATCTTTCTGTAACTGGTTTTAGACATTGCTGCCAAGGTGTATCAAGAATCCTTGTCCTGAAACACTCAAAAGTTCTGTGTACATCTGTTTTATCTTTGTTTTCTTTTTTCTCGATCTTTTGTAATAACTGTGCATTTTTTTTATTCGAGCAAACACATTTTTTGTTTTAGCAAGCTATTTTCAATTTTTAATTGTATATCTTGTGCATTTCTTGTTTTTTCCTCAAGCTGTGTTTTTAATGTGGAAATAATTTCTTGTTGAGCTTTTATATAATACTCTGGATTTGTTTTAGCCATGTCAGAAAAGCTTTTAACCTCTTCAGGTTCTATGTAAAAACTTTGTAGACCAAAATTTTCTCTTGCTGCTCTAAGGGCTTCAGCAAAACTTATGTATCCTTTCCAAAGTGCTCATCCTACACAAGTTATGTGTTGTTCAACTGTTTCCCATTTGTTGAAAATACCAACCTTTGTTCCCCTAAATATTACATAATGTGTATAATTTGGTTTTATTTTAAACTGTCTTTCAGGTGTTTTCGAACTTTATTCCTGAAAGTAAATGCTTAAAGCATTTAAAACTTGTACTTTGAATGATGAAGCTTGTGGCATGGTTTGAATATGCCATAAGTTGTCTAATAAGCATTGCTGTTTATCTGTAAGTTTCATTCCCATAATATGACGAAACTTTTTATCAACATCATTGCATATCTGTAAAGCATATGTTCCGAACTCAATCGCCGGCTTAGGTGAGAAATTTGTGTACAAAGGTCGCTTGCCAGCTGCCTTTGATTGCTGTTGTGTATAAAACTGGCCCATCTTTATCTGTGGTAATGAGGTGTGAGGAGAACTGTATATCCTTTCTATTGACTGTAAATATGACTGTTGAATTTTTCTTCATCTGAGGAAGAATTCTCCTGCTTTTGCTTTAGATGTATAAGCTTTAATTTCTCCTTCTTTTTTCCTATCCATCTAAAACAAACCATTTGTTTATATTTCGAGACAACATATCAGCTATCCCATTATTTTTTCCCTTAATGTGTTCAAAATTTATAAAATATCCATTTCCTTGTATAATGTTTTGTAGATTAACCCATCTAGTTCTATTTACTTTTTTACTTTGGTCATTTTTTACGAACTTAACTATTGCTTCACTGTCAGTTCTTACTGTAAATTCTTTATTAAGAAAGATCTTAAATTTTTCTAATGCATAAATTAATGCCTGTATTTCAAAATCAATTGTAGTCCAGTTTGTTTTGTTTTGAAAATTACCACTTGCATAAGCGCAAATTTTCTCTTCTTCCTTGAGACTGTATTTGTTTGGTTTACATAGAAGGACTGCTCCCCGTCCTTCTTTGCATCCATCTGTTTCAATAATTATATAATCTGTAACTAATGGTAATTCTAATGGTTTAATGTTTTTAACTGCTTTTTTTTTAATTTCTTTAACTAGTTTAATGTCTTCTTGATTAAAATATCGTTGACCGTTATTAGTAGTTTTTCCATTCAAAGGTCCAACCAATTTTGACAAGTTTGGAATAAGTTTTCTAGCATAATTTACTAGACCCAAAAAGGCTTGTATTTGTTTTAAGTTTTCAAATTTTTCTGGAAAATTTAGAATTTTTGTAGAAATATGTGGTTGTAATTCTATTTTTCCATTTCCAATTTCTAATCCCAAAAATGAAAATTTTCTTTTAAAAAGTTCCATTTTTCTTTTTGAAACAACTATACCATTTTTCTTTATTTCTTCAAAAACCTGTTGTAGATGTTTCTCATGTTCCTGCACTGTATTACTTGCAACTAAAATGTCATCAATATATACTAAGCAAAAATCAAATTTTAAAAATATACTACCCTTAAATCTTCGAAAAATTGAAGGTGCATTTTTTAGTCCAAAACTAAGGACATTCCATTCATATTGCCCTTCAGAACATGTAAAAGCTGTCTATGGTTTAAAACTTTCTTCTAATTTTAACTGGTTATATCCTGATTTTAGATCAAATTTTGAAAATACTTTTTTGTTTTGTATAAGATTTAGTAAACTATCTTTGTTAGGAATATTATATCCATCATCTATTATATTATCATTTAATCTTTTATAATTATAGACTATTCTAGTCTTTCCTCTTTTTATCTCACTGTGATTTCTTACTAAAAAAGTTGTAGATCTATGAGGACTTTCTGATTTTCTAATTAATCCTTGATTTACCATTTCAGGGATTTGTTTTTTAAATTCTTCTTTGTCTAATGGACTATATTCTATATTAGTTGTTCTAATTACTATGTCAGGTTTTTTTAATTTAAATTTACAAGTATATTTTACCTTTGATTTTGTTATATCTTCTCCAATGTATCCTATTTTTTTCCAAATGTAATATCATAGGATGATTAACACTTTTTGTAATGTCTTGACCTTTCTCTATTTCATGGCTTAGAAAATCTATTAAAAGTTTTAATGATTCATTTTCTATAAACTTTTTTCTGTTTTGTGTTTTTAAAAAATATAAATTCCCTTTATCCCCTCTTTTTTGAACAATTTGTGTTGTATTCATATATCGAAGGGTAGGTATTGTATATAATTGTTTACTAAGTGTTATGAAATTCCTTGTAATTGTTACTGCCCCATTTAATCCTAATATAAAATTTAATCCTATTACAAAATCTTTTGATTTTATATTTGGTGGATTGATATTTATTTGTGGCATTTCATATTTTATACTATAATTATTAACAAAGTCTAAAAATTGTATTCCTACTGGTTCTAAACAATGTGTAATAGGTATTAATCTATCTTCTACTGTTCTTGTACTTAATTCATATGTTAACTTTTTATGGTATTCTATAGGTGTTAAACTATGTGAAATTAAGCTTTTTGTAGCTCCTGTATCTACTAATGCTGTTAAGTCTAAGTATTTATTATTATCTAACCATAAACGACATTGTATATTTATCATGTTTGTTGATCCTTGTGTTTGTATGTAAGTTTGATCATCTGGTTTTTGTAAAGCCATTTTACTTATTTCTTCTGTTTTAACTAGTCTTTCTAGTTCTTCTACTTTATTTTCTAAGCTTTTTATTTTTAAACTATGTAATTCTATTGTTAATTCTAATTTGTCTATCCTTTCATTCTCATTATTTTTAGAACTTGTTTTAACTTTTGATGTTGTAGCTATATCTTTATCATAAATTTCTTTAAGACATTTAAAACAAATTTCATTAAAACATTTATTACATTGTGATCTTTTTTCTATACTAGGGTAGTATTCACAATTATAACATCTTATGTGATTATTTCCCTTATTTTGTTTCCAATCATGTTCACAAATTTCTTCTGTATTCATATATGTATATGTTACTTTTGCTGTTGGGTTTTCCTCTTCACTGTAAATACTATATATTGATTCATTATCAGATTCATCATCTGTTCCTATAGCTTCTATTTCATAATCTTGTAATTGTTCTATTAAATTAGCTCTTTCCATATTTTTTCTTTTATTTGGACATTTATTAGCTAAATGTGTTGTTTCTCCACAAGTATAGCATCTGCATTTTCGTGATTGTGGTTTTTTAACATATTTATTTGTATTATAGTTTTTTCTATAATTTTTATTATATGTTGTTCTTTTTCGTATCTTTTTCTTTTTATCATAAACTCCATATGCTTGTGGTGTTTAAATTGTTGTTTTACAGATTGCATAAGCATTTCGTTTTAATTGTTCTTGTAATGCTACTTCTTTGCATTTTTCTTCTAATATACCAAATGTATAAGTTATTCTTGGTGCTATTCCTAAATTCTGTTGTGTACCATAATTTGTTTTCCATGCTTCATGTATAGATTTTCCTAAATCACCTGGTAATATCACACAGATTATCATCCATTGCTTTTCCTGTTTGTGATAGTAGTCTTGTAAAATCTAGTGTAAATTCATTTATATATTTCATATCTGCTATACTTAATTGTTCTAAATTTCTGATAGTTGTATCTTGTATTAAAGAGTTATTTTTTGCTGGATCAACACCTAATATAAGTGTTCTAATTTGTGATGTAAAATTATAAGGATTATCTCCTAATGCTTTAAGATTATTTATTTCTTCTGGATTTTGTGTTTTCTTACTCTGCCATATTCCTAAGGCTATTGGTCATAATGTAGTTTCTAAATATGAAAACATATCCATACTGTCTTTTTTATTTGTTTCTCATAATCTTACTACATTTTGTTCCCATGTTAAAACTTCATCTATCCATAACTGTGGTTTTTGTTGTTCTAATAATAACATATTTCCACTATATATCTGTCATATAGGCAATCTTCTTCCTTTTCCTATAGAATTAGACTCTTGTTGATAATTAACTGTTGGTTGTGTCCATGGTTCTCTACCATGACTTTCGTGTGTACCACTATATTCTCCTCCCCATTCTATTTTTGGTCTTTTTAAGGAATGAAACATTTGTGTATCCATAAAATTTTGTTCTTGTTTATAAAAATCTGATAACATAACTTTTCCTTTCATAATATCTTCTACTAATGGTAGATTATAATATTCTTGTAATTTTTTATAGCTTTCTTCATAATCTAATCCTAATTCTGTTATACATTCCATAATCATATCATCTACTTCTTCTTGTATGTTTATTTCTGTAAATTTCCTATTTATAATTTGTTCTATTGTTTTATTTGTTTCTTCTACTTTAAAACAGTCTATTGATTCTTCTTCATAATCTAATAGTGTATAATCCATAGTTTCTTCTTGTTCAAATTTTAAGAAATTTATATCTATTTCATCTTCCTCATTGTCTGTATTATATATAAAATGTGTTTCTTCTTCTTCTAAATTCATAAAATGATACTCTTTATCATCATTTTTCTCTGTTTGTTTTTCTTTAAAATCAGTGTATCTTAACTTTTGTTTTCCATCAGTTTCTTCATATATATAACTTTTCTTAGGTATTAATACTGTATTTTCTTCTTTTTCTTGTAATTCTTCTAAATCCCATTCTAATCCTGTTAACTGTTCTGGATCTATTTTTATAGGTTCTATCATTTTTATAGATTTTGATGCAATTGTTTTTACTATTCCTTCTATGTTTACTTTGTATTTCATTCCTGAACTGTTACTAGCTTTTCCTAGTACTCCAATGCTTACTACTAAGTTATTTCCTTCATATTCTTCGTAACCTTTTGTTTGTAAGGCTATTTTAATGTTTTGTAAATCTTTAACATTTTTTAAAATATCTGGTGTACAATAAAATATTGCTATGTTTTGACTTAAATCTACCTCCATACCTGAAATTATAGCTTTTTTTATATCTGATTTCCAACTTTTATCAAGTATTAGAGCTAATAGTTTTGTTCCTAGATTTTTTCTTCCTAATGCTTTAATTCCTATTATTATTAATCCTGTGTGTACAAAGTGTTTATTTTGTTTTTTAATTTTTTCAATAGTGTCTGGTGACAAAAGATCTAAGGTTACTGTATTATCTACTACCCTTAAACTTTCTTCTCTACTACTTCTTATAAGTGTTGTGTTTATGTTTAATCTTCCTGTTTGATATAATATTCTTGGGTATAATATGTCTAATTGATGTTGGTTATATAATTCCAAGTTTCTGTCTAAATCTATTTCTTCTTCTAATTGTATTATTTGTCTATTACTATTAGATCCTGATCCTCTTCTAATTACTCTGTTTAAAAAACTGTCCGATGTTATACTATCATTTATATTACTTGTAGAATTTCTCGCTTCCTGTATAGTTCTACTTCTTCCTAAATAAGTATTAATATTATTCATTTTCTTGGTTGCCAATGTGTATATGAGATATGTTTTTTCTCTATTTTTAGTTTTTGTAAAGCTTCTGTGATTTTTTCAACTTCTAGAGGTATATTATTTATACTTTTTCCTACTAATATATTGGACTGATTTTTTATATAATCTAGGTTTTGTGATAATTTTTTAATTTCTGCTGTTAAATTTTCTATTATTTGTTTATTGTTTATAGCTTCTTGTTGTAGACTGATACTCAGATTTATAAATAAATCTACTAAAGTATTTAATTGTGAGTTATTTGTATGTAAAGTATGTTCACAAAGGTCTTTAATATTACAAACTATGGTAAAATTATCTTTTATTAGAGGTTTTCGGTAAGATTTTTCAGAAAATTCTAAATTTAAAAATTCTAAATGCTTGATTGTTTGAGAAGTACCAATGATTAATAAAATCCAACTCTCTTTAGCTTTTATCCCTTATTCCAAATTTTCTTAAATATTTTCTTATATTCCAACTATTAAAGAACAATAATATACAAGCTAATCTATTAAACGATTTGATCTATATATTCTTTCTTTTAACTTAGCTCGTTCATAGATATAATACCTTAAACGGTATTCATTTATATAATCTAACCAATCTGCTGAGTCTAAAGAAAGAATTAATTTATCATATCTTTTTAATCTTTTTAAAAGATGTCTAATATAAAAACTAGTCATAATATATAGCCCTTTCGTTTATTATGTTATAAAAGCAACTATCTTTCCCACAATCTTCACCTAAGAGAATTTTTCAAAAATACTGGCATAACACGCCTTTAAGGAGCTTGTCTTAGTCTATTAGATTTATATATATATATATATATATATAGGGCAATGCTACACAAGAAACCTTAGATTTTTAAAAAACTTTGAAAACCCATCATATGGTCTAGAATTGCCCACGTGTCCCAGCCACCTTCATATATAGATGATAAAACAGAGGGTATTTTGGTCTTTTTACATTGCTCTTTCTCTCTCTTCCTGACATGTTATACCATCTCCTCTTTCTTCTTTGTACCATCTCCTCTCTCACACACACTTATTCACATTCATATCCAGATCTATACACCTCTCTCCCTTTCTATCTCTCTCTCTCTCTTCATCAAATCTCTCTCTCGTCGTTATCTTTTTTTCCCACCACACCACCATCACCACCGCACCACCACCATTATCACCACCGCACCACCATCAGTATTTTACCTCCGGAACCACCGTAAACACCTCCGACCCTGTTGCACAACCCCCACCACCGTTGAACCTTTACCACCGTCGGTCGACCCCCGCTGCACAACCCCCACCACTGCCACCATTGCCCCTCCACCACCGCCATCCCCCAACCCCAACCCATATATTCAGATGTGGAACTGAATATATTCAACCCAAATGGCTATACTTTATTCCTTGAAGAACCATGTGGGTCCGTAGCATCCTCAAAATGGCACCATATCGGAATGTTACCATCATCAACTACTGCTCAAAGGTCACCGATGTCGACGAGCTCTTGAGATCATATAAAATATGATTTGTATATGTTGTTTCAGATCTGAATATTTGTGAGTTTTTTTACACTTTTTTAGTTTATATAAAATATGATTTGTATATGTTGTTTCAGATTTTGGTTATTGTTTTGTATGTGATTTGTTTGAAATAATTTGTTGAAATTGTAAGGTGTTAAGAGTTGTTAAATCTGTGAGGGTTTTTTACATGTGATTAATTTTACTAATTGTTGATTAGGTGTTGCTGAATTAATTGCTGAAATTGTAAGGTGTTGTTGATTATATGTTAAAGAGGTTTTAGTTCTGTGTACTTTGTTAGTTGTTGTTTCAGTTGTGTAAGATTAATTTTATTAAACAGGTGTTGTTGATTAATTTTATTAAACATGTGATTAGTTTTACTGATTAATTTTACCTCGTCATACCCTAATACATGTTACACTTTATCCTATTAGACATAGCCATACAATTTAAATTATTATAGTTATGACGTGTTTAACACATGCCCGATTTTTTTATTTTTAGACGTCTAATAATCGGCACATCTGTTTTTAGAAACGAAAAGCCAAGTTTGTCTTACAGGACAACCAACATAACACGTGTTATAGTCTGAACTCCTGTTTCACAGCTAAGCCAAGTTTGTCTTACAGCACAACCAACGTAACACGTGTTATAGTCTGAACTCCTGTTTCACAGCTAAACCATAGTAACATGTTATAGAGACATGTATTAGGGTATGACGATGTATTAGAGACATGTATTAGGGTATGACGAATTAATTGCAGGTTTTTAGTTCTGTGTACTTTGTTAGTTGTTGTTTCAGTTGTGTAAGATTAATTTGCAGGTTTTTATTTTTGTGTTAAAAAGTTATGCTTGGTTTGGTTGCTTCTTTGGGCTTTTGATCTGAATAGTAACTGTTTTTTGTTGGTTTGGTTGCTTTGTTTGGGGCTTTTGATCTGAATAGTAACTGTTTTTGTGATGTTATTTGAGAAAAAAGATTTTCTGGCTATGAATGTGTTAATATTTATGTCTGGTTAACGACTTAACGGTTATCTTATCTTTTTGTTTATTAGGACGGTGATGGATACAAGGGATATAAGATCCACATTTTTATAACTTCCCTGGCATACGCACACCCACATGTTTACAAACCGTTTCAAGACCGACCCAAACAATAAAGCAAGGGTAGCCGCTGAAAAGCTAAGGCAGCAAAGGTAGCCGCTGAAAAGCTAAGGCAGGCTGTCAAAGGAAGCTCCGCCATTTTCTTAGTGCTATGTATTTTCGTTTACTAGTAATATGTAATGTGAGACTCTTATTGTTTTGTCTAGTACATAATGTTAAAACGGTATGGACTTAACACATTCTGGAAGTCTTAACACACGTTATAAAAGAGGCTTAACACACGTTATATCAGGTATACTATGTTGTTATTAAGTTACTATTGGAGTTTATGCATCCATGCTGGAAGTCTTAACACACATTATAATAGAGGCTTAACACACGTTATACATGTCAGGCGCGTAACACATGTTACAGTATGTATATACAAATCATGGTGTTTTGGAAACCACTAGCTTATACATGACACCATGTTGGGTTAAACCAAGATTATAACAGAGGCTTAACACATGTTATCCCAGGTATACGATGTTACAATATTAACTTGTATGTTCCATATTAAATTATTAACTTGTACACGTGTTACGATTAGTGCACGCACATCATGGTGTTTTGCAAACCACTTTCATATACATGAATACAAGTCGGGTTATAATGGATACTTACATGTTATCATATGTATACAAGTGGGGTTACAATAAGATTACGATATTAACTAAGCTCACCATTAAACTCATCGCCCCCGTCGACTGTTTTCACCCTTTGTCACATGTTAAGCAATTACATGTTCCGAACAGACAAATTGTAACACATGTTAGATCAGTATATACACATCATGGTGTTTTGTAAACCAATAGCTTATACATGAATACATGTCAGGTTACAAAAAGAATATAACAGAGGCTTAACACATGTTATACATTCCCAAATGTGCAAAACAAATGACCCGTTTCATATTATATATTCCAAAATTAACTTGTACATTTATTACTTGTACAAGTTTTACGCTCAGTATCCACATTATTGTATATTTTAAACATCAATAAAAATAAAATAGTTATTACTTGTTTTTTTTTTAAATTAACAAAGGTTAACACACGTTATATATCATTCTATCAGGGGCTTAACACATGTTATATATGAACACATGTCAGGTTACATCATGGTGTTCTGTTACAACATGAACCACTAACACATGTTATAAACGAACGAAGAATTCTTTTCCAAAAGATTTGACTTATTCAATGTCCCCGCATTAACGTCGCCTACATCCATCCAGCTTGTCAATTGAATATCTTTATGGATGCTGTTTCTGTAAATCAACACACGTTATATATCATTCTAACAGGTGCTTAACACATGTTATGGTTATGTTTCTGTAAATCAAACAACCCAACAAAAAAAAAACACTTATTGTTTAGATCGAAAGCCCAAACAACAACCAAACCAACAAAATCGTCAACCGTATATCATTATTTCTGTAACAATTATTCCAACAATTTCAATAATTTTTCAGACCTTATGTATACATAAACAAACAAATCGGTAACCGTATATCATTATTTCTGTAAAATCCCTATATAGTTAACAATCAACATTTTTCAAGCATAATCCATCCAAACAGTTCACAGCTATATATATATATACATATACCCATATCCAAGATTCACGAAATGTGAGGAAACAAGATACACATCCTAAAATCAATCAAACAAATAGCAATTCGAACAAATACTCAGCTAAAAATTACAAAGATGTAGGGAATTCAAAGACAATCATGTACCGACCGAAAAGTTGTGAAGGAACGGGTGTGTGTAGGTGCTGTTGCTGCTTCGTCTACTGGTTGGATTTCTGGCAGCCGGCGCTGCCATCAGCTCTGTTCTACGCCTTCATTATCTGCTCCCAGCCGACCCAAAATAAATCTAGAGTGAATCCCGAACTAAATTAGAACCGAACCTGAACATGAATCTGACCCGAGTCGTCTGTATGTGTGTTCAAACTTCCTCTCTCTCACACACTTGTATGTGTGTTTTTGGTGTTATAGATGAACATGATGAATATTGTTGTCATCGTTCTCTCTCTCAAACAACATTCAGACCCTTCATTTGCTTCTAAAGATTGAGGAGAGAGAGAGCCAGAGAAGAAGCCCGGTGAGTTTCGCCGGAGGAGGTGGTTGCTGGTGGTGGTTGTTGTTTATTTCTCCTGATTTTGAAGAGTGTTCATTCTTTGTCTTCAAGATTGTGTTGAAGAAATGGGAAAGAGGAAGAGGTAAGAGAAAGAGAAAGTGATATGATGATTTGATGGTTCTGGAAAGTCAAAAAGCCCATTTTTCACTACCGAAAATGCCCCTTCCACTTGTACTAATGTATTATATCATTTCTTTTAAATCTAATTCTTACCAAAAATTAGGAGAGCCATTGATCAAGTTAGATGAGAGATAATCAATGGCTCACATTGGGTTTGCATAGTTTTTTAAAAAAAATGAGGTTTCCTATAGAGCCCAACCCTATATATATATATATATATATATATATATAATTGTCATAAATTATATATGATTTAATTTAATTATATATTAATTTTGTAGTTAAATAGGACATATGAAATAAATAGGAATAAATGAAAAAAAAGCGTCAAAACGATTCTACCAGAAGTTAATAATAATATATTTTTTATGAATTAAAAAAAAAACATTTACTTTTAAACTTTTCTAATTAGTTATTATTGCAATTTTTATTATTTAGTCATTATTACGTTATTTCTTAACCAATGACATAAGAGAGAGAAACAATTAACTTTTTCAAAAACACTAGTTTAGTAAATACTTTTTCAAGTACACTATTTTGGTAAATATTTTTCTCACCAACACTACTTTAGGACAGGTACGCGTTCTAGTTTAAATCAGTTAGTCGGGCTGCTTGATACTGTCCATTTAACGGCTGGGAAGGCCCGGTGGAAGTGGATCTCCGAAAAGGATGGTTTGTTCTCGGTCAAAGCGGTTAAAAAGTTATTGAAAGAGCAGGAGAGCAATTTTGTGTTGGAATGGTGTAACCGGGTTCTTGCCAAAGTTAACATTCATGCCTGGAGGTTGGAGATGAACAAAGTTCCCACAGCCGAAGCGTTAAGGAGAAGAAACATCGGGATTGGCGACATGTCGTGCCCCCTGTGTAATTCCGATGAGGAATCGGCCGATCACCTGTTTGTGGCCTGTTTCATTGCCTCGACAGTTTGGAGTGGAGTTAGTTCTTGGTGTAAAAGAAAATAAGACGACACAGATGACATGATTTCAAAGTCAAAACTGTCCTATAAATTAATAACTTAAGGTGTTCGGAGCGGAGCAGTAAACATGTCGGCAAACAACAGTTTACCGTTGCCGACGAAAGCATGAATCGGGGAGGGGAAGCCGACGCGGTGAGGGGAGGAAGGAGAGAGAGGGGTGTGTGGGTGGGGTCAATTCCATCTCTCAACCAATCACACCTTTTTCCTTTTTTTTAAAGTTTACCACTTCACCAAATGTCTAAACCATTGCCAACACTTTTCACCAAAGTTTAAACATTTTTCACTTATTGACGTGGCACACTCTCATTGGTTGATTTTTTAGTTTGCCACTCTCAAGTGTTTAACCACTCCTAACACCCTTATTCATGCATAACCAACTGACAGGACCAATATACACAACTTTTTTGGACGGCAATGACTTAAGAGGAAGAGAGCGAGAGAGAGAAAGTTAGATAATATGTATTTTTATATTAAATAGAAAATCAAATTTCAAATACCCAAGTCAAATTTTATAAAAAAAAGGTCAAAAATTGAAAGCGTGTCAACGTTTCCCTACGTGTCGTGCAATGCTCCCAACTCAAGCCCATCACACCCTGCGATCTTATAGTTTGTCCAAAATTACTGTTCTATTACCCTAAATAGTGTTTTATTTATTCATTTTTGTTTTATGTATATTATTATGTGTAAAAAAGTACAAAAAAATATAAACTTTTTTTAAACAAATGCGCTGGCTCGACAAGCCACGCGTTGGCTCGAGCTTTTGATGAGCCGAGCCCGAGCCCAACTTTCCAGCTCGTTAAAAAATGAGACAACTCGGCTCGATTCTATTTTTAAATGAGCCGAGCCTTAGCCCACTGTCACGACCCCCGACCCACCCTGGACGGAATCAGAAGCCGTGAACAGTCCAGCGGTACCGGTGATTATTTTAAAAACGTTGCAGGGGAAATTTCATCAGGACCGTGAGTTAGGAAAAATATCAGAGTTTAGAAACACCAGATTTTATTTATTAAATAGATGGGATAAACCCATGTTTTATAAAGATAGCTTTAATAAGATAAATTTTATAAAACAATATTTCTTAATTTGATTTAATTAATAAAATAAGCCACTTCTTGAAGCCTTTCAGTGTCGTATCCAGCTCTTATTCCAATCTACTGTAATTACCTGACAAATGTTTGAAAAAGGTTTTGTCAGCGAAAATACTGAGTGAATTCATTCCATTTTTATAAAATATATTGTTATACCTTACAGTATTAAGGATTTTATATCTATTTATATTTATCTAACTCAATCAGTATTTGTCACATAGTGGCAGTTCCAATATGACAGTAATCATATCACTCATTGGCTCACTTTTGTCCAATAGTGAATTTATCAAGTAATTATATTTTACTATTATTCAATTTATCTGTCACTAGGCGATTCCTGTGACTATAATCATATCATTGTTGATCATTCTTTCAACTAATGATTCTGGTCATATCACTGTTGATCATTCTTTCAACTAGTGATTCTATAACACTGTTGATCATTCTCTCAACTAGTGCTTTTAGTCATGTCACTGTTGATCATTCTTTCAACTAATGACTCAGATCATATTACTGTTGATCATTCTCTCAACTAGTAATTTCTATTCATAACACTGTTGATCATTCTCTCAACTAGTGTCTTTGGACATGTCACTGTTGATCATTCTCTCAACTAGTGACTCCGGACTTAATTGTGTCCCGTGACATTTCTTTGTCAAATATATTACTTATGGCATATAACCATTTAATCCAGAAAATGACATATAGCATTTTATATCAAACTATAATAACTTTATCAAATATAATATGTCAATTAAATAATTGTAATATCATTATTTAATATATCAATGTGACTAAGACTAAAATATAATCTTAGTAGAATGCATAATTTCCACTGTTATTGTAGTCATGCTAATATTTACTAACTTTCTGTCAAATAATAATGAGAATCAAATAATATATAAAACCTTTCATACCAGCAGTTAATATAAAAATTTAATCACTGTAAGTATAACTGGTAACCATTTAGGATTCTGTAAAACCTTTGTAAATATAATCATATCACAAAAAGGTGATAAAACTTGTGAGAAAATAGAGTGGACTCACAAACTGTGAGAAAAGAGAAATGAACTCACATTGCAGATTTCTATGAGCAAAGCTTAGTCTACAGATAATCCTTGATATATTGCAGATTTAATTTGAGCAGAGCTTAGCCTATTTCTTAGCCTTGTAACCTAGTGCATACAAACTAGGTAATTAACTAATACAGCATTTACGATAACTCACGAGATAAAACCCTCACAGCGAATGACAAAGTGCAATACTTAACAATTCAGCGGATTCACAACGAATGACAGAGTATAGTCGAGTTCGAACAGCACTCAAACATTCAAGTCGAAATAACGATGAATAACAAAGTATAACCCAATTTGAGCAGCACTTAAACATCCATTGGATAGTTTAATCGATCGGACATTGAATCGTAGCAGCGATCGAGTTAATACCCTGTTCTGCAGCACCCCGCTATACTAATTAGTGATTTATGTGTGTTAATTGAGAGTATTTGGACGATATCTCCGCGCCAGAGTCGAATTTTATTGTCGAACGAACGCACAGAAGCCAGTCCCAAAGCCTGCTATTTATACACCAATTTTGCCATTTGTTACGGACCGTAACAAATATTCCTTACGGTCCGTAAGGGATACACTTTTCTTATTTTCTTGCCACGTGTGTTTGGAGTGCAGGTGAGTCGATATTTCGATTAAATTCGATTTTTATAATAACTTATAAGGATAATCATCGAGTAGGGAATGCCCCCCCTGAGTTTTTGGGGCCCTGATCCTGATTCTGATTGTTCTGAAATTTGTAGGTTTCGCGTAGAATCACTTGGGTTTCTTAATTAGGGTTTCCTATTGAATAAAATAATATAATATAAATAGGACTTTTAATGAGGGTTGTTACATTCTCCCCACCTTAATAAAAATCCCGTCCTCGAAATTTGGGTTACGATATTTCTTTTAAACTTATGTCATATTCTAGTCAATAAAAACAATATTAAAGTAGATAACACATAATTTGAAATATCAAATTTTGTGAATACTAATTGTATCATAAGTAGAATTCAAAGGTTCAACTGAATTAGTTCAAGAAATTGATGACAATCGAATAAGATGAAATGATATAATTTCCAATGTGACTATTTTCAAGCCAAAAGATATATGAGCAAATAGATATTTAGAATGAATGTGAAGAACTTTTAGAATCAATAAAAATTCTTTGTCAAAAGAAAGCTTACTTTGATTGGCAACTGAGGAAGACTCAGAATTAACAAGCTCAAAAATGAAATAGAAGCACGAAAATAATTTGTCAACTATCGAACTATAACAAGAGAAAAATCAGGGTGTTGACAGTGAGTTGCAAGGATACACCGAAATACAATAGAGTTTAGTGTATCATTGTCTTAATACATAATTGCATCAAGACTATTTTCAAATGATGAGTCAAACGAAATACATACGTGATTTTGAATGATTCGTATGCTTTTGATTAACCCAAGCTACAATTTTATAACGCCGCCGCAAGGTGTCGTAATGATTGAAATAATTCAATAATTACGGTGACCGAACAATTTCACCGTATAATCAACTGAAAGCTTTAATGAAGTAAATTTGGATATTCATTTCGAATAGGATTTTCAATTGATAGTGAAAAGACCAAATGAATATTATAGAACTTTCGATAAATGATGAAAGAAACGTTAAGAGGTACACCGGAATATGATATGAATTTGTGTACTCTTATCTTAACACATAATTGTATTAAGACTGTTTAAGATAATGAACCGACAAAATTAAAATTCGTTCATTAGGAGTGAAAATGAGAATAGCTCAAGCTACAAATTAAAGAAAATGCCACCACAAGGTGTCATAGTAATTGGAAATAGTAGCGGTGAATGAAACGAGTTTCACCATGCTTTAAATCAAATGAATGTTTCAAATAAATCTAGTAGGATTGAAATCGAAATACTTGAATAATGTTTTTCGATCAAAGATGATAAAACAATAAGGATTACGAAACGCACGATTGTTGATATAAAAATCATTAAGAGATACACTGAATATATGAAATGAATTTGTGTATCATTATCTTAGCATATGATTGTGTTAAGATTGATTTTATAGAATAAAACAACAAAGCGGATTCAATATAAATAAATAATTAAACCCGTATGCAACGAGATTAGCACAAGCTTCAAATTTTGTGAAAACGTCACCACAAGGTGATCGTGACCAAATGAATGATTCAGTGAAAGTGAAAACCAAACAAGTCTGTTATGGTTTTGAATAGATGAAGTATTTGACAGAATATATTTATTTATAAACTTTTATTTGTACTAGGGTCAAATAATAACTTAACTTAGATATTATATATCAGCGATTACGTCTGGAATCATTTCTGCTTCTTGCGTAGTAAGTACGAATGTTCACGCGTTCTTCTTAGCTTCGTCTGTTGTTCTGGCCTTGTTGTCAAGTGCTTTGGTTAGTTTTGGGCAATATGGTTTGATGTGTCCTGTTTCTCCGCAATTGAAACAAACATTAGTTTTCCTTCTACACTCTTCCTCTATATGTCCGGTCATCTTGCAGAAGTCACAGTAGGATGTTTTCCTAAAACGGCATCTTCCTGAATGCTTTTTGTTACAGCTTCTGCAGATAGGTTGCTCCAGTGACGGTTCAGTTCCTGTCTTCTTGTAGAATTCTTGGGAAATTTTATGGGCTAACTCTTTCTTCTTGTTTTCTTCTCTTGTGCGGATTAGTCCATCTGTCAACATGTTAGCTAATTCGACTGCTTCTTCAATAGTCTGTGGTCTAACGGCCTTGACTATGTCTCGGATTTCGCTAACTAATCCCCAAATATAACGAGAAATTAGTACAGGTTCTGGCGAATCCAGAGTTGGTACCATTCTTGCATATTCGAAGAACGTTGTCGTATATTCACGACAATTCACATCTATCATTTTATGATTTAGGAACTTGTTAGCCATTCGTTCCTTTTCATAAGGAGGACAAAATTTCCTTTCTACCATTTCTTTGAATTTTTCCCAGTTCATGGCATAAGCCATGCCACTTCCTTTTGCCTGAAGAATTGTATTCCACCATTCTAAGGCTTCTTCCTTAAAGAGGTTAGATGCATACATCACCTTATCTTCTTCGGCACATTTGCTGATTGTAAGAACAGCTTCTGTCTTTTCTAACCATCGCAAAGCAGCCGTGGCTCCTTCACTACCTGCGAACTAAGTTGGTTTACAAGCTAGAAATTCTTTGTAGGTACACCCGAGAGTCATCGCCTTCTTTTTCTTGGGAAATGGGGTTTTGATAATATCATCATTACCTCCATTGACACTATGGCTAAAACCATCGTCACGAGTATGCTTGCTACTCACAACTTTGGTAGGTTCTACGGGATTTTTAACAGCTTTAATTATTAAAGGTAAAGCATTAGCTATTCCTTGAGCTATTAGATTTTCTATAGCATTTTTATCCAAAGGATTTTCATTATTAGCATGAACTTCTGGATTATGTGGTACTTCATTCGACATCTGAATTGCAAATATTTACACTTATTAATATCACAGAATAATTAGAACAAAACAATATTTCCAGGATATTGTATGTGCATATCGACATATATATATTCATATATAACACATATGTTAATTTGTATCAATTTCCTAACTTTATTGTTTAAGTTTAGGTATTAAAAGAACACCTAAATAGCTTAAACAAGTGGCTCTGATACCACTTTCTGTCATGACCCCCGACCCACCCTGGACGGAATCAGAAGCCGTGAACAGTCCAGCGGTACCGGTGATTATTTTAAAAACGTTGCAGCGGAAATTTCATCAGGACCGTGAGTTAGGAAAAATATCAGAGTTTAGAAACACCAGATTTTATTTATTAAATAGATGGGATAAACCCATGTTTTATAAAGATAGCTTTAATAAGATAAATTTTATAAAACAATATTTCTTAATTTGATTTAATTAATAAAATAAGCCACTTCTTGAAGCCTTTCAGTGTCGTATCCAGCTCTTATTCCAATCTACTGTAATTACCTGAAAAATGTTTGAAAAAGGTTTTGTCAGCGAAAATACTGAGTGAATTCATTCCATTTTTATAAAACATATTGTTATACCTTACAGTTTTAAGGTTTTTATATCTATTTATATTTATCTAACTCAATCAGTATTTGTCACATAGTGGCAGTTCCAATATGACAGTAATCATATCACTCATTGGCTCACTTTTGTCCAATAGTGAATTTATCAAGTAATTATATTTTACTATTATTCAATTTATCTGTCACTAGGCGATTCCTGTGACTATAATCATATCATTGTTGATCATTCTTTCAACTAATGATTCTGGTCATATCACTGTTGATCATTCTTTCAACTAGTGATTCTATAACACTGTTGATCATTCTCTCAACTAGTGTCTTTGGACATGTCACTGTTGATCATTCTCTCAACTAGTGACTCCGGACTTAATTGTGTCCCGTGACATTTCTTTGTCAAATATATTACTTATGGCATATAACCATTTAATCCATAAAATGACATATAGCATTTTATATCAAACTATAATAACTTTATCAAATATAATATGTCAATTAAATAATTGTAATATCATTATTTAATATATCAATGTGACTAAGACTAAAATATAATCTTAGTTGAATGCATAATTTCCACTGTTATTGTAGTCATGCTAATATTTACTAACTTTCTGGCAAATAATAATGAGAATCAAATAATAAATAAAACCTTTCATACCAGCAGTTAATATAAAAATTTAATCACTGTAGGTATAACTGGTAACCATTTAGGATTCTGTAAAACCTTTGTAAATATAATTGTATCACAAAAAGGTGATAAAACTTGTGAGAAAATAGAGTGGACTCACAAACTGTGAGAAAAGAGAAATGAACTCACATTGTAGATTTCTACGAGCAAAGCTTAGTCTACAGATAATCCTTGATATATTGCAGATTTAATTTGAGCAGAGCTTAGCCTATTTCTTAGCCTTGTAACCTAGTGCATACAAACTAGGTAATTAACTAATACAACATTTACGATAACTCACGAGATAAAACCCTCACAGCGAATGACAAAGTGCAATACTTAACAATTCAGCGGATTCACAACGAATGACAGAGTATAGTCCGAGTACGAACAACACTCAAACATTCAATTCGAAATCACGATGAATAACAAAGTATAACCCAATTTGAGCAGCACTTAAACATCCATTGGATAGTTTAATCGATCGGACATTGAATCGTAGCAGCGATCGAGTTAATACCCTATTCTGCAGCACCCTGCTATACTAATTAGTGATTTATGTGTGTTAATTGAGCGTATTTGGACGATATCTCCGCGCCAGAGTCGAATTTTATCGTAGAACGAACGCACAGAAGCCAGTCCCAAAGCCTGCTATTTATACACCAATTTTGCCATTTGTTACGGACCGTAACAAATATTCCTTACGGTCCGTAAGGGATACACTTTTCTTATTTTCTTGCCACGTGTGTTTGGAGTGCAGGTGAGTCGATATTTCGATTAAATTCGATTTTTATAATAACTTATAAGGATAATCATCGAGTAGGGAATGCCCCCCTGAGTTTTAGGGGCCCTGATCCTGATTCTGATTGTTCTGAAATTTGTAGGTTTCGCGTAGAATCACTTGGGTTTCTTAATTAGGGTTTCCTATTGAATAAAATAATATAATATAAATAGGACTTTTAATGAGGGTTGTTACACCCACCCTGGTTCGGTTTGGCTCGGCTCGGCTCGTTTACAACAATAAGTTTAGGTCACTTTAGCCCAAAAAATGAAACTTTTTTGAATCTGAGTCCTCGGGGTTTCAATTTTGGTGACATTTTCATTTAAAAGACAAACTGGGTCAGAATTTTCTATTAACCTTCACCTTTTTGTCGTGTTCCTCATTTTAATGAAGGGTAGAATTGTCTTTTTATCCTTCAAATATCTTAATTAAAATGAGGAACACAAAAAAGCTAGTGGAAAAGTTTACGACTCCCCATTTAGGGAGCACTTCTTCCAGCCTTATTATTAGTTACTTATCTATGTAAATATTAAGTGTAACTTTTATGTTTAAAAGTTTAAATATCACACCCAAATCGAAATAAACAGACGAGCAAGTTCGCGTAAAATAAAATTAGGTTAGTTTTAGGGTACAAATGAGTCTAAAGATACAAATTGGTTTAAGGTAAAAAGTGAAGGAGATATTTTTTTTTTTTTTGAATTTTTTTCTCATCTTATTAAGTATGTATTTTAGTCACAGAATCTAAAAATTGTGTATTTATACTAGTATAGTAATTATGTAGTAGAGTAATTATAGTTACTCTATAGTAATTACATAATTACTACATTAGTGTAAAATTTTGAAGTTTTTTTTTAATTTACATTTTGCGGTTAAATTATCATACTTAACTATTATCGGACATCCATGATTATCAACCGAGCTTGGGACATGATCGCCGGTGTTGGAAAGGAGATAAAAGTGGAGTGTATACCGTGCATAAGGCAAAGAAGATGATTGCTGAAAATAGGACACAGGTGCCAATCAACTCGAGTATGAAATGGAAATGTTGGACGCCATTGAAGTGCAAAATTTTGGTGTGGAGGGCAGACATTAATCGGCTCCCAACACGGGCGGAGCTTCTTAAAAGTAGGGTTGCTTTTAATGATGGATCGTGTGCCATATGTAATGAGGATTTGGAAACTACGACGCATTTGTTCACAGGTTGTGTGTTCTCGGATGAAATTTGGGAGCGAGTGGGATCTTGGTGTCGTTTAAGTCCCATCTATGCTTTTGAAGTGAAAGATCTTTTGAAGATGGCGGGTACTCAAACGAAGACGAAGAAGGAGAAATACATTCTTAGAGGCATTATCTACACTACAATGTGGTCGATATGGAATGAACGTAATGCTAGAATTTTCAAGGGCAACTCTCATAAATCGATCGAGGTGGTGGAAATTGTCAAATCTACAACGTTTTTGTGGATTTGTCATAGGTCTAGTTTGAAATGTATTGATTGGAATGTTTGGTGTAAATATCCTATGGACGTGATGTAATGTCGTTTTTTGCCCGAAGGTCCTTGCTTTGAGGACCGCTTGTGGCTTTGTGCGTGAATGAAGTTTTCCTTTCAAAAAAAAAAAAAACTACATGGAAAAAAAATTCAAAAGTAAAGGTTACTTCCCTTTTTATTAAAACCTATTTAGGGGCTGTTTGGCTAAGCTTATTTTTTTAACTTATTTAGACCATGGGGTATGGTGGGGCTTGGGTTGGGCATTTGGTGACACGTGGATCTTAAATATTAAAAACCCAAAGCCAAGTTTTTTAGCGGTATGGTGGGGCTTGGGTTGGGCGTGGCTGGGCGGCGTGGCCTAGCCACATCAACATTTTTTTTTATATATTTTTAATTATAACTAAATAAAAAATAAACATACATATATTTTTTTAAAAATACATAAACATACATAATAATTATCACAATAAAAAAACAGTCATTCTTCGTCGTCTTCGTCAGTTTCGAACCCAGGAATCGTTGAAACATGTTCCACCAAATCAGCTCGAAGGTTTTGATGTATATCCCTTGACTTTATTAAAAATTCATTTGCCGCTTTATCTTCGTCTGTTACGTTACCTTGTTGGGAGTCATCGTCATCGTAGTAGGTAACCACCGCTCTACCTTCATCCTCCAAAATCATGTTGTGAAGAATGATACATGTGTACATCACGTTTCCAATCTGATCCTTGTCCCATAGTCGACAAGGCATTGCCAATATTCGCCACCTTTTCTTCAAAAAACCGAATGCTCGCTCGACGTCTTTACGTGCAGCCATCTGGTCCCTGTTAAACTTTAATCTCTTTGGATCTGTGGTACCGTGTCTTGTGAACGATTTTACGAAAATCCCCCACTCTGGGTAAATCCCATCAACTAGGTAGTACCCGTACACGTACTCAATCCCGTTTACAAAGAAACTTCCTTTGGGTCCTATACCATTTACCCGATCATTGAAAAGAGGCGAGTGGTTTATGATGGTAATATCATTATGTGAACCTGGCATACCGAAGAACGCATGCCATATCCAAAGATCTTGGGACGCAACCGCTTCAAGCATGATGGCTGGCACCCCGTGAAATCCATTAGTGTGAGCACCTTGCCATTGGGTAGGACAAAGTTCCCAAGGCCATTTCATACAATCTAAACTACCTAGCATCCCGGGTAGCCCATGATAATCTGCGTGATGTTCCAATATTTGTTGCATGTCACTGAAGGGGGGCTTTCTCAAATATCTTTTCCTATAAAGTTCTAGAATGCACGAACAAAAGTTGTGAAGAATTTCTCTAGCTATACGTGCAGACATTTTTAAATAGTCATCCATAATGTCCGAACTATTGTCGTACGCTAACTGCCTAAGTGCGGCCGTGACCTTTTGCCACGTACTAAATCCTAATTGCCCGGTGACATCGGGTTTTTGTTGGAAACAAACATATTTCTCCTCAAGATCTCTAGATATTCTTAAAAATAAGTTTCTACTCATACGAAAATGACGCCTAAACATTTTTTCATCATACTTAGGTTCAACTGAGAAGTAATCGCTTACCAACAAATCGTTAGCGGTGTGCCGTTCACGAGCGATGTACCTTCTCCGCCGTATAGGTTGTTGAGTCTCTTCCTCATCGTCTTCGTCTTCAACGATAGCTTCACCACCGCCGCGATCGTTTGTAGAAATATTTCCGCACCATCGTCAGACGATGATGACGATTCACTATAACTTGAAGAACTCATGGCAATAATCTGTTTTATGTTTTGATATTGTGTGAAAAAATGTTAAATGTAGTAAGTATTTATAAAGGAAAAAAAAAGTTTTTTTTTTTTTTAAAAAAGTAGCCCCCAACGGCTACTTTTAATGGGCCAATCACAATCCGCCAACTCACCTTGCTCCCCCGCCACACGTCCGGCTTGAAAGCCAAGCCCCAAGGGGCCACGCCCCAACCCAAGCCCACCCGGGGTGGTGCCTTGGGCGTTTTACCCCAACCCACGCCCAAACCCCCGCCCCATACCCCACGGCCTTACTTATTTGCTTATTTGAAAAACAAATAAGTCATAATGGAATGACTTATTTACTTATTCCTCTCACATAATAAGTTAACCCAAACACCTTTTAACTTTTCAAAAAGTAAATAGGTAAATAAGTCACTAAAATAAGCTTAGCCAAACAGCCCCTTAATGTGAAACTTAAAGCACATATCAGTTCGGTCACCATACCAACAATTAAAACTAAAACAAAGTTATACTTTATTGTTTAGTTTTTGAAAGAAACGTGTATGATGACGTCAAAAGTCATCCTTGGAGGCCAAGCGAAAGTGATCCAAATGATCATTAAAGTCTAGGATGGAGACCTACGCGAGAACCTCTCTCGCATATTTATTTGATTATTATTAGTTACTTATTAATAAATATGTAAATATTAAGTGTAACTTTTATGTTTAAAAGTTTAAATAACATACCCAAATCAAAATAAATAGACGAGGCAAGTTCGCGTAAAAATAAAATTAGATTAGTTTACGGTATAAATAAGCCTTAAGATACAAATTGGCTTAACGTAAAAAGTGAAGAAGATGCTTTCTTTTTGAATTTTTTTCCAATCTTATTAAGTATGTATTTTACTCACAGAATCTAAAAAAATTGTTTATTTATACTAGTATAGTAATATGTAGTAGAGTAATTATAGTTACTCTACAGTAATTACATAATTACTATATTAGTGTAAAATCATGAAGTTTTTTTTTTATTTTATATTTTGCAATTAAATATCATACTTAACTAGATGGAAAAAAATTCATAAGAAAAGGTTCCTTCACTTCTTATGTTAAAACCCATTTGTATTTAATCTTTACACAATAAAAATAAATATAAAAACATAAACTAGTAGATACATGAAAATACATATGATCATTATAATAAATATTTTTTAATTATTAGTTGATTCCACTACAAAGAATAATACTCGAAAACTATTATAAGTGTTATTAAATTAAGTGTAATGTGAAACTTAAAGCATATCAGTTCGGTCAACATACCAACAATGAAAACTAGTTTTATAAAAATAAGCTACAAGACGTTTTATATGATGTTCTCACTTCTCACCATTTTATCCGCCGTTCTTGCTAATTTGGTCCATTTTACTTTGTTATATTAACTAGGTTAGTAACCCGTGTATTACACGGGCTGAACAATAAAAACAATAAAATTCATAAAATTGTAACACGGTTTAAATGTTACAATTTTAAAATGATAATATAGTAATTAGTAAATTATATAATAAAGTTGAGAATCCTTTTAATATATATATTTATTCTCTAATTCATTAGTTGACTGAAAAATGGAAAAGAAAAACTTCTATAGAATAGTTATTATATTTAGGGTAAAAATACTGTATAAATAGCCTTATCGTAAAAAAAAATGCGATGGTATTTTCGTAATTATTTTACTCGTAATTCTTACAGGATCAAAATTACCCAAAAGATCATTTGTAGAGTGATTATGATACTCTACAAAATTACTTTACAAGATCAAAATTACTCTACAAGATTATTTGTAGGGTAAGTACTCTATGAGTAAATAATTACAAAAATATCATCGCGTTTTTTTACTTTTTCAAACGTTTTGTACGATAAGACTATTTGTATTTAATCTTTTGCCATTATTATATTTATAAAATAAAATGTTGATGTAAGCATAATATTTTGATCAAAATTCAAGGATAAAGACTTTATAATTAATTTTCAAACTTTGTTATATAAAAAAGGAAGCCATTTATATATTTATATAATATTATTTTGTAACATTTGTATGCTGTAAGGGTTGTATTCTTTGCATAATTCGTTGTACCCATTGTCACGTTACCTCTGTTACTTCTTCCTTTACAGAGTAGTATACCAGCTTCTGTCTCATCTCTTTCATCCAGACCCACACACTCCACCTGATCCCAACTCCAAACATATTTCGGCCGAGAGTGAAGAGAGAGACAAAGGAGAGATGGGCGGCGTATATGTGGCGTCACGGTGGTCCTTAGGCGGCGGCTTAGAGCTGGGAATTTATCCGGCGACCTAGGGTTTAGTAGATTGTCGTGACCACCAATCTTCCGCCGCCGGTCGTCGTCTGATCAGTCGTATCAGACATCAAATTGTTATCATCGATATCGATAGCGGTATCTATAGTTATTTGACTTTATATCATCTGTTTATATTTGCATTTGTGTCAAATTTAGTAAATAGTTAATTTTTTTCTACTAGTATTTGGGTAAGGCATTATTATCTAGTGGAGATGAATATCATCGGGTGGTTTCGTTGGTGACAAGATGATACTCCAATGGTGCGTCATTGATCCAAATTTGTCGTTAAAAAAGTATATACTATATAATTTGAAACATTTATGTGCATTAGGAGTTGTACCATGTGCTTCATTTAGTTTTTGAAAGGCGTGGTGCTTTTATTTGTCACTTATTAAATTATCTCTAATATCGGCGATATTTTACCATATTTGACCAACATATCACTGATTTTCCCGATATCAGTACCTTTCTTCTTAGTTCTACCATTCGTCTTTCTTCTTATTGCTGCTATTAGTGTTTTAAGTCTTAATCAGTTCATACTTGCTACAATTGTTATTGTTTTGCAAGTTGCAAAAGGTAGGAGAGTATATATATAAATTCGGCATGATATTATAATTACCGATATCCCACCGCGATAACCTATAAATCAAATATTGGTCCTTGACGGATATCCATTTTTTTCCGAATTAACTGCATAGGCTTAACCCAAACAAACAAATTTACAAGTGAATGGGCAAAAACTGTGGCCTCTAGATTTGGCAATGCAAATTATAACACTGAAAAGAAATCTTGAATCGAGCAAGACTTGACATTACCTTTCTATGATTGTGATCATATGAGCTAAGGTGACCTTCAAATTCAACCGCTAACTTATACTGCTTGTCGCAAAGCTCAGAATAGAAACTTTTCCGTATTTCCTTGACCTCTGATTGAATTCTATGCTCTCGATCCGCCATAACCTGAATTTTCATAATGTGCAGGAAGGGGGCAGAAGAAGAAGAAGCCACCAGGTAATAAAAACTGCATTTCATTCCGCATCAAAAGACATGCATATATGCTATATGCTGCCTTCTGTTATTAGATATATGTAGGTTTCAGAAAGACTCGTTAACCTTAAATTCGTATCTAAGGTTTGAATTTATTTATTTTTTACTATTGAGTTGGAGTGAAAATACATACCTCCCGTTTCTTTGCGATTTCTTCTGTTTCCTCACGTTCGATGTCGAGTTTCCTCCTTTGAATGTTTTCTTCTGCGGTAAAGAAATCATCTTGCTCTTGTTTCCCTAGCCATAACTTTGAATCTCTTATTCCAGACTTGATGGGCTCGGTTATTCCTAATAAATCATGATATCAACAAATAAGATTCAAAAACCTCTTTATCTCAGTTATTCCACTTTTCAAAGATAACCCTAATAGGTTGTACATTTATTTTATTCTTCCTTTTATTATACTTTCCAAAAACGAAAACTCGAAAAGTACACTAAGCTACCCTTTTCTACCTACATATACAAAAGGTAGTTTGGGGGAATAGTGTCACGCAGCTGCGTGGCACTTCCCTATTCGACCAACCGTTTTATTGTTTTAAATTTGTTTTAAAATTACGGTTTCGTCCTTAATTTAAAATATCATTACGCTTTTGCCCTCACTTCAAAATAAAATTATGTTTTTGTCCCTCCCTCAAAATTACGATTTTGCCATGGGTTCAAAATTATGCTTTTATCCCCAGATTACATGTACAATTTTCGCCCCAGTTCAAAATAAATTTTTGCTTTTGCCCCAAACTAAAAATGACGATTTTGCATTTTCGTCCCGTTTAAAAAATTATGATTTCGCCTTCAGTTTAAAATTATGTTTTTGCCCGGTTCAAAATAAAATTATGCTTTTGCCCCCCAATTCAAAATTACGATTTTGCCCTCAGTGCAAAGTTATATTACGGTTTTGTCTCTGGTTCAAATTTATAGTATTGCCATGACTTTTTTGTAACATTTGTATGCAGTAAGGGTTGTATTATTTGCATAATTCATTGTACCCATCGTCACGTTACCTCTGTTACTTCTTCCTTTACAGAGTAGTATACTAGCTTCTGTCTCATCTCTTTCATCCACACCCACACACTCCACCTGATCCCAACTCCAAACATATTTCGGCCGAGAGTGAAGAGAGAGACAAAGGAGAGATGGGCGGCGTATATGTGGCGTCACGGTGGTCCTTAGGCGGCGGCTTAGGGCTGGGAATTTATCCGGCGACCTAGGGTTTAGTAGATTGTCGTGACCACCAATCTTCCACCGCCGGTCGCCGTCTGATCAGTCGTATCATCATCATTGTAATCCTCGGTAGCCAGGTGTAAGCAACTTTCAGAGTTACCGTTTTTTTTTTCCCTGGTATTGTTGATGTGGGTAGTTGCATAGTGTGACCAAAGATTTGAAAAATCACCAACCCTACAACACAATTTGGAATGAATCCATCGCTAGAGCTTCATCCACCATGGTAAGTATTCTCCTTCAATTGAAGACTTGTATCTTTGCAGTTGTTTCCCCTACATGATACATTAAAAACACTCAATGATATTTTATTTTTCTGTTAAATAATATGCTGGGACAAATATGCATGAATGAGTTATTAGCCCAGTAGTCTCTGTAATACCTTACGCCGGAACAAAAAGAGTTTGATAAAAAGTTATAGATTTTCAACTATCTATACTAATAAGAGTGTGTGTGAATCGGGTTTTGTTTTGGATGCAGTGAATGTGTTTTGTGGATTTTTAGGTCACCGTGTACAATACAAAGTTCCATCCCTCATCAAACCAAAAGTTAAGCTTAGATGAGAGATTTCTAAGTAATCTGAGTAAAGTGAAGATGCCGCATTTGGATCAGCTTTTGTAAGAACCCTAAAGTTGAGTTTAGCGGAACGTTCTCTAAGTAGATCAGGTAAAATCAACAACTTTGAATCAGTGGGTTTTAGCATGTATCAAAAAGATTGATTCACAAATTAGTTTCGTTCCCGGTAAGATCAGTTACATAAATTTTCAAATCATGTCATATTTGCTAATTGGTTTATGTAAATCTTGATTGATTCCATTGTAATCTGGTATCTATGTTTCTATGTTACAGATGCGTGATTCTATATCTTTTTTAAGTATATTATGGGTTTTTTTTATTTCATTATATGGATGAACAAATGAATAGTCAAACCTACATCAACAAAATGGTTGAAAGTGCAGTTTGTTATTCTAAATTCCATGAAAATATGTGGATATTGAGAAGAGGAAGTTGGAACACTTGGAAATGGAATCAATGAAGAAAGTGTTTGCAGCATCAACAATCAGGGAGACCAGATGGCAAATTAGCAAGTTTAGACATTTTGTTTATATTTTTTCAATTTGGTTTATTGTAGGCACAGTTTAGCTATGCAATGGGAGGCATATATATGCAGTTTCTTTTTTGAAGAATCAAGGCCCGATCTTACCCAAGTTCTCTATTCAAGGTACTTGACCATATTCTACAATCTACACCATATGTGTACATAAGTGTATACAAGGGTGTTAAATGGGTTGAACCAACACGAATTAAAACTCAAAAATGCTTATGATGATGTCCTTTTCTCATGGCACCAAGTAGTATGGTAATATTGCGAACAAGGGCTTTGTATAAACTCTGTCGCTTTTTTTTTAACAAATTTAGTCCACTGGATCAATGCTTGATATACAAATTGATCATTTTTGCAAATCGAACCGTGAAATAGACATTGAGTTTCATGTGCCAATAATTAAGGAAATAATAGTTTTATAGAAAATGGTCAAAAATACTTGCCACACTGCGATTACTTCCAAGACAAGGTCAATGTTGAGAAACGTGGCGAGACAATATTACCCCAATCAGAGGTATGTTTTACGTAGTTAATATCGAATGCTATTGATTATGATTTTTTATTGATGTTTGCTTTTGTCTTCTGGTTTTTAATTGGTTTTCTTTTGATCTCAACGTGATAGAAACTCAACTCAAAACCGATGAAGACTCTTGATTGTGCAAAAAAGGGTTATGCTGGTATGTCAACTCGCCAAGATAGAAACTATGTACTCTTATAGTGCTAAAAGAAGGCATTACATTGCTTTTGATTTTTGAAATTTGAGCACACATATATTTATACTACATTTATATATAGATAAGACACAGAACTTTATGTATAGATTAGACACTGCACTCTGCACAGAACAGAAGGCTCATACGCTCTGTGAGAGTCAAAAGAGTCAAGATGGCAAAATTTACGGGTCAGGCGGGGTTGGTAACGGGTCAAACAGGTTCCGGTTCAAGCTGGTCATTATGGTAGAAGTCAACATAATTGAGTCAAGTTGTTTTGATCCACATACTTTTTGTCCTTTATTTTATCTTTTTTATAAATAATGCATCATTTTCATACTATCTCGATTGAAAATTTCCTGATTCTTTGTTTTTTTTTTCAGAATGTTCGAGTAACACCATCACCAATGGAGAACACATTCTTATACAACTCCGCTGACAAAGGCAGCTGAAAGATTTTGGGGGTATAGAATTTTGAGTTTAGGGAAGTCAGGACTTGATTTTTGGTAATATTGCTAGATGTCAATTTTTTTTTGTGTATAACATTTATTGATTGATATGGGTTTAGCTAAAGCTTGAATCTTTTAGAAAACTTGATGATTAAAGGCTGCTGATTTTCTGTGAAGAGAGTTTCGGGTTTTTTTTTTCCCTTTTTTTGCGTTTTGTTGGTGTTGAGAGGCTGCGGAAAGCCGGAAAGTGTTATAAATGATGAAAAGATACATCTTTACCTAGCATTCGACAAACCTGCGCACGTTTCACCAAAAATAGTTACATTTTTATAAATAAAAAATAATAATGCAGTTATGTCTGGTAACGCTCCAAAAATAATCTAATCAATCATTAAACAATTTTTTTTAAAAACACGTAAGAAATATCCAAATTGAGGATACTAACCTGCGCCAAACAACTGAATTGGACACCAGACCTTAGAATTTTTCAAATCGAAGGTTTCTTTTGCTAAAATGAGTTTATGGCGACATTGTCTCTAAGTGTGAGAAACTTGAAGTAGAGGGGATATGAAGAAGATGAAGTATAACTGAATATAGAAGATGAAATTCATGGAGGGATTTGGGGGCAGGAATGAAAATTTTAGGATCTGATAAAAATTTTTGATTGATATGTTGACTTATAATTTGAATCTGGTTGAAAAAAGGTTATGGATGCTTAAACATATACGAGGGGGAATGAAAATTAATGAAAAAAAAAAGATAAACTTTTGATAAAAATATGGAGTCACATGTTTTTTTTAGAAATATATTTTTTAATGCCAAACTTTCCTAGCCTCCTAGGGGCAAATGCTAGCCGAGCTATTCAAGCTAGTCTTGTATCAAGCCACGACCTGAGCTTAAACAAGCTTAAGTCTAATCCCAAGCATAAAAAATAAGATTTTTTAGTAAAAAGTAAATGAGCCCAAGTTTAGGCTTCACTTATCGAGCTCAAGTCAGGCTTGCGAACTTAAACGAGCTCATTATTTATATAATTTTTAAATAATATATTAAATATATATCTAAATAAAATAGTTATTATTTATAAAATAACATAGCATATGTATATGGGAAATAGTATTGTTAATGAATGTAGTAGGAAGATATAAGTAATACTATATTGCATAATGGTTCTACTAATATCAAGTGGCAGTTGGGATGGTAATTGAATGGGTTTAGGTAATCCTAAACCCAATTAGTTAAGTTTGTCTTAAGATTTTGGGGGTTAGATTGAAGCGGTGGTTATTCGTCAGCCACCAGCTCATATGCGAGGGGATTCGTCGTCATAATTTTGCTGGTGGTGGTAAAGTGGGAGACAGCCTATGGTTAGAAAAGATGGAAGGTTAGGAAGGGAAGGAGGGAAAATGAAAAATGAATTAGGTTAGGAGGGATAACGAAAATGAATGGATGGTTTTTGAGCGGTCCACACTAAAATCGCCCAAAATCTAATGGGTCTCTCAAAATATGTATATTTTAGTCGGTGGGCAAATATTTTAGGCGGGTTATGATCTAGAAAAATTGTGAAACATTATTTTGGGCGGCTTAATGGTATAGACCACCCAAATTTATTTTATTAGCCACCCAGAATTTTTATTTTTTAGTAGTGATAGGGTACCTTCCAAAACCAACACCAAACGACATGGCCATCCCAAAACCACTAAGACAAGCCTAACTGTAACGAGCTTGAACCTAAAAACAAGCTCGTTAAGTAAACTAGACCGAGCTCAACCCAACTCATGAGCCTAAACGAGACATTGTTAATATAAATTTTAATTAATATATTAGATATATATCACTTTTCATAAGTCTGTACAATTTTTTTCTCTAACAATTTTCAAGTTTTCCCGATGATTTGCTAATTGAAATTAACCATATGATGTCCATATTACATATACAGTAACTGCTATAGGAAATTAACCCTTATGTTTATATAATTTTTTTATAACGCTAAAAAGATGACATACAAAAGCAGTTTCATAAATTTATTAAATTTTATACAACTATGACATTTTTTCTTGACACGCATTTAAATGTCATAAAATAAGCGTGTGTCATTAATCGCGTCTCAAGATAGATCTTGTTTTTTTATGACGCTAAAAGGATGACACACAAAAAAGTGTGTCATAAATATATTGAATTTTGTAAAACTGTGACATTTTTTTTCTTGACAGACACTTTTGAATGTCATAAAATGAGAGTGTGTCATTATTTGCGTGTCAAGATAAATTGTGACAACCCGAGTTTCCAAGGTCCTTCCTCGACACGTCACCTGTTTGCGATTCGGTTTTTGTAATTTGTTTGCGTTATAACATGTTTATGATTGTCGCATGATTGAGGTTGTGTTATATGTGATTGTTGTATTGACAAGATTATGAGATTTAGAGTAAATTCTTGTATTGATTTTTCTTATGAAAGTATTAATTACACACCTACAACTACATTGTATATATATATATATGAATAATATGATCGATCAAATAAGAAATGCTGTTTAACCAACTACAGGAACTGTCGGACAGGAGTTTTCTCTTTAAGGAGTCCTCGCTATACCCATAAAGAGAAGCATTTTCGTATGTGTACTGATTATCGAGAACTCAACAAGGTGACAGTCAAGAACCGTTTGCCTCGACCATGTATTGACAACCCGTCGACCAGTTGCGAGGAACAAGCTTCCATTCGAGGATTGGCTAGTGAACGAACTATTATCAGATGGAAGTCCAAGAGGAGAATGCTCTTAGAGTAGCATGTCGAACGCAATGCAGTCATTTAACGTTATACACCATGACCATTGAATTGACCAACACACCAGCAGCTTCAGGGAATCGCATGAATCGACCGCATTTATTGACAACATTCTGAATCCTGACCAGGAGAATGGAACGCCATGGGTGGCCTTTATATCTTATTTTAGAGCTCCTGAGGGAGGAGCCACACCGCGCGAAGTCTTGATAAATGTAACTTCTGGATTCGAGAGGTACCCTTTTTGGGTCAAGTAATCAACGAAGTGGGAATATACGTAGATCTCGCTAGGATCCATTCTGTTAAAAACTGATCGACACCGAAGATCCCTTCAAGGATGCAACAAATTTTTGGCCTTCCTAGATACTATCACAGATTCACCACAGGATTTTCGAAGATCGCGTAGCTTAAATCTCTTTAGCACAGCAGGGTGCTGTGTTCGTGGAGACAAAACAGGAGGACGTCTTTTAAGCTTTCAAATCTCAACTCTGCAATACACTGAGCATTGTCTTTACCTAAGGGTATGGGTGATCTAATGGCATACCATGATGCTCCGAAACAGAGTCCCAGATATACATCGGTGCAACACGAGAGAGTGATGTCATACGTAATAGGGTTATGAAGTGGAACTGCACGACACGCAACCTACGGTGAAAACCGTGGGCCTTGGATTTTGGTTGGAGGCATTACTTGGACGGTACCGAATGCACTATTTAGACCGATCACAAGGGCCTCCCGTATACCTTTGTTTCGGAAGAGCTAAATCAGTTAATGGCATCGCTGGATGGAACTTTTGGAGAATTACGATGGGGAAACTTAAATGTACACGAGCTTTGTAGCTCACTATTGACTCTAACTTACCTGATCAGACTCGCTCTGTTCAAACTGGAGAAAAGAAAGAAGAGGATCTTCGAGTTGAACCCATGCATGGCATGGGAAAGCAACCTCTGGCAGGGCGGATGATATTCGCTACCCCCAGGAACGAGCGTGGATCGCAGTATACGACAACTTCAGGAAACTTGTTTTGAGCAAAGCACCTGCTTCGATATTCTAGTCGTCTGGATTTTGATGAGAGATAGTAGGATCTATGAATCTTGTGCTGATGGTCGGGCATGAAGACCCACCTAGCAATGCATGTGTATAATGTTTGACTTATGGGAAAGTCAAGGTGGAGTATCAGCAACCAGCAACACCCATATGAAAGTAAGAACAGACTACCACGGATTTTGTCGCTAGCCTACTTACAACTCGAAACGGAAACAATATCACTTGGGCGATCGTTGACTGTCTCACGTAACCAGCACACCCTCTTGCAATCAAGGAAACTCACGAGTCTTCAGTTCACAGCTTGTGGCTATTCCTCTGAGAGAGGCGGCCAGTTAGGAACGAGGTGCCAACTCATGTTACCTTTGATTTTGAGCTATACCTGATTTATGACAGGCACTACACAACACCCTCGACCCACGTCTAGACATGAGCATTACTTGTCACTGTAGGACAACCGGATAGAGTAACGAACCATCCTGACATGCGAAGACATGTTGCGAGCATGTGTGTGATTGACTTGGTGAAGTTGGATGGACGCATACCTTTGGCTGAGTTCCACCATAGCAGTTACCATCCTAGTATTCAGACAGCTCTGTTTGGGGGCATTGCATGGACGACAATACCAATCTTCTTGTTGGACTAAGGTGGGTGATAATCTAATCACAGATCCAGGACTTGTACTCGAAACTCTTGAAGATTGCTTAGATGATAAATTTTTGGACGGCAACGCGTGTCTTGTACTCGAAACATTGGGAGTTCGTTGTAGGCGAACGTGTTATAATAGAAAGTTTCACCCTGGGAGGGTGCGGTAAGCTATAGAAAACATGGCAAGCTTAGTTACCATGCGTGGGGCATTCAGATTTTTGGAACGAATCGGTGGCATGGCTCACAAACTCGGGTTAACTGGCGAATTAGGTAACATTCACGATGTCTTTGGTGTCTCGAATCTAAAAGAAGCGATTGTTCAAGGTAACATTTGTGATACCCTAAGATCAATGACAAGTTGCAGTTGGTTCAAGAACCCATTGAAAACATGGACCATGAAGTCAATGTTCATTAACACAGTCGAATTTCAGTCGTGAGAGCTCGTTGGAACATAAGGCGTGGACCAGAGTTCACGCAGGAAGGCAGTGATCGAAGTAAGCTCTAATATCCTTAGTTGTTCAAACGGTTGTATCAACTTCTGATATCACTGGCGAATTTCGGGACGAAATTTCTTTCATGTTGGGGATGATGTGGTACCCGTGAAAAATCCACAGTCGTCCTGAGTTAACATCTTACTGTTTTGGTGTACTTGTTAAATTTCGGGACGAAATTTCTTTCAAGTTGGGGATGATGTGACAACCCGAGTTTCCAAGGTCCTTCCTCGACACGTCACCTGTTTGCGATTCGGTTTTTGTAATTTGTTTGCGTTATAACATGTTTATGATTGTCGCATGATTGAGGTTGTGTTATATGTGATTGTTGTATTGACAAGATTATGAGATTTAGAGTAAATTCTTGAATTGATTTTTCTTATGAAAGTATTAATTACACACCTACAACTACATTGTATATATATATGAATAATATGATCGATCAAATAAGAAATGCTATATATATATATATATATTGATTATTCTTCTAAGTTTGGTGGACCTAATTTGAGAGGACCGTACTGTGTATGTAGTGTGTTACTATATGACAATTTGTTAATTTGATACCCATGTGATTCATAATTGTGATTCATAATTGTCGGCCACTCACCTCTTAGAGTCTTAGTTCAATGAGTAGCCATGTGTTAATATTTGGACTATCAAGAACAACAGACCATGAGCCATGTGAAGATTTGGGTGCGGTCCAATGGTTGTGGTTTAGAGATTAGTCATGTTATAATTGTGGGCCAATAGAGCGGTTGACTTGTCAACCTTCGCCACAAATTAATCTCGACGAAACCCTTGCTCGATGAAACCCCCAACGAAACTTATGCCTTTCGTCGAACATACTTATCGCCAGCCCAGATTTCCTCAAAGCCCAGGAAAGGCCCAACACTCTTACTCAAGTATATTCATGTAGAAGGGTTTCATTATAGCACGTAACTGATCAAACATCAAACCCTAGACTTCTCTAGTCGCACACGGCAGCGGTAGAACCCCCCCTCTCAAAGCATTATTCCAGTCGATCGAGGTGATTGGGTTAGTGATTTCCTTCGTATATTATGTGATTCTTGTTTATGTGTAAGTTGAGTAATAAAGTGTATACATATGCTACATGATGATTAGGTTGTGCGATTGATTAGTAGCGATTAAACGGTACATGATATATATATATATATATATATATATATACGTGTAATAACAAGATCCGTGTAACTAGTTGTGATCATGTAAACTGTTATTTGAACCATGATGTGTTTGGTATGAGGATTTCTAATAATCTTGAAATAATAATAGATGTCTTGATAATAAATTATGGATGTTATTTTATTAGAGAAGCATGTCAATTAGTGGGACTGTTATGCGAAGTGTTACTGAGTTTGATGAGATGATGAACTAGTTGATCGATGTTGGGTAGCTAGAGGGTGTCTTGTTACTTGATTCGGATTGTTAGTGTCTGATCCTAAGTTACATGTCAACCAATTAATAATAAGGATGTATGGGCTCACATGTTAATTAGAACTACATACTGATCATTCGGGTTACACACTTGGGAAGGGGCCACAATCTTTGATCTGGACTGCGTATTTGTGAGCGGGCCGTGCACTGACCGGGCTCTATGTTTTAATAGGCCTGAATTACATGGGCTGCACATCCATTGGGGTAATATATCGAACCAATAAGTGTTTATTTGGGTCACGAAATTGTAGTGTGAACTCGCGTAGTTGCTAGATGATTTCTTGATAATAACCTGCTTGTTATGTTGCATGATTTCCTGTCAAAAGTTACATGGTTTCTTGGATGTGAATTGAACCATTTGACATGTACTTTGGTGAATATATGAAACTGATTGTTATATACAACTATCATAGGACTTGGTTGATCTTTATTGTTAGACGAGTAATTAAGCATACCGAGCAAACCGAGGTGAGTTCACACTTTCTACAAGGCATGGGATTCCCAAGGGTTGGGAATGGGTTAAAGAACTAAAACGGAAACTACATATCCTCCTTGGGTAGGATATGTACGGCCATCCACCATGGGTAGGATGCCAAGATTAAACCTCACGTATTCTCCTTGGGTAGGATATGTACGTTCGTCCTCCTTGGGTAGGACAACAAGATTAAACATACTGGACCAAAACTCTATCATGAAGTCCCTCATTTTATATCGACTTAATCACCGAGGCCGATGGCGAGCGGGTCATTAGTTAATAGCGCTATTAGGTTTAACAAACCTCACACCATGCGTTCGAACGGGCGTGTACTAATGGACTAAAGGCAAAGGGTCAATGCTGATAGACATTGACTTAGGGCACAACTTATTTTCGTAGTAGTCGATATGGTACGGTCTGGTAACGCACATGGGAATCCCCCACTAAATATCGTAAAAAGGTTTGGGAGACAGGGTAAACTGGTAATTCACATGGGAAGCCCCCACCAACTATGGATATGTTTGGGAAACAGGGTAAACTGGTTAATCATATTTGCAACTATGGGGTAAACCCCACGGCAAGTAAGCCAACTAAAGACAAACTATGTTTTCGTAAACAACTTAAAACTAACACCCAACTGTGAACTCGCTCAACTTTGTTGTTGATTCATTGTTACATGCCTTGCAGGTCTTTAGGTGCATATTGATTGGAACTTGCTGTCTGGGAGGCTGGAGTGGTAATGGGTTGAGATACATGGAAACATAACACAATACAAATGGCGTTTTCATGTGGTTATAAATTCTCAATGAATGAATTAAGCTTCCGCTGTAAACTGTGAAATATTGTAACGTTGTAACACTTACTGTTAATCAATGAAAGTTTTATTTACATATACCTATGAGTTCAATGTGATTGATGGCTAAGATCCTGGTATGTCACACGCCTCTCGGGGGTTTTCCGCGTGTGGTATTTTGGGGGTGTGACAGATTGGTATCAGAGCCATTGGTTATAGTGAACTAGGTTTTAAAAAGGGGAAAACTTTTTTGTAAAACCAGACTATAACCGAACAGTTCTGACTATGTGAATACGACCATGACACTCAGCTCCAGATTGCAAGGTTCGTCTCTCGTATACTCATTGTACTGCATAACTAGTGAACACTTATGATATTGCATGTGATTGCACGTTTAGCACAACGATATGAATTCATGTACACTTGCACGTGTTATGTGACTGATAGGGTGGTAAATCCCTAAACTTTCATGACATACGCTTCGTGATACCCTCTGATTGCTACTCGAGTTTGGGGAACCATTTGACATGAGTTAAGAGGAGCTGAGATGAGCATGCAAATCACAATATTATTGTGGGTGCACACATAATAATAATGTGGGGTGCATGTAAATCCCAGCGAGGCTTAACAAGTGGAAAAGGGGTTCCGTTCCGTTATTTGATCAATGAGAAACATAACAAACCTATAGGGGCCATAGCAGTAATTGTCCCCCTACTCAAACTCAAACGTGAACTTCTCATTTATCGTTGGATTCTTTCGAAACTCGTTGCTGTCGAGTGTTACCTGAACACCCGTCTGATCTCAGCGAACCGTGTAGAATGTTAGGTGATTATACGAACGCTCATGTGTTGGATATCGCAGCGTCGAATGATTGATCGGTATCTCTCTCACCTTTCTTCGCTAGTTGGAACTTAACGTATTGACGCCTCAGATTCTGAAGTGCGATCACTTGTGCAACACTCCCACAACATACTGAGTATTACACGAACCACTTGCAACAATTATGGACAGGAGGATGAGCGTAGCACTTTACCGACCTCAGTACTTTGGCGGCCCTGATTTCCGGCAACGAGCACCACCAAATTGGCTTCAATCGAAGCCTTAACCCTTGTCAGCGACCCATGGGAGCCAACTCTTACGAATCAATCGAGACATAAGTGATGATAATTGACTTTAGTGGGGTATTCGTAACTGTCAGCAAAATTTGAAAAGATGGATAATGATGGCGAAGAATCGTAGGACTTCGTTTCGAGCAACTTGGGAGCAGTAGTCACAGCGACAACAAGGTATTCGCAACCTTAACCTACAGTAAGAAAATAAAGGTGCCTACAGCATGGTTTGGCCGTAGTTAAGTTAAGAGGTCAACGATCAAAGGAACAACGACAGTACTTGGAACCCTAGTAACGGAAACAACAACACCAGGAATGGTGCTCTTGGAAGGGCACTTAGAATTGGTGTGGGCGACGTCAGGGCTTTAACGGCATGGTAGTTAGTATGAGTAGCAACCCGCTTCGTCTCTGTTCCGTTTGACCCTGATGCTCCTAGGAGTTGAACCTGCTAAGGAATCGGCTGATGGCTAGACAATGGAAACCTGATATGATCGTTGGGATGCAAACACGACCTTGTAGGACAAATGATCGACATCGACCTTCCTTTAGTTATTTTTGATAGATGTACCCCGTGAGGAGACAAATTCTACGTATCCATTTCCTTCGTGGAGGATTTGTTAACTGTACTAACGCGTCTGGGTGGCGTAATGGTTAGTGGAGTGTCAGCATTGAGAGCCAGGAGTGCCTAGGGAGGGATTACCCCGCTATGTGGCAACTATTATAGACACAAGGTTAGGAAAAGAGGATCGAGGATCCACCAGCTGTTCGTGATTACACTCCATGTGCTGCTAGAGGAAACTTCTAGGATCATCTCTATTATCAGATCCGTGTAATAACAAGATCCGTGTAACTAGTTGTGATCATGTAAACTGTTATTTGAACCATGATGTGTTTGATATGAGGATTTCTAATAATCTTGAAATAATAATAGATGTCTTGATAGTAAATTATGGATGTTATTTTATTAGAGAAGCATGTCAATTAGTGGGACTGTTATGCGAAGTGTTACTGAGTTTGATGAGATGATGAACTAGTTGATCGATATTGGGTAGCTAGAGGGTGTCTTGTTACTTGATTCGGATTGTTAGTGTCTGATCCTAAGTTACATGTCAACCAATTAATAATAAGGATGTATGGGCTCACATGTTAATTAGAACTACATACTGATCATTCGGGTTACACACTTGGGAAAGGGCCACAATCTTTGATCTGGACTGCGTATTTGTGAGCGGGCTGTGCACTGATCGGGCTCTATGTTTTAATAGGCCTGAATTACATGGGCCGCACATCCATTGGGGTAATATATCGAACCAATAAGTGTTTATTTGGGTCACGAAATTGTAGTGTGAACTCGCGTAGTTGCTAGATGATTTCATGATAATAACCGGCTTGTTATGTTGCATGATTTCCTGTCAAAAGTTACATGGTTTCTTGGATGTGAATTGAACCATTTGACATGTACTTTGGTGAATATATGAAACTGATTGTTATATACAACTATCATAGGACTTGGTTGATCTTTATTGTTAGACGAGTAATTAAGCATACCGAGCAAACCGAGGTGAGTTCACACTTTCTACAAGGCATGGGATTCCCAAGGGTTGGGAATGGGTTAAAGAACTAAAACGGAAACTACATATCCTCCTTGGGTGGGATATGTACGGCCATCCTCCATGGGTAGGATGCCAAGATTAAACCTCACGTATTCTCCATGGGTAGGATACGTACGTTCGTCCTCCTTGGGTAGGACAAGACTAAACATACTGGACCAAAACTCTATCATGAAGTCCCTCATTTTATATCGACTTAATCGCCGAGGCCGATGGCGAGCGGGTCATTAGTTAATAGCGCTATTAGGTTTAACAAACCTCACACCGTGTCGTTCGAACGGGCGGGTACTAATGGACTAAAGGCAAAGGGTCAATGCTGATAGACATTGACTTAGGGCACAACTTATTTTCGTAGTAGTCGATATGGTACGGTCTGGTAACGCACATGGGAAGCCCCCACTAAATATCGTAAAAAGGTTTGGGAGACAGCGTAAACTGGTAATTCACATGGGAAGCCCCCACCAACTATGGATATGTTTGGGAAACAGGGTAAACTGGTTAATCATATTTGCAACTATGGGGTAAACCCCACGGAAAGTAAGCCAACTAAAGACAAACTATGTTTTCATAAACAACTTAAAACGAACACCCAACTGTGAACTCGCTCAACTTTGTTGTTGATTCGTTGTTACATGCCTTGCAGGTCTTTAGGTGCATATTGACTGGAGCTTGCTGTCTGGGAGGCTGGAGTGGTCATGGGTTGAGATACATGGAAACATAACACAATACAAATGGCTTTTACATGTGGTTATAAACTCTTAACGAATGAATTAAGCTTCCGCTGTAAACTGTGAAATATTGTAACGTTGTAACACTTACTGTTAATCAATGAAAGTTTTATTTACATATACCTATGAGTTCAATGTGATTGATGGCTAAGATCCTGGTATGTCACACGCCTCTCGGGGGTTTTCCACGTGTGGTATTTTGGGGGTGTGACATAAATCTTGTTTTTTTATGACGCTAAAAACATGACACACAAAAAAGAATGTCAAAGATTTATTAAATTTTGTAAACAATGACATTTTTTTCTTGACATACGCTTTTGAATGTCATAAAATATGCGCGTGTCATTGTTCGCGTGTCAAGAGGAGTGTATTTTCTAGTAGTGGATAACGGCTGCTTCCCGAGTTTTTTCAAGAAGATTCATCCTGCAACTTCCTCAATTGTCCCCGTTTCTCTTCATCCTTCATCGCAAGTGAGTCCGATGATGAAGGTTCATTTGTTTTTTGGTAAAAAAAATGGCACTAAATCAACCAAAGTTAAGGGTGTAAGTATTTGCACCCGAATGAAAAGAGAAAAAATGGAATGAATATGAGAAAGGAAATGAAAGAGAGACAAACTTGCAAAAAATGTAATGTAGTGTATTTGAAGTTTTCCCAATTTTATTTTATCTATATTTTAGTTATTTATGCGCCCGTCTATCTATTTATTAATTATTTATGTAACTGCTCTTGGAATTCGTTCGTGCAAAATTAAATAAAACTTTTATTATTAACTTGAATTACAACTGAAAAAAAGAAAGCTAGGAAAAAATACTATTACAACTGAAATAAGAAGAAACAAGAACAAAAATTCAGCAAAAATGAAGTGTTCTTGGCTAAGGATCGTATTAAACATGGGTCCCTTAAAACAAATTTTGTGTTTCCTAGGAGAGCACGTTTGTTTCCAGGATACAACAGCCCAAAGCAGTTGTACTGCCGGTCTTGACTCCAACCCGAAGGTATACCTTGAATGCTTGAAGAAGAAGATGAAAAATTTTGTGAGAGAAGATTGTTTATCAGCCGGGTGTTTTTCGGTATGTTCATTCTATTGCGGGAACCTCTTATTTATACTGCAGGTCCAAGTCGAAACTGTAAAACGAATTAAGTAGGAGAATTAAACTGCATTAAACGTCTTCAATGAACTTTAATTCGTCATTTAATTCTTAGTCAAAAGCATAGACTCGTCAGTTTCAAATGTTGAAATGTAACTGCACTGGCATTAACTGCCGGAAGCTTCTGCGCGCGCGCAAGGCACTCTGGTGATCGCGCGCCCGTGCGCGCGCAGGTCTGCACGCTCATGCGCGCATACGCCATTTTGGCTCACTTCCATGCGCGCGTGCGCCATTTTGGCTCACTTCCATGCGCGTGTGCGCCACACTGGCTCTATTCCATGGGCGCCTGCGCGCCACGTCACCTATGAGCCTATACGAGCACGCCACACAGTCGCGTGTATTGGCTCACTTTTGTGTGCCGCGCACGTCACATCAGTACCGATGTTCCATGCGCGCAACCGCGCGCCTATCTGCCATGTGTACCCGCTCGCGGACGTGCTAGACTGCCACGTCATGCGCCACTACGTGCGGAACCCAACAGGGTCATGGGCCTGCATGCCATGTCACCAACCACCTGGTCCTTGCAGCCCTTGTGCTCCACCACGCGCACGCGGTAAAAAATACAAAGGCGGCTCTCAAGCGGCTCGCGGTGATGCGAAGTGCGCCATCAAAGCTCCACATTGCGCCTCATCTGTCACACCCCCAAAATACCACCTAGGGAATGTCCCTGTTAGGCGTGTGACGTACCAACAACGAGCCACTAATTACATTGAACCCATACAAGTTTCTAAATAAAAATCCTCAATTATTGAAAACTACCATCATCAAGTTTAAATAGAAACCAACATGTTCAGCGGAAGCAAATAGTAAACCAAAGTTAAACTGTATCAAAACCATTGTTTAATATCGATAATTTAATCACATGAATCCCTCCAGTCGACCCATGACCACTCCAGCTACTCCAGACAGCAAGTTCCAATCCAAGACATCTAACGACCTGCGAGCATGCAACAAGTGTATCAGACAACGTTGGTGAGTTCATAGTTTTACGAAAACGTTGGTTACCCAGTGTTTAATTTAATCCATTGAATTTAATGTTGAAAATACCCCGAATACAAGACGGCTCCAGATTATTTTGCCCTTTCTCCAATGCTCCTATCAAAGCATTGGTCATGACTAGGTCATTAGTTCACACCCGTCCTCTCAGGTACGGGGTGAGGGTGCCAAACCTAAGTAGCGCTACTAACTAATACCTTGTTACCTCTCAGGTAACCAAACAACACGGAGGGACTTTAATGGTGATAGGATGAGTATATTATCCAACATTCCAGATTTACCCAAAAGACATATTCCTCTCAGGAATACCCATGATTTACCCAAAACCAATCCCTCTCAGGGATACCCAAAGAATATCCCAACCACCGGGACGCATGCTCAAGAGAAGTGAACTCACCTATGGTTTGCTCGGTAAGATCAAGTACTTTGTTTATCAGTTGAACAAACACGTCCTAACACGGTTACCGGTAAAAATCAGTTCCTTAATCCATTAACGCAAATTGCATCACATAAGACCCAAGTACATACACACATCCTCATACAATTGTAATAGTTGGTCATGCTATGAAATTAATACATACATTTTAGCATCACATACTTGATGTTTAACTCTCCCATTATCCTTATGCTTGTATGATCACATTTATAAATCACAATTCCTAACAATGTGTGAACTACATAATATGTCCACGGCCCACACTAAATCACAACCCACTAATAATATAAATAAAACGAAGCACAACGTTTACTGAAGTGAGTGGCCCAAATAGTTAACATGCTACTCAAGTGCTACCCAATTATACTACCCGACCCATTATATTAAACCCAGCCAGCATCAATGATCCGTTCTCATCCGCGGCCCAACTCAGACACACGGCCCAAACAAGTCAACCCAAAGACCAATGCGACTAGGCTTGTGCATTGTGTGACTGAAGCTGGTCCCCAGGCCCACCCGAGTGTGCGACCTGGTTTAGCATCGCAGCCCGTGCAAGTAGCCCAACAAAGTGCAACAGTTTATGATTTATCTTGTGGCTTGATTTTTAAAACACCTTAAGTCACGAATTACGGGATCTGTTACATACTTCACAACCAATACATCATAAACAACCATTTGCCAAACTAATTCCCATGAATCTTAATCATAACCGAGTCTTGATCAAGAATTAACACATGACCATTGTTATCTAATTTAATGCCCCTAATACTCAAATGTTATAACCATCATACATCACAAGCAATCAATATAACATCATGCATTCTTATTTCAGAACAATCATTCAGCTAGCATACGAGTTATTTTAACTATACTATCATAACTCTCATTAACACAAGATTCTTCTAACACAATTCTACTCATACGAATCCCATGATTATTAACATAGTACCCTTAGTTTATTAATTATCATTAGTTAATCTCAATCATCCCCTTGTTATTCGTTCAGCATGTAACAAGAAATCAAGAATTATAACAAGCATGTAATCCCTAAATATTTATTAAGATGCAAGAACATAACATGACTTTCTCACACTTATAAAACATACCATGCAACTATGTTAACCATGAATACACATAACTAAGATCAAACAAATAAGAATTTGGACAAATATGAAACCACTAACCAAAAACTCGACCGATCAAGATGTTATCACGAAGGGGGGGGGGGGTCTGCCACTGCGATCGTGCGATCAAGGGAAGCTTAGGGTTTTTTGGAATATTGGTGTTAACATGTTACGCTACTTAAGTATGTATATATGTTGAAATAATGGCCGGCCCCAATTAAAATAACCCTCTTGGGCTCGACCAGGCCCAAACATAAATAGATAGCCCACACGCATTCAGGTTAGGCTTTGGGTGTGTGTATATGGACTCACATTAGCTGGCCCAATGCAAAGTCCAATGCAAGGTGTATGTGTGAAGATGCGGCCCAAATTAACAGTCGTTTAATTAAAACAACTAACACTAAACTTAACCGAGTTAAACAAGTAAACGTTTAAACTTAACCAACCGAGTTAAACAAGTAAACGCGCAAGCATACATAGCTACGATGCAACCCAATCGTAACAGAAAGTGATTCGGAATTAAAGACACACCTAAGGATTACGGGTCGTCACATCATCGCCCACGCCTCGCGCGCGCGCACGTGTGCGAGTGCGAGTACGAGTTAGGGTGCTCTGCAACCTTCGCGAGTACACTTAGTGTGTGCTTCCATGAAACAATAAGGATGGAGAGTTCCCACTTAAATACCCCTTTAAGTTTCATCTCTCCTCCTATGTGGGACAAGGTGCCACTTTCCCACTTTTTTTCAGCATTCAAGTTTCAAACACCAAACTTTGAGCATCGATATCTTATTCATCTTAGCTCCGTTTTGGACGTGGTTTAGTTCGTTGCGAAGCTCTTCCAACATAGAACACAAACCCACACATAAATATATAAAACCCGCTCATTTCTTATATTTATTTCTAGTCCCAAATAGGAAAAAATCATTTTCCTATATTTGTGAAAAGTGATATTTTCACAAATTTCCAACAATCCCCCACATGAATAGAAATCGATATATCAAGTTTCAACGATACACGTTCAACAGTTGAGTATTGCAAGATAGGTAGGTGTAACCTTTGAACCTCCTTTTGTGAAGCATACTTAGCCTCCTAGGGTCTTGTAGACGCAGTGTCTTTGAACAATCCCCCATTTATGTAGGCGACAATATACATTCACACAATACTCTCCCTAGTTGAGTCAAGTCCTCATGGTTGTGTCTGTTTATGGTCGTGGAACACTTTCCTGGTTCTGCGAGAGCTATAGGATTTGCGCCTCCCCACAAATCCATTCGAAACGACCCCACTTCTCTCTAACATAGGTGATTCCTCTGAATCATTAAAAACATCATGGTTAATTTTGGATTTCCTCAGCATCCTTAACCTCAACATGCTTAACCTTTCCTTCATGTCACTGATTGGAATGGACTAGGAAGTATGCAACTCCCTTTATTAATTTTGGGGCACCCCCCACAGTGACTCCCTTTGGGTTTATGATTAAGTTTTCCTATTGAACCTAGATCTTGGGATCTCCAGTCAACTAGGTTAGGTTTCCCTCATATTCCTTTCTTCTATGGGCTTTAGTCCCATTCCTCTTGACGAATTATACACCTTATCTTTGCTTAAGCCTTTTGTTAACGGGCCTGCAATGTTCTCCTTTGACCTAACATAGTCAACTGAGATAACACCCATTGAGATAAGTTTTCATACCGTGTTGTGTCTACGTCGAATGTGCCTTTATCCGCCATTGTACATCGCATTTTGTGCTCTCACAAGCGCTGATTGATTGTCACAATGTATGCAAATCACCGTCAACGGCTTATGCCATCTTGGAATATCTTCCACAAATTGACGTAGCCACTCTGTCTCTTTCCCGCTTTTATCTAAAGCGAAGAATTCGGATTCCATCATGGATCTAGCTATAACCGTTTGCTTGGAAGACTTCCAATCTATAGCTGCCCCCGCAAGTGTAAACACATATCCACTTGTCGATCTATGATCTTTTATATCCGATATCCAGTTCGCGTCAGTGTATCCTTCGATCACTGCTGGATCACTGGTATAATGCAATCCATAGTCTCTTGTGTATCTTATGTATCTAAGCACCCTCGTGATAGCTTTCCAATGATCCGCGCTCGGATTACTGGTGTAATTACTTAGCCTGCTCACAACATATGCTAAGTCGGGTCTAGTACATGTCATTAGATACATGAGACTACCAATGATCCTTGAATACTCTAACTGAGCAACACTCTCTCCTCTATTCTTCCTTAGGCGTTGGGTATTATCAATTGGAGTGCGAGCTATACTCGTATCGTCCGAATTGAATTTTCCAAGGATCTTGTCCACGTGGTGAGATTGACTCAACACAAGACCATTTTGGGTTCTAGTGATTTTTACTCCAAGAATCACATCCGCGAGACCCATGTCTTTCATGTGAAACCTCGCTTTCAACATGTATTTTGTTGAGTTGATCATGTTATTATCACTCCCAATGATAAGCATATCAACTACATAAAGACATAAACTTACATAACCCTTTTGGCGTGTCTTTAAAATAAACACACTTATCGCACTCATTTATTTTGAAACCATTGTCAATCATGAAAAGATCAAACTTTTGGTGCCATTTGTAACAACCCGCTTTTTGGAAAGTCAAAGTAAAGAAAAAGTCAAAGGAAGAAAAGATTGCTAATTGCGATATGTCACTCCTTGCTTAACTACTGGCTGTGCTTCTTGACTTGTAATCGAATTCCTTTATTTGTTTTCTTTAGTTGTACTATGTGGAGTACTTATTAATAATCAAGGTTTAATCGATGTTTAATCGCTAATCGACCTATCGCTAATCGCATCGCTATCGCATTCGCAACTCGAATTATGTGTTCTGGACATTGTTTTACGTGTGTGTGCTATTATGTGTTACTTATGCATGTTATGTTTATGTTGAGGTGTTTAATCTCAATTGCAATTCTATCGCAACGCAATCTAATCGCAAACGTTAAACGCAAGTTATTTATAGTGATTGCATGTTAGATATAGTAGTTAGGCTATTTGTGTAACTAATGGGTAATACTATCGCATCACTCACTCGAATCTCATCGCAACGCTCAACACGCAAAACGAAACGTCGAAACGCAACCCGTCGGAGCCACTCGATCGAATGGCCATCCGATCGGATTGCCATCCGATCGGTGAGCTATCTGACACTTGCACCCACTTTCCCTTTTTGGCAACCTATAAATACCCCTGTCACATCACTTGTGATGTGACAGCTCTCTCTCACTCGACCAGCACGCTTAAGGCCTTCTTTCTCTCGATTTCTCGCGATTCTTGTAAATTATCAACGCAAATCTTGTACTTCTATGATCTACACGCACTTCTTCACCATTTTCACCTTTGAATCTTAACTTTTATCCATGAAATCGGCAGATTTGAGGTGTTTTAGGATGATGTCATCATGGAGTTCTTATGAACTTCAAGATTTGGCTTCGTTCCACCAAGAACAACGCAGATCTGAAGGATTTCCAGATGATTTCACATAGATCTAAACATTTTCAAAGATAAAAGGATTGAAAGATGGTTTCTAACTTTTTTTCAACTCTTTTACACTCAGTGCACTCAAAACTGATAGAATCGGAGCTCATTCTGGTCTTCTACTCATTTCTTAGTGAAGGGTCGGCTGAGATCTGATTCCTAACAAAGAGATAACTGATTTCGGATTAAACATGAACTACCGTCAAAGAACAGTCAACTGGTCGGACTAGGGTGATTCCTGTTCGATCGAATGACTTGGGACTTGACGAGGTTCCGTTGCTTAGTACGTTATCATACCGTCTCGAACAAACCGCAAAACTTCCAAAATAATCAAGTCAAGACGATCAGATTCGTTGGGACGGATTGCCGTCCGATCGGATTTTCATCCTATCGGATTGCCATCCGATCGAAGTGCAATCCGATCGAATTGCACTTGGTTCCACACTTAGCAATTTTCAAGTTTTTCAAAAGATCTGAACATTGAACGGATGGCCATTCGATCGGATTGTAATTCGATCGGATTGCTATCCGATCGAACGACCATCCGATTAGTTGACATTTGGAACTTCGACACTTAATCAATTTCATAATTTTGAAAGACCATCAGTTCTAACGGATTGCCATCCGATCGGATTGCTATCCGATCGAGTGACCATCCTGCTGTGAATTTGTTCTCACTAAGTGTCCTGCCAATCGGATCGCTATCCGATCGAACGACCGTTCGATCGATCGACCTGAAGGGTAGAGATACTTCTCTGTTTTCAAAATTCTACAACGAAAACTTCAAAGCCATCATACACAAACACATCCTTCCCAAACGAATGTCAATCCGACCGAATGGCCATCCGATCGGATTATCATTCGACACTTGTTCACTTCGCACCGCTTAACGCACCGTTCATTCGCTTATGCTACCGTTAACTGTTCAGGCTAATCACTCTAGCGCTCCCTTCAATCCATTACTTCCATCGCTGTGAGTATACTCGATCCCTTTTTGCTTTACGCACTTTTGGGTGTTACATACGTTACTTATTCTAAATCACATCGATCACACAACGCAAACACTATTTATACGCTGACCGTTATTGCATGTTACGTGTTACTCGATGAATGCTTGTATGTTATGTTAACACAGTGATTGTTGCCTGACGCCTTAGCAACGATAGTACTATTTTTTTGGACTCAACAACTATCGTGGACAGGGCTTGTTAAGGTTACCTCTTCACGTGTCATAGTGGTGATATGTGTTGCGCATTCTACAACTCGCAGTCTTGTCTGTGCATATTTCATTGTCGATAACCTACTAGCTTCATATTATACATGTTACATGTTGGTTTTGCGTAAATGCTTTCGAACTCTAATATTGCTATTAAACTTGTATGCTCACCTTTACACTATGTGTATTGACCTCTATTTTAACGTATGTGACAGGTGCTTAGGATGATTGCTTGCTATTTGATGGAATTGAGCTAGGATGGAGTCTAGAAACAAACTAAATAAAATATGAGTTGTCGGAATGGATATTTGCCTTGAGAACAATGTCTGTAATAACTGTTTTTATTTTATATGTTTGTGGTATGGGTCATGAACCTTTAATATATTATAACGAATAGTTGTTACGGATTCTCCTGGACAATCTGTTTCGCTTAGTGCCGCGCCCCGATGTTTCCGTCATCGGTTGGGGTGTGACACCATTGTTTTGGAGCTTGCTTCAAGCCATACAAAGACTTCACCAATTTACATACTTTGCCCTCGTACCCTCAGGTTGTTCCATGTAAATTTCTTCTTCTAAATCGCCATTTAGAAATGCGGTCTTTACATCCATTTGGTGAACTTCCAAATTTCTTCGAGGCGCAATTACAAGAACCAATCGTATAGAGGTTATTCGCATCACAGGCGAGTAAGTATCAAAGTAGTCTAGACCCTCTTTTTGTCTAAATCCTTTGATTACTAACCTTGCCTTGTATTTATCAATACTTCCATCAGCTTTCATCTTCCTTTTGAATATCCAACGATATCCAAGTGGTTTACAACCAGGTGGAAGATCTAATAACTCCAAAGTATGATTTTGCAATATAGAATCAATTTCATTCTTAATTGCTTCTTGCCATAGAGGTCCTTCTGCGGAGGTAACCGCCTTGGGTTAGGTATTGGGCTCACCCTCAACCATGTAGCTCATGAAGTATGGACCAAAGGATTTTTCAACCATTTGTCGTTTGCTTCGTCTAAGCTCACCCTCCTCGACCTCAGGTCGTTCATGAGTTTCATCTAACCTCGTAGATGAACTCGGGCCTGTTTCATCTAACCATGTAGATGAACTTGGACCTGCTTCATCAGCCCCTGTTGATGAAGTCGCTTGTGTTAATCCTAACATAGGAAACACATTTTCAAAATATGAGACAGTGTTAGGATTTGCCTCCATGATAGTGTGTTTGTGTACATCAGGATTCTTGGACTCATGTACAAGAAAACGATGTGCACTACTTTGATGTGCATATCCTATGTAAATGCAATCAACAGTTTTGAGTCCTATCCTAAGAGCCTTAGGAGGTGGTACAATCACCTTTGCTAGGCACCCCCACACTTGCAAGTATTTGTATAAAGGCTTCCTCTTTCTCCATAACTCATATGGAGTTTCATCCCTATTTTTCAAAGGTATCTTGTTCAAAAGATAATTTGTTGAGAGAATGGCGCCCCCACATTTCTCGGTTCACTCCCGAACTGATCAACATGGCGTTCATCATCTCTTTCAATGTGCGGTTCTTTCGTTCTGCCACGCCATTTGATTGTGGAGAATAAGGAGGTGTACACTCATAATGCCACTCTTTGCGCATAAATCCGCAAAAGGTGCAACATATTCACCTCCTCGATCGCTTCTCACAGCTTTTATCTTCTTTTTAAGTTGATTCTCAACTTCGTTTTTGTACAAGATAAACTTCTCTATTGCTTCGTCTTTACTATTAAGTAAATATACATAGCAATATTTAGTACCATCATTAATAAACGTGATGAAGTACTTATTTCCTCCATGCGTGGGAACCGCTTTTAAATCACACACATCGGTATGAATTAAATCAAGGGGTTCGGTTATTCGTTCAACCAATTTAAACAATGATCTCATTAGTTTGGATTTGACACATGTCTCGCATTTGTGATCGAAGTCGATATGGAATGTTGGTATCAAATTTAATTTAATTAAACGTCGTAATGAACTAAAATTTACATGTCCTAGTCTACCATGCCAAACATAAGAAGACTCAATCTTGTAAGTAGAAGCAGAAATTTCATTCTTACTTTTGTTTTGGTTCACAACCATTACATTCATTGTAAACATTCCATTGAGGGCATAGCCCTTTCCAACAAACATTCCACGTCTAGAAAGAACAAAATTGTCCGATTCAAACACTAGACGAAATCCAAACTTGTTGAGCATCCATCCCGACACGAGATTCTTCCGTATCCCTTGAACATAAAGCACATTTGTCAAGGTAAGCTCCTTGCCAGAGGTCATCTTCAAGATAACAGTGCCTTCCCCTTGATGCTTGCGGTAGCTTTATTTCCCATATAAATCTTTTCTTCACCCGACGCTTCCTTGAATGTAGAGAAAAGAGCCTTATCTCCACAAACATGGCGGGTTGCACCCATGTCAACGAACCATCCTTTTGGGTTTTCACCCATCGCGTTGACTTCTTCCATCATAGCCGCTTCCTCGGTTATCATTTCAATCAGAGGCATGCCATCCTCATCAACCATGTGCGCACGCTCACGCTTAGGTTTCTTGCATTGGTTAGCACGGTGCCCCGTCGCGTTACAATTGTAACAAGTACCTTAGAAAGGCGCAAGCTTCTTTTTTACAACCCCCTTTTTCGGTCCAAGGTTGTTAACCTTTGCTTTCCCCTGCCCTTATTGCCCTTTGAGGACTCCCCAACTTCCACCATGTTTGCCTTAGCCGAAGCTTGCAAAATGGTGCCTTTTTGGCCACCCTATTGTCCTCTTTTATACGAAGACGGACGGCAAGTTCCTCAATCGTCATTTCTTTTCGCATGTGTTTTAGGTAGTTTTTGAATTCTACCCACGAAGGAGGCAATTTCTCAATCATGACTGCCACTTGAAATGTCTTGCTAAGTACCATACCCTCAGCGTGGATGTCATGAAGTATAATTTGCAACTTTTGGACTTGGTTCATAACAGTCTTGTTATCAACCATTTTGTAGTCCAAGAAACGGGCTACCACATATTTCTTTGTGCCAGCATCCTCCGTTTTGTACTTGTCCAAGGCATCCCATAATTCTTTGGAAGTCTTGACGTTGTAGTACACATTATACAATGCATCCGATAGGCCGTTGAGCCTCGACATATGAAATCTAAATGCTTCCAAGCATCTACCGCGCACTGTGCTTGTGCGTCGGTCTCCCCTTCCACAGGTTGGGGAGCGGTTTCAGTCAAGAACCTCGCAAGGTTCATGGTGGTCAAATAGAAGAACATCTTCTGTTGCTGTTGGTGCATGCGTCTGTCGAATTCGTCTTGTATCGAGTCTTGTACTAGAATTGTTAGATCAGGGCACGTTGGACGAGAAAGCTAGGGTTTGGGTGTGATAAAGCTAATTTCACATGAAATGGTAAAGTATCATTTCAAGCGAAATTAACATGGGTAATTTCGTTTGAAATGGACACTGCCACTTTCAAGCGGAATTAGCATCCCTGTATATAGCCTTCATACGAAATCATTTGTAACATTCTTGTTTCAGGTACCGAAGTGCTGCCGACGTGTTGATTGATCTGTAAACTTGTTATTATCAATTCACAAGACATTTAGAAGTGTATCAAGCTGTTTTCCTAGTCAATTCATCTATTTCCGCTTATTGAATTGATAAGAACTCTTCTGATCGACTCATTTGGGTCGCAGAACGATCCTACAAGTGGTATCAGAGCTCAGGAGGAAGAGTTCTTGCCAAAACAGCCATAAAATCTGTCTTCTACACCTTCTTTTATAAAATTCACAAGATTTTACAGTCAAAATGGTCTGAATTTCACACATTATAAACGAAACATTGTTTTAATGAATCCTTGAGAATATTGGACCTTTATTCAGCTTAAAACTTGATAAAATACGTAATTTCGTTTGAAAATGATTTCGGATTAAGTGACGTCAGCAGCATTTCACACGAGATTAGCACTTGATTCCGCTTGAAAATGCTATTCCTCTTGAATAGTACATCTGATTTCACACGAAATTACCTGATTTCGTTTCAAAGTGTAATTCCGTTTGAGATTGTTCACATGAAATTAGTAATTTCACTCCAAGTAGTAATTCCGTTTGATAATTTCGCTTGAATCAGCTATTCCGTTTGAATAGGTGTATTCCGTTTGGAAGTGTTATTTCACTCCAAAGTGATATTTCGCTTCAAAGAGATATTCCGCTTCAAGTGTGATTTCGTTTAAAAGTGTTGATTCCGTTTGAAACTGTATTCCTTGTGAAACTTGAGTTTTTGTGAAACAATTTGCCTAAACATGGAAGAGGAATTTTACAATGCTTTTGCTACACCAGTTGCACCAGTTACAACAGCTAAAACTTTGTATAGTGAGAATGAAACGGGAACTCATCAAAAACCGCCAAAGCTAATGTACATTGAAGATTTTAAAGGATGGCAGAATCGATTTGAGAACTGGGTGCAAGCTTATAAGTTTGACGCATGGTGTTCATTAGATAAAGATTACGAGAAACCGAAAAATGAACGTGGGCTTGAAAAAGCATTTTGTGATTTTTCAGAAAATGATAAATTGAAATATACAAGTGAAAAGATGATGATCAGTATTCTTCAACAAGCGATTAAAGAAGATATTTTTGTGTTACTTCAACACGAGGGTACTACTAGATAAATTTGGAATGCATTGATTCAAAAGTTTAAAGGAAGTGAAGATATGATCAAGAACAAAAAGGCATTATTGAAGAAATCATTTGACATGTTTGTAGCTTTTGATCATGAAACAACAAAAATGACCATTGATAGATATTGTCATCTGGTTTTGGAAATGGGAAGGATGGATATAAAGAAAGACGGCGATGAATGGGTTGATAAACTGGCTGATGCATTACCACAACAGAAATGGGGAACTTATTTGTTGATTCTTAAACACATGAGAAAATCTGAAAACATGAATCTGGCACAGTTTATTCAAAAGATTGAACAACACGAGCTGGATATTCAGAAAACAGCAATCATGAAGAATCCAAATGCTCAACAAGATGTCAGTTTATACTACAGAGGAAACAAATTTGAAGTTACTCCTAGCCCAAAGATCCAAACTGGTTTTAGTGCTGATCGTTCGTCTGAAACAAAGGGTAGTACTGTAACTCAGAGTGGTGGACATTCATCTTCGTATTCAAGCTTTAATCCAAATCTTACAACATCAAGTTCTCAACAACAGAATTCTACAAATTTGCAGTGCAATGTTACCTTGAACATTCAAAATGGTCAAAATTTGTCTCCAGAAATAGCTAAGCAACACATGGCATCACTTGTTGCTATGTTAGAATCATATGAAAGTTTAATTGCTGGCAAAATAGGAAATCTGATGCTTACAAAAGAAGATTATGACCAAATTGATGTAGAGGAACTTGAATTGATGGATGTCAAATTGTGTATGGCTAGTGCTGTTAGAAGGGCAGAAAAATTTCAACAAATCACAGGTAGAGATGAGTTTCGGGGATTGGCTAATTCTCCGTTAGGATTTGACAAGTCAAAAGTTACTTGTTTTCGTTGCAAAGGGAAAGGACACTTTAAATGAGAGTGTAAAAATCAAGAAGCAACAAGAGGATCAGAAAAGAATGATTATTATCAGAAATCCATTTTTCATCAGATTGAACAACAACCATCATCATCTCATACTCTGGAAGATGGAAAGAAGAAAGCTTTACTTATTCATCAAGATGATGAAAAAGTTGCAGAGGGATTTAGTTGGGACAAATACATCCCATCTGGTTCAGGTCTTGTTGCCAGAATTCGAGAAGAAGAACAAGTCAAATCTAGTCCGAAAAGAATACAGATTTTTCCAGATCATGAAAGTGATGTAGATACTGATGATGAAGAAGAATACATTAAAACAACTAGAAAATGTATAGATCCTGATAGTTTTAATTTTTTTTTTGCAGATAAAGTTGAGATGCTGAATGTGAAGAAGATTGCCAGACTGAAGAGCGAGCTGGAAGCAATAAGAAAAATAGCTGATGAAAAGGTAAAGATGGAAGCTGAAAGAGTAAATGTTGAATCAGTGATAGAGAAAATCGTTGAAGTGGAGAAAGTGGTAGAGAAAATTGTTGAGATCGAAAAAATAATCGAAGTTGAAAAACTGGTCGAGGTTGAGAAAATCGTCGAGATAGAAAAAATTATTGAAGTTGAGAAGATTGTCGAGGTTGAAAAGATAGTTGATGTTATTAAACATTGTCTGAAATGTTTGGAGTCTTGTAAACATTGTGAAGAAAAAGACAAGAAGATTGTTGAACTGGAAGAGTTGAAAGAAAACTTGTTGCCTGATGTGAAGTATGTGAAGGAGTCATACGATGTGCTAAACAGAATAGTTGATGGATTGAACAAAACAAATTGAGAAGTAGATGCTGCAATGACAATGATGAGCTCTACATTAATGACAAAGCAAAAAGTTATTAATGAGTATATTGAAGATTGTGCAAAACTGAAGCAGGATTTGGAACTTGAAAAGATTGAGAGTGAAAGAATCAAACGTTTGTTATTGAGTTACACAACTTGTGATTATTTGATTGATAGAGTTTATCCTACTATTGCAGGTCTTGAAGCTTTTCAAGATAAAAAGACAGAAGATATTGATGCTGGTAAGAAACCAAATGTCAAATATAACAAGTGTCCGCCCCCGATTTGGAATAGCTATTCTCCCAGAAAACCAAATGAGGAACGTTTAAATAAGGCTCTCAACATCAAGTTAAAGTCTGAAACCATTGATGAGTTACCAGATAATATTGATGTCACATTCACAGCGTCTGACACTGATCATGAGTCTGAGTTGTTAAAGAAAGTGGTCGATCAGGTGTTGGATATGGATGAAGAGTCAAAGTCGGAGTCAAAATCTGAAAATTCGAGTTCGTCTGAAAAGAGTCCGAGTTCACCGGTTAAAAGGGTTTACAATAAAGAACTCATGTTATCAAAATCTAATTTGAATGACGGATTAATCAAAGTGGCATATACTTTGAATGATTTAGACAAATTATATTCTGATGAGGAATTTCCAATAAGAAGTGTCAAATGTGAAATGATCAAACAGGTTTTCAAATTAACAGAAATAAATATTTCTGAAATAAAAGATTTAAATCTTTTTGAAAAACCTAAAAAGTACACTTCAAGAGTTCAACAGAGATTGAACAAGAAAAAAAGTTACAGTTCTGGTTCTGATTTTCAAAAGAAACCAAACCATAACGGTAATTTCAAAAAGAAAGGTCTTGGTTTTAGTTCTTCAGAAAATTATAAAAATGAGAAAAAATATAAATCAAAAACAAAATTTGTTGCAGGTGGAAGTTCAGAAGAAACCTTTCTGGAAACAATCAAACCAGGAGTTTCTTGCTGAAAGGAATAAGAAGTTAGGACAAAGAGTTGAGAGAAGAACATGTTTTAAATGTCACAAAGTTGGACACATAGCTTGGAATTGTTCCGAGTCCAATTATACAAAACAGGGAGTTTCTTCTAACTCTGAATTGAGAAATAAATTTGTTGATGAAAAGAAACAACCAACTGAGAAATCTAAAGTGTTTGAAAATTTAACTTTCGAAACTGGTGATGTTTCACAACGTTTTTACAAAAGAAAAGTTGATTTAAACAAGCAGAAATGGGTTGTTAAGTCTGAAAGTAGTTCTGACAATGAATCTGATTCCATAAAATCAGAGGAGCCATTTGTTGAGAAAAAGAATGAGAATTCCGTTCCTGAGTTGAACGATGAAAATTTTCCGCCATTGCGGGCATAAAATTTGAAATCAAAAGGTAGGTTTGAGATTTCAGATCAATTTTTCTCTGGAAAAGGAGAATTTGATGTTGAAAAAGCTTTCAATAGGAAAGTTAAACATATTTTTGGGAAGATGGTAAAGTAAAAAGTGCTAAAGATTTTTACAGACCAAAAGGAGGTTGGGATCAAGTTGAATCAAAATCACCCAAGGCTGGTCAGGCTTGGGTGACAGCATTTTCAAACTAAAATTCTGACTTGCCGGAGCTTCCAGGTTGGTAAAAGTGAAGCAGGAATCAGCATCATTCTTGAAAATGGTTGAGTGGTAAACCTACAAGTAGTAGTTTATCTTGAAATTGTTATATTTTGTATTTTCAAGTGGTTTTGGTTGATAAGTGAACCTATAAGTAATTGAAGAAGGTTTTCACTTACAAGTGGTAAATCAGGGACATTAAGTTGTACTTGATTTCCTACAAATGATATTTGATATGAAAACAAAGTGATGATAACCCCGATCTTACAAGTGGTAAACTCAACAAAACTTATTTTCCGAAAAAACCATTTGATTAAAACAAACTTAAGTGTTTTGAAATCATAATGGGAAAATTGTTTCTTGTCAGGGGGAGTTCTGATTGTTTATGCCAAGTGGATGGCGAATTGAAGTGATTTGATATCAGTTGTCACTTTATTTGTACAGTTTGTTTTCAAATTTCCTTTAAATGATTTTGAATTTTAAGGGGAGTAAGAAATTTCAGAAAATCCAAAAACATTAGAAAATTTTGAAAAAGGCAAAAACATGATAAATGCAAAAACTAGTTTTGTTGTATAAAAGAGGAAATGATAGTACATCAGTGGACATTCACAGCATGCTAAAGAAATGGAAAGTAAAATGTGATAAACGGTCTCACTGATGATGTGCCAGTAGGTTTTTGCACATTTAGTAGATTGTGTCGAGATATAAACCTAAAATTAAAACTTGCTTATATCGTGGGGAACATCTCTCGGATATATGGGTAACCCCCGAAATCTTGTTTGAAAGGTCCCTCTTTCTGAGATACTAGGTCTTTATACTCAGTGATATCTGGGGTATTATCCCGGGACTTCTGATTTTGCGGAAGCAATGGCCTAGTCCCCGTATAATACTTTCTACTTGCTTGAAATATAGCACCTCCCTCAGCATAAAAAAATGATGAAACAGTGCAAAATGCTAATCATGAGCTGTTGAAGAAAAGATTCTCTAAAGGGAACACACCAAAAAGTCGAAGCCGTCATCTCTCTGATTTTGCGGAAGCAATAGCCTGAGCTCTCACGGCCCTCGCATTTTAACCCTTTACATATATCATCTGTGGTATACTCACCTGTAAGACTGAATATTGGGATCTGGATACGGGAGTATATTCTGAGGTGGGACACGCGAATAAGTTTAAGTATCTAAAACATTAATATCGTATCTCGAAACTGTTGAACTTTGTGTGAGAATTTAAGTGGATCAGTATACTGACAATCTAAGTGAATCGTTTAGAACTTAAAATGTTTAAAGCTTAACGGTTCTAGTGATTTGTCTCAGAAACTGATATGATCCTCTTACACAAACTCACAAAAATATTGTTTGTATATATTTCTTTACTGCATTTCATTTTATTTTAAAAATCCAAAAAGATTTTCGAAGTGTTTTAGTATAAATTTTGAAAAATACAAAAAGATTTTAGACAACTGATGTTGAAAAGCTGATTTTCAAAATTCCAAGTGCTAAACTTGACGAACTGGTTTGGTAGAGTGTTGTGAGAAATATGATATACATACAAGTGCTCATCAGAAATTAAAATTGTTATATCAATAATTAATGTTTTGAACTGAGTTTATCAAATGGTTAACAAAGTTTAAATTTGTCAAATTGTTAATTTGTGAAATTTACTTTGAGGTAGAGTATGTGCAGGTTATAGCTATGAGAGAGCCAGGTTGCGATTCTAGAACCTGAGCAGGATGTGAGCCAGATCATGATCTTGAAACCTGTGAAAGCCAGACTACGATCCTAGCATAACTAAAGGGGGAGTTTGCTAGTAGATTAACATCCAAGGAGAAGAAGAATTGAAGATGCTAGAGCCAGTGATTGATCCTGAATCTGATAAAAAAAATTGTAAGAGCCAGCATCAGATCCTGGTAAAAGAGAGAAAGAAGAAGAAGAGAAGATAGGGGATACTTTCTCTGTCAGATTCTTTGAAGAAAGCCTGAAGACTGATCAAGGCTGAAGATTATGAAGACTCGACACTTAAGACTCGTCAACATTCGAGGGGGAGTCTGTTGGTGCATGCGTCTGTCGAATTTATCTTGTATCGAGTCTTGTACTAGAATTGTTAGATCAGGGCACGTTGTACGAGAAAGCTAGGGTTTGGGTGTGATAAAGCTAATTTCGCATGAAATGGCAAAGTATCATTTCAAGCGAAATTAACATGGGTAATTTCGTTTGAAATGGACACTGCCACTTTCAAGCAGAATTAGCATCCCTATATATAGCCTTCATACGAAATCATTTGTAACATTCTTGTTTCCGGTACCGAAGTGCTGCCGACATGTCGATTGATCTGTAAACTTGTTATTATCAATTCACAAGACATTTAGAAGTGTATCAATCTGTTTTCCTAGTCAATTCATCTGTTTTCGCTTATTGAATTGATAAGAACTCTTCTGATCGACTCATTTGGGTCACAGAACGATCCTACAGTTGCCACCTTTTGAATTGGAGACCCGAGAACTTCTCGGGTCGTTCAGCATGATTCGCCACTGTGGACGCTCCCACAGTGTTGGCAGGGGTACCGACAACAACGTTGACGTTGGTCTTTTCAGTCGACATTCTAAAAATTTCCACAAAACCAAGTTAATAAAACTGTTAAATAATAAATGTGCTGATTTATTATTGTTTTAACAGAATCGATGAATAACAAAATCAGCCGTGTAGCTTCTTAGTCTAACTTTGAAGACTACAACAGAAGATCTTAGAACCCAAAGAAAAAGGAGTAGAAGAACAGTACCTGTTTTGACAAAGTCGCTCCTTTGAATCAAAATAGAAAAAAATATCCTTTTAAAACACAACCTGCTGTGAATTAAAACAGTTTGAAAATCACAGCATAATTGTTTGTGCTTTTACACGAACGATGTTTTAAAATTTGTTTTACGATTGTAGGAATCCGTTCATGCAAAATTAAATAAAACTTTTATTATTAACTTGAATTACAACTGAAAAAGGAAAGCTGGGAAAAAAATACTATTACAACTGAAATAAGAAGAAACAAGAACAAAAAAATTCAGAAAAATGAAGTGTTATTGGCTGAGGATCATGTTAAACACGGGTTCCTTAAAAAAATTTCGTGTCTCCCAGGAGAGCACGTTTGTTTCAAGGATACAACAGCCCAAAGCAGTTGTACTGCCGGTCTTGACTCCAACCCAAAGGTATACCTTGAATGCTTGAAGAAGAAGATGAAAATTTTTGTGAGAGAAGATTGTTTATCAGCTGGGTGTTTTTCGGTGTGTTGATTCTGCTGCAGGAACCTCCTATTTATACTGCAGTTCCAAGTCGAAACTGTAAAACGAATTAAGTGGGAGAATCAAACTGCATTAAATGTCTTCAATCCACTTTAATTCGTCATTTAGTTCTCAGTCAAAAGCATTGACTCGTCAGTTTTAAATGCTGAAATGTAACTGCACTGGCATTAACTGCTGGAAGCTCCTGTGCGCACGCGCAAGACACTCTAGTACGCGCGCAGGTCTGCACGCTCATGCGCGCGTGCGTCATTTTGACTCACTTTCATGCGCGTGTGCGCCACACTGGCTCTATTCCATGCGCGCCTGCGCGCCACGTCAACTGTGAGCCTATACGAGCATGCCTCACAGTTGCGCCGTATTGGCTCAATTTGGTGCGCCGCGCACGTCACATCAGTGATCATGCTCCATGTGCGCAACCGCGCGCCTATCTGCCATGTGTACTCGCGTGCGGACGTGCTAGACTGCAACGCCATGCGGCACTGCGCGCGGAACCCACCAGGGTCATGCGTCTGCTTGTCACGTCACCAACCACCTGGTCCTTGCAGCCCTTGTGCTCCAACACGCGCACGCAGTCAAAAATACAAAGGCGGCTCTCAAGCGGCTCGCGGCGATGCAAAGTGCGCCATCAAAGCGCCACATTGTGCCTCATCGCCCACGCCACGCGCGCGCACGTGCGAGTGCAATTGCAAGTTAGGGTGCGGGTGCGAGTACAGTTAGTGTGTGATTCAATGAAACAATAAGGATGGAGAGTTCCCACTTAAATACTCCTTTAAGTTTCATCTCTCCTCCTATGTGGGACAAGGTGCCACTTTCCCACTTTTTTCAGCATTCAAGTTTCAAACACTAAACTTTGAGCATCGATATCTTATTCATCTTAGCTTCGTTTTGGACGTGGTTTAGTTTGTTTCGAAGCTCTTCCAACATACAATACAAACCCACAAATAAATATATAAAATCCGCTCATTTTCTTATATTTATTTCTAGTCAAAAATAGGAAAAAATCATTTTCTTATATTTGTGAAAAGTGCTATTTTCACAAATTTTCAACACCCGCTTCTTTATTTGTTACATTTTCTCTCCAAATTTGTTGTGTATTTAGGTATTTACATCTGTTAATTAAAAGACCAAATAGACATAGTCTGTTAACTTAGCTCGAGGAATTTGTCAAACGTAAACCTAAACCTAAACAATAGGAATCTTAACACGTTCTAACGGAAGTTTAACAATCAGGTTTGACTTTCGTTCTACTCTATTTCAAAGCATAATAAACTATGTATGTTTATGGTGAAATTAAATTCGGTTTTAGTTAAATACCGTATGTAGGACTTGAAACACTATGTGATGTGCGGTAAGTGTCGTATATATTAGGTGTATATTTTAAGCCCTTTTTAACACTTATTTTAGCCAAGTTTTAAATTTATAAAACACGATATTTCACTAACACTAAACACACATATGGGCAAGTGCACCCATCGTTGAGTGTAGTATAGCGTTGGTAAGATACCGAGGTCGTCCAAGGACACAAGAGCTTTTAATACCGGTTTATCCTCAACGTCTAACCAAAACAAAAGTTTAGAAAAATATTTTAAACTAAGAAAAATAAAACTAACTAAAATGCTGAAAATAAAAATAAAAATAAAAACAGATAGACAAGATGAATCACTTGGTTCCGACTCGTATCTAGTATAACCTTTGATTATTTCCGCACTTTTGCACATAATTAAGAGATTATCTTAGTTATTGTAGTAGGCCCCTCTTTTGAAGGTGACGTTACCCTCACCCCAGTAGTTTGAGTCAGCAGGGATACAATCCTAAAGGGGTGGATTATTGGAAGATAATGAATTAAGTTATTAATGCAGTATTGTGGTAGGCCCCGCTTTTGGCGGTGACGTTACCCTCGGCTAAGTAGTCTGAGTCAGCAGGGATACAGTCCTAAGTAGCCGGGTTATAGTATTAATAGTAGTTAACTTATGAGGGGATCAAAGAGTTTGGACCCCCGCCATCCAATACCGTGAAGTATTGAAGGAGGTCCTACTAAATTTGACCCAGGTCCATTGCAGGACCTCTAAACGCTGAACAATGGCAAGACCTTCACCAAACCGTTCCCTTAACCCCCTACCAGGTAGCCAACATACCTCCATATAGACCGTGGAGATATGAATGGTGAAAATCCTTTATTTTATATAGACAGTAAAATAATGCCAAGACACCACGGACAAACGATAAGGAAAGATCACCTTCAACATAAGTAACTAGTTATTAAAGTCATTAATACAAAACCAAATAAAAAGTGCAAAAGATTAGAAATAAAAAGTATTATACTAGACACTTTGTCTTCACCAAGTGATGTAAGAGACTTAGGCAAACATGGCCTTGATTGTCAAGAACTCTTACGATCAATCTTGGATCCCGAGACGACTCACACACTCTATGATGGACAATGGATGATGGTGGTGGATGATGGTGTTGTGATGGTGGTGGGTGGTGGATGAAGTGTGAGAGAGGTGGTGTGCCAAGGGATGAGATGAAATGAATCCAAGCACTCCTATTTATAGGCTGAACAGAGAGCTGGACACGGCCCCGTGTCCGCTGGACACGGCCCCGTGTCCGTCTGACACTCTCTCTCCTCATTAATTGTAATTCGCAATTACAATAAATGCGCCTGCTGTACTTTCGACACGCCCCCGTGTCCGCTGAGCACGGCCCCGTGATGGGCAATAGAAGCTTCTATAGATTTGTCTTTTCTGCTGCTTCTTGGGCACGGCCCCGTGCTGGCTGAGCACGGGGCGTGTTCAGCCTTCTGTTTTCTCTATTTTGCTTTGGAAGGTGCCGTTGAGGGTTCGGGCAGTCCACTAATGTTCCTTTTCTTGTATTTATGTTGGATTTAGCTGTCTTTTTGCTTCTTTTGCGTTTTTGAGCTCATTTAATCCTGAAAATACAAAAGGAAGACAAAAACACTCTTTTTCCAATATTAGTACTAAAAAAGGGTTAGTTTTATGCCTCATTTGATGTAATTTATATGTTGCATTTTAAACACATCAAATACCCCCACACTTGAACTTTTGCTTGTCCTCAAGCAAAACTCTTTAATATGTGGCTTACACTCCCAAATGGAATAGGTAGAAGAGAAGGTTTTGGGCTTGTCATAGAGTGTCGGGATTTCCAAGATCTTTTTGGGGTTTATTTTTATTTATTTACACTCCTATTCGTAATGATTTATTTAGAACTGTTCATAAAAGAAATTACTTATTTGGGCATAACATGCCTTTTTAAAATTCTATTTATATACAAGTTCACATACCTCGCGGGGAAATCACTCACACTCGGCCGAAGGTGTATTTTTAGTGAATCACTCGAGAGCGGCATGGAACTTATTCCTACCATAGGCTTGCCAAGAAATCAATCCTCCTCCTTTTTAACTTTTATACCTTTGTAGATATCAAGAGGACTTTGTGGGTTAAGGGTTGGCTAGGGTTAAAGGTAGGTGGTTGGGTTAGTGGTTAGTAGAAAAAGGGCTAAAAGCGTAACAAGTGTCGGTTTTCGTATTTTTGCAACCTTTTATTTTTAATGAAGCTTTTATTCAAACAAAGTTATTTTTGATTACTTTGTTTGTTTATTTTCTTTTTGCTTCATTATAAATATATTTTTTTTTTCACGAAGAACCGAACTTGTTACTAAAATAAAGGGTTAAAAATGAAAAAGGTTTTGGTGGGTGAAAGGGTTTTTGTTTTGGGTGATGAAACGAAAAGGTTTAGGCTCAAAGGGGCTAACTAGGGGGATTTTTGGATAGGTGGTAAAAGAAAAAGAAAAATAATGGTGTAGAAATGAAAAAAAGGGTTAGTCCTAATGCCTCCATCATTTACTTACTCGGGTTTAAGTTGATAAGGACCGGGAATGTATTGTCATGGCAAGTTCTGGAGTCGTAAGAACCAAGCGGCTATTCACACAAGAAACGAAAAATGAGCATTTAGTCAAATGATATGAAATTGTGTGCTCAATAAAGGCTCAAAACTCACTTTTGTGGGAATGGGTTTTTATGTGATCAAGTATATATAATCAAATCTTAAATAAGTTTGTTATGCCTTTTCATAATTTTCTTATGTTGGTTCTTTTTATCACTACGCTATCGGTTGTAAATTTGTAAAAATATAACCTTTTTGAGAACTTGAATTTCCCGAGTTAAACCTAGACAAGTAAAAAAAAAATGAAATTTTTGAAAAAATTTGGGGTGATTAGCGGTTCCAATAGAGTTTTGTGTAAGGCTTGTGTTTAGGACTTGCAAAATTCAAGGTTTTAGCATCCCCCCCCCCCACACTTAAATTACACATTGTCCTCAATGTGTCCCAAAAATAAATTTTTAGGTTGATTAGATGTGTAAAATAGTGTTTTAAAAAGCAAAAATTTGTGTTACTGGGCACTGAACACGGCCCCGTGTTATCCGGGCACGGCCCCGTGTTCAAGTGCCAGTAACAAAATTGAAATAAGAGAAACAAAAGTCTGGACACGGGGGCGTGTTGGGTGAACACGGCCCGTGTCCAGTTACCTGTACTGGGCGTTTTCTGCAGGTGGTTCGACACGGGGCCGTGTTGGTTGGGCATGGCCCGTGTTGAACCTTCTGAACAGGAGAAAATTGTCGGGTTGCCTTGTTCTTGTGCATGGGATCATTTTTCTCGTTCCCCTTTTCATCCTTTACCACCATGAGTGTGTTTTATTCATTACAAACCATCCAAACATTAAAACCATCATTTCATTTCATCATAGAGAGAACTTACATAATCCTAAATTAAACTAAAATTAAAACTTATCTAGATAGGTCAGCGGGTACACGAGGTTATCATAAGGAGTTCTACTATTTTAAGAAAATTTCGAGAACGATTTCCCGATATAGTAGGACTTTTAGCCGAACGAATTCTTCCCTAAACTTTGTTCAAAGCCATTCTTCGATCTCTCTAGGGAACATTCACTGGGACTCCTTGCACCACTCTTCGCGGAAGCTCTTGGTGCATGGCGTACCATTCGGCTGGAATGACAACTTCGGGCACCACGTTCCACGCCCTTTGGGTTATTATGGGTACCAAAGGCGGGGAGGCGAGAAGGTTCAACCTCTGGTGCAAGAGGTTTACTTCATGGAGACAGCCCTCCAGCCCCACAGTAAGATGGTTGATACGGTCGACCAATGCTTCTTCCACTCCCGTCATTTCATCAATAGCCTCCCTTAGAGCGTAAACATAGTTTACTAGAGAGTCTTCTGCCGTTGAAGATCTCCTCCCTTGTCGGTTATTCCTTGAAGATGATCCGCTTGTTCTGCTTGCCATTTTCTGCGAAGAAAACCGAAGAAAGCTGAATTTTTACAAAACAGAGCCCCTGGACACGGCCCCGTGCTCGTTGAGCACGACCCCGTGTCCATTTGTCTGCAGGATTTTTGGCTAAAGAATCTTGGAGTTTTAAATTATTTCTATGATTTCTATCTGGGTTTTAAGCTCAGATAATTTAAAATAAAGTTATACAACTAACTTTAGCCCAGAATCTTTAGCAAATAATCTTACAAACTTCACATAGAAGATTGGAATCAAGGGACTTCCAAGCTTTCCATGGAGGAACTTTTGAAAAATTTTGAAAGAGGAGGAAATGAATAAAAGTGGAAGGGACAAGAGGGTCCCTTGGAACCTTCTTTTGACACTTACCTAGGATGGTATGAGTGAAAATCCCAGGGATCCCTGTCAATTGAAGTGGTCAAAATGAGCAGGAATCAGGCTGCATTTAAAGAAAACGACAGCGCCCTGGGCACGGCCCCGTGTTGACTGGACACGGCCCCGTGTTCAGAGAAAATCCTGACACATTTTGTCCGTATTCTGACCAAATCAGCAGAGAATCTTTTTAGTGAGCACGGGGGCGTGTTGACCTGGACACGGCCCCGTGTCTGGAGGCTGCTATATGGAGTTTGCTATTTCAAGGATCTCCCCGATATCGGGTGGTTCCTTACTGGTTGGAACAACCCCAAAGTGCCTAATATACCTTAATTGTCCTAGACTAAGGTGAGAACGCAAGAGGTTGTCGGTGAGGGTAATTCCTATTTTCATTCTAGGTGGACAAGTCCAACCCTTTTCCGGGCTCTTGTTAAAGAAGGTATATGCCGAATCGCTCAGGTCTATGTATGCACCGAACGAAGTCGATGGAGAGTCCTTCACGGCACAATCGACACGGGGACGACTATCGTCCAAGTCTTTGCTAGGTACGAAGGCATTTTCGGGAGCAATGAGGTTGTCGGAATGCGGTTCCAACATTTCTTCATGGGTATCGTCTTGGGGTGGATCAATAAAATCCTTCCCAAGCTCTTCTATCCATTTCAGAATTAGCTCTTCTAGTTGAAATAACTCGCTAAGGAGCATTTCCCCTAGAATATCTGGCTGGGCGCATTCGAGGGAGAAATAGTGCTTATTTTTACTTTCGCCCCTCTTAAGGTTGTGAGAAGATGGTGGGTCCATGTAGTGGGGCCTATAATTTAGGAAGTAGCATTTTACTTCTTCATGTTCGCCACCACATAATTGACACCACTTACCATAAGAGTGCCGAAAGTAAAAATAATTACTATCACTCATGTTTATGTCAGACGCGTAAGGGTATACTCAATAAATAAAGGAAGTTATTACCCTTGTAACTTAATACCATAAAGCCACCTTGACCAATATGAGACTAGTCCACTTGGTAGAGGCTCATGCTTCTTAAAGAGAAGATCCTGGGTTCAAACCTAGGCAAAGAGAATTATTTAGTTAATTGGTATAATGTAGGGTAGGAATAAGCTTTGCTATTCCAAAAAATAAAAATTAATAAAGCCTCATTGGGTTTTAGCTTTGCAAGGTTCAGTTCGGTTCGATTATTGGCCTTAACTAAAACCGAAACTGAAGTAATCGGTTAATCCATTTTATTAACCATATGGTTTTGAGTTAATCAGTTTGGTTTATTCACTAATTTTGTCGGTTTACGGTTCAGTTCGTTAATAACCGAACCAAACTTGTGCTAAAATTTTTACTTAGAAATACATGAAATACAGGTATAACTACATGAAAAGGTAGTATAAATACATAAAAATTCAGGTATAAATACAAAACATAAATATACGAAATGGAGGTATAAAAGTTTGAAATATATGAAAATATGAGTGGTCGGTTCAGTTAATTTCGGTTAACCATGTTAAAAAAAACGAAAACCGATCTCTGGTTAATTCAGTTTTCGGTTAATCGGTTTATTTCATATCTTTTTTGTCAGTTTTCGGTTCAATTTCGATTAACAGTTCGATTATTCCTCACCCTATAATACCATAACAAATTTTATATCCAGAAAGTGTTTAAGACTCAATCGAAAAACATTTGATTGAAAAAATTACGCGTTTTGTCATTTATCTTAATACCATTTTCAGGCGGTGTCACTAAGAACAAAAATTGACAAGTTTAGTACTTAATGTTTCAAAAACTTATACGTTACGTCCTATGGCCCTAATTGATTTAAGTATGGTAATGTGCATAAATATTTAGTCTTTTCCCATGCATAAGTATTTTCTTTATAAATAAAAAAAATAAATCCCATCCACCCACCACACCCCACCTTAAACACATACACTCTCTCTCTACCACTACCTCCTGCCACCATCACCACTCAAACCTTTTATAGAAAAACCCTACCTTTAACACTCGACGGAACTTCATATCACATTCAAATTTCGACTTAAATTTGGGCGTTTTCAACCATCACACTTTAAACCTAATCTTCAATCTCAACTTCAAATCAATTTTGAAAACATCACTATTTTCAGAATTATACTTCTATTTTAGACCACTCACAACTTGTTCACCTTTGAAACCGCAATCACTTCGATTTTGAAGATGCATCTATAGATGCAACTGAAACAACAGGTGAGGGGGTTGCAGGAGACGCCGTCGGGGTGGATTTGCAGGGTTGTAAGAGACGTCGCAGGTGAGGGAGTTACAGGAGACGCCGTCGGGGTAGGGGTTACAAGAGACGCTTTGAGGCGGTCGCGAAACTAGAAGAAATATCCAGGGGTATTCTATTTTTTACGGTACATTTATAGAACGGATTTTTTTACCTACATTACGGGACAGGGCAGATCCTGAAATTTCAAGTGCCCTGGGCGAGCCAAAAAAGGCCTTAGGCCTTACCGAATTAAATTTTATAAACTAGTTTTTAAGTTATTAGTATTTAGGTTAACGAACAATATTGAGCATATCACATTTGGCTAGATTTTATAAATTAATATTAGCAATAAGTTTTTAGGTTTTAGATCGGGCTAGGTTTATTTTTAATTTTTAGATCGAAATTAAACAATTAAAGAACTCAAGAAGAAAAGAAATAAAGAATACTCACAACTCACAATCAGCACAACAATGACTTCAGCCAATCAGCCTGTTCGATGATTATTGTTCTGAACTGTTTCACCAATTAGCAGCGATCAATGATCAACAACGACACCTTTATCCCGTGTTCAATGACTTGGTGATGACTGTCGTAAGGGTCAATCAAAAAGCTAATTATACTACGTAGATAGCGTAAGTAGGGTATCATATCCACAGAGAATTTGTGGTTAATAATAGATTATTTATATAATTTAGGATTTGATTGTAATTATTAATGAGAATATATCTCCATATCAATAGGAGATTCCATCTTGTACAACATATATATATTTCGATTGTTAATGAGAAAGGGGCAAGAACTTTATTTCCTATATGGTATCACCCACGATCCTAACCTAATCACCCACCACCGCAGCCGGTTTTTTTTTCTTCCCCTCTCTCACCTCCGATCACCCACCCTCTTCTGCTACTACCTTCTGTCTCTCCTTCTCTCCCTCATGGACTCTAAAAATCACCCGGCTCTTGCGGTCTCCAATATCAAAACGCATATACCCATCATGCTCGAACAAGATTCCGCCCAATACACGACTTGGTCCACCTTGTTTCAAGTCCAGTGTAGGGTTTTCGAAGTTGCTGATCATCTCAGCCCGCCACCTGCTGCTGCCGCCACCGATTCTGAAAAGAAAGCCGCTGATTCCGCAGACAAGGCTCTCTGGCAGCGTATTGATGCAGTAGTCCTTCAGTGGATTTACGCCACCATCTCCCCCTCCCTTCTCCAAATCATCCTCTCTCCCGGACAAATGGCGTATGAAGCATGGACCGCCCTGAAAAATCAGTTCAATGACAACAAGACTACTCGAGCCGTGTTTCTTGGTCAGGAATTTGCACATCTCAGCCTCGACGGTTTCTCCTCTATTACCGAGTACTGCCAACGGGCGAAACACCTCGCTGACCAACTCAAGGCAGTCGGTTCCCTCGGACCTAGACCCGACCAAAAGGTTCGGCGGCATACACACCTACGGATATTGAGCAGGCATTATACACCATGGCACTGAATCAGCCAGACCACGGGTTCATGGACACGGGTGCAACCTCTCATTCGGCCAACGAACAAGGTATCTACTCTCCGTCTAATTTTAATAAGTGCACTGACAAAAATATTATTGTTGGTAATGGCATGGCAATTCCGGTTTTGGCACAAGGCAACCAAACTTTACCACCACCTTTTCCACCTCTAAAACTAAATAATGTCCTTTTCGCCCCTAACATCATAAAAAATCTAATTTCCGTTCGCCGCCTTACCACTGATAACCTTGTATCCATTGAGTTTGACCCTTTTGGTTTTCTTATGAAGGATCTCAAAACTCGGGCGCCTATCCTTAGATGCAACAGTACCGACGATCTCTATCCGTTGACACAGCCTCTATCCACCATCTCCCAACCTTCCGCTCTTGCTGCTGTTACTTAAGATCGCTGGCATCAACGCTTAGGCCACCCTGGTACCTCTTTATTGCATTCTTTGAAAATTTCTTCTCGTATTTCTTTTAGCAAACAAACCAATAAATTGTGTGAACCTTGTGTGTTTGGTAAAAGTGTCAAACTACCGTTTTATGATTCTGTTAATTGCACTCGTTTACTGTTTGATATTGTGCATAGTGACTTATGGACCTCCCCTGTCCTAAGCATGGGAGGTCATCGATATTATGTTCTATTTCTTGATGATTGCACTAATTTTCTATGGACATTTCCTCTCACCACCAAGTCCCAAGTATTTGCCACATTTGTCAATTTTTATAATCACATTACCACTCAATTTGAACGAAAAATTAAACAGTTTCAATGCGATAACGGTAAAGAATATGCCAATAACAATTTTTTGCAAGTTTGTAACACCCACGGTATGCACTTCCGTTTTTCCTGTCCCTACACCTCCTCCCAAAACGGTAAGGCGGAATGCAAAATCCTCACCATCAATAACATGCTTCGCACTCTCTTAGCCCAAGCCCATCTACCGCCGTCCTTTTGGCATCATGCTCTTGAAACCGCCACGTACCTCCTAAACATTCTTCCAAGTAAAAACCATGATTTTCAGTCACTAACGTCCCTATTATACAATTGTAAACCCGAATATCAACACCTTCGTGTTTTCGGGTGTCTGTGTTATCCTCTCTTACCTTCCACTACCATACACAAACTCGCTAATCGTTCACAACCATGTGTTTTCCTTGTATACCCACAAAACCACCGTGGCTATAAATGTTTCAATCTCCAAACACGCCAATTTTTTACCTCCCGACATGTATACTTTGAAGAGTCCATATTCCCTTATCAATTTCAATCTCCTTCGAACCCTCACTCCTATGACTTTCTTTACAAACCTTCTCCTCCGGTCCTTTTCTCACCGCCACCTACCGAATCCCCTACCTCCACACATGGCCCAACCGCCCAGCCCTTACACCAACCCACTTACTACCCACCCATCCGCCCCTCAACATCACCAGCTCCATCATCGGCCCATACCTTCTTCCTACCCGACTCGCCAAGCCCAACTGCCACACCTCAATCCCAACCACAATCGGCCCACCCACCCACACAACCCAACACCCTCCCCCCCACACGGCCCACTCAACCCACCCCACCGCCCCAAGCACATCGCCCATAACTCCACCCCACTCAACCGGCCCAAACCCTTCCTCTCCACCAGTTCACCCAACCGGCCCAAACACCCCCCCTCTTCACTATTCGGCTACTCCCCCCACCTCTGCTTCACACTCCACCACATTCCAGTCCCACCCCATTAATTCCCCAGTGGCTAACCAATCTCCAATCATACCACCTCGGACCATCCGAACCCGCTCAATGAGTGGTATTGTCAAGCCTAAACAGTTATTTAACCTTTCCATCACCACCATTGCACCCATACCCCGAAATCCTCAGGTTGCCTTGACCAATCCTGCATGGCACCGTGCCATGACTGACGAGTTTAGTGCACTTATTAAAAACAGGACCTGGGAGTTGGTTCCTCGGAAACCGAATATGAATATTATACGTAGCATGTGGTTGTTTAAACAAAAATTTAATTCTGATGGGAGTTTGGCGCGCTATAAAGCCCGTTTGGTTTGTGACGGGCGTCATCAACAACCGAGTGTTGACTACGGGGAGACATTTAGTCCGGTTATCAAACCGGCTACTATTCGGTTGGTACTTTCATTGGCTTTGGCACAATCATGGACTATTAATCAGCTGGATGTTACGAACGCGTTTCTTCATGGTAATTTGCATGAGACCGTCTACATGTATCAGCCGATGGGTTTTCGCAGTCCCGACTACCCGGATCATGTTTGTCTTCTAAAGAAATCGTTATATGGTCTCAAGCAAGCGCCTCGTGCATGGTACCAGAGTTTCACGGATTTTGTAGTATTACAGGGTTTTCAGCAGAGTAAATCCGATAACTCCTTGTTTGTTTATCGTCATGGACATGACACTGCATATCTGCTCATTTACGTTGACGATATTATTCTCACCACTTCATCGGATGTTCTTCGCAATCGGCTTATGGTATGTCTGGCAAGTGAGTTTACTATGAAGGATTTGGGGTCGTTATCTTATTTTTGGGTATTCAGGTAACACGGTCCGAAAATCATATGTTCCTTTCGCAGTCGGCTTATGCTAAGGATATCATTCATCGCGCCGGTATGGATACATGTAAGCCCGTTGCCACGCCAATGGATACGCAGTCCAAGCTCAGTGCTTATTCTGGTACTCTTCATGATGATCCTACCACATATCGTAGTCTTGCAGGTGCGCTTCAGTACCTCACTTTCACCCGTCCAGACATTTCTTATGCCGTTCAGCAAATTTGCATTCATATGCATTCTCCAACAACTGCTCATTGGAATGCTTTAAAACGGATTCTCCGCTATATAAAGGGCACCGTTGACTTGGGACTTCACTTAGGTGCGACTGATACATCCTCCTTGCGGGCTTACATGGACGTTGATTGGGCAGGTTGCCCTGACACTCGACGCTCCGCCTCTGGATATTGTGTTTATTTTGGAGACACTCTAATTTCTTGGTCCTCGAAACGACAGTCGACAATCTCCCGTTCTAGTGCTGAAGCTGAATATCGCGGAGTGGCGAATGTTGTTGCTGAAGTCTGCTGGCTTCGGAACCTTCTTCTCGAGTTATGTCATCCTATTTCTCATGCTACTTTGGTTTATTGTGACAATGTCAGTGCAGTTTGCTTGTCTGGTAATCCGGTTCAGCATCAACGTACGAAACATATTGAACTAGATATTCATTTTGTTCGTGAGCAAGTTCAGAAAGGTCACATTCGTGTGTTGCATGTCTCGTCTCGCCATCAGATTGCTGACATTTTTACTAAGGATCTTCCGCGGGTCTTATTCGATGATTTCAGATCCAGTCTCAGCATCCGGCCACCCTTCGCTTCGACTGCGGGGGTGTAATAGATTATTTATATAATTTAGGATTTGATTGTAATTATTAATGAGAATATATCTCCATATCAATAGGAGATTCCATCTTGCACAGCATATATATATTTCGATTGTTAATGAGAAAGGGGCAAGAACTTTATTTCCTATAGTTAACCTAGAAGATTTAACTAGAACTATAATTATCTAAATTGGGGGTTTGTTTAATTGATTGCAAAGACAACACGATTTGTCATGAAAAGTGTTATCAAGATGAGAAAAAGTAACCCCCACCCGGAATCCCGAATACTTGTTTTAACATAAAAATTCGTTTACTGATTTAAAACACCACATAGTCATGGCTTTGGAATTAATGGTTTTGATTAATTGCTAAGGATAGTTTTTAATATTCACAATGCAACCTAATAATCCGTTTAATTGTGTCAACTACCCACCAAATTACCAACCCGCTAACAACCCAAGTAGGTTGCCAATACGCTTGATAAAACGACAAATAATTCAAACACAACCAACGTTTATCAATAAACCAACACAAGTAGTCAAGTTATACTAGTTTACAAGAATCAGAAAAAACGAATAACTAAGTCAAACTGCGTAAACGTTCATCCGGGCGGAAGTCACGAGTGGTTTAGCCACGCATAATGATCTTCGTAACTTCGGTTGTCATCTCGAGTTCTTCCGATATCATAGAATGGCTTGGAGGATGTATATTGAACTTGAAATTCGTCCCTGATGTCTTCGAATAACGGCTGCTGTGCATGAATTAGAAAGTTGTTCTTTAAATACAAGGTTTAGCCGACAACTTATTATTTTTCATACTTGATTGCTCCCGCAGGTCGCGGCAGAACCACCACACACCCCCGCATGTCGCGGGGGTTAACCATATAAACAACTTCTCGATTTAACTAATCCAACGTCATCCTGCCTTCACCCGCGTGTCGCGGACTCGAACCCAACTAACCTCCGCGTGTCGCGGCCCATATCCAAGTGATTTTATTTTGTTTCTTGTTTCGTGTTAGCTTGTAAAGCCCGTGTTTCGACTCGTCTCACTCATTAAACCACCTGTTTGAACAATGAAACACCATAAACCATATAACTATATAGACACATAACATTAAACATGTATAACATACTAAAGCTAACGAGAATTATTATAAATTACTCCACATTTTTACCCAACATCACATCCCCACACTTATCTTTTTTCATCCTGAAAAAATTTATCTGCAATGGAATCACAATCAGAAACATTGCTCAAATGAATGGATAAAATATATTTTTTTTCGGGCGCCACACTATTTCGGATTTGTTTTCACAAAAAGAAACAGGTGTGCCAATTTAATCGGAAAAACTTATAAGTTTTTTTGCTTATGACGTACCTCTTATACTTTCCACAGTTTCAGCTTTGTCACAACTTCTAAGGCGAGAACCCACAATATTCCTAATTTAAGGTATATTATATCGATCCTAAGAAACCTTTCAACTGGCTGGGCCTACCCACATATCCTAAATTAGACGCATGACTGACCGCTTATTATCTCATATATATAATAATCAAATGCCAACGATCCAATTATACCTATCATTTTCCATTTATTGCAAAAACTTTCTCGAGTCATTTTCTGTTTTTTAATTTTTTTGGATTTTTGGATTTTTTTTTAATTTTTAATTTTTACGACACGACTAAGACACACTAGACGCTAGTCTCCCCTCCCCACACTTATATCCTTTATTGTCCTAAATGGAGCGAGAAACTATTGACACACTAAAAATATAAATAAAAACACACAGATAAATGGAACAGACTCCCCTGATTTGACGCGGTTGAATCCTCTGAGCCTTGTTCCACAACAACCGTATAGCATTTCGTTCGCGGCTGCTTCAACATGGGACGCTTGTCTTTGTATGATTGTTCGAACCACTTTCGTCCAAATGGAGATTGAGTATGGACAAAAGCGATCGAAATATGTGAAATAAATCTCACAAGCTCCCAAAACACATGTTAAACGGGTTAATAACGAAGATAAACGAGCTAAAACAGGATTGAGGTGACATCACACAAGGCTGGCATTAAAAAAACTGATTTTTCTTTCAGAACATAGCCCACGAGTCGCGACACATACCCTCGAAACTCTCCGCGTGTCGCGGGACTTTACTGTTTGACTGTTCGTTGACTGAACTTGCCCTGCCTGTCGCGACACCGAAAGGGGTCCCCCCCCCACACGGCCGGAACAGTTTTCCATAATTTTTTGGTCATTTTTAAAGAGTCAATGCCTTAGAAAATTTTCTAATTTAACCATTTTTCACCTCCCAACCCCCCAAACACATGTGCATTGCCCTCAATTGCACCAAAGCTTAACCAAACTTCCCTGAACTTCCCCACACTTGAATGATTGCACAATTTGACACAAAACAAACTCAACTAATACGAAAAATAAAATAAAACGATAAACCTTAGGCTGTCTCCTAAGAGCGCTAAGTTTTAGATCTTCAGCCAGATCATACCTGCAATCTTCAAGGTGGTTCAAAGGTCGGCTCACCTTAAGATTTCTCCAAATCAATTCGCGTCACATAGTCTTAATGTTCCCCGCTACATAACGGTTAGGCTCAAATTTTATCTCATCACACTGAGCATTTCCACCATTAGGTGGTTTACCTGCTTTTCCATTCTTCTTCATTTTCACCTTATTCACAACTTCTTTATTTATCTCACACTTGGACCTGTCAAACTTAATAGTTAATACCAATCTCATTAGTAGCAACTGCTTCATATGAATTAATAATTTCGTAAGTAATAGATTTGGAATAAACATTAAAAATTAACTTACGATTTTTCAGAATTCACTGTAATCGATCATTCTCTGCAGTTGATTTGAGCATTTGCAATGTTCAAAAATGGACGTCCCAATATTACCTTTTGTTGCTCATTCATCCTTATCGGTGCATAATCCAACACTAAGAAGTCGACCGAATAGTAAAATTCACCCAACTGGATCTTCACATCCTTAACAACCCCACGAGGTTGCTTCCAAGTATCGTCCGCCAATATTACATTCCTGTCAAACTCATGCAGCGGTCCAAACTCGTACTGATCAAACAAACTGCCAGGAAGAATGTTTATGCTTGCCCCATAATACAACAACGCCTTGTGGATATTCAGCTTCCCTGCTTTGACAGGCACAAGTGGTGCCCCTAACTCACTCTCCTCACTTCCATTACTTATACCTGCAACTACTTGAGAATGAGAAGTAAAACTTGTATTAACATTTTCAGAAATAGGAATGGTACTTACCGAATTAACTCTTGCGTGATGTTGCGGATTCTTTGTAATGTCACTCGGTAATTTCCCTGGATCTCTTCTTACCTCCTTAACATCGGCTGCCAACTGAGCAACTTGCTTTTCTTCATTTGTTTCAGCATTTCCATTATCTCATTGTTTGAACCCTCATTCTGCCTACTCGATCCACCTTGATTCGGATTCTGCTGATAACTCCTTTGATTGTAGCCTTGGTTATTATAACCCAGCTGTCTATTCTGGTATTGCTGACCTCCCTGATTTGGTACCTGAAAATTAGGATTTAACTGATTAGTAGTATTAATGTACCTAAAATTAGGGTGATTATGTAAACCTGGGTGATATGTGTTTGAATTCATATCATATCTCTGCTGATCACCACAGACTTGGTTAACTTCCTCGTGAGTTGTACCAAACTACATCGGACAATCCCCCCAAATGTGGTCTAAATCGTCGCATGAATCACAAACAGGAAACGACTGAGCCGCATGTAACGCATCTCGTCTACCAATACCCTTAAACTTTGCCAACTGGCGTTCCAACGCCTCTTTCTCTCTTTCCAACTGAGCAACCCTAGCTGTCGATGCTCCCGTACTAGCTGATGTAGAAACTGGATACTTCTTCCCTCTATCTGATAGGGCTTACCTTTTCGAATTAGTTGCTACGATGTCAAAGCAGTCCCAATCCACGTCAACATGATTTCTCAGAAAAGTACCACCCGTTGTGGCCTTTATGGCTTGCCTATCTTCCTTCGACAACCCATCATGGAAAACGGTGATTAACTCCCATCGTGGAATACCATGATGAGGAAAATTACGGATCAATTGACTGAACCGCTTCCACGACTCATACAACAACTCACCCGAAAGTTGTTGAAATTCCCTAAGCGCAACTCTTCCCATTTTTGTTCGTTGTGGTGTATAATATTCTTCTAAGAACTGTCGCTGCAACTCTTGCCATGTGTGAATGCTCGCGTAGGGTAAAGAGACAAACCACTCACGTGCCGAGTCCTTTAGAGAGAACTGAAATAAAACCAGATTGACTTGATCAGGAGAGAACCCGTGTCCACCTATCATGCTACAAACCGCTTCAAATTTTGCAATGTGTGCGTATGGTTCTTCAATACCCTCCCATGAAAGGTAGGTAGATGTTCAGAATGTAAGGTTTTGCTTCAAATGATCTATCCGCATTTCCTTGTGCAACTGGCATGACAATCGGTGATTAGTGTTCTGCAATTTGTGGACGAAAGTGACTCTCTACTCCTCTGATGTTAGGATCCGGAAATCGAGGATCCCTTTGCCGATGACGTGGTGCTGCTGGTGCCCGATAAACCTGCGGTGGAGTTTGATACTCGTCCCCAACTCGTGGCTATCTCTGCTGAAAAACTGGCTGATTCCGGTTCAATTCTGAATTTTGCAAACCGCCTTGATATCCCGTATAACCCTCGTTTATTCCCCACTCTTCATCTCCATACCCGTCGTCCCAAGTTTCGGCTCTACCCGTGTTTTCCACTTGATCAAACATAACCCCCGACCGGTTCGGATGTGGCACTAAATTCGGTTGATTCACGGTCCGCAACGAATTGGGCTGTGATGGTAATCTGCTTTCTAATGAGTAAAGTGTTCCACCAATCACGTGAAAGTCTCCAGTTAGAGCAGATGTTGGTTGGGTGGTCATGTTTGATGGTGGTGCAATGGGTGGAGTTTGTTGAGTTTGAGTTTGATTGTGGGTTTGATTTTTTGGTAGATGGAAACGGGGGTGGTGGCATTGGTGGCATCTCAGTAATTGGGGCTTGTTGTGGTGTTTGCGTATTTGGATTTTGTTGATTTTCTAAAGGATTCATGGCGACAACTCGTGCTTTTCCTTTTAATGCTGAACGAAGCAATAGATTTTGGCGCGCGGTCTTTTCAATTTCAGGATCGTATAGCAGTGGTGAAGATCTTCCAGAAAACATGGTATGCATGCAATAAGAAATCACTTGCACACAAATAAACAAGAAAACAACGCGTAATACCGAACGAAACAAAATAAACAAAAAGAAAATATTTTTTGGTTTTTTATGATTTTTTAGAAAACAAGAAAAACAACTAATTCTAAACTAACACTAAGCGCACGAATTCCCCAGCAACGGCGCCATTTTGATGAGTGTCGTAAGGGTCAATCAAAAACCTAGTTATACTACGTAGATAGCGTAAGTAGGGTATCGTATCCATAAGGAATTTGTGGTTAGCGTAGAAGATTTTAACTAGAACTAGAATTATCTAAATTGGGGGTTTGTTTAATTGATTGCAAAGAAAACACGATTTGTCACGAAAAGTGTTATTAAGTTTAGAAGAAGTAACCCCCACCCGGAATCCCGAATACTTGTTTTAACATAAAAATATGTTTACTGATTCAAAACACCACATAGACATGGCCTTGGAATTAATGGTTTTGATGAATTGCTAAGGATAGTTTTTAATATTCACCATGCAACCTAAGAATCCGTTTAATTGTGTCAACTACCCACCAAATTACCAACCCGCTAACAACGCAAGTATGTTGCCAATACGCTTGATAAAACGACAAATAATTCAAACACAACCAACGTTTATCAATAAACCAACACAAGTAGTCAAGTTATACTAGTTTACAAGAATCAGAAAAACGAATAACTAAGTCAAACCGCGTAAACGTTCATCCGGGCGGAAGTCACGAGTGGTTTAGCCGTGCATAATGATCTTTGTAACTTCGGTTGTCATCTCGAGTTCTTCCGATATCATAGAATGGCTTGGAGGATGTATATTGAACTTGAAATTCGTCCCTGATGTCTTCGAATAACGGCTGCTGTACATGAATGAGAAAGTTGTTCTTTAAATACAAGGTTTAGACGACAACCTATTATTTTTCACACTTGATTGCTCCCGCGGGTCACGGCAGAACCACCACATACCCCCGCGTGTCGCGGGGGTTAACTATATGACCGACTTCTGGATTTAATTAATCCAACGTCATCCTGCCTTCACTCGCGTGTCGCGGACTCGAACCCAACTAACCTCCGCATGTCACGGCCCATATCCAAGTGATTTTATTTTGTTTCTTGTTTCGTGTTAGCTTGTAAAACCCGTGTTTCGACTCGTCTCACTCGTTAAACCGTTAAACCACCTGTTTGAACAATGAAACACCATAAACCATATAACTATATAGACACATAACACTAAACATGTATAACATACTAAACTAACGAGAATTATTATAAATTACTCCACATTTAACCCAAAATCACATCCCCACACTTATCTTTTTTCGTCCCGAAAAAAATATCTGCAATGGAATCACAATCAGAAACATTGGCATCTAATATATTCGATTATTTTATTAACAAACCAAATCAGACGTTAACCAAGATTGTAGGTATACGATCCTCTTAAACTCAACCGCCAACTTCCAAGCCCTAAGTTTGATACTGGAGCCAAACGGGTTTTATCGGTAATTTCACTGTCATGCCTACATGCGGGTGGGTTATCGGGTTTTCCACGGAATTGGTGGTGGACTCGGATTACTCTCATGGTACTCTGTTTGGTCCAGTGGGTGCCCCGAAAATGCTTGGAATTAATTCTATTGGCCGTTTAAAAAATATTTAACACTTAATAAAACGACTACCCGCTATTAATTAAACAAAACTAAACTGAAATTGCTCTAACTAATATGGTCCTCCCAAGCCGTATGGGTGTTAAATGATCGTGTTCATAGTCGAACCTTACATGAATATGATTTTTTTAAACAAACCTTAAATTGTGTCGCATATACAAATTACTAAACATGACTCACACCAACCCTTTTCTAGTTTCGCTTTTGTTTAGTTTTTATTACTTAAATTACAAAGTTAAACTGATAATTTTTTTTACATAACACAATGATCATTTTTAACTTTCATATATGATATAAAATATCCAACTAATCTAATTTTTGACATAAAATAAGCCCTTGAGACTAAAAAGCGTTAAATGTCCGGATAGTCCCTGTGGTTTGCCCTTTTTTCACCTTTAGTCTCTAACTTTCTAAAATTACAGCTATAGTACCCAACTTTTCAGTTTTCGTTCCCGGATAGTCCCTGTGCCTAACATCAGCTAGTTTTCTTAGTTAAGAGGTTGTGAAATGACAAAAATACCCTTTTCTTTAAAAAGGCAAACCACAGGGACTATTCAGGCATTTAATAGATAAAAAAATAAAATAAAAATATATACTTTCTATAAAAGGAGAAATCTCAATGACATAAGAAAAGCTGATGTTTCAGCTAAAGAGTCTGTCTAACAAGGCTTTTCTTATGTCATTTTTACATCATAAAGGCTAATATATAAAGACTTTAAAATTCAAAGGTGGCCCACATTCAAATTCCAAATGTCTGCCATCAAACCACTGCCTATCTCCAAACTCCAACCTATCTTATAAATTCAAATCTCTATAATCAAAACCATTGCCCATTCAAAATTTTGGCTCCAGATTCAAAATTTAAACAACAGACGTATAAAAAAGGGTAATCTCTGTTTCTCTATGCTTTATCAACTCTCAACTCTCTCTCTAAAATTCACTTTCGCTCTCTCAAATCCAGATCACACCATAAAAAGTTCATAATCAACACTTTCAACAGCATCAAACGGGAAATCTGAGCTGTACTGTCTTATTTTTGTCAATCGATCCGTAAGTTTCCACTTCATTTTCACACACTTCTACACCTCTGTTTACACACACATACACATGATCTTCGATTGTGTAATTTGAATAAATTATATGATTAACACTTGATTATGTTACTATAATGAGTGTAATCGATTGTGTTAATGTTTTCTAGGGCTTAATTAACGAATAGTGAAGTTAAACTGTAGATGAAGTTGAAGAAGAGGCTGAAGAAGAAGAAAGTAATGGAAAGAGTGGTGGAAGCAGAAAATGAGGGTTAGTTGTTGATTTTTTATTTTTTCAATTAGGTTATAGTTTTTTTGTTAGTTTGTTTATTTTTGGAGAATTTGATGCTATTGTTGTGATCTAGAAGATGATAATTTACTGTTTAGAAGGTCTGATGTCGATACCTTCCACACCAACAGCCAATGATGACGGTGTATCACATTCCCCATTCAATTTCTCATCGTCATCGTTGCACGGTTCATCAAAGGACTCCTTTCGCCTGAGTTCTCTTAGTTTATGGAATTCGTCATAGTGAGCCCGTCTCTGCTCCTTGAAACTTGAGCTCCTGCCTATTTAAGAACATAATCAATTTTCTATAAAGCTGGTCATTTACAAGATAAAGTTTACAAAATTATAACCAAAGGTTTGGTGTAACTGAAGATACAACGTGACAAATTTAAACGAAAACATGATGAGAGAAAAACCTTCACTGTCTTCATCCATAGCATCTTGCTCATCCTCTGATGATGTCCAGCCAGAGGGTTGCTGTGAGTTATTGGAAGAAACCATATCGTTGAACACAGACCGCACAGTTTCATCATCTCTTTCAGCGAAAGGAATCCGTACAGGAGATCAAGATCCTACATACAACAGTTCAGCTAATATGATTGCAATACTAATAACTAACAAAAAGTTCCTGCTATCAGAGGTGATTTTGATGGTGATTTTGATGAAATAGGATTTGAAATATGGAATTCTATTATGTGTTATATTGTGATTTGTTGTATTTGCACTAATTATATTTGTATTGCTTGATTGGATCTGTATTGCTTGATTTCTATGTTACAGAAGGAGTGCTTGCTACAAAGATACTTCAGTAAGGTGCCATAATAACTTTTTCCTTTTATAACATAGAATTTTCATGTGCGTAGTTGATGACTCTAATAATATAACAACACTCCTGAATATTTTTGACATCCTAATATATATTAAAATATTCCAGTACGTCCTAAAATACACCCCATACGCGAAAACGGGCCATGAATATCTTAATATTCATTTAAATTAATTAAAAACGATTTTTTAAGGTCTCTCGCGGGGCGCGTAAGCCACCCCCTTGACTTACGCGGGCCGCGACAGCTTCGAGATCAGGCGACACCCAGTGCTGCCACGTGTCATCATCATGGCGGATCTAGTGCGTTGACTGGGCCAAGCTAGGGCCTACCCAGTCTACTAGGCGGGTCGCGTAGACCTTGGTCTCACCGTACGCGGGCCGCGAGAAACTCGAAATGTGGCCCTATAAATAGAAACCAAAGGCCTTCAGTCCCAACTCGTTCATATCTTATTTTCTCTCTCGAATTTCTTATAATAGGCACTATACTAGGGTATAATATCCCCCTAATTAGCAAAGTTCTGCCCCGTTGTAATTATTATAACCCCAGTTACGTATTAGATACGCTGCCCGATTAATCTATGGTTCCATAACGGCTGTCGAGGTTCTGCCCGACGTAGTCGTTGGAATGCCGTCTCGGGGAGGGTATTACTAATGTAAATAATGAGTTATTTTACTAACATATGTGCATTTGTGTAAATTATAGATAATCACCAGGAAACCCTTATAGAAAACCTAAGACAACAATGTGAGTAATCTCCTTTTTGTAAATCATTTTTACAAAACCTTAAATGTTTTACAATATGATTAAGCAGTGATTGAGTCTTTGTAGTTCTTCAATTACTGCCGGTATGTTGGGGTTTTGTATACAAAATGTAGAACACGTTACCATTGGACAAAGAGTTAGCCAATGTGTAATATGACCCACCAGTCAGGATTGACAATACTGAATGAGTAATTGTGTAGAAATAAACAATGTGATAGCTCTCAATAATGTTAAAGGATAAAACTCTTACTGATTAAACTGGGATTCACTCACCAGTATTTCCCACTGACAAAATGTTTTTAAACGCGTTTCAGGTAACAAAATGTGAAAGCCAACTAGAAGCCAGCTGGACAGCAATGAAGGCTTGGAAAAGTGACTATAAAAGTTACCTAAATAAAAGAAGATGTTTTATTCAATAAAATAGGGATTTTCCCTATGAAAATGTTTGTAATGAAAACTTGGGTTTTATCCCAATATGTTTAATATTATAAAAGTGTGATATTTACTCTGATAAACATTTTCTAACTACAGTCCTGATGAAATTTCCGCTGCCAAAATGATAAACAAATGATACCACCAAAACTGGTCTCGCAGTCGCCTGTTCCCGGGACAGATGGGGGCGGGGGTTGTGACAAATAAGCGACTAATAAATCAGGAAGTCCGTGGTACTCCGGAAATACCCGAATCAGATATTGTTCAAGCATGTAGATAGGTTTGTCCTCTAGACATGTAACTATTTAAGACCTTTTTATTTATTTTTCTACAGATTGGATGATACGTAAGTGAATAAACTTTTCTGCAGCTATTGGATGAGAAGCAAAGGATCCAAATCGCTGGTCTCAGGTCTTCTCTGGCATGAAAAACTCTGTGAATGTGTTGTCTCTTTGCTACAATGACTTGAGTGACAACTTGAAGGTATGCCTGCTTTATTCAGTGCTTTTTCCTAAGGAATTTGACATCCTAGTTAGGAGGTTACAGCGGTTGTGGGTTGTTGAAGGCTTTGTGAAACATAATTCTACACATGTATATCTTAAAGATATTGCACAAACTTATTTTGAAGAGTTAGTTAACCGAAACATGCTTCAAATATCAAAACTAAGGTCTGACAATAGCCCAAGACGATGTTTCGTGCTTGGAGTTCTGCATGATTATCTCTTGGTGAAAGCCAAAGAAACCAATCTTTTTCACACATATCGTAACTTGATTAATGGTGAAGACAATTCGTCTTTGAAAGTTCGTAGGATGGTTGAGTATGAAAGCCCAAAGAGGGAACAGATTGTTTGATTGTAAATTCATGAATAAGAAGAAGATGCCTGATGAATAAGAAGAAGATGCCTAAATCAAAATTCAATAACCTTCTTTCTCACACGTCAGGTATAGTTGATTAGTGAGTTTCTGTTTATACAAATCAATTTTCAGTGTTCTGCAACTTCTTAGGAAAATAAAAAGGTATAGATGATGAATATAATCCGATTGATTTGCTAATCTTCTTTAGCTTTTTCTTAAGTTTTTTCGTGACAGTAAACATACAATTGAACTGGCAGTGGCAAACTGTATACATACATATCTTCAGGAGTGTGCTGCCAATGAAGAAAGACAACTGCTAGAGAAAGTTGCAGAACTGCTTGCAGGTTCAAATGCTAGGAAGAAAGAATTGGTATGACCAATACACTTCAGTCAGTGCAACTTTTTTTTTAGCATCTAAAGATCATTTAGCGCATCTTTAATCTTTTCTGCTATTTTTTTCGGTTGGTTGTAAGGCACTTAGCGCCAATAAACGACTTTCAGAAGCAAAACCTGACATAGAAAACTAAACTGGCAGTGGCAAACTGTATATATCTGTCTCATATTATCTGTTTATATCCAATAATCCATCTGAGAGTTAAAACAAACCCTCCTTTTACTACTACATGCCTAATTATGACCGACCACACATATACAATAATTTGGATTCACATATTACATTACATATTCAATCATTTCATTATCAGCACCAAGAACTAATATGCATATATGAAACTCAATCCATATATGATATAACTAAATGATGATTCAAATATCGCTCACAATTTGCGAAAGCAGCAGGTTGTCTACCATGTAATAAATATAGCTAATGATAGCTTAAACAAATCATGATTCATGAAGTAAATTAATGTTACATCTGAGCTTAAGGACCATTATATAAGTGTCATGACACCACAAGTAAGAACTAGACACTAGAAGTCTATAAGATACCATGAGACTTATAATCAATATCAATTCATATCGTTATTGTTTCATGATATGCATGACGCTAACGATGTTGAGTTGGTTGATGATGACTTTTACAGTGGAGAGACTGCTATGGAGTCCGATGATGGTGATGCAGCTGATTACAGTGGAGAGTATGCTCCTGATCCTACTGTAAGCACTTCTCAGATTCATTTGTTTCTTTCGCATGCTAAAGCTTCCATTTTTACATTTGATGATGCCAAAAAGATGACTTTACGGGTATCTTAGACATTTGATTAATCGTTATTTAATGCGACGACAACAGTCAGTGATTCTGGTTTTAATAGGATGGTTTTATTCATTAACTGATAGGATTAGAAAATTAATAATGTATATTTTCTATAAAAGGAGAAATCCCATTGACATAAGAAAAGCTTAGTTGGCAGCCATAGAGGTTGTTTTAATTTACTTTTTATTGTACGGAGATTAATATTTCGACATTTGATTGCAGTTGAAAGCTGAAAATATGGCTGGAAAAGGAGATAAGCCTGCTAAAGCAGATAAATCTGCTGCTGTTGCGAAATCTAGCAGTGAGTGTTTGCTTTAAAGTTGATGTAATATGAGCTCGGCTGAATTTGTTGCGATTTAAAAAGGTTTAGCTTGCTTATTGTTGTTTCACAGGGCTGTTTAGGAGCTAAGCTGAGCTAGGGTCACCTTGTCGACAGCGAAAGAGAAAGGGAAGAAACTCACTGGCGGTTGGCAGCAAAGAACAAAATTCGAAACGGAAGGCAGATGGATTAAACTAAAAGAATTACGACTGTTCTGAGTGTAGGTGAGTCTCGAAACCTTTACGAACTGTTAATAATACATATCGAAACTGCACCGGCGGACAGTGGTGGAACTAGGACTTTTTAAGCAGGGGGTCAAAATAGACATATGCCACGTTCTTTAGTGTACATTAGTTACTTTTTTTATCGATTGATGTTGGTAATTGTATTTGAATAGTCATTAATTAGTTAGAGGACGCTCTAACTTCCTCTTGTATAGTAATCAAAAAGTCATTAATTGGTTTACTTAAGGTTAAGTCAGAACATTTTCGTAATCAGATAATTAGATAATTCAGTTTCCTCTTGACTTCTTTTATTATTATTGTTATTATATTTCTATTTAACAGAGTTGATGATATATGGATCTTTGTTTGAGTTTATGTAGTAAAGTGTTTCTTAATATAAAAATAATTGAATAACTTTGAGAAAATAATTATATTAAAATAATACATAAACAAATTACCATATCATAACCTAATAAAATATAATAAATTCTCAAGAAGGTAAAGATGTTTTGTCCTTGTGTGTGTGCAGTGCACAGTTGAATAGAGGTTTTAGAGATGACTTTTCTTAAGCAAAAGAAAGATAGCAAAAAAATAATAATAATAATAATAATAATAATAATAATAATAACAACATTAAAATATAGTTTTTATAATGGGCCCAAACTATTTTTTCTTAAAAAGCCCACAATAAAAATAATAAGAAATTGGTGGGTCTTGAAACCTTTACGAACTGTTAATACTACATATCGAAACTTCACCAGCGGAGGATTCCGTTTAGTTTTCTTGCATCTAAACTCACCGTACTACTTCAGTTCACTAGAATTTAGCTATTTTTTCTACTAATTGTATCGAAATTTTGATTGTAGCTGTTTTAATTTACTTTTTATTGTACGGAGATTAATATTTCGGCATTTGATTGCAGTTGAAAGCTGAAAATATGGCTGGAAAAGGAGATAAGCCTGCTAAAGCAGATAAATCTGCTGCTGTTGGGTTGTTTGATATATCACAGGTACGCCAGTTTGATCAAATAGGATATGCACAGATCTTTATATATTCTTTTAACTACTGTTAATATTCTTATTATTCAGTATATATCGAAAGATACTAGCACTTGGAGCGTAGCCTCTCGACTGGAAATTGGGATGTTTGTCGATTTAAGATGCACAGGAAAGGCATTACCCAGGTGCTTTGTTTTCCTATTTATGAAAATTTTGTTTACATGATAAACTTAAAATGCAGCTATAACAGATTGTTACAAGACTATCTTTCCTTGGATTGTTTGGTTTTATGACAAAGATTTCACTAACAGTGGTTTCAAACCACTGTTTTGACCCAACAGTGGTTTCAAACCACCGTTTTGACCCAACAGTGGTTTCAAACCACCGTTTTGACCCAACAGTGGTTTCAACCACAGTTTTATCCACAAAACATTTTTTTAACCCAACAGTGGTTTCAAACATCTGTTTTATTTTCTAGCATCTGTTCACAACAAACAGAGGTTTCAAATAATCGAGTATGCCTTTGCCAAATACATGTTTCACAACAAACGGAGGTTTATGTATGGTTATCGAATTAAAGATATGAATATCCAAAAGAATTCGAGTTTATGCATAATGCTGGTGTTTAAGAAAATATTGTAATTACTTTGGTGAAGATCATAGTTTAGTCAACTTGACAAATTCTTCTTGGACTTCGGGCATCAAGTTCTTTTTTATAGCTTTCGAAAATGATATTTCTTCTTATTTGTATTAAACATTGTAGATGCTTTTCATTTGCACAAGCAATATTCTTCAATATCTGGATCGATGATGCATGATGACATTCTTATAGAAGGGGAAGACTCTTGTATTACATCTATCGAAGTCGAATTAGACAATGTAAAGGGAAGTGATGTTTATGGCACAGGCTTGAAGAATGAAGTCGGCGAATACAACTGTGTTTTAAATGTTATTATACAGGTAATTCTTTATAAAACCCATGTTTTACCAAATGTTTTTATCCATCTCAAAGATAATATTCATAAGTATTTTCTTCAATTGCAGTCTTTATGGCATTTTAGACAGTTTCAGGAGGAATTTTTAGGCACGTCTACTCGTGGCCATCTTCATGTTGGTGATCCATGTGTTACATTTGCTTTATATGATATTTTTTTGTTGATTTCAATATAATGCTTTACTCGATGTTAAAAACTTAAGCTTATTGAATTAGATGGTTTAAAGACGGCTACAATCTCTTCATAAGTAATGTTAAAAACTCAAGCTTATATAGAATTACCACCAAGCTTAACTTATGCATGGTTTTCTAAGAAACGACCCGTGTTTGATCACTGTTCTTACCGCTAGTCTAACTAATAAGTCAAATTTCAAATGGGTCCCACAACATACCCCACCCTCACCGGCTCACCCTACCACCTATCATAATCTTCTTCTTCTCAACTTCCATCACCCACCTGCAAATCCCCATGTCACGACCCCCGACCCACCTTGGACGGAATCGGAAGCCGTGAACAGTCCAGCGGTACCGGTGATTATTTTAAAAATATTGCAGCGAAAATTTCATCAGGACCGTGAGTTAGGAAAAATATCAGAGTTTAGAAAACACCGGATTTTATTTGGGATAAACCCATGTTTTATAAAGTGAATTTTGTTTACAATATTTCTTAATTTGATTTAAATAAAATAAGCCACTTCTTGAAGCCTTTCAGTGTCGTATCCAGCTCTTATTCCATTTACCTGAAAAATGTTTGAAAAAGGTTTTGTCAGCGATAACACTGAGTGAATTCATTCCATTTTATAAATATATTGTTATACCTTACAATATTAAGGTTTCTATATTTATAATTACCCAACTCAATTAGTATTTGTCAAATGATGACAGCTCCAATGTGACAGTAATCATATCCATTATTGGCTTATTTTAGTCCAATAGTGAATTTATCAAATAATTCTATTTGACTATTATTCAATTTATCTGTCACTAGGCGATTCCTGTGACTATAATCATATCAATATTGATTATTCTTTCTATTAATGATTCTGATCATATCACTGTTGATCATTCTTTCAACTAGTGATTCTATAACACTGTTGATCATTCTCTCAACTAGTGCTTTCGGTCATGTCACTGTTGATCATTCTTTCAACTAGTAACTCAGATTATATTACTGTTGATCATTCTCTCAACTAGTAATTTCTATTCATAACACTGTTGATCATTCTCTCAACCAGTGTCTTCGGACATAATGGTGTCCCGTGACATTTCTTTGTCAAATATATTACTTTTGGCATAAAACCATTTAATCTAGAAAATGACATATATCAATTTATGTCAAATTAATATAACTTATCAAATATGTTAATTAAATAATTGTAATATCATTATTTAATATTTTAACATGACTAAGACTAAAATATAATCTTAGTAAAATGCATAATTTCCACTGTTATTGTAATTATGATAATATTAACTAACTCTCTGGCAAATGATAATAATGAGAATCAAATAATATATATAATCTTTTATACCAGCAGTTAATATAAAAACTTAATCACTGTAAGTATAACTGGTAACCATTTAGGATTCTGTAAAATCTTTGTAAATATAATTGTTTCACAAAAAGGTGATAAAACTGTGAGAAAATATAATGGACTCACAAACTGTGAGAAAAGAAGAAATGAACTCACTTTGCAGATTTCTACGGCCAAAGCTTAGTCTACAGATAATCCTTGAGATATTGCAGATTAATTTAAGCAGAGCCTAGCCTATTGATTATCCTTTTATCCTAATTTCAATAACAAGCACACAATTTGGAATTAGTAATCAATCCAGCATTTACGATAACTCACGAGATCAAATTCTCACAACGAACGACAAAGTGCAATACTTCATCCATCGAATTAACGATGATCCGTTGAATTAACAACGAACGACAAAGTATAATACTTTACCCATCGAATTAACGATGATCCGTCAAATTAATGACGAACGATAAAGTATAACCCTAATGTGGGCGGCACTTAAACATTCATTGGATATTTAGATCAATCGGACAATGAATCGTAGCAGCGATTGTGCTAATACCCTGATTGCAGCTTCAATTTAGTGCATGTGTGTGTTAATTGAAGTAAACAGACAACAACTCGAAGAATTTTATGAATTCTCTCGTCGTTTGAACACCAGAAAGCGAATGCCAATGTCCTCTATTTATAGGTGAAATTTGGTAAGCCCTGCGCATCGTAGGCCAAAGACACCATACGCATCGTATGGTACCCATGCGCATCGTATACATAAACCCCCTGCGCATCGTATGGGTTGAAAATAGGCTATATGATTGCCGCGTGTGTTTCTAGCATTGCTGAGTCGACGATATTTAAAAATTCAGCTTCTTCAACACGTAAATATAGATAATCATCAAGTAGGGAATACCCCCCTGAGTTTTAGGGGCCCTGATCCTGATTCTGAAAATTCTGAAAATTCTAGGGTTCGCGTAGAATTACTTGGGTGTCTCAATTAGGGTTTCCTATTGGTCAAATTAATTTAATAATTATGACTTTTGATGAGAGTCGTTACATTCTCCCCACCTTAATAAAAATCTCGTCCTCGAGATTTGCTGAAATAAGTAGGAATATGTTTTCTTCATCTCAGGTTCCAGCTTCCAAGTGTATTTGGGTTATGATATTTCTTTTAGACTTATGTCATATTCTAGTCAATAAAAACAATATTAAGGTAGATGACACAGAATCGAATTTTGTGAATATGAGTTGTACAATAGGTAGGATTTCAAAGGTTCAACTGAATTAATTCAAGAAATCAATGTCAAACGAAAGAGATAAAATGATATAATTTCCAATGTGACTATTTTCAAGCCAAAAGATATATGATCAAATAGATATTTAGAATGAATATGAAGAACTTTAGAATCAATAAAATTCTTTTGTCAAAATAAAGCTTACTTTGATTGGCAACTGAAGAAGACTCAGAATCAATAAGTTCAAAATGAAATAGAAGCACGAAAATATTTTGTCAACTATCGAATCATAACAAGAGAAAAATCAATGTGTTGATATTATTGAATTTGCAAGGATACACTGGAATACAATAGAGTTTAGTGTATCATTGTCTTAATACATAATTGCATCAAGACTACTTTCAAATGATGAGTCAAACGAAATACATACGTGATTTTGAAAGATTCGTATGCTTATGATTAGCTCAAGCTACAAGTTTATAACGACTCCACAAGGTGTCGTAAGGATTTGAAATAATTTAATAATTACGGTGACTGAACAATTTCACCGTATAATCAACTGAAAGCTTTAATGAAGAAATTTTGGATATTCAGTTCGAATAGGATTTTCAAATGAAAAGAACAAATGAATAGTATAGAATTTTCGATAAATGATGAAAGAAACGTTAAGAGGTACACCGGAATATGATATGAATTTGTGTACACTTATCTTAACACATAATTGTATTAAGACTGTTTAAGATGATGAACCAACAAAATTAAAATTCGTTCATCAGGAGTGAAAATGAGATTATCTCAAGATTCAAATTTAAAGAAAATGCCACCACAAGGTGTCATAAGAATTGAAAATAGTAGTGGTGAATGAAACAAATTTCACCATGCTTTAAATCAAATGAAGTAAATCCGAATGTTTCAAATAAATCTAGTAGGATTGAAATCGAAATACTTGAATAATGTTTTTCGATCAAAGATGATAAAACAATAAGGATTACGAAATGCTCGATTGTTGATATAAAAATTCTTTTAAGAGATACACTGAAATATGAAATGAAATTGTGTATCATTATCTTAGCACATGATTGTGTTAAGATTGATTTTATAGAATAAACCAACAAAACGGATTTAATATAAATAAATAATTAAACCCATATATGAGATTAGCACAAGCTTCAAATTTTATGAAAACGTCACCGCAAGGTGATCGTGACCAAATAAATGATTCAGTGAAAGTGAAGACCAAACAATTCTGTTATGGTTTTGAATAGATGAAATTCTTGACAGAATATATTTATTTATAAACTTTTACTTGTACTAGGGTCAAATAATAACTTAACTTAGATACTACATATCAGCGGCTACGTCTGGAATCATTTCTGCTTCTTGCGTAGTAAGTACGAATGCTCACGCGTTCTTCTTAGCTCCGTCTACAGTTCTGGCTTTGTTGTCAGGTGTTTTGGTTAGTTTTGGGCAATATGGTTTGATGTGTCCTGTTTCTCCGCAATTGAAACAAACAGTAGTTTTCCTTCTACACTCTTCCTCTGTATGCCCGGTCATCTTGCAGAAGTTACAGTAGGATGTTCTTCTAAAACGGCATTTTCCTGAATGCTTTTTGTTACAGCTTCTGCAGATAGGTTGCTCCAATGACGATTCAGTTCCTGTCTTTTTGTAGAATTCTTGGGAAATTTTCTGGGCTAACTCTTTCTTCTTATTTTCTTCTCTTGTGCGGATTAGTCCATCTGTCAGCATGTTAGCTAGCTCGACTGCTTCTTCGATAGTCTGTGGTCTAGTGGCCTTAACTATGTCTCGGATTTCACTAACTAATCCCCAAATATAACGAGAAATTAGTACAGGTTCTGGCGAAGCCAGAGTTGGTACCATTCTTGCATATTCGAAGAACGTAGTCGTATATTCACGACAATTCACATCTATCATTTTATGATTTAGGAACTTGTTAGCTATTCGTTCCTTTTCATAGGGAGGACAGAATTTCCTTTCTGTCATTTCCTTGAATTTTTCCCAGTTCATGGCATAAGCCATGCCACTTCCTTTTGCCTGAAGAGTTGTATTCCACCATTCTAAGGCTTCTTCCTTGAAGAGATTAGATGCATACATCACCTTATATTCTTCGGCACATTTGCTGATTGTAAGAACAGCTTCCGTCTTTTCCAACCATTGCAGAGTAGCTGTAGCTCCTTCACTGCCGGCGAACTCAGTTGGTTTACAGGCTAAAAATTCTTTGTAGGTACACCCGAGAGTCATCGCCTTCTTTTTCTTGGGAAATGGGGTTTTGATAATATCATCATTACCTCCATTGACACTATGGCTAAAACCATCGTCACGAGTATGCTTGCTACTCACAACTTTGGTAGGTTCTACGGTATTTTTAACAGCTTTAATTATTGAAGGTAAAGCATTAGCTATTCCTTGGGCTATTAGATTTTCTATAGCATTTTTATCCAAAGGATTCTCATTATTAACATGAACTTCTGGATTATGTGGTACTTCATTCGACATCCGAATTGCAAACATTTTCACATATTATCATCACAGAAAACAAACAATACTTCCAGGATATTATCTGTGTATCATATATATATATTTATATATAACACATATGTTAATTTGTATCAGTTTCCTAACTTTATTGTTTAAGTTTAGGTATTAAAAAGAACACCTAATTAGCTTAAACAAGTGGCTCTTTGAGTTTGGCTCTGATACCACCTTCTGTCACGACCCCCGACCCACCCTGGACGGAATCGGAAGCCGTGAACAGTCCAGCGGTACCGGTGATTATTTTAAAAATATTGCAGCGGAAATTTCATCAGGACCGTGAGTTAGGAAAAATATCAGAGTTTAGAAAACACCGGATTTTATTTGGGATAAACCCATGTTTTATAAAGTGAATTTTGTTTACAATATTTCTTAATTTGATTTAAATAAAATAAGCCACTTCTTGAAGCCTTTCAGTGTCGTATCCAGCTCTTATTCCATTTACCTGAAAAATGTTTGAAAAAGGTTTTGTCAGCGATAACACTGAGTGAATTCATTCCATTTTATAAATATATTGTTATACCTTACAGTATTAAGGTTTCTATATTTATAATTACCCAACTCAATTAGTATTTGTCAAATGATGACAGCTCCAATGTGACAGTAATCATATCCATTATTGGCTTATTTTAGTCCAATAGTGAATTTATCAAATAATTCTATTTGACTATTATTCAATTTATCTGCCACTAGGCGATTCCTGTGACTATAATCATATCAATATTGATTATTCTTTCTATTAATGATTCTGATCATATCACTGTTGATCATTCTTTCAACTAGTGATTCTATAACACTGTTGATCATTCTCTCAACTAGTGCTTTCGGTCATGTCACTGTTGATCATTCTTTCAACTAGTAACTCAGATTATATTACTGTTGATCATTCTCTCAACTAGTAATTTCTATTCATAACACTGTTGATCATTCTCTCAACCAGTGTCTTCGGACATAATGGTGTCCCGTGACATTTCTTTGTCAAATATATTACTTTTGGCATAAAACCATTTAATCCAGAAAATGACATATATCAATTTATGTCAAATTAATATAACTTATCAAATATGTTAATTAAATAATTGTAATATCATTATTTAATATTTTAACATGACTAAGACTAAAATATAATCTTAGTAAAATGCATAATTTCCACTGTTATTGTAATTATGATAATATTAACTAACTCTCTGGCAAATGATAATAATGAGAATCAAATAATATATATAATCTTTTATACCAGCAGTTAATATAAAAACTTAATCACTGTAAGTATAACTGGTAACCATTTAGGATTCTGTAAAATCTTTGTAAATATAATTGTTTCACAAAAAGGTGATAAAACTGTGAGAAAATATAATGGACTCACAAACTGTGAGAAAAGAAGAAATGAACTCACTTTGCAGATTTCTACGGCCAAAGCTTAGTCTACAGATAATCCTTGAGATATTGCAGATTAATTTAAGCAGAGCCTAGCCTATTGATTATCATTTTATCCTAATTTCAATAACAAGCACACAATTTGGAATTAGTAATCAATCCAGCATTTACGATAACTCACGAGATCAAATTCTCACAACGAACGACAAAGTGCAATACTTCATCCATCGAATTAACGATGATCCGTTGAATTAACATCGAACGACAAAGTATAATACTTTACCCATCGAATTAACGATGATCCGTCAAATTAATGACGAACGATAAAGTATAACCCTAATGTGGGCGGCACTTAAACATTCATTGGATATTTAGATCAATCGGACAATGAATCGTAGCAGCGATTGTGCTAATACCCTGATTGCAGCTTCAATTTAGTGCATGTGTGTGTTAATTGAAGTAAACAGACAACAACTCGAAGAATTTTATGAATTCTCTCGTCGTTTGAACACCAGAAAGCGAATGCCAATGTCCTCTATTTATAGGTGAAATTTGGTAAGCCCTGCGCATCGTAGGCCAAAGACACCATACGCATCGTATGGTACCCATGCGCATCGTATACATAAACCCCCTGCGCATCGTATGGGTTGAAAATAGGCTATATGATTGCCGCGTGTGTTTCTAGCATTGCTGAGTCGACGATATTTAAAAATTCAGCTTCTTCAACACGTAAATATAGATAATCATCAAGTAGGGAATACCCCCCTGAGTTTTAGGGGCCCTGATCCTGATTCTGAAAATTCTAGGGTTCGCGTAGAATTACTTGGGTGTCTCAATTAGGGTTTCCTATTGGTCAAATTAATTTAATAATTATGACTTTTGATGAGAGTCGTTACACCCCATGCCAGCATCAGTAACAAGGAATAGCGAATCCATTGTGTTGTCTTTAGCTTTATGAAACCATCCTCTACTTCCAAGAAGCTGGCGGAATACAATACCTCCTCATCTTCACCTTCACATAGCAACCCTTTCTCCATCTCACCGTCTCTTGATCCCATCTAAAACCCTAACCTAACTCTGCAATCATCAATAAACAACGATTAAACACACTTTGATAGATGGAATACAAAACAGAAACCTCACTGATAGAGATGATGATTACAACAGTCCCTGTTTGGCTGGCTAGGATGAGTTATGAGATTATCATCATATTGAAAAGTTTCAAACTTTTGGGAGCAGTACTATAATATTTAAAAATTTTGGGACGTGAAATGTGTAATTGATAAAGATCAAGGGGTTATTGGTAGAACTTGAAATAACAAAAGGAAAATTTAATGGTATGGCATAAACCCTAGGAGAAGAAAAGAAAAGAAAGCAGCAACAATGGCCAAAGGGAAGAAAATGAAAACTAATGGGGTTGCAAAAGAAGAAATATTTGCTGCCTGTGATTTCGCTAGTCTTGGCCTTCACCCTGCCTTATGTGACCAACTTAAAGGTATGAATGAAATTGCACTCCCAATTCGTCTTCTGTTACTGTATCTGCTTGTTGATCTATTGGTTTAATCTGATTTGCAGGTGGGTGATGGATGAAGAAGATGATGATAGGGGGTAGGGTGAGGGTGGGGTAGATTATGGGGCCCACTTGAAATTTGACTTATTAATTAGTTTTTTATTTTTTTATTTATTAAATGGCTCAGATGGTCCCTGTGGTTTGCCCTTTCTAAGGAATGGGTATTTTTGTCATTTCACACGCTCTTAACTGAGAAAACTAACTGATGTTAGGCACAGGGACTATTCGGGAACGAAAATTGAAAAGTTTGAGACAATAGCTGTAATTTTAGAAAGTTAGGGACTAAAGGTGAAAAAGTGATAAACTAGAGGGACTATCCGAACATTTAACTCGACTAAAAAAATTGGCTTCACCCGCAAACTCGTTAGGTTGACTCGACCGACATATTTTTACTACATGTGTCCATGAGTTGGAACCAATTAAAATTGCCAAAGCACGTTTAGATTAAACTAAAATCTCTGAATTTTATATAGCTTGTGTCGGTACTTGTATCCAGATTATGTTTCGAAAGCATGACAAAGAAATGAATGTTTAGCTTAGAAATTATAATGATAATTTATCTTGTATAGATTTTTTTTAGTAAATTACAAAAATCGTCCTTTATGTATGTTACTTATTGCAAATTGTGTCATTTCTCTTCAATAATTACAGAAAACGTACTCGATGTTTGTAAACCCTTGCAAGTTATATCCTTTAGCCCTAACTCAGTTAATTTTTGTGGTTAAATCTGAACGAATGGACCCCACATGAGGTTATTTTGTGGTTAAATCTGACCAAATGGACCTCACGTGAGAGTAAAATGACCAAAATACCCTCATGTGGGGTCCATTTGGTCAAATTTAACCACAAAAAATTAACTGAGTTAGGGCGAAAGGACATAACTTGCAAGGGTTTGTAAACATCGAGTACGTTTTCTGTAATTATTGAAGATAAAGGACACAGTTTGCAATAAGTGACATACATAAAGGACGATTTTTGTAATTTACTATTTCTTTTTTTATGAAAAAGGCCATTTTATGTGTTATTACACAATAAAGAAATATTATTATCGTTTAAAATGCACACAATAAATAGATAGTTAAATTCAATAATTCACCACGATATTAGTTAAATAAATATATAAATAATCATGCATGTATCTTGTATTTAAAATTATAATTTCTAACATCTGATGGTTAATCATACTAAACTAGTAATAAGACTCGCGCGCGTCGTAGCGCGGACACTTAGTAAATATCGAACGGATTAGTCCAAACGTTATGTGATGTGCTAACCATATGAAAACGCACGTTTTGACGTATCCGATTGAACTCAATGTATCCTATAGCTGCATTGCGATTGGATCAAAACGTGACGCAAATCAAATTTATATCGTACAATCATAACGTATTATACGGGACCCGACTAACTCGAATTTATATCGTCAAGCCAAAAAATCTCGAGGGGATCAAAGTGACATTTACAAAGTTCATAAAAAGTTAAGTGATTAAAAATTGCGTTTCATAAACTTAAGGGCTAAGAAAGGGTAAAGATAAATTTTGATAAAGTTTTGGGGTAAAAAGAAAACTATAACAAAGTTGGGGCTGAAAAGGAAACTACGATAAAGTTGGAGTGTCAAAAACAAACTATTTGTAAATTGGAATAATAATTTAGGGACTAAATTTGTTATTTTAGAAAACTTTGAAAGTACAAAAATTAAAGGGCTAAAATTACAACATCATAGAAATAAGAGAAAAGGAGGAGGCAAAAGCTAGGATTTCCACTGAATTTGTCTCTTAAGTTATATTATACTAATTTGTATTGAACCGAAGATCCAAAGCGTGCAATAAAATATGAAAATTTGACCATTGCCTTCCTTGCGCTCCAAGTCAAACTAGTCCACCAACTTTCAAAATGAATTATTATTTTCAAAATGAATTATTAAGAATATACTGAGTGGGGCGTTTGAAAATGAGACATTGTATTGACATGTGGATGATACGTTTCAGAAAAGTGGTATTATTCGTGACACACATTTTATTATTATTTTATATTTAAAAATTATATAAAATCTATTAATTTTAATTAATAATACCCTTAAATACAAACTAAACAAATAACATTAATAAAAAATTACATAATTTAAAAACGAATAACATTTAAAAAAAACATTACATAACTAAAAAAAACGCTAGTAAAAGAAACATTATATAAGGAAAATTAAACGCTAACCTAAAAATACTTAACCAAAGAATCTTAATATTTGCCACACCGCGACGTTGTTTGAAGTCACGGCCGTACTTGTGCCTATACTTGACGAGGACGATTTGGATGACGTCATTTCCGTTGAGCTCACCATCATCGTTGTGCACAACGTTGACAAGCATCTCAAATCTCGAACTACCCATATGAATAATTCGGAAACGTGAACAAAGTGTGTTCATGGTTCGGGTGGCCTTACCCCTATGCACACAAAATTATTGGTCACTGTTGCGATCCACGATTCACATAACACAATGTTCTCTTCTTCGTTCCATGGATTAATTAACATTTAGAAGAGTTTGGTGAGAAATAAGATGATAGTTGAAAGATTTTGTAGGTAAAAAATGGAAGAAAGAGTTTAGATCAAATAAGATGAGCAAATTTTTTTTGACTTTTTGTTAAATAGGGGTATGGCTATAATCCACACCCAACCATGAGATGTCATGTCGCCACCCCAAATCCTTCCACGCCGGTGGAAAACCCCCACCTCCAACTCTACGCTGCCCTCAACGCTGTTCCAGGGGTGGCGTGCCCAACATGGAGAGACCATCACGCAAAATGTGTGGTCTAAAAGCATGTTAGGATTCTTTACTATAGTTAGTCACTGTGGTTTGCACAAAATAACATACTTATGTACTAATAGTTTAAAATCACATTCTACAGTATTAACTTTTCATTTTGTAACGTTTGGAGGTATTAACGTTATTTGTAGGTTTAAAATCACATTATATTAGTACTTAAGTATGTTATTTTATGCAAACCACATGGACTAACTATGTTAATACCCTAGAAGTTAATACCTCCAAACGTTACAAAATGAAAAGTTAATACCCTAAAAGGTGATTTTAAACTATTAGTATCTAAGTATGTTATTTTGTGCAAACCACAACGACTAACTGTGTAATTAACTCATCTTCTAAATTTACAAAAAAACAAAGTCTAGATTAACAGGGTACCAAGAACCCATCACTTTATATGTGACAACATTTGTAAATTAAAAACCAGGGGTGTAAACAAGCTTATGTACGTCTTAAATTATTTAAGCCTAAGATCAACTTTGTTATGACTATGAGCACTATCAATCGAAGCTCTGTTTATAAGTAATTTTTAAGTTTGAACTCGTTTAAATTCAGACCGGTTAAAACTTAAAACTAATAACAAATCAATCTCGAGTAGTTGATGAGTGGCTTGTCTCATTCACATTCATGTGTTTCCATCGGTTGTTAGCACCTCAAATATCGGATATTAGAAATCACGGTGTTTGATCATTAAGTATTAAAAAAATGAAAAGATTATTATTATTAAAACCACAACGAAGAAAAGAACCAGGGGCGGACCTAGTAAGAGGCCAGGGTGGGCGGGCGCCCCCCTTGAAAAAAAAAATTTAGTGTATTTTATAAGGTAAAATTCTCCCCGCACCCCTTGAAAATTTGGTTAAACCCTTGAAAATTTGGTTAAACCCCTTATCCGCACCCCTTGAGAATTTTTTCTGGGTCCGCCACTGAAAAGAACATTATCTTAAATACTTTTGACTAAGAAAAAATAAATAAATAAATAAAAGTACACATCATTTTGAATAATGTATTTCTGAAGTGATAATATTATTGTGTTTTTTTATAGCTAGCACACAACTCTAACAGGAGACTTACTTGTTGCCCAAACAACAGGATTTCTATATAAGTTTGGCCTCTTAAACCCATGTTTTGCATTGGAGTTTCATTTTGTGTTTCAATAAACTTCGAAGCCATGGCCACAGCTGGGCTCGATTCGGCAGAGGCTTACGTATTGAAAAAACTTTATAAGGAGAAGAGGGATACAAAAAATAAAAGTGAGAAATGCGTCATGGTTGATGAAGAACCTGAAAAGGTTTCCACGAGCGGTTGTTTTTGTTGGAAGGTTAAAAAAGCTCGTTTGACTTCAGATGCGCGATTAAAGGGCTCCGCAGAAGAAGCACAACATCAAACTTTAGATTAAAAACGAAAATGATTGAAGAAGTTGAATAAAAAAGCATATTGAGGAAAAAAGTTGGGGCATACCAAGATTTTAGAGGAGAAGATTCATAAGTAATCCTTTTTGGTGCAACTTATAAAAAATCATTATGTTTGTTTTTTGTTTTAAGATTTTTATATTTCGGCACAATTGGCAAACAATTGACCGACTGTATTTTGCTTCTTGTTATAAATAAATTTTGTATCAGTTTTATAAGAACTGACAATAGTGGCTATCATAGTTCTTATTAGCTCAATCAGAGCCTGAGGTCTACTTGAGCTTGATCTCAATTAATCAAACAACTTTTTTTTTAACGACCAACGAATTCTCCAAATGGGCTACTGGCAAGATTCACCACATAGGGATGGATACACTCGCCTCCGAACCGGGGAAGGGCCGAAGCCCGTGAACACTAGCCCGAAGGTTGCGGTGAGGTAAAACCTGCTCAGTTCAAGGAGCGAACTAGCGATCTCCACCTATTTGCCTAGTCTCTCATCACCACCAGGTGCCGCAGAAAATAATAGGGAGGGCATGAATTGAACCTGGATCCTTTAGAACACCAAGTCTCTCTCTTACCACTCCACCACCACGTCATTGGCATAATCAATCAAATAACTTTTAATGATCCATATAAGTATCTATACCTTGGCCAAGTTTATTCATGTTGAGCAAGATGTTTCAATTGAAAATCCATTGTCACACGATATTAAGTGTTTTGTTTTTCAACTGCGAAAAGTAAAACAAAAATATACACCAAAAACTTTAAAAAAATCCATTGTCACACGATATTAGACTGTCTCTGATGACGGGTAGCCCAAAACTAAATAAAATGACTTAAATACATGAATGCTCAAAGGGTTAAATGGTTCAAATGTTGAAAAGCTGAGGAGATGAAGTAAAGCAATACAGGAACAATAAATGGTCACATCTCCGGATTGCTTCACCAACTCACCAGCCGCAAAAGCAACACGGATCCACAGAACACACTCTTTTACCCGCAGGTCAAAGCCTTCAACCCCCAAAAAGGGCAAAACCCCCACTGCAAGCATGGTCACTAGTCAAATACATTCCTCTTTGAGTGATGTATTCTCCTATAAATTAGACACTTCATTTACTGAGGAACACATTCCTTGCCAGCCCTGATTTCCTGAAATCTCTGGTCATACATCACGAGTACTTGCTTCATGCAAGATACTTTCTCTCACGTTCAACACAAACATTCCTTTTGCTTGCGCATCCGAATCTGAACACATTTCAGAGGAGGATCTTTAGCAAACTACAAAATTAATCTAATGAACCTCCTTCCACGTCTTGCAAACGTGGGGGGACCCCACGACCTGCGTTAGGCAAAGTTGAACCCTTCAACCCTTTTGCCTAACCAGCCCAGCTACTATCCTTGGTCTATTATTTGTTGCATCAACAAGTTGGCGCCCACCGTGGGGCTACGCCACTATTTTTCCTTAAGAGACCTAGTAGTGTAGCTCCTTTCTCTTGAAACTACAATGTCAGAAAGTGGATCCCCGGGAGAAGTAAATCAGGTTCCAAACACCTCTACCCCAGGTACTAGCCAAGCTCAAGTAGCTATACCAACTTCTTTTTCAACTCCAGGGAGCACTCCCGAGTTTCTCACTTTCAACACTCCAACTCCGTCCAGATCCGGAGTCCCTTCCCCTAATGTTGGTGTCTCTGGTACCCCACCACGTGTTGAACTTACCCCTGAAGGGGTTGCCAACAATTTTCTTGAGTTGAGGTCTCTTCTCAACCAATATGTGAGTAGGGAAAGGGACAAAGGAGTAAGGATTGGTCTAGACTATGATGAGCCAAAACCAACACTATCTCCTGGGCCTTCTATCCCTCCTTTTGCATCAAGGGATGAGGCTGGTCCCAGTCATCCTCCAAACCCTAACCCATATCTGTCCGCAATGCGGAATCCTACAACATATCCTATCTCCTCGTCCCAACCGGCGACGAATGGTGCTCCTCTGGGCCATGAGCTAACCCTTGACCAGCTCCTACAATCCTTAGTGACAAGCCTTCCAGCTTCTACAACAACTTCATGGGAACAGGCTTTGTCTGTGCCCCCTTTGGCACGAAGTGCTGTGATGAGCACCCCTTTGGGAGTTAGTTACCCTGTTGCACCCGGAAGCCTTCAAGGCTTCAACCTTATGCCCCAGATGATGGCCCAGATGATGGCCAACTCCCCATGGCAGCATTTTGTCAATCAGGTGCTGGCCACTCAAAGGAACGGTAACAATGGCAACAACACGGGTGCAAGGGTTGAAGAAGATTTGGCCAAACCTTACAAGCCGAGTAACCTCTCATGCTTTTCACAGCAAATAGCCGATTATGATTTTCAAACGAAGATCAAGATGCCGTCTCACATCAAAACGTATGATGGGACTGAAGATCCTGAGGACCATCTTCAGATCTTCACCGGGGCAGCAAGGATTGAGAAATGGTTAAACGCTGAATGTTGTCTAATGTTCATGCAAACCTATAACACCTCGAAAATTCACGTCCTATAATGTGTAGACACGTGTCAAATGTTTAAACGTGTGAAAGAACTTTATAGAAGGACTAAAGTTGACAATCAAGGAAAGTATGTGGATATACGTATTCTAAATGTCAACAGTGAATAAATATATTGTATATTAACCCTACAAGATGCTCATACCTTCAAACGAATAAATCATGGATCATACGGAGCTAAAAGTGAGAGATTACAAACTATAGGGGCTAAATGTGTCAACATGTTTAAGTTATACCTCTGAGTGACCTTTTGACAAACTCGAAGCTTTGTAACGGTTAATTATGCTTACTAGAATGCACGGTTTAAATTTCGTAAAGTTTCGTTATGGTATGAGAAAGTTATGATCAAATTCGTGTGCGAAGGATTAAAGCGTAAACGTTGAAAGTTAGGACTTTTCGGGTAACAATAAAGTTAACCGGGGACTTAACAAAGGGGGTATATGTTTTAAAGCCCTTATAGATCAATTATGAGGGTTCATAATGCAAGAAACAAGTGCCTAATCGAATTTTGAAGAGCCAAGGATCAAATCGCAAAAATCTAAAAATATGGATTTTGTGCAGAAGGGGGTCGCGCGACGCGAGGCCCAGGGGGGGGGGGGTCCGTCGCGTCACGCTAGGGCCTATCTGGTCCGATCTTTTTGCTTCTTTGTCTGCCATGGCTATTGTGATCGACTTTTAACCGATTTGCCTCATAAAGGGCGACCCCTAGGCACCCCCTAAGCACTAGGAACATGTGTTGATCAGTTGTGGAGAGTTGTAGACCCAAGTGTCAACAATCTATGGTGAGAAATTCACTATAAAAGGGCCTTGAACTTGCAACAAGTCTTCACACCTTCATTCAAGCTATCTGATCATTCCTGGAGCTCAAGTCTGCTTCCAAGTGATCACTAATCAAGCTTAGGACTTCAGTAAGTTGCTAATCCTTTCTTTTATTGAGTTTAGCTTAGTTATTTAGCTAAAAGTCAAACCGTTGTAATTACGGTTTGACTTCGAGATTAATTAATAATGGCTCAGTCAAATCTCGAATCAAAAGTAGTTATAAGTGGGTAATTATGTGGGTAATAAACCCTCAAAAGGGTTCCCCCTGATTCCCACTCTAACTAGGTCTAACGTCGGGTCAAACGTGTAATTAAAAAGTCAACAGAATGTTTAAATTGCAATTTATGCATGATTAGCAATGTAGAGTACATACAACCTGTTTGATCATTATTATAACTTGGTAATTAGTGTAAGAACATGTCTAAACATGTTCAACCCGACAATTTCCTGTTTAGACCCGGTTCGGAACCGAAAGTCGCATAGTTTGACTTATACTTTGACTTTCAGTTCTGACCCGTTTTGGTATGATTTAGAAATACATAAGGGCTTTATTTGGACCAGGTAACATGCTAGTATAACTCTCTGTGATTATACACCATGGTTCATTAGTTAACCAATTAATATGCATGATTCCGTTAATTGCTCATATGTTGACCATTATGCCCTTATTACCTTAAAACGTGATTTTTGGAAATGTAAAAGAGTAGAAACTTTAATTACTGATATATAAACTTGTATGAAAAGTTTGACATCAGTTTGAATTGTAGATTGAGAGTTATGCTCATTATCGTAAATTGAAAGCTTTTTGTTAATAAAATGGCGTAATTAGCGTATAGCCTACTTAAACATACTTTTTGATATCAATCTCTGTACCCACTGATGTAATATATTATTTTGGGATTTTTAAATATTTTTAATTAATTTTAGGCTGAGCATAACTCATAGTCGTAGGCTTAATCCGGTAATTGTCGGTTTTGCCCTTACGGGCCATAAAATGAGTTTTACATATCTAAACGACTCCAAACCTTTTGCTACTGATTAGACATGTTAAATAAATTATTTTAAGCCTTCTGGAATGATAAAAATATCAGCTTTATTTATTGAACCCGTAAATGTCTTCTAATCGCCTTATTAAGCGTTTTAGCGCATAGTGTGTACTAAAACTATTTTTAAACATACAAGGGTGATACCTACTGATATTTGAGGCAAATTATAATGTTTTAACAGTAAGCAAAGGTTGATAAACTCAGACTTCGGTTTTGAGCTTTTCGGCTTATGTGAAATTACCAAAATACCCCTACGGGGCATAGTTTGGTTTTAATTGATAAATTTCACATATACACTTTATCCTACTGATATAACTTAGAAAATTATGTATTTTTGCTGATTACATCAGACCTGTAACTCAGGTTGTTACTTAAACTCTTTTATAAACTTTTAAATGTCCAAACTACCCCTACGGGGCCTAGTTTGTGTTTAAACACTTTTCGGGCATAATGAAAGTCATCTTACTGATGTCACAACATATTTGAGGCATAATTAACTTAGGAAACCTGTATATAACTCTCATGAATACCCGTCACGCTTATTACGCGTACGGTTCGGTTTATGTAACAAGTTTACATAAATTAGCCGAAACGGGTCAAACCTTAACGGTTTTATTTCAAAATCCAGAATGTGAATAATAAACCCATATTAAACAAGTCTTCAAACTTGTCGGGTCTAAATCACATTCTATCCGGTCTTCGCTTAATCGTGCGTACGAACCGTATCTTTGAAAGTAGCCGGTCTAAGCTTAAGCTTAATTAAAGACCCGTTAGGATTCTAATAGGTTATTATAAAACCTTCGTTCCAGATTAGGAGGACCAGTAAAAGCTACATGCATTTTGCTAATTGTGAATTATACTTTGCTCAGGTAAATACTTTTAACTTATTTTCCCTATACGGGCTTGGGTTACGGTATATAGAATACCGCTTGATCGGGCATCAAATCCTCCACCGTTGAGTGGGTAATTGAATAAATTTGATCGACTCGTTTAAACAGTCTTGTTACTTAAAGCCTTTGGAGGGGGGGTTAATGACCATGTCCCGTATATTCTTTGCATCATTTTACGAAATGGCCACGACTTAAGCGCGGGGTGTAGGCGTACACCCGTCAGTGCACAAAAGAATACTGTGGTGTGTCTATTGATCTTTAACCCGGACAAGATCCGGGCTACTGAACGCACAAGGAACATGTAATTCGTTCACAAGATTATAATATTAAATAATTCTCCCAAGTTAAATAAAATGTTTATGCCATGTGCATCCAAACCAATTTTCAATCATTTTCCAAAATGAGTCAGTTGAATGTATTTACCAGTGTAAACTGACGTATTTTCCCAAAAAGATTAAATGCAGGTACTAAGCGAAATTGGCTGGGATTTCTCCTTAGCATCATTAGAAGTCTCGCAAGCTTAAGATGCCTGAAGTCTGTTGAACTATTGTTCTATTTTATTTTCGATCCATCTGTGGATAAACTTCCGAATATTGTGACATTTGATATTACAATATTAAATTCAGTTGTATTATATCTTTTAAATTGCTTCCGCTGTGCATATTAATTATTGTGTTGTTTGACTATTATGTTGCCAACCACGTCACGATACTCCCCACCGGTGACACGTGGAAATCGGGGTGTGACAGGTTGGTATCAGAGCCAACACTGAGTAAATTAAACACTAGCCTTTTGTGTTTAATCTCAGTTACACAATTGCACAATTCTAAACTTTCGAGTCTAGACATATAACATAGGACAAATTCCACTTTGTTTGTGTTGTCCTTTATTCTGCATATATTTTTGTTTTGTTATCTCATGCTATATTGACAGGCTTAAAAAAATGCCGCCAAGATTCTTCAGGAGAAGAGGAAGAGGCAAGGGGCCAATCACCGCCCCCAATGATAATGAAGCTGGACCATCACATGCGCGAGCTCCGTCTACTACCGAGAGTGACGACCCTCGGCAGAACAGGAGGAACTTGTTTGAACCAGCCAGACGATCGGTATCCCACAACTCTACACCTCCGGTCCACAACCCTTATGGGCCACAACCGGAGTACGAGCCCAACAACCCTCAGCCCTCGTATATACCATTGCAGCGATCCTTATCGCATCATTCTTTCGGGGACCCCACACCAGTTTTTCGGGGCCGGTTTAATCCGATAGGCTACGTGCAAGAACCCGTGGGTTTTAACCCACTGGGGCCAGACGATCACTTCTCCGGTGATAATGCGGATGACATGGACGAGGATACGGACCCCGTCGAACCTGCCAGTGGTACTCCGAACCACCCGATAGAGATCTCTGACGGATCTTCTTTCCATGGATCACCCTATGTTGGTCCAGATAGCTTCCAAGCAATGTTTACCAGGCACGAATGGTACTATACACCTCCTCACCATTCGTCGCCTCAGCAGCAGCAGCCGCAACAACAACAGGATCCCTCTGTGGATTCCAGATTCGTGGCAGTCACGCCACCGCCTCCACCGCCGCCAGTGCAGCCGGCACCACCGTAACTGCCAAGGCGAAGGAGAACCGGTGCGCGCATGTCATCACGAGCAGGGGATTTCCATTTCAGTTCCCCACGTCAATCCAGTGGCAGCCACTATCCGCCACATCAGGAGGACCCACAAATGGGTGGACCCTCTAACCCAGCTGTACCGCAGCCGCCGCCAATGGGTTTTGACAACCCAATTCCAGCATATACGGGTTCCATGGCATACAACCCGTTTGAACCACCGACTCACCACAACTATGGTTACGCGGAGGCCGATCCTTACATGGTAGCGGCAAATTATAACGCCCTTCACCCGGAGGGACCATACGGAGCTCCATGGGGAGTAGGTTACCCGACTCAGGGGTACCAGATACCTCCTAGGCCTATTATCCGGACGCAATCGCAGCCGCCACGGTTTTCTCCCCCAGAAAGGGAGGAAATCCTGCAAAGGTTGGATGAAGTAGAGCGAGGCTTCCACCGTGACCGTAGAGAGAGACAGAGCTTCTTCCAAGGATTGGCAAGCTTGATCAAAGGGAAGAACAAGAAGGATCATTGAATCCTTCCAATTGTTGTTGAGCCCCTGCGTGGGCCTGTATTTGCTGTATTTGTTTAAGCCCCTGCGTGGGTATGTATGTGTGTTTGTTTTGACCCCTGCGTGGGTCTATTTTCCGTTAACCCCTGCGTAGGTATGATGTTTGTTTGTTTAAGGTCCCTGCGTGGACTAGTATGTTTGCTTAAAGTCCCTGCGTGGACTAGTATGTTGATTGACCCCTGCGTGGGTAATTGTTGTTGAAAAGACCCGTTTAGGGCAGCGTGTAATATTTTAAATAAATTAATGGAATGTTTATTTTATAAATTTCATGTTTGCCATTATGTGCATAAATAAATTATAAATGAAATAAATAAATTAAAATCATTCCTTTTGAAATAATCTGCCTATGTAATTATTAATTAAGAATCTTAAAGAGTGAAACCTAGCCTTCGGGTCATTTTAAGACCGGGCCAATTTGGTAAGACCTGTTCAAAAGATTCAAACCCAAGTTAACATCTGAAAACATGTTAACACTCCTGGCAGACGTGATTCGTTAAAATCACACGTCATTTATATATGTACAAGGATTCTTTAGAAGATTCCTAACCCAATTTAATGATCTCTGAATCATGGGTTAAATCATCAATTAAGATGATCATATTCTTACCATACGTGGTAATACATGCCTACGGGCCCTGCTCATTTCCGTATGAGCCAAAAGATAGTGGTAACGATGACTCCCTGTCCGATAAAGGTAATGAACTAGGTTCAAACCTTCATGCTTTGATTCTCTGAAATCATAGCTTATAATTTATAAACGTCCTTGTGACTAGGCCTATTGTGCCAATATACCTTCAGGTTTTGATTCTCCGAAATCATAGCTTATAGATTAAAAATGTCCACGTGACTAGGCCTTTTGTGCCACAAATAAAACTGTTATTGTTTTATAATTAGGATAAATTATTATAGAAATCCTAAATAAATTTGATTAATAAATTAACCAAATATGGTCTCTGTTTACCATGGTTAATGAATTACCCTAAGGGGCAATTCCATAATAAACTCCCAAATAAACTATTGTCCTTGTTTTCTGCAACAGTTCAATTAAAATGGCTAACTCGGACGAGGGTAATAGTCATCCAGTGGAGAATAACGAGAACGCCCAGATTAATTTAACGAGTGTTGAATTGAAAGCAATAATAGATGGCGCAGTTACACAGGCCTTGGAACGGTAATACGAAGAGTATAGTGGGACTCGAAGTAGGACCCTATCAAAGCTGCATTCAAAACCACCGTCCAAGAAGGACGACTCGAAGAAAGATGATGATCGACACTCCTCGAACCACAGTGCTCCATCTCAGCAGGTTATACTAAACCAAGGGCCCCGGGAGAAGGGTTGCTCATATAAATATTTTGTTTCTTATAAACCCCGGGATTTCACTGGGGAGAAAGGAGCCATTGACTGTATGACATGGCTGGATGAGATGGATACGGTTGTGGATATCAGCGGATGCGCTCTGAGAGACGTGGTCAAGTTTGTGTCGCAGTCTTTTAAGGGTGAAGCGTTAGCATGGTGGAGATCTCTGATTCAAGCCACCGGAAAAGTCCCATTGTACAACATGTCGTGGGAACAATTTGTTGCCCTTATCAGGGAAAATTACTGCCCTCAGCATGAGGTGGAGAAGATAGAGTCTGATTTTCTATCATTGGTAATGACAAACCTTGACTGTCAAGCTTACCTAACGAGCTTCAACACGATGTCCTGGTTGGTTCCTTATCTGGTAACCCCGGAACCAAAAAGAATAGCTCGATTTATCGGTGGTTTAGCCCCGGAAATCAAGGCAAGCGTGAAGGCTTCTCGGCCAGCTACTTTTAGATCTGTAGCTGACATATCCTTGTCCCACACTTTGGATGCGGTCAGGCAGAGATCGCTGAGGAATAAGGAGGCTGAGAAGAGAAAACGTGAGGATGATAGTTCACGTAGATCGAACAAGAAGCACCGTGGGAACGGTGACAACAAGAAAGGATCGGAGTCAAGGAAAGATGGGCATAATTCTGGTGAGAAGCCCAAATGCAAAATTTGTAAGAAGCAGCACTTTGGAAAGTGCAGACTTGAGTCGAACTCACAGACTCAGTCAAAAACCTATGCTTGTGGTATATGCAAGTCCACGGATCACAAAACCTTGGATTGCAAGAAGATGAAAGGCGCAACGTGCTACCGTTGCAATGAAAAGGGCCACATCAAAACCAACTGCCCTAAATATACCAAGAAGCCTGAAGAGGCCAAGAAGACTAATGCCAGAGTCTTCAGAATGGACGCAAAAGAAGCGGTTCTAGACGACAACGTTATTACAGGTACTTTCCTTGTAAATGACGTCTTTGCTAGAGTACTTTTTGATTCAGGCGCTGATAAGTCTTTCGTTGATAAAAAGTTTTGTGAATCGCTGAAATTACCTGTCAAAACCTTAAATATGAATTATGAGGTGGAGTTAGCAGATAGCACCCTAGAAACCGTCTCTACTGTGTTAGATGAATGTGTTATATCCATTAAGAACCATTCTTTTCCTCTATCTCTGCTTCCCTTTAAGTTGGCCGGTTTCGACATAGTTCTGGGTATGGACTGGTTATCTCATAACCAGGCCCAAATTGTCTGTAACAAGAAACAAGTGGTAATAAAGACTCCGTCTGGTGAATCACTTACCATTCGTGGAGATACCCAGTATGGGCTGCCTGAGCAAGTGACTATGCTCAAGGCTTCAAAATGTTTAAAGAAGGGTTGTGTCATCTACATGGCACAGGTGATTATTGATGAGCCTAAACCAAAGATAGAAGACATCCCTGTCATCTCTGAATTCCCAGAAGTTTTTCCGGAAGAACTACCTGGTTTGCCACCAGATAGGCAAGTGGAATTCAGGATTGATATCATCCCCGGAGCAGCACCAGTTGCCAGAGCACCATATAGGTTGGCTCCAACGGAGATGAAAGAATTAAGGACACAGCTAGATGAATTGCTAGCCAAGGGTTTCATAAAACCTAGTTCGTCTCCTTGGGGAGCGCCAGTCCTGTTCGTCAAAAAGAAGGACGGATCGATGCGTCTGTGCATCGATTATCGTGAACTTAATAAGGTCACAATCAAGAATAGGTATCCTTTACCTAGGATCGACGATTTGTTCGATCAACTGAAGGTCAGAGATGAAGACGTGCATAAAACAGCATTTAGGACTCGTTATGGTCATTACGAGTTCCTAGTGATGCCTTTTGGGCTCACTAATGCACCGGCCGCGTTCATGGATCTCATGAATCGCGTTTGCAAGCCATACTTAGATAAATTCATCATCGTTTTCATCGACGACATTCTTATCTATTCGAAGAATCAAGCTGACCATGAGAAACACCTTCGCTGTATTCTCAAACTCCTGCATCAGGAGAAGCTCTATGCCAAATTCTCCAAGTGTGAATTTTGGCTTCGAGAGGTCCAATTCCTTGGACACGTGGTTAGTGAGCGTGGTATCCAAGTAGATCCTGCTAAGGTTGAAGCAGTTATGAACTGGCAAGAGCCAAAGACGCCTACAGAGATTCGTAGCTTCCTAGGATTGTGATGCGTGCGAAGTGTTATATATATTAGGTGTATATTTTAAGCCCTTTTTAACACTTATTTTAGCCAAGTTTTAAATTTATAAAACACGATATTTCACTAACACTAAACACACATATGGGCAAGTGCACCCATCGTTGAGTGTAGTATAGCGTTGGTAAGATACCGAGGTCGTCCAAGGACACAAGAGCTTTTAGTACCGGTTTATCCTCAACGTCTAACCAAAAAAAAAGTTTAGAAAAATGTTTTAAACTAAGAAAAATAAAACTAACTAAAATGCTGAAAATAAAAATAAAAATAAAAACAGATAGACAAGATGAATCACTTGGTTCCGACTCGTATCTAGTATAACCTTTGATTATTTCCGCACTTTTGCACATAATTAAGAGATTATCTTAGTTATTGTAGTAGGCCCCTCTTTTGAAGGTGACGTTACCCTCACCCCAGTAGTTTGAGTCAGCAGGGATACAATCCTAAAGGGGTGGATTATTGGAAGATAATGAATTAAGTTATTAATGCAGTATTGTGGTAGGCCCCGCTTTTGGCGGTGACGTTACCCTCGGCTAAGTAGTCTGAGTCAGCAGGGATACAGTCCTAAATAGCCGGGTTATAGTATTAATAGTAGTTAACTTATGAGGGGATCAAAGAGTTTGGACCCCCGCCATCCAATACCGTGAAGTATTGAAGGAGGTCCTACTAAACTTGACCCAGGTCCATTGCAGGACCTCTAAACGCTGAACAATGGCAAGACCTTTACCAAACCGTTCCCTTAACCCCCTACCAGGTAGCCAACATATCTCCATATAGACCGTGGAGATATGAATGGTGAAAATCCTTTATTTTATATAGACAGTAAAATAATGCCAAGACACCACGGACAAACGATAAGGAAAGATCACCTTCAACATAAGTAACTAGTTATTAAAGTCATTAATACAAAACCAAATAAAAAGTGCAAAAGATTAGAAATAAAAAGTATTATACTAGACACTTTGTCTTCACCAAGTGATGTAAGAGACTTAGGCAAACATGGCCTTGATTGTCAAGAACTCTTACGATCAATCTTGGATCCCGAGACGACTCACACACTCTATGATGGACAATGGATGATGGTGGTGGATGATGGTGTTGTGATGGTGGTGGGTGGTGGATGAAGTGTGAGAGAGGTGGTGTGCCAAGGGATGAGATGAAATAAATCCAAGCACTCCTATTTATAGGCTGAACAGAGAGCTGGACACGGCCCCGTGTCCGCTGGGCACGGCCCCGTGTCCGTCTGACACTCTCTCTCCTCATTAATTGTAATTCGCAATTACAATAAATGCGCCTGCTGTACTTTCGACACGCCCCCGTGTCCGCTGAGCACGGCCCCGTGATGGGCAATAGAAGCTTCTATAAGTTTGTCTTTTCTGCTGCTTCTTGGGCACGGCCCCGTGCTGGCTGAGCACGGGGCGTGTTCAGTTTTCTGTTTTCTCTATTTTGCTTTGGAAGGCGCCGTTGAGGGTTCGGGCAGTCCACTAATGTTCCTTTTCTTGTATTTGTGTTGGATTTAGCTGTCTTTTTGCTTCTTTTGCGTTTTTGAGCTCATTTAATCCTGAAAATACAAAAGGAAGACAAAAACACTCTTTTTCCAATATTAGTACTAAAAAAGGGTTAGTTTTATGCCTCATTTGATGTAATTTATATGTTGCATTTTACACACATCAAATACCCCCACACTTGAACTTTTGCTTGTCCTCAAGCAAAAGTCTTTAATATGTGGCTTACACTCCCAAATGGAATAGGTAGAAGAGAAGGTTTTGGGCTTGTCATAGAGTGTCGGGATTTCCAAGATCTTTTTGGGTTTTATTTTTATTTATTTACACTCCTATTCGTAGTGATTTATTTAGAACTGTTCATAAAAGAAATTACTTATTTGGGCATAACATGCCTTTTTAAAATTCTATTTATATACAAGTTCACATACCTCGCGGGGAAATCACTCACACTCGGCCGAAGGTGTATTTTTAGTGAATCACTCGAGAGCGGCACGAAACTTATTCCTACCATAGGCTTGCCAAGAAATCAATCCTCCTCCTTTTTAACTTTTATACCTTTGTAGATATCAAGAGGACTTTGTGGGTTAAGGGTTGGCTAGGGTTAAAGGTAGGTGGTTGGGTTAGTGGTTAGTAGAAAAAGGGCTAAAAGCGTAACAAGTGTCGGTTTTCGTATTTTTGCAACTTTTTTATTTTGATGAAGCTTTTATTCAAACTAAGTTATTTTTGATTAACTTGTTTGTTTATTTCCTTTTTGCTTCATCATTATCACAAAATTATTATTATTTTTTTTTATTTTTTTTTATTTATTTTTTTTTTCACGAAGAACCGAACTTGTTACTAAAATAAAGGGTTAATAATGAAAAAGGTTTTGGTGGGTGAAAGGGTTTTTGTTTGGGTGATGAAACGAAAAGGTTTAGGCTCAAAGGGGCTAACTAGGGGGTTTTTTGGGTAGGTGGTAAAGGAAAAAGAAAAATAATGGTGTAGAAATGAAAAAGGGTTAGTCCTAATGCCTCCATCATTTACTTACTCGGGTTTAAGTTGATAAGGACCGGGAATGTATTGTCATGGCAAGTTCTAGAGTCGTAAGAACCAAGCGGCTATTCACACAAGAAATGAAAAATGAGCATTTAGTCAAATGATATGTAATTGTGTGCTCAATTAAAGGCTCAAAACTCACTTTTGTGGGAATGGGTTTTTATGTGATCAAGTATATATAATCAAATTTTAAATAAGTTTGTCATGCCTTTTCATAATTTTCTTATGTTGGTTCTTTTTATCACTACGCTATCGGTTGTAAATTTGTAAAAATATAACCTTTTTGAGAACTTGAATTTCCCGAGTTAAACCTAGACAAGTAAGAAAAAAATGAAATTTTTGAAAAAATTTTGGGGTGATTAGCGGTTCCAATAGAGTTTTGTGTAAGGCTTGTATTTAGGACTTGCAAAATTCAAGGTTTTAGCATCCCCCCCACACTTAAATTACACATTGTCCTCAATGTGTCCCAAAAATAAATTTTTAGGTTTGATTAGATGTGTAAAATAGTGTTTAAAAAGCAAAAATTTGTGTTACTGGGCGCTGAACACGGCCCCGTGTTATCCGGGCACGACCCCGTGTTCAAGTGCCAGTAACAAAATTAAAATAAGAGAAACAGAAGTCTGGACACGGGGGCGTGTTGGGTGAACACAGCCCGTGTCCAGGTACCTGAACTGGGCGTTTTTCTGCAGGTGATTCGGCACGGGTCCGTGTTGGTTGAGCACGGCCCGTGTTGAACCTTCTGAAATGGAGGAAATTGTCGGGTTGCCTCGTTCTTGTGCATGGGTTCATTTTTTCTCGTTCCCCTTTTCATCCTTTACCACCATGAGTGTGTGTTGTACTCATTACAAACCATCCAAACCTTAAAACCATCATTTCATTTCACCATAGAGAGAACTTACATAATCCTAAATTAAAATAAAATTAAAATTTATCTAGATAGGTCAGCAGGTACACGGGGTTATCATAAGGAGTTCTACTATTTTAAGAAAATTTCGAGAACGATTTCCCGATATAGTAGGACTTTTAGCCGAACGAATTCTTCCCTAGACTTTGTTTAAAGCCATTCTTCGATCTCCCTAGGGAGGAAGAATGCGGCTTCGTTTTCCTCTGCTGCTGGTGGTTGAGGGGGAACATTCACCGGGACTCCTTGCACCACTCTTCGCGGAAGCTCTTGGTGCATGGCGTACCATTCGGCTGGAATGACAACTTCGGGCACCATGTTCCACGCCCTTTGGGTTATTATGGGTACCAAAGGCGGGGAGGCGAGAAGGTTCAACCTCTGGTGCAAGAGGTTTACTTCATGGAGACAGCCCTCCAGCCCCACAGTAAGATGGTTGATACGGTCGACCAATGCTTCTTCCACTCCCGTCATTTCATCAATAGCCTCCCTTAGAGCGTAAACATAGTTTACAAGAGAGTCTTCTGCTGTTGAAGATCTCCTCCCTTGTCGGTTATTCCTTGAAGATGATCCGCTTGTTCTGCTTGCCATTTTCTGCGAAGAAAACCGAAGAAGGCTAAATTTTTACAAAACAGAGCCCCTGGACACGGCCCCGTGCTTGTTGAGCACGGCCCCGTGTCCATTTGTCTGCAGGATTTTTGGCTAAAGAATCTTGGAGTTTTAAATTATTTTTATGATTTCTATCTGGGTTTTAAGCTCAGATAATTTAAAATAAAGCTATACAACTAACTTTAAGCCAGAATCTTTAGCAAATAATCTTACAAACTTCACATAGAGGGTTGGAATCAAGGGATTTCCAAGCTTCCATGGAGGAACTTTTGAAAAATTTTTGAAAGAGGGGGAAATGAATAAAAGTGGAAGGGACAAGAGGGTCCCTTGGAACCTTCTTTTAACACTTACCTAGGATGGTATGAGTGAAAATCCCAGGGATCTCTGTCAATTGAAGTGGTCAAAATGAGCAGGAATCAGGCTGCATTTAAAGAAAACGACAGCGCCCTGGGCACGGCCCCGTGTTGACTGGACACGGCCCCGTGTTCAGAGGAAATCCTGACACATTTTGTCCGTATTCTGACCAAATCAGCAGAGAATCTTTTTAGTGAGCACGGGGGCGTGTTGACCTGGACACGGCCCCGTGTCTGGAGGCTGCTTTATGGAGTTTTGCTACTTCAAGGATTTCATCGATATCGGGTGGTTCTTGACTGGTTGGAACAACCCCAAAGTGCCTAAGATACCTTAATTGTCCTAGACTAAGGCGAGAACGCAAGAGGTTGTCGGTGAGGGTAATTCCTATTTTCATTCTAGGTGGACAAGTCCAACCCTTTTCCGGGCTCTTGTTAAAGAAGCTATATGCCGAATCGCTCAGGTCTATGTATGCACCGAACGAAGTCGATGGAGAGTCCTTCACGGCACAATCGACACAGGGACGACTATCGTCCAAGTCTTTGCTAGGTACGAAGGTATTTTCGGGAGCAACGAGGTTGTCGGAATGCGGTTCCAACATTTCTTCATGGGTATCGTCTTGGGGTGGATCAATAAAATCCTTCCCAAGCTCTTCTATCCATTTCAGAATTAGCTCTTCTAGTTGAAATAACTCGCTAAGGAGCATTTCCCCTAGAATATCTGGCTGGGCGCATTCGAGGGAGAAATAGTGCTTATTTTTACTTTCGCCCCTCTTAAGGTTGTGAGAAGATGGTGGGTCCATGTAGTGGGGCCTATAATTTAGGAAGTAGCATTTTACTTCTTCATGTTCGCCACCACATAATTGACACCACGTACCATAAGAGTGCCGAAAGTAAAAATAATTACTATCACTCATGTTTATGTCAGAAATTACCAACCGTCGGGATCTAACGGTTCTGTTTTCAGTAACTGAAACTTGGGCACGGGGGCGTGTTGAGTGGACACGGCCCCGTGCGAAGTGTTATATATATTAGGTGTATATTTTAAGCCCTTTTTAACACTTATTTTAGCCAAGTTTTAAATTTATAAAACACGATATTTCACTAACACTAAACACACATATGGGCAAGTGCACCCATCGTTGAGTGTAGTATAGCGTTGGTAAGATACCGAGGTCGTCCAAGGACACAAGAGCTTTTAGTACCGGTTTATCCTCAACGTCTAACCAAAAAAAAAGTTTAGAAAAATGTTTTAAACTAAGAAAAATAAAACTAACTAAAATGCTGAAAATAAAAATAAAAATAAAAACAGATAGACAAGATGAATCACTTGGTTCCGACTCGTATCTAGTATAACCTTTGATTATTTCCGCACTTTTGCACATAATTAAGAGATTATCTTAGTTATTGTAGTAGGCCCCTCTTTTGAAGGTGACGTTACCCTCACCCCAGTAGTTTGAGTCAGCAGGGATACAATCCTAAAGGGGTGGATTATTGGAAGATAATGAATTAAGTTATTAATGCAGTATTGTGGTAGGCCCCGCTTTTGGCGGTGACGTTACCCTCGGCTAAGTAGTCTGAGTCAGCAGGGATACAGTCCTAAATAGCCGGGTTATAGTATTAATAGTAGTTAACTTATGAGGGGATCAAAGAGTTTGGACCCCCGCCATCCAATACCGTGAAGTATTGAAGGAGGTCCTACTAAACTTGACCCAGGTCCATTGCAGGACCTCTAAACGCTGAACAATGGCAAGACCTTTACCAAACCGTTCCCTTAACCCCCTACCAGGTAGCCAACATATCTCCATATAGACCGTGGAGATATGAATGGTGAAAATCCTTTATTTTATATAGACAGTAAAATAATGCCAAGACACCACGGACAAACGATAAGGAAAGATCACCTTCAACATAAGTAACTAGTTATTAAAGTCATTAATACAAAACCAAATAAAAAGTGCAAAAGATTAGAAATAAAAAGTATTATACTAGACACTTTGTCTTCACCAAGTGATGTAAGAGACTTAGGCAAACATGGCCTTGATTGTCAAGAACTCTTACGATCAATCTTGGATCCCGAGACGACTCACACACTCTATGATGGACAATGGATGATGGTGGTGGATGATGGTGTTGTGATGGTGGTGGGTGGTGGATGAAGTGTGAGAGAGGTGGTGTGCCAAGGGATGAGATGAAATAAATCCAAGCACTCCTATTTATAGGCTGAACAGAGAGCTGGACACGGCCCCGTGTCCGCTGGGCACGGCCCCGTGTCCGTCTGACACTCTCTCTCCTCATTAATTGTAATTCGCAATTACAATAAATGCGCCTGCTGTACTTTCGACACGCCCCCGTGTCCGCTGAGCACGGCCCCGTGATGGGCAATAGAAGCTTCTATAAGTTTGTCTTTTCTGCTGCTTCTTGGGCACGGCCCCGTGCTGGCTGAGCACGGGGCGTGTTCAGTCTTCTGTTTTCTCTATTTTGCTTTGGAAGGTGCCGTTGAGGGTTCGGGCAGTCCACTAATGTTCCTTTTCTTGTATTTGTGTTGGATTTAGCTGTCTTTTTGCTTCTTTTGCGTTTTTGAGCTCATTTAATCCTGAAAATACAAAAGGAAGACAAAAACACTCTTTTTCCAATATTAGTACTAAAAAAGGGTTAGTTTTATGCCTCATTTGATGTAATTTATATGTTGCATTTTACACACATCAGATTGGCAGGATATTACCGGCGTTTCATTGAAAAATTTTCAAGGATTGCTGCACCCCTAACTTCCTTGACCAAGAAGAAGGTAAAGTTCGTATGGGGCCCTAAGCAGCAAGAGTCCTTCGATATTCTGTAGCAGAAGTTGAGCAACGCCCCAGTACTGACATTGCCAGATGGAATAGAAGATTTTGTGGTTTACTGCGATGCATCGCACACTGGCATGGGGTGTGTGCTTATGCAGAAAGGCAAAGTTATTGCCTATGCATCACGACAGTTAAAGGTGCATGAAAAGAATTACACCACCCACGACTTGGAGTTGGGTGCCGTTGTATTCGCACTAAAACTGTGGAGGCATTATCTTTATGGAATCAAGTGTGTGATCTATTTTGATCACAAGAGCCTCCAGCACCTGTTTAATCAGAAAGAGTTAAACATGAGGCAACGCCGTTGGATGGAGACTTTGAATGATTATGATTGTGAAATAAGATACCATCCCGGCAAGGCGAATGTAGTCGTCGATGCCTTGAGTCGAAAGGAAAGGATGAAACCCATCCGAATCAATGCCAAGCGCATGGAGATAAAGAATAATTTGGTTGAAGGTTGTTAGCTGCACATAAGGAAGCTGTGTTGGAAGCTAACTATCCTAATGAAAAGTTAGGAGTAACTGAGGAGCAGTTAACTCTTAGCAAGGACGGAATTCTAAGATTAAATGGACGAATATGGGTTCCAATTTATGGAGGACTTCGAGATGTCATCCTCCAGGAAGCCCATAGTTCCAAATACTCCGTTCATCCTGGAGCTGATAAGATGTACCAGGATCTAAAGGCAAATTATTGGTGGATAGGCCTGAAAAAGTCTGTAGCCACCCATGTAGCTAAATGCTTGACATGTGCGCAAGTCAAAGCCGAGCATCAAAAGCCGTCAAGCTTGCTACAACAGCCTGAACTTCCTACGTGGAAGTGGGAAATGGTAACTATGGATTTTATTACCAAGTTACCTAAGACCAGGAAAGGAAATGATACAATATGGGTTATAGTTGATAGACTGACTAAGTCAGCACATTTCTTACCCATCAAGGAGACTTATAGCTCCGACATGTTAGCCCAGTTGTACGTTGATAAGATTGTAGCCTTACATGGCATACCTGTGTCTATTATTTCTGACCGAGATACTAGATGCACGTCACATTTTTGGAAGAGTTTCCAACAATCTTTGGGCACACGTTTGAATTTTAGTACGGCTTATCATCCTCAGACTGACGGTCAGAGTGAGCGGACTATTCAAACGTTGGAAGACATGCTACGTGCATGTGCGATCGATTTGGGTGGTAGTTGGGATAAGAACCTACCATTAATCGAATTCTCCTACAACAATAGCTACCATACCAGCATTAAGGCTGCGCCCTTCGAGGCATTATACGGTAGAAAGTGTAGATCGCCCGTTTGTTGGGCGGAAGTTGGGGATATCCAATTATCAGGACCAGAGATAGTCTTTGAAACGACGGACAAGATTGTCCAGATTCGTGACCGTCTCAAAGCTGCCCAGGATAGGCAGAAGAGCTTCACAGATCCAAAGCGTAAAGCTTTTCACTTCGAAGTAGGTGATAAAGTGTTGCTTAAAGTATCGCCCTGGAAAGGGCTGATGCGATTTGGTAAGAAAGGCAAGCTAAGCCCGAGATACATAGGACCTTTCGAGGTTATCGAACGTGTCGGGTCAGTTGCCTATAAGTTAAACTTACCGGAAGAGCTCAGTGGAATTCACAATGTGTTCCACATCTGCAATCTGAAGAAGTGCTTCGCTGATGAATCACTGGTTATACCGCATACAGATGTGCATATAGATGAGAGCTTAAAATTTGTGGAAAAACCTTTGTCGATTGAAGATCGACAGGTAAAGAAGCTTCGAAGGAAGCATGTACCTATTGTAAAGGTCAAGTGGGATGCCCGTAGAGGTCCCGAGTACACGTGGGAGGTTGAATCCACGATGAAAGAAAAGTACCCTTATTTATTTCAGTAAATCTCGGGTCGAGATTTATTTTAAGGGGGTGAGGATGTAACACCTCGAAAATTCACGTCCTATAATGTGTAGACACGTGTCAAATGTTTAAACGTGTGAAAGAACTTTATAGAAGGACTAAAGTTAACAATCATGGAAAGTATGTGGATATACGTATTCTAAATGTCAACAGTGAATAAATATATTAACCCTACAAGATGCTCATACCTTCAAACGAATAAATCATGGATCATACGGAGCTAAAAATGAGAGATTACAAACTACAGGGGCTAAATGTGTCAACATGTTTAAGTTATACCTCTGAGTGACCTTTTGACAAACCCGAAGCTTTGTAACGGTTAATTATGCTCACTAGAATGCACGGTTTAAATTTCGTAAAGTTACGTTATCGTATGAGAAAGTTATGATCAAATTTGTGTGCGAAGGATTAAAGCGTAAACGTTGAAAGTTAGGACTTTTCGGGTAACAATAAAGTTAACCGGGGACTTAACAAAGGGGGTATATGTTTTAAAGCCCTTATAGATCAATTATGAGGGTTCATAATGAAAGAAACAAGTGCCTAATCGAATTTTGAAGAGCCAAGGATCAAATCGCAAAAATCTAAAAATATGGATTTTGTGCAGAAGGGGGTCGCGCGACGGGAGGCCCAGGGGGGGGGTTTCCGTCACGTCACGCTAGGGCCTATCTGGTCCGATCTTTTTGCTTCTTTGTCTGCCATGGCTCTTTTGTTCAACTTTTAACCGATTTGCCTCATAAAGGGCGACCCCTAGGCACCCCCTAAGCACTAGGAACATGTGTTGATCAGTTGTGGAGAGTTGTAGACCCAAGTGTCAACAATCTATGGTGAGAAATTCACTATAAAAGGGCCTTGAACTTGCAACAAGTCTTCACACATTCATTCAAGCTATCTGATCATTCCTGGAGCTCAAGTCTGCTTCCAAGTGATCACTAATCAAGCTTAGGACTTCAGTAAGTTGCTAATCCTTTCTTTTATTGAGTTTAGCTTAGTTATTTAGCTAAAAGTCAAACCGTCGTAATTAAGGTTTGACTTCGAGATTAATTAATAATGGCTCAGTCAAATCTCGAATCAAAAGTAGTTATAAGTGGGTAATTATGTGGGTAATAAACCCTCAAAAGGGTTCCCCCTGATTCCCACTCTAACTAGGTCTAACGTCGGGTCAAACGTGTAATTAAAAAGTCAACAGAATGTTTAAATTGCAATTTATGCATGATTAGCAATGTAGAGCACATACAACCTGTTTGATGATTATTATAACTTGGTAATTTGTGTAAGAACATGTCTAAACATGTTCAACCTGACAATTTCCTGTTTAGACCCGGTTCGGAACCGAAAGTCGCATAGTTTGACTTATACTTTGACTTTCAGTTCTGACCCGTTTTGGTATGATTTAGAAATACCTAAGAGCTTTATTTGGACTAGGTAACATTCTAGTATAACCCTCTGTGATTATACACCATGGTTTATTAGTTAACCAATTAATATGCATGATTCCGTTAATTGCTCATATGTTGACCATTATGCCCTTATTACCTTAAAACGTGATTTTTGGAAATGTAAAAGAGTAGAAACTTTAATTACTGATATATAAACTTGTATGCAAAGTTTGACATCAGTTTGAATTGTAGATTGAGAGTTATGCTCATTATCGTAAATTGAAAGCTTTATGTTAATAAAATGGCGTAATTAGCGTATAGCCTACTTAAACATACTTTTTGATATCAATCTCTGTACCCACTGATGTAATATATTATTTTGGGATTTTTAAATATTTTTAATTAATTTTAGGCTGAGCATAACTCATAGTTGTAGGCTTAATCCGGTAATTGTCGGTTTTGCCCTTACGGGCCATAAAATGAGTTTTACATATCTAAACGACTCCAAACCTTTTGCTACTGATTAGAAATGTTAAATAAATTATTTTAAGCCTTCTGGAATGATAAAAATATCAGCTTTATGTATCGAACCCGTAAATGGCTTCTAATTGCCTTATTAAGCGTTTTAGCGCATAGTGTGTACTACAACTATTTTTAAACATACAAGGGTGATACCTACTGATATTTGAGGAAATTATAATGTTTTAACAGTAAGCAAAGGTTGATAAACTCAGACTTCGGTTTTGAGCTTTTCGGCTTATGTGAAATTACCAAAATACCCCTACGGGGCATAGTTTGGTTTTAATTGATAAATTTCACATATACACTTTATCCTACTGATATAACTTAGCAAATTATGTATTTTTGCTGATTACATGAGACCTGTAACTCAGGTTGTTACTTAAACTCTTTTATAAACTTTTAAATGACCAAACTACCCCTACGGGGCCTAGTTTGTGTTTAAACACGTTTCGGGCATAATGAAAGACATCTTACTTATGTCACAACATATTTGAGGCATAATTAACTTAGGAAACCTGTATATAACTCTCATGAATACCCGTCACGCTTATTACGCGTACGGTTCGGTTTATGTAACAAGTTTACATAAATTAGCCGAAACGGGTCAAACCTTAACTGTCACGACCCCCGACCCACCCTGGACGGAATCGAGAGTCGCGAATAGCCCATTGGTACCGGTGATTAATTTGAAAACGTTGCAGCGGAAATTTCATCATGACCGTGAGTTAGGAAAAATATCAGAGTTTAGAAACACCGGATTTTATTTATTAAATAGATGGGATAAACCCATGTTTTACCATGGTAGTTTTAATAAAGATAAATTTGATTACATAAAATAATATTTCTTAATTTTGATTTATTTAATAAAATAAGCCACTTCTTGATGCCTCTAAGTGCCGTATCCATCTTTTACTCCAATCTACTGTAATTACCTGAAAAGTGTTTTTAAAAAGGTTTTGTCAGCGGGAAATACTGAGTGAATCATTCTATTTTGCATAATGATGCATAGTTATTAATTACAGCATAAGAGCGATTACAATGGCTTCTATCTTATTTTTATCTGGCTTTCTGTCACAATGGTGACGATGGTCATACCACTATTTAGATCAATGAACCCAAATAGTGATGATTATCCCTGTAGGTCAATGAACCTAACAATGATTATCCCGAGTAGGTCAATGAACCTAACTGTGAGAAATTAGTAATGTGCACAATACCCCACTAACCAGTAATTCAAGATATCCACGACTTAGTCCCTGTAATTATAACCTTGAAAATAATTTGAGGTATTGTAAAATAGTTGATAAAAAGAGAATGACTCACATTATAAGCATGCAGATTTATACGGTCACAGTTTAGTATACAGATAAGCCTTGATATTATGCAGATTTATACAGGAAAAGTTTAGTCTACAGCTAAGCTTTTGCAGATTCCTACAGGCAGAGCTTAGCCTATTAATTAACCTTGTAACCTAGTGCACACGAACTAGGTAGATAACTTAATACAGCATTTACGATAACTCACGAGATAAAACTTTCACAACAAATGACAAAGTGCAATACTTAGCAATTCAGCGGATTCACAACGAATGACAGAGTATAGTCCGAGTTCGAACAACACTCAAACATTCAAGTCGAAATCACGATGAATAACAAAGTATAAACTCAATTTGAGCGGCACTTAAACATCCATTTGATAGTTTAATCGATCGGACATTGAATCGTAGCAGCGATCGAGTTAATACCCTGTTCTGCAGCACCCCGCTATACTAATTAGTGATTCGTGTGTTTCTGAAGTAATTGGACGATATCTCAGCGTAAATTTGAAGTTTGAACGTCGTTCCAATTGCAGAATTCAAGTGCCAATGTTCTGCTATTTATACTCGATTTTGACTTGCCTTACGGACCGTAACAATATTCCCTTACGGTCCGTAAGGGACACGTAAAGCTCATAGGTTTGCCGCGTGTGTTTCTAGCCTAGCTGAGTCGACGGAAATATTATTTTTAATTCTGACAGCGAGATATGAAGATAATCGTTGAGTAGGAAATACCCCCCCCCCCCTGAGTTTTAGGGGCCCTGATCCTGATTCTGATTGTTCTGAAAAATTTTTAGGGTTTGTGTAGAATCACTTGGGTGTCTCAATTTGGGTTTCCTTTTGGATAAAATAATAAAATAAGTAGGCCATTTGATGAGGGTTGTTACATTCTCCCCACCTTAATACAAATCTCGTCCTCGAGATTTACTGGAATAATTGAGGATACTTTCTCTTCATTTCTGATTCCAGCTCCCAAGTGTATTCGGGTCCTCGTTTCGAATCCCATCTAACTTTGACTAAAACTAGTCGTTTATGTTTGAGAAATTTCACCTTTCGATCTTCTATCTGAATAGGTTTAACTTTTCGTTTACCTCTATATCTTGAAGAGGTACTACCAGAGATTCGTCTGCTAGACATTTCTTGAGATTGGATACATGAAATACATCATGTACTCCAGCTAACTCTCCTGGTAGTTGTAAACGATAAGCAACTGGTCCTATACGTTGGATTACTGGAAATGGTCCTACGTATCTTAACTTTCCTTTCTTACTGAATCGAACTACTCCTTTCCAAGGAGAAACTTTCAACAGTACTCTGTCTCCAACTTGGAATTCCAACGGCTTTCGTCTATTATCTGCATAACTCTTCTGGCGATCTCTAACCGTCTTCCGTCTTTCCTTGATTTGTGTAATCTTGTTGGTCGTCTATTGCACTATTTCAGGACCTGACAATTGACTCTCCTATTTCTGCCCAACAAACTGGAGTTCTGCACTTCCTTCCATGTAGTGCTTCAAATAGGGCAGTTTTAATTACTTGAACGATAATCATTGTTATAGGGAAATTTAATTAAAGATAAATGATCATCCCAGTTTCCACCAAAATTTATCACACATGCTCGGAGCATGTCTTCTAGATTTTGGATTGTCTTTTCACTTTGCCCGTCTGTTTGTGGATGATATGCCGTGCTTAGTTTTAGTCGAGTTCCCATTGCTTGCTGGAAACTTTTCCAGAAATGAGAAGTGAAACGACTATCTCTATCTGATACAATGGAGAGTGGGACTCCATGTAAAGATACCACTTTGTCTACGTACAACTTGGCTAACTTTTCCATGCTAAAAATTTCCTTTATAGGTAGAAAATGAGCAGATTTGGTTAATCGATCCACAATTACCCAAATCGCATTATTACCATTTCTGGTTTTGGGTAACTTAGTAACAAAATCTATAGTTATGAGTTTCCATTTCCATACAGATATTTCTAATTGTTGTAGTAGACCTGAAGGTTTCTGATGTTCTGCCTTAACTTGTGAACAAGTAAAACACTTAGAAACATATCTAACTATATTCTTCTTCATTTCTATCCACCAAAAGTTATTTCTTAAATCTTGGTACATTTTATGGTTACCAGAATGAATGATATATCTAGACTTATGAGCTTCTTCTAGAATTTGATTTCTTAATTCTCCCTGCTTAGGTACCCAAATTCGTTTCTTATGGAATCTCCAGATTCCATCACTACTTTGTTCTAAATCCTTTATTCTTCCCTTCATTCCTTCAGCATCATCCTTGATTGCTGTTTCCTGAACATTCTTTATTTGTTCCATTAAATCTATCTGTAGCTTTAATCTAAGAGCACGAACTCGTCGTTGCTTCTCATGATACTTACGACTTAAGGCATCTGCAACTACATTTGCCTTTACTTCATGATATTGAATATCACAGTCGTAATTACTTAGGATCTCCATCCATCTCCTTTGCCTCATGTTTAACTCTTTTTGCCCGAATATATATCTTAGACTTTTATGATCTGTATAGATAGTAAACTTACTTCCATACAGATAATGTCTCCAAATTTTCAGGGCAAAAATTACGGCTTCTAATTCTAAGTCATGAGTCATATAATTTTCTTCGTGTTTTTTAAATTGTCTTGATGCATACGCAATTACCTTCTTGCGTTGCATAAGCACACATCCTAATCCTAATTTTGAAGCATCACAATATATTTCAAAATCTTCTGTTCCTTCTGGTAAGGCTAAGATTGGAGCATTGGTTAATTTATGTTTTAAGATTCTAAAGGCTTCTTCTTGTTTAGGTCCCCAATCAAACTTAACTGCTTTATAGGTTAGCTTAGTTAATGGTACAACTATTTTGGAAAAATCCTTAATAAACCGTCTATAATATCTAGCCAAACCTATAAAACTTCTAATTTCCATTACGGATTGTGGAACCTTCCAATTAGTAATTGCCTCGATCTTAGCAGGATCTACATGAATACCTTCGTGATTCACCATGTGTCCTAAGAATTGTACTTCTTGTAACCAAAATTCACACTTTGAGAATTTAGTGTACAACTTTTCTTTTCTTAACAAAGTTAAGAGTGCATGCAAGTGCTGACGATGTTCTTCTTGATTTTTGGAATAAATAAGTATATCATCGATGAAGATAACTACAAATTTATCCAAATACGGTTTATAGATCCTATTCATCATGTCCATGAATGCTGCAGGTGTATTCGTTAACCCAACGGGTATGACTGTAAACTCGTAATGACCATACCTAGTTCTAAAAGCAGTTTTAGGTATGTCTTCTTCTTGTACTTTCAACTGGTGATATCCGGAACGTAATTCTATCTTAGAAAAATATCTAGCTCCTTGAAGTTGATCGAAATAGATTATCAATCCTAGGTAATGGGTATCAATTCTTAATTGTAACCTTATTCAATTCTCTATAATCAATACACATTCTCATCGAACCATCCTTTTTCTTAACAAACAACACTGGTGCTCCCTACAGGAATGAACTAGGTTGTATGAAACCTTTACTTAGTAATTTATCTAATTGGTTTTTCAGTTCTAACATTTCTGGTGGTTGCTAACCGACAAGGTGACTTGGCTATTGGTATATTTTCAGGAATTAAATAAATCCTAAATTTTACTTCCCTATCGGGTGGTAATCCTGGTAACTTTTCTGGGAATACATCTGGGTATTCTGAAACTACAGGAATCTCCTTACAGTACAAAGTATACATATTTTTATATAAAAATATTTATATATATACTTAAATTTTATTAAATAAGTATGATGACTTAAATTTTAACTAGTTATTATCATGGTTGGATATTGGTTAGTGCTGCCTTGTTTAAGCATAGGTGATCAGTCCATGCCTAACTAAGGTAGGCTACCCAATATTAGCCCCTTGACAATAACCCTAGTATCTTGAAAATAATACTAACACTTCTGTTATTAATTTATTATTATTAATAATAAAACTAATATTAATTATTAATAATAAATAACTGAACGTAAACTTAAACGAGAGTATACCTTAAACATAAGAGTCATCGTGCCAAATTTATATTTCCCAAAGGTCTTGCCTGGTAAGTTGTGTGTGATATACTTTGACGTCGGTGGACTTATAATTAAATTTTCATGTGTTTTCTTGTACATTATCACAACTTTATATACTTCTTACTTGTGCTAATAATCTATGGTAATGTATTGGAAATTCTTTATACTTTTGATGGCATTCCAACTTAAAGAGTTCCCATTGTTTATATTGTTGCACAGGTTACGAGACAGATGATTAAACGAAATAATGTTTGATATTGGAAAAGAGATTCCTAATAAAGAAATCTAGACACAGATACTTGTGTTTTATTCCAAATTAACTTTTGGAATTTCTTATAATTATACATATCTATATAATCATATATTTCACATGCTGTAATATATATACCCTCTATAAAGTCTATATATTTAACAGATTCATATTTCCAAATATAATTTAGATATCAGATCATGATATTATTTAGGGAAATCTTGTCACTTGCTGACATATCATATACCTTTTTACCCGGTTCTTGCCGGAGAGGTAACTTCAGTATATCCGGACAAACTGGAGAGTCTGCTACATCATACCCAGTTTTGCCGGAGAAAATTTTCTATTTCCCATAAATAGTATCTTTTTTTTTAAAAAAAAATGCCTATCTTATTAGGGCTTTTATTCAGAATTAAGGAAATTTGTATTTCCATAACATATCTTATTATTATATTGACCACTAGACGATTCATGTGACAGTGTCAATTTACTATTGATCATTCTTTCAACTAGTGACTCAGGTTATATTACTGTTGATCATTCTTTCAACTAATCATAACACTGTTGATCATTCTTTCAACTAGTGCTTTTGGTCATGTCACTGTTGATTATTCTCTCAACTAGTGACTCTGGACTTAGTTGTCCCGTGACATTACTTCATCAATTACTTATGGCATACCAAAATCCATCATATTTATTTACACCGGTACTTAGCTTATCGTGAAGCTAATACTAAGGCATCTTTTCTTAAGTTCAAGTCTAAATGCTACCAGTTAACAGCAACCTCCTAACTCTTTTATATAAATTTAGGTATTATTATTACAACACCTAAAGGCTTAAAGCAGTGGCTCTTTTGAGTTGGCTCTGATACCACCTTCTGTCACGACCCCCGACCCACCCTGGACGGAATCGAGAGTCGCGAACAGCCCAGTGGTACCGGTGATTAATTTGAAAACGTTGCAGCGGAAATTTCATCAGGACCGTGAGTTAGGAAAAATATCAGAGTTTAGAAACACCGGATTTTATTTATTAAATAGATGGGATAAACCCATGTTTTACCATGGTAGCTTTAATAAAGATAAATTTGATTACATAAAATAATATTTCTTAATTTTGATTTATTTAATAAAATAAGCCACTTCTTGATGCCTTTCAGTGTCGTATCCATCTTTTACTCCAATCTACTGTAATTACCTGAAAAGTGTTTTTAAAAAGGTTTTGTCAGCGGGAAATACTGAGTGAATCATTCTATTTTGCATAATGATGCATAGTTATTAATTACAGCATAAGAGCGATTACAATGGCTTCTATCTTATTTTTATCTGGCTTTCTGTCACAATGGTGACGATGGTCATACCACTATTTAGATCAATGAACCCAAATAGTGATGATTATCCCTGTAGGTCAATGAACCTAACAGTGATTATCCCGAGTAGGTCAATGAACCTAACTGGGAGAAATTAGTAATGTGCACAATACCCCACTAACCAGTAATTCAAGATATCCACGACTTAGTCCCTATAATTATAACCTTGAAAATAATTTGAGGTATTGTAAAATAGTTGATAAAAAGAGAATGACTCACATTATAAGCATGCAGATTTATACGGTCACAGTTTAGTATACAGATAAGCCTTGATATTATGCAGATTTATACAGGAAAAGTTTAGTCTACAGCTAAGCTTTTGCAGATTCCTACAGGCAGAGCTTAGCCTATTAATTAACCTTGTAACCTAGTGCACACGAACTAGGTAGATAACTTAATACAGCATTTACGATAACTCACGAGATAAAACCTTCACAACAAATGACAAAGTGCAATACTTAGCAATTCAGCGGATTCACAACGAATGACAGAGTATAGTCCGAGTTCGAACAGCACTCAAACATTCAAGTCGAAATCACGATGAATAACAAAGTATAAACTCAATTTGAGCGGCACTTAAACATCCATTGGATAGTTTAATCGATCAGACATTGAATCGTAGCAGCGATCGAGTTAATACCCTGTTCTGCAGCACCCCGCTATACTAATTAGTGATTCGTGTGTGTTTCTGAAGTAATTGGACGATATCTCAGCGTAAATTTGAAGTTTGAACGTCGTTCCAATTGCAGAATTCAAGTGCCAATGTTCTGCTATTTATACTCGATTTTGACTTGCCTTACCTTACGGACCGTAACAATATTCCCTTACGGTCCGTAAGGGACACGTAAAGCTCATAGGTTTGCCGCGTGTGTTTCTAGCCTAGCTGAGTCGACGGAAATATTATTTTTAATTCTGACAGCGAGATATGAAGATAATCGTTGAGTAGGAAATACCCCCCCCCTGAGTTTTAGGGGCCCTGATCCTGATTCTGATTGTTCTGAAAATTTTTTAGGGTTTGTGTAGAATCACTTGGGTGTCTCAATTTGGGTTTCCTTTTGGATAAAATAATAAAATAAGTAGGCCATTTGATGAGGGTTGTTACATTAACGGTTTTATTTCAAAATCCAGAATGTGAATAATAAACCCATATTAAACAAGTCTTCAAACTTGTCGGGTCTAAATCACATTCTATCCGGTCTTCGCTTAATCGTGCGTACGAACCGTATCTTTGAAACTAGCCGGTCTAAGCTTAAGCTTAATTAAAGACCCGTTAGGATTCTAATAGGTTATTATAAAACCTTCGTTCCAGATTAGGAGGACCAGTAAAAGCTACGTGCATTTTGCTAATTGTGAATTATACTTTGCTCAGGTAAATACTTTTAACTTATTTTCCCTATACGGGCTTGGGTTACGGTATATAGAATACCGCTTGATCGGGCATCAAATCCTCCACCGTTGAGTGGGTAATTGAATAAATTTGATCGACTCGTTTAAACAGTCTTGTTACTTAAAGCCTTTGGGGGGGGGTTAATGACCATGTCCCGTATATTCTTTGCATCATTTTACGAAATGGCCACGACTTAAGCGCGGGGTGTAGGCGTACACCCGTCAGTGCACAAAAGAATACTGTGGTGTGTCTATTGATCTTTAACCCGGACAAGATCCGGGCTACTGAACGCACAAGGAACATGTAATTCGTTCACAAGATTATAATATTAAATAATTCTCCCAAGTTAAATAAAATGTTTATGCCATGTGCATCCAAACCAATTTTCAATCATTTTCCAAAATGAGTCAGTTGAATGTATTTACCAGTGTAAACTGACGTATTTTCCCAAAAAGATTAAATGCAGGTACTAAGCGAAATTGGCTGGGATTTCTCCTTAGCATCATTAGAAGTCTCGCAAGCTTAAGATGCCTGAAGTCTGTTGAACTATTGTTCTATTTTATTTTCGATCCATCTGTGGATAAACTTCCGAATATTGTGACATTTGATATTACAATATTAAATTCGGTTGTATTATATCTTTTAAATTGCTTCCGCTGTGCATATTAAATATTGTGTTGTTTGACTATTATGTTGCCAACCACGTCACGATACTCCCCACCGGGCCCACCGGTGACACGTGGAAATCGGGGTGTGACAAAACCCTTGTCGGATCAGCCAGGATCTGGTTCAATGATTTACCTGCTCGAAGCATTCGAAGCTTCGACGACCTCAGCAAGGGTTTTCTGGCCAATTTCTCCCAACAAAGGCGATATGTCAAAGATGCAACAGTGATCTTTCAGATAAAACAACGTGATGATGAAAGTCTTCGAGAGTTTATTGAACGATACAAGAAGGAGGGTCTAACATATGTAGGGGCAGGCGAGAAAATGAGGGTAGCTGGTTTTATGAATGCTATCACCTCAAAATATCTAACAAGAGATTTCAACAAATCCCTGCCCAAGACCTTGGAGGAAGCTCTCGAAAGAGCAGAAGCCCATAGAGGAGGCAGTAGATATTAAAGAACAAAGGAAAAGAGGATCCAGTTGGTGAAGCAATAGCCCAGCCAGAAAAAAGAGGGAACTTTAACTCCTATGACAGACGTCAAAAGGGTTCAGACCATCGAAGGCTTGAAGGTCGGGACCCTTCCCCCAGGGAGAAAGGCATAAGTTTCACACCCCTCACAAAGACTCCTCAAGAAATCCTTGCAACAGAAGAAGTCAAGCAAAACTTTCGGCCTCCTAGGCCTCTCCCCAAAAGCAGAAAGAATGAAAATTCCACACAATACTGTGAATTCCATGAAGAAAAGGGACACCATACCAATGATTGGTTCCAACTTAAAAAGAGGATCGAAGAAGCCGTCAAGTCCGGGGAACTTGCCCACTTGGTAAAGGGGGTAAGGGACAAAATGGCTGAAGGAAAAGGCAAGGAAGTCAATATGGTAGATTTCGATGGAAGGGTTCCATACAAAAGGCAGCGGTTGGAAGCTTGGGAGATTCAGTGTATTTGCTTCCCCCCAACTGAGAAGGACCCTCTTTCAAGCCCTCTTGTGGTTGAGGATGCTGTGGGAACATTGCAAACAAGTAAAGCTTACATAGACACTGGTGCTGCCACCGAAATCATGTTTGAGAAGTTCTTTAACCGTCTGAGCGATGAAGAACGTTCAAGGCTTCAACCCCCTGGAACCTCCATAAAAGGTATTGCCGATATACCCCTGAAGCCTTTAGGGCAACTGACACTTGATGTTTGTTTCAGTGAAGGTCAGAAGGAGAGAGTCCAGCCACTCACTTTTGTGGTTATCAATATACCTTCAAGCTATGACGTGATCATCGGAAGGCTGGGACAGTGTGCATTTTATATGGCTGTATCCGTTGGCCATGGCACTGTCAAATTTCCCACTGAGAGGGGAATCACAACCCTTCAACCTTCTCAGGAGGCCTACATGATTGAAGGTGAAAGTTCCAAAAGTGAAGAAGACAAACAAAGGCTAATGATAAATCCTAAGTACCTTGAGCAGAGGATAAGGGTCAATCCAAGCCTTTCACAAGAGACCCTCTCGTATCTTGAAAAGCTGTTAACACATTACAGTGATGTCTTTGCTTGGTGCCCGGAAGATATGACATGCATCACTCGGAGCATCGCTGAACATGAATTGAAGATACCACCCAATGTTAAGCTTGTTCTCCAGAAGAAGCGAAGTCTAGCACCCGAAAGAAGCTTGGCTGCATGCCAAGAGGTTGAAAAGCTTGTGTCAGCTGGCATTCTCCGCGAGGTCAAGTATCAATTCTGGGTTGCAAACCCGGTGATGGTCTGAAAGCCAGAAAATTCGTGGAGAATGCGCATAGATTTCAAGGATCTTAACAAGGCTTGTCCTAAAGATTGTTACCCGTTACCAGAAATTGATCTCAAGGTCGACTCCCTTACGGGTTACCCGTTCAAATGCTTTCTCGATGCCTACAAAGGTTACCATCAAATCCTCATGAAGGAAGAGGATGAAGAAAAGACAGCCTTTCATACGGACAAAGGGATCTTCTGTTACCAAAAGATGCCTTTTGGCCTCAAAGAATGCTGGAGCAACCTATCAACGCCTAGTTGACAAGGCCTTTGCAAGTCAAATTGGTAAAAATATGGAGGCATATGTCGATGACTTGGTGATTAAAAGCAAGACAGAGTATCAAACGCTCGATGACATCCAAGAAACCTTCAAGAACCTAAGGAAGGTCAATATGAAACTCAACCCAGAGAAATGCTCTTTTGGGTTTGAGGAAGGTAAATTCCTTGGGCACATTGTGGGAAAACAAAGCATTAAAGCCAATCCGAATAAGGTGAAAGTTGTTCTGGAAGCCAAACCACCAAGAAGCAAAAAAAGAGGTTAAGAGCTTAAATGGGAAGCTTGCAGCCTTGAAGCGTTTTAGCTCCAAGTTGGCTGAAAGTTCTTTTCCCTTTTACAAAACGCTCAAGAACTGCTATGATAAGAAGGACTTCAAATGGACTGAGGAGGCTGAAGAAGCCTTTAACCAGATGAAACAATATATCGCTTCCTTACCTGACATTGCAGCTCCAGAAACGGGAGAGTTAATCTCGGTGTACCTTTCAGTTGCTGAGGAGGCCATAAGCGCGGTCCTCACCATCGAGCGAGACAAGGTCCAGGTACCCGTTTATTTCTTCAGCAAAACTCTAAAATTGGCCGAAACCAAATATCCTCCTCTTGAAAAACTTGCCCTAGCCCTAGTTCAAACAGCTAGAAGGCTTCGTAGGTATTTCCAAGCACACCCTATGCAAGTGGTCACTGACCAACCTATTAAGAGTGTGCTTGAAAAACCAGAAAACTCAGGATGAATAGCCAAATGGGCTGTAGAACTAGGTGAGCATAACATCACCTACGTCCCAAGAAAAGCTATAAAAGCCCAAGTCTTGGCTGATTTCATTGTAGAAGTCCCAAAGCAAACAGTCACTGAAGTGAACACCGCCACCACTGAACCTTCAGACCTTGAAGCCTGGAAGCTTTTCACCGATGGGGCTTCAAGCGTTGAAGGGTCAGGGGCTGGGCTCATTTTGATCAACCCAGAAGGGTTGGAATTCACGTATGCTCTCCGTTTTGATTTTTAGACCACTAACAATGAGGCTGAATACGAGGCACTGATCGCCGGCTTAAGACTGGCTAAAGAAATGAAGGTTCAAAAGCTTGAAGTATTCACAGATTCGTTACTGGTCTCGAGCCAAGTGAATGATAGCTACGTTGCAAAGGAGCCCAACATGAAAAAATACAAAGAAAAATCCAAGGAGCTGATGAGTACCTTCCAAGCATGCAACATTAAGCAAATCCATAGATCCCAGAACAAAAAAGCGGATGCCTTGAGTAAGCTTGCATCTCTCACCTTTGCCCACCTTACCAAGAAGGTGTTGGTAGAAGTGTTAAAGAACCCATCAATCGATGAGTTGGAAGTTCAAGACGTAGTCACCGAGGAAGATCCAAATTGGATGACTCCAATCAATAAATTCCTTAAAAACGGTGAATTTCCAAGTGATCAAATAGAAGCTGAAAGGGTTAAGATCAAGGCAAGGCAGTATGTACTACAAGGTGAAACCCTTTACAAAAAGGGTTATCTTGCTCCCTTGCTAAGATGTGTGGGTCTCGAGCAAAGTCAGTATTTGATCAAAGAAATTCACGAAGGTATATGCGGAGCTCATTTTGGAACTAGGTCGGTGGTTGCAAAACTTATGAACCTTGGGTATTTTTGGCCCTGAATGCACCGGGATACCGTTGAGAAATTAAGGAAATGTGATGCCTGCCAAATTCATGCACCAATCCCAAAAAGTCCCAAGCATGATCTGGTTCCAATAACCTTAGCATGGCCATTCTATAAATGGGGAATGGACATTGTCGGTCCGTTTCTCCCAAGCAAAGGTGGGGTGAAGTTCTTGTTGGTGGCTATAGATTATTTCACCAAGTGGCCCGAGGTTAAACAACTTGCAAAGATCATAGGCAAACAGGTCATTGACTTTGTTTGGGAGAACATTATTTGCCGCTATGGATTGCCGGGAGTACTTGTCACTGACAATGGAAAGCAATTTGCTGAGAAGCCTTTCAGCGTTTGGTTCAAAGAATACAGAATCAACCAGGTTTTCAGCTCAGTGGCTTACCCGCAATCAAACGGTCAGGTTGAAAGGACGAATCGAAGCATAGTGGAAGGTATCAAAACAAGATTGGGAAGGTACGAAAGCAACTGGCTTGAAGAATTGCCTAGTGTTCTATGGGCCATAAGAACAACCGAAAAAACAAGCCATAAAAGAACACCCTATAGCTTGATATTTGGGTCCGAAGCCGTGATTCCCGCTGAAGTAGGAGTTGTAACATAATGAATTGTCAACATGGATCCCGAAACAAACCAAAAAGAGTCCATGTTGAACTTACAACTCCTAGAGGAAGAACGAGACCAAGCTGCAATTCAAGAAGCCAAGTACAAGCAACGAATGGAAGCCTACTACAACAAGAGAGTCAAGAACGAAAGCTTCAAGCCAGGAGATCTGGTCCTTAGAAACAACGAAGCTAGCAAAAAAGAGAATCAAGGAAAGCTTGGCCCAAAATGGGAAGGTCCGTATACCATCCTTGAAGCACATAAGGGTGGATCTTACAAGCTAGCAGACTCAGAGGGTAAAAGGCTTCCAAGGCATTGGAATAGAAAGACCTTGAAAAGGTTCCATGTCTAAACAGGAAAGATGGGTTTGTATTTTACAAGTTGTATTTCGAGAATGACACTACGAACACCTTTTGTAAGAACAAGTATCTATTGAATGAATGAAGTTATTTTATCAAACTTGTGTTTCTATCCTAAGATCAGGTTGAGAACCTAGAAAAAAACTCCATGGCAAGGGCCATGTAAGGGGATGAGCTCCCAGGCCACATCGCTCAATAGGTTCAAGGGTTGAATGAACCTATATAAGGGGTGAGTTCCTAAATCAATACAACTCCATGAGACTTATTATTAAAAACAAAATTGTCTCATAGACAGGTTTGAACAGCCTACACCGAATGTTCCTTAAGCCTTAGAAGAATAATCAACAAACAGGCTTATGAATTCAAACAAAAACAAGAAAATAAATAGGATAGGTGCTATGTCTTCTTGTTAAAAATACCAAGGCTAAGTGACTGCAGCACTGAACCCTTTAAGGTATAAAAAACATAAAGACAACGCAAACTTGACAAAGACAAAGTTACAAGAAAACAAAAATAACCCAAAGAATGATGCAACAACTTAAACGAAGAGTTATAAAGATAAAAACCAAGCTATGCCACAAAATTTAGAACCCTTCAAGGCTTCAAGCTACATATGTGACAACTCAAAGCCTTCAAGGCTTCAACCTACATACAGGATAGCCAAAAAGCTTGAAGGATTAAAACCAACCAAGCTGCCTTAACAAAATAGGCACAAGTATAAAAACACAACACAAAGAAAATAGTTAAACATAATATCATAACAAAAAAGTCTTGAAAGACTTTCAACCATCCAAACACAAGTTAAGACAAGTCCCAGTGACTTGTAAGTTCAAAAATTGTTCAAATGGCCACACAGGCCTAAAACACAACCACATAACAGGAACCTTAAGGGTTCCTGCAAAACCTAATATTGTTTGAAGTTAACATACAAACCATAAATTGTTTTCAAGAGTGCTAAGAAAGCTACAAATATCCATCAAGCATCAGCAGAAGGCTTGGAAATCCCGGAACCTTCACCCTTGACCTTCTTTGCTTTCTTTAACTTCTTAGCTTTTACACCACCATCACCACCTACCGCTGAAGCCTCCAAGCTTACATCCTTTGAAGCATCCGGCCCACCTGAAAGGGTGTCATCACTATCTCCCGATTAGGATCTCTTCCTTGAAAGAGAACCCAAGACTTCAACACAAACCTTCTCATTAAGGCCCTCCGGTTTCAAATCCTGCAAAACAGTAAGAGGCTTACCAAAATACGTAGAAACTTGATGAATATACGGATAGGTCAGCCTCTCCATTTGTTCAACGGAGCCCTTGAAAACATCGGAAGCCTCAGGGCGAAACAAAGGAGACTTCTCCAAAGGATGGCCAGATTCATGAAGCTTATAACCAGCAAGGAGGCCTTGATGTTTCCCCAAGTTAAGTAATTTAGTGTAAACTTCACCAAGTGTGGAATTGAACTCCTTGGAGTGGAGAAGGTAGGTGACAACCTGTTGAAAGCCTTACTCGATCAACCATTGGTTATCATCGGTGGTCTGAGCAACCGCAGCCTTCAACCCTTCCTTCTCTGCATCAAAAGCCCTTTGTTGAACAGAAAAAGCTTCCCTATCAGCTTTAAGCTTCAACCGATCAGCCTCAAAGATTTTCTTAAGATCACCTATTTCAATCTCATGTCTTCTAGTCAGTTCACCAACCTTTTTAGCCCAAGCCTCCTCCTTCTCAGCAAAACCACTAATCTCCTTCTTCATTGAAGCCATTGAAGATTTCATTTTATCTTTCTTCTTAGAAAACTCTTCATATTCCTGCATCCTCTTACGAAAATGAGCAATTCCCTGAGGAAGCATGGCAGCAAGGTTACAAGTGCTCAAAATCATGCGGGACAACATCATATCATCATCCATCTCAGTAATGGTATCATGAACCGAAGGAGGAGCAATGTGGCTCAACACATCTTTGCAAACAGCAGCATCCTTGAAACTATCATCAACCTTCACCGACCAACTAGGTACATACACCTCATCCGGATCAAACCCTTCAACGTCCCTGCTCGACGAACCTTGAATAGGAGTAGAGATAACCTTCTGAGCTAGGGTCTTTTTCTTCCCATGAATAACCAACTTCTTTTCCTTCTCAACACCCACTTCAACACCTTCACCTCCAGAAGCTTCAATGTCATCACTCAACTCCACTGGTTTAGTGGAAGTGGATTGAGTAGAACCCTTGAGTAAACGGCGAGTAGATCGACGGGTTGAAGCCTTGGGGGCAATAGGCTTAGAAAAACCCTTCACATTGGAGACACTAACATACCCAGTACCCTCAAACCTTTGCTCAGCACCCTTAACTACAACATTCTCATCAGGAATAACCGGAACTTCTTCAAACGCAACATCAGAAGTGTCGTCACTCTTGATGAAATCTAGAGCAGACATGACTGCAAATAACCAACCAAACAAAACACATAAGACATAAATTAAGGAAAACACAAAGGGGGCAAAAAAGGAAAATGCATACCCGTGCCACTCCTCATTAGAAACGGATCCCGATCGGCCTTTTCCCACAAATTACTAACCCCTAACAAAACTAGCAAATAGCAAATGTTCAGGGAAGGGACGAACCCTCGAAGGGCACTCCCGGATGGCTTTGAGAAAAGTATCATTCAACTCAGATTCAGAGGGCTCCGGTTCATTGAGAACGACATCCGGGTGCCTCCACACCATTTCGAATGGGACAATAGAATCAGAAACCCAGAAAAAGCGATCCTTCCAAGTTCCAAGTGTTGTAACCATAGACGAAATAAGACAAGCATCAACCTTGGATGTTTCAAAGGTGAACCAATCACCGTTTTTAGCCAACCGGAAAAATCGGCGAAAAAGCAAAAGTGAAGGATGAATCTGACCAAGGGCACGGCATAAAACTTCTAAATGCAAAACCCTAGCCATGCCCTTTGGATGAATCTGACCAAAGGAGACTCGGTAATACTCCAATAAATTCAGAACAAAGAGGGAAAACAGATAACGGAGGTTCGAAAACTCAAAGTAACGACAATAAAGAGCAATAAAACTAGCCGGACATTTGTCAATCGGAACATCACAAGCAGGAGCAGTCGGTTTAAACATTTTCCCAATACCATATTTCTTACAAAATAATTCTACCTCTTCTTGGGTTAATCGAGAAAAGGACTTTGCCAAATCGTTACGAGCACCCATTTTTACAAGAAAATATGAAGTAATTAAGCAAATAAAAAAGAAGCCGGAACTAACCTTGAAGAAAGGAAAGAAATTGCAGAGGGAACTTGGAGAAGTAATGAAATAATCGAATGATTATCTTCAATAATAAAAGAAAAAACCAAAATAGAGGTTATAATGGCAAACAGTTACCCTCTGCAAAACCGCCGCCCTATGAACTGCCACACATCAATCAAATCAGTTGTCAATTTTTTAAAATTCAAAAAATAACTGACTCCAACCCTTTAAGCCTTCAAGCTTTGAACCCTTGAAGCCTTTAGTCAATAAAACACATGTATAAAAGTCAGAAGTCTTTGAGCTCATTTCCCAAAAACCTCTTACTTGGGGGGCTGACTTGGGGGTAGCCCAAGACTAAATAAAATGACTTAAATACATGAATGCTCAAAGGGTTAAACGGTTCAAAGGTTGAAAAGCTGAGGATATGAAGTAAAGCAATACGGGAACAGTAAATGGTCACATCTCCGGATTGCTTCACCAACTCACCAGCCGCAAAAGCAACATGGATCCACAGAACACACTCTTTTACCCGCAGGTCAAAGTCTTCAACCCCTAAAAAGGGCAAAACCCCCACTGCAAGCATGGTCACTAGTCAAATACATTCTTCTTTGAGTGATGTCTTCTCCTATAAATTAGAAACTTCATTTACTGAGGAACACATTCCTGGCCAGCCCTGATTTCCTGAAATCTCTGGTCATACATCACGAGTACTTGCTTCATGCAAGATACTTTCTCTCACATTCAACACACACATTCCTTTTGCTTGCACATCCGAATCTGAACACATTTCAGAGGAGGATCTTTAGCAAACTACAAAATTAATCTAGTGAACCTCCTTCCACGTCTTGCAAACGTGGGGGGACCCCACGACCTGCGTTAGGCAAAGTTGAACCCTTCAACCCTTTTGCCTAACCAGCCCAGCTACTATCCTTGGTCTATTATTTGTTGCATCAACAGTTTCCAACGGGAAATCCATAGTCCCGCCCGAGTGACGTGGAATAAATCCAAGCTTTCAGGCTCAATGGAGCATGTCCGATTTGTACAGATCCGAAAGAAAAAGCCGACTGCAAGGGCTTGATATGTCTAGGTTCTTGAGCCATTTCCTTTTGTTTTTTATTTTTATTTCTCAATGGTAATTTTTAGGGCATGTTTGGCTAAGCTTTTTGAAACAACTTATTGAATTTTTGGCTTTTTGAAAAGTTATAAGCTTCAAAAAGTCTGTTTGGGATTGAGGGTGTATGTGAGGGAAAAAGTGACTTTTCAAAAAAGTCACTCCATCCTGATTTTTCTAAAAAGTCATAAGTTACTCTTGAAAAGCTAAGCTAAACATGGCCTTAGTTCAGGCTTGGGTTGATTTGGAAAGCTTCATGGAGGTTCAATGGAGGAGGTTATTGCGGAGAAGATGAACAATATGTGAAAAGAAGAGAAATGTTTTTTGATTTATTATCAAAAGTTTTATATTTACCCTTTATTTTTTAAGTAAACTACATATTAACCCTCAAGGTTTGATTTAAATTTTAAATGATCCAAACTAATAAACAATATAAAAATCGTTGCATGTGTGTAATTTATATGTTTTATATTTTTTAGTTTAAATGTTAGTTATTTACTCATATTAATTATTTAATTATTAAAATACATTTTGATAATTTATTAAGTAATAAAATTTATTACTAAGTATTAAAATTTAAAGAAAAAATGGGTAATGATGTGGAAAATATAAGGATGTTTGAATGGTTGGAGAAGAAACTGAGAGGTATTAAGGATTTATAAGGATTTATAAGGATATGATGTGGCGGCTGACTAGCCAGTTAAGCACGCCTAAGGACGGCCTTTAGCTTTGGAGATAGTCTTAGGAGTTTTGTTTTTCAACCGTGGAAAGTATAAAAATATTCACCAAAAACTTTAAAAAGTTTAGAAAATGGTCACTCAATTGACCAACAACGACTATCAAAAGTATCCTATTGAGTTCGCCGAAGCACTTACAAGGCAAAAATGAAATCAAGCATCCAATTTGATTGGTACATCTTATATACATCTCATGGTTGTTTACTTTGGTTTTCTATTTTTTTAACTGTAAAATTTACTCATTCCCTATATTATGCCAATTAATAAAATAACTCCGTTTGCCTAGATTTGAAGGTAGGATCTCATCTCTAAGAGCATGAGCCTTTGCCAGGCGGGCTAGCCCCATATTAGCATATAATTAGGGTACTTAAATGTGGGAAAGGTGACGAATGTCTTGTTGAATTAGTTTTGAGTGTTAAAATTAACTGCTTGTCCAATTGGAACGCAGGAATAAGGAAACGAGAATATTAAAGAAAGTTAGCTGGACTTAAAAAGTTAAAACATCATTGGGCTATGGGGTATACTTTCACTCCCCTTAACTACACGTAGGTACCACATCACCTACTTGACCATCTTTCACTTCACCGCACACTAAGGAAATGGTTTAACCCCATTAACGCCCTTAAAATTAATTAAAATACATATATATATATATATATAGCATGTTATTGCGTGTGTGCGCAAATTGTGCAATGCTTGATTCCCTCCCTCTCTCTCCTAGTTAACTTCTTAACATGTGAAGCTTTTAATGCCTCTTAACACCTTTCTGGAGCAGTTTAACAGGTGTTAACGGATGCCAACTAGGATTAACACCTATGGGTGTTAGAGTACACCATTTGGTCTTATAAAAGTTAGCTGGACTTAAAAAGTTAAAACATCACTATAAACAAAAAGGATTTAAATGAGAAGCAAGTGGGTTGTTAATTAATCGTGGGTTCTTGATATTGAGCTATCAAAGAAGCGGAAAAACTATTTAAAAAAAGAGCTGAATTGTGAAAACAAAAAGGGGTGGAGACTTTGGACTGACAAGATTCATCGCACTGTGAAAAAGGCATAAATTTGCGAACAACAACAAAGGGGAATTTATATTAGTTAATTTCAAATGAAGAATTATGTAGTAACACTATGGGTCTATTTGGTATGGGCTAATGAAATAGGCAAATGAATGAAATGAACGAGATAATGAAATGGGCAAAAGAATGAAATGAATTGATATAGATACGAACCATGATCCAGACCCGACGGCCCATGACTCGCGACCCGATTGAAGAGATTTGGCAGAACAGAAACTCCAGCTCAAGTTCTATCCTTTAGTATTTAATTTTTATAATTCCTAAGTTGTTGGACTTTTAGTTATTTTATTATGTTTGTTTTATTTGTTTGTTTAAAGACTCGTGGCTAGGGATCTCTTTTGGAATTGGATTTTGATTATTGAACATTATCCTTTAGATTTTTCTTTTATCAAAGTAGCCTGTGTCATGGATCATTATCAATTCATTGTCTTGTTTGGTTATCGTGTTCGTGTTTACGTGTTTCGAGGTCATGTGTTATAGTGTTCGTGTCTTAACAGATCGAGTTGACCCGTTATGCCAGCCCTAATTTTAACATGATCACTTCATCAACATCACCCAATATCATTAACTATTTCAACATCCCACACCCCAACCGGTGGCGGAAACATTGGAGTAAGAAGAAAACAAGATTGGTCGAGACTTCATAACACTAAATGTGACAAGTATTTAAATAAACAAATTTCATTTCATTGCTAACATCAAGTACATTGTTTGAAATAGAATTACAACAAGTTTGAAACAAACTAGAATACAACAAGTATTTAAAGTTTAAGGTGCGTTTCTAGGCATCCTACTAGATTCCGTGCATCATCATCGTCATCAAAATCCTGTAACACATTTTAAAGTATAGTTCAATACAAAAGTATTGGCGAGCATACAAGTTTGAGTATTAGCATAAATAAAAGTTTGAACAATCTACATGAAAAAAATAGTTAACTAGATTAATGTAAACATGTCATGCAATTTAATAAGTCAATCCTCTGATTACCGCTAGCGTAATCTCATCGTAGCAACTATAAGACCGTTTTGTATGACTTAACTTAACAAGACCTCAAGAATATGGGCGGTGCGTTACTCCTATAGCGCTATACATGTTAATGGGAGGCTTTAAAAAAGTTTATGACAAGTAATTCACAAAAGAATGTTCCAAGAATACAAATTAAGTATCACGTATTTAAGCATGTATGATTGGATTGTTTGTGTTTGCATAAAAGTATGAGTGATTGCGTGTGTTTAATAGTTTAACGTATTGCACCCAAAAGTGTAAAAGAGAAGAGATCATGTATACTCACAATTTTGCAATGCTTTCCGATTATCTGTGAATTACGAGTGGTTGAGAATGGGGAAACGAATGTGTATGGTCATACGGAGTTTATGGAGTGGTCGGATTCGGGATTTAGAATTCAAGAACAAAAGTATGTATACAAGAAAATATATCTCGTCTAATACTCGTTTTGACACTAAGTTGTATGTGATATCATGGATCCTAGTTTGCCCATTAGAATCAAGAACGAGAGACTTAGAACATTAGATAATGTGAGGACTGGGATTTCGGTTGCTCGAACACGCTCAGGTCAGATTAGTAGTTACACGATCGTGCGGAATCCGATAGTGAAGTAGGAAAGAGATAGACAACATAGACACTGTTAAACACATTCGTTCTCATTGATGATGAAGATTTGTACAGAGTTCCAGAGAGAAATGAGCAGGGCTTCGCCAGAGGTGTCAAGTCAAGTATCTCTGTAACACCCCGTGTTTCGAAAGCCAAAGTCAAAGTCAAGGTCAAAGTCAACAACCGATCGCGCGACTTGACTGATAGTGAATTTCTTTTATGTGTTTAACTTTAGTTGTATTATGTGGAGTAAGTGTCAATAATCGCAGTAATCGACGTGTGTTATTCACTATTTAATCGACGTATGACTGTGAACAGTAGGAAGTAACAAGGCGATAAAGTCAACTAAACGCTGATCAATCTAATTTAATCAACATCGAATCGCAATCGAACTCGCAACTCGAATTACGCATTTGGTTATGGTTATACGTGTGTGTGTGCCTTATGTGTTACTTGTGCATGTTTATTTATGTTATGTGTGGTAATCAATCGAAACGCAATTGAATTCAATCGCAATCGAATCGCAAACACCAAACGAATATGAAATAAGGACGATTGTATGGATTAAAAGTAATTTGATAAGCAACTCTATCGCATCGCTCACTCGAATCACATTGCAACGTGCTACACGCTAATCGAAACGGCAAAACTCCTCGCGCCGAGCACTCGAACCAGGTGCCAGCCGACCGAACAGCCACCCTGCCGGACTGCCACCCGAGCGAGGTGCCATCCGACCGAGGAGCCACTCGGCTGGGCTGCCACCCGGACGAGATGCCATCCGACCGACCGGCCCTTTCCATTTTGGGAATCCTATAAATATCCCTTGTCACTTTCAAACTTTCTACTTTTGGCAATTGACGTCCGACCAGCTCGTGCTCCCCACCTTTTCTTCGATTTCTCTCAATTCTGATAAGATCTCGTCCTAAATCTTGTACTTCCTTAATCTACACGCACTCCTAAACCTTTCTATCTTTTGAATCTTAATTTTTAACCTTGAAATCATCAAGATTCAAGGTGTTCTAGGATGACGTCATCATGTGTTCTTGAAGAACTTCATGTTTTGGCCTCAATCGACCAAGAACAACTTAGATCTAACCGATTTCCACATAAACAAACAAAGATCTTACATAGATCTAAACATATTCACGGTGAAAAGGATTGAGAGAAGGTTTTCCAACTTTCTTTCAACTCTTTTACACTCAATGCACTCAAAACCGATAGGATCGGAGCTTGCATCGACTTACCACTCATTCTCGTGGTTGTGATTGGTTCAAGATCCGTATTCTATCCACGAGATTATCAATTCCGGGTTAAACATGGAACATCGTCTCGAACCGTCCACTGATCGGGTTTGGGTGATTCCTATCCGATTAGGAGCACCAAGTATTGATGAGGTTTCTGTTGCTTAACACGTTATCAAAATATCTCGATAGAATGAAAAACCATCAAAACAACCAAGTATAAGACGAACAGGTCGACCAGGATGGAGTGCCGTCCGATCGGACTGCTGTCCGAACGGACAGCCACTCGTACGACCGGTCACCCGTACGACTTGCACCTTGGTCCCACACTTAACTATTTTTGCCAGCATTTGAAGTCTGAATGTTGAACGAATTGCTGTCCGATCGGACTACCATCCGATCGAACTGCCAATCGAATTATGAGACATTTAAACTTCAACACTTAAACAATTTCCAACATTATCAATGCACAAAGGATGCCACCCGATCGAACGACCGTCCGATCGAGTGACAACCAGCTGTGAACTTGTTCTCACTGAAGTGCCCAACCGAACGGGTTGGCGTCCAATCGAACGACCGTCTGATCAACCGACCTGAAAGGTAGAGATACTTCAATGTTTTCAAAATACTACAATGAAAACTTCAAAAGTCAAGCCATCATACACAAACACATCATTCCCAAGGGAAGAAACAATCCACTCGAACAGTCATCCGATCGGATGACCGTCCGAACGGACTACCAACCGCACGACTAGCCGTCCGGTCGGATTACCATCAGATCGAACTGTTGTCCGGACCACTTGTACTTTGCATCGTTTTACGTGTCGATCATCGTTATGATATCGTTCTGATCAGGCTAACCTTACTCTCTAGCACTCCCTTCAATCCATCAATCGCTGTGAGTATACTCGATCCCTTTTTGCTTTACGCACTTTTGGGTGTTACATACGTTACGAATATTGAAATCACATCGAACACACTACTCAATAATATTTAAACGCTAACCATTCCTGCATGTTATACGTGGCTTAATGAATGCTTGTTTGTTAAGTTTACACATGGAATGCTGTCTACCTGCCTTAGCAACGCTAGTACTATAGTTTGGACTCAGCACCCGTTCACTCGGGGGTTGTTAAGGACAATTACTTGCATGGATTACGGTGGTAATCATGTATCGCGAACTGCCTCGGGCAGTCAACCCGCAGTCATTGGTATCGATAGATCTATGTCGATAACTAACGTGCTTCATTTCACTATGCGTACGTGCTGGTTATGCGTAATCAATTTCGAACTCTAATATGCTATTATCAAACTTGTATGCTCACCTTTACACTATGTGTATTGACTGTTACTTTAACGTATGTGACAGGTGTTTAAGTTGTTTATATGCTTAGCTTGCGGTGAACTTGTGGCAAGGAAAGGTCTAGGATGCTCTCTGTGCTATGGTGAAATCGAAACTAGGAAAAGAGGTCCTAGAAACCAATAAATAAACTATCTATGTATAAATCTGAGTTGTCGGAACAGAACTATTTGACTGGATTTTGTCTGTAATAATTATATTACCACATATGACATGGTATGGGACGTGTTGCTTTAAATATCTGGTAAATATAGTTGTTATGGAAACTTCTAGACAATCTGTTTCGCTCAGTGCCATGCCCCGATGTTTCCGCCATCGGTTGGGGTTGTGACAATCTCAAATGAGGAATCAAGACACTCTATTTATAGGCGAACCTATCCGGATGAAACACACTAACCCATTCGTCCAGATGGACTCCATCCATCCGGATGGACTGACAAAACGTTCTAACTTTTCGTTTCATCCCGGATTTTCTACAAAACATATATTAAACTATTCAAAGACCACAAACAAGTAAATATAGACTAAATACAGACGAAAGCTACATATATATGCATCTACAGATAAAGTAGCCCTAGTTCATGACACATAATCATAACCCGGTCATCATCATGAATTCGGCTATATATATATATATATATATATATATATATAGTTATATAGTAATCCTAAGCTAAGTCCTTCAAGAGTATCATTGATTGTCATGTAAGTCAAGCATGGAGGATTATCCTTATTGTATGATTCACCAATGCACAAATCATCACAAGGATGATTCGGATGGTCATGAATGAAAAGAAAATATACAACTAACTAATATGTCTTCAAGTAGCCAAGTAAGATCTATCCCGGGTGACCCGTCTCAACATGGGAAGAATTAACTAAGCGTTGGAGGCTAGACGGGGTTATGTTACTTTAAGACTAGTAAGCTACCTGGAATAGCAAAGTAAAACATCAAGTGAGGTGTGGAACAAGTTAGGATAGCCAAAGCTTCCAAGGTTCACACTTTCACCAAAGCACAAGTCTTGCCATACGAACTATGGTAGACTTGGATGATTTTAACACTTGTGGGTTGTCTTACACCCTATTAAAACTGAAAGTCTAGAGGGTATTTTCACTTCTAAACTTGTAGGAATCAAACTCTAATAAGTCCCATAACCATAGAAGTGTTTAGGAAGATGTTAGGTATGAGATTCATGAGAGGAAGTTGAGTTTTATAAAAGTTAACCATAGATTCACCCAAAACAGAAAGTTTGGACCTCAAAATGGTGATGTTCCACCTTGGTTTACCATAGTAAACCTGTGAAAACAATCCTAGACGTGTTCCAAGCTTTGTAGAGGAAGAAATGGTGAAGAAAAGTAAGTTTGAACTCACTTTTGCACTTGAAAGTTTCTTCCTTGTTCTTGAAATTCCAGCAATTTTGAGAGTGTTTTGATGATTTAGAAGTGTTTGGAAAGTGCAAATGAGGGTTAGGATGCTTGTCTATAGTAGGTGAGTTAGGTTTGATGTTAAATGAGGTTTAAAGGCAATTGGGTGAGAAAAGTAGGTGAAAAACTAGCCAACTCGCGTGCAAGAACAAGCTGGCTGCGGATCGGTACCTCAGGAGCTACGTTGTTGGTGCACTGAATGTCTGCTGACTATGTCTTAGTTGAGCCTTAGGTGTAGATAGGTTAGATTGGAGCTCGGAAATGAAAAAGTGGTTTTAGATTGTAATTCCGCTCCAAATAGGAAGTTATGTAACTTGTAATTCCGCTCCTGATAGGTTCTAGGTGATTCCGCTCCTAATGAACTTGTTAATTCCACTCCTAGGTGAACATAGGTGATTCCGCTCGTAATGTTCGAGTAGTTTGGAGCGGAATCAGGAGGTCTATATATAGGGGTTCGGCTGATCTCATTTGTAATGTTGGAGCGGAATCTGATCATAGTGTAGGTGGTGAAACTCTGTCAAAATTCATTCAGAAACACTTGTAAAGATTGGAAAGAAGCAATAGAAAGAAGTTAAAAGGATCTGAGTTGTTGTGACTTTGCGTACTTTGATTCCGCCTTTGTATTCAAAGATGAACTGCCTTATACTGACTGTTTAGGGTCTCAACACGGTCCAACATACGCGAAAGAAGAGAGGGTCTGTGCCGAGTGTGTTGCGACGCGTTCCATCTGGGGAAGTTTCAACTTTTTTACAATTCAGCCCCTAAAGTTTGGTATTTGATGTATTTTAGGTTATAACTTGCGTATTTAGTATATAATTGAGTACGAAACATGTATAAGGCATAAATTGAGTATTGTAAATGTATGATTAAGTATATTGCATGTATAAATAACATCAAAACATGTATTTACGATTGATTGCTTGCAAAACAAGTACGGATTTGTGTGAGAAACGAATGTGTATCAAATATGTATATAAGTTGAATGTAAAACATGTATGAATAATCAAAGTATAATTTATGTAACATATCAACTTTTATTATGATCAAAGCCTTGGATTACACTGATTGGAAATGAAATATGATTACAAAGAGAATACAAGTTTCCAAAGATAGAAATACAAATGAACTTTCTAAACAAGGAAAGTTCTAAAAAGCGAGGCGTTACACAACATATTCCAAAACTATGTAGATCCTTATAAAAACTCTATTTTTTTTTTATCAAGAACACTTCTTATGAACAATTCACCTTCAAGTAATAACCCTCATGCCTCATATACAAGTGTACGTATATAATCCCTTTTAACACATAAACATGAGCTAAAATCATGTATAGTTGTATGTGTTACTCCATGATTAACACTAAACCACCAACATTTCTTAAAATATATTTTGCTTTACTAGGCCTCATCAGGTTCTTAAACGAACTTATTGGTGAACTCTTGCATTTTTCTACATAAATATAACTTAAAAGTAAAGGATTGAGAGTTCTTACTACTAGGCTAGGCTAAGGAAGGCAAACTTGCTAGAAAAAAGAAGAGAAAAAAGCTCCAAATATTGCATTGAAGCAACCCTAGAATGATCTAAACGCTTGTACCATCTTGGATCACCCTTGAGAATCCTTAGATTACTTATAATAGACTTGAAAAATGGAAGGATGGATATGTTAGCTTAGGGACGTAGGATTGAGGGAAGAAAGAAATGTGTTAACGTGAAGTAGAATGAATGTGGTATAGTATAGAAAATATCTCCACCTTATTAATATTGTACATCCATATACTACTCTTAAGACTAAGTTCACAAGAAAAAGAAATTAATAAATGAGTATGAGGGTATAGGTGTTCAAAAGTCAAAGTGGGTCCCGCTTAGTCTTTAGATTAGACTATAATACGTCTTTAATCACGTTTTTATCTAATTACCTCTAATACTGTAGTTTAGGGTCATTACGCTAATTAGAGTGATTAGGACCCTAATTAGGTGTTAACTTCACTAATCATCGTTAGCTAATTCATTACGCATTGTTTAGATGGTGATTTGATGCGAAACGATCCTTATTTATGCCAATTATTTGGCTAACGAACATTTACGAAATAAAAACCAGTATTTATTAATTTGATATTTTCATGACATCTCGTATCCCCTTATCACCCTAGACGCTAATTAACGTCATTTATTGATCGTATACTAATATTCATTTGGTGAAAATTATAAGTTTCGTTGTTAAAAGCGAACTAAAATGGTACTTGTGCGATCCATCGGTTAATTACAATACTTATTAAAAAAAAGTTTTTACTCGTTATTCACATAATAATGCCATCGATTTAATGTTCCAAGCATATTGGAATAATTTTGCTATCAAACGTAAACTGGATAACCACCTATGCTCGTTAAAACTAGCTTCATCGTAACGCGACAAGGTGATACCAATTATGCTAAACACAAATATTCATGCATTTCCAAGACATTGCTAGACTTTATAGACTAAATGAACACACAATTAAGTCTAAAAGCACGTAATTAAGTAAATAAACAATGATTAGGTCGTATGGGTTAGCCCGTAGTTTTGTCGGTTGTCACAGTTAAGTATATTGACAATCATTAGTCTTTGGTTTTTATCGATCCATCACTAGTGATTGTTTTGCAAATTTAATATTGTGCGAATTGATTTTCTTAAGACGACATATTAGAACGTGTTCCTATTCGCTTATGGATCATTAGGTGAAGACACTAGGATTCTTTTGGCTAGTGGAAATCCTTTTTACACGATTTTATCGAATTATGTCTATGTAATTTTCAATTGACACATAAGACTAGGTTATTCGTGTTTTGAACAACCTGAAACTCGGGGTGATCATATTTCTAATTATTGCATAAAATCATTTATCATTAGTTTAGTTATTTCTAACCAGTCGAATGAATTTAAAAATCAGTTTTAAGTTCAGTTTTTGAATGAATTATCAATGAAACGTGCAATACTGACCATTGCTCCTCATGGATATGATATCTGTCTTATCTTAAGTAACTAAATTAATTAGGTTTTTTTAAATGATTCCAACGACGGTGATGACAATTCCAAATGATTTTAATATTATTGCCGACTTCAACTTAAAATAACATGTGCATCCTACAGAATATGCACTTGATATTTTAATTAGAGAGTAAACTAAATCTAACCATCGATTATAATAAATGTAGTTTTCATCAATGTGGTTTACTTAAGTTGAAAAGTCCAGTTCAACCAAAAACGTCTTAACCACAACCACACCTTTAGGTTATGTGGTTTGTACTTCTACCAAAAACGTCTTAATGACTTTAAACTTTACCGTTAGTTTCTTTGTAAAATTACTGATATACCCTTATCTTCTTCTCCAACAGTCTCCACCACTTACGACCACCCCATCTACCACCACCACCAACTACGATAACTAGACACCACAAATCAAACTTTCTTCAAATAATATAACCAATCCGAGACGTGATTGAAGTTTACACTAGTACTGAAGGAAACTCTAAAACGCTTTTAACGTAAATTTCAATTTGGGAATGAACCACAACGGCAACCGCAACGGTGACGGTGATTTTGACACCTTTAACTTTTGATCGGAATGTTTAAAACTCCGGCAGCTAGTGACTCATGGCCGGCCCTAAAAAACTCATGTACCCTGTTCGAGCTCGAAAAAACGTGCTCTTAGGCCTTAATGAAATTCGGTATTGGACTCATTAAAGGTTTAAACCTAATGGCAATGGCCTAATAACTAATCTAAACCATAAAAATAGTTTTGTGAGTGGGCCAATGTGGGTGTTTATATGAGTATACCATATTAATTTATTTATTTTTACATTTACATATCCGATTTTTTTAATAACTTGCCCCGTCGAAGTATCTGGCCGTGGCCGGTGGTCCTCCCCACCCACGACAATGGCAGTGGTATCGCCATAACAACCACCACCTTTGTACAATCACCACATACGTCAGATATCAATGATCAGATCCACCATCCCTCTGCTGCTTCAAGAACCTCTCAATTTCATCCGGCCAGACCTTTAAAAGGTGAATTTTCAACTTCTTTTTAAGAATCATCGGTTTTGTTATGGCTACTGACGTACTTTTATGACATCATCTGCACGATCTGATTTTCATCTTGTTGTCGATTATGATGTTTGCAAGTAAACGACAACCATAAGGCAGATAATTGGATTCGTGAACCTCTGTTTTTTGGTTTTGGGTGGTGGTCGTAGGTGGTGGGGGCAGTTGGAGAAGCAGATGAGGACGAGGGTATATTTGTAATTTCATAATGAAACAAACAGAAAAGTTAACAGCCATTACGGCCATGGATGATTTTTGTTAGAAGTACAAACTACATAACCTTGAGGTGTTAATCTTAGACTAAACCTGTTAAGTAAGGTAAACCACAAAGACGAAAACTGCACTTTACTCATTTAATTTAGTAAACTTTTTAAGAACAAGTATTTCAACATATAATTAATTTTTTACAGTTGGAGGATGTTAAACATATGCTATGTTATTAATTATTATTTTGGACGGAATAAGGTTATATTTCGGTGGTTAAGGGCGACATGATCATACTATTTCAAACGGTTATTTGTGGTGCCAAAAGTAGCAACCAAACAACCACCATTAACCGTTATCATCTTATGTATATGCATATGAATCATTATGCATCGATGATAATCACCAAGATAATTTAGTTTAATAATTTATTTGATTATACTTTCGTTTGTGTGATTACATTCCATGTCATAATCAAGTTGTTGCGATTGCTCTTTATTATTATTATTGAGTGGTCATATACGGGAGTGCATAAGTTTGTCAATCCGCTGCCGCTAACATAGTGGTATCAGAGCAAATCTCAGACAATCCGGGACCATTGAAGAAGACGCACAATATCAAAATCAAGCAAAATGATTCCTTGGCGGATCCAGGGTCGGATTCCACTGGGTTCCTTTTGGTAATTTTTCACTAATTTTCATTATTTTTTCCCAAATCATACAAGGTTTACACTAATTTTTTCCATTTTCTTCTAATCGAATGGGTTCCTGAGAACCCATGGAACCATGCTAAATCCGCCTCTAGTTGCCAACATTGCTCGGATGAAAAGATGAAATGAAAGAAAAGGAAGGAACGTTCAAATCAAAGACACTATTACTACTGCAGTGAACCCGGGCATATGAATGCTACATGCAGCTTGAAACAACATGACGAGGCAACACAACTAATCCGACAACCTATAAACGTAGGAATTCAAGAACAAACCACTAGGTATGATTTCTCTGAAGAAATTCTTGTCTCAGACACAGACGCCGACCTTTGGTCAGATGTTTGGCATTTAAACACAACCTTTAAACACCATTATGCCGAAAACCTTTCCGCCTTCAAACGAATGAAGAACTTGTTTGGAATTGAAACAAGAACCGGGGAAAGTGACTTTCCTTTTATTAGAGGTTTGGGACTCACAGAAACAAAAACGGAGGATGAACCGCTCTTTATTCCAAGCGTATTTCACACTCCTGAATTGAATAGAAATGGGTTAAGTTTGAATCAGTTAGTATTGCAAGGGTTTGTTGTTAAGATTGAAAGCCACACAAGCAGAAATGGTTTAATGTTTAAAGATTCTAAAAAACACGGAACTAATTTTGGAGTTGATTAGTTTGGTTTATGTTTCTACCATAGTGGTTAATCTCCGTATAACTTTCTGAGCTCGTTAATGATCCGATTATCCTGCAAAACAGAACACCGTTAGCTCGTTAAGAGGGGAATATGGGGGTTTCCCTCTTAACCGGGCTCCGGCGTGAGAATAAGTAACTACCTTGAGGAGGTAAATGTGTGTTAAGAGTGAGAGTAGAGGGAATGGAATGTTTAACCTGTGAACTGAGGTCTCTATTTATAGCCGGAGAGGTGTAAGAGGAGATGGGCTGATGGGCCTTGGGCCGGAAGGCGAAAACATAGAAGGTATGCTCTTTGTCTCACTGGTGTCGACCGTTAGTGGCTTCTAGAAGTTCTCCGGTGCTGGCGCACCGTGATTGGAGCCACGTGTCACTGTTGTCGGCCTTGTTGTCCCTCTGCCATCAGCAGGTAAGTGAAGATCGTCAGGCAGGTGTCATCGCCCCCTGATTGGTGCCACGTAGGCATCCTGCACGTCAGACAATCGTGGAGCACGATTGAGCACAGCCTGAAGGACGCAGATTAGCTCTTTTCTTCTGCCACTTGTACCTTTTGTACCTTCTGAAGTGGCCTCACGCTATAGTTCCTGTGTGATCCTTGTTAAGCATGTAACTAACCCACGCATGATTATAGGAGCTGGAGGCTCTTATTCAGAATGCTAAGTGTTGAATTTGGTGTTCGTTCTTGTTTAGACCTCGCGCGAGGTCTTTCCATGATGAATTATCCCGCGCGAGGTTGAGGTTGAAAATATTGCTGAATAAGGAGTATGGTCTGCGCGCGACCTGAATGAAGGTATGCGCGGCTTTTTGGGACCATACCCCTTCAAGTCTCCCCAGTCCAGTGCTGCACCATGCGCGAAGCAAGTGGTTGGAGCTCCGGACTTATAAAAAAGTGTTAAAGAAAAATGCTTGCTTTGGGTTGGGTAGACGGCGCGCGTGTAAATGTTTGACAGTTGCTACGGCGCGACTACCATATCTGAGTGTTGGTGATTCTCCGCTTTTGAGCGTAATCGCACAGGTTTATTGGATAATTATGAATATTGCGCGGCCTGAGTAGCTTCTGCATGAAGTTTGTAGTAATTTTGGGCGGGAAAAGCCTCGAATTTTGAATTCTGATAGGTTGGTAAGAAATGTTGTTGATAGCGACGTTTGAGTTGACTACTGACTTGGCCTTCATCAAGTTGTCCATGAAGATTCGGCTTTCCGTCAGGAGAGTGGGGCCCACACGCACATGGTAACTGTCACTCCGGGATTTGCGATAGACGTGGCAGTCGTTGATTGGATACGCGCGCGGTGAATCCGGCACGTCTACTCATCGCATTAAATGCGATGAGTATGTATAGTCGTTGAGATGGGGAAAAAGATCATCCTCTCTTCTACTGCTCTCCCTTTTCTCTCTACTTCTTCTTCGAATCTTCAAATCTTCAAGTTCTTAGTAGCAGATCTTCAAGATCTTTAGCAGATCTTTAAGTTTTCCAGGATATTCGAAATTTAGTATCCATGGCTGAAGAACATCTCCAAGAAGAAAACCCTGGTGAAGAAGGTCCCCTCCGTGTCCTTAAATGGGACCTGGGTTTGTTTGAACAGATTACAAGAGGCTTCTATTTTCCACCGGAGTGGGATGCCAGATATCCCGGTCAAAACCAGACTGCTGTTGATACACCGTCGGGATATATTACACTTTTTGAAGACTTTTTCTTACAGGGTAATTTCCGTTTGCCGGCGACGGAGTTTATGGCCCATATACTTCAGTATAAAGGGTTCCACATTTCCCAGATGAGTCCACCTGGAATGGTGAGGGTTCGACACTTCGAGTTTCTATGCCGATCCCACGGTGGAAAGGTTTAGGGCGTTTTATCAGCTGATCAGGAACATGGGCTTCTACTCTTTTGGCAATTGAGGGTCTGCCAAGAAGATACTTCAGAACCCACCCAAGAGTTTCCATGACTGGAAACAAAATTTTTTCTTCATTCGAGTAGAAGTTATCCCAATTGCCATGACTTTCCGTGCGCCGGACGTCATCGAGAAGGAGGAATTTCCGATACCTAAGAAAGAGGATTGGTACGTGAAGCTCATTGCCACACCTAATTGGGTTTTCGGTGAAAACGTCCGTGTTGCGGCGCGGATGAGTGATCAATGGCCAGCTGATAGTAAAGAAGTTCCGGTTTGGAAGTTTCAGGGTAGAGGTTAGTTATTTCTTTGATTATTTCTGTTTAATTTCGTTGCACTCAACTGTTGAATTTTGAATGTAGAGGCGCGCCTTTACCAAGCTACTTTCCCCACTTTTGGTGGGTCCATGGGCGTGCGCCTGCTGGAAGCAGGCGAGCAATATTGGTATGAAGAGATTAGAGGTCACTTTATGTATCCGGTTGCTGGAGCTTTCGCCACCCCGCCTACCGCGACTGAAGGCGCGCATATACCTAACCCCAGGCCCTTGCGAGCTATGACTTCCGCTGGGAAAGAGATTCTCTATCTTTCCAGCGAGAAGTCTGTAGGGTCTTCAAATGGGGAGCTAAGTTCGTGGTCTAACATTTTTGCAGGTGTGTTGCGCGACCTGGCGATTGACCCTGAAGAGAAGAAGAAAAAGCGCATCAAACGAAAGAAGGTTACTACTTTAGACGCTGAAGTGACTAGTAAAAAGGGCGGAAGTAGCCGCGCTGTTGCCGGAGCTGCTGATAAAGGAACTCTATACTTTTGTCAGAGTAACTTGGAGGATTACCTTATTATCAGTTGTCACACCCCGACCGCGTAAAACAACAAATCGCGGCGGAAACATCGGGGCGTGTCGTAACAGAATAAATTGTTTCATAACCATGGCATACAAAGTTGTATTTTATTTATCAAACAAAGGTGTTACATTGTCTTGAACAGTAAACAAAAGAGTTTATAACATAATTAAACAAGTCTATCTTCGTTTTTAGTCTCTAAGGCACAGGTCCGCCCTAGTGTCATGATCAACATCCTACGGAAAAGCTCCTGAAAACACATGCGAAAATAGGTACGTCAGCATAAAAATGCCTGTGAGATACATAGGTTTGTGAAAATAGGATTCATGACTTGTATTTGAGAAAATGTTTAGTCATGAACCTTGTAATTTGCTTTGTCTTTGAAATCATTTGAAAAACGATAAGATCAGTTGATATGTATAAGTAAATGTAAGGTTAAATGAATAACCATGTAAAATGAGTTTGTATAAGATAAGTTGGTTGTAAAACAATGTCTTATGAAAAGTATGTTATTTGTATAAAATGTTATATGTATCAAACTGAAATGATTTAAATAACGTTACGCTATGTAATATTATACAAACACTTATATATAGGAAGTACCAGCGGCGTATCTACCATGTTTGTATCATATTACACACGTATCGTTACTCAAATCACTTACCCAAACAACCACCAATGTAACTTGTTCATGTACAAACCAATTGTCAAGTGTTATTGTGTAAACCATATCAAAATGTCCATGTCCAATGTAAACCACCAAATGTGTATATCAATGTCAAAAATGTTTATGTTCAATGTAGATCATGTAATGTGTAACCAAAATGTCATGTATGGTAAGTGAAATGTATCAACTAAACCATATGTAAAATGCACAACAACAAGGTATTGAAGTAAAACACAGTTTAAATCAAAGTCATGTTGTGTGTAACAAATGCATGCTATACTGATACAAACATTTATGCGGTATTGTTAAAATGCATACATCCAAGCCTTGAGACTGTGGCGATAAACCCTTAAACAAATTAAAGGTTTATCTAAATTATGTATATCGAATTCGGTCATTCCTTTCATCCCCATACCCAGGATGTCCGAAACGGTAGTTGTCAATTCCTATGGTACCACTACCTACTAACGAATGGCATGATCAATGTTAATGAATGTAATGTTCCATGTTAAACAAACCAAATGTTATACCCAAAATGTAAGCATGTGAAAACAATGCACTAAGTATGTAATCATATGAACATACGTAGCGTGAAATGTAATGAAAAACGATGTACTAAGTAATGCACACAATGGGCACACCTAGCATGAAATGTAATGTAAAAGGATGTACTAAGTAATGCACACAATGGGCACACCTAGCATGAAATGTAATGTAAAACGATGTACTAAGTAATGCACACAATGGGCACACCTAGCATGAAATGTAATGTAAAACAATGTACTAAGTAATGCACACAATGGGCACACCTAGCATGAAATGTAATATAAAACAATGTACCAAGTAATGCACACAATGGGCACACCTAGCATAAGATGTAATGAAATCATGTACTATAATGTACTAACGAACATAGCATGTATATGATGTGAAAACAGGAAAGCATGAAAGTAACAAGTAGGCACATGTGTTCCACCCCAAAACAGTTTGGAAAACAGTAAAAGAGGGGTCTATGTACTCACTTGAGATTGTTCAGTAGTCCTAAGATAACCACCAAGCAATGCTATAGATCTCGGAATCAAACGGCACCTAATATAGGTAACTATGTTAATAAACCGGACCTAAATCGGAAGATCGGGTAGCATGAGGGTTTGTAAACCAAACGAGTATTGAGACTCGTGTAGTATGGTTCAACAAAGCCTACATATGTTAAATAATCAGTTATGTGACAAAGGTTTAGGTTACATATGCTTAATTACCAATTATACATGAAAAGGGTATTCTGGTAATTTACCTAAGGCATATGAACTACCTATCATACAACTACTCAAACGATGTGACCATAGGGTATAACCTCGGAAGGTTATTCCCTACCTACTATGGTCACCTAATGTGTTTGGTCGGATCCTAATGATCGACCAAATGGGTCGGGTTCGAGGTATAAGCGATTTATTAGATCGCTTACCCTACGACCCTAGACAACGTGGTAATCAGTAGGCATAGTCCCAAGGGACTATAACCAACGTGATTACACTCACGTTGCGAAGTTCAAACGAACTTCGCATTGACCATTACTGGTCAACGCTGAAAGTCAAACAAAGTTTGACTTTCTGACTCGAAAAGCAATAAAATAAGGAAAAGAACGAAATAATACTTACGAAGGGTCCCCGAATGCTAACCTCGATTCAAAAATCTCAGGTATGAAACAATAGTTTCAACTTAGAGTTTCTCAAATCAAAGTTCTTGTAATTTTGAAGCATGGGGGGTGGGGTATTTATAGTATTCGGTCCACCGTTAAGATCGTTTCATGGAAAACGTGCCTTAATCGTAACCGTACATGTGTCGTAAAGTTGTGGTAGCTTAAAGTGGTCCTTATCAGCTGATTAAGCAAGTTGTAAGCTTGTGGTTGTGGTTAAAACAGCTGGATCGTGCTGACTGTTCATTCTAATCTGATCAGACATGCGGACGCGGCCCGCGTCAGGATGTGAAGAAACTCAGGCGGGCCGCCTGAGAGTTGCAGATCAGAAATTACAGTTTTGGTCCCTGTTGTGTATTCAGCCCATTTCCGGCACTTCTAAGGCCCATAAAGCCAACTTTAAGGCCCTAAAATGATACCTAAACATTGTGGACATGAAACATGTTCAAAAATATGTCTGATGTCAGTTCGTTTGGTCGTACGAACGCGATGTTCGCTTAATTACGACGGAATGCGCACAAGCGCGAAAAACGATCCAAATGACACGACGAATGGATTTTTCTTAAGGCGAACACTAAATTATAATATAGTCATGCTTACATAAATTTTTGGATGTCCAGATGTATTCAGAACGTAAGTTATGCGCGAAAATGCAAACTTGTGCACTTTTTGACACTTTTAGTCCCTGAATGACCCAAAAGTTTATTTTTAGCATACCGAACCCCTCAAAGCCTATTTCTAAGCTATGTAAAGGATATTTATGGTATGTTTGACTTATGGTCATGTTCCGGAATGTTCGTTACAGTTCAAATTGACATACTTTCGCAGTTTGTCATATTTAGTCCCTGTAAGCGAATTAACTTGTTTTTGCCATACCAAAGCCTTCAAAACTTATTTCTAAGTTATGTAAAGGTTATTTAAGGTATGTTGAGTATATGTTGATGTTCCGGAGTATTTTTCCTATTAAACTGATTACGTTTACGCATCAGTTTGCGTATAACTCTCCAGAAAGCGATGTAGAGTTTGAAATTGAATAAAAGTCAAAACATGAAAAATGTAAAACATAAAAAAACAAACATTGTGATCAAATAACATTGTTTTATTGATAATAGAACTGTTCGTAGTGATTACAAGCACAGTTGTTACAGTCTCCCCTACTTGTGGAAATTTCGTCCCGAAATTTATTTAGAGGAAACTCGAGGAAAAAGATGTGGATATTTCGCCTTCATTTGATCTTCGCGTTCCCAAGTAAACTCAGGTCCACGTTTAGCTTCCCAGCGAACTTTGACCAAAGGAATGCGCTTGCGTTTAAGCCACTTGACTTCACGTTCCATGATTTCCACTGGTTTCTCAACAAATTTCAATGTTTTGCCAACACGAATTTCGTCAAGCGGTATGTGGAAGTTCTCATCAGCTGAACACCTCTTGAGATTGGACACGTGAAAAGTTGGATGAACATTTCCCAGTTCAGGAGGTAACTCAAGTCTGTAGGCTACCTTTCCGATTCTTTCGACGATCTTGAATGGTCCAACGTATCTAGGTGCAAGTTTTCCTTTCTTTCCAAATCTGATCACACCTTTCCAAGGTGAGACCTTAAGTAATACACGATCACCGACTTGAAATTCCAAGGCCTTGCGTTTTGGGTCCGCGTAAATCTTCTGACGGCTTCTAGCTGCCTGAAGGTTATCACGAACTTTCTTGATCTTGTCTGTAGTTTCTAAAATGAGGGCAGGTCCAGTAAGTTGAGCCTCGCCGATCTCATTCCAGCAGACTGGTGAACGACATTTTCGACCATAGAGAGCCTCGAAAGGAGCCATTTTGATGCTAGTGTGATAACTGTTGTTGTAGGAGAATTCAATCAATTTAAGATGTGAATCCCAACTACCACCAAAATCGATCACACAAGCTCTAAGCATATCCTCCAGAGTCTGGATTGTTCTCTCAGATTGACCATCCGTTTGTGGATGATAAGCTGTGCTCAGATTAAGTTGGGTCCCCATAGCAGATTGCGTGGTTCTCCAAAAATGAGAAGTGAAACGAGCATCTCTGTCAGAAATGATGTTCAAAGGAACACCATGTCGAGCCACAATTTCATCTACATAGATTTGAGCAAGTCTGTCAGTAGGAAAATCCTCGCGGATTGGCAAGAAATGCGCTGACTTTGTGAGACGATCAACGACTACCCAGATGGCATCATGACCTTTCTTGGTGCGTGGAAGTTTAGTAATGAGATCCATAGTAATGTTTTCCCATTTCCAAACTGGGATCTCTGGTTGCACCAATAAACCCGAAGGACGCTGATGTTCAGCCTTAACCTTAAGATAAGTAAGGCATTTTGATACGTATAAGGAAATGTCTTTCTTCATACCAGGCCACCAATAGTGAATACGAAGATCCTTATACATCTTATCTGAGCCCGGGTGAATAGAATAACGAGACTTATGGGCTTCATCCATAAGCAAGGTACGAAGATCATCCTGGCTTGGGACCCACAAACGGTCCATGAAGTAATATGATCCATTGTCCTTCAGTTCCAGAGCAGGTGTTATGTGATAAGGAAATTCTTTATCCATCAAACCTTGTGAAACACAAGATTATTGAGCCTGAGAAATGTGTGCTTGAATATCGGATCGAGCTTGAATAACAGATTGAACACGTACACAATGAAGCTTAGTACGTTCCTTACGACTCAATGCATCAGCTACGACATTCGCCTTACCAGGATGGTAGCGAATTTCGCAGTCGTAGTCGTTTAAAAGCTCAACCCAACGCCGTTGCCTCATGTTGAGTTCTTTCTGGTTGAAGATATGCTGAAGACTTTTGTGGTCCGTGAAAACCACACATTTTGTACCGTACAAATAGTGTCTCCAGATCTTTAGAGCAAAAACAACTGCACCCAACTCAAGATCATGAGTGGTGTAGTTCTTCTCATGAATCTTCAACTGCCTCGATGCATAGGCTATGACTTTGTTCCTTTGCATCAGAACACAACCAAGACCCAATTTTGATGCATCACAATACACGACAAAATCATCGTCACCCTCAGGCAATGTTAGAACAGGCGCATTGCAAAGCTTCTGCTTCAAGTGTTGAAAAGCTTCCTCTTGTTTGTATCCCCAATAAAAGGGCATTTTCTTCTGAGTTAGAGCAGTTAGAGGAACTGCAATCTTCGAGAAGTTTTCTATGAAGCGGCGATAATAACCCGCTAGACCAAGAAAAGAACGAACTTCAGTGGGAGTAGAAGGTGTATCCCAATCCTTAATCGCACTGATCTTGGAGGGATCTACATGAATACCTCGTTCGTTGATAATATGCCCCAAAAATTGAACTTCTTTAAGCCAAAATTCGCACTTGGAGAATTTGGCGAAAAGTTGCTCTTTCTTTAGGAGTTCCAGAGTAAGACGAAGATGTTGCTCGTGATCAGCTCGCGTCTTAGAGTATATCAAGATGTCGTCAATAAAAACAATGACGAACTGATCCAAATAAGGTTTGCAGACCCTATTCATTAAGTCCATGAAAACAGCAGGAGCATTAGTCACACCGAATGGCATGACTGTGAACTCATAATGCCCATAACGAGTACGGAACGCTGTCTTGGGAATATCTTCTTCATTCACCCGAAGTTGATGATACCCGGAACGCAGATCAATCTTCGAAAAATAAGAAGCGCCCTGTAGCTGATCAAAGAGATCATTAATGCGAGGTAGGGGATATCGATTCTTGATGGTAAGCTTGTTAAGCTCACGATAATCGATACACATCCTAAAAGATCCATCCTTCTTCTTAACAAAAAGAATGGGAGCACCCCAGGGTGAAAAGCTAGGACGGATAAAACCTTTGTTAGAGAGCTCCTGAAGCTGCTTAGATAACTCTTGCATCTCAGACGGTGCAAGACGATATGGAGCTCTGGCAACGGGATTTGCACCAGGTACGAGATCAATGCGGAACTCGACTTGGCGTGCTGGAGGTAGACCAGGTAAATCTTCAGGGAATACTTCAGAATAATCCCGAACGACAGGAATATCTGAAATAGTCTTTCCCTTGCCTTTATCTTCTGTAACATGTGCTAAGAAAGCCACATAGTTCTTCCGTAGATACTTCCGAGCTTTAAAACAAGACATGAGTTTGAGACCACCGATAGGCTTCTCACCTTGAACCTGCAAGATCTCGCCTGTCGAAAGCGGCACACGAACTATCTTCTCGGAACACACTATCTCTGCGTGATGCTTGGATAACCAATCCATTCCCACAATAACGTCGAAGCTTCCAAGTTGCATAGGCGCAAGGTCAATAGGAAAAAGATGGTCGTTAAGGTTCAACTGGCAGTTGCGAAGAACAGAATCAAGAATAATGGGTTCACCACTAGCAACTTCTACTGTCAAAGGTTTTCCTAGTTTCGTTCTAGACACGCGAAGCATTTGCTCAAAAGACAATGACACGAAACTCTTATCGGCACCAGAATCGAAAAGAACAGATGCAGGCTGATTATTAATAAAGAACGTACCGTTCACCACATTATCGTCAGCCTGTGCCTCTTGGGCATTCATGTTAAAGGCTCGGCCTCGAGCCGGAGCCTGAACCTGATTCTGGTTAGCTAGCCTTGGGCATCGGTTTCTGTAGTGGGTCAGATCCCCACAATTGTAACAAGCACCTGGTGGATATTGTAGTCGTGCAGCTTGACCCTGTTGCTAAGCAGGAGGCTGTGCAACTTGTTGAGCCGGGTTTTGAACTGCGCGATTCTGAGCAAACCGACAAACATCGGCAAGATGACCCGATTTCCCACAGCTAGTACAGAAACGGCACTGATGTTGCGGCTGATGGTGACTGTTGCATCTATTGCACAAAGGTGCATTCCCTGTATAGGGATTCTTTGCTGGAAGCTGTGCGGGTTGGTTGGGAGCTGCCAGATTAGCTTGGGCAGTGATAGCAAAATTTTGGGAAGCCTTACGCTTCCTTGACCTCTTCGAAGAACCAGAGTCCTTTCCATTCTTGTTTTGACCCTTCTTGCTATCCCCCTTGTCAGCCGACTGCTTCTTGCCCTTGTCACCCTTCCTGTGTAGCTTTCCCTTTCTAATCTGCGACTCAGTCAATGTCGCTGACAACTCGATCGCCTGACGGAGTGTGGCAGGTTCACTACCAGTAAGAATGTCTTGTACTGAGTCAGGTAGGCCGTCGATGTATCTTTCGATAGCCTTGTCAAGTGGGGTAACCATTGTCGGGCAAAGCAAACTCAACTCTTCAAACCGATCAGTATAAGCCCTGTGCTCACCACTATCTTGCTTCAAAACATCAAACTCTTTCTCCAACGCTCGCTGCTCATGGCGAGGACAGAATTCCCTCATCATAAGGGCTCTAAGTTCAGCCCATGTCTGTGCGAGAGCAACTTCCGCACCTCGGTCTCTCATTACCCCATTCCACCATGTAAGAGCCCTCTTCTGAAACACGCTCGAAGAAAACTCGACCTTGCGATTATCCGGGCACTGCACGTGGCGAAAAGTATTCTCAATGCTTTCGAACCACTGAAGAAGCCCAGTCGCTCCTTCAGAACCACTAAACTTGAGTGGTTTAGCCTGGTTAAAATCCTTGTATTTGCATGGAACATTGTTGTTATTGTTGGCTTGATTCCATTGAGCAAAGAGATTTGGGAATTGAGCAGCCATCTGCTGCGCAATAATTTCTGCCAGTTCGGCAGTTGCTATCTGGTTCTCGCGTCGAGGAGGCATTCTAAAAGAGGAAAACATGAAAGGAAACGAGTGAGATGATTGGATGAAGAGAATGAGATGAAACAAAATCAACAAAAGCAAGGATGGTGATCATTCGTCCGCATTACCAAGCAAACAAACGAATCACATTGACTAATCAAAGTAAATGGGTCAAAAATAATGTATAATGAAGACATGCTCGCCTATAAGTGAACACTCATCCCAAGAATTACCAGGTAAGCACAACTGGTCTTGCGTCTGATGAGATGTATATGAAGTGCTTGCCTAGACAGAAAACCCAGAATACAGGCATTCACCCTTCCAGTTTGCACATGTTCACATTATTTAAAACCCAAAACGTTTGACGGGATTTTTGAAAATTTGAAGGCACAAGGCCAAAAACCAAACTGAAAAGGGTTCAAAACCATATAACAGAGGGTTCAAAACCTTACAATTGAGGGTTCAAAACCTTGTAATAAATCATTCAAAAACAGATGATTGTTTTTCAAAAATCGTTTCGGAAAATTTGGTTCTTGTTTTGATAATCACCTAAGGATAGGTGATGTACATGTTTTAAGATCTAAACACAAGATAACTAGTGTTAGGGTCCTAGAAAAGTTATAGTCTAGGTCAAAGCATTACTAATAACCTAATTCCCTATAACCATTGGCTCTGATACCAACTCTTCTGTCACACCCCGACCGCGTAAAACAACAAATCGCGGCGGAAACATCGGGGCGTGTCGTAACAGAATAAATTGTTTCATAACCATGGCATACAAAGTTGTATTTTATTTATCAAACAAGGGTGTTACATTGTCTTGAACAGTAAACAAAAGAGTTTATAACATAATTAAACAAGTCTATCTTCGTTTTTAGTCTCTAAGGCACAGGTCCGCCCTAGTGTCATGATCAACATCCTACGGAAAAGCTCCTGAAAACACATGTGAAAATAGGTACGTCAGCATAAAAATGCCTGTGAGATACATAGGTTTGTGAAAATAGGATTCATGACTTGTATTTGAGAAAATATTTAGCCATGAACCTTGTAATTTGCTTTGTCTTTGAAATCATTTGAAAAACGATAAGATCAGTTGATATGTATAAGTAAATGTAAGGTTAAATGAATAACCATGTAAAATGAGTTTGTATAAGATAAGTTGGTTGTAAAACAATGTCTTATGAAAAGTATGTTATTTGTATAAAATGTTATATGTATCAAACTGAAATGATTTAAATAACGTTACGCTATGTAATATTATACAAACACTTATATATAGGAAGTACCAGCGGCGTATCCACCATGTTTGTATCATATTACACACGTATCGTTACTCAAATCACTTACCCAAACAACCACCAATGTAACTTGTTCATGTACAAACCAATTGTCAAGTGTTATTGTGTAAACCATATCAAAATGTCCATGTCCAATGTAAACCACCAAATGTGTATATCAATGTCAAAAATGTTTATGTTCAATGTAGATCATGTAATGTGTAACCAAAATGTCATGTATGGTAAGTGAAATGTATCAACTAAACCATATGTAAAATGCACAACAGCAAGGTATTGAAGTAAAACACAATTTAAATCAAAGTCATGTTGTGTGTAACAAATGCATGCTATACTGATACAAACATTTATGCGGTATTGTTAAAATGCATACATCCAAGCCTTGAGACTGTGGCGATAAACCCTTAAACAAATTAAAGGTTTATCTAAATTATGTATATCGAATTCGGTCATTCCTTTCATCCCCATACCCAGGATGTCCGGAACGGGAGTTGTCAATTCCTATGGTACCACTACCTACTAACGAATGGCATGATCAATGTTAATGAATGTATTTTTCCATGTTAAACAAACCAAATGTTATACCCAAAATGTAAGCATGTGAAAACGATGCACTAAGTATGTAATCATATGAACATACGTAGCGTGAAATGTAATGAAAAACGATGTACTAAGTAATGCACACAATGGGCACACCTAGCATGAAATGTAATGTAAAACGATGTACTAAGTAATGCACACAATGGGCACACCTAGCATGAAATGTAATGTAAAACGATGTACTAAGTAATGCACACAATGGGCACACCTAGCATGAAATGTAATGTAAAACAATGTACTAAGTAATGCACACAATGGGCACACCTAGCATGAAATGTAATGTAAAACAATGTACCAAGTAATGCACACAATGGGCACACCTAGCATAAGATGTAATGAAATCATGTACTATAATGTACTAACGAACATAGCATGTATATGATGTGAAAACAGGAAAGCATGAAAGTAACAAGTAGGCACATGTGTTCCACCCCAAAACAGTTTGGAAAACAGTAAAAGAGGGGTCTATGTACTCACTTGAGATTGTTCAGTAGTCCTAAGATAACCACCAAGCAATGCTATAGATCTCGGAATCAAACGGCACCTAATATAGGTAACTATGTTAATAAACCGGACCTAAATCGGAAGATCGGGTAGCATGAGGGTTTGTAAACCAAACGAGTATTGAGACTCGTGTAGTATGGTTCAACAAAGCCTACATACTAATTGAAACCTAACATAATTGTTTACGACCCATTACGACCTGTTTAGGTAGCTTATGCTACTTTAACGCGTCGTTCGCGTGAAACGCGTTCGGACCGCCTAACTAGCCCTATGACAAGTAGAATATGCCTAAATATGTTACATAATCAGTTTTGTGACAAAGGTTTAGGTTACATATGCTTAATTACCAATTATACATGAAAAGGGTATTCTGGTAATTTACCTAAGGCATATGAACTACCTATCATACAACTACTCAAACGATGTGACCATAGGGTATAACCTCGGAAGGTTATTCCCTACCTACTATGGTCACCTAATGTGTTTGGTCGGATCCTAATGATCGACCAAATGGGTCGGGTTCGAGGTATAAGCGATTTATTAGATCGCTTACCCTACGACCCTAGACAACGTGGTAATCAGTAGGCATAGTCCCAAGGGACTATAACCAACGTGATTACACTCACGTTGCGAAGTTCAAACGAACTTCGCATTGACCATTACTGGTCAACGCTGAAAGTCAAACAAAGTTTGACTTTCTGACTCGAAAAGCAATAAAATAAGGAAAAGAACGAAATAATACTTACGAAGGGTCCCCGAATGCTAACCTCGATTCAAAAATCTCAGGTATGAAACAATAGTTTCAACTTAGAGTTTCTCAAATCAAAGTTCTTGTAATTTTGAAGCATGGGGGGTGGGGTATTTATAGTATTCGGTCCACCGTTAAGATCGTTTCATGGAAAACGTGCCTTAATCGTAACCGTACATGTGTCGTAAAGTTGTGGTAGCTTAAAGTGGTCCTTATCAGCTGATTAAGCAAGTTGTAAGCTTGTGGTTGTGGTTAAAACAGCTGGATCGTGCTGACTGTTCATTCTAATCTGATCAGACATGCGGACGCGGCCCGCGTCAGGATGTGAAGAAACTCAGGCGGGCCGCCTGAGAGTTGCAGATCAGAAATTACAGTTTTGGTCCCTGTTGTGTATTCAGCCCATTTCCGGCACTTCTAAGGCCCATAAAGCCAACTTTAAGGCCCTAAAATGATACCTAAACATTGTGGACATGAAACATGTTCAAAAATATGTCTGATGTCAGTTCGTTTGGTCGTACGAACGCGATGTTCGCTTAATTACGACGGAATGCGCACAAGCGCGAAAAACGATCCAAATGACACGACGAATGGATTTTTCTTAAGGCGAACACTAAATTATAATATAGTCATGCTTACATAAATTTTTGGATGTCCAGATGTATTCAGAACGTAAGTTATGCGCGAAAATGCAAACTTGTGCACTTTTTGACACTTTTAGTCCCTGAATGACCCAAAAGTTTATTTTTAGCATACCGAACCCCTCAAAGCCTATTTCTAAGCTATGTAAAGGATATTTATGGTATGTTTGACTTATGGTCATGTTCCGGAATGTTCGTTACAGTTCAAATTGACATACTTTCGCAGTTTGTCATATTTAGTCCCTGTAAGCGAATTAACTTGTTTTTGCCATACCAAAGCCTTCAAAACTTATTTCTAAGTTATGTAAAGGTTATTTAAGGTATGTTGAGTATATGTTGATGTTCCGAAGTATTTATCGTATTAAACTGATTACGTTTACGCATCAGTTTGCGTATAACTCTCCAGAAAGCGATGTAGAGTTTGAAATTGAATAAAAGTCAAAACATGAAAAATGTAAAACATAACAAGACAAACATTGTGATCAAATAACATTGTTTTATTGATAATAGAACTGTTCATAGTGATTACAAGCACAGTTGTTACATCAGTGACTCACTTGAAGGTTTATCACGTATAGGCGAGAAGAAGACCAGCGCCACTGGTTCTAAAAGCTCGAGTAGCGCGGGTTCTCGAAACCCAGATGTTGGAGCCACTCCGTCATGATGAAGAGGAGGAGGAAGAAGAAGAGGGGGAGCCTATAACGTCATGATGAAGAGGAGGAGGAAGAAGAAAAGGGGGAGCCTCCACTGGTTCTAAAAGCTCGGGGAGCGCGGGTTCTCGAAAGACAAGGGAGGCTCCCCAGATGTTGGAGCCACTCCACCAATGGACTCTCCCCCTCTTCTTCTTCCTCCTCCTCTCCATCAAGTGTGCTCCCTGATGTGCGTGAAGTGTTATATATATTAGGTGTATATTTTAAGCCCCTTTAACACTTTTTTAGTCAAGTTTTAAATTTATAAAACACGATATTTACTAACACTAGACACACATATGGGCAAGTGCACCCATCGTGAGCGTAGTATAGTGTTGGTAAGATACCGAGGTCGTCCAAGGACACAAGAGCTTTTAGTACCGGTTTATCCTCAACGTCTAATCAAATCAAAAAGTTTAGAAAAATGTTTTAAACTAAGAAAAATAAAAACTAACTAAAAATGCAGAAAATAAAAATAAAAGAAAAAACAGACAGACAAGATGAATCACTTGGTTCCGACTCGTATTTAGTGTAACCTTTGATTATTTCCGCACTTTTGCACTTTTTAAGAGATTATCTTAGTTATTGTAGTAGGCCCCCTCTTTTGAAGGTGGCGTTACCCTCACCCCAGTAGTTTGAGTCAGCAAGGATACAATCCTAAAAGGGTGGATTATTGAAAGATAATTAATTAAGTTATTAATGCAAATTATGGTAGGCCCCTCTTTTGGAGGTGACGTTACCCTCGACTAAGTAGTCTGAGTCAGCAGGGATACAGTCCTAAATAGCCAGGTTATAGTATTAATAGTAGTTAACTTATGAGGGGATCAAAGAGTTTGGACCCCCGCCATCCAATACCGTTAAGTATTGAAGGAGGTCCTACTAAATTTGACCCAGGTCCATTGCAGGACCTCTAAACGCTGAACAATGGCAAGACCTTTACCAAACCATTCCCTTAACCCCCGACCAGGTAGCCAACATACCTCCATATAGACCGTGGAGATATGAATGGTGAAAATATTTTATTTTATATAGACAGTAAAATAATTTCAAGACACCACGGACAAACGATAAGGAAAGATCACCTTCAACATAAGAAACTAGTTATTAAAGTCATTAATACAAAACCAAGTAAAAAGTGCGAAAAGATTAAAAATAAAAAGTATTACACTAGACACTTTGTCTTCACCAAGTGATGTAAGAGACGTAGGTAAACATGGCCTTGATTGTCAAGAACTCTTACGATCAATCTTGGATCCCGAGACGACTCACACACTCTATGATGGATAATGGATGATGGTGGTGGATGATGGTGTTATGGTGGTGGTGGGTGGTGGGTGAAGTGTGAGAGAGGTGGTGTGCCAAGGGATGGTTTGAGCTTGAGCCAAGCACTCCTATTTATAGGCTGAACAGAAGCTCGGGCACGGCCCCGTGTCCACATCCTTCTCTTTCTTCATTTAATGCAGCTTGTCTTATTAGTTGACCGCGCCCCCGTGTCCGCTGAGCACGACCGCATGTGCAGAAGAATCTTTGTACTATGAAGATTTGCCTGGATTGTGCGAATCTTATAGTTGACCACGGCCCCGTGTCCGCTGAGCACGGCCCCGTGGTGGGCAATTGAAGCTTCTACCACTTTGTCTTTTCTGCTGACACTTGGGCACGCCCCCGTGCTGGCTGAGCACGGGGTGTGTTCAGTCTTCTGTCTTCTTGTTTTGCTTGGGAAGATGTTGTCGTGGGGTTGGGCATGTCACGTCTTGTTCCTTTTCTTGTATTTATGTTAGATTTTGATGTCTTTTTGCTTCTTTTGTTAATTTGAGCTCATTTAATCCTGAAAATACAAAAGGAAGACAAAAGCACACTTTTTTCCAACATTAGTACTAAAAAAGGGTTAGTTTTATGCCACAATTGATGTAATTTATATGTTGCATTTTGCACACATCACTCCCCTCTTCTTCTTCCTCCTCCTCCTCCTCAGGTTATCAGTCAAAAAGATACCTTGGGCGATATTTACTACAAGACCTATACCGAGGAGGCGCGTGGTAATGCTCCCCACCAAGCTCCCTGGGGTTTGAAGCAGAAAGATACTTTCTTGGAGTTTGGTACGTGTCATGACTGGTTCCTGAACTCATTCCCTCCTGGTGAGGTTAACCGTTAAAGGGCGCGAACTCACGATGGGCTATACCAAGCCTATGTCGTTGGGGAGGCCAATACTCGCGCCGCCAATCATCAAATCGTACGTGAGTGGCGCACGATGGTTAAGGAGCAGGCTGATTGGGAGAAGTATCGGGAGCGCCTTATGAGGCAGGTTAAGGAGTTCGAGAAGGCTAATGCTACGTTTTCCGAAGAAAAGGCTAAGTTTGAGTTCGATAGGAAATCAGAGGAGTGGGGTCGTGAAGGCCTTAGAGGCAAGCTTCGTGCTGCTGAAGATTTGTTGGCGAAGGAGCGTGTTGAATGGAAGGAAATTTGTAAAAAAGATAATCAGCATATGTATGCAGCTTTCGCCAAGATTACCGAACTCGAGGGTCAAGTTGCTGAGTTGACAGGGAAGGTCGAAGATGGGCGAACCGATAAGGAACGTGTTGAGGTTCGATCAGTGCTGACCCTTTTTGCCTCTATGCTACTTGTTTGTCAAATTATCTAAGTCCGTTTTATCCTTTGTAGGCTAAGCTGAAAGCGCAGGTATCCAGTAAGGATAAGGACCTGGCGGCGAAGGACGTGGAGATTGCAGAGCTGAAACGTCGTTTGCGAGAGCAAACTGACAAAAGGGAGTCCTTAGAGATTGACCTCGAAGCTGAGAGAGTCAAGGCTGCTACTGCTGAGGAGGCCAAGAAGAAGGCTGAGGAGGCGCGAGACGTGAGTACATATGCCCTCAACGTAGCTAAAAATAATTACTCCGAGGTTCAAGGCATCGTTGATACGCTGGCTTTTGAGGCTGAATGGATGCGTGGCAGAGGAGTAGTTCTGGTATGGTTCTCTTTTTAACTTAGGCTTTATTTGTTTAAAACTTCTCTTATTCATTGCCTTTGTTGTAGATGTCCAACTCTATCTTGAATGCTTCCGAGCTTGACGGAGCTGTTGCTACTCTCATAGATGCCTCGCGCGCGGTTGGTCACAGTGGAGGTTATCTAGAGTGTGCGCAACATGTTGAAGAGGCGTTAGGACAGGAGTTTGATGTTAGCCACTGCTCAGTGACCGATCAGGCTGATGCTGCATTAGCCAGCGTGGAAAAGGCTTATGACCATTTATCACTGCCTGTGATGGATTTGGTCGCAAAGGCATTGGAGCATGACAAATGGTGCCAATGGTTAAAGCAGATTCTCGACCCTCTAGTGACCGTAGAGTTGTCTGACGAAGAACCGGCCGGTGATGATGGTGATAGTGATGGCGATGGTGATGGTCATGACGATGATGACGATGGTGATGGTTATGAGTGGGTAGTGTTGGTAGGCTTCGTGCCTTGTAATTTTCTTCTTAGACGTTGAATGTAACTTGACGCGTGGTCGCACTATTTTGAAATGAATCAATGATGTTTGTTTATTTCTTATGTGTTCATTGCTCTATGCGCCTTTTAGGATATAGCCTCGTGTTTGCTATTAATTTTAAAGTTACAATTATTGCACTGTTGTTAGAAACTTTGGTTTAATTAGCGCAAATGAATGTAAGTGTGGCTCTTGTGTGAGCGTAACTGCCCGGTCTCGCGCTATGTTCGAGGAGGACCTTGTAGGCATAACTCAAGAGCTCGTAATTTACTAAAGTGTTTTCATGCTAATCAAAAGTTTAACATGCATTTGTGACGTAGAAGTCATCATGACAAGAAAAACATAAGGCATATGCTTTCATTAAGTAGGAAACAGGCGCTTAGGCCAACATACATCATGGAAATAAAATAAAGGGCGTATAGTCAACATTGAAATTAAGAAAGGCGCATGGCCAACATAAGTGGATAAAGGCGCAAGGCCGAGATCAGTCACATATAACATTTGCGCAGTTGTTGTGCGTTCCACGTGCGCGAGATGATGTGTCCATCCAGAGTGCGCAACTTGTATGCCCATTTCCCTGGTGCTAGCTTTCCGGGGCGTTCAGCGTTTGAAGCTTCATTGTCTCTGAAGACAAATTCTCCTGGAGTGAAGGTACAAATGCGTACTCTTGCATTGTAGTACTTCTCTAGTTGTGTCTTACACTTGGCTTCTTTGATTCACGCTATTTCGCGCCTCTCTTCGAGTAAATCCAAGTCAAGACGGCGCTCTGCCTCGTTATCGATTGTGTTGACTGCTGTCAAGGACGGCAAGGGGTGGCCAACTTCAGCTAGGATAACCGCCTCAGAGCCATAAACTAGGCTAAAAGGGGTTTCGCCGGTACTTGTTTTCGGCATGGTTCGATTGTCACACCCCAACCGATGGCGGAAACATCGGGGTGCGAGCACTAAGCGTTCAGATTGCTCATGAGAATTCTATAACACTATTGTTTCAATAAAGATTAATTGATTTCATGCAATTGTCTAACAACGTCATCACAAGTATCACATTACAGACCAAATCATAAATTGTTCAAATTGTTCAAAAGACTAATATTATCTAGGCGACGTTTCTAAGCATCTCCTAGCTGAATTCCATGCATTCCAAGCATCCTATCAGCCTGCAACATGTATTAAAATATCAATACAAAAGTATTGGCGAGTATACAAGTTTGATAATAGAATAATAGATTAAAACAACTCATATCCACAATGTAAACAATAAATAGTTTCAGCCGTGCTAGTGTCGCAGTCCACGCAGTGATAGCCCAAGTATCCCGATGCTTTTGTGTTTACCCAAGACTCAAGGCAAACTAGAATCCTCCTAACAATACCCCTCGAGAATAATGGGAGAGGTGCATCTCCTATAGCGCTACTATTGTTAAGGCGGAACTACACACTTTGGATTAAACGTCACATAGCACAAAGAATCAAGAATCAAGAATCACAAGTTTCACATAGGATAGAGTATAAGTTTCAAAGATTCAAGTTTAAGTTTCATAGAATACATGTTACACCCCAAAAGTTTAAAGTAAAAAGGGGATCGAGTATACTCATAGTGATTTCTTAACAGTATAAACTGCTATTGGATCAAAGGGAGCTCTTTTTATAATTAGCCTGATTAGATTACAATAAGGTAAGAGTCGGGTAGAGTAACGAGATCGAATAAAGTGTCAAACCAGTCACTGGATCGTATGGCTGTCCGATCGAGTGGCTATCCGGTCGGATTGCCAGTCGTTCGGGTGACATAGGTGTGTGAAGGGACAGAAGGCTGCCCGAATGGATGGCCATCCGATCGGGTTGCCTCTTGCTTACAAATGAGGGGACAAGGTGGCTTCCCGATCGGATTACTGTCCGATCGGGTGGTCACTCGATCCACGTGTCACAGTTTATAAAGTGTACTTGTCATCTTGGTCGGATGGTCGCTCGATCGGACGGTTGTCCGATCGGATTGCCATTTGGTCAAGACTTCCAAGGGTTCCAAGCTTCAAGGTTACAAGCCAAGAGTCACTTGATAGAGTGGTTGTCCGATTGGATGGTTGTTCGATCGGATTACCGCTCGATTGAGCGATCCTCGTTCTTGTTTGCTATTGTAAAATCTCTAAGTTTCTAGGTTAACTGCGACGGTACGACACTTATTGAGACAACGGTAAACCTATCAGTTCACAACCGTCCTGATCGGTGGGAACCACCCCGGTCCAGTCAGTCGTATGTCTCTGACGGGTTTATGTCAGAATTCGTGCTTTGCTCGTCTCTTTTCGGTAAGGACTTAGATCAACACCAACTCTAGACTATTTATCAGATCTACAGTTGGTGTAGACCTGGTTCCCTCCGAATAAGGTAAAAGTTTTGAGGAAAGGCGAAGATACATAAGTTTTATAGGAAAAGGTTTAGATTTATCTTAGATTAAGGTTGGATTTAGTGATATGTACATGGAATCCCTTAGATCTTACCAAGATCTCATCAAGACTGGCCTCATATGTTAGTTTGTACAATCCACCATGATGTTGTCATCCTTAAGATCTCAGATCTGAGAGATTTCAAGGTGAAAAGAGTGATTTCAAGTGAGAATCATGTAGAGAATGCTGTGTAGATCAAGAAAGCACAAGAATCAAGCCTTAAAACGTACCGGAATCGAAGAGAAATGAAGAATTGAAGAGTGCGCGTGCCTTGGTCGAGCAGAGCTGTCACATCACTCATAATGGTGATGTGACAGGTCTATTTATAGTGAGAGAGGGAAATAAGGCGGTGCAAAGTGGATAGGGTGGCCGGTCGATCGAGTGGTCACCCGATCGGGTGGTCATCCGATCGGACGGCTACTCTGGCCATTCCACCTTCTTCGCGTTCCCGACTTTGATTGTTTTGTTCGTTAGGTTTGGCGTTGCGTTGCGTATAGTTTATGCAAAGTATCTAGATTACATTATAAACCAAAAGTTTCCAAGTTTCATAGATTCCGCCTGTGACAAGACTCCAGTCTCTCGTTTAACCCAGAATCAAGTTTCACAAGTCTAAGGAGTCAAGCACCAAATAAGTTTCAAGAGTCAAGAGTCATAGTTTCTCAAACATCTAGAATCAAGAGTCCAAGTATCAAGTATCAAGAATCATAAAGAATCTAGTTTCCAAAGTATCAAGAATCAAGTGTCTAGATTAAGTATCAAGAGTCAAGTATCTAGATTAAGTATCAAGTCTCACAGTTTAAGTGTCAAGAGTCATGCATCTAGAATAAAGAATCAAACATCATAGCATCAAGCATCACTTATCAATAAGATTCAGGCCAAAAGTATCAAAGTATCAACATCACATAATTACAGGGACTATAATTGACAATAGGTAAGAGTTTAGGGACTGATCTTGCCAAGAGCCTAAAGTTTAGGGATGCTGGGTGTTATAGTCTCCCCTCCTTTAGGAGATTTCGTTCCCAAAATCTTAGAAGAAGACTGCCCGAAGAGATGCGGGTACTTGGCCTTCATATCACTTTTCAACTCCCAAGTGAATTCGGCACCACGCTTTCCTTCCCGCCGAACCTTGACAATGGGAATTTTGCTGCGCCTTAGAAGCTTGACAGTTTGATCCATGATTTCGACCGGTTTCTCCACAAACTGAACAACTTCGTTTATTTGCAAGTCTTCAAGAGGAACCTGCAGTCCCTCGTTGGCTAGGCATTTACGTAGGTTGGATACGTGGAACAATGGATGCACGTTGTTTAGTTCTTGTGGCAAGTCGAGTTTGTATGCTACCTTGCCAATCCTTTCTAGTATCACGAAAGGACCCACATAGCGAGGAGCAAGCTTTCCCTTCTTTCCAAAACAAACTACTCCCTTCCAGGGAGATACCTTGAGAAGAACTCGGTCACCAACAGCAAATTCCAAAGGCTTCCGCCTATTATCAACATAGCTCTTTTGTCTGCTCCTAGCCTTGATCAAGTTATCATGGATTTGAAGAATCTTATCCGTTGTCTCTTGAACAATCTCAGGGCCAGTGAACTGCTTTTCCCCAACCTCATGCCAGCTGAGAGGAGATCGGCACTTTCGCCCATATAAAGCTTCGAAAGGAGCCGTCTGAATAATGGAATGAAAGTTGTTGTTGTACGAGAACTCAATCAATGGTAAATGTACATCCCAGTTACCACTAAAGTCGATGACATAAGAACGAAGCATATCCTCTAGGGTTTAAATAGTACGCTCGGTCTGCCCATCCGTCTGAGGATGGATGGTCGTGCTAAGATTCAAGTGCGAACCCACAGCGGACTGGAACGTTTGCCAAAGACGCGAAGTAAAACGACCATCAATGTCAGAGATTATGTCAAGAGGTATGCCATGACGGCATATGATCTCATCAGTATAGACTCGAGCAAGTTTCTCCACTCTGTAATCCTCACGAATAGGAAGAAAGTGAGCGGATTTTGTCAAACGGTCAATAATTACCCAGATACTATCGTGACCTTTAGAGGTACGGGGTAGTTTAGTAATAAAGTCCATAGCAATGCTATCCCATTTCCAAACTGGGATCTTGGGTTATTCTAAGAGTCCAGAAGGACGCTTGTGTTCAGCCTTTACCTTCGAGCAAGTAAGGAACTTAGACACATATACAGTAATGTCCATCTTCATGCCATGCCACCAATAGGTTGTACGCAGATCCTGGTACATCTTATCGGCACCTGGATGGATAGAGTAACGGGATTTGTGAGCCTCAGTCATAATGAGCTCGCGGAGATTATCGCGATCTGGCACCCAGATACGATTTAGATAATACTGCAGACCATCAGATTTAGTTTCGAGCTGGTCCATCCTAGCGCCGTTGATTTCTTCTTCTAAACTTCCTTCATTTGCTGATGAATACTGGGCATCACGAATGCAAGCATGTAGATCACTAGAGATGCGAATAGCCTTGAAATGGGTCTTGCGACTAAGGGTGTCGTCTACTACGTTCGCCTTGCCTGGATGATAGCGAATTTCGCAATTGTAGTCATTAAGCAATTCCACACAACGTCTCTGTCGCATGTTCAGTTCTTTTTGGTCAAAGATATGTTGAAGGCTCCTATGGTCGGTGAAGACCACACACCTTGTACCATAAAGGTAGTGTCGCCAGATCTTTAACGCAAAAATAACCGCACCGAGCTCCAGATCATGAGTAGTGTAGTTTTTCTCATGCACCTTGAGCTGACGCGAGGCATAAGAAATAACCTTGTTCCGCTGCATGAGCACACAGCCCAATCCACGGTTCGAGGCATCACAATATACCACAAAATCGTCGTTGCCATCTGGTAGAGTTAACACATGAGCATTACACAAAAGGTTCTTAAGAGTTTGAAAGGATTCCTCCTGTTCGGGACCCCAAACAAAAGATTTCTCCTTTTGGGTTAACATCGTAAGAGGAACAGCGATTGTAGAGAAATCCGCGATGAATGGGCGGTAATAACCCGCCAATCCTAGGAAAGAACGAATCTCAGATACGGATTTAGGCATACACCAATTCTTTACTGCCTCGATCTTAGAAGGGTCAACATGAATACCCTGATTACTAACAATATGACCAAGAAATTGCACTTCATCAATCCAAAACTCACACTTAGAAAATTTAGCATATAGACGTTCACCACGTAGAAGTTCAAGCATAAGACGTAGATGGCAAGCATGATCAGCTTTAGACTTAGAATAAATAAGAATATCATCAATAAAGACTATCACAAAACGATCCAAGTAGGGTTTACAAACACGGTTCATAAGGTCCATGAACACTGCAGGTGCGTTGGTCAAGCCAAAAGGCATGACTACCAACTCGTAGTGCCCATATCGAGTACGAAACACAGTTTTTGGAATATCATCTTCAAGGAAACGTAACTGATGATATCCAGAGCGTAGGTCAATCTTCGAGAAACAGGACGCGCCTTGTAGTTGATCAAATAGGTCATCGATACGAGGGAGCGGATAACGATTCTTCATAGGAAGCTTATTAAGTTCACGATAGTCGATACACATACGGAAAGAACCATCCTTCTTCTTGACGAATAGGACAGGAGCACCCCACGGGGAGGTACTTGGACGAATAAAACCCTTATCAAGTAATTCCTGTAGCTGACTAGATAACTCTTGCATCTCAGAAGGTGCAAGACGGTAAGGAGCCCTGGCGACAGGAGTCGCACCAGGTACGAGATCAATACGAAAGTCAACGGATTTGGGAGGAGGAAGATCAGGAAGATCTTCAGGAAAGACATCAGTGAAGTCACACACAACTGGAACGTCGCTTGTGTTCTTCCCCTTGCCTTTTTGTTCCACCACGTGGGCCAAGAAGGCAGGGTTCTGTTTACGTAAGCTTCTGCTCGCTTGTGTGCATGACATCAATCTTAGTCCCTTAGAAGGTCGGTCTCCATAGATGATGAAAGTAACACCAAAGGGAAGTGGAAGACGAACAAGTTTCTCGTGACACACAATTTCAGCATGGTTCTTACACAACCAATCTATGCCGATGATAACATCAAAACTTCCCAATCTCATGGGTATAAGATCAATAGAGAAGACATGATCGTTAAGAATCAAGGAACAATCATGCACGATAGAATTCACAAGAATTGACTTTCCATTAGCGACCTCAACAGAGAATGACTCGGGTAACTTGCAGCGTGTACAGTTTATCGAAGACTCAAATTCCACGGACACAAAGCTTTTATCGGCACCAGTATCAAATAGAGTCGAAGCATAAAGGTTATTAACAAGGAACATACCATTGACAACGTCATTGTCATTACGAGCCTGATTCTCATTAAGGTTGAATACTTATCCACGAGCGGCTGGCTGTTGGTCCTGGTTCAGCTGAGGACACTGGTTACGGAGGTGGGTAGTATCTCCACACTTGTAGCATGCACGAACAGCGTTGACTGGCCTTGGGTTCTTCAGAGGTGCTGGAAGTGCAGGTAGAGTTGCCTGGGCTGGGGCTTGCTGAGCTTGCGGGGCCGGGTTAGCTTGACGACGGTAAGGGGTCGTGTGACCATAGTGATTAAAGTTGGTGCACAGACGACATGCAGACGCAACAGGATGATGGTAGTTGCAAGTCGCACACTTGGGATGAGGCCCAGTGTGTTGCTTCTTAGCTTCGGGAGCAGCAGGGTTAGCAGCAACAGTAGCAGGAGCAGGTTTAGCAGCAGGGTTTGCAGTAGGAGTAATAGCATTACATCTAGAACCCTGGGATTTCCTCTTCTTGTTCTTGCTGCCGCCAGGCTGCTGAGTAACTTGATTCGCAGACTTGGAGGGGGCAGGAGTAGCGAACTGTTTATCACGCACACGGTTGTTGTTCAAACTTGCTGCCAAACGATAGACTTCCTCAATAGTTTCCAGTTGAGCTGCTTCAATAGAATCACGCATAGCAGGAGGTAGGCCGTTGATGTACTTGGTTATCATTCTCTTAGGAGTCGAAACCAAGTTAGGAATGATAAGACTTAGCTGCTTAAAATGGGTAGTATAAGCCAGGTTATCATCACCAACCTGCTTCAGATGCCAAAACTCTTCTTCAAGCTTCAGTTGTTCATGAGGAGGGCAGAACTCAAGCATCATTAGTTCTCGCACCTCAGCCCATGGAAGAGCATAGGCTTCTTTATTTGAACGGATGTTTCTCTCATTCGATCACCACTCCAACGCTATGCCTTGAAACATCCCAGTTGCACTCGTAGTCTTTAAGTGATCTGGGCACTCGCTGTTAATGAAGGTAACCTCGATGCTGTCGAACCACTCGAGCATAGCAGTCACCCCATCACTGCCCGTGAAAGACTTAGGGTTGCAAGAGATGAAATGCTTATAGTTGAACTTTGTAGGCTTTTTCTCCTCAGCCTTGGAGTCCGCAGAGGATGAAGGCGTGTTTGATCCTTGGAGCTCAAAGACGATCTTTGGCACGACTCGAGCAATCTGGTCGGCCATGAACGACATCATCTTTTTCTGAGACTTTTCCCTGGATTTCCTGAGAGTGTCAGATAGCTTTCGAGAAGAGATCCTAAAGATCCAATAAGAGGATCGTATAAGTCTAAATTAACACATGTCAACATAGATTCACGTACGGTAGACTAAGACTCAAGATTCACAAGATTCTCATAGATTCCGCAAACCCACAACCTTCACATGGCGCGTTGTACGGAGTTTGGGAACAGGTCAAAAGTGCTTATATATAGGAACTACCAGCGGCATATCCACCACGCTTCGGGCACATTGCTTACTCCCCGCACTCGACATTATCACAATACCCACATAGACTAAACCAATAGGTTCCAATAGATTACACACTGCAATCCACTACCCTCACATGGCATGTTGTACAAAGCTTGGCAGTATGTCGGAATCGCTTATATATAGGAAGTACCAGCGGCGTATCCACCACGCTTTGGACACAATACTTCCACCTCATACTCGATGTCATGTTCACCTGTTGATATCCATACTCGTCACAGATTAAATCGAATAGATTCAAATAGTCTAAAGTAAATTCCAATAGATTTAATGGTTTCCCATAGATTCAATAGATTCAACAGGCTCCAAATAGATTCAATAGACTCAATAGTCTCCAATAGATTCAATAGATTCACATAGATTCTGTGCTAACAATCCTCAAACAACGAATTCCCACATGGCACGTGTTACAAAAGTTCAGCAGCATGACGGAAGCACTTATATATAGGAAGTACCAGCGGCGTATCCACCATGCTTCAATCATGCCACGTCCGTCTCGTCATCGGTGTCATGCATTGTTAACCACCGCTTTCGATTTCCCCACTCCTCAAACATAGATTAACCAGATAGATTCAACCACATAGATTAATTAGGTAGATTCAATCACTCAACCCGAGCCTACAAAACTACGAATTTCACTTAGCGCGTGGTATGGAGGTTTGGTAGCGTGCCAGAAATGCTTATATATAGGAAGTACCAGCGGCGTATCCACCACGCTCCGGACATGCATACCAAATGATCGAAGAATCAAGGTTAAAAACACATGCATAAAATTGAGATAAAATAAAAGCAAGATAGGTTTATAAAACATAGGATTGTTCTGGGTAGAGGAACGGCGACTAACCAAAGTGATTCGAACCCCTTTCGAATTGAGGTAGCGTGTCTTGACTTACTTGGACAAATACGTCATCAATGTTAGGCCTACGATATTCGTCCTTTTGGTCATTTCACGTACTCAGTTGATCGGAAGTTACGAGACTTTGGCGAGACATGTAAAATCAAGGAGTGGGACTAGTTATCAAGATCTGAGTTTCACCTCTAACTTGACAACATTGTACCCTAGTAGCATTGGTACTCATCCACAGATAAGACCTACTAGAGTAATATGGGGATTTTCCATCAAGATTTGGATGTCACCCCTGTCTTGAAGGCAATCCCGTGCAAAATACAAACACCGGTGAACAGTGTATATTATATTAGCCTTAGGACAGGCATGTAAGTTTAACAGAAGCGAGTGCTGCTAGGAAGCAGATACGGTAGAATACATAAGTCTTAAACAATACATAAGAGTCAAGATTCCTAGAACTATAGACTAGGGCAAGTATTCCTACTTATCCTAATTCCCTATAGTTATGGCTCTGATACCAATCTGTCACACCCCAGCCGATGGCGGAAACATCGGGGTGCGAGCACTAAGCGTTCAGATTGCTCATGAGAATTCCATAACACTATTGTTTCAATAAAGATTAATTGATTTCATGCAATTGTCTAACAACGTCATCACAAGTATCACATTACAGACAAAATCATAAATTGTTCAAATTGTTCAAAAGACTAATATTATCTAGGCGACGTTTCTAAGCATCTCCTAGCTGAATTCCATGCATTCCAAGCATCCTATCAGCCTGCAACATGTATTAAAATATCAATACAAAAGTATTGGCGAGTATACAAGTTTGATAATAGAATCATAGATTAAAACAACTCATATCCACAATGTAAACAATAAATAGTTTCAGCCGTGCTAGTGTCGCAGTCCACACAGTGATAGCCCAAGTATCCCGATGCTTTTGTGTTTACCCAAGACTCAAGGCAAACTAGAATCCTCCTAACAATACCCCCCGAGAATAATGGGAGAGGTGCATCTCCTATAGCGCTACTATTGTTAAGGCAGAACTACACACTCTGGATTAAACGTCACATAGCACAAAGAATCAAGAATCAAGAATCACAAGTTTCACATAGGATAAAGTATAAGTTTCAAAGATTCAATTTTAAGTTTCATAGAATACATTTTACACCCCAAAAGTTTAAAGTAAAAAGGGGATCGAGTATACTCACAGTGATTGCTTAATAGTATAAACTGCTATTGGATCAAAGGGAGCACTTTTTATAATTAGCCTGATTAGATTACAATAAGGTAAGAGTCGGGCAGAGTAACGAGATCGAATAAAGTGTCAAACCAGTCACTGGATCGAATGGCTGTCCGATCGGGTGGATATCCGGTCAGATTGCCAGTCGTTCGGGTGACATAGGTGTGTGAAGGGACAGATGGCTGCCCGATTGGATGGCCATCTGATCGGGTTGCCTCTTGCTTGCAAATGAGGGGATAAGGTGGTTGCCCGATCGGATTACTGTCTGATCGGGTGGTCACTCGATCCACGTGTCACAATTTGTTAAATGTACCAGTCATCTTGGTCGGATGGTCGCTCGATCGGACGGCTGTCCGATCGGGTTGCCATTTGGTCAAGACTCCCAAGGGTTCCAAGCTTCAAGGTAACAAGGCAAGAGTCACTCGATAAAGTGGTTGTCCGATCGGATGGCTGTTCGATCGGATTGCCGCTCGATCGGGCGATCCTTGTTCTTGTTTGCCATTGTAAAATCTCTAAGTTTCTAGGTTAACCTCGACGGTACGACACTTATTGAGACAACGGTAAAGCTATCAGTTCACAACCGTCCTGATTGGTGGGAACCACCCCGGTCCGGTCAGTTGTATGTCTCTGAGGGGTTTATGTCGGAATCCGTGCTTTGCTCGTCTCTTTTCGGTAAGGACTTAGATCGACACCAACTCAAGACTATTTATCAGATCTACAGTTGGTGTAGACCCGGTTCCCTCCAAATAAGGTAAAAGTTTTGAGGAAAGGTGAAAATACATAAGTTTTGTTGGTGCATTATGTCTGTCGACTTCTTCTTGTATCGAGTCTTGTACTAGAATTGTTAGATCAGGGCACGTTGTACGAGAAATAGGGTTTTGGAGTGTTTGAGCTAATTTCGCTTGAAATGGCTATTGACACTTTCAAGCGAAATTAACTTTGTTAATTTTGCTTGAACTGACACACTGCCTCTTTCAAACGGAATTACCTCATCTATAAATAGCCTCCAAACGAAATCATTTGCAACTTTGAGATTTCCGGTACCGAAGTGTTGCCGACGCGTCTACTGATCTGTAAACCTGTTAAATCAATAATACAAGACGTTTAAGAGTGAATCTAGCTGTTTTCCAAGTCAATTCATCTGTTTCCGCCTTTTGAATTGACTAGAACTCTTCTGATCGACTCGTTTGGGTCACAAATCGATCCTACAAGTGGTATCAGAGCTCAGGAGGAAGAGTTCTTGCCAAAACAACTATAATTTCTAACTTCTACACCTTCTTTTTCAAAATTCACAAAATTTTACGGTCAAAATGGTCTGAATTTTACATATTATAAGTAAAACAGTGTTTTAACGAATCCTTGAAAGAATTAGACCTTAATTCGATCTAAATTTGGTAAAATACTTAATTCCGTTTGAAAATCAGATCGAAAAAGATGACGTCAGCAGCATTTCAAATGAGATTAGCACTTGATTCCGCTTGAAAGTGCTATTCCGCTTGAAAAGTTCACCTAATTCCGCTTGAAACTACCTGATTTCGTTTCTGGGTGTAATTCTGTTTGAGACGTTTCAAACGAAATTAGATAATTTCGTTTCAAATCGGTATTCCGTTTGAAAGTGTGCTTGTTCAAACGAAATCAAGTTATTCCGTTTGAAGGGTGATTCCGTTTGAGAGGGAAATTCGTTTGAGAAGTGATCTCGTTTGAAAGTAATTCCGTTTGATACTGTATTCCATTTGAAACTTGAATTTTTGGGAAAAATTTGCCGAATCATGGAAGAGGAATTCTACAATACGTTTGCGACACCGATTGCCCTGTTACTGCTGCCGAAACATTGTACAGTGAGAATGAAACAGGAACTTACCAAAAACCACCTAAGCTAATGTTCATTGAAGATTTTAAAGGTTGGCAAAATCGATTTGAGAACTGGGTGCAAGCATATAAGTTTTACACATGGTGTGCTTTAAACAAAGATTATGAGAAACCGAAAAACGAGCGTGGGCTTGAAAAAGCTTTTTGTGATTTTTCAGAGAGTGATAAATTGAAGTATACAAGTGAGAAAATGATGATTAGTCTTTTACAACAAGCAGAAAAGGAAGATATCTTTGTTTTGCTTCAACATGAGGGTACTACTAGATCGATTTGGAATGCGTTGATTCAAAAGTTCAAAGGAAGTGCAGATATGATTAAAAACAAAAAATCTTTATTGAAGAAATCATTTGATATGTTTGTAGCTTTCGATCATGAAACAACTAAGATGACCATTGATAGATATTGTCACCCGGTATTGGAAATGGGAAGATTGGACATTAAGAAAGATGATGATGAATGGGTTGATAAACTTGCTGATGCATTACCACAACAAAAATGGGGAACTTATCTGTTGATTGTGAAACACATGAGAAAATCAGAAAATATGAATCTGGCACAGTTTATTCAAAAGATTGAAGAGCACGAATTGGATATCCAGAAAACAGCAATTATGAAGAATCCAAATGCTCAACAAGATGTTAGTTTGTATTACTGAGGAAACAAATATGAAACCACTCCAAGCCCAAAGATCCAAACTGGTTTCAGTGCTGATACTTCGTATGGAACAAAGGGTAGTAATTTGACACAGAGTGGTGGATCTTCGTCTTCGTATTCAAGCTTTGATCCAAATCATACAACATCAAGTCCTCAAAGACAGAACTCAACAAATCTGCAGTGCAATGTCACTTTGAACATTCAAAATGGTCAAAATTTGTCTCCAGAAATAGCCAAGCAACACATGGCATCACTCGTTGCTATGTTGGAATCTTATGAAAGTTTGATTGCTTGCAAGATTGGAAATCCGATGCTCACAAAAGAAGATTATGACCAAATTGATGCAGAGGAACTTGAGTTAATGGATGTGAAGTGGTGTTTAGCCAGTGCTGTTCGAAGAGCAGAAAAATTCACACAAGTCACTGGAAGAAATAACCTTCATGAATTGTCTAATTCACCATTAGGTTTTGACAAATCTAAGGTTACATGTTTTCGTTGTCATGAAAAAGGTCATTTTAAGCGTGAGTGCAAAAACAAAGAAGCTGATGGAAAACAAGATCAGTCTGGAAAGAACAATTATTATCAGAAATCATTTTTTCATCAAATTACTCAACAAAAGGAACCAAAAACTGCTCATGCTAGAATGATCGAAGATGCAAATAAAAAAGCTTATTTTGGTATCATTGATCAAGATGATGAGAAAGTGGCTGAAGGTTTCAGCTGGGATAAATACATTCCACCAGGTTCAGGTCTTGTTGCTAGAATTCAGGGTGAAGATGAGGCTAGTCAGAAAAGAATCCCGATTTTTCTAGATCTAGGAAGTGATATTGATACCGATGATGAGGAAGAATATCTTAACAAAGCTAGAAAAGGCATAGATCCTGACAGTTTTAATTTGTTTTTTGCAGATAAAGTTGAGTTGCTAAATCAGAAGAAGATTGCCAGATTGAGCAGAGAGCTGGAAGCAGCAAGAATCTTTGCTGATGAAAAAGCAATAACAGAAGCTGGAGAAGCTAATGTTGATCAAGTAACTGAGAAAGTAGTAGAAAAAATCGTTGAAGTGGAGAAAGTGGTAGAAAAAATAGTTGAAGTCGAAAAAATAGTTGAAGTTGAGAAACTTGTCGAAGTTGAAAAATCGTCGAGATAGAAAACATTGTTGAAGTTGAAAAGACTGTTGAGATTGAAAAGATAGTTGAAGTCATTAAACCTTGTCAGAAATGTGTGGAGTCTTGCACACATTGTGAGGAGAAAGACAAGAAGATTAGTGAGTTGGAAGAGATGAAAGAGAATTTATTGTCTGATGTGAAGTATGTGAAAGAGTCATGCGATGTTTTGAACAAAACAGTTGATGGTTTGAACAAAACAAATCGAGAAGTAGATGCTGCAATGACGATGATGAGCTCTACTTTAATGACAAAGCAGAAAGTCATCAATGAGTATATTGAAGACTGTGCAAAGTTAAAGCAGGATTTAGAGCTTGAAAAGATTGAGAGTGAAAGAATCAAACGTTTGCTGTTGAGCTATACAACTTGTGATTATTTGATTGATCGAGTTTATCCTACTGTTGCAGGTCTTGAAGCTTTCCAAGACAAAGAAAAGGAAGATACAAATACTGGTAAGAAACAAAATGTCAAATATAACAAGTGTCCGCCCCCGATTTGGAATAGTTATTCTCCCAGAAAGCCAAATGAGGAACGATTAAATAAGGCTCTCAACATCAAGTTAAAGTCTGAAATCATTGATGAATTACCAGACAATATTGATGTCACATTCACAGCATCTGACACTGATCATGAGTCTGAGTTGTTAAAGAAAGTGGTCGATCAGGTGTTGGATATGGATGAAGAGTCAAAGTCGGAGTCTAAATCTGAAAGTTCGAGTTCGTCAGAAAAGAGTCCGAGTTCACCGGTTAAAAGGGTTTACAATAAAGAATTATTGTTATCAAAATCTAATTTGAATGACGAACCAATCAAAGTAGCATATATTTTGAATGATTCAGACAAATTATATTCTGATGAGGAATTTCCAATAAGAAGTGTCAAATCTGAAATGATCAAACAGGTTTTCAAATTAACAGAAATTAGTATTTCTGAAATAAAAGATTTAAATCTTCTTGAAAAACCTAAAAAGTACACTTCAAGAGTTCAACAGAGATTGAACAAGAAAAAGGGTTACAGTTCTGGTTCAGGTTATCGAAAGAAACCAAACCATAACTGTAATTTAAAAAAGAAAGGTCTTGGTTTTAGTTCTTCGGAAAATTATAAAAATGAGAAAAATTATAAACCAAAAACAAAATTTGTTGCAGGAGGAAGTTCTGAAGAAGAGCAGAAGAAACCATTCTGGAAACAGTCAAATCAAGAGTTTCTTGCTGAAATAAAGAAGAATGTGAAGAAATTTGATACAAGAGTTGACAAAAGAACCTGTTTCAAGTGTCAAAAAGTTGGACATATTGCTTGGAATTGCCAACAGTTCAACAACACAAAACAGGGAGTTTCTTTTAACTCAAAATTGAAAGAAAAATGTGTTGATAAAACGAAACAACCAACTGAGAAATCTAAAATGTTCAAAGATTCGACTTTCGAAGAAGGTGAAAGTTCGAAACGTTTTTACAAAAGAAATGTTGATTTAAATAAACAAAAATGGGTTGTCAAAAGTTCAGATGAGAGTTCTAGTGTGAATCTGATTTCATAAAATCAGAGGAGCTATCTGTTGAGAAGAAGAATGAGAATTCCGTTCCAGAAGTAAACGATGAAAATTTTCCTAAATTGTCAAAGGAAAATTTGATAAGAAAGAATTTGATGCTGAAAAAGTGTTTAATGGAAAAGTTAAACATATTTTCGGGAAGATGATTGATGGAAAGGTTAAAGGTGCAAAAGAATTTTACAAAACAAAATGTTGGTGGGATAGATGTGTACCAGAATCTCCCAAGGCTGGTCAGGCTTAGGGGAAAGTTCTTCTTAACTGGAATCCTAACTTGCCGGAGCTCCCAAGTTGGTAATCGTGGAGCAGGAATCGGCATCATTCTTGAATTGTTTGGTTGGTATATCTACAGGTGATATCTTTAAATTGTTATATTTTGTTTTACAAATAGTATGATTGGTGAAGTGAACCTACAAGTGGTTGAAGAAGGTTTTCACTTACAAGTGGTAAATCAAGGACATTAAGTTGTACTTGTTTTTCCTACAAATGATTGAGAAAAAAAATGATGAACCCCTAACTTACAAGTGATAAAATCAACGAAACTTATTTTCCAGAAAAACCATTTAATTAAAACAAACTTAAGTGTTTTGAAATCAATGGGAAAATAGTTTGTTGAAGGGGGGAGTTCTGATTGTTTATGCTAAGTGGATGGCGATTTGAAGTGACTCGATATCAGTTGTTACTTTACTTGTACAGTTTGTTTTCAAATTTCCTTAAATGATTTTGAATTTTAGAAAAAAAATGAGTTTTGTTGTCAAAAAAAAGGAAATGATAGTACATCAGTGGACTATCACAGCACTCTAAAGAATTGGAAAGTCAAATATGTGATAAACGGTCTCACTGATGATGTGCCAGTAGGTTTTTGCACATTTAGTAGATTGTGTCGAGATATAAACCTAAATTCAAACTTACTTAATTCGTGGGGAACATCTCTCGGATATATTGGTAACCCCCGAAATCTTGTTTGAAGGACCCCTCTTTCTGAGATACTAGGTCTTTATGCTTAGTGATATCTGGGGTATTATCCTGGGACTTCTGATTTTGCGGAAGCAATGGCCTAGTCCCCGGAGAATACTTTACGCTTGCTTGAAATATAGCCTCCCCTCAGCATAAAAAATGATGAAACATTGAAAAATGCTAATCATGTGCTGTTGAAGAAAAGATCCTCTAAAGGGGACACACAAAAAGTCGAAGCCGTCATCTCTCTGCTGAACGGAAGTTCTGACCTGAGCTCTCACGGCCCTCGCAATTTAGCCCCTTACAGATATCATCTAGGTATACTCACCTGTAAGACTGAATATTGGGATCTGGATACGGGAGTATATTCTGAGGTGGGACACGCGAATAAGTTTAAGTCACTAAAACATTAATCTCGTATCTCGAAACAGTTGAAATTTGTGTGAAAATTTAAGTGGATCAATATACTGACAATCTAAGTGAATCGTTTAGAACTTAAAATGTTTAAAGCTTAACGGTGTTGGTGATTTGTCTCAAAAACTGATATGATCCTCTTACACAAACTCACAAAAATATTATATGTAAATATTTTTTTACTGCATTTCATTTCTGTTTTATCAAAAATTCCAAAAATATTTTCGGAGTGTTTTAGCATAAATTTTGAAAAATTCAAAAAGATTTTAGACAACTAATGTTGAAAAGCTGATTTTCAAAATTCTGAGTGCTGAATATGATGAACAGGTTTGGGAGTGTGTGATTTGAAAAATGATATACATACAAGTGATTCATCAGAGATTAACATGTTAAATCATTTTGTACGATACTTGAAAATGATGTGTTCAGTTTGTGTATACAAATGGTAAGCAGAGTTTAAATTTGTCAAAATTTTTAAATTTTAGGAAATTTACTTTTGGGTAGAGGATGTGCAGGTTATGGCTATGAGAGAGCCAAATTGTGATTCTAGAACCTGAGCAGGATGGGAGCCAGGTCTCGATCTTGAACCTGTGAAAGCCAGACTACGATCCCAGCACAATTCAAGGGGGGGTCTGCTAGTAGATTAACATCCGAGGAGGAGAAGAGTATGTAGATGCAAGAGCCAGAATCGAATCCTGAAAATAGAAGAGAAAAGATAAAGTTTAAAGGATGCTTACTCTGTTAGATACTTTGAAAGAGCCCAAAGACTAATAAAGACTGAAGACGTTGAAGACTCGACACTGAAGACTCATCAACATCTGAGGGGGAGTCTGTTGGTGCATTACGTCTGTCGACTTCGTCTCGTATCGAGTCTTGTACTAGAATTGTTAGATCAGGGCACGTTGTACGAGAAATAGGGTTTTGGAGTGTTTAAGCTAATTTCGCTTGAAATGGCTATTGACACTAACTTTGTTAATTTCGCCTGAACTGACACACTGCCTCTTTCAAACAGAACTACCTCATCTATAAATAGCCTCCAAACGAAATCATTTGCAACTTTGAGATTTCCGGTACCGAAGTGCTGTCGACGCGTCTACTGATCTGTAAACCTGTTAAATCAATAATACAAGTCGTTTAAGAGTGAATCTAGCTGTTTTCCAAGTCAATTCATCTATTTCCGCCTTTTGAATTGACTAGAACTCTTCTGATCGACTCGTTTGGGTCATAAATCGATCCTACAAGTTTTATAGGAAAAAGTTTAGATTTATCTTAGATTAAGGTTGGATTTAGTGATATGTACATGGAATCCCTTAGATCTTAGTTAGATCTCATCAAGAACGACCTCATATGTTAGTTTGTACAAACCACCATGATGACGTCATCCTTAAGATCTCAGATCTGAGAGATTTCATGGTGAAAAGAGTGATTTCAAGTGAGAATCACGTAGAGAATGCTGTGTAGATCAAGAAAGCACAAGAATCAAGCCTTAAAACGTACCGAAATCAAAGAGAAATGAAGAATTGAAGAGTGCACGTGCCTTGGTCGAGCAGAGCTGTCACATCACTCATAATGGTGATGTGACAGGTCTATTTATAGTAAGAGAGAGAAATAAGGCGGTGCAAAGTGGATAGGGTGGCCGGTCGATCGAGTGGCCGGTCGAGTGGTCACCCGATCGGGTGGTCATCCGATCGGACGGCTACTCTGGCCATTCCACCTTCTTCGCGTTCCCGACTTTGATTGTTTTGTTCGTTAGGTTAGGCGTTGCGTTGCGTATAGTTTATGCAAAGTATCTAGATTATAAACCAAAAGTTTCCAAGTTTCATAGATTCCGCCAGTGACAAGGCTCCAGTCTCTCGTTTAACCAAGAATCAAGTTTCACGAGTCTAAGGAGTCAAGCACCAAATAAGTTTCAAGAGTCAAGAGTCATAGTTTCTCAAGCATCAAGAATCAAGAGTCCAAGTATCAAGTATCAAGAATCATAAAGAATCTAGTTTCCATAGTATCAAGAATCAAGTGTCTAGATTAAGTATCAAGAGTCAAGTATCTAGATTAAGTATCAAGTCTCATAGTTTAAGTGTCAACATTCATGCATCTAGAATAAAGAATCAAACATCATAGCATCAAGCATCACTTATCAATAAGATTCATGCCAAAAGTATCGAAGTATCAACATCACATAACTACAGGGACTATAATTAACAATAGGTAAGAGTTCAGGGACTGATCTTGCCAAGAGCCTAAAGTTTAGGGACGCTGGGTGTTACATTGATGAGCCCACAGGATGCTCGGGAGCTCATCTACGCAACCTCTTCTCTTTGTGCCCAGTCGGGCCTTTATCCCGTCGACAATACTTTTGTTGACACTTTCTACTTGGTCGTTGCCTTGAGGGTGCGCAACGGAAGAGAAAGTGTGTTCGATCTTCATTTCTTTCATCCACTTTTGAAGGTCGCCAGATGCAAAATTGGTGCCATTGTCGGTTACAATTTTGAGTGGGAAGCCAAACCTGCAGATGATGTGCTCCCATATAAACTTGCGCACCATCATTGCAGTAGTTGAGGCGAGAGCTTTGGCCTCCACCCATTTAGTGAAATAATCGACGACCACGATTATGAACTTGACGGCCTCGGGAGCTTCCGGGAAAGGTCCCACCATATCAATTCCCCACTACTGGATACATGTCTGCCGGCGTCCAGGCGAAAATGTCCATGTTCCTGAACAAAAGTTGCTTGAGGTGCGTTCGGATGTTTGGTGAGATTCCGTGGCTAATTGTCACCGTTTTCTCTGGGTATTTACGGTTTAAAACCCACTTTTCTAGTTCAGTCGTTGAAATTTTTGCCGCTTTTATTGGGCGCACATCCTCTGCTGACATCACTTCTTTCTTTGCATAGATAATCGCCACCCCCGTCTCGGTTGGAAACCCGATAGCTGAGTGGGGCGTGGAGGTTACCATGTTTAGTTATCCTTGGGTTTCTCTCCCAATTAAAACATCATGCCTTGATTTGACAAGCATCACCATGAAATTGACATTTGTGGTTCTTGAATGCTTTCCGTTAGATAGCGTGACGGGGAAGCTGATTTGTCCTAATGGAAAAACCATTTCGTTGCAGAATCCTGACAAAGGATAATCAATTGGCTCAAGTCTCGCTTTATCTTCCTCATCAAACTGATTAAAACACTGCTCGTAGATGATGTCGGCTGTACTTCCTGGGTCAATGAATATGTACTCTGTTTCATAATGACCGATAATACCGGTAATGACGACGGGGCGTGTGGCGCGAGGACCCCCGCGTACTACTGGGAAGATGACCTGTTGCTCTTGCCATGCAGTTTCGTAAGGGTGTTTTCCTTTATCTCTTGCGCTATATCTTGGTCCGTTGACCATGTGAGTTTCCAGGCGCCTAACTTTCTTTTGGTTTCCATCATCATGGCGCTGGATCTGGCGTGTTTCTTTGCGCACATTTTTCACCAGGTGGCTTAACTTTTCGCTTTTTAGCGCTTTCTCGATCTCTTGTCGTAAGCTGATACAGTCGTCTGTTAGATGACCTGTATCCTTGTGAAAATCGCAGTACAGGTTCGGGTCTTGCCCCTTCTTGTTTGTCATAGGCCTTGGCGCCTTGAAATCATGGTTCTCCGTCATTAGCACCTCTTTTGGTGTTTTTATGAGCGGAGTCCAATGCTTTTCTCAGTTGTCATCCCTGACTGCCTTTTGATACCCAATTCTGTCAATTGTTTCCCGCGCGTCCTCTTTGTAGCGCGATCTTTCCTCATAACCACTTGATTTTCCAGTTTTCCAATCATGACTTTTGCTCTTGTTGTGCTTGCCGTAGTCGCGCGAGCTTCTCTTGGAAAAGCGATCTTCGGTGTATGAGCTCTTGGCTCCAGTTAGCGATTCTTCGGTTTGCGCTATTATTAATGCGGCTTCCATCACCTTGTCCCATTCTTTGGGCATACCATCTTTTCCAGTGATAGTTCTGATGAGACTATCACAACGAATGGCTTTCTTGAAGTGAGCGCGCATGAGTTGTTCGCCTACACCGCCGATTTCCAGACATTCTTTGTTAAAACGAGTGATGAAGTCTTCCAAACCTTCATTTTCCCTGCGCCAGATATCCGTTACTTCAGACGTATCTCGTTGATAGCGTCTTTGCTGGCTGAAGTGGTTTACAAACTGTGTTCTGAAATCAACCCATGAACTGATTTTTCCAGGTGGAAGGCTGTCGAACCAGGCGCGAGCAGCCCAAGTAAGCGTCTGGATAAACAAATGGCACCACATCGGCATATTCCATCCTCCCATACAACCAACACTTGTGAATACTCTGACATGATCGTCAGGATCAGTTAAACCATTGAATTTTCCCACTGTTGGGGGTAGCTTTTCTCTTGAAAGCGGTGCCAGAGCAATCTTTGGGATAAACTTCGAGTGTTCTGCAGCTTCAGCTGGTCTATAGGCGAGGCTGAAGTCTCGCTCTGCCTCTTCACTGTATGCAATGCGCTGCCTTGGCTTGTAATTTTCGTGATTTTGCTGCAAACGGTTGAAGACTGGGGATCCTTCGTCATCTTGCGAAGTTGGGTCATTTGGGTCTGTGTCATCCCATTCGTTATTCATATTGCGCGGCCTGAGCCGGCTATGAATTGGACCCCTTTGAACGTTTGACGGATGGTCGTAATAGCTTTATGTCTCTCCCCGTGTGTCGCGCGTGTCATACGCGCTTGGTCTTCTTAGGGGAGGAGGCCTGTTAACTCTTCCGTGAAAGTTTTGTTGTGGGGGTATCTGGCGCGCCCCCTGACTAGGACCTGTAGGTGTAACCAAAGATGGTTCTGCTTGTAAGACTGCTTGCTGTGCGCTCATAGATTGATATGTCGCATTGATGGTATCAATTTGTTTGGCGTACCAAGAGGCTGGAGTTTCGCCTTCTGGCAGCCCTAATAGCACCGAAATGTTCTGAGGTGGAGCTGGGTTTGAAGGACCAGCGACGTGACGTACTGGGGTTACCGTTTGAGTGATGCGAGTGGCACTATCGCGGGGTCCCCCCAGTGTTGGTTACTTCGATTTCACCGATTTCTTCTACTTGTTGGACTTGGACATTTTGATTGTCCTCCCCCAACACTGCGTTAGAGTTTGTTCCAAAACCAAATTCGGGAATCATTCCTTGACCAGCCATGATCGAAGGAAAAACAACTTTGAAGACTCAGAAAAAGAAGATGAAAGTGATTTGCAAAAAATCGGTGGGCGCCAATGAAGAAACACGGAACTAATTTTGGAGTTGATTAGTTTGGTTTATTTTTCTACCATAGTGGTTAATCTCCTTATAACTTTCTGAGCTCGTTAATGATCCGATTATCCTGCAAAACAGAACACCATTAGCTCGTTAAGAGGGGAATATGGGGGTTTCCCTCTTAACCGGGCTCCGGCGTGAGAATAAGTAACTGCCTTGAGGAGGTAAATGTGTGTTAAGAGTGAGAGTAGAGGGAATGTGATGACGGGGGTAGCTCAAGACTAAATAAAATGATTAAATATGTAAACGCTCAAAAGGTTAAACGGTTCAACGGTTGAAAAGCTGTGAGTTGGGAAAAGCAATGTAGAAACAGTAGCCGGTCACATCTGAAGATCGCTTCACCAACCCACAGCCGCAAAAGCAAAGCAGGTCTGCCAATGCACACTATTATCCGGGGGTCAAAAGCCTTCAACCCCCGAAAGGGGAAACCCTCCACTGCAAGCGAGGTTACTAGTCTAATCCATTCCACTTCGGGAGATGCCTTCTCTTATAAAATGACACTTCATTTACTTCAGACATCATCTCCTGACCAGCTCTAATTCTCCAATATCTGGTCATTCACACCGAATGCTTGTCTCGCACAAGTCATTCCCTTTCACATCCAACACACACATTCCCTTTGCTACAACTTCCAAATCTGGGTACGATTAAGAGGAGGATCCATAGCAAAGAACAACAATAAACTAATAAACCGCCTTCCACGTCTCGCAAACGTGGGGGGACCCCACGACCTGCGTTAGGCAAGGTTGAACCCTTCAACCATTCTGCCTAGCCAGTCCAGCTACCACCGTTGGTCTTGTATTTGTTGCATCAACAAGTTGGCGCCCACCGTGGGGCTACGCCGCTATTTCTTCTCAAAAAGACCTAGTAGTGTAGCTCTATTCACTTAAAATCACCATGTCTGAAAGTGGATTCCCGGAAGAAGTAAATCAGATCCCAAACGCTTCTACTCCGGGTAGTAGCCAAGCTCACGTGGCTATACCAACTTCTTTCTCGACTCCGGGGAGCACACCCAAGTTCCTCAACTTCAACACACCAACTCCGTCCAGATCCAGAGTTCCATCTCCCAATATCGGTGCTCTGATGCGCCATCATGTGTTGAACTCACCCCTGAAGGGGTTGCTAACAATTTCCTTGTGCTAAGGACTCTTCTCAACCAGCATGTGAGTAAAGAAAGAGAGAAGGGAGTGAGGATTCGTTTAGACTATGACGAACCTGAGCCAACATTGTCTCCTGGACCACCTCCTCCTCTTTCTACAACAAGAAGTGAGGCTGGTCCCAGTAACCTTTCAAACCCTCACCCTTATCTGTCCACTATGACAAATCCTACGGTGCATCCTATCTTCTCTTCCCAACCAATTACTAGTGGTGTTCCTCTGGGACATGAGCTAACTCTTGACCAGCTCCTACAATCCCCAGTGACAAGCTATCCAGCACCTACCACAACTACTTGGGAGCAAGCTCTGTCCGTGCTCCCCTTAGCACGTAGTGCTGTTATGAGTGCTCCCCTCGGGATAAACTGCTCCGCTGGCCCAGGAAGCCTCCAAGGCTTCAACCCTATGCCCAACATGATGACCCAGATGATGGCCAACTTCCCATGGCAACACTTCATCAATCAAGTGCTTGCCACTCAGGGAAACAACGGCAATAGCAGTAATGTGGATGCAAGGACTGAAGAAGACTTGGCTAAACCATACAAGCCAAGTAACCTTTCATGCTTTTCAAGGCAGATAGCCGATTATGATTTCCAGTCAAAGATCAAAATGCCAGCCCACATCAGAACGTATGATGGGACTGAAGATCCTGAGGACCACCTTCAGATCTTCACCGGTGCAGCTCGGATAGAGAAATGGTCCAACGCTGAGTGTTGCCCAATGTTCATGCAAACTCTTGTTGGATCCGCCAGGATCTGGTTCAATGATTTGCCTGCTCAAAGTGTTCGAAGCTTTGATGATCTCAGCAAGGGTTTCCTGGCCAATTTCTCCCAACAAAGACGATATGTCAAAGATGCAACAGTGATCTTTCAGATAAAACAACGTGATGATGAAAGTCTTCGTGCTTTCATTGAACGATACAAGAAGGAAGGTCTGACTTATGTAGGGGCCGATGAGAAAATGAGAGTGGTTGGCTTCATGAATGCCATCACCTCTAAGTACCTTACAAGGGATTTCAACAAATCTCTACCCAAGACCTTAGAAGAAGCTCTTGAAAGGGCTGAAGCCCACATCCGGGGAGAGGAGGCAGTAGACATTAAGGAACAAAGAAAAAGAGGGTCCGGCTGGAGAAGCAACAGTCCAGCCAGAAAAAGAGGGAACTTCAACTCCTATGACAGACGGTCAAAGGGTTCAGAACCTCGAAGGTCTGAAGGTTGGAACCTTTCAAGCAGGGAAAAAGGCATAAGTTTCACACCCCTCACAAAGACCCCTCAAGAAATCCTTGCAACAGAAGAAGTTAAACAAAACTTTCGGCCTCCTAGACCTCTCCCCAAAAGCAGGAAAAACGAGAACTCCACCCAATACTGCGAGTTTCATGAAGAAAAAGGTCACCACAACAATGATTACTTCCAACTCAAGAAAATAATAGAAGAAGCTGTTAAGTCCGGAGAACTCGCTCATTTGGTAAAGGGAGTCCGGGACAAAATGGCTGAAGGAAAGGGTAAGGAAGTCAATATGGTAGATTTCGATGGAAAGGTTCCTCACAAGAGGCAGAGGTTGGAAGCTTGGGAGCTTCAGTGTGTCTGTTTCCCCCCTACGGAGAATGACCCTCTCCCTAGCCCTCTCGTGGTAGAAGCTACCGTGGGAACGTTGCAAACATGCAAGGCATACATAGACACGGGGGCAGCCACTGAAATCATGTTCGAAAAATTCTTCAACCAATTGAGCAATGAAGAACGTTCAAGGCTTCAACCCTCTGGATGTGCATAGTCTTTAAGGATCTTAACAAAGCTTGTCCTAAGGATTGCTATCCACTACCAGAAATTGATCTCAAAGTTGACTCCCTCACAGGCTACTCGTTCAAATGCTTTCTTGATGCATACAAAGGCTATCACCAAATCCTCATGAAAAAAGAGGATGAGGAAAAGACAGCCTTTCACACGGACAAAGGAATCTTTTGCTATCAAAAGATGCCTTTCGGTCTCAAAAATGCAGGAGCAACCTATCAACGGCTCGTTGACAAAGCCTTCGAAAGCCAAATCGGCAAGAACATGGAGGCATATGTCGATGACTTGGTTATTAAAAGCAAGACGGAATACCAAATGCTCGATGATATTCAAGAAACTTTCAAGAACCTCAGAAAATCCGGAAAAGTGTTCATTTGGATTCGAAGAAGGAAAATTCTTGGGCCACATTGTTGGAAAACAAAGCATCAAAGCCAACCCTAACAAAGTAAAAGCCGTCCTTGAAACCAAGCCACCAAAGACCAAGAAGGAAGCTGAAAGCTTGAACGGGAAGCTTGCAGCCTTGAAACGTTTTACCTCAAAGTTAGCCGAAAGATCTCTGCCCTTCTACAAAACGCTCAAGAACTGCTCAGATAAAAAGGATTTCAAATGGACTGAAGAAGCTGAAGAAGCTTTCAACCAGATGAAGCAACATCTAGCTTCCCTACCAGACATTGCAGCACCAAAAACCGGGGAGTTAATATCGGTGTACCTCTCAATCACGGACGAGGCCATCAGTGCAGTCCTCACCATTGAGCGAGACAAGGCCCAGGTACCCGTTTATTTTTTCAGCAAAACCTTAAAATTAGCTGAAACAAAATACCCTCCCCTTGAAAAACTTGCCTTAGCCTTAGTTCAAACAGCTAGAAGGCTTCGAAGGTATTTCCAAGCACACCCCATACAAGTGGTCACCGACTAACCTATTAAGAGTGTGCTTGAAAAACCTGAAAACTCAGGGCGATTAGCCAAATGGGCCATAGAACTAGGTGAACATAACATTACCTATGTCCCAAGGAAAGCTATCAAGGCTCAAGTCTTGGCCAATTTCATTGTGGAAGTCCCAAACCAAACAGTCACTGAAGTAAACACCGCCACCACTGAACCTCCCAACCCTGAAGCCTGGAAGCTTTTTACCGACGGGGCTTCAAGCGTTGAAGGGTCAGGGGCCGGATTAATTTTGATCAACCCAAAAGGTTTGGAATTCACATATGCTCTTCGTTTTGATTTTCAGACCACCAATAACGAGGCTGAATACGAAGCACTAATAGCCGGCTTAAGGCTGGCCAAATAAATGAAGGTTGAAAAGCTTGAAGTGTTCACGGATTCGTTGCTGGTCTCAAGCCAAGTAAATGACAGCTACATAGCTAAAGAGCCCAACATGAAAAAATATAGAGAAAAATCCAAGGAACTGATGAGTACCTTCCAAGCATGCAACATCAAACAGATCCCCATATCTCAAAACAAAAAGGCCGATACCCTAAGTAAACTTGCATCTCTCACTTTTGCCCACCTCACCAAGAAGGTACTGGTAGAAGTGTTGAAGGCCCCATCCATTAATGAATTGGAGGTTCAAGATGTGGTTACCGAAGAAGAACCAAACTGGATGACTCCCATAAGAAAGTTCCTCAAAAATGGTTAATTACCCAATGATCAAGTGGAAGCTAAAAGGGTTGAAATCAAGGCAAGGCAATACATACTGCAAGGAGAAACCCTTTACAAAAAGGGTTACCTTGCTCCCTTGCTAAGATGTGTCGATCCCGAGCAAAGTAAGTATTTGATCAAGGAAATTCATGAAGGAGTGTGCGGAGCTCACTTTGGAGCTAGGTCGGTAGTTGCAAAGCTCATGAACCTCGGATATTTCTGGCCCTCAATGCATCGCGACACAGCTGAAGAATTGAAGAAATGTGATGCCTGCCAGATCCATGCACCAATCCCAAAAAGTCCCAAGCATGATTTAGTCCCAATAACCTCCGCTTGGCCATTCCATAAGTGGGGAATGGAAATTGTTGGTCCATTTCCCCCAAGCAAAGGGGAAGTGAAATTCCTACTGGTGGCGGTAGACTATTTCACCAAGTGGCCCGAGGTCAAGCCACTTGCCAAGATCACAGGAAAGCAAGTCATTGACTTTGTCTGGGAAAACATCATTTGCCGTTATGGATTGCCAGGAGTACTTGTCACCGATAACGGAAGGCAATTTGCTGAGAAGCCTTTCAGCATTTGGTGCAAAGAATACAAAATCGATCAGGTTTTCAGCTCAGTGGCTTATCCGCAATCAAACGGGCAGGTTGAGAGAACAAATAGAAGCATAGTGGAAGGCATAAAGACAAGATTGGGAAGGTACGAAAGCAACTGGCTTGAAGAATTTCCTAGTGTCCTATGGGCAATTAGAACAACAGAAAAAACAAGCCATAAGAAAACACCTTACAGCTTGGTATTTGGATCCGAAGCTGTGATCCCTGCCGAAATAGGAGTTGCAACCCAAAGAATTGTCAACATGGATCCCGAAACAAACCAAAAAGAGACCATGTTGAATTTACAACTCCTAGAGGAAGCAAGAGATCAAGCCGCAATTCAAGAAGCCAAATACAAGCAACAGATGGAAGCTTACTACAACAAAAAAGTAAAAAACGAACGTTTCAAGCCAGGGGATCTGGTCCTCAGAAACAACGAAGCCAGCAAGAAAGAAAATCAAGGAAAGCTTGGCCCAAAATGGGAGGGCCCATACACCATCCTTGAAGCACACAAAGGTGGATCCTACAAGCTGGCTGATTCAGAAGGCAAAAGGCTTCCAAGGCATTGGAACGGCAAAACATTGAAAAGGTTCCATGTTTAAACGGAAAGTTTGGTTTGTATCAAAATGTATTTCAAACAGGATTAAGAACACCTTTTGTAAAAAGCAAGTATTGCTTTAATGAATGAAGTTGTTTTTATCAAACTTGTCTTTCTATCCCAAAATCAGGTTGAGAACCTAGCAAAAAACTCCATGGCAAGGGCCATGTAAGGGGATGAGCTCCCAGGCCACATCGCTCAATAGGTTCAAGGGTTGAATGAGCCTATATAAGGGGTGAGTTCCTAAATCAATACAACTCCATGAGACTTGTTAAGAAAAAATAAAATTGTCTCATAGACGGGTATAAGCAGCCTACACCAAATGTTCCCTAAGTCTTAGAAATATAGTCTACAAAAAGGCTAAAAAACCAAAAGAAATGATTAAAAGGATAGGTTCCATCTCTTCTTGTTAAAAATGTCAAGGCTAAGTGTCTGCAGCACTGAACCCTTTTAGGTATAAAAAACATAAGGGCAGCACAAACCCGACAAAGACAAAGTTACAAAAAGAACAAAGCAAATCCAAAAAGAACAAAGTCAATTGGACAAAAATCACAAAGGTACAAACCAAGCCAGGACGCAAAACCAAGAAGCCTTCAAGGCTTCAAGCCACCCGGGCAATACCCCGAAACCTTAAAGGCTTCAACCTATCGACAGACAGCCAAAAGGCTTGCACGGTTAAAAACCAAATGGACTGCCTTGACCAAAGAGGCACAAGCATAAAACCATAATAAAAGAAAAATAGTTAAAACATAACAGCATATAAAAGAAAGCCCAAAAAAGACTTTCAAACATAAGTTAGAAGCAAGTCCTAGTAACTTGCAAACTACTGTTCCAGCGGCCACAAAGGCCTTAAAACACAACCAACAGGAACCTTAAGGGTTCCTAATAACCTAATATTGTTTAAGTTAACATTACAAAACATAAATTGTTTGCTAAGAAAGCTACGAATCAAGCATCAACAGATTTGGAAACTCCAGAACCTTCGCCCTTGGCCTTCTTTGTTTTCTTCAACTTTTTAGTCTTCACACCTCCATCACCACCAACCGCTGAAGCCTCCAAGCTTGCATCCTTAGGAACATCCGGTTGACCTGAAAGGGTATCGTCACTATCACCCGAATAAGACCTCTTCCTTGAAAGAGATCCCAGGATTTCAGCACAGACCTTCTCATTTAAGCCCTCTGGCTTCAAACCCTGCAACACAGCAAGAGGCTTACCAAAGCAACCAGAAACTTGATGGATGTAAGGATAAGTCAGCTTCTCCATTTGTTCAACGGGGCCTTTAAAAACATCAGATGCCTCGGGCCGAAACAGAGGTGACTTCTCCAAAGGATGACCGGACTCATGAAGCTTATAACCTGCAATAAGACCTTGGTGTTTTCCTAAATTGAGCAGCTTAGTATAAACATCGCCAAGGGCAGAATTAAACTCTTTGGAGTGCAGCAGATAGGTAACCACTTGATGGAAACCCTGCTCAATGAGCCATTGGTTATCCCCAGTAGCCTGAGCAACTGAAGCCTTCAACCCTTCTTTCTCCTTACCAAAAGCCTGTTGCTGAACAAACAAAGCTTCCCGGTCAGCCCTAAGTTTCAACCTATCAGCCTCGAAGCTCTTTTTCAAATCACCCATCTCAATCTCATGCGTCTTTTTCAGATCACTAACCTTCTTCTCCCATGCTGCTTCCTTCTCGGCAAAACCAGCTATCTCCTTTTTCATCCCAGCCATGGAGGATTTCATTTTATCCTTCTTCTTGGAGAATTCTTCATATTCCCGCATTCTTTGACGAAAACGGGCAATGCCTTGAGGAAGCATGGCAGCAAGGTTGCAAGTACTCAAAATCATACGGGACAACATCAGGTCATCATCCATCCCAGCAATAGTCTCGTGCACTGAGGGAGGAGCAATGTGACTCAGAGCATCCTCACAAACAGCAGCATCTTTGAAACTGTCATCATTCTTCACCGACCAAGTAGGCACATAAATCCCTTCCGGGTCCAACCCTTCAACGTCCCTGCTCGAAGACTCCTGAACAGGAGTGACAACAACCTTCTTGCTTGAAACCTTTTTACCATGGACAACCAATTCCTTAGCCTTCTCAGCACCTGCTTCAACATCTTGATCTTCCGAAACTTCAATATCGTCACTCAAGTCCACTGGTTCAGTAGAAGTGGATTGAGGACCAGCTTTCAACAACCGACGAGAAGATCGACGGGTTGAAGATTTAGGAGCATTAGACTTAGAAAAACCCTTGGCAGTAGCAGCACTAACATAACCTGAGCCCTCAAACCTTTGATCAGCAGTCCTAACCACAACATTCTCACCAGGAACAGACGGAGCATCCTCAAAAACAACATCAGAAGTATCGTCGCTCTTAATAAAATCCAAAGCAGACATGACTGCAAAAAACAACAACACATAAGTCGTAAATTAAGAAAAACATAAAAAAGACAAAAAAGGAAAATGCATACCCATGCCACTCCTCATAAGAACCGGATCCCGATCAACATTCCCCCAAATTTTACTAACCCCTAATAGAACAAATAAGTGTTCAGGAAAGGGATGAACCCTCGAAGGGCACCCCCGGATGGCATTAAGAAAAACAGCATTCAATTCAGACTCGGAAGGTTCCGGATCATTGAGAACAGCATCCGGATTCCTCCACACCATTTTAAATGGGAGAATAGTATCGGAAACCTAGAAAAAGCGGTCTTTCCAAGCCCCAAGCGTTGTAACCATCGACGAAATAAGGCAGGTATCAACTTTGGTTGTTTCAAAAGTAAACCAATCGCCATTCTTAGCCAAACGAAAAAACCGGCGAAAGAGTAAAAGGGAAGGATCATACCCAAGAGCACGACATAAAACCTCAAAATGCAAAACCCTAGCCATCCCCTTTGGATGAACTTGCCCAAAAGAAACCCGATAATACTCCAACAAGTTCAAAACAAAAAACGAAAAGGGATAACGAAGGTTTGAGAACTCAAAATGACTACAATAAAGGGCAATCGAACCAGAAGGTGGTTTATCAACGGGAACATCACAAGCAGGGGCAGTGGGGTCAAACTTCCTATCAATACCATATTCCATACAAAATAAATCTATCTCCTCTTGTGTTAACCGGGAAAAAGATTTTGCTAAGTCCTTACGAGCACCCATTTTTTGAAAACGGAAAATGAAGAATGCAAGATGAAAAGGAAACCGGAACTAACCTTAGAGAAGGAGAGAAAATGGCAGAAACTTGGAAAAAATTATGAAACAAATGGATAAGTTTGGAAATATAAAATAAATATAAGCCTACAATAGGGGTAATAATGGAAAAACAGTAACTCCTGCGAAAACCGCCACCCTATCAACTGCCATACATCAATCAAATCAATTGTCAGTTATTTGAAATTCAAATTCAAAACATTAACTGCCTTCAACCTTTCAAGCCTTCAAGCAATGAACCTTCGAAACCTTCAAGCAATAAAATACGTACATAAAAGTTAGAAGTCTTTGAGCTTATCACCCAAAAGCCTCTGACTTGGGGGGCTGATGACGGGGGTAGCTCAAGACTAAATAAAATGATTAAATATGTAAACGCTCAAAAGGTTAAACGGTTCAACGGTTGAAAAGCTGTGAGTTGGGAAAAGCAATGTAGAAACAGTAGCCGGTCACATCTGAAGATCGCTTCACCAACCCACAGCCGCAAAAGCAAAGCAGGTCTGCCAATGCACACTATTATCCGGGGGTCAAAAGCCTTCAACCCCCGAAAGGGGAAACCCTCCACTGCAAGCGAGGTTACTAGTCTAATCCATTCCACTTCGGGAGATGCCTTCTCTTATAAAATGACACTTCATTTACTTCAGACATCATCTCCTGACCAGCTCTGATTCTCCAATCTCTGGTCATTCACACCGAATGCTTGTCTCGCACAAGTCATTCCCTTTCACATCCAACACACACATTCCCTTTGCTACAACTTCCAAATCTGGGTAAGATTCAGAGGAGGATCCATAGCAAAGAACAACAATAAACTAGTAAACCTCCTTCCACGTCTCGCAAACGTGGGGGGACCCACGACCTGCGTTAGGCAAGGTTGAACCCTTCAACCATTCTGCCTAGCCAGTCCAGCTACCACCGTTGGTCTTGTATTTGTTGCATCAACAGAATGGAATGTTTAACCTGTGAACTGAGGTCTCTATTTATAGCCGGAGAGGTGTTAGAGGAGATGGGCTGATGGGCCTTGGGCCGGAAGGCGACAACATAGAGGGTATGCTCTTTGTCTCACTGGTGTCGACCGTTAGTGGCTTCTAGAAGTTCTCCGGTGCTGGCGCACCGTGATTGGAGCCACGTGTCACTGTTGTCGGCCTTGTTGTCCCTCTGCCATCAGCAGGTAAGTGGAGATCGTGGGGCAGGTGTCGCCGCCCCCTGATTGGTGCCACGTAGGTGTCCTTATGTACTTTCTGTCTCTTGCACGTCAGACGATCGTGGAGCACGATTGAGCACAGCCTGAAGGACGCAGATTGGCTCTTTTCTTCTGCCACTTGTACCTTCTGTACCTTCTGAAGTGGCCTCGCGCTATAGTTCCTGTGCGATCCTTGTTAAGCACGTAACTAACCCGCGCAGGATTATAGGAGCTGGAGGCTCTTATTCAGAATGCTAAGTGTTGAATTTGGTGTTCGTTCTTGTTTAGACCTCGCACGAGGTCATTCCACGCTGAAGTATCCCGCACGAGGTTGAGGTTGAAAATGTTGCTGAATAAGGAGTATGGTCTGCGCGCGACCTGAATGAAGGTCTGCGCGGCTTTTTGGGACCATACCCCTTCAGATTCAAATTTTGTTTTATATTTAGATGAAAAATGGTGTTTAGAAAGTAAAGAATTGGGAGATAAAGAAAAGGATATGATAATTTCAAATGCCGAATAACATGAGATTATAAATCTAAACACTTAGAATCTCACTTTGAATCTTTTGAGAATTTATCTGTATCTCAACACCAAGCAAATCAAAGTGTCTCGAAGAATCGACCTAAACATACTCAAGTTTAGGGGAGTGTGTTGGATGATGATAAACTTAACTTTTAGACTAATTAGATTATTATCATTTGAACATATAATTTGTTATTAATCATTATTATTGACGGCATAAGGTTATATTTCGGTGGTTAAGGCCGACATGATCATAGCGTTTCAAACAGCTGGTTGTGGCACCAAAACTAACTACCAAACAACCACCATTAACCATCATCATCCTATGTATATATATGAATCATTATGCATGGTGATTTTTGTGATGTTACATGTGGTCAATTATTAGTTATGATATTGTCACAGTTGCTGAATGGATATAAAATGATTTTTAGTCGGTGTTAATGGATATAAAATAAAAATCTTAAGAAAGAAAAAATATCTAATAAAATATTATTACAATTTAACAAAATCTTATACGTTAGCACCAGAATCAAAATCTTAAACACCAATAGAATCATCCTGAAAATGGATAAAATGAGATGGGCATAAAAAAAAACTCTCCAGCCACTTTATATTTGTAGGTTGTGCAAAGATTTCTGAGTCCTAGCTAAATTGCCTCTCAACCTTATATATACATTTGTAATTTCTATTTTGAGAAACTAATTCCCCTTTTAAGTTGCCCCATCAACCTCCACTCTTTCCTACCTAATCTACCTCAAGAAATTAAGCAATTGTTGTTAATTAATCCCATAACCCTTTTGCTCTTTGTTTTGTTTGCTACACAATTATCTCTCCAACTTGCCTTCTCGATTCGTACCAAAGCTTTCATCGTCACCCTCCCTCGATCTTACATTCTCTGGTGTAAGATCGAGGTAGAACAGAAAGTGAGAAAGAAAAAGAAGGAAAGAAGGTCAACCGGTTTGATTGGAGATGACCGAAAAGGCAACAAGCAAGGGGCATTCGTGGTTGTGGGCTAGTCACATTCGAACCAAGCAGTCAAAATGGCTCGAACAAAACCTTCAAGGTTAGCTAGACTAAATTTGTTTTCATGTTCAATGATTGCAAGAGTGTAGGTGTGCATTTGGAAAATGGTTATATAATATGAAATAACTAAAATCAACAACTAATGATATGAGATAGTATTTTGATATGCCTATGTTTTTTATATTGCCAATGTTTTGAAGAAATTAATAAAATATCAAGACTGATTATTTAATCTAGCAATACCTAGATAATTGATAATCATTTGCATGCAAATCCAATATCCAAGGGTGAGGCTAAACATATGCTTAAAGCACCCCATATGAATAAACTAAAGGGTTGATGTGAGTGATTTAGTAAGGAAAATAGTGTAAATTTAGTAAAAAAACTATAGGGTGGGTACTTGGTACATGTATGTAAGTGTAACATTATTTACAACTTGTAGATGAAGATGTTTTTGTTTAATTGCCTGTAGAGATGGAAGACAAAGTCGAGAATGTTCTGAACTTGATTACAAAAGATGGCGATTCATTCGCTAGAAGGGCGGAAATGTACTATAAACACCGACCTGAGGTCATAAGCTTCGTAGAGGAAACCGCCCGTGGTTATCGATCTTTAGCCGAACGATATGATAAATTATCGACCGAATTACAAAAGGCCAACACAACCATCGCTTCGATATGTCCCGAAAAGGTCACCTACGGCGATGACGACGACTACACGGTTGGCCCTTCAAAACCTAAAAATCCCACTCAAAAAGCAGCCTCTAAAAGAGCAACCAAAATTCCTAAAGCCCCTAAACTTCCTGCTAAGGGTGTCCTCAGCACTTATTCAAAGAAAACGATCAACGATTCGACAAAAGACGATCAGTTGAAGTCATGTGAAGAGACCATAAAAATGTTACAGGACAAACAAGAACAGTTGAGCCAGGAAGCTAAAGTAGAACAACAAAGATTCGAAGAGGCTAAAGCGAAACTCGAAGCCCTCAAACACAAATTTAACCTAAACGAAGACAAAACCAACGCTGACGAGTCTGGTTCATGCGAAACCAAAGTTGAAGAGACTATTGACAAGTTCGTGAACAAGATGATAACCTTAGAAACATCAGTTACATCACAAACTACACTTGCCGACGCGTTAAAAAAAGAAAACCATGATTTACAAACACGAATTCAAAACTTGGAAGCCGAAAAGGCTGCCATGGTGAACACGAAAAATGTTGTTAACGTTGAATCGAAAGTGGGAAAGACAGATCAAGTGAGTTGGCTTGAGATGTTGTTGAACGGCTATGAAAACAAAGATGATATTCTTCTAGAACAATATATAACAATCTTGAAAAGCTACAGGGATACCAAGAAGAGACTAAGTGACGAACAAATAAAGAACCAACAAACTCTTTCTTCGATGAAATCCGCTATTGTCAAGAGGGATGAATCAATTCAACAAATGATACAAAAGCTGAAACATCTTCAAGAGAGCTTAGGTGAAGATAAGGTAGACATACCTTCAGTTGACTTCCTTGATGAGCCACAAGTTGTTTCTGCCAGTGAAGAAAAACTAAGAAGGAATATTGATGCGATACTCGATCAAAATCTCGATCTCTGGTTAAGACTGAGCACGACGTTTCGACAAGTACATAAATTTAAGAAACAAGTGAAAGATTTGCAGGAAGAGGTTAAAAAAGTCGAAGCCAGGGGACTCTCAGGTAAAGAATAATGTAACACTAATAAAGAATTTTATACCACTAAATGCAAAAATTCGTCGGTGATTACCGCAGATTTTAACTTAACCAATTTAATTTTTAAAACGGCCCACCTTTCGTTGGTTTTTTGGAAAACTCTTGCCGATGAAACATCTTCCAAAAGATTCCCACCTAGGCTTTTCAGACGATTGTGGGAGTGGGTTCTTTACTCACAAACGAATGTTAGATGTATTTTTGGAAGGTGCTTCAGTAGGTGGGAATCTTTTGGGAAATCTAATCTTCAATTACCAGCAGATGTTCGTCGGCAAGGGTTTCCCACCAAAACCAACAAAACGTCGGCTATTAGAGGGCCTCTCGCTTTTAAATTTAATTAATTCTGTTGGAAAACCTTTAGTAATTACTAATGCATTTTGGCCGTCGATAATATTCCGTCAGTGATATGCATTTGTTTAGTAGTGAAATCCTAACTACTATAATTTATCCGACAGAATGATGTAAACCCCGTAAGATATTATGCATTCATAACTGTTAGTTATAGTATGCATAGTTACAATAGACCCTAACTAATAGATTCTATCTATCGCAGGGGAATCCAACACATCTATGTTTACCGGAGAGTTACTATCAGAGATCAAGCCGATATACAAACATCTTAATGAGATAAACACTAGACTTACATCTTGGTTACAACAAAGCATATCACTCAACGACGAACTCGACATGATAAACTCGTGTTTGTGCAACATCCAGGAAGAAATAACACAGGAAGAAATCAAGTTCAGTGCACATCAGGCTGCTAAGTTCAAAAGTGAAATATTGAACATGAAACAAGAAAACAACAAAGTTAATGAAGAACTTGAAGCAGGTTTAGATCATGCCATTGCCCTAAAACATGAAATAGAGCAGACCCTAGAAAGACTAGAATTGAAGTTTGGTCTTTCTGCCAATCAGAATAAGCCACTTAAGGGAAGGTCATCAAGGCGGTCATTAAGCTTGAGGTCATTGCTTTTTGGCAGTAAATCAAAGAAGCAAAAGTTCTCCTCCCTTTTTTCATGCTTTGGCCATCATAAAAGAACCCGATCCATGTAAACGTGGCTGTATGTAAGTCTTTCTGTGGGTTGTTCATATGAATAATATTGACATGTTCACAAAACAATGAAAGTGCTATTTCTCTTTTGTTCATAGTTTTCTCTATTTTAACCATGTTATAGTAATCAAAATATCCTAAGAGTCATGAGCTCAATGATCTAATCATTAACCGCTCATCAAGTCCAGCTAAACCTTTTAGGGACCTAAAGCACATTTAAAATTGGGACCTTCTCGAGTTTTCGATTTTTTTTGTTTAGGATCCTAACACGTTTTTTGTATATGACTTCTAAAAAGCACAAAATGACACAATTTCAACAGAAAAAAATGAAAGATTAAGAGTTTAGAAGTTTGTGATTGGAGAGGAAGAATCGAACGTAGTAGTTATACCCTAAAACACTGAGGTTCCCAAGCTTCTGATTTTTTACAGTTAATGCTGAAGTTGATCTTGAAGGTCGAAGACATAGTTGTCTTGGATATAGACAAAGAAAGCATGCACTGGACACGGCTTAATTGGCCGCAAATGATGATCTTGGATCGCAACTTTTTCTTCATTAGATTCTTTTGTAAGAAGTTAATCATATATATAATTCGTGATGAACATAGGCAACCATTCAAGACCACCCCTATGTTGTAAACATCACTTCTAACACCACTTTAGCTCCTCAGCCTGTTGCAACGCAAAAGCCGAAATGGTGCATGAGTTCCTGTTGCAGGGTTTAGTATTTAGTCACAAAGCAAAATTTGTGAGTCTAAAACGCAAAAAAAAAGTTGTTGAAGTCTAATCTCAAAAATCCGCCTGGATGAAGTATCAAGTACTGGCGATTCAAGGTCGGACCAAGCATCAACCATTCTCTTTCTATGCACATTTGGTCTTAAAATATATATACTCCCTTTGCAGTATGTCCAAAATTGTTTTTTACCATAACCATTGACAAAATCACTTGTTAGTAATGTTATTAATTTTGGAAAGTAGGGAGAGGGACAAAGTTAGTTTTGCTAAATACATTGCTTACAAGAAAAGATTTGCTGGTGTCTCTTTCTCATTTAAGTTGAATTACAATTCGTAATTGATCAAATCTCACTTATCTTGCTTAATTACATCTCTTGTTTGACATCACGGATATGTTTCAAATGGCGGAGTCTCAAGCCTTGTCTAAGGAGTCGAAGTACATCCTCAGAGGTATCACTTACACGACCATTTGGATGATATGGAATGAAAGAAACGAACGCGTTTTCAATGATAAGAAGAGGCAACCGATTCAGCTCGTGGAGAACATCAAAGCGACGGCTTACTTCTGGCTCCGTAATAGGTCTCGTTGGAAATCTATTGATTGGAAAACTTGGTGTAATTTCCCTTTGGATTGATGTATTTTGTTTTCGCTCGCTAAGTCCTTGTTTTGAGGGCTTGCGAGTCTTGTGTTAATAAAGTTTTCATTTCAAAAAAAAATCTTGCTTAATTACATTTGAATTACTTCTTCTTAAATTAGATTCATTCAACCAAACTTTGACTCAAAAAGACATAAAAGAAATTTATATAAACTTTGACTTGTTTTAAAATATAAATAAAGTCTTAGTCAATAAATACTTTGGTTTTGTTCAAAGTCTTAAATATATTCTAGATTTGTTAGACTTTGATATACAAAATCTAATTATTATTACCATATGATAAAAAAGAAACACAATGAACAGTGTTTGATTATTTATTTTTTAAATTAAAATTAGGATGGTATCGGGTATAGATACTGGTCTCAAATTTATCAAACCGGTGTATATTCGGTACCGGTTCTGCACAGGTATTCACCGGTTTTTACCCTCAAATACCGGTGCTGTACCAGTACCAAACCGTACCATGCTAGGTATATTCGGTACCGGTACCCACTTTTGGGGATTTCGGTAACGGTATTTTCGGTACCGTTTGGTACCAAACTCATCAAATCCTGTAGCAACGCAGCAATACAAGTAATTGCACCGTTTAGATTACTTTTCATACACACATTAAGTAAACTGTAAGTAAACTGTATTTCGTTTGAATGAGGTTTTATATTCACAACAACTTATTTTGCTTTCTTTTTTGTCTTTTTCTGTAATGAATGAATTGTAGCATGTAAAATTAACTTGGATATTTAGAATATTGATGAGCAAATCGTATCAAATCCTGTAAACGAACCGGTATCGTATCGGTACCAAATTTACTATACCAAATCATTTTCAGTACCAATTTGGTACCCACCTTTTGGCGTTTTCAGAATCGTTACTTTCGGTTCGACACCGGTCTAGCACCATACCTGTATTTATTGATTTTTACCTTCAAATACCATACCGTATTGTACCGAGCATTTTCGGTGCCGGTACCTAATTTCGATGATTTTCCGGATCGGTACTTTCGCTGTCGTTACCGGTACCGAGCTCATCCATATTTTAACGTGTTAGCACCGTAATAACTGAACTGAAAATAACCGAATTTCCAACGTGTAGGACGTGTGGGTCCTATTATTATATATTAGTTTATTTAAAATCGTTTTTTTATTATGGAGTGACTATCCTTACCACGTCTTTTTATTTATGATTTGATATTCGGTATCTGTTTGCCATTGCTGACACGCCTTTTGTAGTCATTGGGTTCCGCCGCAACGCGCGTAAAGAAAGTAACTAGTTTCAATAAAACCATGTTATCAATGTTTGTCAAATTGGTTGACAACCTTGGAAAACCGAGAGCATAGACAACCTCCACATAGATGTGGCTAAATTTGATTTTAGTGTGATTACCACAAACAAGAATTAATGGGATTTATAATCGTTTTGATTTTCTTAACGTGTTTAACACGTATGACTTTTTCCAAATATGTTTTTACATTTTTTTCTATATTATATTACGTGTGTTGATTTTTTTTTAATTCTTATATCAAACTTATATTGTGCACCATTTAAAACGAGGGGTGGAGATACAATAAGAAGTTTATTTGGCTAGGAAGTGATCTTGACCATCCATTTAGTTAATCAATGGCTAAGATTAAATCAGGGAAATTGAAGAGAAGAAAAGAGGCGCATGAGTTTGTTTAGGGGTATTCTAGTCAATCCAAAGCAATAGTTTCTCTCTCCTCCCATTACCCCCATTTTTTAAACGTTAATAACTCTTTCATACGACATTATTTTTTTTATAAAAATTTCACCAAAAAAACGAGCGTTTTTTTATCTTTAAAACGAGTATACTATTGCTATACTTTCGAAAAAAAATTTCTAAAACCCAGTTGCGTAAAACGCAATGGAAAAAACCCAGTTGCGTAAAACGCAATGGAAAAAAAACCTAAAAAATGACATTTTTTCTAAAACGCAATGCACAAAAAACACAAAGAAATGTCTTATTTGTAAAACGCAATGGCTAGAAAACACAAAAGAAAGTGTTCTTTCTAAAACGCAATGGACTAAAAACACATAGAAATGTGTTTTACCTAAAACGCAATAGACTAAAAACACTTCAAAATGTGTTTTTCTAAAACGCAATGAACCAAAAAACACATAAAAATGTGTTTTTCCTAAAACGCAATGGACTAAAAACACATAAAATGTGTTTTTTCTTAAAACGCAATGGACCAAAAACACATAAAAATGTGTTTTTCCTAAAACGCAATAGAGTAGAAACAAAAAAAAAATATGTTTTTCCTAAAACGCAATGAATAAAAGCATTAAAAAATGAGTTATTTCTAAAACACAATGTAAAAAAACATAAAAAAATGAGTTTTTTTTTTTTTTTTTCTAAAACGCAATGGAATAAGAACACAAAAAATGTGGTTTTTCATTTTTTTATTTATTGCAATGGACTAATAACACAAAAATCTTGTTTTTTCATAGTGTTATAAAACGCAATGTATTAAACACAATGAATTTGGTGTTTTATAAAACAAATTTAAAACGTAATGAGTTAGTGTGTGCTGTAAAACGCAACTAAAAAACAGAACGAATAAAACACAACTTCTTAAAACTTTAAATAGTTTTTTTTTTTTTGAAAGGTAAAAAAAACTTTAAATAGTTTAATTGCCATTTATCATCATAGTTTAATCAAATAAATAAACAAACATCACAATTTCTTGTTGGTATTCTCCAATTGCCATTCAGTAACTTTAAAAAACAAATAAATAATAAAAAAACATTAATTTACAATTGCCATTCAGTTTCAGGAATCTACAATGCCATTACAGAAGGAGCTGATTCATCTCTCTAAGCATTAATTTCTATTCGACGAGGAATGGTCCTGTTCTGGCAGGTTTTTGTACATATAATATTTCAAGTTTAATGTTTATCATTCTGCTAATATTATTTATATTTCTTTTTATCTTTTTAGGTATTAATTTAACAGTATGGGTAATTTTGTAATTTCACATCCGCTTAACACCAAAAACTAACCTTCATCCGCGTCAGGGACTATCTGGGAACGAAATTGCAAAAGTTGAGAACTATAGCTGTAATTTTAAAAAATTAGGGACTAAAGGTGAAAAATAGACAAACCACAAGGGCTATCTGGGCATTTTTCTCATATAAAATTTTGAATATATTAACAATAGTATTCATTACATTAAATTATGTTTTCTATAATATAAAAAGTAAAAGTATGTAATTTAGTAAAATAATGTCAAAGTATGAGATGTCATTTTCATTCAATAACATGTTTGTTTAATGAACAATCAAATCGTGACGTATAGTTTAATTTGGAAATTTTCCATGCGAATTCCATAAAATGCCTTATAATTTCTCCAAAGTTAATAAACCAAACATAAAACCAAACAATATAATTTCAGAAAACCATAAATTATAAGTATAACTTTATAAGAAATAAAAAAACCAATATAATTTCAAAACATAGTTTAAGTTTGCAGCGGAAAGGAAGGGAAAACACATTGTAATTTAAAACCACAAGTTTGTTAACATGAAACTTACAAACCACGCACTCCATCCGATTGCAATGTCCCCCAAAGTGGTACCGAGCAACCTGCAAAGCATGCAATCAAGTGTCAACATAAAGTCGGCGAGTTCACGAGTTTACCGTTTTTCAGTTTTATTTTCCAAAAAAAACATTTTCCGTTGTTTAATTACTCATTTATATCATGCGATGGGGAGCTACCCCATATGTAAGCTACTAAACTCCATGAGCATACCGAAACTATCGCACTTAATTTGGATCGTGTAAACCGCTCTGATACCAACTTGTTACCAAAAAGTTAAACCAATAGAATGATTAACGGAGAATTGCTTTAAAACAGATTGACAAATTCTGGTATTTGGTTATATGATTGAGTAACGATCAGTGGCGCAGCTATGAAGGGGCCGGAGGGGGCGCCCGACCCCCCGAACTTTTCGCTCAGTAGTGTTATGTATGTACGTTTCGTATAGAAATTTTTAGGTATATACGTTTTCGACCCCTCGGTTTTATAAAAAATAATTTTTTTAGGTATATACTTTTAGGTTTGGTGACTTCCACCCCCCGGTGGAAATTTTCAAGCTTCGCCACTGGTAACGATACACCGATAACAAACTCGATGTATATATAAACTTCTAAGCAAAAAACGTTTACATAATAACAATGTAATTGCTATAGTTAAATAACTAGGTTATAACCCCGTTTATTACACATGTTGAATAAATAGAAAAACCAAATCTTTAATAAGGAAGATTTAACAATTATAAAACGATATTTTTGAGACGTTTTTCAAACGTCTGAACAATTTATGTCATGTTTGATCAAAACATGTGATGTTTGCCAAGCTTTTAAATAAAAGCATTTGAATCATCGATAAGAGAAACTCTGTCAATTTCTCATAAGTTTCAAGTTTCAGAAACATACGTGTAATAACCTAAATTTTATTTAAATAATAATGGCCCTATTTTATTAGTTCTGATAAAAAATTGTTGAACTATCCATATTACATATATAGCAATTAGATAAAGTTATAGCTACTCAATAATATTTAAATTAAACAGATAGGTATAATTTTTTTTTTTTTGGTAATTATCAAATTAGATAACTTTAAAATTTAAATTTCTGGATGTGAGTTGAATTGTAAAGGGATGGTTGTAATTTTAGGACAAATTTGTTATTACAATAAACATAATTATTGTTTTAATTGCATTTGAAAATATTAAATGAATGGTTTGTTAAATTAAATAGAAAGTGTTAATATTTACACATCCTTTTCCTCTATCTCTCTTTATATATACATAGATCGACATATATAGAGAGATAGAGTGAAAAGGATGTGAGAATAAGACTTTGGGGGTGTGGAAATAAGAGAAGCCTAAAAAATAAGTTAAGATGTTTATGAATTTATAATTCCCATGTATTAATTTTTGTTTATTTTAATAAAATAATATACAATAAAAGAACCAATGAATAAATAAATAAGAGAGATCTGTGAAGTTTGTGATTTAATATTATTTTTTTATTTTTGTATCTTATTAAATATTTATTAATATTAATATTAAAAAATAATTTAACTAAATCTAATTTAAATGACAATAAAAATTTATATATTTCCTTGGTTCTACAAAGAAAAAAACGTCTTCATCTTCTACAAAGAAAGAGAAAATACAAATTATATATTATTATTATTAATTCAAAGTTTGATAAAAAAAATTATTATCCTTTTCTAAAGGGTAAATTACAAAAATCGTCCTTTATGTATGTTATTTATTACAAACTATGTCCTTTATCTTCAATATATACAAGAAACGTACTCGATGTTTGCAAACCCTTTTAAGTTATGTCCTTTAACCCAAACTCAGTTAGTTTTCATGGTTAAATTTGACTAAGTGGACCTCATATAAGGGTATTTTAGTCATTTTACCCTAAATAAAATATTAATGTTTAAAAAAATATTCTACATGTATATCTATTATATAAACAACACAGACAAAACACACATATATAAACAAACCCCATCCTTCTTCTTCTTTCTCTCTGACTACCCTACCACAACCACCACTACCACCACCCCCACCACCCACCACCCACCTACCACCCCACAACTGGTCTTCTTCTCCGGTGAAACGCCACCGCCCAACTCCGGCGACCAATGTCACACCCCGACCACGTAAAAACAACAAAACGTTGCGGAATCGTCGGGGAGTTTTGTAACAGAATCATTGTTTCATAACACATGGAAAATTGAAATATTATTTTATTGAATAAAAGAGTCACAATGTCTTAACAAACAAAGAAGTATAACAAAATTAACTAGTCTTCCATCTTTTATTGTCACTAAGGCCCAAGTCCGCCTAAGTGTATCTTGATCAATCCTATGCATCATTTCCTGAAACACATGTGAAAATAGGTACGTCAGCATAAAAATGCCGGCGAGTACATAGGTTTTGTGAAAATAGGATTCATGACTTAATGTTTAGAAGAAGGTTGTTTGACAAAAGTCAGTCATAATCCTTGTAAAATGTTTTGTTTTATAAATCATTTGAAAAACGAAGATATGTAAATGATATGTAAAAGAATAATGTAAGATTTAATGAATAACCAAGTAAAATGAGTTTGTATAAGATAAGTTGTTTGAAAAACAATATCTTGTGAAAAATATGTTACTTGTATATAAAAAAACTGTTATATGTTTAAACTGATATGATTTAAATAACGCTACGATATGTAATATCATACAAGCACTTATATATAGGAAGTACCAGCGGCGTATCCACCATGCTTATATCATATTACACAGGCCTCGTTACTCAAACCACTTACCCAAACAAACCACCAATGTAAAAATGCCCATGCCTAAACCATCATTGTAAAAATGTTTATGTATAGTCAAATGTTTGTGTGAAAACCATCAAATGTAAATCATGAAATGTGTAAACAAAAGTTATGTATGGTAAATAAAATGAGACTGCTTAAACCACAAGTAAAAATGTACAAAACAAAGTATTTGAATAAATCAAAAGTTATGTTTTGTAGAATAATGCATGCTATACTGAATACAAACATTTATGCGGTATTGTGAAAATGTATACATTCAAGCCTTGAGACTGTGGTGATAAACCTTTAAACAAATTAAAGATTTATCTGAGTTAATGTATTCGAATTCGGTCATTCCTTTCATCCAAACATACCTAGGATGTCAGGAACGGGAGTTGTCAATTCCTATGGTACCATTACCTACTAACGAGCGGCATAGCTAATGTTAATGAATGTATATGGTCCCATTTAAACAAACCAAATGTCATATCAAAATGCAAGCATGTGATGAAAATAATGTACCTAGTATGCTAAGTAAACATACAAGGTAGAGATGTAAAATAATGTGTCCATATGTTACTGGAACATATGCAACAGAGATGCAATGTAAAGCAAATGCACTAAGTATGATGAACATACATAGCATGTAAAGGTAATGTAAAACAATGCACTAGGTACGCACACAATGGGCACACATAGCGTGAAATGTAATGAAAACAAGGTACTAAGTACGCACACAATGGGCATACATAGCATGAAAAGGTAATGTAAAACAATGCACTAAGTACGCACACAATGGGCACACATAGCGTGAAATGTAATGAAAACAATGTACTAAGTACGCACACAATGGGCATACATAGCATGAAAAGGTAATGTAAAACAATGCACTAAGTACGCACACAATGGGCACACATAGCGTGAAATGTAATGAAAACAATGTACTAAGTACACACACAATGGGCATACGTAGCATAAGACACAATGAAATCATGTACTATAAATGTACTAATGAACATAGCAAGTATATGATGTGAAAGCAGGAAAGCATGAAAGTAACAAGTAGGCACATGTGTTCCACCCCAAAATGTTTGGAAAACAGTAAAAGAGGGGTCTATGTACTCACTTGAGATTGCTCAATAGACTTTAGATATCCACCAAGCAAGGTTAGAAAATCACGGATTCAAACGTCACCTAATATATGTAACTATATTAATAAACGGACCTAATCGGAGGATCGGGTAGCATGAGGGTTCGTAAACCAAATGAGTGTAGGAACTCATGTAATATGGTTTAACAAAGCCTACATACTAAAATGAAACTTATCCTAAGTGCTTTTGACCCGTTACGACCCGTTTAGGTAGCTTATGCTACTTTAACGCGTCATTTGCGTAAAACGCGTTCGGACCGCCTAACTAGCCCTATGACAAGTAAGATATGCCTTAACATGTTTAATATGGTTGCTAAATCAGTTTAGATATCAAAAGTTATGTTACATAGGCTTAAAATGAATTTTGGTGCAAAAAGGGTATTTTGGTAATTTACCTAAGGCATAAGAACTACTTATCATATAACTACTTAAACGATGTGACCATAAGGTATAACCTCGAAAGGTTATTCCCTATATAACTATGGTCACCTAAAGTGTTTGGTCGGATCCTAATGATCGACCAAATGGGTCGGGTTCGAAAGCATAAGCGATTGATTAGATCGCTTACCCTTACGACCCTAAACAAGCACAAGTCTAAAAGTGACGAGCTAAACATGCTAGGACATGTTTAGTTAAGTTAGAAAACAGGTTTGGTATCAAAACAAACGGTTTTGATACCCTAGAGTAGTGGGTTACAAAATACGTGAGAACACGCATTTTGCCCGAAACTACGACTCGTCACTGAGCCTAGATAACGTGGTAATCAATAGGTATAGTCACTAGGGACTATAACCATCGTGATTACGCTCTCGTTATGAAGTTCAAACGAACTTCGCATTGACCATAAACTGGTCAATGCAGAAAGTCAAACGCAGTTTGACTTTAAAGCATAAAAACGAAAGAAAAGAACGAAAGAATACTTACAGAAGGTCCCCGCAAGTATTAAACCCGATTCACTCTCAGGTAGGAAGCACAAACACTTCCACTTAGAGAGTTAGAATCAGATTTAGGTGTGAGGGAAAAGAACAAACATGGGGGGGGGGTATTTATAGGAAATGTAGAGCCGTTAGGATCGTTCATCGAAAAACGTGCCTCGATCTCAACCGTCCAAGTGTGCCCCTAGTTTTACTAAACCATTAGAACCCATTGAAATGGCCCATGGTATTGTAAAAACCGTTTGCAAGTGGTTTTGGAGTGTATGACAGCTGAAAACAGGCTGTTTGCAACATTCTGCTGTTCTGGGCACTGCTTGCGCACCGTAACAATTATATTGTTGCGGTGCGCAAGGACCTAGTTTGGCAGAATGTCAAATTTGGTCCATGCAGCCCGTTTAAGCTATTTCCGACACTTCTAAGGCCCGTAAAGCCAACTTTAAGGCCCTAAAATGATGCCTAAACATTGTGGACATGAAACATGCTCAAAAATATGCCGGATGTTGGTTCGTTTGGTCGTACGATCGCGATGATCGCTTAATTACGACGGAATGCACATAAGCGCGAAAAACGATCCAAATTGCGCGACGAATGGATTTTTCTTATGCCAAACACTAAAATAAAATATTTTAGTTCTTACATAAATTTTTGGATGTCCGGATGGATTCAGAACTTAAGTTATGCGCGAAAGTGTAAACTTGTGCACTTTTTGACGCTTTTAGTCCCTGAATGACCCACAAGTTTATTTTAGCACACCGAACCCATCAAAGCCTATTTCTAAGCTATATAAAGGATCTTTAAGGTGTGTTTAACTTATGGTCATGTTCTGGAATGTCCGTTACAGTTCAAATTGGCATACTTTCGCAGTTTGTCAAGTTTAGTCCCTGTAAGCGAATTAACTTGTTTTTGCCATACCAAAGCCTTCAAAACTTATTTCTGAGTTATGTAAAGGTTATTTAAGGTATGTTAAGTATATGTTGATGTTCCGGAGTATTTGTCGCGTTAAACTGATGACGTTTACGCACCCGTTTGCGTATAACTCTCCAGAAAGCGATATAGAGTTTGAAATTGAACAAGAATTGATATGTGCAAATGATACACATATTTATACAAATACCAAGTGTGGAATATAATATTTCATTAGTTTGGTATTTGTTTGATGGCCGTGGAGGCGCAGGTGTCACAGTCTCCCCTACTTCAGGAAATTTCGTCCCGAAATTTGTTTAGAGGAAACTTGTGAGAGCTTGGAACATGAAATTGAAAAGATCAAACAATACTGGTTAGAGTTCTGAACTTCTAGTAACTTTACATAACATCATGCTTGCAATGTGAGAGGGACACTTATATACAAGTATATAAAGTGTTATTGGTGCGTCCACCGTACCTCTATTACATTGTTCACATTTGGTTATGGTTGTCACTATTGGTTCTTACACATAATAAGTCTCACCATGGTTTCCGTGCACTAAACTTCGTAATTATGTATGCATCCATAATTACGTAATTCCTTGCATAGTCACGTAGTGCATCTTATAATGCGTAGGGGAAGAAAAATAATGAACGAACTTGTAATGATTGTGACTAGACCACCATAGGGTCCTTCTAATGAATCATGGAGTGGTACTATATAGTCCAAGGGTCTTAACTATCATGTAGAAGCCCAATAAGGATTTAAGGTAGTACCTTTTTGAATATCCTACTACGAATCCTTCATATGAAGATATGAAAGGTTCTATGAGGATTTGGATAGCGAATATCCAGAGTATGTAAAAACATAAAATGCATAAAAGAAAACACGAGATGCATAAACACATAGTCACATATCCACAAAATTGTTTATTTTGAAATTTGTTAATTTGTTCTGTTAATCGAGCACATGTATTTAAAGCACACCAGGTATCCGATCAGTGGATTTTGATTGGTGCTTTAAATATTTCCAAGAATCTAACTATAAAGATAGAAAGATCTTAAAGAGAAAAATTCGATTCCGATTATACGGAATCGAAATGTTCGAATTAAGGCATACAAGGAATCCAATTAAGGACTCTGATTTAAATGATAATCATCCATAAGGGTCAAATTATGGAGATAAAAAGATCCCATATGAATTTTAGAAGTTGAAGATGTTTTGAAACTTCGCACTGGATGTGCTTAAGTCAAAACATGAAGTAAAATGCTTATGAAGTTGAGATGCTGGATATGTCAAGGCGACATATGAAGCAGAATTTGAAGGTTAAGTCAATGTATGAGGAAAATATTTTGAAAACTATGCATGGGGTTTCTTTTAAAAATGTGTTTAATGTTTTTGAAACCTTATTACATAATATTTTTGAAATCATAAAGTCGGTGTATTAGGTAGGTATATTTATAAAATGTTTTAAAATCATGCGAGATGAATTTTGAAATTATGTATAAGGTTTTTGAAAACATGAATGATGCTTTTGAAATCATGCACTTGATATAAGTAATTATACTGTATTAATAACATTTTGAAATCAGGAAGGTTGTTTTTGAAAACATAGACAATGCTTTTGAAATCATGGGGGTTGTTTTTTTTTTTTTTTTGAAAACATAGACAATGCTTTTGAAATCATGGGGGTTGTTTTTGAAAACATAGACAATGCTTTTGAAATCATGGGGGTTGTTTTTGAAAACATAGACAATGCATTTGAAATCATGGGGGTTGTTTTTGAAGACATAGACAATGCATTTGAAATCATGGAGGTTGTTTTTGAAAACATAGGCAAAATTGTTTTCAGATTATATGAAATGTTTTGAAATCATGAAGGTTGTTTTTGAAATACTCATACTATGTATGTTGAAAAATCAAAACGTAATGGGTATGAGATTTGAAAATATCTTTAGTTATCTAAACAAGGATTCAAAGGCACAGACATGCAATGTGACAACTCTCAAATTTACATGTATTCCGTACAGATTATTAATGATAATTAAAGTGTCTGACGACTGCGTGGAATCACTTAACTGCTTTCTGATATCCATGTTATGCTTACACGTACTTGTTAATATACTAATAGTGTACAGAAAAGTTACTAAATAGTCCTGTGTAATTTCCTAAGTGTTAGAAATTAAAAACGTTACAAAAATATACATATAGGACGCTTTGCGGATTAATTAAGTAGTTTAGCGGAACAGTGTCAAACCGAACAACCGGACTTTACCCGGAACATGAAAATATTATTATTTTCACTACCTATAATTTTCTGAGCTAGTTAGGGTCCCTGATTACCCTAACACCCGTCATAACACGCTATACATTACTAACGGAGTTAACTACTTATCTAACCTAGTTAACATGACTAATTACCCTAACTACTTGGTTACAATCGAACCAAACCCCCCCCCCCCCCCTCTCATAACCGGCCCCAAAACTATGGGGGACACACAAGTACAAGGTTGATTATTTTATTTAGGTGTGTTTAATATCTTTGTGACATTAAACCCAATGGTTAATCACCACACTTTTGCCTATAAGTTCTAGAGTTTAGCTAACATGATCTTCATAACCAAACACCAACTTTCATACTCTCTCCCTCTCTTCTCTAAGTCTCGGCCGAACACCCCTCACCCCACCACCATACTTTCGGCTCTTGATCATCACATTCCATCATCATACACACTCCAAGGATCGCGTATTAGGAGCTTTGGTGCACTCGGAACGCGAAGGACCACTTCCGTTAGCTTTTATCCACCCATTTTTCATCAAGATTCTTCCCTAGCCCCGAGCTAGAGGTATATCACTTAAAACTCGCTCTTGAACATATCTAGAGTGGTTAATAAGAGTTTCGTCGGTTAAAAATTACGAACATATAAGATCAAGTCTAAAAGTTTACTGAAGTAATGAACAAGGTGGTTAATGGATGAATATGTGTGTAAATCATGTAGATCCTGTGTGATTATGATGATTGGGTGATTATCTGATGCTTTACTGAATGATATTAGTATATGATGTTGTTGTGGTCACTAAACTTGTTAAAGGAATCGATCGAACACGATTTAGAAGGTTAAACACAAAAGAATCAGAATCTGTGTAACTTTTACAGCCCACTTCTGTTGGCTGTAAACAGGTCTTAACCTCAACGAAAAATTGATATTTTGAATCTAAAATATGTCATTATGAAATACGGTTCTAATGGCACCGGAATCGTAATTTTTGGACTCCGGTTACTATTTTTAAAGTGTTAATTTGTAACAGCAACTTAAGCTGAATTTTGACAGCAATAAATGGGTGTCGTATTTTTAGTCATAACCTGAGTTTTGTGATGAATCGAACCATGAAATTTGTACAGTAAATGACAACCGATGTATTTGTAATTACCCCACTGGAATTTCGTAAATCGGACACTCGATGAATTTTTAATAAATTGTTTCGTGGACTGTGGTCAGAAATACATAAATCTGAGTTCAGTCCCGAAATATGAATTTTTATAAAATGTGGGTAATGAACCGGACCCCGATATTTTTACACAATAAAATATGGAATGTTTATGACATTCTATAAAAATTTAGGAATTTTTGGAATAATCTAACTATTTTATTTAAATGTCCGAAAACAGCCGGTTTTGAGCATTAATGCTGAATTGGCATAAGTTGTGACTTGCGTGTCTAAATGTCGAGTATGCTATCTGTGAATGGTTTGACATGTTATATATGTTATGTGCATTATCGTATGTTTGATTTTGAGTGGGGAATGGACGGGAAACTTAGATGGGCATAAACCGTTACAGTGATGCATGTTGTGTGATAGATACGTGTAGGAACTTTGTGTTCTATTTGAAAACCACTAAATGACTAACTGGTAAATCATACTAGGACGTGATTGACCGACCTTGACTGTTAGCTATATCTGAGAGTCTAACCGAGCAAACCAAGGTGAGTTCACACCCTTACTAAGGCATGGGATTCCCGGTGGATGGGAATGGGATTGAATAACTACTCGTACTATCACTCTATTTATATTACCAACACTACTAGACTACCTACTACTGTCCTCGGATTGAGAAGGGCACGTACGTAAAACCTACGTACACTCACACTTACTACTGTCCTCGGATGAGAAGGGCACGTACGTAAAACCTACGTACACTCACACTCACTACTGTCCTCGGATGGGAAGGGCACGTACGTAAAACCTACGTACACTCACACTCACTACTGTCCTCGGATGAGAAGGGCACGTACGTAAAACCTACGTACACTCATACTTAACACCGTCCTCGGATTGGGAAGGACACTTATGGATACGCCTAGTCTAGTGACATACATAATGGGAAGCCCCCACTAAATATCGTAAAGGTTTGGGAATCAAGGATAATGGGTAATACTTGGTTATGAAACGAACTTCCGATTCCTGATACGAACTCATTAACTAAACAACCAAACGTGAACTCACTCAACTTTGTTGTTGACTAGTTGTTACATGCCTTGCAGGTCGTTAGATGCTGTGGAGCTTGCACATGGAGGTGGTCGTTGTGGAATGCGAACTAACATGTCCCGTACTTACTAAATAAACGTTATGAACTTATGAAACTTATGTTGGGGTCTTTAAACTTATGAAACTACAAACTTATGTTTTGGTTTAACGTCTTATGCTTCCGCTGTTTAAATTGAACTTGGTTAACTTCCTTTTGGTCACCAATTGTATTGTGATTGGTTTTATTTACTAAAATACGTTGTTCGATATGATTGGTGGCTCGATCCTGGTCACGTCACGCCTCCAAGCGGTGGTACTCCGCATGGTGGATTTTGGGGGTGTGACAGATTGGTATCAGAGCCATTGGTTATAGTGAACTTGGTTTTAAAAGGGAAAAGTTTTTGATAAAACCAGACTATAACCTGTACAGTGCTCAACGATCCACAACGACGCTTCGCTCCACGTGCAAGACTCAACACTTTAGGTAGTATGATTTGAGTTTATATTATCTACTTGCTAGATTACTTTTGCATGGTGTGATGTTATGGTATGTTTAATTAGGAAAGCAGCATGTTATCTATTAACCCTATTGTGTTCTTTATGACACACAATTGTTTACTTGAAATTTGACAAATAGTGGTCAAATTCTTTCCTGATTTCTTGTCACCCCGCTACAACGACTGTTTATGCGTTCTATCTACTCGCACGTTTACCTCGACACGACGTTGCCATCTGACCCTCCGTACAGTCAGTTCGTACGTCGACATCCACGAAGACCTGGCTTGCACGAACTCGGGCTTAGGAGAACAAAACCCACGCAACCCGGTTGACAAACTTTATCACCTTCACCTGTCATCGTCGCCAGAAGCGAAGCAGTCATAGTTACGCGCGTTTGTCGTTATGCAAACACAAAACCTTACTCTGTTCCGGACAAGTGATATACTCGCGCGACAGCGATGCAACGAACTTCCCTTTTGTGCCATGCCGCCTCGCGCCACTACTGGAGATTACTTCTAGACAACAGATTAGCTGGTCAAATCCTTCGATTATTGTTGGACCCTTGTTTTCACTCGATTCTTCGCATGAACCTCATTAATTCCCTATCGCTTCGATTGACAACCGATTTAATGAAACACCAACAACCATACCACGATTTTCACCAATCACAAGACTACCATATTACCCTGTTGAATGGTTTATTCTTATTCTACTTGATTAGTTCTCTCGTATACCCCACTTAACGAATGGATGCCTTTACTGATGGGATTATCTTCAGGACATTCGAGGACGGAGTTATGGATCACACAACCTACAGGCGAACACGATGATCTATACGTCTACCTTACCCCTCCTACACTACAAGCGTCGTATTTTAAACCCCATGATAGTCTTCTTTAATAGGCAGAATCCTTGCGCTAGCTTTTGCACCGACACATGATTGTTGATTAATGATATGTCCAGTTTCTACCATTGGCTTAGACCAAACCATCACTCTCTTACCATAGTGACATTACGTTCTCGCTTCTCCATGCTGAGGCACCGAAACGAACACCCTCTGGTTTAAGTTGGAAGGCTCGACTCCCGATCATTGGTGACCCCTCCTCGAAACCTTGAGAATGGTGATGTATTGTTGATACGATCATAATCTCTTGAACACGTTTTCGAGTCTTATCTTTGGAACCTTATGACTACGCAGACGTATTTTGGATTCATTCGCACGACCTAAGGAAACTCCTCTAAATTTGGTTGCTTACCGACTCGATAAACTGCAAACTCATCTAAGTTCATCGATCAAGGTGAATTATTTCCCCTTTCGCATGTGGGGAGCCCGACAACTTTGATGGAATTTCAGTGAACCTTAACACTACAAACTTGTACGACGGTCATCCTCCTTCAGCTAGTTCTGGTTGTGCCAACCATATCGATGTAACACTCCTATCAGTGAACGACGTTGCGATTAGGATGGATTGGTCATCTCATCAGCAAGCGGAAATTCTTTGCAACGAAAAGATTGTCCGCATCCCTCGTTCTGGTGAAGAACCTCCCGTGATTCGTGGCGAGAAGAGTGGTGCTGTCGAAGGCATCATCTCTTTCCTTAAGGCCCAGAAGTGTTTGCGAAAGGGCCACACTGCCATTCTGGCACTCGTTACTGACACATCCACGGAAGAGAAGAGAATTGAAGACATTCCTATAGTGCGCGACTTTCCTGAGGTATTTCCTGAGGAATTACCCGGTCTTCCGCCTCACCGCCAAGTTGAATTTCAAATCGAGCTAGCTCCTGGAGCAGCGCCAGTAGCTCGAGCACCATATCGTCTAGCTCCACCAGAACTCGAAGAACTGTCCACACAACTACAAGAACTCCTGGAAAAGGGTTTCACACGTCCTAGCTCTTTGCCCTGGGAAGCTCCAGTACTATTCGTGAAGAAGAAAGACGGTACCTTCAGAATGTGTATTGACTACCGCGAACTTAACAAGGTGACCGTGAAGAATCGTTATCCTCTTCCACGTATTGACGACTTGTTCGACCAGTTGCAAGGGTCGAGCTATTACTCTAAGATTGATTTGAGATCGGGATACCATCAGCTGAGAGTCCGAGATGAGGACGTCTCCAAAACAGCATTCAGAACTCGTTACGGCCATTACGAGTTTCTGGTTATGCCATTCGGGCTGACGAATGCACCAGCGGTCTTCATGGATCTCATGAACCGAGTGTGCAAGCCTTACCTGGATAAGTTCGTTATTGTGTTCATCGACGATATCCTGATCTATTCTAAGAGTCAGGAGGAACACGAGCAGCATCTACGACTTATGCTGGAACTTCTTCGAAAAGAACAGTTGTATGCCAAGTTTTCGAAATGTGATTTCTGGCTTCGCGAAGTCCACTTTCTAGGCCACGTGGTAAACAAGGATGGAATTCATGTGGATCCATCTAAGGTTGAATCGATCAAGAACTGGCCTGCGCCCCGAACACCAACAGAAATCCGCCAATTTTTGGGTTTGGCAGGATATTACAGAAGGTTTAGCAAAGACTTCTCCAAGATTGCGCAACCTCTCACTTCACTGACTCAGAAGGGTGTCATCTATCGTTGGGGTGATGCACAGGAGTCCGCATTTCAACATCTAAAGGATAGACTTTGTAGCGCGCCTATCCTCTCATTGCCTGAAGGCATAGAAGATTTTGTGGTTTACTGCGATGCTTCCATCCAAGGACTTGGTTGCGTATTGATGCAACGTGACAAGGTCATTGCCTACGCATCGCGCCAACTTAAAGTTCACGAAAGAAACTACACTACTTATGATCTCGAGCTGGGAGCAGTTGTATTCGCGCTTAAGATATGGAGACATTACCTGTACGGTACCAAGTGCACCATTTACACCGATCACAGGAGTCTCGAGCATATCTTCAAGCAAAAGGAGTTAAACATGCGACAACGCCGATGGGTCGAACTCTTGAATGATTACGAATGCGCAATCAAGTATCATCCGGGCAAAGCCAATATTGTGGCCGACGCCCTCAGTCGAAAGGATACTATACCTAAGCGTGTACATGCGTTACAGCTTACCATTCACTCTAGCCTTCCCGCTCAGATTCGCGATGCTCAGGTTGTAGCATTGAAAGCAGAGAACATCAGGGCTGAGTCCCTACGTGGATCGAGGCAGCAGCTAGAACAAAAGGAAGACGGCGCTTACTATGTAAACGGACGCATCTGGGTTCCATTTTATGGAAACTTACGCGAGCTCGTGATGGACGAAGCGCACAAGTCTCGTTATTCGGTACATCCTGGTTCGGATAAAATGTACCACGACCTCAAGACTACGTATTGGTGGCCTGGCATGAAAGCCCACATAGCAACCTACGTCAGCAAGTGCTTGACCTGTGCGAGAGTCAAGTCTGAATATCAGAAACCATCAGGCCTACTCCAACAACCGGAGATCCCGAAATGGAAATGGGAGCAAATTTCCATGGATTTCGTTACCGGCCTGCCCAGATCTCAACGCGGAAACGATACCATTTGGGTGATCGTAGATCGACTGACCAAGTCTGCACATTTTCTGGCCATCAAAGAAACGGATAAGTTTTCTACTCTTGCAGACATTTACCTAAAGGAAGTGGTATCAAGGCACGGAGTGCCAATCTCTATTATATCTGATCGTGACGCACGTTTTACTTCTGAACTGTGGCAAGCAATGCACAAGTCCTTTGGCTCACGTTTAGATATGAGCACCGCTTATCACCCACAGACGGATGGGCAATCGGAACGCACCATCCAAACCTTGGAAGACATGCTTAGGGCATGCGTAATCGACTTCGGCAATGGCTGGGAAAAGCACCTCCCGTTAGTGGAGTTTTCATATAACAACAGCTACCACACCAGCATCCAAGCCGCTCCGTTTGAGGCATTGTACGGACGCAAATACCGATCACCTCTCTGTTGGGCAGAAGTTGTTGACAGCCAAATCACTGACCCAGAACTTGTGGTAGATACCACCGAGAAAATTGCTCAGATATGATAGCGAATGGCGGCAGCTCGTGACCGTCAGAAAAGCTATGCTGATAAGGGAAGAAAACCACTCGAGCTCCAGGTTGGGGATCGAGTGCTACTCAAAGTCTCACCTTGGAAAGGTGTAGTCCGCTTTGGCAAACGAGGCAAACTCAATCCGCGTTATGTCGGACCATTCGAAGTCACCGAGAAATTTGTACGGTAGCCTACAGGTTGAATCTACCTGAAGAACTCAGCGGAGTTCACAATATTTTCCACGTGTCAAATCTGAAGAAGGGTCTGTCGGATGAAACCCTCATAGTTCCTCTTAAGGAACTCACTATCGACGACCAGCTGCGATTCGTCGAGGAACCAGTAGAGATTACGGATCAAGATGTTAAGATCCTCAAGCATACCAGGATACCTCTGGTCCGAGTTCGTTGGAATGCTCGTCGTGGCCCAGAGTATACATGGGAACGAGAAGACCAAATGAAACTCAAGTATCCCCAACTGTTTAAGAAAAACGCAACCACTACTGAGGCTGAAGCTACCGCAGAATTTCGGGACGAAATTCCAAATCAACGGGGGGATGATGTGACACCCCAGGAAAATCAGGAAAACCACGCAACTTAACTAGCTTCCTCAGTAACCACGCGCTAAATTTCGGGACGAAATTCTCTTAACAGGGGGAGAATGTGACAACTCTCAAATTTACATGTATTCCGTACAGATTATTAATGATAATTAAAGTGTCTGACGACTGCGTGGAATCACTTAACTGCTTTCTGATATCCATGTTATGCTTACACGTACTTGTTAATATACTAATAGTGTACAGAAAAGTTACTAAATAGTCCTGTGTAATTTCCTAAGTGTTAGAAATTAAAAACGTTACAAAAATATACATATAGGACGCTTTGCGGATTAATTAAGTAGTTTAGCGGAACAGTGTCAAACCGAACAACCGGACTTTACCCGGAACATGAAAATATTATTATTTTCACTACCTATAATTTTCTGAGCTAGTTAGGGTCCCTGATTACCCTAACACCCGTCATAACACGCTATACATTACTAACGGAGTTAACTACTTATCTAACCTAGTTAACATGACTAATTACCCTAACTACTTGGTTACAATCGAACCAAACCCCCCCCCCCCCTCTCATAACCGGCCCCAAAACTATGGGGGACACACAAGTACAAGGTTGATTATTTTATTTAGGTGTGTTTAATATCTTTGTGACATTAAACCCAATGGTTAATCACCACACTTTTGCCTATAAGTTCTAGAGTTTAGCTAACATGATCTTCATAACCAAACACCAACTTTCATACTCTCTCCCTCTCTTCTCTAAGTCTCGGCCGAACACCCCTCACCCCACCACCATACTTTCGGCTCTTGATCATCACATTCCATCATCATACACACTCCAAGGATCGCGTATTAGGAGCTTTGGTGCACTCGGAACGCGAAGGACCACTTCCGTTAGCTTTTATCCACCCATTTTTCATCAAGATTCTTCCCTAGCCCCGAGCTAGAGGTATATCACTTAAAACTCGCTCTTGAACATATCTAGAGTGGTTAATAAGAGTTTCGTCGGTTAAAAATTACGAACATATAAGATCAAGTCTAAAAGTTTACTGAAGTAATGAACAAGGTGGTTAATGGATGAATATGTGTGTAAATCATGTAGATCCTGTGTGATTATGATGATTGGGTGATTATCTGATGCTTTACTGAATGATATTAGTATATGATGTTGTTGTGGTCACTAAACTTGTTAAAGGAATCGATCGAACACGATTTAGAAGGTTAAACACAAAAGAATCAGAATCTGTGTAACTTTTACAGCCCACTTCTGTTGGCTGTAAACAGGTCTTAACCTCAACGAAAAATTGATATTTTGAATCTAAAATATGTCATTATGAAATACGGTTCTAATGGCACCGGAATCGTAATTTTTGGACTCCGGTTACTATTTTTAAAGTGTTAATTTGTAACAGCAACTTAAGCTGAATTTTGACAGCAATAAATGGGTGTCGTATTTTTAGTCATAACCTGAGTTTTGTGATGAATCGAACCATGAAATTTGTACAGTAAATGACAACCGATGTATTTGTAATTACCCCACTGGAATTTCGTAAATCGGACACTCGATGAATTTTTAATAAATTGTTTCGTGGACTGTGGTCAGAAATACATAAATCTGAGTTCAGTCCCGAAATATGAATTTTTATAAAATGTGGGTAATGAACCGGACCCCGATATTTTTACACAATAAAATATGGAATGTTTATGACATTCTATAAAAATTTAGGAATTTTTGGAATAATCTAACTATTTTATTTAAATGTCCGAAAACAGCCGGTTTTGAGCATTAATGCTGAATTGGCATAAGTTGTGACTTGCGTGTCTAAATGTCGAGTATGCTATCTGTGAATGGTTTGACATGTTATATATGTTATGTGCATTATCGTATGTTTGATTTTGAGTGGGGAATGGACGGGAAACTTAGATGGGCATAAACCGTTACAGTGATGCATGTTGTGTGATAGATACGTGTAGGAACTTTGTGTTCTATTTGAAAACCACTAAATGACTAACTGGTAAATCATACTAGGACGTGATTGACCGACCTTGACTGTTAGCTATATCTGAGAGTCTAACCGAGCAAACCAAGGTGAGTTCACACCCTTACTAAGGCATGGGATTCCCGGTGGATGGGAATGGGATTGAATAACTACTCGTACTATCACTCTATTTATATTACCAACACTACTAGACTACCTACTACTGTCCTCGGATTGAGAAGGGCACGTACGTAAAACCTACGTACACTCACACTTACTACTGTCCTCGGATGAGAAGGGCACGTACGTAAAACCTACGTACACTCACACTCACTACTGTCCTCGGATGGGAAGGGCACGTACGTAAAACCTACGTACACTCACACTCACTACTGTCCTCGGATGAGAAGGGCACGTACGTAAAACCTACGTACACTCATACTTAACACCGTCCTCGGATTGGGAAGGACACTTATGGATACGCCTAGTCTAGTGACATACATAATGGGAAGCCCCCACTAAATATCGTAAAGGTTTGGGAATCAAGGATAATGGGTAATACTTGGTTATGAAACGAACTTCCGATTCCTGATACGAACTCATTAACTAAACAACCAAACGTGAACTCACTCAACTTTGTTGTTGACTAGTTGTTACATGCCTTGCAGGTCGTTAGATGCTGTGGAGCTTGCACATGGAGGTGGTCGTTGTGGAATGCGAACTAACATGTCCCGTACTTACTAAATAAACGTTATGAACTTATGAAACTTATCTTGGGGTCTTTAAACTTATGAAACTACAAACTTATGTTTTGGTTTAACGTCTTATGCTTCCGCTGTTTAAATTGAACTTGGTTAACTTCCTTTTGGTCACCAATTGTATTGTGATTGGTTTTATTTACTAAAATACGTTGTTCGATATGATTGGTGGCTCGATCCTGGTCACGTCACGCCTCCAAGCGGTGGTACTCCGCATGGTGGATTTTGGGGGTGTGACATGCAAAAAGCACGATTACTCATAATGTCACTTCATTTCTTGTACTTCGTCTCATAGAATGAAACGAGTACCTAAAATGTTTCGAGGAAATCATGAGCGATTACTTGAAAGGAAGAATCTCAAGAGTAGTTTGTAAAGAACATAGTTCTTGGATGTAGGTATCATAGGGAAATGCCATACACATATGTAACTACACTTGTACTTCAGAATTGTGAACAACAATTTATCTATAAATAAAACTGATTGTTTCACATTATAAGAAAAACAGAGAAAACAAAAGCATAAGATTAAAACAACAATATTTTATACTCAACCATATGCTTATTCGTGGGTCAGACTTGCATTGACAATCTCTGATTACTTGTTCCTGAAATTGCTCGTCTTACCGTAGTTGTACCAGGTACCAGACGATAAACGAGCTTGAGCAGGGTTGACTTGGGGTTGGTTTGGACCACCTTGGATTGGGTTGAAAAGACAAGCATTTGCCAGGTGACCGAGTCGTCCACATGATGCACACAGACGAGATTGTAGGTAAGCTTGGTGAGGTGCATTACACTTATTGCACATCAGTGCAGTATGGTCATAAGGTTTCTTGGCAGGAGGTTGAGCAGCAGCAAAGTTTGTAGCAGCTTTGTTTTGGATAGCAAAGCGGCATATGCCAACCAAATGTCCCCACCGTCCACAGTAGGTACATTTGAAGCAGGGTAAGAGGTTTGAATGATGATGGTTGCATTGCTTGCACCAAGGAGCAGCTCCTAAATATGGCTTCCTAGCTGGTGGTGCTGCCATTTGGCTAGGTCCCGCTTGATTAGGTGTAACTGCTGTGGGTTTCCTTGAAGCCTTACGCTTCCTTGATTTTGGTGTAGGCTTGACTTCTGCTTCCTTCGGTGACTCTTGAGTGGCTTCATTGTTGAGACGAGACATGGCAATGCCTAAATCCACAGTCTTCAGAACCACTTCGCCTATTTGCTGGGCAAGTTTGGCTGTTTGCTCGGACATTTGACCGTTGCTGAAAGGAAGAGACATCCTAGAAGAAAATGAAAGACGTAGGAAGAAACAAGTGAAATGTTACCGGATAAACAAAACAGTATGGCAATGCATAAAATTGCGATCATTCGTTTGTTACCAAAGGCAAACAAATGAGACGGTGACTAATCAAAGTAAACAGGTCATATTAATGTATCACTGAAGACATGTTCGCCTATAAGTGAACACTCACCCCAAGAGTCCCCAGGTAAGGGTGACTGGTCCGATACTGCGGATTTGTACGACACTCTAGCCTTCGACAAATAACTCAGGGTACAGACATTCACTCTTCCAGTTTGCACGTGTTCACATTATAAGACCCAAACTTTGACGGGATTTTGAAAATTCAAAGGGGTTCAAAATCTTATAACAGAGGGTTCAAAACCTTATAACTGAGGGTTCAAAACCTTATAACTGAGGGTTCAAAACCTTATAACTGAGGGTTCAAAACCTTATAACAGAGGGTTCAAAACCTTGTAACTGAGGGTTCAAAACCTTATAACTGAGGGTTCAAAACCTTATAACTGAGGGTTCAAAACCTTGTAACTGAGGGTTCAAAACCTTATAACTGAGGGTTCAAAACCTTATAACTGAGGGTTCAAAACCTTATAACTGAGGGTTCAAAACTTAGTAATTAATCATCCTAGAACAGATAATTGTTTTTCAAAGCGGTTTTGAAGTTTGTGTTCTTATTGTGGTTGTCGCCTAAGGATAGGTGACGGTATTGTTTTATGACTAAACGCAAGTAAACTCGCGTTAGGGTCCTAGGAAGGTTATAGACTAGGTCAAAGAATTACTAATAACCTAATTCCCTATAACCATGAGCTCTGATACCAACTTTTCTGTCACACCCCGACCACGTAAAAACAACAAAACGTGGCGGAATCGTCGGGGAGTGTTGTAACAGAATCATTGTTTCATAACACATGGAAAATTGAAATATTATTTTATTGAATAAAAGAGTCACAATGTCTTAACAAACAAAGAAGTATAACAAAATTAACTAGTCTTCCATCTTTTATTGTAACTAAGGCCCAAGTCCGCCTAAGTGTATCTTGATCAATCCTATGCATCATTTCCTGAAACACATGTGAAAATAGGTACGTCAGCATAAAAATGCCGGCGAGTACATAGGTTTTGTGAAAATAGGATTCATGACTTAATGTTTAGAAGAAGGTTGTTTGACAAAAGTCAGTCATAATCCTTGTAAAATGTTTTGTTTTATAAATCATTTGAAAAACGAAGATATGTAAATGATATGTAAAAGAATAATGTAAGATTTAATGAATAACCAAGTAAAATGAGTTTGTATAAGATAAGTTGTTTGAAAAACAATATCTTGTGAAAAATATGTTACTTGTATATAAAAAAATGTTATATGTTTAAACTGATATGATTTAAATAACGCTACGATATGTAATATCATACAAGCACTTATATATAGGAAGTACCAGCGGCGTATCCACCATGCTTATATCATATTACACACGCCTCGTTACTCAAACCACTTACCCAAACAAACCACCAATGTAAAAATTCCCATGCCTAAACCATCAATGTAAAAATGTTTATGTATAGTCAAATGTTTGTGTGAAAACCATCAAATGTAAATCATGAAATGTGTAAACAAAAGTTATGTATGGTAAATAAAATGAGACTGCTTAAACCACAAGTAAAAATGTACAAAACAAAGTATTTGAATAAATCAAAAGTTATGTTTTGTAGAATAATGCATGATATACTGAATACAAACATTTATGCGGTATTGTGAAAATGCATACATTCAAGCCTTGAGACTGTGGTGATAAACCTTTAAACAAATTAAAGATTTATCTGAGTTAATGTATTCGAATTCGGTCATTCCTTTCATCCAAACATACCTAGGATGTCAGGAACGGGAGTTGTCAATTCCTATGGTACCATTACCTACTAACGAGCGGTGTAGCTAATGTTAATGAATGTATATGGTCCCATTTAAACAAACCAAATGTCATATCAAAATGCAAGCATGTGATGAAAATAATGTACCTAGTATGCTAAGTAAACATACAAGGTAGAGATGTAAAATAATGTGTCCATATGTTACTGGAACATATGCAACAGAGATGCAATATAAAGCAAATGCACTAAGTATGATGAACATACATAGCATGTAAAGGTAATGTAAAACAATGCACTAGGTACGCACACAATGGGCACACATAGCGTGAAATGTAATGAAAACAATGTACTAAGTACGCACACAATGGGCATACATAGCATGAAAAGGTAATGTAAAACAATGCACTAAGTACGCACACAATGGGCACACATAGCGTGAAATGTAATGAAAACAATGTACTAAATACGCACACAATGGGCATACTTAGCATGAAAAGGTAATGTAAAACAATGCACTAAGTACGCACACAACGGGCACACATAGCGTGAAATGTAATGAAAACAATGTACTAAGTACACACACAATGGGCATACGTAGCATAAGACACAATGAAATCATGTACTATAAATGTACTAATGAACATAGCAAGTATATGATGTGAAAGCAGGAAAGCATGAAAGTAACAAGTAGGCACATGTGTTCCACCCCAAAATGTTTGGAAAACAGTAAAAGAGGGGTCTATGTACTCACTTGAGATTGCTCAATAGACTTTAGATATCCACCAAGCAAGGTTAGAAAATCACGGATTCAAACGTCACCTAATATAGGTAACTATATTAATAAACGGACCTAATCGGAGGATCGGGTAGCATGAGGTTTCGTAAACCAAATGAGTGTAGGAACTCATGTAATATGGTTTAACAAAGCCTACATACTAAAATGAAACTTATCCTAAGTGCTTTTGACCCGTTACGACCCGTTTAGGTAGCTTATGCTACTTTAACGCGTCATTTGCGTAAAACGCGTTCGGACCGCCTAACTAGCCCTATGACAAGTAAGATATGCCTTAACATGTTTAATATGGTTGCTAAATCAGTTTAGATATCAAAAGTTATGTTACATAGGCTTAAAATGAATTTTGGTGCAAAAAGGGTATTTTGGTAATTTACCTAAGGCATAAGAACTACTTATCATATAACTACTTAAACGATGTGACCATAAGGTATAACCTCGAAAGGTTATTCCCTATATAACTATGATCACCTAAAGTGTTTGGTCGGATCCTAATGATCGACCAAATGGGTCGGGTTCGAAAGCATAAGAGATTGATTAGATCGCTTACCCTTACGACCCTAAACAAGCACAAGTCTAAAAGTGACGAGCTAAACATGCTAGGACATGTTTAGTTAAGTTAGAAAACAGGTTTGGTATCAAAACAAACGGTTTTGATACCCTAGAGTAGTTTTGTTACAAAATACGTGAGAACACGCATTTTGCCCGAAACTACGACTCGTCACTGAGCCTAGATAACGTGGTAATCAGTAGGTATAGTCACTAGGGACTATAACCATCGTGATTACGCTCACGTTATGAAGTTCAAACGAACTTCGCATTGACCATAAACTGGTCAATGCAGAAAGTCAAACGCAGTTTGACTTTAAAGCATAAAAACGAAAGAAAAGAACGAAGGAATACTTACAGAAGGTCCCCGCAAGTATTAAACCCGATTCACTCTCAGGTAGGAAGCACAAACACTTCCACTTAGAGAGTTAGAATCAGATTTAGGTGTGAGGGAAAAGAGCAAACATGGGGGGTATTTATAGGAAATGTAGAGCCGTTAGGATCGTTCATCGAAAAACGTGCCTCGATCTCAACCGTCCAAGTGTGCCCCTAGTTTTACTAAACCATTAGAACCCATAGAAATGGCCCATGGTATTGTAAAAACCGTTTGCAAGTGGTTTTGGAGTGTATGACAGCTGAAAACAGGCTGTTTGCAACATTCTGCTGTTCTGGGCACTGCTTGCGCATCGTAACAATTATATTGTTGCGGTGCGCAAGGACCTAGTTTGGCAGAATGTCAAATTTGGTCCCTGCAGCCCGTTTAAGCTATTTCCGACACTTCTAAGGCCCGTAAAGCCAACTTTAAGGCCCTAAAATGATGCCTAAACATTGTGTACATGAAACATGCTCAAAAATATGCCGGATGTTGGTTCGTTTGGTCGTACGATCGCGATGATCGCTTAATTACGACGGAATGCACATAAGCGCGAAAAACGATCCAAATTGCGCGACGAATGGATTTTTCTTATGCCAAACACTAAAATAAAATATTTTAGTGCTTACATAAATTTTTGGATGTCCGGATGGATTCAGAACTTAAGTTATGCGCGAAAGTGCAAACTTGTGCACTTTTTGACGCTTTTAGTCCCTGAATGACCCACAAGTTTATTTTAGCACACCGAACCCATCAAAGCCTATTTCTAAGCTATATAAAGGATCTTTAAGGTGTGTTTAACTTATGGTCATGTTCTGGAATGTCCGTTACAGTTCAAATTGGCATACTTTCGCAGTTTGTCAAGTTTAGTCCCTGTAAGCGAATTAACTTGTTTTTGCCATACCAAAGCCTTCAAAACTTATTTCTGAGTTATGTAAAGGTTATTTAAGGTATGTTAACTATATGTTGATGTTCCGGAGTATTTTTCGCGTTAAACTGATGACATTTACGCACCAGTTTGCGTATAACTCTCCAGAAAGCGATATAGAGTTTGAAATTGAACAAGAATTGATATGTGCAAATGATACACATATTTATACAAATACCAAGTGTGGAATATAATATTTCATTAGTTTGGTATTTGTTTGATGGTCGTGGAGGCGCAGGTGTCACAACCAAGAACTCCCACACTCACCCCTCCTCTCTCTCTTTTTCTCTCTCTCGGATCGGAACCCTAGCCGCCGTCTTTCGCCGCCTTCTAGTTCAGTGCACCCCCAACACTGCACCACTCTTTCTCTACCCCTCTCTGTCTTTGACACACGCAACCAAACCGCTACCACTGCCCCATCTTCAAACTAAATTCCGGCGATTCACCGTCTGTAATTTTTGGGTATTCGCAGACCAAATAAAGGGGCAGGTGGTGTGTGACTGTGGTGGCAGGTGAGAGAGATAGAGAGACGACGGCAGCGGCGAGCACGGCGGCGGTGGTGTGACGGTAAACAAAGGCCCCTGTTCTTGTTCATCTCAGATTCTTTTGGATCCCCTCATGTTTCTTATTTTCTTTCTTTCCGGTGACAGTGGTGGGGGTAGATGTGGGTGTTTGGTTTGATTGGTGATAACAGGTGGTGTGTGGATGTGGTGGCGGGTGGAAATTGATTGGTGATAACATGTTTCTTATTTTCATTGATTTTGGAAATTGAATGTGCAGGAGTGGGAGGTGGCAAGTGGCGGGAGGTGGTGGTGACAAGTCGCCGGAGGTGGTGGTGAGGGTAGGTCTGTATTTTAGAGAGAGTATATATGTTTTAGAGAGAGAGAGAGAGAGTTATATATTATATAATATATTAAATTAATTTTGTTTTAATTTATTAGAATTATTAAAATACTTTTTTTAGTAAATGACTAAAATACTCTTATGTGGGGTACACTAGGTCAGATTTAACTATAAAAAATAACTGAGTGATGACTGTCGTAAGGGTCAATCAAAAACCTAAATAAGCTACGTAGATAGCGTAAGTAGGGTATCGTATCCACGGGGAATTTGTGGTCAGTGTCGCGTTTTTTAACTAAGAACTAAATTAACTAGATTGGGGTTTTTGTGAATTTGATTATAAAAACTAGAAAGCTAATTAATAAAGTTGTAATCAATATGAGAAAGAATAACCTCTACCCGGAATCCCAATTACCCGTTTAACATCAAAACCTGTTTACCGATTCAAAACACCACATAGACATGGCCTCGGAATTAATGAATCTGATTAGTTATCAAGGATAGTTTTTAAGATTCACTATGCAACCTAATAACCCGTTTAATTGTATCAACTACCCACCAATTTACTAACCCGCTAACAACGCAAGTAAGTTGCCAATACGCTAAATAAACGACAAGTAATTCAAACACAAGAAACGTTTACCAAGAATCCAACACAAGTGGTCAAGCTGTACCAGTTATACGAATCCGCAAACAAGGTTTAATGCAAAACAATGTAAAAGTTCATCCGAGTAGAAGTTATAAGAAGTTTAGCCGCGCATGGTTATCTTTGCCGCTTCGGTTGTCATCCCGATTAGGTTAGACACCATGGATTGGCTTGGAAGATGAGATGGAATGCTGAAATTCGTCCCTGATGTTGCTGTGCGGCAGCTGCGATAGTATCTCCCAAAATTGTGAAAGTTCTTTTCTTTTTATAGTTGCATGTGACGGCTGATATAATAAAATATGAGAATTGGCGCTCATTATTTCTTTACGTGAAAGTTGCTTCTCCCCTTTTGGCCCAACATAAATAGCAGCCCATATTTAATTTCCTCTTAATGCACATAACATCCATCCATGCCTTTAATTAATTCAACTTATAATATTGAAACTTCTTTTCTTTGTTTCCTGCGATAACATTTGACAATAGTGATTTAATAATAATTTACTAATTAATTAAAGACTTCATTTAGTATTAATAAATAAAGTTTAACTAAACCGTTTTAGTTTATTCCATTATAATCCACATGCTAATAAAACCGCATCAAGAATCATATTTTATAATAATATCAATGCATTTTTGGCATACTTAATAATCAATAAAGTGTATCTAAAATGCACCGATCAAATCCCCACACTTATCTTTTTTCGTCCCGAAAAAATTATCTGCAATGGAATCACAATCAAAACAAATGGCTTTCAATATATTCAATTATTTTATTAAAACAAATCACATCACACGTTAACCAAGATTGTGAATATACTGTCTACTTAAACCCAACCGCTGGTTTCGAAGCCCTTATTTTCGATCCATTAAGTTCAAGTAATATATAGTTGTGTGTGGATCCCACACTCAAAAGACTACGACTCCACCTAATCCCGTTTCAAGCTTATGAGATTAAAAGATTTATAATCTACCGCCTTATATAAAAAACTCTTATATTATTCCGATTAAACTTTATGATGGATGAATGGATGATATTGTGAGCTTACATGCTTTTGTATACGATCAGTTCAGCAGACATACACCATACGAGTCACCATCCCCATGGTTATTGCCATAAACTTCACGTGTTTTTTTTATATATATAACTCCACCTAGAGGGCATGTACCGCATGAGTCGCTATCCCCGCGGCAATGCCATAGGCTTTGTTTTCTTTTTCTTTTTTTTCTTTTTACATGTGCTCAGATGAATTTATGGAATATTTTTTTTTTTGGGCGCCACACTGTTTCGGATTTGTTTTCACAAAAAGAAACAGGTGTGCCAATTTAATCGGAAAAACTTATAAGTTTTTTACTTATGACGTACCCCTTATACTTTCCATAGTTTCAGTTTTTCCATAGCTCCTAAGGCGGGAACCCACAAAACTCCTATCTTAAGTTATTGTAACGCCCCAAAAATCATAATGTTAATATTTTACGTGTGTTCATATATGACACGTTATGAAATTAATAACTAGGTTATTTAACCTAGTTAAGGGTATGGTCAAAAGTATTAAATGATGAAGGTAGTGTCGGTTATGTTTTAAAGGCAAACCCGAGGGGTTAAAGTGGAACAAGATGGAAGTTGTGTTATTAAAAGAAACTAACAACACACACAAACACACCTTCGTGTGTGTTCTAGATCGATCAGGAGACTCCCATGGAGTCTCAAACCCTAAACATGAAAGATCATCCAATTGGAAGGCTAAATGATGCTTAAATTCATAACCGAGCATGGATTAATGATCACCAACACGAGGGGATCATAAGGTATGTCTTAAATCTAGGATTTGTGATCATGGGTGAAGTGGGTTATGCTCTAATCCGTGAGTTAATATGAAATTGATCATGTATAAGGGTTAGAATCATCATATAGAACATGGGTTATGCAAGGTTTGTGTTAATTTGAAGTTTAGATGTGAAACCCGTTTGTTATGGTGAGGATGATGACTTGAACCACCATTTATGTTTAATTCTTGTTGAAAGAATGATGTATTATGTGGGTATGATGAAATCTTGTTAGATGAATTAGGAGAAAAATGATGATGCTATGTTTGATGTTTAATTGGAAATGAAACATGATGATTAGTAGTAGGTTTTGATGGGTTATGTATGACATTAGAAGATGTATGTATGAATTAGTTGTACGTTATGCTTAAAAGGTGGTACACGCACATCAAGTGTGTGATAAAATGTATATAGTGTTGTCCGTATAGTCGATTATGATGTTACTAGTATATGATGATAAATCGATAGTTAAAGATGGTTAATAGTTGACTTTGAAAGTCAACTAAGTATAAGAATCATGATTTGACTCGTTATCGTAAAAGTAGGATTATAAGAAGTCGTATGATACATGTTATAGCAATCCGCGTTAAATGTAATGACATGATGAGTTACATGAATTTAAGTGTATATGGATATGATTATATGAGTTATGTTGGTTAAGAATGAATAATGAAAGTTAAGTATGAAAGATGCGATTGACATGATGGTTAACATGCACAAATGAGTATGCTAATAAGAGCGTGATTTTGATGAAATGAAAGTATAGGAATCACGTCGAGACGGGCTCAAGCATGAGATGTTAACGGGTCAAGAAGAGGCAAGGAATCGGATGCGAGCACGGACTCATAAGGTAAGTGATTTCTGTAATCACTTCTTAGTTCGATTAAGTAATATGGTGTTTTAAGTAACTAAACATGAAGGATGAGGTCAAATATGTGTCGTAGTCTCTCATCGTAAAGTATGGGATTAAAGTTGACCAAAATGCCCTTGATGGGTATTTTGGGCAAACGATCTAAAAAAGTAGTTTAGAAGCAAGCTACTCGATTAGTGTAATGTTTTGGGTAAGTATGAAAGTGAGAAGTATGGTTTGTAAGTCATAAACGTTTTAATGCGCAATTACCCTTAACGGGTCAAAATAAGCTTTTGAGCGAAAATGGGTGGAATGAGATGTAGGGCATCCGAGAATGAATCTTTTATGAAAAATGACCTTGAAATTATCAATTCATATGAAGTTAAGGTCAAACAAACAAGTTATGTGGATAAATGCATGAACGGGTAGAAATCATGGAAAAGGGTAATAAGCCGAAGGCTTAAAATTTATAAATTTCGGTAGTCCAAATGTTGGATCTTAACTCCATAAGATGGAAAATTAAATTACGGACGCGTAGGAAAAAGAATCGGGTAAAACGGACCAATAACGAAGAAGTTATGACCGTTTCCGTGAAACGCGGACGTGCTGGGAATATGCAGCAATTTGCTGCAGAGTTTCTGTGAAAACAGGGGCCTAGCGTGACGCCAGGGCCCTGGTGGGCGAAAGTTGCTCGTTTGCTCAGTTTTGTCTTGGGAACTCGTTTAAACGCGTTTCAAGTTACGTTTGACTAATTTAACTAACGTTTTCATGAGCATAAATGTATCCATCTATGTAGATAGGCAAGTATGTACGTTTGAATGTATCTAAACACGTATTTAGAAGTGTAAGCATGTATGTGCAAACGTATGTAAGATTATAAGTGTGTGAGCAAGTACACACGGATATATGAAGACGTATATGAGTAGGTAAGTATGAGTTGGGTATGTTGCAATAGGTGATTATAAATATACATGTAAGTAAGTAGGTAGGCATATACGCATGTATGTTTTATAAATCTAAGTGTATGTATGTAGGTGTGTATGTAGGTAGTTTGTATATGTACGCAAGTGAGTATGTATGAATGTATGCACGTATGTAGGTTTGTGTGAAGGCATGTAATAAGTATGTATGTATGTATGTATGTATGAATGTATGTATGTATGTATGTATGAATGTATGTATGTATGCATGTGTGTATGAATGGATGTATTTAGGTATGCACGTACGTGGGTACGTACGTATGTATGTAGGTACGTATGTATGTAAGTTGTTACGTGTGATCGTAGGCATATGTATAAGTTTGTACGAAAGTATGTAAGCATGTATTCAATGAAATTGAGTACTAACGATAATAATAGCGTGCATGGTGATGAAGTGTAACGCAGGAATACCAAAGAAGTCTCACGACGGATCGTATGATCAGAGGGAAAGCCGGAATGTAAAGAGTTAATGGAATGAAAAGTAAACGTGAATAGATCTTATATGTTTATGATACGTACTAATGTTATGAATTTAATGTGGTGAGCGCAGGTAGTACAAGCTATGAGGATTATTAAGGCATAGAGATCGAAGATCCAGTCTTAATTATTAAGGTGAGCGCAGGTAGTCACTAGAGAGATTGTACGGGAACGTTGATGTACTAAGAGTAGTAAACATAAGATACGTTTTTAATTAGTAAATAAGAGAATGACGGATTTATGAGAACGAGCTATGTTAAAGTTAAATTTTAAATAAGTTGAGGTATTTATAAAGAAAGAAATTTTATGGTTCGTGTTTCCGCTGCGATTTTTGTCATGTACGATTTAGGGTCTTACAAGTTGGTATCAGAGCCCTGGTTTGAGGGAATCAAGTACGAGAATTTAAGTACTTGAACTCAAACTTGTGTGCTCTTGAGATAAGAAATCCGTACAATCTAAGACTCGATCAAGATCCAAAGGTAAAGGCTAATGTAAGTATGTACTTATGTATACGTATAAAGAAACTGACGGTTTTGTATGTTCAAGGTAAGCATAAGTGTTGGAAGAGGATGATCCGGGAATGCAGTCTATGATGAATACTAACGCAGGCAAAGAGGTAATAAGACAAGTAGGCAAATGAGCCCAGGTACGTAAATTTAATATGTGGGTGTAAGTAATGGTAAAATTCATTAAGGGAAGGAGAATTTTAAAATGAAAGACAATGATTGTATAGTAATGAAGTATTGGAAGTAATACACGCGCCGAAACCTAAGTCTACGGACATAAGGTAACAATTACATGAAGGCACGAAACTACTATGTGGATTGTGTACCTGGCCAGTACACGAGAAACGTATGACGTTCGTGAGATCATGATAATTGTTACAGGTATGTCCGGTAGGGTTGGGTAGCAGGCGGGCGTGTGGGTGAAATGGGAAGTAAGACTCTCGGGCAATTGAGAGTACTATGTAGGAATGAAAAGTATGAGAGATAAAAAAAAAATGAAGAGTGTTGAATCCGTAAGAAAGTGCGGATCAACAGGATATGAATGAAATGTTTGAATCCGTGAGACGGATTCAAGGAATGAAATGTATGAACGAAATGATGGAATCCGCAAGACGGATTCAAGGAAGGAAATGTTTGAATCCGTGAGACGGATTCAATGATGAAAGGCATGAATGATATGTTTGAATCCGTGAGACGGATTCAAGGATGAAAGGCATGAATGATATGTTGAATCCGTGAGACGGATTCAAGGAATGAAAGGTATGAATGAAATGTTTGAATCCGCGAGACGGATTCAAAGAATGAAAGGTGTGAATGCAATGTTTGGATCCGCGAGACGGATTCAAGGTAAGAAGGGCATGAATGGAATGTTTAAATCCGCGAGACGGATTCAAGGTATGAAATGCATGAAGGGAATGTTCGAAACCGCTAGACGGATTCAAAACATAGAAATAATGAAAGCTATGGATGCTACGATTGTGTCCGCAGGACGAGTTTAAAATATAGAAATGATGAAAATAGCCCACATCGTGATGTGACAATAGTTTGACCGTGGTTGTATCATACGAATCATGTGAGTAAATGCAAAGTAACTGAATGAAAGAAAGATCATGATTGGCACGCAAACCTAAATTTTAAATTTCAGAACGAAAGAAAGAAGTTTTGAATAAGTTATGTGTTAAAAGTGCTGGTAATCGACTACTAGGAGTCAAAATGAATGACGGGCTAATACCCGGACAATGATATAAGTACGCACAAGAAGGAACTTAGAGGTGATGAAACCCATCGATTTGGTGAGAGGTTGTGCACGAGCGAAGGCACATTGCACGGATGAATGAAATCTAGTCTAGTACGGCTAGTACACGTGAAGAATGTGGACATGTCTGATTTACGGATCGCTGAAGTATGGAAGGAAATCAAGGTAAGTAAAATGCTTTAATTTATGTCAGATAAGTATGAATTTGTAAGTTGAAAACGCCCTACAAAATGTATGGTGGAACTAGTATGATATAGTACAGAATGTTCGATTCCTAACAGTTGACCTAAGAAGAAGATTATGTCGTTAGGGAACGAATCTCAAAGGTTTGAAGTGAAAAATTTCGAGAATTCGCTAAACTCTCGTATAATGAATTTGCGTGACATGTGGGCTTATGTAGACGAAATAATGCATGAAATAAGAGGAATAGTAATGTAGAATGAACAAGGTGAATGAAGATAACGTAAGAGTATGTATGGTACAAGTAGTTATAGAAAAGATAGAATGATGTTAACTTTGAAGTGAAGCGCGTATATGTGGTCATGAAATAGTAGTTTTGTGCGGTAACAAAACAAGAACTAAATGCTAAATAATATATGTGTAGAATGTAATCTTAAGAGATAGGGTGATTGTAGTAGATCCGTTGTGAACGGATCATACGAATGTATGTATGATTACAGATTGATGAAGTATGTATATAGACCCGCTATTGACAGGTCAAGGAAATGAAAATGATATGCGAAAGTATGATAAGGAAGATATTGAATTGTTAGGAAGAAGTCAATGATATGAATAATGAAATAAACATGAAAGAAACATTAATAAGAATTCTGGGATAGGTTCTTGAAATTGAATGATAGTCATGGTGATGAGCTCGTGGTTGTGTCGAGTGGACGTATAGAAGGAATAATTAGTGTTAAATAAAGGTAAGAAAGGTTTCGGGGACAAAACCTCATTTAAGGGTGGTAGACTTGTAACGCCCCAAAAATCATAATGTTAATATTTTACGTGTGTTCATATATGACACGTTATGAAATTAATAACTAGGTTATTTAACCTAGTTAAGGGTATGGTCAAAAGTATTAAATGATGAAGGTAGTGTCGGTTATGTTTTAAAGGCAAACCCGAGGGGTTAAAGTGGAACAAGATGGAAGTTGTGTTATTAAAAGAAACTAACAGCACACACAAACACACCTTCGTGTGTGTTCTAGATCGATCAGGAGACTCCCATGGAGTCTCAAACCCTAAACATGAAAGATCATCCAATTGGAAGGCTAAATGATGCTTAAATTCATAACCGAGCATGGATTAATGATCACCAACACGAGGGGATCATAAGGTATGTCTTAAATCTAGGATTGGTGATCATGGGTGAAGTGGGTTATGCTCTAATCCGTGAGTTAATATGAAATTGATCATGTATAAGGGTTAGAATCATCATATAGAACATGGGTTATGCAAGGTTTGTGTTAATTTGAAGTTTAGATGTGAAACCCGTTTGTTATGGTGAGGATGATGACTTGAACCACCATTTATGTTTAATTCTTGTTGAAAGAATGATGTATTATGTGGGTATGATGAAATCTTGTTAGATGAATTAGGAGAAAAATGATGATGCTATGTTTGATGTTTAATTGGAAATGAAACATGATGATTAGTAGTAGGTTTTGATGGGTTATGTATGACATTAGAAGATGTATGTATGAATTAGTTGTACGTTATGCTTAAAAGGTGGTACACGCACATCAAGTGTATGATAAAATGTATATAGTGTTGTCCGTATAGTCGATTATGATGTTACTAGTTTATGATGATAAATCGATAGTTAAAGATGGTTAATAGTTGACTTTGAAAGTCAACTAAGTATAAGAATCATGATTTGACTCGTTATCATAAAAGTAGGATTATAAGAAGTCGTATGATACATGTTATAGCAATCCGCGTTAAATGTAATGACATGATGAGTTACATGAATTTAAGTGTATATGGATATGATTATATGAGTTATGTTGGTTAAGAATGAATAATGAAAGTTAAGTATGAAAGATGCGATTGACATGATGGTTAACATGCACAAATGAGTATGCTAATAAGAGCGTGATTTTGATGAAATGAAAGTATAGGAATCACGTCGAGACGGGCTCAAGCATGAGATGTTAACGGGTCAAGAAGAGGCAAGGAATCGGATGCGAGCACGGACGCATAAGGTAAGTGATTTCTGTAATCACTTATTAGTTCGATTAAGTAATATGGTGTTTTAAGTAACTAAACATGAAGGATGAGGTCAAATATGTGTCGTAGTCTCTCATCGTAAAGTATGGGATTAAAGTTGACCAAAATGCCCTTGATGGGTATTTTGGGCAAACAATCTTAAAAAGTAGTTTAGAAGTAAGCTACTCGATTAGTGTAATGTTTTGGGTAAGTATGAAAGTGAGAAGTATGGTTTGTAAGTCATAAACGTTTTAATGCGCAATTACCCTTAACGGGTCAAAATAAGCTTTTGAGCGAAAATGGGTGGAATGAGATGTAGGGCATCCGAGAATGAATCTTTTATGAAAAATGACCTTGAAATTATCAATTCAAATGAAGTTAAGGTCAAACAAACAAGTTATGTGGATAAATGCATGAACGGGTAGAAATCATGGAAAAGGGTAATAAGCCGAAGGCTTAAAAGTTATAAATTTCGGTAGTCCAAATGTTGGATCTTAACTCCATAAGATGGAAAATTAAATTACGGACGCGTAGGAAAAAGAATCGGGTAAAACGGACCAATAACGAAGAAGTTATGACCGTTTCCGTGAAACGCGGACGTGCTGGGAATATGCAGCAATTTGCTGCAGAGTTTCTGTGAAAACAGGGGCCTAGCGTGACGCCAGGGCCCTTGGCGTCACGCGAGCCCCCCTGGTGGGCGAAAGTTGCTCGTTTGCTCTGTTTTGTCTTGGGAACTCGTTTAAACGCGTTTCAAGTTACGTTTGACTAATTTAACTTATGTTTTCATGAGCATAAATGTATCCATCTATGTAGATAGCAAGTATGTACGTTTGAATGTATCTAAACACGTATTTAGAAGTGTAAGCATGTATGTGCAAACGTATGTAAGATTATAAGTGTGTGAGCAAGTACACGCGGATATATGAAGACGTATATGAGTAGGTAAGTATGAGTTGGGTATGTTGCAATAGGTGATTATAAATATACATGTAAGTAAGTAGGTAGGCATATACGCATGTATGTTTTATAAATCTAAGTGTATGTATGTAGGTGTGTATGTAGGTAGTTTGTATATGTACGCAAGTGAGTATGTACGAATGTATGCACGTATGTAGGTTTGTGTGAAGGCATGTAATAAGTATGTATGTATGTATGTATGTATGAATGTATGTATGTATGTATGTATGTATGTATGTATGTATGTATGTATGTATGTATGTATGTATGTATGAATGTATGTATGTATGCATGTGTGTATGAATGGATGTATTTAGGTATGCACGTACGTGGGTACGTACGTATGTATGTAGGTACGTATGTATGTAAGTTGTTACGTGTGATCGTAGGCATATGTATAAGTTTGTATGAAAGTATGTAAGCATGCATTCAATGAAATTGAGTACTAACGATAATAATAGCGTGCATGGTGATGAAGTGTAACGCAGGAATACCAAAGAAGTCTCACGACGGATCGTATGATCAGAGGGAAAGCCGGAATGTAAAGAGTTAATGGAATGAAAAGTAAACGTGAATAGATCTTATATGTTTATGATACGTACTAATGTTATGAATTTAATGTGGTGAGCGCAGGTAGTACAAGCTATGAGGATTATTAAGGAATAGAGATCGAAGATCGAGTCACTAGAGAGATTGTACGGGAACGTTGATGTACTAAGAGTAGTAAACATAAGATATGTTTTTAATTAGTAAATAAGAGAATGACGAATTTATGAGAACGAGCTATGTTAAAGTTCAATTTTAAATAAGTTGAGGTATTTATAAAGAAAGAAATTTTATGGTTCGTGTTTCCGCTGCGATTTTTGTCATGTACGATTTAGGGTCTTACAGTTATTTTATATCAAATCTAAGGAACCTTTCAACCGGCTGGGTCTACCCACAAATCCTAAGTTAGACGCGTGACCGACCGTTCATTATCTCATATATATAATAATCGAAAAGCCACTGATTCAATTACACCTATCATTTTCCATTTTTGTGCGAAAACCTTTACAGGACATTTTCTATTTTTTTCATTTTTATGAATTTTTGATTTTTCATTTTTTTTAAATTACTTAAACTACGACTGAACTAACTACGACACGACAACCTAAACTAGACACTAGTTTCCCCCTCCCCACACTTATTTCCTTCATTGTCCTCAATGAAGAAGGAAACTACCTACGACACACTAAAAATATAAATACAATACAAAGATAAATGGAACAGACTCCTCTGATTTGATGCGGTAGAATCCTCATAAGTCGTGTTCCACAGCAACCGTATAGCATTTCTTTCGCGGCTGCATTCGACACGGGATGCTTGTCTTTACATAATTTGAATCACTTTCGTCCAAATGGAGATTGAGTATGGACAAAAGCGATCGACACCTGCAAAACAAATCTCACAAGCTCCCAAAAACAGGTTAAACGGCTAATAAACCAAGAGAAACGAGTGAAAATCGGGTTTTTTTTAGTGTACTTACAACCCGAGCCCCGACTATCAACCGGCCTATTTTTCGCTCAAACTTACTCGTCTCGACACTAATTATCGCTTTATCCGCTCGTCGACATTACCTCCTAATAAACATGCACCGAACACTTTACTTCACAAACCAATGCCTATACGCCAAATATCGATCCATAACTCATTCCTATCTTAAACACTTTGTCAAACACTCGCTAAACACATCTCACTCACTTTCTAAACTCGCTTCTTTATATCATACACAACCCTTCGCAATTTACGTTTATCTTAATACACTAAACGGCAATATCTGAATACTATCAAGCAACTCAACTTAACTCTCTACCTCCTAAATCCGCTCAACCCGACACTACCCGCAAAACAAATCCTACTTCCTTTTATCACAAATTCATAATCAAACCAAATCACTGTATCTATCAACTCAAAAACGAACTTCCTAGCAATTTCAACAACATCACAGCAGACCCAATAACTCTCATTATATGCAGCCTTAAATCAAAATTAATGACCTATCTATGTGCTCAACCTTACATTTTTCACATAATCTTCATCACATAATTTCAACAATTTCAATCACAAATGATGCAACTGTTGCTTAAAACATTAAAAATCAAAACTTCATACCTGGCTTCGCGACTTGAACTAAAAATTAGAAGAAATTATGAGACTTTTCTTATCAATCGGAGGTAACTCATGGTCGATGGCGTGATGGTGGTGGCTGGACGTGATTAACTCTGCCGACGGGATGACTGGTGGTCCCCGGCAACAGCGCCATTTTGATGACTGTCGTAAGGGTCAATAAAAAACCTAAATAAGCTACGTAGATAGCGTAAGTAGGGTATCATATCCAGGAGGAATTTGTGGTCAGTGTCGCGTTTTTTAACTAAGAACTAAATTAACTAGATCGGGGTTTTTTGGACATCGACAGTTGTCGATGGTGGTGGGGATCGGTAGGGTGTTCGGTCAAAGGGGTGGTCATCGATGGTCGTTCGCCGACTGTAGGGTGTTCTCTGATGAGGTCATCGGAGGTGGTGAAGGTAGGTGTGTATGTGTGGTGGTGGATATGGTGGTCGGGGGTGAAGAAGGAGGTGGTGGGTGAATAAGGATGATGACTGGGGGTACAGTGGTGTAGAGGTGAGTTAAAGAAGTGGGTTGAGGTGGATGATTGCTAAGTCTTGGCTGAAGTTGCAGAGCAAAAGGGGGGGGGGGGGGGAAACTTTGAAGAAAAAGACATCTGACCTCGTAAAGAGGGTTTGTGCTGGGAGTTGACCCCCTTTTTTCATGAATTTCCTTCTTCGCATCACCTCGTTTTCCTGAAATACACCGATAATATACCGAAAATTGTGCAAAAACGCTCTAAAATTCATTTTTCTGGGCCGATTTTTTTTTATGTAATCTTATAATCACTTTGCCCTACCCCCCAAACAAATTTGCGTTGCCCTCAACTGCACTAGAGCTAAACCAAACCTCCTCGAACTTCCCCACACTTGAACGATTGCACGGTTAGACACAAACTAAACTAAACTAAACTAAACTAAACTAATACGAAAAATAAAATAAACGACAAACCTTAGGCTGCCTCCTAAGAGCGCTAAGTTTTAGATCTTCAGCCAGATCATACCTGCAATCTTCAAGGTGGTTCAAAGATCGGCTCACCTCCAGACTTCTCTAAATCAATTCGCTTCGCATAGTCGGAAAAGTTTGCCGCTTCATAACAGTTATGATCGAACTCGGCCTCATTGCCCCGAGCATTTCCACCATCAGGCGGTTTACCTGCTTTTCCTCTTTTCTTCACCTTCACTTTTTTCACCGATTCTTCGTTTGTCTCTTGTTTAGACCTGTCAAACTCAACACCTTTCTCATCAGTAGCAACTGCTTCATATGAAATATTAATAATTTCGTAAGTAATAGATTTGGAATAAACATTAAAAATCAACTTACGGTTTTCAGAACTCATAGTAATTACTCCCTCTCTGCAGTTGATTTGAGCATTGGCAGTGTTCAAGAACGGACGTCCCAATATTACCTTTTGTTGCTCGTTCGTTCTCGTGGGTGCATAATCCAATACTAAGAAGTCTACCGAATAATAAAACTCACCCAATTGGATCTTCACATCCTTAACAACTCCACGCGGTTGTTTACAAGTATCGTCCGCCAGTATTACCTTCCTATCAAACTCATGCAACGGACCAAACTCGTACTGGTCAAACAAGCTGCCTGGCAGAATATTCGTGCTTGCCCCATAATCCAACAACGCCTTGTGGATTTTCAGCTTCCCTACTTTAATAGGCACATGCGGCGCTCCTAATTCACTTTCTTCACCTCCGTTACTTATACCTGCAACTATTTTGGAAGAAGCAGTAAGATCTGTATTAACAATGTCAGAATTAGGAATGGTACTTACCGAATTAACTCTTGCGTGATGTTGCGGATTCTTCGTGGTGTCACTCGGTAACTTCCCTGGATCTTTTCTCACCTCCTTCACATCAACTGCCAACTGAGCAACTTGTTTTTCTAAGGATTGATATGCTTTAGCTTGCAATTCTTGATCCTTCTTGATTTGCTTAAGTAACTCCATCACCTCGCTATTGGAAACTTCGCTTTGATTGTTGGATTTGCTTTGATCTTGGTTTTGTTGGTAGGTCCTTTGATTTCCCGGGTTATAACCTCCTTGGTTGTAATTTTGATTATTGTATCCCGGCTGTCTATTCTGGTATTGCTGACCTCCCTGATTTGGTACCTGAAAATTTGGATTTAACTGATTAGTAGTATTACTGTACCTAAAATTAGGGTGATTACGCAAACCTGGGTGATATGTGTTTGAATTCATATCATATCTCTGTTGATCACCAAAGACCATGTTCACGTCCTCCTCAGCCGCTACAAACTGAACCGGGCATGCATCCAAAGTATGACCCAACTCGCCACATGAATTACAAATCGTAAAGGTTTGTGCCGCATGCAATGCATCCCGTCCGCCAAGACCCTTAAACTTCGTTAACTGGCATTCCAACGCCTCCTTTTCTCTCTCTAGCTGAGCAACCCTTGCATTAGAGGCTCCCGCACTTGACAGTGCTACAATCGGATACTTTTTATTCCTATCTGACTGTGCTTGCCTCTTTAAATCCGCTGCAACAATGTCCAAATAGTCCCAATCTACATCCACATGATTTCTAAAAAATGTACCCCCGGTGATAGCCTTAATATCTCGTCTATCTTCATTTGAAATCCCACCGTGGAAGGCGGTAATTAACTCCCATCTTTGAATACCGTGGTGAGGACAATTACGGATCAATTGATTGAACCGTTTCCAAGACTCGTAAAGAAGCTCACCCGGTAATTGTTGGAATTCTCTAATTGCTGCTCTCCCCGATTTAGTTCTTTGCGGGGTATAGTACTCATCCAAAAATTGTTGCTGCAGCTCTTGCCATGTATAAATACTAGCATATGGCAAAGATGTAAACCAATCCCTCGCAGCATCCTTTAGTGAAAACTGAAATAACACCAACTTAACCTGATCTGACGTAAACCCGTGTCCAGCAATCATACCACAAACTGCCTCAAAATCTTCTATGTGTGCATATGGCTCCTCAATACCTTTCCCGTGAAAGGTAGGTAGCATGTTCAGAATATGTGGTTTTGCTTCAAATGAACGTTCCACATTACCCGGTGCTACTGGCATCACTATCGGGGATGCATGCTCAGCAATGTGTGGTCTGAAGTGACTCTCAACCCCTCGAATAGTCAGATCCGGAAATCGAGGATCTCTTTGCCTTTGACGAGGTGCAACCGGTGCCCTATGAACCTGTGGCGGGGTCTGATAAGCATCTACTCCCCGTGGTTGCCTTTGTTGCTGATACATCGGTTGAGTGCGATTAAATGCCTGCTTTTGGTACCCACCTGGATATCCCATATACCCATCGTTTACCTCCCACTCCTCATCTCCGTAACCGTCATCCCATGTCTCTGTTCTCGCCCTATTGTCCACTTGCTCAAACATAGCACCCGATCGGTTCAGGTGTGGCACAAGGTTTGGTTGATTCAGGGTCCGCAAAGGATTGGGCTGTGGTGGTAGTCGGCTTTCAAGAGTGTAAAGTGGTTCACCAATAAAATGAAATTCTCCAGTTGGAGCAGAGGTTGGTTGGGTGGTTGTGCTTGATGATGGTGCAATGGGTGGGGTTTGTTGTTGTGGTTCAGATGTATATGGAGGTGGTGGCATTGGTGGCAATTCAGTAGTTGATGTTTGTTGTGGTGTTTGCTGTAGTGGGGTGGATTGGTTTTCTGATGGATTCATGGTGGTTTGAATTGCTTTTCCCTTCAAGGCTGAACGAAGAAGCAGATTTTGGCGTGCGGTCTTTTCAATTTCAGGATCAAACAAGAGCGGAGAAGATCTTCCTGAAAACCGAGTATGCATGCAAAGAGATCACCTGCACACAAGGAAACAAGAAAACACAGCGTAATACCGAACAAGACAAAAATAAACAAAAAGAAATATTTTTGGGTTTTTTAGATTTTTTTCAAAAACAATAAAAGAAACAACTACTACTAAACTAACACTAAGCGCACGAATTCCCCGGCAACGGCGCCATTTTGATGACTGTCGTAAGGGTCAATCAAAAACCTAAATAAGCTACGTAGATAGCGTAAGTAGGGTATCGTATCCACGGGGAATTTGTGGTCAGTGTCGCGTTTTTTAACTAAGAACTAAATTAACTAGATTGGGGTTTTGTGAATTTGATTATAAAAACTAGAAAGCTAATTAATAAAGTTGTAATCAATATGAGAAAGAATAACCTCTACCCGGAATCCCAATTACCCGTTTAACATCAAACCTGTTTACCGATTCAAAACACCACATAGACATGGCCTCGGAATTAATGAATCTGATTAGTTATCAAGGATAGTTTTTAAGATTCACTATGCAACCTAATAACCCGTTTAATTGTATCAACTACCCACCAATTTACTAACCCGCTAACAACGCAAGTAAGTTGCCAATAAGCTTAATAAACGACAAGTAATTCAAACACAAGAAACGTTTACCAAGAATCCAACACAAGTGGTCAAGCTGTACCAGTTATACGAATCCGCAAACAAGGTTTAATGCAAAACAATGTAAAAGTTCATCCGAGTAGAAGTTATAAGAAGTTTAGCCGCGCATGGTGATCTTTGCCGCTTCGGTTGTCATCCCGATTAGGTTAGACATCATGGATTGGCTTGGAAGATGAGATGGAATGCTGAAATTCGTCCCTGATGTTGCTGTACGGCAGCTGCGATAGTATCTCCCAAAATTGTGAAAGTTCTTTTCTTTTTATAGTTGCATGTGACGGCTGATATAATAAAATATGAGAATGGTTGCTCATTATTTCTTTACGTGAAAGTTGCTTCTCCCCTTTTGGCCCAACACAAATAGCAGCCCATATTTAATTTCCTCTTAATGCACATAACATCCATCCATGCCTTTAATTAATTCAACTTATAATATTAAAACTTCTTTTCTTTGTTTCCTGCGATAACATTTGACAATAGTGATTTAATAATAATTTACTAATTAATTAAAGACTTCATTTAGTATTAATAAATAAAGTTTAACTAAACCGTTTTAGTTTATTCCATTATAATCCACATGCTAATAAAACCGCATCAAGAATCATATTTTATAATAATATCAATGCATTTTTGGCATACTTAATAATCAATAAAGTGTATCTAAAATGCACCGATCACTGAGTTTGGGTTAAAGGACATAACTTAAAAGGGTTTGTAAACATCGAGTAGGTTTCTTGTATATATTGAAGATAAATGACATAGTTTGTAATAAATAACATACATAAAGGACGATTTTTGTAATTTACTCTTTTCTAAATTATATAATTCAAAGTTTGATTAAATAATACTATTATCCTTACCTAAATTATATATACTTAAATTATTGTTTATATTATTATCCATGTTTAAATATATAATTCAAAGTTTGATAAAAAAACAAAATATTATCCTTATCTAAATTATATTTAGTTAAACTATAGTTTAGATTCACTACTAGAAAACTCCTATTTTTCCTACCAAAATTTTCTACGCATTTCCTACGAACGAAAATGGCTACACATTTCCTACGAAATTCCGACGTATTAAAAAGGGTCTTAGTTTTGTGACAAAAAAGCGACGAAAGAACGACAAATTGGTTTGCGTAGGAAAAGTGTAGGAAAATTCAGACCGATCTCCGACGGAATCCGTTTTCATTTTAAGCATTAGTCGGAAATTCGTAGGAATTGTTATGCGTAGGAAAAGTGTAGGAAAATTCCGACCGATCTCCTACGGAATCCGTTTTCATTTTAATTATCGGTAGGAAATGCGTAGGAATCCAATTTATCATAAAAAAAATTCATAATAAAATGAAATTACTGATATTAAAACATAAAGTTTTATTATTTATATCAATATATGTTATTTTTAAAATAAATTTATTTATATCCGTAGAAAAAGTGTAGGAAAATACCAACACAATTCCTACGAAATATGTTTCATTTCCTATCCGTAGGAAGTGTGTCAGAAATTATCGACAAATTGCTCACAAATTGCTCACGAAATATGTTTTTAATTAATATCCGTAGGAAATGTGTAGGAAAATATTGACTCAAATAGTATATATATAGAATTAAATCTAAGATATATCAGCTCATGTACAGGAGGATAAACTGGTTAAGACACTACAGTCATTTTTTGGTTAGACTATTTAGACTCATGTATAGGGCTATACTGGGCGTCTATGTGGACCAAAAGACCATTAAACCCCTGAATTAGGCCTATACTGGGGGCAAAACAGGGTTATTATGGTCTTTTGGACCCCTCGTATAGGCCCAGTATAGCCCTATACTGGGCGTCTATTATTATTTTTTTTTGTTTTCTTTTTTTAAATATTAAAAAGAGAAAACAAAAAAAAAATAAAAATAGACGCCCAGTATAGGGCTATACTGGGCGTATACGAGGGGTCCAAAAGACCATTATAGCCCTGTTTTGCCCCCAGTATAGGCCTAATTCAGGGGTTTAATGGTCTTTTGCCCCTTATACGCCTCGTATAGGCCTATACTGGGCGTCTTGAAGGGTTTTTTTTTTTTTTTTTTTTTTTTTTTTTTTTTAACAAACATTTTAAACAATATTAATCGTTTTAGCAAACTTTTATACAAAAACAAGTTTTTTTATTTTAAATAATTAATATTAGGACCCCTCGTTGGTTTTTTTTATACGTTTATTTTTTTAGAAAAATATTTTACCGAATGTAATATTTCTACGATCAAATATTTTTAAAGGCCGATCTTGAAAACGGTAAAATATTTTTATAAAAAAATAAAACTTTTCTTAAAAAACAACTCAACTAAAAAAAAACCAACGAGGGGTCCTAATATTAATTATTTAAAATAAAAAAACTTGTTTTTGTATAAAAGTTTGCTAAAACGATTAATATTGTATAAAATGTTTGTTAAAAAAAAAAAAAAAAAAAAAAAAACACCTTATATACGCCTAGTATAGGCCTATACTAGGCATATAAGAGAGGCAAAAAAGACCAATTTACCCCAGTATAGGCCTAAATCAGGGGCTAAATGGTCTTTTTCTCCTAGACGCCCAGTATAGGCCTATACGAGGCGTATACGTGGCAAATAAGACAAAATATGACATAATCAGAGATTCTCTTGGAAATTGGAAAAGGCTATACGCCTCGTATAGGTCTATACGAGGCGTCTTGAAGGGTGTCCAAATAGGCAATAGGGTGTGTAAATATGTAGACCCTTATTTAATACTGTATTTAATTTTTTTTTCCATTGTGAAATCATTGACTTCCAACCACACAAATTTCAACGCACACATGAGAAAATTCAAATTCTATTTAAGTTTAGTAAGCAATAGCTAGGAAACCATCCTATAGTTCTTTTGCTTTTCTCCCAAGTTCTTTTCGGGTTCTCAGGTGGCTGATGACGACGGTGCTGGTGGTGTTGGTAGTTTTATTGTTAACCAAGACCGCGGTTTCGCAGTCAAACACGAGTGTTAACTATCCAGACATTCCCAACCACTGTCGTGGTAGCGTGCCGAGGTCAAACTTTTTCAAGAACCGCAACTCTACCTTAGAAGAACTCAGAATGCAACTATTGAGCAAAAGAGTTCTTTATGCTAGAGCACAGAATTCAAGTGGTGGGGACCCGGTTTTCGCAGAAGCGCAGTGCCGGAACTACCTCACCGTAGAACGTTGTGTTGATTGTCTTGATGCTGCCGTTTTTAACCTTGTTAAATGCATAGATGGCGATGGTGCTGTCGTCTTTCTTGATGATTGCAGTGCCAGGTAAGGTTTTCTTGTCTTTATGATACGTTACACTATTGTACATGCAAGTGGTCTTATTTATATATATACACTCGCAGGAAATATATAGTATACTTGCATGCAATCCTTTTAGATACGATTTAGAATAAAATGATATAGCCAATGATCTCTAGATCAAGTGGTGGAGGGATGCAAGTTCAACTCTCACTTGGTGCAGAGTAGGGATGAGCAAAATGGACCCGGTACCGGTACCGAACCGGTACCGAACCGGTACCGGTACCGAATTTACCGAACCGGGTACCTTTTCGGTACCGATTCGGTACCCACTTTAGACATTTTCGGTACCGGTTCGGTACCGGTCCGGTACGGTACCGGTTCGGTACCGGTATTTCGCTCGTTTTTACCCTCAAATACCGGTACCGAACCGGTACCGGTACCGAACCGTACCGAACCGGGAATATTCGGTACCGGTACCGGTACCAACTTTTGAGAATTTTCGGTACCGGTTCTTTCGGTACCGGTACCGGTTCGGTACCGAACCGGACCGAGCTCATCCCTAGTGCAGAGTGAGCCATTGGTGGGTAATGATAGGAGACTTAGGGAAACTTGAGTTCGATCCTTGAGCCAAACGGGTTTTACCGATAATTTCACTGTCATGCCTACAGGCGGGTGGGTTATCGGGTTTTCGCCGGAATTGGTGGTGGACTCGGGTTACTCTCGGAGTACTCCGTTTAGTCCAGTGGATGCCCCGAGAGTGCTCGGTATTGATTCTGTTGGCCGTTCAAAAAAAATAAAATGATATAATCAGTTTAGTTGAAATTAATGAAAATTCAAATAGGTTACAATTAAATGAAGGCACAAAATCTGATTAAATTTCTTTATTCTTGACTCTACACTTCGTAGCCTTTTGATTTAATTCTCTCCCTAGGGTTCCCCTAAAAGCTTTGAACCAATAAATAAATGTCATTAATAAGTATAAGAACAGCAACGGGATAGAAAAAAGAGAAAGCAAACCAACTAAATATGCTGGCAATTTCTATAATCATAAAATCCACCGTTCAAAAAAAAAAAAAAAAAACAAAAAAAAAAAAAAAACTACAAATGGATCTATACAATATAGTTAGTTTACCTATACGAACTGATAATAGGAATAACCAAATGAACATAACTTGTCAAGTGGAATCTGGCCTGCCGAGCAAATATATTATCATATAGTAACAAAGTTTACACGTATATACAGAGTTTGGGGCGTACACATATCGCAAGATAGCTGCTAGACCTTCCGGTCGCAAAAACAATTACATGTGAAGTCTGATCGCTAACTTTGAGACCAAAGATATTTCTGATCGATAACTTTGAGACCAATTAAAGATATTTCTGATCGATAACTTTGAGACCAAAGATATTCGGTTGTGCTAATATCAGCCGCAAACTCTTGAAAAGTTACAAAAAGTGGTTGTAAATTTGGTTTGTGAGGGGTATTTGCAAAAGTGAATTTCAACCGCAAATGGCCCTTAAAGAGCGATTTGTGACCGAAATAGCGGGTAAATACCCCATTTTATAGTGGTACATAACTATTCACCAAAACAAAACAACTTGTTCAATAAGCAATTCATAAGTATTATAACAAAAATCAAATGGACAAGTGGGACTTTAAAACACAAAACAAAAGTAGTGCGTCTTTGATCAGCCACTACCTCATTGGAGTCATAATAATATGTGAAACCCATAGGAAGAGACTTTTTCTTCTTTTTCTTTTCTTTTTAGAAAATCATCAAAGTATACATTGACCAAATACAAAATTATATCTAACCTTTTCTTCCTTTTCCCTTCACATTTTTAAACGGGTGTCACTTTTCTTTTTTACTATAATGTATTTTTTTCTTCAATTTGGTAAAATTAAAAAAATACGTATGAATAAGTTATGCTCGTTTAATATCATGAGAAAAGAAAAGAGGAAAAGGCTACATAGCCTTTTCATCCATGTATAGTCTCTAGAGAAGCCGCCTCCAATGTCTAGTTTAGAATCTCTACTTTGATGATTTTCCTTTTTTTTTACTATGAGAAAGTGGATACTTAGGGCATGTTTGGCATAGCTTTTTGAAACAACTTATTGACTTATTAGCTTTTTTGAAAAGTCAGTATTGGGTGACTTATTGAGTTTTTCCCCTCACATACACCCTCATTGTCAAACATCATTTTGGAGTTTATGACTTTTCAAAAAGCCAATAAGTCAATAAGCTGTTTCAAAAAGCTTAGCCAAACATGCCCTTAGACACATCTCCCTGCCTTAAAGCAATTAACCAATAGATTTCAATTGTTTTGTTTATGCTCCTACCTATAAGGGTGTCCGGGGCGTACTCGGGGAGTGGCTTCGGTGACCACCTTCCCCGATCGGGAACATCGCCGCCATCACCGCGGGGACCCGAATCGGGGAGTGGTTTCGGCGCTTCTTCCCCGCTTTGAAATGGCACAAGGTTTGAGGAACGGTCATTAAACGGTCGAATTTAAAAAAAAAATCACTTTTTAAACAAATATAAATAACCACACCCACTTCACTATTTTTTATACTCTCAAACCACACCCACTTCTTATTTTTTATACTCTCAAACCACACCCACTTCTTATTTTTTATACTCTCAAACAACACCTACTTCAGTAAATGGATCCCAGGTTCCCGATTTTTCCTCCCCTACCCGACTTTCCCGACGATGAAGGTGAACCGTCAAACGATAGTGGCTTAATTTTCTTCCAAAATCTCATCCAACAAGCGGAGCTACTAGACACGGCATCGTCTAGTAAAAAAAAAGTTGTCCCTCGAGATCGTGAGGGTGGCCACGAAACACTAATGGCCGATTATTTTGTAGAAAATCCAAAATTTAATGCCGATATTTTTCGTCAGAGGTTTCGTATGTCCAAGTCTTTGTTCCTAAAAATTGTTAGTGACGTCGAAGCGAACGACGAGTGGTTTCAAGAGGGCTTGGACGGGAGAATGAAGAAAGTTTCACGCCGTTGCAAAAGGTTACTTCTGCGATTAAACAACTTGCAACCGGTAACCCACCAGACGAAAACGACGAGTATTTAAAGATGTCTGAAAGGACCTCTCGTGAGTGCCTTGAATATTTCTGCCAGACGGTCTGTGCAATGTATGCCGGTGAATTCTTACGTAGACCAACGAGCCACGACGTTGCGCTATTCTATCAGGCTCATGAGGAGAGACATCATCTACCTGGTATGTTGGGTAGTCTGGATTGTACACACTTCGTCTGGAGAATGTGCCCCACAGAATTGCGTGGACAATATATGAGAGGCGATCATCAATACCCGACGGTTATGTTAGAGGCGGTGGCGTCTCAAGATTTGTGGATTTGGCATGCTTTTTGTGGCCCGGCGGGTTCACAAAACGACATCAACGTGCTCCAACAATCTCCGTTATTTCTTGCTCAACGAAACGGAACGGCGCCATATTGTCCATTTCAGGTGAACGACCACTTATACAAACACGGGTATTATCTTACTGATGGGATCTACCCTAGCTGGTCCGTGTTTGTGAAGTCTTTTCCATATCCTCACATCCCGAATGAAAAAAAGTTCAAGAGGCAACACGAGGCCGCAAGAAAAGATGTGGAACGGGCGTTTGGTGTGTTAAAGGCGAAGTGGGGAATACTAAATCGTCCAATGCGTTCGAAAATGGTGAAAAAGATAAGGTTACTCGTGTATACGTGCATTATTTTACATAACATGATTATAAAAGACGACGGAAGGGCGATAGCACCGATACACATTCAAGATCCTCCAGTCGAACCCGTCTTCGCTGAAACAGCTTATAGCGAGCTCATTGACGAAGAAACGCATTGGAGACTAAAACACGATCTCGTTGAGCATCTCGGACGTTTAGATCTACCTCACCTTGAAGTGAGTTCCGACGACGAGTAGTTTGTTTTTATATTTTTCTAGTTTGAATGTAATTTTTATTTTTCTAGTTTGAATGTAATTTTTATTTTTCTAGGTTGTTTTTTTTTTAATTTAATGAAATGTCTTTTATTTAATTTTTATTTTTATTAATATTTTTTTAATTTATAAACATGCATAATTTTACAACAAATAAAAAAAAACCCAAGTCCCCTATTAGGGGAGTGCCGCCATCAAAATGGGGTGTTAGGGGAGTTTAAGAGGAGAGTTGACGTGGCACTATCTGATTCGTGGTGTGTAAGAGAGGGGACTCCCCTCTTAGGGGAGTGCCCCTCTCACCCTAAGCATTCACATCCTTTTCACTATTTCTTTACTATAATTACACAAAAAAACACTATATTTTTTCTCTCTTTCCAATTAAATAATATTTTTGATATCTTTATTATTACATTTTCTCTCACCTTCATTTACATACACTTTCAAAATACATAAAAAAAATTTATAGATGATGAACAGTGTCACTTCAAATACAGAGACGAACAATAAAGTTTTCTCTCTCTGCACTTAAAACCAATTTCTTATAATATAAAAAATATACTCATAAAATTTGGTGGAAGGGATGTGAATGCTCTAAACGAACTTTAAAACCAACAGTTATTGTTATAACCCATGGCCTCAACTACGTGACTACGTCTTTAGCTTGGAAGTGACATCCGTGTCGTCTACTACGGCCTTCTCTATCCAGTCGAGAGATCATGGAAAATGCAAATCATTACTTGCTTTTTAGTTGTTCCCGGCATCATTTCAATTAATTACACTGTTATAAATAATGCACCGCGGTTTCACCTACAGCGCCTTAGAGAAAATAATCCTTATTTATGAATTGGTGTTTGAAGTCTGGATGTATTCATCATGAAAGGTTTTGAATACTTTACACTAGAAAATGATAGTGGTTTTTGCATTCAATTTCAAGAGTCTGAATTTTATTTTCTAGTAATGGGGCATTTTAGGATGAAATTACAACAAAATGATTAACAACCTCCAATGGTTTCTAACATGAAACGAAAAAAGAATCTTTAATTACCGTTAGTACTAAGTGATTCTTAATAACATTCTTAATCGTTATTAGTAGTACTGGTAGTAACTTTACTTCTATCCAGGGCGAAGCTTGAGATTTCCGAGGGGGTGTCGAAAACGTATATACCAAAAAATTTCTATAGAATTAGGGGGGTCAAAAACGTATATACCAAAAAATTTCTATACGAAAACCACATGTATTACACTACCAGCGAAAAGTTCGGGGTCCTCCCCCTGGCCCCTTAAAAGCTGTGCCCCTGCTTCTATCGGCACCAACTTCCATGGGGCTCTGAATCAAAATTATAATCTTGATCGAGCCATTGCTCCACACCTCCTCACTCAAATCAATCTTTATTATGATTTTTCATTTGGTAACTAAGTAAATCCCGGTTATCTTAAATAGATTGATGACACTAAGATCACCAACATAGATAAAAAATAATTTTGAGTTCTAAATCTTTCACGCTCTTTTTTCGTAAGGTACGAGGCGTTTTCACACTTCTATGATAACCCAAATGTCAACGAGGATCTGGATGGGACTAGTGGCTTTTCGATTTGTGGCAATGTGTCAGCATCCCAACCCTTATCAAGTTATACTCAAACTGTAGATGATTTTTTTATCAGATATTAGAGACGCTACTCCAAAAACATCTAATTCATATGTTGCAAGTATAAGGCGAATCGCGAATGAAAATGCAACGGTGTATGCTATTGCACAATGTGCTGAAAATATAAATCAAGCTCTTTGCCAAGGATGCATGAATACAGCATACAACAAATTAAAAGAATGCCTTCCAAATACAGAGGGGAAGTATTTCGACAATGCATGTTTTGCAAAGTATTCAGAGACCCCAATATTCAATGATAACCAGACAATAGATATAACAAATATCTTAAAAGGTGAGGCTACTTCATCGTTCAATTTACTGAAACAAATAATTCTTGACCATGTTAATGTGATATGATTCTTTGAAACGGGATTATGACTAGTAGGTCATTTATTAGTTGAGTTTGATAAATAGGTTAGTAGCGATAGCGGCTTTATTTTCTTGAAGTTTACAATCACACACCTACTCAGACAAGTGTCTCGTGTGTTATTGTTTTCATTTCTTGAAGTCGCTGGTCAAGATAACGACTTCACTTTGATGAAAAAAATTACTCAGTGATTAAAAACATGTAACAATTATTAGATTTATTCAATTTGCAAAATTCAAGATTAGCCCATTTTTTCAACAAAAAAGAAAAAGAGTTCGCGAATGTTTGTATTTATGCTTCATAACTTCTATATGATAGGCGTTCATTCAAGCAAGGTAGCCATAATTGCTGGAGCCATTGGTGGTTTAGTTCTCTTGTTCCTTATATTTGCTTTATGCTTCATTCGAAGAAGGAAGAACTCCAAGAATGCTGAACAAGGTGATTGTAGATATACTTAGGCATGAGATACTTTCGTTTATTCAAAATATACTGATGACATTATATGGGATTTCTCTTATTATGTACTTTCAAATATATTTTTAAAGTGATTATATGTTCAGTTCATAATACTGATAACAACTATTCACATATGGAACATGTTTTGAACGCAGAGGATTTAAATGCAACACTAAACTACAATTATAAAGATCTGCAGTTCGCAACCAATTATTTCAGTGAAGAACATATTATAGGGAAAGGAGGATTTGGTGAAGTGTACAAGGTAATAAACTAGAACATTTTGTATTTGAATCCTGAAATTTACGATCACGCTTGCAGACTAAAGAGATAAATAAAAGACAGTCTGATTTCTTAAGAAAAACAAGGCAATTTTTTGTAACAAATTTCGATGAATTAAGTACCTAATTCATTGATGAAGACATTTTTCAACATTTTCAATACCATATATTTAGTTATAAAATTATTATTGTTCTTTTAACTAATTGTTTTTGGATGGTTTAACAGGCAATCATTGATGGTAAGAATGTTGTGGCAGTAAAGAAACTTCATGTACAAAATGTTAGAGCAAAAGAAGAATTTGAGAATGAAGTTAAGCTTATAAGTAACATTCATCATCGAAATCTTCTTCGTCTCCTGGGATGGTCCAGTGAAGATTCTGATCTATATCTGGTCCTCGAATATATGGCAAATGGAAGCCTTGACCAATTCCTATGGGGTAAGTTCGAGTTTCAAAATTACTCATGATTCTTCACTTGAAATCTTCATTTTGAAAGTGTTGGTATGATGAGAAATATGCCCATAATGCAGGCGCAAAAAAGGGGACTTTGGACTGGAACCAACGATATGAAATAATATTGGGGATAGCTAAGGGTCTTGCTCATCTACATAGTGAATGTCATGTAAAGATCGTTCACAGAGATATTAAATCAAGCAACATTCTCCTTAGTGATGATTTTAAAGCTAAAATAGCAGATTTTGGGTTGGCAAGGTTTCAACCAGAAGATGAAACTCATGTTAACACCAAGTTTGCTGGGACATTGTAAGTCGTGTTATTATTTAGGTTTCACTTAATTAATTTTTTTTAGTTGGAATTTATTTCATTATATGATAATATAATTGTAGGGGATATGCGGCTCCTGAATACGTACTTCGTGGTGCTTTATCGGATAAGGTTGATACTTATAGCTTTGGTATCGTGATTCTTGAAATCATTAGCGGCCGAAGGTCTACTGACATTAACTCTGATCGGCCATCAACGGAATACCTCCTTGAACATGTGAGATGCCAACTTTAAAACTAAATCCCCTTTTTGTTTGTTTGTTTTTTCTTTTCAGAAAATTGCCAACATCAAATTAATAAGAAAATAATATACATAAGCAGTTAAAATAGAAGACCATATAAATAAAAGAAGTCAACGGATGAAACATGGCTCCAACATTAAATATAGCAAACAATAGAAAAGAACATATAAGGTGACATAGGATACAGCCACACCACATCTCACATAATTATTTTTACACAAGTAGATAACGTTAACAAATTAAACCAACACTAAGAGTGAAATAAATTAATGTGTTCAGTCTTAGAGACTAAAGAACCAACCTATGTCCACAGAGTGAGGCTATATTTATCTTAGAATTTGCAGGCATATGTTGGAAATGCATATAAATATTTAATAAAATTATATGAGAACTAAAATAATGTATATTTATGTAATCACTAAATTACCAATGGATTTATTTTTCGTTGTTTTGACCAAGCAGATGTTTTAGTCAGTCTGAATTAAAAGAGGAAATGGAAAATAATTAAAAACTAGATTTTAACTAGCTAGCTTTTAATATCTGAAGGTGGGCTTCCATAAAAGCCCAAACTAGTTCAGAATTACTTAGGTATAAATTACAAAAAAACAAACAGCAATGAAGAGACTCAAACATGGAGCGGCCAGAGAGGGCGAACGTTCCAACAAAAGGCTCAACCACTAGAACAATTACTTACTTTGTGTTATGGCTTCCTTCAAATTTATTTATGGAACGCATCGAGCTCGTTTCTCATACTTTTCTCCATTCTTCATAGGGTGATGCTTCTTAGTAAGTTGAGGGTTGTTTGGAATCAATAAGAAGCAATTCCTTTGTTTCCAAGGTTATGGGATTCGGATCTTTCATCTATGTCCGGTAACATATGAAGACCACTTGATCCGATTTCGTTCTAATGATTAGTTGCTGTTACGGGCCACTTGGTCTGCTTTGCTTCCTATTATTAACTTGTTATTACGGGGATGTGTATCGTAAGGAAACGGTTGAATAAATTAACCATCTTAGCATGGCCATAAATATAAGGCATGCTAACACCAAAGTGTTTTAACAAGTTCATGTGCTATTTGTGTTGCTTACTTTTGTGTCTTCATTATATATTGACATTGTGAAGGTTACAACATTCTACAATAATTCTGCAACATTATACATAAAAATTAAACCTATATAACATATACTGATATTAATAACAAAACATGAACAAATTAGGGGAAATGTTTCTTAACTAAAATATTTAACATAGTATTTCTTGACGTTTATTGTATTGGGCCTTCCAAATATATGATCTATTTTACCTAGGCATAATGTATTTGCTATGTATCTGTGTCAGGCATGGAAGTTATATGAGAAGAAAATGCATAGAACACTTATTGACGAGACATTGGACTTGAATCAATACCAACAAGAACATGCTATGAAGATCACTGAGATTGCCTTGTTGTGCACTCAATCTCCAGCTTCGAATAGACCAACCATGTCTGAAGTGGTTTTGATGCTTCAAGAGGACCAATCATTGGGGAAAAGACAGTTAACAAGGCCTACTTTTATTCACAATCAAGATAGGAGGATTCATATATTAGGTTCTTAAGATAAATATATTGCTGTCTCTAATGTCTAGAAAATAAACTAAGGAATCTGAGAAATTCAACTACATAGAGAAATAGCATACAATCAAGTAGATTGAGGGGATAACTGCTGCAAAGAATTTGTAACTTTTCTTATTAGACAGCATCTTCATTATGGTATCAATTGATGATTTTTGAGATATTAATGTTGTGTGAAATAAAAGTGCACCTGGTTCCTATTATTACTTTCTAAGTGTATGAGACACTAATCGCCACTTCAAGTCACCTATTTTCTATGCCTTCAATCTATAGAAGTTATCACATGGATTAAAATTTCTCTACTACAATTATTGTTATATTAAGCAAATTCTTTTTTGAATGTAACAGAGATTGAGTGATGTGAATCAAACTAGCAAAAACACTGAAGAACTATAAAGAAGTATTTGTCGCAACGTTTTTAACAAGTGTGTAGACGTACCTTATGCACGAGCTAGTTATGTGATCAAGAAAAGAAAATAAGGAGATTCAAGAAACATAAACACAAATAAAGGAAGAAGTAGGAAAATGGTAAAGCTAACACAGGAACCTAAGGTGACAATATATACCAGCTTCACATCCAAAGTTACACCAAAATTTAGACTTGTTCACTTTCCATCCAGCCCTTATGACTTTCCACCTTTACACATAAGACCCTCCAACTTATTCAACCTGCACATACTTAAAAAAAGTTTAAAACACATAATACCAAAACATAAGTTATAACATATGAATGAATGAATTAACACTTGTTATTTCAACATCCCTCCATTTATATGAGAGAACATATCTATTAGTCCCAATTTCTCACAAAAGTCTTCACGTTGTGACTCACTAAGACCTTTTGTAAAAAAAAAATGCCAATGATCATGTGGTGGAGCGGTGGGTAGGCTGGTTTGCCTCGCAAGAGGCGCCGGTTCGATCCCCGGTCCCATCATATGTGAGGCACCAGGGTTTTACCCATGATGCCCGGGTTCGATCCCCACTTGAGGCGGTTTATTCCCCTCTGTGGCGGCTCTCAACTCGTCAAGCCCTACGATGGGCGAGGCACCTGTGGGGTTTTTCCTTTGAACGCCGGTCACACTCTGATGCCAGCTGGGGCACGGTTAAGACACTCACGTCTGGCCGGAGTGGGGCGACGGGCCTCCCCAATGAGGGGGGGTGTGGGGTGTCTCGCACCCAAAAAATTGTGACACCTTGCCGTTCAAAAAAAAAAAGACCTTTTGTAAAAATGTGTGTCAGTTGACTTTCTGAGTGAACTTTCTGTGGACTAATAACACCATTAACAACCTTTTCTCTCAAATAATGTAAATCCAATTCGAAATACTTTGTTCTTTCATGAAAGACAGAATTAGCTGAAATTAACCTGTTTTCCCTTGCTAATTACTATATTAGTACATTAATTTAATTGCAAACTAAAAACAACTTTTCACAATTTAACTCCATGTCTCAAACCAATAAAACAATAAGTGGCCTCTATTCGTAATGCATTGTCATCAACATATTTTGGGTGATAGATGATAAGTTGAATCATAAGTTATAACTGAGTGATATAAAATTATAAATTAATATCAATAGTCAGAATTTCAGAAACTAACAAAATAACAACACTAAACCTCTTCCCTTCGATGTTCTGTTCTTGATCTTACTCGATGTTCAGGGCCCCTCGAAATCATGGAGCAATTAACGATGGCTTGTTCTGTTCATGCTTCATTGCTTCTGTTCGATGCCTTGTTTGATACTTCTGTTACCTGTTCTTTGCTTCTGTTCGATGCCTATGTCGATGGGTTGTTCTGTGCCTGTGTCGTCTCTATATACACGAAATTGCCGCCCAAGATTTCTAAACTGTTTTATTATTATCAATTTTTAAAATCAATTGGGTATTGTGCTTGCTAAATCTAATGTTAATGGTTTAACTTTAAACCATAAACAATGTTTTGTAAATGAGCCTACTTAGAGTTGGTATGAGTATACTATTGAAAAAAAAATTAACATATATATATATCGGATTTAAAAAAAAAAACGCGTGCCCCTCGAAATCACAGGCTTTGTGTAGTGGTCCTCCCCGCACACCTGTTGATGCAGCGTTTGTGTCTGTCTCTTGTTCTTATTACGTTTATGATGTTATGTAATGTATGGTCTTTTGGTTTATCGAGTCTGTACGTTTTGGTCGAGTCGACCAAGTTAAGATATCCTCCTATCTTGACTTGGTACGACATGTTCATAGTTTTGGTATGAAATGCAACTACATGTATGCAGTCTTCAAGTGTTTGGCTCTTATCTTATATGTTCTGCATAATCTGTCTGCAAGTTGTTTGCTGTTAGCAGCCTCCCACGAAGAACCTATTCTTTGTGGGATATGGTCATCACGAAGAACCTTCTTCGTGAAGTGGATGGTTTTTCGTGGACTAATAAACGAAGAACCTAGTTCTTCATGGGCTGAAGTTCTTCGTGGGCCTGGTAACATTCTTGGTGATGTTACTGGGCTGGGGTTCTATATAAGGCAGCTTATGTTGTGCCGAACAATTAAGAGAGCTTGGTGAGTCTGTAAACACTGTGTGTATGTGTTTGTATTTGTTCTCTTCCATTTAATCAAGATAATGAATCTTTGGTTACTTGTGTGTTTTATACTTTGCTTTGGTTACATTCTTACAAGGATTCCGCACTTGTAATTGTGTTCTAATAACAAGAAAGTAGGTTTCTTGATCCTCCAAGTGGACCTACAAGAAAGATGAATTATACAAGCCACAGTTCCCTATGTATGAGCAGATCAAGTTCACATTGGATCTAGCAACCAACACGGCTCGATACAGGCTCGTGTATAAGCCGGTGATGGTTTTGGATAAGATTCCACTAATGCCGATGGAACAAGACATTCTCGCGAACATGGCTCTTTGGTGTATGATTCAGATAAGCACGAGGCAGTTATCGTCTTTAGAAACGACAAAGAAAACTTCCGTATTCTCGATCCGATGTGGATAGTCAACATGTCGGCTGCTGATATCGATAGATTATTTCGTCATTACATGTTTTATGAAGACAAGGATGCAAGTCAGGCTTTACGCTTTCAACGCATCGCATGTTATTGTTACTATCGGGGAATTCATGCTGCAAGTTCGTGGTCGGAAGTAGCTCATTAAGACTAAAGACCAAGCAACAGCCAAGGGGGAGTTTGTTAATGCAGTTTTTGTGTCTGTCGCTTGTTCTTATTACGTTTGTGATGTTATGTAATGTACGGTCTTTTGGTTTATGATGTGCACAAAATGAAACATATAAATTACATCAATTGTGGCATAAAACTAACCTTTTTTTAGTACTAATGTTGGAAAAGTGTGTTTTTGTCTTCCTTTTGTATTTTCAGGATTAAATGAGCTCAAATTAACAAAATAAGCAAAAAGGCAGCTAAATCTATCATAAATACAAGAAAAGGAACAAACGTGGCATGCCCGACCTCCTCGACAGCATCTTCCCAAGCAAAGCAAGAGAACAGAAGGCTGAACACGGGGGCGTGCCCAAGTGTCAGCATAAAAGACAAAGCTGTAGAAGCTTCTATCGCCCACCACGGGGTCGTGCTCAGCGGACACGGGGCCGTGGTCAACGATAAGGTTCGCAGAATCCAGGCAAATCTTGATAGTACAGATATGCTTCTGCACACGGGGGCGTGCCCAGCGGACACAGGAACGTGGTCAACTAATACAGACAAGAGCAATTAATGAAGACATAGAAGGATGTTGGACACGGGGCCGTGCCTAATGGACACGGGGCCGTGCCCGAGCTTCTGTTCAGCCTATAAATAGGGGTGTTTGGCTCAATTGCAAACCATCCTTTGTCACACCACCTCTCTCACACTTTACCCACCACCATCACAACACCATCATCCACCACCATCATCCATTGTCCATCATAGAGTGTGTGAGTCGTCTCGAGATCCAAGATTGATCGTAAGAGTTCTTGACAATCAAAGGCCATGTTTGCCTAAGTCTCTTACATCACTCGGTGAAGACAAGTGTCTAGTGTAATACTTTTTATTTTTAATCTTTTCGCACTTTTTACTTGGTTATGTATTAATGACTTTAATAACTAGTTTCTTATGTTGAAGGTGATTCTTCCTTATCGTTTGTCCGTGGTGTCTTGGCATTATTTTACTGTCTATATAAAATAAAAGATTTTCACCATTCATATCTTCACGGTCTATATGGAAGTATGTTGGCTACCTGGTCGGGGGTTAAGGGAACGGTTTTGTAAGAGTCTTGCCTTGTTCAGTGTATAGATCCTGCAAGGACCTGGGTCAAATTTAGTAGGACCTCCTTCAATACTTACCGGTATTGGATGGCGGGGGTCCAAACTCTTTGATCCCCTCATATGTAAGCTACTATTAATACTTTAACCCGGCTACTTAGGACTGTATCCCTGCTGAGTCAGACTACTTAACCGAGGGTAACGTCACCTTCAAAAGAGGGGCCTACCATAATATGCATTAATAACTTAATTAATTATCTTTCAATAATCCGACCCTTTAGGATTGTATCCTTGCTGACTCAAACTACTGGGTTGAGGGTAACGTCACCTTCAAAAGAGGGGCCTACTACAATAACTAAGATAATCTCTTAAAAAGTGCAAAAGTGCGGAAATAATCAAAGGTTACACTATACACGAGTCGGAGCCAAGTGATTCATCTTGTCTATCTGTTTTTATTTTTATTTTATTTTTCAGCATTCTAGTTAGTTTTTATTTTTTTTCTAGTTTAAAACCTTTTTCTAAACTTTTGATTTGATTAGACGTTGAGGATAAACCGGTACTAAAAGCTCTTGTGTCCTTGGACGACCTCGGTATCTTGCCAACACTATACTACGCTCACGATGGGTGCACTTGCCCATATGTGTGTTTAGTGTTAGTAAAATATCGTGTTTTATAAATTTAAAACTTGACTAACGTGTAAAAAGGGGTTAAAATATACTTAAACTTATATACACGCTCGCACACATCAAGTTTTTGGCGCCGTTGCAGGGGACACAAGGATTTTAAGAAAGTTAGGAATCAACGGCCTAATCGATTTTCTTATTTTTATGTTTTTTTTAGGATTTTTCTAAATTTTTCAGTTTCTGTAGAGCTCAGCACAGGCAGTGCCTGGTCGGACACGGGCCGTGCCCAGCATTGTCACTAGCAGTTTTTATTTTCCGAGTTACAGAGGGTTGAACACGGGGCCGTGTCGGTGCAACACGGGGCCGTGTCCAGCTACCCAGTAACAGCGATCCGGAAAACAATCACTGTATCTCCGACCATGGGCCGTGTTCACCTGAGCACGTGGCCGTGGTGAAGCTTCTGACCAACGTTCTTTTCTGTTTTGTATTGCAGGTCTTGGAACCCAGGCACCACATTTGAACTTCCAACGTAGTGTATGAGCTCCAGTTCTAGTAGAGACATAAAAGAACCTCTAGAAGAACCTGAACGCTTTCTCAGAAAAAGACTTAAAGCTAAAAACCAAGAGAAAGTTTCGGGGGACCCACTTCCAATGGCGGACCAACGTACCCTCATGGATTACTGTCACACCCCCAAAATCCACACGCGGAGTATCACCGCTTGGAGGCGTGACTGACCAGGATCAAGCCACCAATCATATTGAACAATGTATGTAGTAAATATAATTCAACCAAACAATATGAAAGGTGTTCAAGACCAAAGCATAGTTAAGTGCTTAGCGGAAGCATAATTGTAAAAACCCAATGTAAGTATTAAGTACGAAATAAAGTAATGTTTTAACATGGCACACACTACCATGTCCCACAACGACTGCGCCTCCCTGTGCAAGCTCCAAGAGTACCTAACGACCTGCAAGGCATGTAGCAACGAATCAACAACAAAGTTGAGCGAGTTCACAGTGGGTTGTTTAGTTATAGCATTCGTTTCGTAAATCGTATGTTCGTTTGTAACCCATGTATCGTGTTAATTAGTATCGCGGTCTCCCAGACATGTTTGCGAAGATTAGTGGGGGCTTCCCATGTATTACTAGACCACGCGTATCGACTGCTACGAAAATGTAGGAGGTGCCCTAAGTCAATGTCTATCAGCATTGACCCTTTGCCCATAGTCCATTAGTACACGCCCGTCCGACTGGCACGGTGTGAGGTTTGTTAAACCTAATAGCGCTATTAACTAATGACCCGCTCGCCATAGGCCTCGGCGATTAAGTCGATAAATGAGGGACTTCAAGTGATAGAGTTGATGGTCTTATAGTCGTACATATCCTGTTGTATGGGGAATACGCAAGTTTGTAGTTACCGTTGTGTACGTAGGTTTTACGTACGTGCCCTTCAATCCGAGGACAGTAAAAAAAATAGTTTAATAGTAATGATAGTACGAGTAGTTATTCAATCCCATTCCCAACCCTTGGGAATCCCATGCCTTGGAAAGAGTGTGAACTCACCTTGGTTTGCTCGGTATGCTAAATTATGTGCTCGCAAATAATCAATCAAGTCCTATAGTATGCACGTATACTCAATCAGTTCAAGTTCGTAAAGTTTCACATGCAATCAATACCACATGGTATGTTTGGCAGTTGATATCATGCATCATACAACACTTAATCACATTCATACAATCCATGTTTCTCATAAAGGCTTTCTCAGTTTAATCTAACAATATCATCCACTAACATTTCTAACGGTGTTAATGGGTTTAACGAGGTTAGCGCACTTAACTGGATTAATACACTTGGCATAGTTCACATGCATAACAGAGTTAATCAGAAACATATCACAGTTAACACACATAACATAGGTAACATAACAGAGTTAACATAGTTAACGTAACCCAGTTAATATACTTAATATAATCGACCTGCTTAACAGCGTTAATAAACTTAACAGGGTTAGCAGATTGGACATAACAAGGTTACTGTATTAAAACTTAGACGAAATCACAACAGACGAATCAGTTATTGGCGAAATCTCTTATTCGACGAAATCACCGTTGGACCGAAATCCCTTTGGCCGAAAACACTTTGGGCCTAAATCACTTTGGGATTTCGTCGAGATGATTTCAAGTGAGGTGGGGGGTTTTCGTCGGCTTCAACCATCATCATCAACAACACAGTTACATGCAATAGCAACCCTAATTATCTCAAACAGTTCCGTCATCTTTAACACCCAATCATCCCATCAAACCGACTCATGTAATTGTATGATTTATATATCACTAACATCATCATTCAATCATTATTCAATAATAGCATGTTGATATATATATATATATATATATATATCTAATTTAAAAACACATGTAACAAGCACATGATTACTGACAATCATATGCAAATATGAGAACAATGGCCGACATTTATAAGGGATCCTTATCGTACAAATCAATTCCAAACATATGCTCATAATCATTACCACTAACAGTTAATATTTATGATGTCCATTTATATTTTTCACCTATTTCTACAACTTGTCAGTAGATCACGTTCATATGTTTCAATATTAATTGTTCAATCGTCAATCAGTCATCAGCAATCATTATGCAATCATGATTATAATTCGAATATCATTAAACCACAGTAATGTTTGTTATGATCATCATGTCCATCATGCAGTGATATTAATTCATCACATACAATAAACTATATCCTATTGCAATATATCATCAAATCAGTTCGAGTAGAAACAAGATTACTCATTACAGTCTTGTAACAATGAACCCTAAATCAACATCACGATTGGCATAGAGTCACGACACCAACTTCTCAGATATATTTCAGTCAAGAGCACATTTACAATATATGCATACATTCAGAATTGTAATCAGACTTAAGCAAATAAATTACTAACCGGACACAGAATGATCGCACGAACAGGATCTGATTTCGAACAAGGTGAAGGCAGCCGTCGGGTTTCAAAGAAAAGCGAGAGAAGGTGAGAAGTGATTAGGTTTTTCTAATTGCCGTTCTCGCGTACAGGTTAGGTTAAGCACAACATATTAACTAAACACTACTGGGCCAAAGCCCATCCTTGATTTCGTCGATCATCTAGTGGACAAAAACACATGAAGTGTTTTCGTGAGTAGATGGGTGATTTCGGCTGGGGGGTGTTTTCGTTAGTGGGTAGGGTATTGGCCAAGGTTCTATTATCTTTGAAAGATATGTATACATATACATACATAATATACACATAACAATAACACTTATATAGCACCTCAAATAAATATAAAATACACTTGCAATTAAGTACAATTTAAATCGAATAGAGACCTAGAAAACTCGGGTTGTCACATTATTCCCAACTTGAAAGAAATTTCGTCCCGAAATTTAGCACGTGGTTACTGAGGAAGCTAGTTGTGTTGTGTAGTTTACTGGTTTTCCTGGGGTGTCACATCATCCCCCCGTTGATTTGGAATTTCGTCCCGAAATTCTGTAGTAGCTTCAGCCTCAGTAGTGGTTGCACTGTTTCCGAATAACTGGGGATACTTGAGTTTCATTTGATCTTCGCGTTCCCAGGTGAACTCTGGGCCACGACGGGAGTTCCAACGAACTCGAACAAGAGGTATTCTGGTGTGCTTGAGGACCTTAACGTCTCGGTCCGTGATTTCAACTCGTTCCTCGACGAATCGCAACTGATCGTCGATAGTGAGCTCCTTCAAAGGAACTATGAGGGTCTCATCTGACAGACACTTCTTCAGATTAGACACGTGGAAAACGTTGTGAACTGCACTGAGTTCCGCTGGTAGGTTTAGTTTGTAGGCCACTTTGCCTATCTTCTCAATGATTTTAAACGGTCCGACGTAACGTGGATTGAGTTTGCCCCTTTTGCCAAAACGAACCACACCCTTCCAGGGTGAGACTTTGAGTAGAACCCGGTCCCCGACCTGGAATTCTAGAGGTTTCCGGCGCTTGTTTGCGTAGGCTTTCTGACGGTCGCGAGCTGCCGCCATGCGTTGTCGTATCTGAGCAATCCTTTCCGTTGCGTCTACTACAAGTTCTGGACCCGTGATCTGACTGTCACCCACCTCTGCCCAACAAAGAAGTGATCGGCATTTACGCCCGTACAATGCCTCAAACAGAGCGGCTTGAATGCTGGTGTGGTAACTGTTATTATACGAAAACTCCACTAACGGGAGGTGTTTTTCCCAGCCGTTGCCGAAATCGATTACGCATGCCCGAAGCATGTCTTCTAGAGTTTGGATGGTGCGTTCAGACTGCCCATCTGTTTGCGGATGGTAAGCTGTGCTCATGTCTAATCGTGAACCAAAAGATTTGTGCATTGCCTGCCACAGTTCTGAAGTAAATCGTGCATCACGATCAGAGATAATAGAGGTCGGCACCCCGTGCCTCGAAACCACTTCCTTTAAATAAACGTCTGCTAAAGTGGAGAACTTATCCGTTTCCTTGATAGCCAAGAAGTGTGCAGACTTTGTGAGTCGATCCACGATCACCCAAATAGTATCATTTCCACGTTGAGATCTAGGTAGGCCAGTAACAAAATCCATGGAAATTTTCTCCCATTTCCATTGTGGTATCTCTGGTTGTCGGAGTAGGCTTGATGGTTTCTGGTATTCGGTCTTGACTCTCGCACAAGTCAAACATTTGCTAACGTAAGTTGTAATGTGAGCTTTCATGCTAGGCCACCAATACGAAGTTCTGAGATCGTGGTACATCTTATCCGAACCAGGATGTACCGAGTAGCGAGACTTATGCGCTTCATCCATCACAAGCTCGCGTAAGTTTCCATAGTGTGGGACCCAGATGCATCCTGTAACGTAGTAGGCGCCGTCTTCCTTTTGTTCTAACCGTTGCCTTGAGCCGCGTAGGGCTTCAGCCTTGACGTTTTCGGGTTTCAATGCTTCTACTTGAGCATCTCGTATCTGAGAAGGAAGACTAGACTGAATAGTGAGTTGCAATGCTCGTACACGCCTAGGTGTAGTATCCTTTTGACTAAGGTCGTCGGCCACCACATTGGCTTTGCCCGGATGGTACTTTATAGCACATTCGTAATCGTTTAAAAGCTCGACCCATCGACGCTGTCGCATATTCAACTCCTTCTGTTTGAAGATATGCTCGAGACTCCTGTGATCGGTGTAAATGGTGCACTTGGTACCGTACAGGTAATGTCTCCATATCTTGAGTGCAAAAACAACAGCTCCCAGCTCTAGATCATGTGTAGTGTAGTTCCTTTCATGAACTTTAAGTTGGCGTGAGGCGTAGGCTATGACCTTGTCATGTTGCATCAACACACATCCAAGACCCTGAATGGATGCGTCGCAATAGACCACAAAATCGTCTGTGCCCTCTGGCAATGAGAGAATAGGTGCGCTACATAGCCTATCCTTTAGGTGCTGAAATGCAGATTCCTGTGTATTACCCCAACGATAGATAACGCCTTTCTGAGTTAGTAAGGTGAGGGGTTGTGCAATCTTTGAGAAGTCTTTGATAAACCTTCTGTAGTAGCCCGCCAAACCCAAGGATTGACGGATTTCTGTTGGTGTACGGGGTGCAGGCCAGCTCTTGATCGAGTCTACCTTGGATGGATCGACGTGTATCCCATCCTTGTTTACCACGTGGCCTAGAAAATGGACTTCACGAAGCCAAAAGTCGCATTTTGAAAACTTAGCCTACAACTGTTCTTTTCGGAGGAGTTCCAAAATAAGTCGTAGATGCTGCTCGTGTTCCTCCCGACTCCTAGAGTAGATCAGAATGTCGTCGATAAATACAATCATGAACTTATCCAAGTAAGGCTTGCACACTCTGTTCATAAGATCCATGAAAACTGCAGGTGCGTTTGTTAATCCGAATGGCATGACCAGAAACTCGTAATGGTCGTAGCGTGTTCTGAATGATGTTTTGGAGACGTCCTCATCCCGGACTCTCAGTTGATGGTAGCCTGACCTCAGATCAATCTTTGAATAGTAGCTTGACCCTTGCAGCTGGTCGAACAAGTCGTCAATGCGTGGGAGAGGATTGCGATTCTTCACGGTCGCCTTGTTGAGTTCGCAGTAATCTATGCACATCCTGAAGGTACCGTCTTTCTTCTTCACAAACAACACTGGAGCTCCCCAGGGCGAAGAGCTAGGACAAATGAAACCCTTATCCAAGAGTTCTTGCAATTGTTTGGACAGTTCTTCCAGTTCGGTTGGAGCTAAGCGATAAGGTGCTCGAGCTATGGGTGCTGCTCCAGGAGCTAGCTCGATCTGAAATTCGACCTGGCGATAAGGCGGTAGCCCAGGTAAATCTTCAGGAAACACTTGAGGAAAGTCGCGTACAAGTGGAATATCCTCTATTCTCTTCTCTTTCGTTGATGCGTCAGTAACAAGTGCTAAGATAGCAGTGTGACCCTTTCGCAAACACTTCTGGGCCTTAAGGAAGGAGATGATGCCCACTACAGCACCACTCTTGTCGCCTTGAATTTCGAGAGGTTCTTTGCCAGAACGGGGAATACGAACAATCTTCTCTTTGCATAGGATCTCTGCTTGCTGTTGGGATAACCAATCCTTCCCAATGACGATGTCGAAACTACCCAAGACTATAGGGATGAGGTTGATGGAGAATGTCTGACCAGCTAAGACGAGGTTACAACCCTTGACTACCAGAAGATTGTTGACCAGGGCTCTTATAGTCATCAATCTTTCGCAGCCGTGCCTGGGACTGAACTGAAGTTGAACCCTTGCTGGAGGTTCCATCCCACTTTCTCTTGTTGTCACTAGGAGTAGCAGAAGTAGTAGTAGTAGCACCAATGTGTTTAGGCAGCTTGTTCTGTTCCACTGCCTGGTCTGCGAGACGATGAGCAAGACGAGTAACATCTTGAATAGTAGCAAGGTTAGCAGAAGTCACATGACTTTGAATCTCTGGTACTAAGCCTTTGAGGTACAGCTCAATGCGTTTGATGGGAGGATCCACCATAGTTGGACATAACACTGCCAATTCGTTGGATCGTTTCGTGTACGCTTCTATCTCTGACCCCGTCATCTTCAGGTTAAAGAACTCCACTTCCAGCTTGTGGATGCCATCACGACTATAGTATTCACGTTTGATCAGTTCCTTAAAATCATTCCATGGGGTGGCATTAGCAGCCGCCAGCCCCAGCATCTGAACTTGCGCGTCACTAAGTTAGCGCGGTGCCTTCGAGAGTACCAGTGGCGTACTTCACCCTGCGAGCCTCAGGGAATTCACACATTTCGAAGACCGATTCAAGCTTCTCGAACCAGTGGAGGAGTCCAGCGGCCCCTTCAGTGCCACTGAAAGTACTAGGACGACAGTCCATAAAAGTCTTGAATGTACACACAGGAGGCTGAGCGTGTTGACCTGTCGTGTGCGTAAGAGTAAACAAAATTAAGCACAAGTGTTGGTTTACGAGAGTAGGATCTAGGGATCCTAGAGTAAGTTGCGACTGCAGGATATACTTCATGCCTGGGCAGCTGCGAGTGCTGCAGTAACTTGTTCAGTGATCAAAGCCGCCAACTTGGCTTGAGTCATGTTAACGCGTCCACTCATGATCTTTATCTCAAAGGAAACATGGGTGAGAATGGTTCGCGAAAGTGCGATGACAGAAGAGCGTAAGCAGATAAGTGTTTCAATCAACAGTTGTTACATTTATCTAAGCATACCATGAGCAAAGTTCTATATAATCTAGCAAGTAGGCAATGTAAACATAAATCGTATCACCTAGAATGTTGAGTCTTGCACGTGGAGCGAAGCGTCATTGTGGATCGTTGAGCACTGTACAGGTTATAGTTTGGTTTTAATAAAAACGCTTTCCCTTATTAAAACCAAGTTCGCTATAACCAATGGCTCTGATACCAATCTGTCACACCCCCAAAAATCCACACGCGGAGTATCACCGCTTGGAGGCGTGACTGACCAGGATCAAGCCACCAATCATATTGAACAATGTATGTAGTAAATATAATTCAACCAAACAATATGAAAGGTGTTCAAAACCAAAGCATAGTTAAGTGCTTAGCGGAAGCATAATTGTAAAAACCCAATGTAAGTATTAAGTACGAAATAAAGTAATGTTTTAACATGGCACACACTACCATGTCCCACAACGACTGCGCCTCCCTGTGCAAGCTCCAAGAGTACCTAACGACCTGCAAGGCATGTAGCAACGAATCAACAACAAATTTGAGCGAGTTCACAGTGGGTTGTTTAGTTATAGCATTCGTTTCGTAAATCGTATGTTCGTTTGTAACCCATGTATCGTGTTAATTAGTATCGCGGTCTCCCATACATGTTTGCGAAGATTAGTGGGGGCTTCCCATGTATTACTAGACCACGCGTATCGACTGCTACGAAAATGTAAGAGGTGCCCTAAGTCAATGTCTATCAGCATTGACCCTTTGCCCATAGTCCATTAGTACACGCCAGTCCGACTGGCACGGTGTGAGGTTTGTTAAACCTAATATGCTATTAACTAATGACCCGCTCGCCATAGGCCTCGGCGATTAAGTCGATAAATGAGGGACTTCAAGTGATAGAGTTGATGGTCTTATAGTCGTACGTATCCTGTTGTATGGGGAATACGCAAGTTTGTAGTTACCGTTGTGTACGTAGGTTTTACGTACGTGCCCTTCAATCCGAGGACAGTAAAAAAATAGTTTAATAGTAATGATAGTACTAGTAGTTATTCAATCCCATTCCCAACTCTTGGGAATCCCATGCCTTGGAAAGAGTGTGAACTCACCTTGGTTTGCTCGGTATGCTAAATTATGTGCTCGCAAATAATCAATCAAGTCCTATAGTATGCACGTATACTCAATCAGTTCAAGTTCGTAAAGTTTCACATGCAATCAATACCACATGGTATGTTTGGCAGTTGATATCATGCATCATACATCAGTTAATCACATTCATACAATCCATGTTTCTCATAAAGGCTTTCTCAGTTTAATCTAACAATATCATCCACTAACATTTCTAACGGTGTTAATGGGTTTAATGAGGTTACCGCACTTAACTGGATTAATACACTTTGCATAGTTCACATGCATAACAGAGTTAATCAGAAACATATCACAGTTAACACACATAACATAGGTAACATAACAGAGTTAACATAGTTAACGTAACCCAGTTAATATACTTAATATAATCGACCTGCTTAACAGCGTTAATAAACTTAACAGGGTTAGCAGATTGGACATAACAAGGTTACTGTATTAAAACTTAGACGAAATCACAACAGACGAATCAGTTATTGGCGAAATCTCTTATTCGACGAAATCACCTTTGGACCAAAATCCCTTTGGCCGAAAACACTTTGGGCCTAAATCACTTTGGGATTTCGTCGAGATGATTTCAAGTGAGGTGGGGGTTTTCGTCGGCTTCAACCATCATCATCAACAACACAGTTACATGCAATAGCAACCCTAATTATCTCAAACAGTTTCGTCATCTTTAACACCCAATCATCCCATCAAACCGACTCATGTAATTGTATGATTTATATATCACTAACATCATCATTCAATCATTATTCAATAATAGCATGTTGATATATATATCTAATTTAAAAACACATGTAACAAGCACATGATTACTGACAATCATATGCAAATATGAGAACAATGGCCGACATTTATGAGGGATCCTTATCATACAAATCAATTCCAAACATATGCTCATAATCATTACCACTAACAGTTAATATTTATGATGTCCATTTATATTTTTCACCTATTTCTACAACTTGTCAGTAGATCACGTTCATATGTTTCAATATTAATCGTTCAATCGTCAATCAGTCATCAGCATTCATTATGCAATCATGATTATAATTCGAATATCATTAAACCTCAGTAATGTTTGTTATGATCATCATGTCCATCATGCAGTGATATTAATTCATCACATACAATAAACTATATCCTGTTGCAATATATCATCAAATCAGTTCGAGTAGAAACAAGATTACTCATTACAGTCTTGTAACAATGAACCCTAAATCAACATCACGATTGGCATAGAGTCACGACACCAACTTCTCAGATATATTTCATTCAAGAGCACATTTACAATATATGCATACATTCAGAATTGTAATCAGACTTAAGCAAATAAATTACTAACCGAACACAGAATGATCGCACGATGAGGTTCTGATTTCGAACAAGGTGAAGGCAGCCGTCGGGTTTCAAAGAAAAGCGAGAGAAGGTGAGAAGTGATTAGGTTTTTCTAATTGCCGTTCTCGCGTACAGGTTAGGTTAAGCACAACATATTAACTAAACACTACTGGGCCAAAGCCCATCCTTGATTTCGTCGATCATCTAGTGGACGAAAACACTTGAAGTGTTTTCGTGAGTAGATGGGTGATTTCGGCTGGGGGGTGTTTTCGTGAGTGGGTAGGGTATTGGCCAAGGTTCTATTATCTTTGCAAGATATGTATACATATACATATACATACATAATATACACATAACAATAACACTTATATAGCACCTCAAATAAATATAAAATACACTTGCAATTAAGTACAATTTAAATCGAATAGAGACCTTGAAAACTCGGGTTGTCACATTATCCCCAACTTGAAAGAAATTTCGTCCCGAAATTTAGCACGTGGTTACTGAGGAAGCTAGTTGTGTTGTGTAGTTTACTGGTTTTCCTGGGGTGTCACAATTACCAACGACCCACTGTAGGTAATCTCGGCGCCGCTATCAATGCACCGAATGTCGAAGCCAATAACTTCGAACTTCGGCCACATTTGATACAAATGCTTCAAAACTACGCAACCTTTCATGGGCTTGCGGACGAGGATCCCCATCTACATATTACTAATTTCTTAGAAATATGTGATACCTTTCGAATCAATGGAGCATCAAACGACGCCATCCGCCTTCGGATGTTCCCATTTTCACTAAAAGACCGAGCTAAGGCTTGGCTTAATACCCTCCCAGTTAGCTCGGTAAACACCTGGGATGAACTAGCCCAAAAGTTTCTATATAAGTATTTCCCTCCTGCTAAAACGGCTAAATTAATGACTGAAATTAATACATATTCATAAGAGGATGGGGAATCCTTATATGAAACTTGGGAAAGGTTCAAGGAGCTACTAAGAAAGTGTCCTCATCATGGTCTTGCTAAGAAAGTGTCCTCATCATGGTCTTGCGGTATGGCAACAAGTATCCACTTTCTACAATGGGTTGTTGCCACACACAAGAGAAACACTTGATTCTAGCTCCGGGGGACTTCTAGGTAATCGTCCCCCAAATGAAATATATAACCAAATTGAGGAAATTGCTCAAAAAAAATTTCAATGGCACACTCCCTGGGGCAATTTGCCCCGGGCGCCCATAAGGTTGATGAAAGCACTTCTTTACAAGCCCAAATCGAGGCCCTTTCTTCAAAAATCAAAAAGTTAGAAATGGCAAAAACGGCCTCGGTTATGGCTTGGGAAGGGTGTGGTAGGCCACATGAAAATTAGAGTTGTATGAAAGAAGTTAATGATCAAACAGAAACGGTAAACTACATTGACAATAGACCTAGGCCGTCGGGTCCTCCAACGGGTACCTACAACCAAGGATGGCGTAACCACCCCAATCTTGGTTGGAGAGATCCCGGCAATAGTAGTAACCCACAAAACCAACGAACTAACTTTCAACAACCACAAAATTTTTCTCAACAACAAGGTGGACGAGAAAGGCTTGAAGATACTGTATCTCTCCTCCTCTCTGACACCGAAAAGAAAAACTCGGATCGATTTCAGCAATTGGAATCGAATTTTAGAAATCAACAAGCTAGCCTTCAAAACATTGAAAAACAATTAAATCAAATAGCTCAAAATTTATCCGAGAGACCACAAGGCGCGTTACCAAGTAATACCGAGACCAACCCAAAGGCGCAAGTACATCTCATAACATTGAGAAACCGTACCGTGGGTCCCGAAAAGGCTCCACTTCCACCAACTGAAAGAAACCAATCTAGCCAAACCACAACTCCACCCGCGACCCAACAAGAGAAGGCTTCTTCACCAGTTCAAGAGCCTACTAAGACTCCTCCGGTTCCATACCCCGGTCGGTTAATTCGTCAAAAGACCGATGAGCAATTCGCAAAGTTCGAAAATTTACTCAAACAATTGCATGTTAATATTCAATTTATCGAAGTCCTAACCCAAATACCTAAATATTCAAAATTTATGAGGGACTTCCTCACTCATAAAAGGAAAATTGAATCATTGCAATTAGTTAACTTAAGCGAAGAATGCTCCGCCTTACTACTTAACAAACTCCCTAAAAAGAAGATTGATCCTGGAAGCTTCACGATTCCTTGCTCAATTGGGGAATCCCCCATTCACAATGCACTAGCTGATCTTGGGGCTAGCATCAACCTCATGCCCGCATCAATGTTCAAACGACTCGGCCGAGGAAAAACGAGCCCTACAAAGATGAGCATACAACTTGCCGACAGATCCGTCAAATATCCACAAGGTGTCGCTGAAAATCTATTGGTCAAGGTCGACAATTTCGTCTTCCCGACCGACTTTGTCATACTAGACATGGAAGAAGACATCGAAGTCCCTCTCATCCTAGGGAGGCCATTTCTAGCCACTGCCCAAGCAGTGGTAGACATGAATGACGGAACACTAACGTTGAAGTTTGGGGACGAGGAAGTGAAGTTTGGAGTCGGAAAAAGAGTAGAAGATGAAGACCCGGTCAACTACATGAAGGTCATAGACTCAAGCTTGGATGACGCTCTCCGACGGTGTAGCATGGGATGCAAAACATCCCACTTGGGTAACATATGACCAGGCTTTGGGTCTAGCCAAGGACCCTAATAAACGTGGCGCACCACGGAGGCATTCCGCGGAACTATCCTTAGTTTAGTATAGATTAATTTTTATGTTTTCTAGTTTAGTTTTAATTTTCAGGAATAAAACACACTCGGGATGGCAAAGGATGACAAGGGAAACTTGAACCAGCACCCCATGCACGAAAACAGGGCCATCCGACGGAATTTTCTTCATTACAGCAAGTTCAGCACGGGTCGTGTCCGCCCAACACGGCCCCAGGCTGCACAGTCTGCAGAAAATGCCCAGTTCAGGTAAACTGGACACGGGCCGTGTTCACCCAACACGTCCCCGTGTCCAGGCTTCTGTTTCTTTTTACAACTTTTGTTACTGGCACCTGAACACGGGGCCGTGCCCGGACCCCACGGGGCCGTGTCCAGACGTCCAGTAACATAAAATTTTGTTTTTTAACACATTTTTACACATTCAATCAACCTAAAAACTTATTTTTGGGACACATTGAGGACAATGTGTAATTTAAGTGTGGGGGGGGGGTGCTAAAACTTTGAATCTTGCAAGTCCTAATCACAAGCCTTACACAAAACTCTATTCGAACCGCTAATCACCCAAAAAAAAAATTTCAAAATTTTTTTTTCAATTTTATTTTACTTGTCTAGGTTTAACTTGGGAGTTTCAAGTTCTAAAAGGTTATATTTTTACAAATTTACAACCGATAGCGTCGTGATAAAAAGAACCAACATAAGAGAATTATGAAACGGCATGACACGCTAAGTTAAAATTTGATTATATATACTTGATCACATAAAAACACATTCCCACAAAAGTGAGTTTTGATCATTTATTGAGCATACAATATATATCTTTAAACTAAAAATGCTCATTTTTCGTTTCTTGTGTGAATAGCCGATTGGTTCTTACGACTCTAGAACTTGCCACGACGATACAGTCCCGGTCCTTACCAACTTAAACCCGAGTAAGTAAATGATGGAGACATTAGGACTAACCCTTTTTATTTCTACACCATTATTTTTCTTTTTTTACCACCTACCCAAAATCCCCCTAGTTAACCAATTTGAGACTAAACCTTTTCATTTCTTAACCCAAAAACCAAACACCCTTTCACCCACCAAAACCTTTTTTATTTTTAACCCTTTGTTTTAGTAACAAGCTCGGTTTTTCTTATGACTTCTTCCAAAAAAAAATTGATGATGAAGGAAAAGAAATAAACAAGCAAGTTCATCAAAAATAACTTTGTTTGAAAAATAGCTTCATCAAAATAAAATATGCAAAAAATAAAAAGTCTTACGAAAACCGATGCTTTTTACGCTTTTCGCCCTTTTCTACTAACCACTAACCCAACCACCTACCTTTAACCCAAGTCTAACCCTTTACCCAAAAAGTCCTCTTGATATTTACAAAGGTATATAGTTAAAAAGGAGGAGGATTGATTGCTTGGCAAGCCTATGGTAGGAGTAAGTTCCATGCCGCTCTCGAGTGATTCACTAAAAATACATCTTCGGCCGAATGTTGAGTGATTCCCCGTGAGGTATGTGAACTTGTATATAAATAGAATTTTAAAAGAGGCATGTTATGCCCGAATAAGTAATTTATCCTATGAAGAGTTTTAAATAAATCATAACGTATAGGATTGTAAATAAATAAAAATAAAACTTAATAAAGAATCTTGGAAATCCCGACACTCTATGACAAGCCAAAAAGCTTCTCTTCTACCCATTCCATTTGGGAGTGTAAAGCCACATTATAAAGAGTTTTGCTTGAGGACAAACAAAGATTCAAGTGTGGGGGTATTTGATGTGCACAAAATGCAACATATAAATTACATCAATTGTGGCATAAAACTAACTCTTTTTTAGTACTAATGTTGGAAAAAGTGTGTTTTTGTCTTCCTTTTGTATTTTCAGGATTAAATGAGCTCAAATTAACAAAATAAGCAAAAAGGCAGCTAAATCTAACATAAATACAAGAAAAGGAACAAACGTGGCATGCCCGACCTCCTCGACAGCATCTTCCCAAGCAAAACAAGAGAACAGAAGGCTGAACACGCCCCGTGCTCAGTGAACACGGGGGCGTGCCCAAGTGTCAGCATAAAAGACAAAGCTGTAGAAGCTTCTATCGCCCACCACGGGGCCGTGCTCAGCGGACACGGGGCTGTGGTCAACTATAAGATTCGCAGAATCCAGGCAAATCTTGATAGTACAGATATGCTTCTGCACACGGGGGCGTGCCCAGCGGACACGGGAACGTGGTCAACTAATACAGACAAGAGCAATTAATGAAGACAGAGAAGGATGTTGGACACAGGGCCGTGCCCAATGGACACGGAGCCGTGCCTGATCTTCTGTTCAGCCTATAAATAGGGGTGCTTGGCTCAATTGCAAACCATCCCTTGGCACACCACCTCTCTCACACTTCACCCACCACCCACCACCATCACAACACCATCATCCACCACCATCATCCATTGTCCATCATAGAGTGTGTGAGTCATCTCGGGATCCATTGTTCCAACATATTCATACAGTAAAATTATCAACCATTTATCATACTGTAGTCATTCTTGCACATAACTTTAAGTGGAATTATTTTCACAGATTGGAATCATTTTGTTTGTTAAAATATATTGGTCGGATGCTTTGTTAAGAATGTGGCAGTGGAAAGAGTAAAATGGTATTTTTTTAGTGGGAATTAGGGGTGTAAACGAGCCGGGACGAGCCTGAGCTCGACTGGGCTCGAGCCGGGACGAGCCTGAGCTCGACTGGGCTCGAGCTAGGCTCATCGTGCTTTTATGAAGCTCGAGCTTGGCTTGGATCAAGCCTACTTGTTTGAGCTCGAGCTCGGCTCGCGAGTAAAACCCAAAGCTCGAGCTCAACTCGACCCGAGCTATTTTGAGAACAACTTCAAACAAGATAAAAGCTCGACTTGAGCTCGCTTCAATATCGCTTGAACGAGCCAAAGCTCGGCTAGAGTTGGGCTCGCCAATGTTATCATCAATATTACATTTATCAATCTGGTGGAATGCCTGTCGGGCTTGACAAGAGTTCTTGATTTTTCTTCTGATAACATGTTTTTCTTTATGTTTTGATATTACAAATTGAAAAAAATAACAGGAAATTTATGATATGAGACCTGGATAGCATGGATAGGCCTATGCTTTAAAGAATTTCTATGTTTGGAATCTTGGTTTGCTTCAATGCCCCTCAGGTTAGTATTGAAATTAAATATCCAAACAAATTCTTAAATTTATAGATTCAGCCACATGCTTAAGTTCTTCTTGAAGAAATCTTTTTATACATGAAATTAAATATTCAAACAAATGTTTGTCTCAGATTTAAATTCTGATTTTTAAGCTTGAGTTTATTTAATTGTTGTCTCGGGTTAAGGAAGAATATAGGAATACTTCGCTACAGATATGGATGGCATTCATGAAGAATGGTCGAGTTATGCGGCGGCAACTATTATTTTTATATAACAAATTGTATTTTAAGTGTTGATGAATGTCGACAAGCAATATATTTGCTAATGTTAAAATTTTTGTAGCATAAATGACAAATGATTATGCAATTGGTTTTTTGGTATTTATATATATATATATATATAGGATTAGGTTCAAGAGTGAACACTAGTGTAGCTTGCGAACTGAGTGAACTAATCCTGGCCATACACATGTGTAGATCAATGGCCAGGATTTGATGTTGAAATACACTAGTGGATTTTACGATTTGATGATGAAATCCTGGCCATACACGTGTGTAGATCAATGGCCAGGATTTGTTCACTCAGTTCGCAAATACACTAGTGTTCACTCTAGAACCCCATCCTATATATATATATATATATATATATATCTTATTAATAAATGCATTTTATCTATATATGTATTCAAGGTATATTAGTAATTCTACATAAAAAATATATATATTTTTTTTAAAACAGTTAAAAGCATGACACGCAAATAAATGTCATAAATATGTGTCAAAAAGAGTGTCGCAAACAAGTCACTAAAAAGTGTCATAAAATGTGTGTCATAAACACATGTCATAATTGTGTGTCAATAAAGTGTGTCATAAATGTGTTATAAAAATATGACACACAAATGCATGTCATGTTAATTTTATGACTCCTCAATCAACGACACGCTTTTGCGTGTCATAATTACCGTTTTATGACGCACAATGTGCGTCAAGAAATGCGTATTTTCTAGTAGTGATTACTCTAATACTTCTACTTGCTGGAGTTTCGTAACCAATAACCTCGAATTCGTTTTAGATCAATTGAAGAAATAATCATCACCTAATCAAATATGTTCAGCTTCAATTATATCATGCCATTCGACAACACCATACCTATTGTAAACAAAATATGTGAAAAAATTTACCAAAGTATGTTGTTTTAACATGAAATAAGTCTGCAAGTAAGGTTAATCGAAGTAAATTTTGCAACTAGAAAGGTAGACTAAAAGAAAAAGAAAAACAACGGTTTTAAAGAAAACACTACAAACACACCTAGGAACATACTTCAATTATTGAATCAATTCTCTCCTGCAACAAATACACTATAATAACTACATAAGGTGACTAACGTGCATGAAGCACGCGACGCGACTAAGGCTAAAATTACATGACGCAATACATTAGCAGATTTTGTGCTTCTTCAAATTGTACATAGAGATTATATTATTCGATTTTAACATCTTTGATTGTTTATATTTGATTACCTTGTCGAACTTCGAGTCATCGAGTCAAGGTGGGTTGAGTACTCGAGTTCGGATCAGGTCAACACGAATCAACTGTCACACCCTCAAAATCCACACGCGGAGTACTACCGCGAGGCGTGTGACTGACCAGGATCTTAGCCACTAATTATTTTGAACCGAGTAATTATTATTACAAATAATAGTATAATTAGTGACCCAATTTAAAATTTTCAAAACATAGTTTAAGTTTGCAGCGGAAAGGAAGGGAAAACACATTGTAATTTAAAACCACAAGTTTGTTAACATGAAACTTACAAACCACGCACTCCATCCGATTGCAATGTCCGTCCAAAGTGGTACCGAGCAACCTGCAAAGCATGCAGTCGAGTGTCAACATAAAGTCGGCGAGTTCACGAGTTTTCCGTTTTCCAGTTTTATTTTCCAAAAAACATTTTTCGTTGTTTAATTACTCATTTATATCATGAGATGGGGAGCTACCCCATATGTAAGCTACTAAACTCCATGAGCATACCGAAACTATCGCACTTAATTTGGATTGTGTAAACCGCTCTGATACCAACTTCTTACCAAAAAGTTAAACCAATAGAATGATTAACGTGGAATTGCTTTAAAACAGATTGACAAATTCTAGTATTTTGTTATATGATTGAGTAACGATCAGTAGCGCAGCTATGAAGGGGCCGGAGGGGGTGCCCGACCCCCCAAACTTTTCGCTCAGTAGTGTTATGTATGTACGTTTCGTATAGAATTTTTTAGGTATATACGTTTTCGACCCCCCCGGTTTTATAAAAAAATAATTTTTTTAGGTATATACTTTTAGGTCTGGTGACTTCCGACCCCCCGGTGGAAATTTTCAAGCTTCGCCACTGGTAACGATACACCGATACCAAACTCGATGTATATATAAACTTCTAAGCAACAAAACGTTTACATAATAACAATGTATTTGCTATAGTAAAATAACTAGGTTATAACCCCGTGTATTACACGGGTTGAATAAATAAAAAAACCAAATCTTTAATAAGGAAGATTTAACAATTATAAAACGATATTTTTGAGACGTTTTTCAGACGTCTGAACAATTTATGTCATGTTTGATCAAAACATGTGATGTTTGCCAAGCTTTTAAATAAAAGCATTTGAATCATCGATAAGAGAAACTGTGTCAATTTCTCGTAAGTTTCAAGTTTCAGAAACGTACGTGTAATAACCCAAATTTTATTTAAATAAGGGTCTACATATTTACACATCTTAATGCCTATTTCCACACCCTTCTAGACGCCTCGTATAGGCTTATACGAGGCGTATAGGGTTGCTTTTCCCGACCAGCTTCTGCACCTCGTACAACGTCACATCAGTCACATCAGACGGGGAGTCTAGGCCTGTACGAGGGACCAATACGAGGGTACTAAGACGCCTCGTATAGGCCTATACGAGGCGTCTTAGAAACTGATTTGACTATGTGTCTGACATGTGACTTAAAGCAATACGGGGTGTCTAGAGCTATACGAGGCGTCTATATCTCACATAAAGTGCAACATACAGTGCATTATTGGTCCACCCGAGCATTCAACATTCCTTTCATTATGTTTCTTCTTCTATTTCTTCGAAAGAAACTCTTGTTGTTTGCATTTGTGTTCTTATCATCCCGAAGTGTTGAAATGTCATCATACTGGGACGACAACTATGTCTTCGGGCAGTATTCTAGCGACAAATGGGTGCCCAAAAGCGTTCCGGTAACAGTTATTAGCTTAAATGTTTTAATTACTTGTTGTTTTAGTTTATTATTTACTAATGATGATATGGTTGTCTATTTTGGAGGAGTCTGGCGTTCCCGATTCTAATGAGCAAGAGGAGGTTGTGTCTAGTATACAAGGAAAACAAAACAGACCGTTTTTAGATTTGAACACGCACCCCCTGTTGATGAAACAACACTTGTAGATGACTCATACCATGCTGGTTAACCAAGTTATCCGACGCAACAAGGGTATCTGGATTATAGATACGGGTGTGAATATTCTTACGGAGGAGACGGTGGATACGGAGGAGACGGTGGATACGGAGGAGAGCGTGGATACGGAGGAGACGGTGGATACGGAGGAGACGATGGATACGGAGGAGACGGTGGATACGGAGGAGACGGTGGATACAGAGGAAATAGTGGATATGGTGGATATGGTAGATACGGTGGATACAGAGGAGACGGTGGTCATCAGCAATTCATTTCCCCGGGCACTCCTTACGTTCATCAAAACAATCCGGACGTTGGAGGATATGGTAGATATGGTGGTTATGGTGGATATGGTAGATATGGTGGTGAGGCACCTCCCGTCCCGGACAGTCCGTACTTAAAAAAGCAGGTATCAATTACGATTTTATTATTTTATTATTATTATTATTATTATTATTATTATTGTTATTATTGTCGATGTTACAGGTTTTCAACTCTTTAGATGAACTAAAGAAACGGATACAAGAAATAGCAAACACGGATGGTTTCGTTATTGTCACCCGTCGATCAAAGAAAATCGGGGGAAGAACCGGGAGGGTATGGCTTGAATGTGATCGTGGTGGTGAGCACTAGACTACAGCAACACTTAGAAAAGTCGGAAGCAAAAAAACCGGTTGCCCGTTTTACCTGCTGGCTGTGCGAAACCACCCGTATGAAACCTGGGAGATAAAAGAAGGAAAAATTGAACATAACCACGAAATTTGTGAGGACCTGTCGGCCCACGCGTTTATGCGAAGGTTTACTCCAAGCGAAATGAAACTGATCGAGCAGCTGACAGCTCAAAACATGGAGCCGCGCAAAATATTTCAAACGATAAGGAAGCAGGACCCGACAGGTTTCATGTTCAGAAAGACGTTTAAAACGTTGTGGCGAAGATTAGAGCCGAACAAAGACAAGGATTGACCCCCATGCAGTCACTAGAAAACATGCTGATAAACAACGACTTTATTTACTAGACACGGGAGGAACCCGGAACAGAGATCGTAACAGAGATCTTCTTTCTTCATCGGTACTCGAGAGAAATGTGGCATGCATTCCCCCACGTCATGCTGATCGATGCGACGTACAAGACAAACATATACAATATGCCATTTATCCAGATTGTTGGTATGACGCCTACCAACAAATCATTTATTATCTCGCATGGCGTTGTTAGTAAAGAACGGGGTGATAACTTTGTGTGGGTGCTTGAGAGGGTCAAGTCAATGTTGGATGAATGTATGGAGCCACGTGTGATTTTAACGGATAGAGACCTAGCCCTTATGGGCGCGTGTGCTAAAGTATTTCCAGACGCCTCCAGGCTTCTTTGCAGGTGGCACATACAACATAATGTTATGAAGCACTGCTAGGCTGCCTTCACAGACGAAGACTGGGATATATTTTTGTCATTCTGGGGGACATTGATTGAGTCTCCATCCATACCCATCTACGACTACCACTTGCGCAACATGCGAAAGCGACTTGTGGAGTGCAAACGTTCTAGTAAGTTTTTCTAATAACATACGACTCACCTATGCAAATTTTATTAAATTATTTTTACTTTTTAGGAGTCTTCAATTACGTGTACGATAACTGGCTAAAAGACTATAAGGAGATGTTCGTCTTTGCGTGGACTGATAAGAGGCGCAACTTTGGTAATCGTACCACAAACAGAGTTGAGAGCCAACACGCCAACTTAAAGAGATACGTCCTAGATACAAGCTCGCTTGACCGTGTAGTTGGTTATGTCCGGGATATAGTTGAGACACAGTTCGGTGAAATAAGGAAGACTTTTCAAGAAAACATCGAAAAAAGAATGAACCACCACAAACACCCGATGTTTTCAACACCTACTTGGAAAAGTATCCCATACAGCCCTTGACTTGTTGAGTGGAGAGGCAATTAGGAAGCTAGATGTCTTGGAGCGCTTTCATTCATCATGTGGTTGCCAAATGTGGTACAGTTGTGAGTTGCCCTGTGCTTGTAGGATAGAAAAGTACATGCGTGAAGGTAATAATTGTTAAACGTACAACACTTGTGTGATATATTTCCGTTAATCATGTGACTTAAACAATGTTGTTTTTAACCGTGCAGAGCGTCCGATTCAACTCGAAGACATAGACGTCTTCTGGCGGAAACTTAACTTCCAAAGTTGTAAATTGATAGACGATGACGTTGACGTGGTCGAAGAGCTAAATATTGTTAGACAACAATTAGAGTCGCACCCCCAGCTCAGCAAAAAAGCCTGATGTCAAAGATTAAAGCGGTGTTGACTCCAAAGAAATCTACCAAGAAACCACCGGTTGTCCAACAAAATACTCGTGACCGACCAACAACAAAGCAGGTAGAACAAAGGTTGGACGAGGCCTCTCGTATAAATGAAGAATTGAGGAGAAGCTCCTTTGGTGATGTAAACACGTGCTTTGAAGGTTCCTGACAAAGTAAGTACGATAAACCTCGCCAAAGCTCGTACGTTCCGTCACAGGCGTCTCAACAGTCGGTTATAAGGTCCCAAAAACCCAAAGCGAGCCTAAGCTGTTCAAAGAGTTCTAAGAAGAAAGAGACACAAGATGATCACAGTTTTCCTTTAATCATTGGGGACGAGTACGTGGGAATCATCAAACAGTTTAAGTCTGCCATTCCGCCAGTGTTTCATCCGCACGTCTCGTGCATACAAGATGTGATGTCTGACGGTCATTGTGGGTTTCGGTCTGTGGCTGTGGGCTTAGGTATGGATCAGAGTTCATGGGGGCTCATTCAAAAGGACCTTGTCCAAGAAATGGATCAGAACGAATCGATATGGTTTCCAATATTTGAAGCATGGGATGAAGGTTATTTTTACACGCATCGTCAGGGCCTAATTTGGGATTCAGTGTCCGGTTGTGGGGAGGATCACTGGATGGACTTCCCCTTAGCAGGACTTCTTATTGCACAAACGTACGGTATCGGGTGCACCTGTTAACGACAACCATGGGTGCGAGTTCCACTTTCTTCCCGATACTAAGTCCTCTGGCTAATCAACAACCATTATTCATAACGCTTGCACATGTTAACGAGAACCACCTCATACATGTTAAGCTGGAAGGGGATTATCCAATGCCACTAGCACACGGGCTATGGTTGAACCACCGAAGACCCCATACGGAACAATGGGAAGATATGTACTTGCCATGTCTAGAATGGTATACATCGATAATGAATCCTCCGCCAAGATCAAACCCCAGTCTTAATTACATCGATAGTGATACGGAAGAATGATTTTTGTAATTAATAGTATTTTTTTGTAATCAATAGTATTTTTTGTAATTGAAAGTATTTTTTTTTTTTTTTTTGTATTAATTCCTATAATTTTCTACAATTTCTATAATTTTTTTTATAATTTCTATCATTTTTTTATAATTAGAATTGATTAAAATAGTTTAATAACATTTTTATAAAAATTTATATAATTTTTTTTATAATTAGAATTGATTAAAACAGTTTAATAACATTTTTATAAAAAAATTACAAATATAAGCCTCGTATAGATCTAGACGTGTCGTATACGATTGGTCAAAAGACCATTATGCCCCTGATATGCCCCCATTCTAGGCTTAAATCAGGGGCTAAAAGGTCATTTTAACAAAACCAGACGCCTTGTATAGAGCTGGATGGGTCGTCTGTAAGAGCGGGATTTTGAAAATTTGAATTTTGAAAATTTGAATTTCAAAATTTGAATTTATCAAAAAAGGACGCCTCGTATAGACCTGGACGGGTCGTCTATATGGGCGGCAACATTTCTTTTTTTAAAATTTGAATTTTGAAAATCTTTTATTTAATTACCAATATACCCCTGAAAAGACTCCAGTATAGGCCTTAAACAGGGGCATAAAGGTAATTTGAAAACCTAGACGACGCGTATAGGTCTATACGACCAATACTTGGTGGGCGGTAACTGTTTCACTTTTTCTTTTTTAATTATTAAAAAATTGTTTATTAAATTACCATTTTACCCTTGTAAAGCCCCCATTATAGGCCTTAGTCAGGGGTAAAATGGTAATTAACCATTCCAGAAATATCTTTTTGGATTGGTTAATTACCATTTTACCTCTGATTAAGGCCTATACTGAGGGCTTTACAGGGGCAAAATGGTCATTTATTAAAAAGGCTAGACGGGTCGTCTAGCTCTATACGAGGCGTCTTTGCCTCGTATAAGGGGGGGGGGGGGGAGACCTAGACGACCCTGTTTATCACCCCAAACAAAAAAACACACACATATACGGAGGATAGAGCTTTATACGCCCCGGATACATATTTGGACCGTATTTTTGAAGATTTGAAGCATCCCTGGTACGTATTTCTTCCCGTATTTTAGTATTTTAGCCTCGTTTTTGCCTTTAGACCGTAGGTTTGCCCGTAGTTTAGGTTTTTGTTGGGTTTGAGGTTTTAAGTTGAGGTTGAAGATGAAGACAGTAGTACAGGACGCCCCGTATACCTCTATTCGAGGCAGATACGTGGCACTGATATTTTTTTTTTGTTAATAATAATTGTTATTAATGTTATTATTATTGTTATTATTAATGTTTTTATTATTGTTATTATTATTGTTATTATTATTATTATTATTATTATTGTTATTATTATTATTATTATTATTATTATTCTTATTATTATTATTATTGTTATTATTATTATTTATTATTAAATTATTATTATTGTTATTATTATTATTATTATTTATTATTATTATTATTGTTATTATTATTATTATTATTATTTATTATTATTAATGTTATTATTTTTTTATATTATTATTATTATTATTGTTTTTATACGTATACGGTATTTATTTGCAGACTGATTATGGAGGACCATCCGATTCAGGGCGATGACATTCAGGTAGAGCTTGATGGGGCACCGCCGGGGGGTCAGCCGGTTCAGCGTGGTCCACGACGGAGACGGCTACCGCCTCCGGATACGCTGCAGGGTCACCCGTATCTAGAGTTTCCCGACGGCACCGATGCCGCCCGTCATTGCCAGAAGCTTAAGAGTATGCATATTGGATCGCATGCAGCGATCGACTGGGATGCGATAGATGAGATTAGTGAGATGGCTAGAGTGCGTCGGTTTATACCTGTCGATTCGCCGTGGCATCGTCGTTTTAAGTTTGCTCACACACCGAGCTACAGGGAGCTGCTGGTCGAGTTCCTTTCGTCATTCACATTTCACCCTCCTGGGGTCCCAGTGCCGCTTCCGCACCCAGGTGCTCCCCCTCCGCCTGAGGTTTATTTCAGGCTCGCTGGCGTTTTGCGTTCGATGACGCTAGCACAGTTTGCGGTGCATTGTGTTTTATACATGGAGGAGGAGATCGAGACTGACGTTTACACAGCGGGGCTAGTGGTGGTTGATAGACCCACTCTTTTAGGGTTTTGGCAGGTGATTGCGGGGCCAAATCATTGGGAGCACGACAAGTCGAAGGGGAGGGTGTCGTTTATTACCGACCCATTGTACAGGTACGTACGTTTATTACAACAATTATTGTGATTATGTGTATTGTTTATTAATCTCTGTTTCTGTATTTCGCTAACACTATCTGCAGGTATATGCACCATATGCTCGCTACTTCTATTGCAGCGCGCGGCTACAGCCGAGAGTGGTGTACGACCACAGATCTTTTTTTCTTTTACTATTTGTTGTACAGAGGCCGTGACCACTAGCACATGGTCCAGCCCAGTACTACGCCTCCACTCATCACCGGCAGGAGCGCGGATTTTTGTATGGCGGTGCGTACATGACCGTCATTGCCCGTTCATTGGGCATCGTATCGCAACTGTTTGTGGGGGATGTCACTGATCAGGAGGTTCCCCGATGGCCCGCGGTTTAAAAACCGCAATGGGGGCATATGGAGAGAGGAGCCCCTACTAGAGCAGTTCGAGCTCGTCTATCCTCCGGCAGATCCTGCTGATGCAGTGCCCGTGGAGGACCCTCCGGTGGATTTAGACGGTGCAGCGATGCCACAGCCACCGCCACCTCCCAGGGCGCCTCAGTTTCCACGTCACGTTATTCCAGGTCATGCCCTAGGAGCTGCGCTACATCCGGATGTACGAGTCGAGCTTGACAGGCTCAACGATTTGGTAGGTTGGTTGGTACGGGCCGAGCAGGATAGACGAGAGAGAGTGGGATTACCCCCGATACCGCTTCCACCGGCTCGAGCACCACATCAGCAGCAGCAGCCGCAACAGCAGCCGCATCAGCCAGATCCAGATTCGGATTCGGATTTGGATGCATAGACCTGTTGTTGTTTTTATTTTTGTTATGGATGTACAAACTTATCTATTTTAGTTATGGATGTACAAACTTATCTTATATATGTCATATTTATGTTTGTTTTCAGTTATTCGGTTACTTAATGATTGTTGTCTTAAATTGATATAATACGGAAACAATATATCCCCTGAATATAATACAGAAACAATATTTGAACGAGATAAAATTTTAATCGGAAGAATAATATTTAAAAAAGTAAAATGTTAAAAACATTATAATATTTAATCGATATAATATATTTAAAGAGCCGATTTTTAAAATAGTTGACTTTTTATAGTGTAAAAACAAAAAAAAAACAAAACTTTTTTTAAAACCAAAAAAATTTTCGCTAAAAAAACACATCTTCAAAAACTATCAAAAAAACCATACCAAAACCCACCAAAACACCCCTTATTTCAACAACAAAAAAATCCAAGCCCTAGCCTCGTATAGGGTTGTACTCTGCGTCTAGGGTTTCTTAAACTTTGTGACTGACACCCTCTGAAGACCCTCTTGAATTCAGTGCCTAGATGCCTCGTATAGCCCTATACGAGGCGTCTACGGTACAAAAAGTGTCCAAATAGTCGCATAGGGTGTCCGGATAGATTGGGCCTTAAATAATAATGGTCCTATTTTATTAGTTCTGAGAAAAAATTGTTGAACTATCCGTATTACATATGTAGCAATCAGATAAAGTTATAGCTACTCAATAATATTTAAATTAAACAGATAGGTATAATTTTTTTTGGTAATTATCAAATTAGACAACTTTAAAATTTAAATTTCTGGATGTGAGTTGAATTGTAAAGGGATGGTTGTAATTTTAGGATAAATTTGTTATTACAATAAACATAATTATTGTTTTCATTGCATTTTAAAATATTAAATGAATGGTTTGTTAAATTAAATCGAAAGTGTTAATATTCACACATCCTTTCCCTCTATCTCTCTCTCTCTCTATATATACATAGATATATATATAGAGAGATAGAGTGAAAATGATGTGAGAATAAGATTTTGGGGTTGTGGAAATAAGAGGAGCCTAAAAAATAAGTCAAGATGTTTATGAATTGATAATTCCCACGTATTAAGTTTTGTTTATTTTAATAAAATAATATACAATAAAAGAAACAATAAATAAATAAATAAGAGAGATCTGTGAAGTTTGTGATTTAATATTATTTTCTTATTTTTGTATCTTATTAAATATTTATTAATATTAATATTAAAAAATAATTTAACTAAATCTAATTTAAATGACAATAAAAATTTAGTGTTAAATGCCATTTTAGTCCCTGTGGTTTGGGCCATTTTCCCAGTTTAGTCCAAAGGTTTCATTTTTAACCTGTGGGTCCAAAAAGGTTTCACAGTTGCCATTTTAGTCCACTGGGTTAACTTCATCCATTTTTTCTGTTAACGAGAAGGCCAATTTGATCATTTTGTATGTAATTCTGTTAACTAAAAGGGCAATTCAGCCATATAAAATGATCGAAATGGCCTTCTGGTTAACAGAAAAAATGGATGAAATTAACCCAGTGGACTAAAATGGCAACTGTAAAACATTTTTGGACCCACATGTTAAAAATGAAACCTTTGGACTAAACTGGCAAAATGGCCCAAACCACGGGGACTAAAATGGCATTTAACTCAAAAATTTATATATTTTCTTGGTTCTACAAAGAAAAAAACTTCTTCCATCTTCTACAAAGAAAGAGAAAATACAAATTATATATTATTATTAATTCAAAGTTTGATAAAAAAATTATTATCCTTTTCTAAATTATATAATTCAAAGTTTGATTAAAAAAATACTATTATCCTTACCTAAATTATATATACCTAAATTATATATACTTAAATTATTGTTTATATTATTATACTTGTTTAAATATATAATTCAAAGTTTGATAAAAAAACAAAATATTATCCTTATCTAAATTATATTTAGTTAAACTATTGTTTAGATTATTATGGTTAGGAAAAAGAAATTGAAAGGTAAGATGAGGAGGCATGAGAGATTGACACGTGTCAAAAAAACGATTTTCATTTATTAGTATAGGAAGATTACACTAATATATACTTCTAATAATTACACTTCCAACCTAAACTTTAACCAAACTATATATCAACTTGATCAGGATTAACCTAGCAGAAAACATGTTAAAGTTCCTTTTTCATACATGACTTGTGTGAACTTCAACCAACTTGTTAGTATAACAAATGATATGCTACTTTCTCAATTTTCTTTCCAAATATTGATGTAAAGTGCATTTTGTCGAATATATAACATGCTATTTAATATTAACTAGGATTGCGACCCGCCGCAATGCGGCGGGGATTCTTTAGTTATAACTAAGTGGATCTAGGACCCGCACGTTATGTTAAACCTGTCAAACGGGAAAAAATAGACGATGTAAAAACGTTCACCCACACACGCACGTTGCGTCGTGTTAACTCGCAAAATTTAGAACGAAACGTAAAAACGTTAAACCAATGACACACGCTGCGATGTGTTAAGTCACAAAATTTAGAACCAAGCATAAAGCGAAAAATTTGCGGAAAATGAAAACTATAAAGGACCAAAGTTGAAAGTAAAAAAGTTATGAGGATAGATTGCAAAAGATAAAAAGTTTTTGGTTAAAGGTAAGAAAACAAATAGTTTTGGGTTAAAAGTAATTTATGAAAAAGTTTTGGGTGAAAAGTAAAAAAAAACCATTTTTTTGGAAAACCCCCAAAGCCAATGTTACGACAACCATATGCATAACCGTTTTTTCTTTGAAAACCCCCAAAGCACACCTCGCGTTGCGTCGGGGCGTAAAACGATGTCAAATAGTACTAATGTTACACAACCGTCATCGACTCGACCTAGGATATGCGAGTTGCGACGAACCTGTCAAACATGGAAAAATAGTGGTAAAAATGTTGAACCACACATGCACGTTGCGCCGTATTAACTCGAAAAATTTAGAACTATACGTAAAACGAAAATTTGCGAAAAATGAAAAGCATAAGTGACAAAAGTTGCGAAGCTAAATTGCAAATAATGAAAAGTTTTGGGTTAAAGTTAAAAAAACAAATTATGTAGGGTTAAAATTGAAAAAGGTAAAAACCTTTGGGTTAAAAGTAAAAAATCAAGTTTTTTTTTGAAAAACTCACAAAACATAAGGTACAACTAATGATGCATAAAAAACTTACAAAGTTATATATGGAATAATACAACTTAAGACCCCCTGTAGTGGGGCTCCATGTACCGCCCAAAGCCAAACATAGCGCCCGGACGGCGCCATGCACACCGCCACGCGGGGCGCTATAGCCCGGAAAAGTTGAATGGCGCGATAGACATAGCGGCGCGATAAATTGTTTTGTTTTCAAAATGACCGTTGAACAGTCAAATAATTTAAAAAAAAAAATTATTTTTTCATTTTCCAATCTATTAAATACCTCCACATCTCTCATTTTTTATACCATTCATCACATCTACTCCTTTCTTCTCTATATTTTTTTTAAAAAAAGTGTAGAAACTACTCCCACCATACTCTAAAAAAAATGGGTTCCCCATCGGGAGATTCGTTCACCGATATTTACCGACGGTTTTTTTCACCCGAAGAAGACGCGGAGGAAGAAGAGGCGGTTACGAGTGCGTGTACTCTCGTGATACAAGCAATGGAGCACGTTCGGCCTACTCCTCCTCCACGCCCCATTTTGAAGCGCACCTTTATCTTGCGAGATCGTGAAGCCGCGAACGAGCGTTTGATGAAAGACTATTTTGATCCCACGCCGGTTCACGGACCCAATGTTTTTAGACGGAGGTTTCGGATGAGCCAAAGGTTATTTTTAAAAATTACTAATGATTTGGAAGATAAGTATGATTTCTTTAAGCAAAGAGTGGACGCGCGGGGATATTTAGGCTTCACCTCAATTCAAAAGGTCACTTCCGCTTTACGCATATTAGCCTACGGAAACACGTACGACATCAACCACGAGTACTTGAAGATGGGCGAGAAAACAACACGAGATTGCGTGGAACAATTTTGCTATGGTATTTTTTAAATCACTTTAATTTATTTACTTACTTTTATATATTGATTTTTTAGTAGCTTACTAGTAAAACTTTTATATATTAAATTATATTTTAGGTATATGGCAGTTATATGGAAAACGTTATTTGAGAAATCCCACTTGGAACGGCCTTCAACAAATATATGAGGTGCATCTAGAAAAGCATGGAATACCCGGCATGATTGGTAGCTTGGATTGTCGTCAATGGTGTTGGTATAATTGTCCAACCGCATGGCGAGGTCAACATACACGGGGTGATCAAAAAGGGCCAACTTTGGTATTACAAGCTGTTGCGTCATACGACCTTTGGGTTTGGTCGGCCTTCTTTGGTGTAGCCGGGTGTTTTAACGATATTAATACGTTAGAGACTTCACCATTAATAGAGAGCTACATTTGTGGAACTATACCAAAGGCCGGTTTTCATGCGAACGGGAACGACTACGAGCATGGCTACTATTTGGGCGATGGTATATACCCGGAGTATTCGATTATTGTTAAAACGTTTTCTGAAACGTTCGATGAGAAAAGAAAGTATTTTAAAAAATTACAAGAGTCTTCAAGAAAGGATATCGAGAGGTGTTTTGGGGTTCTACAGCAACGATGACATTTTATCAGAAATCCGTGTCGCATGTGGCATAAGGATAAAATACGAATGACCATGTATGCTTGCATCATTTTGCATAATATGATCATTGAGGATGATGGAAAAGCGATATGCCAAAACTATATTCCGGAAGATTTAGTCGAAGGAACCCAAGCAACAATGGAAGAGAGACTCACAAATGCTCAACTATTGCGATCTAAGGAAATACATAACACGTTGAAGGCGGATTTGGTTGAGCATGCTTGGGCGATTCGCCCAATTCGATACAACAATGACGACGAAGAAGATTCCGAGGAAGAAGAGGTTGAGGAATTCGAAGACGGGAACTTTGAAGACGTAGGTTTGGATGCTAGAGAAAACGAAGAGGAAGAAGGAGAGAACGAAAATGAAGCCGAAGATTAATCTTTGAAGTGTTGTTTTTTTTATTTTTTTAGTCCAATTTTTTTTTTGAACCGTTTTTTTTTATCTTACTGTAATGTTTTTTTTTTTTAGTGTAATGTTTTTTTTTTTTTAGTGTAATGTTTTTTATTTTAATGAAATGAATTTTAATTTTATAAAGTTAGAAAATAATTATAAAAAATTAGAAATTAATAATTGAGTAATGATTAGGCGGGGGCTTTATGACTACGGGCTTAAAATGCATAACGCCCCATAACGCCCACCCGCACACATGACGCGCCACGTGTCGCATAACGCCCACAAAGGGGTGTTATGACTACACATGGCCTAAGAGTAAAAAAACACGTTAGGTAGCCTCAAGTAATTGACTCGTTTCAATAAAGTAGGACCTACAGTCATTTTTTGGTTAGACTATTTAGACTCAAGTTTTTTTTTTTTTTTTGAACGGCAACACACTTTTTATATATATAAAAAGAGCCAGCAAGAAGCTGAGAAACAAAAAACAAGAGAACGGAAAGAAACAAACGAACAGAAACAGACAAAAGACATTACAACAAGTCAACAATGCTAAAATCCACCCACTTCTCCCAATCCGGGTTGGGCAAGTTAGACCGGTGCGTCACCCAAAGAAAAGTATCCTCCTTGATGAAATCCATAAGCCTCCGAGTAGGGATAAAACGCCCCTCGAAGACCTTGAGGTTCCTGGCGTGCCAGATCCGCCAAACCGTAGCCAAAGTAACCAGATGAACGATCTTCTTCCAATTAGCCGACCCAATGTTGCTCGAGAAGGCATTACACACTTCCTTTAAACTGGTCGCTGTCAATGGAGGGAGAATACGTAACCAAACTGCAACCTGCCACCAAATGCTACGGGCCCAAATGCAGTTGACGAAAACATGGTTAACGTCTTCAATACCATATCCGCATCTATCACAAAGCATGTTCTGAACCGGAATACCTCTTTTGATCAGACAAGATTTTGCCGCCACTTTATCTTTCAGAGCCCGCCACAGTAAGTAGTTATGCTGTAGCGGAGCCCAAGAGTTCCATTTGAATCGATCAGTCTGGTCGTCATCATTTTCCGCATCCGCCACCTCCGAACGAACCTCTTTAACTGAAAAACTGACTCCTTCTTTATTCTCCCAAACCCACCTGTCCGGTTCGTTAGCCGTGAAGTTTAAGGATCGAAGAAGGTCCGAGAGTCGGGCCACCTGGTGCCATTCCAGACCCGTAGAAGGGCCTCTCACCCAGGCCCATTGCCAGAAGACAGACGAACCCTCCATAACCGAATATTCATGCACTGTCCCTTCTTTATCCTTAGCTAATTTGAAGAGATCCGGGAAGTTCACCCGGAGAGGGACGTTTTGGAGCCAACTATCTTTCCAGAAACGAACTTTTTTCCCATTCCCGACCTTTACTTTCAATTTCTGGTTGATGTCTAAACCGCGCTTAGAAAGGGTGTCTTCTACCGCTGAGATATCCTTCCAAACTCCAGCAATAGATTTCTTTGCCGGAATCAGCTTTGAGTCCAAGTTATTTTTATGTATCGCTTGGATGACAGCAGCCCATAATTGAGTCGGGTCGTCTTTAAACCTCCACCACCATTTGGACATCATAGCGATGTTAAATTCCGACATGTTACCGATACCAAGCCCCCCTTTCGACTTGGGTTTCAACATGACTTTCCATTTTACCCACCTCATTTTATTCGAATTACCGCTCTTACCCCAAACGAAGTCTCTCCTGATCCCTTCAATCTTTCTGATAACACACTTGGGAGCCGAAAAAAGCGAGAGGTAGTACGATGGAATACTTCCCAGCACAGCTTTAGCCAGAGTAACCCGGGCCGCAAAGGACATCGATCTCGCCTTCCAGCGTGAGAGTTTTCTCTGGACCTTCTCGATCATAGAGGTCCAGTTCTTTGAAAGCTTCATATTAGCACCGATGGGGATACCGAGGTAGTTAAAAGGGAAGCGGCCTGCCTCGCAATTTAATTTCTTCGCCATGTTTTTCACCTGCTCGTTATCAACACCCACACCGTAGAGGCTACACTTGTTATAATTTACCTGAAGGCCCGTCACGAGATACAGGCACCTCAGAAACCGATTAATACTAGCAAAGTTGTGCTCTGACCAATTGCCAATAAATACGACGTCGTCTGCGTAACTTAGGTGCGTGATCATGGGCCCATCGTTTGGGAGCTTTAGACCGTGAAACAGGCCCATATCGGCTGCCTTTTTTAAAAAAAGATTGAAGACTTCCATTACGATGATGAATAAATATGGGGACATCGGGTCACCTTGCCTGAGACCCCTTTTGAAAGCGAATTCACCAGACGGCGAACCGTTAACCAGGACCGAGCCCCTACCGGAACTCAGGCAACCGCTGATCCAACTAACCCACCTGGAAGGGAAGTTCATGCAACTTAATGCCTTCAACAAGCACTTCCAATTGACCGAGTCGTAGGCTTTTTGGAAGTCTACTTTGAAAATCATAACTTCCCGTTTCGCCTTTCTCGCCCAAGCCACCACCTCGCTAATAATTAAGGCACTATCCAAGATGTTTCTTCCCCCAACGAACGTAGACTGCGTAGGGGATATAAGATCATGTATGCATGGCTTCAGCCTCAAGGCCAGAACTTTAGCTAAGATTTTATAAACAGAGCTGACGAGAGAGATCGGTCTGAAATCACTAAGGTTTTGGCAATCCTGAATCTTGGGAATCAGAGCAATAAACGTCGCGTTGCACCCGTGACTAATCTCCCCGGTCTCGTGAAAATCCGACAACACATGCATAATAGCCGGCTTTAAAAGATCCCAGTATTTTTTGAAGAAACGAAGAGTGAACCCATCTGGGCCTGGGGCTTTCCCTCCATTACACCCCCGAACTGCCTTCCAAACTTCGTCTTCAGAGAAAGGAGCCGATAGAGTCGAGACCACCGAATCGTCAAGCTTTGGAAGAGCAGACCCGTCAAAACAGGGTCTTCTACGTATCGGTTCCGCGAACTGCTTTCTAAACCACTTCCTTGTTTCTTCCTTAAGAGAGTCGGGGTTGGTAACCAAAACCCCATTGAAGAACAGGCCGTTTATACGATTTTTAGCTGTACGTTGATTTATCCAACCATGGAAGAAGGATGTATTTTCATCTCCGTCTTTTATCCAATTAACCCGAGCCTTCTGTTGAAGGTCCCTACTCTTTTTTCTTTCAATAACCACCAACTTTTTTCTGCACTCCACCCTAAGCTTCTTTTCTTCCTTACTCGGATCACAATCTTCAGCTTTATTTTCAAGCAGAGAGACGACATTAGACAACTTATTGACCTCTTCTACTTCTAATTGTTTCTCGACCGCTCTCCATCTTCTCAGGCTGCCTTTTACCTTTTTTAGGATAGCCGCAAGGACCAAATCTGCCTTCTGCCCTACTGGAGCAACCCCCAAACTGTTCAAAACAAAACCTTCAACCTCCTTTCGATCAAGCCAACTGTTAAAAAATTTGAAAGGTTTAGGGCCGAAATCCAGGCTATCACTATTGAGCACCACCGGGCAATGATCGGACAGCTCACGCTTTAGCACTTCCACCTTAGCGTTGGGCCAGTAGCTCATCACTTTCTGGCACACCAATATTCTATCAAGTTTGCTCATCTTTATCTCCTCACAGCTGGAGATATACGTGAATTTTCCCCTGGACATCCCATACTCTAGGAGGCCCATTCGATGAATAGACTCGTTGAAAATCGCTGCCGCATTCTTATCGAAAACAGAATTTAGCCTTTCGGCTGGTCCCCGGACCTCATTGAAATCCCCGGCCACCAGACATAGACCTTCAAGCTGAGCTCTGACATCTTCCAAAATACCCCAGAACCGGTTTCTCTCCCTGGTGTCGTTTGGGGCGTATATGTTTACAAAGTTAATTCTTTCCTCCACACCACACGTGAACCCCGAAACAACAATAAACCTAGGCCCTTTCAGAACCTTATCCACCTTTAGAAGGTCAGGATCCCAAATTGAAACCAGCCCACCCGATCTGCCACTAGCATCCACAGACACGGCCGACATGGGGGACCGATCCCAGAATCTCTCCCAGAACTCGTCAGAAATACCGGCTTGATGAGTTTCTGGCAGAGCCAGAAACCAGAACTTATGCTCTTTCTTTAAACGCTTGACCCAAGAAGATTTCTCTAGGCCGACTACCCCCCGAATGTTTAGAGTCATAAAAATCATTGAGCAGAGTGAAAAGCTCTTTCCCCTTTTACTAATTTCCTGACCTGATTTTCGAAGCCTTCCATCTCAATCCCTAAGCACGTACCGTACTCCATGGTTTCTCCGACCTCCTGCTCGAAACGGGCCTCTTCAACAGATGAATCGTCTTCTTCCTCCGTAGAGGCATCCTCCGTATCAGGCAAGACATCAGGTCTTCTAGACAATTTATTCCTCCTGTGTTCCTCCTCGACCTGATTTATTATATCTTTAAGGTTAAACGGGTCGGATCCAGCTGGGGAAGCATCATCATTGTGCTCACTTGTGCAAATGACTGATTTTAGCCTGTTAATAGTACTAGGTTGGTCTTGGGTAACAGGTGGGCTAACATCTCCTAGGCCCACAGGAGAGAAGTTATCAAAATTGGGCCCAAGAGAGTTGCAGTCAATATTATTGACTGGGTCCACTTCAATTCTTCCAACATTATTTACTCCGCCGCCAAGACTATCTGGGGAATCAAAAACGAGGTTACGCACACTACCCATGCAAGACTTTTCCTAGGCCCACAGGAGAGAAGTTGATTATTATTATTATTATTATTTAATATTTAATTTTTGTTTTTCCATTGTGAAATCATTGAGTTCACTTCAAACCCCACAAATTTCAACGCACACATGAGAAAATTCAAATTCTATTTAAGTTTAGTAAGCAATAGCTAGGAAACCATCCTATAGTTCTTTTGCTTTTCTCCCAAGTTCTTTTCGGGTTCTCAGGTGGCTGATGACGACGGTGCTGGTGGTGTTGGTAGTTTTATTGTTCACCAAGACCGCGGTTTCGCAGTCAAACACGAGTGCTAACTATCCAGACATTCCCAACCACTGTCGTGGTAGCGTGCCGAGGTCAAACTTTTTCAAGAACCGCAACTCTACCTTAGAAGAACTCAGAATGCAACTATTGAGCAAAAGAGTTCTTTATGCTAGAGCACAGAATTCAAGTGGTGGGGACCCGGTTTTCGCAGAAGCGCAGTGCCGGAACTACCTCACCGTAGAACGTTGTGTTGATTGTCTTTATGCTGCCGTTTCTAACCTTGTTAAATGCATAGATGGCGATGGTGCTGTCGTCTTTCTTGATGATTGCAGTGCCAGGTAAGGTTTTCTTGCCTTTATGATACGTTACACTATTGTACATGCAAGTGGTCTTCATTTATATATATACACTCGCAGGAAATATATAGTATACTTGCATGCAATCCTTTTAGATACTATTTAGAATAAAATGATATAGCCAATGATCTCTAGATCAAGTGGTGGAGGGCTTGCATCTCTCTTGAGATGCAAGTTCAACTCCCACTTGGTGCAGAGTGAGCCATTGGTGGGCAATGATAGGAGACGTAGGGAAACCTGAGTTCGATCCTTGAGCCAAACAGGTTTTACCGATAATTTCACTGTCGTGCTTACAGGCGGGTGGGTTATTAGGTTTTCGCCGGAATTGGTGGTGGACTCAGGTTACTCTCGGAGTACTCCGTTTGTTCCAGTAGATGCCCCGAGAGTGCTCGGTATTGATTCTGTTAGCCGTTCAAAAAAAAATAAAAAAAAATAAAATGATATAATCAGTTAAGTTGAAATTAATGAAAATTCAAATAGGTTACAATTAAATGAAGGCACAAAATCTGATTAAATTTCTTTATTCTTGACTCTACACTTCGTAGCCTTTTGATTTAAGGGTTATTGGATTTTATCACCCCTAACTATTGGCTATTAGCCGCTACCACCTTCAACTATCACTTTGACGCCCGCCACCCTCAACTTAACACATAGTTTGTTCTGGCACCACGTCGTTAACTGATTACAAACTTTTGAGCTTGTTACTATATTTTTGGGGTGTCCAAAGATCCCTAAAACCTTTCTAAGATCTCTATGACACCCCTAAAAGTATAAAAACAGGATCAAAAGTTAGTGATCAGTTAACGGCGTGGTGACAGAACACACTAAGTGTTAAGTTAAGGGTGCCTGGCGTCAAAGTGATAATTGAGGGTGGCGGCGGCAAATAGCCAATAGTTTGGGGGTGATAAAATCCAATTACCCTTGATTTAATTCTCTCCCTAGGGTTCCCCTAAAAGCTTTGAACCAATAAATAAATGTCATTAATAATTAATAAGTATAAGAACAGCAACAGGATAGAAAAAAAGAAAGCAAACCAACTAAATATGCTGGCATGTTCTATAATAATAAAATCCATCGTTCAAAAAAAAAAAAAAAAAAAAAACTACAAATGGATCTATACAATATAGTTAGTTTACCTATACGAACTGATAATAGGAATAACCAAATGACCATAACTTGTCAAGTGGAATCTGGCCTGCCGAGCAAATATATTATCATATAGTAACAAAGTTTACACGTATATACAGAGTTTGGGGCGTACACATATCGCAAGATAGCTGCTAGACCTTCCGGTCGCAAAAACAATTACATGTGAAGTCTGATCGCTAACTTTGAGACCAAAGATATTTCTGATCGATAACTTTGAGACCATTTAAAGATATTTCTGATCGATAACTTTGAGACCAAAGATATTCGGTTGTGCTAATATCAGCCGCAAACTCTTGAAAAGTTACAAAAAGTGGTTGTAAATTTGGTTTGTGAGGGGTATTTGCAAAAGTGAATTTCAACCGCAAATGGCCCTTAAAGAGCGATTTGTGACAGAAATAGCGGGTAAATACCCCATTTTATAGTGGTACATAACTATTCACCAAAACAAAACAACTTGTTCAATAAGCAATTCATAAGTATTATAACAAAAATCAAATGGACAAGTGGGACTTTAAAACGCAAAACAAAAGTAGTGCGTCTTTGATCACCCACTACCTCATTGGAGTCATAATAATATGTGAAACCCATAGGAAGAGACTTTTTCTTCTTTTTCTTTTCTTTTTAGAAAATCATCAAAGTATACATTGACCAAATACAAATTATATCTAACCTTTTCTTCCTTTTCCCTCCACGTTTTTAAACGGGTGTCACTTTTCTTTTTTACTATAATGTATTTTTTTCTTCAATTTGGTAAAATTAAAAAAATACGTATGAATAAGTTATGCTCGTTTAATATCATGAGAAAAGAAAAGAGGAAAATGCTACACAGCCTTTTCATCCATGTATAGTCTCTAGAGAAGCCGCCTCCAATGCCTAGTTTAGAATCTCTACTTTGATGATTTTCCTTTTTTTTTACTATGAGAAAGTGGATACTTAGGGCATTTTTGGCCTAGCTTTTTGAAACAACTTATGAACTTATTGGCTTTTTGGAAAAGTCAGTATGACGTGACTTATTGACTTTTTCCCCTCAGATACACCCTCATTGCCAAACATCATTTTGGAGTTTATGACTTTTCAAAAAGCAATAAGTTAATAAGTTGTTTCAAAAAGCTTAGCCAAACATGCCCTTAGACACATCTCCCTGCAGTAGATTTCAATTGTTTTGTTTATGCTCCTACCTATAAGCATTCACATCCTTTTCATTATTTCTTTACTATAATTACACTAAAAAACACTATATTTTTTCTCTTTTTTCAATTAAATAATATTTTTGATACCTTTATTATTACATTTTCTTTCACCTTCATTTACAAACACTTTCAAAATACATAAAAAAAAATTATAGATGATGAAAAGTGTCACTTCAAATACAGAGACGAACAATAAAGTTTCCTCTCTCTGCACTTAAAACCAATTTCTTATAATATAAAAAATATACTCACAAAATTTGGTGGAAGGGATGTGAATGCTCTAAACAAACTTTCAAACCAACAGTTATTGTTATAACCCATGGCCTTCTCAACTTCAACTACGTGACTACGTCTTTAGCTTGGAAGTGACATCCGTGTCGTCTACTACGGCCTTCTCTATCCAGTCGAGAGATGATGGAAAATGCAAATCATTACTTGCTTTTTAGTTGTTCCCGGCATCATTTCAATTAATTACACTGTTATAAATAATGCACCGCGGTTTCACCTACATCGCCTTAGAGAAAATAATCCTTATTTATGAATTGGTGTTTGAAGTCTGGATGTATTCATCATGAAAGGTTTTGAATACTTTACACTAGAAAATGATAGTGGTTTTTGCATTCAATTTCAAGAGTCTGAATTTTATTTTCTAGTAATGGGGCATTTTAGGATGAAATTACAACAAAATGATTAACAACCTCCAATGGTTTCTAACATGAAACGAAAAAAGAATCTTTAATTACCGTTAGTACTAAGTGATTCTTAATAACATTCTTAATCGTTATTAGTAGTACTGGTAGTAACTTTACTTCTATCCAGGGCGAAGCTTGAGATTTCCGAGGGGGTGTCGAAAACGTATATACCAAAAAATTTCTATAGAATTAGGGGGGTCAAAAACGTATATTCCAAAAAATTTCTATACGAAAACCACATGTATTACACTTGTTGGTGCACTTGTGTCTGTACTTTGTCTGTATTCGGTCACGATGTAAACGATGTCCTTGTTAGTCATGTAAGTTTGACCAAGTCAACCATCCTCCTGGTTTGACTTGGCCAAACAGTTAGAAAATGGTTGTAAAATGTTCTGGGTCGAAGGTTGGGCTTTCGAAGGATTGTTTCTATCCTTCGATAAGTTCGAAAGATATCCCACGAAGGATACTGATGGACTTCGAAGGATATGCCATCCTTCGAAGTGTTTGTGGATCCTTCGATGGCTTCATGATCGACAGATCATCTTTCGGGCAGTCCACATGATCCTTCGACCATACAACCTGTGCTGGGTATATATATACCCATGCAGTGTGTGTTCGAGAGAGGGAGACATATACAAGAGACAGAAAGATACACTCGAGAGATAGTGAGAGCATTCTGTCAAGAACACACACACACACATTAGAGAGTTTGCAATACAGATTTGTAAACCTTGTGCTTGTAACCGGAACCTTTCATACGCATTAATACAAGTGGTGTTAATCGGTGAACCTTGTGTGTTTTGTGTTTATGCTTGTCTCAACTCGGTTGCACTCTAGCTTGGATTCCGCACTTGCTAGTGTGTTAATATAACAAGGTTAAGGTTTAACCTCATCCTCCACGAGGGACCTACAAGTGGTATCAGAGCCTTGGCTCTTCTCCTTGTTAAAACCGAGTAGTTTTCGGGCTTGTTTCAGATTTTTGAAGTTCTTTTTTTTCTGAAAAATCTGTTCAAAACTTCGAAATTTCTGTTGTTTTGCTTGAAGTTTTTATAAAAACCTTGTTGTTTATCATTTTCACATGTTAAAGAGTGGTTTTTAGTGAAGTTTCGGGCAAAAATTCGTGTTCGGAAAGTTGTCGGATTACCAGAAAATTCAAATTTTATGGGTGTGTTCATCATATATTCTAGTGTTCTTCAAAGCTTTACACCTTTTGATCTTGTTTAATTAGTGTTGAAAGTTGTTTGTGTATTGGGAAGGGATATTTGGTTAAAATAATCAAACCAAATCTGGTTTTGGCAGAAAGTACAGTCTGATCATACTCTTTTGCCGAAAGTTGACTTTACCAACCCATCACCTTTTCACCAACCTATCATATCAGCGTCATTTGTGTCAGAAGCGATCGAAGGATATCTTTCGATATCGAACGATCATCTTTCGATCAAGGAAGGCTCGATAGATAATCATCTTTCGACCCATCCTTCGAAGTTTGTGTTCTATCTTTCGAGCTCAAGGGAATCTATTCGGAGGATACATTTTCGAAAGATAAGGATCTTTCATTGTGAATCTTTCGAGATAGTTATTCGAAAGATAAGGATCTTTCATTGTGAATCTTTCGAGATAGTTATTCGAAAGATAAGGATCTTTCAAATTGTGAATCTTTCGAAGTCTTTGTTCGAAACTCAACAGTGATCTTTCGAACACTGTTGATCCTTCGAACAAGTCTTGATCTTTCGAACAAGGCTGTATCTTTCAATTCGTGTCTGTTTGAACTTAACAATTTGTGTTTGTGTAGGTCGTCTATTAGTATTTCATCAAAATGAGTTGTACAAGTCCTTGGGACTGGAGTATTGACTCACAATCTAGTCAAGAGCTAACCTCTGCTGCAGCTTGGGCGAAAAGTATGTTTCCACCGCCATCAATCAGTCCAAGTCAATGGGCTTTGGTATCCAATCAAAGTCAAAGCATTCAAAATCTTTTGATTAGTGAAAGCGAAACGGGAAGCAACAATCGTCCACCAAAGCTGAACCATATGAATGACTTTCCATCATGGAAAAACCGTTTTCACACGTATGTTCAAGGGCAAAGTACCGATCTTTGGACATGTTTCATTAATGCATTCAATGCTAATCTTGAGGTTGTAGCGTCCACTTCAGAAGGTTATGCTAACATGCTCGAAAATGACAAGAAGGCTTATGAATTGGAGAAAAAGGCCTTTGCTACACTTACACAAGCACTCAACAAAGATATCTATCATCAGTTCTCCTACTGCAAGACCACGAAAACATTGTGGGATGCCTTAGTTGCTAGAGGTGAAGGCAATGCAGCTACTCGAAAGTCTCGTCATGATTTGTTGAAGAAAGAGTTTGAATCGTTTCAGTTTTTGGAAAACGAAACTCTAAATGATATGACCACACGGTTCTATCATTTGATTAGTGAAATGTGTGCTTATGGGGTTGTATCTACTCAACAAGACATGGTGAACAGGTTTGCTGACGCATTACCTCCAAAATGGAGTTCGTTTATTGAGCTGTTGAAGCATACTGGAACTCTAGACACGGTTAACATCTATGAGTTTATTCAGAAACTGGAACATAAAAATGATGAAGAAATCAGGAAAGCAAAGCGAGCTCCCGCTCCTCAGAATACAGAAATGTACCTTCCAGGCTTCGATGTTTTGGCAAGATCCGCTGCAGCTCAGCAACCTAAACTGCAAACTGCATTTGTGTCCAACACAAGTTCTCTTCCGTTTCCTCAATCAACTGCTGCTCCGGCTTTTGATCCGAGGTCTTACATTCCCGTCCCAACACAACCACAAGTCCAACCACCGCAACAACAACAACAGGCTCATTATACAAACAATCCTCAACCTCAACCTCAAAACCCTAACACAATCCGAGTCGATAATTCAAACCTTTCACACATCAGCATTGAAGTTGCTAAGGAGCATATGGAAATTATCAATACAATGGTCAGTGCTTACTGTGGTTTGGTAGCAGGTAAGCTTGGAAACATCAACATGACCGATGAAGATTATCAACAGATCGACAAGGAAGAAATGGAGTTGATGGATATCAAATGGGCTTTTGCTAGTGCAGTAAGAAGGGCAAAAGATTTCATGGCTCGAACTGGAAGAACTTCGTTGGAAGGAAAGAAAGATACAAAGTATGGGTTTGATATCAACGCCGTTACATGCTACAATTGTGGTAATAAAGGGCACTTCAAACGTGAGTGCACTCGACCAACAAAACAAGGCAATCACAACCCTTTCAGAAACCAGACGAGTACTGCAAATGTGAATGCCCAGCAAGATAACTGTGAAAGGAGGATTGTGGCAGTTAATAACAATCAGGCACAGCCTGGAACTGCAAATCCCAATCGGGCTTTGACTGTTCAAGCTGATGAGGGATGTGACTGGTCTGTGCAGCTTGGTGAAGGTGATCAAGGAAGTGGAACAGCTTGTTATGCAAAGATCATCAAACATATCAAGCATGTTCATAAAGAAGAGTCCTCTGAAAGTGATGACAGTTCTGGTTATTCTGGAAGTTCTGATGAAGAAGGCTCTGTTTCTGGGGATAATCAATCAGAGTCTGATGAGAAGGAGGAAGCAGGTTCTGGTATGGAGGATTTATTGAATGAAGCTGATGAACTTATATGTCAGAAATCAATTCTGATCAAGAAGGCTGCTACTACATCCAGGGAAATGGAAAAGTTCTTTTCTGAAGATGGATCTTTTTCTTTTCAAACTGCATTTATGACAAATGTGTCAGCCTCTTCGAGTCAGGTAAATTCTGAACCTCCTGCTCCTAGTGTTTGTGAATCATGTGCTGAAATGAAGCTTGAATTAGAAAAGCTTCATAGTCATAATCAAAATTTGGTTATTGAACTTTCCAAATGCAAAGAGGCAAATATGGCTTTAACTCGGAACGAAAAAGATTTTAAATCAGTAATTGAAACATTAAAGAAAAACGTGTCCGAAGTGAACAAAGTAGTTTACCACAAGCAAGTAAGTATAAATGAATACATCAACATTGTGGAAGAAACTAAGAAGCAATTAGCCATTGCCCAATGCGAGCATGATGCGATCAAACAAAAATTGGAGAGTTATTCTAACTCCCAATTTGTGCTTGATCACATTATCGATGTTCAACAACTGAAGGGAAATCAGAAAGGTATAGGGTATAAGAAATGTCCGCCTCCTTTGATGAATAACTATACCAAGATGCCTGATGAGGAGGAAATGCCTCGGTATGAACCCAGTGTGCCTCTTGATGTTGAGGAATTTACTACTGGCCTAGGGTTCAAACCGGACAATTCTTTAAACACATCCTCTAAGCAACAAGAAACTTCATCATCCATGAAGCAAAGTCCTCCAGTTATCGAGGACTATGAGACATCGGATGATGAATCAGAAGTGGATGTAAGTGAACAGAATAAATCACTTAACAAGATGAAAGGAGTAGTTATTCCACGAGAGAATCACATTCTTTGTGATCCTGATACTCCTGATGTCTCCTCTGTTAATAAACAAGTGATTGATTCTGTCAAAGTTGATAAGACATGTGTGTCTACTGTTAAAAGCAGTAATGTGTTGTATACATTGGTTGGAGATGATAAAATCTACTCAGATCACGATTTCCCAATTAAAAATGTAAATCAATCTTTGATTGATAAAGTCTTTGAAGACAACACAAACAAATTTTTGGGAAAAACACTTCCGGGAATTGTTGTAACACAATGTGATCCAGTTCCTAAGGCTGAGATTAGAAAACAGTTTGGTAATAAAAAATCATCAACCACTCAACAACCTAGTGCTTCTAATGGTAAACAACCAGTCAAACGAGCTCAAAAGCATAAAGTCTCTCAGATGAAGTCTGAAACAAAAGGAGCTCGATCTCAAAGGAAAGCAAAAAGTGTCAAATTCGTGGCATCCACAGGTACTGATAAGATTGAGACTTTTGAGAATAAATCAAACACAGATTTTGTACAACAGGTCACAATCTTAAAACGTAACATTGATAACAATTACACTCAACGCACAACTGGGTGTGATGAAAAGGATAGTACCTCAGGTTCCACGAGTTCGACATCTTGTGGTCAATCAAGTTCTCCTAAATTTGTTGAAAGGAGAACATGTTTTAAATGTGGAGAATTTGGGCACATCATCAAAAACTGCCCAAATGCTCCAAAGAATAAATTTGTTGAAAAAGCTCCACCTGAAACAGTCCATCCTCAACGTCGGTCAGTTTCACCTAAACATGATAAACGAACTGTAAAAGAACAAGAAACTAAACAACGACGTAAGAACATGAAAACTGTTGAAAAAGCCTTGAACTCTGAAGTTAAAACAGTTAACAGGGAACCAAGTGTGTCACAACCTGTAAAACCAGAAGCTTCAAAAACTCTTTACAATCAAACTGGTAGGCAAAAACAAACTTGGTTACCTAAGGGGGTTAACAATTCAGGGGGAGCAGTTGTTCTTGAAAATCATCAAGAGATTGATATCACGTTTCGTGATGCTCAGGGACGACCCAAGACCACTAAGGCTTGGGTCCCCATCCTCAACTGATGTTTTTAAATGACATGTGCAGGGTGTTCCAGGAGGAACTATTAATAGTCATTGGATTGTTGATAGTGGAGCATCCAGGCACATGACTGGCGACTTACGGCTCTTATACGACGTGAGATATATTAGAGGAGGGTATGTCGCATTTGCGGGAGACAAAGGCGGATTCATCACTGGAGAGGGAAGTATCTCCAATGGTATTGTGTGCTTCGATAAGATCAATTATGTTAAGCAAATTGATCATAATCTTCTCAGTGTGTCGCAAATCTGCGATAAAAAGTTCTCAGTGCATTTTGATGGTGCCGGCTGCTATGTGCTGAAACCTGGATTCAAAATTCCACAAGAATGGATTCTCTTATCGGCTCCAAGAGTTAATGATCTTTATATTCTCGACATGAGCCAGGCGATTACAACATCAGCTCAAGTCACTTGCTTTGTCTCGAAAGCCACAGAAAAGGAGTCTATATCTTGGCACAGAAGAATGGGACACATTCACTTGAGAAAGATGAACCATTTGGTGAAAAATAATCTTGTGAATGGTGTGCCTGTGAGAAGTTTTCATTTACAAGATATCTGTGTCTCGTGCCAAAAAGGGAAGCAAACAAAGAAGTCTCACCCTTTGAAGAAAATCAACTCTGTCAGCATACCTCTTGAACGTCTTCATATGGATCTTTTTGGACCTATGAAGCACAAGACAACATTCGGAGATGCTTATTGTCTAGTTGTTACTGATGATTATTCTAGATTTTCTTGGGTATCCTTCATGGCACACAAGAGTGAAACTCCTGGCATCCTCAAGGATCTTCTTACAATGTTGGAGAATCTCTACTCGTTGAAAGTGAAGAGGATCCGAAGCGACAATGGAACCGAATTCAAGAATCAAGTTATGGATGAGTTTTGTACTTCTAAAGGCATTCTTCATGAGTACAGTTCTCGTTATACTCCACAACAAAATGGTGTCGCGGAGAGGAAGAATCGGACGATTATCGAAACTGCAAGAACAATGTTAGTAGAGTCGGAACTCCCTATTCAATTCTGGGGGGAGGCTGTATCGGTTGCATGCTACACGTTAAACAGAGTTCTTACAGTAAAGAGACATGGCAAAACTTGCTTCGAACTCCTTCAGAAAAGAAAACCGGATCTTTCTTACCTAGAACCATTTGGTGCTCCATGTACTATGATTGAGCCGGATGGAAAGTTTGGAGCTAGAGCTATCGAGGGTTTCTTCCTTGGATATGATACTCCGAATTTTCGTGTTTAGAATCTGGCTACCAGAAAGATTGAGCTATGGAGTGAAGTGAGGGTTCAAAGGTACACGAGTCCTGTTAGGGCTCCGGGTGATCCGTGGATGTTCGATTATGATGGACTATTTGACTCCTTCAATCTGCCAACCTTTGACGAAGAATCAGCAGCGGCTAGAATGTTGTTTGAATGTGACAATGCTGCTGACTCGCCTTTGGTTAGACCTATTGTTGTTGACCCACAAGCTTCTTCGTCTGTCAACAATATGGTTCAAAATGAGGTTTATGAAGATGCTGCTGATTATAATGAATCTTCTGAAGATGATGAATATCATGATGCAGCTGAAGGATCTTCGGCTCAAGCTGCTCCTGTTCAAGGTGCCTCTGTTGATACACCTCATATGCAGAATGTAGACACTGCTGAAGGGAATGCATCCACCTCTACACACATTCCTGGTGTGGAGTTGGTTGTTGATCTTAATCTTAACAATTTGGGTATCAATGCACGTGTGTCAGAAAATCCTGAAATGAGGATTCACGATACCCACCCCCAGCAGAATATTATAGGAGATGTCCATCGCAGTGTGCAGACGCGTAATCAACTGAGAAACAACCGGAATGCTGGTTTGTATTCAGCTATAAGAGAATCTGGTCTTCAGAATGACTGGTCCTTCGCGTGTTATGTGTCACAAGAAGAACCAAAATCGTGGAAAGAAGCGTTGAAAGACAATGCTTGGGTTGAAGCCATGCAGGAAGAATTGCAGCAATTTCAAAAGCTTGGTGTTTGGAAGCTTGTTGAAAGACCTGAGAACTACAAGAAAATTGGCACTCGATGGGTTTTCAAATGCAAGAAAGACGACCGTGGAGTGGTTATTCGGAACAAAGCACGTTTAGTCGTTCAAGGTTTTCGTCAGATAGAAGGAATCGACTACAACGAAGTCTATGCACCTGTTGCACGTCTGGAAGCAATTCGGATCTTTCTGGCTTATGCCTCATTCAAAGGATTCAAGGTTTATCAGATGGACGTGAAAAGTGCATTCTTACATGGTGTGGTTGAAGAAGAGGTGTACGTCGAACAGCCCCCAGGTTTTGAAGATCCTATCCATCCCGATCGGGTTTGGTTGCTCAACAAAGCTCTCTATGGTCTTCATCAAGCACCGCGAGCTTGGTATGCAACCTTATCTACCTATCTGCTGGAGAACGGTTTTCGAAGAGGTCTTATCGACTGTACTCTTTTCATCAAAGAACAAGATGGAGATCTTCTTCTGGTACAGGTATACGTTGATGATATTATTTTTGGTTCTACTAATGATGTCTTGTGTAGGAATTTCGAGCGCATTATGCAGGATAAATTCGAGATGAGTGCTATGGGGGAAATGACCTTCTTCTTGGGCCTACAAGTGCAACAAACTGAGTCTGGGATATTCATCCATCAGACTAAATATGTTGGGGACATCTTGAGCCGGTTCCAGATGTCTGATGCAACGCCCATTGGTACCCCACTGCCACAAAATCATGGAATTACTCCAGACTTGAAGGGTGAAGCTGTTAGCCCCTCATACTATCGCGCAATGATCGGATCTCTTATGTACCTCACAGCATCAAGGCCAGACATAATGTACCCAACGTGCCTGCTTGCCAGATATCAAGTCAACCCGAAGGCCTCACATCTTGCAGCTGTAAAAAGGATTTTTCGTTATTTGAAGGGTTACCCTGACACCGGTCTATGGTACCCTAGGGATAATAACTTTGACTTGATCGCATTCAGTGATTCTGATCATGGCGGATGCAAAATCGACGGCAAATCCACAACGGCTGGATGTCAGTTTTTAGGAAATCGCCTAGTCACATGGCAGTGCAAGAAGCAGACGTGCGTCGCTACATCAACATGCGAAGCTGAATACATTGCTGCCTCAAGTTGTTGCTCCCAAGTTCTTTGGATCCAACAACAATTACGCGACTACGGTTTTGAATTCCTAACTACTCCTATTTACGTTGATAATTCTGCTGCATTACAGATCACTAGAAATCCTGTGCAGCACTCAAAGACCAAACACATCGAAATCAAATATCACTTCATACGTGATTGCTTTGAGAAAAGGCTAATCGATGTTGTTAAGGTCCACACCGATGACCAACGTGCCGACCTTTTTACCAAAGCATTTGACAAATCAAGATTTGACTTTTTATTATTGGTAAACGGCATTAAGGTCAAGCAAGAGTAAATCAACATCGGAAAATCATTTTTGTAAATACCTTTATGTTTTTAAATTTGTCTTAGTTTATTGATTTTAGGGGGAGTAAATCCAAAAATTTGAAAATCCAAAAACATTGAAAAATTTCAAAAACCCAAAAACAATAGAAAAACAAAAATGAGTTTCCTGGCGAGCAAAAGAGAAAATGATAGTACATCAGTGGTCTGTCTAAACCTCTTTAAACCTTAAATGAAAAACGATAAGCAGCTCTATATAAGATGTATCGGTAGGCTCACAATCATTTTAAAGTGTGCAGGGTGATATAAACTTAAATCGACTGAAGACCAGGTGGGAACCATTCATTGGCATATGGTCTTAGTACCGAAATTTCGTTTGAGAGATTGCCGAGGTTCTGAGATATTCGGTCTTTATGCTGCTTATCATCTGGGTATCATGGTTGTATCTTTTACCGAAAAATAACGGGGACGCAAGTCTAGATCTTCCATGATACCATACATACGTGTACATATTTCATACTGCATTCGACCTCAATAAGTGATCAACAATCACATGTCCCTTAAAATAAGTGATAATTTATCACATTTATCCGGGAGTCAAGTTCGTCTCTCTGCTGTACGAAAGTACTGACCTGCTCACGGACTTGCTCCTGTGCCCTCATGCATCGAAAATCAAGTTCCTCATCAATAAGTGATTATATCACATAGGGCTTGTTTTCAAAACAAAATAAGTGAGAATCTCACATCATATACGGTCAAACAGATGATAATCGGTATACTCACCGGTAAGACGAACCCTCGTGCATACCTTGATACGGGAATGTGTCGTGATGTGGATGAACACCGGTCGGTAAGTATAAATCATACCTTAACGTATCCCCTCGCCATGATTACAAATGATAAGTTGAGTTTATGTGGATAACAATACCGATAATCGTTATAGGATGCTTATCTTAATGTTAACTAACTGAACAACAAGAGCGTTTTGGCATGACCGTTCACTGATATGATTCTCTTACCCTAGAAACTCGCAAAAAGAATGTTTGTATATATTTATTTACTGCTTAACTTTTATTGTTTTATTTTTAAACAGTTTCGTCGTTTGGTGCATATCAGCACGACATTAGCGGTGATGTCGTTTGATAACACTCAAAGGATATTAAAATTGTTGTCTTTTAATTTATTCAAAAATACCAAAAAGATTTTAGGTGTGTTTTGATATAAACTTTATAAAAGCCAAAAAGATTTTACTTCTTCTTTATTTTCGATCGTACGATGTTGGAGCTCGAATCTTCGTTACCTGAAACCTGACTGAAAACCGAATTGACTAAATCTTCATAAATGGTCGTAATTTGCAAGTCTTTGAAAGTTAAATCTAAAATTGACAAATTTATTAAACTTTCAAACTGTCGGACGGTGTTTGATTGTGACATGGTCATTCGTGTGTCATTTGTTTATACTAACTATTCCAAGCAGTTGTTCTCATTATGCGTTTAGATTTCTTGCATGTGCAGATTCTAAAGGCAAGGAGAACATAGTCGATGACAAGCTTCGGAATGAAGACACAACGTGAAGGCGCTCAGAAGATGAAGATGATCGAGTTGCCGCTGACCATCAGGAACACCACAAGGATCTCACTTCATAAAGATCAAGTCTTTCACGAGCATAACTCAAGGAGGAGCCTATGCCAAGGGGGAGTTTGTCAACACACTTCCTACATGATACGGGTAGTTTGTTGATACACTCTCTGCTTTCAAGACGTGAAGACTTTGAAGATCCTCCGACATTGAAGACTTGAAAGGACATCAGAGTCTTGAAGACACGTAGATCAAAGATAATCAAGATCGAGACAAAGCTACAGCCAAGGGGGAGTTTGTTGGTGCACTTGTGTCTGTACTTTGTCTGTATTCGGTCACGATGTAAACGATGTCCTTGTTAGTCATGTAAGTTTGACCAAGTCAACCATCCTCCTGGTTTGACTTGGCCAAACAGTTAGAAAATGGTTGTAAAATGTTCTGTGTCGAAGGTTGGGCTTTCGAAGGATTGTTTCTATCCTTCGATAAGTTCGAAAGATATCCCACGAAGGATACTGATGGACTTCGAAGGATATGCCATCCTTCGAAGTGTTTGTGGATCCTTCGATGGCTTCATGATCGACAGATCATCTTTCGGGCAGTCCACATGATCCTTCGACCATACAACCTGTGCTGGGTATATATATACCCATGCAGTGTGTGTTCGAGAGAGGGAGACAGATACAAGAGACAGAAAGATACACTCGAGAGATAGTGAGAGCATTCTGTCAAGAACACACACACACACATTAGAGAGTTTGCAATACAGATTTGTAAACCTTGTGCTTGTAACCGGAACCTTTCATACGCATTAATACAAGTGGTGTTAATCGGTGAACCTTGTGTGTTTTGTGTTTATGCTTGTCTCAACTCGGTTGCACTCTAGCTTGGATTCCGCACTTGCTAGTGTGTTAATATAACAAGGTTAAGGTTTAACCTCATCCTCCACGAGGGACCTACAACACTACCAGCGAAAAGTTCGGGGTCCTCCCCCTGGCCCCTTAAAAGCTGTGCCCCTGCTTCTATCGGCACCAACTTCCATGGGGCTCTGAATCAAAATTATAATCTTGATCGAGCCATTGCTCCACACCTCCTCACTCAAATCAATCTTTATTATGATTTTTCATTTGGTAACTAAGTAAATCCCGGTTATCTTAAATAGATTGATGACACTAAGATCACCAACATAGATAAAAAATAATTTTGAGTTCTAAATCTTTCACGCTCTTTTTTCGTAAGGTACGAGGCGTTTTCACACTTCTATGATAACCCAAATGTCAACGAGGATCTGGATGGGACTAGTGGCTTTTCGATTTGTGGCAATGTGTCAGCATCCCAACCCTTATCCAGTTATACTCAAACTGTAGATGATTTTTTTATCAGATATTAGAGACGCTACTCCAAAAACATCTAATTCATATGTTGCAAGTATAAGGCGAATCGCGAATGAAAATGCAACGGTGTATGCTATTGCACAATGTGCTGAAAATATAAATCAAGCTCTTTGCCAAGGATGCATGAATACAGCATACAACAAATTAAAAGAATGCCTTCCAAATACAGAGGGGAAGTATTTCGACAATGCATGTTTTGCAAAGTATTCAGAGACCCCAATATTCAATGATAACCAGACAATAGATATAACAAATATCTTAAAAGGTGAGGCTACTTCATCGTTCAATTTACTGAAACAAATAATTCTTGACCATGTTAATGTGATATGATTCTTTGAAACGGGATTATGACTAGTAGGTCATTTATTAGTTGAGTTTGATAAATAGGTTAGTAGCGATAGCGGCTTTATTTTCTTGAAGTTTACAATCACACACCTACTCAGACAAGTGTCTCGTGTGTTATTGTTTTCATTTCTTGAAGTCGCTGGTCAAGATAACGACTTCACTTTGATGAAAAAAATTACTCAGTGATTAAAAACATGTAACAATTATTAGATTTATTCAATTTGCAAAATTCAAGATTAGCCCATTTTTTCAACAAAAAAGAAAAAGAGTTCGCGAATGTTTGTATTTATGCTTCATAACTTCTATATGATAGGCGTTCATTCAAGCAAGGTAGCCATAATTGCTGGAGCCATTGGTGGTTTAGTTCTCTTGTTCCTTATATTTGCTTTATGCTTCATTCGAAGAAGGAAGAACTCCAAGAATGCTGAACAAGGTGATTGTAGATATACTTAGGCATGAGATACTTTCGTTTATTCAAAATATACTGATGACATTATATGGGATTTCTCTTATTATGTACTTTCAAATATATTTTTAAAGTGATTATATGTTCAGTTCATAATACTGATAACAACTATTCACATATGGAACATGTTTTGAACGCAGAGGATTTAAATGCAACACTAAACTACAATTATAAAGATCTGCAGTTCGCAACCAATTATTTCAGTGAAGAACATATTATAGGGAAAGGAGGATTTGGTGAAGTGTACAAGGTAATAAACTAGAACATTTTGTATTTGAATCCTGAAATTTACGATCACGCTTGCAGACTAAAGAGATAAATAAAAGACAGTCTGATTTCTTAAGAAAAACAAGGCAATTTTTTGTAACAAATTTCGATGAATTAAGTACCTAATTCATTGATGAAGACATTTTTCAACATTTTCAATACCATATATTTAGTTATAAAATTATTATTGTTCTTTTAACTAATTGTTTTTGGATGGTTTAACAGGCAATCATTGATGGTAAGAATGTTGTGGCAGTAAAGAAACTTCATGTACAAAATGTTAGAGCAAAAGAAGAATTTGAGAATGAAGTTAAGCTTATAAGTAACATTCATCATCGAAATCTTCTTCGTCTCCTGGGATGGTCCAGTGAAGATTCTGATCTATATCTGGTCCTCGAATATATGGCAAATGGAAGCCTTGACCAATTCCTATGGGGTAAGTTCGAGTTTCAAAATTACTCATGATTCTTCACTTGAAATCTTCATTTTGAAAGTGTTGGTATGATGAGAAATATGCCCATAATGCAGGCGCAAAAAAGGGGACTTTGGACTGGAACCAATGATATGAAATAATATTGGGGATAGCTAAGGGTCTTGCTCATCTACATAGTGAATGTCATGTAAAGATCGTTCACAGAGATATTAAATCAAGCAACATTCTCCTTAGTGATGATTTTAAAGCTAAAATAGCAGATTTTGGGTTGGCAAGGTTTCAACCAGAAGATGAAACTCATGTTAACACCAAGTTTGCTGGGACATTGTAAGTCGTGTTATTATTTAGGTTTCACTTAATTAAATTTTTTTAGTTGGAATTTATTTCATTATATGATAATATAATTGTAGGGGATATGCGGCTCCTGAATACGTACTTCGTGGTGCTTTATCGGATAAGGTTGATACTTATAGCTTTGGTATCGTGATTCTTGAAATCATTAGCGGCCGAAGGTCTACTGACATTAACTCTGATCGGCCATCAACGGAATACCTCCTTGAACATGTGAGATGCCAACTTTAAAACTAAATCCCCTTTTTGTTTGTTTGTTTTTTCTTTTCAGAAAATTGCCAACATCAAATTAATAAGAAAATAATATACATAAGCAGTTAAAATAGAAGACCATATAAATAAAAGAAGTCAACGGATGAAACATGGCTCCAACATTAAATATAGCAAACAATAGAAAAGAACATATAAGGTGACATAGGATACAGCCACACCACATCTCACATAATTATTTTTACACAAGTAGATAACGTTAACAAATTAAACCAACACTAAGAGTGAAATAAATTAATGTGTTCAGTCTTAGAGACTAAAGAACCAACCTATGTCCACAGAGTGAGGCTATATTTATCTTAGAATTTGCAGGCATATGATGGAAATGCATATAAATATTTAATAAAATTATATGAGAACTAAAATAATGTATATTTATGTAATCACTAAATTACCAATGGATTTATTTTTCGTTGTTTTGACCAAGCAGATGTTTTAGTCAGTCTGAATTAAAAGAGGAAATGGAAAATAATTAAAAACTAGATTTTAACTAGCTAGCTTTTAATATCTGAAGGTGGGCTTCCATAAAAGCCCAAACTAGTTCAGAATTACTTAGGTATAAATTACAAAAAAACAAACAGCAATGAAGAGACTCAAACATGGAGCGGCCAGAGAGGGCGAACGTTCCAACAAAAGGCTCAACCACTAGAACAATTACTTACTTTGTGTTATGGCTTCCTTCAAATTTATTTATGGAACGCATCGAGCTCGTTTCTCATACTTTTCTCCATTCTTCATAGGGTGATGCTTCTTAGTAAGTTGAGGGTTGTTTGGAATCAATAAGAAGCAATTCCTTTGTTTCCAAGGTTATGGGATTCGGATCTTTCATCTATGTCCGGTAACATATGAAGACCACTTGATCCGATTTCGTTCTAATGATTAGTTGCTGTTACGGGCCACTTGGTCTGCTTTGCTTCCTATTATTAACTTGTTATTACGGGGATGTGTATCGTAAGGAAACGGTTGAATAAATTAACCATCTTAGCATGGCCATAAATATAAGGCATGCTAACACCAAAGTGTTTTAACAAGTTCATGTGCTATTTGTGTTGCTTACTTTTGTGTCTTCATTATATATTGACATTGTGAAGGTTACAACATTCTACAATAATTCTGCAACATTATACATAAAAATTAAACCTATATAACATATACTGATATTAATAACAAAACATGAACAAATTAGGGGAAATGTTTCTTAACTAAAATATTTAACATAGTATTTCTTGACGTTTATTGTATTGGGCCTTCCAAATATATGATCTATTTTACCTAGGCATAATGTATTTGCTATGTATCTGTGTCAGGCATGGAAGTTATATGAGAAGAAAATGCATAGAACACTTATTGACGAGACATTGGACTTGAATCAATACCAACAAGAACATGCTATGAAGATCACTGAGATTGCCTTGTTGTGCACTCAATCTCCAGCTTCGAATAGACCAACCATGTCTGAAGTGGTTTTGATGCTTCAAGAGGACCAATCATTGGGGAAAAGACAGTTAACAAGGCCTACTTTTATTCACAATCAAGATAGGAGGATTCATATATTAGGTTCTTAAGATAAATATATTGCTGTCTCTAATGTCTAGAAAATAAACTAAGGAATCTGAGAAATTCAACTACATAGAGAAATAGCATACAATCAAGTAGATTGAGGGGATAACTGCTGCAAAGAATTTGTAACTTTTCTTATTAGACAGCATCTTCATTATGGTATCAATTGATGATTTTTGAGATATTAATGTTGTGTGAAATAAAAGTGCACCTGGTTCCTATTATTACTTTCTAAGTGTATGAGACACTAATCGCCACTTCAAGTCACCTATTTTCTATGCCTTCAATCTATAGAAGTTATCACATGGATTAAAATTTCTCTACTACAATTATTGTTATATTAAGCAAATTCTTTTTTGAATGTAACAGAGATTGAGTGATGTGAATCAAACTAGCAAAAACACTGAAGAACTATAAAGAAGTATTTGTCGCAACGTTTTTAACAAGTGTGTAGACGTACCTTATGCACGAGCTAGTTATGTGATCAAGAAAAGAAAATAAGGAGATTCAAGAAACATAAACACAAATAAAGGAAGAAGTAGGAAAATGGTAAAGCTAACACAGGAACCTAAGGTGACAATATATACCAGCTTCACATCCAAAGTTACACCAAAATTTGGACTTGTTCACTTTCCATCCAGCCCTTATGACTTTCCACCTTTACACATAAGACCCTCCAACTTATTCAACCTGCACATACTTAAAAAAAGTTTAAAACACATAATACCAAAACATAAGTTATAACATATGAATGAATGAATTAACACTTGTTATTTCAACATCCCTCCATTTATATGAGAGAACATATCTATTAGTCCCAATTTCTCACAAAAGTCTTCACGTTGTGACTCACTAAGACCTTTTGTAAAAATGTGTGTCAGTTGACTTTCTGAGTGAACTTTCTGTGGACTAATAACACCATTAACAACCTTTTCTCTCAAATAATGTAAATCCAATTCGAAATACTTTGTTCTTTCATGAAAGACAGAATTAGCTGAAATTAACCTGTTTTCCCGTGCTAATTACTATATTAGTACATTAATTTAATTGCAAACTAAAAACAACTTTTCACAATTTAACTCCATGTCTCAAACCAATAAAACAATAAGTGGCCTCTATTCGTAATGCATTGTCATCAACATATTTTGGGTGATAGATGATAAGTTGAATCATAAGTTATAACTGAGTGATATAAAATTATAAATTAATATCAATAGTCAGAATTTCAGAAACTAACAAAATAACAACACTAAACCTCTTCCCTTCGATGTTCTGTTCTTGATCTTACTCGATGTTCAGGGCCCCTCGAAATCATGGAGCAATTAACGATGGCTTGTTCTGTTCATGCTTCATTGCTTCTGTTCGATGCCTTGTTTGATACTTCTGTTACCTGTTCTTTGCTTCTGTTCGATGCCTATGTCGATGGGTTGTTCTGTGCCTGTGTCGTCTCTATATACACGAAATTGCCGCCCAAGATTTCTAAACTGTTTTATTATTATCAATTTTTAAAATCAATTGGGTATTGTGCTTGCTAAATCTAATGTTAATGGTTTAACTTTAAACCATAAACAATGTTTTGTAAATGAGCCTACTTAGAGTTGGTATGAGTATACTATTGAAAAAAAAATTAACATATATATATATCGGATTTAAAAAAAAACGCGTGCCCCTCGAAATCACAGGCTTTGTGTAGTGGTCCTCCCCGCACACCTGTTGATGCAGCGTTTGTGTCTGTCTCTTGTTCTTATTACGTTTATGATGTTATGTAATGTATGGTCTTTTGGTTTATCGAGTCTGTACGTTTTGGTCGAGTCGACCAAGTTAAGATATCCTCCTATCTTGACTTGGTACGACATGTTCATAGTTTTGGTATGAAATGCAACTACATGTATGCAGTCTTCAAGTGTTTGGCTCTTATCTTATATGTTCTGCATAATCTGTCTGCAAGTTGTTTGCTGTTAGCAGCCTCCCACGAAGAACCTATTCTTTGTGGGATATGGTCATCACGAAGAACCTTCTTCGTGAAGTGGATGGTTTTTCGTGGACTAATAAACGAAGAACCTAGTTCTTCATGGGCTGAAGTTCTTCGTGGGCCTGGTAACATTCTTGGTGATGTTACTGGGCTGGGGTTCTATATAAGGCAGCTTATGTTGTGCCGAACAATTAAGAGAGCTTGGTGAGTCTGTAAACACTGTGTGTATGTGTTTGTATTTGTTCTCTTCCATTTAATCAAGATAATGAATCTTTGGTTACTTGTGTGTTTTATACTTTGCTTTGGTTACATTCTTACAAGGATTCCGCACTTGTAATTGTGTTCTAATAACAAGAAAGTAGGTTTCTTGATCCTCCAAGTGGACCTACAAGAAAGATGAATTATAGAAGCCACAGTTCCCTATGTATGAGCAGATCAAGTTCACATTGGATCTAGCAACCAACACGGCTCGATACAGGCTCGTGTATAAGCCGGTGATGGTTTTGGATAAGATTCCACTAATGCCGATGGAACAAGACATTCTCGCGAACATGGCTCTTTGGTGTATGATTCAGATAAGCACGAGGCAGTTATCGTCTTCAGAAACGACAAAGAAAACTTCCGTATTCTCGATCCGATGTGGATAGTCAACATGTCGGCTGCTGATATCGATAGATTATTTCGTCATTACATATTTTATGAAGACAAGGATGCAAGTCAGGCTTTACGCTTTCAACGCATCGCATGTTATTGTTACTATCGGGGAATTCATGCTGCAAGTTCGTGGTCGGAAGTAGCTCATTAAGACCGAAGACCAAGCAACAGCCAAGGGGGAGTTTGTTAATGCAGTTTTTGTGTCTGTCGCTTGTTCTTATTACGTTTGTGATGTTATGTAATGTACGGTCTTTTGGTTTATGATGTGCACAAAATGAAACATATAAATTACATCAATTGTGGCATAAAACTAACCCTTTTTTAGTACTAATGTTGGAAAAGTGTGTTTTTGTCTTCCTTTTGTATTTTCAGGATAAAATGAGCTCAAATTAACAAAATAAGCAAAAAGGCAGCTAAATCTATCATAAATACAAGAAAAGGAACAAACGTGGCATGCCCGACCTCCTCGACAGCATCTTTCCAAGCAAAGCAAGAGAACAGAAGGCTGGACACGCCCCGTGCTCAGTGAACACGGGGGCGTGCCCAAGTGTCAGCATAAAAGACAAAGCTGTAGAAGCTTCTATCGCCCACCACGGGGTCGTGCTCAGCGGACACGGGGCCGTGGTCAACGATAAGGTTCGCAGAATCCAGGCAAATCTTGATAGTACAGATATGCTTCTGCACACGGGGGCGTGCCCAGCGGACACAGGAACGTGGTCAACTAATACAGACAAGAGCAATTAATGAAGACATAGAAGGATGTTGGACACGGGGCCGTGCCTAATGGACACGGGGCCGTGCCCGAGCTTCTGTTCAGCCTATAAATAGGGGTGTTTGGCTCAATTGCAAACCATCCCTTGTCACACCACCTCTCTCACACTTTACCCACCACCATCACAACACCATCATCCACCACCATCATCCATTGTCCATCATAGAGTGTGTGAGTCGTCTCGAGATCCAAGATTGATCGTAAGAGTTCTTGACAATCAAAGGCCATGTTTGCCTAAGTCTCTTACATCACTCGGTGAAGACAAGTGTCTAGTGTAATACTTTTTATTTTTAATCTTTTCGCACTTTTTACTTGGTTATGTATTAATGACTTTAATAACTAGTTTCTTATGTTGAAGGTGATTCTTCCTTATCGTTTGTCCGTGGTGTCTTGGCATTATTTTACTGTCTATATAAAATAAAAGATTTTCACCATTCATATCTTCACGGTCTATATGGAAGTATGTTGGCTACCTGGTCGGGGGTTAAGGGAATGGTTTGGTAAGAGTCTTGCCTTGTTCAGTGTATAGATCCTGCAAGGACCTGGGTCAAATTTAGTAGGACCTCCTTCAATACTTACCGGTATTGGATGGCGGGGGTCCAAACTCTTTGATCCCCTCATATGTAAGCTACTATTAATACTTTAACCCGGCTACTTAGGACTGTATCCCTGCTGAGTCAGACTACTTAACCGAGGGTAACGTCACCTTCAAAAGAGGGGCCTACCATAATATGCATTAATAACTTAATTAATTATCTTTCAATAATCCGACCCTTTAGGATTGTATCCTTGCTGACTCAAACTACTGGGTTGAGGGTAACGTCACCTTCAAAAGAGGGGCCTACTACAATAACTAAGATAATCTCTTAAAAAGTGCAAAAGTGCGGAAATAATCAAAGGTTACACTATACACGAGTCGGAGCCAAGTGATTCATCTTGTCTATCTGTTTTTATTTTTATTTTATTTTTCAGCATTCTAGTTAGTTTTTATTTTTTTTCTAGTTTAAAACCTTTTTCTAAACTTTTGATTTGATTAGACGTTGAGAATCAACCGGTACTAAAAGCTCTTGTGTCCTTGGACGACCTCGGTATCTTGCCAACACTATACTACGCTCACGATGGGTGCACTTGCCCATATGTGTGTTTAGTGTTAGTAAAATATCGTGTTTTATAAATTTAAAACTTCACTAACGTGTAAAAAGGGGTTAAAATATACTTAAACTTATATACACGCTCGCACACATCAAGTTTTTGGCGCCGTTGCAGGGGACACAAGGATTTTAAGAAAGTTAGGAATCAACGGCCTAATCGATTTTCTTATTTTTATGTTTTTTTTAGGATTTTTCTAAATTTTTCAGTTTCTGTAGAGCTCAGCACAGGCAGTGCCTGGTCGAACACGGGTCGTGCCCAGCATTGTCACTAGCAGTTTTTATTTTCCGAGTTACAGAGGGTTGAACACGGGGCCGTGTCGGTGCAACACGGGGCCGTGTCCACCTACCCAGTAACAGCGATCCGGAAAACAATCACTGTATCTCCGACCACGGGCCGTGTTCACCTGAGCACGTGGCCGTGGTGAAGCTTCTGACCAACGTTCTTTTCTGTTTTGTATTGCAGGTCTTGGAACCCAGGCACCACATTTGAACTTCCAACGTAGTGTATGAGCTCCAGTTCTAGTAGAGACATAAAAGAACCTCTAGAAGAACCCGAACGCTTTCTCAGAAAAAGACTTAAAGCTAAAAACCAAGAGAAAGTTTCGGGGGGACCCACTTCCAATGGCGGACCAACGTACCCTCATGGATTACTGTCACACCCCCAAAATCCACACGCGGAGTATCACCGCTTGGAGGCGTGACTGACCAGGATCAAGCCACCAATCATATTGAACAATGTATGTAGTAAATATAATTCAACCAAACAATATGAAAGGTGTTCAAGACCAAAGCATAGTTAAGTGCTTAGCGGAAGCATAATTGTAAAAACCCAATGTAAGTATTAAGTACGAAATAAAGTAATGTTTTAACATGGCACACACTACCATGTCCCACAACGACTGCGCCTCCCTGTGCAAGCTCCAAGAGTACCTAACGACCTGCAAGGCATGTAGCAACGAATCAACAACAAAGTTGAGCGAGTTCACAGTGGGTTGTTTAGTTATAGCATTCGTTTCGTAAATCGTATGTTCGTTTGTAACCCATGTATCGTGTTAATTAGTATCGCGGTCTCCCAGACATGTTTGCGAAGATTAGTGGGGGCTTCCCATGTATTACTAGACCACGCGTATCGACTGCTACGAAAATGTAAGAGGTGCCCTAAGTCAATGTCTATCAGCATTGACCCTTTGCCCATAGTCCATTAGTACACGCCCGTCCGACTGGCACGGTGTGAGGTTTGTTAAACCTAATAGCGCTATTAACTAATGACCCGCTCGCCATAGGCCTCGGCGATTAAGTCGATAAATGAGGGACTTCAAGTGATAGAGTTGATGGTCTTATAGTCGTACATATCCTGTTGTATGGGGAATACGCAAGTTTGTAGTTACCGTTGTGTACGTAGGTTTTACGTACGTGCCCTTCAATCCGAGGACAGTAAAAAAAATAGTTTAATAGTAATGATAGTACGAGTAGTTATTCAATCCCATTCCCAACCCTTGGGAATCCCATGCCTTGGAAAGAGTGTGAACTCACCTTGGTTTGCTCGGTATGCTAAATTATGTGCTCGCAAATAATCAATCAAGTCCTATAGTATGCACGTATACTCAATCAGTTCAAGTTCGTAAAGTTTCACATGCAATCAATACCACATGGTATGTTTGGCAGTTGATATCATGCATCATACAACACTTAATCACATTCATACAATCCATGTTTCTCATAAAGGCTTTCTCAGTTTAATCTAACAATATCATCCACTAACATTTCTAACGGTGTTAATGGGTTTAACGAGGTTAGCGCACTTAACTGGATTAATACACTTGGCATAGTTCACATGCATAACAGAGTTAATCAGAAACATATCACAGTTAACACACATAACATAGGTAACATAACAGAGTTAACATAGTTAACGTAACCCAGTTAATATACTTAATATAATCGACCTGCTTAACAACGTTAATAAACTTAACAGGGTTAGCAGATTGGACATAACAAGGTTACTGTATTAAAACTTAGACGAAATCACAACAGACGAATCAGTTATTGGCGAAATCTCTTATTCGACGAAATCACCGTTGGACCGAAATCCCTTTGGCCGAAAACACTTTGGGCCTAAATCACTTTGGGATTTCGTCGAGATGATTTCAAGTGAGGTGGGGGGTTTTCGTCGGCTTCAACCATCATCATCAACAACACAGTTACATGCAATAGCAACCCTAATTATCTCAAACAGTTCCGTCATCTTTAACACCCAATCATCCCATCAAACCGACTCATGTAATTGTATGATTTATATATCACTAACATCATCATTCAATCATTATTCAATAATAGCATGTTGATATATATATATATATATATATATATATATATATATATCTAATTTAAAAACACATGTAACAAGCACATGATTACTGACAATCATATGCAAATATGAGAACAATGGCCGACATTTATGAGGGATCCTTATCGTACAAATCAATTCCAAACATATGCTCATAATCATTACCACTAACAGTTAATATTTATGATGTCCATTTATATTTTTCACCTATTTCTACAACTTGTCAGTAGATCACGTTCATATGTTTCAATATTAATCGTTCAATCGTCAATCAGTCATCAGCAATCATTATGCAATCATGATTATAATTCGAATATCATTAAACCACAGTAATGTTTGTTATGATCATCATGTCCATCATGCAGTGATATTAATTCATCACATACAATAAACTATATCCTATTGCAATATATCATCAAATCAGTTCGAGTAGAAACAAGATTACTCATTACAGTCTTGTAACAATGAACCCTAAATCAACATCACGATTGGCATAGAGTCACGACACCAACTTCTTAGATATATTTTAGTCAAGAGCACATTTACAATATATGCATACATTCAGAATTGTAATCAGACTTAAGCAAATAAATTACTAACCGGACACAGAATGATCGCACGAAGAGGATCTGATTTCGAACAAGGTGAAGGCAGCCGTCGGGTTTCAAAGAAAAGCGAGAGAAGGTGAGAAGTGATTAGGTTTTTCTAATTGCCGTTCTCGCGTACAGGTTAGGTTAAGCACAACATATTAACTAAACACTACTGGGCCAAAGCCCATCCTTGATTTCGTCGATCATCTAGTGGACGAAAACACATGAAGTGTTTTCGTGAGTAGATGGGTGATTTCGGCTGGGGGGTGTTTTCGTTAGTGGGTAGGGTATTGGCCAAGGTTCTATTATCTTTGAAAGATATGTATACATATACATACATAATATACACATAACAATAACACTTATATAGCACCTCAAATAAATATAAAATACACTTGCAATTAAGTACAATTTAAATCGAATAGAGACCTTGAAAACTCGGGTTGTCACATTATTCCCAACTTGAAAGAAATTTCGTCCCGAAATTTAGCACGTGGTTACTGAGGAAGCTAGTTGTGTTGTGTAGTTTACTGGTTTTCCTGGGGTGTCACATCATCCCCCCGTTGATTTGGAATTTCGTCCCGAAATTCTGTAGTAGCTTCAGCCTCAGTAGTGGTTGCACTGTTTCCGAATAACTGGGGATACTTGAGTTTCATTTGATCTTCGCGTTCCCAGGTGAACTCTGGGCCACGACGGGAGTTCCAACGAACTCGAACAAGAGGTATTCTGGTGTGCTTGAGGACGTTAACGTCTCGGTCCGTGATTTCAACTCGTTCCTCGACGAATCGCAACTGATCGTCGATAGTGAGCTCCTTCAAAGGAACTATGAGGGTCTCATCTGACAGACACTTCTTCAGATTAGACACGTGGAAAACGTTGTGAACTGCACTGAGTTCCGCTGGTAGGTTTAGTTTGTAGGCCACTTTGCCTATCTTCTCAATGATTTTAAACGGTCCGACGTAACGTGGATTGAGTTTGCCCCTTTTGCCAAAACGAACCACACCCTTCCAGGGTGAGACTTTGAGTAGAACCCGGTCCCCGACCTGGAATTCTAGACGTTTCCGGCGCTTGTTTGCGTAGGCTTTCTGACGGTCGCGAGCTGCCGCCATGCGTTGTCGTATCTGAGCAATCCTTTCCGTTGCGTCTACTACAAGTTCTGGACCCGTGATCTGACTGTCACCCACCTCTGCCCAACAAAGAGGTGATCGGCATTTACGCCCGTACAATGCCTCAAACAGAGCGGCTTGAATGCTGGTGTGGTAACTGTTATTATACGAAAACTCCACTAACGGGAGGTATTTTTCATAGCCGTTGCCGAAATCGATTACGCATGCCCGAAGCATGTCTTCTAGAGTTTGGATTGTGCGTTCAGACTGCCCATCTGTTTGCGGATGGTAAGCTGTGCTCATGTCTAATCGTGAGCCAAAAGATTTGTGCATTGCCTGCCACAGTTCTGAAGTAAATCGTGCATCACGATCAGAGATAATAGAGGTCGGCACCCCGTGCCTCGAAACCACTTCCTTTAAATAAACGTCTGCTAAAGTGGAGAACTTATCCGTTTCCTTGATAGCCAAGAAGTGTGCAGACTTTGTGAGTCGATCCACGATCACCCAAATAGTATCATTTCCACGTTGAGATCTAGGTAGGCCAGTAACAAAATCCATGGAAATTTGCTCCCATTTCCATTGTGGTATCTCTGGTTGTTGGAGTAGGCTTGATGGTTTCTGGTATTCGGTCTTGACTCTCGCACAAGTCAAACATTTGCTAACGTAAGTTGTAATGTGAGCTTTCATGCTAGGCCACCAATACGAAGTTCTGAGATCGTGGTACATCTTATCCGAACCAGGATGTACCGAGTAGCGAGACTTATGCGCTTCATCCATCACAAGCTCGCGTAAGTTTCCATAGTGTGGGACCCAGATGCATCCTGTAACGTAGTAGGCGCCGTCTTCCTTTTGTTCTAACCGTTGCCTTGAGCCGCGTAGGGCTTCAGCCTTGACGTTTTCGGGTTTCAATGCTTCTACTTGAGCATCTCGTATCTGAGAAGGAAGACTAGACTGAATAGTGAGTTGCAATGCTCGTACACGCCTAGGTGTAGTATCCTTTTGACTAAGGTCGTCGGCCACCACATTGGCTTTGCCCGGATGGTACTTTATAGCACATTCGTAATCGTTTAAAAGCTCGACCCATCGACGCTGTCGCATATTCAACTCCTTCTGTTTGAAGATATGCTCGAGACTCCTGTGATCGGTGTAAATGGTGCACTTGGTACCGTACAGGTAATGTCTCCATATCTTGAGTGCAAAAACAACAGCTCCCAGCTCTAGATCATGTGTAGTGTAGTTCCTTTCATGAACTTTAAGTTGGCGTGAGGCGTAGGCTATGACCTTGTCATGTTGCATCAACACACATCCAAGACCCTGAATGGATGCGTCGCAATAGACCACAAAATCGTCTGTGCCCTCTGGCAATGAGAGAATAGGTGCGCTACATAGCCTATCCTTTAGGTGCTGAAATGCAGATTCCTGTGTATTACCCCAACGATAGATAACGCCTTTCTGAGTTAGTAAGGTGAGGGGTTGTGCAATCTTTGAGAAGTCTTTGATAAACCTTCTGTAGTAGCCCGCCAAACCCAAGGATTGACGGATTTCTGTTGGTGTACGGGGTGCAGGCCAGCTCTTGATCGAGTCTACCTTGGATGGATCGACGTGTATCCCATCCTTGTTTACCACGTGGCCTAGAAAATGGACTTCACGAAGCCAAAAGTCGCATTTTGAAAACTTAGCCTACAACTGTTCTTTTCGGAGGAGTTCCAAAATAAGTCGTAGATGCTGCTCGTGTTCCTCCCGACTCCTAGAGTAGATCAGAATGTCGTCGATAAATACAATCATGAACTTATCCAAGTAAGGCTTGCACACTCTGTTCATAAGATCCATGAAAACTGCAGGTGCGTTTGTTAATCCGAATGGCATGACCAGAAACTCGTAATGGTCGTAGCGTGTTCTGAATGATGTTTTGGAGACGTCCTCATCCCGGACTCTCAGTTGATGGTAGCCTGACCTCAGATCAATCTTTGAATAGTAGCTTGACCCTTGCAGCTGGTCGAACAAGTCGTCAATGCGTGGGAGAGGATAGCGATTCTTCACGGTCACCTTGTTGAGTTCGCAGTAATCTATGCACATCCTGAAGGTACCGTCTTTCTTCTTCACAAACAACACTGGAGCTCCCCAGGGCGAAGAGCTAGGATAAATGAAACCCTTATCCAAGAGTTCTTTCAATTGTTTGGACAGTTCTTCCAGTTCGGTTGGAGCTAAGCGATAAGGTGCTCGAGCTATGGGTGCTGCTCCAGGAGCTAGCTCGATCTGAAATTCGACCTGGCGATAAGGCGGTAGCCCAGGTAAATCTTCAGGAAACACTTGAGGAAAGTCGCGTACAAGTGGAATATCCTCTATTCTCTTCTCTTTCGTTGATGCGTCAGTAACAAGTGCTAAGATAGCAGTGTGACCCTTTCGCAAACACTTATGGGCCTTAAGGAAGGAGATGATGCCCACTACAGCACCACTCTTGTCGCCTGGAATTTCGAGAGGTTCTTTGCCAGAACGGGGAATACGAACAATCTTCTCTTTGCATAGGATCTCTGCTTGCTGTTGGGATAACCAATCCTTCCCAATGACGATGTCGAAACTACCCAAGACTATAGGGATGAGGTTGATGGAGAATGTCTGACCAGCTAAGACGAGGTTACAACCCTTGACTACCAGAAGATTGTTGATCAGGGCTCTTATAGTCATCAATCTTTCGCAGCCGTGCCTGGGACTGAACTGAAGTTGAACCCTTGCTGGAGGTTCCATCCCACTTTCTCTTGTTGTCACTAGGAATAGCAGAAGTAGTAGTAGTAGCACCAATGTGTTTAGGCAGCTTGTTCTGTTCCACTGCCTGGTCTGCGAGACGATGAGCAAGACGAGTAACATCTTGAATAGTAGCAAGGTTAGCAGAAGTCACATGACTTTGAATCTCTGGTACTAAGCCTTTGAGGTACAGCTCAATGCGTTTGATGGGAGGATCCACCATAGTTGGACATAACACTGCCAATTCGTTGGATCGTTTCGTGTACGCTTCTATCTCTGACCCCGTCATCTTCAGGTTAAAGAACTCCACTTCCAGCTTGTGGATGCCATCACGACTATAGTATTCACGTTTGATCAGTTCCTTAAAATCATTCCATGGGGTGGCATTAGCAGCCGCCAGCCCTAGCATCTGAACTTGCGCGTCACTAAGTTAGCGCGGTGCCTTCGAGAGTACCAGTGGCGTACTTCACCCTGCGAGCCTCAGGGAATTCACACATTTCGAAGACCGATTCAAGCTTCTCGAACCAGTGGAGGAGTCCAGCGGCCCCTTCAGTGCCACTGAAAGTACTAGGACGACAGTCCATAAAAGTCTTGAATGTACACACAGGAGGCTGAGCGTGTTGACCTGTCGTGTGCGTAAGAGTAAACAAAATTAAGCACAAGTGTTGGTTTACGAGAGTAGGATCTAGGGATCCTAGAGTAAGTTGCGACTGCAGGATATACTTCATGCCTGGGCAGCTGCGAGTGCTGCAGTAACTTGTTCAGTGATCAAAGCCGCCAACTTGGCTTGAGTCATGTTAACGCGTCCACTCATGATCTTCATCTAAAAGGAAACATGAGTGAGAATGGTTCGCGATAGTGCGATGACAGAAGAGCGTAAGCACATAAGTGTTTCAATCAACAGTTGTTACGTTTATCTAAGCATACCATGAGCAAAGTTCTATATAATCTAGCAAGTAGGCAATGTAAACATAAATCGTATCACCTAGAATGTTGAGTCTTGCACGTGGAGCGAAGCGTCATTGTGGATCGTTGAGCACTGTACAGGTTATAGTTTGGTTTTAATAAAAACGCTTTCCCTTATTAAAACCAAGTTCGCTATAACCAATGGCTCTGATACCAATCTGTCACACCCCCAAAAATCCACACGCGGAGTATCACCGCTTGGAGGCGTGACTGACCAGGATCAAGCCACCAATCATATTGAACAATGTATGTAGTAAATATAATTCAACCAAACAATATGAAAGGTGTTCAAAACCAAAGCATAGTTAAGTTCTTAGCGGAAGCATAATTGTAAAAACCCAATGTAAGTATTAAGTACGAAATAAAGTAATGTTTTAACATGGCACACACTACCATGTCCCACAACGACTGCGCCTCCCTGTGCAAGCTCCAAGAGTACCTAACGACCTGCAAGGCATGTAGCAATGAATCAACAACAAAGTTGAGCGAGTTCACAGTGGGTTGTTTAGTTATAGCATTCGTTTCGTAAATCGTATGTTCGTTTGTAACCCATGTATCGTGTTAATTAGTATCGCGGTCTCCCAGACATGTTTGCGAAGATTAGTGGGGGCTTCCCATGTATTACTAGACCACGCGTATCGACTGCTACGAAAATGTAAGAGGTGCCCTAAGTCAATGTCTATCAGCATTGACCCTTTGCCCATAGTCCATTAGTACACGCCCGTCCGACTGGCACGGTGTGAGGTTTGTTAAACCTAATAGTGCTATTAACTAATGACCCGCTCGCCATAGGCCTCGGCGATTAAGTCGATAAATGAGGGACTTCAAGTGATAGAGTTGATGGTTTTATAGTCGTACGTATCCTGTTGTATGGGGAATACGCAAGTTTGTAGTTACCGTTGTGTACGTAGGTTTTACGTACGTGCCCTTCAATCCGAGGACAGTAAAAAAAATAGTTTAATAGTAATGATAGTACTAGTAGTTATTCAATCCCATTCCCAACTCTTGGGAATCCCATGCCTTGGAAAGAGTGTGAACTCACCTTGGTTTGCTCGGTATGCTAAATTATGTGCTCGCAAATAATCAATCAAGTCCTATAGTATGCACGTATACTCAATCAGTTCAAGTTCGTAAAGTTTCACATGCAATCAATACCACATGGTATGTTTGGCAGTTGATATCATGCATCATACATCAGTTAATCACATTCATACAATCCATGTTTCTCATAAAGGCTTTCTCAGTTTAATCTAACAATATCATCCACTAACATTTCTAACGGTGTTAATGGGTTTAATGAGGTTACCGCACTTAACTGGATTAATACACTTTGCATAGTTCACATGCATAACAGAGTTAATCAGAAACATATCACAGTTAACACACATAACATAGGTAACATATCAGAGTTAACATAGTTAACGTAACCCAGTTAATATACTTAATATAATCGACCTGCTTAACAGCGTTAATAAACTTAACAGGGTTAGCAGATTGGACATAACAAGGTTACTGTATTAAAACTTCGACGAAATCACAACAGACGAATCAGTTATTGGCGAAATCTCTTATTCGACGAAATCACCTTTGGACCAAAATCCCTTTGGCCGAAAACACTTTGGGCCTAAATCACTTTGGGATTTCGTCGAGATGATTTCAAGTGAGGTGGGGGGTTTTCGTCGGCTTCAACCATCATCATCAACAACACAGTTACATGCAATAGCAACCCTAATTATCTCAAACAGTTTCGTCATCTTTAACACCCAATCATCCCATCAAACCGACTCATGTAATTGTATGATTTATATATCACTAACATCATCATTCAATCATTATTCAATAAGAGCATGTTGATATATATATCTAATTTAAAAACACATGTAACAAGCACATGATTACTGACAATCATATGCAAATATGAGAACAATGGCCGACATTTATGAGGGATCCTTATCATACAAATCAATTCCAAACATATGCTCATAATCATTACCACTAACAGTTAATATTTATGATGTCCATTTATATTTTTCACCTATTTCTACAACTTGTCAGTAGATCACGTTCATATGTTTCAATATTAATCGTTCAATCGTCAATCAGTCATCAGCATTCATTATGCAATCATGATTATAATTCGAATATCATTAAACCTCAGTAATGTTTGTTATGATCATCATGTCCATCATGCAGTGATATTAATTCATCACATACAATAAACTATATCCTATTGCAATATATCATCAAATCAGTTCGAGTAGAAACAAGATTACTCATTACAGTCTTGTAACAATGAACCCTAAATCAACATCACGATTGGCATAGAGTCACGACACCAACTTCTCAGATATATTTCATTCAAGAGCACATTTACAATATATGCATACATTCAGAATTGTAATCAGACTTAAGCAAATAAATTACTAACCGAACACAGAATGATCGCACGATGAGGTTCTGATTTCGAACAAGGTGAAGGCAGCCGTCGGGTTTCAAAGAAAAGCGAGAGAAGGTGAGAAGTGATTAGGTTTTTCTAATTTCCGTTCTCGCGTACAGGTTAGGTTAAGCACAACATATTAACTAAACACTACTGGACCAAAGCCCATCCTTGATTTCGTCGATCATCTAGTGGACGAAAACACTTGAAGTGTTTTCGTGAGTAGATGGGTGATTTCGGCTGGGGGGTGTTTTCGTGAGTGGGTAGGGTATTGGCCAAGGTTCTATTATCTTTGCAAGATATGTATACATATACATACATAATATACACATAACAATAACACTTATATAGCACCTCAAATAAATATAAAATACACTTGCAATTAAGTACAATTTAAATCGAATAAAGACCTTGAAAACTCGGGTTGTCACATTATCCCCAACTTGAAAGAAATTTCGTCCCGAAATTTAGCACGTGGTTACTGAGGAAGCTAGTTGTGTTGTGTAGTTTACTGGTTTTCCTGGGGTGTCACAATTACCAACGACCCACTGTAGGTAATCTCGGCGCCGCTATCAATGCACCGAATGTCGAAGCCAATAACTTCGAACTTCGGCCACATTTGATACAAATGCTTCAAAACTACGCAACCTTTCATGGGCTTGCGGACGAGGATCCCCATCTACATATTACTAATTTCTTAGAAATATGTGATACCTTTCGAATCAATGGAGCATCAAACGACGCCATCCGCCTTCGGATGTTCCCATTTTCACTAAAAGACCGAGCTAAGGCTTGGCTTAATACCCTCCCAGTTAGCTCGGTAAACACCTGGGATGAACTAGCCCAAAAGTTTCTATATAAGTATTTCCCTCCTGCTAAAACGGCTAAATTAATGACTGAAATTAATACATATTCATAAGAGGATGGGGAATCCTTATATGAAACTTGGGAAAGGTTCAAGGAGCTACTAAGAAAGTGTCCTCATCATGGTCTTGCGGTATGGCAACAAGTATCCACTTTCTACAATGGGTTGTTGCCATACACAAGAGAAACACTTGATTCTAGCTCCGGGGGACTTCTAGGTAATCGTCCCCCAAATGAAATATATAACCAAATTGAGGAAATTGCTCAAACAAATTTTCAATGGCACACTCCCCGAGGCAATAAATCTATTGCCCCGGGCGCCCATAAGGTTGATGAAAGCACTTCTTTACAAGCCCAAATCGAGGCCCTTTCTTCAAAAATCAAAAAGTTAGAAATGGCAAAAACGGCCTCGGTTATGGCTTGGGAAGGGTGTGGTAGGCCACATGAAAATTAGAGTTGTATGAAAGAAGTTGATGATCAAACAGAAACGGTAAACTACATTGACAATAGACCTAGGCCGTCGGGTCCTCCAACGGGTACCTACAACCAAGGATGGCGTAACCACCCCAATCTTGGTTGGAGAGATCCCGGCAATAGTAGTAACCCACAAAACCAACGAACTAACTTTCAACAACCACAAAATTTTTCTCAACAACAAGGTGGACGAGAAAGGCTTGAAGATACTGTATCTCTCCTCCTCTCTGACACCGAAAAGAAAATCTCGGATCGATTTCAGCAATTGGAATCGAATTTTAGAAATCAACAAGCTAGCCTTCAAAACATTGAAAAACAATTAAACCAAATAGCTCAAAATTTATCCGAGAGACCACAAGGCGCGTTACCAAGTAATACCGAGACCAACCCAAAGGCGCAAGTACATCTCATAACATTGAGAAACCGTACCGTGGGTCCCGATAAGGCTCCACTTCCACCAACTGAAAGAAACCAATCTAGCCAAACCACAACTCCACCCGCGACCCAACAAGAGAAGGCTTCTTCACCAGTTCAAGAGCCTACTAAGACTCCTCCGGTTCCATACCCCGGTCGGTTAATTCGTCAAAAGACCGATGAGCAATTCGCAAAGTTCGAAAATTTACTCAAACAATTGCATGTTAATATTCAATTTATCGAAGTCCTAACCCAAATACCTAAATATTCAAAATTTATGAGGGACTTCCTCACTCATAAAAGGAAAATTGAATCATTGCAATTAGTTAACTTAAGCGAAGAATGCTCCGCCTTACTACTTAACAAACTCCCTAAAAAGAAGATTGATCCTGGAAGCTTCACGATTCCTTGCTCAATTGGGGAATCCCCCATTCACAATGCACTAGCCGATCTTGGGGCTAGCATCAACCTCATGCCCGCATCAATGTTCAAACGACTCGGCCGAGGAAAAACGAGCCCTACAAAGATGAGCATACAACTTGCCGACAGATCCGTCAAATATCCACAAGGTGTCGCTGAAAATCTATTGGTCAAGGTCGACAATTTCGTCTTCCCGACCGACTTTGTCATACTAGACATGGAAGAAGACATCGAAGTCCCTCTCATCCTAGGGAGGCCATTTCTAGCCACTGCCCAAGCAGTGGTAGACATGAATGACGGAACACTAACGTTGAAGTTTGGGGACGAGGAAGTGAAGTTTGGAGTCGGAAAACGAGTAGAAGATGAAGACCCGGTCAACTACATGAAGGTCATAGACTCAAGCTTGGATGACGCTCCCCGACGGTGTAGCATGGGATGCAAAACATCCCACTTGGGTAACATATGACCAGGCTTTGGGTCTAGCCAAGGACCCTAATAAACGTGGCGCACCACGGAGGCATTCCGCGGAACTATCCTTAGTTTAGTATAGATTAATTTTTATGTTTTCTAGTTTAGTTTTAATTTTCAGGAATAAAACACACTCGGGATGGCAAAGGATGACAAGGGAAACTTGAACCAGCACCCCATGCACGAAAACAGGGCCATCCGACGAAATTTTCTTCATTACAGCAAGTTCAGCACGGGTCGTGTCCGCCCAACACGGCCCCAGGCTGCACAGTCTGCAGAAAATGCCCAGTTCAGGTAAACTGGACACGGGCCGTGTTCACCCAACACGTCCCCGTGTCCAGGCTTCTGTTTCTTTTTACAACTTTTGTTACTGGCACCTGAACACGGGGCCGTGCCCGGACCCCACGGGGCCGTGTCCAGACGTCCAGTAACATAAAATTTTGTTTTTTAACACATTTTTACACATTCAATCAACCTAAAAACTTATTTTTGGGACACATTGAGGACAATGTGTAATTTAAGTGTGGGGGGGGGGGGGTGCTAAAACTTTGAATCTTGCAAGTCCTAATCACAAGCCTTACACAAAACTCTATTCGAACCGCTAATCACCCCAAAAAAAAAATCAAAATTTTTTTTTCTATTTTATTTTACTTGTCTAGGTTTAACTTGGGAGTTTCAAGTTCTAAAAAGGTTATATTTTTACAAATTTACAACCGATAGCGTCGTGATAAAAAGAACCAACATAAGAGAATTATGAAACGGCATGACACGCTAAGTTAAAATTTGATTATATATACTTGATCACATAAAAACACATTCCCACAAAAGTGAGTTTTGATCCTTTATTGAGCATACAATATATATCTTTAAACTAAAAATGCTCATTTTTCGTTTCTTGTGTGAATAGCCGATTGGTTCTTACGACTCTAGAACTTGCCACGACGATACAGTCCCGGTCCTTACCAACTTAAACCCGAGTAAGTAAATGATGGAGGCATTAGGACTAACCCTTTTTATTTCTACACCATTATTTTTCTTTTTTTTACCACCTACCCAAAATCCCCCTAGTTAACCAATTTGAGACTAAACCTTTTCATTTCTTAACCCAAAAACCAAACACCCTTTCACCCACCAAAACCTTTTTTATTTTTAACCCTTTGTTTTAGTAACAAGCTCGGTTTTTCTTATGACTTCTTCCAAAAAAAAATTGATGATGAAGGAAAAGAAATAAACAAGCAAGTTCATCAAAAATAACTTTGTTTGAAAAATAGCTTCATCAAAATAAAATATGCAAAAAATAAAAAGTCTTACGAAAACCGATGCTTTTTACGCTTTTCGCCCTTTTCTACTAACCACTAACCCAACCACCTACCTTTAACCCAAGTCTAACCCTTTACCCAAAAAGTCCTCTTGATATTTACAAAGGTATATAGTTAAAAAGGAGGAGAATTGATTGCTTGGCAAGCCTATGGTAGGAGTAAGTTCCATGCCGCTCTCGAGTGATTCACTAAAAATACATCTTCGGCCGAATGTTGAGTGATTCCCCGTGAGGTATGTGAACTTGTATATAAATAGAATTTTAAAAGAGGCATGTTATGCCCGAATAAGTAATTTATCCTATGAAGAGTTTTAAATAAATCATAACGTATAGGATTGTAAATAAATAAAAATAAAACTTAATAAAGAATCTTGGAAATCCCGACACTCTATGACAAGCCCAAAAACCTTCTCTTCTACCCATTCCATTTGGGAGTGTAAAGCCACATTATAAAGAGTTTTGCTTGAGGACAAACAAAGATTCAAGTGTGGGGGTATTTGATGTGCACAAAATGCAACATATAAATTACATCAATTGTGGCATAAAACTAACTCTTTTTTAGTACTAATGTTGGAAAAAGTGTGTTTTTGTCTTCCTTTTGTATTTTCAGGATTAAATGAGCTCAAATTAACAAAATAAGCAAAAAGGCAGCTAAATCTAACATAAATACAAGAAAAGGAACAAACGTGGCATGCCCGACCTCCTCGACAGCATCTTCCTAAGCAAAACAAGAGAACAGAAGGCTGAACACGCCCCGTGCTCAGTGAACACGGGGGCGAGCCCAAGTGTCAGCATAAAAGACAAAGCTGTAGAAGCTTCTATCGCCCACCACGGGGCCGTGCTCAGCGGACACGGGGCTGTGGTCAACTATAAGATTCGCAGAATCCAGGCAAATCTTGATAGTACAGATATGCTTCTGCACACGGGGGCGTGCCCAGCGGACACGGGAACGTGGTCAACTAATACAGACAAGAGCAATTAATGAAGACAGAGAAGGATGTTGGACACAGGGCCATGCCCGATCTTCTGTTCAGCCTATAAATAGGGGTACTTGGCTCAATTGCAAACCATCCCTTGGCACACCACCTCTCTCACACTTCACCCACCACCCACCACCATCACAACACCATCATCCACCACCATCATCCATTGTCCATCATAGAGTGTGTGAGTCATCTCGGGATCCAAGATTGATCGTAAGAGTTCTTGACAATCAAAGGTCATGTTTGCCTAAGTCTCTTACATCACTTGGTGAAGACAAGTGTCTAGTGTAATACTTTTTAATTTTAATCTTTTCGCACTTTTTACTTGGTTATGTTTTAATGACTTTAATAACTAGTTTCTTATGTTGAAGGTGATTCTTCCTTATCGTTTGTCCGTGGTGTCTTGGCATTATTTTACTGTCTATATAAAATAAAAGATTTTCACCATTCATATCTCCACGGTCTATATGGAGATATGTTGGCTACCTGGTCGGGAGTTAAGGGAACAGTTTGGTAAGAGTCTTGCCTTGTTCAGTGTATAGATCCTGCAAGGACCTGGGTCAAATTTAGTAGGACCTCCTTCAATACTTACCGGTATTGGATGGCGGGGGTCCAAACTCTTTGATCCCCTCATATGTAAGCTACTATTAATACTTTAACCCGGCTACTTAGGACCGTATCCCTGCTGACTCAGACTACTTAGCCGAGGGTAACGTCACCTTCAAAAGAGGGGCCTACCATAATATGCATTAATAACTTAATTAATTATCTTTCAATAATCCGACCCTTTAGGATTGTATCCTTGCTGACTCAAACTACTGGGTTGAGGGTAACGTCACCTTCAAAAGAGGGGCCTACTACAATAACTAAGATAATCTCTTAAAAAGTGCAAAAGTGCGGAAAGAATCAAAGGTTACACTATACACGAGTAGGAGCCAAGTGATTCATCTTGTCTATCTGTTTTTATTTTTATTTTATTTTTCAGCATTCTAGTTAGTTTTTATTTTTTTTTCTAGTTTAAAACATTTTTCTAAACTTTTGATTTGATTAGACGTTGAGGATAAACCGGTACTAAAAGCTCTTGTGTCCTTGGACGACCTCGGTATCTTGCCAACACTATACTACGCTCACGATGGGTGCACTTGCCCATATGTGTGTTTAGTGTTAGTAAAATATCGTGTTTTATAAGTTTAAAACTTGACTAACGTGTAAAAAGGGGTTAAAATATACTTAAACTTATATACACACTCGCACACATCAAGTTTTTGGCGTCGTTGTAGGGGACACAAGGATTTTAAGAAAGTTAGGAATCAACGGCCTAATCGTTTTTCTTATTTTTCTGTTTTTTTTTTTTTGGATTTTTCTAAATTTTTCAGTTTCTGTAGAGCTCAGCACGGGCCGTGTCTGGTCGGACACGGGCCGTGCCCAGAATTGTCACTGGCAGTTTTTAATTTCCGAGTTACAGAGGGTTGAACACGGGGCTGTGTCGGTGCAACACGGGGCCATGTCCTGCTACCCAGTAACAGGGATCCGGAAAACAATCATTGTATCTCCGACCACGGGCCGTGTTCACCTGAGCACGGGGCCTACTACAATAACTAAGATAATCTCTTAAAAAGTGTAAAAGTGTGGAAATAATCAAAGGTTACACTATACACGAGTCGGAGCCAAGTGATTCATCTTGTCTATCTGTTTTTATTTTTATTTTATTTTCAGCATTTTAGTTAGTTTTTTTTTTCTAGTTTAAAACATTTTTCTAAACTTTTGATTTGATTAGACGTTGAGGATAAACCGGTACTAAAAACTCTTGTGTCCTTGGACGACCTCGGTACTAAAAACTCTTGTGTCCTTGGACGACCTCGGTATCTTGCCAACATTATACTACGCTCACGATGGGTGCACTTGCCCATATGTGTGTTTAGTGTTAGTAAAATATCGTGTTTTATAAATTTAAAACTTGACTAACGTTTAAAAAGGGGTTAAAATATACTTAAACTTATATACACACTCGCACACATCAGTTTATCGAGTCTGTACGTTTTGGTCGAGTCGACCAAGTCAAGATATCCTCCTATCTTGACTTGGTACGACATGTTCATAGTTTTGGTATAAAATGCAACTGCATGTATGCAGTCTGCAAGTGTTTGGCTCTTATCTTATCTGTTATGCATAATCTGTCTGCAAGTTGTTTGTTGTAGGCAGCCTCCCACGAAGAAACTATTCTACCTGGGATATGGTCATCACGAAGAACCTTCTTCGTGAAGTGTATGTTTTTTCGTGGACTGATCAACGAAGAACCTAGTTCTTCGTGGGCTGAAGTTTGTATTTGTTCTCTTCCATTTAATCAAGATAGTGAATCTTTGGTTACTTGTTTGTTTTATACTTTGCTTTTGTTGCATTCTTACAAGGATTCCGCACTTGTAATTGTGTTCTAACAACAAGAAAGTAGGTTTTTTGATCCTCTAAGTGGACCTACAACACCCTCATCACCGGACCTGTGGTTTATATTACGTATACGATTACGGGCATGCCGCATATTTAGGTAGTGTTTGGTATGCAGGAATGAGAGGCGGAATGAATTGGATAATTACGAGGGAATGAAGAAAGGGGTGTTTGTTTGTTCAACGGAATGGAATCATCCATTCCATAAGGCATTCCATTCTCTCAAAATCATTCCATCCACTCCCCATGTTTTTTTCATTCCGACCCATCTAGCACCATTCATCTCCAACACCATAACCCACCACATGCGCCACCACCCACCACCACCACCGACGCCATTGTCGCCTCCACCCGCAACCCGTCAACGCCACCACCGCCACCCCGACAACCACCACCACCGTCGCCGCCACCCACCCGCCACTGTTGCCACCCACCGCCGCCACCAACCACCATAGCCGCCAGTCGCCGCCGCCACCCACCACCACCACCGCCACAACCAACCACCACCCGCTGCTACCTCTGCCTCCACGCACCCCCCCCCCCCCCCCCCCGGTCACCACCACCCGCCATCGCCGCCTCCACCGCCACTCGCTGCCGCCGCCACCATCCACCGCCGCCGCCACCCACCACTATCGCTGCCACCCACAATCAGTACCACTACTAGAGAATAAGGTATTTGCTACCACATTTTCGGTCGCAAAACGGTAGCAATTGCTCTTTTGCCACCAAAAACTCAGTGGCAAAAGCACACGTAGCAAATGCCCTATTGCCACCTATTTACTACCGTTTTATTTTTTGCTACCGATTTTGCTACCATTGATTTGCCACCGTTTTGCTACCGTTTTTTGTCACGGTTTTGCGACCACATTTTGTTTGTCACCGTTTTGCTACCGCTATTTTGCCACCCTTTTGCTACCTCTCTTTGCCACCATTTTGCTACCACATTTTGTTTTGTCACCATTTTGCTACCGCTATTTTGCCATCTTTTTGCTACCGCTTTATCACATTTTACCAACGTTTTGCTACCATTTATGGTATTCCATTTGCATTCAGCTATTCAATTTCATAAAAACATATAAATTTATAACTTGTTGCCATTCCATTAAAATATAAAAATTTATACATCCGATGGTCCTCATAATAAACATCCAAATCAAAACATCATATAAACTCTGAAAAGGTTTGACATATTACATAAACTCCTCAGGTATCCAAAATATATTAAGAAAAACATAAAATTCTCTGCGATTTATTGTTTGAAAGAAAGAATAAACCTTTGACGAGTAGCGGGTCATGGATATCTACCCGAGCTTCCTCCACAGCAGATGAGCTCTCAGCGCCACTGCCACCTATATCAACGCCTTCAGCCAAAGCTTTCTCGAGCGCTGACTTGGCAACTTTGGTAACAATCAGCATTAGGATAACGGGAAACAAATTAAAATGTGTTTTTATGCATGAAATCGAAAAATGCAATTGTTTTGGAACTGAATTAATTATGCAGCAACTTACATGACACCATACAGCTTAGAATAACAAATGCCTGCATAAACCAAAAAGAAACATAGCAACTGTCAACATCCAACGGAAAAGGATTTTGTTCGATTCACAACCACAAGTCAAACAAAAAGTTAACATTTCATCACTTGGAGAAGCAAAAACCAGTTTTGAGTAGAGAACTGCATAAACAGCATAAACACATGCACCTATTGCTTAAATTCTGATTACATTCAGGCAGTTACCTAACTACATAATCGCCTCTCTTTCTCTATCCCATGGTATCTTCAACGCACTAAGTACAAGTGTTTATGCGGTTCTCGTGTTAAAATTAGTTTCGTATTGGACGCCCCTATATTAAAGCAATAGGTTTACTTTTTACAGTGCCCTAGTTAAAATTGGTTGTGTATTGAATGCGCCCTATGTTAAAAGCAATAGCTCCGCCTATTTATGTGGTTTCTACAATTCTCCACACAAATTTGGTTTCTACAAAGAAGGCAACTCTTACCCAACGAGTTTTTAAGAACGGACCCAAGGGTGAGTAACATCAGATAGGTTCTTCAAAGTTGTTCCACAATATACAAGCGCAAAGGTAATTGGCTGTATCGAAGATAATAAATTTCAGCAAGTCATATAACTAAAGAAAGCCATTTTTCACCTCTAAAGATAGCTTAAGAAAATGTGCAGGCAAACAAATATACTAACTGAAGAATGAGAAGGATATCTGCAGGCATGACAGTAGAGAAATAGTCTCCTTTTCGATGCCATTCCACTGATGACACAGTCTGCAATAACACAAAACATGTGCATTGTAAGAAAGTTACAGTCTAATGTAAGGTCTTGAATCGTTGCCTTAAAAATGAAATGATAACTCATACAGAAGTACCTTAACGTGTTTGATCCTAATTCCCTCATATTTGTCAAATTGAGACTAGCTTACACTAGACCCAGCACTTTCTAGAAACCAAAAAAAAAAAAAAAAGATAAAACGGTAGACAATAAAAGTTAATTTATAAAATCTAAAAAAAATAAAAAAAAAACCCTAACCAGAATCATCTGGAGCAGGAGTGGTTTCAAGTTTCAACACGCAAAAGATCTGCAATCGTCTTAATTTCTTCTTTCTCGAGCCCCCTTCAAATTCGTAACCACACAATCGTTCAGATTTTAAAAATAAATATAGCGAAAAAAAAATGTTCAAAAGAAGAGTGAATCCACTCATTAGTCTTACATGGACACTGCCAAAATAGGAAACTTAGGTAACGGATTCCATGCAACATGCTGTACAGGTTCACCAAGTTCCCAAACTTTAAAGCATCTACCAGTTTCAACCTCCCAGATGCGAACGGTTCGGTCATGTGAGCCTAAGTTGATCAATAAAAAAAGGTTAGGCATGGACCCGAAAGCATGTCGATGAATTAAGAACGGAAAAAGGAAAGCTTAATTTAAAACATGTTTACCAGAAGCAATATGCTGCCCGACTGGGTCGGTACAAATTGATACGACTGGACCCTTATGACCTTTGTACTCAAGATAACATGTCATTGGGTATGGTTTAAGATCCTTGCGACTTGGAAGCTTTGGTTTTAAAGACTCGGGGTCGATATTGATCTGAAATATCAATATAAAATTGTAGATCTGATTAATGTTGAATAAAGCTAATGTAACAAGTTCTTGTGCAGTAGTGCAACACTTACACGCTTCTTTCTTGCTCTAGGGCACAAGTACAGATCCAGACATCGATCAAAGGTTTCCCAAACACTCTTTTTATAAGCTGGAACACTTCTCAAAGATGTGAATCTACAAGATTGACATATATAGATATATTAGTATCTTCATAGCTAGAACTAAAGCAATAATACAAAATGGGAATAAAAAATTACTATTGACATTACCGCTTTGGAATGAACTTAGGTCGGTCCTCCTCAAACATAAGCTGATAAGCGCTAATCTCTTCTTGTGTTGGAATGTATTCCAGAGAAGGATTATAAGATTCACCATGCCGTGCATGTCAAACCTGGTAATTTAGCTTTGAGTGTGGCCTATGAAATCTATCCTACAGGCAAATAAAAATGTTGTTTGCTGAGTTGAACACTAGTTTTCAACATTAGATAATCAGAACTTAAAGTCTATGTTCACCATGTGACAAACATCAAATGAAAGTCATGATAAGATCATCTTGTAAGCTATAAAATAAAGCATGTAGTGACTAATTACAGGATCATCAAGTATCATTTATAGAGATCACTAATAATCCACAAATCGCTAAAACCCTAACTATCAGATTCAACTCAATTCATCAAACCTTATCTTCCAATTCAATCAATCAACTAATCATATATTCGAAATCAGCTATACCTATACGAATTCGACAAACCGAAAATCCAAATCATCTATTCCATCCATAAGCTAATTCAACCAACTAATCACACTTTACAAGAACTATAACAATATCAAAACAGATTATCATCAATCCAATCCATCAAGTTGCATGTTCACTAGTTTATCTAAATAAAATAAGCTTAATAATCAACGAATTCGAGAAGATAGAATCATAAACAGTCAGCGAATATGTATTTCTAGGGCTAGAAACGATAATAAACGAAACGAACAAACCGGTTAATCAATTGAAGCAATAAACATGTGCGAGATGAACTACCGGAACAAATTATATCATCGTCTACAAACAGAGCTCTGATTGAACGAAATTTGAAGCGTAATTAGGTCAATTGAACAGTGACAATGGAGGTTTCGAATTACCTGAAGCTCACTGGATATGAATAGGCTCGAGTTGAAAGGATTCGAACGACGGTCGAGCGGCGGAATTGAGCGGCGGAGTTGATTTCCGATTTGATCTTTGTTCGTGCTGTGGTTTGAGCGACTGATTTGTGATTGTGATTCGTGCTGTGGTTATTGTTAGTTTGTTACTGATGAATGAGAACGAGTGGACCGTATTTTGTTACCTATTTTGACTTAAAAGGAAATTAAAAAATCAATTTATTACCTATTTTGACACCATTTTGCTACCAAATTATACGCTTATTTAAATCAGGTTGAAATAGGTAAGCTAAATTTGCTACCGTTTACTTTGGTAGCAAATTTTGGTGGCTATTGCCCATTATTCTAGTAGTGTACCATCGACCACCACCACTCACTAGTGATTTTATTCCTTCTTTTTTTCTTGCCTACCAAACAATATAGAATAATAATTCATTTCATTCCCACATGGTAAACAAACAATACATGGAATGGTAATGATTCATTGCATTCACTTGTCTATTCCATTACATCGTCCATTCCATTATCTCGTACCAAACATACCCTTAAAGTTTTCTCATGTATGCGTTGAAATTAATGGGATTTAAACCCAAGTTAGGTCAGTTATTTCACAATGGAAAAATAAAAACAAATAATAATAATCCAGTTAACATAGTCTAATAAAAAGGTAACTGTAGTGTAGGGCCTATTTTATTGTAACGCGTCAATCACTCTAGACTACCTAAAGGCCTGTTTTATTGTAACGGGTCAATTACTCGAGGCTACCTAACATGAGAAAACCAAATTCTATTCAACTTTAGTAAAGAATAAAAAGCTAGTAAACCATCCTACACCTCCCTTGCTTTTCTTCTAAGTTCTTTCCGGCTTCTCACGGTGGCTGATGACGACGACAGTGCTGGTGGTGTTGGTAGTTTTATTGTTAACCAAGACCGCGATTTCGCAGTCAAACACGAGTGTTAACTACATTGACGTTCCCAATCACTGTAGTGGTAGCGTGCCAAGGTCAAACTTTATCAACAACCGCAACTTTACCTTAGATGAACTTAGAATGCAATTATTGAGCAAAAGGGCTCTCTATGCTAGAACACAGAATTCAAGTGGTGGTGACCCGGTTTTCGCTGAAGCGCAGTGCCGGAACTACCTCACCGTAGATCGTTGTGTTGGTTGTTTTGATGTTGCCGTTTTTAACCTTGTTAAATGCATAGATGGTAACGGTGCTAACGTATTTCTTGACGATTGCAGTGTCAGGTAAGGTTTCTTTGTCCTTATGAATTATGACACCTTATGATTTATCCACTCGCATTATATGTTTAGTATACTTGCATGCAATCCTTTATGTTACTATTTTTTAGAATATATATTCCTATAAAAACCATTAATGGACACTTAGATCATGTATCTTTTATTTTTCTGAATCTTTTAAGGATAATTATCATTTATAGATAACTCTGCTAATAAATATTATTTAGTTTAATTTTCTATGAATAATTATTATTTAGTCTAATCTTTTTTAATCAATTATAGATAACTCTCCTACTAAATATTATTTAGTTTAAATTTAATATATACCTCTGATTTATAATATTATTTATTTGATTTTCTATATTATATTATATTCATTGTTTATATTACCTAAAGTTTCATATAAAAGCTACAATTTTGAGTTTCCAAAGCTACAATTTTTTGTTTCCCTTTACCCAATTTATTACTTCTTTTTGACAGAAACCTACCTTTTATTTGTAATATACAAATTTACTCTTATTCTTTTCGATAATATAATTATTTCTAATAAACGTTAAACTTTTACCATAGTATATATATTGCTCGACATAAATTGAAAAACATTTACATTTATTCAATCCATGTAATACAAAAGATTTTAAAGATATAACATTTTTATTATTTAGTATATTAAATTACATTTACTTACACGTATAATACATACGGTTCTTATAGATACAACCTTTATTATTAATATATCAAATTATATTTATTCAATCCGTTAAACAAATGAGGTTTTTAAAGATATATTATTTTATTATTTAGTATATAAATTTCATTTATTCAACTCATGTAACACACGGGGTTATTACCTACTAAAATGACATAACTAATTAACATGAAATAAAATGATATTTAGATTAAACTTGAAACAAATGATATGTCTAATTAACTTGATATAAATGAAATTTTAAATAGTTTAGAATTATAATAGCTAACACGAAATCTTATTAAATTTCCTTTATTCTTGACTCTTCACTTTGTAGCCTTTTGATCTATTTCTCTCCGGCCTAGGGTTCCACTAAAAGTTTTTAACTAATAATTAAATGTCGTTAACAGTATAAGTAAGATAGAAAAAGAGAAAGCAAAGCAACTACAAATGGATCTATACAATATAGTTACCTATAGGAACTGATAATATGAATAACCAAATGAACATATCTTATCAAGTGGAGTCCGGCCCACCGAGAAAATATATTATCACATCGTAAAAAAATTTACATCGTAAAAGATAAGAGTGTGAGGGGCACACATATCGCAAGCTAGCTGCTAGAACTGCCAGCCGCAAAAACAATTTCTTATAATTGTCTGATTGCTTACTTTGAGACCAAAGATTTTCGGTTTGTTAATTTCAGCTACATGGATGGTCACAAAAAGTGGACGTAATTTGTGAGGGGTATTTAATTTGCACCTATGAATTTCGACTGCAAATGACTCTTAAATAAGTACTCCAATTTTATATGGTGGTGCACAATTATTCAGTAATATAAATTCTCAGCGATGACCCTAAGTAAAAGAATAATTTAAGGACCCAATTTTACTAGCCGCACAGACCCCTTTAGGGGTCATCGAATTTTCAGGGACAGATCCGGATCTAATTAAAAATAGGATACCTCTGAATTATTTGTGTAAAAAGTCTTTGATGACCCACTTCCTCATTGCTATCATAATAATATGCATGTGAAATCCCTTAGGAAGAGACTTTTTTTTTCTTTTACTAAGAGACATTAGACAAGTGGACTGGATACTAGACTTTTTTTTCGTTTTTTATACTCCGATCTAAGCGAACTACATAACCAACCGGTACTGTTAATATAAATATATAACAAATGGTGTTCTAGGCTCTATCATTACTAGAAAAGTGGTAATTTTCAACGTGCAGTTCAGTCAAGTTCATATGCTTTCCAACGTGGGAGTAAAGAGAGTTGGTAGCATTCCCCTGGCTTTCCATTTTCAATAAGTCTGGGATAAACTAGAAGACTAACTCCTTCCCCTCCTAGGGCTTCAGCAAGGTGTCTATTCTGAGGCTTAGGAGAATGAAGCAGCCCCGGCTGTGAGTGAACTCCCCTCTACTTCCAGGCAATAGGACTAAACCTAAAGTATCTTCTCTTCTCCGGTTCTAGCTTACGTTTGAGTTTCCTCTGACTACAAGGTAATTTCTCAGCTGGAGCAGAAGTGGACGAACAACACCTCCTTTCCTTGCATTAGCGCCCACTTTTCCACATCCACTTCAGGGAGAGAGCAAGTATAAATCATAGATTTAGGCTTTCGAGCCTTTCTTCCTAGCCTTTTATAATCTCTCTTTTCTTCTATCTGATCTTCTTTCAAATCATTTCATGCTTCCTTTACTGTAGATTTACGTCCTTGCTTAGCCGAGCAGGTTCGAAGACCACTAGGGATTCGTTGAACATCGTTCAACTCATTTCGTTAGCTTTGGATAGTACGTAAATCCTCATTCATCATTATCAAATAAATAGGATGGAATTTCCCGGTCGCATTCGATCTAGTGAAAGTCTTTGCCTAGCTAGTAAGAGGATAAGACTCTAGCCCCATGTCGGCTTCATTGACGAGTCATGATGCTGCGATATAGGATCAAAATCGACTTTCATTTCACTTAACTCATCAAAGCAAGGAGTGGCTACTAGATAGACAATTAGTTCCGAGACTAAGAGATTGGGCTATCGGCCGGTATCAGTTGAAGTCAACAAAGAAGGAAAGCCTTCCCCCAATCCAACATTTTCAGGTGAAAAGAAGATAGATGACTGAGAGTCACGGGATTTTGAAAGCGCCGCATCTAGCTCAGCAGCTTCTTCAAAAGAGATGACGGATACAGAGCGGTTACCACTTGTAGGCTCATTCACGAACTAGGCCATGAGTTTGCTTTAACGAGTGCACGAGCAGAAGCGGAGACAGAATTTGCGACGCATTTATTATGAAAACCTAATGTTGGAAAAAGCCCTATAGGAAAATCTTTGCAACTCATTAACGCTATGTTCAAAATTTGTAACACATTTCCTACGATCCCTAGTTATTCTTGTAAAGATTTGTGACGTATTTGCAACGAAAATATGGCATTGGAAATTTATCGTGACGCCTTTTCTACGTTATTTTTTTTTAGAATTTGCAACGCATCGGTAACGAAATTTAAAAAAAACTAGAAAATCTAACATTCTGGAAAAACCTTTTTTTTCCTGAAAATTGCAAGAAAAATCACCAAAAAATATCCCAAAAAGATTAAAAAGCTTGCTTTAAATTCACCGAACTTCGAAAATAATACGTAACACAAGGTCTAGTATTTTTAAACCACAAAACTAACAAACTTTTAACATGAGTATATGTCTAAAATTATACCCATATACAATTAGCAACTTGGGTTATTTCTTATTTGTTTAAAAGTCACACCCTTTAATTCATTTTACCCACATTCTTTCATTTTATATATAAAAAATCAACCAAAGACACAATGTTTTGATCACACCCTTTCAAAAAGTCACTATTTTTAAATATATCACACTCCTAAAATCACAACTTTTAAGTATATATCATACCTTTTCAAAAAATCATAACCCTTCAAATTACTTTTAAATACATCACACCCTTACAAAAAAGTAACAACACTTCATATACATATATATACATGCACAAAAAATTACAACCCTTCCGACTAATTTTAAATATATCACATGTCTTTCAGAAAGTTAAAACTTTTAAATCTATCCGACCCCTTTAAAAAGTTACAACCCTTTAAACTATCAAACCCTACACCAAAAAAAAAAAAAAAAAAAAAAAAAAAAAAAAAAAAAATTCATATGAAATAAAGGGCTAGATATACACAGTAAAGGTTGTGTCGTTTCCTTATTCCATGTATACAAATACCTACGGGTACGATTAGCAACTTAAGAATTCTTATAACACCAACATCACATCTTTTAATCAAATACAAAATTCACCGGTTCATTCAATATTATTAACAGTTAACACCAACCATCGTATCACTTAAACAACTGCATAATTCAACGGTTCAATCAATAATGTTTAGCACCAACCATCGCATCACTTAATCAAATCCGTTTTCTTATGAAGTCATCAAACCAAAACCAAGAACATCACCTCTGATCATCGATTAAATACGAATAATCGATTCAAATTCCCGATCCAAAGGAACGACGAACAGAGACAGTTAACATGGTGGAAAAAAATTCATCAAAACTGAAATTTACTTTCTCAAATCAAACGCATTCAAGGTTTTTTGAACAATTCATATCATAGTTGGAATTAAAATTAAAACATATAGATTTTTGAACATTTCATATCAAAATGATATTGGAATAAAAAAAAACTCACGAACTTTTATGCAAATTCTCCCCTAAAAGGCCCAATCCCGTTAACTGATGTCACGGAGGTCGGCCACAACGCTAAAACAGGGTTCGTGTGGGTTTGCCGGAAGAAGACGAATTACGTGTTCTGTGCGATCAGACGGAAAGTGTCGTACGGTTTTTGTTGAGAACCGTCGGATGAGTCTGACAGGCGTGAAGAGTGAAGGGCTGTTGATTTGGGTGACAGTTTCAGATATTTGTGTGACTGAGGTTGGGAAGATTACTTTTGTCATGCCGCTCGGTTGTCGTGTACGCAATGTTTTAAAAACGGGTTCAAACCAGCCGGTTGTACCGGTTGAACCACCCGATATACCCCGTTAAACTTTTTTTGTATCAAACCCAGTACGAATTAAAAACCGGATTTTAAAACATTACATTTACGGCGACGGACTTTGAGGAACAAGGTTCATAAGGGAAGTGATTAAACTGAAATACTTATGGACTAAATGTGATGCTTTTTTTATTATAAATGTTTTCTGTATTCTAACATCTTTTTTGTGTTGATGAAATGCATATTTAACATCAACTTATCATCGCTTTCACTAGAATGATATACAAATTAATTACTGATTGTCACAATAGTAAAATTCACATTAAAATAAAAATGAACCGTAGATGTATGTTGTTAATTATACTTCAAGATACTTTGTTAGGCCATTCATAACCCGGACATCTGAAGAGGTCTGTTGACCAATGTGAATGATGTGATAGCTAATGTAGAGTGGAGAAGTAGGGGGCGTCGACACAGAGGGAGAAGGGGGTGTTCGTAGCCTCCGTTGCACAGTCATAAAACATCTATACATTAGAACCATAAAATGAATTCACAATGCACTTCATCAATGCAAGTCTACTACATTCAAAATTAATATCCCGCCGCAACGCGCGGGTTAACGTTAACTCGTGATAAACAAATGATAACTACTTACGAGGACGCCACTTCTTCATAATCTCGCCATGTGTGGCTGACACCGTATGGTCATGACTCTTCATCAAGTTGGTCAACCAGTCAACCTTCCTACCACTTTGTGTGATTGCCAAAGTCTCATAAAGGTCACAGAGTGTTTCAAGCTTCCAGTCTTCTTTCTCCACATTCACATAGAACTGTTTGACACCTTGGAAATGATGACTTTCTAAACATTTTGCAGCGGATTTATCAAAGTAACTTGATTCCATGATAGAACAATGAATCGATAATGATTTGCAATAAATGTTTATGTGGACAATTCAGGGGATTGAATTTGTCTTGGTACCGGAAATTGGTTCTCGGCAACAAATATTTATACATGATAATAGACGGTTATGAGGTGGTTGAAACTGGCGGGAATAACCGTCTTTTGAATCGATGTCAAACAACCAACATACCTGTTTGTTCATATCGTTACATACACGCATAAAACATAAGTAATATATCCTAAGTTTAATACGTATAATCATACGAATAATTATGTTTATAATATCTAATAGGAAAATCGAAAGTGAGTTCGTCACGCTTCACAAGAATGCTAACCGGTTTGTTCATGAACTTTCTAGTAATTTCCAGAAGCTCTAGTGGCATTGCTGCAGAAAACACGTCAACATGAACTTTTGATGGTAACAACTGGAAGATATCATAGATCTGGAACAAGAAAAAACACTTGTTAGCCATTGTACTGATTACTCCTAGTAAAATGTAATCTGACCATATATATATACCTGATCTTTGAACCCACTTAAAAGCATTTCATCAGCCTCATCAAGAACAAACATCTTGATGTAATCAACAACATGTCAAAAACACGTCCGAGTGTGCCAACAACAACGTGGACCCCGACTGAGAGAATATGTTGGTCCTCACGAACACTAGTCCTATCCACACAAGTATGAACCTTCACACGAAGGTAGTCACCAAGGGCGCGCATGACTTTCTCAATCTTGTGTTCAAGTTTACGAGTTGGTGCTAACACCAAGGCTAGACATTCATCGTAATACAATTAAGTTGTTGGAGGATGCCCGAGTAAAAGTTACGCTTTTTCCACTCTCAGATTCTGCTTGTTGAATGACGTCAAGACCCTTGGTCAATATGGCGTCTCAAAACCTGCGATGACACATTAAAAACCAACTTTTAATTCTGTATATTTATGGGCAATTGATGCAATCTTACCACCAGTCCTACCATATGCATATACACCCCTCAGAAGATTTTCTTGTAGACCCGTAGCATCAAATCCTGTCCAGAAGCTGAAAGGCTGCATCATTGGCAAAAAAAAAAATCATCTTTAAACACTACATGCCTACACTCCTCAACTTAAACAAGACACCTGACTAACAATTAGCCATCAATTTTCTTCGATGAAATAACACAAAGTCTGGAAACTTACAGCCCGCTCATTTTGGAGTCAAAGTGTCGGGCATCAAATTGGGATCTTCCTGGTGCTACGCCTGCCATGGCTACAAAAAAAAAATGACAACAATTATCTTAAGCAGTTCAACATAAGAAGTTTTCATATATCAAACTAAACACTTCGGTATCTATCATTTGGTTCCTTTGCTGGGAAACGAAGAGAAGATGGAACAGAAACCTGGAGATTATAGAGATGATATCGTTGCTCAATTAGCAGCCATAGGAGCGTGACAAGATTCAATTTTTGTAACCATGAAGAATCATGTTGAAACAATCAAGGCCTAGATGTGTGGAACATCCGCTAAAATGGTACATTCTAGTCCAGCGATTGATCTTATCATCCCTACTCACATTGCTCATCCTAAACATTATTTAGAACCCGAGTTTGAACCTCAAGGCCTATTGACAAATCTGGTCAAGGGACCATACCATACTCACCATCATTTTCCGCCTCTACTGTCTGCACCCCCATCTCCTCTAGTACAACCCCCAACAGTAGCATCTCCACCACCTACTTCTAGCACCCCCACCACATATTACCGTTGAATTACTACCAAAGCACATCGCTACCTACACATCTCCATGCCTCACTACGTCCTCAAACAAACCTCCACCATCACCAACAATCACACTGGTTCAACCAGTACCCTCCCCCGTGTTATTTACAACCACACCCATACAAGGGACAAACTTTCCAGCAACTCTTGTACCATCAATGACATCACTGCCAACTTCAATCGGGTGTCAAAATGACCTGCCGGATCAGTATGGGATGGCACAAAGTTGGGTTTTCGACACCGGCCAGCAAGAAGCTCAAAATTATACTACTTACCACCATCTCTCCATTGAACCGTTCAAGGAAAAATTATTGACCGGAACATATCAGTTTTTGCCTAATCGACTTGAGGACAAGTCATTTCTCCTGGCGGGAAGTATTGATATGACTCTAGCTTGTCAGCGGGTTGACCTATGTGGATGCAACGGGTCCTAGTTCAATTACATTGACCCAGTCAATGAAGAGCAAAAATTTAGGGCTGAATTAATGGGGGTTGACTGCTATTGGAGTGAAAGTCAATAACAGAGTCAAATGGTTGAATTTAGGGGCTAAACTTTAGGATTCGTAACTTCTCTATTTCTTATTTAAGTATTTCATTTCTACCCTAATTATCTATGTCTTGTTTAACTTGATTATCGAAGTGTTTTTGTATTAGAGATTAGCCATCTCGTATCAGACCAACTATCTTATTTTTTCAATAAATCAACCCTTTATTTTCCGGTATCTATCACATATTTTAGGCATTTAGATGATAGTCAAACACTTATATAAGCTACTTAACAGTTTGTAAGTAAATTGCTACAACTCTAAGAGAACCTTATTGTTTGTTATTCATCAACTCATAGCCAACTCTCCAACATGTTCTACCCTCACCCGTTTGTTCCACAACTCAGTGCTAAAAAGCTTTAGGATTACCTTTCAAGTATAACCAACACTATCAAGGAATTTCTCTTGATTATCAGTGTTAAAAAGGTTTTTATTTTTCTCCATCACGTTTCTAATTAGATAAAATCGATGAACATCAAAATTGTGAAATCTGATGAACTAAGGCCTAGCTCAATCATGTTTAAGAGTCAACAGATGAATCAATATACCTGAACGGTCGCAATTGTGAATATTCGGATGAACTAAGGCCTAGCTCAATCACGTCTAAGAGTCAACAGAAGAATCAATGTACCTGAATGGTCGCAAATGAGAAGTATCGGATGAACATCGCAATTGTGAAATCTGGGAGTGAGAATTTAGGCTATGTAAATTTTTGTCAACGTACAATATATCAATATGTATTATTGGCTTGAATAACCCCAAAAAAGTAAATTTAAGCCCAATAGTTTTTAAATCTAATCCCAATATTCAAGTTACAAATGCATTAGAACATTGTGACGCATTTGTGACGAAATACTTAATAGTTTAAATAGGACCTTAAACGAACCGAACAAACACAAATAGGTCTTTTTCGTGTTTGTTCATTAAGAAAATAAATGTGTTCACGAATGGTTGATGAACACTTGCCAAACGAGATTTTAAGTTCGTGTTCATTCATTAATAAAATGAATGTGTTCACGAACGATTCACGAACACAAATAAAATCGATGAAAGTGATGGAGGCTAGAGGTAAATGACAAAGGGAGCAACATTGGAACTTGAAACCATAATCGTGGAATGGAGGCCGATGTGAATATTGATGAAAGAAAGGAGAATGATGCATAAAGGGTTTCCTATTTTAATTGTTAAGTTACTAAAATAATTAAAAATTAAAAAACTTTAGAAAAAATAAAAGTACAAAAAACTTTCATGAACAACATCAACATGCAAACATGAACGAATGTTCATGAACACGTTACCAAACGTTAACGACCACAATCGAATGAACGAGACCTCTGTTCATGTTCGTCCATATAACTAATCAAACGAAATTTCTTTTTCATGTTCATTCATATAACTAATTGAACAAAATTTCTCGTTCATGTTCATTCATATATTAAACATATATTAAACGAACGAACGTAAACGAACTTCTAGCCGAACAGTTCATGAAGTGTTAGCTGAACAATCGGTTCGTTTACAACCCTAGTTTTAAAATTGAGTAAATTTCAAAGTTCGTCCTTTATGTATGTCATATATTACAAAGTATGTCCTTTATCTTTAATAAGCTCAGAAAACATCCTTAATGTTTCAAAAACCAATCAAGTTATGTCCTTTAGTCATAACACAATTAGTTTTCATGGTTAAAGTTGACTAAGTCAACCCCACATAAGGGTATTTTAGTCATTTTATCATAAATATTATAATAAATAATCATAAAACCAATAAATAACACAATTTTAGAATTATAAATAAATAAAACAATTTTAGTCTTCTCCCTCTCTCTCTCTCTCTTTCTAATTATCCTACCCCCACAACCACAACCACAACCCACCTGCCACCGCTACCGCCACCGCCACCAACATCCCGCAACGTCACCGTCCGGCCACACGGTAGCTCCACCATGGAGCACCAGGAAATAGATCTTTTAAAGGTGGTGAAAAAAGCTACCGACTCCAAATCCGTTGGTGGCTTAGATCTCAAGCTTCCGTTAATAATCAGGTTTCCTGATGTGCTGAAAAACAGACTCGAATGTCTTCAAACGGTGCTTCGGAGTCTCTACTGATATGCAATGGATTTAAAGAAGAATACATTTCGTTAGCTTTGATTGCTAGAAAGATTTCATTAAACACTGTAATTGTTTTGGAGCAAGAAGAGGAATTGGATTCTGTGATTGACATCAGTTTGAAGCTAGGTGTTCGTCCGGTTATCGGCGTTCGTGCTAAGCTGAGAACTAAGCATTCGGGTCATTTCGGAAGTACTTCAGGGGAAAAGGGGAAGTTTGGTCTTACCACTACACAGATTCTTCGTGTGGTGAAGCTTTTTTTTTATGTTTTAGTGGAAATTAGGTAACACTTCATACATTACTCGAACTCATAAACCCGATTCAAGTTCACTGTCACACATCTTCTTCCGAAACCCTTTCAAGAACCCCAAACACTGAAAAAACTTTCTTCAAATCCCATAACAAACATGAAGAAGCCATTATCAACCTATACCAGAAATCCCGTTTAACAGAAGCAATTCAAGTACTTGATCGTATTGAACGCCCATCTTCATTAATCTAAGTCTAATCTGAAAGCGAATTCGAAACATCTGATTTTGAGCATCATCGATTTCTTCATCACCTTCCATCTTCATCCGATTGAAGTTACAACACCCTAACTGACCAAAATTGGGGCTTTTGCGTTTATTGAATCGAAGTCTAATCAATAATCGAAGATCAGTACATCTCCAATGAAGAAAACCTAATATTTGATGTGTGATTGAAGTTACCAGAGAGTTATGTGTTGGTTTGTGACAAGCTCCTGTTGTTGTTCATCGTGAAAAAAGAAAGGCAACGATTTATTGGTTTTATGATTATTTATTATAATATTTAGGATAAAATGACTAAAATACCTTTATGTGGGGTTGACTTAGTCAACTTTAACCATGAAAACTAATTGTGTTATGACTAAAGGACATAACTTGATTGGTTTTTGAAACATTAAGGATATTTTCTGAGCTTATTAAAGATAAAGGACATACTTTGTAATATATGACATACATAAAGGACGAACTTTGTAATTTACTCTTTAAAATTTAACCTTCTTAGTGGGTTTTTGTTAGAATTGCGTAGCAAAGTAGTATAAATGTATGTGATGATGGTAAATTTAACAAGTCGATAACTTAAGAAAAAAAAATCCTACAAATTTGCGACAAAATTGTAACACAATTATGGTGTTTTTTTGTTTTTGTTGCTATTGTGTTGCAAACTTGTCTCAAAAATAGGGTTTTTTTTCTCGTCGGAAATGTGCCGCAATTTTGTCGATATTAGCAACTCATTTTTTTTTCCGTTAGAAAATCCCATAGCAAAATGTCAGTTTTCTAGTAGTGCATCTATGTCTTTAGCTTGGAAGTGACAACCATGTCTACTACGACCTTATCTATCCAGCGAATGAGAAATGCTAATCATCAACTTGCTATTTAGTTGCTCCCGACATAATTTCAATACATTGTTATAAATAATTCACATGTGTTTGAAGTTTGGATGTAATCATCATCAATCGTTTTGAGTACTTTTTTGGGCGAATTGGTTTGGAGGCTCCATTAAGGGACTGGCCCTAGTCTTAGGTCGGCCCGCACATCTTTATTTAGTAGTTAAATTGGGGTTTTAATTTAGCCGGCCCTAGTTATCTCCATGTAGGCTTGGGCCTAACTTGGGGATTAAGTTTCCTAACCCTAGATAAGTCTCTATATATTGTTATCATTGTACTTGCAATTCCTTGAGCATGTGAATAATAAAGAAACCCTAGTTGCAGCACATTGGGCATTGGTCAGCCGACTGAACCTCTTTAAATCTACGTGTCTTTTATTGCTTTCGTGTGTATGTGTTTAGTTTCGTGTGTGCGTTCAATCCTAACGATCCTAACAACTGGTATTAAAGCTTTCGCTCTTAATCGGGATCACACGAGAATTGCCGCCTCCCGTTCTTTTGTCATCAGCCACCCAGTCAACCATCGCCGCCACCCAGCTCCGCTAGGGTTTCGCCGCTGTCGTCGTTATGGTTTTCCGCTACCGTTGTAGAAGAAGTTTTGGGTTCTTTTTTTTGAAAGCTTTGACAACCAGTCACATGTCAACCGAAATTAGAGATCTATTTTGCAGAAGAACAGTTTGGTTGAATCAAAGAGACCGACTACAAAAGCCTAGAACGAGAGTCAACCATGTTTGTTATGTTTTATCGTTTCAATTAAGGTTTCAGTTTTGTTTATCAAGTTCGTATTTTGTTGCGTATTGAATAGACTGATTTACCGTGTTTGTTTCTATTTATCCAAAACCAATGTTTCATTTAGTTTAGTCATTGCCATGGCTCTAAACAGAAAGGTTATAATAGAGAAGTTTGATGGGAATAAGTTTGGTTGGTGTAAGATGCAGATTGAAGCACTACTTTGTCAAAAAAAACTTAGATGCAGTGCTTGAGGGTGAGAAGCCAGAAGGTATGTCATAAGCAGTTTGGGTGAAGACGGATAAGAAAGCTAGAGCAGTGATATCCCTATCTCTGTTTGAGAATGCTGCCTATAACATCCAGAAGGACAGTTAAAGGTATGATGGAAGCATTATCAAACATGTTTGAAAAGTCTTCTGCAACAAACAAGGTTTATCTTATTCTTGAGCTTGTGAATACTAGGATGAAGAAGGGTGACTAAGTAACAAATCACATCAATAACCTAGACTCGATATTGTCTCTTTTAGTGTCTGTCAATAATAAGTTAGATGATGAGGTTCAAGCCCTACTGTTATTATTAGGGTTGTCAGTCATGTAGGGTTGATGGGTTGGCGGGTTGACGGGTTGCGGTTTGACGGGTTGGGGGGTTGAAATGTTCAACCCGAACCCGACCCATATTATTATTCGGGTCAAAGATTTCAACCCTAACCCGACCCATATAAATTTGGGTCAACCTGAACCCGACCACTTTAACCCATATTTTTAAACGAGTCATGCAAGTTGACGATTTATAAGCGAGTTGTTGGGTTTTAAGTGGGTAACGGATTACATGTTTAATAATGAGTATGAGTGTAACAAATATATAATATAATATGTCAAAACTAATATTATTATAACTAACTATGTATAATAGAAATGGAAAAAAGTAAAACATAAAAGATTTTTTTTTTCTAAATAGTTAAACGGGTTAATCGGTCAACTCGTTTTTATACGGGTCAACCCGAAAAAAGCCCGTTTTTAATACGGGTCAACCCGAACCTGGCCAGCTTTTTAACGGGTCGTGTTAGTTGACCCAAACCTTTTTTTATGACGGGTTCAGGACGGGTTGGCGGGTCGTGTCAAGAATTGCCGCCCCTAGTTATTATCCTCATTGCTTGATAGTGTGTCCAAAATCGTACATGTTTTTACTAGCACTTCAAAATCGAGTAAGTTCACGTTTGCGAAGATGCGGGATCTTATTTTGGGAGAGGATGCTCGACGCCGTGGTTCAGGTGAGTCTTCGAGTTCTTTGTTGAGTATAGAGGCTAGGGGATGAAAGAATCAGCGGGGTCGTCGTCAGGGCAAGAGGAGGAGTGTTTAAAGGTCTAAAGGATGTGGATGTTGGAATTGCAAACTTTAGGAATCAGTGTTCAAAAGAGTAGAAAGACATAAATGCTGTAGGAGACTACAATGATGATGATGCATTCGGGGGTGGAACCACAGGAGGGTAGGGGGGTCAACTGACCCTCCGGCCGGCGAAATCTCTTGTTTACAGGGGAATCTGAAGTGGTCGGCTTTTTACAGCTTGACCCCTTCAAAGTCGTCGTTTTTACAGATTGACCCTCTCCAACTCATTTAAATGAATAGAAAAGTGAAGATAAGATGAACGGGAAAATTTTCCGGCCGGCAATTGAGGTTGAAAACGCTGCACTGTAGGTTGCTTTTTCTAAAAGGAAAGAAGTACATAAGTAATGGAAGTGAACGACGGTTTATTTAATTGTTTTAGGTTTTTTGTTTACTTTGGCCTACCAGTTATTTAATTTATTTTGATATTTTTTATATATATTTTTACCATTAATGAGTTTTTGAAAATTATGGATAAAGATGGTTCCATTTTTCAAGGATGTGAATGGAGATTTAAGTTTCAATTTAGCTTCTACTTCAATAATTTATTTTATGTATTCTCTGAAAAGGATGTGAATGGAGATTTGTTGATTTAGATTTGTTTACCTTTTTATTTGATAATCAGTTATCATTTCATTTTATTTTTGAGTTTTATCTTTGATTTAATTTTTTGTAATACATAATGATATATGAGTAGTTTTTATTTAGCCATTTCTTTATTAATTTTGCTTAAATCAGTTTGAAAAGATTTAGCTTTCTTATTAGTTTGTTTGTTTACATTTTATTTGATTGTTATTTGTTTTGAGTTTAGTACTTATTTGATTTTTTTTGTTACATAAATGTAATTAGAAGACATTTTTATCATATAGGGATGTGCATATGTTAATAAACAAGAAAAAAAGTATATCGACTCTTCATTAACAATATTTTAAAAACTTATGAAAATAATACAAAAAAAGGGTTTGGTTTATATTATTTGACCTGTAAAAAATTACAATTACCACTTAATACGTTCGCCTTGTTTGTAGTACGACATTTGGTTAAACTAATTGTTGTATGGGATTTAATAAAGTTATATTATGACCCCCCTGGTTGTAAAGTTCTGGTTCCGTCACTGGATGCATTAGTATGTAGTGTGGAGAGCAGCGTGGATTTCTAGGGCATGGATTCTGGTGCTTCATTTTCACGCTACTCACTGCAGTGAAGCACTGCATAATCCGAAAGAAGGTGACTTTCGAAAGGTAAAATTGGTGAGTGATAAGATACTTGATGTTACGGGCATGGGTGACACTATTTTGAAGACTTAAGTCGGCTCACGGACTTTAGAAGATGGCATGGTTATTCCAGGTTTGAAGAGGTTGTTGATTTCTATCGACCCACACGTCTTAATTTGGCAGAAAAATTGGGGTTTTAATTGAGTCGGCTCTAGTTATCTCTATGTGGGCTTGTGCCTAACTTGGGGATTAAGTTTCCTAACCTAGATTAGTCTCTATATATTGATATCATTGTATTTGTAATTGTATTTGTAATTGTATTTGTAATTCCTTGAGCACTTGAATAATAAGGAAACCCTAGATTAGTCTCTAGATTGATGACATTAAAATTACCAACATATATAAAAAATGCATTTTAAGTTCTAAATCTTTTACGCTCTTTTTCGTAAGGTATGAGGCGTCTGCTGACTTCTATAATAACCCAAATGTCAACGAGGATGGGACTGGTGGCTTTTCAATTTGTGGCAATGTGTCAGCATCTCAACCCTTATCAAGTTATACTCAAATTGTAGATGATCTTTTATCAGACATTAGAGATGCTACTCCAAAAACATCGAATTCATATGTAGCAAGTCTGAGGCGAATCACGTACAAAAATGCAACGGTGTATGCTATTACACAATGTGCTGAAAACATAAACCAAGAGATTTGCCAAGGATGCATGAATACAGCATACAACAAATTAAAAGAATGCCTTCCCAATACAGAGGGGAAGTATTTCGACAATGCATGTTTTGCAAGGTATTCAGAGACTCCATTGTTCAATGATAACCAGACAATAGATATAACAAATATCTTAAAAGGTGAGGCTACTTCATCATTCAATTTATTCACATAAATAATTCTTGACCATGTAAATGTGATATGATTCTTTGAAAAAGGACCTGTTGTCTTCCTGCATTTAAACGAAGGTTTGTAACTTCTGTGTTTATAACTTCTATATGATAGGCGTTCATTCAAGCAAGGTAGCCATAATTGTTGGAGCCATTGGTGGTTTAGTTCTCTTGTTCCTTATATTTGTTTTATGCTTATTTCGAGGACGGAAGAACTCCAAGAAGGCTGAACAAGGTGATTGTATATATACTTACGCATGAGATACTTTTCATATATTCGAAATATACTTGTGGCATTATGTGAGATGTCTCTTATTATGTTCTATCAAATATATTTTTAAAGTAAATACTGATAACATCTATTCATATATGGAACATGTTTTGAACGAAGAGGATTTAAAGGGAACACTAAACTATGATTATAAGGATCTGCAGTTGGCAACTAATAATTTTAGCAAAGAAAATATTCTAGGGAAAGGAGGTTTTGGTGAAGTGTACAAGGTAATAAACTTCGTATCTGAATCCTGAGATTTTTTATCACACTTGCAGACTAAAGAAATATACAAAAGAAAATCTTATTTCTGAATCTTCATGATAAACTTCGATTAATTAAGTACCGAATTCATTGATGAAGACATTAGTAACATAAGCAACAGCATATGTATATAGCTATAAAACTAAAATTGTTCTTTAACTAATTGTTTTTGGATGGTTTAACAGGCAATCATTGATGATAAGAATGTTGTGGCGGTGAAAAAACTTCATGTACAAGATGTTAGAGCAAAAGAAGAATTTGAGAATGAAGTTAAGCTTATAAGTAACATTCATCATCGAAATCTTCTTCGTCTGCTTGGATGGTCCAGTGAAGGATCTGATCTATTTCTGGTCCTCGAATATATGGCTAATGGAAGCCTTGACCAATTCCTATGGGGTAAGTTGGAGTTTAAAATCATTCATGATTGTTCACTTGAAATCTTCATTTTGCAAGTGTTGGAATGATAATAAATATGCCCAAATGCAGGCGCAAAAAATGGGACTTTGGACTGGAACCACCGATATGAAATAATATTGGGGATAGCTAAAGGTCTTGCTCATCTACACAGTGAATGCCATGTAAAAATCATTCATAGAGATATTAAATCAAGCAACATTCTCCTCAGTGATGATTTTAAAGCCAAAATAGCAGATTTTGGGTTGGCAAGGTTTCAACCAGAAGATGAAACTCATGTTAACACCAAGTTTGCTGGGACATTGTAAGTTGCATTACTAATTAGGTTTCACTTCATTAACATTTTTATTTTGTAATTTACTTCGTTATATATAATATAATTACAGGGGATATGCAGCACCGGAGTACGTACTTCGTGGTGTTTTATCAAATAAGGTTGATACTTACAGCTTTGGTATCGTGATTCTAGAAATTATTAGTGGCCGAAGGTCTACCGACGTAAACTCTGATAGGCCATCCATGGAATACCTCCTTGAACATGTGAGATGCCAACTTTAAAACTACTTCCCCTTTTTGTTTGTTTTTTTTTTTTTTCTTTTTTTAAAAATTTTCCAACATCAACCTAAGAAGAAAATAATATACATAAGCAGTTAAAAGAAAAGACCATATAAATAAAAGAAGTCAACGAATGAAACATTAGCAATATATAATAAAGAACATATAAGGTAACATATGGTACAACCACATCACATCTCTCGTAATTACTGTGTGGTCCATGGGCGGACCTACATGAAGCTCAGGGTGGACGGGCGCACCCCTTGGAAAAAAAAATTAGTGTATCCTTTTAGGCAAAAACCCGACCGCACCCCCTGAAAATATGCTTAAACCACTCATCCGCACCCCCAACAAATAACTTCTGGGTCCGCCACTACTGTGGTCAGTAACGTTGGGGTGAAACATGAAAATATAAGAGTTAAATATAAACATGTTCAGTCTTAGAGAACTAGAGAAGTACCAACCTACGCCCACGATTGAGGCTATATTATATATTTATCGTAGATTTTGCAGGTATTTTGGAAATGCATATACAAAAGTCGTATTAGATTAAATTTGTTGGTTTAAAACAAATGGATCGACATCCGCTTAAATATTAGGGGAATTGAGGAAACATACCAGCACTAGAGTCTCCAAACTTATTACACATCTCAATGTAATCCACCTCTTGCTAGTGTCTTTGTAAGAATATCCGCCTTTTAGTCTTTCGAACATAAAAACCCCATTGTGATTGTCATGTTCTCTACAGGTTCTTGGATGACTTTTACTCTATGTTTACGAATGAAGGCTTCACTATATTCAATAAAATAAAAGTCTTTAAATAAACTTACAAGTACATGCACGTAACAAATGCACGTGACAAATGAAGATGTCAAAATTAACTCCAACAAAATAGAAACATGACCCACTACCTAACTGACCTATGACTTGTTCTCCTAAACTCTCTACACACATGGAAACACAACTAATTATAAAACTTAACTAAATACTAAATAATAAACATAAAATAGCTACATGATTTAACCCACGCTTCAATCTGAGTTAGTTGCTCAAGACTCTTGACAAAATCGTGTGACCCATAAAACGCAACCCGCAAACAAACCCGATTAATCCAACATTCACCCCCTTAATCGATTTGTCAACACCACTCGTTCACGGCACCCAAATCACCATCTCGACTTCTACCGGACACCCGATCTTCACCTCGATCACGTCCAAAGTCTCCCGGTTCAGCCTAAATTGAAACAACCACACTTATAACATCTCACATGGCATCCCGTCGGAACCGTTCACTAACATCACGAGTTTTCACGGATCAACGACCATCCCTCGGCAACATCCAAAGCCACCTGATTTGAACTCCAACACCATAATGTCACACCGTGTAGTTTTTCAATCTCTTCTTACCTTTTACAGCCCACACCTTTTCTGATCAAACCTGTTCCAAGAGGCCTCTCCACCGACCAAGAAAATAAAGCCACCCGCTTATAACGTATTCTTTCAACTGCTAAACGAACCGAATCCAAAGCCACGTGCTTTGACGGATCCCTTACACCCGTTTTTCACGCATCACGCCGGTCTCCTCTTATCACGAAACAACACGATCAAGGCACCTGCGAAACCTGTTGTTGTCACCAGATATATACCAGTTGCTCAAACCCGCAACTAATAACCGAACAGCCTGAACCTTCCTCCTTAAATCACCACTAACAGCCCAGAAACACCGATGTTTACAACCGGTCACCCCCGTCGTCTCAAACCGGGACTCCTCCGCGAAAACGGCCAACCGATCAAACACTATAACGCCTCCGATTACGGCTGCTAAACAGACCAGAAACAACACCTTGCTGTCCCGACCCATCTTCACCTTCTGTTTGCAACTTCGGACCTTCTTTCACGCCTGCCCTCCACCGACCGACACACCCGCCGGTGGTGAAGGCTTCCCCGATACGAGCCCTTGGCTCTGATACCAAATGTTGTTCCAGGTCCCACTTCACACACTCACACACACACTTAAACTCACGTAGAATTATATTATGTATATGTGAATATGAAGTTTGAGAAAGCTTGCAGACTTTTACTCTATGTTTATGAATGAATGGTTCACTATATTCAATAAAATAAAAGTCTTTAAATACACTTACAAGTACAAGCACATGACAAATGAAGATGTCTAAAATAACTCCAATAAAATAGGAACATAACCCACTACCAAACTGAACTATGACTTATTCTCCTAAACTCTCTACACACATGGAAACACAACTAATTATAACACTTAATTAAATTCTAAATAATAAACATAAAATAGCTCCATGCATTAACCCACGCTTCAATCTGAGTTAGTTGCTCAAAACTCTTGACCAAATCGTTTGACCCATGAACCGCAACCCTCAAACAAACCTGATTAATCCAACATTCACCCCTTTAATCGGTTTGTCAACACTACTCGTTCACGGCACCCAAATCACCATCTCCTCTCGAACCATCTCGACTTCTACCGGACACCCGATCTTCACCTTGATCACGTCTAGAGTCTCCCGGTTCAGCCCAAGTTAAAACAACCACACTTGTAACATCTCACATGGCATCCCGTTGGAACCAGTTACTAACATCACGACTTTTCACGGATCACGGACCATCCCCCGGCCACATCCAAAGCCACCCGATTTGAACTCCAACACCATAATGTCACACTGTGTAGTTTTTCAATCTCTTCTTACCTTTTACAGCCCATACCTTTTCCGATCAAACCTATTTTAAGAGGCGTCTCCACCGACCTAAAAAAAAAAAGCCACCCGCTTATAACGTATTCTTTCAACTGCTAAACGAACCGAATTCAAAGCCACCTGCTTTGACGGATCCCTTACGCCCGTTTTTCACGCATCACGCCGGTCTCCTCTTATCACGAAACAACAAAATAAAGGCACCTACGAAACCTGCTGTTGCCACCGGATATATACCAGTTGCTCAAGCCCGCAACTAATAACCGAACAGCCTGAACCTTCTTCCTTTAATCACCACGAACAGCCCAGAAACCCCGATGTTTACAACCGGTCACCCCCGTCGTCTCAAACCGTCACTCCTCCGCGACAACGGCCAACCGAAAACACCGTGACGCCTCCGTTTACGGCTGCTAAACAGACCAGAAACAACACCTTGTTATCTCGACCCTTCTTCACCTTCTGTTTGCAACTCAGGACCTTCTTTCACGCCTGCCCTCCACCGACCGACACACCCGCTGGCGGCGGAGGCTTCCCCGATACGAGCCCTTGGCTCTGATACAAAATGTTGTTCGAGGTCCCACTTCACACACTCACACACACACTAAAACTCATGTAGAATTATATTATGCATATGTGAATATGAAGTTTGAGAAAGCTTGCAGACTTTTACTTTATGTTTTCGAATGAAGGGTTCACTATATTCAATAAAATAAAAGTCTTTAAATAGACTTACAAGTACATGCACGTGACAAATGAAGATGTCAAAAATAACTCCAACAAAATACCAACATGACCCACTACCTAACTGACCTATGACTTATTCTCCTAAACTCTCTACACACATGGAAACACAACTAATTATAATACTTAACTAAATACTAAATAATAAACATAAAATAGCTCCATGCATTAACCCACGCTTGAATCTGAGTTAGTTGCTCAAAACTCTTGACCAAATCGTGTGACCCATGAACCGCAACCCACAAACAAACCCGATTAATCCAACATTCACCCTCTTAATCGGTTTCTCAACACCACTCGTTCACGGCACCAAATCACCATCTCCTCCGAAATGCTCTCGACTTCTTCCGGACACCCGATCTTCACCCCGATCACGTCCAAAGTCTTCCGGTTCAGCCCGAATTAAAACAACCACACTTGTAACATCTCACATGGCATCTTGTTGGAACCGTTCACTAACATCACTACTTTTCACGGATCAAGGACCATCCCCCGGCCCCATCCAAAGCCACCCGATTTGAACTCCAACACAATAATGTCACACTGTGTAGTTTTTCAATCTCTTCTTACCTTTTACAACCCACACCTTTTCCGATCAAACCTGTTCCAAGAGGCCTCTCCACCGACCAAGAAAACAAAGCCACCCGCTTATAACGTATTCTTTCAACTGCTAAACGAACCGAATCCAAAGCCACATGCTTTGACGGATCCCTTACGCCCGTTTTTCACGCATCACGCCGATCTCCTCCTATCAGGAAACAACACTATCAAGGCACCTGCGAAACCTGCTGTTGTCATTGGATATATACCAGTTGCTCAAACCCGCAACTAATAACCAAACAGCCTGAACCTTCCTCCTTTAATCACCACTAACAGCCCAGAAACACCGATGTTTACAACCGGTCACCCCTGTTGTCTCAAACCGGCATTCCTCTGCGACAACGGCCAACCGAAAACACCATAACGCCTCAGATTACGGCTGCTAAACAGACCAAAAACAACACCTTGTTGTCCCGATCGTTCTTCACCTTCTGTTTGCAACTCCGGACCTTCTTTCACACCTGCCATCCACCGACCGACACACCCGCCGGCGACGGAGGCTTCCCCGTTACGAGCCCTTGGCTGTGATACCAAATGTTGGTCTAGGTCCCACTTCACACACTCACACACACACTAAAACTCACGTAGAATTATATTATGTATATGTGAATATGATGTTTGAGAAAGCTTGCAGACCTTTAATATATGTATACGAATAAAGGGTTCACTATATTCAATAAAATAAAAGTCTTTAAATAGACATACAAGTACATGCACGTGACAAAATGAAGATGTCAAGAATAACTCCAACAAAATACGAACATGACCCACTACCTAACTGACCTATGACTTATTCTTCTAAACTCTCTACACATATGGAAACACAACTAATTATGAAACTTAATTAAATACTAAATAATAAACATAAAATAGATCCATGATTTAACCCATGCTTCAATCTGAGTTAGTTGCTGAAAACTCTTGACCAAATCGTGTGACCCATGAACCACAACCTACAAACAAACCCGTTTAATCCCACATTCACCCCTTAATCCGTTTGTCAACACCACTCGTTCACGGCACCTAAATCACCATCTCCTTCGAACCATCTCGACTTCTACCGGACACCCGATCTTCTCCTCGATCACGTCCAGAGTCTCCCGGTTCAGCCCGAGTTAAAACAACCACACTTGTAACATCTCCCATGGCATCCCGTTGGAATCGGTTACTAACATCACGACTTTTCACGGATCACATACCATCCCCTGGCCACATCCAAAGCCACCCGATTTAAACTCCATCACCATAATGTCACACCGTGTCGTTTTTCAATCTCTTTTTACCTTTTACAGCCCACACCTTTTTCGATCAAACCAGTTCTAAGAGGCCTCTCCACCGACCAGGAAAACAAAGCCCCCCGCTTATGACGTATTCTTTCAACTGCTAAACGAACCGAATCCAAAGCCACCTCCTTTGACGGATCCCTTACGCCCGTTTTTCACGCATCACGCCGGTCTCCTCTTATCACGAAACAACACGATAAAGGCACCTGCGAAACCTGTTGTTGTCACCGGATATATACCAGTTGCTCAAACCCGCAACTAATAACCGAACAGCCTGAACATTCCTCCTTTAATCACCACTAACAGCCCAGAAAGACCGATGTTTACAACCGGTCAACCCCGTCGTCTCAAACCGGACTCCTCCGCGACAACGGCCAACCGAAAACACCATGACGCCTCCGATTACGGCTGCTAAACAGACCAGAAACAAAACCTTGTTGTCTCGACCCTTCTTCACCTTCTGTTTGCAACTCAGGACCTTCTTTCACGCATGCCCTCCACCGACCAACACCCGCCGGCGGCGGAGGCTTCCCAGATATGAGCCCTTGGCTCTGATACAAAATGTTGTTCCAGGTCCCACTTCACACACTCACACACACACTAAAGCTCACGTAGAGTTATATTATGTATATATGAATATGAAGTTTGAGAAAGCTTGCAGACTTTTACTTTATGTTTTCGAATGAAGGGTTCACTATATTCAATAAAATAAAAGTCTTTAAATAGACTTAGAAGTACATGCACGTGACAAAGGAAGATGTCAAAAATAACTCCAACAAAATACGAACAAGACCTACTACCTAAGTGACCTATGACTTATTCTCCTAAACTCTCTACACACATGGAAACACAACTAATTATAAAACTTAACTAAATACTAAATAATAAACATAAAATAGCTTCATGGATTAACCCACGCTTCAATCTGAGTTAGTTGCTCAAAACTATTGACCAAATCGTGTGACCCATGAACCGCAACCCACAAACAAACCCGATTAATCCAACATTCACCCCCTTAATCGGTTTCTCAACACCACTCGTTCACGGCACCAAATCACCATCTCCTCCGAAATCATCTCGACTTCTACCGGACACCCGATCTTCACCTCGATCACGTCCAAAGTCTCCCGGTTCAGCCCGAATTAAAACAACCACACTTGTAACATGTCACATGGCATCTTGTTGGAACCGTTCACTAACATCACTACTTTTCACGAAACAAGGACCATCCCCCGGCCCCATCCAAAGCCACCCGATTTGAACTCCAACACCATAATGTCACACTGTGTAGTTTTTCAATCTCTTCTTACCTTTTACAGCCCACACCTTTTCCGATCAAACCTGTTCCAAGAGGCCTCTCCACCGACCAAGAAAACAAAGCCACCCACTTATAACGTATTCTTTCAACTGCTAAACGAACCGAATCCAAAGCCACCTGCTTTGACGGATCCCTTACGCCCGTTTTTCACGCATCACGCCGATCTCCTCTTATCAGGAAACAACACTATCAAGGCACCTGCGAAACCTGCTGTTGTCATTGGATATATACCAGTTGCAGAAACCCGCAACTAATAACCAAACAGCCTGAACCTTCCTCCTTTAATCACCACTAACAGCCCAGAAACACCGATGTTTACAACCGGTCACCCCTGTTGTCTCAAACCGGCACTCCTCCGTGACAACGGCCAACCGAAAACACCATAACGCCTCAGATTACGGCTGCTAAACAGACCAGAAACAACACCTTGTTGTCCCGATCGTTCTTCACTTTCTGTTTGCAACTCCGGACCTTCTTTCACACCTACCCTCCACCGACCGACAGACCCGCCGTCAACGGAGGCTTCCCCGATACGAGCACTTGGCTGTGACACCAAATGTTGGTCTAGATCCCACTTCACACACTCACACACACACTAAAACTCACATAGAATTATATTATGTATATTTGAATATGATGTTTGAGAAAGCTTGCAGACCTTTACTCTATGTTTTCGAATAAAGGGTTCACTATATTCAATAAAATAAAAGTCTTTAAATAGACTTACAAGTACATGCACGTGACAAAATGAAGATGTTAAGAATAACTCCAACAAAATACGAACATGACCCACTACCTAACTGACTTATGACTTATTCTTCTAAACTCTCTACACACATGGAAACACAACTAATTATAAAACTTAATTAAATACTAAATAATAAACATAAAATAGATCCATGATTTAACCCACTCTTCAATCTGAGTTAGTTGCTCAAAACTCTTGACCAAATCGTGTGACCCATGAACCATAACCTGCAAACAAACCCGGTTAATCCAACATTCACCCCTTAATCGGTTTGTCAACACCACTCGTTCACGGCACCTAAATCACCATCTCCTCTCGAACCATCTCGACTTCTACTGGACACCCGATCTTTACCTCGATCACGTCCAGAGTCTCCCGGTTCAGCCCGAGTTAAAACAACCACACTTGTAACATCTCCCATGGCATCCCGTTGGAACCGGTTACTAACATCACGACTTTTCACGGATCACAGACCATCCCCTGGCCACATCCAAAGCCACCCGATTTAAACTCCAACACCATAATGTCACACCGTGTAGTTTTTCAATCTCTTTTTACCTTTTACAGCCCACACCTTTTTCGATCAAACCTGTTCTAAGAGGCCTCTCCACCGACCAAGAAAACAAAGCCCCCCGCTTATGACGTATTCTTTCAACTGCTAAACGAACCGAATCCAAAGCCACCTCCTTTGACGGATCCCTTACGCCCGTTTTTCACGCATCACGCCTGTCTCCTCTTATCACGAAACAACACGATAAAGGCACCTGCGAAACCTGTTGTTGTCACCGGATATATACCAGTTGCTCAAACCCGCAACTAATAACCGAACAGCCTGAACATTCCTCCTTTAATCACCACTAACAGCCCAGAAACACCGATGTTTACAACCGGTCACCCCCGTCGTCTCAAACCGGCACTTCTCCGCGACAACGGCCAACCGAAAACACCATGACGCCTCCAATTACGCCTGCTAAACAGACCAGAAACAAAACCTTGTTGTCTCGACCCTTCTTCACCTTCTGTTTGCAACTCAGGACCTTCTTTCACGCCTGCCCTCCACCGACCGACACACCCGCCGGCGGCGGAGGCTTCCCCGATGTGAGCCCTTGGCTCTGATACAAAATGTTGTTCCAGGTCCCACTTCACACACTCACACACACACTAAAACTCACGTAGAGTTATATTATGTATATATGAATATGAATTTTGAGAAAGCTTGCAGACTTTTACTTTATGTTTTCGAATGAAGGATTCACTATATTCAATAAAATAAAAGTCTTTAAATAGACTTAGAAGTACATGCACGTGACAAATGAAGATGTCAAAATTAACTCTAACAAAATACAAACATGACCTACTACCTAACTGACCTATGACTTATTCTCATAAACTCTCTACACACATGGAAACACAACTAATTATAAACTTAACTAAATACTAAATAATAAACATAAAATAGCTCCATGCATTAACCCACGCTTCAATCTGAGTTAGTTGCTCAAAATTATTGACCAAATCGTGTGACCCATGAACCGCAACCCACAAACAAACCCGATTAATCCAACATTCACCCCCTTAATCGGTTTCTCAACACCACTCGTTCACGACACCAAATCACCATCTCCTCTCAAATCATCTCGACTTCTACCGGACATCCGAACTTCACCTCGATCACGTCCAAAGTCTCCCGGTTTAGCCCGAATTAAAACAACCACACTTGTAACATCTCGCATGGCATCCTGTTGGAACCGTTCACTAACATCACTACTCTTCACGGATCAAGGACCATCCCCCGGCCCTATCCTAAACCACCCGATTTGAACTCCAACACCATAATGTCACACCGTGTAGTTTTTCAATCTCTTCTTACCTTTTACTGCCCATACCTTTTCCGATCAAACCTGTTCCAAGAGGCCTCTCCACCGACCAAGAAAACAAAGCCACCCGCTTATAACGTATTCTTTCAACTGCTAAACGAACCGAATCCAAAGCCACCTGCTTTGACGGATCCCTTACGCCCGTTTTTCACGCATCACGCCGATCTCCTCTTATCAGGAAACAACACTATCAAGGCACCTGCGAAACCTGCTGTTGTCATTGGATATATACCAGTTGCTCAAACCCGCAACTAATAACCGAACAGCTTGAACCTTCCTCCTTTAATCACCACTAACAGCCCAGAAACACCGATGTTTACAACCGGTCACCCCCGTTGTCTCAAACCGGCACTCCTCCGTGACAATGGCCAACCGAAAACACCATAACGCCTCCGATTACGGCCGATAAAGAGACCAGAAACAACACCTTGTTGTCTCGACCCTTCTTCACCTTCTGTTTGCAACTCAGGACCTTCTTTCACGCCTGCCCTCCACCGACCGAAACACCCGCCGGGGGCGGAGGCTTCCCTGATACGAGCCCATGGCTGTGATACCAAATGTTGGTCTAGGTCCCACTTCACACACTTACACACACACTAAAACTCACGTAGAATTATATTATGTATATGTGAATATGAAGTTTGAGAAAGCTTGCAAACTTTTACTCTATGTTTACGAATGAAGGGTTCACTATATTAAATAAAATAAAAGTCTTTAAATAGACTTACAAGTACATGCACGTGACAAAAATGAAGATGTCAAAAATAACTCCAACAAAATACGAACATGACCCACTACCTAACTGACCTATGACTTATTCTTCTAAACTCTCTACACACATGGAAACACAACTAATTATAAAACTTAATTAAATACCAAATAATAAACATAAAATAGATCCATGATTTAACCCACGCTTCAATCTGATTTAGTTGCTCAAAACTCTTGACCAAATCGTGTGACCCATGAACCACAACCCACAAACAAACCCGATTAATCCAACATTCACCCCCTTAATCGGTTTGTCAACACCACTCATTCACGGCACCTAAATCACCATCTCCTCTCGAACCATCTCGACTTCTACCGGACACCCGATCTTCATCTCGATCACGTCCAAAGTCTCCCGGTTCAGCCCGAATTTAAACAATCACACTTGTAACATCTCACATGGCATCCCGTTGGAACCGTTCACTAACATCACGACTTTTCACGTATCAAGGACCATTCCCAGGCCACATCCAAAGCCACTCGATTTAAACTCCAACACCATAATGTCACACCGTGTAGTTTTTCAATCTCTTCTTACCTTTTACAGCCCACACCTTTTTCGATCAAATTTGTTCCAAGAAGCCTCTCCAACGACCAAGAAAACAAAGCCACCCGCTTATAACATATTCTTTCAACTGCTAAACGAACCGAATCCAAAGCCAGCTGCTTTGACGGATCCCTTACGCCCGTTTTTCACGCATCACGCCGGTCTCCTCTTATCACGAAACAACACTATCAAGGAACCTGCGAAACCTGTTGTTGTCACCGGATATGTACCATTTGCTCAAACCCATAACTAATAATCGAACAACCTGAACCTTCTTCCTTTAATCACCACTAACAGCCCAGAAACACCGATGTTTACAACCGATCACCCCTTCGTCTCAAACCGGCACTCCTCCGCGACAACGGCCTACCGAAAATACCATAACGCCTCCGATTATTGCTGCTAAACAGACCAGAAAAAACACCTTGTTGTCCGGACCCTTCTTCACCTTCTGTTTGCAACTCCGGACCTTCTTTCACGCCTGCCCTCCACTGACCGACACACCCGCCGGTGGCGGAGGCTTCCCCGATACAAGCCCTTGGCTCTGATACCAAATGTTGGTCCAGGTCCCACTTCACACACTTACACACACACTTAAACTCACGTAGAATTATATTATGTATATGTGAATATGAAGTTTGAGAAAGCTTACAGACTTTTATTCTATGTTTACCAATGAAGGGTTCACTATATTCAATCAAACAAAAGTCATTAAATAGATTTACAAGTACACGCACGTGAAAAATGAAGATTTCAAAAATAACTCCAACAAAATACGAACATGACCCACTACCTAACTGACCTATAACTTATTATCCTAAACTCTCTACACACATGGAAACACAACTAATTATAAAACTTAATTAAATACTAAATAATAAACAAAAAATAGCTCCATGCATTAACCCACGCTTCAATCTGAGTTAGTTGCTCAAAACTCTTGACCAAATCGTGTGACCCATGAACCGTAACCCACAAACAAACCCGATTAATCCAACATTCACCCCCTTAATCGGTTTGTTAACACCACTCGTTCACGGCACCCAAATCTCCATCTCCTCTCGAACCATCTCGACTTCTACCGGACACCCGATCTTCACCTCGATCACGTCCAAAGTCTCCCGGTTCAGCCTGAATTGAAACAACCACACTTATAACATCTCACATGGCATCCCGTCGGAACCGTTCACTAACATCACGAGTTTTCACGGATCACCGACCATCCCTCGGCAACATCCAAAGCCACCTGATTTGAACTCCAACACCATAATGTCACACCGTGTAGTTTTTCAATCTCTTCTTACCTTTTACAGCCCACACCTTTTCTGATCAAACCTGTTCCAAGAGGCCTCTCCACCGACCAAGAAAATAAAGCTACCCGCTTATAACGTATTCTTTCAACTGCTAAACGAACCGAATCCAAAGCCACCTGCTTTGACGGATCCCTTACGCCCGTTTTTCACGCATCACGCCGGTCTCCTCTTATCACGAAACAACATGATCAAGGCACCTTCGAAACCTGCTGTTGTGACCGGATATATACCAGTTGCTCAAACCACAACTAATAACCGAACAGCCCGAACCTTCCTCCTTTAATCACCACTAACAGCCCAGAAACACCAATGTTTACATCCGGCCACCCCCGTCATCTCAAACCGGCACTCCTCCGCGACAACGGCCAACCGAAAACACCATGACGCCTCCGATTACGGCTGCTAAACAGACCAAAAACAACACCTTGTTGTCTCGACCCTTCTTCACCTTCTGTTTGCAACTCCGGACCTTCTTTCACTCCTGCCCTCCACCGACCGACCCACCCGCCGGCGGCGAGGCTTCCCCGATACGAACCCTTGACTCTGGTTGGTCCAGGTCCCACTTCACACACTCACACACACACTAAAACCCACGTAGAATTATATTATGTATATGTGAATATGAAGTTTGAAAATGCTTGCAGAGTTTTACTCTATGTTTACGAATGAAGGGTTCACTGTATTCAATAAAATAAAAGTCTTTAAATAGACTTACAAGTACATGCACGTGACAAATGAAGATATCAAAAATAACTCTAACAAAATAGGAACATGACCCACTACCTAACTGACGTATGACTTATTCTCCTAAACTCTCTACACACATGGAAACATAACTAATTATAAAACTTAATTAAATATTAAATAATAAACATAAAATAGATCCATGCATTAACCCACGCTTCAATCCGAGTTAGTTGCTCAAAACTCTTGACCAAATCGTGTGACCCACGAACCGCAACCCGCAAACAAACCCGATTAATCTAACAACTTCATGCTGAAATGTTTACTTCTTCTGTTGAACACTGCAATACTCTTCATCAAAGAGATTGAAGAAGTATTATCAACACCTAGTTTCACCGGTCCTCAATTGTACTCGGTCATTTCAACGACTAGGTTCTCCAACCAAATTTCTTGTTGAAGTTGCTGCTACAAACTCTGCTTCAAATGATGACAATGCTACGGTCCGTTGTACTAACCATTGCCATGTGATAATGTTCTTCCCAGATTGATAAAAATTCCATTAGTGCTTTTGTAATCCATGGTGTCATCGACTAAATCACTATCGGAGAACACGATAAGTCTTTTGTACTCTAGATCTTGGTGGTACATAGTACGAAGACCGATGGAATCCTCTACACACCTAAGAGCACTCACAATGGAGTCCTCATCCCCTTCCCATACCCAAATTACAAGGAAAATATGAGGCTTTATTCATTTTCACTCGTAAATTAGGGTCCCCATCTCCATACCCCATATTATATGGAAAACTAATGTAAACCCCCATATTTTGGGGATTCACTATTCACCCTCTTTCCTATATTATGCACTTGTTTATGGATGTATGTGGGGAATCAGGTGTGAGGATTTGTTTGAAAGTTAACATATTTTATGGATACATGTGTTTTAGTTAAATTATATGGATGGGGATAGAATTGGATTCCATTATGGATAAATGTGTTTCAATGCCTATTGGTGCAACTGTGCAGGTCTTTGCATATCCCGATTGATTAACCCCAACTCGGGTTAGTGTAAGTCGAGTATCTTAAGCTCCCCACGATTCGTCTGAATGGTGGGAGTCATTGATTCTCCATCTTTATATTTTTCGAGTTTCAGCTTTCGTTCCATAGAAAAAGCTTTTAGAATGAACTCCTTTAAAATCCTTTTTGCATAAGTTTATGTTTTTAAATACACTCTCTCCTTTGTTTTGACACTTCTATGCCAAGATAATATGCAAACAATTGAAAATTTTCCCATCATTTTGAAATCCTTTATAATTCGATGTTTTTCCCTTCATCTCCTGTAACAATGAGATCATCCAAAAGAACACCAATACTAAGCACACAACCCGCTTTGTTTCCGAAGTACAAAGCTTAATCATGCAAGTTTTTTTTTACATCAATGTTTTTCAAGCGTTTATCCATTTGAATATTCCATCTCCTAGATGTTTGAGATAACGTGTAAAGTGATTTAGAATGCTCTTAGTGTTTGTGTTGCTTTTTATTGACAACAAAACCTTCATGTTGCGAGACAAACACTTCTTCTCTCAACTCACCATTTAGAAAGACCGACTTTATGCCTAAAAAAGCATCTCCAATTTCTTTTTGATACAATTGCAATACGAGTCGAATTGTGTCAAGTCATGCTACCGGTGCTCTTCTATTGATTCCTTGTTTTAGCACGAAATCCCTCGCTACAAGTCGAGCTTTGTACTTGATTGGCATTCCCAAACTATCCTTCTACATCGTTCTTGAACCAATGGGTTGTGGCCGGCAGGTAAATCAGCAAGTTCTTAGGTGCGATTCTACTCGTTCATATCAAGCTCGTTTTTCATTTTTCTCCATTCCTCGTTGGGTAATGGTTCTTGGTAAGCTGAGGGTTGTTAGGAATCAATAAGAAGCATTTCCTTTGTTTCCAACGTTATGAAAATTGTTAGGAAAAGCAGGCCACAAATTCGAATACAAAAAACACAAGATGAACGAATTGCTCGACTCTTATAACAAACCAAAGTAACCATCTATTTATATTAAACTAAACCCAACCCTACTAGGACTCAAAAACTAATTAAATAATCATTACCCTAAACTAGAAAAACATGATCCATCAAATAAAATACTAATATTTATCTAGACCCAAAAACTAGTTAATAATAAATAAACCAAATTTTATCTTCAACCCTTAAGAATTATCTTGAACCCACTTCAACTCATATTGGGAATAACCCAACAGGATTTGGATCTTTCATATATGTCCGATAACATATGATCGCCGCTTTGTTTTGTTTAGTTCAAATAATTAACTATTGTTACGGGCCAGTTGGTCCAGTTTGGTTCTTACAAATTAGTTGTTGTTACCGGGTTGTGTATCAAAAAGATACGGTTGAATCAGATAACCATCTTAGCAGGGCCGGCCAACCTATGTTGTCGCCCAAGGCCCAAATTTCCAAAGGGCCCGAAAGGTTTTTATAAGCTTTTATGAATATATTAAATTATATATTTAGTATATGCATCCATTTATTATGAACATAGTTTTTCATGATAACAAAACATGAAGAAACCAGAGGAAACGTTTCCAATTAACTAAAATATGGACAGTTTTTCTTGGGATTGATTCAAGTCCAATGTCTCGTCAATTAGTCTCTATGTTTTAAGGCTAATTCTATACACACCCCCCCCCCCCTCTTTACTGATTACACCCCCCCTTGTGAGAGGAAAATTGTCGGTCCCACGCAGGCCCCACCTGATCGTATGTGAGGGGAGGGGGGTGAGAAAAGGAATTAGGGGGGGTGAGAATAGTAGCACCCTTATTAAATTAGGCCTTCCAGATATATGATCTATTTTACATAGGCGCCCATGATAATGTATTTTCTATGTATCTGTGTCAGGCATGGAAGTTATATGAAAAGAAATTACATAGAACACTAATTGACGAGACACTGAACTTGAATCAATCCCAAGAAGAACATGTGATGAAGATTACTGAGATTGCCTTGTTGTGCACTCAATCGCCAGCTTCGAATAGACCAACTATGTCTGAGGTGGTTTTGATGCTTCAGGAGGACCAATCATTGGGGAAAAGACAATTAACAAGGCCTACTTTTATTCGCAATCAAGATAGGAGGATTCATATATTAGGTTCTTGAAAGAAATATATTGGTGTCCCTAATGTCTAGTAAATAAACAAAAGAATTAGAAAAATTCAACTAATCCTGAAATGGTATACAATAAAGTAACTTGAGGGGATAAATGCTGCAAAGAACTTGTAACTTTTCTTCATTATGGGTTCAATTGATGATTTCTAAAACTAGGTTTAAAGAAGTTCGCCGCGTTGCGACGAATTTCTTTTGTTATTTAGTCTGTGTTTACATGTGTTTTCAAATCACTACGAGCGTATTGCGAACAGAACTGCTGACAAGAATAAAAAGAAAATGTAGAAAAAAAACACTAAAAGATAACCGAAAGAAAATCAACCAAAAAAGTTGTATGGTAACAATGTTGTTCGTATGAAACCCGTGTTCAGAGATGAGCAAATTGTTCTGGGTACCGGTACCAAATTTGTCGAACCCAAAGATCTTAAGTACCAATTCGGTACCGACTTTTGGTGTTCCTGGTACCGGTTCACTACCGTTTTTTACCTTCATATACCGGTACTGTAACCGGTCTTTTCGGCATTAGTACCGATTCTGTATCGGTTGGCACCTAGCTCATCCCTACCCCTGAAACTAAAAAAAAAATATCAAAAGTTGAAGAAAATCAACAAAAAAAGTTGTACGATACCGTTGTTCGTACGGTAACCGTGATCAGGGATGAGCAAATGGTACCGGGTAGCCGCACTGAATTTCCCGAACCAAAAGATTTCCAATATCAATTCGGCACCAACGTTTGGCGTTTTCTGTATTAGTGCAGGTTTTTTCCTTCATGTACTGATACCGAACAGGAACGTACCGGTATTTTCGATACCAGTACTGGTTCGATACCGGTTGACACCAAGCTTATCACAACCCTTGATATTAAAAAAGGATTAAAGTTAAAAAGTAAAGAAAATAACTATTATTAGAATATTAAAATAGTAAAAGTATTAAAAAAACCTATATATTATTATAATATTAAAATCACTATTCATTTTCATTCGTTTAGTAATATATAGTAATAATATATAGTAATAGTAATAATAATATATAGCAATAGTAATAATAGTAATATAGTAATATATAGTAATAACATTAACTTGGTGTTACTAAGACGAACCTGGTTCCTGTTATTACTTTTTGAGTGTATGAAACACAAACAAGGGTGGACCTACCCATGATGGTGGGTGTGCGGCCGCACTCCATGGAAAAAAGTTTTTAGTGCTAATTTCTGTCGAAAATCTCAACCGCACCCCTTGAAAATTTTCAACTGCCCCCTTAGAAAAAAATATTATGAATTTATAAAAAAAAATAAAACATAAACACTGATTATTATGAATATATATAAGTATATAACAATTTATATAATTATTCTTTAACAACTTAAATTTACTTAATCTAATGTACAATCTAATTTTATTAATCCAACTACCTAAGCCCAAAAATTGTGAACTAAATAAAATAACCCAAACCAACCCACCCATGACCCATTCGAATTCCAAATCCCGCTCCAAAAAAGACACCCAACGACTACAGTCTACAGCGACTCACGACCGGACGCGTTTTTTGGCCGGAAAATCAAAATTCCGGCTGTACTGAACATTATTACGCCGGAATTCAGACTTAGAACGGGTATTCTTTCTTTATTAATGAACGTGTTCACGAACACAAATAAATTCGGCAAACAAGATAAGGCTAAATGTGGATGACGGAGATAGCAACGCTGGAACTTTAAGCCCTAATCATTGAACGGAGGTCGATAGTATTCGTCGATGTGAATAATAAGGAATTGGGAACAATGAATAAACAAGATAAAATAAGGTTTCCTAGTTTAATAGTTAGGGTAACAAAATAAATAAAAAATTTAAAATATAAAAACATTAGATAAAATATATAAAAGTACAAAAATCTTTAATTAACAACACAAAAAACGAACATTAATGAACATGAATGAACGAATGTTCATGAATACATTACCGAACATTCACGAACACAATTGAACGAACGACACCTTTGTTCATGTTGATTCATTTAAGTAATCGAACAAATTTTCTTGTTCATATTCGTTCATTTATTAGACGAACGAACGTAAACAAACTTCCCGCCGAACAGTTCACGAATTGTTCGCTGAATGTTAGATTCGTTTTACAGCCCTATCCGCAGCGGATTAGTTGACCAGGCATGATGATTGTTCATAGCTCATCACAACAAATTTAAAGTTAAATATTATTTATAACCAAATTAAATAAAGTCACATAATCAAATAGACAATTCAAATAATCCAACAAATCCAAAACATAACAAAAGATAAAATTGGATTATTTTCTAAGGCATTATCCCTACATGTCCTCATCAATAATTAACAAGGCTTCAAACATATTCACTTGTGTCATGTGTAACAATATTTTAGGTCAACATAAGTTGGTGAGTAGATTTAATGTTTGAATAAAACGGTTTTAGCTATTAATTTAAAAGTGTCGACATGCAATTCAATGGTTGATATGTTATAAAAATAAATAATACCAATAATTAAATAAACCATAACCAACCAACAAATAAGACGATGAGATAACGTAAAACTATGGTAAATATCAGGGTCGTCTCCGAAAATAATAAAATACTTTTGGCCCCATGTGAAACAAAAAAATTTGGGCCCCTCCCTATAATATATAAACTCATCAACCATACATCAAAAAACCACAATACGACTATAATTATAAAATAAACAAAACAAAAGTAGTGTGGCAAAATAACTGAATATATATAAACATACCCAAATTAGTTTGACAACTCGAACCTTTTCATATAAATTAAAAAAAAATAGAACTAGATATTGACTTATTGAGTTTTTCAAAGTTTATATTGTAAATGATTAAATGAGAAAGAAAAAACCTACAAGAAAACATGTAAAGTTTGTTAGGTAAATGATTAAATAAGAAGAAAAAATGAATGAACTTGTAAATTTGTGAAGGCCCAAATTTAGATGTGAAAAAACAAAATTAAAACTAAAAAATAACCTTTTTACAAGCTGAAATCAGCTCCAATAAAAAACAAAACATAAATTAAAAATGAAAAACAAATAGGAAACATGAATTAAAAATGAAAAAGACAACTTGGGTATTCGAACCTGAAGTCTCCAGCTCTCAATTAAACTTTTGCATCCATTGAGACAAAAGAGAAATATGTTCATTTTCTCCCGCAAGAAATTTATATATAAAATATCTATTAATTTTTAAACGATTTGGAACCCTAAATGTTTTGGGCCTTGTGCGATGGCACCTCTTGCACAGGCCAAAAACCGGCCCTGGTAAATATGATAAATGCGATAAATATGATAATGCGGTAAATGTGAGACTCAAGCAGACCGACGAGCGAATCTAAATGTTGTGGCGATACTAGACTACAACCCATGGCTGTGGGGAACCTAGTCAGCTGATGTATCCATGTGTATGATGATTAGCGATAATGGTTAGTGAAAATTCTTAGCGACACAAAAACAATAAACAAGTTACAACCACCACATAATTACACATTGAACCTTGCATGTATTTGATAAATGAAATACTTGAAATAAATGAAATAATGTGATACATGACACACGATACACTCCAAAAACATTTAAGTTGTAAAAACGAGAATTAGACAAATCTACTCACGGGTTGCGTATTTTGATTCCTTAAAATAGCATACGAAGAACGTGGAAACTCCAAATGACAAGCTAGCTACCCTAAAAATATAAACAATAAATTACTTTTTGAGTCTATGTGTTTTAATGGTTTTAATCGATTGAGTACAAAATCAAAAAGTTTAACGCTCTGTGTCCCTAGCCACTCATTTTATAACGTTTTGAGTCTCTATGTTTTAATAGCTTTAACCAGTTGAGTCCAAAATCAAAGCACAAGTTGTGGAAAATTGGACTCAAAGCGTTATCAAATGAAAGGATAGGGACTCAGAGCGTTAAACTTTTTGATTTTGGATTCAAGTGGTTAAAACCACTAAAACGTAGGGACTCAAAAAGTAATTTACTGAAATATAAAATACAAAAAAAATACTAAAAACACAAACAATAAATAACAAAACTACAACCTAAGATTTGGGGATTTTGTATGAAATTTTATTTTTATTAATTATTTAATTCTTATTATTCGTAAGGAGGTCTTGTGTCACCGTGATTTCCTAGGTCTTGAAAGATCCGGATAAGATCGGAGATCATCACTTGAAACGTTAGGAGTTTTCCCCGAAAATATGCCTTTGTAAATTTAACTCAAAAATCTATGCGTGACAAAAAAAAAGCAACATGAGTAATCTATTTATCTAATAAATACCTTTTATTTCATAAACAAAAAAACATTGTGAAAACTTTTATAAGAACTACATTATCACCAGAATAGCTTATATAATGGGATAACTAGTTCGCGTAAAACACTAATATTTGTTTTAATTTTAAAAACCTAAAGATAATGAATCTTAAATATACATTATTTTCTAAACTAAGAAACATGAGTATTTAGAATTCTAGGTTTTTTTTAAGTGAAACAGTTTTTATTTTAAGCTAGTTAGATTCTTGCCCAGTATATCGTAACTATTTTGAAGTGTTTTCAAAGGAATGTATTTTTACAATTCGGTCTCGGACATTCATCTGCTTTACTCCTATCATCGATCTTGTGGTAAGGTGTTTAATTATCCCCTACAAGATATATGTGGGTTCACGTCCTTTCAAATGCAAGCTTTTAGTGTAAAAAACCTCCTAATTCTACGTTATATTTCAGAGCGGGGCTCGAACACTAAACCTCTAGTGGTTAAGTGCCCTTGAAAAACAATGATAAACAAAAAAGACAAATTGAATTTTAATAACTTAAACTATGACTCGTTAGCCAATATAATTGATGAAAGAGAGAGTTAATATTATTCCATTAGAGTGTGATTGCACTAAGTAATAAAAGTGAAAGTTATAAGTGTTATATTACCATTACGAACTATTAATGGTACTGAGTTATAGTTTGAAAATTCAGTATGCCTTAAAAACCAAATAAAAAACACTATACTTTGTTTTTTTAGTCAAACACACACACACACACACATATATATATATATATAGTGTAAGTATACGGAGAAAACCCATTTTATTGAGAAAACTTAGGAAACTAAAATTTGTGGACTACATTCCTCCACATCACCTCATTGAAACCAATGCTTGAAGGGTTTTTTGGTCATTTTGAATGAAGCATGTGCATGTGTGTAAGATAAACATGTGTACTTTAACTAACCCTCACACTTCCCCAAGCTCCATCGATTACACCCCAACCCACCCCATCACCTTTTTGTACTTCACATCTTCTACATCTAATCCATTCCTTTTTCTAAGTTCCATTGTTCTTGTTCAAATTTCTCTTTGTTAAATGGGCGATCCACACGAATTCATGGAAGATCTTCCGGCATACTCTCCCACCAATGTTATCCCGAACCGCTTTATCCTTGATGAATCTTCGTCATGTTCATTAAGAACGCCAAGAACACACATACAAGTGTGTGAGAGAGAAAGAGAAAGTTGTTGTTTATGAGGGGAGAAGCTGATGTGTTTAGAGAGAGAAAGTTGTTTTCTAGAGGGAGAAACAACAATCTTCATCATGTTCATCAAGAACACCAAGAACACACATACAAGTGTGTGTGTGAGAAAGAGAGAGAAAGTTGTTGTTTATGGTGGGAAAAGCTGATGTGTTTAGAGAGAGAAAGTTGATTTCTAGAGTGAGAAACAACAATCTCCATCATCTTCATCAAGAACACCCAGAACACATATACAAGTGTGTGTGTGTGTGAGAGAAGCAAGTGTTTTAACATGTTCATCGTGTTCATCTCTTGAGTTTCTTGTCTGAATGGTTTTTTGAACTTTTTGTAGTGTTTTATTTTGAAAATCATTTCATGCATGATTTTTTTTGTTCAGATGGTTGTTAATAAGTTTTTGTGTGTGAGAGAGAAGCAAGTGTTTTAACATGTTCATCGTGATCATCTCTTGAGTTTCTTTTCTAAATGGTTTTTTTTAACTTTTTGTAGTGTTTTATTTTGAAAATCATTTCACGCATGATTTTTTTGTTTAGATGGTTGTTAATAAGTTTTTGTGTGTTCGAAGTGTTCTAGTAATGGTTAAATGTTCATGTATTTTGCAGGTTTTTGATGGTAGATAATTAGTTTGAAAATTCATAATTGTTACGCTATAAGTTTCAAATTTTTTTGTTGGTTTAGTTGTTTTTTTGTATAAACTTCGCTCGGATATCACAGTTTCATTACATTCAGAAAGTCCAAAATTTAATCAGAATATCTCGTTTTGCTTTACAAATAAAAAGTCATGTTTTTTTGCTGGCATAATTAGCTACGTATGTTACATTTATGCTAGCAACATTTATGCCAGCTACATTTTAAATGGTTTATCCTATATGTTATAACATGTGTTACCTTTAGAAACTTTATAATTTATTCGGAATATCTTGTTGATTTTACAAATAAAAAGTAGTATTTTTTTGGTGGGATAATTAGATACATATGTAGTAACAACGTTACACATGTTACTTATAGTTACCCCAGCCCTTTTTGGAAACAAAGGGGGCTGCACATATGTAACACATGTTTGTAACTTGTGTTACACTAGAGTGGTGAGTTGGTCTATACTTGTAGGGGTATTAGTATTAATCTTTGTGGGTGTTTACTCTATTATCTTTTTCAAGTAGTGAAATGTTTTGGTAATCAAATTAAATATGTTTTGTTCTTTGTGGTCATTTAATTTATTGAATCAAACGGAAATGAAAACGAAACAATGCTTTGAATTTTTTCTTTTCGCAGCCTGATATATAAAATACATTACACGTAACATTTTATGTGTAATAGTCACCAATCACATGATATACGCTATGTCACACACGTTATACAACAGATGCAACAGGTTGATCGATCTTACCCATGTGTAACATCGTTCCCAAAGCAAAGAAATAGTGGGTTTTGTGTCACCGATGTTACATTTTTGTTTTGTAACATGTGTAACATCGTTTCAAAATCAAAGAAATTGTTGGTTCTGTATCACCTTACAAGTTATATGTTTTGCTGACAAACGCCACATCACACATTTTTGCTGACAAACGCCATGTCACACATGTTACACACTATCGATGTTGTAGGTTTGCTACATCATGTAACATGTATAGAGAAGTTGGATGATATTGTGTTGACATTGGATTTGAGTTAAATTTCTTGTTCAATCACAATGACTTACGTTGACTTTGGAGTTTAAGGGATACAACCTGTAACATGTGTTACACAAGTGTTTCCAATTTACACATGTTACATCTTGTGTAATATGTAACACCCCGAAATTATTTTAATACGGGAATAAGCGAAAAATAAATAAAAATTAATATAGATGGTGGATAATTAAAAATTATAAGTTAAATAATGGGAAGTGTTTAAATTAAACACTTAATAAGCTTGAGGGGGTAATATGAAAAATTGTAATGAATTAAGGGTTAGTAATGTCTAAACCCCAAACACACACTCTGTGCGTGTTCTGGGATCGACCAAGGACAGGAGAAACAAGGGTTTACCCTTGTTCTTGCAAAACTCATCAATTAGCAAGAGAATTCAATGTTAATCGGCTGCATGTCTTGAATTTTCGTTCATCTAAGCATACCTAGTGAAGTGGTAAGTCGAATTTCTTGATTTGGTGAGTTGTAGAAAAAAGGGTTTCAACCCAATCACGAGTTTATGGTATGATTTGTCTAAATTAGATGTTAGGGTTACTCCCTAGAATATAAATTCATGCTTGATTTTAGTTTAATTGAAAGAAAATCCTATAAACCCACTTGATGGAAAATTAGCATGAAAGCATGATCAAGTAGAAGTAAATATGTGTAATTGTGATATATGATCTTGCTTATAATACACAAATGCTAGATAAATTTATGTGGAATAAAAGAATTGTATGAACTAGATTGATTATTGATGATATATAAGAGGAACTAGTGAAAGTCATGCTTTGAATACTTGTACTTTATGCTTTATTAATGTGACGCACACTAAGTGTTTGATGAAATGCTTAAGAGAATAAATGTGTGAAATTCTGAAAATCTGTGATAATGTTTGTCACTTGAAAATGAAGAATTTATGTAAATGATGTAATGAAGTGTTGGGCTAAATGAATAAATGTGTTTAATGTAGGCGTGAAAGAAGAAGGGTCCAACACTAGGAAGTCGGAAAACTCATATGATCGAGGTACGTTAGTGTACACCTTAACTCTACTATGTTGTCATATGTTTAATAATCTCTATTGTATTATGTTGTTATGTTGGAATCGTGAAAGTCGAAATATAAGCTTGTGGAAGTAAAGTTAGATCCGTCTTAAACGGATGTAGAGAAATGAATAAGATACGAAAGATAATGCTTCATATTCGGTCCTTTCTAGTCGAACCAGGTATGGGAAGATAATTATGTTTTGAATGAAAGATTACTCGATCCGTCTTATCGGGTTGGAGTGTAATCGTACGTAAAGAATATATTTGTTCGTTATGAATGAATCGAATGAAAGTTATGATAATTATATTAGTACCCGTCGCAGCGGGTATGTTAAGAAAGGAATGCTAATCTCTACGTTGAGACGAGCATGTAATGAACCGTCTAACGGTTGGTAATGTAATTCAAAGATGTAAAGACGTATAATAATTAGTCGGGTAGTTAGTTAATCGTGTTGGTGATGAAATACTAACTTCTTTCGTTTATGTTGAACATAGGTAAATCATCAGTTTAGGCGACTTGGCAATTTGGAGCGAGCATACGCACACTTTATGACCATCAAGCGCTTCCGCTAGTCCGTATTAATGTTTTGGGTTAAATGTTTGTTTTGTTCAACTTGTTAGTAGTCACACTTTTAAACACTTGATGTTTTGGTTTTAGTAGTGTCTTGTCGAACGGATTGTAGAATTGTACTTAGTTTTGATTATGGTTAAAACAGGGGCATACTCGTTTTATGGACGGTTCATGCCCAAATTTTGTTAAAATGGTGAACAAATGTTATTGACATCATCACTTTAAAAGTTTATGTTTCTAGCGTCTTTTGGTCGTCATCTTTATTTGATGCAAACACGGGCGTTACAAGTTGGTATCAGAGCCGAGGTTTGAGGGATTCGAGCACGAGTAATATGTCACACCCTGGCTTTGCGGAAGCGTAGGTTTATTTGGTATGACTTCTTAATACCATAGCTTAATCACAACAAAGCTATATGAAAGTAAAACCATGATGATCATCCATTACTTCAAATTTTAAAAGTAAAATACGACAACATTGTTTTAGAGTTGACACATGCAACGAGTTTACAACACAACATAATAAAAACGTTGTTCATAAGACACAACCACAAAACATGAAATAGACACAGTTTAGGACTTGTGACTCGTCCAGGCAAAAGTCACAACCCTTAAACTCGGATGACATCACTTCTCCTACGCAGCATGAAGACATAGCATACCTCGCCAGATCCCTAATTCCCTGAAATACATGTAAGTTGAAAAATCAACAAAAGTTGAGCGAGTTCATGTAAAAGTGAGTATGTAAAACCTTTGTAATACATTTGTATGTATGAAAAATCCCTGGTATGTAGCAAATAAGGAAAAAGAGATCACCATTGGGTTGCAAAGCCAATGATATGTGTGAAGTGCTGTAGGAAGCTCAAACCTAGCAGATTTTTGCGTCGGGCTCAAAGTCACCCCGAGGTCCGTACTGTTGGGCCTGGAGTTGGGCTCGCTACACCCAGATAGATCTACCGCTAATGACCCTCGGTCCTACAATGAGGATTAATGGCCTCTAGTTTCCGCCTACCCACTCACATGATCTAAGTTGTAACCCTCCTTAAGCTAACCATACCATGTATAAAAGTATCCGTAATCATTGTAACATGTATTCCACCCCCGAAGTATAAAAATTGAAAATAGTTAAGAGAAAAGGGGCACATGAACTAACTGAAGTGCGTCTCGAAATAGTCAATCCCAAATCAACCTGCTGCGTGACGACCTACACGTACTAACTTCTATTAGACGGACGGCCGTGCCTTGGCTTAAGGTTTAACGTTTTGTTGGAGAAATACATGTGTGTTTTTATAAGTATATTCCTTCCCATGGATGGGGTTTTAATACATGTGTGTTTTTATAATTCCAAAAATATATTTTTAAGTCTCACTTGAAAATATATTTTAAATCACTTTGTCTAAAATATTCTGTCTCCCAAAATATACATATTTTTCCCAAAAATATTATATTTTACCTTATATAATTTCCAAAATAATACTTTATCGAAATACATATTTAAGAGTATTTTCCGAAAATACATAAGTTACATTTTTAAAGTTCGTGTGGTAATAACAGTACCGATGTAACTTAAATATTTATTTTTGATAGCATTGATATTATTTTGGAGTCGATACTTCTCAGTGTATTCAAGTTATATTATTTTTACTCTAAAATAACATATCTAGTTCACAAAATAATCATAAAATCACACAAGCGTTTTACTATGAAATGTATATTTTAAATATATATTTAACAAGTTTTATTTACGAAAATCCACCTCCGACACTTGGTTATTTTGTAATAAAAATCTTGGCGAAGTTTATTTGGAAAAACAAGTTAAAAATATATTTATAAACACTTGTCACAAAATATTTCTAAGTGTTATATTTCTGGAAAAATTTCGCCAGAGTTTCCTCTGTAACTGGAGGTGGCCACGCTTACTAGCGTGTCATTTTCTTTTCAAATTCAATCAATCAATTTTCATTTCATCAATATACAATATTCAAACATCAAACTAGTCAAAAGTAAGTATAAATCGCAAACTCATGAACTTGTAAGTTGTGTAAAAGTATATAGCAACCTTTTAACATTTTTAGTGGATCTCGTCATCTTTAAAAATAAAATTAGTTCCTTGGAAACTTTATTTTTAAAGAATGTGTAATTTTACAACTTTTAGTCAAAAATTACGAAAAATGTTTCTTTGTTAGATCTTCTTGTCACACAGTGTATACACACTTGCTTGTTCACAAAAATGCTTTTAGTGTATGTAAGATTCGGGTTTAAAACAAGACTTGTGTATTTTACTTGGTTCTTCCGAAAAACCACTTGTAGATCTTTAGATCTACTAGTTTAGAACTCTATTTTACAAGAAAAATCACTTTTACACAAGTTCATGTTTATGTGTGGAAGGGTTCATCATCTTACAACTTTTACACTTAACATATCACTAGTTCATGTTCCATGAACATGATCTAGCATGGTTAGATGACGATCCGTTCCACTACTAGCAACTAACAACATCAAATATTCACAACAAAGCAAGATTTACAAGATTTACACCATTAGTTTCTCTTTATCCATCTAGTTCATCATTCTTTCAAGACTTTTAGTTTTGATCTTGTGTGTTCTTGAGTTTTAACCGTTAAATCTCTTATTAACCATCTAGTTCATCATTGTGTGTTCAAGACTTTATCCATCTAGTTCATCATTCTTTCAAGACTTTCAAGACTTTAAAGCTCGTGGCTAGGGAAGAATCAAGGCGTAAACAAGGTGGATAAAAGCAATGTAGAGAGGTTCTTGAGTTTCCGAAAGCACTGGGTCTCCTAGTATGTCACCTTGCACCTTGGTATGTATGTAAAATGTCTTGATCAAAACTTGATGATGGGTGGATGATGGATGGTGGTCTCGGCCGAAGGTAGCAAGAGGGGAAAGAGAGAGCAAATTTTGTTAAGTGTTTGATGTGAGATAATGGTTATCCTATATGCTTATTTATGGTCCAACTTTGGTGATTATCCAACATGTAATATGTCATTAATATATTAGACAACATCAAATAAAATAATCAAAAATGGTGGAGTGTGTCCCCACTCCTTCAACCGATCGGACTAGGAGGGGTATATGGTTAGATTTCAAATGTATAGTTAGGAATTAGTTAGTTTAGTTAGGAATTTAAATTGGTTATTAGTGTGTTATGTAATATAACGGGTGTTAGGGTGTTCGGGGACCCTAACTAGCTCAAAAAAGTGTAAACAATGTCATTGACAATATTTTTGTGTGCCGGGTAAAGTCCGGTTGTTTGGTTGGATATTAATCCGTTAAAATGTCAAGTAAAGCTTTAAAGTGCCTTTTATAGTGTTTTTAGCGACACAATAAATTCCCGATACCTTGGAAAGTGTCTAGCATTATTTTACCAGGTTATTGCACTTTACTAGTTATGTTAAATGTTGAATTTTGCATAAAGTGAAAAATTTTGTAATTAAAGCATGTTTTAGGCACATCCGGTCACTATAACTATCACCTAGTGACGCAGTTTTATAATCCTCACCTCCCTACACTCCCTACTGGTGTAGTAATCTATTCCCGGCTCATACTGGCCTCAGAGACAATATCTGTCTAGTGCTGGCAATGTCAGCATGTTTACTGGGTTATCCGTTTAGTGTGCTAACTGTGCTTTTGTGCATCAAGGTTGTCACTGATGTTTGTGTGTAAATAATAGAGTGACAGTATAAAATGTGATGCATGAGTATGTATGTATCAGAAATCAAGAAGCAGTTTAACCACAGTTGTAAGCAAGCACAGTAATTAAGCATTAATTAGATATTAATTAATTCGTACGGATACCTGGTTTGGTGAGGGTTGTCACATTCTCCCCCCGTTAAAGAAATTTCGTCCCGAAATTTTAGGCTCTGCTTCTAGTTGCAGGGGTCTTAGGAAATAAATGGGGGTATTTCTCCTTCATACAATCCTCACGTTCCCACGTGAATTCAGGCCCATGTCTTGCATTCCATCGTACTTTGACGAGCTTGACACTACTCCTGCGTGTTTTGTTAACTTTCCAATCCGTAACCTCGACGGGTTCTTCGGTAAAGTGGAGCGTGTCGTCGATATGAACTTCATCAGCAGGAATGATCACCGTCTCTTGTGTTGGACTCTTTTTTCAAATTTGATACATGAAATGTATCGTGAACGCCATTAAGTTCAGCAGGTAGGTCCAATTTGTAGGCTACAAGCCCAATCCTTTGCAGGATTCTGAACGGGCCAATGTAACGCGGATTCAACTTCCCACGCTTTCCAAAGCGTGCCACACCCTTCCAGGGTGAAACTTTCAACAGAACCATATCCCCAACTTGAAACTCCAAAGGTTTCTTTCTTCGGTTTGCATAGGCTTTCTGCCTGTCGCGGGCCGCCTCGATGCGCTTTCGAATTTGTGAAATCTTGTCTGTTGTCTCTTGGACTATTTCAGGACCAACGAGTTGTCTATCACCTGCATCAGCCAAGTATAAGGGTGATCGACATTTGCGTCCATAAAGCGCTTCAAATGGCGTGGCTCCAATGCTTGTATGGTAGTTGTTGTTGTATGAAAACTCGACCAATGGTAAATGATTATCCCAGCTACCACCTAGATCCATTACACATGCTCTCAGCATATCCTCCAATGTCTGTATAGTTCGTTCACTTTGCCCATCAGTTTGCGGGTGGAATGCAGTAGTTAGATTCAACTGTGAGCCAAAAGCTTCTTGGAAGGATTGCCAAATCCTTGATACAAATCTCCCATCTCTATCAGAGATAATCGAGAGAGGCACTCCATGACGTGCAACAATCTCCCGCATGTATGTTTCCGCAAGTTTACTGGTTTTGTCTTTTTCTTTGATCGGTAAGAAATGTGCGGACTTTGTCAGACGGTCAACTATTACCCAAATAGTGTCATGACATCTGGGCGTCTTTGGCAACTTAGTTATGAAGTCCATGGAAATCTGTTCCCATTTCCATTTGGATATCTCAGGTTGTTGCAGAAGTCCTGAAGGCTTCTGGTATTCAGCTTTCACCTTGGTGCACGTTAAACACTTGCTAACATGAATAGCAACATCGCCTTTCATCCTAGGCCACCAATAATACTCCTTAAGGTCTTGGTACATCTTATCCGCTCCTGGGTGGATAGAGTACCGTGATTTGTGGGCTTCATCAAAAAATAACCTTCCTCAAACCACCAAACAGAGGAACCCAAACCGTTTCATGAAGCATAAAGTTCCTTCCCCGTTTGGCACTGATGTGTTCAAAATGCAACATATAAATTTCATCAATTGTGGCATAAAACTAACCCTTTTTTAGTACTAATGTTGGAAAAAGTGTGCTTTTGTCTTCCTTTTGTATTTTCAGGATTAAATGAGCTCAAATTAACAAAAGAAGCAAAAAGACATCAAAATCTAACATAAATACAAGAAAAGGAACAAGACGTGACATGCCCGACCCCACGATAGCATCTTCCCAAGCAAAACAAGACATCAAAAGACTGAACACGCCCCGTGCTCAGCCAGCACGGGGGCGTGCCCAACTGTCAGCAGAAAAGACAAAGTGGTGTAAGCTTCTATTGCCCACCACGGGGCCGTGCTCAGCGGACACGGGGCCGTGGTCAACTATAAGATTCGCACAATCCAGGCAAATCTTCATAGTACAAAGATTCTTCTGCACACGGGGTCGTGCTCAGCGGACACGGGGGCGTGGTCAACTAATAAGACAAAGCTGCATTAAATGAAGAAAGAGAAGGATGTGGACACGGGGCCGTGCCCACTGGACACGGGGTCGTGCCCGAGCTTCTGTTCAGCCTATAAATAGGAGTGCTTGGCTCAAGCTCAAACCATCCCTTGGCACACCACCTCTCTCACACTTCACCCACCACCCACCACCACCATAACACCATCATCCACCACCATCATCCATTGTCCATCGTAGAGTGTGTGAGTCGTCTCGGGATCCAAGATTGATCGTAAGAGTTCTTGACAATCAAGGCCATGTTTGCCTAAGTCTCTTACATCACTTGGTGAAGACAAAGTGTCTAGAGTAATACTTTTTATTTCTAATCTTTTCGCACTTTTTATTTGGTTTCGTATTAATGACTTTAATAACTAGTTGCTTATGTTGAAGGTGATCTTTCTTTATCGTTTGTCCGTGGTGTCTTGAAATTATTTTACTGTCTATATAAAATAAAAGATTTTCACCATTCATATCTCCACGGTCTATATGGAGGTATGTTGGCTACCTGGTCGGGGGTTAAGGGAACGGTTTGGTAAAGGTCTTGCCATTGTTCAGCGTTTAGAGGTCCTGCAATGGACCTGGGTCAAATTTAGTAGGACCTCCTTCAATGCTTAACGGTATTGGATGGCGGGGGTCCAAACTCTTTGATCCCCTCATAAGTTAACTACTATTAATACTATAACCCGGCTATTTAGGACTGTATCCCTGCTGACTCAGACTACTTAGTCGAGGGTAACGTCATCTCCAAAAGAGGGGCCTACCATAATTTGCATTAATAACTTAATTAATTATCTTCCAATAATCCACCCTTTTAGGATTGTATCCTTGCTGACTCAAACTACTAGGGTGAGGGTAACGTCACCTTCAAAAGAGGGGCCTACTACAATAACTAAGATAATCTCTTAAAATAGTGCAAAAGTGCGGAAATAATCAAAGGTTACACTAGATACGAGTCGGAACCAAGTGATTCATCTTGTCTATCTGTTTTTCTTTTTATTTTTATTTTCAGCATTTTAGTTAGTTTTTATTTTTCTTAGTTTAAAAACATTTTTCTAAACTTTTTGATTTGATTAGACGTTGAGGATAAACCGGTACTAAAAACTCTTGTGTCCTTGGACGACCTCGGTATCTTACCAACACTATACTACGCTCACGATGGGTGCACTTGCCCATATGTGTGTCTAGTGTTAGTAAATATCGTGTTTTATAAATTTAAAACTTGACTAAAAAGTGTTAAAGGGGCTTAAAATATACACCTAAAATATATAACACTCGACTACGCATCAAGTTTTTGGCGCCGTTGCTGGGGACACAAGGATTTTAAGAAAGTTAGGAATCAACGGCCTAATCGTTTTTCTTATTTTTTATTTTTTTTAGGATTTTTTTTAGTTTTTCTGTTTCTGCAGAGCTCAGCACAAGCCGTGCCTGGTCGGACACGGGCCGTGCCCAGCCTCCTTACTAGCAGTTTTTATTTTCCGAGTTACAGAGAGCTGAGCACGGGGCCGTGTCGGTGCAACACGGGGCCGTGTCCAACTCCCAATAACAGGGATCCGGGAAACAATTACTGTACCTCTGACCACGGGCCGTGTTCACTGAGCACGGGGCCGTGGTGAACCTTCTGACCAACGTTCTTTTCTGTTTTTATTGCAGGACTTGGAACCCAGGTGCCACATTTGAACCTCCTACGTAGTGCATGAGCTCCAGTTCTAGTAGAGACATAAAAGAACCTCTAGAAGAACCCAAACGCTTTCTCAGAAAAAGACTTAAAGCTAAAAATCAAGAGAAAGTTTCGGGGGACCCACTTCCAATGGCGGACCAACGCACTCTCATGGATTACCTACGACCCACCGTAGGTAATCTCGGCGCCGCTATCAATGCACCGAATGTCGAAGCCAATAACTTCGAACTTCGGCCACATTTGATACATATGCTTCAAAACTCCGCAACCGTCCATGGGCTTGCGGACGAGGATCCCCATCTACATATTACTAATTTCTTAGAAATATGTGATACCTTTCGGATCAATGGAGCATCAAATGACGCCATCCGCCTTCGAATGTTTCCATTTTCACTAAAAGATCGAGCTAAGGCTTGGCTTAACACCCTCCCAGTTGGCTCAGTAAACACCTGGGATGAACTAGCCCAAAAGTTTCTATATAAGTGTTTCCCTCATGCTAAAACGGCTAAATTAATGACTGAAATTAATACATACTCACAAGAGGATTGGGAATCCTTATATGAAACTTGGGAAAGGTTCAAGGAGCTACTAAGAAAGTGTCCTCATCACGGTCTAACGGTGTGGCAACAAGTATCCACTTTCTACAATGGGTTGTTGCCACACACAAGACAAACACTTGTAACACCCTTAATAATTTGAACAGTATTTAAATAATTATCATAATAACTTTATAAAAATCAGAGTTTACAAAAAACTTTTCGTATTTAAAACCATACACACTTGTGATAGTACCAAACACATCCAAGATAGTGCATAACCAGTTTTAAAGTCAACCCCTACTAGTCAACTAACAACTAGTTTAAAGGATCCAAAACATAATTAACAAAAGTATTTACAACATGTTTAAAGTTTAAACAAGATTAAGTTTGGTGCGGAAGCTTCAAAATGCGTGTTCGGTTCTTGACAATGTATTTGATCACCATCCGGGAAGGCTTCATCCATACCTAGGGTCATACACTAAAACATTAGTTTTGTCAATAATACATTACATATAAACGAATTTCAGCATCGAGAAATAACAATTAAAACACAAGTTTCCTGGGTTCCACCGTAACTTACGGTGTCTACCGTAAGTTACGGTAGACCCTGAGTGTGTTTGGTTATGCCGTAACACAGGAGAAGCATACCGTAACACTTTTGATGTACACCGTAAATTACGGCGGAACCGTAATTTACGGTGGGCTCTGCATCTTTGCCCTTTAACTATTTTCCAACTTTAAAAGATCATAACTTTCTACTCGTTAGTCCGTTTTAACCGATTCTTTTTCCTACGAGTCTGTAATAAAATTACGGACCCGACCACGTAAATTTCTCATTATGGAAACCGAGATACCAACAATCGGTTCACAATTTCCTCATTTCAAATTATCCAACCCATTAGTGTGAGTACATAGCACCTCTTATCCATTCTTAAAACCTTTTAGACATAATTACCCAATTTCCCGGGCTCACATACTTGGTGTATTCGCGCCAATTCCATAGCTTTGCGATTCCTTTAGGGCTAATACTTGTTTCTTCGGAATTCAAGCATTTCGTTTCAAACAACCCTTTTTCATTTAACATTTATTGTTTGACCCATATTCCGGGTTCTTATACTTAGACTAATATCACCAAATCATTGGTATGGTACAATTCATCATTTAAAGAAGTATAATACTTTCAAGTCTCTACTCTCGTGATTCTTTTGAAAACATCATTTTGACCCGTTTGGCTATTTAGTGGAAACCATCACTTCATTGACCAGCCAAACTAAATACCAAGTCTTTAGTTTGACCCGTTTGATGGTTGAGTGTACTTCGCCACTTTAACAACGCATCAAACGCATCCATTTCACTACAACACCGTTCACACAACAAAACTAATTATTTACACATAATTTTAACGGGGCTAAAGCCGCGTACCTTTAAAGCACACCTTTTCCGCGAGTATCACCTCCGGCTTGTCCACTTGACGTTCCGGAATCTTTGCCTAGAGAGTTCAATTCATAACAAGATTAGAACTCTTTCATAAGCTTTAACGCATAAATTCATAACATATACAAATCTGCGTTTTTAGCAATCTTTAACATTTTAACCCTCATTTAGGCGTTTTATCAAACACCTTGCGGGTCAGATTTCTACATGATCTAAACCAAGTTCATAACTTGAAATTATCACTCAAATTAACTTCCATTAGACAATATACACATATTTTAACATCAACAATTTCAGAGATTAGCTCACAATTTCAGTTTACACTAGAACAAGAATCTTAATTCTAGTGTTTATCAAGTTCTACTAACCTACTAATCACCCACTATAGTGATTTTGATCCTTACAACTAACATGCAAGATTTTGACAAGAAATCATCTAGGGTTTGTCCCTAGACTTCACATTACTTCCAATTTCATGTTTTACAACACATAATCAAGCTCAACCTTCGATTTCAATCACATGCAAGAATTTGAGTTGTATCAAAACAACCTAATTTGACATACCTTATGACCTCCTTGACGAGGAGATCACGATTCTATGCTTAGATTTCGATTATGACATGATTTGAGCCTTCAATTTGAGATTTTAGTAGAATTTAGGGTTGTGAAGGAGTGGGTGTCGCCCCCTGTGTTTCCTTGATCGACCAGGAACTCCAAATGGAGTGTTTGGTTCTTATTTTACTAATTATTAGTAATGAAAGTTTCAATTTTGACAACCTAGACCCCTCCACTCTTATTTAGTTTATATTTTTGGCTTTTTAACTCATTCCTGTGTTACTACAAGACTTCTAACTAACTGGGTTATTTATCCTAGTTAGTTTATTCTTGTTTATTATACACTTTATAATTCTAGTATAAAGTTTTGAAATTTCGGGATGTTACAAGTCCACCCCCCTTAAAAAGGGTTTCGTCCCCGAAACCGTAATACGTACCAAATAGTTTAGGGTAGAGCCGTTGCATCTCTTCTTCGGATTCCCATGTGGTATCCGCACCCTTCTTGTGCTCCCATTTAACCTTCACTTGGTTAATTACTTTGTTCCTCAGACTCTTCTCCTTTCGATCTAAAATTGGAATTGGCCTCACCGCATAGTTGAGGCTGTTATCCACCTCGATATCATCATAGCGGATGCGAGCAGTTTCGTCTGCTAAGCATTTTCAGAGATGTGACACATGGAATGTGCTATGAATTCCACTCAACTCTTCGGGTAGTTCAAGGCGATATGCTACCTTACCAACTCGTTCAGTGATTCCGAATGGCCCAATGAACCTCGGACTCAACTTTCCTCTTTTCTGAACCGTATAATTCCTTTCGATGGCGATACTTTTAGCATTACTTTATCGCCAACTTGAAATTCAATTGGTCTGTTCCGTTTATCTGCGTACGCTTTTTGTCGAGCCTGGGCCACCTTTAGGTTAGCTCGGACCAAGTCGATCTTCTCATTCGTATTCCGGATGATATCAGTAGGAGCTAGTCCTCGTGGACCCACTTCTCCCCAACATACCAGGGTTCGACACTTTCTTCCATATAACATTTCGTAAGGAGCCATTTTAATGCTCGTGTGATAGCTGTTGTTATATGAGAACTCGACCAAGGGTAGATAGACATCCCAACTACCCCCATAGTCGATAATGCAAGCCCGCAACATATCTTCCACCGTTTGTATCGTTCTCTCACTTTGCCCATCCGTTTGTGGATGGTAAGCAGTGCTAATGAACAATTTAGTTCCCATTTGTTCTTGGAATTCGTGCCAAAATTTCGAAGTAAACCGAGTATCTCTGTCTGATACAATGGATATCGGCACTCCATGACGTGCTATTATTTCATTGGTGTACACTTCTGACATCTTTTCGGATGTATACGTCTCACGAATCGGAATGAAGTGAGCACTTTTTGTCAATCTATCCACAACTACCCATATAGCATCAAACCCGCGATTGGTTTTGGGCAATTTGGTTAACAAATCCATCGTGATTTGTTCCCATTTCCAAACTGGGATATCCAGCGGTTGCAACCTACCATATGGCTTTTGGTGCTCCGCTTTGACTTGTAAACAAGTCAGACACTTCTCCACATACTTCACAATATCTCTTTTCATTCCGGGCCACCAATAGTTTTGTTTTAAGTCATTATACATTTTGGTCGCCCCCGGATGAATTGAATAATGAGATTTATGGGCCTCGTCAAGTAGACGCACCTTGGCCCCACACGTATTTGGAACCCAAATTCTCCCAAATCGAGTTTTCAATCCTTGATTACCATCCTCCAGGTCTTTTAGTTGCCCAACTATCCTTTCCTTCTTCACATTTTCTTCCTTGATTGCTTCAATTTGAGATTTTCGGATTTGTTCAAGCAAACCCGATGTCACAATTAGTTGCATCGATCATACTTGAATAGGCGTATAATCTGTCTTTCGGCTCAACGCGTCTGCCACTACATTAGCCTTCCCGGGGTGGTAATGTATTTCGCAATCAAAATCTTTGACAGTTTCTAACCACCGCCTCTGCCTCATATTTAATTCCTTTTGATTGAAGAAATACTTTAAGCTTTTGTGGTCGGTAAAGATAGTGCACTTCACCCCATACAAGTAATGCCTCTATATCTTCAAGGCAAACACCACTGCTGCCAACTCGAGATCATGGGTAGGATATCTCTTCTCATGAGTCTTTAGTTGCCTTGAGGCATAGGCTATAACCTTGCCCCGCTGCATCAAAACGCAGCCAAGTCCCGAATGCGATGCATCCGAGTAAACTACCATATCCTCCGTTCCGTCCGGTAATGTCAACACTGGCGCATGGGTCAATTTTTCCTTGAGCGTTTGGAACGCCCTTTCTTGATCCTCGGCCCAAATAAACTTTTCATCCTTACGGGTTAGTTTGGTCAACGGCGTAGCAATTTTGGAGAAATCTTGTATGAATCTCCGATAATAACCCGCAAGCCCCAAGAAGCTTCTTATTTCCGAAGGATTCTTTGGTGGAGTCCATCTTGACACAGCTTCTATTTTTGAAGGATCTACTAGCACCCCGTTTGCACTAATGATGTGCCCAAGAAATTGCACCTCTCGTAACCAGAAGGCACATTTTGAGAATTTTGCATACAATTTCTCTTTCCTGAGCGTCTCCAACACTTCACACAAATGACTTGCGTGTTCTGCTTCATTCTTGGAGTATATCAAGATGTCATCAATAAACACTATCACTGACTTGTCTAGCATGGGTTTGCAAACCCGGTTCATGAGATCCATGAAAGCCGCGGGTGCATTAGTTAACCCAAAGGACATCACGAGAAACTCGTAATGTCCACACCGTGTACGAAAAGCCGTTTTCGGTACATCCTCCTCTTTGACTTTCAACTGATGATACCCCGATCTGAGGTCGATTTTTGAGAACCAACTTGCACCTTGTAATTGGTCGAATAGGTCATCAATTCTTGGAAGCGGATATCGATTCTTTACCGTGAGTTTATTCAACTCCCGGTAATCAATGCACATACGCATGCTCCCGTCCTTCTTTCTCACGAATAATACCGGTGCGCCCCATGGAGACACGCTTGGCCGAATAAATCCCTTGTCGAGCAATTCTTGGATTTGTGACATCAATTCTTGCAATTCTGATGGCGCTAACCGATACGGCGCCTTGGCCACAGGTTTTGCGCCCGGAACCAATTCGATCCCGAACTCTACCTCCTGTACTGGCGGTATTCCCGGTAAATCTTCCGGAAATACATCAGCGTATTCACGTACCACTGGTACGTCTTCCATCTTTGGCGTCTCTTTATTAGGTTCGTTTGCGTATATCATGAATGCTTTACATCCGCGCCTCATAAGTTTGTGGGCTTTTAGTATTGAGCACATAACGGGACTGCCTCCTTTTTCGCCATAAATGGTGACTTGCTTTCCACTTGGAGATGTCAACTGTATCTCCTTGCGGAAACATATCACCTTTGCATGATGTCGGGATAACCAATCCATCCCTACCACTACTTGAAATTCTCCCATTGACATAGGGATCAAGTCTATCAAATATTCCTCATCATCAACGCTTATTTTGCAATCTCGACATACATCACATACAAGAAAACTTTTGTTATTACCTATTTCTACCTCTAATGGCATAGGCAATTTTGTTAGTACAAAAGAAGGATGTCGAATAAATCCATATGAAACAAAAGATTTATTCGCACCCGTATCAAATAACACATGTGCAGGAATTGAATTTATGGCAAATATACCTGAGACCACATCGGGCTCTGTTTTTGCCTCCATTGCTGTCAACTGGAAAGATCTCGCCTTTGCTCTTGGTGTCTCAGTATGTGTATTCTTGTCATCTTTCTTTCCAACCAACTCCGGGCACTCAGATTTCTTGTGACCCGGTTGGTAGCATTTGTAACACACCGACACCTTTCCCGGGCACAATGCAGCCGTGTGTCCCGTCTTCCCACATATAGGACACGGTTTGTCCTTGAACCGGCACTCACCTTTGTGCCCCTTCCCGCATATCTTGCAGTTTGATGACCCGCCTTTACCTTCTTGTTTCTTTGAGGATTCTGTTGTGCGCGCCTTTTTCGTTGGGCTTGGATTGACTATCTGAGCCCTTCTTTCACCTCTTTCAATCTGTTTCTTCAACTCTATCTCTCGTTCCCGAGCAACGTTTATAATTTCGGTGAGAGTCTCATACTTTGAAGGAGTCATAAACTCCCTATACTCGGCGCACAACATATTATAATAATATATTTTCTGCTCCTCATTCGTTATCAATTCATCACAAAACATCATCTTATCCATGAATATTCCCGTGATTTTGTCAATAGATTCACCCTTGTGTCGATGCTGCATGAATTCTTCCTTGATCTTGTTAATGACTGCCTTGGGACTGTGATGTTTAAGAAACGACGTCTTAAACTCGTCCCATGTCATAGCTTTAGCCGCTTCGCTTCCAATTTCTTTCTTCTTGTTATCCCACCAGTCTTTCGCTTGACCCCTTAACTGACCCGTGCCATAGGCTACGTAGTCATCCGGATCACAATGAGTCCTTTCGAACACCCCATCCATATCGCTTAGCCACCGCTGACATATGATCGGGTCAACCTCCCCATTGTAAATGGGCGGTTTACACGCCATGAACTCTTTATAAGAACAAAATTTTCGTCCTCCCGACTTCTCCTTTGCTAAATTGGTATTATCCTCCAATTCCTTGATTCTTTCTTCCACCACTGATAATACCGTGGTTTGGATTTTGTCTATGAAACCCGACAAACTGTTTTCGATTGCTTTTCCTACCTCTTCAGCAATCACTTCTCTCGTTTGCTCGGTGACTCTTGGCACCGCATCATCATTACCTTTATCCGTCATCTTTAACTGAAATGTTTACATTAACCGTTAAACATTTCACCTATGACGTATGATTTATTTACTTCGGTTTATTCAAGTTCATAACTTGTTTTCACCGTTCTTATTTAATGCACTTTCCGGGTTTGAGTGTGTTAACACGCTCTTCCCATGCAATTCTATTCATTACTTCTCTTTTTATACTTAGTAACTCTACTTAGAACAATTAACTCTTACCGGATGTTTGATCAAGCTTGAACCGAACACTTGTTAACAACCTTGGGCTCTGATACCAACTTGTAACACCCTTAATAATTTGAACAGTATTTAAATAATTATCATAATAACTTTATAAAAATCAGAGTTTACAAAAAACTTTTCGTATTTAAAACCATACACACTTGTGATAGTACCAAACACAACCAAGATAGTGCATAACCAGTTTTAAAGTCAACCCCTACTAGTCAACTAACAACTAGTTTAAAGGATCCAAAACATAATTAACAAAAGTATTTACAACATGTTTAAAGTTTAAACAAGATTAAGTTTAGTGCGGAAGCTTCAAAATGCGTGTTCGGTTCTTGACAATGTATTTGATCACCATCCGGGAAGGCTTCATCCATACCTAGGGTCATACACTAAAACATTAGTTTTGTCAATAATACATTACATATAAACGAATTTCAGCATCGAGAAATAACAATTAAAACACAAGTTTCCTGGGTTCCACCGTAACTTACGGTGTCTACCGTAAGTTACGGTAGACCCTGAGTGTGTTTGGTTATGCCGTAACACAGGAGAAGCATACCGTAACACTTTTGATGTCCACCGTAAATTACGGTCGCCGTAATTTACGGTGGGCTCTGCATCTTTGCCCTTTAACTATTTTCCAACTTTAAAAGATCATAACTTTCTACTCGTTAGTCCGTTTTAACCGATTCTTTTTCCTACGAGTCTGTAATAAAATTACGGACCCGACCACGTAAATTTCTCATTACGGAAACCGAGATACCGACAATCGGTTCACAATTTCCTCATTTCAAATTATCCAACCCATTAGTGTGAGTACATAGCACCTCTTATCCATTCTTAAAACCTTTTAGACATAATTACCCAATTTCCCGGGCTCACATACTTGGTGTATTCGCGCCAATTCCATAGCTTTGCGATTCCTTTAGGGCTAATACTTGTTTCTTCGGAATTCAAGCATTTCGTTTCAAACAACCCTTTTTCATTTAACATTTATTGTTTGACCCATATTCCGGGTTCTTATACTTAGACTAATATCACCAAATCATTGGTATGGTACAATTCATCATTTAACGAAGTATAATACTTTCAAGTCTCTACTCTCGTGATTCTTTTGAAAACATCATTTTGACCCGTTTGGCTATTTAGTGGAAACCATCACTTCATTGACTAGCCAAACTAAATACCAAGTCTTTACTTTGACCCGTTTGATGGTTGAGTGTACTTCGCCACTTTAACAACGCATCAAACGCATCCATTTCACTACAACACCGTTCACACAACAAAACTAATTATTTACACATAATTTTAACGGGGCTAAAGCCACGTACCTTTAAAGCACACCTTTTCCGCGAGTATCACCTCCGGCGTGTCCACTTGACGTTCTGGATTCTTTGCCTAGAGAGTTCAATTCATAACAAGATTAGAACTCTTTCATAAGCTTTAACGCATAAATTCATAACATATACAAATTTGCGTTTTTAGCAATCTTTAACATTTTAACCCTCATTTAGGCGTTTTATCAAACACCTTGCGGGTCAGATTTCTACATGATCTAAACCAAGTTCATAACTTGAAATTATCACTCAAATTAACTTCCATTAGACAATATACACATATTTTAACATCAACAATTTCAGAGATTAGCTCACAATTTCAGTTTACACTAGAACAAGAATCTTAATTCTAGTGTTTATCAAGTTCTACTAACCTACAAATCACCCACTATAGTGATTTTGATCCTTACAACTAACATGCAAGATTTTGACAAGAAATCATCTAGGGTTTGTCCCTAGACTTCACATTACTTCCAATTTCATGTTTTACAACACATAATCAAGCTCAACCTTCGATTTCAATCACATGCAAGAATTTGAGTTGTATCAAAACAACCTAATTTGACATACCTTATGACCTCCTTAACGAGGAGATCACGATTCTATGCTCAGATTTCGATTATGACATGATTTGAGCCTTCAATTTGAGATTTTAGTAGAATTTAGGGTTGTGAAGGAGTGGGTATCGCCCCCTGTGTTTCCTTGATCGACCAGGAACTCCAAATGGAGTGTTTGGTTCTTATTTTACTAATTATTAGTAATGAAAGTTTCAATTTTGACAACCTAGACCCCTCCACTCTTATTTAGTTTATATTTTTGGCTTTTTAACTCATTCCTGTGTTACTACAAGACTTCTAACTAACTGGGTTATTTATCCTAGTTAGTTTATTCTTGTTTGTTATACACTTTATAATTCTAGTATAAAGTTTTGAAATTTCGGGATGTTACACGATTCTAGCTCCGGGGGACTTTTAGGTAATCGTCGCCCAAATGAAATATATAATCAAATTGAGGAAATTGCTCAAACCAATTTTCAATGGCACACTCCCCGAGGTAATAAATCTATTGCCCCGGGCGCCCATAAGGTTGATGAAAGCACCTCTTTACAAGCCCAAATCGAGGCCCTCTCTTCGAAAATCAAAAAGCTAGAAATGACAAAAACGGCCTCGGTTATGGCTTGTGAAGGGTGTGGTGGGCCACATGAAAATTGGAGTTGTATGAAAGAATTAGATGAACAAATAGAAACGGTAAACTACATTGATAATAGACCTAGGCCGTCAGGTCCACCAACGGGTACCTACAACCAAGGATGGCGTAACCACCCTAATCTTGGTTGGAGAGATCCCGGCAATAGTAGTAACCAACAAAACCAACGAACTAACTTTCAACCAACACAAAATTTCTATCAACAACAAGGTGGACGAGAAAGGCTTGAAGATACTGTATCTCGCCTCATCTCCGACACCGAAAAGAAAAGCTCGGATCGATTTCAACAATTGGAATCGAATTTTAGAAATCAACAAGCTAGCATTCAAAACATCGAAAAACAATTAAATCAACTAGCTCAAAATTTCTCTGAGAGACCGCAAGGCGCGTTACCTAGTAATACCGAAACCAACCCGAAGGCACAAGTACACCTCATCACATTAAGAAACCGAACCGTGGGTCCCGAAGATGCCCCGCTACCACCGGTTGAAGGAAGTCAACTCAGCCAAAGCACGACTTCACCCACACTTCAACCAGAAAAGGCTTCTCCACCAAATCAAGAGCCCACCAAAACTCCTCAAATTCCGTACCCCGGTAGGTTAAATCGTCAAAAGACCGATGAGCAATTCGCAAAGTTCGAAAGTTTACTAAAACAATTACAAGTTAATATTCCTTTTATTGAGGTCCTAACCCAAATTCCTAAATATACAAAATTCATAAGGGATTTCCTCACTAACAAAAGGAAAATTGAATCATTGCAATTAGTTAACTTAGGCGAAGAATGCTCCGCCTTAGTACTCAACAAGCTTCCACAAAAGAAAATCGACCCCGGAAGCTTCACAATTCCTTGCTCGATTGGGGAATCCCCCGTTCGTAATGCATTAGCCGATCTTGGGGCTAGCATTAACCTCATGCCCACATCAATGTTTAAACGACTCGGCCTAGGAACAACAAGCCCTACAAAGATGAGCATACAACTCGCCGACAGATCCGTCAAATTCCCACAAGGTGTTGCTGAAAATCTATTGGTAAAAGTTGACAACTTCGTTTTCCCAACCGACTTTGTCATCCTAGACATGGAAGAAGACACCGATGTCCCTCTCATCCTCGGGAGGCCATTTCTAGCCACCGCCCAAGCGGTGGTAGATATGAATGACAGAACGTTAACATTGAAGTTTGGGGACAAGGAAGTGAAGTTTGAATGTGGAAAAAGAGTAGAGGACGAAGACCCGGTCAACTACATGAAGGTCATAGACTCAAGCTTGGATGACGCTCTCCGACGGTGTAACATGGGATGCAATACATCCCACTTGGGTAACATATGACCAGGCTTTGGGTCTAGCCAAGGACCCTTATAAACGTGGCGCACCACGGAGGCATTCCGCGGAACTATCCTTAGTTTAGCTTAGATTAATTTTTATGTTTTCTAGTTAGTTTTAATTTTCAGGAATAAAACACACTTGAGATGGCAAAGGATGCAAGGGAAACTTGAACCAGCACTCCATGCAGGAAAACAGAACCGTCCGACAAATTTCTTCGTTTACAGTAAGCTCGGCACGGGCCGTGTCCACCCAACACGGCCCCGTGCTGCACAGTCTGCAGAAAAAGACCCAGTTCAGGTAACTGGACACGGGCCGTGTTCACCCAACACGCCCCCGTGTCCAGGCTTCTGTTTCTCTTGTTTTAATTTTGTTACCGGCACTTGAACACGGGGCCGTGTTCAGCGCCCAGTAACACAAAAATTTCGCTTTTTACACCTTTTTACACATTCAATCAACCTAAAAACTTATTTTTGGGACACATTGAGGACAATGTGTAATTTAAGTGCGGGGGGAATGCTAAAACCTTGAATCTTGCAAGTCCTAAATACAAGCTATACACAAAACTCTATTGGAACCGCTAGTCACCCCAAATTTTTTCAAAAATTCTCATTTTTTTTTACTTGTCTAGGTTTAACTCGGGAAATTCAAGTTCTAAAAAGGTTATATTTTTACGAATTTACAACCGATAGCGTCGTGATAAAAAGAACCAACATAAGAAAATTATGAAAAGGCATGACAAGCTTAGTTAAAATTTGATTATATATACTTGATCACATAAAAACCCATTCCCACAAAAGTGAGTTTTGAGCCTTTATTGAGCATACAATTACATATCATTAGAACTAAATGCTCATTTTCGTTTCTTGTGTGAATAGCCGCTTGGTTCTTACGACTCTAGAACTTGCCATGACGATACATTCCCGGTCCTTACCAACTTAAACCCGAGTAAGTAAATGATGGAGGCATTAGGACTAACCCTTTTTATTTCTACACCATTATTTTTTTTACCACCTACCCAAAATCCCCCTAGTTAGCCCCTTTGAGCCTAAACCTTTTCATTTCATAACCCAAACCAAACACCCTTTTTACCCACCAAAACCTTTTTCATTTTTACCCCTTTGTTTTAGTAACAAGTTCGATTTTTCGTATGACTTTCCAAAAAAAAAAAAAATTGTGTTGATGATGAAGCAAAAGAAAATAAACAAACAAGTTCATCAAAAATAACTTTGTTTGAATAATAGCTTAATCAAAATAAAAAAGTTACAAAAATATAAAGTCTTACGAAAACCGACACTTGTTACGCTTTTCGCCTTTTTTTCTACTAACCACTAACCACCAACCCAACCACCTACCTTTAACCCAAGCCTAACCCTTCACCCACAAAGTCCTCATGATATTTACAAAGGTATATAAGTTAAAAAGGAGGAGGATTGATTGCTTGGCAAGCCTATGGTAGGAGTAAGTTCCATGCCGCTCTCGAGTGATCCACAAAAATACATTTTCGGCCGAGTGTTGAGTGATCCCCGTGAGGTATGTGAACTTGTATATAAATAGAATTTTACAAAGGCATGTTATGCCCTAATAAGTAATTTATCTTATGAAAAGTTTTAAATAAATCATGACGAATAGGATTGTAAATAAATAAAAATAAAACTAAATAAAGAATCTTGGAAATCCCGACACTCTATGACAAGCCCAAAACCTTCTTTTCTACCCATTCCATTTGGGAGTGTAAATAGCCACATATTAAAGAGTTTTGCTTGAGGACAAGCAAAGATTCAAGTGTGGGGGTATTTGATGTGTTCAAAATGCAACATATAAATTTCATCAATTGTGGCATAAAACTAACCCTTTGTAGTACTAATGTTGGAAAAAGTGTGCTTTTGTCTTCCTTTTGTATTTTCAGGATTAAATGAGCTCAAATTAACAAAAGAAGCAAAAAGACATCAAAATCTAACATAAATACAAGAAAAGGAACAAGACGTGACATGCCCGACCCCACGACAGCATCTTCCCAAGCAAAACAAGACATCAGAAGACTTAACACGCCCCGTGCTCAGCCAGCACGGGGGCGTGCCCAAGTGTCAGCAGAAAAGACAAAGTGGTAGAAGCTTCTATTGCCCACCACGGGGCCGTGCTCAGCGGACATGGGGCCGTGGTCAACTATAAGATTCGCACAATCCAGGCAAATCTTCATAGTACAAAGATTCTTCTGCACACGGGGTCGTGCTCAGCGGACACGGGGGCGTGGTCAACTAATAAGACAAAGTTTCATTAAATGAAGAAAGAGAAGGATGTGGACACGGGGCCGTGCCCACTGGACGCGGGGCCGTGCCCGAGCTTCTGTTCAGCCTATAAATAGGAGTGCTTGGCTCAAGCTCAAACCATCCCTTGGCACACCACCTCTCTCACACTTCACCCACCACCCACCACCACCATAACACCATCATCCACCACCATCATCCATTGTCCATCGTAGAGTGTGTGAGTCGTCTCGGGATCCAAGATTGATCGTAAGAGTTCTTGACAATCAAGGCCATGTTTGCCTAAGTCTCTTACATCACTTGGTGAAGACAAAGTGTCTAGTGTAATACTTTTTATTTCTAATCTTTTCGCACTTTTTATTTGGTTTCATATTAATGACTTTAATAACTAGTTGCTTATGTTGAAGGTGATCTTTCTTTATCGTTTGTCCGTGGTGTCTTGAAATTATTTTACTGTCTATATAAAATAAAAGATTTTCACCATTCATATCTCCACGGTCTATATGGAGGTATGTTGGCTACCTGGTCGGGGGTTAAGGGAACGGTTTGGTAAAGGTCTTGCCATTGTTCAGCGTTTAGAGGTCCTGCAATGGACCTGGGTCAAATTTAGTAGGACCTCCTTCAATGCTTAACGGTATTGGATGGCGGGGGTCCAAACTCTTTGATCCCCTCATAAGTTAACTACTATTAATACTATAACCCGGCTATTTAGGACTGTATCCCTGCTGACTCAGACTACTTAGTCGAGGGTAACGTCACCTCCAAAAGAGGGGCCTACCATAATTTGCATTAATAACTTAATTAATTATCTTCCAATAATCCACCCTTTTAGGATTGTATCCTTGCTGACTCAAACTACTGGGGTGAGGGTAACGTCACCTTCAAAAGAGGGGCCTACTACAATAACTAAGATAATCTCTTAAAATAGTGCAAAAGTGCGGAAATAATCAAAGGTTACACTAGATACGAGTCGGAACCAAGTGATTCATCTTGGCTATCTGTTTTTCTTTTTATTTTTATTTTCAGCATTTTAGTTAGTTTTTATTTTTCTTAGTTTAAAAACATTTTTCTAAACTTTTTTTATTTTATTAGACGTTGAGGATAAACCGGTACTAAAAGCTCTTGTGTCCTTGGACGACCTCGGTATCTTACCAACACTATACTACGCTCACGATAGGTGCACTTGCCCATATGTGTGTCTAGTGTTAGTAAATATCGTGTTTTATAAATTTAAAACTTGACTAAAAAGTGTTAAAGGGGCTTAAAATATACACCTAAAATATATAACACTCGACTACGCATCAGGCACCAACTGCTTCTCCATCCCACGGAGATACTCATCTTCAATGTTCCTTTCTTTCAAAGCTTCTTTCTGCGTGGCACGAATGCGTAGAGAGAGATCTGTCTGGACAATCATCTCCAAAGCCCTAATCCTTATGGGCTTGATCCTTTCTTTTCGACTCAAATACCACTGCGCCTAGCTCCAAATCATGCGGGCTTGATCCTTTCTTTTCGACTCAAAAGCTCTACCCAGCGTCTTTGCCTCATGTTAAGCTCTTTTTGTTTGAATATGTGATGTAAGCTCTTGTGATCCGTGAAAATTGTACATCGCGTACCATACAAATAATGTCGCAAGATTTTCAACGCAAATACCACTGCGCCTAGCTCCAAATCATGCGTGGTATAGTTCCTTTCATGAACCTTCAACTGGCGTGACGGGTAAGCTATAACCTTCTGGCATTGCATCAGCACGCAACCCAAACCTTGACGCGAGGCGTCACAATATACCACAAAATCATCCGTTCCTCCGGGTAGTGATAAAATCGGTGCGTCACAAAGCTTGTTCTTTAACAACTGAAACGCTTCTTCTTGTTTGTCACTCCAATCAAACTTCTTGTCTTTCTGTGTGAGCGCGGTCAGAGGTTGAGCGATTTTAGAGAAATCCTCAATGAATCTTCGATAATAACCAGCCAAACCCAAGAACTGTCGAATCTCGGTTGGCGTCTTTTGAGTCTCCCAATCCCTGATCGCCTCGATCTTTGTGGGATCAACATGGATTCCATTTCCATTTACCACATGTCCAAGAAATTGGACTTCACGCAGCCAGAACTCGCACTTCGAGAACTTGGCGTATAATTTCTCCTTCTTGAGTAGCTCTAGAATAGCTCTTAAGTGTTGTTCGTGCTCGTCCTTTGTCTTTGAGTAAATTAGAATGTCGTCAATAAATACGATCACAAACTTATCCAAGTACGGCTTGCAGACTCGGTTCATTAGGTCCATGAAAACTGCAGGTGCGTTCGTCAACCCAAATGGCATAACTAGGAACTCGTAATGTCCATAACGAGTCCTAAAGGCTGTCTTCCGGATACTTTCCTCTTGCATCCTAAGTTGATGGTATCCGGATCGAAGATCGATCTTTGAATAAAAGCTTGAGCCTTGCAACTGGTCAAATAGATCATCGATCCTCGGCAAGGGATATCTGTTCTTGATAGTCAACTTATTAAGCTCACGGTAGTCTATACACATACGGAAACTACCATCCTTCTTCTTAACAAACAGAACCGGAGCTCCCCAAGGTGACAAGCTTGGTCTTATGAATCCTTTATCCAACAGCTCCTGGAGTTGTGTCGATAACTCTTGCATCTCCGAAGGCGCAAGTCTGTAGGGTGCCTTGGCTACAGGCGCGGCACCTGGAACCAAGTCAATATGGAACTCGACTTGCCTTTGAGGCAGTAATCCTGGCAAGTCTTCTGGAAAGACTTCCGGATATTCCTTGACAACTGGAATATCTTCGATCTTTGGCTCAGCAGCTTTCTTATCCATGATGTGTGCCAAGAATGCAACACATCCCTTATGCAAACACTTTCTAGCATTCAGGCAGCTAATAAACCTCAACGGCGTATCATGCTTCTCTCCGTGCACTACGATGGTTTTTTCATCCGTTACAGGGATGCGGATGGTCTTCTCATGGCAAACAATCTCGGCCTTGTTGCTGGACAACCAATCCATTCCCACTACCACATCAAAGCTTCCCAACTCGACAGGTAGCAGGTCTAGCGTAAATTCGTGTCCTCCCAATTCGATCATGCATCCTCTTATAACTTCACCCGTTTCAACTAGTTTCCCATTCGCCAATTCGATCGAGTATGGAACGTCTAAGTTACTAGTGGCCAAACCAAGTATACTCTTAAATTCTAACGACACGAAACTATAATCGGCACCAGTATCAAAAAGAACAGATGCAAAACGTTGGTTTATAGGGAACGTACCGGTGATAACATTCGGATCGTGGCGCGCTTCCCTTGCGCCAATGTTAAAGACTCTTCCCCGTGCTTGGTCCAAATTTGGGCATTCCTTCTTAAAGTGCCCAATGTCACCACAGTTAAAACAGCCCAGTCTTTGCCCATTACCACCTCCGTTCCCAGCTTGAGTGTTGTTTTGGTTGCGATTCCCACTACCAGCTTGGTTCGCAACGTTTCCACGGTTCCCATTTCCTCCGTTGTTTCCTTGTGGGCGGTTTCCATTACCACCACAGTTGTTGTTTCTATTACCAAAACCTCCTTGGCCACCCCGGCCAGCACTAGCCTAGCAAGTATCCTTCAAGTGGCCAACTTTCCCACAAGCTTCACATATTTTTGGCCCACACCGGCCAGAATGATGACGCTGACAGGTGTTACACTTGGGCTGTGTACCCATATAACCTTTCCCTTTCTTCCCAACATCGGTTGCAGCTTGGACCGGTGTGCTTGACTCGTCCTTCTTGCTTACATGGCTGGTTCCTTGCTTGAAGTTTGAAAACTTTCGCTTGTTTTCACCAGACGACTCAGCAGTGTTTCTTTCTTCTTCGGTTCCGAGATGGAAAATTTGTTCAACCGAATGGCCTCCTCGGTAAGCGCCACACTAAGATCAATTGCTTCCGTGATCGTGGCAGGTTTGGATGTGGTGATCATACTCATTATTTGGGGAGCTAATCCCCAGATGAACCTTTCAATCCGTTTAAACTCTGGTGTGACCATGTACGACACAACGTGGGATAAATCATGAAATCTTTGAACGTATTCTGCAATCTTGGGACCATCCATCCTTAAATGCCAGAACTCAGTCTCTAACCTTTGTATCTCAGCACGCGAGCAATACTTTCTTCGCATTAACTCTTTTAACTCAGCCCAGGTCAACGCGTAAGCAGCAGCTTCTCCTAAAGTCTGCACTTGTAAGTTCCACCAGGATAGGGCTCCATCCAGAAATAGCCCTGAGATGTAAGTCACTTGTTGATCGGGAGCGCATTTGCTCATTCTTAAGACAGAGTCTGTTTTCTCAGCCCACCTCACGAACACAACAGCACCTCCGGTGCCGTCGAAATTCATGGGCTTGCAGTCTAAGAACTGCTTGTAAGTGCACCCTGCACATACGTTAGAATTTACAAATGGTATTAGTGGACGTGTTATAAATATCCAAATGTATTGTAATATGTCTCAAACGACTTAACATTACCATGTGGTGGATTGTTATTGTCGTTATTGTTCGAATTGCTCCCGCTGGTTCCTCCTTGTGAGGCTGCATACTGCGCTATGGCGGCAGCAATGATTCCTTGGAGTTCTGCCTCGTTGGTAGGCATACGCATCTCACGTCTTGGTGGCATCTTCTAAAAGATGATCGTGTTGGTCAGTTCATAGTAAGTAAACAACATACGTACGTAATATCATTCAAACACATAACATCTCATGTTACAATTTAACCAAGCATATAACACCACATGTTATAAAACGTATACAATCAAGCCAACATCATATATAATGAGAATACTGCGATTGCGCTGTCATAAATCAAGACCACAAGGTAAGGTTTACAAGTACATAACTGTATCGTACATCATCAGTGACTAAGGGCCACCTCGCCCTAGTCCAAACTATCTAGTCAGTGACAACAACAAATATACAAATCATCAAAAGTCACAATCATCAACATGCGGTCTCCAAAAGCTGGGTAGTCTGCACAATCGTGGTCGTCTCACCAAAAGTCTACCTGCGTCGAATAAAAAAGGCCTAAGCTGATGGCGGTGGAGGAGGGGGAAAACGAGAAAAGAGTAAACGTCGCATATGAAGCCAGTCCTCCTCCATAGCGCGATGAGCGCACAATAAGTATGCTATCTGCTGCTCAGGAGTCCAAAAGCGAGCGGCAGAATCAGATGAAAGCAGGCGCGGAGGGTGTGATACTGCAGGTGGGGTCTGGCAATGGCACGGTGGTCACTGAGCTCTCTCCAGCTCCTGTACGTGACGGGTCAGCGCCTCCTGTTGTATCATGAAAGATGTGAGAATATACTCCGTAGAATACCCCACGTGATATGGGTGATACGGATCAGATGGTGGCGTAATGGGGGGCGTAGTCCAGAGGAATGGCTCACTAGATGGAGCGAAGGATGGTACAGTAAATGGTGCAACAGTGGGAATAAGAGTAGGATGAGAAATCTGAGGCACAAACTGGCCTCCTCCTGACACGAAAGGTGTATGACCAAACGGCTATCGAGATGAACCCTCCCCAAGACGTGGTGGAGGTATGTCCTGGAGATAGGTGATCTGAAGATCTGTGCGGTGAGCATCTGTGGTGTGTGGGGGAATCAAGGGAACATCAATGGGGGCTGAAACAAGGGCTGAAACGGGGGCTACAGGTGGTGTAACTGGTATTACGAAAGGTGGGTAATCATCGTCATCATCTATCCACCCGTTGCGGGTGTCAGCGTATCGTGGATCAATATGGGTCGCAAAAGGTGCACGGTCGAACATCACCGGCATAGGATCAGGAAATGGTGCAACAACAGGATCCTCTAACAGAAGTGGAGCATCAACAGGAGCGTCAGCAACATGATCACCCACCAACAGTGGAGCAACAATGGGATGATCGTCAACAGGTATGTCATCAACAAAAGGAGCAACAGCAGGTGCATCGGCATGAACAGGGTCATGCTCTAATGCGGGATCAGGAGCGACGCCTGGCTCAGGGGCCACGACAGGCTCCGGGTCAACCAAATCCATATCAAAATCAGCGGGATCATCAAACAAAGGATCGATAGGGGCTATAGGCTCCTCTAGGGGCTGGTCTAAGTGAATGAACTCAATATCTTGGTCAGGATCAAAACCTGGTGGAAAAACAGGTTCATCATCAACATCGTGATCAGACTCAAAGCTGTGTGCAGGTGCAGCAGATGACGCCATGTCAGGGTCGGTGTCGTGTGAGTGGTGATGCACTCCCTGTGTGTGCAAAGATGCGGATGCCACAGACTCAAATGAGTCTGGGACAGGTGAATGAACAGGAGCCTCCCCTGCAGGAGCGTCAGCAATGAGTAGGATATCATCAGCAGCAATAGGGACCTCACCCTCAAGGTCATCCTCAAGTGGGTCCTCCTCTAATAGATCGACATCGTCGTCAGAAACATCAGCAAGTGACATATCTACAACCGGATAAGCAGCAAGGGGTACAGGAGCAGGGATCACCACGAGTGGTAAATCCCCAGCGAGATGGCCATCAGCCGGCTCGGCTACGACGTCAGGCAGCGCAAAAGGGCTGGAAGTCGTCATCGTCTGTGCTGGTTGTATCGGAAGTGTGGACCTCGTGCTCCGATAAAACTATGTCATCTGATACTATCGCCATAGGGTCCAGAGTGTCGAAAACTCCAGTGTCTGATGAAGAAGGCATGATGTCTGTAACACAAACACACATACGCACAAACAATCAATCATATAATCAAATAAACATGTTAGTCACCAATAAGCAAACAAGTAATCATCCTAGTCTTCCCTAGACTATCCTCTCAGTCTCCCCGACAGAACTCCCTCAGTCTCCCTGACTGAACTCCCTCAGTCTCCCCGACTGAGCTCCCTCAGTCTCCCCGACTGAATTAAAAATCTTTGAAAAGTGTACTTGTGCCCTTTTGTTTAAAAATGTTTGTGCCCTGGATCTGGACGTTTAGTGTATGCAATGTAAAAATGTTTTCGTGAGAGCCCTAGTAATCATAGTCTAGACTCGAGAAGGAATCCTAGTTCGCTATGATCAAGGCTCTGATACCAAGCTGTCACACCCTGGCTTTGCGGAAGCGTGGGTTTATTTGGTGTGACTTCTTAATACCATAGCTTAATCACAACAAAGCTATATGAAAGTAAAACCATGATGATCATCCATTACTTCAAGTTTTAAAAGTAAAATACGACAACATTATTTTAGAGTTGACACATGCAACGAGTTTACAATACAACATAATAAAAACCTTGTTCATAAGACACAATCACAAAACATGAAATAGACACAGTTTAGGACTTGTGACTCGTCCAGGCAAAAGTCACAACCCTTAAACTCGGATGACATCACTTCTCCTACGCAGCATGAAGACATAGCATACCTCGCCAGATCCCTATTTCCCTGAAATACATGTAAGTTGAAAAATCAACAAAAGTTGAGCGAGTTCATGTAAAAGTGAGTATGTAAAACCTTTGTAATACATTTGTATGTATGAAAAATCCCTGGTATGTAGCAAATAAGGGAAAAGAGATCACCATTGGGTTGCAAAGCCAATGATATGTGTGAAGTGTTGTAGGAAGACTCAAACCTAGCAGATTTTTGCGTCGGGCTCAAAGTCACCCCGAGGTCCGTAATGTTGGGCCTGGAGTTGGGCTCGCTACACCCAGATAGATCTACCGCTAATGACCCTCGGTCCTACAATGAGGATTAATGGCCTCTAGTTTCCGCCTACCCACTCACATGATCTAAGTTGTAACCCTCCTTAAGCTAACCATACCATGTATAAAAGTATCCGTAATCATTGTAACATGTATTCCACCCCCGAAGTATAAAAACTGAAAACAGTTAAGAGAAAAGGGGGACATGAACTCACTGAAGTGCGTCTCGAAATAGTCAATCCCAAATCAACCTGTTGCGTGACGACCTACACGTACTAACTTCTATTAGACGGACGGCCGTGCCTTGGCTTAAGGTTTAACGTTTTGTTGGAGAAATAGTTAGGTAACTATTTCGTGTTTACACTTCTTAATTATTTAATAAGTATATTCTTTCCCATGGATGGGGGTTTTAATACATGTGTGTTTTTATAATTTCAAAAATATATTTTTAAGTCTCACTTGAAAATATATTTTAAATCACTTTGTCTAAAATATTCTGTCTCCCAAAATATACATATTTTTCCCAAAAATATTATATTTTACCTTATATAATTTCCAAAATAATACTTTATCGAAATACATATTTAAGAGTATTTTCCGAAAATACATAAGTTAGATTTTTAAAGTTCGTGTGGTAATAACAGTACCGGTGTAACTTAAATATTTATTTGTGATAGCGTTGATATTATTTTGGAGTCGATACTTCTCAGTGTATTCAAGTTATATTATTTTTACTCTAAAATAACATATCTAGTTCACAAAATAATCATAAAATCACACAAGCGTTTTACTATGAAATATATATTTTAAATATATATTTAACAAGTTTTATTTACGAAAATCCACCTCCGACACTTGGTTATTTTGTAATAAAAAACTTAGCGAAGTTTATTTGGAAAAACAAGTTAAAAATATATTTATAAACACTTGTCACAAAATATTTCTAAGTGTTATATTTCTGGAAAAATTTCGCCAGAGTTTCCTCTGTAACTGGAGGTGGCCACGCTTACTAGCGTATCATTTTCTTTTCAAATTCAATCAATCAATTTTCAAATCATCAATATACAATATTCAAACATCAAACTAGTCAAAAGTAAGTATAAATCGCAAACTCATGAACTTGTAAGTTGTGTAAAAATATGTAGCAACCTTTTAACATTTTTAGTGGATCTCGTCATCTTTAAAAATAAAATTAGTTCCTTGGAAACTTTATTTTTAAAGAATGTGTAATTTTACAACTTCTAGTCAAAAATTACGAAAATGTTTCTTTGTTAGATCTTCTTGTCACACAGTGTTTACACACTTGCTTGTTCACAAAAATGCTTTTAGTGTATGTAAGATTCGGGTTTAAAACAAGACTTGTATATTTTACTTGGTTCTTCCGAAAAACCACTTGTAGATCTTTAGATCTACTAGTTTAGAACTCTATTTTACAAGAAAAATCACTTTTACACAAGTTCATGTTTATGTGTGGAAGGGTTCATCATCTTACAACTTTTACACTTAACATATCACTAGTTCATGTTCCATGAACATGATCTAGCATGGTTAGATGACGATCCGTTCCACTACTAGCAACTAACAACATCAAATATTCACAACAACGCAAGATTTACAAGATTTACACCATTAGTTTCTCTTTATCCATCTAGTTCATCATTCTTTCAAGACTTTTAGTTTTGATCTTGTGTGTTCTTGAGTTTTAACCGTTAAATCTCTTATTAACCACTTTAAACAAGAACAAGAGGGTGTCTAGAAGCACTTACTACTAGCTCGTGGCTAGGGAAGAATCAAGGCGTAAACAAGGTGGATAAAAGCAATGTAGAGAGGTTCTTGAGTTTCCGAAAGCACCGGGTCTCCTTGTATGTCACCTTGCACCTTGGTATGTATGTAAAATGTCTTGATCAAAACTTGATGATGGGTAGATGATGGATGGTGGTCTCGGCCGAAGGTAGCAAGAGGGGAAAGAGAGAGCAAATTTTGTTAAGTGTTTGATGTGAGATAATGGTTATCCTATATGCTTATTTATGGTCCAACTTTGGTGATTATCCAACAAGTAATATGTCATTAAGATATTAGACAACATCAAATAAAATAATCAAAAATGGTGGAGTGTGTCCCCACTCCTTCAACCGATCGGACTAGGGGGTATATGGTTAGATTTCAAATGTATAGTTAGGAACTAGTTAGTTTAGTTAGGAATTTAAATTGGTTATTAGTGTGTTATGTAATATAACGGGTGTTAGGGTGTTCGGGGACCCTAACTAGCTCAGAAAAGTGTTAACAATGTCATTGACAATATTTTTGTGTGACGGGTAAAGTCCGGTTGTTCGGTTGGATATTAATCCATTAAAATGTCAAGTAAAGCTTTAAAGTGCCTTTTATAGTGTGTTTAGCGACACAATAAATTCCCGATACCTTGGAAAGTGTCTAGCATTATTTTACCAAGTTTTTTGCACTTTACTAGTTATGTTAAATGCTTTATTTTGCATAAAGTGCAGAATTTTGTAATTAAAGCATGTTTTAGGCACATCCGGTCACTATAACTATCACCTAGTGACGCAGTTTTACAATCCTCACCTCCCTACACTCCCTATTGGTGTAGTAATCTATTCCCGGCTCATACTGGCCTCAGAGACAATATTTTTCTAGTGCTGGCAATGTCAACATGTTTACTGGGTTATCCGTTTAGTGTGCTAAATGTGCTTTTGTGCATCAAGGTTGTCACTGATGTTTGTGTGTAAATAATAGAGTGACAGTATAAAATGTGATGCATGAGTATGTATGTATGTATGTATCAGAAATCAAGAAGCAGTTTAACCACAGTTGTAAGCAAGCACTGTAATTAAGCATTAATTAGATATTAATTAATTCGTACGGATACCTGGTTTGGTGAGGGTTGTCACATAATAGTGCTTGAACTCAAACTGACGGCTCGCTCGAAGGTGTTCTCGCTCCAGGATCGCCACGAGGTAACGTTTAAGTCATAATAGATACAAATATGTTTAATATGAGTATGATGTAAATATTTAAGCTATATATATACGGGAAGTAAAGTTTGGAGGTTAAACGAGAAGTTTCAGGAACCGTATGGTTGGACACCGAACCGAAAAACGATTAAAAAGCCCAAAACAAGGTATGCAGCGATTTTAGTAAACGTGAGGCCGTCGCCGACGGGATGTTACCCGTCGCCGACGCCACCTTTTTGGGCCGACGCCCTATCTAGCTGCTTACGGGAACTTCTGGCCGACGCCCTTTTTAAAAGCCCGTCACCAACGGGCATCTTAGCCGTCGCCGACGGCTTACACAATTTCAGTCCGCTGAAATTTTCAAGTTTTTCATAATTTTAACTAACCGTCCATCCTGAAAGCCCGATTCACGGTTCCATTGAGTTCTTATGAGACAAAGTAAGCCGTGTAGGGATTGAACAAATTGATAGTAATTGGTTGTGTGTAATGGTATGAAACGAATAACGAATGTATGAAGTTAAGTTTGAAATATAAGAATGCGAATGAAGTAGATCAAAGCGTAAGACACTTGCTATACTGAAAGCTTATGATTAATAATGGATGTAAACATGATAATGTGTAGATGGAGATGCAAGAAGTGTTAATGATGATGATGATGATACGGTTCGTCAAGAAGCGTTTAATAGCAAGGTCACAGAGGTGGCGGAAGGGGTTATGCAAGCTAATCTTCCACGATTAGCTCAAGAAGTAGAAAGTCGGGTGTTGGGAGTTGTGGATGCCTTAATGACTAGCAAGATCGAAGAATTGAAAGAATTGATTGAGGGATCTAAAGGTAAAAGCAAAGAACGACGATGCACGTATAAAGATTTTATGGCATGCAATCCTGCAACGTATGATGGTAAAATCGATCCGATCGCATGCCAAAGATGGGTTTCAAACATAGAAGCGGTATTTATACGAAGTCGGTGTGATATGGAAGACCAGGTGATGTTCGCTACTGGTCAACTCACTCTTCAGGCGAAAGATTGGTGGGATGCGCATAGTAAGGAAGTTGGGGAGGACAAGTTACAAGGAATGACTTGGCAGGAATTCAAGGAACCTTTTATGAGATATCACTGTCCTCAGTCAGCCATTAATAAGATTCAGGAGGATTTCTTACACCTCCGACAGAAAAACAAGACGATAAACGAAATATCAAACACGTTCATGGATAAGATGAAGTTTTGCGGAGACTTTGTGAAGACAGAAAGAATGAAGATCAACCGCTTTTATGGTATACTAAAGGCAGAATTTAGGGAGTTCATCACTCCCTCAAAGTATGAAACCCTTGACGAGCTCATCAATCTGGCACGAGATAGAGAGATTGAAATTAAGAGGCATGAAGAACGTGGTGAAAAGAGGTCAATAGAAAAGGGGACCAATGCAAGTCCATCTAAAAAGGAGAGGTTCCATAATCAAGGAAGGAAAGATAAACCGAAGAGTGGTATTACTCCTTGCAAGACATGTGGGAAACTCCATACTGGGGAATGTCTTCTGGGTAAGAAGGGGTGCTATAAATGCGGCGAAGAAGGGCATACATCCTACAAGTGCCCTAGTAACCCAAAGACATGTTTCAATTGTTTCCAGATAGGCCATGTTAAGTCGGAGTGTCCTAAACTCCAACAAGGATCAAAGAAGGAGGGTAAGAACGAAGAAAGCTCAAAGGCGAAAGGGAGGATGTTTCAAATCACGTCCGAAGAAGCCAAGTCCCATCCGAATGTGGTTTCAGGTATCTTTCTATTAAACTCCATACCGGTTTATGTTTTGTTCGATACCGGAGCCACTATGTCGTTTATTGCAAATGAAATCGTACAACATCCTTCATTTAAGGTTGAACAAATGTCGATACCTTTAGAAGTAGAAATAGCCGATAGTAAGAACTATGTGTTGCAAGAGATTTGTAGAAATTGCAAATTCATGATAGAAGATGAGGAATTTGATATCGACCTCATACGTATGGATTTGGGGGAATTTAAAATGATAGTAGGTATGGATTGGATGGCACGACACTGTGTAGAGATTAACTGTAAAAATAAGGTAATGCTCATCCAATCTCCAAGTGGAAGGAAATTGAGTATTCAAGGGGAAAGAAACGTGGAAACAAAATTGTGCACCCTTGTTCAAGCCGTTAAATACGTACTTAACGGGAGTAGAGCATACCTAGCATATGTAGTAGACGCTCGACAAAGCCTCTCGAAACTTGAAGATGTTGAGGTCATGAACGAATTTCCAGATGTATTTCCGGAGGAATTACCGGGACTCCCTCCCGAACGAGAAATAGAGTTTCGCATTGAATTGAATCCGGGTGCGAAGCCGGTTGCAAAGGCTCCCTATAGATTGGCTCCCACCGAGATGCGGGAGTTAATGACACAGTTACAAGATCTTCTAGATAAGGGCTTTATCCGCCCGAGTGTATCGCCTTGGGGAGCGCCTGTCTTATTTGTTAAGAAGAAAGATGGGTCGATGCGCATGTGCATCGATTACAGAGAATTAAATAAGCTGACTGTGAAGAACCACTACCCTTTACCTAGAATTGATGATCTCTTTGATCAATTACAAGGGGCGAGTTGGTTCTCTAAGATAGACCTGCGTTCGGGGTATCATCAAGTGAGAATACGGGAAGAAGATATTCCAAAGACCGCGTTCAGAACCCGATATGGGCATTATGAATTTTTAATCATGTCCTTTGGATTGACGAACGCGCCGGCTGCGTTTATGGATCTTATGAACCGGGTATGCTGACCCATGTTAGATAAATCTGTGATCGTGTTCATATATGATATTCTAATTTATTCGCGAAGCAAGAGTGAACATGTGAGGCACTTGCGTGAAGTACTTGAAGTTCTCCGTAAGGAGAAACTTTACGCAAAATTCTCAAAATGCGCCTTCTGGCTCAGAGAGGTGCAGGTTCTCGGCCATGTAATAAACTCGGAAGGTGTCTTGGTGGATCCATCGAAGATTGACGCAGTAATGAAGTGGGTTTCTCCAAAAACTCCAACTGAAGTAAGGAGTTTCCTAGGCCTTGCTGGCTATTATAGGAGGTTTATACAAGACTTTTCAAAAATGGGAGGAAGAAGGAGAAGTTTGTGTGGGGCAAGGATCAGGAAGAAGCCTTTCACGTATTAAAAGAAAAGTTGTCTAGTCCTCCGGTCTTAGCACTCCCAGATGGAACGGAAGATTTGGTTGTCTATTCGGATGCCTCACATCAAGGTTTAGGGTGTGTTTTAATGCAAAGGGGGAAGGTTATCGCGTATGCATCGAGACAACTTAAACCGCATGAAGGAAACTACCCAACTCACGACTTAGAGTTGGCGGCAGTAGTTTTCGCCTTAAAGATCTGGAGGCACTATCTCTACGGTGCAAAATGTACAATTTACTCGGATCACAAAAGCCTCAAGTATTTATTTGAGCAGAAAGACTTAAATATGAGGTAGCGGAGATGGTTAGAACTTATCAAGGACTACGACTGCGATATCCTTTATCACCCGGGAAAGGCGAACGTGGTAGCGGATGCGTTAAGCCGAAAAGAGTATCCACCTCCCATTTAAGTAAAATCCATGAAGATGATAGTTACGCCACATTTACTTGATGTGATACGGGATTCCCAAATAAAGTCACTTGGAGCGAAAGACCCAAAGAGAGAAAGAATGAAAGGTATAGCCGATAAATTAGAAGAAAATTCGACCGGACTCAAAACAAGATTCGGTCGAATTTGGATACCACGATTTTGCGAAGTCAAGACTGCTCTTCTTGACGAGGCTCATAAGTCACGATACTCAATTCACCCCGGGGCAACCAACATGTACCGGGACTTGAAGACCAATTATTGGTGGCCGGGTATGAAACGCGATATTGTAAAGTATGTCTCGAAATGTTTAACATGCTCCCAAGTGATGGCAGAACATCAAAAACCATATGGGGAGTTACAACCTTTGGAAATTCCAGTATGGAAATGGGAGGAGTTAACTATGGATCTGGTAACCAAGCTTCCTAGAACGAAAAAGGGGCACGATGCAATATGGGTGATCGTAGACCAACTCACAAAAAGTGCCCACTTTTTACCTATTCGGGAAGCTTATTCTTCTGAAAGAATGGCAGAAGTTTACATGAATGAGATAATTTCCCGACACGGGGTGCCCGTGTCAATTATCTCAGATCGGGATACGAGATTCACCTCTCGTTATTGGCAAAAGTTTCATGAAAGTATGGGAACGAAGTTACGTATAAGCACAGCCTATCACCCTCAGACCGATGGTCAATCAGAACGAACCATCCAGACGCTCGTTGATATGTTAAGAGCCTGTGCCTTAGATTTTGGCGGGAATTGGGATGACCATTTGCCACTAACGGAATTTTCATATAATAATAGCTATCATAGTGGTATTCAAATGGCTCCCTATGAGTTGTTATACGGGAGGAAATGTTGAACTCCTGTGTGTTGGGGCGAAGTTGGTCAAAGAGAACTTGCGCCAAGTGATTTAATAGCAGCGACGAATGAGAAGATTGAATTGATTAGAGCTCGACTGAAAGCAGCCCAGGATCGGAAAAAAGCTTATGCAGACAAGAGAATGCGTCCTATCGAATTTCAATTCGGAGATTATGTCCTGCTAAAAGTATCTCCGTGGAAGGGCATAATCCGTTTTCGCAAACGGGGTAAGTTAGGCCCTCGTTATATTGGACCGTTTAAAATCTTGGCTCGAGTTGGAAGGGTTGCATATCAATTAGAACTACCGTCTACACTAGACAGGATCCACAATACCTTCCACGTGTCGTAGTTGAGGAAAGGTCTTGCGGATGAAACAACATTAGTGCCTCTTGACGACATTGAATTGGACGAGAGGTTAAATTATGTCGAAAAACCTATAGCCATTAAAGACGTTAAGGTGAAAAATCTTCGCAACAAAGCTATTAGACAAGTATTGGTTCAATGGCAACACCGAAAGGGGTGGGAAACTGAAGATGAAATGAGGAAGCACTACCCTTTTCTCTTTGGTATGTAAATGCTCTAATTTGTTATGTGCTCAGGTTTTGAGGACAAAACCTCTTTTAAGGGAGATAGACTTGTAACACCCCGAAATTATTTTAATACGGGAATAAGCAAAAAATAAATAAAAATTATAATATAGATGGTGGATAATTAAAAATTATAAGTTAAATCATGGGAAGTGTTTAAATTAAACACTTAATAAGCTTGAGGGGGTAATATGAAAAATTGTAATGAATCAAGGGTTAGTAATGTCTAAACCCCAAACACACACTCTATGCGTGTTCTGGGATCGACCAAGGACAGGAGAAACAAGGGTTTACCCTTGTTCTTGCAAAACTCATCAATTAGCAAGAGAATTCAATGTTAATCGGCTGCATGTCTTCAATTTTCGATCATCTAAGCATACCTAGTGAAGTGGTAAATCGAATTTCTTGATTTGGTGAGTTGTAGAAAAAGGGTTTCAACCCAATCACGAATTTGTGGTATGATTTGTCTAAATTGGATGTTAGGGTTACTCCCTAGAATAGAAATTCATGCTTGATTTTAGTTTAATTGAAAGAAAATCCTATAAACCCACTTGATGGAAAATTAGCATGAAAGCATGATCAAGTAGAAGTAAATATGTGTAATTGTGATATATGATCTTGCTTATAATACAAGAATGCTAGATAAATTGATGTGGAATAAAAGAATTGTATGAACTAGATTGATTATTGATGATATATAAGAGGAACTAGTGAAAGTCATGCTTTGAATATGTCACACCCTGGCTTTGCGGAAGCGTGGTTAATTTGGTGTGACTTCTTAATACCATAGCTTAACCATAACAAAGCTATATGAAATAAAACCATGCAAGATCATCCATTTAATTAAGTTTTTAAACCAAATACAACCATATTGTCTTAACGGAAACACATCCTAACGACATAAACATTGTTCAATAAACATAGCATAACATAAAGATAGTTTAAGGACTGTGACTTGTCCAGGAAAGAGTCACATTCCCCAAAGCCGGATGACCTCGTAACTAGTGCAGCGGGAAAACGTGTCATACCGCGCCAGATCCTTTAATTTCCTTAAATACATGTAAGTTGAAAAATCAACAATAATGTTGAGCGAGTTCATGTGTAAGTGAGTAAGTAAACCTTTGTGAGTATAAAAATAGTCTTGGTATGTAGCAAATAAGGGAATTGAGATCACCAATGGTTTGCAAGGCCACTGATATATGTGAAGTGCAAGTAGGGAGACTCAAACCTAGCAGATTTCGCCACGGCATTAGTATGTGGACAAAGTCACCCCGAGGTCCGTTTCTAGTTTGGCCTGGGGCTGGGCTCGCTACACCCAGATAGATCTACCGCTCCTGTCCCTCGGTCCTGCCATGAGGACTAATGGCCTCATATTGCTCCTACCCACTCACATGATCTAAGTAGTAAACCTCCTTACGCTAACCATACCATGTATAATGTACTTGTAATCAAAGTAACATGTATTTCACCCCCGCAGTTAAGAAAACTGAAAACAGTTAAGAGAAAAGGGGGGCATGAACTCACCGTGGTGCGTCTCTACCAAGTATGCCTCCAAATCAAACAGCTGTGTGACGACCTACACGTACTAATTCTATTAGACGGACGGCCGTGCCTTAGCTTTTATGGTTTAAGTTTTTGGGAAATAGTTAGGCAACTATTTCGTGTTTACATTCTGTATATACTTGGTAGTCATTTTTCCTTCCCAATGATGGGGGATTTAATACATGTGTGTTCGTATAATTCCGAGATATATTATTAAGTCTCACTTAAAATATATTTTATTTCTAACTCCCAAAATATAAATATTCTTCTAAAAAATATCATATTTTCTATTACATAATTTTCCAAAATAATACCTTGACAAAAATACGCGTTAAGTCATATTTTCCCAAAATGCGTAAGTTACGTTTTAATGATCGAGTGGTAATAATAATTACCGGTGTAACTTATGTATTTATCGTAGAGGCGTTCGTATTATTTTGGATTCGTTAACATTCGATAGTATTATTTTTACCCTAAAAATAATACTAGTATTTTCACAAAATAATCATAAACATATATCAAGTGACGTTGTGAAAAATATATACTAAATATATATATGTATCACGTTTTATTTTGTGAAATCCCACCTCCGATGTTTTGTAAATATAGTCGTGGCGAAACTTATATTTTGAAAACATGTCGAAAAGTATTTCTAACACTTATAGTGAAAATATTTCTAAGTGTTAGGCTTTTGGGAAAATTTCGCCAGAGTTTCCTCTGTAACTGGAGGTGGCCACGCTTTCAAGCGTATCATTTTCTTTTATAAATCAAACCAACCATTTTTATCATTCAATCAAAACAATGTTCAAACCACAAACTAGTCAAAATATATATAAATCGCATAAATTTCATGAACTTGTGATTTATCCAAACTATGAAGTAAATCCCATACTTTTAGTGGATCTTTTGTATAAATCAATCCGGTTTCGTAAAAGTCTTGTTTTTAAAGAAATTCCATCTTTACAACTTCTTGTCAACTTTTACAAAAATAATTATTTTGTCGAAACTTTGTGTTACACAAGTGTTTACACACTTGTGTGTTCTAAAAACCATTCGTGTTAGTGTAAGATCCGTCTTTAGAAAACATGATTTCTTTGATACTTGGTTCTTTGAAAATACCGCTTGTAGATACGTAGATCTACTAGTTTTAAACACTATTTCACAAGCTAAATCGCTTTTACACAAGTTCATGATTCGTGTGTGGTAGAGTTTCATCCTTTAACCCTTGTTACTTCCAAAACAACCTTATGTCATGATCCAAGGTCATGACCAATCCGGGTTAAACGATGATCCGAGCTAGCACAACATAGATCGGGTTCAAATAATCACACAAATCAAATACTACATGATTTACACAACATATGAGCTTTTAACCAACATTTTTAGTGTTTTAAGTAGACTTTTATGTATCATCTTGTATGTTAACGAGTTTTAACCGTTACAAATCATATTAACCACTTTAAAATAGTTCAAGAAGGTGATTTAAGCAACTTACTACTAGCTCGAGGCTAGGGAAGAATCTAGACGAAAATCGGGTGGATAAAAGCAATGAGAAGAGGTCCTTCGCCTTCCGATTGCACCAAGCTTCCTTATACGCGATCCTCAACGCTTGTATGAACTTGGAATTGGTTGATCAAGACCGAAAATATGATGGATGCTCAAGGGGGTGTTCGGCCGAACGTTAGAGAGAGAGAGAGGAGTGTTTGTTGTTGAGTTTGTGTTAAGTGAAGTGATGGTGGGTTTAACCTTGAACTTATAGACATTTAACTTGAGTATTAACCAAGGGATCATATGTATGCAAGATATTAAACACTAGGATTAAAATATTCAAGAAGGACAAAAGGGTGTCCCCCTACATGGGGACGGTTTGTAAAGAGGGGGGGGGGGTACTAGTTCAAATCCAACAAATTAGTTAATGTATAGTTAGGTTAATCTAGTTAGTTAAGTGATTAACCCGGTTACTAGTGTGTCATGCTTTATAGTGGGTGTTAGGGTATTCAGGGACCCTAACTGGCTCAGAAAAAGGTAAATAATGAAAATGACAAGATTTTTATATTCCGGGTAGAGTCCGGTTGTTCGGTTGGATAGTAATCCGTTGAAGTGCTTAACAAAGCTTTAAAGTGTCGTTATAATTATTTTTAGTGACACAACTTGTCTCTGACACTTTGGAAAGTGTCTAGCAATATTTTTCTCATGTTTTGGCACTTTATTAGTTAGCTAAAAGCTGGATTGTTATGTAAAGTGCTGAGTTTTGTACTTAGAGTACGTTTTAGGCACATCCAGTCATCGTAACTTATTCCTAGAGACGCAGTTCTACAACCCTTGTATCCCTACACTCACCGCTAGTGTAGCAAAATATTTCTGGCTCATACAGGCCTTAGAGGCAGTGTCTGCCTGATGCTGGCTTATCAACAAGTTCAATAGGTTATCCGTTTATAGTGCTACTGTGATTTTGTGCATCATGTTTGTCACTAAGGTTCAGCATGTAAATAATGTAGTGACAGCAAGTAAAGTATGATGCAAGTAAGTACATGTATCAGTATTCAAATAGCAGTTTATTCACAAGTTCAAGCAAGCACAGTAATTAAGCAGTAATTAATTATTAATTAAGTCGTACGGATACCTGGTTTAGTGAGGGTTGACACATAATACTTGTACTTTATGCTTTATTAATGTGACGCACACTAAGTGTTTGATGAAATGCTTAAGAGAATAAATGTGTGAAATTCTAAAAATTTGTGATAATGTTTGTCACTTGAAAATGAAGGATTTATGTAAATGATGTAATGAAGTGTTGGGCTAAATGAATAAATGTGTTTAATGTAGGCGTGAAAGAAGAAGGGTCCAACACTAGGAAGTCGGAAAACTCACAAGATCGAGGTACGTTAGTGTACACCTTAACTCTACTATGTTGTCATATGTTTAATAATCTCTATTGTATTATGTTGTTATGTTGGAATCGTGAAAGTCGAAATATAAGCTTGTGGAAGTAAAGTTAGATCCGTCTTAAACGGATGTAGAGAAATGAATAAGATACGAAAGATAATGCTTCATATCCGGTCCTTTCTAGTCGAACCGGGTATGGGAAGATAATTATGTTTTGAATGAAAGATTATTCGATCCCTCTTATCGGCTTGGAGTGTAATCGTACGTAAAGAATATATTTGTTCGTTATGAATGAATCGAATGAAAGTTATGATAATTATATTAGTACCCGTCGCAGCGGGTATGTTAAGAAAGGAATGCTAATCTCTACGTTGAGACGAGCATGTAATGAACCGTCTAACGGTTGGTAATGTAATTGAAAGATGTAAAGACGTATAATAATTAGTCGGGTAGTTAGTTAATCGTGTTGGTGATGAAATACTAACTTCTTTCGTTTATGTTGAACGTAGATAAATCCTCAGTTTAGGCGACTTGGCAATTTGGAGCGAGCATACGCACACTTTATGACCTCAACCGGTTCTTCAACGAAATGGAGCGTGTCGTCAACATGAATCTCGTCGATGGGAATGGCGATGGTATCTTGAGTTGGACTTTTCTTCAGGTGGGATACATGAAATGTATCACGAACACCATTCAGTTCAGCAGGTAAATCCAACTTGTACGCTACTAGTCCTATTCTTTCCAAGACTCTGAAAGGACCAATGTAGCGCGGATTTAACTTTCCACGCTTTCTGAAGCGTGCCACACCCTTCCAGGGTGAAACTTTCAATAAAACCATTTCTCCCACTTGGAATTCCACATGTTTCCGGTTTGGATCTGCATAGGCTTTCTGTCTGTGGCGAGCTTCTTCGATGCGTTTTAGAATCTGCGCAATCTTATCTGTCGTCTCTTGGACGATTTCGGGACCAGCAAGCTGTCTATCACCTGCGTCAGCCCAACATAGGGGTGATCGACACTTGCGTCCGTAAAGAGCTTCGAATGGCGCGGCACCAATACTGGTGTGGTAGCTGTTGTTGTATGAAAATTCGACCAAAGGCAAATGCTTATCCCAGCTACCGCCCAAATCCATAACACACGCTCTCAGCATGTCTTCCAAAGTCTGTATCATTCGCTCGCTTTGACCGTCAGTTTGCGGATGAAACGCAGTGCTCAGATTTAATTGTGAGCCAAAAGCTTCTTGGAAGGATTACCATATCCTTGACACAAACCTTTCGTCTCTATCAGAGATGATTGAGAGAGGCACTCCATGTCGTGCGACGATCTCTCTCATGTAAATTTCGGCCAACTTGCTCGTATTATCCTTCTCTCTGATAGGTAAGAAGTGTGCTGACTTCGTTAATCGATCCACTATTACCCAAATAGTGTCATGGCCTCTTGGCGTTCTTGGCAACTTTGTAATAAAATCCATTGAGATTTGTTCCCATTTCCACTTGGGAATCTCAGGTTGTTGCAGAAGTCCTGAAGGCTTCTGGTATTCGGCTTTCACCTTAGCGCATGTTAAACATTTGCTCACATAAACAGCAACATCGCCTTTCATCCTAGGCCACCAATAATAATCTTTGAGATCCCGGTACATCTTATCCGCTCCAGGGTAGATAGAGTACCGCGATTTGTGAGCTTCATCGAAAATAACCTTCCTTAAACCTCCAAACCAAGGAACCCAAATCCTTTTCTCAAAATATAACGTTCCTTCCTCGTTTGGTACCAGTAGCTTCTCCATCCCACAGAGATATTCTTCTTCAAGGTTTCCTTCCTTGAGAGCTTCTTTCTGCGCGGCACGAATGCGCAAGGAAAGATCGGTTCGGATAATTATTTCTAAAGCCCTAACCCTTATGGGCTTGATCCTCTCCTTTCGACTTAGGGCATCGGCGACCACATTCGCCTTCCCTGGATGATACTTTATCTCGCAGTCGTAATCGTTCAGCAACTCAACCCAACGTCTTTGCCTCATATTCAGCTCCTTCTGGTTGAATATGTGTTGTAGGCTCTTGTGATCTGTAAAAATTGTACACTTCGTACCATAAAGGTAGTGTCTCCAGATCTTTAATGCAAAAACCACTGCGCCAAGCTCAAAATCATGTGTGGTATAGTTCTTTTCGTGCACTTTCAATTGACGCGATGCGTAAGCAATAACCTTCTGGCGTTGCATCAACACGCAACCCAATCCTTGTCGCGAGGCGTCGCAGTATACCACAAAATCATCTGTACCTTCCGGTAGTGCTAAGATTGGCGCATTGCAGAGCTTATCCTTCAATATCTGGAACTCTTCTTCCGGTTTGATTCCCCAATCAAACTTCTTATCTTTCTGCGTGAGGAGCGTCAATGGTTGAGCGATCTTTGAGAAATCCTCGATGAACCTTCGATAGTAGCCCGCCAAACCCAAGAATTGTCGAATCTCGGTTGGCGTCGTAGGCGTTTCCCAATTCTTGATCGCTTCGATCTTTGTGGGATCAACATGGATTCCATTTCCATTAACCACATGTCCAAGAAATTGGACTTCACGTAGCCAAAATTCGCACTTAGAGAATTTGGCATACAGCTGTTCTTTCTTTAGCAGCTCCAAAATAGCTCTTAGATGCTGTTCGTGCTCATCCTTTGTTCTTGAATAAATCAAGATGTCGTCGATAAACACAATCACGAACTTGTCCAAGTACGGCTTGCAAACTCTATTCATCAAGTCCGTAAAGACTGCAGGTGCGTTTGTCAAACCAAACGTCATAAGAAGGAACTCGTAGTGCCCATAATGAGTTCTGAAGGCTGTCTTCGGGATACTCTCCTCTTGTATCCTTAACTGATGGTATCCAGATCGCAAATCGATCTTTGAGTAAAAGCTTGAGCCTTGCAGTTGGTCAAACAGATCATCAATCCTTGGCAGAGGGTATCTATTCTTGATCGTCAGCTTGTTCAACTCCCGGTAGTCAATGCACATACGAAAACTACCGTCCTTCTTCTTGACAAACAGGACTGGAGCTCCCCAAGGCGAGAAGCTTGGTCGGATAAATCCCTTGTCTAACAACTCTTGAAGTTGTGTCGACAGTTCATGCATCTCAGACGGAGCAAGTCTATAGGGTGCCTTAGCCACAGGCGCGGCGCCTGGAACTAAGTCAATGCGGAACTCTACTTGTCTCTGAGGTGCCAGTCCAGGTAAGTCCTCTGGGAAGACTTCTGGATATTCCCTCACGACAGGGATGTCTTCGATTCTTGGCTCAGCAGCCTTCTTATCCACAATGTGTGCCAGGAAGGCAACACATCCATTCTGCAAACACTTTCGCGCTTTCAGGCAGCTGATAAATCTTAACGGCGTATCGCGCTTTTCACCATGAACCACAATCGTCTCACCATCTTCGGTTGGGATACGAATGACCTTTTCGTGACAAACTATCTCAGCCTTGTTTCCTGATAACCAATCCATTCCTACCACCACGTCGAAGCTTCCTAACTGGACTGGTAGTAGATCCAAAGCAAATTCACGCTCTCCCAATTCGATCACACAATCTCTGACAATTTCATTGGCTTCTACTAACTTCCCATTGGCCAATTTGATTGAGTAGGGAATATCTAACTTACTAGCGGTTAAACCAAGCGTATTCTTAAATTCTAACGATACGAAGCTATAATTGGCACCAGTATCAAACAAAATAGATGCAAAAGTTTTGGTTGATAGAGAACGTACCAGTAGTCACGCCTGGATCCTAGCATACTTCACAAGCTCCGATGTTGGATGTCCTTTCACGGTCTTGTTTCAACTTCGGGCATTCCCTCTTAAGATGTCCAACATCCCCACAATGGAAGCATCCTGACACTCGGCCATTTCCTTTCCCATTTCCACCTTGAACGTTGTTACTGTTTTCTCCTTGTCTGGGACTCTTCATCCCACAACCATCTTTGTTGTGTCCTTTCCTCCCGCACCTAGACCTTCGACATCCACACTCGTGGTGATACTTGCACCCGGCACGTCTTGGTTTAGTTTCTAAGTAAATCTTATCATTGACCTGTTTGTTGTTAGGGCAGTCTTTCTTGAAATGCCCTTTGTCCCCGCAGTCAAAACAACCTCGAATAGATCTTTGTTCATCCTTATTCGTTTGGGTATCTTTGGTAAGCTTCCTTTTGTTCTTTCCAGACGACTCTACCTGAGTCTCCTTGTCAGGGTTTGCAAGTTTTTCTAGTCTAATTGCCTCCGTAACGAGTGCCAGACCCATCTTACTTGCAACATCAGTTGTTGGTGGCGTTGATGTTGTCATCAAGCTCAAGACTTGAGGCGCCAGTTCCCAAATGAATTGTTCCAATTTCTTTAATTCTGGTTTCACCAGGTACGGAACAACTCGTGACGAATCATGAAGTCTTTGCACGTACTCCAACACCTTCGGACCTTCCATCATCAGGCTCCGAAATTCATCTTCCCACTTCTGGGTTTCCGTTTGGGGGCAATACTTCTTATGCATCATTCCTTTCAGTTCACCCCAGGTTAATGCATATGCTGCAGTAGCACCCTTTATATGGGTCTGAAGATTCCACCATAATCGGGCTTCATCTAGAAACAGCTCAGAAACGTATAGGACTTGTTGTTTCGGCGTACAACCGCTCACTTGAAAGATGGAATCCATACTTTCGATCCATTTCACAAAAGCTATGGCACCTCCAGTGTCGTCGAACTTCGGAGGCTTGTAGTTGAGGAAGTGCCAGTAGGAACAACCGTTATTTTCTGAGGTACCTCTGATAGGTTCGGAGCGTAGGGCCTCGTGCTGTGCTATAGCTGCAGCAATTATCTCTTGAAGTTCCGCCTCTGAGGTGGGCATACGCATTTCGCGTCTTGGTGGCATCTTCTAAAAGATGTTTCACGTAGGTTAGGTCATAGCAAGTAAAATGTTCGTATGTATTCAACAATATCAACACATAACATCTCGTGCTATAAATAAATCAACCACATAACATCTCTTGTCATAGAACATAAACAATAAATCAAACATCACAAGTGATGAGAATACTGCGATTGCATTGCCACAAATTGAGACCACAATGTAAAGCTTACAAGTACACAACTGTATCATACAACGTCAATGACTTAGTAGGGGACGACCCTAGACAGGTCGTGCGATTGCTGGACAAGTTCAGGAATTTCTGGTTCGTCTATTTTCAAATTCCTGAACTCCACCTCAAGCTTCTGAATTCCAGTCCTAAAACAACATTTCGTCTCAATCATTTCCTTGAGCTTGTCCCAGCTCAGTGCATAAGCAGCGTCTGTGCCAAGGGTCTGAAACTGAAGGTTTCACCATGAGAGTGAGTTATCTAGAAATAACCCCGGGATGTAGGTAACACTCTGTTGGGACGAATAGTCACTCATTCTTGGAATGGAGTCAATCTTTTTGGACCGACAAACAAATGCAACGGCGCTTCCTGTTCCGTCGAAGTTCAAAGGCTTGCAGTTCAGGAACTGCTTATAGGTGCAGCCAGTTGGAGGGTTATTTCCAGTAGTGCCATTGCTGTGCTTAGAGCGGAGGGCTTCATGTCGTGCATTTATCTGTGAGATGCGTTCTTGCAGCTCGGCTTCTGTCCTTGGCAACGTACCGGTGTTTGTGTCACGTCTGGGTGACATTCTCTTTTGTCGAAGTGGTGTGAAGCGGGTTAGACAACGTTTCAATTGTCTATGAGGTATATAGCAACATAAGCCATCATGTAATCACCCAATTTCACACGCAAATATACTCAATGTATGTGTGGGGAAATAAATTTCTGGGCCTTCACATAGGTTTGCCAATTTGGCTTGTTGCTTGTAATAGAATGAACTCGAGGCTACATCGCCTCGCCTTGGTCATTCGTGTTTTAGATGTTTCCTGCTACATTGGTTTTCATTAGCTTGACCCGCAGAGTCCACCAGGATTTCTGTGCACTACAAGTCGTTATTACGTGGGCCCCCGTAATAATAAATTGTCTTGCACAGTTACCCCAAATTTTCTCTCGTCCAAGCAGATGATCAATCAAGGAGCAACAGCAGGTGCATCGGCATGAACAGGGTCATGCTCCAATGCGGGGTCAGGAGCAACGCCTGGCTCGGGGGCCACGGCTGGCTCCGGATCAAAAACCCCATCTCAAGATCAGCTGGATCAAAACCAGGTGGAAGAACAAGATCACCCTCAATACTGTGATCAAACTCAAAGCTGGGTGCGGGAACCGGTGCAGCTGATGATGTCGTATCAGGGTCGGCGTCGTGTGAATGGTGCTGCACTCCCTGTATATGCGAAAATGCGGATGTCAGAAACTCAAATGAGTCTGGGACAGGGGAATGGGCATGAGTTTCCCCTGCAGGAGCGTCCGCATGCAGTAGGCTAATACTAGCAGCAATAGGGCCCTGCCCTCGAATGGGTCCTCCTCTAGTAGATCGTTATCGTCGTCAGAGGCCACGTCGGGGGGGGGGGGCATATCAACAACAGGATAAGCGGCAAGGGGGCAAATTCCCAACAAGATGGCCATCAGTAGGCTCTGCTACGACTTCAGGCAGCGCAAAAGGGCTGAAAGTCGTCCTTGTCTGTGCCGGTAGTATCGGAAATGTACACCTCGTGCTTCGATGAAACTATGTCGTCTGATACTATGGCCATGGGATTCGTAGTGTCCATCTTTCTAGTACATGATGAAAGCATCGTTTGTAACACAAACACATATACGTATAATAATCAATCATATAGACATGTTAGTCAATCAAATAATCCTCCTAGTCCCACTAGCCTCCCAGTCTCCTAGACTGACATTCCTAGTCCTACTAGCCAAATTCTTCCCAGTCTCTAAGACTGCTCTATCATCTACCTCGACCTCTTAGATCGAGCCTCGGCCTCTAAGACCGAGCCTCAGCCTCCAAGACTGAGCCTACTCTTTCTAGTTTTACTAGCCATCTACCTCGATTTCTTAGATCGAGCCTCGGCCTCCAAGACCGAGCCTCAGCCTCCAAGACTGAGCCTAAAATAATAATATATAAAATGTGCTCAACATTTGTTTGTAAAAACGTTTTGGATCTGGACTTAAATGGTATGCAGTAAAAATGTTTTCGTGAGAGCCCTAGTGATCATAGTCTAGACTCGAGAAGGAATCCTAGTTCGCTATGATCAGAGCTCTGATACCAAGCTGTCACACCCTGGCTTTGCGGAAGCGTGGTCAATTTGGTGTGACTTCTTAATACCATAGCTTAACCATAACAAAGCTATATGAAATAAAACCATGCAAGATCATCCATTTAATTAAGTTTTTAAACCAAATACAACCATATTGTCTTAACGGAAACACATCCTAACGACATAAACATTGTTCAATAAACATAGCATAACATAAAGGTAGTTTAAGGACTGTGACTTGTCCAGGAAAGAGTCACATTCCCCAAACCCGGATGACCTCGTAACTAGTGCAGCGGGAAAACGTGTCATACCGCGCCAGATCCTTTAATTTCCTGAAATACATGTAAGTTGTAAAATCAACAATAATGTTGAGCGAGTTCATGTGTAAGTGAGTAAGTAAACCTTTGTGACTATAAAAATAGTCTTGGTATGTAGCAAATAAGGGAATTGAGATCACCAATGGTTTGCAAGGCCACTGATATATGTGAAGTGCAAGTAGGGAGACTCAAACCTAGCAGATTTCGCCACGGCATTAGTATGTGGACAAAGTCACCCCGAGGTCCGTTTCTAGTTTGGCCTGGGGCTGGGCTCGCTACACCCAGATAGATCTACCGCTCCTGTCCCTTGGTCCTTCCATGAGGACTAATGGCCTCATATTGCTCCTACCCACTCACATGATCTAAGTAGTAAACCTCCTTACGCTAACCATACCATGTATAATGTACTTGTAATCGAAGTAACATGTATTTCACCCCCGCAGTTAAGAAAACTGAAAACAGTTAAGAGAAAAGGGGGACATGAACTCACCGTGGTGCGTCTCTACCAAGTATGCCTCCAAATCAAACAGCTGTGTGACGACCTACACGTACTAATTCTATTAGACGGACGGCCGTGCCTTAGCTTTTATGGTTTAAGTTTTTGGGAAATAGTTAGGCAACTATTTCGTGTTTACATTCTGTATATACTTGGTAGTCATTTTTCCTTCCCAAGGATGGGGGATTTAATACATGTGTGTTCGTATAATTCCGAGATATATTATTAAGTCTCACTTAAAATATATTTTATTTCTAACTCCCAAAATATAAATATTCTTCTCAAAAATATCATATTTTCTATTACATAATTTTCCAAAATAATACCTTGACAAAAATACGCGTTAAGTCATATTTTCCCAAAATGTGTAAGTTACGTTTTAATGATCGAGTGGTAATAACAATTACCGGTGTAACTTATGTATTTATCGTAGAGGCGTTCGTATTATTTTGAATTCGTTAACATTCGATAGTATTATTTTTACCCTAAAAATAATACTAGTATTTTCACAAAATAATCATAAACACATATCAAGTGACGTTGTGAAAAATATATACTAAATATATATATGTATCACGTTTTATTTTGTGAAATCCCACCTCCGATGTTTTGTAAATATAGTCGTGGCGAAACTTATATTTTGAAAACATGTCGAAAAGTATTTCTAACACTTACAGTGAAAATATTTCTAAGTATTAGGCTTTTGGGAAAATTTCGCCAGAGTTTCCTCTGTAACTGGAGGTGGCCACGCTTTCAAGCGTATCATTTTCTTTTATAAATCAAACCAACCATTTTTATCATTCAATCAAAACAATGTTCAAACCACAAACTAGTCAAAATATATATAAATCGCATAAATTTCATGAACTTGTGATTTATCCAAACTATGAAGTAAATCCCATACTTTTAGTGGATCTTTTGTATAAATCAATCCGGTTTCGTAAAAGTCTTGTTTTTAAAGAAATTCCATCTTTACAACTTCTTGTCAACTTTTACAAAAATAATTATTTTGTCGAAACTTTGTGTTACACAAGTGTTTACACACTTGTGTGTTCTAAAAACCATTCGTGTTAGTGTAAGATCCGTCTTTAGAAAACATGATTTCTTTGATACTTGGTTCTTTGAAAATACCGCTTGTAGATACGTAGATCTACTAGTTTTAAACACTATTTCACAAGCTAAATCGCTTTTACACAAGTTCATGATTCGTGTGTGGTAGAGTTTCATCCTTTAACCCTTGTTACTTCCAAAACAACCTTATGTCATGATCCAAGGTCATGACCAATCCGGGTTAAACGATGATCCGAGCTAGCACAACATAGATCGGGTTCAAATAATCACACAAATCAAATATTACATGATTTACACAACATATGAGCTTTTAACCAACATTTTTAGTGTTTTAAGTAGACTTTTATGTATCATCTTGTATGTTAACGAGTTTTAACCGTTACAAATCATATTAACCACTTTAAAATAGTTCAAGAAGGTGATTTAAGCACCTTACTACTAGCTCGAGGCTAGGGAAGAATCTAGACGAAAATCGGGTGGATAAAAGCAATGAGAAGAGGTCCTTCGCCTTCCGATTGCACCAAGCTTCCTTATACGTGATCCTCAACGCTTGTATGAACTTGGAATTGGTTGATCAAGACCGAAAATATGATGGATGCTCAAGGGGGTGTTCGGCCGAAGCCTTAGAGAGATAGAGGGGAGTGTTTGTTGTTGAGTTTGTGTTAAGTGAAGTGATGGTGGGTTTAACCTTGAACTTATAGACATTTAACTTGAGTATTAACCAAGGGATCATATGTATGCAAGATATTAAACACTAGGATTAAAATATTCAAGAAGGACAAAAGGGTGTCCCCCTACATGGGGACGGTTTGTAAAGAGGGGGGGGGGGTACTAGTTCAAATCCAACAAATTAGTTAATGTATAGTTAGGTTAATCTAGTTAGTTAAGTGATTAACCCGGTTACTAGTGTGTCATGCTTTATAGTGGGTGTTAGGGTATTCAGGGACCCTAACTGGCTCAGAAAAAGGTAAATAATGAAAATGACAAGATTTTTATATTCCGGGTAGAGTCCGGTTGTTCGGTTGGATAGTAATCCGTTGAAGTGCTTAACAAAGCTTTAAAGTGTCGTTATAATTATTTTTAGTGACACAACTTGTCTCTGACACTTTGGAAAGTGTCTAGCAATATTTTTCTCATGTTTTGGCACTTTATTAGTTAGCTAAAAGCTGGATTGTTATGTAAAGTGCTGAGTTTTGTACTTAGAGTACGTTTTAGGCACATCCAGTCATCGTAACTTATTCCTAGAGACGCAGTTCTACAACCCTTGTATCCCTACACTCACCGCTAGTGTAGCAAAATATTTTTGGCTCATACAGGCCTTAGAGGCAGTGTCTGCCTGATGCTGGCTTATCAACAAGTTCAATAGGTTATCCGTTTATAGTGCTACTGTGCTTTTGTGCATCATGTTTGTCACTAAGGCTCAGCATGTAAATAATGTAGTGACAGCAAGTAAAGTATGATGCAAGTAAGTACATGTATCAGTATTCAAATAGCAGTTTATTCACAAGTTCAAGCAAGCACAGTAATTAAGCAGTAATTAATTATTAATTAAGTCGTACGGATACCTGGTTTAGTGAGGGTTGTCACAGAATACTTGTACTTTATGCTTTATTAATGTGACGCACACTAAGTGTTTGATGAAATGCTTAAGAGAATAAATGTGTGAAATTCTAAAAATTTGTGATAATGTTTGTCACTTGAAAATGAAGGATTTATGTAAATGATGTAATGAAGTGTTGGGCTAAATGAATAAATGTGTTTAATGTAGGCGTGAAAGAAGAAGGGTCCAACACTAGGAAGTCGGAAAACTCACAAGATCGAGGTACGTTAGTGTACACCTTAACTCTACTATGTTGTCATATGTTTAATAATCTCTATTGTATTATGTTGTTATGTTGGAATCGTGAAAGTCGAAATATAAGCTTGTGGAAGTAAAGTTAGATCCGTCTTAAACGGATGTAGAGAAATGAATAAGATACGAAAGATAATGCTTCATATCCGGTCCTTTCTAGTCGAACCGGGTATGGGAAGATAATTATGTTTTGAATGAAAGATTATTCGATCCCTCTTATCGGCTTGGAGTGTAATCGTACGTAAAGAATATATTTGTTCGTTATGAATGAATCGAATGAAAGTTATGATAATTATATTAGTACCCGTCGCAGCGGGTATGTTAAGAAAGGAATGCTAATCTCTACGTTGAGACGAGCATGTAATGAACCGTCTAACGGTTGGTAATGTAATTGAAAGATGTAAAGACGTATAATAATTAGTCGGGTAGTTAGTTAATCGTGTTGGTGATGAAATACTAACTTCTTTCGTTTATGTTGAACGTAGATAAATCCTCAGTTTAGGCGACTTGGCAATTTGGAGCGAGCATACGCACACTTTATGGCCATCAAGCGCTTCCGCTAGTCCGTATTAATGTTTTGGGTTAAATGTTTGTTTTGTTCAACTTGTTAGTAGTCACACTTTTAAACACTTGATGTTTTGGTTTTAGTAGTGTCTTGTCGAACGTATTGTAGAATTGTACTTAGTTTTGATTATGGTTAAAACAGGGGCATACTCGTTTTTTGGACGGTTCATGCCCAAATTTTGTTAAAATGGTGAACAAATGTTATTGACATCATCGCTTTAAAAGTTTATGTTTCTAGCGTCTTTTGGTCGTCATCTTTATTTGATGCAACACGGGCGTTACATAATATATGTAACCTGATTAAGCAACAGCTAGGACTGCTTAGTATCGTACAAACTAACTAGTTGTATATCAATAGTTGTAATGGTTAAAAAAACTAACTAGTTTTATATCAATAGCTGGTGTTAGTAAGTTTTATGTCATAATGGGTTTTTAGTATTTGCACACATTACAATCAAACTTAAACGTAACAAAAATGTTTATACAAACTTCAATATATATATAAATGATCCAAAAAATATCATAAGGAAATAAAAATCTAGCTATGCTTCGCGTCTTGATAACCATCTTTATCTTGAACACAAACATCCATTCACCTTTGAACAAAACAAGTGCATTAGTGTGAACTCCTAAAGTTAAACTTATTAACACAAATGTAACAACAGGTATGTAACATGTGTTACGTGTTATACATGTCTAAACTTTGGTTGTAACACATGTAACAACTATATGTAACATGTGTAACGTGGCTATACATGTGTTACATATGTGTAGCCCATTTTTGTATCTAAGAAATGGCTGGTGTAACTATAAGTAACATGTGTAACATTGTTACAACATATGTAGCTATTTATGCCAGCAAAAAAAACATAACTTTTTATTTATAAGATAAACGAGATCATCCGTCTTCATCCAAAAACATGGCCTTCACAACACATTACAATAAAACTTAAATGTAACAAAAATGTTTATACAGACTTAAATATATACAAATGATTCAAAAATGATCATACATGTGTTACCCTCTTGTGTAACATAAGTTACAAACATGTCTTACATATGTGCAGCCGTGGTTTTTGGTAACAAAGGGGTTGAACATATGTAACACATGTTTGTAACATGTGTTACACTAGAGGGTAACTTCTGTGCAACGTCAAAGGTACCCACCACCTGCCCTTCATCGACTTCTTGTTCCCATTTTTCATTGGTTTCTCCATCTACCTTCTTTCGCTTTATGGTCACCTTTTGTCGTATCCGATATTGTGGTTCTCTTTCTTCCTACCAAGATCCCTTCTCGTTTGGCTACAACTGCTATGGTCAAGTCGTAATAACACAAGTTACAGTCCAGTATTTTTAATCTACTAATTAAAAAAAATTGTAGTAACATAACTAACACAAGTTACCCTCTACCCAATTATGCCCTGAAGTTGAAGATTTCTCAAATTTTGAGTTTTTATCTCCATCATTTCACACATAAAAAAAACTAAATAAAACCACCCAAAAAAAGATTACATATGTAAACAGTTACCATAAATACCTTTATTTTTTCTACATTTCAAACAACTACTATCCAGTGGAACCAACTCACTCGCTGCAAGCACTAAAAAACATGTAACATATGTTAGCAGAACCTTTCGTATTTGTTTGTCGTCGTATCACTTTTTTTTTACATCTATAGCTTTTGTTTTTGTTTTCTAGACTGAACAGTTGTGCTCCCCACAACAATTGTTTTAGATGTGTTACCCTCCAGTGTAACACACGTTACAAACATGTGTTACATATGTGTAGCTCCTTTTGTGTCCAAAAAAGGGCTGGTTTTAACATAAGTAACACGTGTAACATTGTTACAACATATGTAGCTAATTATGCCAGCAAAAAGAACAACTTTTTATTTATAAATAAAAGATATCATCAACTATTAAATTATGGACTTTCTAAAGGTAATGAAAATGTGATATCATCAACTAACAACCCATCTAAAATAACATTTCAACATTTAAAAAGATATAGATTTGTAAGTTAATAACAACTGATAATATCAAAAAATAAAAATGATTTTAATACAAAAACAAAAACCTGTAAACTACATAAACATTTACCCATTACTAGACCACTTTGAGCACACAAAAACATATTAACAACAGCCTTAACAAAAAAAAATCAAGGTAAATTAGGTTCAAACCTGCTTCTCTCTCACACACTTGTGCGTGTGTTCTTGGTGTTCAAGATGAACACGATGAAGATTGTTGTTTCTCTCTCTAAAATCATGGTAAATTAGGATCAAATATGCTTCTCTCTCACACACTTGTGCGTGTGTTCTTGGTGTTCGAGATGAACACTATGAAGATTGTTGTTTCTCTCTCTAAAATCTTAGTAAATTAGGTTTAAATCTGCTTCTCTCTCACACACTTGTGCATGTGTTCTTGGTGTTCCAGATGAACTTGATGAAGATTGTTGTTTCTCTCTCTAAAAACCTTCATCCCCATTCATTCACCGATCGGAATTTCTCTTTCTACCAGATGAACACAATGAACACGATGGAGATTCTTGTTTCTCTTTCTTAACCAGCAATTTTCTCTCTCTAAAAAACAAATGTTTCTATCACACATGAACACGTTGGAGATCTTTGTTCTCTTTCTTGATGAACATGATGAGAATTCTTGATATTTTGAATTGTGAAAGAAGAAGAAGAAGAGAGAGAATGAGATAAAATGATGATGGTTTGATGGTGACACACTAATCATATCAAATCAAAATATTTTAAAATATTTTATGTACTTGGTTTCTCTTTGCTTTTACACAAATACCCTCCTGGCCCACTCATCAACATAAGTAATGTATTAAATTTAAATCAATAACCATCAAATTTCCCCAACCCTTAGAAGATCAAGATCAATGGTCACAATTGGGTTTCCTTAGTTTTCTCACTAAAAATGGTTTCCTATATATCCTTGCCCTGTATATATATATATATATATATAGGATTAGCTTCATAAGTGAACAACTTCTTGAGAGTGAACTGAGTGAACTAATCTTGGCCCTTGATCATTTTTTAGATTAAAAGGGTAAAATTGACATTAGCCAAGTACTTTTAATTAAAATCCCATAATTTTCTCCTCTCTTAACGCTCTCTCTCTCTCATTTTTAATTATTTCTCTATTATTTTAATTATAAGATATTAAAGGGCTAACGTTTTTTTAAATAAACTGTTATGTTCCTTTTAAAATTAAATATTAAACCTGATAAAATTATGATTTTTAACTTATTTGTATACAGGTCAGTATATACAAGACTTATACACTTGTGTATTATTACATCTTGTTTCCATGGGTCGGTATAAACCAGATTTATACACTTGTGTATTATTCAAGTACATATGTGTATACGGGTTGGTATATACCAGACGTATACACCTGTGTATTATTCAAGTACATAGTGTATACATGTCGATATATACCAGACTTATACACCTGTGTATTATTCGAGTACATAGTGTATACATGTCGATATATACCAGACTTATACACTTGTGTATTACTACATATTGTTTCCACTATACATCTTTTCATCAAACATTGATCTAATACATATATGTATAGAGAATGTAATTAAATATTTTTAATTGTGTTCTAGATGGAACAATATTTCATAATGTTTGTATTTTTTTTTTTTAAATTATGAAATATTAAGTTAGGTAATATGTGAGAGAAAAAAATATAGAGAATGTAAATAAATTTTCTTTTAATTGGAAAGAGACATCAGGAGAGAGAAAAAATCAATTAATTAAATGTAGATAGAAATATACAATTATACCGTTGTGTCTATTAAAATACATGTAAGTTACAAAAGATAATTACAATCTTGCCACTAAAGAAAAAATCTAGATCTACAAAATCAATAGTCAGGATAAGTTCATTTTGTTCACAAATAAATCATTATTCACTCATGAACCCTACCATATATATATATATATATATATATATATATATAGTGGGAAAGGATAAAATGAGAACTACCTTGAATTGTGATAACCATCAGAACTAGGCATTCCGAAAGTTTTTTTCAAAAAAAAGTTCTCAGATTTTTTTTAAAAAAAAATCACTTGTTCAAAAAAAAATCACATGCAAAAATTTACATCGATGTAAAAAAGATTTATTAGTGATGTCATCATTTCGTAAACAAAATTTACATCAAGCATAACTACCGGCTCAACAATTTTTTTCTGATGTGTTTATAACATTTTCATCTACGTTTTTGCAAAAAATGGTATCCAAACTCGCGCGGGAAGTAGGAGTTCCCATAGTTCTCACAAATCGTTGTGGTTCTTAATTGAACCAAATTATATATATATATATATATATATATATATATATATATATATATATATATATATATGAGTTCCCATAGTTCTCACAAATCGTTGTGGTTCTTAATTGAACCAAATTATATATATATATACAGGGTAGAGATCCTAAGAGAAATGCATCCCATTTGAAAAACTTGAGAAGTATTCTGGGTCACACATTTTCTCCAAAACAATTTTAGTTTCTAATATATACATATATGTATATTGTCAATTCTTAAACTATACAAAAGTGTATAGTATGAAACATATATGTGTGTATGATACTTATTTTTCAACTTCAAACACGTATTTTAGACATATGTATACTAGAAAAAAAACATATTTAAAACCATAGTCTTCCTTTATATACATATATCTACAACCATATTTATACACATTTATATTTATATTTATATGTACATTATCAAACATAGATGTACCATACTTATGTTTCAATTTTAAATGTGTACATACATATATGTATAGTTAAAGATTGGCAATATACACATTTATTTTATCAACTAGGGTGGAAGTTGGCTATAAAGTCCATTTTTCCTACAATGTGTAAAAAGTCATAAAACACCATAATTTCAGCCATAAAACACACTCAAAACCCACAAATAACAAAGTGAAGATTACGAAAACGCCATATTTGTGGGTTTTGTGTTGTGTTTTGTATGATAAGTCTTTGATTATCGAATGACTAATATTAGTGTGTTTTATGTTGATTATCATGTTGTGTTTTATATTTATAGTTCTACGATGGTGTGTTTGAAATTTTAATTGACTGTTAGGGTTTGGATATTTGTGTTTTAGTGATATTCACTCTGTTATTTGTGGGTTTTAAGTGTGTTTTATGGCTGAAATTGTGGTGTTTTATGACTTTGTATGCTTTGTAGGAAAAATGGACTTTGTAGCCGAACCCCACCCCAACTATACATATATGTATATATAAAAAAACACGAAAGAAAAAGCTTGAATTTTTCAAAAAAAATTGCATTTTTTTGCATTATTTCTTAGGTAAAAGGTGTGGTCCAAAACGCTTTTCAAGTTTCTCAATTAGCCTAGTGCTTCTCACATGATCCTAACCATATATATATATATAGGGGAAGGTTCAAATGAAAGCCACTAGTTATTGTGAAAACTCAAAAACTAACTAAAAATGCCAAAAAAAATATCAAAAAAAAATTTTTTTTTTTTTTGCATAATAATTTTTGCTACTTTTAGTATATATAAAAATTTCAAAAAAAAATATTTTTTTGTAGTGCACATGTGTAGTATTACACATGTGTAATACAAAAAAAAAAATTTGAAAAAAAGTTTTTTTGTATATACAAAAACCTGCGATTTTTTATAAAAAAAATTGAAAAAAAAATTTGGTGTTTTTTTAAGCTTTTTTTAGTTAGTTTTCAAGTTTTCACAATAAAAGTGGTTTTCATTTGAACCATCCTATATATATATATATATATGTGGTAAGGTTAAAATGAAAACCTTGGTAAGTTAAGAAACCATGGAAATCTCAACTCCACCATCCATCCATTTAATCTATGGTGTGATTAAATCAAGTAAAAAAGTTACTTTTTTCAGAATGGTATAAAGACTGCAAAAAGTGTTTTTCAAAATTTGTTACATTGTTACAGTCTTCTTCTGACACAAAAGTGTGTATGTCTGTAAGTGTTACACAAAAACACTTATTAAAAAAATGTAACATACTGTTACGTGCATTGCAAACCTATAAACCTTTGTAAATTCTGAAAATACTGAAAAATTGTAACACTTAAAGTTAAAAAATTTTGAAAAAACTGCTATTAAAATATGTAACAGATGAAGATCAAAAAAATATAACACTAAAAAATATAACACATTCATACATTCTCTCTCCTCTCTTTTCTGACAAAAAATGTACACAGATTCAGAAAAAAGTTAACTGCCAAAAAGTGTAACACGTCGCATTTTTTGTCCACATAAATGAGTATCTTAAGTTTCTTTAACCAGAGTGGAATTTCTCTATATAATTCACCTATATATAATTATATATAGTAGGAGTTGGCTACAAAGCCAATATTTCCTACAAAGTGTACGAAGCCATAGGAGAGTGACATGTGGCTATTAAATTTTTTAATAAAAAGGGCATTAAGGTAATTTGATAATTATTTTATTTATGGAATTTATTTTGTTATTTATGGAGGTTATCAAAATTACTGGAGGTTATCATTCCATGCGATTTTCATATTCTTCTTCGTAAATGAATTGTCTGATAAAAAATAATGGCCTCGAATACAATTGTTGATTGCGGCGATGGTAAATGCAATATGATTGGTTTTTTTATCATTTGTTTTAACAATGATCATGTTATGGGGTTTAATTTTCAAAACGTTCTTAACGATGTGTTTTACCAGTTAAAAGGTTAATGTTAATGTGTTATAACTCCCTTGGTATTAAATGTTGTTCTAATTAATGAAACGCATTTCACTAAGAGATATTGGTATTGTGTTTTAGCAGTTAACAATTAATACATGCTCACATGTCGTCTCGCATGTTACAAGTTTATCATGTTGTGTTTTATTTCCTGTACTCTGATCAAACTTTAAAAAACAACATTGTCTTCAACAAAACATATTGGATAAATGTATATGTAGGATTTAATCACAATGTAGCTTTACACATCAATTCTTAAAAAATATCAATGTCAATAACACTGTCTTGACGTTGTGTTTTATCAGTTTCTTCACGTTGTGTTTTATCAGTGTCTAGTCTCTTCACATTATGTTTTATCATAGTGTTGTGTTTTACTACACTTGAAGTTGGATACTGGATGTGTTTCACAGTAGTGTGTTTTAGTGATAAAACACAATGTGACGAACCAGATGAAATACGAATTGAATGGCTTTTAGAAGAAGATGATGAATTGCGAATGGAATGATAAACATGGTATCAATCGTGCTTATATCTCAATCCGAATTTGTTATCTTGATCTATAGTTCTAGCTATTTTTTGTATGAAAGAGGGCTATCTATAATTGGTTTTAGAGAGAGGGGGGAAATCACGAGATTGTAGGGGCGTGTGTTATTTATGACAGTTATTTGATTGATTTAAAACACGTAAAATGACTAGACTACCCTAACCTATTATGACAATTAATTAATGACACACAAATATTACAAAAATGCCACTGACTTGATCTCATACATTAAACACACCCATCGAATAGCTCAGTTCGCTTCCTACACTTTGTAGGAAAAACACACTTTGACAGGAACCCTACTCTATATACATATATATATATATATATATATATACATATATATATACACGAATGGAAGTCCTGGTGGTAGTGCGATGATCGATGTTAGAATGTCCGAAACTCTCAAAAAGGTCATTGCATTCAGCCACCGTTTTTTACCCATGAGGTGGCCTCCTGCTGAAGTGTCGAACCGAGCTCGAGTCTCGGGAGTGAGACCGTTGTAGAATTTCTCTACAAGTGCACAATCAGATAGACCGTGTTGAGAGCAATGGGATAGCAAAGTTCGGAATCTTTCCCATGCTGAGTGGTAAGGTTCGCCAGGCTCCATCCGGAATGAATGGATCTGATCACGAAGTCGAGATGCCATGGCGGGTGGGAAGTATTTGGCATGGAAGGCATCTCGAAGAGTAACCTAGGTGGTAAACGTACCCGCGGGCTGCGAATCAAGCCAGGTGGCTGCGCGGCCCACAAGTGAGAATGGGAAGACCTGAAGAAAACGGGCATCAAGGTTGGCTCCTTCTATAGAGAAGGTACCGCAGAGGCGAGTGAGGTAGTTGATGTGAGTCGGTGCGTCCTCTTCATCACGACCATGAAATTGACACGAGTTGGAGATAGCGGTCATGATGTAAGACGGGATTTTCCAGGATTTCTCATTGTCGATGGCGGGAAGGGTGATGGGTGAGTTCGCACTTGTGAAACCGACGGTGGAGCGTTAGTGGACGGTTTGACGTGCAACCATTTGGGCTACGGGTGGCGGACTCGGAGGACGGGTGGGTGGTGGGGAATTATGGGGTGACGACTTCGGAGTGAAGTCAAAGGCTGGTGGTTTAGATTGTAGAGTAGAGTCAGAAGAGGCGAAAGATGAAGTAGAATTTTACTAACCTTAAAGCTTGAAGACGAGAAAACAGGCTTGTCTGTTAGCGGCTTAGGTGGTCCTTGCGAACGTGTATGGGGCATCCACTACAAAACCTACAATAAACAAGTAAGACGACTCAAACGAAAGACTCAAAAATACAAAAAAAAAACACTAGAATTATTTAGACTCCTACGACTCAAACAAATAAATAGCACGTATGATATCAATCAAGTCCAAACAAAGTAATCAATGCAATTGCCAAGAATCCCCGGCAACGGCGCCAAAAACTTGATGTGCTAAAAGTAGTTTAATAAAAATTGTTGGTGCATGTTGTGACAACAGCTTAGATTTGGTCTTTGGATATCTTGTAATTAGTTAAACGATAAACAGTTAGCGGGTTTAGCTTTGTAATAGTTAGTTGTAATGTTTGGGCTAACCAAACCCAACGAATTGGGTTAATGGGGAATGAATTGGGCCTGTCCAATTCGCAGTCCATGTTGGAAACCTTGGCCCAAGTAGCAACCTTATGTTATATAAACAAGGTTAGGCTTTAGGGTTTAGGTTAATCAGCCAAAACAGTTTTGAGAGACAGAATTTCGTGAGAGACTTTAGTGCTTGGACGAAATTTGGTTAGGGTTTGATTGATTGTAATTCTTTGTAATTGATAATCAATAGAAACCCAGTTTGAAAGTGATTGCTGTTCTTCTACTTGTTTCTGTGATATTCTGATCAAGAGGATTCCGCACTCTTGATTGGAAAGACAATTCTGTGAAAGATCCATACACATCAAGGGGACCTACAATTGGTATCAGAGCATTAGGCTCTTGAAGGCTCGGTTCAGAATTGTGTTCTGCAGAAACAGGAAGTTTTTCGAAAATCCTTGAAATCTGAAAATTAGGGTTTTGAAATTTTCGAAATTTTTGATATAGTTTTTCGAATTTTGTTGGCTGTTTTGATCTTCTGCTTTGTTTGTTTGCTGTTTTTGCAGGTTTTAAGGTTTGCAGGACTGTTTTTGGTTGATTGTTTTGAAGAATTTTGGCTGAGAAACTTGAAGATTCGAAGACTGTTCTTCGTGTTCTTCATTAAGTTCATAAAAAATTCGTCAAAACTTTGCTGATTTGCTGTTTTAATTTTGCAGGAAGTTGTTAGGAGAATCAGGAAAATAATCAGAATTTTCGAAAAGATTAAGTTTCCAAAGTTACTTGGTGGCGAAATTAACTGTACTGGCGAAATTGACTGATCTGCGAATTTAACCAGCATACTTATCGGCGAAATTAAATCCAAAGGAGACTTTGGTAACCGTATAATTTTCCTCAGCGAAATTATTACGGTTTTCGGCGACTTTACCAGTCGTCGTAATCGCGAAATTGAACAGCGAACTTAACAACGAATTTTGACCAGCGAATTTGAACAAGTAACTGACCAGCGAATTTAGCAGCTAACCAGCGAAATTGATTCAGCATAACAGACCAGCGAAATTAAGTGATTAACCAGCGAATTTAAGAGAGGAATTAAGTGGTGGAATTTTGTTTGGCAAGCGTCAATAAAATTTCACAGTTTTGCAAATAGAAATTGATCCGTAACTCATCTGAAGAAACCGTCTGCACCGTTGCATTCCTCGCATTTTTAGGGCAAAAAAAAATCCCGAATTCGGTTTTTGACATTAGGTATCATTAGACTCGTTTTTTCGATACGATTCTAACGGTGTAATTTGGTAACCACGATTTTCGGAGATATTTTGTACGGTTTTCTCAGTCTGCAACGTTTAAAATGTCGAACATGTCTAGTTTGAATGAGCTGTTGAGAATGGAGCATGAGATTGGCACCACCAACAAACCACTAAAGATGATGAAGATGGAAAATTACTTGACATGGAAGGATCGTTTTCAATCCTTTATTGAATATCAGGACACTCGCATGTGGATATGCATTGAAGATGGGTACACAAACCCTACACACGACTTTGAGGGCAGACCTCGTAGAACTGCTTATGTGAACATGGAAGATGCTGATAAAAAGATGTATGAGGCTGAAAAGAGAGCCTTGGCTGCAATCAAAATGTCCTTACCTGACAGCATCAAGCATACTTTCAAGAAGTACACAAACTCAAAGGATATGTGGGATGCATTAGAGAAAAGATATGCGGGAAATGAAGATGTTAAGAAAAACAAAGTTGATCTACTGAAGAAGCAGTTTGCTATTTTCAAGTTCATGAAACATGAGTCACTTGAGGACATCATCACTCGATACTACCATCTGATGTCGGAAATGGATAATTATGAGATAGAGTGCTATACTGACGTTGAAAAGAATGACAAGCTGCTCGATGCCTTACCTACTAAATGGGATATCTACACTCTCATGATCAAGGGAGAAGCAGATTATGAAACAAAAGAGCTTGAAGAAGTAGTTGGCAAGCTGAGAGCTTATGAGCTCAGTATGAAGAAGAAAGACACTGGATATGATCAGGTTCAAGATCCAGCGATTTACAATGGGCTTACATCTTCCTCATCTCACAACGCTTCTAGCGACTCTGCTACTGCTTTTCTTTCGTGTGAGAATGAGCAGGTCACAGTGAATGAAGATGGTGATGTGTGTTTTGTAGCTGCTTCAGGAGGATCAACAGGAGCCAAGAAAACATCAGCTTCTAAGCAGAGTAGTGGTGTTAAGTCAATGCCAATGAGTGTGAAGTCTGCTGAAGAGCATCTGGCTCTACTTGCTTCATTTGTTGCTTCCTATGAGAACTACATTCAGGGGAAGATATCTGATCCTGCCACTTTAGATGAAGATTACGATCAGATTGACCCTGATGATCTTGAAGATATGGATTTGCAGTGGCAAATAGCCATGATTACTAGACGAGTGAAGAGGTTTATGAACCGAACAGGAAGGAAGTTTATAGGAAAGACTGTTGGTTTTGATAAGACCAAAGTGAGATGCTTCAACTGTCAAAGTTATGGGCATTTTGCTAGGGAATGTCAAAAACAAAAGCAGGAGACTTTGAGTCAAAGTTCAAACAATAGGAATGCTTCAAACAACTCTAACTCGAGAGCGCTGATCTCTACTGCTAGAGAAGGTTCATATGACTGGAGTATTCACTTGGAAAATGATGACAATGTCACACAGGCATTCATGGCAGAGATAACTCCAGTTGAGGATGGTGAAGCTACTGTGGGAGATGCTGAAACAAAAGTGGATGCTGAGGCTGAGGTGAAGATAGAGAATAAAGCTGAAGAAAAGAAGGTTGATCAGACAACAGTTGCTGAAGAGGAAAAGCAAAAGTCTGACCAGGAACGGGAAGCTGAAGAAAAGGATGCTAAGTATAAGAGAATGGAAGCTCAGCTTGCAGCACTAATGGCCAACCTTGATAAACAAACATGAGAGGTAAAGTCAAATTTTGTGTGTTTAAAGTGTCGTGAACTACAGGGTGAGGTTGACAGGTTGTCAACACAAAACCAAAGTCTGGTGAGCGAGATGTCTAACATAAAAGAAGCAAACTTTTTTGCTAAAAGAAACGATTCGTCATACTTGAAGAAGATAAAAGGTTATGAAAGTAAAATTGACTCGTTAACCTGCAAACTAAACGAAAAACTTCAGGTCATAGACTTAGCTCATGAAATGATGGCAGAGAAAACAAAAGAGATTTCTGAAAAATGCAAAGAGTTGTCAGATGCACAACTCAAAATTGTTGAACTTGAAAAGAAATTAGGTCAATTCAGGGACTCTACTTTTGTTATGAAACATATGATGGGTGGCTTGAAGAAAAGTAACGACAAAACCAGTGTGGGATTTCATGGTTTCAATGAAGTTCCACCTCCTGTTAGTCATGACTATTCTTTCTTGCCTGATGAAGATGAGCTCATGGACTTTGGGTCAACATCACCAAGTAGTTCCACGTCACCTCAAGGAAATGTTTTTGAGAATGCTGATGCTAAGAAGGATAATAACAGCAAACCTGTTTTGAAAAAGAACACATCACATCCTAAGAATAAAAATCCAACTTTTGTTAAAAGTGTTAATTTTGTTCAAGGAAGTGACATGAAAGAGGAAACAGCTGTTATTGAAAACGAATCTAATGTAGAGTTTGCTAAAAACAAGAACAAAGAAAATTCTGAAACTAAGCAAACTGAACCAAATCCTTCCAAGGCATCATCATCAAACCCCGAATCTAGTTCAAAGGCTTCAGATAAGAAGTCTTCGAAAAAGAGATCGTGCTTCAAATGTCACGCCAAGGGACATGTAGCTAGCTGCTGTCCTAACAAAAAGAGTGAAGTACAAGTTAGTGAGAGAAAGAGAGAGAAGTCACCAGAGAATAGTGGTGATAAACAGGAGAAAGTTGCAAATTCTCCAAAGAAATCTGCTTCTAAGCAACCAGAAAATGTTGCTGTTGGTGTAGATAAGGCTGAAAAAGGAACTCCACAAGTTCCACGATTTCAAAGAAAACAACCTAGATTTCAGCCTAGATCTCCACCAGGCAGATACGAGAGACCTAGAAGCAGTTCACCAAGAATGAACAATTTTAATTCTAATAATTTCAGAAGTCAAGGTCAATATCAAAATCGATACCAAAATAATGGTGGTCGAACTTTTTGTAACAATGGCTTTAGAAATTACAAGAATAATGCTTCTTGGAATCAAAATCAAAATTTTCAAAGATCAAATAGTCCAAATACATATAGGAACCCTCAGGACCAAAGACCTAGTGGAAATCAAAATCAAATTCCATCAACAGGTCTGAGATCCAAGACTCCAGTTAGGAGTAATGGATATTGGATGGATGTTCCAGTGGTTGGTGAATTTGGACGACCCAAGACCATTAAGGCTTGGGTCCCCCAATCTAACTAATTTCTTGGTTGGTGTGTGCAGGAGCTGCTAAGGAGGATTATCAACTTATGGTATGTTGATAGTGGCTGCTCCAGGCACATGACGGGGGATGCGAGATTGTTGACTGAATCTGAAGATTATGATGGTGGAAATGTGAATTTTGCGGGTGCTAAAGGTGGTAGAATTACAGGACGAGGAAAGGTGACCAATGGGAAGATCACACTGGACAAAGTGAACTATGTGGAGCAGCTTAAACACAATCTGATGAGTGTGTCACAAGTCTGCGACAAGGGTCACTCGGTCCATTTTACCAAGAATAAAGCATTAGTGTTGAAACCAGGTTTGAAGATTCCGGGCGATTGGATAGTGATGCGAGCACCAAGGAGAAATGACACTTATGTCATGGACATGGGTGCTAAGGATCCAAATGCTGTGGTGGCATGCTTACTATCAAAAGCATCTGAAGCTGAATCGATGTTGTGGCACAGACGCATGGCCCATATTCACTATCGAAAAATGAATTACCTTGTTAAAAATGAGCTAGTGAAAGGGGTTCCAATGCAGAGGTTTCAAGTGGAAGATAAATGTCTTCCATGTCAAAGGGGAAAACAACACAAGAAACCTCATAAATCTAAAATAGTAAATTCCATAGATGCCCCTTATGAATTACTTCACATGGATTTATTTGGTCCAGTGAACGTGAGGAGCATAGGTGGAAAGTACTATTGTTTAGTTGTCACTGATGATTATTCACGATATTCATGGGTTTTCTTTTTAGGTACAAAAGATGAGACGGCGGAGATGCTAATAGATCTTTTTACGAAATTGGAAAATGTCCATGATGCAAGAATCAAGAGGATAAGGAGAGTGATAATGGCACGGAGTTCAAGAATCGTATTCTGGATCTCTATTGTCTTCGAAAGGGAATTGAACATCAATATTCTGCTCCTTATACACCTCAACAAAATGGAGTTGCTGAGAGGAAAAACAGGACGTTGATTGAAGCCGCTAGGACGATACTTTCAGATTCAAAACTACCAGTTCTTTTCTGGGGAGAAGCTGTGAATACAGCTTGCTACGTCCTAAACAAAGTTTTGACTGTTAAACGTTTTAATAAAACTTGTCATGAATTGATGTTTAACAAGAAACCAAACTTAGAAGGCTTTGAACCATTTGGATTACCCTGCACCATTGTGCGTAATAAAGATAAACAAAAATTCGGTGAGGTGGCTGACGAAGGCTACTTTCTAGGTTACGTACCTGGCGCACCGAATAAAAGGGTTTTTAATCTAAAAACTGGTAAAATTGAGGTTGTTTACAATGTTGAAATTACTACATACAAACCTCAACAATCAACGAGTGGTCCTGCTATATTATATGATTATGAAAGCACTTTTAAATCATTTAATATTCCTGAGTTTCCAAATGCAGATGATTCTCAGTTGATTCAGACAATGATTGGTGGAGACGATGAAGGTGAGTTCATGCCTAGATCGAATGTTGATATGACAGATGCTGGGGAAACTTCCCAAGGTGCTGCTGATCCTGATTCAAGCGATAGTGACTCTGAACCCATTGAGGGGGAGGATTTCATTAATCCGTTTGCAAATCAGAATGTTCAGGGGGAGGTTGGATCAAACCTGGGTGATAACTTAGAAGTGGATACTGTTGCTACTACACGAGCAAATAGAGATCATCCAGTTGACATGATACTCGGAGATCCTAATGCAGGTGTTCACACGAGAAGAAGCATAGCAGCGAATTCTGGTTTATTTGTGTCGATTGAGAAGACTGGGATTGTGAACTAGTGCTTGTATAGTTGCTTTATTTCCCAAGAGGAGCCGAAGAACATTCATATGGCTCTTAAAGACAATTCATGGGTTGAGGCTATGCAAGAGGAATTGGCCCAGTTTGCAAAGTTGAAGGTTTGGGAGTTAGTTGACCTTCCTAAAGGTGAAAGAGAGATTGCAACCAAATGGGTGTTTAGGTGCAAGAAGGATGAAAGAGGGATAGTGACGCGAAACAAGGCTCGATTGGTGGTAAAAGGTTTCAATCAGCAGGAAGGGATTGATTATAATGAAGTGTTTACACTAGTGGCAAGGTTGGAGGCAATTCGTTTGTTTCTAGCTTTCGCAACATTCAAGGGCTTCAAAGTTTACCAACTAGACGTGAAGAGTGCATTTCTTTACGGGAAAGTCCAAGAAGTGGTGTATGTCTCACAACTAGATGGGTTCGTTGATCCAGATTATCCAGATCGAGTGTACAAACTTGATAAGGCTTTGTATGGATTACATCAAGCTCCCAGGGCGTGGTACGAGACACTGTCTACACATCTGATCAAGAATGGTTTTGAAAGAGGTCAGATTGATAGTACACTTTTCATCAAGAGGAAGAAGGAAGATTTTCTGCTAGTACAGGTGTACGTGGATGACATCATCTTTGGGTCATCAGATGAGAGCATGTGTAAAGAGTTCGAGCAGGTGATGAAGAGCAAGTTCGAAATGAGCGCTATGGGTGAGCTGTCTTAGTTTCTGGGATTACAAGTTGAACAGAAGGAGGATGGGATGTTTATTCATCAAACAAAGTATGTGTATGACATGTTGAGTCGGTTCAAAATGAATGATTGCTCTACTTTCAACACACCCATTTGCGAAAATCACAATCTTGGCCCAGATCATGAAAGTACTGAAGACGTTGATCCTACTCAATACAGGGCAATGATTGGTTCTCTAATGTACTTGACTGCTTCAAGACCTGACATTATGTTTGCAGTATGCTTGTGTGCTAGATATCAGGCTAATCCTAAGGAGTCACACATGAAGGCGGTGAAGCGTATTCTTCGTTACTTAAAAGGGAAACCTAAACTTGGGTTGTGGTATCCGGCTGATAGTGATATGAATTTTGTTGCTTACACTGACTCAGACTTTGGAGGATGCAAGTCGAACAGAAAGTCTACAACAGGTGGTTGTCAGTTCTTAGGAGGCAGGATCGTGTCTTGGCAATGCAAGAAGCAATCCTGTGTGTCTACATCTACGTGTGGAGCTGAATATATTGCTGCGGGTAGCTGCTGCTCTCAGGTTCTCTGGATACAACAGCAAATGCGCGATTACGGTTTGGATTTCACTCGTACTCCTATTATGATAGACAATAATGCCACAATTTCAATAACAAATAATCCCGTGAAACACAGTCGCACAAAACATATTGACATACGTCATCATTTTATACGGGATTGTGCTGAAAAGAGATTAATTGAATTACATCGAGTTGACACACTAGATAACCTGGCAGATCTTTATACTAAAGCATTTGACAGGGCTCGCTTTGAACATTTAGTCGAACTCAACGGGATGAGGAATCCTGAATAACTGGTTTTCCATAAGAATTTTTGTAAATAGTTTACTGCTTTTCTTAAAAATCAAAAATTCAAAAACATTGAAAAATCAAAGACATAAAAAAATAGAAAATAAAAAATGAGTTATCACTGTGTGAAAAAGGAGAAATTATAGTACATCAGCAAGTTAGACTGTCACACTGAAAATAAATTAAATTGCTTAAGTGTGAAAGCAGCTTCATCATATGATGTACCAGTAGGCAAAAAGCATGAAATAATCAACTTACCAATGTGATATAAACATAAATGAACTGAATATGAGTGGGGAACACATCAGTGGTGTATGGTTTAATAACCTTAAATCTTGCGTTGATAGATTGCCAAAATCTGAAGTTTTGGGTCTTTATACTGTTATTTCATCTGGGGATATCTTGGCTGTCCTTCTATTCAGAACTAAAATTGTATATGACCCCAGGAAAGAAAGTCACTTGGAATTAGCTCATTTCTATTTGAATGTCTGTATGTTGTCCCGATACACACAATTTTGATCTGATTTTGAAATCTTCTCTGAAAAAAGTCGTGTACCTCCTCTGCTGCATCCAGATATATGCTGACCTGGAGGTGCTAGGCAACGACAGCTTCTGCTGCATCCAGATACATGCTGACCTAGCTGTACGTTGTCGCGCTATAGATCAAATACACCCGAAAGAGGCCCTCAAGTGCCCAAAAGAAACCCAAGAAACCTATATCAAACTGAGAAAAACTCATTTGATCTGTATATTATACCATCTCTGCTAAAGATCTATTCTGTTCTCTTCTCAACCTATTCCCAGTTAAGATTTCAGAAATCTGGATTGGACTTGTGAAATATGTGGTAGGGAAGATACATGCATGATAGAGTGTGTTGTTTATATTTCCAGGATTTGATTAGTATTTATTTGGGTGTTCATAGTTAAGCAATCAAAACATGATAAAACAGATTATATGCAGACCTAGACACTGTCAGGATATCTTAAAGGATGACATCAGTATACTCACCTACTATGATGAATCTTTGTGCATACCTTGATCGTGGGGGTATATCCTGAAGTGGGACACACTAGTATATCAGTAATAAAATTACGTTAACGTATCATACGGTAATGGAACTGGAAATGTTCTTGCATTTTGTTTAAGTGGACAAACATACTGGTAATCGTCTTGAACTGTTTTTCATGAAAAATTACATAAAGAATTATCTAATAGTGTGGAAAACAGTTTGATTTTGTTGATATGATCTTCTTACCAGTGATTCTCACAAAAACAGAGTGTTTATTGCTTTTGTTATTTACTTGCTTTCAGAAAATATAAAAATCCAAAAATAGTGTCTTTTTCTGTTTAAAATTCTTAACGTACGGAAAACTGTTATTCTTGGAGGAATTGTTAATGATAGGGGAGACGGTGTTAGAAAGTGAGTTCACAATTTTAAATCATGCGGGTTATAGGGTGTGTGATTAAAAAGTTTTACGTGTTGGTGATAAGTTGAAACTGCTTAATCTGTGATACAGTTTAACTATCTCTTGAAAAATAATAATTTATTTAACTTTGTTGAAAAATTCTTATGGTTTCTCGAGATGTTTGCTTTATAGTATACAGATTGAAGTTGTATGTTGCTGAGAAGTTAAAGTGATGAGTTGCTGTGAAGATGAGAGTTTGATTGGATGCATGGTAGAACCTCCTTTCTACACTGCAGACAAAGTTGAAGAGTTTGGAGATTGCTATACATATGTTGAACTGGAGTTTACTCAAACGCTAAAGTTTTTGAAGATTTGGTGATTGGATGCATCAGCTTAGGGGGAGTCTGTTACTGACAGAAGCTATTGAAGCTGAAGCTATCCAAAGACCAAAGACAGTGCATGAATACATGAAGATTGCAAGATGACTGAAGACAAAGTTATTTTATGAAGCTATTGTCAAGGGGGAGTTTGTTGGTGCATGTTTGTGACAACATCTTAGATTTGGTCTTTGGATATCTTGTAATTAGTTAAACGATAAACAGTTAGCGGGTTTAGCTTTGTAATAGTTAGTTGTAATGTTTGGGCTAACCAAACCCAACGAATTGGGTTAATGGGGAACGAATTGGGCCTGTCCAATTCGCAGTCCATGTTGGAAACCTTGGCCCAAGTAGCAACCTTGTGTTATATAAACAAGGTTAGGCTTTAGGGTTTAGGTTAATCAGCCAAAACAGTTTTGAGAGACAGAATTTCGTGAGAGACTTTAGTGCTTGGACGAAATTTGGTTAGGGTTTGATTGATTGTAATTCTTTGTAATTGATAATCAATAGAAACCCAGTTTGAAAGTGATTGCTGTTCTTCTACTTGTTTCTGTGATATTCTGATCAAGAGGATTCCGCACTCTTGATTGGAAAGACAATTCTGTGAAAGATCCATACACATCAAGGGGACCTACAAAAATAACTAAAATTAATCTAATCTAGACACAAAAGTAATACTCTAGACTCTCTAAACTCGACTAAACTACTAACCGGCAAGTGAACCGATCGACTCTAGTAAAGCTAAGTAAGTCTGGATATCGAACCCACGAGACTCTATTTAATTACATTAATGACTCTATCTAGACTAACACTGACGCGACACTGACTGTTTTTATGTTTGAGGGGGGGGGGGTTCTAAAACAAAATCCTAAATTTGCAATTAAATTAAATTAAAGTAACTAACTCAACTAATACGAATTAACTTTTAGGTTTTACTCAGATGGTGAAGACACTACCTAGACTGGAATCATGGTTTGCATTTGTAATGATTTTATTAGGATAATAATTATTATGGAACCGGGATCTTATAATCCTAAACCTTTTGAGATACCGAACAAGACCCTCGACCCTTCTCAAAGAAACACTTATGGCACCCTAGAGGTTGTTACGAACACCGATTGGTTAGACTCCCTCACAGGACATCTAAGGGGTTTATGAAAGTACCCTAATAAGATTTACTCCCTCACAGGACCTAAACCTATGGTAGACTTGGGTTATTGATTAGACATGTTAGACAGCAGTCAAAAGGTACTCCTCACGAAGCTCCTACCTAGCGATTTAATAACTTAGACCTTACATTAATCTCGCACCTCACAGCTATTGAGAATTAGTAAAACACTTAAATATATTTGATTACCGAATATTACTTCTATGGTTTATTGATCACTTAACCTTATAGATTATAAATTTACTCCGTGAAATAGACACTCACCAAAATCTATAACCTAGCATGACTCTATTATGTGATAAAGACCGTCACCAAGAATCATACGAAGCAATAAACAATTTTCAAACACTTTTAAGCATGCATATACATCTTATCAATAATCAAGTCGACTACTTTCACAAACATTCCATAAATAATTAATTATCCATTATAAAAATCTAAACTTTTGCAAAACCATTCATCCAATCTAGGTAGTTTTAAGTATTTAGCCAATCAAAGTCATGGAACAAAACATAAACAAAGTATTTTCATTCAAACGAAACATAGTTAAAGTAAGAAACGAAGAATAAAGACACCTGAATTGCAGAATCACGACCCAGATGGCTTCCTAGGCTTGAAAACTTCAACTGGCAGCTCCGATATCTCAAAAACGCTTGCAAGAATGCCCAAAATTCGTCCGAAAGCTTGCTGATTTGTTAGTTCTTGCTGTTTGAAAGTTTATGACAATTTATAGCTAACCCTTGATCAAATAGCGAATCATTGCCGACAATCAACCTCGTCGCGCTACACGACGGGAAACCCGAAACGTGGTCGCGTAGCACCAAGCCCATAATTCCAGTTGTTAGTGCAATATGCCTGTAGCTTCCGTGTGTATCGAGTCGTATTTTGTCCTGTATGTGTTTGTATATAGTTTTGTATGTTTGTTTTATCAAAACTCGGAGATTCTGAGACAGAATGTTAAATGTAAAAGTGATCCGATCGGATGACCCTCCGACCGGATGAATTATGCCTCTCGCAGCTCACCTATAAATAGAGAAGTAGGGGTCATATTGTTAGAACCTTTTGGCAGTCTCTGTAGCGAAGCTCTGTTCAAATCTCATCAGGAACCTTGTACTTTCAGATTATTGAATGAGAATGAACATGTTATTCTTTGATATCATTGTTGATTACTCTCTGACGATGCATAGGGATTCCGCACCTCTGTATTGATCGATCCGACCACGTTCTTCATCTAGAGAACCGACTCCTGCAACACTCACAAGTTGTATCAGAGCTCTGGGAGGTCGAATCGGAGATAGTTACAGCGATTTCACGAGGATTTCAGCCGATTACAGTCGTTTTTCAGCAAATCTCACCGGAGATTTTGACCGATTCATCATCTTCTTCTTCATTTCTTTCTGTTTTCTATATTTTCACACCTAAAACTGAGAAAAATCCAAAATTGACCTACAATTTACGGAAAAAATGGACTAAAATTGATATCAATCTGTTCGCAATCTGTTATAGATTAATCCTACAAAGTTTCAATTCAAAATTCGAGCTAAAACACGTTCAAATTGATAAAAATCATGAACTGTTTATCGAGTGTTACTGACATCACTCATCCGATCGGATAGCCATCCAATCGGATTGCACCTGTTATTGTTCTAGTTTACTTGCTGACGTCATACTCATCCGATCGGATTGCCATCCGACCGGATCAATATTGTAGTTTTTTAAATAGTTAAAGCCCAAACCAACGAACGACCATCCGATCGGATTGCCATCCGACTGGAGGGCCCTTCGTCACTTGGTTCACTTGTAGCTTAAATCACTGAGGTCATCCGTACGAACGACCATTCATACGAACGACCATTCGTACAAACGACCATCCGATCCAGTACTTGAGTTTGCATTTTTGAAATTTGACTAAGTGTTTGAATTTTCAGGTACATTGATCATGGGAGAAGAATTCTTGAATCCTTTCGGTGATATCTTTGCCTACAACACAGGAGACACATCTTCCAACACGAACCCAAAGACTGCTACCAAGGCGATCTCTGACTCGCTATACGTCGACAATGCGTACGACACGTACAACAAACCTCCAAAACTAATGGTGATCGAAGATTATAATAGATGGGCTAAGCGGTTCGATGGGTGGTTAAAGGCATTTGCCTACGATAGATGGAAATGTATGAAACATGGTTACAAGGCTTCGAGAGAAGATTATGAGAACTCAGACGATAATGAGCAGGAAGAGTTGTAGCTGAACAGAAATGCATTGCTCTATGATATCAGTCCCTTCGAGATGATATCATATCACTGATTGATTATGATAACTCAAAAGATTTACAGGGAAAACTTGAGAAGAAATGTACAGGGGGTGAGGAAATAGTGAAAATAAGAAAAGTTTGTTGAAAAAGGAATTTGATTTGTTTACATGTATGAAAAATGAAAGTGTGCGTCAGATGATTGAAAGATTCTGTCATCTAAAGGCAGAATTAGCTAGGTTTGGAATAAAGAAATACGAAGAAAAGATGGTTGATAAAATGTTCGAGGCACTGCCAAATGAGCAGGACTGCCAATATTTCGGTCTAGTGCTAAAAAAACCAAGCCAATGGCAGAGATGAAGTTAAACTGGTTAATCGAGCAACTTGAAGGTCACGAGCTGGAAATAAAGAAGATGAACAAGGTGAGCAGCACACGGTATCAACAAAACATTGATCTGTATTACCGAGGCAGTATGATTCCCAAAGTGACATCACCAAAAACTGCCTTTAGTGCTGAAAACTCAAATGCTGTGACACAAGAGAAGCCCAGCAGCAGTTCTTCATCAAACAGCGGTTACCATGGAACTGGTTCTAGTACATCTTCTTCATCCACATCGAACAATCAGCAGACACAAAGTGCTTCAAAGAATGTATTCCAGTGCAACATTGCCATTAATCTGAACAGTGCACAGAATTTCAACGAAGAAACGGCAAAGCAGCAGATGGTATTTCTAGCATCGATTCTGGAGTCGTACGAGAGCTTAATTGCCGGAAAGATTGGAAACACCAATCTCACCAAAGAGGACTACGATCAAATAGATCCAGATAAGATGGAGCTGATCGGCATTCGCTGGTGTATGGCGAGCGTGATTCGCAGAGCTCAAAGATTTATGGAAATTACCAGGAGAAACTCTATTGGAGGTCCTTCAACGAAGCTAGGGTTCGAGAAATCAAAAGTGACTTGCTTCAAATGCAAGCAAAGGGGCCATTTCAAGAGAGAATGTCAAAACTCAGTAACCGATGAGACTGCAAATCTGTTTCATGATGATTATTACAGAAAGGCAGACTATCATCGAAACCATGAGGAGCCACCGAGGATGAAGCAGATTGAAGAAACTCCAAAAGAAAAATCAAGAGCTTTGGCGGTGATCCAGGATGATGAGGGATTTGATTGGAGTGAATTCCTTCCGGAAGAGGATGCTGTCGGTTACGCATTTATGGCAACTACTGAACCAGCAGCACAAGTTTCAACATACAACTGAGAAAGGGCTTTGGCACAAAGACAGAAGAAAAAGATCTATGAAGCTTACAAAGAAGCCAAAAAGGCGAAAAGATGGGATCCGGATCGTGAGTGTTACTTGGATCCAAAGGGTAACATCTGCATTTATCCATCAACCATTAATGTGGAGACTCTCATGAAATCAATCCCGCCAGTTGAAGAACAAATCAAGATAGACGCAGCAAAGAGAGCCGAGAAAGAAAGGCTCAAACAGGAGAGTCGTGAAAGATATCTGAGGTCCCTGGAGCCAAAGAAGGTGGACGAAGGTGTAACGCCTGCGTCCCTAGACTTTTAGCTAATTGTCACTTTTAGCCCCTATACTATGTGATATTTGATACTTTTTGATACTTGGTGAATCTTATGCTATGATTCTTGATGCTTCATACTTGGAGTCTATGATACTACGATATTATGGAAACTATGATTCTATGATACTATGATTCTATGATACTATAATTCTATGAGACTTGATTCTATGAGTCTTGATACTTGGAAGCTAGATTTTTTAACTCTTGATACTTTGGTGCTTGACTCTTGAGGCTCGTGAAACTTGAGACTTAGTTGAACGAGGGACTGGAGTCTTGTCACTGGCGGGAACTATGAAACTATGGAAACTACGGATACTATTGTGTTAATGATATAATCTAGTTATGTGATACTATTGCCCAGTAATACGCAATGCAACGCTTAATCTAACTCGCAAAACGAATCAAAGACGGGAACACGGAAAGGATAGGATAGGATTGGACGAATGGCAATCCGATCGGATGACCATCCGATCGAATGACCAACCGATCAGATGGTCATTCGACCGACGTGCCATCCGATCCGTGCACACCGCCTCACTCCTTCTCTCTGACACTATAAGTAGGCCTGTCACATCATTCTCACTGATGTGACAGCTGATGTGTACAAAATGCAACATATAAATTACATCAATTGTGGCATAAAACTAACCCTTTTTTAGTACTAATGTTGGAAAAAGTGTGCTTTTGTCTTCCTTTTGTATTTTCAGGATTAAATGAGCTCAAATTAACAAAAGAAGCAAAAAGGCAGCTAAATCTAACATAAATACAAGAAAAGGAGCAAACGTGACATGCCCGACCCCACGACAGCATATTCCCAAGCAAAATTAATAAAACAGAAGGATGAACACGCCCCGTGTTCAGTGAACACGGGGGCGTGCCCAAGTGCCAGCATAAAAGACAAAGCTATAGAAGCTTCTATCGCCCACCACAGGGCTGTGCTCAGCGGACACGGGGCCGTGGTCAACTATAAGATTCGCAGAATCCAGGCAAATCTTGATAGCATAGATATACTTCTGCACACGGGGGCGTGCTCAGCGAACACGGGGGCGTGGTCAACTAATGCAGACAAACTGCAATTAATGAAGACAGAGAAGAGGATGGACACGGGGCCGTGCCCACTGGACACGGGGCCGTGCCCAAGCTTCTGTTCAGCCTATAAATAGGAGTGATTGGCTCAAGTGCAAACCATCCATTGGCACACCACCTCTCTCACACTTCACCCACCACCCACCACCACCATAACACCATCATCCACCACCATCATCCATTGTCCATCATAGAGTGTGTGAGTCGTCTCGGGATCCAAGATTGATCGTAAGAGTTCTTGACAATCAAGGCCATGTTTGCCTAAGTCTCTTACATCACTTGGTGAAGACAAAGTGTCTAGTGTAATACTTTTTATTTTTAATCTTTTCGCACTTTTTACTTGGTTATGTATTAATAACTTTAATAACTAGTTTCTTATTGTTGGGATTGAACCCTATCAGAGGAACAGATAATTAAAGCCAAAACTGGATCAGAGCAGTGGATCCAGAATAAGCAGACGATTACAGTTAGTTCATGCAAATCTCTCCCCTTGAAAGTGGTTTTATATCTGCTGACCTCCTATCTGCTGATCTTACTAAGTGCTGACTTACAACTGTTACTTTGCATCTACTGACCAATGTCAAAGACTGATGGAAGACCAAAGCTCTGCTGACTCAATCTACTGCCTTGAGTCAAGTACTGCTGATCCGGACAGGCACTGCTGGGTTCACAGCAGTGGAAGGATGCAGCAGCTGTTTAAGTGTCTTTTATGTAAAGAAATGTAATAGCAGTAGTTAGTACATCAGAGTTTGTATAGATCAGAGGTTAGAGTTTGTTAGGAGGTTAGATGTCACTTTCATGGTGACGTCAGCTAAGATGCTCAGTGGTTTACAAGTGCCTATAAATAGTTCAGTACTTTGTACTGTTCTATTAGCTCTTTCACCACATCGTCTTCTTTGCACGAACAAACTACTGAGCTCTGGCTGAGGGGGAGTTTGCATTCATTCATCAATCATTGTAATCGTTGTTGAAACAAATTCAATCTTTCGATTCATTGTGTAAAGATGTTTGATTAAAGTATTACTCTCGTTTGATTGTATGCAAAGTTTGTTTTCATCTTAATTCCGCTGCACAACTCTTTCATTTCCATCTTAATTTCAAACGAAAATACAATCAGAAACAAACTCAGATCCAACAATTGGTATCAGAGCCTGGACAGTCAAATTTGATCTAACAATCATTTTGACGTAAATAGTTCAGCTCATAACAGTTGATACTGATCGTTTGTTCGTCCGTTGAAAAACAGAGCAAGGATTAATCACCATTAAAGTTGATTTCTCAGTGTCTGTAAAACAACAAGAATGACGTCACAATCTCAGGATGATAAAAACAACATCGGCTCGCTTTTTAAACTACCTATGCTAAAAAGAAATGAGTACAACATCTGGCAGAGGAGGATGGGTCACATCCTCGCTCAACAAAGCACAGGTTGTTGGAGGTCTGTCATTTATGGTCCCCATGTTCCTTCAGTGCCAAGCGCTGAAGATGCTAAAAAGTTCGTTCCAAAACCAGTTGAAAATTATACCGAAACCGACTTTCAAAAGATCGAACTAGATGCTAAGGCTTTTAGCATCATAGCATCAGCGCTGCCCAATGAGATATATGCTGGACTGTTACACTGTAACAGTGCCAAAGAATTATGGGACGCACTTAAGGAACAGTTTGGGGGGACTGAAGAAGTCATAGAAAACAACAGGGAAATCCTGAACCAACAGTATGAAACATTTTGCTACGTTAAAGGTGAATCACTAACGCAACAATTTGAGCGTTTCAGTTGTCTCATCAATGAACTGAGGCTTGTTAACACCACTTTTACAAACTCAACTCAAAATAGCAGGTTCCTCAGGTCACTGCCAGAAAAATGGGACACAATAGCTTTTGTCACCCGAAACTCATCTGAGTTCAAGGATCTGACCTTGACCCAACTCCACGGTCGACTCCTGACTTACGAAAGGGAGTTGAACCAGAAAAGGAGGTTATAAGAGTCAGGAAAAGCTACTGAGGATTACACTTTCGGTAATACTGCTCTTCTGGGTCAAGAAGAATCTGGGAGCAGTGGTAAGGATCAGGGTTATGATCACTTCATTGACATAACTGCTGGTGCAAATTTTAACAACCCTGATCCTCACTCTGCAAGTTATGCATTCACTGCAAACGAAAACCAGATGTCAGATAATCTAAGCTTTGAACTCAATGATCTACAACATTTCGATCCCACTGACTTTGAGGAAATGGACATCCTGCACCAACTGGCTTTGCTAAGTGTTAGAACTAGCAAATTTTACAAGAGAACAGGGCGAAAATTCCCAGGTTTGCATGGGAATCTAAGGGTTGGGTTGGATAAATCGAAAATCAAGTGCTACAAGTGTAATAGGTTGGGACATTTAGCTAGGGAATGTAGGAGTCAAACTACTGGTCCCATAATTACTCATCCTAGCTCAAATCCTAGACCTCAAAACCAAAGCACTGTGCACTATGCCCAGTATACCCCAGCAGCTCAAGTGAACACTGCTCACTATGTTGCTGCCCCTGTGCCAGTACACTATGTCCAAACTACTGTTCCACAAATCCAATATGTTCAAACCCCTGCTCCCCAGGTACAAGTGCAAACTGTTGCACCTCAAACCACTGCTCCAGCAGCAGCACAACCAGAACAACAAAGTTTTTTCACTCAAGGGTTTGTTGACTGGAGCAGTATGCCTGATGATCTTAGTGATGAAAATTTTGCACTCTATGCTTCTAATGATTCTTCACATGATGAGTTTTGTTTGATGGCATTAGAGTCAATACAGGAGGGGGTTGAAACTGAGGAGGAACAGCAGTGCTTTGAAACAGTGGAAGAGGTGACTGAAGCAGTGGTTACTGCTGTGGCTGGTGAACTACTGTTGGGAGAAAATTCAGGTACCCTGATTGAACCAATGACAGATCCACGGTCCGTAGAGGACAAAGAAGAAGAGAAAGAAGAAAAGGCTGGTGAAAAGAAGGTGAAAGCTGATGATGAAGAAGATCATCAATGTGATTGTGCAATGATGGCGGCTGCCAAGGTATCTCCTCAAGTTCTTGAAAAACTGTGTTCTGACAATTGCATAATTGCTTTTGCTAACATTAAAGAGGTGAATGAAAACCTTCGGGATAAAATCTTGACTGATGAGGTTAAATTTGAAAAGTCTTTAAAAGAACTTAAAAACAAATTGACCGAAAAAGAAAAAGAGATCAGTTGTTTAAAAGAAGAGCAAAGCATAACCAAAACCCAACTTCAAACTATGGTAGAAAAATACCAAGTTTGCAAAAAGGAGTTGGAATCCACCCGGATTACTTGTGAAAGATGGGTGGAATCCTGCAGAGGATATGAGGTTATGCTTGAAAAACAGAGAAAAAGCAATGTGAAATTTGGGGTTGGGTATAGAAAACATGATGATGAAAACACTGCTTTTGAAAAATCTGTTCAAACCACTTATGTAACCACTGAGTTCGTCCCCACAAACAAGAATGGCCAAGAAGTAAAAATCACTGACAAACTTGGTAACAAAATCACACTTAACAGACCAATGGAATCCTCTACTTTTGAGGAGCTTGAAGAATACCAGTTTAAACCAAAATGGTCTGATGAGTGTGACATTCTTGAAAATTTCAAGCCAATGGACTTTACATCAACTGATGGTGTCAAGGCTCCAAAAGCTAAAGTCATACCTCTCAAGGACATCCCAACAGTGGTTAAAACCTCTGCTGCAAAGGAGTCTGAAAAGAGAAAGAAGAAAGAAAAAATTGATAACTTGTTTTGTGAATTCTGTGAGAAAAGGAAACATCTAACAAAAGATTGTTTCCACTTAAAAGCTTATGATTTAAACAGAACAAGTGTCATTGTTTCAGCTGAAGGTTGCATTGTCTGTGGTAAAACAAACCACAAAACTCAAGCATGTGTGTATCTCAAAAAATTTGATGTGAAAAAGAATGAGTACATTGCTAAAACATCCTTGAGTCCATCATCATCATCAACATCTGTCAAATTCACCAAGAAACAACCACTGTTTGTGCCAGTTCAAACAGCTGTTACAAAACAGCTGAACCAAACATCTGTCAAAAGAGATGTTCAGGTTACTGATGCACCCCCTGCCAATCAGTTCAGAAAAGGCAGAGAAAAACAGTCTTAGCAAAGGATTCCTCACGTTTATGAGGCCTACAAAAGGCCCTCTAAACCCAAAGTGAACAGACATCCTTTTGGTTACCAGCAGATGATTGGTCAGGACCCACAACAGTGGTTAGAGAAACACTGTCCTAAAACAGTTCAAACTCCTGACCTAACCACTGTCCACCATTCTGCATCCATCCCAGACACTGTTGAGACCCCATCCAAAGCCTTGTTGGCTTTGGAGACCTTAATGAACTAATCCGTTTACTTCATGTGCAGGGAGCTTCTGCATGCTTTGATAGTCTTCGGTATGTAGATAGTGGAGGCTCCAGGCACATGACAGGATGTAAAGCCCTCCTCAAAGACTTTAAAATCCATGGAGGGGGTGATATATCCTTTGGGAATAATAGTAAAGGGAAAGTTCTGGGGTCTGGAACAGTGCAATCTGGAAATGTAAAATTTGAAAATGTCAATCTAATAGACAATCTAAAATTCAACCTTCTGAGTGTGTCCCAAATGAGTGACAAGGGATTTGGGTCATTCTTCACAAAAGACTGTTGTAGGATTGTTGGACCAGAAATGGTCAAAAAGATTGAAGCAATAATCAAAACTGGTCAAACTAAACTTGTTGCTCAAAGAAGTGGCAATGTGTATGTTGTTGACATGTCAAAAGAGTGTCCCAGAGCTGATGCCTGTCTGTTCTCAGCTGCCTCTAACAAAGAGACAGAACTTTGGCACAGAAGGCTGGGGCACACAAATCTTAAGACAATCACAGAAATTTCAAAAAATGGTTTGGTGAGAGGCCTACCACAAAAATTGTTTTCATGCCCTGAACATTGCATTTCCTGTTTAAAAGGAAAACAGCATAAAAGTTCTTTCAAGTCCATTGAAGAGTCCAAAACAACCCAGTGTTTGCAAATGCTACACATGGATTTGTTTGGCCCAGTTCAAGTCATGAGCCTCAAAAAGAAAAGATATTGTTTGGTTATTGTTGATGACTTTTCTAGGTTTACATGGACTTTCTTTTTACACTCAAAAGATGAGACTGCAGGCATTTTGCAAGACTTTGTAACACAGGTTGAAAAGCAATTTGACCTTCCAGTGAAAAGCTTCAGGAGTGACAATGGCACAGAATTCAAAAATAGGGAGCTGGATGCCTTCTGTGTGAAGAAAGGGATTGTAAGGCAGTACAGCATCCCTAGAACACCAGAGCAGAATGGGGTAGTGGAAAGGAAGAACAGAACTCTGATTGAGGCTGCCAGAACCATGCTTGGAGATTCAGGTTTGCCACTAACTTTCTGGGCAGAGGCAGTAAACACTGCTTGCTATGTTCAGAACAGAGTTTTAATAAACCCTAGGCACAAAAAGACTGCTTATGAAATTCTGTATAAAATCAAACCACTGATTTCATACTTCAAGGTGTTTGGCTGCCCATGCTTTATTTTGAACTTAAAAGATTCCATTTCAAAATTTGCAGCCAAAATTGATTGTGGTTGTCATCTGGGATACTCAACCACTGCCAAGGCCTACAAAGTGTTCAATACACGGACCAAGGCAGTGGAGGAGACTTTGAATGATAAGTTCAATGAACTTTCATCAATGAAAATCCCAGCAAACCCTGCAGATCTGTTTGATCTTGAAAAATTTACTTTTGAAAATACTGCTGTCAAGAATAACAGTGCAGGTCCATCAGAGGATACAACACCAGACTATGGGTATGAAATCATCATCCCTCAAAGGTCTGCCACAAAGGGAAAAGCACCAGCTGTCAAAGCTCAACCACTGCTACCTCAACCGTTGTTGACCAAAGTAGCCCATCAACCACTGCTTCCACATCCTCAAACACTGCTGACAAAAGTCCTCAAACAGTGGATAAAAGTCAGCAGTTGTCCATGTCATTACCTCCTATTCCACCACCTTTTGAAGCCACTGCTGGATCATCAAAGTCCCCAGCCTTCACAAACCAATGCTATCATACCATACCAAGGAGATTTAATCTTCTTGAGATCTCATCCACCTGATCAAATCATTGGCAACATAAATGAAGGGGTGCTCACAAGAAGCCAAACCCAAAACATTTGTCTTTTTGCAGGTCTTCTATCACTCCATCAGCCAGTCAAGTACCAAGAGGCACTGAAAGACAACAGCTAGGTAGAAGCCATGCAAGAGGAGCTCCAACAGTTTAAAAGACAACAAGTATGGGAGCTTGTACCACTGCCAGAAGAGGTTAGTCCCATTGGCACAAAGTGGGTCTTCAAGAACAAAACTGATGAAAGGGGTATTGTTGTCAAGAATAAAGCCAGGCTTGTGGTTCAAGGTAACAGACAGGAAGAGGGGATTGATTATGATGAAACATTTGCCCCTGTTGCAAGATTGGAAGCCATTAGACTGTTCCTGGCCTTTACTGTCAACCACAATATGAAGGTGTTTCAAATGGATATCAAAAGTGCTTTCCTCTATGGTACAATTCAAGAAGAGGTATATGTTTGTCAACCTCCAGGTTTTGAGGATCCATTTTATCCAGATCATGTCTACAGGCTAAACAAAGCCTTGTATGGCCTGAAACAAGCACCAAGGGCCTGGTATGAAACTCTTTCCAACTTCCTACTCTCAAATGGTTTCAAAAGAGGTACCATTGATAAAACATTGTTTTTAAAATGGAGAGGGAAGGATTTAATGATTGTCCAGATTTATGTGGATGACATTATTTTTGGAAGCACATGTAACTCAATGTGTGAAGAGTTTAGAGAACTCATGACAGCAGAGTTTGAAATGAGTGCAATGGGTGAGCTGCAATGCTTTCTTGGTCTCCAAGTCCAGCAATTACAAAATGGAACTTTCATTCATCAAAGCAAATATGCTAAAGAACTTTTAACCAAATTTGATATGAATGATTGTAAACCATGCAGCACACCCATGGCAACAAATAAGCTGGTCATGTCTGATGAAAAGGATGAGCTGATTGACCAAACACTTTATAGAAGCATGATTGGGTCTTTATTGTACCTAACTGCATCTAGACCAGACATCATGTTTGCAACATGTGTCTGTGCAAGAAGTCAATCAGCTCCCAGAAAATCAAATCTCATTGCTGTAAAAAGGATCTTCAGATACATAAAAGGTGCTCCCACACTTGGTATCTGGTATCCAGCTAATGGGAACATCAAGCTTTCAGGTTTCTCAGACAGTGACTTTGCTGGATGTCACACCACAAGGAAGTCCACGTCAGGAGGGTGCCAGTTTCTAGGTGATTGCTTAGTTTCATGGCAAAGCAAAAAGCAAGCAGCTGTTTCAACATCCACTGCTGAAGCTGAATACATTGCTGCTGCAAGCTGTACAGCCCAACTCTTGTGGCTTCAAAATCAGTTACTGGATTTTGGTATCACTGCCTTAAAGACACCACTCATGTTGGATAGCCAGGCAGCAGAAAATATCATCAAAAATCCAGTTTCTCATTCAACCACCAAACACATCGACATCAGACATCACTTTGTGAGGGATTGCTATGAAAAAGGTTTGATTTCTCTGCATCATGTCCCAACTAAAGATCAGTTGGCAGATGTGCTCACAAAAGCACTTGATACAGCCACTTTTGAAAGCTTGGTCTCTAGAATTGGGATGCTGAACATGGAATAACAAGCAACATCTTGTTTTTCTATGAATAAAAGCAACAAAATGTTTTCAGAAAATCAAAACTCCATCCTTAAAAATAGCTAAAAATGATATTTTTCATTAAAATCCTTAAAAGTCTGCCATTAACCACTGATTGTTCAAAAGTCTGCTCTAATTCAAAAGTCTGTCCACTGCTAAAAGTCAACCCCTGCTCTCTCATTCCTTTGATAAACTCTGTTGTTCAAAAGCAGTGTCTTATCCACTGATAGTGAAAATCATCCACTGCTTCCATACCACTGCCTTCATCAGTCACTTTCAAAAAAGTACTGTCCTTCACTTTCACCAGGGGTTGTCACGTGGGCAGTACATATTGGTCAGACTTTTTGTAACGGCTGCCACCTCAGCATTCACTTTCTTCCCTATAAAATCCCCCACTCACCACCAAAACAGGGTTTTACTGTCGAATTGAATTCTTAAAAATTCTCTTCTCAAAGCAGTTTTTCTTCTCATCTCTCACAAATTTCTTCGATCATTCATCTTCAAAATGACAAAATCGAAGTCATCTTCAAAACCCTCCTCTAAATCATCTTCGAAAACAGCCTCTCAAAAGGCTATCTCCACTGAAATTCCACATAAACCATCTCACAATCTCCTGGGTCTTCTCACAAAACCAGGAACCACAAATGTTTTCAATTCCATCATTGATATCATGGTAAAATCAAAGTACAAAACTTTGTTTACCGCCGATGCACCAATCTATTTGGCGACCCAAAGGGAGTTCTGGAAGAATGCAACCCTTGAAAAACAAGGAGACACTGCAACCACCATAAACTCTTCTATAAAGGGTAAAGCTGTCCAAATCACGCCACAATCCATTTCAGAGGTCTTTCAACTCGATGATCAAGAAGGTAAAATCTCTTTCACTAAAAACGAGTTGCAAACTGACTTCATTGAGAGAGGGTATGAAGCCACAATGATGAAGAAAATTACCTTAGAAAAAGGTTATTTTCCTTCTGCAACCAGATTTTTATTTCATACCCTCCTACTATGTGTTTCAAATAAAACCACTTCTTTCAATGAAATCCCTTTAAAGATTCAAAATATGGGATATGTTATTCTTCAAGGAGAAAATTTTAACTATTCTCGGGAAATTTTTAAAGATTTCGTTAATAATGTTGAAACAAAATCATTCTTACTGTTTCCAAGGTTTTTAAGTTACTATTTTTCAAAGAAATTCAGTAAGGATGATTTAGCTATAATAAACCAAGGTGATTCTACTCAAATAAACAGTTTAACAACTGAAACTTTTTCAAGAATGTTAGCACCTTGCAAAACACAAGCAGAGGTGCCTGAGCAGATTTTAGCAGTTACAACTGCTCCTCAGGTATCTGCTGCTGAGCCCACTGCTCAAGGTGATCAAAGCAGCAGCACAACTGTTTTGAAACCCACACCTAAAATCACCAAAAAGCCAACAAAAAGAAAAACACAAACCCCCCCCCCCCCCAAAACCATCAAAAAGGCATCTCTGGAGGATGAGATACCAGAGCTCCTGCCAGTGACAACACAAAAGTCACAAGAAACCACTACTGCTACTTCCTCACAGCAGTTGGTACAAATATCTCAACCCATAACCGAAACTCCTCCTGCTTCTTCACAAAAAGAACAGGTTGTACAAATAGGGTCTCCACATCATGATGCTCTGGAAACACTCGTTTCTATCATCCACAGTTCAATACCCGGGGCAAATCCACTTTCTACACCACCCTTCACATCCACAATTCCCCCACCAACTAAACTATTGTTGGATGCAATTGATTTGAACCAGGCATTAACCAGTCCTTCTCAATCACCTATCAATGAGAATATGCCTCAACCACTGATTGGGTCTGCTGTATCAATCTTTGCTAACCCACCAACACAACCTGAGGAGGTTAGACCCCTTGAGTTACAAGTAACTCTTGGTGGTAATCCAAGTGAAGCAGCCACTACAATTGTTACACCCGCTGGGTTACATTTGGACAGTGGTTACATTAATAAGCCTTCCTTGGAGGCAATTCCTTTTATAGCACCTCTGTCAACCACCAGTGGATTTATTTATCCTACTGGCAACATCAAAAGGTTGTCAAGTGTTGAAGGAAGAAGACCCCAGTACCAAGAAAAAGGGGCATCAGTGGTTAATGTTTGGAGTATACTCCCTACATCTACCACTGATAAAACCACTGCTAGTGGGAAATCAGATGATCCCATTAAATTGGGTGATGATTTAAAGTACCAGAAATTGACGGATCGCATTGAAAAACTTGATAACTCTGTCGCAGAACTCAAAGATATGCTACAACAGGTGTTACAAGTATAAAAGGTACAATCAACTGCTATTCCACCTCAAGCACCTACTCCACAAAGGGCACCTGCTACAAATGAGCTCTGGAACTTGTTTCAACCTTTTCTCCATCAACAAGCACAATTAGCAGATCAGCAACATGAGAAACATGTCCAACAGCTGAGAAATGCAATGGAGTCAATGTTCAAAAACACTCAGGCTGATTTAAAGGCTCTCAAAACTCAGATCCTGCAAACCACTGGCACTGCTCCTCCAACAGTACTTTTCATTGATCAACTCCCAGACAATAATGCCAAAAAGGGGGAGAAAATTCAGGAGTGGAAGAAGAAAGGAATAGATGATGGTCTCTACATTAAACCTGAAAAGGATGCTATGACCAGAAAAATTCTTGTGCCAGATGGTAGTAAAAAGGTTGATGCTACTCAAGAAGCACTTGATGAAGGAGTAGCAAGTGTAAAAAGAGATAGAATGGCAAAGGATGTTTCAAGGTGGAATGAGGAGAAAAGAGCTTTCATGGAGCTGTATGAGCAGGGTTGTTCTGGTTCTAAAGATTCTAAAAATCCGAAGACAAAAAGAAAACCTAAGTCCATCCCATCCGGATTTCCAAAGCCTCCAAAACCACCATCCAAAAGCCATCAGCATAAAACCTCCACTCAAACAGCTGTTGTAACTCCTGCTGTATCAACTACTGCTGGTACTTCAGTGGTTTCAACAGCTGTTCCCACTTCAACACACACTACTTCAACACACACCACAATTACTACATTACCATTACCACTGTCACCATCAAAAATCATCTCACCACCACTATCACCTGCTGACAAAAAGCAGAAGACAACAGATGTTATAACATCTGTTGTAATGACAACAGTGGTTGAAACGCCAGTTGATTCAACAACTGTTAGTCAATCACAAACCACTGCCACACAATCTACTACCACTGATCCACCCAAAACATCATCTGCTTCCTCTAAAACAAAAAGAAGAAGGATTTATATATCACATGATGATTCACCTCCACCACCACCAACATCTTCAAAATCCCTATCACTTGTCACTATTCCAAAACCCATACCTCTCTCTTCAGCTAAAATTGTAAAACCACTACCTCCTGCTGGTGTCTCATTTCCTCTAGAACTCATTGCAGTAAGGGAAGAAATAAAATCCTTTTATTATGAGGATAACCCAGCCAAAAGGAGTTTGCCATCAATTGCAGAATATCCCAGGCCAAATAATATTGAAGAATACTTGAAACTCAAGGCCAAACAGGCAGAGGATATTGCAATCAAAAACAGAAAAGGGAAATCTGATAGAGAATTTCAACAAAACTATCAGTTCTTACTCTCACAGGTCAATGCTATAGAACGTTTTGCAAAAAATGTATGTCAGCAAATTTCAGAAAGGGCAGATGAGTCCTTAAGGAAAGACTACATTGAAAATATCATGACCTACAAGAAATACAAGGGGGAGAAAAACATGTACAAGAACTGGACCATTCCTGAGCTTGAAAAAGAAGCAGCCAGGATTCAAGACATGATCAAAAATAAGGTCAAGCAGACTCCTCATGAAAAATTCAAACAATTTAAAGCTGAGAAGATGCTAGAGTTGAGGAGAATGAAAGAGGAGCTGATTGCAGCTGATTATGGGTTAAAGAACTCTGTGACAAAGTGGGGAGAAGATAGAGTCAGGGAAACCTACAAAAGGTTGGAGGAACTAAGAAAGAAAGACCCAAATGTTCCTCAAAAGCCTGACTATTCTAAAGCAGAGGTTTCTAAAAGACCACCAAAGCTGCAAGTCAAAAGAACCACTGCTCCAGCTGGTGCTGCCATCTACAAAAGAAGGAGCAAAAACCAGTTTAGTATGGAAACAATTCAAGATCTTTTAGCTGGAGATGCCATTGTAAAAGCAGGCACGAAAGTAATGATAAAGGAAGATCTTGAATTGGAACAATCTGCAAGTGCTGCTCAGCCAGCCATGAATAGGCCAGCCTCACCAAATACTTCTGCAAATAAACATCTCCCAAGAAACCCACCAGGCTCAAAAATACAAAAGTGGGAAACTGACAAACAGACCTGCGTATTGACTTTGCTCAGGTCTGGTGGAGAAGTGGAGAAAATATCAAGGGAACAAGCTCTTGGCCTGAGTCTTGAAGATTTGCAGGATCTCCTTGATCTTCCACTTAGCAGGGATGATGAAGATACAGATGCCCTAGACTTTGAATTACAATTTAAGGGTCAGATAAGGGAACTGTTGATGAGGCAATAAAGTCTTCCACAAATAATGAAGAGTTTTGGCATTATCTGTTCCAGGGGGAGATTGTTGGGATTGAACCCTATCAGAGGAACAGATAATTAAAGCCAAAACTGGATCAGAGCAGTGGATCCAGAATAAGCAGACGATTACAGTTAGTTCATGCAAATCTCTCCCCTTGAAAGTGGTTTTATATCTGCTGACCTCCTATCTGCTGATCTTACTAAGTGCTGACTTACAACTGCTGCTTTGCATCTACTGACCAATGTCAAAGACTGATGGAAGACCAAAGCTCTGTTGACTCAATCTACTGCCTTGAGTCAAGTACTGCTGATCCGGACAGGCACTGCTGGGTTCACAGCAGTGGAAGGATGCAGCAGCTGTTTAAGTGTCTTTTATGTAAAGAAATGTAATAGCAGTAGTTAGTACATCAGAGTTTGTATAGATCAGAGGTTAGAGTTTGTTAGGAGGTTAGATGTCACTTTCATGGTGACGTCAGCTAAGATGCTCAGTGGTTTGCAAGTGCCTATAAATAGTTCAGTACTTTGTACTGTTCTATTAGCTCTTTCACCACATCGTCTTCTTTGCACGAACAAACTACTGAGCTCTGGCTGAGGGGGAGTTTGCATTCATTCATCAATCATTGTAATCGTTGTTGAAACAAATTCAATCTTTCGATTCATTGTGTAAAGATGTTTGATTAAAGTATTACTCTCGTTTGATTGTATGCAAAGTTTGTTTTCATCTTAATTCCGCTGCACAACTCTTTCATTTCCATCTTAATTTCAAACGAAAATACAATCAGAAACAAACTCAGATCCAACACTTATGTTGAAGGTGATTTTTCCTTATCGTTTGTCCGTGGTGTCTTGGCATTATTTTACTGTCTATATAAAATAAAAGATTTTCACCATTCATATCTCCACGGTCTATATACAGGTATGTTTGCTACCTGGTCGGGGGTTAAGGGAACGGTTTGGTAAAAGTCTTGCCTTGTTCAGTGTATAGATCCTGCAAGGACCTGGGTCAAATTTAGTAGGACCTCCTTCAATACTTAATGGTATTGGATGGCGGGGGCCAAACTCTTTGATCCCCTCATATGTAAGCTACTATTAATACTTTAACCCGGCTACTTAGGACCGTATCCCTGCTGATTCAGACTACTTAGCCGAGGGTAACGTCACCTTCAAAAGAGAGGCCTACCATAATATGCATTAATAACTTAATTAATTATCTTTCAATAATCCGACCCTTTAGGATTGTATCCTTGCTGACTCAAACCACTGGGTTGAGGGTAACGTCACCTTCAAAAGAGGGGCCTACTACAATAACTAAGATAATCTCTTAAAAAGTGCAAAAGTGCGGAAATAATCAAAGGTTACACTATACACGAGTCGGAGCCAAGTGATTCATCTTGTCTATCTGTTTTTCTTTTTTTATTTTATTTTCAGCATTTTAGTTAGTTTTTATTTTTCTAGTTTAAAACCTTTTTCTAAACTTTTGATTTGATTAGACGTTGAGGATAAACCGGTACTAAAAGCTCTTGTGTCCTTGGACGACCTCGATATCTTACCAACACTATACTACGCTCACGATGGGTGCACTTGCCCATATGTGTGTTTAGTGTTAGTAAATATCGTGTTTTATAAATTTAAAACTTGGCTAAAGAAGTGTAAACGGGCTTAAAATATACATAAACTTATATACACACTTCACACGCATCAAGTTTTTGGCGCCGTTGCCGGGGACACAAAGATTTTAAGAAAGTTAGGAATCAACGGCCTAATCGTTTTTTCTTATTTTTTTTATTTCTTTTAGGATTTTTCTTAATTTTTTCAGTTTCTGCAGAGCTCAGCACGGGCCGTGCCTGGTCGGACAAGGGCCGTATCTAGCATTATCACTGGCAATTTTTATTTTCCGAGTTACAGAGAGGTGAGCACGGGGCCGTGTCGGTGCAACACGGGGTCGTGTCCAACTCCCCAGTAACAGGGATCCGGAAAACAATCGTTGTACTTCCGACCGCGGGCCGTGTTCACTGAGCACGGGGCCGTGGTGAACCTTCTGACCAACGTTCTTTTCTGTTTTTATTGCAGGACTTGGAACCCAGGCGCCACATTTGAACTTCCTACGTAGTGTATGAGCTCCAGTTCTAGTAGAGACATAAAAGAACCCCTAGAAGAACCCGAACGCTTTCTCAGAAAAAGACTTAAAGCTAAAAACCAGGAGAAAGTCTCGGGGGACCCACTTCCAATGGCGGACCAACGTACCCTCATGGATTACCTACGGCCCACTGTAGGTAATCTCGGTGCCGCTATCAATGCACTGAATGTCGAAGCCAATAACTTCGAACTTCGACCGCATTTGATACAAATGCTTCAAAACTCCGCAACCTTTCATGGGCTTGCGGACGAGGATTCCCATCTACATATTACTAATTTCTTAGAGATATGTGATACCTTTCGGATCAATGGAGCATCAAATGACGCCATCCGCCTTCGAATGTTTCCATTTTCACTAAAAGACCAAAACACCCTCCCAGTTGGCTCGGTAAATACCTAGGATGAACTAGCCCAAAAGTTTCTATATAAGTATTTCCCTCCTGCTAAAACGGCTAAATTAATGACTGAAATTAATAGATATTCATAAGAGGATGGGGAATCCTTATATGAAACTTGGGAAAGGTTCAAGGAGCTACTAAGAAAGTGTCCTCATCACGGTCTTGCGGTATGGCAACAAGTATCCACTTTCTACAATGGGTTGTTGCCACACACAAGACAAACACTTGATTCTAGCTCCGGGGGACTTCTAGGTAATCGTCGCCCAAATGAAATATATAATCAAATTGAGGAAATTGCTCAAACCAATTTTCAGTGGCACACTCCCCGAGGCAATAAATCTATTGCCCCGGGCGCCCATAAGGTTGATGAAAGCACTTCTTTACAAGCCCAAATCGAGGCCCTTTCTTCAAAAATAAAAAAATTAGAAATGGCAAAAAACGGCCTCAGTTATGGCTTGTGAAGGGTGTGGTGGGCCACATGAAAATTGGAGTTGTATGAAAGAATTAGATGATCAAACGGAAACGGTAAACTACATTGATAATAGACCTAGGCCGTCGGGTCCACCAACGGGTACCTACAACCAAGGATGGCGCAACCACCCTAACCTTGGTTGGAGAGATCCCGGCAATAGTAGTAACCAACAAAACCAACGAACTAACTTTCAACAACCACAAAACTTTTCTCAACAACAAGGTGGACGAGAAAGGCTTGAAGATACTGTATCTCGCCTTATCAACGACACCAAAAAGAAAAACTCGGATCGATTTCAGCAATTGGAATCGAATTTTAGAAATCAACAAGCTAGCATTCAAAACATTGAAAAACAATTAGATCAAATAGCTCAAAATTTCTCCGAGAGACCACAAAGCGCGTTACCAAGTAATACTGAGACCAACCCAAAGGCGCAAGTACATCTCATAACATTGAGAAACCGTACCGTGGGTCCCGAAGAGGCTCCACTCCCACCAAATGTAGGAAGCAAATCTAGCAAAACCACAGCTCCACCCGCGCCCCAATAAGAAAAGGCTTCTCCATCAGTTCAAGAGCCTACTAAGACTCCTCCGGTTCCATACCCCGGTCGGTTAATTCGTCAAAAGACCAATGAGCAATTCGCAAAATTCAAAAATTTACTAAAACAATTGCATGTTAATATTCCTTTTATCGAGGTCTTAACCCAAATGCCTAAATATGCAAAATTTATGAGGGACTTCCTCACTCACAAAAGGAAAATTGAATCATTGCAATTAGTTAACTTAGGCGAAGAATGCTCCGCTCTAGTACTCAACAAACTCCCACAAAAGAAGATTGATCCTGGAAGCTTCACGGTTCCTTGCTCGATTGGGGGATCCCCCATTCGCAATGCACTAGCCGATCTTGGGGATAGCATCAACCTCATGCCCGCATCAATGTTCAAAGGACTCGGCCTAGGAAAACAAGCCCTACAAAGATGAGCATACAACTTGCCGATAGATCCATCAAATTTCCACAAGGTGTTGCTGAAAATCTATTGGTCAAAGTCGACAATTTCGTCTTCCCGGCCGACTTTGTCATACTAGACATGGAAGAAGACGCCGATGTCCCTCTCATCCTCGGGAGGCCATTTCTTGCCACCGCCCAAGCGGTGGTGGATATGAATGACGGAACACTAACATTGAAGTTTGGGGACGAGGAAGTGAAGTTTGGAGTTGGAAAGAGAGTAGAAGACGAAGACCCGGTCAACTACATGAAGGTCATAGACTCAAGCTTGGATGATGCTCTCCGACGGTGTAGCATGGGATGCAAAACATCCCACCTGGGTGACATATGACCAGGCTTTGGGTCTAGCCAAGGACCCTTATAAATGTGGCGCACCACGGAGGCATTCCGCGGAACTTTCCTTAGTTTAATTTAGATTAATTTTTATGTTTTCTAGTTAGTTTTAATTTTCAGGAATAAAACACACCCGGGATGGCAAAAGGGAACAAGGGAAACTTGAACCAGCACCCCATGCAGGAAAATAGGGCCATCCGACAAAATTTTCTTCGTTACAGTAAGTTCAGCACGGGTCGTGTCCGCCCAACATGGCCCCGTGCTGCACAGTCTGTAGAAAATGCCCAGTTTAGGTAAACTGGACACGGGCCGTGTTCACCCAACACGCCCCTGTGTCCAGGCTTTTGTTTCTCTTTTTCAATTTTGTTACTGGCACCTGAACACGGGGCCGTGCCCGGACAACACGGGGCCGTGTCCAGCGCCCAGTAACACAATTTTTTTTCTTTTCACACCTTTTTACACATTCAATCAACCTAAAAACTTATTTTTGGGACACATTGAGGACAATGTGTAATTTAAGTGTGGGGGGATGCTAAAACCTTGAATCTTGCAAGTCCTAACTACAAGCCTTACACAAAACTCTATTGGAACCGCTAATCACCCCAAATTTTTTTTCAAAAAAAAAAATTCAATTTTTTTTACTTGTCTAGGTTTAACTTGGGAATTTCAAATTCTAAAAAGGTTATATTTTTACAAATTTACAACCGATAGCGTCATGATAAAAAGAACCAACATAAGAAAATTATGAAACGGCATGACAAGCTTAGTTAAAATTTGATTATATATACTTGATCACATAAAAACCCATTCCCACAAAAGTGAGTTTTGAGCCTTTATTGAGCATACAAATACATATCATTAAACTAAATGCTCATTTTTCGTTTCTTGTGTGAATAGCCGCTTGGTTCTTACGACTCTAGAACTTGCCACGACGATACATTCCCGGTCCTTACCAACTTAAACCCGAGTAAGTTAATGATGGAGGCATTAGGACTAACCCTTTTATTTCTACACCATTATTTTTTTTTACCACCTACCCAAAATCCCCCTAGTTAGCCCATTTAAGCCTAAACCTTTTCATTTCATAACCCAAACCAAACACCCTTTCACCCACCAAAACCTTTTTTATTTTTAACCTTTTGTTTTAGTAACAAGCTGAGTTTCTCATATGACTTTTCAAAAAAAAAAATGTTGATGATGAAGCAAAAGAGAAATAAACAAACAAGTTTATCAAAAATAACTTTGTTTGAATAAAAGCTTCATCAAAATAAAAGTTGCAAAAATAAAAAGCCTTACGAAAACCAACGCTTGTTACGTTTTTCGCCCTTTTACTAACCACTAACCCAACCACCTACCTTTTACCCAAGCCTAACCCTTCACCCAAAAGTCCTCTTGATATTTACAAAGGTATATAGTTAAAAAGGAGGAGGATTGATTGCTTGGCAAGCCTATGGTAGGAGTAAGTTCCATGCCGCTCTCGAGTGATCCACTAAAATACATTTTCGGCCGAGTGTTGAGTGATCCCCGTGAGGTATGTGAACTTGTATATAAATGGAATTTTAAAGAGGCATGTTATGCCCTAATAAGTAATTTATCTTATGAAAAGTTTTAAATAAATCATGACGAATAGGACTGTAAATAAATAAAAATAAAACTTAATAAAGAATCTTGGAAATCCCGACACTCTATGACAAGCCCAAAAAAAAACTTTCTCTTCTACCCATTCCATTTGGGAGTGTAAAGCCACATTATAAAGAGTTTTGCTTGAGGACAAGCAAAGATTCAAGTGTGGGGGTATTTGATGTGTACAAAATGCAACATATAAATTACATCAATTGTGGCATAAAACTAACATTTTTTTAGTACTAATGTCGGAAAAGTGTGCTTTTGTCTTCCTTTTGTATTTTCCGGATTAAATGAGCTCAAATTAACAAAAGAAGCAAAAAGGCAGCTAAATCTAACATAAATACAAGAAAAGGAGCAAATGTGACATGCCCGACCCCACGACAGCATCTTCCCAAGCAAAATCAAGAAAACAAAAGGCTGAACACGCCCCGTGTTCAGTGAACACGGGGGCGTGCCCAAGTGCCAGCATAAAAGACAAAGCTATAGAAGCTTCTATCGCCCACCACGGGGCCGTGCTCAGCGGACACGAGGCCGTGGTCAACTATAAGATTCGCAGAATCCAGGCAAATCTTGATAGCACAGATATGCTTCTGCACACGGGGGCGTGTCCAACGAACACGGTGGCGTGGTCAACTAATGCAGACAAACTGCAATTAAAGAAGACAGAGAAGAGGATGGACACGGGGCCGTGCCCACTGGACACGGGGCCATGCCCGAGCTTCTGTTCAGCCTATAAATAGGAGTGCTTGGCTCAAGTGCAAACCATCCCTTGGCACACCACCTCTCTCACACTTCACCCACCACCCACCACCACCATAACACCATCATCCACCACCATCATCCATTGTCCATCATAGAGTGTGTGAGTCATCCCGGGTTCCAAGATTGATCCTAAGAGTTCTTGACAATCAAGGCCATGTTTGCCTAAGTCTCTTACATCACTTGGTGAAGACAAAGTGTCTAGTGAAATACTTTTTATTTTTAATCTTTTCGCACTTTTTACTTGGTTATGTATTAATGACTTTAATAACTAGTTTCTTATGTTGAAGGTGATTTTTCCTTATCGTTTGTCCATGGTGTTTGGCATTATTTTACTGTCTATATAAAATAAAAGATTTTCACCATTCATATCTCCACGGTCTATATGGAGGTATGTTGGCTACCTGGTCGGGGGTTAAGGGAACGGTTTGGTAAAAGTCTTGCCTTGTTCAGTGTACAGATCCTGCAAGGACCTGGGTCAAATTTAGTAGGACCTCCTTCAATACTTAACGGTATTGGATGGCGGGGGTCCAAACTCTTTGATCCCCTCATATGTAAGCTACTATTAATACTTTAACCCGGCTACTTAGGACCGTATCCCTGCTGACTCAGACTACTTAGCCGAGGGTAACGTCACCTTCAAAAGAGGGGCCTACCATAATATGCATTAATAACTTAATTAATTATCTTTCAATAATCCGACCCTTTAGGATTGTATCCTTGCTGACTCAAACTACTGGGTTGAGGGTAACGTCACCTTCAAAAGAAGGGCCTACTACAATAACTAAGATAATCTCTTAAAAAGTCCAAAAGTGCGGAAATAATCAAAGGTTACACTATACACGAGTCGGAGCCAAGTGATTCATCTTGTCTATCTGTTTTTCTTTTTTTTTTTTTATTTTCAGCATTTTAGTTAGTTTTTATTTTTCTAGTTTAAAACATTTTTCTAAACTTTTGATTTGATTAGACGTTGAGGATAAACCGGTACTAAAAGCTCTTGTGTCCTTGGACGACCTCGGTATCTTACCAACACTATACTACGCTCACGATGGGTGCACTTGCCCATATGTGTGTTTAGTGTTAGTAAATATCGTGTTTTATAAATTTAAAACTTGGCTAAAAAAGTGTAAACGGGCTTAAAATATACTTAAACTTATATACACACTTCACACGCATCAACAGCCTCACTCGACCAAGACGTACACACTCCTACTTTTCTTCCATTTCTTGGCGATTTCGGTACGTTTTACACTAGATTCTTGTACATCTTTGATCTACACGTCATTCTCTACATGATTCTCTTTCAAAATCTCACTTTCCACCGTGAAATCTCTGAGATTTGAGCTCTTGAGGGTGACGTCATCATGGCGGTTTGTACAAACTGTTGAAGTGATGTCATTCCGTTCAAGATCTAGCTCAAATCTAAGGAATTTCATGTGTTTTACACTAAATCTTTACTAAATCTAGGCTTTTCAACTAAAACTTGTGTTTATCTTCTTCCTTCCTTAAAACTTTTACCTAAAACCGTGAGATCTGGATCTAAACGGACTGTAGACTTAATGATTAGTCTGGAGTTGGTTTGAAGAAGGATTATTGCCGGAGAAGATGACCAGAGTACGAATTCTGACATAAGCACCATCACGAACGGATGACTGAACGGACTGCGGTGATTCCCACCCGATCAGATCGGCTGAACACTGATGGGTTTACCATTGTCTCAATGCGTACCATGTCTTCGTTGTTTAAACAGAAACTTGGAAACTTTACAAGTTTAGGAACGGGACAAGGACAACCCGATCGAGTGGCAATCCGATCGGAACAGCCACCCGATCTAGTGACACTTGTTTCTCAACCCTAAACACTTTGATACTTGAATCTTTTGATCGTCGATTGGCAATCCGATCGGAGAGCCATCTGATCGAACTGCCATCCGATCGAGGTGACAATGTGTTTTTGGAACCCTTCGACACTTGGAAACTTTTCAGAAACTTGGTATCAATTTGGAATCATGACACTTAAATCGAACGAACATTTGATCGAATGTCCATCCGAACGGATGACCATCCGATCGGATGGCAATCCGCCTCTCACTCATAACAGCCACACCAATCGAATGGCAATCCGATTGGATAGCCATCCGATCGAACTGCCATCTGATCCAGTGAATGACCCGACACTTTGCGCAATCTCGTTGTTTTGTCCGACACTTATCTGTTGTAATCTAATCAGGCTAAACCTAAAGAGCTCCCTTTGATCCAATAACAACAATCTGTTAAGCAATCACTGTGAGTATACCCGATCCCTTTTTGTTTTGAACTTTGGGATGCAACATGTATTCTATTAAACTATGATACTTGAGACTTTTGGATACTAAACTCTATCCTATGTGTATGTGAAACTTGTGATTCTTGTATTCAATTTGTGCTATGTAGACATTTAATCCAGGGTGTGTAGTTCCGCCTTAACAATAGTAGCGCTATAGGAGATGCACCTCCCCATTATTCTCGGGGGTATTGTTAGGAGGATACTAGTTTTCCTTGAGACTTGGGAAAACACTAAAGCATCGAGAGACTTGGGCTATCACTTGTTGGACTGCGAATACTAGCATGGCTGAAACTATTTTGTTAACATTTACATATGGATATGAGTCTTTTAATCTATTATGCTATTACTCAAACTTGTATACTCGCAGGTACAGTTTTGTACTGACTCTATTTTAATACATGTTGCAGGCTGACAGGATGCTAGGACTCATGAAACATGCTAGGATGCTTCTTAGAAACACATCGTAGCTAAATTAGAAACTTGAAACTATCTTTATGATGATTTTGTAATTGATACTCGGTGATTGGTACTTTAGACATTGTTATCATGAAATCAATCTAATTTATATTGCAACTAATTAGTGTTATGGAATCTCATGAGCAATCTGAACGTTAGTGCTCGTACCCTGATGTTTCCGCCATCAGTTGGGGTGTGACAGATTGGTATCAGAGCCATAACTATAGGGAATTAGGATAAGTAGGAATACTTGCCCTAGTCTATAGTTCTAGGAATCTTGAATCTTATCTGTTGTTTAAGACTTATGCATTCTACCGTATCTGCTTCTTAGCAGCACATCTTCCTGCTAAACTTATATGCCTTTCCTAAGGCTGACACAATATACACTTAATACTTTGAAAACGTTGTTAATCAGTGTTTGTGTTTTGCACGAGATTTGCCCTCAAGTCAAGAGTGACATCCAAACCTTGATGGGAAATTTCCTTATTATATTCTAGTAGTCTTATCTGTTGATAAGTACCGACGCTATTAGGGTACGATGTTGTCAAGTTAGAGGTAAAACTTAGACCTTGATAACTAGTCCCATTCCTTAATTTTTATGTCTCGCCAAAGTCTTGAAATTCCAGATCAATTAGGTACGTAAAATGACCAAAAGGACGAATATCGTAGGCCTAACATCGATGACGTATTTGTCTAAGTAGGTCAAGACACGTTACTTCAATCCGAAAGGGGGTTCGAATCACTTTGGGTAGTCATCGTTCTTCTACCAGGAACACTCTATGTTTTACGAGCCTATCTTTTATGTTATCTCGATTTGATGTGTTGTTTTAAACTCGATTCTTCGTTTATCTTGATTCTTCGTTTGTTTTAAGACTTTGTACATAAATTGCACGTATGTCCGCAATCTAAGACGCCAATTCTAATCTCAAGATGGAACTAAATTTATGAAGCTTTGTTCATGATGTGAATCTATGCGGAAATCTTGTTCAACTATGATACTATGTGAAGCTATTTGATGAATCTATTTGTTATTGTGGTTGTGAAACGCTAAACGGAACATGGCATAGAAATACGAGACAAAAGTGATGTGTCTGAAACATGCTGGATACGCCGCTGGTATTTCCTATATATAAGTGTTTCAGGCATGTTACCAACTTTCGTACCAAGTGCCATGAGAAACTTAGTGTTTTGCAGACCGGTGATGAGGTTGTTGAATTCTAAAACTATGGGAAACTACTTGTGTAATCTATGTGAAATCTATGAGTACTCTAGCATGATCTATGAGTAATCTGCATATGTGTGGTTTTGAGAAACAAAATATGAAACGTAGCCTAGCGCTGAAGACGAGGCAGACGTGACATGTCCAAAGCATGGTGGATACGCCACTGGTACTTCCTATATATAAGTGTTTCTGACATGTTACCGAACCTTCATACCACGCGCTAAGCGAAGTTCGTAGTTTTGTAGGCTCGGGTTGAAGTTGTGGAATCTATTTGGTTAATCTATGTGGTTGAATCTATTTGGTTAATCTATGTTGTGAGAAGTGGTGAAATCTAATGTTGTTGTTAACGAAGCATGACACCGATGACGAGACAGACGTGGCATGATTGAAGCATGGTGGATACACCACTGGTACATCCTATATATAAGTGCTTCCTTCATGTTGCCGAACTTTCGTAGCACGTGCCATGCGGATTTCGTTGTTTGTGGATTGTTAACGCTAATCTAATTGAATCTATTGGAAACTATTGGAACCTATTGGAATCTATGTGAAGCTATTGAATCTATTGAAATCTATTAGAATCTATGTGAATCTATTGGAATCTATGTGAATCTATTGGAACCTATTGGAATCTATGTGAAGCTATTGAATCTATTGAAATCTATTGGAATCTATGTGAATCTATTGGAATCTATGTGAATCTATTGGAACCTATGTGAATCTATGATGGTGATGATGAGTGTGTTTTGCGACACGTAACATGACACCGAGTACGAGGCGGAAGCGATGTGTCCGAAGCGTGGTGGATACGCCGCTGGTACTTCCTATATATAAATGTTGTTGACATATTGCCAAACTCCGTACGACGTGCCATGTGAAGGTCGTGGGTGTAGCGTTGTTGAGTCTATTGGAATCTATGTGAAACTTGAATCTCTAACCTATGTGAATCTTCTTGAATCTTGAGTCTTAATCTATCATATGTGAATCTATATTGAGAGGCTATGTAAGTCTAGACTTATACGATCCTCTTGTTGGATCTTTAGGATGTCTTCTCGTAAGCTATCTGACACTCTCAAGAGATCCAGGGAAAAGTCTCAGAAAAAGATTGTAACACCCTAACAATTAGTAACTTGAAAACGAAGTAGCGGAAAAATGAGCCCAAAAATTTCTTTGTTTATAAACGTCTTGACATACTTGAAAGTCCATTTTAAAATAACTCTTTTACGATAATTACATTCTTCGTTCTCATTTATGAAATACAACATAACTTATTTTTACTAAATTGCATAATCACACATTCCCATACAATCTATCTTATGACTTGATCTTCGACCGCTTACACCTCGTGATGATGATCCATGATTTCGTACAACCTGCATTCATCAAATACATTCACATCATTAGTACTTGGTGACATTATATATAATCTAAGATACATAATTATAGGATCACGTCGCGTTCTATCCTCATATACATTCCATTCGGTTATCTTTCTGAATTCAAGAATTTCATCTCGGTGTTTAACCTTCAATGAGTCAACAATAATGTACCTGCATTTCATTTCTCAAAGGCAGCCCGGTTAGCATCGTTAATACTGATGTATATTTACACCATACATGCATACATACATACATACGAGTCTCACTCATTCGAATACATATGGTTCAATAACACACATACAAATTATCTAATCCAACTTTTTCGAGTATGATAAATCCTACTTCATACACCTATCCCTCTATCCAAACTCTTACATACAACTTACATTCTCACATATTCATAGTAACAATTCTTAGTCACAAACTACCATACATATAAGTCTCGTATATACCAACCTACACGTATACTCATTTCTATTCGTGTTTACTAATGGGTTCCATCTACTACATACAATTATTCTATTCATACATTCCTACATACTTATTTCGTTCCCACACATACTTGCATACACGCCCCATTCTTACCTGTACCTCATAAACACTCTTTAATGAGTTTGAGCTACATTTCGGGAGCTTAAACATGAGTTCTATAATCACCCGTACCTCACAAAACTATTTGGTAAGGTTGGGGTACATTATGGAAGTTTAACGGGGCTTGGGAATCGGTCTACGGGGTCCGGAATCGAAGAAAAACGAAGAAACGGGGCTACTGGCGTCGGCTGGTGCGTAGACAGCAAGTTAGGGCGTCGGCTAACTGCTGCCCAGCGTCGGGGACGCTGCCCCTGCAGCACCGATGCCGGATTTCATTCTTTTCGATGTTTTAACCCCTGTTCGCGCATCCCAAACTTCCCAAATTGTAAAATAACATTATTCCAAGTCCCCAAATCATTCTAACACTTAACCCCAAGTTCCCACAACCAAATCCTATACTTTTATCTTACTTTCTTTATTTTGACCCGTTTGAACTTAACAAGACTTTTCATTCATGACTAATACACATATTACCCAATACGACTTTACTTACTTTGGTTCTATCATTTCTTACCCATCCTTTCATGATTCCCATCCTTCTTGTAATCAAAACTCATTATATATAAATAAATTTAGTTCGGGAATCACTTACCTTGTGCATCAGTGTTCGTAACCGCTTCCTTGCCTCATTTTGATCCGTTAGCCTTCCATTCTTGGTCCATGCTAGTGTGGTTCCTATTCTTTCATGTCGTCATGCCATAATAATGTTAGCATTCATGCTCATTCATATTAACACACATTTTCCAACTCTTATCTACATTGACTTTCACTAACATGCATACGACATGAATAGTCAACCACATTGTTCAATATCTACGAAATCCAAATTCGTTGTCACACATAACACAACATACACATAATCAATTCACACATACTTATGCTTTCATAATTCTATATTCGACAACCACACCCTATAAGAATCAACTTAACATATTTGTAACATCATCCTTTGCTAGTAAGGTCATATGCTTACATTTAGTACACGTTCACTTTTAACCGCAATTAAGGGATTAGTAGACCACATAGCAAACCTCACCCGTTCAAACACAATGTACAAGCACCTAATGCATAAATTTGACCAACACATACATTCAACCTGAATTCTTATACGAGTTCCATCTAAAGCACATTCTTCAAGCTAGTTGACGTGTGCGTATATATACATAATTTTGCAATGAATTTACACATGATTTGGTTTTAAATTTATAAAAGTGATTATTACTTTTACATCAAAACACACACAAAAGAGGCAAGTGTACCCCGTCATATATGTAGTAAAGTATCGGTAAGAACCAAGTATCGATCCAAGGAAATGGGCGGAGAAATAATACTAGACCTTTGTCACTAAACTACCGGTAAAAACATAAGTTTTGTGATTTTTAAATAACTAAAGTAAGCGTAAACAAATACATAATAAAAACATACTAGATAATAGATAAATAGCCTTGCTTAATACACAACCACAACATGTCAACTAAGTCGGTTTTGGCACTAGAAGCATTCGGTCAATATTCCAATTTAAGACAATCAGTATCCCTTTCGGGAATCCTAACATGACAATCATTCGGAAAGTTAAAACGATAAACACACTTTAACCACCTAAAATTGTTCTTTAACGTGTAATTGATAAATGTCTATGAAAATCTCTTAAAAATAAGTTAGTCATCCGTTAGGAGTTTTCTAACCGCACTTAATCAAGGAAAGAGACACCGATAAACACAATGCAACCACCGAGACAAGCATAAACTAGATTAAATCACAACCGAGTTCATTTTACAAATCTTGCACAATAATTCACCAAGATAGCAATTTTGGCCTAAACTACTAACTAAGCTAACAAATCATGGCAAGAATTTATAACGACACCATCTAACCTGTTAAGGTCCTTACGTGACGGCAAGCTCTCTTGATTAACAATAATTACATTTTATTAAATTACTAACCATTTCTAGTATCATGATGCATACATTTAAACCAAGCTAAACTAGTTAACCAAGTTCAAAGTTTACTAATACAAGATTAATTAAGCTTCATTTTTCAACTATCTTAACTAACCAAGCATCAGTCATCCAACATAATTACTTATAATCAAGAATTCAATATCAATAACAAGGTTGCAAACTAATCATCAAAGATTAACATAGAAAATACTTCAAGTGTCATTACAAACAAAGCTTAACACACTAATGGCTATAATCTAGCAAGGGATTGTTTGTGTTTTTGCCCAAAGGCTACAATAATACATAAACATTAATCTAAGTACTTGAAAGATTAACAAAATCATGGAAAGATTAGAAAACCAAACCATAAACAAGTACTAGACTAAGGATCCGGGTAGTAATGGAGCTAAACGGCACAATGTGGCTTGAATCCGGGTCAAAAGCAAAGCCTCCGGAGCCTGTAAATTCGCCTGTGAAGCTCCCAAAATTCCAGAATGTCGAACAGAATGTTTCTGTTCTGTTTTTATATTTTTTTCGCTGTGGCACGGTCGTTCTTCCTGTGGCACGACCGTGCACTTTAAGCAATTATTGGGCATGGGCACACCATACTGCATGACGTCAGCAGATCGTTGACCAGATTCGAAATCGCACGACCGTTCTTCCTGTGGCACGGTCGTTCTTTGCCGGTCGTTCACTTCTGAGGTTTTTGCTGATGTTCGGCGCCGCACGGTCGTTCTTCAGATGGCACGTCTGTGCGTCGCCGGGATGACCTTGTATGCCTTGCACTCCTAGTCGCACCCTCGTTCATTGCCGGGTTAATCAAAAACTGTCGGAGATGCACGGTCGTGCATTCGGTCGCACGACCGTTCCACAGGCCCAGGTCAGTTTCCTTAACAGAATGTCCGCAGCTTCGTCGTTTTGTCCAGAAAGTCCTCGTTTTCGCTATCATCTTGTCTGGTATGCTGTTTTAGGCCTGTAAACAAAAGTGTAGATAATTAAGTATCCGAATGACGGTTTTACGGCCAAAAACGCATAAAATAGGGGTAAAACGGGGGACTAAAATATGTGTAAATTAAGGAATATCAAATCTCCCCACACTTGAACCTTGCTTGTCCTCAAGCAAGCTAAACTAAAAAGCAATAAAGACATAAACAAACAAGAACGATAATTTACACACTATTTTATTGAAAACTACTATAAATGGTTAGCCGGTTTGTCGAAAGACAACATCAAAAAACTCAAACCCAACAAGCATATGCAATTATAAAGCGACAACCAAAAAGCCGTGACTTCACATTTAATTGACTCACATGTTAATCTTCACACGACTCACAATGTTCACACACTCGGTTTTATTTACGAAACATACATAAAATGTGTATGTGTAAACACTCAATGCCTAGTCAATGAAATGTGCAATATCATAAGCTTGTCATAAGATCTCGTCTCCACCAACTAACATGCAAACAAGTGTAAATCAAGAGGTCTTTACGAGTTGTAACGTTAGGCTTGGGCGAAGGGTATGGAAGTGGACATTTAAAGTGGCGAAAATGGTTAAAACTCGGTAGTAGCGTTTAACTAGCAAGAAAATAATACAACTATACATACAAACGCCTTAAAAAGGCGACTAAAGCGCAATCGAGCTTATCAACGAAATTTTAACATTTAAGCATTCAAAATTGCTCGATTTCTATCAACTTCACCCTATTTTAGGGTGTTTTATTTTCTGCTTTTTTTTTTTTTTTTTTTTTGCAAACTACAAAACTATACAATGAAATATAAACAAAAACAAGCTAGTTAAACTATTATTTTGACCGAGTTTCAACACTAAAAAGGTTTAAAACATAAAAAGGCTAAATTTGGTTAAGTGGGCGATAATGTGGGTAAACAAAGGTGAACGGGAAGGTTCGACATGGTTAATCCTAAAGGGTAATATAAGGTGAACGGGAAGCACAACACAAAGAACAAGTACACAACAAAGGGGTAATCTAAGTGCCTCTATCATTTTTACACAAATTCACAAGTTCATGGTCTTAACAAGCATACTAGTGACAAGTTCTAAATTGCACATAACATCCGGCTCACTCCTATATCCGAAATGAACAAATATATAACAATCAAGGCTCAAATATGCTCACGTAACGGAAGGAATGGGTAAAAGTGTGAAAACTATCATGTAAGTCTTTCTTTGTTTGTCACGCTTTCCGGTTTCCTTTTTCAAAAAATATTTTGCTTGTCGAGTTTTTATCAAGTCCGACGCTTTCTAAAACACAACCAACCGGTTTATTTACAAAAATAGATACAAAATACAAGTATTTTTGAATGATTTTTCTGATTTTCTGATTTTTATATATATATATAAGAGGACAAACAAAGTTAACAAAGTTAACCCCCTCCCCACACTTGAACTTCGCATTGTCCCCAATGCGAGACCCGAAATATAGAGAAAGGGATAAAAAAAATTACTCCCCTCAAGATGATGTTGGTGCCACGAGACTTTCGAAGCTGTATCTGGTACGTGCTCCGGTCCAAGATCCGATAGCTAAAACCTGCGAGTATGTCACATGTGCACCCAAAACATAACAGAAACAGAAAAATCACAAAACAACCATAATATACATAAATACTAAAATCCAAACAGAACATAAAGTAAAATGTCTGAAATACATAACCGGGGTGTTTGAAAATAACAGTCAAAATAAACACCCAATAATAAATAAAGTACTGAAATAGAAAACACCACCAACTGCTATCACCACTGCCAACTACTCGTCAACATCATCATCTGCTCTCATATAGGACGGGCCGGCATCGCCATAACCAGGGGTTCCACGGTGGGAACTGCGGCGGATGCTGAAAATAGTCGGGATATGCGTGATGCATCTCCCCGAAAAGATAAGAAAACCCCACTGACACCCCCTGGTATAAAGCATCCTGGCTCTGCCGAAGCTGGTCCTGTGTGGCCCGAAGCTGATCCTGGTTAGCCCGGATCTGGTCCTGGCTAGATCTAATCTCGTCGAAGTAGGTACCATGCTGCTCCTGCGTCACACGCATATCCTGGAACTGCTGGTAGAACGCGGGCCAGTCCTCATGCTGATGAAATGCATGGTGCTGCGGCGAATGTGGTGGTGTCGGTGGATGGTGCTGCTGCTGCTGCTGCGGATCCTGCTCTCCCATCTCAACATCCTCATCTTCCTCCTCATCTGGAGGCAACGGATCCCAGACCTCGTTGTTCAATCCCCTCAACCTATCCCCTCTATCAAGCTCAACAATCACCCCCATGGCCTTCAGTGACCTGATATCGACATGAACCCCCTCGGTAATCAAAGTGAGACCCTGAAGCACCTCCTCAGTCATAAGGCGCTCGTTGTACGCTATTTCAGTCACGTACTGACCGCCATGTATCTCACTGTTCGGAGTCCGCCCCGAGCTCTTGACGAAATACTCAGCCATTCGTGCGGCCAGGTTGATAGGTGCTTTGTCAACCAACGCATATAAAAAGATCAAGTCAGGTGTGGGACAGTTACTGAGACTGTCCATGTGACCGCATATCGAATGGCTAAATACATGGTGCATCACTCGCACCAAAGGGTCTCTGAGTCGCGAGGCCTTCGACATCCTCGGGTTGTAGGGCTCCCCAATAGCGTTTTCAGCCCAAATGTCATCCCGAGCTGCATCAGAGGGGAAGGTGAACTGTTCAGTGAAGACATCTTCATCAGCCATGTCGTCCCTAGTATAAATCCCTAGTCTTCTACCCAAACGACCAACCGACCATGAATTCCATCTTCCACATAACCGGAAAGCTATCCGCTCCTTGTGGCGGAATTTGGTTCTCCGATGAGCAACCGGCTTTTTATAAGCATAAGATGCGAAGAACTCAATGGTCAACTCCAGGTAAACGGGTCGGTTGCAAGCGACCAGATTTGCAAGCAGGCGACTCATCATGTCGTCTAATCTCTCATACTGATTGAGTTCCCGCATGACTTCCCAATCTAACCATCGGGGGACTCCAAACTGCCCCCGTCTTGCCCACAATGCGTCTCATTTCGGGATGCACAAAGCCTCTCGCTCATCGTTGGGGTCGAAATGAAGGAAGGGATGGTCCATCTGTATGAGGAAAAACATTAGGGAGATGGAAACAGGAAAAATTCGAATCTAAAACAGCCGAGCAGCCAATTATGAAGAAACTGTCAAACTGATCTGGGCATATGGCACGGTCGTGCGACGAGACGCACGGTCGTGCGACAAGATGCACGGTCGTGCGTCGCCGATGATAATGACCATCTGCCCAGAAATGTCAGAACTGCACGGCGTGCGACCAACGGCACAACCGTGCAACACCGACCAACCAACAACTATCGTGAAACAACGGCGAGGCACGACCGTTCCATACAGGAACGTCCGTGCGACTTGGTTTTCTGCAGATTTTGACCCAGGCTCTAAGTAGCCCGATTTTTTCACAAATCTTCAAGTTTTTACATAAACAGGGGTCAGAAAAATGCACCAGATGTTCACGATACTACGATTCAACAAGGGTTAGGGTTTCGATTTGTTTATGAAGAGAACCCTAAAAATTTCCTTGAAGAATCGGAAGAAATCTACCCTAGAAAGAAAGGAAACAAGAAATCTACAGCTAGGAACGTACCGTGCGAAGAAGGGTGTGAGATCGTGCGAAAAACCGTGCGATTTGATGAAGTATCGCTCTGGAATGGCCTGGTGCTGGTAGGGTTTCGTGAGTTATGAATGGGGGCTGCAGATGAGGGTATTTATAGTGCCAAATGACAAAACTGCCCTCAGCCTGACGCACGGTCGTTCTCCGTGTGGCACGGTCGTGCGTCACCGACATCTCCCAAACCCTAGCAACTTTTCTCGGAAATGCACCGGGGGTGCGATCCACCGTGCCGGCCCTCGGAAACGCACGGTCGTGCGACCCGAGGAACGGTCGTGCATCAGGTGCAGATCAGAATTTTTCCACAGAAGCTATTTCCAGCAACTGTTTCGGCCGTTTTTCGCCATTTTTTCGACACACCAACTGTTCTAACAATATTGCAATACAGAACCTTCACTCGGCACGTACGAAAACTAAACAAACTAACGTAAACTACCTAACTTACCTAAATTACGCTAAAACTACAAAAATACACAAAGGACTATTTTACCCTTACAGCGCCAAAGACGCTCCTGCTACATTTTTGTCAGCGAGTCAGTAGCGTAGACTCATGCTAAATTTTTATCGGCGAGTCGATAGCAAGACTCCAAGCTAAAACTAGAAAAACTACTAAAAAGACGATACTACCCCTAAAGCGCAAAATACGCTCTTGCTTCATTTTTGATCCGCGAGTCAGTAGCGTAGACTCTCTCCTCCCCACACTTATGATGTGTGCGGGGTTTGGAGTTCAATTACCTACACCGCCGACTCTATCGGCCCGGCAACGTACAACTTCAACCGGTGACCATTTACCTTGAATGTAACGCCATCCGCGTTCTCTACTGCAACAGTACCATACGGAAATACTTCCTTAACCGTGTATGGTCCTGTCCAGCGTGAATGAAGCTTCCCAGGAAATAAGCGCAGCCTTGAATTGTACAGGAGAACAAGATCACCAGCTTGGAATTCTTTGTGGTCCTTCAAGCGTTTGTCGTGAAGTTTCTTCGTGCGCTCTTTGTAGAGTACAGAGCTTTCGTAGGCTTGGTGCCGCAATTCTTCCAATTCATGAATTTGGAGAAACCGGGCTTCACCTCCGGTTTTAAGGTCCAAATTCGCGGTTTTCAATGCCCACATAGCCTTGTGCTCCAACTCCACCGGTAAATGGCATGCTTTTCCGTATACCAACCTAAAGGGGGTGGTCCCTATAGGGGTCTTATAAGCTGTATGGAATGTCCATAATGCATCCTCGAGTTTGTCCGACCACTCCTTGCGATTCGCTCCAACAGACCGCTCAAGGATGCACTTAAGCCCACGGTTCGTGACCTCCACCTGCCCGCTTGTATGCGGTTGATAGGGCGTGGACAAACAGTGATGCACACCGTATCGAGACAAAGCCTTTTCAAGCTGTGTATTACAAAAATGAGTCCCTCGGTCACTAATGAGCACTTTCGGAGAGCCAAATCGGGCGAACAAACTTTTAAGAAACCTCACAACTACTCTGGCGTCGTTAGTGGGTAAGGCTTGCGCCTCCGCCCACTTTGATACATAGTCAACAGCCACGAGTATGTACTTGTTTCCACGTGAGGGGGGAATGGTCCCATGAAGTCTATCCCCCAAACATCAAAGACTTCACAAACTTGTATCCAGTTCTGAGGCATTTCGTCGCGTGCCGATATGTTCGTCGCCCTCTGACAAGCATCGCACGCTTTCACCCAACTCTGCGCGTCACGGAAAATGGTCGGCCAGTAAAACCAGGAATCCAACACCTTCTTCGCGGTGAAGTTGGCTCCATGGTCGCCTCCGGTAGGTCCCTCATGACACTGGCGCAAAATGCCGGTCGCCTCAGTCCCTGATACACATCTTCTGATCACCTGATCAGCACCCACCTTGAATAAGAAAGGGTCGTCCCATATGTAGTGCTTGAGATCCGAAAAGAATTTCCTATTTTGCTGGTGAGTCAATCCTTTAATCAGAATCCCGCAACCAAGATAGTTCGCAAAGTCGGCGAACCATGGCGACTCATCGCATATCTCAACAACCATCAAAGACTCGTGTGGGAAATTGTCATTGATTGAATCCCAACGCGAGTCCTCGATGTCTCCATGCTCTAACCGAGATAGATGGTCGGCCGCTACATTCAAAGCACCCTTTTTATCTTGTATCTCAATATCAAACTCCTGCAGCAACAGGATCCATCTGATTAGACGCGGTTTAGCGTCCTGTTTGCTGAAGAGGTATCTAATGGCTGCGTGATCAGTGTATACAACGGTTTTCGAAAGCACCAAATACGATCTAAATTTATCAAATGCGAAAACGACCGCCAAGAGCTCTTTTTCAGTCGTGGTGTAATGCTCTTGAGCGTCGTGAAGAGTTTTGCTCGCATAATAGATCGGATGGAAGTGCTTTTCCTTCTTTTGACCCAGAATGGCCCCTATAGCGTAATCACTCGCGTCGCACATGATTTCAAATGGTAGACTCCAGTCCGGTGCGACTAAAATAGGGGCCTCAATCGACTTTTGCTTGAGAAGGTCAAAAACCCTCAAGCAATCATCTCCAAACACGAACGGAGCATCTTTCTCCAACAAACGGGTCATGGGTCTGGCGATTTTTGAAAAATATTTGATGAATCGCCGATAGAATCCGGCATGACCGAGAAAGCTCCGTATAGCTCTAACAGAGGTGGGGGGCGGAAGTCGTGAAATAACGTCGACTTTAGCTGGATCGACTTCCATGCCCGCGTGAGAAATTTTGTGTCCCAAAACTATGCCCTCCTTCACCATGAAGTGGCATTTCTCCCAGTTCAGGGCCAGATTAGTCTCCTCACACCTCTTCAACATTCTTTTTAAATTTTCCAGACATTGATCAAAGGAATCCCCAAATACCGAGAAGTCGTCCATGAACACCTCCATGGAATCCTCAATCATGTCGTGGAAAATGGCGACCATACATCGCTGGAAAGTGGCCGGTGCATTACACAGCCCAAATGGCATACGCCGGTAGGCGAATGTACCGAAGGGACAGGTAAATGTGGTCTTCTCCTGGTCCTCATGAGCGATAGGAATTTGAAAGTAACCAGAGAACCCATCCAGAAAACAATAATATAACTTCCCTGACAGACGCTCCAACATTTGATCAATGAATGGAAGCGGGAAGTGGTCCCTGCGAGTGGCGTCGTTGAGTTTGCGATAATCAATGCAAACCCGCCATCCAGTGACCGTCCTGGTTGGAATGAGCTCATTCCTATCGTTTGTGACCACAGTCATGCCCCCCTTTTTGGGCACTACCTGCACAGGACTGACCCAAACAGAGTCGGAAATGGGATAGATCATACCAGCATCTAACAACTTAATCACTTCCTTTTTAACGACCTCTTGCATGTTTGGGTTCAGCCGCCTCTGGTGCTGCGCACACGGCTTGAACTGATCCTCCATTAGAATTTTATGTGTACAGAAGGAGGGATTTATTCCTTTTATGTCCATGATTTTCCAGGCGATTGCTTTCTTATGAAGTTTCAACACATTAAGCAGTCTGCTCTTCTCTTCTTCCGCCAATCCAGATGAAATAATGACAGGGAAATGACGCTCCTCATCCAGAAATGCGTACTCCAGGTGCGGTGGGAGCTCTTTAAGCTCCAAGGTAGGAGGATCTTCCACTGAAGGCTTCGACTTCACTTCACTTTCGCGATCAATTTCTGCGAATCGATCCGGACTCTGGGGACCATCATCACCAATCTGATAGACTGGCTGCTCTAAATTGTGGCCCTCCTGCGCAATGCCATCTAGGTCCCCACACAACAGATGTGTGTCCGAATCTATCTCCTCGATCGTACCCTAGAAATGCATGCTCACATAAGTGTCGACGATGTCGACATAATAGAGTGCGTCGTCTTGACTCTGAGGATGCTGCATAGAACGTTTAATGTCAAACGTCACATGCTCATCGTTTACTCGGAGTGTAATTTGGATCGCCGCCACGTCCACAATCGTCCGGGCGGTATTCAGAAACGGGCGTCCAAGTATCAAAGGCACTCTCGAGTCCTCATCCATGTCCAGGATAACAAAATCCACGGGAAATACAAACTTGTCAATCTTAACAAGCATATTCTCTACAAACCCGCGTGGATACTTGATAGAACGATCCACAAGTCGAATACTCATCCTCGTAGGTGACGGCTCACCTAGATCCAACTTTGTAAAAACCTTATAGGGCATAAGGTTTATACTCGCTCCTAGATCTGCTAACGCATGACTGACGGACATATTGCCAATGAGGCAAGGAAGCGTGAAACTGCCTGGATCTCCCATTTTTGTAGGCAGGCGATTCTGGAGAATAGCAGAGCAGCTTTCATTCATAACCACACAAGACATGTCCTCGAGTTTTTGTTTGTTTGAGAGGATGTCTTTCAGAAACTTTGCATACTTTGGCATCTGGGCCAAAGCTTCAACAAACGGTATATTTATATGCAATTGCTTAAACATTTCGAGAAACTTACCGTATTGTTCATCATTCTTCTACTTCTTCAGCCTTCCTGGATAAGGCACTGGAGGCGTGTAACCTTTGACCGGCTCCTGGACTTGTGCTGTACTTGCTGGGCGTAGCCTGGCTTGCACCTCGTCCGGTGTGTCAGTCGGGACCGCTTCAGTGATCGGCGCTGAGTCCGATATGACGGGTCCGGTAGGTTTTCCACTCCTGGTCATCACAGCATTCACATCCCTGTGTCCACCCGGGTTAGGTTCGGTATTACCCGGAAGACCACCCTGGGGTCTTTTAGACATCATCTGTGCCAGCTGACCAACCTGATTCTCTATATTCTGAATCGAGGCCTTATGACTCCTCATTTCTCCCTCATGAGAGAGAGAAAACGATCCTCGCTCTGCTGGTAGCGTTTTTCAGCTAACTGATTCGCGCTCGAGGAGCTAGTAAGAAGCTGAGCCATCATATCCTCCAGCTTAGAACTAGACTGAGGGGCCTGCTGCTGGGAACCACTCCCAGTGCCCTGATTTTGATATGAATATGGACGCTGCTGGTAGGATTGGTTGTATTGCTGGAACTGTTGACCCTGACCCTGACCCTGTTGCGCTGGAGCACGCGGAGTGAATCCCAAAGGATTTTGATTGCCTGTATTCGCTCGCCACCCAAAATTTGGGTGATTTCTCCAACCGGGATTATAGGTGTTACTGTAAGGGTTGTTCTGCGGTCTCACTTGATTACTCATGAAATCTACCTCTTCATGGCCCTCGTATACGACTCCCTGAAAACATGCCCCAGGCTCATGTGACACTCCACACTGGTCACAACCCGAGCCCGCATGCGCAATCATCTGGGACCTGTCGAATCTCGATGCGAGAGCCGAGATTTGTGCAGTAATGGCCGTATAGTCGTCTACAGCATGGACTCCTGCGCGAGATGAAGATGATGATGCCCGGCCTCTGTCTCCTTCCCGACGCGAGCTGGATTTTAACGCGGCTTTCTCTATAATATCATACGCTTCATTCGGCATCTTAGTTCCTAGATCGCCTCCCGCGTTCACATCTAATCGCTCCTGTGTGTTGTAACTGAGCCCCTGATAGAACGTCAAAACCAGCTGTCTCTTGGAGTAGCCGTGATGTGGCACATCAATCAACAAATCCTTGAATCTCTCCCAAGCTGCATGCAACGACTCACCCTCGTCCTGGTGAAAAGATACAATTCGGTTCTGTAGCTTGTTCGTTTTCTCAGGTGGAAAATATTTCTGCATAAACTGCTCCGCCAACTGATTCTAGGTCCTGATGGACCCAGCTGGAAGTGACATAAGCCAAGCTCTAGCTTTGTCACGTAACGAAAACGGAAACAACCTCAACCGAATTGCATCCTCCGAAACACCTGTAATCTTAAACGTAGAACAAACATGGAGAAAAGCAGCAATATGCCTCCCGGGATCCTCGTGCTCACGTCCATCAAACTGTACTGAATTTTGTACCATATTTATAATACTAGATCTAATTTCAAAAGTAGGTACATCAATAGTAGGTTGAAGGATACTCGGCTCCAGGCCTGCCTGCCCTTCCGGGCTGATTCGTTTCATTCAACGGTCGCTCATCGTCTGCCATGATTACGTCTCCTCCTGAGCCCTCGGCTTCAACAGGTACCACCGGCTCCGGCTCACCCCTGGCGAGCAGTAGCCCAACCGCCCGACCTTTCACTCGTAGACGTCTCCTAAGATCACGTTCGGGCTCGTCTGACGGTTCAACAACTTCTGGAGCGGGGGTCGAGAACATTAACCTGCAAACGAAAATTTGACACGGTGAATATTTTATTAATAAAAATAATGTTGTTTTTTTTTCAGCTGAATAAAAGCAGAAGATTATTAAAAATGGGCTGAAAATTTTATAAAAATCCGAAAATGGGCCCGAAATTTTATAAAAATCAATACAATAAAAGTAATCGAATCGGCTAATAGTAAAAATGGATACCCGAAGCCGAAAACTCAAAGAATAAATAAATAAATAAATCCGGACCGAATAAATAAATAAAACAAAAATTTACAAATGTACCAAAAATGACTTGGAAAACGATTAAATGAAATAAAAACAAGAAATATTAACAAATAATTAAACAAATAAATAATCAAGAAATTATACACAAATATTAACAAGTATATACGCCGATAACAAAATGACTCGGGTCGTTCCTAAAACTCGCCATTTCCCCGGCAACGGCGCCAAAAACTTGACGTGTGCGTATATATACATAATTTTGCAATGAATTTACACACGATTTGGTTTTAAATTTATAAAAGTGATTATTACTTTTACATCAAAACACACACAAAAGAGGCAAGTGTACCCCGTCATATATGTAGTAAAGTATCGGTAAGAACCAAGTATCGATCCAAGGAAATGGGCGGAGAAATAATACTAGACCTTTGTCATTAAACTACCGGTAAAAACATAAGTTTTGTGATTTTTAAATAACTAAAGTAAGCGTAAACAAATACATAATAAAAACATACTAGATAATAGATAAATAGCCTTGCTTAATACACAACCACAGCATGTCAACTAAGTCGGTTTTGGCACTAGAAGCATTCGGTCAATATTCCAATTTAAGACAATCAGTATCCCTTTCGGGAATCCTAACATGACAATCATTCGGAAAGTTAAAACGATAAACACACTTTAACCACCTAAAATTGTTCTTTAACGTGCAATTGGTAAATGTCTATGAAAATCTCTTAAAAATAAGTTAGTCATCCGTTAGGAGTTTTCTAACCGCACTTAATCAAGGAAAGAGACACCGATAAACACAATGCAACCACCGAGACAAGCATAAACTAGATTAAATCACAACCGAGTTCATTTTACAAATCTTGCACAATAATTCACCAAGATAGCAATTTTGGCCTAAACTACTAACTAAGCTAACAAATCATGGCAAGAATTTATAACGACACCATCTAACCCGTTAAGGTCCTTACGTGACGGCAAGCTCTCTTGATTAACAATAATTACATTTTATTAAATCACTAACCATTTCTAGTACCATGATGCATACATTTAAACCAAGCTGAACTAGTTAACCAAGTTCAAAGTTTACTAATACAAGATTAATTAAGCTTCATTTTTCAACTATCTTAACTAACCAAGCATCAGTCATCCAACATAATTACTTATAATCAAGAATTCAATATCAATAACAAGGTTGCAAACTAATCATCAAAGATTAACATAGAAAATACTTCAAGTGTCATTACAAACAAAGCTTAACACACTAATGGCTATAATCTAGCAAGGGATTGTTTGTGTTTTTGCCCAAAGGCTACAATAATACATAAACATTAATCTAAGTACTTGAAAGATTAACAAAATCATGGAAAGATTAGAAAACCAAACCATAAACAAGTACTAGACTAAGGATCCGGGTAGTAATGGAGCTAAACGGCACAATGTGGCTTGAATCCGGGTCAAAAGCAAAGCCTCCGGAGCCTGTAAATTCGCCTGTGAAGCTCCCAAAATTCCAGAATGTCGAACAGAATGTTTCTGTTCTGTTTTTATATTTTTTCGCTGTGGCACGGTCGTTCTTCCTGTGGCACGACCGTGCACTTTAAGCAATTATTGGGCATGGGCACACCATACTGCATGACGTCAGCAGATCGTTGACCAGATTCGAAATCGCACGACCGTTCTTCCTGTGGCACGGTCGTTCTTCGTCGGGTTCTTGTTGTACGCTTGGTCACACCGGTCGTTCACTTCCGAGGTTTTTGCTGATGTTCGGCGCCGCACGGTCGTTCTTCAGATGGCACGTCTGTGCGTCGCCGGAATGACCTTGTATGCCTTGCACTCCTAGTCGCACCCTCGTTCATTGCCGGGTTAATAAAAAACTGTCGGAGATGCACGGTCGTGCATTAGGTCGCACGACCGTTCCACAGGCCCAGGTCAGTTTCCTTAACAGAATGTCCGCAGCTTCGTCGTTTTGTTCAGAAAGTCCTCGTTTTCGCTATCATCTTGTCTGGTATACTGTTTTAGGCCTGTAAACAAAAGTGTAGATAATTAAGTATCCGAATGACGGTTTTACGGCCAAAAACGCATAAAATAGGGGTAAAACGGGGGACTAAAATATGTGTAAATTAACGAATATCACTAGTAAACTACTAAATTCATCACAATCACTTTCTATACATATAAACTTACAACTTGCATACAATTCCACGTATTTGCTCTCTTAGGCATTTTATCGAACGCTTGGCGTGCATACCACTATTTAAGCTTAATGTACAAGTATATCATGCTTCACTTCCTACTTCACGCTTTCATTCATCAACACCACAAAACATTAAGTAAACTCATATTATGCTCAATTTAGCTAACAAGATTTCTTCATATACCACATAATACATCAATCTTTCACAAGAATTAGACATGGACGATGATGACTTGAATCATCATCCTCACCATAACTAATGGGTTTCACTTCTAAGCATCAAATTAACCTAAATCATGCAATATCCATATTCCATATGAAGATTCTAACACCTACACATGCTCAATTTCACTTAAATTCACGGATTAAAACATAACCCACTTCATACAAGTTCACCAATCTTAGTTTTGAGACATACCTTATGATCCCCTTGTGAAGGTGATCATTAATCCATGTTTATTCATGAATTTGAGCTTCGATTTACCCTTCAATTTGTTCATTTAAGGTTGAGCTAGGGTTTGGCTCCTTTGGGAGCTCCTGAACGATCCAGAACACACACGAATGTGTGTTTGTGTGTGTTGTTATTTTCTTTTAATATCTCAACTTTCATTTTAACCCACTTTAGTACTCTATCTAGCACAGTTCTCATGTTCGAATACAACTTTGACAGGTTAGCAAACCTAATCTCACTGGTCTTAAATTCACCAAAGCGAGAAAAGGTAAAAAGATGTCTGATAATGTATTTCAAACCTACAACTATTCATAAACATGGTATAACACACATATATGTGTGTATATATATGTATATATATATAGAAACATGATCACATGACAACTGTTAGTTCTCAATATCATACATATTTAAAAAATATAACACAAAAATTAAATATATACTATAATAAATTATAGACTGAAAAATACATGAATGAAAACGTTATACCAGATGACCTGCACCGACCGTACAGAAGCCGTTAACAATATCGACGAGGACAAGACCGGTAGTTACGTCACCTATTAGCGTCACCGAATCTTCATCAACTGGGAGCTCCATTTTTACCGGATCTATCGCCACATGACCAATCACAGGCTTCGATTTTGAATTTTCTTTCCTTTTTTCAACAGCCCATAGAATATAAAAAATCAGCAGGACACTGAAAAACAAAAGATTACATAAGCAAGGAATGCCAATGTGGGAGTAGCTCACTTGGTTCAATCCTAAACAAGGTGTAGTTTAGAATTTGGTGTAATTTAGAAGATGTAAGATTTGCCATTAAAAAAAACAAAAGATTACATAAGCAAGGAATAAATGTAAACAACCATCATGACCACTTTCTACCTGAGTGCACCTAAAAACATTGTGATGGCAATTCACACAACTTGCCCCTATTTTGAGTTTTCAACACCTTCTCCCTCTCCTCTTGCTTTCTGTTTCTCTCTCTATCTATATATATGCTCTTAAAAATGGATCAAACTTGTTAAGCTAGTTAGATTCTTGCCCAATATATCGCAACTATTTTGGAGTGTTTTCAAAGGAATGTATTTTTACAATTCGATCTTTAAGATTTGTAAAATGTTTCGAATTGTCCTTTTATATATATATATATATATATATAGGGTTAGGTTAACGTACAATATCTTATCGTACAATATGTAAGCGCTCATCTCAGCCGTCCGATCCGGTGCGAATTCAATTTTGAACATGCGATTTATGCTGAAAACCAACATGCGAAATTGCTATAAAAAAAAACATGCGATTTCATCAAAAAAAACCAACATGCGAAATTGCTACAAAAAAACAACATGCGATTTCACTATATCATACGTATTGTACGTTAAGGGATATTGTATTTTACACTTTCACTATATATATATATATATATATATATATAATTCATCTACTTTACTCCCATCATCCATCTTGTGGTAAGGTGTTTAATTATCCCCTACAAATTGATGTGGGTTCACGTCCTTTCAAGTGCAAGCTTTTAGTGTAATAATCTCCTAATTCTATGTTTCATTTCAGAGCGGGACTCGAACACTAAACATCTAGTGGTTAAGTGCTCTTTGGTCAATATTTTACATGTCGGCTTATGATTGAAAAACAATGATAACAAAAAAGACAAATTGAATTATAATAACTCTAGATATCTATGAATGAGCTCCCTGGTTTCAAATACCGGCATGACTGGGTGAGGGATGTTTTGGGGGACATCTTGAGGAGAGCGGGGATTTCTGCCAAGAAGGAGGCCCCTGTGAATTTCCTTACAGACCCCATGGAAGGGAGATCTACATTGAGACCAGCGGACCTGCTCGTCTTTGGCTGGGCGGGAGGGAAACATTCTTGTGTAGATCTCAGATGAGTCTCCCCCTTAGCTGGTTTAAGGGAAAACGGGTTTGTAGCAGGACAGGCGGTAAAGAAAGCAGAATCTAAAAAGGTGGATAAACACGCTAAAGCATTTGCTGATAACCAACATGCATTTGTCCCCTTCGCCTTCGACACCTTTGGATCCCTAGCTCCAGAAGCTATCCGTTTACTGACTAGGGTCCAACAGGTTGTCCACAGCAGTGGCTCATCAACAGGGGGCAGGGGTTTGTCTTTAATAGGCTAGGGTTTGCTATCCAGAAAGGGGTAGCGGCACAGCTTGTTGCTCGCTTACCTGCGATATTGATGTAAAATGCATTTTGAGATGCTTATAAAATTTGTAGCTTTATATGAGAAAAAAAAAGAAAAAAAATAACTCAAACTATGACTCGTTAGCCAATATAATTGATAGATACTTCTATAATTCACTTTTCTTGCGAAGGGAAAAAATTATAATGGAAAAGTAACTATATGTACACAATTAAATTGTTGAAAATTGTTTAGAAACGACAGAAAGAGAGAGTTAATATTATTCCATTAGAGTGTAATTGCCCTTAGTAATGAAAGTGAAAGTTATAAGTGTCACATTACCATTACGGATTATTAATGGCACTGAGTTATAGTTTGAATTATTAAAATTCAATTTGCCTTAAAACCAAATAAAAAACATGATACTTTGTTTTTTTAGTTAAAGAAAGACATACACACACACACACACACACACACACACACATATATATATATATATATAGGTAAAGGATCCTGTACAAAGTCCTACTTTTGTAAGAAGTGTGAGAAATAATTTGGCGATGACAAGTGTCCTTTATCTTAATTAATTCAAAAGGGTACATTAGTAATTTACCTTTCTTATCAATTAATTGTGTGTAACTGTTTTGGAGTTAATTTAGGAGATTATATCATCAGAATCAATCATTAACTAGTATTATATCATCTTCGTTCATTAATTCAGGTTCAAAAGTATTTTTTTTCTCTGCAATTTTGGAGCAATTTTTTCATTACAAAAATCACAAATGGAAGAAAGCGATACAGGTTCATGTGTGGTGTTTTATTGCATAAAACAATTGTTTGTATGGTGTCGTTTATATACAGATTGCGTTGAGGAAAAATATACAATAAAACTTACTGTGTTTTCATGGATTTCATCTATATTTTTTTCATGAAAAAACATGAGTTATTTGATTAGGTTTGTTTTATATAATGTTTGGTATGAAACGGGTTTTGTTAAGTTGTATGGTGTTATATTCATAGAAGGTTGCTTGGGATTCCAGATAAAACACCATGACTTGAATCTTGGCGTGGTGTTTTATCTGGAGACATTGTTCATGGCGTGGTGTTTTATCTGGAGACATTGTTCATGGCGTGGTGTTTTAAACATCTGGAGACAAAACACCATGCCATGAACAATGTCTCCAGATAAAACACCACGCCATGAATAATGTCTCCAGATAAAACACCACGCCATGAACAATGTCTCCAGATAAAACACCACGCCATGAACAATGTCTCCAGATAAAACACCACGCTATGAACAATGTCTCCAGATGTTTAAAACACCACGCCATGAACAGTGTCTCCAGATAAAACACCACACCATGAACAATGTCTCCAGATAAAACACCACGCCATGAACAATGTCTCCAGATAAAACACCACGCCATGAACAATGTCTCCAGATAAAACACTACGCCATGAATCTGATTACAGTTCTTCTAAACGTAAAACACCACGCATTGAATCTTATATAAAACAAAGAGGCTTCCGATTTAGATCTTGGTAATTAATTCCGATATTTAAGGAAAAAGGAGTGAATGTAGGTGTTTTTGGTTGTGTAGAATACGGTTACCATATTTGAAACATTGAAAAAGACTCTATTGCCCTTCAATTTTACATAAGGTCCCTCTAATTAAAACACAATTTACATTTTTATACCCTATTGATCTCAACCATTAGATCAAATATCCAATGGTTTAAAACACTTCTTACCCTTCTCACATTTTATACACTTTTTACCATATCCCTACCCTATATATATATATATATATATATAAGGAAAGGGTAAAATGAGAACAACCTTTAGTTGTGAGACTCCTTTTTTCTTTCTTCTTTTTTGTCTTTTTGTGTTCTTTTATAGTTTTAACCTTTAATTTTTAGTATTGACTCTCACAACCTTTAGCTTTATAAAATACTTTGTAATTGAGTTTTACGTGTTTATTTTTATTTACGTGTCGATATAAACTTAAGTTGATTTACATTTCGACATAAATTTTTCTTTTTTGTGTTTTCTCAACTTTCAGCATTGACACTTACAACCCTTTAACTTTCTAAATACTTTTGTAATCGAGTTTTACGTGTTTTGCTTTACTTACATGTGGTATAAATTCAAGTTACGTTTCGACGTAACTTTACTTACATGTTAGTACATTAAGTTTTCAGTTGGTCTACGTCGTGACATAAATTTTGTTCGGAAACAAGTCGGGTCTAATTTAATTTATATTCATTAGACAGTATAAATCCGAGCCACTTTACGTTTCGACACCGCCGCAACGCGCCTTACCATTCTTTAACTTAAAAAAACACTATTTTCTTACGTGCTTATTTTTATGTACGTGTCAGTATAAATTTAAGTTGGTTTATGTTTCGGCGTAAATTTTATTCGAAAATATGTCAAATCAAATATAATACGTTTCCGTGCTTATTTTTATGTACGTTTTCAGTTGGTTTATGTTTTGACGTATTTTTTTCGGAAACCAGTCGGGTCAAATTAAATAATAAAAGACTTCCTATGAATTTATTTTTGGGTATTTTATGCATACATTTTTACGACATACATTTTTGTGCTTTTCAAATATATAGTTATTAAGTGCACTTTTTCTACGTTTATAAACAACCAGGCGTAAGGCGCAACTTTAAAAAAACGTTATCCCGCCGCGAAGTACGGGTATCACTTCTAGTTTATACACATTTATACTTATATGTACATAGGTGTACAATACTTATGTTTAAATGTTAAATACGTACATACATATATGTATAGTTAAAGACTGACAATATACACATTTGTATTATCAACTATGCATATATGTATATAAAAAAAACAAAACATGAAAGAAAAAGCTATAATTTTTCCCAAAAAATGGCATTTTTTTTTTGCATTATTTCTTAGGGAAAATGTGTGGTCCAAAATGTTTCGCAAGTTTCTCAATTACCCTAGTGCTTCTCACATGATCCTAACCCTATATATATAGGGTAAAGATAAAATGAAAACCTTGGTGAGTTAAGAAAACCAAGGAAATCTCATCTCCACCATCCATCCATTTAATCTATGGTGTGATTAAATTAAGTATAAAAGTTACTTTTTCAAAAAGTGTTTTTCAGAATTTGTTATAGTTTGACACAAAAGTGTGTCTGTCTGTAAGTGTTACATAAAAACACTTACTAAAAATGTAACATATTGTTACATGTATTGCAAAACTAAAAACTTTTGTAAATTCTAAAAATACTGAATAATTGTAACACTTAAAGTTAAAAAAATTTGAAAAAAACTGCTATTAAAATATGTAACAAATGAAGTTCAAAAAAATTAACGTTGATAAAATATAACACATTCATACATTCTCTCTCCTTTCTTTTCTGACAAAAAATTACACACATTTAGAAAAAAAAAAATTGACTGCCAAAAAGTGTAACACGTGTATTTTTGTGTCCACACAAATGAGTTTCTTAAGTTTCTTTGACAAGAGTGAGATTTCTCTATATAATTCCCATATATATATATATAGGATAATGCTACACAAGAAACCTTAGATTTTTAAAAAACTTTGAAAACCCATCACATGGTCTAGATTTGTCCACGTGTCCCAGCCACCTTCATATATAGATGACAAAACAGAGGGTATTTTGGTCTTTTTACAATGCTCTTTCTCTCTCTTCCTGACATATTATACCATCTCCTCTTTCTTCTTTATACCATCTCCATCTCCAGATCTATACACCTCTCTCCCTTTCTATCTCTCTCTCTCTCTTCATCAAATCTCTCTCTCATCGTTATCTTTTTTTCCCACCACACCACCGCACCACCACCATTATCACCACCACACCACCATCAGTATTTTACCTCCGGCACCACCGTAAACCCCTCCGACCCTGTTGCATAACCCCCACCACCGTTGAACCTTTTACCACCGTCGGCCGACCCCCGCTGCACAACCCCCACCACTGCCCCTCCACCACCGCCATCCCCCAACCCCAACCCATATATTCAGATGTGGAACTGAATATATTCAACCCAAATGGCTATACTTTATTCCTTGAAGAACCATGTGGGTCCGTAGCATCCTCAAAATGGCACCAGATCTGAATGTTGCCATCATCAACTACTGCTCAAAGGTAACCGATGACGACGAGCTCTTGAGATCATATAAAATATGATTTGTATACGTTGTTTTAGATCTGAATATTTGTGAGTTTTTTACACTTTTTTAGTTTATATAAAATATGATTTGTATATGTTGTTTCAGATTTTGGTTATTGTTTTGTATGTGATTTGTTTGAAATAATTTGTTGAAATTGTAAGGTGTTAAGAGTTGTTAAATCTGTGAGGTTTTTTTTTTTTTTTTTTTTTTGTTAATGTTGTGTAAGATTAATTTTACTAAACATGTGATTAATTTTACTAATTGTTGATTAGGTGTTGCTGAATTAATTGCTGAAAAAATGTGTTTGATTTTACTAATTCATGGATTACTTGTTTTGGTTTCAAACTCGTTTGATTTTGATCCATGGATTAGTTATTTTTGTGTTAAAAAATGTGTTTGTTGGTTTGGGGATTTTGATCTGAATAGTAACTGTTTTTTTGTTGGTATGGTTGCCTTGTTTGGTGCTTTTTGATCTGAATAGTAACTGTTTTTTGTTGGTTAGGTTGCTTTGTTTTGGGCTTTTGATCTGAATAGTAACTGTTTTTGCTTTGTTTTGGGCTTTTGATCTGAATAGTAACTGTTGGTTAGGTTGCTGTGTTCATGTATAACATGTGTTAAGCCCCTGATAGAATGATATATAACGTGTGTTAATAATCGGCACATCTGTTTTTAGAAACGAAAAGCCGAGTTTGTCTTACAGCACAACCAACGTAACACGTGTTATAGTCTGAACTCATGTTTCACAGCTAAGCCAAGTTTGTCTTACAGCACAACCAATGTAACACGTGTTATAGTCTGAACTCCTGTTTCACAGCTAAACCATAGTAACATGTTATAGAGACATGTATTAGGGTATGACGACGTATTAGAGACATGTATTAGGGTATGACGAATTAATTGTAGGTTTTTAGTTCTGTGTCCTTTGTTAGTTGTTGTTTCAGTTGTGTAAGATTAATTTGCAGGTTTTTTATTTTTGTGTTAAAAAGTTGTGTTTGGTTTGGTTGCTTGTTTGGGCTTTTGATCTGAATAGTAACTGTTTTTTGTTGGTTTGGTTGCTTTGTTTGGGGCTTTTGATCTGAATAGTAACTGTTTTTGTGATGTTATCTGAGAAAAAAGATTTTCTGGCTATGAATGTGTTAATATTTATGTCTGGTTAACGACTTAACGGTTATCTTATCTTTTTGTTATTAGGATGGTGATGGATACAAGGGAAACAAGATCCAATTCTCGGGACCGTTGGTTTCGTCAAACGTGGATCAGATGCTTAAGGATCATGACCATGTTTATGTTACAGAACAACACAACTAACACGTGTTAGTGCTATGTATTTTAGTTTACTTCAGGACATGCATGTGTTACATGTGACATGAAACCCATACAACGTAACACGTGTTAGTGCTATGTATTTTTGTTTACTCACTATATGTAATGTGATACTCTTCTTGTTTTCTCTAGTACACGATGTTAAAACGGTCTAGACTTAACACATTTTCTGTTGGAGGCGCCCATATTTGTACCTCTAATGTTACAATTACTATTGAAGTTTATGCATCCATTCTGGAAGTATTAAGACATGTTATAATAGAGGCTTAAAACACGTTATATCAGGTTTACTCTGTTGTTATTAACTTACTATTGGAGTTTATTCATCCATTATGGAAGTCTTAACACACGTTATAATAGATGATTAACACCCGTTATACATTTTCAGTCATTTTAACACATGTTACAAGATGTATATACACATCATGGTGTTTTGGAAACCACTAGCTTATACATGACACCATGTTAGGTTAAACCAAGATTATAACAGAGGCTTAACACATGTTATCCCAGGTATACGGTGTTACGATATTAACTTGTATGTTCCATATTAACTTGTCCATGTGTTACGATCAGTATATGCACATCATGGTGTTTTGCAAACCACTTTCATATACATGAATACAAGTCGGGTTATAATGGATGCTTACATGTTAGGGTTACAACAGGATTACAATATTAACTAAGCTCACCATTAAACTCATCGCCCCCTTCGACTGTTTTCACCCTTGTCACATGTTAAGCAATTACATGTTTCGAACAGACAAATTGTAACACATGTTAGATCAGTATATACACATCATGGTGTTTTGTAAACCACTAGCTTATACATGAATACATGTCAGGTTACAAAAAGATTATAACAGAGGCTTAACACATGTTATACATTCCAGAATGTGCAAAACAAATGACCCGTTTCATATTATATTTTTCCAATGCTACAACTCCATGTTCTTCCCAAAAACCGAGCCCATCGTCTTCATCATTCCCTACCCCGATCCCATCATATCAATACCTCGTCGTTTCCGAGCCCGTCCACCCAGGACATGAACAAGAACCCGTTTGCGTATCTTAATAACGCATTTTCTGTTGTAGGCGCCCGTATTTGTACCTCTACTGTTACAGTTACTATTGAAGTTTATGCATCCATTCTGGAAGTCTTAACACATGTTATAATAGATGCTTAACACACGTTATATCAGGTTTACTCTGTTGTTATTAAGTTACTATTGGAGTTTATTCATCCATTATGGAAGTCTTTACACACGTTATAATAAATGATTAACACCCGTTATACATTTCAGTCGCTTAACACATGTTACAGTATGTATATACACATCATGGTGTTTTGGAAACCAATAGCTTATACATGACACCATGTTACGGTGTTACGATATTAACTTGTATGTTCCATATTAACTTGTACACGTGTTACGATCAGTATATGCACATCATAGTGTTTTGCAAACCACTTTCATACACATGAATACAAGTCGGGTTACAACAAGATTATAATGGTGGAGGCGCCCGTATTTGTACCACTACTGTTACAGTTACTATTGAAGTTTATGCGTCCATTCTGGAAGTCTTAACACATGTTATAATAGACGCTTAACACACGTTATATCAGGTTTTTACTCTGTTGTTATTAAGTTACTATTGGAGTTTATTCATCCATTATGGAAGTCTTAACACACGTTATAATAGATGCTTAACACACGTTATACATTTTTCAGTCACTTAACACCTGTATCAGTATGTATATACACATTTGTTATATTGCCTAAACATCCACAAATCTCAACAAAACAGGTTCATAACAAAAACAAATTAACGGAATCTTGAACAACTTCATCTTAATTAAAGAAACAAGAATCATAAGTGGGACACCTCATCCACCAAAGCCTAACACTCTCGATTCAGATTTAATTGGGGAAAAACATATGCTATAACTTAAGACCGATTTAATTGTGAAAAAACACCAAACCATGAGTCAGTTGCAGAAGACGATGGCGGTTGTAGCAAGGGTTAGGTCAAAACAAAATCATCACCGCCGAACACCGCCCCATCAACCATCACTGCCCACTACTGCCCCAGCCACCATCCAACAGAACACACCAAATCAAACCACAACCCCACCTGCCACAATCCAACACACGAAAACCCCCTTTTCAATTTCGAACAATCTCGTCACCATCCAGCACCACCAACCACCCACCCTCCACCACCTTCTACAACCACCCACTGTCGCCGCTATCAACCACCAACACCCTAGAATGAACCAGTCACCACCTTCCACCAACCACCAGATCTGCAACCACCATCATGCCTCACTCATTCCCCTGCCCCAACCATAACGGTCAACAACACCACCGCCACAGCGCTGCTGCTGCCGTGGGTGGCTGGAAACCCACCTGTTTTCTCTCTCTCTTTCGATTTCTATGGACCTCTCTTTCTCTTTCGATTTCTCTGGTACTCTCTCTCACGGCTCTCACTCTCTCTCTAGGCTTGCAGGTTGTAAGTGTTGTGTAGAGAGAAGGGAAAGTCATGGGGGCTAGGGTTTTGATTCGGGGAGGAGAAGATGAAATCTGTTATTTTAGAGAGAGGGATTGTGATTTTGAAGAGGAGAAGATGAAATCTGTGATTTTAGAGAGAGGGATTGTGATTTTGAATTGAATATGAAGAGAGAGAAAGATCATTGCATTAAAGAGAGATGATAGGACTAAACAGTGGAGAGAGAAGGAAATGTTCTACCCAAAATGCCATTTTCAGTTGACTAATGTGTATTATTACATTTCTTTTAAATCTAATTGTTACCAAAATTATGAGAGTCATTGATCAAGTGTGATGAGAGACAATCAATGGCTCACATTAGGTTTCCAAGGTTTCTTAAAAAAGATGGGGTTTCTTGTATAGCCAATCCCTATATATATATATATATATATATATATATATATATATATATATATATATATATATATATATATATATATGGCAGGCTCTGGAGAAAACGCCTAAAAGTGTGAAAACGGTAAGAACGATTTTGGTGTTGTTATTGGCGTTGGTGCTAACTTACACTAAGGGTAATATTATCAAAAATTACATGCACATGTCACTCACATGCCAAATACCATGCACATGCATATTCCACTATCGTTTTTAAACTCCGGTAACTTTTTATACATGATTAATTTTTTTTTAAATACACCATAAAATCGAGTGTTTTCTTATATTTCCAACAACTATACTATTGTTATACTTTTAAAGTTAAAAAAGTTACATTAACTGGGTGTCCAAATAAAAACTCCATAAAAACACCAGTTGGGAAAAAACAGAAAAAACGCCATGAAATATCCAATTGAAAACGCCATAAAACACCTAGTTCAGAAAAACATGATGAAAACCCAGTTGAAAACACCATAAAAAACTCAGTTGAAAAAGCCATAAAAACCCAATTCATTTTTTCGAAAAGTATATCAATAGTATACTCGTTGGAAAGATAAAAAAACGCTGGATATTATGGTGTATTTTTTTAAAATAATTATGTATAAAAATTATGGACGCTTAAATATGATGGGGAAACGACATGTGATTAGCATGTGCACCCTTGCTTGGATCTCCTCAATTTGCCCCTCCTTATAGTTCTAAAGTTCCCAATATTTATAAAAATGTCACTGCATCAATCACAGCCACAAATCACAAAGATCGTATGGCTGAAAATCTTTCGCACCATTTTCACACTTTAGGGTTTTTTTTCAGGACCTGTTTCTATACATATGTATGTATGTATGTATGTATATGTGTGTTTGTATACATGTATATATATGTTATTAAATTCACATAGTTTCAAGAAAAAACATAGCAGTTATATCATTAATCAAGTGAAAGTACTGATAAAACTAACTAATAATATGTAGGCTTTTATAGAAAATGGAATTTGCCTTGATGTCTCTCATGAATCGTGTAGAAATCATTTTCAGATCGAAATATTTTGATGGTACAGATTAAAAGTTCAACTGGATAAGTCACAAATATTGATAAAACGAATATGCAAATCAGTTAAAAAAAACATTGTGTTCCTTATATAGGGGATGAACTATCACAACATTTGAGTTGGCAGCGTTTATCATAGTTAACAATTATAAAGTTATAGTGTTGGAACACCTTTAGTAGAAGGATCTGTTAGTGGTAACGTAGTTACTGTTTACAAGCGGTTGTCACTGACAATATATTACCACTAGAAGTCAATTGCTAGTGACCATCATTAGTTGCCACTAGTTACTATTTACAATCGATTACCATTGACAATCTATTACCACAAATCATAAGTTACCACTAACAGTCACCTGCTAGTGACCATCATTATTAGTTGCCAGTAATTAACGTTTTCCATTGATGGACCACATTGCTATGGGTTTGTTATAACTTACTACTAATGATTACCACTGATAACAATAAATTACAATTGTAAATCAGTTATCATATAATTTCCCATTAATCAAGTAAGTCTAAAGCATCTTCAAGTGGTATTTAATTAAGGTGACATAAAACCTTTTCACTGTGGGTGCCAATCGTAGAAGATACGACAGTGAGACCCCCACAAGGGACATTGCCCCTGGACCTTGTCTTGAGCGTTTCCCCTAAAGCCCCACCAAGGGGTTATTGCCCCCTTACGATCCTATTCATTGGTTCATGAAATAAGAATAGTCTAAATGAGCGTTTACTCACACCTACTAACCCGTTTCTTATTTCTCCTTGATCGTAAGTAAATCTTAATTAATAAAAATGGCTTACTAACACTACAATCACCAAACATAATATTTAAACATTTCAATGATCGTTGGTTCTTTATATCATGGATTAAAGTTAAATGTAATATTGTAGCTGATGTGTTTGTGTATGTTTATTACTAGTTTAAGATCCTGTGTGTTACACGGGTTGTATAAAGAAAACAGTTCTTACAAATCTATTGATAGTTGTCATGTTTTGAGTGATAAGCTTGAGGGAAGTTCACCAAGAATACTTTTTACTGATAAAGAATACGCGGAAGAATCATCATGTGGGACTATTGCTTCCAAGTCTAAGAGTTGACCAGTCCGAATATAACAGATATACTTGCTCAATTTTCAATATTAGATCAATTTTTTAAAATTTTGAATGATGTTTTAAGGGGCAACAACTTTCAAAAGCTTGCTCAAGTACATCCTCCATCTCTTGGCAAGTAGTATCTGAAAATGTCAAAATAATCTAAATACCATTATGTTTGACTTCAGTAGTCAGCTTGTACCCATATCGAGTTTATAATAGACACATTGACTTTTTAAGACATCATAATACTATGTTTGACTCAAGAAGTCAAAATGTTGACATATTGAATCTTTAATAAAGTGTTGGACTTTTCAAAGCATCAGTGCACTAGAATTGACCTCATAAGTCAAGTTATCCTTATATCAACTGTGCAATAGAGTAACTGAAATGATTTAAATAGTCAAAATGTACCTATATAACTATTTGTTTGACCAAAGTCAATAAGAAGATTAAAGTGCATATTTTTTATGAAGAAAAATCAAAATATACATGGATGGTATATACCTTCAGACTCCAGACATCATTGAAAATGTGATTAAGGTAACTGAATAAAGAAGAAGAAGAAGAAGAAGAAGAAGAAGAAGAAGATTCATTTTTAATCAAAGTATAAACAGATACATCGTTAACTAATAATTACAATTCTTTAATAATTGATTAGTATACGAAGATAAAACCATACACACTTATAACAATAGAAACAAATAATAAGAATATAGAAAGTAACTAACCTGTTTCTATGATTGACTCGCAATCAAATCGAGCCGATTTTAAGTAGTATACATGTTCTTGATAACTTGTAGATGATGTGTTTGTTTGACATATAACAATAAAATGGAGTATGAAAATGTAGAGGTTTTAAATAAGTTATATTAGATAGAAAAAGTTTCTTTTACTGTAAAAGATATTTCAATTTTAGAATCACCTCAATTATTATATTACCAATGATATATTTTTTTTAGTTTATGGTATGTTATAAATCACTACTAATCAAATCTCGGTTAATTTTGATAGTTGATTTTATTACATTCGGAATTAGATATTTAGATATTGATGAAAAAATTATGTCTTGATTGATTATTTGATCATTTTTTGGAACTTTATTTTATTCACATTCGAAATTAGATATTTAGTTTCATTCTCCATTGAATATGATGATTTTAAAATTAATAGTTTTATATTTAATAAATACACAATAAACAAAGAATATTTAATTTGTAACACATCAGGAACAAAATTAATTAATATTAATACATATTCATAAAGTATAAAAAATATAGATCTATAACCTATAATTCTATAATTGGTATTTAAATAATCAAAATGAGATATGTATAAACACGTATGCATAATATATATTTTTAGTTATTAGTCATGTAAGCTTAAAAGTATAGATATTGTAGAAATGAAATATATTCTTTTATTGAAAAAGGTTCAAAGTAGAATCGGAGCCTACATCATCCTTTTTGTTAGTGTTCAAATAAATACGTATTAGATAATGTTTAGCAACATAAACAAACAATAGATGTATTATAAAATAAAGTTATTCATTGATATCAAAGTTGAAAAATGTCAAGCAAAAATGTAAATAAACACTAACAAATAACAAACTCATGTCTTTATATTAAATAATGAAAAACGTCAAACAATGTTGATCCATTTAATGTTAATGGATCATTTATTTCAAAAGTTTATTTTACTGATTGTGTCAAAATTTAGAAATTGTTATATAATACATGGTTTTATTAAAAATTGTTTTGACATTAAAGAAATATTATGAGAATGAAATTCAAATTGTATGTAATTGAAATTAATTGACATATATTGTATCAAACTGTGTTTTGAATTTAATGATAAAAGAAATAAATAATTATATGTTTTACTAACCTTCAAATGTTTATTTAACTAATACAACTCTGATCATAACTACCAACATGAAGCAAAAAAAGAAAACATTATTTCAGAGTACAATAAAGCAAAAATAACAATAAAAAAACGTTTTTGTCAACATGTATCAGGAATCAATAACATTACACATATATTGTTGTTCATAAGAAGATATATATTTCGAAGATGAAAATCGACCAACTGGTTTTTCTATACGTGTTATTTATTTATTTATTATGAATATGTTATGAAGAATAAATATATGGTAAACGGTAACATCAACAAAAGAAATTGATTTTGTATACCGTAAATAATGTTTCTATTCTTGGTTTAAATATAAAACCGGTAAGTTATTTAAATCTAACTATGGAAGGGAATTTGTGATTGAGAAGAATATGTTGTGAATGACTTTGCCGCTCAAAACACATGAAGGAGCGATATTACATTGCCAAGTGGCAATAATAGGCTTAAGTTCATGACACGTGGCATAAGTCAGTTTTATTTTAAAAACTTTATACAAAAATATTTGGTTCTCTCCACATCAAAGTTTTTGCTTGTTACACAAACATTGTAACTTTATTTCTAATTATTTTCCTTTTATAACCTTTAGTATATAATATTTTATTTAAGAAATAAAAAACCATAGCATTGTAATTTACTGAACTAAAAGGATGGCATATGACATTAAATTAAATATCAAGGACCATAACTCTATAACTTAGTTAAATAAATAACAAGTAGCCCCCGATGTTTTAAGTTATAATATTGTACAAGAGATTCGAATTCCAAAAAGACGGTTTAGAATCTGACTCCTTTTGTTTTAAGAATATTTTCTATACATTGTTTTTCTCTGAATGAAGTTTGTATATGCTTTCAAAAGTAATCGTAATCATTTATTCGTTAAGATTGACGACCAAAATACCAAATATTTTCATAGTCGTTCAAAAAAGAAAATACCAAATATCTTAATTTAAGGGCCGCGTTTTTCCTAGGGGCACTGGCTGAACTACATGGGGTCAAAACTTCTAGGAAAAAACTTCGAATTGGGTTCGTTGACCCTCCAGCTACCCTAGCCTTCTTAACAAGGAGATCTAACATCAGTAGAACAGGTTGTTCATCGGATTCTTTTAATTGATAATTACGGTACTTACAGTGTTACAGAAGTGATAATAGAGTTTTGGGAATGATCGGGGATAAAGGTCAATAGTAAAAGATAATGGGGTGTTTTAAGTAATTTACGACAAAATAGTGTAAGGTTCAAACGATAATGCTCGTCCGCATGATATAACGAGGAAAATGTATACTCACTTAATTACGCACGATGGCCTCGTATAATCAAATAAGAAAAGCTAAAAATAAAATCGTGATACGCCTAAAAGAATATTGATATGTATTTTACATTGAACGAAACATAAAAAACAAAAACCAACATTGATTCCGATCATACGAATACCAGTACCAATGTTGTTCGGTCGATATCAGTTCGCTTCATTACGGTACGGATACTCAGTATAGTTTACGATACTAAAATAAAATACTTAATTTTGAATATAAAATTTATATTAGAATGCAAAAAAAAACACACACACAACTGCTTTAGTTTCACCATTAATATGTGATAATACATACATAAATATATAAACACAACTGACTTAGTTTCAACAGTAATATGTGATAATACATACATAAATATCTGAAAAATCCACTGTATTGAAATACAACGTGGTCTATAAAACAGTACTCTTAGATTTATAGTAAACACTAAATAATTATAACTATTAGAGAAACTATTGTTTGTTCTACTCTGCGACCCGCAAATCAAACCATATGACCAAGCATTCATGTACTATTGTTTTCTTAATCGACGGCAAATCAAACACATTTTCTGATTTTACAGGGAGACGTTAAAAATCACCATTACTACATGCGTAAGCATATATACGAAGAGAAAAGAAAAGATACCGTGAATCTAATAGGTTTTCAGAGATCATAAACATGAGCCACTCACTGTGATCATGCCTTCTTTGATGCTGCGAATGACACTTTTGACACAACCTTAGCTCCCCTGCTCTTTGCCATGTAAAGGCCAACATGTTGCATGAGTTCCTATTGTTGCAGGATCCAATATTTAGTTGTAAATAAAACTCAATATTTTTATACAATAAATATTTATTAACTAACATATTATTATAACTATGTTTGCCCATTCTACCATATAAATTCAGGTTAGATTTAACTATCATACATAAGAAGTTTATGTAACCATAAAACCGCCTCTCTCTCTCTCTCTCTCCCACTATATATTGTTATCAAACGTTTATGCAGTTCTGTACTAAGGGCGCTACAAAGTGCAAACCAACGGGACAATCCGTGTACTTTTGGAAAGCTAGGGACCAAATCCAAAATTTTGATAAACCACAGGGACTATTCGTGTAGTTTACACAAAACTAAATGACGCAATCTGGTTCTGATGTACTGCACTAGAATAAGTTCACATATATCTTACAAAAGATGATCATTTGATAAGCTTTAACAATTTCTAATAGATTCTTTAACCCGTTCAGTTATATTTAACGGTTTAGTTTGCTGCATACGTCAATGTTAAACAAGCGTACCTGAGGGTGAACAAGAGCACCAGGGATGTTTGTGGCAACATGAACTGGAAGATCAAAAGTTGCACACGCACCCGAATATACGATCACATCTCTAAGAGGAGTAACATGACCACGATTTCTTGCAGATAACGCAGAACACACGAAGTCCAGTACACATATATCCGTGCATATCCCAACAACCAATACCTGAAAGATCGAGAAGATATCAGGTTGCTTAATTACACCAGTAAATATATATATACACACACACACAGAACTTACAGCTTCAATCTGGTGTTTTTTCACCCAATCTACAAAGACATTGGATCCGTCTTTCTCAAAAGAACCAACAAATCCATCAATGCAGTCTTTGCGTCGAAGTGTCACATTTGATTCGTTTTCCAACCACTGCAGGGCTATAAAACAGAGGCGTAATAAAAATCAGAAAAACCAGAGGTAACACAAACTTAAAAACCCGAGTGTGTTTTCAGCTATATCATGATACAGTACCGGGAACCAAGTTGGCTTCATCGGTCCCGGCTATACAATGAGGAGGATATGGGGGCTCGGGGACATCTGGATGATGAGTATCAAGGAAAGCAAACACAGGCCATTTCTTTTCGCAGAATGTTCTGGCGAGTTGTGCTGACTCATCAACCATTCTAGATATTTGTTTATCGGGTACTTTTGGAGCCTGCATAAGAGTGACATTATATATATCAAAACAAAGTTATAATCGCCTTTTCTAAAGAGATGCAACGACATAACGTGTCTTTGACCTTGGTCTAAAAAAGAAACCCATGCCACAGATAAAACAAAGATAATGTTTGGAATATTAGTTTACAGATAGTTAAGTTGGTTTATCTGTTACCATTAGTCGGTTAATGGCGTTTTTTTTCAAAAAAATTCCCCAGGCGTGCTTTAAAAACGCTCCAATCTTGCCCCTTTTCAAATTATGACCAATGACATATTTTAATGGTTTTTTTATTTAATTCTATTACATAATGCCCCACAATGTCCACATCCCCACTACACCCATTTTAGAAACACGTCCCTGACTGGACTGCCACACGGCGCAAAACGCACAAGGTGGGGGCATTATTTGTGTCTTCCACTACACATGGTCTTAGCAGACTATTAGACCATGTGTAGTGGAAGGGGAAGATAATGCCCCCACCCTAGGGCATTTTACGCCATGTGGCGGTCCAGTCAGCAAAGGGGCATTATTGGGCGTTTTCTAAAATGGGTGTAGTGGGGATGGGGCATTATTGGGGCATTAAATAAAATAAAGAAAGAGTTAACTGCCATTTTCGTCCATGTGGTTTGGTCACTTTGGCCATTTCAGTCCATTTTTCAAAAATGCGCCATTTTCGTCCCCCACGTTCTGGAAAGGTGCCATTTCAGTCCAAAAATCATAACCCAGTTAAGTCAGTTTGTAAATGAGGACTGATTGTGTAAATTTGTAACATAAAGGACTGATTGTGTAAATTTGAAAAATGGACTGAAATGGCAGTTAACACCACCACCACTAGCCCTGCCACCACCACCACTCCGCTGCCACCACCACCGCCACCACAGCCACCACAGCCACCACCGCCACCACAGCCACCGATGAACTCCGAACTCCGAGAACGGTATACCGAAACGAAAAGCTTGCGGGTTACGGGGACGTCTTCGTCTTCTCCGGTCGTCTTCTCCGATGAACTCCGAACTCCGGCGAGTTGCAGAAATGAGCAGGGGTGGAACTAGTAATTGATTTAGCCCAAAAATATGTTTAAAACACCAACAGACTCCATTAAACCTTCCCTTTCTTTCCTTCTTCTGCTTCACATATTTTGGTAACCATCACGTTGATATACCAATATATTATATGCATAGATCAGTATTCTAGTTTCTAGAAACGTATATATCTAGTATACTATATTAGAAATACCAACCATCACGATCTTGATTCTAGTTGATGAATTCCAGTTGAAAACTTCAGGATTACCTTTTGTGTTTATGTTGCTTAAAATTTAGTACATATGGCCAAGTTGTGGACGGAGCGTTATGATAAAAATAGCCATAACTCTTGATCAGAATCTAACAATTTCAGTGTTTTTTTACAAGATTTTCATTTTTGTATTATCTATGTTTCGTTTTAATTGTATATCACCTGAAATCAGGTCTCCGTGTTAGAAAATATTTTTCGGTTATACAGAGATGATACCAAGCGGCTGCTGAACTTCTATACTAAAACAAATAAGAAATGTAGAAAGTCTTAATGACTCCACAATAATAACTCAACTTGGACTGAATTAATACAATAAACCTTCTTTTCAATCGTACTTTCTGAAAGCATCACTTCCTTAGTTTGTGGTGGTGGTAGTAAGGACCTCATTGTTCACTTGTCACATTGGACAAGGGATAAGTTCTCTGTCAAATATGTCAGATCATAATCTTTCAGTCTTTTATTCTTTTTGCGTTGTACATCGAATATTCCTAGTAATTGTGCTCATATGGTCTGTTGGTGGTTACCAAAATATGTGAAGCAGAAGAAGGAAAGAAAGGGAAGGTTTAATGGAGTCTGTTGGTGTTTTAAACATATTTTTGGGCTAAATCAATTACTAGTTCCACCCCTGCTCATTTCTGCAACTCGCCGGAGTTCGGAGTTCATCGGAGAAGACGACCGGAGAAGACGAAGACGTCCCCGTAACCCGCAAGCTTTTCGTTTCGGTATACCGTTCTCGGAGTTCGGAGTTCATCGGTGGCGGTGGTGGCTGTGGTGGCGGTGGTGGTGGTGGCAGCGGAGTGGTGGTGGTGGCAGGGCTAGTGGTGGTGGTGTTAACTGCCATTTCAGTCCATTTTTCAAATATAAACAATCAGTCCTTTATGTTACAAATTTACACAATCAGTCCTTATTTACAAACTGACTTAACTGGGTTATGATTTTTGGACTGAAATGGCACCTTTCCAGAACGTGGGGGACGAAAATGGCGCATTTTTGAAAAATGGACTGAAATGGCCAAAGTGACCAAACCACAGGGACGAAAATGGCAGTTAACTCATAAAGAAAAAACACCTAAAAAATCTTATTGGACAAGGAGATGAAAGATGAAAGATGATTGGACAAGGAGAAGGGGGCAAGGCGTTTTCATATCCACGCTAAGGGGGCTTTTTTTGAATTTAAAAAAAAAAACGCCCTATGTAATGGGGCATGGGCGTTTTTGGGCGTTTTTTTTGAATTTTTTTAAAAAAAACGCCCCACTACACATGGTCTTAGCGGATCACGTTACTTTACCAGTAAAAAGAAGTCTGCTATGCACAGAAAAAACCTTCTAATGTATTTCAAACCTTAGACCATGTGTAGTGGTTTAGCCAAATAATGCCCCCACCATGGGGCATTATTCGACACGTGGCAGTCCAGTCAGCATGGGGCGTTATTGCAAAAGTGGCGTAGTCGGAATAATGCCCCAATAATGCCCCACTAAGGGTGGTCTAAGACCCAAATAATGCCCCAATAACGCCCCCCATTAGTAGAAACGAAAAAGTGCCTATTGAACCAAATTCATGAACATGCTATAACATAACACATATAGAAACACGATCACATAACAACTATTAGTTTCAGATCACCAAAGGTACCAAATAATTAAACCTAAGCTACCTATAAAAGCAACCCATGAACACTCAAAATCATACAAATTTAGCCGATATAACAAAACAATTGAATATACACTAGAATAAAAGCCGATCGATAGAGACAAATACATGAATGTAAAGTTTATACCATTTGACCTGCACCGACCGTACAGAAGCCGTTAACGATATCGACGAGGACAAGACCGATAGTGACGTCACCGGTTAATATCACCGAATCTTCATCAACCGGTAGCTCGATTTTCACCAGATCTATCGCCGTTTCCAACGCCATTTTACACGCACTCTCTCTCTCTCTCTCTCTCTCTACTTTCGCTTTCTCTCTCTCTCTCTCTATATTTCTATATATGCCCTTAAAATGAATCAATTTTGTTTGGTTCACTAGATTCTTACCCAATATATCGCAACTATTTTGGAGTGTTTTTGTAGGGATGTATTCTACAATTTGGTCTTGAGGGTTTGTGGATTGCTTGGAATGGTCCTTTCAATTTTTTTTCTTCTATACTCTCGATTCTTTAAAACGGCATATCACAATCTAATCTCCTTATGGTGAACGGAGTCGTTAGACATCTGGAATAGGTAAACTCTAAAATCACCCAATCACATAGCGTTATGTCAATTGTTTACCTAATGCTAAAAAACGTTGACGGTGGTTTACCTAATGGGGTTTACGTAAACTATTTAAAAAAACGGCAAATTGGATTTAAATAATCCCAACTTGCTCAATTTGGCCGATAATAATCCCAACTCAGTTATTGGCCGATAATAATCCGAATTGGTCCACTTTTGGTCGATAATAGTCCGTCGTTAAAAATAGCTTAACGGAGTTAAGCTTTTTCCGATTTACAAACCGATGTTTTATGGATTTTGATCAGAACGAGTATACAATTCAATTTATGTAAAACTTACCTCGAAACGGTGTTTCAAACGACTTGATTTTTGTTAATTGGAAGTTTAAACACCCGAATTGAAGCACCGTTTTCGTCGTTTGGGGTAGTATTTCGAGGTAAATTTTATATCAATCAACTCGTTCTGATCAAAATCCATGAAACATCGGTTTGTAATTCGGAAAAAAGCTTAACTCCGTTAAACTATTTTTAACGGCGGACTATTATCGGCCAAAAGTGGACCAGTTCGGATTATTATCGGCCAATAACTGAGTTGGGATTATTATCGGCCAAATTGAGCAAGTTGAGATTATTTAAATCCAATTTGCCAAAAAGAAAGAAAAAATATGTGATTGGTTGAGAAGAAATGGACCCCACAACACACCCTCTCTCTCCCCCTTTCCCTCCCTTCATTGAGTCGGTGATGTAACACCCCGTGCTTCGAAAGTCAAAGTCAAAGTCAAGATTGAAGTCAAAGGGAGACAAGATTGCTAATTGCGATCTGTCACTCCTTGCTCAATTCCTGTTTTAACTTCTTTGACTTGTAGATAGACTTTTTATGCTTTTACGTTAGTTGTATTATGTGGAGTAATTGCTGATGATCGAGGTTTAATCGCTATTTATCGCTTTATCGCTTATCGTAATCGCACACGCAACTCGAATTACGCGTCTGGTTATGGTTCTTATGTGTGTGTGCCCTTTATGTGTTACTTGTGCATGTTATTTATGTTTTATGATGTGATGATTAATCGAAACGCAATCGCAACTCAATCGCAATCGCTAAACGAATGTTAAATTAGGATGATTGTATGTTGATATAGTAGTTGGGATTAAAAGTAATTTGAATAGGAAAACTCTATCGCATCGCAACGCTCAACACGCGAATCAAAATCGCAAAACTCATCGCGCCGAGCACTCGAATCGAGTGGCCAGCCGACCGAGTTGCCACCTGATCGGGCTGCCACCCGATTGAAGTGCCACTCGATCGAGCTGCCACCCGGTCGAGGTGCCACTCGATCGAGCTGCCACCCGGTCGAGGTGCCACTCGATCGAGCTGCTACTCGAGCGGGCTGCCACTCGATCGACCAGCCTCTTTCCTCCTTTCCATTTATGGAAACCCTATAAATACCCCATATGTCAACCTCACTTGATGTTGACAGCTCTCTCCCTCTCCACTCGATCCAGCCGCTACTTCTTCAGATCTCTCGCGATTCTTGTAAATTTTCCACCTAAATCTTGTACTTTCTTGATCTACACGCACTCCTACACCTTTTTATCTTTTGAATCTTAACTTTTAACCGTGAAATCACTAGATTTGAGGTGTTCTAGGATGATGTCATCATGGTGTTCATAAGAACTTCATGTTTTGGCTTCAATCCGTCAAAAACAACTTAGATCTGAACGATTTCCACATAAATAAACAAAGATCTAGCATAGATCTGAACATATTCATGGTGAAAAGGATTGAAAGATGGTTTCCAACTTTCTTTCAACTCTTTTACACTCAATGCACTCAAAACTGATAGAATCGGAGCTTGTTCCAATCTTCTACTCCTTCTTGTTGATGTGTTGGTTCAAGATCTGGATTCTATCCAAGAGATTACCGATTTCGGGTTGAACATGAAACACCGTCTCGAACAGTTAACTGGTCGGACTAGGGTGGTTCCTGTCCGATCGGGTCACTAAGTCTTGACGAGGTTTCTGTTGTTTGACGCATTATCAAACGACCTCGAGAAAACTTTAAACTGTCAAAACAACAAAGGAATAAGACGATCAGGTCATCTGGGACGGATTGCCATCCGATCGGATTGCCACCCGACCGGACTGCCACCCGACCGGACTGCCACCCGATCGGATTGCACCTTGGGTCCCACACTTAACTTTTATTTCAACATTTGAGGTTTTGAACATTGAACGGATTGTCGTCCGATCGGATTGCCACCCGATCGGATTACCACCCGACCATGTGATGTTTGACTTCAAACACTTAAACAATTTTTCAACATGTTCAATCTGAACGGAATGCCACCCGATCGGATAGCCATCCGATCGAGTGACTATCCTGCTGTGAACTTGTTCTCAACCTGAGAAGCCTCGCCAATAGGATTGTTGTCCGATCGAACCGCCGTTCGATCGACCGACCTGAAAGGTAGAGATACTTCTCTGTTTTCATAATGCTACAACGAAAACTTCAAAAGACAAACCATCATACACAAACACATCCATTCCAAACGAGATGACAATCCAGTCGAGTGGCCACCCGATCGGGCGACCACCCGAACGGATTGTCATCCGATCGACCGGTCACCCGATCGGATTGCCGTCCGATCCACTGACACTTTGCTTCATTTTACGCGCCGCTTATCGTTATGCTATTGTTCTGCTCAGGCTAACCTTGCTCTCTAGCGCTCCCTTCAATCCATCATCGCTGTGAGTATAATCGATCCCTTTTTGCTTTATGCACTTTTGGGTGTTACATACGTTACTTATTCTAAATCACATCGAACACACTACGCAATACTTTAACGCTAACCGTTACCGCATGTTATACTTGACTTAATGAATGCTTGCTTATTATGTTTACACATGGAATGCTGTCTACCTGCCTTAGCAACGATAGTACTATTAGTTTGGACTCAGCACCTGTTCACTCAGGGGTTGTTAAGGACAATTTGTTACATGGCTCACAGTGGTGAGTGTGTATTACGAACTGCCTTGGGCAGTCAACCCGCAGTTATTGGTATCGATAGGTTTATGTCGATAACTAACGTGCTTCATTTCACACTGTGTACGTGCTGGTTATGCGTAAACGCTTTCGAACTCTATTATATCTATTAAACTTGTATGCTCACCTTTACACTATGTGTATTGACCTTTACTTTAACGTATGTGGTAGGTGCTTAAGATGTTTAGATGCTTGGCTTGCTGTGAAATCGAGGCTAGGAAAGGTCTAGAAACAAATAAACGAACTGTCTGTACTTGAAATCTGAGTTGTCAGAACAGAACAATTTGACTAGATTTTGTCTGTAATAATTATGTTACTTTTTATGTCATGGTATGGGACGTGATGCTTAAATAATTGGTAATTATAGTTGTTATGGAAACTTCTGGACAATCTGTTGATGGGTTGGTAAAATTCCAGAGCTTAATGGTTTTAATTTCGGTTAATTACACGAAGTTACTTTCTAGAATACACTACTTTGATATGGTTTGTGTTTTGCAGGCATTGACGGGTTTAAGGTGCATTTTTGAGATTTACTAAAGCTTTGGGTGAATGCTAGAGAGAACATAATTGAAGAAAATGCATAAAGAGGCAAAACTGAGCTGAACTCTGCGGCAGAAACAGTCCAAACTTCATTTTGGCTTATCCTGAGCTAGAAATTGAGTTTCGGGGCTTATAATATATGCATTTGGGGTAGCTCGACGAGACGAATCAAAATATAAGGCTTTGAAAGGCCAGAAATTGATGCATTATCTGCTGCACACCAGCTGATTAGTAAAAACGGGATTTTTTTAGAGAAAAGTCAATTTTGGAAAAAGAGGAGTTACACTTTATTATTCCTTCAACTCCAATTCATTTGAAAGAAAAAGAGGAAAAACACTATCTAACACATCTCTTTCATCTCTAACCCACACCTAACATCATCACCATTCAAACCCTAACTTCCACCATTCCTCAAGACTCAAGGTCATGGCTCTGTGCTCGTGTTCATCGCCCGGTGATCGCGTCCATCCAACCATGAACGGCTAGTCTCTTCAGATTCACCCCGGTGTAGATTGTTGTAAGATTTTCTAGGGTTTATGCATTTGTAGTTTGATTCGACTTTGTGACAATTTGTGTTGATTTTGTAAACCATAGACAATTGTTTGCATTTTTTCGAATTCGTGAATTGTCGAACGATGATAAAGTTATGACTTTGCGAAATGGTTATGTGTAATTATGCGTTGTCGTGGTTAGGATTTACTTGTGTTGATTACAAAGTGCATTCTTGTCCGTTCCTCGGGACGTTGATAGTTATTGGCACCTAAGTCATGGTACACTAAATCCGTTAATAGTTATGCAATTGAGTTGAATTAAAACATGTAGGAACCCTAGGACTTACAATTATTGAACCGGGTGTGAACCTTGTTCCCAATCCTTGTTTTCAATTAAGTAATTTAGTTTTGCAATCTTAGTTAGTGAATAAGTGTTTTAGGTAATACCCATTGTCGGTTCACTCCGATTTATTTTCAAATCAATTGAACAAATACAATTAGCAAACTTCATATTCACGTTGTACATTGTTTGTAAATAGTTTAACTACTTGAACGAGTCGTGCGATACTGACCACCTGCTCTTCGTGGATTCGATACCCGACTTACCCTAGCTACCTAGGTTTAATTGGGTTTTTAACTGATCGGGACGACACAGTCACGTCAAAATGGCGCCGCTGCCGGGGAGCTAGTGCGCTTAGTATTTCATTGCTTGTTCGATTTTAGTTTAGTTTTTCTTTCTTGTATTTTTGTGATTTTACTTTGGGTGGTCGAGCTTGTTTGTGCAGGTACATGTTTTGCAGGCACCATCTGTCAAAATGAATTGGGTAGATGATGATCCGTGTGAGTGTTGCGGAAGCGGCAAGCATTATTTAGAGGATTGCTCTGTTTTCCATGAAAAAGTTCAAGCCTACAAGGATCAGGAAGACTACCTCAGCGGACTGTATGAATATAGGAGGGCGGATTATGAAGATTTCAATGGTCCATCCTCATATTATCCATACGATAATCCACCACCACCACATTATCAAGAGTTCTACTATGAACCCGAATTGCCACATTTCTCAAGTTACCGGGAGGTGTATGATGATTATTATAATAAATACCCTCAACCGGCATACGAGGAACCTCAAGACTCAATAAGTTCGAAATTTGATGCCCTCATGAATGCTATGAGTGCCCTTACTAATTCACATCAAGCCCTTACTAATTCACATCAAGAGATTAAAACCGAAATGAAGAAAGAGTTTGACGTAAGAGATAAAGCTCATGAAGACTTGGCAAAGAAAGTGGGTCATCTCGCCGAAGAATTGGCTCAACTTAGACGAGACCAAAAGGTGTTGGCTAGTGGTACAGTGGTGGATGGTGATGTGGTGGAAGAGGTTATGGAACTTCCGGAGCAAGTAATTGAATGTTTGAATCGAGCGGAAGACATGACACCGCAAGACGAATCGGATTTGAAAGAAGCTCACGTTCATATTCATCCTTCTTCCAAACTTATCACTCCAACCAACAAAGTTGGGGATGCAGGTTCGTGCATTAGGATTCGAAGGGTGGCGTTGCAAGACATTGGCCATGTTGTTAAGAAACGACCCCGAAGTTGTACAGTGCGTATGCCGAATATAATAAAAAGAGTATGGATTCGGCATGCTAATTGCCGAGCGTATGTTGGAAACTCGGTAGGCAAATGTGCACTTCGACCACCATGAGAGGTAAATCAGGTATGATTGTTGTAGAGTTTGTATTATTATTTGTTTTATTTTTTTTAGTAGTTAAATGAACGTTGTGGGTGTGTTCCCTATATAACCCTCACAAGACCACTCGTCCTCCCGAGCTATCGGGTGGTTTAAAAGGGCTTGTTGCATAAGCTAAATGCAACCGTGATTCCTACGAAAGTGAGTTAGGTTTGTTGTTATTGTAAATTATTTTCCACATAAATCAAGGTAAATTAACGCATAACTTGGTAACACTTTCATAAAAGTGGTAGAACTAGGTAGCTAATAAATTTTAATGGTTGTGAGAAGCATGCTTCTACACAAGGTTAAGATTTGTAGGTACATTATGTTCGTGGGACGATCGCTTTCTTGAAGAGAAGAAGAGCACACAGGGAATGAGCTCAAAAATCAGGTGCATACGTTTCTTTTTTACTTTTGATTTTTAGTTAGCAAATAAGTGGATTGTAAATTGTATTTTATTTTCGGGGTGAAATTTTGGGGGAGGTTAGTCGTGTCATATCCCTTGTGCATTTCAAAAACTCTAGTTCTTAGACATTGAGGACAATGTTCACCTCAAGTGTGGGGTGGGGGAGTAGTAAAAGTTTTCGATTTTGACTCGTTCATTTAAACACTACACATTGAGGACAATGTTTACCTCAAGTGTGGGGATGGGGGAAATTTCAAAAAAAATTCAAAATGTCTTTGTTTGAAGCGATCTTAAAAGCACAAGTAACTAAGTCAACGAGGGATGTCACAACCCATTTGGTCTTTTGTCATGGTCAAGTTCGAATTAATAACATGACGGGTATTTAGCGGGTGGTTATTTGGGAATAATCCGCCTAAGAAACTAGCACATCATGCAGGTCACATACCATACCCTTTATATATGTGAGGTTTTGAGCCACTTTTACATCATAGAATTACATATTTATGTTTCTTTGTTTGAGTGCACCATTAGTCATGTATTGTAGAACTTGCAACTTTTGATACATTTGAGACCATAGACCGAATACAAGCACAAGAATGATTAAGGCATTAGGTGAACCTTTTCCTTTAAAACCATTTATCTATCCTTACCCAAACAAATTCCCTAGTCACCCACTTTGAGCCTAAACCTTTCATTTGACAACCCATTTAGCCCACAACCATAAACCTTTTCTTTTTAAACCCGTGTGATGAGAATTCGATTATATGATTATGTATTGTATAGTTGTGATTTACATTTGAAAAAAAAAAAGCAAAAAAAAAATCAGAAAATGTTGCGAAAAAAATAGAAAATCGTTGAGAAATACAAAAATATGAGTTATTAGTTGTTGAATAAAAGGCGAAAGTTGTTGCCTCATAGTTGATGTTTATAGTTAGTTTTGTTTAGTATAGTAGTTTGTAATAAAAATCGAATTTTCATCACCTTAGCCACTTTAAAAATATCCTATTTCCTACCCTTCGCCTAGCCCCATTACAACCGTTTCAAAGACCTTTTGACTTGTGCTTAGTATTCGTGTTCAGTGGTGGAGAATGATTGAGTTACAAGCCTATGCGGGTACATGTTCTATTCGGTCTGGAGCGATTACTATAAAAAGTGCTAATACATCAATAAAATTAGCCAACTTGTAAACCGAGTGGAGTGAACATTGTGAGGGATATATATGAATTACGAGTTTTAAGGACGGGTTAATCTTGGATAACCATTTTTACATGATTAATCATTTATTGCTAAATATGTCGAAAATTGTAAAAAGTTTGAACCGGGCATGACAATAGACCTTAACCTTAGTCTCGGGAATAGGGAGTGTGTTTTTCGTTCGACCAACGTGAAAGTGAAAAACAGATTTGCTTGAGGGCAAGCAAAAGACAAGTGTGGGGATGTGATGGGTTGGTAAAATTCCAGAGCTTAATAGTTTTAATTTCGGTTAATTACATGAAGTTACTTTCTAGAATACACTACTTTGATATGGTTTGTGTTTTGCAGGCATTGACGGGTTTAAGGTACATTTTGGAGATTTACTGAAGCTTTGGGTGGATGCTAGAGAGAACATAATTGAAGAAAATGCATAAAGAGGCAAAACTGAGCTGAACTCTGCGCCAGAAACAGTTCAAACTTCATTTTGGCTTATCCTGAGCTAGAAGTTGAGTTTCGGGGCTTATAATATATGCATTTGGGGTAGCTCGACGAGACGAATCAAAATATAAGGTTTTGAAAGGCCAGAAATTGATGCATTATCTGCTGCACACCAGCTGATTAGTAAAAACGGGATTTTTTTAGAGAAAAGTCAATTTTGGAAAAAGAGGAGTTACACTTTATTATTCCTTCAACTCCAATTCATTTGAAAGAAAAAGAGGAAAAACACTATCTAACACATCTCTTTCATCTCTAACCCACACCTAACATCATCACCATTCAAACCCTAACTTCCACCATTCCTCAAGACTCAAGGTCATGGCTCCGTGCTCGTGTTCATCGCCCGGTGATCGCGTCCATCCAACCATGAGCGGCTAGTCTCTTCGGTTTCACCCCGGTGTAGATGTTGTAAGATTTTCTAGGGTTTATGCATTTGTATTTTAATTTGGTTTTGTGACAAATTGTTTAGTATTTGAAACCTTGGATAATTGTCTTGCATTTGTTTCGAATTCGTGAATTGTCGAACGATGATAAAGTTATGACTTTGCGAAATGGTTATGTGCAATTATGCCTTATCTTAGGTTAGGATTTACATGTCCGAGGTAATGAAGTGCATTGTGGTCCGTTGTCTATGACGTAGATAGCAATTGACACCTAAGTTTCGTGATAGTAATTCGTTAATCACTATATGCAATTGAATCAAGTTAAAACATGTAGGAACCCTAGGTCTTGCAATTATCGAACCGGGTGTGATCCGTATTCTAATTTCTTGTTTCAACTTTTTAGTTTACTTTACAATCTTAATTAATCACACATTGTTTTAAGAATAACATCAAATTGTCGGTTCACTCCGATTTTTTTTAAAAACCAAACAAACAAATAAAATTAGCAATCTTCATAATCACTTTGTACATTATTTGTAAATATTCTAACTAATCGAACGGGTCGTGCGATACTGACCACATGCTCTTCGTGGATACGATACCCGACTTACCCTAGCTACCTAGGTTTAATTGGGTTTTTGACTGATCGGGACGACACGGTCACGTCATCTGTTTCGCTCAGTGCCACGCCACGATGATTCCGCCATCGGTTGGGGTGTGACAGATTGGTATCAGAGCCATAACTATAGGGAATTAGGCAAGACTCGACCTAGACCGGGTCGATGTCTTAGAAACGACCTAATCTATAGTTAGGTACCAACAGACCGACTTGTGCACACCCTAAAGGGGTTATGTACGAGCTTACTTGCTATTTTTCGCTATTCTCGCCTACGCTACACTATCACTGCACTCTAATTTTCAAAGATGAACGAGCGATTAGGTCGAGATTAGGTGTGAAAACCGCAAACTCTCGACTAAATTGCTTGTTCGACCCGCATTTTATCTACAAACATGAGAATTTGCGCCGAATCAGGAGTGAAATCCATACTTTGACGCATAATTTCTCCTTGTTTTATCAAAAACAGGAACGAAGTCGTTAAGTCAAGGGTGAAACCCGAACCTCAACGACTTGTTCTGATCTCTATTTTGTTTTACAAAACTCTCACCAAAGTCTCGACGGACTCTAACGACTTGAGGTCGCGCTGAGACTAGAAGGATGCGTGCCATTCGCCCAGATTCGAGGCGAGAGCACAAGTCTCGAAGGCCAAGTGTGTACCCAAAAGTCCTTGTGAATAGTCGAACTACTTTGGTTAGTCAACGTCTAAATAGCCACAGACAATCTATTCTCGATTTTTATGTGTTTCGATTCTGAGCTCACTACTGCCGACTCTGTGTCACACCCCTAATTTTCACGTGTCACCGGTGGGCCCGGTGGGGAGTATCGTGACGTAGTTGGTATCATCATAGACAAACAACACAATATATAAATGCACAGTGGAAGCAAAGATAGATTCATTTCAACTTTAATAAAGTGTAATATTAAATATCACAAATAGTTGAAACGGATCCACAGGCGGATCAAAATAAAATAAGATATTGTTCAACAGCTTTATTGTCATCCAAGCTTGCGAGACTTATTGTGGACGTTCTAGAAGACAGCCAGCCTAGTACGAGTAGTACCTGCACTTAATCTTTTTGGAAAAATACGTCAGTTTACACTGGTAAATACAATTTAACTGACTCATTTTGAAAAAGGTTGAAAATTGATTTGAATGCACGTGGCACAAAACATTTTATAACTTGGGATAATTATGTAATATAATCTTGTGAACGAATTACATGTTACTTGTGCGTTCAGTAGCCCGGATCTTGTCCGGGTTAAAGATCAATAGACACACCACAATATTGAGTTATACACTGACAGGTGTACGCCTACACCCCGTGCTCAGGTCGTGGCCATTTCGTAATCAGCCAGGGATATCCGGGACATGGTCATTAACCCCCCAAAGGCTTTAAGTGAACAAGACTGTTTAAACGAGCCGATCAAATTATTCAATTAACCACCCAACGATGTAAGATTTGATGCTCGATCAAGCGGTATTCTATATACCGTAACCCAAGCCCGTATAGGGAAAATAAGTTACAAGTATTTACCTTGGTAAGTATAAATCACAACTAGCAAGTGAAGGTAGCTTTTACTGGTTCTTCTTATTCTGGAACAAAGGTTTATAATAACCTATTAGATTTCTAACGGGTCTTTATTTAAGCCCAAGCTTAGACCGGTTAGCTTTAAGGACGATACGGTTCAAACGCACGATTAAGCGAAGACCGGATAGAATGTGATTTAGACCCGAAAAGTTTGAAGACTTGTATAATATGGGTATACTAAATACATTCTGGATTTTGAGACAAAAATGATAAGGTTTGACCCGTTTCGGTCAATTTATGCAAACTAGTTACATAAACCGAACCGAGCGCGAAAAGGGCGTTACGGGTAACCATAAGAGTCATATGCAAGTTCCCTGAGATAATATGCCTTAAATATGTTATAACATCAGTAAGATATCTTCTATTATGCCCCAAATGAATTTAAACTCAACTTATGCCTCATAAGGGCATTTTGGTCATTTAAAAGATTATAAAAGAGTTTAATTTGTAATCTGAGTTACAGGTCTGATTTATACAGTACATACACTTAATTTAACATGTTATAACAGTAGGGTATGACCCATATGTGAAACTTATCATTTAAAACTAAACTATGCACCTTAGGGGTATTTTGGTAATTTCACAAGGGCTAAAAAGGTCAAAACTGGAAACCTGAGTTCAAAAACTTGTACTTACTGTTATTATATAAAAATATACTAAAAATATCAGTAGGTATCAATCTTATATGTTTAATATGGTTTTAGCACATACTATGCGTTAAAAACGCTTAAAAAGGCGATTTGGAGCCATTTCCGGGTTTTTAAAAGAAAGCTGATATTTTTATAATTCCAGAAGGCTCAAAATATTTTATTTAACAAATAAAATCAGTAGAAAAAGGTTTGAGGTCAAAAGGATTTGTAAAACTCATTTTATGGCTTAAAAGGGCAAAACCGTCATAACCGAATCAAACTTAGAGACCTGTGTTATGATCAGCCAAAAATTAAATAAAAATCTTCAAAAATCCCAAAATTAGGTTTGAGGTCAAAAGGATTTGTAAAACTCATTTTATGGCTTAAAAGGGCAAAACCGTCATAACCGAATCAAACTTAGAGACCTGTGTTATGATCAGCCAAAAATTAAATAAAAATCTTCAAAAATCCCAAAATTTTATATAACATCAGTGGGTAAAAAGTTTGATGTCAAAAAGTGGATTTAACTAGGCTATACGCTAATTACGCCAATTAATTAACATAAAGCTTTCAAATTACGATAATGAGCATAACTCTTAATCTAGACCTCAAACTGATATCAAATTTTAGGTGCAAGTTTATAAATCAGCAACAAATGTTTCTACTCTTTCACTTTTTCAAAAATCACGTTTTATAGTCAAGAGGGCATAATAGTCAACATTTAAGCATAAATCGGAAACATGCATATGAATCAGATAAGTATTGAACCAAGTTGTAAAATCTCAGAGAGTTATTCTTATATGAAACTTGGTCTAAAATAAGCTCTAAGGCAGATCTCAAACATGCATAAACGGATCAGAACTGATAGTCAAAGCAAAAGTCAAATTATGCGACTTTCGGTTCCGATCCGGGTTTAAACTGAAAATTGTCGAGTTGAACATGTTGAGACATGTTCTTACATTAGTTACCAAGTTATTTTAATGATCAAACAGGTTGCATGCATCCTATATTGCTAATTATGCTTAAACTTGCAATTAATCATTCTGTTGACTTTTTAAAGTATGCTTTGACTCGACAATTAACATAGTTAGAGTGGGAATCTGGAAATACCCTTTTATGGATTTGTTACCCACATAAATACCAACTTGTAGGTACTTTCAATTCGAGAAATGACTGAGCAAATTTCATTTAATCTTAAAGTCAAACTTAAATTACGATGGTTTGACTTTCGGTTAATTAACTAAGCTAGAACGAATTAGAGAGGGTTAGGAATACTTACAAGAGTCCTAATTATGCTTAGAGATCACTAGAAAGCCTGAGGTTGATCAGAGAAGCTCCAGAAGTGGTCTTGTGAATTTTTGTAAATGCAAGTGTTCATTTGTTACAACTTCAAGACCCTTTTATAACTAGTTTGATCTCATTTGATGTTGCCACAATAGTCTAGGGATGTTGTAAGATGTGTCCAAGTGCCCCCCTATGCATGTAAAACCATTGGAGAGCAGATGGTATCATGCAACAGCTGTTAACAATCGAGATCAGACCTGATAACTGGCAGCTGCAAGTTTTTGTCGCTGGCAGGTCGTAGGCGGGCCGCGAAGAGCCCCTCGCGGGCCGCGTACAAGCGCAGATCAGGTTAACAAGTTTTATTGTTTTACATTTTGGTCCTTGGTCCTTTCAAACGTGGTTTTGGCTATTTATCTTGCACTCTTGACCCTCAAATCTGATTTTTAAGGACCTTGGGACATTTACAAACATGGTAAAGTCCTTGATTAACTTTGTGCTTACCCGAAAAGTCACGAATTTCAATGTTAACGCATTTAACCCTTCGTGCACGGTTTTGATCATAACTTTCTCATACGTTAACGAAACTTGATGAAATTTTTATCACATATTCTAGTGAGTATATTTTATCATTACAAAGCTTCGGGTTTGCCAAAAGGTCACTCAGAGGTATACTTTCAACATGTTGACACATTTAGCCCCTGTAGTTTGTAATTCCTCACTTTCTTTCATTTTCCGCTCGTATGATCCATGATTTATCCGTTTAAGATTATAAACACCATGTAGGGTTATTTTAGAGTCTATTTATCCATTGTTGACACTTTAGACCCTTATATTCACATAGTTTCACAGTTTGTCAACTTTAGTCCCTCTAAAGTGCTTTTTCACATATTCAAAGCCTATGACACGTGTCAATACATTATTGGACGTAAATTTTCGAGGTGTTACACTCTTATATTTCGACATTTTATGTGAATTTTATGTGTTATGTGGTTTTTATGTATTTGTGGTTACAATGTAAAAAGCGGAAAGCGAAAAGCCGGAAGTCACCAACTCATCGTACCCCTTTTCGCTTCGATCAACACACACGACTCGCACTGCACTTCTACCTCAAAACGCTGACAAATCGCTACTACCATGAGAAACCACCGTACGCTATGTTGCTTGCTATGTTATTCGCTTATACTATACTACTCGCTATGCTATACGCGAATGCTATTCTCGAACGCTCGCGGACTTTTAGTGATAGGTTTCTGTATTGTGACTGCCTCTTGTGCGTATATGCTTCTGTGTTTCTGTGCTTCTGTGTTTTACGCGCTTATGTGCTTCTGTGCCTTACGTGTTTATGTGCTTATGTGAATCTGTGATTAGGTGCCTATGAGTCTACATGATCGTGTTCTTGAGCTTTAGTAGTATTAGACGTGTGAGGTGAGATTTGATTATATTGAGTTTGAGCCCTATGGCGATGTCTGTTGCAGAAAATGTCATCATCTGGACCCCGTTCCCCCCGAGTTACTCGTCAAGAACAGAGAGACAAACGCCTTGCCGCTCTCGTCGCTAAGCAAGTGGCAAAGGTAGTTCCTCAGATCGTGAGTGAGCTATACGAGAATGTGAGCAAATCGTCTGAAGAATCCAGGACCGAAGCTCCTAAAGCTACTCCCAAAGCTGCTTTTAGCTTCAAACAGTTCAAAGCTTGCGGACCGAAATAGTTCACTGGCGAAGATGGCCCTACGACCTTGTTTCAATGGTTCGACTCAATCGAAGTCACCCTGCGACATAGTGGATGTCCTGACAATCTCCGCACTCTGAATGCTACCGGCGTCTTCCAGTCCCGCGCCATAGACTGGTGGACGGCCGAGGGGAACAAACGCGGAAATGACGCATCTTATGGTCTGTCATGGGATGAGTTGAAGAAGGTTATGCTAGAAGAGTTCTGCCCTACCCATGAGCGCCAAAAGTTGGAGGACGAATTCTGGCATCTGAAGCAGAAGGATGGTGACAACACTGCTTTAACTGCTTGCTTTAAGCAGCTCAGTATTATCTGTCCTGACCAAGTGAAGACCGCTGACATGACAATCAAGAAGTATATCCGCGCTCTGCCGGATTGTGTTGCAGATTTTGTGCATGCTTCAAAGCCAGCAACAATTGAGGAGACTTACCTGCTTGCCGCTGAGATCAACGACAAGCGAGTCAAAGCTGGATTTTGGGATAAAGCTACCAAGAACCTGCATCAAGCTACCGCCACACCAACCGCCGAAACCGCAACCGCTCAGTCATCGAAGTCCTCTCGTCGCAAGAGGAAGAACAACAGCAGCAGCTCCAGCAACAAGAACTGTGCTGTCACTACTACTGCTACTCCGCTTCAAGCCGTACCGGCTCAGTAGCAATCTCAGCACCGATCCGCTCCAGCACCAGTTACCTATGTTGTAACACCTCGTAAAATCACGTCCAATGAAGTATTGACACGTGTAATAAACCCTAATGAAGTCAAACATTGAATTCAAGGGACTAATTTTTCGAAAAATCGAAAACTTTGATTATGAAAGAACTGAAAGTATTATCATACCAAAAATAAGTTTCTAATTAACCTTTTATGGTTTTATATTAACAAATGAGCCACTTGTTAATCAAGTGTAGCCGTTTATGTAAATAATTGAAAGTTTGCGTAGAAAAGGGTTAAAAGCGTCAAACTGCTAAAGTATACCGATTCGTATGTTATCGAAGCTTCCGGAATACGACCATGAGTTAAACATACCCTACTTGCCCTTTATACAGCTTAGATATAGGCTTAGAGGTGTTTGGTGCGCAAAAATAAACTTTTAAGTCATGCAGGGACTAAAAGTGTCAAAAAGCGCACAAGGTAGCGTTTACACGCATATCTCACATTCTGAATATTCCTGGACACCCAAAAATTTATGTAAGCACTAAAATATTTTATTTTAGTGTTTGGCTTGATAAAATTCCATTCGTCGCGTCGTTTGGATTGTTTTTCGCGTCCGTCCGTGTTTCGTCGTAATTAACCAAACAACGTGACCGTACGACCAAACGAACCGACATCCGGCATATTTTTGAGCATGTTTCATGTTCCCCTTACTTAGGCATCATTGTAGAGCCTTAAAAATGATTTAACGGGCCTTGGATGTGTCGGAAATGGCAATTGGAGGTACAGGGGCTAAAACTGTCAACATTTGAAAATTTCTGATTGCTGGCCAATGGCTTGCGCACCTCAACACTGTGGTTGTTGTGGTGCGCAAGCAGTCCCCAGATGCAGCAACTCGTTTTTTTTGCCTGTTCAGCCCATTCAAACGTCAAGTATTGCCCTTTTTCACTTCCATGCGCGTCCCCTACTGATTTTTAGCCCTTAGGGACACTTGTTGAAGAGTTGTGGTCATTTGTAGACTTACATGTCAACATTTTGTGGATTAAAATTCACTATATAAGGCCTTCAATGTTGCAACATTCTTGCATTCATTCCATCTGCAATTGTGAGACTTTCTGGAGCTCAAGAGCAGACACCAAGCATCCCTAATCGTGATTAGGACTTTGACTAGAGCCTTCCGGTAAATTGTACCTACGCTTACTTAAGTGAATACGGCTGAGTTATTATAATTCTTGCTATTTAAGACAGGAGCTAGCTCAGGTAAATACTCTTAACTTATTTTCCCTATACGGGCTTGGGATACGGTATAATGATACCGCTTGGTCGGGTATTGAATATTTAATCTTATTGTGGTTAAATTATTGAGGTAACCCGGTTTAATCTGTATTGTTTGAAATAAAAGCCTTTAGGGGTTAATGACCATGTCCCGGATATCCCTGACATCATTGTATTATAAAATGGCCACGTCTTAAGCACGGGGTGTAGGCATACACCTGACAGTTGCTTAAGTAATAACGGTATCTCACTCTCTTGTGGGCCTATACTTGTGGCGTGTCTTTTAATCTGACTCGGTTTCTACATCGGGCCCTGAACATACAACGAACATGTAAATCTGTATACAAGATTATAAATATGATTGTCCCAAGTTACAAAAGATTAATTTTGCCTCTGTGCATTTTAATCAAAGTGTCTAAATATTTTGTGCCTGGTGCATCTGAATCAATTTTCTTAAACTCTTTTCAAATGAGTCAGTTGAGTGTATTTACCAGTGAAAACTGACGTATTTTCAAAAGTCTAAGTGACAGGTACAAGTACGTAATAGGCTGGAAGCTGCTCAGGACGTTAATAAGGAATCTTGCAAGTTCTAGGCGTCTAAAGTCTATTGAACAATATTTATGTTTAAGATCCGCCTGTGGATCCTTTACTTTCCGTTGTAATATTTGATATTACTTTATATTCGGATTGTAATATATTTACCTTTTGCTTCCGCTGTGCATTTATATATTGTTTTGTTTGACTATGATGATATCAACTACGTCACGATACTCCCCACCGGGCCCACCGGTGACACGTGGAAAGTCGGGGTGTGACAGGTTGGTATCAGAGCCAACACTGAGTGAATTAAACACTAGCTTTTGTGTTTAATCTCAGTTACACAGTTGCACATTCTTGAGTCTAGACAAGAACATAGGACAAATTCTAATTTGTTTTATTTGGTTCCTTTATTATTTTCTGATTAGCTCTTGCTTGGGCAAGTCATTTTTGTAGAAGTCCCGTTTAGGGCAACCATGTACTTGTTTAAATTTTAAAGGAACGATTTTATTAAAAATATCATTCCTATATTATAAAATCTACCATTATAATAAAATGGCAATATCTAAAAAGGACAAGACCTAGCTCATGTGTCATTTTAAGACAGGGCCAAGACGGTAGTTCCACAATTAGATTCAGACCCTTGTTAACATTTCAATTTAGGATTGTTCTGCGTTAAATATTAAAGGAATCTTAAAGGTAAAACCTAGCCTAAATGTCAATGCAGACATGGCCAAGATGGTAAAACCTAGCCTAAATGTCAATGCAGACATAGCCAAGATGGTAAAACCTAGCCTAAATGTCATTGCAGACATGGCCAAGACGGTAAAACCTATCCAAAGGATTCCAATCCCTGTTAACATCTGTAAGTACGTTAACATTTTTGGTAAACTGTGAATCGTTAAAGTCACACAGGCCACCTTTTAAAAAGGGGGTAAATCTAAATTCCCTTATTTGAAATAATCATCCATTAGTGATGAAGTGCCTACGGGCCAAACTTGTTGTCAGATAAGACAACGACCGTGGTGGTCTCTGACCCCGTCTAAAGATGTTGGACTACGTCCAAGTATAATAGTTTGTATGATCAATGCGATCCTGACTAATATCATCAAATGAAGATGATCATATTATAAACATCCATAAGTGATGAAATGCCTACAGGCCATACTTATTGTCCTAAGGGACAAAAGACAGTGGTAGCCTACAACTCCCTGTCAAGAAAAAGGTAATGAACTTTGATTCAAACCTGAATGCCTCGATTCTCTGAAATCATGGCTTGTAAATTTAAAACTGTCCTTGTGACCAGGCCCTTTGCGCCACCTTAATATCCTTAATGTTTTATAACTAGGATAAATTATAATGAAAATGCTAATTAAATATAACTAACAAATTAACCAATGTGGTTTATATTACCATGGTTAATAAATCTTTTAAAATGATAAAACTGTAAAAGCTTCCGTATAAACCTTGCCCTTGTTTGATTTTTATGTAGCATTTAAAGCTACATGGCTAGGTCAAAGGAAGAGAACAGTCACCCTCTGGAAAACCGCGATGATGAAAGGATTAATATAACCAGAGGAGAGCTTCGTACATTGATTGATTCAGCTGTATCTAAAGCTGTAGAGGAGCAATTTAGGGAGTATAGTGAGACTAATAGTAAAGCCTCATCTGTACCCCACTCTAAGTCTGACCCTAAGACTTATTCGGAGGCACACAGCAAGCCACCACCCTCTAAGAAAGAAGAACCAAAGAAGGATGATGATCGACATTCATCTGGTCAACACAGTGTTCCATCCAAGAGGATAGTGTTCGGTAATGAACCGCATACCAAGTCCTGTACCTATAAATACTTTGTTTCCTGCAAACCTCGGGACTTCACTGGGGAGAAAGGAGCAGTAGATTGTATGACCTGGTTGGATGAAATGGACACGGTGGTTGACATCAGCGGTTGTGCTGAAAGGGATGTAGTAAAGTATGTATCCCAATCGTTCAAGGGAGAGGCACTAGCATGGTGGAAGGCTCTCATTCAAGCTGCTGGGAAGATCCCACTTTACAACATGTCATGGGAACAGTTTGTTGCTCTCATTATGGAGAACTACTGCCCTCAACACGAGGTCGAAAGAATTGAATCAGATTTCTTATCATTGGTGATGACAAACTTAGATTGTCAAGCTTACCTCACCAGTTTCAATACCCTGTCCAGACTGGTTCCTTACCTAGTAACACCAGAACCCAAGAGAATTGCTCGCTTCATTGGGGGTTTAGCCCCAGAAATCAAAGCCAGTGTTAAGGCTTCGAGACCTACTACATTCAGGTCAGCGGCAGATCTGTCGCTATCTCTCACACTCGATGTGGTTAGAAACAAGGCTGCCAAAGCCTCTGAAGATGGAAAGCATAAAAGCGAGGATGAGAATTCTCATCGCTCCGATAAGAAGAGTTCCGGGTTTAAGAGAGACAGCCAACAGTCGAGTGAGAAGACCAGGTGCGGAACCTGTAGGAAATACCATCTTGGGAAATGCAGATTTGAGTCTGAGCCACTACCCTGTGGGATCTGCAAGTCTAAGGAACATAAAACCTTGGATTGCAAGAAGTTGAAAGATGCAACCTGTTATGGTTGCAATGAGAAGGGGCATATCAAGACTAACTGCCCTAGGAATCAGAAGAAGCCCGAAGAGGCCAAGAGAACAAACGCATGAGTTTTCAGAATGAATGCCAAGGAGACGGTGCAAAATGATAATAGTATAGCAGGTACCTTTCCTTATCAAGCAGTTTATACAGAAATTTATTTGATACTGGCAAATATGATTCTATAAGGAACTATAAATATTGTGAACTGTTGTCCCCGCTGATTAGGACTCCAACCATTTAACGCGAGATAGAAATTTGCCGATGACACTATAGGAAATGCCCAACAAATCTTAGATTGATATTTTATTTGGAATCACTCTTTTCTGATATCCTTATGGCAAGCTTTCAAGCTATCCAAATTCATCACTATAATAAAGACAGATGTGACATTTTGATCCTCTGTCAAAAAGATGATGGATTAGGACCAAACTATAAATGCCATAAATGGTCTTTTGTGACCTAGGGTAAGTAAAATTGATATATATTAAATAACGTTCATTAAGAATGTTAATGTTATATTGGCCTGTATGGTTTAATGAAACCATGGTTAGTATATAAAGCCATGAGGATGATGAATAGCAGTTGTCGAATCGCAACTAAGAAATTGATCCATTTAGTAATAGGAGCAAATTTTTCTGTTCCTAAATCTATAAAAATTTCTAATGTACCCTCTCTATAGATAAAGGACATTCGCATGTAATTGATATCTCTTTAATCCCTATTGATTATGAATACCAAATGGTATGACAAAACCGCCGTATGAAAATTGATGTATCTTAATAAGTTCCATAGATTGCTTCCATGCCTGATCAGTATGGAGGTTTAATGCATGGAACCACAAAGATATTCCAATGATCATATAGTACTAGAATCAACTAATAGTATTCAAAGAAGATATCCAGAATGGAATTGTCTAAGTAAATGTTTCCGATTAAGGAATTCGTGGACTAGTAACATAAAAGGTGTCACTTATTTGACACAAGCAATGATGGGTGAACTGGAGTCTGAGATATGGAAATCTCTGTGACCTCCTTGTATTTTGATTGCCTTCTCCTAAGACTACCCTGTCTACCTCCCGAGAGGCAAGTAGAGTTAAGATTAACATCCCGCTTTGGGTTAGAGTGTTGTGAAAATTCCATATTAATTTTGGAATAATCGAAACCCTGATTAAGAAAGTTTTAAGACATAGGCTCATATAGCCTAACTCAATATTCTGAGGATGTTATGTTATTAAATAAGAAAGACGATTCATATCGTTGATATACTAATTACCGCAGCCCTAATTTTGGCAACGATTAAGAATTTGCCATCAGCTGCCCAGGATCATCGATTTGATCAACCAACTGTAAGGATTAGCTACTCCTTAAGAATTGTTTTGAGCAATGGTTGAAATTACCATCTCACCTTAAGATAAGCTTTCTATAATAGATGATACATAAGTATCAAGGCTGCTCCCTTGAAGACCTTGTATAGATGGAATGTTAAACATCTAGTGTTTGGACAATAGATTGGTAAGTCCAATTATCAGGATCTGAAGGTTGCATTAGAAACAACAAATAAGATCACGCAAATTCATAATCATCTGTAAGATGCCAGTATTCGGCAGAAAAAAAATCAAGGATTAATGAAAGTAGCAAACCTCCTGAATTCTTGTTAAGGAAGGGAGTGCGAAATTGTTAAAACTATCAGGCTAGTTAAGCTCTGAATATATAGAATTATTCGAAGGAAATCGAATGTATCATGATTAAATAGCTTACGAGCTAAGACCTAATTAAGGAGCTTGGTGGAACGCGCAATGTGACCCACACTAATGATTTAGCGACGTATCACCAATAAGTCGAAAAGCACTAACACATAATGATATGCAGATCGATGATAGTATGAGCAACCTATGTCAATTGAAAATCGACGGGTTAAGGAGCTCCAAAAGAAAGGATGCACCTATTGTATAGGTCAACTGGGATACCCTTGGAGGCCCAAATATACCATGGAAGTTAAATCCATGATACGACAGAAAGTACTTCCTTTACTTTAAGCAAATCTCGAGGTCGAGATTTCTTTTAAGGGGGTGAGGATGTAACACCTCGTAAAATCACGTCCAATGAAGTATTGACACGTGTAATAAACCCTAATGAAGTCAAACATTGAATTCAAGGGACTAATTTTTCGAAAAATCCAAAACTTTGATTATGAAAGAACTGAAAGTATTATCATACCAAAAATAAGTTTCTAATTAACCTTTTATGGTTTTATATTCACAAATGAGCCACTTGTTAATCAAGTGTAGCCGTTTATGTAAATAATTGAAAGTTTGCGCAGAAAAGGGTTAAAAGCGTCAAACTGCTAAAGTATACCGATTCGTATGTTATCGGACCTTCTGGAATATGACCATGAGTTAAACATACCCTACTTACCCTTTATACAGCTTAGATATAGGCTTAGAGGTGTTTGGTGCGCAAAAATAAACTTTTAAGTCATGCAGGGACTAAAAGTGTCAAAAAGCGCACAAGGTTGCGTTTACACGCATATCTCACATTCTGAATATTCCCGGACACCCAAAAATTTATGTAAGCACTAAAATATTTTATTTTAGTGTTTGGCTTGATAAAATTCCATTCGTCGCGTCGTTTGGATTGTTTTTCGCGTCTGTCCGTGTTTCGTCGTAATTAACCAAACAATGTGACCGTACGACCAAACGAACCGACATCCGGCATATTTTTGAGCATGTTTCATGTTCCCCTTACTTAGGCATCATTGTAGAGCCTTAAAAATGATTTAACGGGCCTTGGATGTGTCGGAAATGGCAATTGGAGGTACAGGGGCTAAAACTGTCAACATTTGAAAATTTCTGATTGCTGGCCAATGGCTTGCGCACCTCAACACTGTGGTTGTTGCGGTGCGCAAGCAGTCCCCAGATGCAGCAACTCGTTGTTTTTGCCTGTTCAGCCCATTCAAACGTCAAGTATTGCCCTTTTTCACTTCCATGCGCGTCCCCTACTGATTTTTAGCCCTTAGGGACACTTGTTGAAGAGTTGTGGTCATTGGTAGACTTACATGTCAACATTTTGTGGATCAAAATTCACTATATAAGGCCTTCAATGTTGCAACATTCTTGCATTCATTCCATCTGCAATTGTGAGACTTTCTGGAGCTCAAGAGCAGACACCAAGCATCCCTAATCGTGATTAGGACTTTGACTAGAGCCTTCCGGTAAATTGTACCTACGCTTACTTAAGTGAATACGGCTGAGTTATTATAATTCTTGCTATTTAAGACAGGAGCTAGCTCAGGTAAATACTCTTAACTTATTTTCCCTATACGGGCTTGGGATACGGTATAATGATACCACTTGGTCGGGTATTGAATATTTAATCTTATTGTGGTTAAATTATTGAGGTAACCTGGTTTAATCTGTATTGTTTGAAATAAAAGCCTTTAGGGGTTAATGACCATGTCCCGGATATCCCTGACATCATTGTATTATAAAATGGCCACGTCTTAAGCACGGGGTGTAGGCATACACCTGACAGTTGCTTAAGTAATAACGGTATCTCACTCTCTTGTGGGCCTATACTTGTGGCGTGTCTGTTAATCTGACTCGGTTTCTACATCGGGCCCTGAACATACAACGAACATGTAAATCTGTATACAAGATTATAAATATGATTGTCCCAAGTTACAAAAGATTAATTTTGCCTCTGTGCATTTTAATCAAAGTGTCTAAATATTTTGTGCCTGGTGCAACTGAATCAATTTTCTTAAACTCTTTTCAAATGAGTCAGTTGAGTGTATTTACCAGTGAAAACTGACGTATTTTCAAAAGTCTAAGTGACAGGTACAAGTACGTAATAGGCTGGAAGCTGCTCAGGACGTTAATAAGGAATCTTGCAAGTTCTAGGCGTCTAAAGTCTGTTGAACAATATTTATGTTTAAGATCCGCCTGTGGATCCTTTACTTTCCGTTGTAATACTTGATATTACTTTATATTCGGATTGTAATATATTTACCTTTTGCTTCCGCTGTGCATTTATATATTGTGTTGTTTGACTATGATGATATCAACTACGTCACGATACTCCCCACCAGGCCCACCGGTGACACGTGGAAAGTCGGGGTGTGACATATGCACCGCCTGCAAAGCGTGCATACACTGGCCCTCACCCTGCTTGCCCGACATGTACTTATCATCATCCGGTGGGTATCGCCTGTAGATTTTGAGTGCATTGCAACATGTACGACCACTTCACCGCCAACTGACGTACTGGTCCCCGACAAGCACCAGCACAAGTGTTAGGACCGGTTTGACTCCGAACGATTGCGAATCGACTCGTACGACGTGCGGAATCCGTGTACGAGCAAGACCGAAACACACGAAACGTAATCAATCTGTGATTCTATTGAAGATATGATAGCGTACAAACACCTGAATCACGAACACGAGCTTTCTCTCTCTAGAACCTCTCTCTAGAACTCTAGCTCTCCAAATGCTCTAAATGGCAAAAGTCCCAAATAAGAACCCTAATGGTTCTATTTATAGGCCAAGGCTTATAAGGAGAGTTCCCCTTATTTACACAAACGCCACCTTGCCTTTTACTAAAATATAACACTACAAGCACTAAACTTAAACTATTTCTGCTACGGTCTTGAGATGACGGAGGCGATAGACATACTGCACTAACAGACTCCCCCTTGGATATTGCCGCAGTCAATCTCAAACATTCAGACTCGTAGCTTCTGGTCTTTCTCTCTCTCTAGCTCGAACAGAATCCCCGTGGATCTGTCTTCAGCTTCAGCTCCCCCTTTAGGTAGACTCTTCAGGCTCCCCCTTTCGTCAAGCTTCCGTGCTTTTGGGATCGACACCTGGCTTTCCGGTTACAAGCTCTTCTGGGAAAAGTATCCTGGCTCCTATGCACGCTTCCCTTTGCGTTGAGCTCGTCTTCAGACTCCCCCTTAGACTCAGCTGTCGGGATCGTAGTCTGGTACAACATCTGCAATACTCATACATTTATAAGTAAAACGTTTTTAGATTTCCAGGTATCGTAACCTGGCTCTATTAAACTTTCTAAATCAAGATCCTGGGACTAAGATATAATAATATGAAATAAATCCAGGATTACTTGATATTCTCTCCCTATCAATAATCTTTAAAGATTTTGCAGTTTCAACAAACCATATCGGAAACTGGCTCTTTTACAGATTTTAACAATATAAGCATCCAAATCCTTCACGGTTAATCATCCAAGTCCAAATTAATGACCTTGGTGATATCACAAACTGTTTTTGATTTTAAAAACTCAAGTTTCAAATTAATGAACTTGTTTTATTTTCAGAAACACGATCAACATACTTAGATTTTAAAACTCAGCTTCAAACATCGGTTGTCGAAAATAAAGCAGAATCAAAAATCTTTTTGTATTTTCCGAAAATATAAAGTAGTAAAGAAATATGTACAAACATATTTACAGACAATATTTTTGTTTGAGTATGCGTCAGAGGATCATATCAGTTTATGACAAGTCACAAGTACCGTTGAGCTTATTTACACATTAAGAATTAAACAATTCACTTAGATTGTCGATATATTGATCCACTTAAATTTTCACACAAACTTCAACTGATTCAGGATACGAATTAAATGTATTAAGAACTTAAACTTATTCATGTGTCCCACCTCTTGAATATACTCCCGTATCCAGAATCCCAATAATCAGTCTTACAGGTGAGTATACTACAATGATATCTGTACATAAATTAGGTATGCGAGGGCCGAGGGATCTCAGGTCGATACTTCCGTATACGCAGAGAGATATCAGCTTCGACTTTTCGGAATGTCCCCTTTAGAGGATCTTTTAGCTACAACAGCAGCGACTATCAATTTTATTGTTTCATCGGCATGCTGAGGGTTTATGCTATGTTTCAAGCATTTGCAGAAAGTATTATCCAAGGACTAGGTCAGAACTACCGTTCAGCAGAAGTCCCGGAATAATACCCCAGACATCATTGAGTATAAAGACCTAGTATATCAAATTATGAGACCTTTCAAACAAGATTTCAGGGGTTACCTATATATCCAAGTAGTGTTCCCCACGAAATAAGCAAGTTTGAATTTAGGTTTATATCCCGAAAAAGTTTACTAAATGTATAAAAATCTACCGACACATCATCAGTGAGACTGTTTAACGCTATATAATCATTACATTTCTTTAGCATACTGTAACTGTCTACTGATGTACTATCATTTCCTCTTTTTACACAAAAACTCATTTTTTGAATTTTATCATGTTTTTGACTTTTTCAAATTTTATAATGTTTTTGGATTTTCTGACAATATTACTCCCCCTAAAATGCAAAACCATTTAAAGAAAATTTGACAACCAATACTGATAGCTTTGTCTCGCCATCCATTTTCTGCTTTTCATGCACTGATTTGCAGAAAATATAACGTACCCCCATGATTTACAACCCATTGATTTTCGACAGTTTGAAAACTGTTTTTCAATCTTGTGAAAGTAATCATGTTTGTTCAGCCGTGAGGGTTTCGGCATATTCAATCAACACATATTTTTGTATTTTTTGAATATTTTTGACAAAAACAAAAGCATATTTTTGGTTTTTCAATTTTTTAACAAACTAAAAACATATTTTTGGTTTTTAATTTTTCAAATTTTTAGGGTTTTAGAAATATTGTTTATTTATGTACAGAAAACAAATAAACTCCCTATTTCAACCAACACAGGGTTCAGCAGCCCGAGCACCTCTCCATGGGGCGCACCAGTCCTTTTCGTCAAAAAGAAGGATGGGTCGTTCAGGATGTGCATCGACTATCGGGAATTGAATAAGATGACTATCAAGAATCGCTATCCCCTACCTCGCATCGATGATTTGTTTGACCAGCTACAAGGTGCTACGTGTTTCTCCAAAATCGATCTACGCTCAGGCTATCACCAACTACGCATCCAAGTGGACGATACACCCAAGACCGTTTTTCGCACTCGATACGGCCATTATGAGTTCGTTGTTATGCCTTTTGGTCTAACCAACGCACCCACGGTTTTCATGGATCTGATGAATCGGGTGTGTAAACCATTTCTTGACCGCTTCGTCATCGTGTTCATCGATGATATCCTGATCTATTCGAAATCGAAAGCCGAACACGCGCAACATCTACGTTTGGTTCTCGAGCTACTCCAAGGGAATCGACTCTATGCCAAATTCTCCAAGTGCGAATTTTGACTGGAGGAGGTTCAATTCCTCGGTCACATTGTCAATAGTCAAGGTATTCATGTCGATCCCGTGAAGATTGAAGTAGTTAAGAGTTGGGTTACGCCGAAGAACCCATCTGAAGTCCGTTCTTTTCACGGACTAGCAGGCTATTATCGTCGATTTATCGAAGGGTTCTCTAAAATCGTTTTGCCGCTTACTTCTCTCACGCATAAAGACAAACCTTTTGTTTGGGGAACTGAACAAGAGTCTGCTTTCCAAACCCTAAAGCACATGCTTTGCAATGCTCCTGTCCTCACTCTACCCGACGGAAACGACGACTTTATCGTCTATTACGATGCCTCAAACCTTGGTCTTGGTTGTGTTCTCATGCAACGAGATAGGGTTATCGCTTACGCATCTCGTCAGCTCAAGATCCACGAGAAGAACTATACAACCCATGACCTCGAGCTTGGCGCAGTTGTTTTTGCGTTAAAGATTTGGCGACACTACCTGTATGGTACCAAGTGTACGATCTTCACCGATCATAGGAGCCTACAACATATCTTTAACCAGAAGGAACTTAATATGCGTCAACGCCGATGGGTAGAACTTCTTAACGATTACGACTGTGAGATCCGTTATCACCCAGGCAAAGCAAATGTCGTTGCCGACGCCCTCAGCAGATGGAGCTATCTGCTCAGCATTCGAAATATCCAAGCCCAATACGATCTCGAAACCCTCATTCGCGAAGCCAAGCAAACTTGTTTTAATGAGCGCACATTGAAGAAGGAAAGGATCTATCACGATGGAGCCCAGCTTGTGAATAAGTCGAATGGGATATTCCGCTATCTGGACCGAATTTGGATCCCTAAGCGGACTAATTTGCGACAGATTTTGATGGACGAAGCCCACAAGTCTCGATATTCTATTCATCTCGGTACCGATAAAATGTACCAGGACCTTCGCTACAAGTACTGGTGGCCGGACATGAAGAGAGATATTGCCATCTACGTTTGGGAAGTACCTAACTTACTCGAAAGTCAAGGCTGGACACCAAAGACCCTTTGGCTTACTCGAACAACCCCCGCTCCCTATGTGGAAGTGGGAAAGTATAGCTATGGATTTCATAACGAAACTTCCGCGTACGCCATCAAGTCACGACAGCATCTGGGTTGTCGTTGACCGTTTAACCAAATGTGCTCATTTTCTGCCAATACGAGAAGACTATAAGGTAGAAAGATTAGCCCGAATCTACACCGATGAGATCATTTGTCGACATGGGACGCCTTGCGACATCATCTCTGACCGTGATGCTCGGTTTACCTCGCGTCTATGGGAAACATTTCAAACGGCTCTCGGTACTACATTTAATCTAAGTACTGCATTCCACCCTCAAACCGACGGTCAGACTGAAAGAATGATTCGTACCCTTGAAGACATGCTCCGTTCGTATGTCATAGATCTCGGTGGTAATTGGGACGCTTACCCGCCGTTAGTCGAATTCTTGTATAATAACAGTTATCATTCCAGCATTCAAATGGCACCGTTTGAGGCTTTATACTGAAGAAAATGTCGATCGCCAATTGTATGGCACGAGATCGGGCACTCGCAATTAACCGGTCCTGAGCTATTGCAAGAAACGACTGACAAAGTCCTCCAAATTCGAGACAATCTGCTGAAAGCTCGGAGTCGTCAGAAAAGTTACGCCGATAGACGACGCAAGCCCCTTGAATTTGACGTTGGCGACTACGTACTCCTAAAGGTATCACCTTGGAAGGGTGTGGTCAGATTCGGCAAGAAAGGGAAACTAGTGCCTCGATATGTTGGACCTTTTAAGATTCTGGAAAGGATCAGAAAAGTCGCCTACAGACTCGAACTACCGGAGGAACTTAGCAACGTCCACCCGACTTTCCATGTGTCGAACCTCAGAAAGTGCCTGGCTGAGCATGATTTAATTGTACCTTTAGAAGATCTTCAAGTAAACGAAACACTACACTTCGTGGAGAAGCCTGTCGAGATCATGGACCGCCAAACCAAGCAGCTCAGACGCTCGCGCACTCCCATTGTGAAGGTTCGATGGGAAGGCAAACGAAGCGCAGAGTTCACTTGGGAACTCGAAAGCGACATGAAGGCGAAGTACCCACAGTTGTTTGTTACGGCTTCGGCCTAATTTCGGGACGAAATTCCCTCAACTAGGGGAGGCTGTAACACCCCGTGTTTCGAAAGTCAAAGTCAAAGTCAAGATTGAAGTCAAAGGGAGACCAGATTGCTAATTGCGATCTGTCACTCCTTGCTCAATTCCTGTTTTGACTTCTTTGACTTGTAGATAGACTTTTTATGCTTTTACGTTAGTTGTATTATGGGGAGTAATTGCTGATGATCGAGGTTTAATCGCTATTTATCGCTTATCGTAATCGCACTCGCAACTCGAATTACGCGTCTGGTTATGGTTCTTATATGTGTGTGCCCTTTATGTGTTACTTGTGCATGTTATTTATGTTTTATGATGTGATGATTAATCGAAACACAATCGCAACTCAATCACAAACGCTAAACGAATGTTAAATTAGGATGATTGTATGTTGATATAGTAGTTAGGATTAAAAGTAATTTGAATAGGAAAAATCAATTGTATCGCAACCCTCAACACGCGAATCGAAATCGCAAAACTAATTGCGCCGAGCACTCAAATCGAGTGGCCAGCCGACCGAGTTGCCACCCGATCGAAGTGCCACTCGATCGAGGTGCCACTCGATCGAGCTGCCACCCGAGCGGGCTGCCACTTGATCGACCAGCCTCTTTCCTCCTTTCCATTTATGGAAACCCTATAAATACCCCATATGTCAACCTCACTTGATGTTGTCAGCTCTTGTGACAACCGGTAATTAACGGCTCCTAATTACGCACAAATCAAACATTAAGACAATAATAAATAGTGTTTAAGACATAAATAAATTAATTAGGCATTTGGAGTGTCTAGGAACGTCTAACCGGCTTTAAAGTGCGCGAACGGTGGTTTACGGAAAAACCGTTGAATATTAAACGGTAACGAGCTGAAGCCGTGCGAAATACTGACAACACCCGACAAATTAATTTTTTTTTATGGTTCTATTTTATACGAGTGACTAGTGGGCATAATTAAGTTAGTGTTTTATACACCTAACGAAATTTAACCCACACTTAATCCATGCCATACTTTTTGATAGCTTGGTGAAAAACAAATTCCAATAATGTGAGAAGCCATCTCACGTTTTCTTTTGCCACACCCATTATGGCATATGAAATTGCAATATTATACTAATATAAGTCATGAATTATGTATATATATGACCATATGTATGTCACTTGATCGAAACTTATAAATATCAACTAATACTGATGTTGATCTTGTTGTACTACATTTTGTAACTATAGTTGTGATAAATTTTATTTATCATTTAGTTACATTATAAATACATATAGTTAGAATGGGATCAGAAGACTAGCAAAATATAATAATAATTCGTAGATCTTCTAGAAAGGATGTACAAGATAATTTGTTTAAAAAAATAGCAATCCCATGCCTCTTCCTTTGGTCAGACGACTGTATTGACAGAAGTGGGAATGATGTGTTAAAAAAAAATCTTAAATTACACACCCAAACCATCATGGAATGGTATGGCCTGCATTGAGTAAACCACCACCACACTTTACCTATATTATACGGATGTTGGAGATCATTTTAGATGGGTTTTTGGCTTTACAATTCTCGACAGATTCACTCCAGATCTGTCCAGAATTTTACACTACATCAATTGTTTTGTGAGTTATTTTGAGAGCTTGAACAACATATTAACTAGTCTAAGTGCTAAGTCTGGTTAATTAGGTGTTGTGGTTGTGTCGGGCGGCAAAGGTGGGGTGGTGGTGACGCAGTGACGTCCGATCTCCAATGGCGCCCCCCCCCCCCCCCCCCCGTTATTCCGATGACGGCGGAGTTGTACGGCGACGCTAAGGTTTTTCCGTCGATGATGATGACGATGATACAAGATGATGATGATTACAATGGTGATGGGTTTTCCGTTTAGAGCTACGTCGCCGGCCGTAACGACTCCGGCAGCCGCGAATCAAACACCTCCACTCCGGTGGTGGTGGTAGTGATGATGGCAGTGGTGGTGTTTATGTTCAGTTCGTTTCGGTTTGATTCGGGTCCGGGTAAGATGTTACAGATTCTCGTTTTGGCTTGAGTTTTGGTTCGGATAGTAACGGGATGGTGGTTGGTGACGGGTCCACGGCAATAGCGATGGTGGCGGTCGGTTAGGCTTGTGATTAAGCGGGACAGATTTATGTCTCGGGTTCGCGGTCCAGGTTTCGGGTTTAGTCGGGTTCGCTACGGAATCGGGTTTGGATCAGAATTTGTCAACATCAGATGTGTGGTTTCGGTTCGGGTCTCGTTTCGGGCTAACGGTCAACCACGGCCAGATTTTGGGTCAACAAGTCAACGGTTCGGTCAACTGTGGTCAAAGTCAGATTTGGGTTCGGTCAACACCGGGACAACTCAGTCAATGCTGGTCAACTCGGGTCAACAGTCAACCTGGTCAGCCGGTCGAAACCAGTCAACGCACGACGCGGTAAAGTTTAAACATAGCGAGCTAGTTTACGTTAGTTTAGATTTTAGTTAGTTTACGCGACCGAGCTCGACCCGATTCAATTAATTATTAGATAACGTTTATGCATTAGTGATTATTTACGCTTTTGCATTTGACGAGTAATTATATATATAGGGTAATGTTATATGAAAAACCCTTTAATTTTAGAAAACCTTGCAAACCCAATGCATGGTCCACATTTATCCACGTGTCCCAGCCATCTTTATTTCTTTTTTGCTTTTAAGGGCACATTGGTCTTTTTATATTTTCACTTGTCTCCTCTTGTCAGATCACCAACTCTCTATTTGTCATTTGTAGAGCATCAAAAAAATCAATCTCTCTCTTTCTTATTTCACTTTCTTATCCATGTTTTTTGTATCATTTTTCCTGATGAAGAAATCCAACATTTTACCAATCAAATTTAGACCGAAATGAAGAACAAAAATCAGATCGATCAATCCCTGATGAAGAACGTGGTTTTGTGATGAAGATGTTAATATATGAAGTCAGATCCACGTGAAAACCCCTTCCAGATCTTGTTCCATTTCCGTTTAGATCTCGTTTGTCCACATGTTTCATAATGTTGTTACAGATCTGGATATTTGTGAGTTTTTTACACTTTTTTAGTTTATATAAAATATGATTTGTATATGTTGTTTCAGATCTTGATATTTGTGAGTTTTACACTCTTTTAGTTTTATGCAACATATGTTTGATTCTGGGTTTTTCGTATGGATTTTTCTGATTTTGTGGAGTTTATGTTAGTTGATAACTTGAGCATGTAGGTATGAACTTTTGAAAGATGATTATATTTTACGGTTTTATTATTTTACACTTAAATATTTGAACCAATAAAATATTGAATTTAAAAATGATATAGGTATGGAGTATGGACTTTATAAGATGATATTCAACGTCTGGTTCCATTTTTTACACTTGAAATATTAAAAAATATTCATAAAACCTGGTTGTTAATAGGTTTTTGTGTAATGGTTGTTTTAGAGATGAAACATGATTTTTTTTTGTTAAAATGGTTCTTAAAAGGGGTAAATGTTTATGTAATTTGCAGGTTTTTATTTTTTGTGTTAAAAAGTTATGCTTGGTTTGGTTGCTTGCTTGGGCTTTTGATCTGAATAGTAACTGTTTTTTGTTGGTTTGGTTGCTTTGTTTGGGGCTTTTGATATGAATAGTAACTGTTTTTGTGATGTTGTTTGGGGCTATGAATGTGTTAATATTTATGTCTGGTTAACGACTTAACAGTTATCTTATCTTTTTGTTATTAGACGGTGATGGATACAAGGGAAATAAGATCCAATTCTCAGGACCGTTGGTTTCTTTAAACGTGGATCAGATGCTCAAGGATCATGACCATGTTTATGTTACAGCACAACACAACTAACACGTGTTATAGTTTGAACTTCTCGGACATGCATGTGTTACATGTGACATGAAACCCATGTACAACGTAACACGTGTTACGTGTAACATGAAAACACATTTTTTTAACTTCTCTGGCATACGCACACCCACATGTTTACAAACCGTTTCAAGACCGGCCCAAACAATAAAGCAAGGGTAGCCGCTGAAAAGCTAAGGCAACAAAGGTAGCCGCTGAAAAGCTAAGGCAGATTGTCAAAGGAAGCTCCACCATTTTCTTAGTGCCATGTATTTTCGTTTACTAGTAATATGTAATGTGAGACTCTTATTGTTTTATCTAGTACATGATGTTAAAATGGTATGGACTTAACACATTCTGGAAGTCTTAACACACGTTATAAAAGAGGCTTAACACACGTTATATCAGGTATACTATGTTGTTATTAAGTTACTATTGGAGTTTATGCATCCATTCTGGAAGTCTTAACACACGTTATAATAGAGGCTTAACACACGTTATACATGTCAGGCGCGTAACACATGTTACAGTATGTATATACAAAATGGGTGTGCATACAAATCATTGGAGTTTATGCATCCATTCTTAGTGCTATGTATTTTCGTTTACTAGTAATATGTAATGTGAGACTCTTATTGTTTTCTCTAGTACACGATGTTAAAACGGTCTAGACTTAACACATTTTCTGTTGGAGGCACCCATATTTGTACCTCTGCTGTTACAGTTACTATTGAAATAGGCGCTGGTCGGGCGGTGGAGTACCGACTAGCGATTAATCGGGATTAGTCGGATTGAGATATTTACATGTAATTTTTAATTATATATATGTATATACAAAATGGGTGTGCATACAAATCATTGGAGTTTATGCATCCATTCTTAGGGCTATGTATTTTCGTTTACTAGTAATATGTAATGTGAGACTCTTATTTTGTTTTGTCTAGTACATGATGTTAAAACGGTATGGACTTAACACATTCTGGAAGTCTTAACACACGTTATAAAAGAGGCTTAACACACGTTATATCAGATATACTATGTTATTAAGTTACTATTGGAGTTTATGCATCCATTCTGGAAGTCTTAACACACGTTATAATAGAGGCTTAACACACGTTATACAATATTAACTTGTATGTTCCATATACGGTGTTACAATATTAACTTGTATGTTCCATATTAACTTGTACACATATTAACTTGCAAACCACTTTCATATACATGAATACAAGTCGGGTTATAATGGATGCTCACATGTTATCATATGTATACAAGTGGGGTTACAACAAGATTACAATATTAACTAAGCTCACCATTAAACTCATCGCCCCCGTCGACTGTTTTCACCCTTGTCACATGTTAAGCAATTACATGTTCCAAATAGACAAATTGTAACACATGTTAGATCAGTATATACACATCATGGTGTTTTGTAAACCCCTAGCTTATACATGAATATATGTCAGGTTACAAAAAGATTATAACAGAGGCTTAACACATGTTATACATTCCAAAATGTGCAAAACAAACACATGTTATAAATGAACGAATAGTTCTTTCCCACGTTATATATCATTATAACAGGGGCTTAACACATGTTATACATGAACACATGTCAGGTTACATCATGGTGTTCTGTTACAGCATGAACCACCAACACATGTTATAAATAAACGAAGACTTCTTTCCCAAAGGATGTGACTTTCATATACATGAATACAAGTCGGGTTACGGTGTTACAATATTAACTTGTATGTTCCAAGATTATACAAGTTAATAGTCTTTTGGAAACCACTAGCTTATACATGACACCATGTTGGGTTAAACCAAGATTATAACAGAGGCTTAACACATGTTATCCCAGGTATACGGTGTTACAATATTAACTTGTATGTTCCATATTAACTTGTACACGTGTTACAATCAGTATATGCACATCATGGTGTTTTGCAAACCACTTTTGATATACATGAATACAAGTCGGGTTATAATGGATGCTTACATGTTATCATATGTATACAAGTGGGGTTACAACAAGATTACGATATTAACTAAGCTCACCATTAAACTCATCGCCCCCGTCACCTGTTTTCACCCTTGTCACATGTTAATCAATTACATGTTCCGAACAGACACATTGTAACACATGTTAGATCAGTATATACACATCGTGGTGTTTTGTAAACCACTAGTTTATACATGAATACATGTCAGGTTACAAAAAGATTATAACAGAGGCTTAACACATGTTATACATTCCAAAATGTGCAAAACATGTTAGAAACGAACGAAACTTGTTACAGCATGAAAACTTCTTTATGGATCTGTTACAGCATGAACCACTAACACATGTTATAAACGAACGAAAACTTCTTTCCTAAAAGAGTTGACTTATTCAATGTCCCCGCATTAACGTCGCCTACATCCATCCAGCTTGTCAATTGAATATCTTTATGGATCTGTTTCTGTAAATCAACACACGTTATATATCATTCTAACAGGTGCTTAACACATGTTATGGGTCTGTTTCTGTAAATCAAACAACCCAACAAAAAAAAAACACTCACTGTTCAAATTAAAAGCCCAAAGCAGCAACCAAATCAACAAAAAAAAAAAAAATTATTGTTAAGATCAAAATCCCCAAACAAGCAACCAAACCAACAAAAAATCTCGTTCAAAATCTCATCCTAAAGTTTTCGATTTATTTAAAATACATGAACATTAACCATTACTAGATCTTGATTGAAGACAGAGTAGAGGAGAGAGAGAGACAGAACATTAACCATTACTAGATCTTGACTCCGACGACGTTCCGAACTCCGGCGCCACCAACCACCCACCCTCCACCACCTTCTACAACCACCCATTGTCGCCGCTATCAACCACCAACACCCCAGAATGAACCAGTCACCACCTTCCACCAACCACCAGATCTGCAACCACCATCGTCTTCTGCAACTGAATCATGCTTTGATCTGCAACCACCATCGTCTTCTGCAACTGAATCTGGGATTAGTATTTCTTGAAATCTTGAAGGTGGATATTTTAATTCTGAAATGAGAACATCATCTTCTTGTTCTTCTTCACGTTTGTGGGGTGGGGGAGGAAAGAGATGTGATAATTGTGAGTAGAGAGTGGGAGAGAGAAAGAGGGATATGATTTTGAAATCTCTTATTTGATTTGATAATATAACATGGCAGATGGGTTTTTGATTTCCAATGCTCAAAAAATCTTTTTTACTACCCAAAATGCCCTTTATGCATTAATTTAAATCTAATATATACACCAAAAAAGGAGAGCCATTGATCTATTAAAGTGAAACCAAATCAAGGGTGAATCTAGGGTTTCCAAGGTTTCTTAAAAAAGATGGGGTTTCTTATAGAGCCCACCCCTATATATATATATATACATATAGGGGATCGCTAAAATGAGAACCACCTCCAGTTATGAGAACCACTTTATAGCCTTTAGATCAACTTGATGGATGGATGAGATTAAAAGTAACAAAAACTAATATTAAATAAAATTTGTCTTATTATGTCTTTTATATTTTAATCAAAAAGGGTAGATTGGTAAAATAACTCTTTTTTGTCTTTTTCACTTTATTATTTTTTAATTACTTTTTGTTTTATTATATTACTTTTTAGTTTTATTATATTACTTTTTATTTTTTTAAAAGATTTCTTTATTAAACAAAAATTTTGAAAATCAGATTTTTTATATAAAAAAATTTATGCGCGTTTTTTTACGACCCGTTTTACGCTTCGTTTTTTCACGCCGATTTTGCGACCGTAGTTTTTAAGTGTCGTTTTTAGGCCCGGTTTTAGGCGCCGTTTTTTGCCGCGCCGTTTTTTACGTCACGTTTTTTGCAAGCCGTCCCGTTTTAGCGCGCCGTTTTAGCGTCACGTTTTTTTACAAGCCGTCCCGTTTTTTGTCGTCCCGTTTTTTGCCGTCCCGTTTTTTGCCGTCCCGTTTTAGCCGTCCCGTTTTTTTACAAGCCGTCCCGTTTTTTGCCGTGCCGTTTTTTACGTCACGTTTTTTACAAGCCGTCCCGTTTTTTGCGCCCCATTTTTTACGTCCCATTTTTTTCGCCCCATTATTTACGTCACGTTTTTTGCCGCGCCGTTTTTAGCGTCACGTTTTTTTACAAGCCGTCCCGTTTTTTGCCGTCCCGTTTTAGCCGTCCCGTTTTTTTGCCGTCCCGTTTTTTGCCGTCCCGTTTTAGCCGTCCCGTTTTTTTACAAGCCGACCCGTTTTTTTCCGCGCCGTTTTTTACGTCACATTTTTTACAAGCCGTCCTGTTTTTTGCGCCCCATTTTTTACGTCCCGTTTTTATGTCCCGTTTTTACGCGCCGTTTATACGGCTCGTTTTACGCGCCGTTTTTCTACGCCGCGTTTTTGCATGCCGTTTTTTTGCGACCGGGTTTTTAAGTGCGGTTTTTTATTCCCGGTTTTACGCGCCGTTTTTGCACTTTTTACGTTTTACGTTAACCTTTTTAGACTTTTTACATTTTAAGTTTTACGTTAAAATTTTTACGTTAAAACTTTTTACGTTAAAATTTTTACGTTTTACGTTTTACGTAGAACTTTTTACTTTTTATGTAAACCTTTTTACTTTTTACGTTTTACGTTAAAACTTTTTACGTTTTACGCGTCGGTTTTTTACGTTTTACGCCCCCGGTTTTTTACGTTAACGTTATTTTTACGTTTTACGCGTCGGTATTTTACGTTTTACGACCCGGTTTTTTAGGTTTTACGCGTCGGTTTTTTACATTTTACGCCCCGGTTTTTTACGTTAACGTTTTTTTACGTTTTACGCGCCATTTTTACGTTAACGTTATTTACGTTCAACGCGCCGGTTTTTTGTCGTTTTTTAAACTTTATACGTTTTAGGTTATACTTTTAACACTTTTTACTTTTTAAGTTTTATGTTTAACTTTTTACGTTTTACGGTTTACGTTAAAAAAGTTTACATTTTACGTTAAAAATTATAGGTTTTACGTTTTACATAAAACTTTTTACATTTTACGTTTTTTACGTAAAACTTTTTACGTTTCACGTTTTTTACGTAAAACTTTTTACGTTTTACGTTTTTTACGTTAAAATGTAAAAATTTTACGTAAAACTTTTAACGTTTAACGTCTTACGTTTTACGTAAAAACGTTTTACGTTAAACGTAAAACTTTTTACGTTTTACGTAAAACTTTTTACGTTTTACGTAAAACTTTTTACGCTTTACGTTTTTACAACAAAAAGTTTACGGTTTACGTTAAAAAAGTTTACGGTTAACAAAAAGTTTACGGTTTACGTTTTTACAACAAAAAAAAGTTTACGGTTAACAAAAAGTTTACGGTTTACGTTTTTACAACAAAAAAGTTTACGGTTTACGTTTTTACAACAAAAAACTTTTTACGGGTTTTACCAAGCTGTCTCAGATAAGATGAAAACTTATCATCATGGACGACTGAAAAAAAAAATCAAACAACTAAACATCTAGAACTAAAAAACCATCCGTGGGTCTAGAAAAAAAAAGGGTTTTGGCTCAAAGTTTCCGCTAATCATGGCTGCAAAATGTGGGGTTGCAGGTTCAAAAACCTACCCTCCACCGTCATTGCCACGCCATCGTCATCAATTGTCGGAAAAAAAGTTTTTCGTTCTATCACTGCCAACTCAACCCCACTCGAAAGGTTTCGAATCTAGAACATTCCAGTAAACAAACAATTAAACCCAAATTAACTATCTAGAACACAGCGAACCAAACAGCGAACCAAACAGCTAACAGAACAGATTAACACCAAACAGAACAAAACAGAACAGTTAACACCAAACAGAACAATAAACACCAAGCAAAAACAATGAACACCTTGAACCGATGACCACCGGCACCGTCTCCGGCTTCCGAACACACCACCTGCCACACCACCTTCTCCCCACAAACCACCGGTCACCCACCTCTGCCACACACCACCAAAAAACCCCCCCACCGCCACCAACCCTAACGCCACTACCACCAACACCGTCGCCCACCTCTACCCCACACCACCACCATCACTGAACTCTGCCTACCACCACCATATTTCCGGTGGTGAACAAGGAGAGAGAGATCTGAGAAAGGAGAGAGAGGGATCCGATGTTTTTACTCCGATGAACGGTGCTGAACGGTGGCGGAGGAGACGGCGACGGTGGCGGAAGATACGGCGGCGGCGGCGACCAAGGATTTAACTCCGATGAACGATGGTGGGAGAGAGAGAATCAGTGGTGGGTGACGGTTTCACCCCCACCATCAATCATCATAATCTTCAACTGATTTCCCGTGGTGGTTGCAGAAGAGAGAGAAAGAGAGATTCGAAGTGGGGGGTGTGGCGGCGGATGAGGGTCTTCAACATCGACTGTAACCGCCGGAGTGGGAGGTGTGGCGGAGGGGGCTCTGGGTTGTCGCCGGGCTGGGTTTTTTTGTTTGGAGAGATGAACATCAGGAGAGAGAGAGAGGTGTTTAAAATGTGAGAGATAAAGTGTCTGACAAATATAATTGAGGAGAGAGGGTGTGATAAATGACATTTGGTGTTAAAAGACCAAAATAACCTTTTGAGTGTCAAACTCTCATTGGTTGAAAGTGGTTCTCATGGTTCTCATAACTGGAGGTGGTTCTCATTCTAGCGGCTCCCTATACATATATATATATACACATATATATATATATATTGTTGTTGAATAAATTGTTGAATTTTGACAAAATAACGACAACTTGAGTTGTCGGGTTATTCCAAAAACAGAGGAAACTCTGTCTGTTTTTCGTAAAAATTCGAAATCCGAAACATTTGTATTTTACAAACGGCATTTATCGGAAGCAAAGTATATTTGTGAAATAAGTATAAAGTATAATTATTTTTGACGACGTTACAAATTACGAAACCGGTGCTTATTTAAAATAAATATAACGTTATAGTTATTTCAAACATCGATATTTCCAAGCGTTTTTACAAACAAATATAATGTTTATATTTATTTCAAACGCCCAAAAATTCTGAAATATTTTATAAAATAAATATAATGTTTTATATTTATTCCTAACGTCAACGATTCGGAAATCGTATTTCAAAAGTCTAGTGCTCGGAAAACATATAACATAAATATAATTATTTATATTTATTTCGAGTGTCGAGACTTCGAATAACGTCTAAACCGAACACGACACGTACCGCTATCCCTCTGCGTATTTCTAGTTATGACAACTAACATGACTTCATGTACATATATTTGATTATATACATAAATATAAGTATATATCTTATAACACTCGAAAACTTAATCGATTTCGTGACTTAGTATTATCCCAATTGTAAACGGGATCAAATAACCATAAAATGGTAATTCTAAGCCAAGATAACACTACCTTAGAGTCGTTTAGTTAACGATTCGATAGAGCTCGGACACGTAGTTTAGCTACGTTTAAATTAGAAACTGATAAGTTATTCCTTGTTAGGAATGCTATAGTTGCACGCTAGCGAGTTCACGTTCTTGGAACAACATCACGGAATCACGTTAAGCTAGCTTTGCACAGGAATGTCAAGGTGAGTTCATAACCCCCACTTTTTACTGTTTTACATTTTTATAAATGTTTTCGGGGGTGGAAAGACATGCAAGTTTTTGCAAAAGAAAACACTATTTCGATGAACGAAAACACATATTTATAAACTATGTTGCAAATGAATTTCAACGAACTCGAAAAGTTTACGAACGAATTATACTAAACATACGGTTCTACAAAACGTGCATGATTTTCATGACTAGTGACGAGAATGTCCTAGTTACAACAACAGAACTAGGTTGGCCTGCGTACGAAAAACGAGACAACTCAGTGAGATCATGTCCCCCTTTTCTTTCAACGTTTCGGTTTACAACTTTCGGGGGAAAATACATGTCAAACTTAGGTATGATTAAGTTATGAAATGAACTCTTAGATCATGTGAGCATAGGCTGTAACTGAGGTGCCATTAATCCTTTTGAGGACCAAGGAACAAAGGTTAGATCTAATGGGTACGGGCGAGCCCCACTCACGGTCCATGGGTGACCACTAGAGTGCTGTTGTGTCCATCGTCGAGAGATCGACACTTAAATTGCCTACGCGGGTTGAGTACCTCCTATGTCGTCGCATATATTAATGTCCTCGCGAAACATTAATGATCAACATGTTCATAGACGCTTTACATACCAACTTACAACACTATAACTTTCATATGTTTTTAATATTCATTTGACGCAAACTCATACTACATGTATTTACAAACTTTGATAACGTTTTCAACTTATGTACAAGTAAGAGGACGTGTTGGTCCTGCTTACCAAGACTCTTTTGGGCTTGGCCCATTCTCTCTCGTGCAATACACAAAGATTTTCGTGGGCTAGACCCACAGTTTTCATATGATATATCGAGAAAAATGATTCTATTATGTTTTCTCCACAACTTTTAAACCGGTTATCAAAAAGATTTATTTTAAATCTTTTGAAAACAAACTATGAACTCGCTCAACTTTATGTTGACTTTTTATCGCATGTTCTTTCTCAGGTTGCATTTTTCAAAACTACGGAACGGTTGGAATAGGAGAACCCACGGGATTTCGAGTACTTAGCGGGCGTTCATTGTTTAGAAGTCTTAGCTTTTTGCTTCCGCTGTGCAATGAAGATACCGGTCCAGTCATGCCAGCTCTGATATTTCGAGTACTTAGCGGGCGTTCATTGTTTAGAAGTCTTAGCTTAGGGCCTCAGTTATCGTTGTGATGAAAAATACTCATTGATGCTTCTATGGCCGAGAAACTTCAACTTGCACGTGTCGCAAGTTATTATTCTTTTAAACCATAATAAAATACTAAATTTAAGAAACGTGTATGCACATAATTTATTTTCATCGAATTCACTAACATGTTACGCGTAGATATACGCTGTTTTACGAAAGTTCACAGAATAGCATATAAGTCACATATCATATAAATTCATATAATTTATATGTGTTTAATTGTTCGTGAATATTATTTCAGTTGTTCACCAACATTCGGGACAGACGCGTGTGTGATTCCTTAATTCTCCGAATTACCGTTACATGAGTGTTTGTGCAATAACCGACAAACTTAATTAACTCTAATCAAGTGAAATGCATAAATGAGTGTTTGAGATAACGGAGTTTGTGTAACCGGTGTTAACCTGAAAATGTCGGGTGTCACATCATCCCCTTGTTGAAAGAATTTTCATCCCGAAATTGGTTAGTGTCACTAATGTTTGGACAGTGTTGTTGCATATGTTTAAAAAAAAAAAAAAATTGGTTGCCGCAACATCCCCTTGTTGAAAGAAATTACGTCATAGAAATTTAGAATATGATACTTTTAAAAACTATGGTTGCAAGTCCATTGCAAAAGAGCGTCAAGGCCTATGATGGTATAACGTGGTGAGATGGATAACAATGAGATTCGAGTGTTCATCCGAGAAAGTTATGAGGAAGTATATAGATAGAATAGTCGGTTGTTAAAGCAACTAGTCGATTTTAGTAAGAGTTGATGCACATAACAGTGACAATTAGGCGTTATAGGGGGTCCCCTACAATGTAAGTATACACAAAAGTAAAGAGATGACATAATTTTCAAAATGGCATCATGATGTTGAATCTAGGTAGTTCAGTTTCCTTTCACGAGAAAGATGAAATTCATAACATACCTAGTCAGCATGTACTGTTATTGAAGTGACATTAATGTTAATGATTTAGTAGGCGAAGCTACTATGGCTAGAAGAGAACATGATACATCAAAGTGAATTCATATACATGGATTTTTTTTAATTAGAGATCAAGTTAGGCTATCGAGGGAAAACATCGATACAAGATTGTCTCTTGCATGGGATCAGTCGCGTACAAATTGGATCTTTCTGCTACTGCCAAGATACATTTGTGTTCCCCGTATCACTGCTATGTAAATGTCTCGGTAAACCATATCAACAAATTACCCTTCCATTTGGTTGACTCAACCGTTGCACTTATCCTCCAACCACAGGGTGTACCTAAGTATCGCACGGTCACTCGGGCGGGTCGATGAATCTCTCAAAGCAGAATTCAATAGGAGGGTCTCTTGACAGAAGATGCAACTTTGGAGAATAATAACCAGCGTGTTAAATCCTTTCCGAACCTCCAACTTGAGGACAAGTTGTTTTTTGACTAGGGAAGTAATGTTGTGATCACACCAGGCCAGGAGACTCACCAGCCCATTCATTCGCAACCCATAGCCCAACCACAAGTTTGAATAAACAGTAGGCCCAAGAAACAATCTTAGTATTACGATGATTTAATGATGAGTGCCAAGTCAAGAGGAATGAGATCACAGAAGGAACAGGTGTACGATCACAATTTATATATATTATGACGTAATTTTTTGTCGTTGCTTTTCGTTTTTTAGTGTCGCGCTGCATATGCAACAAACTAAACACATGTAGATATTGTTTAGTTAATATTACGACTTTATTCTTTTCAGGTTTTATTATCGGTTGTCATATTACGACTTTATTACACAACTAGGTTATAATCCCGTGTGTTACACGAGTAAAATAATGAAAATTGAATGTGTGTAGAGCACAATAAAATAACTAAGTGTATCTGATAATTATCTCATAGTTATTAAATACCCAACCCGTTTATAAATTGCTTAACATCTGAGTTATACTTGAAGTATGGGTCATATTTTTGTATCGTAATTATAAAAATACCATTATCATTATAAATGTAAATTAATAAAAACTTACAAAAATAAGTTATTTTTGTACAATTTAGTTAGAAACCACACACGACACAATAAGTTGTTTGCTTATATTTAGTTGATAAGAATCGTATTTTTAAGATAAAAAGACCTCATTTCACGCATCATCATCTTTTTTACCCTTTCAAAAATTTTGGTTTTCCTATACGATCATATGGAAGGAAGGGGCAGAGATATTAAATCTTAATCATATCATATGGATGGGGCAGATATATAAAATCTTTAAATTGAAAAAAAGAAATTGTTCGTAGCTGATTGAACTTGGCTTTAAATCTTGATCATATCATATGGACGGGGCAGACAGGAGCACACTTAGGTGTTGTGGTTGGTGAGCGGATGCACCCTTAAACAAAAAAATTTAGTTTATTTTATAGGTAAAAATCTCGATCGCACCCCATTGAAAGCTTGGTTGAAACCTTTGTTCGCACCCTCAGAATATAATTCATGCATTCGTGCCACCGGGGGCAAAGATAATTCATGCACCTTTGACACAGTCATCTTACCAATGGTTTAAATGTATATTAAATTTCTGGTATCAAATTTCATATTCATAGGGTTGCAAGGCCTATGAGTAGGGGTGTTCAAGATAGAATATCCGGTTTTCGAATATCCGAAAAATTCGGATAGTGAATATTAATATCTGAACCCGTATCTGAAATTTCGGATATCCGAAATTCCGGATACGGGTTCGGATATCCAAATGGATATCCCAATTCATAAGGTCAGTGGGTGTGGCTTAACGCCACCCCGCCACCTCATCCTTCATAACGCCCAGTGGGCGCCATCGGCCACACCGTCGGATTGAAAGGGGGACGCCATCGTTTGTTCGCCAGCACGTTAACGAGGTGAAATTGATATGAACAATGAATGAATGGTCAAAATGACCGTTGGCAACGGTGACTGTCACACCCCCAAAATCCACCACGCGGAGTATCACCGCTTGAAGGCATGACGTGACCAGGATCGAGCCACCAATCATATTGAACAACGTAATTAAGTAAGTAAAACCAACCACAATACAATTGGTGACCATAAGACGGTAACCAACTAAAAGTTAACAGCGGAAGCATAAAACGTAGGTCCAAAACATAAGTTCGTAGTTCATAAGTTTAAAGACTTCAAAGCATAAGTTCCATAAGTTTATAAAGTTTAATTATTAAGTACGGGACATAACAATCCATATCCACAACAAACTTCTCCTCGTGCAAGCTCCATAGCATCTAGCGACCTGTAAGGCATGTAACAACGAGTCAACAACAAAGTTGAGTGAGTTCATGTTTGGTTGTTTAGTTTTAAGTTGTTTCTGAAAAAACGTGGTTTGACTTTCGTTGACTTATTTGCCGTGGGGGTTACCCCATAGTTGAAAGTATGTTTAACCAGTTCCTTTTTATTACCCAAACCATATCCATGATCAGTGGGGGCTTCCCCATGTAAACCACTAGACCGTTAAGATATCGACAACTAGCGAACAATAGTTGTGCCCTACATCAGTGTCTATCATCACTGACAGGTTGCCATAGTCCATTAGTACACGCCCGTCCGAACGGCACGGTGTGAGGTTTGTTAAACCTAATAGCGCTATTAACTAATGACCCGCTCGCCATTGGCCTCGGCGATTAAGTCGATATAAAATGAGGGACTTCATGATAGAGTTTTGTCTAGTAAGTTTTAAGGTTGTTGTCCTACCCAAGGAGGACGAACGTACGTATTCTACCCAAGGAGAATACGCAGAATTTATTATTGGCATCCTACCTATGGAGGATGGCCGTACATATCCTACCCAAGGAGGATATGTAGATCCCGTTTTAATTTCTTTAACCCATTCTCAACCACCGGGAATCCCATGCCTTAGAAAGTGGGTGAACTCACCTTGGTTTGCTCGGTTAGATTAATTACTCAAATAAATCAGGAAATCAAGCACGTCCTAATAAGGTACATATATCAATCAGTTTCTCATGCATAACACGTATCCTACGTACGGTTTATCTACTCATTACTTCTATCACATACCACACAATTCAAATGTCAAGTTATATCGTCAAGTTACATTATTTTACCCTAAAGTAATATAACTATCTCACAAAATAAACAAGTATCCACATAAGTGTACTAGTGTAAGATATATATTCTAAATATATATTTACCCATTTTATTTATAAAATCAACCTCCGGCACTTTGTATTTTCGTAAAAAAAACCATGGCGAAGTTTATTTTGAAAACAAGGTTAAAAATATAATTGTAACACTTGCTAGAAAAATATTTTCTATGTGTTGAATTTTTAGAAAAAATTCGCCAGAGTTTCCTTTGTAAATGGAGGTGTCTATGCTTACTAGCATATCATTTTCTTTTCAAAAAATCATTCAAACAATTCTCAATCAACAACATACAATCTCTATTTACCAAACTTGTCAAAAATAAGCATAAACTATAAACTTATGAACTTGAAAATTTATAAAAATATGTAGTAACTTACTAGCATACTTTTCACTATGGTTCTTTCGAAAAACCACTCATGGATCTCTAGATCTACAATATTAGAACTTACTTTGATCTTTATTTTTCAAGAAAACACCTATTTATTCAAGCTCATAGTTTATGTGTGGATGATTCCATCATCCACAACATTCTTACTTTTTCCATCTTGCTAGTTCACGTTCTTAGTCATGATCTAGCAAGTCCATATGATGATCCATATTATTTTCTACTAACAAATAATGATCACCAAACATAACAACACAAGAATATCATGATTTCATCACCATTTTAACCATACTCAATCACTAGTTAGTTTATGTTCCAAGACTTTGTTTATGGTTCTTTAGAGTTCTCATCTTTTTTATCTTTAAACATCATTAACCACTTAAATAATATGAAAAATGCAAGGATCTAAGTGCTTACTACTAGCACAAGGCTAGGGGAGTTCAAGAGTGTAAATGTGGTGGATAAAAGAGAATGAATGAGGTCCTTGAGCTTCCGAACACACCAAGCTTGCTTGTATGATCCCTAGCACCTTTGGATGTCTTTAGATTGGAATATGAAGCTTGAATGATGGTGATGGTGGGTGTGGTGGTTCTCGGCCGAACACATAAGGAGAGGAGAGAGCAAGTGTTGTATGATGTTGATGGTGAAAGATGAAAATGATGGACCTAAAGGTTTACTTATAATCCCCTTAATCCTTATTAACCATTGTATAACATGTTTTATTATCCACCAACATGATCTAATATAATAATCAAGAAAATCAATGGGTGGGTCACCCATGGTGACCGTCCCAAGGGGGGGGGGGTATAGGGTTGGGTTTCAATGGTATAGTTACTAATCTAGTTAGATTTCAAATGTTAAGTTAGTGTGTTATGATGTGTTATATAATATATAGTGTGTTAGGGTGTTCGGGGACCCTAACTAGCTTAGAAAAAGAAAAACAATGTGTTTGACAATATTTTTATGTTCCGGGTAATGTCCGGTTGTTCGGTTGGGTGTTGTTCCGTTAAAGTGCTTAATTAATCCGTAAGGTGTCTTTTATAATATTTTTAGTGACATTTTTATTTTTCAACACTGAGGAAAGCATACTGGACTATTTAGTAACTTTTCCGTACACTACTAGTATGTTAACAAGTACACGTAAGTATAACACCAAAATCAGAAAGCAGTTAAATGATTCAGCACAGTCATCAAGCACTTTAATTATTATTAATAAATTGTACGAATACATGGAATTATGAGGGTTGTCACAATCTCCCCCTGTTAAGAGAATTTCGTCCCGAAATTTAGCACGTGGTTACTGAGGAAGCTAGTTATGTTGCATTGGTTTCCTGGTTTTCCTGGGGTGTCACATCATCCCCCCGTTGGTTTGGAATTTCGTCCTAAAATTCTGCAGTAGCTTCAGCCTCAGTAGTGGTTGCACTTTTCTTAAACAGCTGGGGATACTTGAGTTTCATTTGGTCTTCTCGTTCCCAGGTATACTCTGGGCCACGACAGGAATCCCAACGAATTCGAACAAGAGGTATTCTCGTACGCTTGAGAATCTTAACATCTCGATTAGTAATCTCTATTGGTTCCTTGATGAATCGCAACTGGTCGTCGATAGTGAGTTACTTGAGGGGAACTATGAGGGTCTCATCTGACAGACACTTCTTCAGATTCGACACGTGGAAAACATTGTGAACTCCGCAGAGTTCTTCAGGTAGATTCAACTTGTAGGAGACTTTGCCAATTTTCTCAATGATTTCGAACGGTCTGACATAACGCGGATTGAGTTTGCCTCGTTTTCCAAAACGAACTACACCTTTCCAAGGTGAGACTTTGAGTAGCACCCGATCCCCAACCTGGAACTCGAGTGGTTTCCTTCGCTTATCCGCATAGCTTTTCTGACGGTCACGAGCTGCCACCATTCGCTGTCGTATCTGAGAAATCCTTTCAGTTGTATCTACTATGAGTTTTGGGCCTGTGATTTGGCTGTCACCAACTTCTTCCCAACAAAGAGGTAATCGGCATTTACGTCCGTACAATGCCTCAAACGGAGCGGCCTGTATGCTGGTGTGGTAACTGTTGTTATACGAGAACTCCACTAACGGGAGGTGTTTTTCCCAACCATTACCAAAATCGATTACACATGCCCTAAGCATGTCTTCAAGGGTTTGGATGGTGCGTTCAGACTGCCCATCCGTTTGCGGGTGATATGCTGTGCTCATGTCCAATCGAGAACCAAAGGACTTGTGCATAGCTTGCCATAATTCAGACGTAAAGCGTGAGTCTCGATCAGAAATGATGGAGGTTGGCACTCCGTGCCTTGATACTAATTCCTTCAAGTAGATGTCTGCTAGGGTAGAAAACTTATCTGTTTCCTTGATGGCCAGAAAGTGTGCAGACTTGGTTAGTCGATCCACGATCACCCAAATAGTGTCATTCCCGCGTTGAGATCTCGGCAGGCCAGTAACGAAATCCATGGAAATTTGCTCCCATTTCCATTTAGGTATCTCTGGTTGTTGAAGTAGGCCTGATGGTTTCTGATATTCAGTCTTGACTCTCGCACAAGTCAAACATTTGCTAACGTAGGTTGCTATGTGGGCTTTCATACCAGGCCACCAATACGTAGTCTTGAGATCGTGGTACATCTTATCCGAACCAGGATGTACCGAATAACGAGACTTGTGTGCCTCATCCATCACAAGCTCACGTAGATTACCGTAGCATGGAACCCAGATGCGCCCGTTTACATAGTAGGCGCCGTCTTCCTTTTGTTCTAACCGCCGCCTCGACCCTCACAGGGACTCAGCCCTGATGTTTTCTGCTTTCAATGCTTCGACCTGAGCATCACGAATTTGAGCGGGAAGGCTAGAGTGAATGGTAAGCTGTAACGCACGTACACGCTTAGGTATAGTATCCTTTCGACTGAGGGCGTCGGCCACAACATTGGCTTTGCCCGGATGGTACTTGATCGCACATTCGTAATCATTCAAGAGTTCGACCCATCGGCGTTGTCGCATATTTAATTCCTTTTGCTTGAAGATATGCTCGAGACTCCTGTGATCGGTGTAAATGGTGCACTTGGTACCGTACAGGTAATGTCTCCATATCTTAAGTGCGAAAAAAACTGCTCCCAATTCCAAATCGTGCGTAGTGTAGTTCCTTTCGTGAACTTTAAGTTGGCGTGATGCGTAGGCAATGACCTTGTCACGTTGCATCAACACGCAACCAAGTCCTTGGATGGAAGCGTCGCAATAAACCACAAAATCACCTGTGCCTTCTGGTAATGAGAGGATAGGCGCGCTACAAAGTCTATCTTTCAAGTGCTGAAAAGCAGATTCCTATGCATCACCCCAATGATAGGTGACACCCTTCTGAGTCAGCGAAGTGAGAGGTTGCGCAATCTTTGAGAAATCCTTTATAAATCTTCTGTAATATCGTGCCAAACCCAAGAATTGGCGGATTTCTGTTGGTGTACGGGGTGCAGGCCAGTTCTTGATCGAGTCTACCTTGGATGGATCCACATGAATTCCATCCTTGTTTACCACATGGCCTAGAAAATGGACTTCGCGAAGCCAGAAGTCACATTTCGAAAACTTGGCATACAACTGCTCTTTTCGAAGAAGTTACAGAATAAGCCTCAGATGTTGCTCGTGTTCCTCCTGACTCTTAGAATAGATCAGGATGTCGTCGATGAACACTACGACAAACTTATCCAGGTAAGGCTTGCACACTCGGTTCATGAGATCCATGAAGACCGCAGGTGCATTTGTTAATCCGAAAGGTATAACCAGAAACTCGTAATGGCCGTAACGGGTTCTGAACGCTGTTTTGGAGACGTCTTCCTCTCGGACTCTCAGCTGATGGTAACCTGACCTCAGGTCAATCTTGGAATAGAAACTCGACCCTTGCAACTGGTCGAATAAGTCATCAATGCGTGGGAGGGGATAACGATTCTTCACAGTCACCTTGTTGAGTTCGCGATAGTCAATACACATTCTGGAAGTTCCGTCTTTCTTCTTCACAAACAAGACTGGAGCTCCCCAAGGCGAAGAGCTAGGACGTATAAAACCCTTTTCCAAGAGTTCTTGTAGTTGCGTGGACAGTTCTTCAAGTTCTGATGGAGCTAGACGATAAGGTGCTCGAGCTATGGGCACTGTTCCAGGAGCTAGCTCGATTTGAAATTCAACTTGACGATGAGGCGGAAGACTAGGCAATTCCTCAGGAAATACCTCGGGAAAGTCACGTACAATAGGAATGTCTTCAATTCTCTTTTCTTCCATTGATGTGTCGGTGACGAGTGCTAGAATGCCAGTGTGGCCCTTTCGCAAACACTTCTGGGCCTTAAGGAAAGAGATAATGCCAACGACAGCACCACTCTTTTCGCCATGAATCATGAGAGGTTCTTCACCAGAACGAGGAATGCGGACGATTTTCTCCTTGCAAACAATCTCCGCTTGATGATGAGATAGCCAATCCATCCCAATAACGGCGTCGAAACTACCAAGTGTGATAGGAATAAGATTGATAGAGAAAGTCTGACCAGCTAAGACGAGGTTACAACCTTTAACTACGTGTGTGGCTTCTAGACTTTTACCGTTTGCTAGTTCTACCGTGTGTTTGGTGTTCAAAAGTGTTGGAGTGCGCTTAAGCATTTGGTTAGCTTTTAAGGACACATAACTAGTATCGGCACCCGAATCAAATAAAACAGTAACAAAGAAGTCGTCCAGAAGAAACTTACCCATCACAACATTGGGATCGTTCCTTGCATCACCCTGACCTAGCACGAAAACACGTCCTCTGGCACCATTGCCATTATTGTTACCCCCGTTGTTTCCTCCATTGTTGCCTCTATTGTTGTTCCCGTTTCCTTGGTTGTTGTTGTTCTGATTCTGGTTCAGCTGAGGACAGTTCCTCTTAAAGTGGCCTTCAGCGCCACACTGAAAGCATCCTTTATTGCCCTGCTGTTGCTGCTGCTGGTGGTTCTGTGGAGCTTGTTGTTGTTGTTGGCGATTCTAATTTACTGGTCGTGCGCTCCTGCAATCATTTGCTTCATGACCAAACTTGTTACACCTCAGACAACGACCCTTGTTGCACTGCCCGCTATGATGCTTGTGGCACCGGTTGCACTTGGGGTGGTTCCCTCGGTATCTACCCTGTCCTTGACTACCGGAAGATTGCTGACCAGGACTCGGGTAGTCATCAGTCTTTCGCTGCTGAGACTGAACTGAAGTAGAACCCTTACTGGAATTCCCATCCCATTTTCGCTTGTTATCATTGGGAGCGTTAGTAGTAGTAGCACGAATACGCTTGGGTAGTTTGTTCTGTTCAACTGCTTGATCGGTGAGACGATGGGCCAACTTAATGATTTGCTGAATGGTACCCAGGTTAGCTGAAGTCACGTGACTCTGAATCTCTGGTACAAGACCCTTGAGGTACAGCTCAATACGTTTGATGGGAGGGTCTACCATAGTAGGACACAAGATGGCCAGTTCGTTTGACCTCTTCATATACGCCTCAATTTCAGACCCCGTCATCTTCAAATTGAAAAATTCCACCTCCAGCTTGTGGATGTCGTCACGACTACAGTACTCTTCTTTGATCAGTTCTTTGAAACCGTTCCATGGGGTGGCATTAGCAACCGCCAGCCCTAGTAGTTAAACCTGTGCTTTCCACCAGGTTAACGCAGCACCTTCGAGGGTTCCAGTAGCATACTTCACCCTACGATCTTCTGGACATTCACACATCTCAAAAACAGACTCGAGCTTCTCGAACCAGTGTAGAAGGCCTACTGCTCCTTCTGTGCCGCTGAAAGTACTAGGTCGGTAATCCATGAATGTTTTGAACGTACATACAGGAGGTTGAGCATGCTGACCTATTGCGCGAGAATAAAAGACAAGGTTAAACACAAGAGTTGGTTCGCGAGTGTAGGATCTAAACATCCTAGGATAGGTCGAAATGGCAGGTTATTCCTCCTGCAGGGACAGCTGCGAGTGCCTCAGCCACTCGTTCATTGATTAGAGCCGTTAGTTGGGCTTGAGTCAAGTTCAAGCGTCCACTCATGATCTTCACATCGAAGGAAACACAAGTAAGAAAGGTGTCGCGAAAGTGCGTAAGTGTGGAGTGACAGAAGAGAGCAAACACACAGGGTTTCAAAGAATAGTTGTTACGCTAACTAAGCATACCATGATCAAATGTGTTGCTTAAACTAGCAGGCAGGCAATACAAACATAACCCATATTACCTATAGTGTTGAGTCTTGCACGTGGAGCGAAGTGTCGTTGTGGATCGTTGAGCACTGTATAGGTTATAGTCTGGTTTTGTCTAAAAGCTTTTCCCTTTTTAAAACCAAGTTCACTATAACCAATGGCTCTGATACCAATCTGTCACACCCCCAAAATCCACCACGCGGAGTATCACCGCTTGGAGGCGTGACGTGACCAGGATCGAGCCACCAATCATAATGAACAACGTAATTAAGTAAGTAACACCAACCACAATACAATTGGTGACCATAAGACGGTAACCAACTAAAAGTTAACAGCGGAAGCATAAAATGTAGGTCCAAAACATAAGTTCGTAGTTCATAAGTTTAAAGACTTCAAAGCATAAGTTCCATAAGTTTATAAAGTTTAATTATTAAGTACGGGACATAACAATCCATATCCCACAACAACCTTCTCCTCGTGCAAGCTCCATAGCATCTTGCGACCTGTAAGGCATGTAACAACGAGTCAACAACAAAGTTGAGTGAGTTCACGTTTGGTTGTTTAGTTTTAAGTTGTTTCTGAAAAAACGTGGTTTGACTTTCGTTGGCTTATTTTCCGTGGGGGTTACCCCATAGTTGAAAGTATGTTTAACCAGTTCCTTTTTATTACCCAAACCATATCCATGATCAGTGGGGGCTTCCCCATGTAAACCACTAGACCGTTAAGATATCGACAACTGACGAACAATAGTTGTGCCCTACATCAGTGTCTATCATCACTGACAGTTTGCCATAGTCCATTAGTACACGCCCGTCCGAACGGCACAGTGTGAGGTTTGTTAAACCTAATAGCGCTATTAACTAATGACCCGCTCGCCATTGGCCTCGGCGATTAAGTCGATATAAAATGAGGGACTTCATGATAGAGTTTTGTTTTGTAAGTTTTAAGGTTGTTGTCCTACCCAAGGAGGACGAACGTACATATTCTACCCAAGGAGAATACGCAGAATTTATTATTGGCATCCTACCTATGGAGGATGGCCGTACATATCCTACCTAAGGAGGATATGTAGATCCCGTTTTAATTTCTTTAACCCATTTCCAACCACCGGGAATCCCATGCCTTAGAAAGTGGGTGAACTCACCTTGGTTTGCTCGGTTAGATTAATTACTCAAATAAATCAGGAAATCAAGCACGTCCTAATAAGGTACAGATATCAATCAGTTTCTCATGCATAACACGTATCCTACGTACGGTTTATCTACTCATTACTTCTATCATATACCACACAATTCAAATGTCAAGTTATATCGTCAAGTTACATTATTTTGTCCTAAAGTAATATAACTATCTCACAAAATAAACAAGTATCCACATAAGTGTACTAGTGTAAGATATATATTCTAAATATATATTTACCCATTTTATTTATAAAATCAACCTCCGGCACTTTGTATTTTCGTAAAAAAAACCACGGCGAAGTTTATTTTGAAAACAAGGTTAAAAATATAATTGTAACACTTGCTAGAAAAATATTTTCTAAGTGTTGGATTTTTAGAAAAATTTCGCCAGAGTTTCCTTTGTAAATGGAGGTGTCCATGCTTACTAGCATATCATTTTCTTTTCAAAAATTCATTCAAACAATTCTCAATCAACAACATACAATCTCTATTTACCAAACTTGTCAAAAATAAGCATAAACTATAAACTTATGAACTTGAAAATTTATAAAAATATGTAGTAACTTACTAGCATACTTTGTAAGTCTTGTTACCTTCCAAAATGTGATTGGTTCTTTAAAAACTTTATTTTTAAAGAGTTTGAATATTGACAACTTCTAGTCATATTTTCTAAAAATATTACTTTGTGAAATTTTCTTATTACACAAGTGTTTCTACACTTGTTTATCCACTAAAAATATGTTAAGTTTGTGTAAGATCCATGTTTTAACAAAACTCATACTTTTCACTTGGTTCTTTCGAAAAACCACTCATGGATCTTTAGATCTACAATATTAGAACTTACTTTGATCTTTATTTTTCAAGAAAACACCTATTTATTCAAGCTCATAGTTTATGTGTATCATCCACAACATTCTTACTTTTTCCATCTTGCTAGTTCATGTTCTTAGTCATGATCTAGCAAGTCCATATGATGATCCATTTCATTTTCTACTAACAAATAATGATCAACAAACATAACAACACAAGAATATCATGATTTCATCACCATTTTAACCATACTCAATCACTAGTTAGTTTATGTTCCAAGACTTTGTTTATGGTTCTTTAGAGTTCTCATCTTTTTGATCTTTAAACATCATTAACCACTTAAATAATATGAAAAATGCAAGGATCTAAGTGCTTACCACTAGCAGAAGGCTAGGGGAGTTCAAGAGTGTAAATGTGGTGGATAAAAGAGAATGAAAGAGGTCCTTGAGCTTCTGAACACACCAAGCTTGCTTGTATGATCTCTAGCACCTTTGGATGTCTTTAGATTGGAAGATGAAGCTTGAATGATGGTGATGGTGGGTGTGGTGGTTCTCGGCCGAACACACAAGGAGAGGAGAGAGCAAGTGTTGTTTGATGTTGACGGTGAATGATGAAAATGATGGACCTAAAGGTTTACTTATAATCCCCTTAATCCTTATTAACCATTGTATAACATGTTTTATTGTCCACCAACATGATCTAATATAATAATCAAGAAAATCAATGGGTGGGTCACCCATGGTGACCGTCCCAAGGGGGGGGGGGTATAGGGTTGGGTTTCAATGGTATAGTTACTAATCTAGTTAGATTTCAAATGTTAAGTTAGTGTGTTATGATGTGTTATATAATATATAGTGTGTTAGGGTGTTCGGGGACCCTAACTAGCTTAGAAAAATAAAAACAATGTGTTTGACAATATTTTTATGTTCCGGGTAATGTCCGGTTGTTCGGTTGGGTGTTGTTCTGTTAAAGTGCTTAATTAATCCGTAAGGTGTCTTTTATAATATTTTTAGTGACATTTTTATTTTTCAACACTGAGGAAAGCATACTGGACTATTTAGTAACTTTTCCGTACACTACTAGTATGTTAACAAGTACACGTAAGTATAACACCGAAATCAGAAAGCAGTTAAATGATTCAGCACAGTCATCAAGCACTTTAATTATCGTTAATAAATTGTACGGATACATGGAATTATGAAAGTTGTCACAGTAACATTCAAATAAAAAAAATAATTTTAAACTTTATAAATTCACCTATAAATACCCAACTTTTTTCCATAATTTTCATCCCTTCTACCTCACTCTTTATACAAAATCTCTACAGTTTTTTTTTAAATAATCACACAATGTTTCCCAACAACCAAAACGTGTGGGATCCGAGCCATCCGTTTGGCAAAGTGCGCCAAACAATCCCAACAATGAGCAAGAAGACCGTTATCAAAGAGACCTCCGGACGGGTGAGCTTGGATATTATCCGATGCCACCTAGCACCCCAACTTCTCCTCATCCGACCACTCCACCCATTCCCAGTTTTTACGGATATTATTCCCAACCTCCATTTTTTCCCCAAAACAAACCCAAACCCAAAACATATGTAACGCTCCGCATTTTTGTACCTTCTTATTTTAGCAAGTCATGTTGTGCTTCCCATTTTTAGACACTCGTACTCTTGTTGTGATCTATTCCGTTTCAATTTGTAATCCGAGACTATTGATCATAATGAAAACGAAGTTATTTTAATCATGTTCGTGTTATTCATGTTAGATTTATTTGCAAACTGTAATCAAAATTCACATTTTGAACGATATATTATGCTTGATTTCTTGACCCTTTATTACACAATGATACTTGATACTTGATACTTGTTAAATTGATTAAAGCTCATAAAATAATCAAATTCGGATCCTAACCCTTGAAACTCGAAATTTTTTGTTCACGAAATAAATAACCGTTGAAAGATTTTATCTTTAGTTTAATTATCGTTGTAGTTAATTAAATTAATTTATATTACAATATAAAAATTTTCTTAATTTAACCTTGTTAGTTTGATAGGTTAGAATAAGAGTTTAAAACAAAATAAATTAACCAAGCCAAGTTAGTATAGTTAAGTATTGTCGAGGGGGCTTAATGTAACTTATGAAACCTTGGAACTTAAAAAGAAACAAGAAACGGAGGACTACGAGACTCGAACCCGAGTCTCACCCGTAACCAAACAAACGTCAAACCATTCCATCAGCGACTTCAATTGGTGATATAACCCCACATGAATGTCTTTTAAATTGAAATATAATGTTTTGTTATTTGAACAGAAATTGCCGCCCAAAAATTTTCAACAAGTACAGCTTTACTTTCCTTATCTGATTGATTGAACTGATTTTCCGGGATTAATCCGCGTTTCCGTTATTATGGCAATCATGAACCTGGACACCTTATTCAAACCAAACATCAAACCTCTTTTATCCTTTATAATCGGGAACAGTAAGTACCAAGAAACAAGAATTAAAAACACGTTTTAGGAACAATTGTAGCCACTATCATGCTCTAAAGTCTCGACACACTCACAAACGCATCCAAGAACACCCTTTTGACTAATCAGCGTCTATGTTGATGCATATTATGTGGATACACTAACACAAAACATTCCCATTCAATCTCCAGACACTCAGATAGGTGTTCAAGCAACACTCCATATCATCTAGGTTCATAACGATTCAGAAAAGAGAGAAAGGTCAAGATCGAGTAGGAGTCCATCATCGACATGGCTCCAATGGATGGTTGAAATCCCAATTAGGTCGGATATTGTGTCAGAATCCTTTCCACACGCTAGGTCTCACTAGGACTCAGATGCACCCCAAATTATTATCACGTGTGCACCCGTAATGATAATATGTGTAGGATCGTTGAATCGATCAAATGAGTCGATCAGAAGAGTTCTAGACCAAATCAGAGGCGGAATTCAGTGATTTGATCTTCATTGCAGCTAGATTCACACTTAGAAGTAGATTAAATGTCGTTTGTATTGATTTCACAACGTTACAAGAGCTGGCGACAATTCGGCAGAGCTTCGCTACCGGAATCAGAATGTTACAAATGAAGACCCAAGACTCACTATTTATAGGAGATCCAGAAAGCATGAACCAGATCTCCAGGTCGCACGAACTAGTTACTATACCTGCCAGGTAGCACGAACTGGACTATCCACTTCGTGAGGAGTGGCTGGTTCAGATCTATTTCCCGTTTCTTTTGTACAATGCGTCCTGGTCTATCTATTCTATTACATGACTCGATACAAGATGAAGTCAACAGACATATGCACTAACAAACTGCCCCTTGGATGTTGACGAGTCTCCAGTGTATTGAGTCTTCAGTCTTGATCGGTCTTCTCGCTCTTTCCAAAGTATCTTTCTCTGTAAGTATCCTTCAATCTTTCTCTTCTTTTATCAGAATCTCAACCTGGCTCTATTCTCTCTCTAATTCTCTTTATCAGGTCTCTTGATTCCTTAAGTTTATCAGCTTCAGCAACTTCTATCTCGAATGTTGTTCCAATATCTGAATCTTGCTCTTATGTCTTCAGACTACCCCTTTCGATAAGCTGGGTTCGTAGTCTGGAATTCACAATCTGCATCTTTCACAGGTTCAGGAACGTCTCCTGGCTCTCCGTAGCAACAGGATCAGAAACCTGGCTCTAATCTGCATACGCTTATGCGGAAAATCCTCAGGAGTCGAAACATAGCTCTTCCAAAGCTTTTTACCTGCACATACTCTACCCAAAACATAAGTTTTTTTTATTTATAACAATTTTAGAAACTTCTTGAATCATTCTCAAATCAACATGATTTCTCATTTATGATCTCTGCTTAACCATTTGTATTTGAAACACTCAAATTTGGTTTCAAATTAATGAACCATTTAATCATTTCAAACACACTTTCCCAACCCACTGTTGTTCATCATGTTTAGCACTCGGAATTTTGAAAATCAGCTTTTCAACATCAGTTGTCGAAAATAAGAAGAAATAAAATCTTTTGGATTTTTCAAAAATTTTATTCTAAAACACATTCTTTTTGGGTTTTTTTTAGTGTGCTAAAATGTAATAAAGAAATATTCACAGACAATATTTTTGTAAGTTTGTGTAAGAGGATCATATCAGTTTATGACAAATCACTAGTACCGTTGAGCTTTAAACACTTTAAGTTCTAAACGATTCACTTAGATTGTCAGTATACTGATCTACTTAAATTTTCACACAAAATTCAATTGATTCGAGATACGAGATTAGTGTTTTAATGGACTTAACTTATTCGCGTGTCCCACCTCAGAATATACTCCTGTATCCAGACTCCTATAATCAGTCTTACAGGTGAATGTACACTAATGATATCTGTAAATGGGTAAATGCGAGGCCATGAGAGCTCAGGCTAGAACTTCCGTTCAATCAGAGAGATGATGGCTCGACTTTAGGTGTGTCCCCCTTGGGGATCTTCTTTTCAACAACACATGATTAGCATTTTTCAATGTTTCATCATTTTTTATGTTGAGGATGGGCTTTATGATTAAAGCAGTGCAAAGTATTATACGAGAACTAGGCTATTGCTCCCGCAAAATCAGAAGTCCCGATATAATACCCCAGATATCATCACGCACAAAGACCTAGTATGTCAGAAATAGAAAGCCCTTCAAACAAGATTTCAGGGGTTACCTATATATCCGTGAGATGTTCCCCACGAGATAAGTAAGTATTTGATATTTAGGTTTATATCTCGAAAACAATCTACTAAGCGTGTAAAAACCTACTGGCATATCATCAGTGAGACCGTTTATCACATTTTAACTTTCCAATTCTTTAGCGTACTGTGATTGTCTACTGATGTACTATCATTTCCTCTTTTTCACAACAAAACTCATTTTTGATTTTTCGATGTTTTTGGATTTTTAGATTTTATCATGTTTTTGGATTTTTCAAATTTTCAAAATTTCTAAATTTTTTACTCCCCCTAAAATCAAAAATATGTTTCAATTTTTGATTTTCCGGGAAAATTTGAAAATATGTTGCTTTTACTTTCAAATTTTAAGCAATAAACTGTACAAATAAAATGACAAACTGATGTGAATTGCTTCAATTCGCCATCCACTTGGCATAAACAATCAGAACTCCCCCTGACAACAAACTATTTTCCCATTATGATTTCAAAACACTTAAGTTTGTTTTAATCAAAATGGTTTTTCCAGAAAATAAGTTTTGTTGATTTCACACATCATGGGGTTTAATTCATCATTTTGTTCTTTCAACCATTTGTAAAAATTATTACAAAATATTTTTCAGGTATGATGTCGATTCATGCTCCACGATTACCAACTTGGGAGCTCCAACAAGTCAGGTTTTTCAGTTAAAGAGATTCACCCAAGTCTGACGGTCCTTGGGTGATTCCGAGTCATCATCACTCGGTTTATTTCCTTTCTTATTCTTTTCATCGAATTTCTTTACCCCTTTGACCTTCCCGTCAACCATTTTTCCAAAAATATTTAGAACTTTAGGGTTAAAGGCTTTTTCAACATCAAATTCTTTCTTTTCAGAAAAGAATTGATTTGAAATCTCAATTTTGCCAATTTTTTGCTTTAAGTTTCCGTTTGATAATGGTGGAAAATTTGCATCGTCCATTGTCGGAACGGAATTATCACTTTTTGGCTCAACTGGTGGCTCCTCTGACTTTGACGAGTCAGATTCATTGCCAGAAAGTGCCTCTGATTTCTTAACAACCCACTTGTGGTTGTTCAGATTCACTCTTCTTTTGTAAAACCTTTTAGAACACTCACCAACTTCATATGTTGAATTTTTGAACATTTTAAATTTTTTCAGTTGGTGGTTCAGTTTTATCAACAACTTTTTCTTTGAGTTTAGAAGACACTCCCTGTTGTGTGTTAGTTGCCTTTGGACAGTTCCAGGCGATGTGACCAACTTCATTGCATCGGTAACAGGTTCTTGTCTCATTTTTCTGAGTAACATCATTCTTCATTCCCTCTTGCTTCTTAGCAATGAATTCTTTGTTCGTCTGCTTTCTGAACAAATTCTCTTTTTCCTTTTCAGAAGATGTTCCTGATACAAAAACAACTTTCGATTTAAAATCTTTAACATATTCTTCATTTTCTTTTGGAATAAAACCTAATCCCTTCTTTTTGAAATTACTGTTATGGTTTGGTTTCTTTCGATAACCCGAACCAGAACTGTAACCCTTTTTCTTGTTCAATCTTTGTTGAACTCTTGAAGTGTATTTTTTAGGTTTTTCAGTAAGATTTACATCTTTTATTTCAGAAATATTAATTTCTGTTAATTTGAAAACCTTGTTAATCATTTCAGTTTTGACACCTCTTATTGGAAATTCTTCATCAGAATATAATTTGTCAGAGTCATTCAAAGTATATGCTACTTTGAATGTTTCGTCATTCAAATTATTTTTTGATATCAGAAAATCATTATTGTAAACCCTTTTGACTAATGATTTCGAACTGTTGACTGATGAACTCGAAGTCTCAGACTCAGACTTTGACTCTGACTCCTCATCCTTATCCAACACCTGATCGACCACTTTCTTAATTAACTCAGACTCATGATCAGTGTCAGACGATGTGAATGTGATGTCAATGTTGTCTGGCAATCCATCTGAAGGTTCAGATTCCCACTTTATATTGGTTGCCTTTTTGACTCTTTCTGAATTAGGATTTCGTGGAGAATATCCTTCTTCAAGCGGCGGCGGACACTTTGTATAATTGGTACTATGTTTCTTACCATTATTCTTTACTTTAGATTTCTTCTCTTCAAACGCTTCCATGCCTTCTACTGTAGGATAAATCCTGTCAGTTACGTAAGAAGCACATGAATAACTTTTCAATAACCTATTTACCCTCTCAGTTTCTATCCTCTGAGTTTCCAATTTTTGTTCAAGTTTAGCACATTTCTCAATGTACTGATTGATGATTTTCTTTTTCGTCATGAACGCTCCATTGAGTGTCTTCATAGCTTTCTCTTGTTCATTACTTGACTTACTATATTGATTCATAGCTTTGTTTAAAACATCATAAGATTCTTTCAGTCTGTTCATGTTATGAATCAATTTGTTGTTGTGCCTTTTCACAGTATCACAATTTTCACACTTCTCAGGTATCTTTTTAGTATATGCTTCCTTCTCAACCTTAATAGCTGGAATTTATTTAACCTGCTTCTTTATTACTCGAACATTTTCCTCAGGTTTGATCTTTTCTTTAACAGTTGCTACCTTATGATTCTTCTTTTTCGTAGCTTGTCTTTCTTTGATCTCTTCCATTTTACCTGCAAAATACAAATTATACCTATCAGGTGAAAATTCTCTTTTATAATATTCAAGTTTTCGAATTTCTTTACTGTCATCATCACTCTCTTCATCTGATGAGTGATCAAAGATTGGTGCTTTTTCTGAAGCCTCTTCTATTGAAACTGGTTCTTCTTCTTTCTTTTTAGGACTAAATTGCTGAGATTCATAATAAGCATACACCATTTCATCTTCAGCAGTTGAATCTTCAAAAATTTGAGCAACAAATGCTTTAGAATCTGAAGTTCTGTTAGGATCATAATGATCCCAATTAAAACCTTCTGGAATTCTCTCATCTTCTTGATGAACTAGATAAGCTTTCTTTGATGGCTCTTCAATCAGATCCTTCCTAGCATGTGAAGTTTGTGGCGATTGTTGTTGATGTGGCTATTGAGCAATTTGATGATAAATCGCTTTTCGATGATAATCATTGTTGCTGAATGGATTTTGAGCTCCACTTGCTTCGTGATTTGTGCATTCTCGCTTAAAGTGCCTCTTCTCCCTACAACGAAAACGAGTAACTTTAGATTTATCAAAACCTAAAGGTGAAGTTCCAGCATCACGGAAATCATCTCTTCCAGTGATCTGTTTAAACTTCTCAGCTCTTCTCAACACGCTCGCTAAACACCACTTAATATCCATTAGCTCCATTTCCTCAGCATCAATCTGATCGTAATCCTCTTTTGTTAACATTGGATTTCCGATTTTTCCGGCTACCAAACTTTCATAAGACTCTAACACGGTCACCAACAAAGACATATGACCTTTGGCAACCTCTTCCGAGAAATTCTGACCATTCTGAAGATGTAATGCAATGTTGCATTGTAGTACTTGGCCATTATTGTTGTATGAGCTTTGCGGTTTAGAATTAGTTGCTGAAAATTTTGGATCAAATGATGGATATGAAGAGAATCCATTTTTTGTTCTTTGATCCTTGAGATGACCCTCCAGAAGAACTGTTTGCATTAAATGCAGTTTCAATCTTTGGTGCAATGTTGGTCTTATCAATCGTACTTCCTTTGTAGTACAAACCAATGTCCTGTTCACCGTTAGAATTCTTCATTTTTTCCATCTTCCGTTGTTCCGTCTCTTAAACTTCGAGTTTTTCAATAAACTTGCTCAGCAATAGATTCGCAAATTTACCATTATTTTTCAAAATCATAAGATATGTGCCCCAAACATCTTGTGGCAACGCATCGGCCAACTTTTCAACCCATTCTTCACTATCTTTCTTGATATCCAATCGCTTCATGCTAACCACCAAGTTGCAATATCTTTCTATAATCATTTTGGTGTTTTCAGTTTTTAATCCACGAAATAGATCAAATTCTTTCTTCAAAAGCGATTTTTTGTTCTTGATCATGTCTAAGCTTCCAACAAACTTCGTTTTTAGTGCTTTCCACATTGAGTGTGCACTTCCATTGTGTTGCAATAAGATCAAGATGTCTTCCTTAATGGCTTGTTGCAATATACTGATCATCATCTTTTCAATTTTGTATTTCTTTTTCTCTTGGTCATCTAAATCTTTAATAGCAACAATCTCTCCGTCTTCATTAATCGGTCTAACATATCGTTCTTCAACACATTCCCACGCCTCTAAGTGATTCGCTTGAACCCAATTTTCGAATCGTTCCACCCATCCACTATACTCCTCGATATTCATGAGCTTAGGCGGTTTTTGCATGGTGCCCATTTCATTCTCTAAGTTTACGTTCTGAGCCATAGTGATCGGGGTAGCAAATGCGTTGTAAAATTCAGAATCCATGTTTCGGTTTTAAAAATTCACAATGACAGACTTTCAAACAATCTGGAGATACTTTCAAACTCAAACCGTGCGAACTGGTAATACAACCAAACGACCTGAGTCACTTCGTGCGAGCTGAGTGAATCAAACCGTGTGACCCGATGAACTTTCAAGCGAACTGAACACCTCTTGCGACCTGAGTCAATCTCACACGACTTGAACCTAATTGCCAAGCGACCTGGATGATATTCAAACGATCTGAACAATTCCGTGCGGTCTGAGACAATTTCAAACGACCCGATTCGCTTTTCACACGATCTGAGATGATTTCCAAACGACCTGACAGTATCTCGAACGATCTGACAAGTGTTTCACGCGATCTGGTCAATTTTATCAATTTTGATCAAGACTCACTATTTATAGGAGATCCAGAAAGCATGAACCAGATCTCCAGGTCGCACGAACTGGTTACCATACCTGCCAGGTCACACAAACTGGACTATCCACTTCGTGAGGAGTGGCTGGTTCAGATCTGTTTCCCGTTTCTTTTGTACAACGCATCCTGATTTATCTATTCTATTACATGACTCGATACAATACGAAGTCAACAGACATATGCACTAACAATATGATTTGCATGTTCATCTCAGTTCCTCTTAACTTGTGTCAGAAGATCCCCAGATTCGTGTGTCAAAAATGGGCATTGTCAAAACGATAAGGATCACAAAGGGTCTATAGGTAACGTCATACTAATAACTCGTCATAACATGAATAAGTGACACATGTACTCATGCTATAATGCTGTGTGTAACTATTGTAATGCCCTGCTATTTCGTACTTTCTATATTTGGAAACCTTCATTTGTAATTCTATTTTTGGTAACTTTGTATTCTTGTAATCGTCGTATCTTTGTAATCGATGTAAAATCCGAGACTTGAATCATAATGAAATTGATATTTTCGTTGCATTTATGTTTATTATACTTCATACATGTTCACATGTTCAAAAACATCATTCATACGACACTTCATTCATACTTTGTGCAAAAATTGTCAAACTTGCAAACTATATGCTACATTTATACAATTTCGACACTTAGTTACGACAAATATACATGTTTATACTCGTTTGATATTAATTTTATGAGTGAAATTCATAACAAACCCTTAGATATGATCCTTGTACCTTAAACAACTCAAAATACACCTAAAACATCAAAACTTGGAAGTTAAGGGGCCAAAATGGAACAAAAATCAAACTTTGGCCCATCAGACCATCTGGCGGCCGGCAAACAAGTTAGGGCTTGGGCTTCGCGGCCCGCGAGAGCAGCCCAGCTCACAGAATGCTGATCAGCCGCGAACAAGTTTTAGCATTTAATACCTCACCAAACTCAACCCTAATCTTCCCCTATAAAACCCAAGTGCCTTCTAAGCTTTTTACACTTTGTAAATCATCAATAACACTCCCAAATCTTCCTCTAATCAGCTGATAATCTGAAGTTCTAGCAGAATCATACCAAATTACTGTTTGTTTTTCCCACTTGCTTGGAACAACCTTAGGAACATTTCCAGAGGTTTTCCATGGAAAACCAAGCTCTGGAATGTCACCAAAAAGGCTCTAAAGTGGACTGTTTATTTCTGTTTTCATTTAAACTTGTTAATCTTAGTTGAACTTGAGTCTAACTCATCTCAAACCTATGTCCTAATGCTCATAATCAATCGAATGGTTAGTTGTGCTTAAAAACAAGGCTGAGAAATGTTAAATCAGAGGTTAAAACCTCACAAACATTCTGTTTTAGTAGGGTTTTACCCACAAGAAGTGTTCAAGCTTGAAGCTTGATGTAGGTGTGATTGTTAGACTAGCTTGGGCTATCTTTCATAGAAATCCACTCACTTCTTGATGTTTTTCCATAGATTAGTTATTATTATTTCATTAATACTTGTAAGTTCATGACCCTCCTTGTTTTTTATGACAACAAGTGTAGTGGTGAACAATGGAGGTACCTAAATGGGAGCTTTGTTCTTCCTACCTCATGCATGATTTCTATGATACTTAGAGGTGCCTAAATGAAGACTTTGATCTTCTACCTCATACTTGACATATATGATATTATATACACTATGTAATATTTATGTAACAACTAAATAATCGAACTCTTGGTGATGAGCTAATGGACATTTGCCAAGCTAGTAGATTGTATCGTCTTAGGCCTTGACAACTTGTCACGATTCTAATGGAACCTTGTTCCATGAAAACATTTAAACTCTTTTAGAGTTTCATAGTGTCAAGAACAAGTGTCATAGGTGTTAGATGATTATTTTCTTATGTTTACTTTCATGTTATTTAAATTTCGAATCTAAATCTTCCGATTTCCCCAAACTCACACACCTATGTTTTCTTCATGTAGAAGGACAAGGTGCTCCAAACTAATCCATCAACCAACATCACTCACGGGATTCAAGTAGGAAAGCTTGCAAAACCGTGAGTATACTCGAACCCATTTTACTTTTAACACTTTTGGGTGCAACATGAATTATATATAAACACACGAAACACTTGAAACTATTTGAATCACTATCTATCCATGTTGAACATGAAACTATATGATGCTTGTTAATCTCGTATGTTATGTAAACTTTTCGTGTCTATATGCTCATTAACTTCGTACAAGCCTACCTTAACAATTATAGCGCTATAGGATTAACGCGCCTGTCACACCCCGATATTTCCACGTATTACCGGTGGGCCCGGTGGGGAGTATCGTGACGTAGTTGATATCATCATAGTCAAACAATCACAGTTTAATGCACAACGGAAGTCTTGAAAGTAAAATATTAATACAAACCGAAACACAAAGTATAATTAAATATTATACAAGCGGTTGTATGTGGATCCACAGGCGGATCTTAAAACATAAAGAAAATATTGTTCGATAGACTTTAAGTATTAAGAGCTTGCAAGACTCTTTATCTAATACTCAGGAGCTTCCAGCCCATTACGCGTAGTACCTGCACTTAATCTTTTTGAAAAATACGTCAGTTTACACTGGTAAATACAATTAACTGACTCTTTTGAAAGGTGTTTATAAAATTGATTTGGATGCACAAGACATAAATTCTATTATAACTTGGGACAATTATATAAAATAATCTTGTATACAAATTTACATGTTTGTCGTACGTTCAGGATCAGGAATAGAAGAGCCGGGACAAGATTAATAGACACACCACTAGTATAAGCCCACAAGAAGTTTCCTCACGAGTGAGATACCGTTTTACATACGCAACTGTCAAGTGTATGCCTACACCCCGTGCTTAAGTTGTGGCCATTTCAAATGAATGCGCCGAGGATATCTAGGACATGGTCATATTAACCCCCAAATGCTTTGTATCAAACAAAATAGATTAAATGGATTATCTCAATGATTTAACCACTAATCGATTAAATATTCAATACCCGACCAAGCGGTAATAATTTACCGTATCCCAAGCCCGTATAACAACAACAACAACAACAACCATACCCAGTAAATCCCACAAATAGCAAAGCTACTCATAGGGTCTGGGGAGGGTGGGATGTAGACAGACCTTGCCTCTATCCCTAGGGATAGAGAGGCTGCTTCCAGAAGAGACCCTCGGCTCCAAAACGAACAACAAACCAACACATAAAGTCCAAGAATATAGAAAAATAGAAAAATAGACTAGAGAAAAAAAAGTCACCTATACGAAGCAAGTGATCAGAGTGGCACAGTATAATGTAAATCATGTATAATGTCATACAACATCATCTGGGCATATACACAAGAAGTCAATCGTCGGTAAAGTCACTTAAAAGAATAAGAAAACCTACTTCCCTAAAATACACCTAAGACCTTACTGCAGTATCCTCTAGAAGTCCTTAACCCTAATCCTACGCTTCCAGGAAGTCCTATCTTGGACCATGTCCTCAGAAAGATGCAACTCTAGTAAATCATGCCTAATCTGCTCTTCCCATGTCAGTTTGGGTCTGCCTCTTCCTCTCTTCCCCTCCACAGTAAGAGTTTCCACTACTCTAACTGGTGCTGTCGTTTGTCTCCGCTTCACATGCCCAAACCATCTCAATCTCCCTTCCTTAATCTTATCCGATATACTAGCCACTCCTAATCTCTCCCTAAAAACCTCATTTCTTATCCGATCCAACCTCGTGTGTCCACACATCCACCTCAGCATCCTCATCTCTGCTACCTCCATCTTGCGCGCTTGTGTCTTCTTGATAGCCCAACAGTCTGTTCCGTACAGCATAGCTGGTCTAACTGCAACCCTGTAAAATTTTCCCTTTAGTTTAGTAGGGAACCTCCTATCGCACAATACTCCACTGGCTGCCTTCCATCTACACCAGCCAGCCTGTATGCGATGGGTTACATCATTATCTCTGTCACCATCCCTTTGTACAAACGACCCCAAATATTTAAATTTAGTAACCTGCGGGACCAATTGATCCTCAATGGTGATTTGGGTGTCATCGTCATCAGCTACACCACTGAAATCACAGTGTAGATACTCAGTCTTAGAACGACTAATCCTTAGGCCCTTGCCCTCTAGAGCTAATCGCCACTCCTCTACCCTCGCGTTCAGGCACTGTTTAGTTTCTGCAATCAACACAATATCGTCTGCAAAAAGCATGCACCACGGAACTGTCTCCTGGATCAACTTGGACAACTCATCCAAGACCACCGCAAAAAGGAAAGGGCTCAACGCAGACCCTTGGTGTAGTCCTACCTCCACAGGAAAGAAGTCTGTATCCCCTACGGGCGCGCGGACACTAGTTTCCGTTCTATCGTATGTATCCTTAATTATGTCTATATACTTCCCAGGTAGCCCTCGACCCTCCAAACTATCCCAAATCAGTTGTCGTGGAACACTGTCATATGCCTTTTCAAGGTCGATGAACACCATATGTAAATCTTGTTTCTTCGCTCTATATTTTTCCATCAGTCTCCTTAGAATATGTATCGCTTCTGTAGTTGACCTCCCTTTCATGAATCCAAATTGGTTTACTGAAACTTGCGTTTCTCCTCTAATTCTAGTTTCAATTACCCTCTCCCAGAGCTTCATAGTGTGGCTTAGCAGTTTGATTCCTCTGTAGTTCCCACAACATTGAGCGTCTCCTTTATTCTTGTATAAAGGCACCACGACACTTCTCCTCCACTGATCTGGCATTTTTCCAGTCTTGAAAATGCTATTGAACAAAAGTGTTAACCATCGGACTCCTTCTTCCCCCAAACACTTCCACCCCTCAATCGGTATATTGTCCAAACCTACTGCCTTGCCTCTTCCCATCTTCCTAAGTGCCATCCTCACCTCTTCATGTGTGATCCTCCTGCAGTAGCAATTATTCTGTTGTCGCCTTTGGGTTCTGGGATTGCTGCTATCTTGTTGGTATGCCCTACCGTCGTTGAAAAGATTATGGAAGTAGGTTTGCCATCTCAACTTAATGTCATGTGCCTTGACTAAAACACTTCCATCCTCTCCTTTGATAAACTTTACTACTCCTAGGTCTTGTCTTCTTCGCTCCCTAGCTTTTGAAATCTTGAACATATCGTGCTCCCCCTCTTTCGTTTCCAAACATTCATACATTTGTTTATAAGCTGTGTTTTTCGCCTCGGTCACCGCCTTTTTCGCTTCCCTTTTTGCCTTCTTGTATATCTCCCTCACCCTCAGCCGCTCCTCCTCATCTGTGCACCTCAAAAGATCTCTAAAACTCTGTTGCTTAGCCTTTATTTTGGCATGCAGGTCTTCATTCCACCACCAGGACTCCTTATGCCCATTAGTCTTTCCTGTTGTTACCCCTAGCGTCTCATTTGCCACCGTAGTGATCGTAGTCGCCATATCCTCCCACATCCGGTTTGCGTCGTCTCCTAGCTGCATCGATGCCATCGAGTTAACTTTATCTCTAAACATAGTAATTTTTTCTCCCTTCAGGTCTCCCCAACGGATCCTAGGTCGGGTTTTCCTCTCCCCCTCAGTTAGCCTTACTTTTATGGCTATATCTGCTACCAGCAAATGGTGTTGAGCCGCAATAGTCTCCCTTGGTATAACCTTGCAGTCCATCCACATCCGTCGATCTTCCTGTCTCATCAGAAGATAGTCGATTTGCGTGTTACGCCCTCCGCTACTAAAAGTGATCAAATGAGATTCCCTCTTCCTAAAGAACGAGTTTATAATACCTAGGCCGTGAGCTGCCGCGAAGTCTAGAAGGTCTCTACCGGGGTTATTCCTATCGCCAAAACCAAAACCCCCATGTACCAACTCAAAGCCATCACTATCCTTACCAATGTGCCCGTTAAAATCTCCTCCTATAAAAATTTTCTCCTCCCTAGGTATGGCCCTTACTACTACATCTAGACAATCCCAGAACTCTCTTTTCTCTTGTTCTCCTAGTCCCACTTGCGGTGCATAGGCGCATACCACTGTCACAACTTGCTCACCTAATACTAACCTTAACACCATAATTCTATCGTTGTGTCGTATCACCTCAATTACATTCTTATGCAGTTCTATAGACACCAAAAATCCTACCCCATTCTTGGCTCCATCCGACCCGGAATACAACAACTTGTATCCATTCCGCTCTTCTGCTCTGTGTCCTTTCCACCTAGTCTCCTGAAGGCACGCTATCTGTACCCTACGTCTTTTAAGAGCGTCTATCACTTCCAACAATTTACTACTAAGAGTTCCTACGTTCCAAGATGCCACCCGTAAACTACACCCTCTAACTTTACCCTTCCTTGCACCTCTCGTCCTTGGACATGATCTCAAGTAAAAGTCATGGTTTCTATTGTTAATGTTTACAACTAACAACTAACCACAAGGTAACAAACAACGGGCAACACAAAGTACACGAAGGGCAAAACTATGCAATCCGCAACAGGCACACAATGACAATAAATAGCGTAGATGACTATGACCAAGTAATAGAGTTAACACGAAAACACAATAAGCCACACAAGAGGCACACAAGGTGTCTACCAGATCAAATTCAACCAACTTTGAGAAAACAAATCAAATGAAAAAAAAAAAAATCCATAAATGCTCACATTTAGTGGTAATAACACATGTCTAACACAACACATTCCATTGAGCAAACAATGATAAAATATGTATTAAGCTATGTTAAAAAGTTGTTTTTTTTTCTTTTTTTTTTTGGACGTATATTTGATTTTTCAGCAAACTCTATTAATATAATTATATTTAATATATTGTGATAGTTATGGTTAATAAGTAACGTGTGCACATGTAATAAGCAAAGTCTATTATTAGTATATTTAGTATGATATATATGTATAATATAATAGTGATAATTATAGTTAACAGGAACGTGTGCACCTGATTACATGTGGGACTCTCGCCGCCAAGACTTTCACCACAACCTCGTCGGAAAAAACTTTCTCCGGAAGAAACCAAAAAAATCAACAGTATAAGGTCTTAAATCTTCACAAATTTGAACAGCTTGCCTAACCCCCAAAGTTGACTGAAAGTTGCCTGAACTCGGTGGCGACGTCGTACTTGTTGAAGCTCTTCACAGAAGCTTGCCTAACCCCAAAAGTTGACTGAAACTTGCCTGAACTCGCTGTCGACGTCGTAAATGTTGAAGCTCTGAACAGAGCTTGCCTAACCACAAATGTCGACTGAGACTTGCCTGAACCCCGTATAAGGGAAAATAAATTAAAAGTATTTACCTGAGCTAAAATGTAAATTATACTCAGCCGTATGTTCTAATCAGCAAGTACAGGTAGCTTTTACTGGGATCCTAATCTGGAACGAAGGTTTTAATAACCTATTAGATTCCTAACGGGTCTTATTTAAGTTGTAACTTAGACCAGTTAGTTTTAAAGAAAAGATTACGGTACGAAACGCGAGATTAAGCGATGACCGGATTGGAAAGTGATTTAGACCCAACAAGTATGAAGACCGTGAGATTAAGCGATGACCGGATTGGAATGTGATTTAGACCCAACAAGTATGAAGACTTGTATAAAATGGGTAAACTAAATACATTCTGGATTTTGAAATAACAATGATAAGGTTTGACCCGTTTCGGCTAATTCATGCAAACTAGTTACATAAACCGTACCGAACGCGTATAAGCATAACGGGTAACCGGATGAGACAAGTACAAGTTCCATAAGTTATTATGCTAAAAATATGTTGTGAAATCAGTAGGATATCTTCAATTATGCCCAAAACGAATTTAAAACCAATTTAAGTCCCGTAAGGGTATTTTGGTCATTTTAAAGTTTATAAAAGAGGTTAAATAGCAAACTGAGGTTCTGGTCTAAAATAATCAGTAAAAATAATTATTTTATCAATTTATATCAGTAGAGTATCATACATATGTGAAGGTTACCAATTATGGCCAAACTATGCACAGGAGGGGCATTTTGGTCATTTCACATATGCTTTTAAGGTCAAATTTGGAAATCTGAGTTCAAGAATTATACTTACTGTTAAAGTATAAAAAAATATTTTTAAAATCAGTAGGTAACAAGTCTTAGGCGTTAAATATGGTTTTAAACCATACTATGCGCCTAACTAGCGTAAAAGTCGGTATTTGACGATATTTAAGATGTTTATAAAATTCTGAGATTTTTATCAGTCTTGAATGCTTAAAATATTCTATTTAATATATAACATCAGTAGGAAAAGGTTTGACATGTAAATGATGTGTAAAACTCGTTTTATTAATGAAAAGGGTATTATCGTCAATTACCGAGCTCATGCAAGAACTCTATGTTATGGTCAGTATAAAATTTGACAAAAATTTCCAAAATTCCCTAACTATTATATCAAAATAGTAGGTAATGATTTTGGTGCCAAAAAGTGGGTTTAAATATGATTTATGCTAAATATGTCATTTAATTAACAAAAAGTTTCATTTTACGCTATCTTGCATAACTTTTGTTTGGGACCAGAAACTGATGTCAAATTTTATGGACATACTTATATTTCAGTAATAAAACTTTTTGTCCTCTCACATTTTCAAAAATCTCATTTTTATAACATAAGGGCATAAATGTCAACTTTTAAGCAAATAACGGAAATTGCAATGTACTATGATTTCTAAGGGACCATGATGTACAACCTCAGAGGGTTATTCTAACATATAACATGGTCACAAAGGAACCCTAAGGCACAACTAAACTAAGCTAATTCGGGTCAGAACTGAAAGTCAAAGCAAAAGTCTACTTTTGCGACTTTCGGTTGCGAACCGAGCCTAATATTCCGAATTGTCGGGTTGAACATGCCTAAACATGTTCTTATATTATTTACCAAGTTATTTAAGTGATAAAACGTATTTTATAGCTTCTACATTATCATTTATGCATTATTTTATAAAAATTGACTCGTTTGACTTTTCTGTTAAGTACTTTGACCCGACAATTGACTAAGTAAACGTGATAATTAAGAGGTAGCCTTTTGAGGGATTAACACCTACTTAATTACCAATACATAGCCACTTTCAATTCGAATAATGGCTGGACCGTTAGTGATTAATCACAAAGTCAAAGTATCATTATGATAACTTTGACTTTCAGTCATTAAGCTAATAAAAACTTAACTACTAGAGCTAAGAACGCTTACAAGAGTCCTTAGCACAAAAATTAAACTTAAGAGAGCTTCCTTAATGCTTAGGATGCTCCAGAGAATGCTCCAAAGCTTGAGCAATTGAGATTTTGAGAATTTTTGAAGTGCAAGTGAATGAGACTGCCCCAATACCTCTATTTATACTACTTCAAGGCCTCCTCTGATCAATCTAGGTGTTATATGTTGTATTTAGATGATAAAAAATGTCCTAGGTGGTATTAGATATCATCAAACAGTCCATAGTTTCGAGATATAAATGATTAAAGCTGAAAATGGTGAAGAATTGCGCAGGACCTGCACCTGTGCATGCTTTCTGCCAAATATAGGCCGTCGTGTCGCGCGACGGCAGTGGCATGTTGGTGTCGCGTAGCGCGACCCCTAGGGGGACCAGCAATCTAAGTTTCAAACTTGTCCAGAATGGCCCCTAAACCTTTTAAAACGTAATAAGTTCTATTTCAAGCACTTTTAACCTATATAGTTTATATTTGGATTATCTTAAGGATATAACCAAACATCGTTAGGTCCGGTTTCTTTAAACGATAACCGAAAACACTAGTTTCATCAAGTTGACGCTTTTAACCCTTTATTTACGAAAGCTAACGCATTTAATATCAAACGATATCGAAACCTCGTGGATTTTTTTTCACTTGATCTTGAGAGTATAATCAATCGTTATAAAGCCCCGTGTTCGTTAAAAGGTCACTCAGAGGTAGTAATTTAACATGCTGACATGTTTAACCCCCCGCGCCTTGTAATTTTTCACTTTCTTTCACAAACGGCTTCATACGTTTCACAATTCACTCGTTTAAGAGTATAAACATTATGCAGGGTTATTGAAAGGCATAATTTTTGAATGTTGACACTTTGGATCCTTTCACACATATCTTTTCCTTGTTTGTCAATTTTAGTCCCTCGAAATCAATTCATTACACGTTTAGAGTTCATGACACGTGTCTTTATTATGTTGGACAAGATTTTGCGAGGTGTTACAGCACCGCCCATTAGTCTTGTGATATTGTTAAGTTAAACATGTTACCTCCCGCTAATCTATTGGGATAGGCTATTTTACGTGTTGTATACTTGGGTTTGAACATATTGTACGCCATTTTTGCATACTAGTATTCGCATATTATGAATCATGTTGGATATGAGCACTTTTTTATTCTATATTATGCTATATAACAAAACTTGTATACTCGCCAACTTTTTGTTGATTATTTTAATACATGTTGTAGGTTGATAGACTCGATGATGCTATGAAGAAAGCAATTTAGGTGGACTTAGATACACACCTAGATTAATTTTGTTATTATGATGTACTGTTGAAACAATGTTGTCTTTTGATTGAACCTTGTATGACATTTTAGTCTTGAAATGAAATTGGATTTAAAGTATATTGTCACATAGTGTTATGAAGTCTCTTGTAAATCTCGTTTTCGTCGCATCCCGATGTTTCCGCCATCGGTTGGGGTGTGACAACTATATGCAATGCAATGCAATGCATATATGTATGCTAACTGTATAATGTATATGATAATAAAAGAAGAACCTTGCAATCTGGAGCGTAGTGTCATGGTCTCTTTCGGAACTGATTCGGTTATAGTCTGGTTTTATAAAAACTTTTTAAAACTAGTTCACTATAACCAGTGGTTCTGATACCAAACTGTCACACCCCCAAAATACCACATGTGGATTTCACCGTGAGGCGTGTGACTTACCAGGATCTAGCCATTAATCATGTCGAACTAACAGTAAATAATATTAAATGCAAGTCCCGAAAACCGGATCAAACTATGATATCAAACAATCACTGTTTTGGTCAAAAATTACCGAAGCAATTTAGTGATCAAATTAGTTAAGTGAGGTAGTGTGCTAATATTATATGTGAAAAATATGTTAACCAAATTAGTTATGAAAACAGTTTCAGGATACGGCTCAGGATATCGAGCTGTATCTACAATCAAACAATGAGCAAAAATGTAAAGGTTGACACGTGATGTACGAGGAAAGCCCTTGATCAATCTAGATCGCCGGCATAAAACCTCGGGAGCTGACAATCGCAGCTGCCTTGTTCTTCTATTGCTTCAAATATCAGGATACAGTGCAGGATGTGGTGCGGATCAACTAGGTGTTACAATGTAATTCGATTACAAGTGTTTGTGTGTAGTGATTGTTGAAAGCTAAAAAGCAGAAGTGTTGGAGAGTGTGTGAAAGTTGCGTTGTGCCTTAATCTGATCCGCCCCCATCTATTTATAGTAAAACAAATGTAACTAACTATCCTACATAACCGGGATCCAACGAATATTCCTTAGTTGAACGTTGTAGACCTGGTCTTTCGGGTTCAACGTCTCTCCTTTAACAAATACGCCCGAGTCTTGAGGAGATGGAGTCCATTTGACCGTTGGCAAGTCCCAGTCTTTAACCTGCACGTGATTAATTCGATATACCTCAGGATATCACCCAGGATGTTAGCAATATCCCCGTCCAGTATCCTGATCACAGATAAACAATTAAAAGCAGGATATAGTTCAAGATATGTATGCTTAGAAAACGACCCATAACAATTGTCCCCAAATATATCGGTTGGTATACCAATCCAACGGATATATTTTAAAAGTTTTATCCCGTAATTCAAGGCATTTAAAACGAAGCGACGGTCAAGATCACATCATAACCTCCAACGCGCTTTTAGCTCAATGGAGATCCACAATGCCCCTATATCTTCTCTCTTCTTGTTTGAAAAGCAGATATCTCCAACAAAGTCTCCAGGTAATTCCCCATTTCTCATTCACTTTTTGTCAATTTTTCTTGCTTTATTCGTAATGGCCGCCGAGACCTTCACTCAGCAGAATCTCCTCAAAAATCCTGAAAAGGAGGTCTGCGCTTTCGACAACGCAGACATCGCGGCTTTGAGAGCTTCCGGTGCTTTCCTTGATAACACAGTCTTTAGATCGTTTGATCGGTCAATTCGATCGGATGTTTCTTCCACAGATTGGGTCTGCTTTCCAGCATACCCTTTTTCGCTGGGTCTTCGATACCCCTTTCCCGAATTCATGATGCAATTTTTCCGAACCACCGGCATCTCTTTTGCTCAAACCATGCCCATGGTTTGGAGAGTATTAATCGTACTTAACCAAATCAAAAACCTTCACTACCCCGACCTTTGCATCGAGGATCTGCCTATTGCTTATCGCCTCCGATCCCACGGCTCTAGCCGGTTCTTGCTTTTCTCGACCTCTAGCAAACCCCTTATTCTTAAAGCCACCAAAAACGAAGATGGATGGCAACACAAATTTTTCTTTGTCAAACGAGACTCCATTGCTGAGGGTGCCAGCCTTCTGGTGGAGTGGTTAACCACCGGTAGGGTCGTAAATGTTCTCATGTACCTTTAGATTTTTATCTTTTACTAATATCCTTCTTTTTTATTCTTATGCAGTGAATTTCAAGGAAGTAGCTCCCCCTACCGCTGAATCAGAGGAAAGAATCAAAACTATTTACCAATTACCTGCAATAGACAGGAGTTTCACCACACACGTCCCGAGTTCCAGTCAATATTCGTCATCTGAAATGTCTGGTAAGGATTACTTTTAAAATAGTTAGTTAGTATAGCATAATAGAATGGAAAGTAGTAATAATGCAAAACTTTTTCCTTTATGCAGCACCGGCCAAGATCCCTGAAGTCTTTGACCTCGACGAGTTGGACAGTTATTCTGATCAGGTTCAGGTCAAGAAGGAACCTAGTCCCAGAGCCACAGCCTCATCCAAACCCAGTGGTTCCAAAGCCATTGTCATCAGCAAACCCTTGCCAACTACCAAGCCCCGGAGCTCCAGCTCTCGTAAAAGGAAAGAGCCCGATTCCCCCGTCATTTCTGACACTTTTCCTTATGAGAAGCACGGGTTCATTGAAGCTAGCGGGTTTATGACTTCCTTTCTTAACCAGGTTAGTATTCTCAAATTACATCCTGCAGCTTACATCATTTACAAAGATTTATCAATATTAATACCTGTCCTCTTACTTTCGTAGGGTCTTGAGCGTCTGGTTCATCTATATCAAGAATCCTGCAGGCTTAACAAGACGCTTGAATCCAAGCTAAAGGAAGCAGAACTCACAATCTTCGATCAAGGCATGATTGCAGCCGCCAAATCTCGTCATTACGAGGAGAAGTTCAAAGCTATGATTCAAGAACACCAGACTGCTCTCAACAAAGCTACTCTTCAAGCCCAAGCCGATCTTGAAGCTGCCCATGTGCAACATAAACGGGATATGGTCACCTACCGGGATAGCCTTAAGAATTCCGTCGTCACTTCTCTTCTCCAGGCCAGGCTGAAGATGGCCCATGACGCCAAAACACTAGGTTTTGAATGCCCTTCTTGGGACGTTGGTGCCTGGGAAACAAGGCTAAAGAATCTTGGCGGCATTTCTATTACACCAGCTACCGAAGGATCTTCCAAAGTAGCTGAAAAAGCTAACGATGCCGAGAGGGATGCTGAGGTGGATCCTGAGACGGATGCTGCTGAAATTACCGCAAATGAAGATGGCACCGCCCCCTAAAACTTATTTCCTTTTGTTCGAGCAATTTTATGTTTTATGAACAATTTTTATTTTCTGCATTAAAACAATTTGATAACCGAAGGCGGATGGGTCCTGGGTTTCAGGATGAAGCCTTTGGTTATCAGCTAGTACCGTTATTTCCAGTAATTTTATCTTTCATTTTTCTTGCTTTCACTTTCTGTCTTTCTTATTATAGACCTTAGTTTTGCAAAATATAGTCAGTGATATATTACCAAAACTTTTGTTAATTCAATCACCTTTAGAGAAAATTAAAAGATAACCTATTATAACGATACTTGCTTAATTAAAGTTTCAAACTAGTACCAGTTTCATATATCTTAATCAAATATCCTGAAAAGTATTTTGAAAATATATTTTGAGAATATATCCCGAGAATTGACCCTAATCAGGATGTTTAATCTTTTACCAAACCTAGTATTGTCAAAAACTTAAACGATGTTTACAAAGGAAGGATCATACCAGGAATAGGGTAAAACCCTATTATCAAACTTCAATCCCCTTTGCAACTTTTCCGATGAAGATATCCCCTATCTGAGACACTTAGCGCATTAGTTCTGAGCCTTATTCTTTGAGCTTTACATCATTGCCTTGGTAGGAATGTCCCCTGTGTACAATGTCTTCAAATACTTAGAAATCTTCTGGATATCAATCCCCGTTGTATAGACAATTTTTCATGTTACAGGGGTAAAACCCAAGAATGTACTGGAAATAAATCCCTTGAATTCTGGGGGAAATCCCAAATTTTCGCGTGCTACAGGCGGGAGTGTATAAACTCCAAGACTTAGAAAGGTGAAAACCTTTAAACCTTAGAGAGTATGAAAATACCCTTTCGTGAGAGAGGGTGATCAATCCTCATATACCTTTAGGATTCAGGACATAGCCAACAGTAACGAAATTGTCAGCCACTTTTACATGGACTGGTCCCGCCACTTTGAACTATTCCCGAATAACTTGCGCTCCAGGCGGAGTGTTTAAACCCAACTCGAAAGAAAGGTGAATACCTTTAAACCTGTGAAGGGATCAGGATCCCTTGTACGTGAGAGAGGGGGCCAATCCTCTAATCTTCTGAAGTATCCTGAGTGAGCATCCTGGAGCTATATCCCGAAGCATATACTGCAAAACATCCTTAAACTAAGGTGGGTGTTAGCTTGGCTAACACCCCTCCGATGCTTAAGTTAGTATTGGGTTTCAAAGAATAAATTAAACCAAACATATTTAAAAAAGATAGAATTCATACCATCCTGAGTTAGAAATTAAATTCTAAGCTCACTTGAAATAAAGCTTAAGGTGTATAGCATTCCAAGATCTCGGTAGCATATCCCCTTCCATATTCTTGAGTCTATATGCTCATTTCCCTGCTTCTGATTCAACTTCATATGGTCCTTCCCATTTTGGAGCTAGCTTGCCATCGGTAGGATTAGTAGTATTCTGAAAAGCCTTTCTTAACACCCAATCTCCAACCTTAAATCTCCTGGTCCTAATATTCTTGTTATATGCTTTGGATATTCTTTGTTGATATGCTGCCATCCTCAGCCTTGCTGCATCTCTTGTCTCATCAATAGTATCCAACTCCTGGCATAGGACTTCAGGATTCTTTTCAGGATCCCAGAGGTTGGATCTTGCTGTAGGTACCACCATTTCTGTCGGGATCACTGCTTCTGCTCCAAATACTAAGGAAAATGGGGTTTGGCCTGCTGCATTCTTTACCGTTGTCCTATCAGCCCACAAAACAAAGGGTAATTCTTCTGCCCATCTTCCTTTTTGGCTCCAAGTCTCTTCTTTAAGTTATTGACAATTATCTTGTTTGAGGATTCTGCTTGTCCATTCGCTTGAGGATGTACTGGAGTAGATGTTATCATTTTGATTCCCCAATTCTTGCAAAAGTCAGTAGTTCTCTTGCTTATAAACTGAGAACCATTGTCACAGATTATCTCGGCTGGTACTCCGAATCTAGTCAGGATATTTCTCTTTATGAAGGATACTACTTCTTGATCCCTGACTTGGACAAATGCCTCGGCTTCAACCCATTTGGAGAAATAATCTGTCATTGCCAACATAAAAACCTTCCCTCCTGGAGCCTTTGGAAGCTTTCCCACTATATCCATACCCCACTTCATAAATGGCCAAGGGGAAACAATAGGATATAACGGTTCAGCAGGCTGATGCAGTATGTTACTATGTCTTTGACATGCATCACATCTTCGAACATATTCTGTGGCATCTCTCCTCATTGTCGGCCAATAATATCCCGTCCTTAATACTTTTGAGAATAATGACCTGCCCCCAGTATGGTTACCACAATCCCCTTCATGTATATCCTGAAGTACTTCTTTGGTTTCAGGATCCTCCAAGCATCTCAAATACGGTCCTGCAAGAGATTTCTTGTATAAAACATTATTTATGATAGTGAATCGTGATACCTTCATCCTAAATGCCTTAGGATTTTCATCTCCGGGGATATCTCCTTCCTTGAGATATTTTATAATTGGAGCCGTCCAAGATCTAGGATCATTTTCCGTATATTCTGCTCCAGGATCCTGAATACCCGCTACTTCTTTACCTTGAGGATTCGTTGCAGGATACAAGATATGTAATATCGGTATTTGGGTCCCTTCTGGTATCCTGATCGATGATCCCAGATTTGCTAAGGCATCTGCTTCAGCATTATCCTCCCTTGGTACCTGTTCAAGTGTAAAAACATCGAAATATCCTGCTAATTTTTTGAGAATATCGAGGTATTCGATTAATTTCTCACCCTTGACTGCATAGGATCCATTAAAATGGTTAGTAATTAACAAGGAGTCAACATATACTTGCAAATTCTTGATATTCATATTCTTAGCCAACTCTAATCCTGCAATTAAAGCCTCATATTCTGCCTCATTATTAGTAGCAGGAAATTCACACCTAATAGCCTGGGGTAATATGTCCCCCTGTGGCGATTTTAGTAGTATTCCCAATCCTACTCCTCTTACATTAGATGCACCATCAGTATATAATGTCCAGGATCCTGAGGATTCTCCTAACTGTTGAACTTCTAGGTCTACCTCATCCTGAATGTCACTACTGAAATCAGCCACAAAGTCAGCCAAAGCCTGAGACTTTATGGCATTTCTAGGTTCATATACTAAATCATAAGCACTTAACTTTACTGACCACTTGGCCATCCTGCCTGACATCTCTGGTTTCCTAAGCACATTTTTGACAGGATAATTTGTTTTAACATGAATTCTATGTGTCTCAAAGTAATGTCTAAGCTTCGTTGATGCCATAACTAATGCCAGTATCAATTTTTATAAATGAGAATATCTAGTTTCAGCATCCAACAAACTTTTACTAACATAATAAACAGGATACTGCTGACCTTCATGATCCTTAATAAGAACAGCACTTACAGCATTCCCTGATACAACGAGGTATAGGGATAGTGGTTCACCATTCTCTGGCTTCATTAATAGAGGTGCAGTTGAGAGATATCGCTTCAAATCCTGCAAGGCTGCTTCATGCTTTGCTCCCCATTCGAACTTCTTATTCTTCTTGAGGATATCATAGAATTCCTTGCATTTTTCCGAGGATCTTGAAATAAATCTGTTCAATGCTGGTACTCGTCCTGTTAACCGTTGAACATCCTTCATATTCGAGGGTGATTTTATATCCAGGATAGCTTTAATTTGCTCCGGGCTTGCCTCTATCCCCCTTTTCGTCACCATATATCCAAGAAACTTTCCTGCCCCCACTCCGAAATGGCACTTAGCAGGATTCAGCTTTATGTTATACTGATCCAGGATATTAAATGCTCCCTTGATATCCTGGAGGTGATCCTCAGCCTTTTTAGATTTCACCACCATATCGTCAATATATACCTCCATGGTGTCCCCCAGCTTATCTTTGAACATCATGTTCACTAATCTCTGGTATGTTGCACCTGCATTTTTCAAACCGAAAGGCATAGCAGTATAGCAATATATACCTGTTGGTGTCATGAAAGCAGTATCCTCCTGATCCGAAGGCTCCATTTGAATCTGCTGAAATCCTGAGGATACGTCCATGAAGGTTAACATTTCATGCCCAGCAGTAGCATCCACCATTGCATCGATATGAGGAAGGGGGAACGGATCTTTAGGACAAGCCTTATTCAAGTCGGTGTAATCTACACAGACTCTCCATTTCCCATTTTTCTTCTGCACTACGACCACATTTGCCAACCACCTTGGGAACTTGACTTCTCTGATCATCCTGGACTTCAATAGTCTTTCAACTTCCTCTTGGATAATCGTATTCCGCTCAGGAGCAAATTTCCTTCTTTTTTCTTGAACAGGCTTGAATGATCTGTCAATTCCAAGTTTGTGAGTGATAACGTCTTTGGATATACCTGTCATATCCTCATGCTTCCATGCAAATGTCGATATCATGTATTTCAAAAAGTTAGTTAACTGCTCTTCAATATCCTGAGGGATATTGGTTCCTACGAGCACCGAGATATCAGGATTATCCTGATCCAGGATAATTTTCTTCACATCCTGCTCCGAAGCTTCCAAGGTATCCCGGGCCCGCATCTTTAATTGCTATGCTTGATTAGGCTTGGTTGAGGATTTCATTGAGGATGAGTAGCATTCTTTCGCCTCCTGCTGGTCACTTTCAACCTTGACAACTCCCCAAGGGGTAGGGATCTTGATGCACTGGTGATATGTTGATGGCACAGCCTTCATATCGTGAATCCATGGTCTTCCCAGTATGATGTTATAGCAGGATAAGGAGTCCATCACACATAAGCGTTGTATCGAATTGACCCCTTCAACGTATACTGGTAACTTTATCTCTCCTACAGTATTTCTAGCTTCTCCACTGAAACCAACGAGCACAGTGGACTTCGAAGTAATGTCCATCGGAGATACATTCATCCTCTTCAATGTTTCCAGCTAAATTATATTGACAGAACTACCGTTGTCTACCAGTATCCTGCGTACAAAGTGGTTAGCCACATATAATGTTATTACCAAAGCATCATGGTGAGGATCCTGAACAGTATCCCTGTCATCACTATCGAAAGTGATCACTTTATCGGTTGTGAGGGTAGTCATCCTGACTGGTTTATCTCCCCTTTCACTCTTAGCTTCCTTTGCATGTCTCTTAGCCGCCGAATACGATGTCCCACAAATGTCGGATCCTCCTGAAATAAAGTTAATTATCTTGGTATCTGCTGGGGGTGATGCTGCTCGTTCAGGATCCTTCTCGGGATCCTGCCCTTTATTCTTCTTTCTTCCCAGCAAGTCCTTCAGATACCCCTTGCTTAACAGGTAACTTATCTCTTTCCTTAAAGCAATGCAATCCTCGGTCATATGTCTGAAGTCTTCATGGAAGGCACACCATTTAGATTTATCCTTCCAATCAGCTTTCTGCTGGTTCTTTCGAGGCCACCTAGCTTTGTCCCCTAAACCCTGCATAGCATACATTAACTCAGGTATATTAACAGAAAAGCAGTATTCAGATAAGTCAGGATATTCTTCAGGATCCTCGTCTTCAACAGCATTCACTTCCTTGTTATCATTTCTCCCATATGGCTTGGAGCGATATGGCTTATATGAGGATTCTGATTTCCTGTTAGTTGATTCATAGGTTGAGGTAGAATTCATCCTCTCCTACATCTTCTTGTCATCTTCCAAACGGATATATCTCAAAGCCCTGTTACGAGCTTCGTCGAGATTCCTGCAGGGATTCATTACAAGATCCTGATAAAACTGAGAATCCTTTTGCAACCCCATCTTAAAAGCTTGCACAGCTGTTGCAACATCAAGATGTGGGATATCCAAGGATTCTCGACTGAATTTGTTCACATAATCCCTCAAGGATTCCTGAGGCCCTTGAGTTATCCTGTAAAGATCACTGGTTAGTTTCTCAAAACTCCGGCTGCAAGAAAACTGACTATTAAATAAATTAACCAAATGAGCAAACGAAGTAATTGAGTGAGGAGGGACATTTAATAGCCATTTTAAGGCTGATCCTGTCAGGGTAGACCCAAAACCCTTGCACAAGCATGCTTCCTTGAGCTCTGGAGGGATAGGGTTAATCTCCATTCTTTCCTTATACTGGGCAATATGCTCTTCAGGATCCGTAGTCCCATCATACAGCTTCATGTTGGGAGTCTGAAATCTTTTTGGGATTTCAGCATCACAGATAGGATATGCAAAGCGGGATATCCTGTGGCTGTCTTGGGATACTTCCGGAATTGGCTGGACCACTCCAGGTACACTGGATATCATGTCCTTCAATTTCTGGAGCTCCCTGGTAAATGTTGACGTCATACCTGCATCCTGCAAAGAGCCATTGTTGTTAGTAGCAAGAATATTATTATTTGACACATTACCGGTCTGAGAATTTTGGCCATATCCTGAAGCATATCCTGAACTCCTCACAGTCGACATCCTGACCGAGGAGGGTATCTCAGGGGTATGATTCTGAGAATGGCTTGGGACGATATTCCCCCTGTTATCCTCAGTGTAAACTGCGGAACTGAAGTTCAAAGCCCTGGGCTGTATGGGAGTGACAGTTTCTTCAGCAGGTCTATTCGAGCTAGCTTTTAAGAGTTGTATTTCTCTTAACAGCATTTGGTTAGTTTCCTGTTGCTGCCTCATTTGTTCCTGCACACTTCCAAATAAAGTTAGAATTTCATCATTAGAGGCTAAAACGGGAGCAGATCCCTGAACACTCCGAGTAGGGATAACATCTTGAGGTTGTGAAGAAAATGGCATCCTTGGAGGAGGTGGTGGAAGCACCGAACCGGTAGTAGCAGAGGTTGCAGCAGACATAGTGGAGGAGTTCATGTTTGATCTTGAGGCCATTGTAAACAATGTGGCAAAAAGTTTTGAAAATCGAAAACCGATCAACGATTTCACAAAGATTTTTAGTAAAAGTAGCACCACTTGCCCCACGGTGGGCGCCAAATTGTTTTGGTCAAAAATTACCGAAGCAATTTAGTGATCAAATTAGTTAAGTGAGGTAGTGTGCTAATATTATATGTGAAAAATGTGTTAACCAAATTAGTTATGAAAACAGTTTCAGGATACGGCTCAGGATATCGAGCTGTATCTACAATCTAACAATGAGCAAAAAATGTAAAGGTTGACACGTGATGTACGAGGAAAGCCCTTGATCAATCTAGATCACCGGTATAAAACCTCGGGAGCTGACAATCGCAGCTGCCTTGTTCTTCTATTGCTTCAAATATCAGGATACAGTGCAGGATGTGGTGCGGATCAACTAGGTGTTACAATGTAATTCGATTACAAGTGTTTGTGTGTAGTGATTGTTGAAAGCTAAAAAGCAGAAGTGTTGGAGAGTGTGTGAAAGTTGCGTTGTGCCTTAATCTGATCCGCCCCCATCTATTTATAGTAAAACAAATGTAACTAACTATCCTACATAACCGGGATCCAACGAATATTCCTTAGTCGAACGTTGTAGACCTGGTCTTTCGGGTTCAACGTCTCTCCTTTAACAAATACGCCCGAGTCTTGAGGAGATGGAGTCCATTTGACCGTTGGCAAGTCCCAGTCTTTAACCTGCACGTGATTAATTCGATATACCTCAGGATATCACCCAGGATGTTAGCAATATCCCCGTCCAGTATCCTGATCACAGATAAACAATTAAAAGCAGGATATAGTTCAAGATATGTATGCTTAGAAAACGACCCATAACAATCACCAAGTTTGTGCGGAATCCAAACTTGGTGAGATTCAAGAAAAAATGAAAAACAAGAAATACGAAGAACACCAAAAACACTTTTCAGTACTTGCACACGATTCAATTACTATGACTAGCAAAACCGTCTAGTACAAGTGTTCTTCATAACCAAATCGCCTCCTTCTCTCTAACTCTAGAATTGTATAACTTGGAGGTCTAACCCTAAAACAAGTTAAAAACTTGTTTATATACCTACTCAAGCCCACTTCCCTACATGGGCTCCCCTTTGGGCTTGCTTGGCCCACATGGCCTAAAGCTTAGCCCAAATGACCTATAAAGATCCAAAACCTAATATAAACTAACCCGGTAAGGCCCAGTTCGTAACCATAGCCCTTTGTTTTAATTTGATGCGTCAATCTCACACTTTAGGGCCTAACAATCTCCCCCTAGACTGATGCCATCAAATTGTCTTCATAACATGAATTCAACAACGTCTTTAATGAAGTCTATGGTTGTCGCTGTGCTGCAGATGTTGTGGAAGTTCTTGAGTTCTGAACTCTCAGCACTGGGTCTCTTTCTTCAGCTCTGATGGTTGGCTTCATACTAGGATCATAACCAGCATTGCTTGAAACATCTTTGTCAAAAAGAATGCTAAAGGTGGATTCTCAACAACTCTTTTCTTGTTCGATCTTTCTCTCTTTCAAGCAGGTTCATGGTACTTCTTCAGTTGTACTTTCACTGTCAAACAGCGTTTCGTATTCGGTTCTTCTGACTCAGGTACATCTTGTTGTTGTGCTGCTTCAGGCTTCTTCAGCAACTAACAACATCTCATTTTTCGTCAATCCCTGCTTCTTGATTTAAATCAAGTTTTGTGCATACTCAGAAATTCATAAGTAAACATTTCTATGCAGTAAAGGAACGTACCACATGAACACCCGGTACATCAAATTTCACAATTTTAAAAATTCATTGAGCCTTTTATGATCAGTCAAATCTTCAAGAACGGTTGTATTTTTAATTTTAAGAAAACAAATAAACACTCTATTTTTGGATTTTTGATTTTTTAATAATTTTTTAAGAACTAAAAACAAATAAAAACTCAAAATATAAACAACTTCCATAACATACAATTACAATTGCAATGGGATCAAAATTCGTTATCAGGCATACTAAGGAACACTTTTCAGTACGAGCCTAATCAAACTGGTCTATGCGATTGCCAATATGTTTGTCCACTTGAACTTTAACGCTCAACTTTCAATTTTTCAACTTCGTGATATGCTTAAGGTAATATTATACTATTATACCCGTGTGTCCCATTCCAAGGCATGCCCCCGCGATCAAAGTAAGCACAATGATTCATCGTAACAGGTGAGTATACTGATGTCATTCTTTTTTATTTACAACGTTAGACCATTGGTGACAGGTCAGTACTTTCGTACAGCAGAGTGACCAATGATTGTGTCCAACGAGGGCGAGGCAAATACCATTTTGGTACGAATTTGGCTCTTTGAGCATTGGGAGTTTCTCATTTTGAGATTTGATTCCTTTGGGTTTTTGTCCTCTTGGGATCTTTTATGATATCCTGATTGTGTCTATGTCTGCATATAATTTAGATGCAACAGAAGGACAACCAAGATAACCCCAGATGATTCAACAATATAAAAACCTAAAACCTCAGATGTTGGCTATCAATCAACACAATAATTAAGACCATAAAATCATACGCCGTTTGTATGTTACCCACATGGTACATAGTTCGTTATGTTGATATCACTTAGTATCTTTTATCATTTTGAGCTTCAAGCCTATCGACATATCACAGTAGATCCTAGTCTTTTCAGCTATGACACCTTACATGTGTTAGTCAAACCCTTTAATATGAACATTTATTTCATTTCCCATATCATGCAATTATTCTTTTTGGACTTTTCATTTTCAAATGTTTTTGTATTTTTTTCACTTTCTCTCCCTAAAACAATGCATATTTACAACAAACTCTTTTTGGATTTTTCTGAGTTTTCTCCCCCTAAAATATATATATGTCTCTCTCCCCCCTAAATTTGTGCATAAATCTTATGCGTAAATTTACCATTTACCAGAGAAAGGACACCTTATGTACAAAGTAATGTACTAAGAAAAAAAATATTTTTTTGCTTAACCGTTATGTCATCAGATTGAAGACTAATAAATTTCAAATCAAAGGACTGAATTTAAATTGTACCTTTTGCGTTGATCTTTTCTTACCATTCTTTACCTCCTTCATAGGAAACATATCATCTAAAAAAAATTGAACTTTTTGCTAATAGTGAGATGTAACCCATAATATTCCTAGAACAACCGCTATTAACATTCCAAGGATTGTCAACAGCTTCTCCTTGGTTGTCCCTGAATAGAAAAGGGAGATTAGTTAAACATTGGTACCCAGACCATCGTGGTCCTGGGATTTCCTGAAACATCAAAATAAGACACTTCCTTCAAACACAAGCCCCCTTTAGTTTCAAGAATTGGAGATGTTGCCGCTTTGTATTTCGGTTTCCAAATTTGTTTCGGCTTAGCAAACGCATTTGTTGGGCTTCGGTTGAGCAACTTTAACTGTTTCGGATTTGTTAGTTTTAGAAACACGTTTTTGTTCCTGAACAACCTTACATTTGTTTTTAGCAACATTCCAATCCCCATCAGATGGTTTAACCTTAGGATTCACATTCTTCATTGCCTTAGGTGAAGATACCTTCATTGGCTTAGAATAAGATTTATCCCTTGGTGTAACCTTCTGATGCTGTGTATAATAAGGTACATAGGGACGATTTGTTCAGTTTCTAGCAATATGACCCGCAATGCCATAGTTGTAGCAAGTTTATCTTTTTATCGGAAAGACATTTTGAGCAGCTTGATTTGCTCTAGCAGATTCTGAAGGACAAACCGGTCCTTTTTGTGTTGGATGCGCTGACGAAGACGAATTTGGGTGCTTATATTTGCTGTTTGCAGAAGTCTTGTTGCTCTGAGCACTATTTTTCGTCTTTTCTCCTTGATTGGAGCTTTCATTCAACTTGTCACGAGCCTTATGAGGACTATTTCTGCCTGTTGATGATTTGTTTGCAGACTGTTCAGACTTTCTACCCTGCTTCTTATGTCCCTTTTTACAACAGTTAGAACATTTACTGTTAGATTTAGCAATTTCATTTAAAACTGTTGGTTTTGGAGGCACATGTTTATCTGACGGGCCTCTCAAAACTGGCTCAGAAGCATCCTTTTCACATATGGAGGAGCATGAACAGACAAATACACATATTTGTCTCGTATAAAGTGTATAATTTTTTTTATAGATTTTATTTGTTTTATTTAGTTTTAGTATTATATTATATTATTTTGTGTTTGGCCAGGTACTGGTGCAAATAGAGAGAAAAAGGAATTGGAACGAGCTTAAACGGATCAATGAACGAATAATTAGGAAATATATAATAAGCTCTAAGGACCATAAATGCAAAAGAGCTAAAATGAAAAATTAATGGTGAAGCATTTTAGGAGTTGAGGGACCATAAGTGGAAAAATGATGGAAATTATATTAAATGACAACATCACGAAAAAAAGAAGAAGAAGAAGAAAGTGGCTACATGATTTTTTTTTGTGGATGACAATTAATTGAGAATTCTACTCACGACAAAATAGGATGGGATGACATATATTTAAATAAAGAGAATTGAAACACAAGAATCTATATCTCTAATAAAGCAAACCACTGGGGGACACATGTCACCCATTGGCTTAAGCCAACTCAGCTGACACTTGGCATAGCTCATAGGGCTGGATTGATTTAGCTTCTTTTGTACGCTTCTTCTATACTCTCTCTCTCTCTCATTCTCTCATTATTCGTTCAAACATTATTTTGAAAACCCTAGAGAAAAATCATCTGCATCCATAGCAAGAAAAATCATCTGCCGCCTGTCCTTCGTCTGCAAATCTTCGATCTTTCAATGCCGCTCGATAATTAGGGTTTCTTCTTCTTCAATGTCTCTATTGATCCTACATCTCCGTGTGTCCTTATTTTCATTATAAAGGTTAGATTTCGACAATTAATCAATCATCATTCTTGATTTTCGAAGGTTTTGTGACTATTGTTCTCTTTGTTTTGTATATCTTATAGTTTTCGATTGATTATCCGTATTGTTATCAGTTCAATCTAAATAGGTATGTTATTCAATCTCATCTAAGTTGACTTTTCTTTTAATCAGTGGTCAAAACCTTTTGTATGATGAATTTGTTCAGATCTGTGTTGAAGGATGTGCGAACAGAGATCCAGGGTTAGATCTGGGAAAAGTTTTGGATGATTTTGGATCTGTTATTGTGTTAGGAGATCTCGTGTTGAGGATGAACTGGTTGGCTTTTATTCTAACCCTAATTTCATTATTTTTTCATAAATTTTAATTGTTAAATTGTAGAAATTGTTTGTTCTTTGTTTATATTATTTAGTTGTTTTACATAATTGAATTGCCGCTTTATTCATTCATAACCCTAATTTTGAGGTTTTAGGGTTTGATGTTATATGGTTTCGTTGATTTTTTGGATAAGGTCCAAATCTTATGGGTTTTTTTTATGTTATTGTGTGATGCTGAGCAGGCTCATTCTTGTCCGCCGATTCTTTCATCCACATTAATGATTCTTTCTTGTGATCTAATGATGTTTGACATTGATGTTTTTCGTGTTTTTTTTTCATCATAATGTTAAGCGATTCTTTGAATTTTATTCTTCTTTGGATTTAGTGTTGTTGTAGCTGAGTAGTCAAGGAGACTACAAATGACCCTTGAAAGGTATGTTTCATCTGTTTTAATTTAATGCATGATTATATGTCCAGCCACAATGGGGATGTTGTTTTAGAATTAGTTGTCTTTAGCGTTCGAGAGATAGAAACCATCATAAATAATCATTATAATTCTGAGTTTGTGTTAATAATTTTAGATTGTTGAGATTACACATATTGATGCTGTTTGGCTTGATTGGGGTCATGCATCTGAAATCCCTGAACTAGCAGATGCTTTAGATGCTAAAGGAATTATATTTTCTAGCCCGCTGCTTTATCAATGTGGGCTTTAGGAGATAAAATTGGTTCTTCTTTGATTACACAAGTAGCTCAATGGAGTGGTTCTCATGTAAATATTGCCACTTCATAGTCTTTTTTTTTTTTTACCTTTACTATGATCTGTATACTCTTCATATTGGTCTTGCCAGTGAACTGAAGCTACTCACAAGGTCATTAACTAGGCAGAGTTATGCATCTTTTTATCTGATTTTGCTGCTGTAGGGTTCCGGTGATATGTTAGTAACATTTTTTTGTTAATTATGGACGATTATTAGTGTACATTATATATTCATGTCTTAGTTTAATGATATATAGAAGTAAATGGACGATTATGTTCTGTCACTATTGTTTTGTTTTGCTATTGTAACACCATTTAAAAAATACTTTATTTTGCAGTGGAGGCTGATAGATGCCAAGATAGGACTCTTGTACCAGATTTTAGATCTAAAACAAGCAATTTACTAGCTTTTGTAACAGTTGCAACATCCGAACTATCTTTTGGATAATCCGCAATGCCTTGAGAAGTCAGAAGTAGCTAGGAGAGTAGGTACAAGATAGCATCTATGGCTGCAACACCTGATCAAGCAGTATATTGTTTGGTTAAGTTCTTTCTTAAAGCTATGCATTTTATGTTTGTTGATTTATTGAAAACGAGTTTGTTTCCCGGACCAATTCTTTATCTCTGGTCTTTCTGAAGACGAGATCATACGCAGTCGTGTTTTAAAGCCTTATACAAAGGAATTATTAGGGCATATCACGGAAAAACAACATTTTAGGATCATTATTGTTATACTTGATTTTTATAGTTTTGTAGCTCTTTATTACAGGCTTTCACATAGCGAAGTTTTACAGCGTGGTCTAGATGATGTACGGGCTCACACAATATCAAGCGGAAACAATTTTATATTACACAATCACTCTGAGCTGCATTAATAAAACGGATGGTGGTTTGAAATCATATTTTTTTTCTTTGCAGATTAACAAAATCGTCGACCCAGTGATTAACTCCACCTTCAAAGATATCTGAATAAGAATTGACAGTAATTGAACATTGTTCGTTTCTAATCATCAAGCACGGGTTTATTATTGACACACAAATTTCTTTCTTTTCTTCTGGAGGGGTGGGGTCTTGGGCTCTTTAAATTTTAGTGTTAGTGACTGAGTTTGGACCACATCCTTAGCTAATATAGTATTTTTTTTACTCTTGTAGGTCAAGTAGGCCGAACCACATCCGGGTCTAAGCCCCAATGTTGCGGCGCGAGTTTCTCATTTTTTTAACATTTTAACTAAACTGTAGGTGCTCACAAATGGCATAGAGGTGAAGTTACAAAGGGATACGCTTAGGAGGCAAGTAGTGTTTAAGAAAGCTATTGAACATGATAAACTATGCTAATAGATTTGTATGTGTTGGATCTTGAATGTTCGTATCACAGGCAACGTTTCGGGGAAGATCTTGGGCTGTTGAATCTGAAAGACCTTGAACAACTCCTCAAGAACCAACTGGACTCAAACTTTGAGGCAAATCTGGTCCATAGGAGGTACTTTCTTTTTAATGAATTTTATATTTTATATATGTATGTATGTTTTCTTAGTTAGTAATTTTGCCATTTGAAGATTTTAAATATGATTATACATGTAGGTGGCTCAACTGTACGAGAAAAAAAAAACTAAAGGTTGGATCCTATATCAAAGGCTCTTCAGTTTTTAGGATTTCCTGGTAGATAAGTCTGTTTATGATAGCCATGAATCTCAGGTAAATCTTATTACTTTATATACAATTCTAATAGTTTATTATCATATATGGCTGTAACTCAGTATATCAAATCAAAATAAGTTAGATAAAAATTTACAAATTCTAAGGCTATTGGGTGTGGAGGAGGGTCGTCCTCAAAGGATGATCCACCACGTAGGCGTCCACGTAAGCGGATGTGGAGATGAGCCACATGTCACCCATTGGCTTAAGCCAACTCAGCTGACACTTGGCATATCTCATAGGACTGGATTGATTTAGCTTCTTTTGTACGCTTCTTCTATACTCTCTCTCTCTCTCTCTCTCTCTCTCTCATTCTTTCATTATTCTTTCAAACATTATTTCAAAAACCTTAGAGAAAAATCATCTGCATCCATAGCAAGAAAAATCATCTGCCGCCTGTCCTTCGTCTGCAAATCTTCGATCTTCCAATGCCGCTCGACAATTAGGGTTTCTTCTTCTTCAATGTCCCTGTTGATCCTCCATCTCCGTGTGTCCTTATTTTCATTATAAAGGTTAGATTTCGAAAATTAATCAATCATCGTTCTTGATTTTCGAAGGTTTTGTGACTATTGTTCTCTTTGTTTTGTATATCTTATAGTTTTCGATGGATTATCCGTATTGTTATCAGTTCAATCTAAATAGGTATGTTATTCAATCTCATCTAAGTTGACTTTTCTTTTAATCAGTGGTCAAAACCTTTTGTATGATGAATTCGTTCAGATCTGTGTTGAAGGATGTGCGAACAGAGATCTAGGGTTAGATCTGGAAAAAGTTTTGGATGATTTTGGATCTGTTATTGTGTTAGGAGATCTCATGTTGAGGATGGTTGGCTTTTATTCTAACCCTAATTTCATTAATTTTTCATAAATTTTAATTGTTAAATTGTAGAAATTGTTTGTTCTTTGTTTATATTATTTAGTTGTTTTACATAATTGAATTGCCGCTTTATTCACTCATAACCCTAATTTTGGGGTTTTAGGGTTTGATGTTATACGGTTTTGTTGATTTTTTGGATAAGGTCCAAATCTGATGGTTTTTTTATGTTATTGTGTGATGCTGAGCAGGCTTATTCTTGTCCGCCGATTCTTTCATCCACGTTAATGGTTCTTTCTTGTGATTCTTATGATGTTTGACATTGATGTTTTTCGTGTTTTTTTTTTCATCATAATGTTAAGCGATTCTTTGAATTTTATTCTTCTTTGGATTTAGTGTTGTTGTAGCTAAGTAGTCAAGGAGACTGTTATTGACCCTTGAAAGGTATGTTTCATCTGTTTTAATTTAATGCATGATTATATGTCCAGCCACAATGGGGATGTTGTTTTAGAATTGGTTGTCTTTAGTGTTCGAGAGATAGAAACCATCATAAATAATCATTATAATTCTGAGTTTGTGTTAATAATTTTAGATTGTTGAGATTACACATGTTGATGTTGTTTGGCTTGATTGGGGTCATGCATCTGAAATCCCTGAACTAGCAGATGCTTTGGAGGCTAAAGGAATTATATTTTCTAGCCCGCTGCTTTATCAATGTGGGCTTTAGGAGATAAAATTGGTTCTTCTTTGATTACACAAGTGGCTCAATGGAGTGGTTCTCATGTAAATATTGCCACTTCATAGTCTTTTTTTTTTTTACCTTTACTATGATGTGTATACTCTTCATATTGGTCTTGCCAGTGAACTGAAGCTACTCACAAGGTCATTAACTAGGCAGAGTTATGCATCTTTTTATCTGATTTTGCTGCTGTAGGGTTCCGGTGATATGTTAGTAACATTTTTTTGTTAATTATGGACGATTATTAGTGTACATCATATATTCATGTTTTAGTTTAATGATATAAAGAAGTAAATGTACGGTTATGTTCTGTCACTGTTGTTTTGTTTTGGTATTGTAACACCATTTAAAAAAATACTTTATTTTGCAGTGGAGGCTGATAGATGCCAAGATAGGACTCTTGTACCAGATTTTGGATCTAGAACAAACACTTTACTAGCTTTTGTAACAGTTGCAACATCCGATCTATCTTTTGGATAATTGCGCAATGCCTTGAGAAGTCAGAAGTAGCTAGGAGAGTGGGTACACGATAGCATCTATGGCTGAAACACCTGATCAAGCAGTATATTGTTTGGTTAAGTTCTTTCTTAAAGCTATGCATTTTATGTTTGCTGATTTATTGAAAACGAGTTTGTTTCCGGGACCAATTCCTTATCTCTGGTCTTTCTGAAGACGAGATCGTACGCAGTCGTGTTTTAAAGCCTTATACAAACGAATTATTAGGGCATATCACGGAAAACAACATTTTAGGATCATTATTGTTATACTTGATTTTTATAGTTTTGTAGCTCTTTATTATAGGCTTTCACATAGCGAAGTTTTACAGCATGGTCTAGATGATGTAGGGGCTCACACAATATCAAGTGGAAACAATTTTATATTACACAATCACTCTGAGCTACATTAATAAAACGGACGGTGGTTTGAAATCATATTTTTTTCTTTACAGATTAACAAAATCTCCGACCCAATGATTAACTCCACCTTCAAAGATATCTAAATAAGAATTGACAGTATTTGAACATTGTTCGTTTCTAATCATCAAGCACATGTTTATTATTGACACACAAATTTCTTTCTTTTCTTCTGGAGGGGTGGGGTCTTGGGCTCTTTAAATTTTGGTGTTAGTGACTGAGTTTGGTGAAATACCACATCCTTAGCTAATATAGTATTTTTTTTACTCTTGTAGGTCAAGTAGGCCGAACCACATCCGGGTCTAAGCCCCAATGTTGAGGCGCGATTTTCTCATTTTTTTAACATTCTAACTAAACTGTAGGTGCTCACAAATGGCATAGAGGTGAAGTTACAAAGGGATACACTTAGAAGGCAAGTAGTGTTTAAGAAAGCTATTGAACATGATAAACTATGCTAATAGATTTGTATGTGTTGGATCTTGAATGTTCGTATCACAGGCAACGTTTCGGGGAAGATCTTGGGCTGTTGAATCAGAAAGACCTTGAACAACTCCTCAAGCATCAACTGGACTCAAACTTTGAGGCAAATCTGGTCCATAGGAGGTACTTTCATAGTGTCTTTTTAATGAATTTCATATTTTATATATGTATGTATGTTTTCTTAGTTAGTAATTTTGCTATTTGAAGATTTTAAATATGATTATACATGTAGGTGGCTCAACTGTACGAGAAAAAAAAACTAAAGGTTGGATCCTATATCAAAGGCTCTTAAGTTTTTAGGATTTCCTGGTGGATAAGTCTGCTTGTGATAGCCATGAATCTCAGGTAAATCTTATTACTTTATATACAATTCTAATAGTTTATTATCATATATGGCTGTAACTCAGTATATCAAATCAAAGTACGTTAGATAAAAATTTACAGATTCTAAGGCTATTGGGTGTGGAGGAGGGTAGTCCTCAAAGGATGATCCACCACGTAGGCATCCACGTAAGCAGATGTGGAGATGAGCCTAAAGGGATGGACCTAGAGTGTGGGGATGGGCCTAAAGAAGAAAGAGAGAAGTGGAGCGTCGAGGCAGGCTTCTTAAAAAAATAGAAGAATTCTTTTCTTAGTAGTCACACCCCTTGATCAATCATATATATCATTGCCAAATTGCTAATAAAATGATGGTTGGATTTGGGTTTATGAACATAATTATTGTTGTCAATGTTATTTTGTGTTGATTTGTCTCATATGACTTGCATGTGAACTCTATTTTCTATTTTGTAGCTGGCATAGTGGAAGAATGTAATATACTTTTTTTTACATAGAGGAAATACGGTCACTTTTTAATATCTAACACTGCATTGTATTCTGTCTCTATGTTTGATATATTATAGAGGGCGAATTTCACCAAAATGTAATGAACTTTGACAAAAATTTTATTGTTTGTAATGAACTATGTTTTTTTTACATTTGACTGTAACAAACATTGGTTTTGTTACTATATGATGTAAATTATAACCTATAGCTGGTTAAGAGGATGACGCGACATCGGTTTTAAGTAATTTTTTACAACTATTTTTTGACCCCGTCAAGACGTAACCTTAATTTGGTCGAGCCTGAGCCTGATCGCGCATCAGATATGGGTCTTGAAGACTAGGTAGGCTGATAAGAAAGCTCAGGTACGTGTACTAATTCAATTGTGTTAAAATATACCCATTGAGTGACCTTTTTAAGTATATTTTTAACACATTTGACCCGTAAGAAATAAAACACAACTCGAATATGGTAGTTACCACCAGCGGAACCTTTCGGTAAAACTGTTGTCGCCGGATAAACTCTGTTTTCAGTCACTATGGTGTGTGGTAGAAATAATGAAGGAGAGAGGGGCTATGGAGAAGATTCAATATATTACCTTTACTAATAATAGTATATTACTATTAATAATGCATAACTTAAGAATTAATATATTACCTTTACTAATAATAACATATTACAATTAATAATATTATACTATGCGACAATTCAATTTTCCGATACGAGACTACGGGTTACTAAACTTTATAAATGTGTTATAGAGGCGGAGATTATATCCGGAGGAAACATAGGGACCAGAACGTTTATTCAACGAATCAGTTTGACACCGTCGGATAAAAGAATTCCTATCAAGTTTCAACGACGACAATTCCCCTTAAATGTATGTTTTGCAATGACTATAAATAAAAGTCAAGGACAATCTTTATCAACGGTTGGATTGTATTTGAAATATCCAGTTTTCTCACATGGTCAGCTTTATGTTATGTTATCAAGAGTTAAAAGCAGAGGCGGTGTGAAGTTGCTTATACTAGACAAAGATGGGAATGTAACGAGTAAAACAACAAATGTAGTCTACAAGGAAGTTTTTTTCCGGCATTTGAATAGTTTTCTGTTTTTTTCTTCCAATGTATGCGTTTGTACAAAATATTATATTTCAAAGTAAATAATATGGTTTTGGATGAAGCCGCACATCGCGCGGGCATTAACCTAGTTAATTGTTAGAGTGCATATCTTTAAAATCCGCAAAACAAGTCCAGTGTATTGTTAGACAAGGCCCATTGGTCATATGTGATTCATTAAAAGGCAGCCCATTGGTCATATGTGATACCATACATTATCCGCATAATATACCTAAGGAGATAGGAGGGGAACATCACGGCAAAAAACGGTAAGTGATATAGACGACAGAAGATAGTTGGCGGCTAGGAACACAGGAGAGTTTGAAAAATTATTGGTTCAAGAGTCAAGCTCGAGATCAACAACCGGGTCGTTTCGCAAACGAGTTAGTTTTAGTTTTAGTTTACTTTGTTATTAAAATTATGAACATGACTTATTTGTTATTCAAGACTTGTTTCTTTTTCTTGACTATGATTCTTGGCTAAACTTTTCATGCTACCTAGGCCTAGATGAACTATGATTTAATGTTGTGATTATTTTATTTTGACTAATGATTAAATTGGGACGATTTACATATTCCTGTTTTGTGATTGCTTATGAATTTGTATGCTTGTCTTGGTTGTGATTGGTTGTTTGGTTAGGTGATCTTGTTAGTCTGGTCTGGAACTATTTAGATCATTCTAGGTTCGTTAATCTATTAGGTTTTCGATCTAGAGCTTGAGATTAGAGATAATTCAAGTTTAACTAAATTAATTAAAATCAACTGAGTATAGTGTGCATCCTTTTCTGGCAACTCTAGCGACGAGTCAGGATTGCTAGGTTATTAGCTAGGCGTTGTTTGTTAGTTTGGGTGGACGATAGCTCGGATCCGGCTACTTATTCACGTTTAGGGTTTCCTAGGTTTTCAAATACTTAGCAGGTTTAGCTTCATGACCGGAGGATTTTAGCACCATAGTTGTTATTAATCTGACAGTCGTGGGATTCGGTGTCGATAGCTCGAGTCGTTTCCAATTTAACACTTCATCACTCTGTTCCATCTTCTATTTTGGTTGATCATCCTTAGCGGGAGGTTTTCTGGGTAGATTCGGAGCTTTAGCCATTGGTCAGGACTAGAGGTCATGGGTTGGTCATAGGGATTCGAAGCCTGGGTAGTTCTTTCTCATCATTGTCTGCTTCCCGTTACTTCACCATCTTGTTTGCTTGCTCTGTTTTCATATTTACTCGATTTAGTAGAATTAGAAAAATCTCAAAAACACAAATTAAACCAATTAATTAATTAGTTGAGTCAGAGTCTAGTTAGCATCGCTAGTGTCTCGTGGGTTCGATACTCGGACTTCATTAGGCTTTACTACGTACGATAGGTACACTTGCATGTCAGTGGTCTAGCATTTAGAGAGTCTTAGTTTATAAATTTAAAACTAGGGTGTCTAGATTAGGTTTAGTTTTTTTATAGACCATAATTTGCACATCACTTGGCAAACAAGATCATCCCCTTCAACCCAATCCTATACTTTTACTTCATCTACACACGAAGTAGAAGCATCAGTATCGTTCACACATTTAAACTCAGAGCTTGAGTTACACTCATTTTGTTCTAGTTCTACTGAATTATCTGCTCCAGAAGACTCATAGCTGAATTCACTAGATTCAACTGATCCCAATTTCTCAGAATCAGCTGCTTCAGGTGATTCACATTTGGAATCAGATGGTTCAGCTGGCTCATTCGTTTCATTTGCCAATTCAGTCTCAGTAACTATTGAATTAGAAACATCACACTCATTGTTAACTAAAAAGAACCATCATCATGCAAAGAATCCAAATGTTCACCACAAGCATCAACTACATCTTCAACAATTACTTCATCTGGCCCAAAATTAAACGCAGAGCTAAAAACAGAGTTATAAATGTCACTCATCAAAATAGAGTCTGAATTAAGTTCATTTGAAAAATTATTAGAATTCACTGCTTGTTCATCACCAACTACATCTTCAACAATTACTTCATCTGTAAGGGAAGAAGAAGCATTAGTATCGTTCGCAGACTGAGAAACAAACTTGATCGGCTGACATGTTCGTTTTTCAACAGGTTCACTATTGATTGATGTCTCATTGGTCCTTGGACCATAAGACATACTATCAGCTCTTACTAGTTCCTCCACAGTTATTGGCAAATAGGTGTAGTTGTGGTTAAATGGAGGAGGCACTTTATTGTAACCTAAACCACACTTTTTTTTTCTTTTTTTTTGTACTCTAATTGTATGCCACATAATTCTTTGACTGATTTACTAGAAGTATCATATTTCTTAATATTTATTTTGTTTATTTGATATTTTTGTTTGATCTCTTATAGTTCTTTGGTCAAAACACATATGGTTTCTTTAGCATCCTTGTAACGACAACATTTTACACTCAGATCTTCTTTAAGCTTAATAATATCTTTTCGTTGAGCTTCTATTTTTTCTTTGTAAAGTCTTTCGTTTTTCGTTAGCTAAGAATTGTGCCTTTTTATGTCATGAAAATTTAAGATCCGTTCTGAGTTGTGTAAACGATAAACCGCAACTCTGCCTCTACATTCAGGAGTACATAAGTAGGAATTTATTTCTTCAACATTAATTCCTTGAACATGACCTACCTGAGCTATGAATGCCATATTGTTAGTAGGTGGTTGATTCTTAGGAGCTTTGTTCTTTTCTTGCGATCAAAATCTAAGAAAAAAAAAACACAAGCCAAAGCGAGAACCCGTGTACTCGCTAACTCAAACCCTTTGCAACATGCACGGACTAGCTTCCTGTACCGCACCTCAAAACCTTTTCACAATGTTGGTGCATTACATCTGTCGACTTCGTTTTGTATCGAGTCTTGTACTAGAATTGTTAGATCAGGGCAGGTTGTACTAAAATTCTAGGGTTTGTATGTGATTGAGCTAATTTCGCTTGAAATAGCACTTGCCACTTTCAAGCGAAATCACCATCAGTTATTTCGCATGAAATGGCACTTGCCACTTTCAAGTGAAATCACCATCACTATATATACCTTTCATGTGTTGTCATTTGGAAGGTTCTTGTTTCCGGTACCGAAGTGCTGCCGACGTGTCGATTGATCTGTAAACCTGTTAATTCATTAATACAAGACATTTAGAAGTATTTCAAGCTGTTTTCAAGTCAATTCATCTGTTTCCGCCTTTTGAATTGATTAAAATTCTTCTGAACCACTCGTTTGGTCGTTAAAATGATCCTACAAGTGGTTTCAGAGCTCAGGAGGAAGAGTTCTTACCAAAACAGCCATAATTTCTTACTTCTACACCGTCTTTTACAAAATTCACAAGTTTTTTCGGTCAAAATGTATTGAATTTCACATATGTCATGCGAAACAGTGTTTTAATGAATCCTTGAGAGAATTGGACTTGAATTTGATCTAAAACTGGTAAAATTAGTAATTTCGCTTGAAAAACAGATCGAACATGATGATGTCAGCACTATTTTGTACGGAATTACCTGCTTGATTTCACACGAAATTACCTGATTTCGCTCGAACTTGATAATTTCGCTTCAGAGTGTAATTTCGTTTGAAAGCTTCACACGAAATTAGCTAATTTCGCTCCAAATTTGTATTCCGTTTGAAAGTGTGCTATTTCACACAAAATCAGATTCCGCACCAAAAGTGTTATTTCGCATCAAAGGGGTATTCCGCTTCCAAAGTGATTTCGTTTGAGAGTTGATTCCGTTTGAACTTGTATTTCGTGTGAAACTTGTGTTTGTGAAACTTTTTGCCGAAAAATGGAAGAAGAATTTTACAATGCGTTTGCTACACCGGTTGCTCCAGTTACGGCTGCTGAAACTTTGTATAGTGAGAATGAGACGGGAACGTATCAAAAACCGCCAAAACTTATGTACATTGAGGATTTTAGAGGATGGCAGAATCGATTTGAAAACTGGGTGCAAGCTTATAAGTTTGATGCATGGTGTTCATTAGAGAAAGATTACAAGAAACCGAAAAATGAACGTGGAATTGAAAAAGCTTTCTGTGACTATTCAGATGTTGAAAAATTGAAGTATACTAGTGAAAAAATGATGATCAGTATTCTTCAACAAGCAGTTAAAGAAGATATCTTTGTTTTACTTCAACATGAGGGTACTGCAAGATCAATTTAGACTGCATTGATTCAAAAGTTCAAAGGAAGTGCTGATATGATAAAGAACAAAAAGGCCTTATTAAAGAAATCATTTGATATGTTTGTAGCTTTCGAAGGAGAATCAACAAAAACAACAATTGATAGATATTGTCATCTTGTTTTAGAAATGGGAAGATTGAAAATAAAGAAAGACGACAAAGAATGGGTTGATAAACTAGTCGATGCATTACCACAGCAGAAATGGGGAACTTATTTGTTAATCTTAAAGCACATGAGAAAATCTGAAAATATGAATCTGGTACAGTTTATTCAGAAGATTGAAGAGCATGAGTTAGACATTCAGAAAACTGCTATCATGTCTAATCCAAATACTCAACAAGATGTCAGTTTATACTACAGATGAAACAAGTTTGAAGTTACTCCAAGCCCAAAGATTCAAACTGGTTTCAGTGCTGATAGTTCTTCTGGAACAAAGGGAAGTATTGTGAATCAAAGTGGTGGATCTTCATCTTCATATTCAAGCTTTGATCCAAATTTTACAACACCAAGTTCTCAAAAATAGAATTCTACAAATCTACAGTGCAATGTCACTTTGAACATTCAAAATGGTCAAAATATGTCTCCAGAAATAGCAAAGCAACACATGGCATCACTTGTTGCTATGTTGGAATCATAGGAAAGTTTGATTGCTGGCAGAATCGGAAATCCGATGCTCACAAAAGAGGATTATGACCAGATTGATGCTGAGGAACTTGAGTTAATGGATATAAAGTGGTGTTTAGCTAGTGCTGTTTGAAGAGCAGAAAAGTTTCAACAAATCACTGGAAGAGATGAGTTTAGTGAGATGTCTAAATCTCCAATAGGGTTTGACAAATCAAAGGTCACGTGTTTTCGTTGCCGAGAAAGAGGTCATTTTAAGCGTGAGTGCAAAAACAAAGAAGCAAATGAAAGACAAGATCAGTCTGGAAAAAACAATTATTATCAAAAATCAATTTTTCATCAGATTGCTCAGCAACCACAAACGGCACATGCACGTGCTATTGAAGATAGAAAGAAAGCTTGTCTTGTTAATCAAGATGATGAAAAGGTTGCAGAGGGGTTTAGCTGGGATAAATACATTCCACCGGGTTCAGGATTTGTTGCTCAAATTTTGGAAGCAGAATCAGTCAAATCTCAGTAAAAAAGAATACCGATTTTTCCAGAATTAGGAAATGATGCAGACACAGATGATGAAGAAGAATATATAAGTAAAGCTAGAAAAGGTCTGGATACTGATAGTTTTTATTTGTTCTTTGTAGATAAGATTGAGATGCTAAATGAGAAAAAGGTTGCTAGATTGAAGAGAGAGTTGGAAGCAAAGAGAATTGCTGAAGAAAAAGAAAAACTGGAAACCGAGAAAGTTGAAGTTGCAGAAATTTCAACAAAGAGAATTGAAAATGAAGAGTGTGAGATAAAAATAGAAGTTGATGGAGAAAAGGTAGTTGAAAAACTGTTGAAGTGGAAAAGATAGTTGAGAAAATTGTCGAAGTAGAGAAAATTGTCGAAGTTGAAAAGATTGTTGAGATCTTTAAACCTTGTCAGAAATGTTCAGAAACTTGAAAAAATTGTGAAGAAAAGGATAAAAAGATTAGTGAACTGGAAGAGATGAAAGAGAATTTGTTATTTGACGTGAAGTATGTGAAAGAGTCATACGATGTGCTGAACAAAACAGTTGATGGATTGAACAAAACAAATCAAGAAGTAGATGCTGCTATGACAATGATGAGTTCAACATTAATGACAAAGCAGAAAGTCATTAATGAGTACATTGAAGATTGTGCAAAGCTGAAACAAGATTTGGAACTTGAAAAAATTGAGAGTGAAAGAATCAAAAGATTGTTGTTGAGTTATACAACTTGTGATTATTTGATTGATAGAGTTTATCCTACTGTTGCAGGTCTTGAAGCTTTTCAAGAACAAAAGATAGAAGATACGGATACTGGGAAGAAACAAAATGTCAAGTATAACAAGTGTCCGCCCCCGATTTGGAATAGTTATTCGCCCGGAAAACCAAATGAGGAATGTTTAAATAAGGCTCTCAACATCAAGTTAAAGTCTGAAATCATTGACGAGTTACCAGATAACATTGATGTTACATTCACAGCATCTGACACTGATCATGAGTCTGAATTGTTAAAGAAAGTGGTCGATCAGGTGTTGGATATGGATGAAGAGTCAAAGTTGGAGTATAAGTCTGAAAGTTCAAGTTCATCAGAAAAAAGTCTGAGTTCACCGGTTAAAAGGGTTTACAATAAAGAATTTCTTTTATCAAAATCTAATTTGAATGATGGATTAATGAAAGTGGCTTATACTTTGAATGATTCAGACAAATTATATTCTGATGAGGAATTTCCAATAAGAAGTGTCAAAACTGAAATGATCAAACAGGTTTTCAAATTAACAGAAATTAATATTTCTGAAATAAAAGATTTAAATTTTCATGAAAAATCTAAAAAGTACACTTCAAGAGTTCAACAGAGATTGAACAAGAAAAAGGGTTACAGTTCTGGTTCAGGTTATCGAAAGAAACCAAACCATAACGGTAATTTCAAAAAGAGTGGTTTAGGTTTTAATTCTTCAGAAAATTATAAAAATAAGAAAAATTATAAATCAAAAACAAAAATTGTTGCAGGAGGAAGTTCTGAAGAAGAACAGAAGAAACCATTCTGGAGACAATCAAATCAGGAGTTTCTTGCTGAAAGAAAGAAGAAGTTTGAGCAAAGAGTTGAAAGAAGAACGTGTTTCAAATGTCACAAAATTGGACACATTACTTGGAATTGTTCAAATTCCAACAATACAAAACAGGGAGTTTCTTCTAACTCTGAAATGATTAAGAAACATGTTGATGAAAAGAAACAATCAACTGAGAAATTTAAAGTGTTTGAAAATTCGACTTTTAAAACTGGTAATGTTTCAAAACATTTTTACAAAAGAAAAGTCGATTTGAACAAACAGAGATGGGTAATAAAATCTGAGAGTAGTTTTGACAATGAATCTGATTCCATAAAATCAGAGGAGTCATATGTTGAGAAAAAGAATGAGAATTCCGTTCTAGAGTTGAACGATGAAAATTTTCCACAATTGCAGGCAGAAAATCTGAAATCAAAAGGTAGGTTTGAGATTTCAGGTCAATTCTTCTCTGGTAAAGAAGAATTTGATACTGAAAAGGCTTTCAATGGGAAAGTTAAACATATTTTTGGGAAGATGGTTAATGGAAAGGTAAAAAGTGCTAAAGATTTTTACAGATCAAAAGGAGGTTGGGATAGAGTTGAATCAAAATCACCCAAGGCTGGTCAGGCTTGGGTGAATGCTTTTTCAAACTAAAATTCTGAGTTGCCGGAGCTTCTAGGTTGGTAAGAGTGAAGCAGGAATCGGCATCATTCTTGAGAAAGATTGATTAGTAAACCTACAAGTGGTAGTTTTCTTGAAATTGTTATATTTTAATTTTACATGTGATGTTGATTGATAAGTGAACCTACAAGAGGTTGAAGAAGGTTTTCACTTACAAGTGGTTAATCAAGGTCATTAAGTTGAACTTGAGGTAACTATCATATTAATGTTTGGAAAACAAAGTGATGATAACCCCGATTTTACAAGTGATAAAATCAACAAAATTTTCCTGAAAAACCATTTAATTAAAACAAACTTAAGTGTTTTGAGATCATAATGGGAAGATAGTTTGTTGTAAGGGGAAGTTCTGATTGTTTATGCTATGTGGATGGCGATTTGAAGTGATTCGATATCAGTTGTCACTTTTCTTGTACAGTTTGTTTTCAAATTTCTTTTAAATGATTTTGAATTTTAAGGGGAGTAAGAAATTTCAGAAAATCCAAAAACATTAAAATTTAAAAAAAAAACAAAAACATGATAAAATCAAAAATGAGTTTTTGTTGTGAAAAGAGGAAATGATAGTACATCAGTGGACATTCACAGCATGCTAAAGAATTGGAAAGTTATAATGTGATAAACAGTCTCACTGATGATATCCCAGTAGGTTTTTACACATTTAGTAAATTGTGTCAAGATATAAACCTAAATTTCAAACTTACTTATATCGTGGGGAACATCTCTCGGATATATGGGTAACCCCCGAAATCTTGTTTGAAAGGTCCCTCTTTCTGAGATATTAGGTCTTTATGCTTAGTGATATCTGGGGTATTATCCCGGGACTTCTGATTTTGCGGAAGCAATGGCCTAGTCCCCGTATAATACTTTACGCTTGCTTGAAATATAGCACCACCCTCAGTACAAAAAATGATGAAACATTGCAAAATGTTAATCATGTGTTGTTGAAGAAAAGATTCTCTAAAGGGAACACACCATAAGTCGAAGCAGTCATCTCTCTGATTTTGCGGAAGCAATAGCCTGAGCTCTCACGGCCCTCGCATTTTAACCCTTTACAGATATCATCTAGGTATACTCACCTGTAAGACTGAATATTGGGATCTGGATACGGGAGTATATTCTGAGGTGGGATACATGAATAAGTTTAAGTGTTTAAGACATTAATCTCGTATCTCGAAACAGCTGAACTTTGTGTAAGAATTTAAATGGATCAGTATACTGACAATCTAAGTGAATCATTTAGAAATTAAAATGTTTAAAGCTTAATGGTGTTGGTGATTTGTCTAAAAAACTGATATGATCATCTTACACAAGCTCACAAAAATATTGTTTTGTAAATTTTTTTCTTTACTGCATTTTCATTTTATCCAAAATCCAAAAAGAGTTTAAGTGTGTTTTAGCATAAATTTTGAAAAATAGCAAAAAGATTTTAGACAACTGATGTTGGAAAGCTGATTTTCAAAATTCCGAGTGCTAAACATGACGAACTGGTTTGGGAGAGTGTTGTGAGAAATATGTTTTGCATACAAGTGGTCATCAGAATTTAAATTTGTTAAATCATTTATGATTTTGTTTCTACAAGTGTTAAGCAGAAAAGTTTAAATTTGTCAAATTGTTAAATTGTGAATTTATTTTGAGGTAAAGGATATGCAGGTTATGGCTATGAGAAAGCCAGGATGTAATTCTAGAAATTGTGAAAGCCAGATTACGATCTCGGAACAATTTGAGGGGGAGTTTGCTAATAGATCAACATCCAAGGAGAATGAGAAGAGTTGAAGATGCTAGAGTCAGTGTTTGATCCTGGATCTGATAAAGAGAATGTAAGAGCCAGCTTCAGATCCTGGTAAAAGAGAGATATAGATTGAAGATGCTTACTTTGTCAGATACTTTGAAAGAGCCCAAAAGACTGATAAAGACTAAAGAATGTGAGGACTCGACATTGAAGACTCGTCAACATCCGAGGGGGAGTCTGTTGGTGCATTACGTCTGTCGACTTCGTCTTGTATCGAGTCTTGTACTAGAATTGTTAGATCAGGGCACGTTGTACTAAAATTCTAGGGTTTGTATGTGATTGAGCTAATTTCGCTTGAAATAACACTTGCCACTTTCAAGCGAAATCACCATCAGTTATTTCGCATGAAATGGCACTTGCCACTTTCAAGTGAAATCACCATCACTATATATACCTTTGATGTGTTGTCATTTGGAAGGTTCTTGTTTCCGGTACCGAAGTGTTGCCGACGTGTCGATTGATCTGTAAACCTGTTAATTCATTAATACAAGACATTTAGAAGTATTTCAAGCTGTTTTCAAGTCAATTCATCTGTTTTCGCCTTTTGAATTGATTAGAATTCTTCTGAACGACTCGTTTGGTTGTTAAAACGATCCTACACAAACCCAACAAAACCCCCCTTTTTATTTATAATAAACCTAATGGTTATTATTATTATTATTATTATTATTATTATTATTATTGTTTTTTTCATATAAATTTGAAAACCTAAAAAACAATGATTAACTGATGATTAATATCTTTGTCACCAATAGGGTGGTGATCCATTGGCAAAGGCAAAGCCTTTAAAACACCTAGGTTGGGAAGAGGATGTTCTTGGGTTCAAGTCCCACAGACGACGACAAAGCTAATTAATATCTTTGTCAATTAATGATTAAACAAAGCTAATTAATATCTTTGTCAACTACCTTTCAAAAATAGGGAAATTAAGAAAATGTTGGTTGACCAAACCACTTTTCAAATTTGTCACCCTCAGGCGTCGGTGGAGAGGGTGCTCCCGAGTCTGATGCATCCACAAATAGGATGTTGCCACGTGTCCAAATGAAAGGAGTGATCAGCATCTGACGCATCAAAAGTCTGATGCGTCGGATTGTGGCTTGGCTGACTCTTTAGAGTGGTTTGGCTGACCACTCCAAGTGGGTTGGCTGACCACTCCAAGTGGCTCGGCCTTGGCTGACTCTTCAGAGTGGTTCGGCTGACCACTCCAAGTGGGTTGGCTGACCACTCCAAGTGTCTCGGCTGACCACTCATGTTATTAATTTTAATTTTTTTTAAGTTATTAATTTTAATTTTTTTTAAGTTATCGTTTCAGCTTATAAATAGGCAAGAGAAGGTAATTTCGTTAAAAAATGGTTTTTAACGATGGATTATTTTCCCATTAATGTAAGAAATTATCTTTTTACATTGAAAAGGGGTCTTCGTTTTCAACGTTTTAATTTCCCAAAAAAACGGTTGAACACCGTGGGCAAAATTGTAAAAAAAATATTTTTTACAATATCTCTTGTTCTTCATTTTCAACGTTATCATTTTCTATCGTAAAAAAATAATTTCTTACATTTATGCGAAAATAATCCATCGTTAAAAACCGTTTTTAATGAAATTAACTTCTCTTGCGTATTTATAAGCTGAAATGATAACTTAAAAAAATTAAAATTAATAACATGAGTGGTCAGCCGAGCCACTTGGAGTGGTCAGCCGACCCATTTGAAGTGGTCAGCCGACCCACAAAAACCAGCCAAGACAGTTAATGGGAGAAGTCAGCCGAACCACTCCGAAGAGTCAGCCAAACCACTCTAAAGAGTCAGCCAAGCCACAAGCCGCTGACCACTCCTTTCATTTGGACACGTGGTGACCTCCCATATGCAGACACATCAGACTCGGGAGTGCCCTCTCCACCGACGTCTGAGGGTGACAAATTTGAAAAGTTGTTTGGTAAACCCGACATTTAATTTCCCAAAAAAAAATCTTTGTCAACAAATGATTAAACAAAGCTAAACGTCAAAAATGTCACTGATTTTAAGAATCCCAAATCCTTAAAAAAATTCTTGTCGCTAAAGAACTCTGATGATACTTTCTCTTCTCTTTCCCGGCAGACAGAAGTGTCACAACAAAGCCTACCAAGATAACCAGTTCTTTCCAGACAATTCAAATCGACACAGAAGTGGTGATGAATGGAGAATTAACGAAGATGAGGTTGTTGGAACCGGTCAGGAAGGTTGATGGAGATGGACGTCGGTGATCGTGGAGAAGATGACCGGAATGCAGTTGGTGTAGAGACAGTGATTACACGATGAGGGCGATGGTGTTCGAAAAGAATCCTTTATTATTCGAATACGAATCGAAAACACAGGCCAACTTGAGAAAATTTTTGGCTTCGTCAGTGGTGTTGAATGATGACCGGACGGTTTAAGCAGTGATTATGTGGTTTCTGTATGGTGGTATGCGGAAGAGATGCAGTTGCAAGTGGTTGCCGGAGAGATGATGAAGTGAACAGGAGGTGGTTATGATAATGGCGGAGGTGAACGATGGTCAGAGGTGAACGATGGTGTGTTGTTGTTGTAGGTGAACGTGGTGTGGTGGTGGATGAACGGAAATGTGTTACGATCACCGGAGATGAAGAGGGTTGTTTGGACGGTGATCGGAGGAATGTTATGAAGATGATGTAAACTGTAGCTGCAACACGAAACCTAGTGTGATAAACGGAGGACGTTTGACAATGATGATCAGATGATGGTGGTTGCCAGAATATATGGTAGATGGTGTGGAATAATCGACTCGAAAACAAGCAACTCGAAATCCCACATAAAACCTCAGCTCAAAAACTTTCAAGACTCGCAATCAAATGGTTCGTGGAACTCGAAATCAGTGATCGTGTAGACTCGAATAAGTGGAGATGGTTGTGAACTCGAAATCAGTGATCGTGTAGACTCAAAACAGTGGAGAAGGTTGAAGGTTATACTGTGTTAGGTTGCGGTGTTCAGTGGACGACGAAGGTGATCAGAAGAGCAGGTTGTGGAACTCGGAACCTCAACTCGGAATCTGTAATGAAGATGATTGAAGTTGTTGGTGGTTGTTGTTGCAACAAATACGAGACCAAGAGTAGTGGACGGGCTGGTTAGGCAAAAGGCTTCAAGGGTTGAAGTTTGCCTAACGCAGGACGTGGGGTCCCCCTGCGTTTGCTAGACGTAGGAGGTGGTTCACTAGTTATGTTGTTATTCACTTAGAATCTTTGGCTGGAAGAGTTCCTGCCTCGGATGTAAAAGCAAGTGAAGTTGTGTTATTTGAAGTGAAGAAGAGAAGCATGCTTGAAGCAAGTTCTTGAGAGGGAAGAGAGAAGATCAGAGATCAAGGAAGATTCAGACTGATCGGAATGTCCGAAATGAATGATATGGAATGTCATTTAAAGAGAAGGCTTCTTCCCAAAGGGGAAACCTTTGACTAGTGAACCTCTGCTGCAGTAAGTGACTTACCCATTTTAGGGGTTGAAGGCTTCGGACCTGCGGATAAAAAGTTGTTCTCTTTTGCACACGCCACTTTTGCGGCTGAGTGAAGAGTTGGTGGGTTATCACTGATGTGACTGATTACTGTTCTTGTTCTCTTGTGCTTACAATGCCTCGCGGGTTTTGAACCCTTTAACCATTTAACCTTTTGAGCTGTTATGCATTTTAGTCATATTATTGAGGCTTGGGCTACCCCCGTCATCAGCCCCCCAAGTCAGAGGTGTTTGGGGTATATGCTCAAATGATTCTGACTTTTACACATTGTTTTTTATTGCTTAAAGGCTTCAGGGCTTCAGGGGTTCCGAGCAGTTGAGAATTTGAATTTTGAAATGACAACTGATGTGATGGATGGTAGTTTTCTCAGGCGGCGGTTGTAATTACACAACATGTAATTATAACCTCCTCTTTTATTATTTATTTCTCATTTATTTACACTTGATAACTTTTTCATTATCTTCTCTAAGCGTTCCGTTGATCCCTTCTTCCGTTCAGGTTAGTTATCATCTTTCCTTCTTCGTTTTTTCTGTTCTTCATTTTAATCATGGGTGCTCATAAGGATCTTTCTGTTAGTTTTTCTCGCCTCACTCAAGAGTAAGTAGATGCGTTTTGTATGGAATGGGGCATTGGTTTGAAATACAATCCGGTTGCACCGGGTTGTGATAAATCCATTGATCAATGCCCTTCTGGGTCGATTGCTTTATACTGTCGCCATTTCGAGTTCTCCAATCTTCGTCATCCGTTCTCAATCTTTGTATTGAATGTTTTGGAATATTACCGAGTTTCGTTTGGTCAAATCCATCCCAAAGGTTTGGCTAGGGTTTCACATTTTGAGGTTTTATGTCGGGCCTCCGGTTATGATCCCACTTTGTTGTCATTCCGCCGGTTCTTTCGTTTGGTGAAGAACGGTGATTGGTTTACTTTCGAAGCATCTAAAGTCGACACTTGTTTGGTTTCATCCATGGTTACCACCCTTGGTGCCTGGAAAGATCTGTTCTTTTGGGTTTCAGAGTCAATTGTTCCCTTTAAAATGGTTTGGATACACCCAGACGCCGTTCTCAATGAACCGGAACCCTCTGAGTCTGATTTGAATAGTTGTTTTCTTAAGGCCATCCGGGAATATCCTTCAAGGGTTCGGCCTTTTCCTGAACATTTGCTAGTATTGTTGGGTATTAGCAAATTGTGGCATAAGCCTGATCGGGATCCGATTCTTATGAGGAGTGGTCAGGGTATGCATTTCATCTGCTTTGCATTTTTTTTACATTCCTTTTGATTGTTTGCTTATATTTTGTTTCTTATAAATTTTGTAGTCATGTCTGAATTGGATTTTGTGAAGATGACAACACATCAGATGTTGTTTTTATGGATGCTCAAGCTGCAGAGGGTGATGATGCAGTTGTTAGAGGTTCTGAGCACAAATTTGAGGATGTGGGGTATGTTAGTGTTCCAAATGTGAAGGGTTTTACCAAGACTACTTCTCCTAAGGCTTTGACCCGTCGCTCTGCTCGACGTATGTTGAAGAGTGCTGCTCAATCCACTTCTTCTGATCCGGTGGAATTGAGCGACGACATCGAAGTTTCTGAGGGTCAAGGCCCTGATGCTAAAAAGAGAAGAATTTGGTTGCTCTTGGTAAGAAGAAGGCTTCAGGTAAGAAGGTTACAGTGACTCCTATTCAAGGTTCATCAAGTAAGGATTTTGAGGGTTTGAGTAAAGATGAGGTTTACGTCCCAAATTGGAGTGTTAAGGTTGGGGATAGTTTCAAAGATGCCAGTGTTTGTGCTGATGTGTTGGCTAATTTCGCTCCTCCCGGTGTTCGAGGTTCCATATCAGAGATGGGGGGTGACACCATGCTTTCAAGATTGATCTTGAGCCCGTGCAACCTTTCTGCCTTAGTGGCTGAAGGTGTTACTCGTTTTCGGAAGGGGATGCATGAGTATGAGGTGTTTTCAAAGAAGAGGGAAAAGATGAAGGCTTTTATGGCTGTCATGAAAAAGGATATTTATAGCTTTTCGAAGAAGGAGGAAGCTTGGTTTAAGAAAGTTGGTGAGCTGACCTGCAGGCATGAGATCGAGATTGGGGATTTGAAGAAGAGTATGGAGGCGGATAAGTTGAAGGTGAAGGCTGATAGGGAAGCCTTGAATGTTCAGAAGAAAGCATTTGCAGGGGAGAAGGAAGGCTTGAAGGCTTATGTGGTTCAGGCTACTGGTGATAACCAATGGCTTATCGAGCAAGGCTTTCAGCAGGTTCTTACTTATCTCCTTCATTCTACTGAATTTAACTCTGCCCTTGGGGATGTCTACACGAAATTGCTGAACTATGGGAAGCATTTGGGCTTGGTTGCTGGTTTCAAACTTCATGAGTCTGGTCAAGCTTTAGAACAATCTCCTTTGTTTCGTCCTGAAGCTTCTAAAATTTTTAAGGAGTTTGTGCTGACCTATCTCTATGTAAGTGAAGTTTCTTCTTGCTTCGGTAAACCTCTTTCCGTCTTACAGGGGCTGAAACCAGCTGGGCCTAATGAGAAAGTATGTGCTGAAGTGCTTGATTCCTTGTCCAAGAAGCATTCCCGTTCAGGTGATAGCAAAGAGACCTTCTTGGAGGATGCAGATGTTTCCAAGGAAGCAAGCCTTGAAGGTTCAGTGGTTGCGGGTGATGGTGGCCCTAAGGCCAAGAAGGGTAAGGGTGATGGTTCTGGGGCTTCTAAGCCTTGATGTTTAAACAATCTATTCATAGCTTTCTTAGCACTTAAACAATTTCATGTTATGTTTTAAACTTGTTTCTTTTGAAGGGAACCGTTTAGGTCCCTCTGGTGGTTGAAGCCGTGAAGGCTTCGTTGAACAATTATGTAGGTTTTAAGGCCCTTAAGGCCTTTTATGCTATGCTTTAACTTTCTAGTACTTGTGCTATGTTGTGACTTTTTATGCTGCCTTGGTTTTATGTTATTCTTCTTCTAAAGGAACTGTTTAAGCTGCTTGTAGCTTGAAGCCTTCGAGGCTTCCAGGTGCTGTTTGAAGCTTTTGTCCTGGTGTTTTGCTTAGTCTTTTTAACTCTATGTTTCATGTAACTTTTTGTTTTTATGTTGTTGTTTTGTTCCTTTCCTTGTACTTTTGTTTGTGTAATTGTCTTTGTTGGTGTTGTGTTTTCCTTATGTTACTTATACCTTGAAGGGTTCAGTGTTGCAGTCACTTAGCCTTGGTATTTTTAACAAGAAGGCATAACACTTATCCTATTTATCGTATTTACTTAGTTTGATTTTGGTTCGTAAGCCTGTTGATGAGAGTTTGTTTTTTGAAAGACTTTCTAAGGCTTAAGGAACATTTGGTGAAGGCTGTTCAGACCCGTCAATGAGACGAGTTTGTTGAAAAAATTTCTAATTCTCATGGAGTTGTATTGATATAGGAACTCACCCCTTATATAGGCCCATTCAACCTTTGAACCTATTGAGCGATGTGGCCTGGGAGCTCATCCCCTAACATGACCCTTGTTATGGAGTTTTTTGCTAGGTTCTCAACCTGATTATAGGATAAAAAGACACGTTTTAACAGAACCTCATTGTTCATTAATCAAAGTGTGTAGATTACAAGGGAACAAAAACAACACTTTGCTAACTTTTTTCTAATACATGTTTCTGGATGTGGAACCTTTTAAGGTTTTTTCCGTTCCAATGCTTGGGAAGCTTTTTGCCATTTGAGTCAGCCAACTTGTAGGATCCTCCCTTGTGAGCTTCGAGGATGGCATATGGTCCTTCCCATTTGGGACCAAGTTTTTCCTGGCTTTCCTTCTTGCTTGCCTCATTGTTTCTGAGGACTAGGTCACCAGGCTTGAATCGTTCATGTTTTACCCAGGCATTGTAGTAAGATTCCATCTTTTGTTTATATCTTGCTTCTTGAATGGCCGCTTGATCCCGTGCTTCTTCTAGGAGTTCCAAGTTCAACATCGTCTCTTGCTTGTTTGCTTCTAGATCAATGTTGAACGTTCTTTTTGTTGTAACTCCTATTTCTGCTTGGATTACAGCTTCGGATCCAAACACCAATCTATATGGTGTTTTCTTGTGGCTTGTTTTTTCAGTGGTCCTGATTGCCCATAACACGTTTGGGAGTTCTTCAAGCCAGTTGGTGTCATGCTTTCCCAATCGTGATTTGATGCCTTCCACAATGCTTCGATTTGTTCTTTCGACTTGGCCGTTGGATTGAGGGTAGGCCACTAAGCTGAAGACTTGTGTTATTCGGAATTGTTTGCACCATGAGCTGAAAGGTTTCTCAGCAAATTGTTTTCCATTGTCCGTGACTAACACTCCTAGCAACCCAAATCGGCAAATGATGTTTTCCCATACAAAGTCAATGATTTGCTTTCCTATTATCTTTGCCAATGGTTTTACCTCCGGCCATTTGGTGAAGTAGTCCACAGCTACTAGAAGGAATTTGACTCCTCCTTTGGCCTGAGGGAACGGTCCAACAATGTCCATTCCCCATTTGTGGAATGGCCAGGCAGATGAGATGGGAACCAAGTCATGCTTTGGGATTTTTGGCACTGGGGCATGTATTTGACAAGCTTCACATTTTTTCAGTTGCTCGCTTGCATCTCGGTGTATGGTGGGCCAAAAATACCCGAGGTTCATCAACTTTGAGACTACTGATCTTGGGCCGAAATGAGCCCCACAAATTCCCTCGTGAACTTCCCTTATCAAGTATTGACTTTGCTCCGGGCCAACACAACGAAGCAATGGTGCAAGGTACCCCTTTTTATAAAGGATATTTTCTTGAAACACGTATTGTCTTGACTTTATTCAAACCTTTTGGCTTCTACTTGATCACTTGGCAGCTCACCATTTGTGTGGAATTTGATCAAAGAGGTCATCAATTTGTGACTTCTTCAGTGATGACGTCCTGTACTTCGAGCTCTTGAATTGATGATTGCTTCAATACTTCAACAAATACTTTTTTGGTGAGATGGGCGAAGGTTAGTGAAGCAAGTTTGCTTAGTGCATCAGCCTTCTTGTTTTGCGATCTTGGAACTTGCTTGATTGTGCATGTTTCAAATGCATTCATAAGCTCCTTTGCCTTTTCACAGTACTTCTTCATCTTTGGTTCTTTGGCTATGTAATTGTCACTTACTTGGTTTGAAACAAGTAATGAGTCTGTGAAGACTTGAAGATTTTTTACACCCATTTTTCTTGTAAGCTTGAGTCCTGCAATCAATGCTTCATACTCGGCTTCATTGTTTGTAGTCTAAAATTCAAGCCGGAGAGCATACGTAAATTCCAATTCATTGGGGGTCCATTAGAACTAGCCCTGCCCCTGACCCTTCAATGCTGGAAGCTCCGTCGGTAAAGAGCTTCCAAGTATGGGGGTCAGAGGGTTCAGTGGAGGCTGTATTGACTTCCGTTATTGTTTCTTTGGGTGTCTCCAAATCAGCCAAGATTTAGGCTTTTACAGCTTTTCTTGGGACATAGGTGATGTTATGTTCACCTAGTTCCATAGCCCATTTGGCTAAACGTACAGAAGTTTCGGGACTTTCAAGCACACTTTTAATTGGTTGGTCCGTAACCACTTGTATGGGGTGTGCTTGAAAGTATCTCCGAAGCCTTCTGGATGTTTTGACTAGTGCAAGAGCAAGTTTTTCCACTGGGGGATACTTGGTCTCTGCTAACTTTAAGGTTTTACTGAAGAAGTAAACAGGTACCTGAGCTTTGTTTCTTTCGATGGTCAGGATTGCACTGATTGCTTCCTCAGTCTTGCTCTCAGTCTTGCTCTTGATTACGAGGTCATCCACATAGGCTTCCATGTTTTTTCCGATTTGTTCAACAAACGCTTTGTCCACCAATCGTTGGTAGGTTGCACCTACATTTTTAGGCCAAAAGGCATCTTTTGGTAGCAAAAAATACCTCTATCGGTATGGAAGGCCGTCTTTTCTTTATCTTCCGTTTTCATTTGAATTTGGTGGTAGCCTTTATAGGCATCAAGAAAGCACTTGAATGGGAACCCTGTAAGCGAGTCTACTTTGAGATCAATTTCGGGCAAGGGATAACAATCCTTATTCAAGTCTTTGAAATCGATGCACATTCTCCATGATCCATCGGGCTTCTTGAACATCACAGGGTTGGCTATCCAAGAGTGGTATTTGACCTCTCGGAGTATGCCAGCTTGCACCAACCCTTCAACCTCTTTGCATGTTGTTGCACTTCGATCAGGGGCAAGGCTTTTTTTTCTGAATAATGGTTTTCACATTTGGTGGAATCTTAAGCTCGTGCTCGGCAATATCCCTAGGAATGCCGGTCATGTCATCAGGACACCATGCAAAAAATGTCCATGTTGTGGGTCAGCAACTTCTTAAGGTATGAGAGAGTTTCTTGAGTGAGGTTGGTGTTTACCCTTATCCTTTGTTCGGGATACTTAGGGTTAATGGCCCAACCTTGTTCTTCACTTTCCTTTTTTCTTGAGCTTTCTCCTTCAACCAGGAAGGCTTCTCGGGTTGGTTGAAGGGTTGCAATTCCTCTTATGGTGGGGAACTTGACAATGCCTTGGCCAACGGAGACAGCCAAGCTAAACTAGCTTTGGCCTGGCCTTCCTATGATAATATCATAGGTGGAAGGCATGTTGATTACAATGAAGGTGAGTGGCTTGGTTCTTTCCATTTCACCTTCCTTGAAACAAACGTCAAGTGTCAGTTGGCCTAAAGGCTTGATGAGGATGTTAGCAATGCCTTTGATGGATGACTCAGCTGGCTGATGCCTTGAACACTCCTGGTTGCTGAGTTGGTTGAAGTATTTTTCAAACATTATTTCTGTTGCTGCACCCATGTGAATGTATGCTTTGTTCGTCTTCAATGTTCCCACGATGGCTTCAACTACCAAAGGGTTGAGTGAAGTTCTTTTTGTGGTGGTGGGAAGCACAGGCACTGAAGCTCCCAAGCTTACAAGCGTTGTCGCTTGGTGGGGGTTTCTTCAACGACATTCACCATGTTTACTTCTTTGATTTTTCCATCACCCATTTTATCTTTTACCCCCTTAACAAGGTGGGCAAGTTCTCCAGATTTGACTGCTTCCTCGATTCTCTTTTTGAGTTGGAAGCAATCATTGGTATGATGGCCCTTTTCTTCATGGAACTCACAAAATTGATTAGAATTTTCATTTCTTTTGTTTTCGGGTAGGGGTCTTGGTGGTCGGAAGCTATGTTTAACTTCTTCGGTGGCAAGTATTTCTTGAGGAGTTTTGGTTAGGGCTGTGAAGTTCATAGACTTGTCCCTACTTGAAGGGTTCTGACCTTCAGACCTTCGAGGGTCTGAGCTTCGGGAGCATCTATCATAAGAACCGTAGTTACCTCTTTTTCGGTTGGGACTATTATGTCTCCAGCTGGGACCCCTCTTTCTTTGCTCCTTGATGTCCACCGCCTCTTCTCCCTTGATGTGAGCTTCAGCCCTTTCAAGGGGTTCTTACAAGGTCTTGGACAGGCACTTGTTAAAGTCCCTGGTGAGGTACTTAGAGGTGATTGCATTCATGAAGCCTGCAACCCTCATCTTCTCGTCAGCTCCCACATACGTCAAACCTTCCTTTTTGTATCTCTCAATGAAATCCCTAAGGCTTTCATCGTCCTTTTGTTTGATTTGGAAGATCACAGTGGCATCCTTCATATACCTCCTTTGTTGTGAGAAATTAGCTAGGAAACCCTTACTTAGATCATCGAAGGTTCGAATGCTTCGGGCTGGTAGATCATTGAACCAGATCCAGGCAGATCCTATGAGGGTTTGCATGAACATTAAGCAACATTCAGCATTAGACCATTTCTCTATCCTTGCTGCCCCCGTGAAGATCTGGAGATGATCTTCTGGATCTTCCGTTCCATCATACGTTCGTATGTGAGAAGGCATCTTTATCCTGGTTTGGAAATCGTAATCAGCAATTTGCTGAGAAAAACATGACAAATTGCTTGGTTTATATGGTTTGGCCAAATCCTCTTCTGTTCTTGTGCCCAGGTTATTGTTGGCGTTTCCTTGGGTGGCCAGCACCTGGTTAATGAAGTGCTGCCAGGGGAAGCTTGCCATCATTTGGGGTATAAAATTGAAGCTTTCAGGTGTAGCTGCACAGTTCACCCCCATAGGAGCATTCATGACGGCACTTCGTGCTAAAGGGAGGACAGACAAGGCTTGTTCCCACGTGGTAGTTGCTGGAGGTGGAAGAGTTGCAATAGGAGATTGTAACAACTGATCCAAAGTTAGCTCGTGCCCCAAGGGTGCACCAGTTACCACTGGTTGAGAGGAAAAGATGTTGGATCTGGCCTTGTGAATGTATATGGACTGGGACTCAAAGGTGGATGGCTAGGACCAGCTTCATTTCTGAATACGACTGGTGGCCCAGGTAACAATTACGGCTCTGGTTCATCATAGTCTAGCCGAATTCTTACCCCTTTATCCCTTTCCCTGTTCACGTACTGGTTAAGGAGAGACCTTAAATGTAGGAAATTGTTTGCGACCCCCTCCGGTGTGAGTTCGATACGTGTGGGTGTGTTGGACGTACCGACATTAGGAGATGGGACTCCTGAATGAGACGGTGTCGGTGTCTGGAAGGAGAGGAGCTCGAGATATGTTGCTCCTGTTTGAGTGCTCCCCGGAGTTGAAAAAGAAGTAGGTATAGCCACAGGAGTTTGGCTAGTGCTGGGAGTAGAGGCACGTGGAACTTGATTTACCTCTCCTGGAGATTCCCCTTCAGACATGATGATTTCAAAGAGAATGGAGCTAGGAGCTACACTACTGGTCTTTTGGAGAAAAAATGAGCAGCGTAGCCCCACGGTGGGCGCCAACTTGTTGTTGCAACAAATACAAGACCAAGAGTAGTGGACAGGCTGGTTAGGCAAAAGGCTTCAAGGGTTGAAGTTTGCCTAACGCAGGTTGTGGGGTCCCCCTACGTTTGTTAGACGTAGGAGGAGGTTCACTAGTTATGTTGTTATTCACTTAGAATCTTTGGCTGGAAGATTTCCTGCCTCGGATGTAAAAACAAGTGAAGTTGTGTTATTTGAAGTGAAGAAGAGAAGCATGCATGAAGCAAGTTCTCGAGAGGGAAGAGAGAAGATCAGAGATCAAGGAAGATCCAGACTAATCGGAATGTCCGAAATGAATGATATGGAATGTCATTTATAGAGAAGGCTTCTTCCCAAAGGGGAAACCTTTGACTAGTGAACCTCTGTTGCAGTAGGGGATTTACCCATTTAGGGGTTGAAGGCTTCGGACCTCCGGATAAAATGTTGTTCTCTTTTGCACACGCCACTTTTTGTGTATTAGGGACAATACACGACTTTTCGGGGGGGTGGTAGGACCGTTAAACGGTTTCGTATTTTAAAATTTTAACTTATAAAAAATTATCAAAACATTTTTAATAATTTTTAGAATTTTTATTTGTATATAGTCCTTTTATAAAAAGTTCATAATTTCTTGTATATTTTTCATAAAAAAATAAAAAAAAAACATTAAATTGCAAAAAATAAAAAATTGAGTTTACGTATGCCGTCGCTGACGTCGAGTTCTCTCGTCACCGACGGTGCCACAAAAAGTGGTGTCGGTTGTTTTGTCCGTAGACAGGGGGATAACACGTCGCCCACATGGCCCGTGTACACCATGCATCACCGACGACGGAGAGACCCGTCGCCGACGGTGTCTCAATGCTCGGCCGACGCAGGTTTGGTTTTTGGCGTTTATTTCGAACTCAACCCACTTTAAACCTTACCAAAATCAATCCAAACGCATTTTAAACCACACATATGACCCAAGACCAATTCCCTATCATCCATACTATCATTAATCCTCATCCATTCAGATTAAACGTTACCCTGTCTCTCTCTTCAACTTCATCTTCTCCAACCTTCCTTCAAGAACCCTAATCTTCCATCTCTCATAACTTTCTGAATTCTCCACCAATTCAAGCGATTCTTGAGCCTATTTTGCGTAGATTTTCAAGAGCAACAAAACCCCATAATGGTGTTCACCAATTCTTGCTTCAAGATTTCTGAAGTCAAAAATTCGGGTTGTTAGAAAGAGTGTTCTTCAAAGCCTTGATTTGCATCTTTTGATTGTGTCTTGTCATTCTACTACATAAAGGTATGAAATTTACTTGATTTTTAGCCGTATTATCATATGGTATGTTGAAATTTTCCGAATTTTTTGATCTTTTGCTTGAAGAATAGGTTGTTTATCATAATGTAGGAGGTTATAGTTGAAAATTTTGTGTAAATTCTTGATTTGGGGGGGATTTGAACATGCAATGGTCATAGTGAAGTGATTACACCAGATTTTTGCATGATTGAATATAGTGATGATGTTGAATATTGTTAAATCATAAGAGATTGTGAATAAACATGTTAAATTGATATTTAGGTGATAAAATATGCGACTTTGGAAGTTTAAAAAGACGATTTTGCATCTAGTTATTGATTGAAACTCAACATCATACATTATGTTCACAATTTGAAATGGTTAGAAGATTGAGGTGTACTAATTGTTCCTTTATCTTATGATTGTAGCTATGTTCGGAAGAAAGAGAGCCAAAACCTCCGGAGAGGGTTCATCTTCTGGAGCTGGTTCAGGCTCGGGTCACTTTCAGAAAAGATGGGAACAATTTAGTAATGTGGAAGAAGGAGATGGGCAGTTATATAGACAAGATTGGGCCTGGGAAGAGTTCAAAACAGTCGCTCAGCTTCTGCATGGAATGATAACAAAAATAAAGCGCTTTCTAAGTACAAAAACAAGAAGTTGGAAGCGAAAATGTGGAAATGGAAGATGGTGACGGGAGTGACAACCTCTGTACCGGAGAGGGTGGTGTGTGAGCGTGCGATAAATGTTGAGGAATTCCGTACAATTGGTATAATTCAAAGGTTTGAAGAGCTTGGGTGGAAGAGAGTATTGGATTGGTCTGAGGACATCACCTCATGGGTCTATCTAGCGGCAGTATGTGAATGGTTATCAACTCTGAGGTTTGTTAACGATGACGGGCCAGCTCCTACATGGTAATTGATTGGCAACATTGGAAAGAATCAAATGATTATGTCTTTTGAGCATATGAATGCCATTGCTCGGTTTAATTCATTGGGGGTCGAGGCATACGACTATTATGAGCTTGACCACTTCTTGGATAACAAGACCAATACCGTTGATCTGGATCTGATGCTAGCAGCTGTGTTGCCAGGTTCTGGGAGTCTGGGGGAGTCAAGGAACGATTTGTCTTTAGAGGGGAGAATTTTGCAAGGCATCTCGTTAGAGAACGTGATGGTGCGGTTCGGAGACCGCGAAAAAGTGAAGGCACCTGGCTGCTGGGTTTTACATGCTTTGTTGTATGGGACGCCAAGGTTGTCATGGCGGCAAATTGTGATGATGAACACTTGGGACACGAGGGAGTCATTATGTGCGGCTAATTAGCTCGATGATTCTGCAACAGAATGCATTGCCGCAAGAATCATTATGGATTTCTAAACCCATTGATCAGTTCAACTTCGCTTCAATGAAGCGTCATTGGAAAATAACGGTTAAAGTCTTTGGTCATCTGCACACGGTGGAATATGAACAAGGAAACAATTATAATTTTTCCACGACTGAAGAGGGTGCCCATGATGAGGAGATGGTTGATGAAGAGGATGAAACCGAGCCTGCCGGTCCAAGGGGACCAAGGCAGAGATACAGGCGGCCAACTCGGGAAATTTCTGCAGATGTAGCAAATTTTGTGAATCGGCGACGGGTACCATCGTACCGGGATTTTAACCATGGCCAACAGGCGGTATTTGATAATGTGTCGGCGGGTATAGGATAAGGTAGAGAGTATGAGGCGAGAAGGAAGAACTGGGAGGAGACACACCAAGCCCAGTTGCAGGCACAGTGGGACCTTGAAGCGGCCCGTCGGGAAAGGATGGAAAAATATATGGAGGAGCAGCAGATGTTCCAAGCTCTTCAAAGATCACAAATGGAGCATTTGGTACAACAGCAGGAGCAAGAGGTGGCCCGAAGACGGGCGTGGGAGGAAAATGAGGAGAGACTACGAGTCGAGCAGAATACATTGGAAGGCCACCGATGGAGTGCTTTGTACGTCACCAATGAATTGGCTATTAATAACGCCAAGGTCCTCCATGATCAGGAGCAACACTGGAGAGATTGGGAAGCCGGCCTCCCCTATGCAGAACACGCGGGGTGGACCGAATACTCCAACCTCCCCGTTCCCCGAGGCCCTTCTTATCCATCACCTCATTGGCCCGAGGCAGTGGGGTCTAGGTTCATCCCGCTACAGTTTTAGCCGCCAGCGTAAGTAGAGCCAGGTCCCCTTGACAACTACCGGGAGATGTTCAAGGCTTTCACAGGATACTCATACCACCCGAACCCACCAGTCGACCCAAACGAGCGATACCAGCGGTGATGGTGAGGTATGTGTTTTGTTGTTGTTGTATATTATTTCTAGTTTATTTTTATTTCGTTAGTATTTCATTTTTCCTTGTTAAATGAAAGTTGTGGGTGTGTTCCCTATGTAACCCTCACGAGACCTACTCGTCCTCCCAAGCTATTGGGCGGTTTAAAAGGGTTTGTTGCATAAGATAAATGCAACCGTGATTCCTACGAAAGTGAGTTAGGATTGTTGTTGTTGTAAATAATTTTCCACATAAATCAAGGTAAATTAACGTATGACTTGGTAATACTTTCATAAAAATGGTAGAACTAAGTAGCTAACAAATTTCAATGGTTGTGAGAAGCATCATCCTCGATTGCTGTTTCTTGAACGTTTTTCAGTTGTTCCATTAAATCTAATTCTTTTATCCTTGCTTAGGAACCCAGATTCTTTTCTTGTGGAATCTCCAAATTCCATCAGTTCCTTGCTCTAATTCTTTTATCCTTCCTTTCATTCCTTCAGCATCATCCTCGATTGCTATTTCTTGAACGTTTTTCAGTTGTTCCATTAAATCTAACTGTAGATTTAATCTAAGAGCACGAACTCGTCTTTGTTTTTCATGGTACTTACGACTTAAGGCATCTGCTACTACTTTTGCTTTTCCTTCGTGATATTGAATATCACAGTCATAGTCACTTAGAATTTCCATCCATCTTCTTTGCCTCATGTTTAATTCTTTTTGCCCAAATATGTACCTTAAACTCTTATGATCTGTATAGACTGTAAACTTACTTCCCTACAGATAGTGTCTCCAAATCTTAAGGGCAAAAATTATTGCTCCTAACTCTAAGTCATGAGTCGTATAATTTTCCTCGTGCTTTTTCAATTGTCTTGAGGCATACGCAATTACCTTTTTGCGTTGCATTAGCACACATCCTAACCCTAGCTTAGAAGCATCACAGTAAACTTCAAAATCTTCTGTTCCTTCTGGTAAAGCTAGAATTGGAGCGTTTGTTAACCTTTGCCTTAAAATCCTGAAGGCCTCTTCTTGCTTGGGTCCCCATTCAAACTTAATGGTTTTACAGATTAGCTTAGTTAATGGCACATCTATCTTAGAAAAATCCTTAATGAAGCGCCTATAGTACCCAGCTAATCCTAGAAAACTTCTAACTTCCGTAGCTGATTGCAGGACTTTCCAGTTCGTGTTCGCTTCTATCTTGGAAGGATCTACGTGAATACCTTCGTGATTCACCATGTGTCCTAAAAATTGCACCTCCAGTAGCCAAAATCACACTTCGAGAATTTGGCGTAAAGCTTTTCTTTTCTTAACAGGGTTAAGAGTGCTCGTAGATGCTCACAATGCTCGTCCTGACTTTTGGAATAAATAAGTATATCGTCGATGAAGACAATTACAAATTTATCCAAGTACGGCTTACAAATTCTATTCATCATGTCCATGAATGCTGAGGAGCATTCGTTAATCCAAAGGGCATGACTGTAAACTCGTAATGACCATACCTAGTTCTGAAAGCAGTTTTAGGTATGTCTTCCTCCTGTACCTTCAACTGATGATATCCTGAGCACAAATCTATCTTAGAGAAGTATCTAGCTCCTTGAAGTTGATCAAAAAGATCATCAATCCTAGGTAATGGGTATCGATTCTTAATTGTAACCTTATTCAGTTCCCTATAATCAATACACATTCGCATTGAACCATCCTTCTTTTTCACAAACAACACTGGTGCTCCCCAAGGGGATGAACTAGGTTGTATGAATCCTTTACTTAGTAATTCGTCTAATTGCTTTTTCAATTCTAACATTTCGGTGGGTGCTAACCGATAAGGTGCCTTAGCTATTGGTGTAGTTCCAGGAATTAAATGAATTCTAAATTCTACTTCCCGATCTGGTGGCAATCCTGGTAACTCTTCTGGAAATACATCCAGGTAATCCGATACTACAGGAATTTCCTTAAGTTCCTTACTTTTGGAGTTAATGATTACCGAAATCATATACACTATTCCTTGCTTTCGTTCATAACTAGCAACTTTCATTACTGAAATGAACTTCATTGGTTTACGTGGCTTATCTCCTGTAATCCCAATTATTTCTCCGGTGAGTGTCTGAATTTCTATGGAATTCTTATCACAGAGGATTCGAGCATGGTTGGCTATCAACCAATCCATTCCTAGCACAATATCGAATTCGGCTAAATTCATAGGTAGCAGGTTCGCAAAAAATTTGTGGCCTGAAAGTTCTATCTTCCCTTCTTGAAGAACCTTATCTATTTTAACAGAATTACCGTCTGATGTTTCTATCGTATAAATTTGCCTAATTTTGGTTAAGGGTAGCTTAAGAGCTTGGCAGAATGAAGTATTTATAAAACTTTGGTTTGCACCAGAGTCAAATAATACTTTCGCATAAACGTCGTGTACCAGAAACGTACCAGCTATTACATCCGGAATCAGATCAGCTTCCTGCGTGGTGAGTTGGAAGGCTCTTGCATTCTTCTTATTGGTTCCTTCAGCAGGTTTGGCCTTGTTGTTAGCTGGCTTGACCAGTTTTGGGCAGTCGGGCCTAAAGTGCCCTGTTTTGCCACAGTTGTAGCAGATTACGGATTTCTTCCTGCAATCCTCTTCGCGGTGACCTGATCTCTTGCAGAAATTGCAATTTTCCCTACACTTTCCGAAATGTTTGTTTTTACAATTTCCACAGAATGGCGGGGCGGAAGATTGCCCAGTACCATTTTTCTTGTAATTACTAGTATTACCCCCACGGAAGCCTTGGGTAATCTTTTGGGCTAATTCCTTCTTCCGGTTTTCTTCCCTCGTGCGTACCAGCCCGTCGGTCAAGGTGTTGGCTAATTCCACCGCATCGTCAATTGTGCGGGGTCTCGCAGCTTTGACGATATCCCGAATCTCGCTAATTAAACCCCAAATATAGCGAGAAATAAGTGCCGGTTCTGGTGAAGCCAGAGTTGGTACAATTCTGGCATATTTGAAAATTTTCGAAGTATACCCTCGACAATCAACATCCACCATTCGGTGGCTCAGGAACTTATTCGCCATTTGTTCCTTTTCATATTCGGGGCAGAATTTCCTTTCCACCAATTGCTTAAATTCTTCCCAATTCATAGCATAAGCCATGTCACTTCCTTTGGCTTGCAACACCGTATTCCACCATTCTAATGCCTCTTCCTTGAAAAGGTGAGAAGCATACATGAACTTATCTTCCTCGGCGCATTTACTTATTTTAATTACTGCTTCAGTTTTCTCTAACCAGCGCAGTGCAGCAGCTGCCCCTTCATTGCCAGCAAATTCAACAGGTTTACAGGCAAGAAATTCTTTATAGGTGCAACCAGGTGTTGCAAGTTTCATTTTCTTAAGTATTGGGGCTTGAATCACGTTGTTGTCATTGTTGCCACCTTCGTTAACACTGTTACTGAAATTATTGTCGTGCGCGCGTTTACTGGGGTTGGCTTGCAAAGGCTCAAAAGGGCTTTTAACAGCAGCGACGATTGCCGGGATAGCATTGGCTATTCCCTGGGCAACGATATTTTCTATATCTTGCCTATTAAGAAAGTGATCCTCATTGTTTTACTTGGATTGGTTAACTTCGTTAACTGGATCATTAACGGCGTGTTCCATCTGATAATTAACAATATATATATATATAAATTATTGGCACAAAATAAATAATAACCAAACACAATAAAACAATCACACATAATTATGTCAACACGTATAGCCAAAATTGTCGACTTTGCGACTTTCATATTTTTATATATATATTAGTATGCATCGATACCCACCAGTTATATTATAAAAGTTTTATTTTGAGTTATTTTACATGATTATATTTTTATTATTATTATTCTATTATTATTAAACACACAATCACACAACCACAGTCAGCTCGCATTTCAGAAACGACGCTCCTTCTCGTCGTATTTCCACGTGATTTTCTCCCCCACATCCCGAATTCGATTTCCTGCCTCCACCAGCTCCTCACCATAGTGACAGAGTTCAGCCAAGTTTTATGTGCTCATAGGTGGGTTTGGTGCCGGCTCAGGGTCAAACTGCGGAAAATAGACGTTGGGGTTATTCATGAAGTTCTGAAACTGCCAGTCGTTTGTCCACCATTCTTCCATCTCTCCGGGTAGAAATCGGGGTTTGACAATAGGATCTGGGATAGCAGGCTCCAAATTAACTGGAAGCTGTGATTCAGGGGGTAATTGAAGAGGTTTTCATCGGCAGGTCCGATGAGGTCACAGTTCGTCAGTTTGCGATCCAGCTTCTCCCATGGTGGCATTTCCTGGGCTTGCCCGGAACTTTCCCCGATCTCTTTTCCTTTCCCTTTATCCTTCGGATCCTCAGTCTTTTTAACCTTCTGTGCAGCTGGCTTCTTCCTACGCCTACGTTTCCAGTCCAAGATTCTCCTCCTCCTTTTTGGCTTTGGTTTCTCCTGGGCCTGGAATGTTAGTGGTTCCTCCGTATCTGCCAGGTAGCCAGATGGGTTTCCCATGGTATCCATATCAGTGGTATGGATAGTAAAGTTTCGAAGTGTCTCCGACAGTTCATTCATGTTGTTAGCACACATGAAGAAACACAATTTTAAGTTAAAATTTTATTTATTGTAAATTAAATTTTCACAGAATCACAGAATGGCAATCAGATAAATTAAGTATTTCTAAATACTTAATTGGCTTAAATCAGTGGCTTTGATACCACATTTTTCTGTCACGGCCCCCGATCCGGTTTTACCCGATCCAGAAGCCGCGGGACAGAAACCCGTGGTATTTGTATTCAATTTGGCAGCGTAAATATTAACAGGATTTAAACTAAAAGCACCCAATTATTTTATTTCACATTTTTGGGATAAACCCCATAATTTACAATAAAGGAATTTCACGGGGAAATTCCCTGTTTTACAAAAACATGTTTATTTTTAAATGCCCTTTTAGTCCCTGTGGTTTGGGCCATTTTGCCAGTTTAGTCCAAAAAGGTTTCACAGTTGCCATTTTAGTCCACTGGGTTATCTTCATCCATTTTTTCTGTTAACGAGAAGGCCAATTCGGTCATTTTATATGGCTGAATTGCCCTTTTAGTTAACAGAATTACATACAAAATGACCGAATTGGCCTTCTCGTTAACAGAAAAAATGGATGAAGTTAACCAAGTGGACTAAAATGGCAAATGTGAAACCTTTTTGGACCCACAGGTTAAAAACGAAACCTTTGGACTAAACTGGCAAAATGGCCCAAACCACAGGGACTAAAATGGCATTTAACTCTTTATTTTATATACTGAGCCACATTCTTCAAGCCGTAGTGCTACACGGCACTCTTTCCTGGTTCACAGTAAATCACCTGAAACATGTTTAAAAAGATTTTAACAGCGGGGAAATACTGGTGAGTCATTCAGTTTGCACAAAACGACACAGTGTTACAATTTACAGCATTAAGAGTTTTTACATTTGCCCTTATCTATTAATTATCTGGTCCAGTTGTCACTCGACCGGATCTATGACTGTGGACATATCACTAATTAGGCTCGCCCACCTAAGAGTGATAAATCATTAGTACTAATGTGCACAAAACTCCCACATACTGCCAGTAATTAAAGATTAGCAAAGACTTAATCACTGCAAAATATAACTGGAAAACATTTAGGGTTTTGCAAAGCACTTTGATAAAAAGAGAATGACTCACATTGCAAGTTTAATTAGACAGAACCTTGCCTACTGATTAGCCTTATAACCTAGTTAAATAACAATGCACACGAAACTAGGTCAGTAACTTAATACAACATTTACGATAAACTCACGAAATCAAAACCCTCACGATGAATGACAAAGTATAGCCCGAATTCGGGCAGCACTTAAACATCCATCGGATCGGTTTCAATCGATCGGACATTGTATCATAGCAGTGATCAAGTTAATACCCTGTAGTCGTAGCAGGGTTTCCCTAAGTGAAATTTCTAATTTGAGCAGTATACTTCGTTTTTGAGTAAAATTTTCGTACACAAAAGTAGTGCCATGCATCGTCCCATTTATAGCAAAAATTTGGGTTTTACGCGGCCCGCGTAAACCCTCACAACATCTTACGTGGCTCGCGAGGGCCACCTAGTCTATGATTAGGGCTAGCGTGTCATGCATAGGTTCGCCATGTGGCTGACACGTGGCCTAAAGCTTATCCAGCCGAAACACTTAGTTGTCGCGACCCGCATAAGCTTTCCTTAAGTCTTACGCGGCCCGCGAGAGACCCTTAAATTTTGTTTTTCTTGATTTTCAACAAGGATTAGGGTTTTAGGGATCCGGGTTTCTACTTATGGGTCGTTTTGGGACAATTTTGCAGGTCCTTACTGTTATGGGTGAAATTCTGAGCCCATACCCTGACTTTGTATCTTGATTTTTTTATTAGTTGTATATGATCAGGATATCGGATCAGGATACCGTATCAGGATACCGGGTCAGGATATTGGTAACATCCTGAGGCAATATCCTGACTATTACTAACGATTGGCTTGTAAAATGTTGGTTACAAGGGACTAACGTTCATGAGGACCAAGTCATCCTGAAGACCCGCTCAAATTGGTCAGGATAAAGATGTTGATGGCGGAATAATAGCTCTTGTAACGGTCAGAATAGAAAAAAGGCATATTCCGCAAGAATTTCGGATGCTGGTCAATGTTATTAACGTTGTAACGGTTATGTGAGCTGAAGACCCAGTTTTATAGTCAATAAGCACGTGGAAAACAAGTAAAAACAGTCCCCCAACGTTCAGAATGGAATATTCCCAGCATCCCGGAAAAATAGGAGAGTTAGTTTGTTATTTGTAACTATAAATAGAAGGCCAGATCAATAGGAACACACACTTCACTCTCTACTCTCGAACTCACACTTCTTTTTTCTTTCTATTACGCACAAACACTCAACACTTGTAATCGTTGTACCACTTAGCATTGATCTGAGCCATATCCTGCACTGTATCCTGGTTATTCAAGCAATAAGAAGAACTAGGCAGCCGACGATTGTCAGTTCTCGAGGTTTTATGCCGGAGATCTAGATTGATCAAGGGCTTTCCTCGTACATCACGTGTCAACCTTTACATTTTTGCTCATTGTTTGATTACAGATACAGCTCGATATCCTGAGCCGTATCCTGGAAACTGTTTTTGCAAACAACTTAATCAGCATATTTTCAACACACTTTCTTAGCACACTACCTCACTTAACTAATTTGATCACTTAATTGCTTCGGTAATTTTTGACCAAAACAATTTGGCGCCCACCGTGGGGCAAGTGGTGCTATTCTTGCTAAAAACCTTGCTAAAATCGTTACTTGGTTTTCTTTTTTCGAAACTTTTTGCACAACTATTTTCAATGGTCTCAAAATCAAACATGAGCTCTTCAAGCATGCCTACTACAACCTCTGCAACAACTGGTTTGGTGCTTCCTCCTCCTCCACAAGTTCAAGCTCCTTAAAGAGAAATGAAAGCCAAATATCCTGAGAAACTCCTCCCTCTCAAAATGTCAACAGATCTGGTGTTCCAGGGAGAACTCCTGTTATGGTTTCTAATGATGAAATTTTAACTTTGTTTGATGATATACAGGATCAAATGAAGAAACAACAGGAGACTAACCAAGTCATAATGAAGGAAATACTACTCTTAAAGTCCAACTCCAAGAGACCTGCTGAGGATACTGATACCCATCTGCAGGCCAGGATGTTGAACTTTAGTTCAGCAGTATATACTGAGGATAATCAGGGCAATATCATACCGAGTCGTTCTCAGAGCAATAATCCGGAGATACCCTTAACGGCTAGAATGTCGATTGTGAGGGATCCAGGATATGCTCCAGGATACGCTCCAGGATATGGCTAGAATCGCCAAAATGGTAACTTGTCTGTTAACACCAGTATCCTTGTTACTAATAATCGTGGATCATTGCAGGATACAGGTGTGACATCAGCGATAACCAGAGAGCTTCAAAAGTTGAAGGATATGATATCAAGTGTGCCTGGGATAGTGCAGCCTATACCGGAAGTATCCCGGGATAGTCACAACATATCCCGCTTTGATCACCCCATTTGTGATGCAGAAATCCCAAAGAGATTCCAGACTCCCAACGTGAAGCCGTATGATGGGACGACGGATCCTGAGGAGCATATTGCCCAGTATAGGGAGAGGATGGAGATTAACCCAATCCCGTCAGATCTTAAAGAAGCATGCTTGTGCAAGGGCTTCGGCTCTACTTTAGCAGGATCAGCCTTGATATGGCTTCTAAATGTTCCACCTTATTCAATTACATCGTTTGCTCATTTAGTTAATTTATTTAATAGTCAATTTTCTTGCAGCAGGAGCTTTGAAACACTAACAAGTGATCTTTACAGGATAGCATAGGGACCTCAAGAATCCCTGTGGGACTATGTTAACAAATTTAGTAGAGAATCCCTGGATATCTCGAACCTTGATGTTGCCACAGCAGTACAAGCGTTCAAAATGGGGTTACAGAAGGACTCTCAATTTTATCAAGATCTTGTGATGAATCCTTGCAGGAACTTGGACGAAGCTTGGAACAGGGCCTTAAGATACATAAGGCTCGAGGATGACAAGAAAATGCAAGAGAGGATGAATGCATCCTCAACATATGAATCAACTAACAGGAAGTCAGAATCCTCGTATAAACCATATCGTTCTAAGCCATATGGCCAGAATGACAACAAAAAAGTGAATGTTGTTGAAGACGAGGATCCTAAGGAGTATCCTGAGTTATCTGAATATTGTTTTTCTGTTAATATACCTGAACTGATGTATGCTATGCAGGGTTTAGGAGACAAAGCAAGATGGCCCCGGAAGAATCAACAAAAAACTGATTGGAAGGATAAATCCAAGTGGTGTGCCTTCCACGAGGATTTCGGACATGTTACTGAGGATTGCATTGCTTTAAGGAAAGAAATAAGCTATCTATTGAGCAAGGGATATCTGAAGGATCTCCTGGGAAGAAAGAAGAATAAGGGTCAGGATACTGAGAAGGATCCTGAACGAGCAGCATCACCTCCTGCGGATGCCAAGATAATTAATTTCATTTCAGGAGGATCCGACATTTGCGGGACATCATGTTCTGCGGCGAAAAGACACACGAAGGAGGCCAAGGCAGAGAGAGGAGATAAGCCAACCAGGATGTCAACCCTCACGACTGATAAAGTGATCACGTTTGATAGCGATGACAGGATACTGTCCAGGATCCTTACCATGATGCTTTGGTAATAACCTTATATGTTGCTAACCATTTTTTACGCAGGATACTGGTGGATAATGGCAGCTCCATCAACATAATTCAGCTAGAGACATTGAAGAGGATGAATGTATCCCCGATGGATATTACTTCGAAATCCACCGTACTTGTTGGGTTTAGTGGAGAAGCAAGGAATACCGTGGGAGAGATAAAGTTGCCCGTGTATGTTGAAGGGGTCAACTCAATGCAGTGCTTTTGTGTCATGGACTCCTTATCCTGCTATAATATTATATTAGGTAGGCCTTGGATCCATGATATAAAAGCTGTGCCGTTAACCTATCATCAATGCATCAAGATCCCAACCCCTTGGGGAGTTGTCAAAGTAGATAGTGACCAACAGGAGGCGAAGGAGTGCTACTCATCCTCCATGAAATCCTCTACCAAGCCTAGTACAGCATAGCAATTAAAGATGCGAGGCCAGGATATCATGGAGGCTTCAGAGCAGGATCTGAAGAAAGTTATCCTGGACCAGGATAATCCAGATATCTCGGTGCTCGTAGGAACCAATATCCCTCAGGATATTGAACATCAGTTAATTAACTTTTTGAAATGCAGGATGTCAACATTTGCATGGAAGCATGAGGATATGACAGGTATATCCAAAGATGTTATTATTCACAAGCTTGGTATTGACAGGTCATTCAAGCCTGTCCAGCAGAAAAGAAGGAAATTTGCTCCAGAACGAAATATAATCATTCAGGAAGAAGTAGACAGATTGTTGAAGCCCAAAATGATCAGAGAGGTTAAGTTTCCGAGATGGCTAGCAAATATAGTTGTGGTACCAAAGAAAAATGGAAAATGGAGAGTTTGTGTAGACTACACAGACCTAAACAAAGCTTGTCCAAAAGACCCATTCCCTCTTCCTCATATCGACTCAATGGTGGATGCTACTGTCGGTCATGAAATGTTAACCTTCATGGATGCATCCTCAGGATTTCAGCAGATCCAGATGGAACCTTCAGACCAGGAGGATACTACCTTCATGACACCAACAGGTATTTATTGTTATACTGCTATGCCTTTTGGTTTGAAAAATGCAGGTGCAACGTATCAAAGATTGGTAAACATGATGTTCAAAGACAAACTGGGGGACACTATGGAGGTGTACATCGATGACATGGTGGTGAAATCTAAAAAGGCTGAGGATCACCTCCAGGATATTAAAGCAGCATTCGATATCCTGGATCAGTATAACATGAAGCTAAATCCTGCTAAGTGCCATTTTGGAGTGGGGGCAGGAAAGTTTCTAGGATATATGGTGACTCAAAGAGGGATAGAAACGAGCCCAGAACAGATCAGAGCCATCCTGGATATCAAATCACCTTCTAACATGAAGGATGTTCAAAGACTGACAGGACAAGTAGCAGCACTAAACAGATTTATTTCAAGATCCTCAGAAAAATGCAAGGAGATTTATGATATCCTGAAGAAAAATAAGAAATTTGAATGGGGGGAGAAGCATGAAGCAGCCTTGCAGGATTTGAAGCAGTATCTCTCAACCGCACCTCTATTAACGAAGCCTGAGGATGGTGAACCATTATCCCTGTATCTTGCAGTATCAGGGAATGTAGTAAGTGCTGTCCTAGTAAAGGATCATGAAGGTCAGCAGTATCCTGTTTATTATGTTAGCAAAAGTTTATTAGATGCTGAAACTAGATATTCTCATTTAGAAAAGTTAATATTAGCCCTAGTTATGGCATCAACTAAGCTTAGACATTATTTTGAGACACATAGGATTCATGTTAAAACCAATTATCCTATTAAAAATGTGCTTAGGAAACCCGAGATGTCAGGTAGATTGGCTAAATGGTCAGTAAAGTTAAGTGCCTATGATCTAGTGTACGAACCTAGAAATGCCATAAAATCCCAGGCTTTAGCTGACTTTGTGGCTGATTTCAGTAGTGATATTCAAAATGAGGTAGACTTAGAAGTTCAACAATTAGGAGAATCCTTAGGATCCTGGACGTTATACACTGATGTGCCTCTAATGTTAGAGGAGTAGGATTGGGTATACTACTAAAATCGCCACAGGGGGGCATAATACCCCAGGCTATTAGATGTGAATTTCCTGCCAGGCTGCCACTAATTGTTGGTGCACTAAATGTCTGCTGATTACGTCATAATCAAGTCTTGTGTCTAGATAGGTTGAATGTACACACAACAGGGTCTTAATTAGGGTTTTACATGTTTAATTTGTATATTTAGCTTGAAAGGGTTTATGTGTGTTTCAAGCTAAATCAACAGCTGGAGATTTAGCTTGAAATAGTTCAAGGGAAATCATGATTTAGCTTGAACTTATTCAAGTGAAATCAGATTTAGCTTGAACTGACTCAAGCTAAATCAACATGCTATATATAGGGTTGTGTGGTTCATTTGAGAGAGTGGATGGTCATTGTATGAGACACGAAGTGCTACCGGTTTTGTATCAGAATACGTTGTAAAAGCACGAATATCAATCAGAAAAGAAGGATTAAAAGGATAATAGCTGTTATGACTTTGTTTATGTTGATTCCGCCTTCATACTCAAAGATGAACTGCCTTAACTGACGTTTCAAGGTCGTAGAACGGTCCAACAAGTGGTATCAGAGCTCAGGACGAGGAGTTCATACCATTACAGCTTGATTCTACCGGATTTTTTTATCTCTACTCACTTCTTCTCTTACTTTTCTGATTTGAACATATTTCAGCGGTGAAAATGACCTGAATTTGACATATAACAAGCGAATTAGTGTGATAACTAATCCTTGAAAGATTTGGACTTAAAATCGATTGAATTCATATAAAAAATTAAGATTTAGCTTGAAAACTGTTCGAACATTGCTGATGTCATCGTGATTTAGCTTGAATTTACACGTGATTTAGCTTGAAAAGTTCAAGCTAAATCTGATTTCGCTTGAGTTTATTTTTGAGATTTAGCTTGAACAGTTTTATAGTGCTGATTTCACTTAAATTCATTTCAAGCTAAATCTGATTTCACTTGAATCCATTTCAAGCTAAATCTGATTTCACTTGATTTCGCTTGAATAGTCTTAAGTGTTGATTTCGCTTGAAGCTGTTTACACTTCAAAGGATTTCGTTTGAACTTGCTGAATTTTCAAAACTTAAAATTTTTCTAAGTGTTTACGGATTTTGCAGGAACATTCACGATGGATGATCTTTTCATGAACCCGTTTAGCGACATGTACGCGTTTGCTGGAGATTCCGGAAACAATGATACTTCGTCAAGCAATGTGAATGATAACTCACCAAAAGAAAAGAAAAAGGAAGCTTGGGAATCGGAAAGTGCTTTCGGAACGTTCAATAAACCTCCAAAGCTAATGGCTATTGAGGAATACACTCGGTGGTCCAGAAAGTTTGAAGATTGGATGATGGCATTTGCATTTCCAAGTTGGAAAAGTCTGAAGAACGGTTATGAAAACGGAAATAAGAATGGTGAAGTCTTAACAGCTACTGATGAGGTTGAATCATTCGTAGCCGAACAAAAGTGTGTGGCATTGATATTTCAATCTGTTCAGGAGGATATTATCTCATTGATAGATTATTCAAATGCTAAAGATCTTTGGGCAAAGTTAAAACAGAAATGTCTAGGAAGTACTGAAATTGTAAAAAATAAAAAGAAACTTCTTAGGAAAGAGTTTGATATGTTTGGTTGTCTTAAGAATGAGTCAGTGTGTAAAATGATAGAAAGGTTTGGTCATCTGAAGCTGGAATTATCAAGACATGATATCAATTATTCTGATGAAGAACTTGTTGACAAACTGTTCGATTCATTACCAGACGAGATGGATTGGAGATATTATGCACTGATGTTGATGAATACTATTGCTCCTGAAAAGTTGAAACCAGATTTGGTGATTGAGAGACTTGAAAGTCATGAACTGGAATTAAAGAAGACGTACAAAGTTAATCATTCATCTTATCAACAGAATTTGGATCTATATTATCCAAAGAGCATGATGCCAAAAGCAACTTCTCCAAAGACTGCGTTTTCTGCCGAGAATGTGTTCACAGCAAATAAAGAAAGTCAAAGTGGTCAAAGCAGTGGAAGTCACAGTGGTTATCACAGTGGATCTTCATCATCTGGAAATCATCCAGATGCAAAGAATCGTTTTCAATGCAACATTGCGATAGACTTGAAGAATGCTCAGAATTTTGATGAGGAGTCGGCCAAGCAGCAGATGATCTTCCTAGCATCGGTGTTGGAATCGTATGAAGGGTTAGTAGCTGGGAAGATAGGCAACACAAATCTGACGAAAGAAGATTACGATCAGATTGATCCGGAGGAAATGGAACTAATTGATATTCGTTGGGCTATGGCAAGTGCTGTTCGTCGTGCACAAAGATTCATGGAAATTACCGGAAGGAAGACAATTGGTGGTGCATCTACTAAGTTGGGGTTTGATAAATCGAAGGTGACTTGTTTCAAGTGTAAGCAGAAGGGTCACTTCAAACGAGAATGCCGAAACGCTTATGCTGATGAGTCGGATAATCCTTTCAGAGATGATTACTACAAGAAGGCGATTTATCACCAGAATAAATCCGAGCCGCCTAGATTGAAGCAGGTTGAAGACAACAGAGAGAAATCTAGAGCTCTTGCGGTGATTTACGATGATGAGGGGTATGATTGGAGTCAAGAGGTTCTACCGGAAGAAGATGCGGTTGGTTACGCATTCATGGCGAAAATTGAACCTATTCCATGGAAAGATGATAGAACTGAAGAGCAGAAGTATAGATACAGAAAGATGATTTCGGAAAACAAAATGATTAGACTTTCTGGTATCTATTTGGAAGCAAAGAGAGCAAAAAGATGGGATCCAGACAGGGAGTGTTATCTTGATGAGTATGGAAATATTGCAATCGATCACAAAACTCTCGATCTGGAAGCCTTAATCAAGGAAATGAAAGATGAGGATGAGTATTGGCAACACAAATGGTGGGGAACTCCAACCGAGAAAATGAAAGAGGAAGCGAAGAAAGAAAAAGAAGAAAAAGAGATGAAAGAGAAAGAAGAGATCGAAAAATCAAAGAAGATTGATACTGGAGTTATCGATACTACGCAGGAGTTCACTGCAGAGAACCTGGGAAAAATGGCTGACAAAGTGCTGGCTGCTAAAGCACTTGAGGTAGATTCTAATTCCGTGTCTGAGTCAAAAGGCCAGGTCAGTCCAAACTCGTCAACAAATGCGTCAGGTAAAAAGATCGAAGGAAATGCTGATTGCAAAAATTGCAACAAAGAGTGCAAATTTTGTAATACTGTCACGTATCTCAACGGTGAGAAAATTAAAGATCTGACAGCAAAGGTCAGAAGCGTTGAGAATCAGATTCTTGGTCGTGACAAAACAGTTAAAGCTTCAACTGAACGGATAAGAGAATTAACTACTCGAATTGAAAATGATAAAATTGATCATGATAAAGTTAAAAATGAAAATGAAAAGTTGATTCTTGAAAACCGTCAAATTTCTGAAAAGTTTGAAAAACTCAAAAGCACAATGAAAGATTGTGATGATCGAAATGGTAAAACTTTTAAAGAAAATGAACATTTGAAAGCAGTGCTTAGAGTCAAAGAAGAATCAATCAACCAACAACTGGATGAAATCGCTAAATTGAAACTTAAAGTTCAAGAGGCTATAATTGAAAACGAGCGAATCCAGTTGAAGCTTAACAGTTACAACTCCGCAAGCTTTGTTTTGCAACATATCATTCCCAAACCCACCGGGAAAGACAAAGCGGGTGAAGATGTGTATTGTGATGGAACTGGGGTGGGGTTTCATCAAGTTCCACCACCTGTTCTTGATAATTACACTAAAAAGCAGTCTGGGTTGGTTGAAATTGAGGAAGAAAAAGAAGTTAAACTTCCGGAAAACATTGATGTTACTTTTACATCATCTGATGATAGTGTTCAGACAGAGATTGTTAAGAGCACAGCTGAAAGTGTTTTAATGTCTGATTCAACTGAAGATGATGGGTGTTTCTTGGACAAGTACATTCAGAAATCAAAATCCAAAAACAACTTAAGTGATGAACCGGGTCTTGTGATGTACAAGATGGCTGGATCTGATAAGTTGTATTCGGATTCTGAGTTTCCAATTGAGAATGTTAATGAGAAAAAGTTGACAAATGTTTTCAAGTTAGTTGAAGTTGAGTTGTCAGAAGTGAACAGTTTGTGTCAAACAAAAAGGCAAATGAATTTTGAGAAAGATAAAGCTTATTACAAAAAGCCTGTTGTTCCACCACGTTTTTCTAATAACAATCGAAACAATTGGTCGGGTGGTTATAGGGATGGTAAGAGTTATCAGAAAAAGAGTTTTCAAAACAAAAGGTTTGCTGAAAAGAAGGTGTTTGTGAACAGTTCAAGTTCACTCTCTGATGAGGAAAATGAATTTTTTTCAAAATCAAATAAAGAGTTCTTTGAGAAAAGAGCTTCACGTTATCAGTCTGAAGGCGCAAGTCGAATTGTTGATACTCGAACATGTTTCAGATGTAATCAAGTTGGTCACATTGCACGAAAGTGTACCAATGTGAAGCCTAAGACTGAAATTGTGAAGATTCAAAAGAAGAAAGTTGCTGTGAAGGGTAAAGCACCAATCATTGTTGAGAAAAAGAATGAGAAAAATGACAACATCAAAATGAAAAATGAATCCGTAAAGAAAGTGGTAACTAAAAACGACAAGTTGTATAAACGGGTTGCATTATCTCAACAAGTTTGGAAACCAAAAACTGAAATGAAAATTTCAACTTCTGAAGTGAAAAAGGCTGAAGAATCAATTTCGGTTGATTATGATGCAAATTTTCCACCTTTGAAGGCTGAAAATTTCAAAATTCAAATTGCGAGAGTCAAGGTTACACCTAAGGCTGATGAGGCCTGGGTGGACACCATGTTCGAATAAGTAGTTTAAATTGCCGGAGCTTCCTGGATCGCGAAGCATGAATCGGCATCTTTATTGAAATGTTTTGAAATCAACTTGTGGTATCTGCAGGATCTTCCAAGAGCCATTTCAAGATGGATCATGGATAGTGGCGCATCTCGACATATGACAGGAAAAACTGCATTGCTGTATGATGTGAAGAATATCAATGGTGGTTATGTGGGATTTGCAGGTCATGAAGGTGGTAGAATTGTTGGTGAAGGAACGTTATCCAATGGGATTGTGACGTTTGAGAGAGTTAACTACATCACTGAGCTGGAGAACAATCTGCTTAGTATCTCGCAGATTTGTGACAATATGTATACTACTCACTTCACTGATAAAGAATGTTTGATTTTGAAACCTGGTTTTGTTATCCCTGAAGAATGGATTATCATGAGGGCACCTAGAGTGAATGATTTATATGTGTTAGATATGAGTGTAGCAACTACAACTACTGGTCAAGCACATTGTTTTGCGTCTAGAGCAACTGAGAAAGAATCAAGATTGTGGCACCGCAAGATGGGGCATATTCATCTAAGGAAGATGAATCACTTGGTGCACAATGATTTGGTATTGGGTGTTAATATCAAAGGTTTTCATCTGGAAGGGGAGTGCATTAGCTGCATCAAAGGCAAGCAGAAGAAAAAGTCACACCCTACAAAGCAAGTCAATTCAGTTTCGAGACCGCTTGAAAGACTTCACATGGATTTGTTTGGTCCTGTGAATGTCAAAAGTATTACAGGAGATTACTATTGTTTGGTCGTTATTGATGATTATTCCAGATTTTCGTGGGTTTCTTTCTTAAAGACGAAAGATGAAACATTTGACAGTTTGATGGGTCTGTTCAGGAAGATTGAGAATTTGTACCAAAGGCATATTAAGAGAATTCGAAGCGATAATGGTACTGAATTCAAGAACAGTAAGATGGAAGAATTTTGTGATGAAAGAGGTATTTTGCATGAGTTTAGTGCTCCGTACACTCCGCAGCAGAATGGAGTTGTAGAACGTAAAAACCGGACACTAATCGAGACGGCTAGAACAATGCTCGCAGATTCAAAGTTACCGATAAATTTTTGGGCTGAAGCTGTTTCCGCCGCATGCTATACGCTCAACAGGGTTCTCACTGTCAAGAAGTTCAACAAAACATGCTTTGAGCTAATCAATAATCGTAAACCGAATTTGAAGTATCTAGAACCGTTTGGGTCACCCTGTACGGTTATAGAGCCTCATGGAAAGTTTGGTCCGAAGAGCATTGAGGGAATTTTTGTTGGTTATGCTAATCCGATGCGACGTGTCTTCGTTCCAAGTGAGAAGCGGATTATTGAAGCTGCAAATGTTGAATGTCAAGGATATACTATGCTGCCACAGAATCCTGGTGATTCATGGCGTTATCATTATGACAAACTTTGGGATTCGTTTGACATGAGAGAAGAATCAGAGGATGATGAAGATTTCTTTGATGAGTTGGATATTTTGCGTGAATATGAGTCGCAGCTAAGGTTCCCAGCTGAGTATTCGAGGAAACCACGGGAAACTTCAAATGACGATGAAGCAGGTCCGAGTAATGCTGGTGAACATGATGATGTCCAACAGAATGAAGTTGCTCAGGATAATCAGTCGGTTCAGAATGATAATCTAGAAGCTGAAAACATGCCAGTATTTGATCATGGTGATTCAGATTCTGAGGGGGAGCAAATTCAGTTTTCAAGTCAAACAAACCAAGTTGGTGAACAAGATGCAGAGCAGAATGTTACTAATCTGGAGGGAAATGTAGATGTTCAAAGTGAAGTGATGCCGCGAACTTTTTCATATCATCCAGAGGAGTTGATCATAGGAGAATTGCAAGCTGGAGTTCGCACTCGAAATCAGATTGATAAAGGGCTTACATGTTTTTATACAAAAGTTGCTCCTTTGCAAACTGAATTCTCATTGAGTTGTTTTATCTCGCAGGATGAGCCAAGAACTTACAAAGAGGCGCTTACTGAAGACTCTTGGGTCAATGCAATGCAGGAAGAACTTAGTCAATTCGAGAAATTGGGAGTGTGGAAGTTAGTTGATTTGCCGGATGGTCAGAGGAAAATAAACACCAAGTGGGTGTTCAAGTGCAAGAGGGACGATAGAGGAGTTGTTATAAGAAACAAAGCTCGACTCGTTGTTCAGGGATTTAGTCAACAGGAGGGGATTGATTTTACCGAAGTCTATGCTCCTGTAGCACGACTAGAGGCAATCAGAATTTTCCTAGCATTTGCGTCTTGGAAGAACTTCAAAGTTTATCAGTTGGATGTTAAATCGGCGTTTCTTTATGGGAAGGTTAAAGAGGAGGTTTATGTCGGTCAGCCGCCGGGCTTCACCGATCCAATCCACAAAAACAAGGTCTACTTATTGGACAAAGCGCTGTATGGTTTACACCAGGCCCCGAGAGCCTGGTACGAGACTTTGTCTCAACACCTACTAGCCAACAAGTTCATTCGTAGAAAAGTGGATGCCACTCTCTTCACTAAAGAAGTCGATGGTCATCTTCTGATAGTTCAGATTTATGTGGACGATATAATCTTTGGGTCGACAAATGAAAATCTATGCAAAGATTTTGAATCAGTGATGAAGCAAAAGTTTGAAATGTCATCAATGGGGGAGATGAAATTCTTTCTGGGTTTACAAGTTGAACAACTTCCTGAGGGAATTTTTATTCATCAGTCAAAGTATGTTCATGATATTCTAGAGAAATTTGGGATGTCAAGTTCTACTCCAGCTGCTACCCCACTTGCAACAAATCATGGGATTCACCCAGATCTCACCGGAGACAGGGCTGATGAAACGTTTTACCGTTCCATGATAGGTTCTTTAATGTACCTAACTGCTTCACGTCTTGATATCATGTACCCAACGTGCCTCGCAGCAAGATTCCAGTCTAACCCAAGAGCATCGCATTTGATCATTGTGAAGAGGATATTGCGTTACCTGAAAGGAACTCCTTCATTGGGGTTGTGGTATCCTAGAAAAGGCGACTTTACGCTCGAAGGGTATTCCGATTCGGATTTCGGATGCTGCAAAGTCAATTCAAAATCAACAACTGCAGGATGCCAGTTCTTTGGTCCTAGATTGGTTACCTGGCAATGTAAGAAACAAACGTCTGTGGCGTTATCTACATGTGAAGCGGAGTATGTTTCTGCTAGCAGTTGCTGCTCTCAGATCTTGTGGATACAGCAACAGATGCGCGACTACGGTTTGCAGTTTCTTAACACACCTCTTTTTGTTGATAATGAGGCCGCAATAAATATAACAAAGAATCCAGTACATCACGCTAAAACTAAACACATAGAAATTCGTCATCACTTTATTCGTGATTGTTTTGAGAAAAAGTTGATACGAATTGAGAAAATCCACACTGATGAACAGAAAGCTGATTTACATACCAAAGCTTTTGATAAAAATCGGTTTAAATATTTGTTAAAACTGAATGGTATGAAGCTTCTTTCGGTGTCGGATGGAATTGTGGGCGTTGATGAGAGTACTGTTGCGGATGAAGACGAGAAACAATCTGCAATGGTTTGTCGATTTTTTACTTGTTTTGGTATTTAGGGGGAGTAGATAGTTGTATATAGTTTATATTTTCAGAAAATACAAAAACAGTAAAAAATGCAAAAATACAAAAACATGATAAAATCTTAAAAAAGAGCTTGTGTTTATAGGGAAAATGATAGTACATCGGCTAGACGATTACATTATGCTAAAGATTTGTAAAGTATAAATGAATTAAACAGTCTCACTGATGATGTGTCGATAGGTTTTCGCACATTTAGTAGATTTATTCGGGATATAAACCTAAATTCAAACTTGTGAATTCGTGGGGAACACTACTTGGATATATAGGTAACCCCTGAAATCTCGTTTGAAAGGTCTCGTAATCTGATATACTAGGTCTTTTTACTCAATGATGTCTGGGGTATTATTCCGGGACTTCTGCTGAACGGTGGTTCTGACCTAGTCCTTGGATAATGCTTTTTGCAATGCTTGAAACATAGCATTAAACCCTCAGCATGCCGATGAAACAATAAAATTGATAGTCGCTGCTGTTGTAAGCAAAAAGATCCTCTAAAGGGGACATACCGTAAAGTCGAAGCTGATATCTCTCTGCGTATACGGAAGTATCGACCTGAGATCCCTCGGCCCTCGCATACCTAATTTATATACAGATATCATTGTAGTATACTCACCTGTAAGACTGATTATTGGGATTCTGGATACGGGAGTATATTCAAGAGGTGGGACACATGAATGAGCTAAGTTCATAATTCATCTAAATCGTATCCTGAGTAAATTGAAATTTGTGTGGGAATTTAAGATGGATCAGTATATCGACAGTCGAGGTGAATTGTTTAAGTCTGAGTATGAAATGAAGCTTAACGGTACTTGTAATTTGTCTGAAAAGCTGATATGATTTCCTGACACGCTCGCCAAAAATATGTTTGAAAATAGTTTACTTTGTTTACTTTATGCAATTTAAGTTTTCTGTATTTCATTTCTTAGTTTAGAACATTTTGATAAAATCCAAAAAGATTTTATTTCTGCTTTATTTTCTGACAAACCAAAGTGGAGAGTTGATTGTTGGATTCTTAGTTGTTTGAAGCAGATGCAGGAGATTCTGGACTGAAGAATGAGGAGAGCTTACTTTGATGAAGTTTGAATTGTTTGAAAAGTCAAAAACAAGTTCATTAATTTGATACTTGTTATTTTCAGAAAATGTTTGAAATTGTTGTTTTAAAATCAGTATTGTTTCGTCAAAAGATCAACCAAGGTCATTAATTTGGACTTGTTAGATTAATCAAGTGATCAGGGTCATTAACTTGGACCTGAATACTTGAGTGGATTATTAAAACTGATTGAGTTTGTGAGTTACTGTTGAAAAGATAGTTTGTAATGTTTATTGGTTGAGTAACAGGTTTGGACTTCATTATTCCCAACGGAAGCTAATTGTCAAAGCTTGAACCAGATTTCTCAGATTCTAGCATATCGAGAGGGGGAGTCTGTGAAAGGGGGAGTCTGGATCAACGGTCAAAGGGAAGATTGAAGTTTAAAGTTTAAAGTTTGAAGATAAAGATTGATGAAAGTGTTTACAATGTATGAAGAATGATAAAGACAAAGACTTGAAGCCAAAGACTTCATCAACATCTAAGGGGGAGTCTGTTGGTGCACTAAATGTCTGCTGATTACGTCATAATCAAGTCTTGTGTCTAGATAGGTTGAATGTACACACAACAGGGTCTTAATTAGGGTTTTATATGTTTAATTTGTAGATTTAGCTTGAAAGGGTTTATGTGTGTTTCAAGCTAAATCAACAGCTGGAGATTTAGCTTGAAATAGTTCAAGGGAAATCATGATTTAGCTTGAACTGATTCAAGTGAAATCAGATTTAGCTTGAACTGACTCAAGCTAAATCAACATGCTATATATAGGGTTGTGTGGTTCATTTGAGAGAGTGGGTGGTCATTGTATGAGACACGAAGTGCTGCCGGTTTTGTATCAGAATACGTTGTAAAAGCACGAATATCAATCAGAAAAGAAGGATTAAAAGGATAATAGCTGTTATGACTTTGTTTATGTTGATTCCGCCTTCATACTCAAAGATGAACTGCCTTAACTGACGTTTCAAGGTCGTAGAACGGTCCAACACTAATAATGAAGTAGAATATGAGGCTTTGATTGTAGGATTAGAATTGGCTAAGAACATGAATATTAAAAGTTTGCAAGTATATGTTGACTCCTTGTTAATCATTAATCATTTTAATGGATCCTATGCAGTTAAAGGTGAGAAGTTAATCAAACATCTCGATATTCTCAAAAAAATTAGCAGGATATTTCGATGTTTTTACACTTGAACAGGTACCAAGAGAGGATAATGCTGAAGCGGATGCCTTGGCAAACTTAGGATCATCAGTCAGGATACCGGAGGGAACCCAAATACCGATACTTCATATCCTGTATCCTGCCATGGATCCCCTCAAAGCTTAGGATAAAGAGGTAACAAGCACTCAGGATCCTGGTCATGATCCTGAGAAGGATACTGGATCCTGGATGACTCCAATCATAAGATATCTCAAGGAAGGACACATTCCTGAAGACAAAAATCCTAAGGCATTTAGGATGAAGGTATCATGATTCACCATTATAAATAATATTTTGTATAAGAAATCTCTTGCAGGTCCATACCTAAGATGCTTGAAGGATCCTGAGGCCATGGAAGTGCTTCAGGATATACACGAAGGGGATTGTGGTAACCATACTGGGGGCAGATCTTTATTCTCAAAAGTGTTGAGAACAGGATAGATACTATTGGCCGACAATGAAGAAAGATGCTGCAGAATACGCTCGAAGATGTGATGCATGTCAGAGGCATAGCAACATATTGCATCAACCGGCTGAACCATTATATCCTATAGCTTCCCCTTGGCCATTCATGAAGTGGGGAATGGACATAGTAGGAAAGTTGCCAAAAGCTCCAGGAGGAAAAGTTTTTATGCTAGCAATGACCGACTATTTTTCTAAATGGGTTGAAGCTGAAGCATTTGTCCAAGTTAGAGACCAAGAAGTAGTATCCTTCATAAAGAGAAATATCCTGACCAGGTTTGGAGTACCAGCCAAGATAATCTGTGACAATGGTTCTCAGTTCATAAGCAAGAGGACTACTGACTTTTGCAAGAGTTGGGGAATCAAAATGATCACATCTACTCCGATACATCCTCAAGCAAATGGGCAAGCAGAATCCTCAAAGAAGATAATAGTCAACAACCTGAAAAAGAGACTAGGAGCTAAAAAAGGAAGATGGGCAGAAGAACTACCCTTTGTTTTGTGGGCTGATAGAACAACAATAAGGAGTACAACTGGCCAAACCCCTTTCTCATTAGTATTTGGAGCAGAAGCGGTGATCCCAACAGAAATGGTGATACCTACGACAAGATCCAATCTCCAGGATCCTGGGCAGAATCCTGAAGCAATGTGCCAAGGATTAGATACTGTGGATGAAACAAGAGATGCGGCGAAGCTAAGGATGGCAGCATATCAACAGAGGATATCCAGAGCATACAATAAGAATATAAGGACTAGAAGGTTCCAAGTTGGAGATTGGGTGTTACGGAAAGCTTTTCAGAATACTACGAATCCTGCTGATGGAAAGTTGGCTCCAAAGTGGGAAGGACCCTATGAGATTGAATCGGAATCCGGAAAAGGAGCATACCAGCTTAAGAATATGGAGGGGGATATACTACCAAGATTCTGGAATGCTATATATCTCAAAGCCTATTTCAAGTGAGTTTAGAATTTAATTTCTAATTCAAGATGGTATGAATTCTGTCTCTCTTAAATATAATTTATTTTATTTGAACCCAATACTAACTTAAGCATCGGAGGGGTGTTAGCCAAGCTAACACCCACCTTAGTTTAAGGTTGTTTTGCAGAATATGCTTCGGGATATAGCTCCAGGATACACACTCAGGATACTTCGAAAGATTAGAGGATTGGCCCCCTCTCTCACGTTTAAGGGATCCTGATCCCTTCACAGGTTTAAAGGTATTCACCTTTCTCAAGAATTGGGTTTAAACACCCCGCCTGGAGCGCAAGTTATCCAGGGATAGTTCAAGGTGGCGGGACCAGTTCATGTAAAAGTGGCTGACAATTTCGTTACTGTTGGCTATACCCTGGATCCTTAAGGTATATGAGGATTGATCACCATCTCTCGCGAAAGGGTATTTTCATACTCTCTAAGGTTTAAATGTTTTCACCTTTCTAAGTCTTGGAGTTTATACACTCCCGCCTGTAGCGCACGAAAATTTGGGATTTTCCCCAGGATACTAAGGGTTTATCCCCAGTACATTAAGGGTTTATCCCCAGTAAAACTAAAGTTTTTAACAAGATTGCAAAGATATGACAAGCGGTGATTACACATGTTCTTTTGTGGATAAGAAGCTACGAAGTTTAATCACTAAGTGAAGAAATACTCAAGTATGTCATGCACTGATGCAATATCCTGCACATACAGGGGACATCCATGCCGGGGACATTGCAAAGGATTCAAAGGTTAAGGTTGGAAATTATTGCCTAAGTGTTTCTGGTATGATTTATTATTCAAGTCTCGAGAACCTTATCTAAATGATCTAAGTTTTCTAAAAAGTCATATTCAACCAAGTTTTGTCTAACATTTAGAAGACATTTCATCAGTATCCTGACCAGGATATTTGATTAGGATATTCAAAACATACCTTTCAAAATAAAAACATAATAAATAACACTAAAAGGTCAGTTTATTATTAGTCCAAAAGATTGTATTCTTGGTTTCGTCTCAAAAAGAGACCCATTCACCAAGAACACAATTAAGTTTTTAAAGCATATTTACATAAACAGTTGAATGCTTCGTCCTGAAAACACAGGATCCCTCCACCTTCAACTGTCAAACTATTCTACTTGCAGGAAATTAAAATTGTTCTAAGTGCAGGACGGCCAGATGATTTAGACCCTACAAAATACAGGTATCATTAAAGACAAACTAACCAGCATACAAGTTCAGTATATGTGTATGGGATACAGGATCTGGATACTTACCTTATTAGGGAAGGAGATCATGGGCTCGATGGATTCCATGAAGCCAAGGACACCATAAGAGAAACCTTCGGCAGCAGCAGCAGAGGGATTAGAGCTGATGGCAACATATGGCTCCTTTTTCACCAAGGCAGGCTTAGAAAAGGTGTCAAGCTCCTCTAGATCAAAAGTAGTAGGGTCCTTGATGGAATCTGCGTAAAAGGGAGTAATTCTAATTTCATTACATGATAGTATTTTGAAGTAGCCAAACCTAAGCAGGAATAGTTAAAACAGATATCCTTACCAGACATGTTGGAATGACTAAAAAATATATCCGTTGGAATCAGGATATCCAACAGTTATATTTTTGGGGACAATTGTTATGGGTGAAATTCTGAGCCCATATCCTGACGTTGTATCTTGATTTTTTTATTAGTTGTATATGATCAGGATATCGGATCAGGATACCGGGTCAGGATATTGGTAACATCCTGAGGCAATATCCTGACTATTACTAACGATTGGCTTGTAAAATGTTGGTTACAAGGGACTAACGTTCATGAGGACCAAGTCATCCTGAAGACCCGCTCAAATTGGTCAGGATAAAGACGTTGATGGCGGAATAATAGCTCTTGTAACGGTCAGAATAGAAAAAAGGCATATTCCGCAAGAATTTCGGATGCTGGTCAATGTTATTAACGTTGTAACGGTTATGTGAGCTGAAGACCCGGTTTTATAGTCAATAAGCACGTGGAAAACAAGTAAAAACAGTCCCCCAACGTTCAGAATGGAATATTCCCAACATCCCGGAATAATAGGAGAGTTAGTTTGTTATTTGTAACTATAAATAGAAGGCCAGATCAATAGGAACACACACTTCACTCTCTACTCTCGAACTCACACTTCTTTTTTCTTTCTATTACGCACAAACACTCAACACTTGTAATCGTTGTACCACTTAGCATTGATCTGAGCCATATCCTGCACTGTATCCTGGTTATTCAAGCAATAAGAAGAACTAGGCAGCCGACGATTGTCAGCTCCCGAGGTTTTATGCCGGAGATCTAGATTGATCAAGGGCTTTCCTTGTCACACCCTGGCTTTGCGGAAGCGTGGTTAATTTTGGTGTGACTTCTTAATACCATAGCTTAACCATAACAAAGCTATATGAAATAAAATCATGCAAGATCATCCATTCGATTAAGTTTTAAAACCAGAGTAACACATCATTGTCTTAGAGACTTACAACCTCATAACATAAAACATTGTCTTGAATAACATAAACACCGACATGAAATAAACGCAGTTTAAGATTTGTGACTTGTCCAGGAAAGAGTCACATTTCCTAAACTGGGATGACCTTGGAACCCTTATGCAGCGGGAAAACATAACATACCGCGCCAGATCTTTAATTTCCTGAAATACATGTAAGTTGAAAAATCAACAATAATGTTGAGCGAGTTCATGTGTAAGTGAGTAAGTAAACCTTTGTGAGTATAAAAATAGTCTTGGTATGTAGCAAATAAGGAAAAAAGAGATCACCAATGGTTTGCAAGGCCATTGATATATGTGAAGTGCAAGTAGGAAGACTCAAACCTAGCAGATTTAGCGTTGGGTACAAAGTCACTCCAAGGTCCGTTCTGTTGGGCCTAGAGTTGGGCTCGCTACACCCAGATAGATCTACCGCTTACGTCCCTCGGTCCTACAATGAGGATTAATGGCCTCCAGTTTCTGCCTACCCACTCACATGATCTAAGTAATAAACCTCCTTACGCTAACCATACCATGTATAAAGTACTTGTAATCAAAGTAACATGTATTTCACCCCCGTAGTTTAGAAAACTGAAAACAGTTAAGAGAAAAGGGGGACATGAACTCACAGTGGTGCGTCTCTACTAAGTATGCCTCCAAATCAATCAGCTGTATGACGACCTACACGTGCTAACTCTATTAGACGGACGGCCGTGCCTTAGCTTTATGGTTTAAGTTTTTGGGAAATAGTTAGGCAACTATTTCGTGTTTACATTCTTTATACTTGGTAGTTATTTTCCTTCCCAAGGATGGGGGATTTAATACATGTGTGTTCGTAACATTCAGATTTCACTATTAAGTCTCACTTAATATATTTTATTTCCACTTCAAAATATGAATATTCTTCTCAAAAATATTATATTTTCATACATGTGATTTTCCCCAAAATAATACTTAGTAATATTATTTTTACTCTAAAAATAATATTTACGTAGTTCACAAAATAATCATAAACACTTATACAAGTGATGTTGTGAAAAATATATACTAAATATATTTATGTATCACGTTTTATTTTGTGAAAATCTCACCTCCGATGTTTTGTAAATGTAGTCGTGGCGAAACTTATATTTTGAAAACAAGTCAAAATGTATTTCTAACACTTATAGTGAAAATATTTCTAAGTGTTAGGTTTTTGGAAAAATTTCGCCAGAGTTTCCTCTGTAACTGGAGGTGGCCACGCTTTCAAGCGTATCATTTTCTTTTATAAATCAAACCAACAATTTTCTCAATCAACCAAAACAACGTTCAAATCACAAACTAGTCAAAATATGTATATAAATCGCATAAATTTCATGAACTTGTGGTTTATCCAAACTGTGAAGTAAATCTCATTACTTTTAGTGGATCTACATATAAAACAATCCGATTTTGTAAAAACCTCATTTTTATGGAAGTTCCGTCTTTACAACTTCTCGTCAACTTTTACAAAAATAGTTATTTTGTCGACACTTTGTGTTACACAAGTGTTTACACACTTGTGTGTTCTAAAACCCATTCTTGTTAGTGTAAGATCCATTTTTAGAAAGCATGATTTCTTTAACGCTTGGTCCTTTGAAAATACCACTTGCAGATACGTAGATCTGCTAGTTTTAAACACTATTATACAAGCTAAAACACTTTTACACAAGTTCATGATTCGTGTGTGGTAGAGTTTCACCCTTTAACCCTTGTTCTATTTAAAACAACCTTATGTCATGATTCGTTATCATGACCAAACCGGGTTAAGTGATGATCCGAGCTACCACAACATAGATCAGGTCTCAATAATCACAGATTTCAATTACTACAACATTTACACAACTTATAAGCTTTTAACCATCATTTTTCATGTTTTTAGTAGACTTTAAAGTATCATCTTGTAAGATTTCGAGTTTCAACCGTTACAAATCGTATTAACCACTTTAGATTAGTTCAAGAAGGTGTTTTAAGCAACATACCACTAGCTCGAGGCTAGGGAAGAATCTTGACGAAAATGGCGTGGATAAAAACAAGATATAGAGGTCCTTCGCGTTCCGTTTGCTCCAAGACTCCTTATATACGATCCTTGATGCTAGAATGATCTTGGAATGGCTTGTTGAAAATCGAAATATGATGGGTAGGGGGTGGGTGTTCTCGACCGTGAACCAAAGGGAGGGAGAGAGAAGTGTGTGAGGTTGTGGTGTGTTATGAATGATTATGTTGTGTTTAGACATGATCTTATAGGCAAATCATAAGTTAATTACCCATTGGTTCTTATGCCTCCTAGATAATAAGCATGAGGATTATAATAATAATATAGAGGACATGGTATGTCCCCCACATGGGGACGGTTGTAAAGAGGGGGGGGGTCTAGTTCGATTTCAACTAGACACTAAGTATTAGTTAGGTTAAACCAAGTTAGTTAAGTGTTTAACCCAGTTATTAGTGTGTCACGCGTTACAGTGGGTGTTAGGGTATTCAGGGACCCTAACTGGCTCAGAAGAAGATAAATAATGAAATTAACAATATTTTCATGTTCCGGGTATAGTCCGGTTGTTCGGTTGGATAGTAATCCGTTAAAGTGCTTAACAAAGCTTTAAAGTGTCGTTAATACCCCTTTTAGTGACACAACTCTTTTCTGACACTTTGGAAAGTGTTTAGTAATATTTTTCTCAAGTTTTGGCACTTTATTAGTTAGCTAAAAGCTGAATTATTTTGTAAAGTGCTGAGTTTTGTACTTAGAGTACGTTTTAGGCACATCCAGTCATTGTGACTTATTCCTAGAGACGCAGTTCTACAACCCTTATATCCCTACACTCACCACTAGTGTAGCAAAATATCTCAGGCTCTTACAGGCCTTTAGAGGCAGTGTTTGCCTGATGCTGGCTTTATCAGCATGTTCAATAGGTTATCCGTTATAGTGCTACTGTGCTTTTTGTGCATCATGTTTGTCACTAAGGTTCAGCATGTAAATAATGTAGTGACAGCAAGTAAAGTATGATGCTAGTAAGTACATGTATCAGTATTCAAGTAGCAGTTTATTCACAAGTTCAAGTAAGCACAGTAATTCAGCAGTAATTAATTACTAATTAAGTCGTACGGATACCTGGTTTAGTGCGGGTTGTCACATTCTCCCCCCGTTAAATAAATTTCGTCCCGAAATTTTATGTTCTGCTTGTAGATGCAGGGTTCTTAGGAAAAAGGTGGGGGTATTTCTCTTTCATCCGGTCCTCACATTCCCAGGTGTATTCAGGACCATGTCTGGCATTCCAACGAACTTTGACGAGCTTGACACTGCTCCGGCGGGTCTTGTTTACTTTCCAATCCGTAACCTCCACCGGTTCTTCAACGAAGTGGAGCGTGTCGTCAACATGGATCTCGTCGATGGGAATGGCAATGTCATCTTGAGTTGGACTTTTCTTCAGGTTGGATACATGAAATGTATCGTGAACAGAATGGAGTTCAGCAGGTAGGTCCAACTTGTATGCTACTAGTCCTATTCTTTCCAAAACTCTGAAAGGACCAATCTAGCGCGGATTTAACTTCCCACGCTTTCCGAAGCGTGCCACACCCTTCCAGGGTGAAACTTTCAATAACACCATTTCTCCAACTTGGAATTCCACATGTTTCCGGTTTGGATCCGCATAGGCCTTCTGTCTGTGGCGAGCTGCTTCGATGCGTTTAAGAATCTGCGCAATCTTGTCTGTCGTCTCTTGGACGATTTCGGGACCAGCAAGCTGCCTATCACCTGCGTCAGCCCAACATAAGGGTGATCGGCACTTGCGTCCGTAAAGGGCTTCAAATTGCGCGACACCAATACTGGTGTGGTAGCTGTTGTTGTATGAAAATTCGACCAAAGGCAAATGTTTGTCCCAGCTACCGCCCAAATCCATAACACACGCTCTCAGCATGTCTTCCAAAGTCTGTATCGTTCGCTCGCTCTGACCGTCAGTTTGCGGATGAAACGCAGTGCTCAGATTCAATTGGGAGCCAAAGGCTTCTTGGAAGGATTGCCATATCCTTGACACAAACCTTCCGTCTCTATCAGAGATGATTGAGAGAGGTACTCCATGGCGCGCGACGATCTCTCTCATGTAAATTTCAGCCAATTTGCTCGTATTATCCTTCTCTCTGATAGGTAAGAAGTGTGCTGACTTCGTTAATCGATCCACTATTACCCAAATAGTGTCATGGCCTCTTGGCGTTCTTGGTAATTTCGTAATAAAATCCATTGAGATTTGTTCCCATTTCCACTTGGGAATCTCAGGTTGTTACAGAAGTCTTGAAGGCTTCTGGTATTCCGCTTTAACCTTAGCGCACGTTAAACATTTGCTCACATAAACAGCAACATCGCCTTTCATCCTAGGCCACCAATAATAATCTTTGAGATCTTGGTACATCTTATCCGCTCCCGGATGGATAGAGTATCGTGACTTGTGAGCTTCATCGAAAATAACTTTCCTTAAATCACCAAACAGAGGAACCCAAATCCTTTTCTCAAAACATAACGTTCCTTCCTCGTTTGGTACCAGTAGTTTCTCCATCCCACGGAGATATTCTTCTCCAAGGTTTCCTTCCTTGAGAGCTTCTTTTTGCGCGGCACGAATGCGCAAGGAAAGATCGGTTCGGATAATCATTTCTAAAGCCCTAACCCTTATGGGCTTGATCCTCTCCTTCCGACTTAGGGCATCGGCGACCACATTCGCCTTCCCTGGATGATACTTTATCTCGCAGTCGTAATCGTTCAGCAACTCAACCCATCGTCTTTACCTCATATTCAGCTCCTTCTGGTTGAATATGTGCTGTAGGCTCTTGTGATATGTAAAGATTGTACACCTTGTACCATAAAGGTAGTGTCTCCAGATCTTTAGTGCAAATACCACTGCGCCAAGTTCCAAATCATGTGTGGTATAGTTCTTTTCGTGCACTTTCAGTTGACGCGATGCGTAAGCAATAACCTTTTGGCGTTGCATCAACACGCAACCTAATCCTTGACGCGAAGCGTCACAGTATACCACAAAATCATCTGTACCTTCCGGTAGTGCTAAGATTGGCGCGTTACAAAGCTTATCCTTCAATATCTGAAATGCTTCATCCTGTTTGATTCCCCAATCAAACTTCTTATACTTCTGCGTGAGGAGCGTCAATGGTTGAGCGATCTTCGAAAAGTCCTCAATGAACCTTCGATAGTAGCCAGCCAAACCCAAGAATTGTCGAATCTCGGTTGGCGTCTTTGGCGTTTCCCAATTCTTGATCGCTTCGATCTTTGTTGGATCCACGTGGATTCCATCTCCATTTACCACGTGTCCAAGGAATTGGACTTCACGTAGCCAAAATTCGCACTTGGAGAATTTGGCATACAACTGTTCCTTCTTCAGCAGCTCCAAAATAGCTCTTAGATGTTGTTCGTGCTCGGCCTTTGTTCTTGAATAGATCAAGATGTCGTCGATAAACACAATCACGAACTTGTCCAAGTACGGCTTGCAAACTCTATTCATCAAATCCATAAAGACTGCAGGTGCGTTTGTCAAACCAAACGGCATAACAAGGAACTCGTAGTGTCCATAACGAGTTCTGAAGGCTGTATTCGGGATACTCTCCTCTTGTATCCTTAACTGATGGTATCCAGATCGAAGATCGATCTTTGAATAAAAGCTTGAGCCTTGCAGTTGATCAAACAGATCATCGATTCTTGGCAGAGGATATCTATTCTTGATCGTCAGCTTGTTCAGCTCCCGGTAGTCGATGCACATACGAAAACTACCGTCCTTCTTTTTTACAAACAGGACCGGAGCTCCCCAAGGCGAGAAGCTTGGTCGGATAAAACCCTTGTCTAACAACTCTTGAAGTTGTGTCGACAGTTCCTGCATCTCAGATGGAGCAAGTCTATACGGTGCCTTAGCCACAGGCGCGGCGCCTGGAACTAAGTCAATGTGGAACCCTACTTGCCTCTGAGGTGGCAGTCCAGGTAAGTCTTCTGGGAAGACTTCTGGGTATTCCCTTACGACAGGGATATCTTCGATTCTTGGCTCAGCAGCCTTCTTATCCACAATGTGTGCCAGGAAGGCAACACATCCCTTCTGCAAACACTTTCGCGCTTTCAGGCAGCTGATAATTCTTAACGGCGTATCACGCTTCTCTCCGTGAACCACAATTGTTTCGCCATCTTCGGCTGGGATACGAACGATCTTTTCGTGACAAACTATCTCAGCTTTGTTGCCTGATAACCAATCCATTCCTACCACTACGTTAAAGCTTCCCAACTGGACCGGTAGTAGATCCAAAGCAAACTCACGCTCTCCTAATTCGATCACACAACCTCTGATGACTTCGTTGGCTTCTACTAACTTCCCATTAGCCAATTCGATCGAGTAGGGAATATCTAACTTATTAGCGGCTAACCCAAGCATATTCTTAAATTCTAGCGACCCGAAGCTATAATCGGCACCAGTATCAAATAAAACGGATGCATAGCGTTGATTTATAGGGAACGTACCGGTAACGACATTGGGGTCCTGGCGCGCTTCCCTTGCTTCGATTTGGAACACTCTTCCACGGGCTTGGTTCAACTCTGGGCAGTTCTTCTTAAAATGCCCGATATCACCGCAGTTAAAGCATCCAAGTCTTTGCCCGTTTCCACCAGCTTGATCATTCCTCTGATTACGATTCACGGCGCCCGCTTGGTTAGCATTGTTGCCTCGATTCTCGTTACCTCCATAGTTTCCTTGTGGGCGATTTCCATTCCCACCCCGGTTGTAATTTCTGTTTCCGAATCCTCCCTGGCCTCCCTGACCAGCAGTGGCCCAACAAGTGTCCTTCAAGTGGCCACGTTTCCCACATGCTTCGTATACTTTTGGCCCGCAACGACCAGAATGGTGGCGTTGGCAGTCGTTGCACTTGGGTTGGGTGCCCATGTATCCCTTTCCTTTCTTCCCTCTACCAGCTGTAACCTGAGCTGGCGTGTCTGATCCTCCTTTCTTAACCACCACACTGGCGCCCTGGTTGAAGTTCGAGAACTTCCGTTTGTTACCTCCTGATGACTCGACGTGAGTCTCTGCCTTCTTCGTCTTGATCTCATCAAACTTGTTCAGGCGAATAGCCTCCTCAGTGAGAGCTACGCTCAAATCGATCGCCTCAGTAATGGTCGCAGGCTTGGATGAGGTTACCATGCTTATGATTTGAGGAGCTAATCCCCAAATGAAACGTTCAATCCGCTTGAACTCCGGAGTGACCATGTAGGGTACCACATGTGATAAGTCATGGAACCTTTGAACGTATTCTGCGATCTTTGGACCGTCCATTTTCAAGTGCCAGAACTCGGTTTCCAATCTCTGGATTTCCGCGCGAGAGCAGTACTTTTTGCGCATAAGTTCCTTCAGTTCGGTCCAGGTTAGCGCGTAGGCAGCAGCTTCACCAAGTGTCTGTACTTGCAGATTCCACCAAGAGAGGGCTCCATCCAAGAATAGCCCTGAGATATAGGTGACTTGCTGATCCAGTGCGCATTTGCTCATGCGTAGAACAGATTCAGTTTTCTCGGCCCAACGAACAAAGGCGACAGCACCTCCTGTGCCATCAAAGTTGACCGGTTTGCAGTCTAGAAACTGCTTGTAGGTGCATCCTGCACATACGTTATAACATACGATTGGCATTAGCATCATTGCTAAAGATATCCAATTAGGTCATGGTATGTCTAAATGACTTAGTATTACCATGAGGTGGATTATTGTTGTTGCCAGTGTTGCCAGAGTTGCTTCCACTAGTCCCTCCTTGAGAGGCGGCGTATTGTGCAATGGCAGCAGCGATAATTTGCTGGAGTTCTGCCTCATTGGTAGGCATGTGTGTCTCACGTCTCGGCGGCATCTTCTAAAAGATGTGTTTACGTCGGTCAGGCCATAGTTATAATACATAACTCAGGTCATAATTTAGCGTATGTATATAACGATAGTAATAGTACATAACATCTCATGTTATAATCATATCAATCACACAACATCCCATGTCACAAACATCAATCACACAACATCCCATGTCCTAAAATACAAATAACCAAATCAAGCATCAAATATGATGAGAATACTGCGATTGCCATATATCGAGACTTACTATGTGGTCTCTGGGTACGCAACCAAGAAGCAACCTGCTGCTCAAGTGCCAAAAGGCGTGCAACATAGTCTGGTGGTACAGGTCGAGAGGGCTGCAACGGAGAGTGGGTCTGACCCTGGCACGGACACGGCGGCGGCTGGGCTCTCTCAAGCTCCTGAATGCGTTGTGTGTGTGCCTCGTGCTGGGCGACCAAAGACATCAAAACGTCCTCAATAGTATACCCCATGTGGAAAGAATGGTAGGGGTCAGTAGGTGGCATAGCAGAGTGTGGTGCCCAAAGGAACGGCTCACTGGTGGGATCAAAAGGTGCCACATGAAATGGTGAAACAGTGGGAAAAGTAGCAGATGGTGGTATAGCAGGGATAGATACTGGTACATGCCCAAAAGGGTGTGCCGAAGAACCTTCTCCAGCTCGTGCTGGAGGTGTAAACTGAGGAAATGAAAAGGAAGTATCAATGTGACGTGTATCAGGGATCTGTGGGGGAAAAGGTGGAACCTCGTCATCAGCCGGAATCCACCCACACTGGGCGTGCTCGTCTCGGGGGTCGATCCGTGCCTCAAAAAGCGCACGATCAAACTGGGCTGGCATAGGATCATGGTGAGGTACAACAAGAGGGTCAACTGGTGCATCAGCAAAAAGTGGGGGATCAACGTGATCAGTAACAAGGACATGATCGCCCTCCAACAATGGAGCATCTATAGGGGGATCATCAATAGGTGGGTCAGCAATGACAGGCTCAATAATAGGTGCGTCAGCATGAACTGGGTCATGCTCAAGTACTGGGTCAGGAGCAGGGTCTAGAGCGGCTGCCTGCTCAGGGGCGACGGCAGGCTCGGGATCATCAAAAGCCATCTCAAAATCAAACTCAGGGTCGATGGGATCAACTGGGTCGACTGGATCCTCCATAGGCTGATCCATGGGTATATACTCTATATCCTCATCTGGGTCGAATCCTGGGGGAAAGACAGGATCGGAATCCTCCATATCATCATGGTCGAAAGTAAAACTAGGAATAGGGGCAACAGAGGATGCCTGGTCGGGGTCTGATCCATGAGAAAAGTGCTGCGCACTCTGAGTATGTGAAGGTGCAGAGGCCACAGACTCGAAAGAGTCTGGGACCGGAGAGTGAGCAGGAGACGCCTCGGCGGGAGCATTTGCGATCATCAAAAGATCACCAGCAGCAAGAAGGGCCTCGCCCTGAACCTCATCCTCCAAAGGCTCGTCATCAAAAAGATCGACGTCGTCATCATCGTCGGCGTCGAGAAGCAAGTCATAGGCAGGATAAACAGCTAAGGGTATGGGAGCAGGGATCTCCACTAACGGTAGGTCCCCGGCCAAAGGGCCATCAGCGAGCTCATCAGCACCATCAGGTAAGGCAAAGGGCTGGAAATCATCCTCGTCCGTGCTCGTAACGTCGGATGTGTGAACCTCACGCTCAGAAGACTCTAGGTCGTCCGATATTATAGGTCTAGGTCCTGTGGTGTCTGAATCACCAGTGCCAGAGGTGTCCATAATGTCTGTAACATAAACACAACATGCACAAACAGTCAATCATACAATCAAATAATCACATAAGTCACCAAGTAAACATTCAAATCATTCTCCTAGTCTCACTAGCCAATTTCTCCCAGTCTCTAAGACTGCTCTATCATCTACCTCGACCTCTCAGATCGAGCCTCGGTCTCCAATACCGAGCCTCAGCTTCCATGACTGAGCCTACTCTTCCTAGTCCAACTAGCCAACTACCTCGATCTCTCAGACCGAGCCTCGGTCTCCAATACCGAGCCTCAGCCTCCAAGACTGAGCCTACTCTTCCTAGTCCAACTAGCCAACTACCTCGATCTCTCAGACCGAGCCTCGGCCTCTCAGACCGAGCCTCAGCCCTTCTAGACTGAGCCTATAAATAATAAAATGTGCTCAACATTTGTTTGTAAAAAGTTTTGGATCTGGACTTAAGTGGTATGCAGAAAAATGTTTTCGTGAGAGCCCTAGTGATCATAGTCTAGACTCGAGAAAGAATCCTAGTTCGCTATGATCAGAGCTCTGATACCAAGCTGTCACACCCTGGCTTTGCGGAAGCGTGGTTAATTTTGGTGTGACTTCTTAATACCATAGCTTAACCATAACAAAGCTATATGAAATAAAATCATGCAAGATCATCCATTCGATTAAGTTTTAAAACCAGAGTAACACATCATTGTCTTAGAGACTTACAACCTCATAACATAAAACATTGTCTTGAATAACATAAACACCGACATGAAATAAACGCAGTTTAAGATTTGTGACTTGTCCAGGAAAGAGTCACATTTCCTAAACTGGGATGACCTTGGAACCCTTATGCAGCGGGAAAACATAACATACCGCGCCAGATCTTTAATTTCCTGAAATACATGTAAGTTGAAAAATCAACAATAATGTTGAGCGAGTTCATGTGTAAGTGAGTAAGTAAACCTTTGTGAGTATAAAAATAGTCTTGGTATGTAGCAAATAAGGAAAAAAGAGATCACCAATGGTTTGCAAGGCCATTGATATATGTGAAGTGCAAGTAGGAAGACTCAAACCTAGCAGATTTAGCGTTGGGTACAAAGTCACTCCAAGGTCCGTTCTGTTGGGCCTAGAGTTGGGCTCGCTACACCCAGATAGATCTACTGCTTACGTCCCTCGGTCCTACAATGAGGATTAATGGCCTCCAGTTTCTGCCTACCCACTCACATGATCTAAGTAATAAACCTCCTTACGCTAACCATACCATGTATAAAGTACTTGTAATCAAAGTAACATGTATTTCACCCCCGTAGTTTAGAAAACTGAAAACAGTTAAGAGAAAAGGGGGACATGAACTCACAGTGGTGCGTCTCTACTAAGTATGCCTCCAAATCAATCAGCTGTATGACGACCTACACGTGCTAACTCTATTAGACGGACGGCCGTGCCTTAGCTTTATGGTTTAAGTTTTTGGGAAATAGTTAGGCAACTATTTCGTGTTTACATTCTTTATACTTGGTAGTTATTTTCCTTCCCAAGGATGGGGGATTTAATACATGTGTGTTCGTAACATTCAGATTTCACTATTAAGTCTCACTTAATATATTTTATTTCCACTTCAAAATATGAATATTCTTCTCAAAAATATTATATTTTCATACATGTGATTTTCCCAAAAATAATACTTAGTAATATTATTTTTACTCTAAAAATAATATTTACGTAGTTCACAAAATAATCATAAACACTTTTACAAGTGATGTTGTGAAAAATATATACTAAATATATTTATGTATCACGTTTTATTTTGTGAAAATCTCACCTCCGATGTTTTGTAAATGTAGTCGTGGCGAAACTTATATTTTGAAAACAAGTCAAAATGTATTTCTAACACTTATAGTGAAAATATTTCTAAGTGTTAGGTTTTTGGAAAAATTTCGCCAGAGTTTCCTCTGTAACTGGAGGTGGCCACGCTTTCAAGCGTATCATTTTCTTTTATAAATCAAACCAACAATTTTCTCAATCAACCAAAACAACGTTCAAATCACAAACTAGTCAAAATATGTATATAAATCGCATAAATTTCATGAACTTGTGGTTTATCCAAACTGTGAAGTAAATCTCATTACTTTTAGTGGATCTACATATAAAACAATCCGATTTTGTAAAAACCTCGTTTTTATGGAAGTTCCGTCTTTACAACTTCTCGTCAACTTTTACAAAAATAGTTATTTTGTCGACACTTTGTGTTACACAAGTGTTTACACACTTGTGTGTTCTAAAAACCATTCTTGTTAGTGTAAGATCCATTTTTAGAAAGCATGATTTCTTTAACGCTTGGTCCTTTGAAAATACCACTTGCAGATACGTAGATCTGCTAGTTTTAAACACTATTATACAAGCTAAAACACTTTTACACAAGTTCATGATTCGTGTGTGGTAGAGTTTCACCCTTTAACCCTTGTTCTATTTAAAACAACCTTATGTCATGATTCGTTATCATGACCAAACCGGGTTAAGTGATGATCCGAGCTACCACAACATAGATCAGGTCTCAATAATCACAGATTTCAATTACTACAACATTTACACAACTTATAAGCTTTTAACCATCATTTTTCATGTTTTTAGTAGACTTTAAAGTATCATCTTGTAAGATTTCGAGTTTCAACCGTTACAAATCGTATTAACCACTTTAGATTAGTTCAAGAAGGTGTTTTAAGCAACATACCACTAGCTCGAGGCTAGGGAAGAATCTTGACGAAAATGGCGTGGATAAAAGCAAGATAAAGAGGTCCTTCGCGTTCCGTTTGCTCCAAGACTCCTTGTATACGATCCTTGATGCTAGAATGGTCTTGGAATGGCTTGTTGAAAATCGAAATATGATGGGTAGGGGGTGGGTGTTCTCGGCCGTGAACCAAAGGGAGGGAGAGAGAAGTGTGTGAGGTTGTGGTGTGTTATGAATGATTATGTTGTGTTTAGACATGATCTTATAGGCAAATCATAAGTTAATTACCCATTGGTTCTTATGCCTCCTAGATAATAAGCATGAGGATTATAATAATAATAATATAGAGGACATGGTATGTCCCCCACATGGGGACGGTTGTAAAGAGGGGGGGGTCTAGTTCGATTTCAACTAGACACTAAGTATTAGTTAGGTTAAACCAAGTTAGTTAAGTGTTTAACCCAGTTATTAGTGTGTCACGCGTTACAGTGGGTGTTAGGGTATTCAGGGACCCTAACTGGCTCAGAAGAAGATAAATAATGAAATTAACAATATTTTCATGTTCCGGGTATAGTCCGGTTGTTCGGTTGGATAGTAATCCGTTAAAGTGCTTAACAAAGCTTTAAAGTGTCGTTAATACCCCTTTTAGTGACACAACTCTTTTCTGACACTTTGTTATTTTTCTCAAGTTTTGGCACTTTATTAGTTAGCTAAAAGCTGAATTATTTTGTAAAGTGCTGAGTTTTGTACTTAGTGTACGTTTTAGGCACATCCAGTCATTGTGACTTATTCCTAGAGACGCAGTTCTACAACCCTTATATCCCTACACTCACCACTAGTGTAGCAAAATATCTCAGGCTCTTACAGGCCTTTAGAGGCAGTGTTTGCCTGATGCTGGCTTTATCAGCATGTTCAATAGGTTATCCGTTATAGTGCTACTGTGCTTTTTGTGCATCATGTTTGTCACTAAGGTTCAGCATGTAAATAATGTAGTGACAGCAAGTAAAGTATGATGCTAGTAAGTACATGTATCAGTATTCAAGTAGCAGTTTATTCACAAGTTCAAGTAAGCACAGTAATTCAGCAGTAATTAATTACTAATTAAGTCGTACGGATACCTGGTTTAGTGCGGGTTGTCACATTCCTCGTACATCACGTGTCAACCTTTACATTTTTGCTCATTGTTTGATTACAGATACAGCTCGATATCCTGAGCCGTATCCTGGAAACTGTTTTTGCAAACAACTTAATCAGCATATTTTCAACACACTTTCTTAGCACACTACCTCACTTAACTAATTTGATCACTTAATTGCTTCGGTAATTTTTGACCAAAACACTTACACATGAGGTATCTAACGACTTGCAAGCATGCAGAACAAAAGTGTGTCAACATAAAGTTCGCGAGTTCACAGTTTTGTTTAACGTAAATCATGTAAGTGTTTAGTTTAAAGACATGTTACGAATAATAAACTTGGTATCGATTGACTGGTCTGTTTGTTGTGTCCTCATCAGTGTCTATCAGCATTGATCATAGTGTTTAAGCTCATTAGTTCACGCCCGACACCCAGCACGGTGTGAGGTTTGTCAAGCCTAATAGCGCTATCAACTAATACCCCGTTGCCTCCCAGGCAACTAGCTCGGTAGTAAGTAGGGACTTTCGTGATAGAGTTTGAGTTTATTAACCAACATCGAATTTAAACTATAATATAGAAAAAGTATTCCTCCCAGGAATAATAGTTTAAAAAGTATTCCTCCCAGAATTAGTAGTTTGTTTGTCACCCCGGGACGCATGCTTGTGAAAGAGTAGTGAACTCACCTTAGTTTGCTCGATTTGTGTTGATGTACATCTAGCGTTAAATAAATGTTAGGTCCGTTACGCGTGACCTAATGTACAATAAGTGTTAGTACATATACGAGTAGGGTTATGCAATACCCCAAGTTTCCAAACAATGAAGTAGGGATGAGATTGGTACCGTTACCGAAAGTACTAATCCTGAAAAATCATCATTTTGGGTACCGGTATCGAAAATGCTCGGTACAATACAGTACTGTACCGACATTTTAAGGTAAAAATTGGTAACATGCCGGTACCATACCCAAAAGTATCACCGAAAATGCTAGAAAAAGGGTATCAAATCAATACCGAAAATAATTTGGTACGGGAAATTGGATATCGATTCCAGTACCATGTACTCATCCCTACAATGAGGTGTTTAGCGTAAACATATTAATAAACTTAACTTATTTAATATACAGTACACAGCACATAGTGGGTTTCTCTGGTTGATGTCATGTAGTTGGTGATTTGAGAAACACAGACTTCACATACTCAGAACAACCAATCATATATACATTCATGAATTCGGAGGCCATTGTTTATATATAAACGTTCATAATTTAGGACTATATATATTACACACAACTCGGATCTTTAATATAATATCCATTCCAAAAACTCGGGCAAGACTTTGCAAATATATGAAGCTCAGACTTTATTACTTCCCAATACAAAAAACATGTTTTTGTTATGAATGTATCCATTATGTGGTGACTATCCACATCTATAACTCCTATCCCTTTAGTGCATCCATTATGTAGTGACTATCCACCTCTATAACTCCTATCTCTTTAGTTACTATTGTACTAATGTAAGGGCCTATATATAATGGCATTTATATATGATGTTGAAATCAATCAATAAGAAATCCATCTCCCATTCTCCCATTCTTCTCTTTACATTGCTAGGAGGTCGTTTTACAATACGTTATCAGCACGAGCACGAACACGAACACCAAAACCCTAATTCTCTTTGATGGTTTCTTTTGATTTCTCGACGTGGGAGGATACACAAAGCCGTTAACTACCAGCGATTATTCGACAATTTCCAGAATTGATTTTGACATCGCTATATCAAAGTTTGGAAAACTGGAAGTTGCTGGATCTCAAATTATTTGGCTATTTTGGTACGTACAAATACAAAGGTAATTATCATGCATCTTGAATCTCGTTTTCTTGAATTAATGTTGTGCCATAGAAGTCATAATAATATATATATTATTTAAACAAGATATAAATTGGGAATATTTAAGTGATGACTCAGCAGATTAGATTATTTAGTATATATTTTGATATGTTGCTTGTAGAGTTGTACACTTATCACATTATAATAATTATTTTTATGGATCTTGCAAAGAAAATTCAAAATAGGTTCATAAAAAAATTCTTTTGAAACACAATTGAACGAGAAAGTTTGAATAAATGTCAAATATTGTTTTTAAACAAAATCTTAGTTTAAACTTATTTTATAATTTTTGTTTTCTCATTTGCCTTTGATGGTTATGAAAATTGATAATCAATATTTATTTAATATTTAATATATCATGATATCTTTTAGTGTTACAATGTTGATTGTAATTTATGTGTTAAATACAAATACTGGTAGAGTAATATATGATAATGCTATTATTTATTTGAAATCATCTGTGGATTCTTGTAGAGTAATATATGATAATTATTTGTTTGAAATCATTATTGGATTTTAATGGTTAAAATCTTTCAAAATATTTTTCTCCGTTAACATCATAACATGGTTTAAGAAGATAAATGAAGACCTATTTTGGATGACTTTTATTGCATTATTTGAATTCTCTCTTCTTATCAAAAGAAGTAAGGTTATGTTTTTATATGTTAAATTCTTTAATTAAACTAGTGGTAAGCATATCATTCCCAATTATTCTTTTGGGTTTATAAAATGTGAATTCAAATTACTCTATTATCACATTATCATCTTTTATCATCTATTATATGATATTTGTGGATGTTATTGTTATATTTTAACATAATTAAAAGTTTACGCATCGTATAAGATTTGAATATATGATATGCTGTGGGAAAGGATATTTTTACAAATTAAGAAGATACTTCTCGATATGTTTTTTTATGTAGAACATAGTAATAATTAATTTATTATAAAGAAATACTTGTTTGAAAGTAATAATGATCATATGTTGGGAACATAGACTGAGATATGTGTTTCGTTTGTATCCATCTTATCTTTCAGGGTAGAGTGATATGCATCTGATTGGTTATAGATTAATATATAAATTATATATATTTGCTTATAAGTGAAAAAAAAATATCATTGCCTAAAGTTGTTATTATAACTTGTTTTATATGTGAAATGTTATAATGTTATATATTGTATAATTTTACGTTATGCCTTTTTGGTATGAATTCATTTATCTATATAGATAATATAGAATAATTAATCAACGTTATGGTTTGTTATAACTCTCATGAAAGAGTATAAATATGCATAGACATGAAACTCTGAGGTGTCGATCTCCCAAAATGTCATTACTAATCTATATAAGGTCGTAAGATTTAAGACCAATAAATCATACATGACTCGATTATGTAATTACTTCTCAATATATATTATGTGGTGAGAAGATTAATTATAAGGAAAAATCAGATAAAGTAATCTCATTTGTCACACTTGGGATATGCTCCTGAAGCAGTAGTACCATTAGAGAGTACAAAAAGTTTGAAATGATTCTACATTTGTGTGACCGAGTAATGAATAAAAGTTGTAAAGCTTGTTTCGGTTTGACTACATTCTTTGAAGTGAATGTGACTTTATATTGAATGATGTAAAGATAACGATCATGGAGATAATATTATGATGATGAGATCGATCATGAGAATTGTAATGATGCCACCATGAATGTTGTATGGATATAATATATTCCTTGAATAGAATATGATGATATAATAATTGGTGCAAAGTTCATGATGATGGTAATTGAGGAAATTGTTATGATGATCATGTAATAAGATCAACCATGTTAATAGTGCAATGACTATATAATGATCGTTATAAAGGTCATGATCATGGTAACTGAGGATATTGTAATAATCCTCATGTTGACAACCATTTTAATATTGAAATCGACCACAAAAAGTGGCACACTTAGGGAGTGATTATACGAACATAAAACATGGGACACATGTTATACCATGAATGTTGAAATAATATTACATTGTTCTCTCATACTTCCTATCATGTATTGAACAAACACGATTCCAACTAAAACATATACGATCATAAACTAGAAGTTTATGGATCGTGATTATTTAATTCAATGGCATGACCGGTCAGACCATCCCGAGTCATTGATGATGTGAAACATATTGAAGAACTGGAAGGAACTGGAAGATTCTTCAAGATAATAATTAGCATGTAATGTTTGCTCTCAAGGGAAATTATATATTTGCAAAATAAACGAGGGTGTGTATACCTAAATATTCTGGAAGCGATTAAAGGATATGCATATCCAAACATGATACCATTTAGTGTTTTAAATCGATGCATCGTCTAAATGGTTATCAAATCTACAACCTGAAGCTTGTATGATTGTGGCTTAGCTAATGTGATAGCAAGCATATTAATCCAGATTAGTATATTTATTTGATAATAGTGAATTTGATTCCCAAGTTATTAACGATCATTAGAATAAGTGTTATTGTTGAGATGATCACTAAACGTCTACTATTGGTTACAAATCCAATGATCATGAGAGGATCAAAAGTTCATTTAGGTACGTGTAATTTTATATATAGTACTATCAATTCACATCAAGCCAATAAGTTATAGTTCTCCCCATACAGTTGGTTTTTGGTCAGGAACCAAATATGTCTCATCAACGATTTTGGTTGTGCGACATATATTGAAACTCATCCACACACCGCACAAAGATGGGACTTCTAAAAAGTTTGAGAATATGTTGGGTATAAATAATCGTCTATGATTAAATACTTAAAGCCATTAGTGAGAAATTCGTTTATTGCTCATTGGTTTTCACTTTAGTGAATTAATGTTCCCAACATTAGGGGGAGATAACAAGCAGTTGGAAAGTGAAAAGTGAAATGAATTATCATGTCATCTTGATCCTCAGACTATAAACTATGAACTAGAAGTTTAAATTATAATTCATTTACCAATATTAAAGAACAAATTACCAGACAAGTTCACTGACCTAAATAGAGTGACTAAGTAAGTCACATAATCAACTGCTTATGCTCCAGTTATCTTTGTGTCCCAAGAGGACAACTACATATTTTTGTAATGAGTCTATTGCACGCCTATAGCGTGGTAGACTAGTTGATTCCAACAATAAAATTCCTCGAAAATTGGAGCAAGTAATTAAGATGGTCAAGTCGAGGTTATAGTAATAAGATCCCCTGAAGGGACAATAGACATGATGGTTCAAGAAGAACCTCAGGTACCTGAAAATAAAGAGATCTCGCTAAGTTGTATCATGTCTAAGATATGTATGGAATCAAAATAAAAATCGACGTCGTTATACTTTGTATATATTGTAGCGCTTAAAATGATTAAATGATGAGGATCAAGATTTAAGATCTGCCTATGAATGAATATTAAGAAATGATTGGCCAAAATAGAAAGACGCAAATAAGGCAGAGTTTAGTTCTCTAATGAAATGGAAAGTTTCTGGACCAACAGTCCATACAACTGAAGTTGTAAAATATGCTGGATACAAAAGTGTCTTTTACGCGAATCATGTGAAAATCAAATTAAGTGATATAAGTCAAAATTGGTGGCACAAGAATTTTCACAAATACCTATGATTGATTATGAGAAAACGTATTCTTCAGTGGTGGATGCATTGACTTTCCAATATCTTATTAGTCTGGTAATTTATAAAAGAGAATTGACACGTGTCTTATGAAAGTTATGTATCACTTGATACTAAGTCATATAAAATAAGTTCTCGAGAATATTATGATTATTATATAAATTCATATCTGAATACATATACATGTCGTATATGTTATTGAATTGAATATAATTGGAACTCCCCATGAGTATCCTAAAGCATTTGAGTGCTTAAGAGTTTAATTGAAACACCTTATGGATGTAATTATAGTGCACCAATACTCCAATAAACATACATAGAAAATGTGTACCTGGTTATTATGGCATCTCAATGTACACTGTGTACAAACATGGTACAATATGAATTTTGGAGATAAAAGCAAGTGTTCTTGATATTTTTGCATATGATATAGATATCCATGTGTTAAAAGGGCAAGTTTATATAACAAAACTTCTAAGAGTGAAAGCACATGCATATTTGGATAAGTTGGAAAGAATTCTCTCATGGATTGATAATGCTAGAAGCATTAATGATGTCAAAACCTCAAGAACGTACTATATCAAGTTCATAGAATATGTATGGACTAAAATAGTTAGATCGAGTATTATACAACTCAAGATATTTGCATAAAGAGAGATATAAGTTTGATTAAATTAGCCATGTTTTATCGACGTTCTACTTTTAAAAGTTCACTATAATCGCAGTTTATAGTGATGATGTCTAGGCATCATCGAGAGAAATTTTCGAGCTTTTAGAGGGAGAATTTTTGAATGACCTTGGCACGGTCTAATTATTACTCGAACTACAGTTCGCGTATATATGTAATTATATTTTACCAATCCCCCAAGTACATCTAGAAGATGATGTTTGGATATTTAGTATGGACATAGTTGAACCTTAAAGTATGTTAAAGGTTGTTAAGTCATTTGTTATAAGAAATGCCTATTATCATCTCCTATCAAAGTAGAGATTCTCATTCTAGAAGTACCATCGTTAAATGCATAAGTGCATTAATATGTTTTGCTAGCTATGTATGGTTATAATATCTTTCACTTGAGCTTATTGTCATGATATAACCTGTGTCAAGAGAAGAGACATTAGAATGCGTTCAAAGAAACATTTCAGGTATAAACGATATTTGATTATATTTTACTAACCCATCAAAACAAGTTTGGTTAGTCTTGTAGATGCAGGAATGTAACGAAACACGGTCATGGACATATGATAATTTTTGGAAAGAGGCACCTAAAGTCTCGTTAGAAGATTATACAACATTGCTCAACATAAAGGATTGCACATTAAGGGATCAAGCAACAAATTATTTGCTACAAAGGCCTTATTCGACTTTCAAGGAAGATGGACACACGTCACTTAAAGGATACATGTTAAACTGAGGGGGAGACTTATTCAAGTTGCACTATTTTTCCCTTGACTAAGTTTTGTCCCATTGGGTTTTCTTAGTAAAGGTTTTTAATGAGGCAACATATCTGATCCAAAAGTATCAGGGGGAGAAAATGCGCGCTGCACTCTTTTTCCCTTAGCTGAGGTTTTGTCCCACTGGGTTTTCCTAGCAAGGTTTTTTTAACGAGGCAGCATCACCAAGCGTATTAAAGAATAGTATATCATGTTAATAATCAAGGGGGAGTGTTATGAATGTATCCATTATGTGGTGACTATCCACATCTATAACTCATATCCCTTTAGTGCATCCATTATGTAGTGACTATCCACCTCTATAACTCCTATCTCTTTAGTTACTATTGTACTAATGTAAGGGCCTATATATAATGGCATTTGTATATGATGTTGAAATCAATCAATAAGAAATCCATCTCCCATTCTCCCATTCTTCTCTTTACATTGCTAGTAGGTCGTTGTTTTACAATAGTTTTAAATAATAACTTAGAATCTTGTGTGCACATGTATCCAGTCATATGAAAAAGGACTTGGCCCATCAATAATCATCATTACACTCGGCTCATCACAGAATACAAATAATATAAATAATTCATATAATCTTAAATCAGAAATTCGGATATCATGACTTTACTTAATAAATCCGACGAATACATTACTTATGCAAACCCTGATTCTTTATATTATAAATTTGGACCATTCTTTAATTATACTCGGACATTAATCCACATGAATACTCAATTTATAAACCCTGAATATAGCTCCTTTTTGTAAACACTGAACATGTATATTCACAATAAGTTCGGACCATACGATAATATATAAACTCTGATCTTTCTTTCCATTAATTTGGAACTCCCATGGCTTTATATATATTCGGAACCCACATGATGTTAGTAAGTTCGGACCACCATACCTTAGTTCGGACTCCCCTTTAACAAACTTTGACTACCATTTGCTAATATATATACTGATTGATACTTTCCAAACCCTGACTCACGTTTTGCATGTTAAACTCGGACAAAAACTAAATCCGGACCCCACAAGATAAGCAAACTCGGATTCCACCATAGTTGTAAACTCGTATATACTACCATACCAAAACCCTTCTTCGTTCCATCTTAAACTTGGAACATATGTGTTCCCTTGTACAAACTCAGATCCTGATAAACATATTTTATAAGTTTAGAACTAACACTTATTAAATCCGGACTCTATCATAGAATACCACATAAGTTCGGACCTTAAAATACTCGACATTTAAACTTGGAAGTTGTTTTCAAGATCAGAATTTTTATTCACCTCAAGGGAAATTCGGAATGTACATTTATTTAACGAACTCTGAACATCATGTTCATTCAATAACAAACCCTGAAAATAAATCCTGAACATCATATATAAATCCTGAACATCATATTCATTCAATAAAAAATCCTGAACATCATGTTTATTCATACTCGGATTCAATAATAAACTCGGACTTTGTGACCCCACAAAGTCTGACCAAACCCTAGTCGCACAGAAACACAAAACAAACAATTCTCAATACAACAGTTACACTTTGCAGTTCTAGGATCAAGCCCTAATCCACAATAATCAACAACAGTTTGGCAATCCTTTCATGTCAATGATATCCCTAGTGTCAGACAAACAATGCATATTCATACACAATCACATTCATTCAATCATTTATGCATGATCACTAAACACAGGACTATTGTTTGGAGAACTTGGGTTTACATGAAATCAAATGAACAAGGATACTAGTATAGCATAAACACTTACCTTGAATTGATTCTAGGGTTGTTCTTGATGGATTGAAAGGATTGAAAAAACAGAATTGCAAATGATTGTGTGTGAGGTTTGAGTGTCGTACAGTGATATGATGGGGAGTGTTTAGGGTTTTGTGATTTGTTATAACTTCCCTAATAATCATAATGCACCTTTAATTATATAATCTTCACATAATATCTTACAGTTTGCAATTTCAACACATAACTGACGTATTTGTCATGCGGCACATAAGTTTCGTGTAAACCGTCCGTTTATACTTATTATTCGAGTTAGTCAACAACGTTCGAGTGTTATCATGTGTGTGTTCTGGTAATTCCCTGAATTACTGATGTGTGCAAAATGCAACATATAAATTACATCAAATGTGGCATAAAACTAACCCTTTTTTAGTACTAATGTTGGAAAAAGTGTGTTTTTGTCTTCCTTTTGTATTTTCAGGGTTAAAAGAGCTTAAATGGACAAAAGAAGCAAAAATGCAGCTAAATCTAACAATAATACAAGAAAAGGAATAAACTTGGCATGACCGACCCCTCGACAGCATCTCCCCAAGCAAGAACAAGAGAACCGAATGCTGAACACGCCCCGTGCTCACTGAGCACGAGGGCGTGCCCAGGTGTCTGCAGAAAAGACAAAGTTGTAGAAGCTTCTATCAACCACCACGGGGGCGTGTCCAGCGGACACGGGGCCGTGGTCAACGCAAAGATTCGCAGAATCTAGGCAAATCTTGATAGTACAGATACGCTTCTGCACACGGGGTCGTGCCCAGCGGACACGGGGGCGTGGTCAACTAATGCAGACAAACTGCAATTAATGAAAAAAGAGAATATGGGTGGACACTGGGTCGTGCCCAATGGACACGGGGCCGTGTCCGGGCTTTTGTGCAGGCTATAAATAGGGGAGCTTGGCTCATTTCCAAACCATCCCTTGGCAAACCACCTCTCTCACACTTCACCCACCCACCACCACCATCACAACCCACATCCACCACCATCATCCATCATCCATCATAGAGTGTGTGAGTAGTCTCGGGATCCAAGATTGATCGTAAGAGTTCTTGACAATCAAAGGCCATGTTTGCCTAAGTCTCTTACATCACTTGGTGAAGACAAGCATTTAGTGTAATACTTTTTATTTTTAATCTTTTCGCACTTTTTATTTGGTTATGTATTAATGACTTTAATAACTAGTTTCTTATGTTGAAGGTGAATCTTCCTTATCATTTGTCCGTGGTGTCTTGGCATTATTTTAATGTCTATATAAAATAAAAGATTTACACCATTCATATCTCCACGGTCTATATGGAGATATGTTGGCTACCTGGTCGGGGGTTAAGGGAATGGTTTGGTAAGAGTCTTGCCTTGTCCAGTGTATTGATCCTGCAAGGACCTGGGTCAAGTTTAGTAGAACCTCCTTCAATACCCACTGGTATTGGATGGCGGGGGTCCGAACTCCTTGACCCCCTCATATGTAAACTACTATTAAAACTTTAACCCGGCTATTTAGGATTGTATCCCTGCTGACTCAAACTACTTAGCCGAGGGTAACGTCACCTTCAAAAGAGGGGCCTACCACATTATGCATTAATAACTTAATTAATTATCTTTCAATAATCCAACCCTTTAGGATTGTATCCTTGCTGACTCAAACTACTGGGTTGAGGGTAACGTCACATTCAAAAGAGGGGCCTACTACTATAACTAAGATAATCTCTTAAGAAGTGCAAAAGTGCGAAAATAATCAAAGGTTACACTAAAGGTGAGTCGGATCCAAGTGATTCATCTTGTCTATCTGTTTTTATTTTTATTTTTTTATTTTTCAGCATTTTTAGTTTTTGTTTTCTAGTTTAAAACCTTTTTCTAAAATTTTGATTTGATTAGACGTTGAGGATAAACCGGTACTAAAAGCTCTTGTGTCCTTGGACAACCTCGGTATCTTACCAACACTATACTACGCTCACGATGGGTGCACTTGCCCATATGTGTGTTTGGTGTTAGTAAAATATCATGTTTTATAAATTTAAAACTTGACTAAAGTGTTAAAAGGGCTAAAAATATATTTAAAATATATATACCACCGCACACACATCAATTATCAATGTATTGTGTTTTGGTAATTCCCCGAATTACCAATGTAGACTCATTTAACTAACCCTAGTTAAATGCAGTGCTATGAATGCATGCCTAAGTTGATTGTGGTTAGGTTAAAGTATTAACTTGAAATTGTGGGTTGTCACATCATCCCCAACTTGAAAGAAATTTCATCCCGAAATTTGATAAGCAGTCATGGAGGAGTGAAAAGATAAGTTAAGATGACTATGGGTTTTCCTCGGGTATCACATCATCCCCAACTTAAGGGAATTTCGTCCTGAAATTCGCTAGTCGTATTAGTGTTAAGTTCAGCAATTTTGAATAATTGAGGATACTTGAGCATCATCTGATCCTCGCGTTCCCACGTGAACTCCGGTCCATGCTTTGAGTTCCAACAACCTCTCACAATAGGTATTCGACTGTGTTTACGAACCTTGACCTCCCAGTCCATGATTTCAATAGGTTCTTCGATAAACCTTACCTTGTTTCCCGAAACAAACCACACCCTTCCAAGGTGAGACTTTCAATAGAACACGGTCGCCCACGACGAATTCCAAGGGTTTCCTACGCTTGTCAGCATAGCTTTTCTGGCGATCACGAGCTACCGCCATACAATTTCTGATTTGAACGATCTTCTCCGAAGTTTCGAGTACGAGTTCTAGACCCGTGATTTGGCTGTCACCCACCTCAGCCCAACAAAGAGGATATCAACATTTCCGTCCGTACAACGCCTTGTACGAAGCTATCTGAATGGTAGAGTGGTAACTATTTTTGTAGGAAAACTCTACCAAGAGTAGATGTCTTTCCCAGCTGCTACCAACTAACTTCCCACCGAACAATTCATGAACTATTCGCTGAAAGTTCGGTTCCTTTACAGCCCTAACAAAATCGATCACTCATGCTCGCAACATGTATTCAAGCGTCTGGATGGTTGGCTCACTTTGACCATCCGTTTGAGGATGATAAGGGTGCTCATGTCTAGACGTGAGCCGAATGTTTTGTTCATAGCTTCCCACAAATCGGATGCGAAACGCGGGTGGCGATCAAAGATGATGGAGGTCGGCACCCCGTGCCTAGAAACTACTTCCTTCAAATAGATGTTTGCTAGTCGTGAAAACTTGTTGGTTTCCTTGATCGCAAAGGAGTGTGCAGATTCGGTCAGGCGGTCAACAATCACCCAAATGGTATCATTTCCGTTTTGAGTTTTGTGTAAACTGGTGATGAAATTCATGGAAATCTGTTCCCATTTCCACATAGGTATTCCACCTTGAAGCGAGCCAGACGACTTTTGGTATTCCACGTTGACTTTTGCTCAAGTCAAGCATTTGTTCACATACGTCGCTATGTTAGCTTTTGTGTTCGGCCACCAATACAAAATGTTTAGATCCTGATACATCTTATCAGAATCCAGATGAATATAGTAGCGAGACTTGTGCGCTTCATCCAACACATGCTCTCTTAGGTTTTCGTGTAAGCTTCATGAAATAGCGAATACTGTCAGACTTGGTATTTAGTTGTTTCTCCATTCCCCGCATAGATTCAGCTTGAAGGTTCTCATCCTTCAATGCTTCGGTTTGGGCAAAACCAATCTGTTCAGGAAGGTTAGCATGAATGGTAAGCTGTAAATAGGGATGGCAATGGGTCGGGTTCGGGTCGGGTATTGGTAATCCCATACTCATACCCGGTTGTAAAATAGTGTCCCATACCTGACCCAATACCCGTCGGTTATATGTCGGGTAATTACCCGTCGGGTACCGGGTATACCCGCGGGTATCGGGTATACCCATTATTTTGTTAAAAGATATACATTTGATTTCCAAATACATTTTTTACTATTATAATTATTATATAATTTTATTTATGCAACAACTATTATAAATTAAAATATACATTACATAAATATAAGGTTTATCATAAATTAATAATTGTTATGAATCATCATTTTCATATAATGTGGATGATAAGTCAAAGAATGTGGATGACAACTAGATTGCTTCACTATAAATGGGACACACATCTTCTACATTCAATGCACTAATCTCTACACAACAATAGCCTTGCTTCATATCTTTCAAGTTCATTTTTGAGTTTTAATCAAGAGAAATATTAGATGTAATATGATTGTGATAGAAGAGAAGAATAGAGAAAGATATATAAAGGAAGTTTTGATCTCAATCTCTTAAGTTTTATAACACGTTATCAGCACGAAGCTCTAGCCAAGCACGAGGTTCTAGCCTAGGAAACGTTCAAGCAATTATAATCAAAGTAAGTGTTTGATTAATTTATATAAACTATAATTGTTATGGTAAACGTAATATTTCTTTTATACCATGGGATTGTTTTCCTTTAGGAGACTCAGTTATCCAGACACTCCTATCATAAAAACATCTAAATCCCATACTTAATAATAAAATCAGTACGAGATACCTATTGCTATGGGAATATAATAACTATGGGACTACTAATAATCTAAATCAGTGCAGAGAACCTCATACTATGGATATATAATAACTTGGGACTACTAACAATCAAAATTTCATTTATGCACCTAACATTAACATTTATGTTATCTAACATTTATTTATGCACCTAATATTTATATTTATGTTATCCAACATTTATTTTCTAATGTTTAATAACGTTTATTTATGTTATAAAGACTGGCCTAAAAGCATTTTGTGTGATGGAGACTTAGGCTCCTTTTGAGCTCCTTTATTGCAGTTTCTTTAAGAAAAAAAAATAAAACAAAACTAGTGGGGCCTATATCATAATAATTCGTTCGAATTATTTCATTTACTGTGCGCTACTGTGCGCGTAGTTGTTATCCACATTCATAATAATTTATTGTGCATACTAATTATATATATATATATATATATATATATCCGTAAAAAATGGCTATGGATATTTTATTATAAAATTACCAATTATTAATATCATCACTGTTGTTATCGGAACCATTTAGAAGTGATACTCAGCACGTTACCCACGATACCTACCGAATCTAATATTAGTTTAAACATTTTGTTAGTTACCGAAATTTTCAAACCTAATACAGTAAAACTATTTTCAAGGTGTATCATTGAAGCCTTAACCAAGCGTATTGTGTAAGCTTAATTTTTTATCTATATAAGTAACCCACCACTCATGTAAATCCTCAAACCAACTGAACTTCTGATATAGTTCGACACATACCCAAAACAACTCATACTCAAATTCTATTTTTTTAAGATCTCAAACAAAGCCCAATATTACTATCATGAGTCTTCAGTTTTCTACTCGTGCACACGCTGAATCTTCAAACGCAGCAGAAATTCGTGCCCAGATCGAAGTCCATAAATTTCTTCAGTTTAGGGATGCACGCACCCATACGAAATGTCTAACCCTCAGGAGGCTTAAAGTTAATACTATTAATAGTATCGACTGGAACATAACGGGGATTCTAGACAAAGATGATCGACTGACGAGGTTACTACCAATCGGTTCACCATGGCGTCGTTTTTTTGATATCTTAGAACCCTCATACGATGAATTTGTATATGAGTTCTGGTCTACTTTTCATTTCACACGAAATAAAAACCTATCTGAGCCCTCTATCGATTTTAGACTCGGTGGAAAAAATTTTAATTTGTCATTATCTGAGTTCGCAGTGCATTTAGGTATTTATACAGAAGAAGAGGTTAGATCACCTATATTTATAAACGCATTAACCGAATATCCTGATCGCATACAAGATTATTGGTCTACACTTACACCAGCAGTGTGGAGTAGAAATAATAATTCAAGAACATTTAGAGATCCTCTTTATCAATATATGCACCGTGTTCTAGCCAACACGATCAGGGGGCGCACGTCTAATCTACACAGGGTTAGTAGTACCGATCTCATCCACTTATACAGTATATTCGAGTCAGTCCATTGTAATATTGCTTACTCTCTTGCTATGTACTTTGAGCAATACCAAACACGTCTCCCAAAAAACCTTATGGGAGGATCATACATAACAAAAATAGCTAAATCTCTAGGTGTCATAAACGGTCAGATTATTCAAGAATTATCCCCACCACGATTACCTGGAGTGGTAAGTTTTACCAATATTGATAGAATACCTATTGATATTCCTACACAAACACGATCGTTTCAATCTGAGGCAGCACCGGTTATCCCAGAAAATACATCACAAAATATACAACATCAACTGTCGCAGTTTCCTCCACCATCTTTTTATCAGTTTGATTTGTTGTCTCAACAGCAGCCAATACCACCCATGTTTGAACATATTTCAACTAACACATCTCAAACACAGCATACTCAACCACAAACACCAGGCATCTACCAGGCACTGTCACCTTTATCTTTTGGGCAAGGAGAAATGATGCAACAATCCATATTTAATGATAACATGACATTCCAAGAGTTGTTTGCACCAGAACAACCCATATCACCACTATTACAGCAACAGTCTTCACTACATCCGGAGCAAGAACAACAGTCAATTGTTGAAGCCGGACCAAGTACGGTGCCTCTAATAAATCCATTTTTAGATCCAATAAAGGTTGATAAACTAATAAAAAAGAACCGGAAAATGTCAAGACAAATAGAGTGGTTGACGAAAAAGAATGAGTGGCAGGAAGAAATGCTAAGACAAGTAGCTAGTATTATCTCAAAACAATTTACTCCGCCACCACCATCACCTCATGATTCTGATTCTGATTAATTTCAGTTGTATACACAGACAGAGGTCCGCAAACATAACTATATACTAGAATCATTTTGCTACGATTCAATTATTTTAATATATTTATTTAAGTATCTGGATAAGTAGCCATATGAATTGAAACATGTTTACATACAACATTGATATGGAAGATGACACGCGAGCATTGTCATCTCAACAGCAACTCCCATAACAATTAGATGGAACCTACCACCATATTGATAATTACTTCAGTTATAGGTTGCCAATTTTGTTACAAAACATAAATAAGATAAATATTAAAATCTAAATACTCATTAAAAATGAGATAACATACAAAGGAACAGCTATGAACAAATAAATGAATACATAAGTACTAAATAGATGAGGCGGAAGCTCATACATTAATATCGGCAATAATATTAACATTATGCCGGTCAATATTAAAACCGGGTGAATCATCTTCGAAATTTTTTTCTTGAATAACTTTGAGAAGAAGAGGGTTTGATGTGAAAAAAAAATGAGATTGATAATTGGTTATTTATAGTGGTAAATTATAACCGTTTTGTAACGGTTATATTACCGTTTTATAGCCGTTGTACAACAGTTATATATATATATATGTATATATAATAAATGATGTATTAAGGAAATGTTATTTTTGGGAAGTTAGAAAACTGTCAGGTTTATTTGATTCATAAAACAAGTTTATATTTATAAAATATATTATATGGTAAAGACGAAGCATGATAAGCATACAAGTTTGGGTTGAACATACATACACACATACAAATGTTTTGTGGAAATACAATGACAAACATATGTATATATAAATTATTCATAAATTAGACGAATAATGCAAATAACGGTTTTGCCTGGGACATTCAAAATTAATAGAAAGAATGGGAAAAGCTAATTACCTGATAGTACAAAGTTTTTAAATAGAGGACGCTCTATTTTTCCCAAAAATCAATAAGGAACTTATTGAGTTTCAAGAATATATATATATCATCAAGGATATGATGGCATGTCAGATTAAGCCATCAAGGATATACTATGATGAAAAGGATTCACATATCATATGATAATCCTAAAAAGGATTAAAGGATACACATATCCTAGCATGATACCATTTAGTATTTAAATCGATGCATCGTCTAAATGGTTATCAATTCGCAACTTGAAGTTTGCACATATGGCTTAGCTAATATAGCAAGAATATTATTCCAGACTGAAAAAAAAAATTGTTTTTGATAAATTCTAAATTATCAATGATCATTGGAACAAGTATTATTATTGAAACATTTACTCCCCATTACAGTTATTTAGAAACCTAATATTTATCATTTTTGGGTGTGCGATATATATACTGAAATTATTACAACACAACGCACAAAGATGAAATTTAATGACATGTGGGGAATAAATAATATATAGCCATAAATGAGAGATTTCTTATGGGCTTCATTTGCTGATTATAAATCCCAACATGAGGGGGAGATAGAAAACAACTAAAAGTGAAATAAATTTTGAAGTTATCATTATATTATCTGTATCCTCGAGTAAAATATCTAAAAGATATTTTAAGAAGGAAATTCATCCAAAAAGTCTTGAATTGCTCCAGTTAAAATTAATGTCCAAGAAGGACAAAGACATATTGAAAATCTTATATATCAGATACTAATGCTTTAGCTCGAGTTGATATTACAGACAAGCAAAGGGATAATAATAATAATATGGCTATTGAATCCCGTTTGAAACATGGGAGGCCAGTCGGTTCAAAGGATAAAACATCCTTGAAAAAAGAAAAGCGCTTATAAATGAAATTGACCATAAAGATAAAAATCTTGATCAAGCGGTAAATACCGAAACCTCTCATGAGGAAGATGTTAATGATACTAACAAAGAGATATCAATCAACTATGGTCATACACATATAATATGGAACCGAGATGAAATGGAAAATATGGATGAAATATTTTCATATTTGGTTGCCAGTGAGATTTTTCGCAAAGGCCAGGGATTTTGAAAAATAGGAAGTTATTGTACATATGCTTATATTTAACCAAAAAAGGAAATCTCACAAACTAGGCACCTAGCTCGGTTGGCTAGGTGCGCGAAAGGGTGTGGCCTAGACCCGGGTTCGATCCAGGGGACGGCCAGTTTCACCATTTTTACCATACAAATTTAGAAATTTTTCATTAACACGTTGCAAGATGAATTATATTTTCCTTTTTCATATTCTCCTAAGGTGAAACGAAATTTTTTGATACACTTGAGGTATGTAAGGTATAATTTATATTTTTACTAACCCATCGAAACAAGTTTGGTTAGTTTTTGTAAATGCGGGTAATGTAACAAAACACAGTTGTGGATCTTATGATATTTGTTTCCAAAATGGAACCAGAAGTCTCATATGAAGATCATATAACACTGATCGGAAAAAGATTGCCTACCTAAGGATTGTTGTCTATAAAGCTTTGATCAACTTTCAAGAAAGATAGAGACAAGTCACATAAATAATACATATTAAAATGAGGGGGAGTACTATACAAGTTGCACTCTTTTTCCCTTAACTAAGTTTTATCCCATTGGGTTTTCTTAGTAAGGTTTTTAATGAGGCAACATATCTGATCCACTGTGTATAATGCAAGCTGCACTCTTTTTCCCTTAGCTATGGTTTTGTCCCACTGGGTTTTCCTAGCAAGGTTTTTAATGAGGCAGTACTTAATTACCCCAAAGTTTGCAAAGTGTCATCCAAGGGGGGGTGTTATGAAGCATCATTTTCATATAATGTGGATGATAAGTCAAAGAATGTGGATGACAACTAGATTGCTTCACTATAAATGGGACACACATCTTCTACATTCAATGCACTAATCTCTACACAACAATAGCCTTGCTTCATATCTTTCAAGTTCATTTTTGAGTTTTAATCAAGAGAAATATTAGATGTAATATGATTGTGATAGAAGAGAAGAATAGAGAAAGATATATAAAGGAAGTTTTGATCTCAATCTCTTAAGTTTTATAACAATAATAACTTTATAATATTTATACACTTATATGTATATACGTCACAACATACAAAATATAAATACTATCATCAAATACATATGCTAAAAGAAAATTTATTTTTTCACATTATGAACATACTAAAATAAATCACTAATAGATAAGGGTTAATAGAAGATAAAAATATAAATTAAAAACTTCGGGTATATTGTTCGGGTAAACGGGTATGTGGTTTCGGGTAATCGAGTCGGGTATCACCTAATCCCATACCCGGCCCAATACCCATCGGGTATCGGGTATACCCGTCCCATTTGTGTCGGGTTTCGGGTATACCCGTCGGGCTCGGGTATTTTTGTCATCCCTAGCTGTAAAGCTCGAGCGCGTTTAGATTTGGTTTCTTTCCGACCACAGACGTCAGCTAACACATTAGCTTTGTCTAAATGGCACTTGATTACACAATCGCAATCGTTCAAGAACTCAACCCAGCAACAAAGATATGTTGAGGGCTCTTGTGATCGGTATAAATGGTCCATTTAGTACCGTACAATTAATGCCTTCAGATTTTAAGTGCCAAGATTTTAATTGTTTTTGAAACGTTACCCTTTTTTTCCTTTATTTTAGAAACGGTACTATAATGCCAACCATACGTTTTAGTTGTTTAAAAGTTGTCAATTGTTTTTTGTATTCAAAGGAAAGACGTGATGTTTAACAAATGGGTATGACCCAAGATGGTACCTCAAGTTAATAATTGTATATAAGAGTAGGGTAAGGATAGTGTAAAAAGGGCCTAAAGTGTGAGAAGTGTATTATAACACTATATATAATACTATATAACACCGTATAACAATATGTAACACCATATAATACCATATAACACTATGTAACACTATATATCATTATATAACAAATATAACACTATACGTCTATCATAGACATGCTATCAGACAACCTATAGTGTTATATTTGTTATATAATGATATATAGTTTTACAAAGTGTTATATGGTGTTACATATTATTATACGGTGTTTATATGGTGTTATATAGTATTATATATAGTGTTATAATACACTTCTCACACTTTGAGCACTTTTTACAGGATCCTCTACCTATAAGAGTATAATGTGTCTTTATACACTTCTTAGTTTTAAGAGACTCTGTAAGCAGGGACGGACCCACCACCAAGCCAAGGTGGGCGGGCGCACCCCCGAGAAAAAAAAATATGTAAATTTCCGACGAAAATCCCGTCCGCACCCCTTGGAATTTTTCGGTCGCACCCCTTAGAATTTTTCATCCGCACCCCTTGAGTAAAAAATATTATGGATTTATATTATAATTTTTTTTAGTAAAGTCTGATTTTTTATAAAAAAAACTACCTATATTAATACATTATACCACTTAAACACAAACCAAAGCTTAACCCATTAGTCCATTAGTCCATATCCATTACCTATTACCCAACAATAAACAAAAAGTCCATTAGTCCATTACCCAATCCCCAACAATTAACAATTAGCCCAATTGCCCAAACCCCTTCAATTCCTCCCGCCCTTCTGTTTCTGTTCTACGACTCTTGCCCAGCGACTTCATCAGCAAGCCAGCAGCAACAGCAGCCAGCGACTTCCATAATTCCGGCCAGAAACTGACCGGAATCCAGCAGGCAGCAGCAACACAGCAGCGACATCATCAAGAGGGTTAGTTTTATGGTTTTTTTTGATGATTTTACTTGACGATTTACTGCCTTAGATGATTTTTTTGATGATTATGTTATTTAGATGATTTTTAGGGGTGATTAAACAATTCTAGGGCTTGATGATTATGTTATTTAGATGATTTTTAGGGGTGATTTTTAGATGATTTTTGGAATGATGAAGCTTGTTCTCGTGTATCGGTTATTGAAGCTTGTTCTCGTATTAAAGCTTTTACATTGGTATATCGGTTATTGAAGCTTGTTCTCGTATTACCCGTCGCAACCGCAACCGTTGAAAGATGTTTTTCTGCAATGAAGAATGTGAAGACCGACTTGCGTAATCGGATTGGGGATGAGAATTTAAGTGATAGTTGTGTATGTTATATAGAGAGACTTGCTTAAGAAAGTAGCTTTAAATGATGTTTTGGATAGATTTCAAAAAATGAAAACCCGTAGGGCGACGTTTTAATTATGTTTGTACAAAGTTTGACGTGTTTGCCAAATATATAAATTTAGTTTGATGTTCTTTTGTCTTACATGACCCGAACCGACCCGACCCGATACAACTGATTTTTTTACTTATGTACCTAGGGGCCTAAAATTTTGAAAAATGTTCCGCACCCCCAAGGAAAAATTCATGGGTCCGCCACTGTCTGTAAGATAACTTTACCCTAGACATAAAAGCATGTTTGACATGCATACATGATTGTCACCTTCAAATCAATTTATAGATGTTCAAATAAAGATCGAGCTAAATCAAATCAGTATCAACTCATGAAATCAGTATTAACTCATGCCCGAGCTTATAATAACATGAGCCAATTAGATTGACTCGTAATATTTTATTTGAGCTGAATGTTAGGCCCTATCCAGCCCGAACATTTTTTTTGTCGGAAGTTTGCAGTCTTATTTGTGAGGTCTTTTTGGGTTGGGTTGATGTCGGGTTGGACCAGGACAAAATATGTTTTATATTATTCTAAGATGTTTCATGTTTCAGTTTAATCTGAACCGGACCCAAATTCATCCCACCCAAATATTAAGAGTAAGAACCGAATCGGTTTAATCGGTCTCGAATCTTTGCGGATACCGGGTTACCCAGCAAGGCCTACTCAGCCCTATCTAATAATTTTGTCATTGTGGTTGCCTCATGAGCAACCAAGTATTTTAAAAGATTAAATTATACCAATTAGCAAGTTTTCATATTCGGTACATATAATAGTAATCGGTGTCAATTTTAGTACATTTGTTAGTGAGTAAATTGACAAAATGGTCCTTGAGGTTTGGTGACTTTTGCCACTTTAGTCTAAAACTGAAACCTTTTGAATCCGGGTCCCTCTGGTTTCAATTTTGTTGTCATTTTCATCCAAAATTAAAATATGGTCAGATTTTTCCGTTAACATCCAGTTTTTTTTTTTTTCTTTTTCCTCTCTTTTAATGAAGGGTTAACGTTTTATTATAACAAATTAAAATATTCTGACCATTTTGCCCTTCGTTAAAGAGAGGAAAAGCCAAAAAAACTGGATGTTAACTGAAAAACTGACTAAATTTTGCTTTTGGATGAAATGGCAACAAAATTGAAACCACAAGGACCTAGGTTCAAAATGTTTGAGTTTTGAACTAAAGTAACAAAAGTGACCAAAACTCAGGGACCATTTTAATAGTTTACTCTTTGTTAGTGGTTGATTTTTTTTTTTCTGGTTATATTATTAACAGTTTACTCTTTGTTAGTGGTTGATATTTTTTTTTTTTTCTGGTTATATTATAAGGGTATAACATTTTATGATATTTTTTCTATTAACATATTAAAAGTTAAAACACAATCCAAACAACGTTACAAAATTAAATAAACATTGTAAAAAAGAAAACAAATAAACAATCATCCACCATAATGTACTAAGAATTATTGATATCGTTTGGTGCAGTATGATATCTATCTATAACTCATGTTTAGTTGGATAAATAATCATGAACAATCAGTTTATTTTTGTAATCCTCTTTCTTAAAAAATGATAACTCAATCTTATATGTAACCTGTTATGTGGGCTTAATAAGTCACCCAATAAAAACATACTAGGTTAGAACCCCGTGTATTACACGGATTGAATAAATGTAATTTTATATATTAAAGAATAAAAAATTATATCTTTATGAACCTCGTATATTGTACGGGTTAAATAAATGTAATTTTATATATCAAATAGTTATATCTTTAAAAACCATGTGTATTACACAGATTAAATAAATGTAATTTTGTATACTAAATACTAAAAACGTCGTATCTTTAAAAAAACCCGTGTATAATCGGGTTGAATAAATCTACCAAATAATAAAAATATTACATCCTTAAAAACCCCGTATTTAATAAATTAGGATAACATTTAATATTAATTTATTATTTATATATTTAATATAAGATAAGTAGGAAAGATTGGTATTTGTTTTAAAATATATTAAATTAACAATTTAGATTTGAGAATAATATTTTATTAAAGTATGATAAGATTTAATATTAATTTATTATTTATTTATTTATTTATTTATTAGTTAATATAAGATGAGTATAGATTTGAGGAAACCTAGTATGAATGACAAGTGTCCAAAACTTGGTTTCTGTTATTATAGTAGACTAGCGGTAAGACCCGTGTTGAAACACGGGTCGTTTCTTAGAAAACCATGCATAACACATATTGATAGAACATATAGATAAATGTATATATATTGTACCAAACCGTGTTATCTATTATAGCTAAAAGACAATTATAAACATGCATCATCAGTTAATATATAAAATACATATGAGTATTTCCATTGTCCTATCCATAAAAAAAGGAGCACCCACTCATTGACAATGAAACCTGTTTATAGACATAACTACATATAGAACATGTCTAAGAAGCAAAATTAGTACCACCGAATAACCAAATGTACACCACAAACAATCATGACATGAAACTAAGAGGACTTTATCTTTGTCACAAAATGCACAACTTTTTTTTAACTTCAGCAATTGAGTAGACTTGTGAAACTCTAACGAAAGTTCATCACCAAAAGCAATATTGCAAGATCTCAGATAAGAAGACCATCCAACAATAGCGTAGTTGAATCCAGTATTGGTTTTTTGAGATGTTGTAAACAGTTCCTGGACTTTACATTTGAGATTCTGGATCTTCATAGGCTTAGGATTATCAGTATGCAGATCCAACGCAGAAAATACATCTGATGGCAGATGCTAAAAAAACAGAAAATTGAATAGTGAATTTTATAAAATATTGATATATAACTGAAATTGTTGAAATAACGAAACAAAGCAACGACTGCAAAAGCTTACAAGCCTGTCTTCAGCATGTGTGGTGAAGTGTAAGACTGATTCTGAAGTGGATGATACTAAACGAACCTTTTGAACTTTACACGGTCTATCAACAGCTTGGTTATCCTCTACAATTGTCTTGCCACGAAGTTTGTGCATCTTTTCAACCTAAGTAAATTAATTTAGAATATAACAACTCTAAATTCTTGAAATTTTATAACTTTCTTTATCAACACAAACTATCTTCTCAACTCAGCTTTGAAGTTTAAGACTCAATCATACAGAAGAATATCAATATATTGAGACAATAATAAAATAGACAGTATAAAACTAATAAACGCTTACATTAGATACAACACTTGAAGCGGCAGAAATGTCACGAACAGGAAAATCTTTATACTGTAGTTGAGGATCGTTAACATCATCAGCTATTTTTACAGAATGATCTTCAGGCTACAAAAAAATTTAAAAAAACCTTCTTATACTTATTATACAATAAAATATATGCGTAGAAATTATAAATTTACAGCATTTTTAACATCTGACTCATCAACCAGACGCGCAATCTTTGAATCAAATAGCCCATCATCAGCAATATTTATAAGAATGATCATATATAAGAAACCATATTTTAAATCATAATAATATATAAATATTACATGTGTATATATACATTAAAAATATCCTCAAAACTCGTAAACTGCTTAGAAATACCAACCGAAGTTCCAGTATCCTCATCATCTAAAGCAACTTCCCCGGAATCCAGAACCTGTTTGTGTTTAGCCTATAAAATGAGATTTCAAAAGTTATTAGCATAATATAATAAAAAGTTATTTATCACCATCATGTTATCAAACAATGTATTTTATTATCAAAATTTTATACCGCAGCCAATAAACTGAATCATCCAAAAACAACAACATCAGCTTTCTTGAAGGAAACCTCAGTTCCAGTCTCGGAATGGAAAACGGAAAGCTCAAACGTTTTAGATGCGATCATGGTGAAAACAAACCAAGATTCAACTGCTATCGGAACTTCTTCAATCAATTTTAACCATCCATCAGTAAACCCGCATCCATTAGTCCATCATTTCATCATCACATTCCAAAACCTTTAGGTAACATAGATAGTTGCCATCCCATACTCGTAATTTTTACCATAGAGTTGTTTCCAAAATTTGTCAGCAATTAGCTATAGAAGAAGCAAAGGAATAATTAGTGCAGACTTACAAATTTGATATGAACTAATGAGCAACAGAAGTTACAACGGGTTAGTCAACAAAAGTTAAAATGAGAATTACTCAACAGGGTTAGTCAACAGTAGTTACAGTATTTAAACACAACCTAACCACTGTTTGGCTATCAACTATTACATACCTCTGTTGCTATCCAACAGAGGTTTCGTAACAATTGTCATCCATTATGTCCAGCAGAGGTTGCAACGTGGACAGATCTTAAATATCAGATGCTAGTCAACCGAGGTTAAAAGACTTAGTCAACATAAGTTAAAAAGGTTAGTCAACAAATGTTAAGATTATAAGGAAACAGACATTAAAAGGGCAAACATATGTTAGCAAGTTGTTGAGCTAGCAAAAAATGTTTACAGTAAGTAACAAAATAATATAGTTACTTACAGTCATGCCAAGTTCAGGTCTAATATTTGCTGAAATGTAAGAGTTCTCGTAGACATTTTCTTTAAAACATGAGACAACCAATGACAAACTTCCAATAGCTTTTACCAATACAACATCTTTGGTTTTCAAACAACAATCTCTAACAAACTTTGTCCATCCATCCGTAAATATACAATGATCATCTCCCTTCCTTACCGTACTAACCATGATTTGTCACCATCAAGTAACTCTACAATTCGACCGTACGGGACCTCCTTGCCCCACAACAGAGTCTCAAAATCAAGTGGTATATTCTGCGACAGTAGTTAACAAACATCTTACATCAAAAATTAATGTAGAATCCTAATAGTAGCAAGAAAGTTAAAAAACATATCAAAAATATAAAATCATCTTCATTAAGGAATTTTAAAAAGGATGGTGTTTGATTGGATAGATTCATATCTGCAATAAACAATTTAAACTTACAAGTTATAAAGATGAACATCATCCAACAAAAGTCATAGACAAACAATATTATAAAATAGACATCACTAACATCCCTTAAACTAAATCAGCACTTAAAAAACAAAAGTAACAAATATTAACCGGACTATTTGTAAAATCACACACTTAAGGTATTATAAAAACAGAGCACAAAACGAAAATCATCATCTCTCACAACAGTTAAGCAAATGAGCATCAACCAAAAATTATATGGTTGATTTATCAATCGTAATGTAGAAGACAACATCACGAATACGTATGCACAAATTGTGACAGAGAATGCTATCAGTAACTTCATTTAAGTTAATGCAGTACTTAATCGATAAAAATACACCGGATTACAGCAACTATTATTTGCTTCAACAAAGAATATGAAACGCCGTCAGTGACAAATACATACTCATAACATCAAATAATGATTAATCTAACATTTATAATACAAACAATAAATTCAAAGAAACAATACTTGGTTTTATAGCGTGTAATCTATATTATGCAATAGAACTTTGCCGATTTTGATAAGAAAGTTATTGAAGAAAACTTCCGAATATGTTTTCTGGAGCTTATATTCAATAATGGAGATGAAAAGTATATTAAATGGAGTTAATACAGATGTTATATTTACACTGGTTGGTTGAAATTAAGTTTTGTAAAATTTATACTTTACCCCCTTTTACATTAAAACGGGGCAATTTTTGCACGGTAGCAACCACTGCTTGAATATAAATTTAATGTTAAATAAGAAAAACTTATCTATTAATTCATATATTTATATAATTAAAAATAGTTTTTAAATCCTGATATTAAAGATTATTATAAGTTAAATAAATAAATAATTACAAGTTAATAGATAAATATCTTACTTTCAACAATCCCAATACAATCTTACCTCTTCTTATCCGGCGAAAAAACTCTACAATTTCTTCTTCTTCGGACTTGACGATCAGAAGTTTAAAGTTTTAAATCAGGTATTTTTTTTTTTTTGTTCTCTTATGTAATATTACAGGTATGCTTTGACATGTTCCTTTCAGTTTCCTCATTTCAAATTATATAAACATCAAAATCATAATCTACTGATGTTAAAATAGATAAACTTATATGAACTTGTTTTCTTTATTTTATAATATGATTTATATCAACTTATTTAATTACATTTTGATTCATTCCATCTAAATAAGAATCTGAAATATTATTGTTTCATAAATATTTAGTTGTATATTTTACGAATGGTTTTAGAATTATTGTATGAATTGTCATGTAGTGTTGATAAATTTGTTCTATCAATATCAATTTTGATAAAATATTCTGCAATCAGTTTATAGTACTCATATATCTGATTTGTAAGTGAATATAGCCTTGGCTGCTGGAAAAAAAACTGAAGTTTGAAGTTGACACAAACATGGATATTTGAAAACTTTAATGTCATGTAATACTTTTTTTATTATACAAGAATATAAATTTGATCTTACACGGTACTAGATTCATATTGTTGGTTGTAGGGACCATATTGAAGTACACAACATATAAGTTTGGTCCTACAGAGTGTTGGATATTTTTTATACCTTAAATAGAATGCTTTTTAGATACAATTAATTTTATGTTTTAGTATTTAATTGTTATTGTATTTTTTACTTTCAGATGGAGTTTATGATAATTATTAATGCCTCTGAATTGACAGACCTAAATGAGGGATTGGTAAGCTATATTCTTAGAACAAATTAGCTCAAATCACAATTGTATGCTAAAAACTGTATTTATAAAATTAAAGATATATTAAATGTTGTGTATTTTATATACATAGGTACTTCCAAGGATAATGAGTAACCAATTACCAAGAAAGTGTGAAGTAATAATGTTGGTTGATTATACGGGATTTAAGTATAAGATTGCAGTACAGAGCATCGGTCATAAAAGTAAGACGATAAACGGGCCAGAATGGACTCGGTTTGTTTAAACTTATAGAAATAAGAACATAGACAAGCTGTGTTTAAAAAAATTGAAGGAAGTAAAATTTGAGATAAATGTTTTGAACAAAGATTATGTTCTTGGTTGCTTGATACAGGCTGAAGAAGAAACATACTGCAAGCAGGTTAAAAATTGCTACCTTATTTTTATATATTGCCAGTGTATCTTTTGGGCTGTTAGAAAAACTTCCAATTTATATTTTGTATCCTATATAAAATCTAATATGACATTTCTGAAATGTATGGAAATTATAGCATTTACCACACGATTTGTTGAAGCTGTTGTCGGAGAGGAGACTAAAAATTGATAACTTGGTTGCAAAAGTACATGGACCAAAGCAGAGTAGTAAAGTTGATGTGTATTATGTTTTTTCTCCTGAAAACAAAAAGGGATTGGCTACTGGTTTTATGGGACCAGGATGGACAACTTTTTGCTTTGAAAATGACATTGAGGAAAGCTGCCAACTGTTGTTTCAATGGATGGGAAGTACTCCTGAAGACGACTTTAACTTCACTGTAAAGGTTTTTAACAAAGACGGGATTGGACTTCACGGGGAGACTAAACATCACTGCAGCCGTAGCAATCATCAACACCGCAAAAAGCGTCCACATTATAAAAAACAGTTTGAATACCATGTTATAGAGACACACAGCTTGGTATTTACATATCTACTTTTAATATGGTTGATTTTACTTATAATGTTGGATCTATCTGTTATTACTTAAAGTATATGTTGTTTGAATGAATAACTAAAGAAAGAATTTTCCTTTACAGGCAATACCGAGGAACTTTGTTCGAGAACACCAGCTAAATGACTACCGTAGAGCTGTGCTGTCATTTGGTCATGTGAAGTTTTTGGTACAACTGGTTGTTAGGAGAGATCCTAGAAGACCTGACGACAACAACCATCTAGTGATGTATATAAACTGGCAGCGTATCATGGATGAAACGGGAATATCTGTGGGGGAAAAGCTGCGGTTTGAGATAGTCGAAGAAAAAAGTGTAACAGGAGATAAAATACACTTTGAAGTTTGTTGACATAGTCTTTGAACATCTTTTCAGCAATTAATGATTTATGTTTTAGTTGACATGTTTGATGGACAACTTTCTTGATCGAAAACTAACTTAAGAATGAAGTTATGTAGTGTTAGTATATAAAGTTATATACTTTCAGAACTTTGTGGTTTTATCTTTTTATATTTTTCAAGTAAACATTACTATATTTTGCATCTAAACATTACTATTTTCCATTACATTTCCCGGTCGCTCAACAAAAAGAAATATAAGACTCAAAATTAATAAAATAGTATACAACTTGTAGTTACAAATAACAATGTTTTAAAAATCTGCTCCTACCAAAGGGACAAACTCAACATCTGCTTCGCTAAACTTTGCAAACCAAAACGTCTGTTGAAGACAACCACTGTTGAAAGAAAAGTTTGTTAAACCAAAAAACATCAGCTCATGAGCCAAACAAACTCTGCCGATGAACCAAAAGGTCTGTTAAGACAAAGACTGCTGAAGCAAAGGTCTGCTAAAGAGAACCTCTGCTGATGAAGCCAAATGTATGATGAACCTAAGTTCTGCTGTGGACCAACATATATTACACAATTCAACAGAAGATCTATAATATAAGATCTTTAACAGATGATGATCAACAGCTCATAAGGTCTGTTGAAGCACGCTATAACAGTGCTTAGCCTTTAACAGATCTTTAACAGTTCTTAGGGGTTAACAGATGTTAGCACGCTATAACAGTGCTTAGCCTCTAACAAATGTTAATGTATCTCAGACCCTAACAGTTTTCCCACTAACCAATTGATTAAATTTTCATTCATTAATCTAACAATAATATACAACCCTACTAGTTGTCCAGTCCATCAATATCACCAAAAATGTATATAATGTATAATAACAATATTATATAACAAACAAAAGGTTAACTTTACTTGGTATTCAAACCGTAGACATTACATACCATATTCATCATTGTAGCCCTTATAAACCAAATTTTTAACCACAGTTTGTTAAAACAACAGTTAACAGACATAAATAAAAACCACAAGGATTCTTAAAAAATAAGTGGTTTCTACTTATCTCTCATAAGAATTGTTTTTTCATAAGCATCTAATTGTTAACCTTAGTCAGCTTCTTCCGGGTTCTTCTCACATTAGTGGATAGCTCACCAACGTTGACAACATCAGCATCTTGAGCCATCCGCTTTCCATTGGGACTTGATCCAGAATCCTTTTCAACTTCAACGGCTGAAGAGTCGGCCGTAACAGAGACAGCATCCTTGCAACAGCTCACAAAACAACTATTGATCTCATTTAATAAAATAATGAACTCTTTTTAAACATACTAAACATACTTTAAAAATAAATACTCACCCTTGAAGTTCGTTCAGCAGACACCTGGGAAGATTCTGAAAGGTTGACATCTTTAACGCCAGCTACCTCTTGAGTAACCTAAAGGATCATAATATATGATATCATATAAAAAAGTGCAGAATCCAGTCTTTAAAACTCAAAAGAAAAATAAATAGATACCTCATCAGTATTTTCATCACCATTACCATCTCCACCAACCAACTCAGCAATTATTACTGGATCATCACATGTTTTTTGCACAGTATAAACACGATAGTCATTTTTAAGATTGAACTCTGAAACATCAATCTTAAAAGCAGCCTTCTTATCAACCAATCGAAATATCTCATGAGGGAAACATCCAGTATAGGGGTGAGCAAAAGGAAAAACCCGACCCTACCCGACCCGACCCGACCCGAGAATCGATCAAACATAAAATACAGAACCGATTCACTACCCTAAATATAGGGTCGGTTCTGGTCCATAGGTCCAAGTCGGGTTTCACCATGAAAAGAACTGAGAACCGACCCGACCCGATTTTATATGAAAAATTGGAACCGATCTAAATACCTAGGTACTTGCGTTCGGGTCGGGTTAGGTATATTTTCGGTTCGGTTCTTGGTTATTTTCGGTCCGGACCTAAACTTGCTCACCCCTAATCCAGTATCATTGGCCTTAACCTGCCTCTCTCTTATGTCACTCGCCGCTAATCCAAGAAGCTTCTGAACATCTCTATCAAACATAACAAAAGAAACACTGCCACTCTCATCCTGCACCCGGACTTGCACCTTGAACCTGAAATATACACAAATGACTAAGTAAACTGCAAAACTATATTCAAATATCAGTCTTAGAATGTTACTTATATAAATATAACGTTAAATAATCATCATTGCTTACTTTGTGGTGATCGATGTACATTCACTATGACATTTGGGAAAAACCAAAGAAGTCGCAGGCAATCGAACAATATCATCTGAAACATTTTCAACATTCTGCAAGTATTCACTTTTACCCATCACCTTCTTGAAACACTTACGACAGGTAGCATAAAACCAACCATACTCTTCTTGCACAATCTTAATTGTCACAACCACAACACAACATAACACAACACAACACAACACAACACAACACAACACAAGACATTTCCTGTAAAAACAATATATGAACTTGTAATCTCTAGTTTGACAAACATGCAGGTGACAAACCAAACTATATAAAAAGATGTGAAACCTTTTCTATCTCACTAATCTCATCAACATGTTTCTTCACACCATCAGTTACAAATTCTTTATGCAATGGAAAAACACTCTGAGACGATAGTATTGTTTGAGAAGTTGAACCACTCCCTTGTCCAAACTTCAGTATAAGCCTTTTGAATACCAAAAATGATTAGAATTAGTATACAAATAACATGAAACCAAGTATTTGACTTGAGCATCTATATACAATAGAAATTACATTGACAAATTACCTCCTCCTTAGCTCATTAACTTCATCAATTTCTTCATTCAAAAAAATTCATGTTGCAAACTTATCACTTTAAACAGTATATTCACCTACATGCAAAAGTATATAGATATTTAATGTATACCTGTCTTTATATTGCCAGAAATAAATAGTATAGTTATGATTTGCAGAAAGTAACAAAAATACCTTTCCATTCCTTACACTTTCCATGCTGTATAACAGCCATCACATGCTCATGAGGTGAGATTTTAGAAATGAAGTCCTTAATCTGCAGAGGATAATCATTCCACACAGTACACCACAAAACCTTACCCCTACATGAAAAGAATATTCATATGACGATATATTAAAGACTAATTTATGACCATTTCTTTACAAATCTCTAATATCAAAACCAAATTGAATGAATAAAAACACAAAATCAAAGAAAAATTATGACATTTATTAAAGTAGCAAATGAGCCATAAATTAACTAACATATTCACTAAGAATAAACTGTTGATCTCATTTAATACCATGATTCAACATTAGATACAAACACTATAGATCTCATTTATTACCATTACCATGATCTCACATTAAATACCAACATTCTTCATCTAATTTATTAACATCATTAAATACAAACAATGATCAGTACATGACTGCACATGTAAACAACAACTTACTCCAAGTCTTCAATATCGAAATTGATCTTCTTAGTCTCCTTTGGAGGTCGATCAAAGATTTCAAGATCTCCACAACAAATCACAGATCTAGCAACATCTATATGATCACATTATACAAGAATATAAGTAAAACTCTCTAATATTATACAAGCAAGACATGATTACAAAAATATACACTACCAACACTCAAAGCGTTTAACGCCTCTCCTTGAAGAATATCTTCATAAGCTCTGAAGTTGAAACCATACTCAACACCTTGCCAATCTCTCACAGGAGTAACAGTTGTAAATCTATAAAAGTTGATTTTATAAGGCTGCACTACTACTTTATATAAATCTTTATTCTCACAAACACCAAATTTCGACAGAATCACAACAGCATCTTCTTGAAGCTGTCCATCAAAAACAGGTATCAGATGACTCTTAATACCTGCTTGAATCTTAGCACCCTGAAGAACATTTAAAGAAAGTATATTCTTAGCATACACCACTACATTCTCTAATAAAACGGAAAAGCAGAGATACAAATTACCTTTTCATCAATGAAGATGAGATCCATCTTGTAACCCTGATTCCATTTTGAATAATTCTCGCTTTCATGTTCTGCATATCTTTCCCAGGATTCAAATCGTTAACAAAACTAAGATTGTTACTGTCAACTGATATTGACATGCTTCTAATTCAGAATTCGGATTGTGATTAAATTTCAAATTTCAAAATCAGAGAAGATGAAAGCGTGATGAAATATGAAGAGGGAAATGGGAAGAAAAGGCTTATATAAGAAGGATGATTGACAGGAGTTTCTGAGTGACATGCATTAATTGCTAATTACTTATTCCCATGCATTTTTGAATTTGAATTCCCTGATAATTAGCCTTAAACATCTGCTGATCTAAAAGCATTACGGAGGATAACAACAACTGGTGCTAGGTATTAAAGTAAAGTCACATATAACTGAGCAGATGTTTACCCTGGCAGAGGTTTAGACAGAATTTTAAATAATTTTATATATTAGGCTTTATGATGCAGTAATGACATAAGAAAAGAATTGTTGGACAACCTCTCTGGCTGACACATCAGTTTTTCTTAGGTCACTCAGATTTCTCCTTTTATAGAAAGTATAGATGTTGGCTTAATAAGTTACTCATAAAAACATAAGGTATGATTACAATAGATAAAAAGCGACATGCAAGGTGTGATTTTAACGAAACTCTATATTAATAATACAAGAATATGAATAGTAATTTTAATATGAGATTTTTACATATTCCCCCCTCCTAAGAAGTTTTTACATATTTCCCCAACACATAAATTTAATTACATATTTCCCCTTCCTAAAGAAGCCTTATTACATATTTCTCCAATCTCTAAATTTTTGTTACATATTTCTCCAATCTCTAAATTTTTGTTACATATTTCACCTTCTTAAATCTCATATATTACATATTTATCCATTTTATTAAAAATACTCTTATAAAATTACTATTTTACCCCTAATGAGTTTATTAAATAAATAACTACAATATATTTCCTAGCATCACCTTTGAACCCAGGTATTTTTATTTATTTTTAAATTAAAAAATAATAATATTAATCAACAACCACAATTAAAACATAACCCTAATTACAGCAATAATAATAATATGCAATTAAATGGTGCTACTGCTTTAATGTTGATAATTTCTTCAAGAGTTGGCTCTCGATCTTCATCTTCCTCTTCTGCGTCTGGTTTAAAAATAAATTCATTATTTATTTTATTTTTTTAATTTAAAAATAACTAAAAATAACTGGGTTCAAATGTGAAACTAGGAAGTATATTGTAGTTATTTATTTAATAAACTCATTAGGGTAAAATAGTAATTCTATAAGAGTATTTTTAATTAAATGGATAAATATGTAATATATGGGGTTTAGGAAGGTGAAATATGTAATTAAATTTAGAGATTGGAGAAATATGTAATAAAAATTTAGAGATTGGAGAAATATGTAATAAGGCTTCTTTAGGAAGGAGAAATATGCAATTAAATTTATGGGTTGGGGAAATATGTAATAAAGCTTCTTAGGAGGGGGAAATATGTAAAAATCTCTTTTAATATTATAATAATATATTTTTTTTAATATTATAATAATAATTATTTTCTTTATTTATAAATTGAATACATTTTTATATTTTTCTTAACTTTTTTTTATCACAGGTTAGGATAAGTTTGGTGTCAACCGATATCGAACCAGTACTGGTATCGAAAATACCGGTACGGTCCTGTTCTGTATCGGTGCATGAAGGTAAAGACCGACACTAGTCTAGTACAGAAAACGCCAAAAGTCGGTACCGAATTGATATTTAAAATCTTTTAGTTCAGGAAATTCGGTACTGCTACCCAGTACCATTTGCTCATCACTGATCACGGGTACTGTACGAACAACAACGATATCGTACAACTTTTTTTGTTGATATTCTTCCACTTTCAATGATTTCCTTTTTTTAGTTTCACGGGTAGGGATGAGCTCTGTGCCAACCGATAACGAATCGGTACTGGTATCGAAAATACCGGTTACGATACTTGTATATGAAAGTAAAACCCGGTAGCGAACCGATACCAGAAACGTCAAAAGTCGGTACAAAATTGGTACTTAAGATCTTTCGCTTCAGAAAATTCGATACCAATACCCGATACCATTTGCTCATTGCTGTTTTAAAAAAAAAAAAAAAAAAGAAAGAAACTAGCTTTTGTTACCCACAACATCACTTGTGCTTTCCACTCAATAATCATCACAACTGGTCTTTCAACCTTTTACTTGAGTATTAAGATAATCTTTCCCATTTGCTAATCACAACTTTAGTGGTAACCTTTTAATCGGACTCATAACCAAGAATCATATCATGTTGTTAATAGCTTTTGGAAAATAAAGACAAAACCTTGTCCTTTTTATCGATGTATCTTTACCTTTTTTTCGACAACTTTCATGTTTAACTCTAATGCATAACCTAATCTTGATACATCGCTATATATACTTTCCTTTTTTTTTCAATAAATAGATATACGTGAATATTAACTTTTTATGTATCATAAATAACTAGTATTGGGGACCTGTGCATTGCCGTGGACCCGTATTCATATACGTGATTTAGGTAAATCGCATGAACATAACTAATGGGATAATGTACACTTTTTTATGACATCTAAATCAATTTATATGACATTTTAGAAGTTCGGCATCATATCTTTTACATAAGAAAGTAAAACAATATTGAGGATTCAAGTATTGTGGTAGGCCGTAATCATACACGTAATTTAGATAAACCACATGAACCTAAGTAATTGGGTAATATCCACTTTTTGTAACATTCCAATCAATTCATGCGTTTAGAACTTTATAATATTATATGGGAATAATGGATTTTAACAATCATAACTATTAGTCGTTGGCCAGCAGCGGTCCCAACTTAAAAAGTAACCAGTGGTGGTCCCACATTTTCATATATTGTAAACCAATGAATCTTTACTAGACCAAAAAGGATAAGGGGACAAAAAGAAATTAAGTTTTTTTAGTAAAAGTCAATTAGTTTACAATATGTAAAAAAGTAGGACCACCACTGGTTATTTTTTAAGTTGGGACCGTTGCTAACCAACGACTAATAGTTTGGATTATTAAAATCCATTATTCTTATTATATTTTACATAAGAAAGTAATAAAGAAAGATGATAAAATGAAATAATTATATTTTTTGAAAGTTGGTAATACCCGTTTAAACCCAATGAGTAGGTCAAGAGATTCGATGATAAGGTAGACAAAGGGTTCTGCATTTAGTAGTAGGACATAGAGCATAAAATATTGTACAAAATTGAATAGTAAACATGACTGTGGGAAGTAACTTGCAAATTAATATAGGGGTAATACTTATAACTAGAGATTGTTATGTATTCACAGTGTTTTCAGACCTGGACCGGACTGGGCGGTCGAATCGGGAACCAGAAGCTGAGTTGGTCCGGGTCATGGTATCGGACCGGAAATACATTGAACCAGAGATTGAACTGGCGACCCGGCAGTTGGACCGGGAAACCGGCCGGTCGAACTGGTTTTTATAAGGGTTGGACCGGATTTTTATATTGTTGGTGCATTTATGTCTATCGCCTCCGTCAATCTAGTTCGTAGCTGAAACAGTTTAAATCTAGGCTTTATAGTGTTATATTTAGAGAAGAGTAAATTACAAGTTTTGTCCTTTATGTTTACACCAAATTGCAGGCGCTGTCCTTTAGCGCAAAAGTTGACGAGTTTTGTACTTTATGTTTCAAAATCTTGCATGGTTTGTCCTTTGAGCCTAACTCCGTCAGATTTTTTTGTTAAGTGCACATGAGGGCATACTTGTCATTTCACATTTCCAGGGGTTAGTTTGTAAACACTTGTTATTGAGGGACTATATCTACAAAACTGAAAAATAAAAAAATAAACATCTAAACTCTCTCTTTCTCTCACAAATTTCTCATCAATTTAGCTCATCGCACAAATCACAACCTACAATTCATCCACTTTACTGCCGATCGAGTCTTCAAATTAGAAATATAAAAACTCTCCTTCCTCTCTCTCTCTCTCTCTTGTTCATGTTCGAGTTAAATGATATTGCAGGGTGCCTGTGGATCCTCTGGAATGGCACATATCTCAGGATACTGCAAACAGTTTGTTTGCGTGTTTGGCTAATATTGTAGCTTCAACTGAATCTGTTCTTAGGGTTGCTGCTACTGGTCATGACAAACGCCTGTTTCTAAAGGTAAGGACCAACGATCGCAGCAGATGTGATTTCTTTCTTTTGTAGGACGATGATTATTATGTTCTTCAATTTCAACACAAACATTTTCTTACAAACGCTTTTGTTATCATCAATTTTCTCGACTCTGTTCGTCCACGAAACCCTAGCACCGAGAAAAGTATCCAGAATCATCTGGTCATCATCCAGGCTAAGAACGACGCCGTTTCGTTTGTTTGAAACGAGGTTCGTGAAATCGAAATCTTCAACCATTGAGAGAGAATTCAGGTACGTGTAAACCTTTCGATAGAACAGATTCTCCTGGTTGTTTTCGTTGAGTTCTGGAACTTTCAGCGATTGATGAACGTGAATTCGTTCTTCAATCCAGTGAAAACCAGGGGAGCTAATGTTTTATAGCACAATTTGGAAAGGCTGCAGATGAGTGATGCTGGGCTTGTAGCAATTTCACATTGTCAAATTAGTTCGTAGCTGAAACAGTTTAAATCTAGGCTTTATAGTGTTATATTTAGAGAAATGGCAAGGTGGCATTTTTGTAATAATGAGAAATCTCATTAAAGCTCATTGGCCTATAAATAGGAGGTTTATGTGTTAGATTTAGAACTTTTGGCATTTTGGAGCTTTGGAGATCTAGACCTAGAGAGAGAAAGTCTAGAGAGAGAAAGTTCCGGGTACGTGATTCAGGTGTTGTACGTTTTCAGATCTGTTAATAGAATCACCGATTATATTACGTCTCGTGTGTTCGGTCATGTTCGTGTACGGATTCCGCACGTCACACGTTCGGTTCGCAATCGTTTCGGAAGTCAAAACCGGTCCTAACAAGTGGTATCAGAGCAGGAGCTAGATTGCACGGATCTTACACACATTTTCGCACACGAATTCAGCAAATTCAGAGTCAATTTTATTCAGATTTGTCAAAATTTCTTCATCTTTTCATATTCTTCACGTTTTCATCAGAAAATCGCCAAATTAAACGACTTTTTTACTGTTAAAATCGGCTAATTTTTGGATATGTTGTGCGAAAACATCTGATCTACAAGCCTACAAATTTTCAGAACCTAATTCTAAGTCGTTTGAGAGAAATCTAAAATTTTTTGATCGAAAAAGTTGAGATATGTTAACTGTTGCTGTTGGTGTTCTTGGTGTCACCCGATCGGACTACAGTCCGAACGAGCAGTAGTCCGATCCATTGTCCCACACGTTTTACTGAAATTCATTTAAGTTGTTGACTTTATTGACCGTCACTCGTTCGGACTACAGGTCGCTCGGGCGATAGTTCGATTCATTGACACCTCACTCGTTTCATTAAAGTCAACTGTTTCTGTCAATCATTTAGTTTATTCATTACATCACGTGAATACATCAGAGCAGGCCATTAATATTTGCATGTGAAATATTAAATGAATTGTCGGCATTAATTGTTGTGTGCATGAGAAATGTCAGTCTGCATGTGATATCATCTTGAAAGTCAAGTTCATTGTTGAGGTAAGAGAGACAACCGCCACCCGAACGGACAACATATTTGTCGTTTTGTGACATTCAATCGAACAGTGGGTCGTTCGGATTACCACTCTAGTCAAATACATTGTGAATCGTTCGGACAGCAGCTCGTTCGGACAGCAGCTCGAACGGACAGCAGCTTGAACGGATTACCACCCGATTCATTACATTGAATTTTAAGGTGCTGTGTTTTGACGAAGCCTCATTTGATCGACGAACATTCATGTGTCGACGAACTCTCAACTCTTGATCGACGAACCCTTAAATACATGTGATCAACTATTAAGTGTTATCAGTTCATTTAATGCTCACGTGATGTCACGACCCCCGACCCCACCCTGGATGGAATCGAGAGCCGCGAGCAGCCAAGTGGTACCGGTGGTTATTTTGAAAAGTAGTGCAGCGGAAATTTCATCAGTACCGTGAGTTAGGAAAAATATCAAAGTTTTGAAAACACCGGATTTTTATTTATTAGATAGATGGGATAAACCCATGTTTTACAAAGGTAGCTTTAATAAGGGATAAACCCAATTACATAAAACAATATTTCTTAATTTGATTTAATTAATAAAATAAGCCACTTCTTGAAGCCTTTCAGTGCCGTATCCAACTCTTACTCCAATCTACTGTAATTACCTGAAACGCATTTTAAAAAGGTTTTGTCAGCAGGAAATACTGGTGAATCATTCTTTTTACTAAAACGACGCATTTGTTATAATTTACAGTATTAAGAGCGATTACAATGTTTTCATATATCAACCAACTACCCACGATATTTGTCACTCGACCATCCATTGGTAACCTCATTGTCCAATGGTGTCTGTGACTATGGTCATATCACCCCTTGGCTAACTCGTTGTCCAATGGTGACGGTTATCAAGTATTGTATACAAACCCCACATACCGGCTGTAATTTGGTGACTACAAAGACTTAATCCATGTAATTATAACTTTGAAAGTAAACATGATTTTGAAATCAAATTTGATAAAAAGAGAATGACTCACATTGCAGATTTATACGGGCAGAGCTTATCCTACTGATTAGCCTTATATCCTAATTAAATAATAATGCACACGAACTAGGTCAGTAACTAATACAGCATTTACGATAACTCACGAGATTAAAACCCTCACGACAAATGACAAAGTGCAATCACTTAAACATCCATCGGATTCACAACGAATGACAGAGTATTCCCCGAGTTCGGGTGGTACTCAAACATCCTGTCGGAATCACGACTAATGACAAAGGATAACACTTAAACATCCGATCGGATAGTTTCAATTGATTCGGATATTGAATCGTAGCAGCGATCGAGTTAATACCCGGTATCATAGTAGCGCCTCCCTAATGAAAAATTATGATTTTATGCAGTATACTTTCGTTTTTGAGAATTGTTCTCGTGCACAGATGAACTGCTCATGGCCTGGCTATTTATAGCTGATTTCTGAGTTTGTCGTGGCCCGCGTGAGCCACAGGACAAACCTTACGCGGCCCGCGTGGAAGTGTGGATCAGATCGGAGGTTGCTGAGTCACCGGTGGTCGCGACACGTGTGACGACACGTGGCCTTCATGCATATCCGGAGACCTACAAGCTGTCGCGGCCCGTGTGACCTCCCGCCTTTTCTTTACGCGGCCCGCGAGAAGACTAAATATCTGATTTTCTTGATTCTTGATATGGATTGGGGTTTCAGGGGTCCGGGTTTTTTCTAACGGATCAATTTGGGACATTTTTGAATATAATTATATCATAAAGAAAAAGGGAATAAAATAGTGAGAAAAGAGAATAGACCTACTTTGTAACTTTGGGGTTCAACTAGAAAGCCTCCTGGTATAAATTTTGGGTATAACTTCTGAGCTATATAAATATATATATATATATATATATATATATATATATATATATATATATATATTTGTACTCGTGTTAAGTATAGTACCCCTAATTAAACCTTGTCCCTATGTCACGAGACAGAACCCCAACAAACTTAGTCAGGCAGAGCCTTGACATGTGTTATGGAGCTCAGATCAATCGGAAAGGGTAGCGGTGATCGGAAGTTAAAACACTTAAAACGGGGCAGGGCTTTATTATTATTATTATAGTTGAAAAAAAAATTAAAAAAAAAAAGTAGTATGGTAGAGATATGGGCGACGAAAGCTAGAAAAATTAAACAACCAAAAATGGTGATATGCATCCCCTTTTTATACTATGTCTCAAAAAGTTTTGGAGGACACCTCAATGGACACGTACCCTATTATTAAAATTATGATGCCACTCGGCCAACATTCATATTTTGTAGAATTAAGAATTTAAATATTATTTTATTCTTTCTATGGCACGTACCAAATTCTCAAATCTCAAATATTAATTTATTATTATTTTATTCTTATAATTAATTCACCTGGTTCACTTAATTGGCGGGTATAACTTCTAAAATACGACGTTTTATAAAACAAGGAATATGTCCTTAGAACGAGAATATTTGTATCTACGTTTTGAACCAAGTTTCATTAAAAACGGAGTAAGTCCAAATACAATATATTTTTACAATTTAATTATTAGACGGTCACTAGGCCCGTCTAGGTACTTCATATTTCTAACAATCAAGTTACCCGTAATCTACCCGTCTAATAATATAAGTTTTTATATACTTTTATTTTATTTAGAAAGGTCACCCATATATAGGCCAATTAATTAGTATAATATTTCAACCAACTATATATATATAATAGTTTTTAAAACTATTTGGGTCGAATAATTATATTAAAATAAAACTAGTTACTAGTTACTAGTGGTTAATAAATTTAAACAACCTATAATTTATATGATACAAATGGGAATGTTACATCCTTCCCACCTTATTTTAAATCTCGTTCTCGAGATTTGGGCTACGATATTTCTTTTAGATTTATGTCACGTTTTAGTCAATAAAAACAGTATTAAGGTAAATGACACCGAATTAAAACATCAAATTTTGTGAATACGAGTTGTACAATAAATAGGACTCAATGGTTCAACTGAATTAGTTCAAGAAATCGATGACAAACGAATGAGATGAAATGATATAATTTCCAAGGTGACTAGGTTCAAGCCAAAAGATATATGATCAATAGATATTTAAAATGAATGTGAAGGACTTTTAGAATCAATAAAATTATTTGTCAAAAGAAAGCTTACTTTGATTGGCAACTGAGGAAGACTTAAAATTGACAGGTTCAAAATGAAATAAAAGCATGAAAATGATTTGTTAAATACTGAATTATGATATAAGAAAATCAATGTGCTGAGATGAGTGAATTGCAAGGATACACGAAAAGACAATAGAGTTAGTGTATTATGGTCTTAATACATAATTGCATTAAGTCGATTTTTTTTAAATGATGAGTTGAAAGACAGATGTGGTTTTGAATGATTCGAATGATTGTGATTAGCCCAAGCAATAAGTTTATACTGATATCGCAAGGTGTCGTAATGATTGAAATAGTTCAATAATTATGGTGATCGAACAAATTCACCGTGTAATCAACTGAAAGTTTTTAATAAAAACTCTAGGGGTTTACGTCTCTGATCTGCATAACTCTTTTGTCGATCTTGATACATAATACTTCTATAAGTATTTAATAGTTGTGGAATATTAAACAAGATGAACAATTACTTATAAGTATAAAATGTCTTGTCCATGAATACTTAGACAGTTATTTAGATAATTTTATTCGTCCCTCTAATTCTTGTATTTTTATGAAAATACGTCTTCTCCTTACAGTACAAAGTATATATATTTTTTTATATATATATAAATATTTTTACATATAATTAAAATTTACTAAAGAGTTAATTACATAGTTAGTCCATGTGGTTTGCACAAAGTAACATACTTAGGTACTAATAGTTTAAAATAACATTCTAGGGTATTAACTTTTCATTTTGTAACGTTTGAGGGTATTAAGCTTATTTGTAGGCTTAAAATCACATTCTGTTAGTACCTAAGTATGTTATTTTATGCAAACCACAGGGACTACCTATGTTATTACCTTAGAAGTTAATACCTCCAAACGTTACAAAATGAAAAGTTAATACCCTAGAAGGTGATTTTAAACTATTAGTACCTAAGTATGTTATTTTGTGCAAACCACAGGGACTAACTATGTAATTAACTCTTTACTAAATAAGTATGATGACTTAATTTATATACATTAACTAGTCATTATCATGGTTGGATATTGGTTAGTGCTGCCTTGTTTAAACATGGGTGATCAGTCCATGCCTAACTAAGGCTAGACTACCCAATATCTGCCCCTGACAATAACCCTAGTACTTAAAAATAATACTAACACTACTACTATTAATATATTATTACTATTAATAAAACTAATATTAATTACTAATAATAAATAACTAAACATAAAATGAGAGTATACCTCAAACATAATTTTATACATATATAAAAATATAAATTCTTCACCTCAATGGTTTAACAAGAATTTTTAAATATAGTAATACAATATTATAAATTAGGTAATTACTTATGTAAGTTTCCATGTATAATCAATTAAATTTATATAATGTTTTTTTTTTCTAGTTCTCCCACTGTCGGGATTAGCATTGTTGTTGTCGTGCCCACTCATATTTTCCAAAGGTCTTTGAAAGTCGTGTGTGATATACTTCGATGTCTGTGAACGTATAATTTAAGTTTCATGTGTTTTCTTGTGCACTAGCACAACTTTACATGCTTCTTACTTGCGTTAATAGTTTATGGTAACGCAGTGGAAATTCTTATACTTTTAATGGTGTTCCAACTTAAAGGGTTTCCATTGTTTATACTGTTGCACGAGTTACGAGACAGATTATCAAACGAAATAATGTTTGATATCGGAATTATAGATATATGCAAGAGATTCCTGATAAAGAAATCTAGATTTATTATTGACACATATGCTTGTGCTTTATTCTTATTTGACTTTTGAAATTCCTTATAGATATACATATCTATATAATCATATATTTCACATGCTGTCATATACATATCCTTCATAAGGTTAATGTATTTAACAGATTCATATTTCCAAAAACAAGTCAGATATCAGGTCATGATACTATTTAGGGAAATCTTGTCACTTGTTTGACATATGATATACCCCTTCTTATCCGGTTCTCGCCGGAGAGGTAACCCAGTATATCCGGACAGGCTGGAGAGTCTGCTACACCATACCCAGTCTTGTCGGAGAAGAAATTTAGATTTCCCATAAATAGAACTTTCTTAAATTATGATTTGGAAAGTGCATTATGACTTTCAACAACGAATCAGGAAATTAATATTCACCTGACGAACCATATTCTAGAACAAAGTAGTACCAATAAATAACAAATAACAGTGGTCAAGTGTTATTGCTTATTTATTATACTTGCAACGTTCTAGTTATTATTTTCACGGCATACCAAAACCCATCATACTTTATTTACACAAGTATTTAGCTTATCTCGAAGCTTATACTAAGGCATATTTTCTTAAGTTCAAGTCTAAATGCTATCATGTGTGCTACCAGTTAATAGTAATTTCCTAACTCTTTTATTTAAGCTTAGGTATTATTATCACAACACCTATTTGCTTAAATCAGTGGCTCTGATACCACCTTCTGTCACGACCCCCGACCCCACCCTGGATGGAATTGAGAGCCGCGAGCAGCCAAGTGGTACCGGTGGTTATTTTGAAAAGTAGTGCAGCGGAAATTTCGTCAGAACCGTGAGTTAGGAAAAATATCAGAGTTTTGAAAACACCGGATTTTTATTTATTAGATAGATGGGATAAACCCAATTACATAAAACAATATTTCTTAATTTGATTTAATTAATAAAATAAGCCACTTCTTGAAGCCTTTCAGTGCCGTATCCAACTCTTACTCCAATCTACTGTAATTACCTGAAACACGTTTTAAAAAGGTTTTGTCAGCAGGAAATACTGGTGAATCATTCTTTTTACTAAAGTGACGCATTTGTTATAATTTACAGTATTAAGAGCGATTACAATGTTTTCATATATCAACCAACTACCCACGATATTTGTCACTCGACCATCCGTTGGTAACCTCATTGTCCAATGGTGTCTGTGACTATGGTCATATCACCCCTTGGCTAACTCGTTGTCCAATGGTGACACTTATCAAGTATTGTATACAAACCCCACATACCGGCTGTAATTTGGTGACTACAAAGACTTAATCCCTGTAATTATAACTTTGAAAGTAAACATGATTTTGAAATCAAATTTGATAAAAAGAGAATGACTCACATTGCAGATTTATACGGGCAGAGCTTATCCTACTGATTAGCCTTGTATCCTAATTAAATAATAATGCACACGAACTAGGTCAGTAACTAATACAGCATTTACGATAACTCACGAGATTAAAACCCTCACGACAAATGACAAAGTGCAATCACTTAAACATCCATCGGATTCACAACGAATGACAGAGTATTCCCCGAGTTCGGGTGGTACTCAAACATCCTGTCGGAATCACGACTAATGACAAAGGATAACACTTAAACATCCGGTCGGATAGTTTCAATTGATTGGATATTGAATCGTAGCAGCGATCGAGTTAATACCCGGTATCGTAGTAGCGCCTCCCTAATGAAAAATTATGATTTTATGCAGTATACTTTCGTTTTTGAGAATTGTTCTCGTGCACAGATGAACTGCTCATGGCCTGGCTATTTATAGCTGATTTCTGAGTTTGTCGCGGCCCGTGTGAGCCACAGGACAAACCTTACGCGGCCCGCGTGGAAGTGTGGATCAGATCTGAGGTTGCTGAGTCACCGGTGGTCGCGACACGTGTGACGACACGTGGCCTTCATGCATATCCGGAGACGTACAAGCTGTCGCGGCCCGCGTGACCTCCCGCCTTTTCTTTACGCGGCCCGCGAGAAGACTAAATATCTGATTTTCTTGATTCTTGATATGGATTGGGGTTTCAGGGGTCCGGGTTTTTACTAACGGATCAATTTGAGACATTTTTGAATATAATTATATCATAAAGAAAAAGGGAATAAAATAGTGAGAAAAGAGAATGGACCTACTTTGTAACTTTAGGGTTCAACTAGAAAGCCTCCTGGTATAAATTTTGGGTATAACTTCTGAGCTATATATATATATATAGGCTAGGAGTTGGCTAGAAAGTCCAAATTTCCTAAAAAGTGTAAAAAGTCATAAAACACCATAATGTCAACCATAAAACACACCAAAAACCCACAAATAACATAATGAAGATTACTAAAACATCATGTATGTGGGTTTTGTGTTGTGTTTTAGATGTTAAGGCTCTGATTATGGAATGACAAATATTATTGTGTCTTATGTTGTTTAGCATTTTGTGTTTTATATTCATAGTTCTACGATGGTGTATTTGAAGTTTTTATGGACTATTAGAGTTTGAATATGGTGTTTTAGTAATCTTCATTCTATTATTTATGAGTTTTAGGTGTGTTTTATGCCTGAAATTATTGTGTTTTATGACTTTTTACACTTTTTAGGAAAAACACACTTTCCGTAGGATCCTCACTCTCTATATATATATATATGTGTGTGTGTGTGTGTGTACTCGTGTTAAGTATAGTACCCCTAATTCTACCTTGTCCCTATGTCACGAGACAGAACCCCAACAAACTTAGTCAGGCAGAGCCTTGACATGTGTTATGGAGCTCAGATCAATCGGAAAGGGTAGCGGTGATCGGAAGTTAAAACACTTAAAACGGGGCAGAGCTTTATTATTATTATTATAGTTGAAAAATAAAAAAATAAAAAGTAGTATGGTAGAGATATGGGCGACGAAAGCTAGAAAAATTAAACAACCAAAAATGGTGATATGCATCCCCTTTTTATACTATGTCTCAAAAAGTTTTGGAGGATACACCTCAATGGACACGTACCCTATTATTAAAATTATGATGCCACTCGGCCAACATTCATATTTTGTAGAATTAAGAATTTAAATATTATTTTATTCTTTCTATGACACGTACCAAATTCTCAAATCTCAAATATTAATTTATTATTATTTTATTCTTATAATTAATTCACCTGGTTCACTTAATTGGCGCGTATAACTTCTAAAATACGACGTTTTATAAAACAAGGAATATGTCCTTAGAACGAGAATATTTGTATCTACATTTTGAACCAAGTTTCATTAAAAACGGAGTAAGTCCAAATACAATATATTTTTACAATTTAATTATTAGACGGTCACTAGGCCCGTCTAGGTACTTCATATTTCTAACAATCAACTTACCCGTAATCTACCCGTCTAATAATATAAGTTTTTATATACTTTTGTTTTATTTAGAAAGGTCACCCATATATAGGCCAATTAATTAGTATAATATTTCAACCAACTATATATATAAAATAGTTTTTAAAACTATTTGGGTCGAATAATTATATTAAAATAAAACTAGTTACTAGTTACTAGTGGTTAATAAATTTAAACAACCTATAATTTATATGATACAAATGGGAATGTTACATGTGATACACTCAAATTGCATGTGAAACAATTAAGATTGTCGGCCACTTATCTTGATATTGCATATAAGAAGTCAAATAGTCAAATTGCTACCCGATCAAGCAGCATTGTTGTCCGAGCGGATTACCACCATATTCATTGAAAGTTGACTTTTGTTGACCCACTCGACCGGATTCCCGTCCGATCAAGTTGTTTGATAGTAATTGAACTAATGTTGTTTGTTTATATTCAGGTGATTCGAGGAGAAAACGTCATGGCTGAAGAATTTTACAATACGTTCTACATGGCGTTTACATCAGATTCGTCTGAAACCTCAAACGTCACACCCAAATCAATAACAAAATCAATTAACGACAACATTAAACATGATAATTTCTATGGAACTTATTCGAAACCACCAAAGCTTGAAAATATTGAGGATTACACATGGTGGAAAGAACGGTTTATCAACTGGACTAAAGCTTACGCACATAATTTCTATGGAACTTATTGGAATTTGGTTACGATAGACCTGTTAATGACAAAGGAGAGAAATTTCACTCAAAAGCTTAACAAATGAAGATAAAAGGAAATTCTCATATGAGCAGAAGATGATCTCCTTGATTCAACAATCTATCCGAGATGATATATTTTCTTTGTTAAATCATGATGGGTCATCAAAATCGGTTTGGGAAGCATTAAGGGTTAAAGCCGAAGGAGGCAAACAAATTAAAAAGAACAAAATTGCTTTACTAAAAAAGGAATTTGATTTGTTTGATAGCTTAAAGGGAGAGTCATTGAGGCAAATGATTGAACGTTTTTGTCATTTAAAAATTGAACTCGAAAGGTTTGAGATTGTGAAAACGAGAGAGGAAATAATTGATAAAATCATAGAAGCGTTACCACGAGCCGATCAGTGGCAAACGTTTGTTTTTATCTTGAAAAATGATGTTTTATGTGATTCAATTACTCTTGATGTGTTGATAGAAAAGATAGAAAGTCATGAGCTTGAGCTACAAAAGCAAAGCAAGATGAGCGGTTCTTCGTATCATCAGAATGTCGGTCTTTATTACAAAGGTAGCACACCTTCGGTGAAAGTTGGTGAATCACCAAAGACTGGATTCAGTACTGAAAAGTCAAAAGAACCACAGAAAAGCTCATCAAGTTACAATCCAGGATATCATTCGTCTTCTTCAAAAGCAAGCCCTGAAGAATCTGAAGAAGTTCTCTGCAACATCGCTCTGAAATTAAAGAATTCTTCGGCTATGAGCATCAATGCAGCAAAACAACAAATGAGTTTTCTGGCATCTGTGTTAGAGTCATACGAAGGTCTAGTGTCTGGGAAAATAGGAAACTCAGAATTGACAAAGGAAGACTACGACCAGATCGACCCAGCAGAAATGGAACTCATTGACATACGCTGGTGTTTAGCAAGTTGCATCCGAAGAGCACAGAGGTATATGGAGATTACTGGGAAGCAGTCAATAGGTGGTCCGTCAACAAAGCTGGGATTCGACAAATCTAAAGTGACCTGCTTCAGATGTAAGCAAAAAGGTCATTTAAAAAAAAATGCAAAAACTCTGAAGTTGACGAAACTGAGAAACCTTTCAATGATGATTATTATCGAAAGGCGATTTACCACCGTAGCAAAGAAGAGCCGAAACTGATTGAAAATAATCCCAAAGAAAAGTCAAGAGCTTGTGCTGTAATTCAAGATGACGAAGGTAATGAATGGAGTGAGATTCTTCCAGAAGAAGATCTTGTTAATAATCGTTTCACAGCTCATGGCAGAACTATATCAAAGAGCCAACATCGTGCCTTTGTTGCTTAAATAAAGGAGAAAACTCGAGAATAAATTTTGAGTGAGAAAACCAAAAGAGAAATATTCTTTGCAGGTTGCAGGATTGAGAAAATGCAAGAAGAATACGAAGATGCAAAGTACTGTGGGAGATACGACAAGAAAAGAGATTGCTATATCAACCAAAATGGTGATCCTGTCGTTCACAGAAAAGAAGTTGTTTTCAATCATGTTCTTGCAGTAATTCCTCTATCCGGTGAATATTATTCAAATGTTGAGAAAGATAAAACTTGTCTGAAAAGGCTGGACAAGATAATTCATGACGTGATGACCGCGAGTTTGAAGAAGGGGGATGAAGAGAGAATGAAGAAGAATGTTGATGAGATGGTGAACGATTTGAAGAAAGTTGCTGAAGAAGTTAAAGTTGAAGCTGTGAAAGTTGAGGATGTGAAGATAGAAGAGGAAGAGAAGGTGATAAAAGAAGTTGTTAAAGAAAAAGCTGTTACTGAAGAACAGCAGGTTGGTCAAGAAGATATGATGAAGAAAGAAGAAGAAGAGGTAAAGAGTGAGAGTTTGAATAATGTTGTTGATAATGCTGGTGATTGTGAGGATCAGAAGAAAGATGAAGCTGATCAGGCACAGACGGAAGCGAAAGCCGAAGTGCCAATCACTGAGGTAAAAACTGAATCTAAAATCTTAAAAATTGTTGAACGGTGCAAGAAATGCATGGAAACATGCAGAGCTTGTACTGAAAAAGACGAAAAGTTCAGAACAAGAGATCTAGAATTCAATAAAATCGAAAATGTTTTCAAAGAAAAATGCAAAGAAATGCTAGAAAATGAAAAGGTTTTAAAAGATAATGACGAAAAGCTTTCTCAAAAATGTAAAAATTTAGAAAAAGAAAATGAAAATTTAAAAGAAAAGGTTTCGAAAATGACAGAAGAGTGTTTACAAGAGGAAAATGCATGTCAAGAAATGAAAAAAGAATATGATTCAATAAAATTGGCTTATCACATTACTAAAAAGTCATATGAAGACGTGAAAAGTCAAATGAAACGTGTTCAATCACGACTGAGATACTGTTCTGAAACAACTGATACGCTTAAGCGACAATATGAAATAAAGCAACAAGTTGTAAATTCTTACATTGAGGATGTTGCTAAGCTAAAGCGTCAGATTGCTGATTTAGAACAGGATAACAACAAGTTAAAAAGTTATCATGCGTCATCATATGTGCTTGAACGTATTTTCAACATAAAACCGGGTGATGATCATTCTGAGAAAAACAAGAAAGGTATTGGCTCAGAGTTTCATCAAGTTCCTCCACCGGAAAAGTTTGCATTCTATGATGATGAAAAATTCGAAAAAGCTTTCAACATGGTCTATCAATTGCCAGATAACATTGACATAACCTATTCCAAATCTGATGATTCAAGTGATTCAGAGGTGGTAGGTAAGGTCGTTGAAAGTGTGTTGAAAGAAGAGTCGGTTGAAACAGGTAAATCTGAATCACAGGATGAAAACGAAGGTAGTTTTCATGAAGGATATCTGAAAAACTCAAAATCTGAGAAAAATTTGAATGATGATTCAAAAGGATTGGTTTATACCATGATTGGATCGGACAAATTATTCTTAGATATTGTATTCCCGATTCAGAATGTGATTTCAGAAAAGATTGACAAAGTTTTCAAGATGGTTGAGATTGAAAAATCTGAAATTCCAAAGTTTGCTGGAAAAGGTCACAAAACTTTTTATAACAAACCTGGTTTCAAGAAAAAAACATGAAGGCTGGTTTGGGTTATAAAAAGAAACAAAATTGGAAGAAAAATGAAACACCAAATTATCAGACAAAGATGAACTTTGTTCATGGAACAAGTTCAGAAGAAGAGAAAGAACTCCAATTTAGATGACAGTCTAATGAAGAGTTCTATGCTAAGAAAAAGCAACAACAACAGGTCAAAGATGTTTCAAAGAGAACATGTTTTAAGTGTGATCAAACTGGACATCTTGCACGCAAGTGTCCAAATCTAAAACTTGTTGATGTTGAGAGGAAAAAGAAGTCTGATGATGTTCAAAAACAGAAATCTGAGGATGTGAGACAAAGGTCAACCAGATTTGATTCAAAACAAACTTGGAGGTACAATACAAACAAGTTTGCTTCGAATCAAACTTGGAAATCAAACTCGAACAAGTTCAATTCTAGACAGACCTTGAATTCTCACACACCCAGATTTAGAACAACACAAAGTTGGAGAACAAATGTCGATGCAACAAAACCAAACGAGTTTTGGAAACCAACTGTTGTTCAAAATCAAAATGTTCAAAAAGAGTCACATTTTTACAAATGAGGTACTCCTAAAGGTCAAACATGGAGTGTTAAGAAACAAGTGACTTCGGTAGATGATGCTAAAATTGAAAAAGTCTTTGTACAAAATGATAAAGATTTTCCGAAGTTGAATGAAGCATATTGTGTTGAAATGCCTAAGGTCAAACAGACCTGGGCTAAATTGTTCAAATAATTCAATTGTTGAATGTGCAGGTGCTTCCGAAGAAGTCTAAATGTCAACAAGAAGAATGTAGGAGCAGCCTGGCACAAAAGGAAGAGGCTGCTGGTCCCTACGATGGTTAAACAGGGAGTTTGTGTGATTTCTGTACATAAATAAACAATATTTCAAAACCCTAAAAATAGAAAAATTTAGAAACCAAAAATATGTTTTTATTTTGTCAAAAATTTGAAAAATAAAAAATATGTTTGTTTTAAAATTTGCAAAAAATTCAAAATTTTAAAAAAATATGTTGAGTGAATATGCCGAAACCCTCACGGCTGAACAAACATGATTAATTTCACAAGATTGAAAAACGGTTTTCAAACTGTAAAAGATCAATGTGTTGTAAATCATGGGGGGTAATTACTGCTTTATACGATATATTTTCTGCAAAACAGAGCATGAGAAGCAGAAAATGGATGGCGAGACAAAGCTATCTACATCGGGTTGTCAAATTTTCTTTAAATGTTTTGAATTTTAGGGGGAGTCAGATTGTCATCAAATCCAAAAACATTAGAAAATTTGAAAAAGCCAAAAACATGATAAAATTCAAAAATGAGTTTTGTGTAAAAAGAGGAAATGATAGTACATCAGTAGACAATCACAGTACGCTAAAGAATTGGAAAGTTAAAATGTGATAAACGGTCTCACTGATGATATGCCAGTAGGTTTTTACACGCTTAGTAGATTGTGTTCGAGATATAAACCTAAATATCAATACTTACTTATCTCGTGGGGAACATCTCACGGATATATGGGTAACCCCCGAAATCTTGTTTGAAGGGCTTTCTATTTCTGACATACTAGGTCTTTGTACGTGATGATATTTGGGGTATTATACCAGGACTTCTGATTTTGCGGGAGCAATAGTCTAGTCCTCGTATAATACTCTGCACTGCTTTAATCATAAAGCCCACCCTCAGCATAAAAAATGATGAAACATTGAAAAATGCTAATCATGTGATGTTGAAGAAAAGATTCTCTAAAGGGAACCCACCTAAAGTCGAGCCATCATCTCTCTGATTGAACGGAAGTTCTAGCCTGAGCTCTCATGGCCTCACATTACCTATTTACAGATATCATTAGTGTACATTCACCTGTAAGACTGAATATAGAAGTCTGGATGCGGGAGTATATTCTGAGGTGGGACACGCGAATAAGTTAAGTCCATTAAAACACTAATTCTCGTATCTCGAATCAATTGAACTTTGTGTGAAAATTTAAGTGGATCAGTATACTGACAATCTAAGTAAATCGTTTAGAACTTAAAGTGTTTAAAGCTCAACGGTACTAGTGATTTGTCAAAAACTGATATGATCCTCTGACGCAAACTCAAACAAAAATATTGTCTGTAAATATGTATGTAAATATTTCTTTACTGCTTTATATTTCAGAAAAATACAAAAAGATTTTGATTTCATTTTATTTTTCGACAACCGATGTCTGAGAGCCGATGTAACAACCCTCATTAAAAGTCCTATTTATTTTATTATTTTATCCAATAGGAAACCCTAATTAAGATACCCAAGTGATTCTACGCAAACCCTAAAATTTTCAGAACAATCAGAATCAGGATCATGGCCCCTAAAACTCAGGGGGGGTAAACCCTAGTTACGATTATCCACATAACTATCTGTCGAAATTGAATTTCACAAAACCGTCAACTCAGCAAGCCTACTCACACACGGGGCTACCCTATGAAACTAGGTTAGCAGTCGCGTAGCGCGACGACTATAGGGGTAACCAGTCGCGCTACGCCACTGGGTCAAATTTTCAGTATAAATAGTAGAGTTTGGGACTTGAATTTGGGCGCTGGAACGACGTAAAAATTCGAAGTATACGCTGAGTTATAGCAGAAACACTATCAAAACACACACGATCACTAATTGCTGCCGCAAAACAGGGTAATAACTCGATCGCTATTACGATTCATTTTCCGATCGATCAATAATCCAATGGATGTTTAAGTGCTGCCCACATTAGGGTGATACTTTGTCATTAGTCGTTAATTCGATGGATGTTTAAGTATCGCACTTTGTCATTCGTTGTGAGGGTTTGATCTCGTGAGTTATCGTAATTGCTGTATTAAGTTACCTACCTAGTTCGTGTGCACTAGGTTACAAGGCTAAAATCAATAGGCTAAGCTTTGCCTGTATACATCTGCAATATATCAAGGCTTATCTATAGACTAAACTTTGCCCGTATGAATCTGCATGCTTATAAAGTGAGTTATTCTCTTTTTATCAACTATTTTACAATACCTCAAATTATTTTCAAAGGTTATAATTACAGGGACTAAGTCGTGGATATCTTGAATCACTGGCTAGTGGGGTATTGTGCACATTACTAATTTTCTCCCAGTTAGGTTCATTGACCTACTAGGGATAATCATCACTATTTAGGTTCATTGATCTAATAGTGGTATGACCATCGTCACCATTGTGACATGTCACCATAGTGACAGGACGCCAGATAAAAATAAGATAGAAGCCATTGTAATCGCTCTTATGCTGTAAATTATAACAAATATGTTTTAAGCAAAATAGAATGATTCACTCAGTATTTTCCGCTGACAAAACCTTTTTAAAACGCGTTTCAGGTAATTACAGTAGATTGGAGTAAGAGATGGATACGGCACTGAAAGGCATCAAGAAGTGGCTTATTTTATTAATTAAATCAAATTAAGAAATATTGTTTTATGTAATCAAATTTATCTTTATTAAAGCTACCATTGTAAAATAGGGGTTTATCCCATCTATTTATTAAATAAAATCCGGTGTTTTCTAAACTCTGATATTTTTCCTAACTCACGGTCCTGATGAAATTTCCGCTGCAATATTTTCAAAATAATCACCGGTACCACTGGGCTGTTCGCGGCACCCGATTCCGTCCAGGGTGGGTCGGGGGCCGTGACAGCCGAGTTTCAAAATCTAAGTACGCTGATCGTGTTTCTGAAAAATAAACAAGTTCATTAATTTGAAACTTGAAGTTTTAAAATCAAAATTCAAAAACAGTTTTAAAATCAAACAAGTTCATTAAGTTGGACTTGGATGATTAATTGTGAGGGATTTGGATGCTTATATTGTTAAAATCTATTGAATAGAGCCAGTTTCCAATCTTGGTCGCTAAAACTGCTAAATCTATAAAGTATGTTGATAGGGGGAGAGAATCAAGTATTCCTGGATATTTTCGTATTATTATATCTTTGAGCCAGGATCTTGATTTAGAAAGTTTAATAGAGCCAGGTTACGATTCCTGGAAAACCGAAATTGCTTTTATCTGTCGAAATATTTTAGCATAAACTGAGAGAGCCAGGTATCTCAATTCTGGATGACTCAAACGTTGTTACTTATAAATGTTTGAGGATTGCAGGTTCCAGACTACGATCCCGATAGCCGAGTCTAAGGGGGAGTTTGAAGACGAGCTCAACGCAAGGGGGAGCGTGGATTCAAGGAGCCATGTATCTATCCTGAAGGAGCTTGTATCCGAAAAGCCAGGTGTTGATCCCAAAAGCACGGAAGCTTGACGAAAGGGGGAGCCTGAAGAGTCTACTGAAGGGGGGAGCTGAAGCTGAAGACAGATCCACGGGGATTTGTGCTCGAGCAAGAGGGAGTCTGTGTTGCTGAAAATGATAAAGCTTCAAGAAGACTCAAGAGAGAGAGAAAGACAAGACGCTACGAGATTGACTGCGGCAATATCCAATGGGGAGTCTGTTGGTGCATTTATGTCTATCGCCTCCGTCAAATTAGTTCGTAGCTGAAACAGTTTAAATCTAGGCTTTATAGTGTTATATTTAGAGAAATGGCAAGGTGGCATTTCTGTAATAATGAGAAATCTCATTAAAGCTCCTTGGCCTATAAATAGGAGGTTTATGTGTTAGATTTAGAACTTTTGGCATTTTGGAGCTTTGGAGATCTAGACCTAGAGAGAGAAAGTCTAGAGAGAGAAAGTTCCGTGTACGTGATTCAGGTGCTGTACATTTTCAGATCTGTTAATAGAATCACCGATTATATTACGTCTCGTGTGTTCGGTCACGTTCGTGTACGGATTCCGCACGTCACACGTTCGGTTCGCAATTGTTTCGGAAGTCAAAACCGGTCCTAACATATATATTTTTTCAGATTTAACCTAATTAAATTTTACAATATTTACGACACCTTCCTGTTCTTACGTCTAGTCGGACCGGTCGAACCACTGAACCGGTTAAGAGGCCATCTCAACGTCCAATCCGGTTCTAAAAAGATTGTGTATTCACATATGATATATGGTGTATGCATGTTTTATACATGTGCATGCGTGCTTCCTATAGGGCTCAGGGTCGGCTCCATAGGCTTGCCAACTTAGGCACGGGCCTACGGCCATAAAAAAATAAAGGCCTCCAAGTGTTTAAAAAGTTCTTATGTATAGTATATGTATTAGGCCCAAATAAATACGTTGATTTCAAAACTAAACTAGTTTTTCATTGAAGGAGCCCAAAATATATATTGTTTAGCAAAAAAAGGCCCAGTTTCAAAGCCCATTTCGCATTAGTTTCCAACTATTACGACACAACAAGCATCGACCTAATCATCATCATTAAGCAGCCTAAAGCTCCTAAAATACAGCCGCAATCATCGTTCCCACTTCCCATCGCAACCTGCTTTCAATTTCTAGGCTACCGGCTTTCACTAGACGAAAAAAAGTAACTGTAATCACCCATGGCGACGGGTTCATCGGAATTGGAGGAGAGTTTATGGGTGAAATTAGGGCCCTCACTTTGTAGTTCACTTAACGTCTCAAAAAACGTTGGAACGACCCTGATTGGGCTATCCAACACAATCAAGCTAGACTTCGTGCCAAAATTTTGGACATGTGAAAACTAAGATATTGGTTTAGAATTAATTTTATTCCACAACCCTCTAAATTCCATGTTTGTTTGGAGATAGTGGGCATTTATCTTAAATAAAGTTCTTTATTTAAGTTAAAAGAATATCTCATTCATATCATAAATTTTATATGTATATAAAATATGGCAATATTCACTTCTCTAACAACAAATAAAGCACATAAAATTACGTAAAAACACTAACCCTACAATGAACCATGTCTTAAATATTGATTTGGTTTAAAGGAAAACTTTTAAAGGAAAACTTGAAGTTAAACGTCACCATGTTTACGATATCAAAGTAGCCGCCAGCCATATAACCGTTTCACATCCCTTCCGTCTGGGCCTTAAGAATATGTTTGCCTACAAAGTAAATTGTCATTTTAGTCCTTGTGTTTAACCAAATATTTCAGATTAGTTCAAATAGTTTTTCTTTCTCCTCTAGGTCTCCAACGTTTGCAATTTTTTTTGCCATTTTCATCTAATTCACTAAGGGGCTGTTTGGTAGCCTCTGAATGGTCATTAAGAGGCTACCTTTTAATGAAATCATTAAGAATTTTACCAATGAGAAGGTAGAAGAATGTGACATGTGATGATTTACCATTCAGAATTTACCTCTTAACCATTCAAACTTGAGGTAACCTCTTATTCATTCAGAGGTTTTAAACCATTAAGAGGTAGCATCTGAATGGTCATTAAAAGGCTACCAAACAGCCCCTAACTCTATCCAAAAACCAACGTTAACTAAGGGGCATTTTTGTCAAATTTCATATTTTTGAATTTTCTTTTTTTTTTTAAATTAAAATTAAAAACCTATTAATTAAGAACATAAAACAAAATATTAATATATCTCTCTACAAAATATAGCTTCCAAAAACAATTTGCAGACAGGAAAAAAAAAATCACATGAGTAGATTCTTCGGAGTTACTCTAAAACTTAGGAAAATACATGATTATACAAAAGTAAATTGCCAAAATACTTATTGAGTTTCATCACGTTTTAACATTTTAGTCTAAAATTTAAACTTTTTGAATCTGGTTCCTGTGGTTTCAATTTTGTTTCCATTTTCATTCAAAAGCAAAATCTTATCAGATTTTTCACTTAGGGTCTGTTTGGTATGAGGTAATTAAATGAACGAGGGAATTGAATGAACGAGGTAATGAAATGGACAAAGGAATGAAATGGATCATTCCATTCCATGATCTTGTTTGTTAACCATGTGGGAATGGAATAAATCATTACCTTATAGTGTGTGGTAGTCAGGAAAAGAAGAAGAATAAAATCGGCAATGGGTGGCGGTTATGGGTGGTGGGTGGTGGCGATAGTCGATGGTGGTGGTGGGTGGCGGCGGAGGCGGTGGTGGTGGTGGTGGGTTGTGGCGTTGGTGACAACGGTGTTCGGTGGCGGTGGGTAGTGGCAACAGTGGGTGGTGGCGGTGGCAGGTGATGTCGTCGGTGTTCAGTGAGGGAGGGTGGCGGTGGTTGGTGATGCCGAAGCCAGTGGTCAACGGTGTAGGTTGGTGGTGGCGGGTGGTGGAGGCGGCGGTGGGTGGCTAGTGGTGGAGGTGGTGCGAGGTGTTGGTGATGAAGGTAAGAGAGAGAATGAAATGAAAAAAAAAAAACAAGGGGTGTGGATGGAATGAATTTGAGGGAATGAAATGTCCTATGTAATGGATTATTCCATTACCTTGACTAACCAAATATATTTTTTTCATTCCCTCGTAATAACTCATTCATTTCGCATCTCATTCATACCAAACACTACCTTAACATTTTGTTTTTTTTTTCTTTTTCTTCTTTTGAATGAAGGGTAAAATAGCCTTTTTAAAGTTTTATAACTCTATAACAAATTAAAAAAAAAAAAAAAAAAAAAAAAAAAAACTGACCTTGACCTGATGAAAAAGAAAAACAACCCACCTACCTCCTTCCTTCTTCGTCCTTGTTCTTTCCCACCTGCACACACCCTCTTCTCAAATCTCCATCCCTTTTCTTTTTTATCTTCAACCACCCAAGACCTTATCAAGCACAAACGTACGACACACGCACTTGAATTGTAGTGCCAAAGCTTGTACCAAATTCCTACATTCACCGTGAAACTGAAAATCAAATCACGAAGTAAAACTTACAATTTATCTGAAAAAAATTAAAAAAATAAGATAAAGATGCGCTCAAATTTTATGGAATTTCAATATTAGTCTTCGTATTGTTGTTTCAGAAGTTGCAATATCAAACCCTAGAGCAAGAATCTGAGTTGGTTATTTTTTCTATGCAGTTGTAATGGATGGAGCCTGGATTAAACAGAATTGACGTAAGTTTTCAGAGCAAGATGAACCAGTAAAGTAAGTTGGTTATATTTCTTAATTCATGAGTTATTTGCAAATTTAGTGGATCATGGAATTTTGGCTTCTTTTGGTTTGTAATTATCTTTCTGTTATTTGAATCAAGCAAGATGAACCAGTAAAGTAAATGTAGGTTTAGGCAATGAATTCAATCCATATGTTCAAGTAGCCAGCAAATTAATATGTTTTTATTACTACACAAATCAAGATGAAGACTTCAATTGAAAATGTTTCCGCTTATTTTAAGAAATGCAACCAGAACGGAATTGATAAAACAGTCCCAGAAATAGAATTCTACCATTTAGGCTTACTCATTTGTTAGAATTAATCAAAACTAAGATCATGTTCTCAATTCAAAGGCTAATTTTTAGGATTAACTAACCAAAGGGATTTTGACGGGAAATGGAATTCTAGATGACCTCAATTATTGTCATGTGTCCTTAATCGATTTACATTATTATATAGTATAGATATAGATATAGAAGATTATATATATAATATACCAGGATCCTAGTTTTGATACAACATTTAATTTTTTAGGCATTATATCAAGGTAAACTGCAACTTACCTAAAAGATAACTTGTAGTTTATCTTTATTGGGAATTAGTAAATTTTTCAAAGTAAACTACACTTTATGTTCTTAGGCCGGAGGGTGTGGGGGCGCCACCCAGGCCAAGGTGCTATACCTCCACACCAAGAGATTTAAAGGGGGCGCTATACAATGGGCTTCATCATGGTAACGAGATGAAATTGCGTGGATCGAGGGAGGTTGGTCAAATGTGACCGTTTGGCAACGTTCGAATAAAAAAAACTTTATTTATTCAAATACAAATGTAAACCAATCCCAAACTAAATAACACACCAATCACAACTAAAATTCACACCAATCACAACTAAAACACACACCAATCACAACTAAAAAATGTCATTCGATTCTTCAAGCTCCTTATCCGACGGTGTTCTTAACGATATGGTTATCGCAATTACGCAGGAGGCGATTCATTATTTGCGAGAAGAAGCCGAATCCTCTACATCGCTTACCAGACAACCGCCTCTTGAATGGGATCGGTTAGGTGCTCATGAACGTCTAGTGCAAGATTATTTTTGTGAAAATCCGTTGTACGATGATGGTTTTAAGCGTAGGTTTCGTATGAGCCGACGTCTATTCGTTAAAATTTCTAATGATCTTGCGGGCGAATTCCTTTTTTTCACGCAAAGAGTAAGTGCAAGTCGCAAAGTTGGTTTCTCTGGAGTACAAAAGTGTACAACAGTAATTAGGCAACTAGCGTACGGCACAGCGAGTCAAGAATGTGTCGTGATTCTCTTGAAAATTTTTTGAAGGTAATTTTTATTAACACTATTATATATTCCTATTTTATTATTTTTATTTACATCGTTATTATTTTTTTATTAACACTATTTTATTAGGTGTTATCTCTCTGTACGGGGAAGATATTTGAGGATGCCAACCGCTGCCCACGTTCCACTTCTATACGAGGCCCATCAGCGCATACACGGGTTTCCTGGGATGTTGGGTAGTCTTGATTGCACGCACTGGGATTGGGCGGCATGTCCAACCGCTTGGAAAGGGCAACATCATCGTAGTGACCACGATGGTCCTACCCTAATATTACAAGCGGCCGCTTCTCAAGATTTATGGATTTGGCATGCGTACTTTGGCATGGTCGGTGCAAACAATGACATTGCAGTTTTAATGTCCTCGAATCTTTTCGACGATGTCATAGACGGGGTTGCACGACGTGGAGTATAAGTATGGCTACTATCTCACAGACGGTATTTATCCCGAGTGGGCGACGTTGGTAAAAACTCTTTCGTGTCCAGATGACGAAAAAAGATTGTATTTTCAAGAAAAAACAAGAGTCAGCAAGAAAAGATATCGAGCGGGCTTTCGGTGTGTAAAAAAGAGATGGTCTATCATCGCCCAGCCGTCGAGGATACTTGAAAAAAGTAGAATGAGAAACATCATGCATACGTGTATCATTTTGCATAACATGATATTGGAGGACTCGGGCGGGTAGAGCGTTTTGTGGAGAAAGCTATGATGAAAGTAACCAACCGACGAACCCAATACTAACATACGCTGAGAAAGAAGCTATCCGAGCGAAGGTACGAGCCAGGAACACACACCATAACCTTCGAGCCGATCTGACCGAGCACCTATGGTTTTATCGTGAACAAGGAGGAGTCGACGAAGACGACGCCTTATAAATTATTAGTTATAAATTATGTTTGTAGTGATTTTTTAATGACTTTGTAGTGTTTTTATTTTTTTAATGAAATTATGTTTTTTTTTATTTTCTAGTTATTAAAATTGCCATTTAATTAAAAAAATAAATATATAAATAAATAAATAATTAGGTAATGATGACGGGGGCTTCATCCACACCCTGCAAATTAAAGGGGGCGTGATAAAGCTCCCTGACTGACGTGGATCCTACGTGTCGCTTACGTGGCCTGATAAAGCCCCTAGGGGACTCCAACCACACCCTCTAGCCTTAGTAAATTGTAGTTTACTATTTTCTTCACCAATATATAAGTTATATCATCATTTTCATATTTTTTTTATATTATCTATTTTGCTTGTTTATTAACTAATTAATTAGTTAATAAATAATACTAACAACAACAACAATAATAATAATAATAATGAACGAAATGATAATAATAATAATAATAATAATTGTAATCGTTTTTTTTTTATTTTGTGAAAATATTTCATTTTTGTTTTTAATAATATTTTTTTGAAATAGTTTTTAAATCAATAATTAATATGATTTGCTAAATCTTTTTTATTTAAATTACTAAACATAAAGATAACGGTTAAACAATGCCAAAAATATAAATTTCAACTGTTAGAACGAACAAAACCCAAAAGATCGAGCCTTCTGCATCATAGCCGAATTTATCTTGACGCTTGCTTTATGATACTATAGCTTCTTCAAGGAGTATAGGAGCCTGGATGATACTGCGGTCTGTGGTAATACGACAAGTGTATATTGTTCCAAGAGTCAACAAGTCGGGCAGTGGTCAATGTTGTGTCGGGTAGAGATGTGACAACTGTGCCTACAATTATCACTAACCAATCCTAAACAATTTCGTAAGAAATAAAACCTTGTGTTTCATTTATTGGATTGTGTAATTATCTATGATATTTGCACAATATCAATCCTTGTTCAAATTCAAACCCTTAAACACTTTCTGGAAAGTTATACAAAAACTGTTACGTAATGGTAATCAGTTTAACGCGACATACACTCCGGAACAATGAAATAAGCTAAACATACCCTAAATAACCTTTACATAACTTAGAAATAAGTTTTGGAGGGTTTGGTATGGCAAAAACAAGTTTATTCGATCACAGGGACTATTTGCGACAAATTGCAAAAGTCTGCCAATTCGCGTAGCGACGTACATTCTGGAACAGTGACATAAGCTAAACATACCTTAAATACCCTTTTTTGACTTAGAAATAAGTTTTGAGGGGTTCGGTTTGTGAAAAACAAGCTTATTTGGTCATAGGGACTAAAAGTGTCAAAACTGCGAAAGTATACAAATTCGCGCATATTCTGCTTTCTGACCATATCCGGACATCCAAAAATTTTTGTAGTCATTAAAATATTATATTTTAGTGATGGGATGCAAAAATACCAGTTGTTGAGAAATTTGGATCGTTTTCGCGTCCGTTCAAACTTTCATCGTAACTAAGCGCAAAACGCGACTGTATGACCGAACGAACCGACATCCATGATATTTCCAAGCATATTTCAAGTCACCTATGCTTTAACATCCTTGTAGAGCCTTGAAAATGGGTTAACGGGAGTTAAACGCGTCGAAAAACAAGTTTTGGATCTGCAGGGACCATTTCTGCCAATTTTTGAAAGTTCTGATCTGAGGTGGCTGGCGGCCCGCGAGAGAATTACCTAACTAGGTCGTGGCCCGCGAGAGCCATCAGACCAGAAGCTTCAAAACAGCTTCCTAGGCTGTTTCCTGCTGTTTTTAAGCCTAGTTTTTGATCTTGTGTGATATTTTAAGTGTTCCCCAAGGCTTCATACTTGGTCCAAACACTTGTAGGGCTAGGATCCTTCCTTGGAGGCCACACAAAACACTTGTCAAGATCTTGTTGATTCTTGAATACTATAAATATATGGCCTCATTCATTCTTCCAACTTGCTTATTCCTTCTTTTCTTCATCTCCTACTCTACTTGGAGGCTACCACCTTGTTTGAGGCTTCCTAATTGAGTATTCTTCATCCTAGAACACTTGTAAGTGTTCTTCCTAGTCTTGTTTATTTATTTTTAGCTATTTCAAGCTAAAAGTCAAACAGTGTTTGACTTTCGGCTTTGACCATTAATTGGTCAAGGCAAAGTTCAATTGAACTTTGCAACGTGATCGTAATCACGATGGTTATAATCCCTAGCGATTATAACTACTGATTACCACGTTTACTAGTCGTAGTGACGAGTCAAAGTTTCGGTCAAAATGCATAATTATGTGCATTTTACGACGGAACCATTTTCGGACATCAAAACACTTTGTTTTGATACCAAATCAGTTTTCTAACTTAGTTAAACATGCTTTAACATGTTTAACTCGTCACTTCTAGTTTAGTGCTTATTTAGGGTCGTAAGTCAAACGGTCTTGACAACCGCTTAGACTTTCGAACCCGACCCGTTTGGTCGATCATTAGGATCCGAGCAAACATATTTTGTGACCATAGTTGTATAGGGAATAACCTCCTGAGGTTATACCTTATGGTCACTTAGTTTGGTTAGTTGTATGATAGGTAGTTTATATGCCTTAGGAAAATGACCAAAAGAAAAGATATGATGTTGGAGACAAAAAAAAAAGAAGAAATAGTGGAAAACGAAATTCTAGCTGGTGAAATTAACACAAGAAAAGGATTAAACCAAGAGGTTTCCCTTGCCCGACCCGGAGACACACGATGGGGTTCACACCATAGAACGATCATAAGTTTGTTGAAATTATTTCCAAAAGTTGTTGAGGTACTTACTTTTATTAAACAAGATAGAGAGACCTTTCAACAACGATCTAATACATCAGGTATTCTATTATATTTTGAGAGTCTTGAATTTGTGTAACATCTTCAAAAAAAGAGACAAGACTTGTTAGAAGCGTCTCATTTGATAAATGGGACAAAACGAGCTTTGAATTATCTAAGACAAAATGGGTTTGAAAAGATGTTGGCAAAAGTGACATCTTTTTGTGAAAAAAACATCTTCATGATAGATATGGCGGAAAGTTATGGTAATCAAAGAAACCGAAAGTATGCCATTACTAATCGACATCACTTTGAAGTTTGAAGTTTTTAATACGGTTTTGGATATGCAAATTCAAGAACTTGGAAACCGATTTAGTGAGGTCTCAACTAGTTTGATAGAAAATATGTCGGGTTTAAATCCTTGTGATTCGTTTGCTAAGTTTGACATACCTAAGATAGTGGGGTTTTCTGAGATGTATCCGAAAGACTTTAATAAAGAAGAAAGAGGGTGTCTTGCGGGTGATCTTTCGACCTTTTATCACACTTTAAAAGAAGATAATAAATTTGAAAAATTGACTGGACCGAGTGACCTTGCTCGTGTAATGGTGGAAATCGGAAAAAAAAAATGAAACTTTTCCTTTGGTTTATCGAACAGTGAAGCTAGCGTTGGTTTTACCGGTTGCAACTGCAACCGTTGAAAGATATTTTTCTAAAATGAAGTTTATCAAGACAGATTTACGCAATCGAATGTGTGAGGAGTATTTGAACAATGCTCTAATTTGTGCGGCCGAGAAAGAAACTTTTTATAAAGTAAAAGAAGAGGATATCATGAGTCGATTTCAAGCTTTCAAAAACCGAAGAGGAGATATCATTTAGGTACATGTTTAAATTTATTTATTAACGTTCTATTATTTATGTTTCGTTACATTGTATGAACTTTGAACTACGTCACATTGTATTTGTATGAAGTGCGCTATTTTTTTTTGGAATGCTACCGCTATAACTATTTTCAAGATCCACCACTGGTTTACATACTCGTAAACTGCAGTTTGCAGTGAAATATGGAAAAACAGAAAAAACACTATAAACTGCAGTTTAGTTTGAAGTAAACTGCACTTTACACTTTGAGTGGTGTAAATTACCAAAGTACATGATGTATAAAACTAAATTCCCAATATATAATTATGCTTTATGATTTTTAATTTAAATATAGAAAAACCAAACAAATATGGAATTTGAGAAAAATGCCCCTAAATTAATGTTGGTTTTTAGTGGAGTTAATGAGTTGGATTAAAATGGCAAAGAAATGCTAAAAGTCAGGACTCAAAGGAGTAAAAAAAAAAACTATTTGGACTAAACTAGCATTAACCACACTGACTAAAATAACAATTTACGCATATGTATGATTTAAAGCACCCATTGTGTACTTATGTTTTTAATTTCTCACATTTCACCACCTAAATATTTCTAACCACATATCCATGCTTATAGCATCAAACTAAACAACGTTCCATCAACTGATTTTTCATGTCGTGAACATAAGATGGATCAAGGTTGACCCCTCTACGAAAGTTTGAACAAATCGGGAGATGGCCTTAGTCCCTCAATAGATATTAGAATGATCGTACGGTGCTTTTTTTAAATTATTAACGTACAAAAAGGTTATAGCCGTTTAATATCGTGAGAGCTAGATAGTTTAAGATTCAACAAGATGTTTTAAAGAAGTGTATGACTTAAACTTTTAAAATTACGTAAAAATCCCTAAAACCCGGAAAATGATACGTCCGCTCAGAGAGAGACGACCACGTCTCCTGTAGTAAAAGATATAAAAAAATAAAAAAGAAACCTAAAATCATAATATTTTAAAAGATTTTTTTCGTAATTTCTAATATACCATCACAATCTTTTTTTATCGGATAAATTATAAGTTTTGGTTCTTTATGTTAACACCCCTTTTCATGCGGGGTCGTTTGGCACTAACAATGTTTTAAAAATCCAGTTTTTTATGTCGTACCCGATTTGGCTTAGAAACAGTTTAACTGGGTGTATCGGGTGGTTCACCCTGGTGTACCGGGCAGTTTAACCGGTACAACCGACCGGTTTGACCCGGTTTTTAAAACATTAAGCGTTAAAGTTGACAACTTTTGTATTTAACGTTTCAAAATCCTGCACGTTATGTCCTTTAGCCTAACCTAGTTAGATTTTTTAGTACAAAACTCGTCAACGTTAACGTCAAAGGACCCGCCTGAAAAAAACTGTTAACATAAAAAGACAAAACTTGTAATTTACTTCTTTTATCTACGTTTCAAATCTCGCCACAGCAAACCCCTTGTTTTTATTTAAATATTCGAGTTAAATGTCATTTTAGGCCCTGTTGTTTGGGTAATTTTGCCAGTTTAGTCCAAAGGTTTCATTTTTCTCCTGTGTGTCCAAATAGGGTTAACTTCATCCATTTTTTCTTTTATCCAAAAGGGCAATTTGGTCATTTTATATGTAATTCTGTTAACTAGAAAGACAATTCGGACATATAAAATGACCGAATCGCCTTTCTCATTAACAGAAATAATGGGTGAAGTTAACCCAGTTGACTAAAATGACAATAGCGAAACCTTTGTGGACTAACAAGCGAAAAATGAAACATTTGAATCAAGCTGGCAAAGTGACCGAAAGCATAGGAACTAAAATGATATTTAACTCTAAATATATTCTAAGAAAAAGAAAAAAAAAAGCACCGTAATTTCGTAAAGAGAAAAATGCCCGGATAGTCCCTGTGGTTTCGTCTTTTTTCACCTATAGTCCCTATCTTTCTAAAACTACTTGAATAGTCCCCAAGTTTTCGATTTTTGTTCTCGGATAGTCCCTAGGTCTAACTTCAGTTACTTTTCTCTGTTAAGGAGGGTGTGAAATGACAAAAATACCCTTTTCTTAAAAGGCCAAATCATAGGGACTATCCGGGCATGGAGATGATGATGATGATGATTATTATGTTGATGCTGCTGCTACTGTTGTTGTTCCATAAACTCCACAAACCCGTCCATCTCTCTCCTAAATACCCTACCTCCACCACTTACCCCACTGGCCACCACAACCACCCATCTGCCACTGCCGCCACATAGCAACAACACACAATATGCCGGAGAAAAACCCTATCAACGTCACACATAACCAGACTCCACTCTAGCCCACGACGGCGCTCGTACGAACTTCCATCCCTTCCACCATCGACAATTACCGGGCACACTCAATTACAAACCACCATCTCTATCCAGTCCAAACACCCACCCCCGCCCTACCAATATCCATTACCGCTGGCAAACCACCATCATCGCCAACCATCCACATCGGCCACACCAAACATACATCACCGCCAGATACCACCATCCACCTCCGTCACATCAACATCCATCAACTCGATAAAATCACCCTCCAATCCAAACATCCAGCCCCGCCACACTACTATCCTCACAGCTGCAAATTGTAGCTGATTCAGATTTGTAGCTACATAAATATTTGGGGATTTTGAGAAAGAGTGATTATTTTTATATGAATATTTGGGGATTTTGAGTTTTTTGTTTACCTTATTCAGATTGTAGCTAGCATTTGTTGTTTGATGATTATGTTATTGATTTTGGTTACCTGTTTGAGATGTTTGAGAGAGGCTTCAAGATGGAAATGGAGGAGTGCAGATGCTGGTGGTGTGTATGTGGTGGTGGTGGTGGTGGTAGTTGGTGTGTGTGAGAGAGATCTGAAATTACATTATTGAAAGAAAGGGCTATAAATTTTATATGTTTTTTATAAATAAAAATGAAGAAGGTGCCCGGATAGTCCCTATGGTTTGGCCTTTTAAGGAAAGGGTATTTTGGTCATTTCAACACCCACTTAACAGAGAAAAGTAACTGAAGTTAGACCCAGGGACTATCCGAGAACAAAAATCGAAAACTTAGGGACTATTCAAGTAGTTTTAGAAAGATAGGGACTATAGGTGAAAAAAGGCGTAACCACAGGGACTATCCGGGCATTTTTCTGTTTCGTAAAAAAAAAAAAGAAAACCTTGAAACCGAAGGAAACCAAACGACACTTACACTTGCCTTTTCTCACCAACTTCATCACTCCACCTTCTCTCTCATCCTGTAACGGTCAGCAAAACCACTCAAATTGCCAAATTGAACACACCCCTCTAATAAATTTTCAATTTTTACAATAGGGTCGATCAAATCTTCACATTTATCCACACCCACCTTCGTTTTCCCCCAAAATCTTGAACAAAATGGATCGTGGGTCGACCTCAGAATCCACAAACAAACAAAAGGGTAAAAAATTGAGATCCAAAATCGAACCTTTTGTGCCCCAAGGTGACCACAATGCCAGAGATTTGAGATCTTGGGCTAAAAGAACCGGTTTTGTTTCCATATTTTCTGGTGAAGTTGGAAGTTCTAGTGTTAGAGATAGGAGTGGCCCACATGGGGTTGATTTGGAAAGTGGCGGCGGTGGTGGTGGGTTGGAGAAGAGTGGAGTTGAACCGGTTGTGGGGAGGGGTGTGAACCAGAGAGTTGAGATTGGACCGGAGTTGAACCGGGATAGGGTGGAGAATGAGGCTGAACCCATTTTGTCTGATCATGTTGAACCGGAGTTGAACGGGGAAAGGAGAAATGGGGCATTTGAAACTAGTGGTGGTGGTGGTGGTGATAAGGAGGTGGTTGATGTGAAGTATCCTGGTGGTGGTGACGGGGAGGGAAGTTTGCCTGAGATGAAGTGTGGAGTTAGAGATAATCCTGGTTTAGGTTTGTGTTTTTTTTTTGTTCGATCTAATGAATGCATTTGTTTATATAATTTGAGTTTCGTTTTAGGCGTATTGGATTATAATAATCCAAACTATCACCTGTTGGCCGATAATAGTCCATGCTGACCAATGGACTAACGTTTACTTTATTTGTCAAACGTAATCTCATTTATGTCGTTTTAAAACAACTTACAACATATCAATTAGAAGTAGACAAAGTTAGTTTTATTGCGACTAACGTTTTAATACTCCTATGACCCATTCGCCGATAATAGTCCATACCAAAAATGTGACCAGTGGCACTCCGAACCTTCACTTTCGTTGTCAAATGCAATCTCGTTTATGTCTTTTCAAAACAATTTACAACATTCTAATTTGTCAACGGAAGTCATAGTTAGATCCTAGAAGTGTCGCTGATCAAAATGTGAGTGTGGATTATCATCGACCGATAACTCATAGTTTGGATTATTAAAAATCAATTTAGCTTCTTTTTACGATTCGTCATGTGCTATTGGTGACTTACATCCATTACTTTATGCAATGCAGTACCTCTCTTGTATTATGGTATGCAGCATTACCTCTCACTCGCGGGTTCACTGATTTTCGTCCCGTTGATCATTGTCCCCGCCATGGGTGGCACCGACGTACGTCATTGTTCCTTTGATTTTTTCACTTTAACCTTAGTTAATAAAAATCCCACAATTAACTGTTGTAACACATTTTCTACTTTATTTTCAACAGAAGGACACCGCCACTGTAATCTCCACAATAATGCTAGTTTCTGGTTTAACCACAATCTTGCACTCGTACTTTGGGACACGGTTACCATTAGTTCAAGGGAGTTCGTTTGTGTTTTTGGCTCCGGCTTTAGTTATCATTAATGCTCATGAGTACCGAAATCTTAGTGAAAATGTAAGCTTTCCGTTTTTCACGTCACATAGTTCTTTTTTTTCCTTCGCGTTAATCTTACATAACCTTCCGTAATACAGAAATTTCGACACATAATGAGGGAACTTCAAGGGGCTATAATTGTTAGTTCAATCTTTCAATGCGTTATTGGATTCAGCGGTTTAATGTCCTTGCTCCTAAGGTAAATTCTTTCATGATCATTTACTCAAGAATCATGATAAGCAGTTAATATTCATTAACTTTTGAAATCAAATAGACGCTCAAGTGAGTGAGTTCGCTGCAGGTTGATAAATCCGGTTGTGGTTGCACCGACTATCGGAGCCGTGGGTTTGGCATTTTTCAGTTACGGTTTTCCTCAAGCTGGTACTTGTGTTGAGATCAGCGTTCCTCAGATATTATTGGTGCTTGTATTTTCTCTGGTAAAGGCATATAACATTTTCTGTTTGATTCACCAAGGGGTGCTAAACGGGTTGTGTTCGCGGGTTGACAGGTTCAACCCGACCCGAACCCGAAAATCGTGTAATATATATGAACCCAAACATGACCTGAATATTCGTGGGTTGACCCGAACACGACCAATTCAACCCGAATTTATTTAGTTTTTAAATTCTTTTCCACAAATTAATATATTAAAGTTAAAATATACTAAAAAACACACAGATGTATATAATACAATTACATCTAAATTATAAAATCTTATGTCAGTTTCTCTTTTAAGTTATAATTGTGGCATAAAATACACACCCAATTTAATTTATGACACAAAACATATTGTAAAAAATATAATATAATATAATATAAATGGGTTAAACGGGTCCCCACTGGGTTGACCCGAACCCGACCTGTTTAGCTAAACGGGTTTGCGGGTTCAAGCTGAAACTAACTCGAACCTTGTTTAGACTAAACCTAAACCGAATTTCGTGTTAGGTTCATGTTGTGTTTTCAGGTCATGTTAGAAATTCACACCCCTAGATTCACGTACTAGTTTGTTGAATTTCATAAATGTCATAGTTTTGCTTCGTTTCTGTAGCACCTTCGGGGAGTATCTATTCTTGGAAATCGAGTATTTCATATATACGCGGTACGTGTATCATAAATCCTCTTGTTTTCATTTTCTATCATAGTTTTTTTGTCCAACATGTAAATGAATAATCTTGTTGTCAACAACATTGATCTTTCTTACAGGTCCCTTTGAGCGTTGTGATAGTATGGGTGTACGCGTTTTTCTTGACAGCTGGCGGCGCATACAACTACAAAGGATGTAGCCCAGACATACCTATCTCTAATATGTTAACCGATTCTTGTATCAAACACGCGTATACGATGAAGCATTGCAGGACCGATGCATCTAATGCATGGGACACTGCTGATTGGATTAGGATTCCTTACCCTTTGCAATGGGGTATCCCCGTCTTTCATCTAAGAACCTCCGTCATCATGATCGTCGTATCCTTGGTGGCCTCGGTTGACTCGGTAACTATAATATAACTTATATAAAAACTTTCATCAAATTCATCTTTATGGTAATATTACTATATCTATCCGTAAAAAGGTACTGACTTTTAAATATTTTCTATTTTACGCTGGGTTTTAAAAAGCGTGCCTAGGCGCAAGGCTCAACGCCTCATGCCACAAAGCGCAAGAAAAGCGCAAATTTTGGGGTCTGAGGCGCCTTCTGTACTTTGGGTGTTTTTATGCATCAAAATGTTGCATTATAGGTTTTTTGGCTTGTACATGTAGGTAAAGTCATATATAAACCTTATTTATAGCTATATTTTGAATATGGTATGCTAAAAACCTATGGGATATATAAAAATATGTATATAATCTCTTTGCGCCTCGGGTACGAAAACTCGAAAAGCCCAGCGCTTTTGCACTTCGCGCCTCAGTTTTAGAGCTTGTTGCGTTTGTGCGCCTCTCGCTTTTTAAAGCCAAGATTTTACGTAGTGGAAACTTGACGTGGGTAAGTAGTAAATTCGACACCCAAGCCGAAATGACCTTTTTCTTGCATGCCCACTTTCCCATAAAGAAAAATTTAACCTACATTTGGAAGTTTATTACCCAAAGTGGAAAAAAGTGTAGTTACCTTAAACAAGAACTTTTGAAAGTTGTTTACTTTTTATGCAGTTTACCCTGTTGTAAATTTGAACAAGTTGCTATATGTTCAACGATTAGATTTAATTCTTGTATGGTATTTTTGTATGTTGAAAGGTTGGAACGTATTACTCGACATCAATGCATATTAATGGGAGGCCTCCTACACGGGGTATCGTAAGTAGAGGAATTGGTTTGGAAGGCTTGTGTAGTGTACTGGCTGGGCTATGGGGAACGGGAGGCGGGTCAACGACTTTGACCGAAAACGCACACACCGTTGCCATCACAAAGATAGCTAGTAGAAGGGCAGTGGAGGTGGGTGCGGTTATCTTGATTGTCTTCTCTTTCGTAGGTATATATATCTATATTCTCTTAATAACATTTGTTAATGTTTTCATGAATTGAATTTGTTTACCGATGAGATGTTATTTCAGGTAAAGTGGGGGCGATTCTTGCTTCTATACCACAAGCGTTGGCTGCTTCTTTGTTGTGTTTTGTGTGGGCCTTAGTTGTGGCATTAGGGCTCTCGACATTGCGGTATACTCACACATCAAGCTTCAGAAATATCATGATAGTTGGTGTATCCCTGTTTATAGGGTTATCCTTACCCACGTATTTTCAACAGTATCAACCCGAAACCGCCTTAATTCTTCCCGGTTACTTCATTCCTTACTCGGCAGCACAAGATGGGCCAATTCACTCTGGAAATAAGCAGGTATGTTTAGTGATGTAAACGAGCCAAGCCGCTCGTGAGCTACTCGAGATCGGCCTGCTAAAAGCTCGAATCGAGCCGAGCTTAAAAAAAGCTTGAACCCGAACTTGAGCTTAAAAATAAGCTTGAGCTTCACTTATCGAGCTGGCTCACGAGTAGGGGTGTTCAAAAAGCTCAAGGCTCGCTTGGAAAAAGCTCGTTGTAAACGAACTGTCTCGGCTCGGCTCGATTTGTAAACAAGCCGAGCTCGAGCTAGGCCTGGCTCTGCTCGGGAGCTCGCGAGCCGGCTCGAATTATTTTAATTTTATATAGATTAATTGAAGTGAAAACATTTTGAGTTTAGTTAATCAATAACGTATAAAAATATGGGAAAATAAACAAAAAATATTCATATAATACTTTTAAAATACCTTTCGATCTTTAAAATATTAGAAAAATGAAAATAATACATATTTTATTTTATTTTTGTGATTTTTTATGTTATCAATATTTGTAAAAAAAAATTAACGAGCCGGCTTGAACATTTTATGAGCCGAGCTCAACTTTTCAGCTCGACAAAATAAATGAGCCGAGCCGAGCTGGCTCGTTTAACCTCAACCTGGCTCAGCTCGATTACAGCCCTACCCGAGCCTATTATTTTGCATAATTTTTTTTTATTCAGTATATTGGAATGTAGACTGTTGTGAATATCTAACATCTATTTTTCTGTAATGATTTGCTGTCAGTTTGATTTTATAATGAACGCGCTTCTATCAATGAACATGGTGGTGACACTCTTGGTGGCGACAATACTAGACAACACCGTACCGGGCAGTCAACAGGAACGGGGCGTGTACCGTTGGTCAACTTCTGATGACCTGTCATCAGATCCATCTTCTCTCGATGACTATAAATTACCAAGCAAAGTTTCTCGCGTTTTCAGATGGGCAAAGTGTTTGGATGCATGACCTTACATAGTCAATAGTCAATTTTGCGCGTGCCACCTCAGCATAAGCCTACATCTCGAACAGGTGGATGGATACATGTATGTATACACAATATGTAAGTTTGTTTACGATTGCTTATGCTGGTAGGCTAATTCTTTGATAGATATGATTGTAATTGTGCTACTTCATATATAGAAGAACATCAAGAAACTCCATTTATCTGTTTTACGATCAATATAGTGGAAACATTGTTCTTCAGATGGTGATTTCACCAATGTAGCTGATTTAAGTTTGTCTGATAAATCCAACTTACATTTATTCTGCTCAAGTCTAACCGAGATTCAAGATCGTTACACATGTATACAAAATCGGTCAACGGAAAAATATATAAAAAACTATATGCATGGAACCTTTAAGCCTTTAAGGGGTGGCACAGTGCTAAGCGCTTGGTTTCCCTCTAGCAGAGGTCGCAGGTTCAAATCCAACTTTCACTAGTTTCAGCTCGGCCACCTGACTAGTAGTATAAGTTGTGCTTTATCAGTTCATGTTTCTCTGTATTAAGAGTTTCTGTTTTCACATGTGAACTTTCAGAGCTTTTTGATCATATTCTAATCTAGATGAGTTTTTTATCATGCTGACTTTCCCAGCCGTTGCTTAAATATATTGAGAAAGTCAATTCTGTCACCATTAACAAACTGTATTTAGTCAAACTCTATGAAACAAAAGGTCAAAACTGATTTTTTTTTTTTTTTTGATCAACTTGCAGTATGTGTAGAAGGGTTTATTTTCTTATTTTGGTTCTTTACTTAAATGGGTTATACATGTCCATTATAGAATTGTTTATCCGATTAGTTATGAGTGAAATAAGTTTTGAACAATAGCTTTGATTTGCTCAAATGTGAAATTCAGAAAGGCAATAAATAGAGAAACAATTTTAATAGGCAATACAAACCACGTATAATGTGTAGTAATATTATACTAGTATACAAGTTTTCAATACATATAGAATAGGCACTTCAAATATAAGACTACTATTAACGTATAATCGTTTGTATATGGTGTTCGGAAGGTAGTACGAAAGAGAGTTTAGAGGTATAATGGTATTTAGGAGTCCGATAGTTTGCTATTTTAAAAAAGTTGGAAGAAAAATTAGAAAGTGCCCGATGAGAAGTGGGGCCGGGCCGGGTGAGACAATTCATACCCGCTTTGGGGTCATATTTAATATCTAGTTCATGTTAAGTTACAGAAGTTTGCCAATAAACATTATGCAATCATATTCAATAACGTTTGGAGAAAGGAACATTAATAATTATATTATATTTCTTTTATTGGTAGGTAACATATGAATAGTAATATTTAGATGTGTCCACTAGGCATATTCTTACCAGCGCCGGCTTTTGGGCAAGTGAACTAAAGCGATGGCTTAGAGCCACCAATCCCAAAGGGCCCCAATTTTAAAAACAAAGAAAACAATTTACTAAGTTAAGTTTAGGCATGTTGATTAAAAAAGTTAAATTCTTGTCCACTGGGTAATCTAAATCAAAAGTTCGTCTGCAAAAGTGGAACTATGGTCGGTTATTCAAATTTTTTGGATATCCATATTCATTGATCACGTTAGATATTATAGGTACGGTCAATCGATGGATATCATTATCTTCTAGGATTTAGAAGTGTCATGTGGATTTTCATTAGAACTATAAGTCTAGAACGATTACATCTTTTCAGCCCCATCTAAGCCCACCACTAAAATAAGATCAGTTCTTAAAAATTCTAAATGGGCTTCTTGTAGGCCCACCATCATCTCTCACTGACTCAACTCCCAACAATATAACCATCACATACAAAACAAAAAACACACCATCTCTACAAGGTTGATCAACCATCACTCCATGGCAAGTTCCATGTGTCGATTGAGGTCTTTTAGGTACGTAGTAGCCGTGTAATCGTCCACGTCACACGCGTCTAAAAGTAATGCGCGCCCACCACCCGTTTTCTGTTTTGGCTCGGTTGTCATCCCCTCACCCTTCAGTATCTGTACAACCTGCACCACAGTATATCATATTATTATTAGGTCGCGAAATCAAGTCTCTTTAAAGGTAATATGTGGATGAAGTTACCCGTTTCATGTTTGGGCGCATGTTTGGCATGTGATGGATGCATGCGGAAGCAGCCGACATTGCACGCTTTAGTTCAGTTACCTCATAATCGTTTTCTAAACGTGGGTCCACGAGTTCTTCAACATTACTTTGCTCAAGAAGCGGTTTCGCCTAGTTAAAACACACCAACTTATGTAACTTTGTACTTACCAAATTCGAAAGATTGACTATTTATTAACATACCCAGATTACAAGACTCTGTCGGCTTGAATCAACTGCACGACGACCCGTAATAAGCTCGAGCAAAAGAACTCCAAACGAGAACACGTCGATCTTTTCATGAACAATTCCATGCATGAAATATTCAGGTGCCATGTACCCAAAAGTCCCTTCAATGGGGGAAACAATATGGTGAATCCATTTCTCCGGTAGCCATTTTGCTAGCCCGAAATCAGATATCTGTACAAACATGACCGAATTGAACCGATTTAGTGGGGCGTAGGTTGGTGGGTTCAACCCAACCCGAACCTGAAAACTGTGTCATACGTATAAACCCAAACACGACCCTTTCAAACCGAATTTTTATTTTTTTCGCAAAAAAATATATATATATATTAAAATTAAAATTTTACTACGAAAAACACAAATGTATATAATATAATTATATTTTAATTATAAAATTTAATGCCAATTTCACTTTTTAAGTTATAATTATGACATAAAACACCCACCCTATTTAATTTGAGACAAAACATATTGTAAAAAATAAAATAAAATATGATATAAATGGGTTAAACGGATCAGCCTACCAACCCAATCAGATTGACACAAACCCGACCCGTTTAGCTAAACGGGTTCGCAGGTTAAACCATAAACTGACCCGAACCAATTTAGAGTGAGACTAAACCCAGACCCGAGAATTTCGTGTTATGTTCGTGTCGTATCAGGAATTCACATCCCTGGACTATACGGGTGCATAAATGATATATGTAGCTATAAAACTAGCCTGGGGTTGATAGTCTTCCATCAACAAAATATTTGAAGCTGTGATATCTCGGTGAATTATTCGTCGGTTACATTCATAATGGAGATACTGCAACCCTTCTGCTATGCCAATTGCCACCTTTAACCGTAACGCCCATTCTAATCTTTCTTCACCATCTGTGGAAAAGCAATTGGATCAACAGAATGACGTTTGAAACACGTGGAATAAAAACGTTATGCATACTATGTAGTAAAGTTGCTAGGCTGCCGTGAGGTGCAAACTGGAGGACGAGGTGCAAATCAGTATCGGAGCTGAAGCCAATCAAGCGAGCTGCATTTGGATGGTTGATATGAGCTATGATCCCGAGCTCAGATAAGAAATCTCCGACTCGATCTTCGTCTTTCTTATCTTTCTTTGTTATTTTCTTCACCGCCACAAGTTGGCCATCGGGTAAGCGTCCTTTGTACACTTCCGCGTGTCCTCCTCGTCCCACCAAATTATCTATGTAAATCATAATTGAAGCCAAGAGATGTTACCAGAACTGAAGTATATTTGATCATTTTGATATAAATAAAAAAAATAGTTTATGAGCGCAAATAAAGGAGGTTAATCTTGAATTAGACAGGTCCCATTGACTGCACTAATGTCAACAACAAACAACTTGGATTAAAGATTTGACTGTGATGTCAAGGTCGGTATCCTGAAACATTAGATTATAGGTGAACCAATATTTCAGTTAATATCTACTTAAATTTGTCAAGACACATAAAAACAGGTGTCATATACCGTATAATACATAAAAAACAAGTATCAAATACCATATAACACATTAAAAAACAGGATCAGAACATTATAATATAGCGAAAACAAGTATTAGATATCATATAACACATAAAAAACTAGTTGTGGTTATATGAAAACAGCCATAAATTTGCTTACTAAGCTTAATTCTTGAAGATGACAGCTTTTTATGGTAATGCCTTTTTAGAACGTTATTTAGTAAGAAATTTTGATCAGTTTACTGTTAGACCTACTTTCCAGCAACAATGTATTTGAAATTAATTAATGGGAAGAAAAATCAATTCATTCTTTGTTGAGAAATAAATACTAAAGACGATAAAAAACATGACTAAAAATCCATTTATGATTGATTACTAGTTAACTAAGAAAGCTAATTAACACCGTAACAGAGTATAAATTAATTTATTTTTAACAATTCTGATAAAAGAATTTATACTTTGTTTGGTAGTTAGTTAGCTTTCTTAGTTTAACTATAAATGTAATTAATCACTCTAACATAGTAATTAAGAAAGATATAACAAGTATTAAGTTTCCAAAAAGAGAAAAGCACAAATATATCCATTTTTTGTTACATTCACACATAGTGTTTCACCAAATAGGTTTTTTCCATCTTTATGACTATAGCCTTGAGTATGATGAAAATTTTAAGAACCCGTTTTAATTGGCGAATCATCAAAATGTCCCATCAAAGTACATAAAAATGGCCTATAGCCATAATGATTGTGTGATAATTTCGTGTACACGTTTTAACTTCTCGATTCGCCAAGATTGTTTTCGAATTTACAAAACGTGGCCCACAGACCAAAAAAAAAAACCATGACTTATTTTTTTTAGGAATCATTCAAATATATAAGTAAGTGCGAATAAAGTGAAAAATATTTGCTATTTCTAGAGCATTTTATTGTATTTCAAAAAAAAAAAAAATGACGAATCAAGAATATAAAATAAACACGAAATGTTGTGTTTATAAGGGTGAAGGGAGTGGTTAAACACTTTGAGTGGCAAACTAAAAAATCAACCAATGAGAGTGTGCCATGTCAAAGTGGTAAACTATGCTCAAAATGTTGGCAATGGTTTAGACACTTGGTGAAGTGGTAAACTATTTAAAAAAAAAAGGAAAAATGTGTGATTGGTTGAGATGGCATGGACCCCACCACAAAACCCCACTCTCTCCCCTCTCCTCCCTCTTCCCGAATCGGTATACCTTCACCGATTTTGGCCTCATTTTCGGCAATATATGTTCGGCAAACATATTGGCATTGGTTTGCCAAGTGGTAAAGTGGGTTTACCACTTTCCACTCCCTTCACCCTAAGTACTTTGAAGAAATACCCAAAATCCACATCATATGAAAAAACAAACGAAAAGGCCATGACTCATGGATAAAATATTAAATCCAAAAGATCCCTAATTTTGACTTTCATTATTATTCATTAGTCAACTGAAAATCCCATTATTTGACTGAACGTTTAGACGATGATAACTAAGTCTACAAATATCAGTTAGGGTGAAATAATAAATGAGAAATACCATATTTTAAAATAACTGACTATGATCAATAACCGCCATATTTGTACATGAAAAACATGTACCGTTTAAAGGGGCGTAAAGAAGTCGAGCCAAACTAAGCTTCTTTAGGATCGAGCAACTCGAGCTTGCTCGTGCGTAGTTTTTAAACTCGACTACTCTATTATTTATTAACTATTTAATTATTTTATTAATATTTTATAATTATTTACATACATATTGATAACAATTATAATAATTTTCAATATAATATAATATAATATAATATAATATATATCATTAAGTTATTTTTATCACAAATTTACATATAACAATAGTTATTACATAAATACATTAAATATCAAAAATTGAAATTATATAAATAAAGCTCGGTTAGGCTAGCGAGTCAAACTCGAGCTTGTTTAAACTCGACTCAATTCAAGATTTTGACGAGCAAACCTTGAGTAGCTCACAAGCCACACAGCTCGTTTACGCACCTTCATTTAACATTTTATAAATAACTAGTCATTACTTTTTTATTTAAATCTTTCACTAATTTAGTAAATACTTTTTTAAAAGAAATAAAATTATAATACAACATGTTAAAACATGAAAAAGCTTACCGTGGCTGAATCTGTCGGTGGCGTCAGCAAGTTCTTCAAAAGTGAAATTCCGCCAAGACGGTTTCGCAACCGTCCAATCCCCACCGTCAACAACCGCCACGTCATCATCATGACGCATCCCTAACCTCTTCATCGAAAACATCTTCAACGATTTCGACTTCAACTTCAAGTTATAAACCAAATTTCTCCACCGCAAACCCTGACTCACAGCCGACGGACCGTACACCTCCGCTCCGCCGCCGCCGTCGTCCTCATCTCCGCCACTATCGGTTGCAGACTCCGCATCTCCTTCCGTCGCCGGAGACTTATCATTGAACGACGAACCGCGGCTGCTGAAACTGCTTACGTCATCGGAATCCGTACCGGAGACGGTTATTTCCAATACGCCTCTCGGCGACGATTGCGATTGCTCATCGTCTTCGATCGGTATATCCTTGTGAACTTTTGGGTCTTCTTCTACAATCAATTTGTAAAAAAACGCACAAATCAAATCATTATTTGTAAAATAAACACACGAACTGAGATGAAATATCACAAATGAGAATCGTAAAACTGAAACTAAAAAGCATTAATCTATCTACAATTAAGTAGATCACAAATCAAAGAACAAAATATATCAGAAGTAGATAACATAATCAATAATAAGTTATTAGTAATCACCGTTCATTGAGTGTTCGAATTGAATGTTGTACTAATCTACTAAATTGAGAAAATTGAATAGGAATCAGGTAGGAGTGTGGTAGTGCATATTAAGGGCAGGTGGACGGTGGGAGGCGGAGATACGGTGGCTGGAAAATGGTGTGCAGGTTAGAAGGGTAGGGGATATCGTGCGCCGGAGTTATTCTTGGAACGGAGAGAAGATTTTTGGGGAAGAATGGAATGTGGTTTTGGTATTTATACACCGGCGCCAATTTCAACGAATTCAATGTCATGTGGATATGGAGTTAGTAATATTATTCTTTTTTAAAAATATATTTATTTACTACTAATATAATATTTATTTATTTGACCGTTTATAGTGGTTTAGTGAATAACGCCTCTACTCTTAAGTGTTTTTCGTCATGTGACCGTTTAGTCAATAAGGGAGCATTATTGGGCGTTTTTATAAAAGGGGCGTCGTGGAATAATGCCCCAACCCATAATTACACAATTATTATTATTAATTTTTTAAATTAAAAAGTTAAAATACTTTATTAAATAAAAAAATTACAATACTAAAAAAAAATTAAAACCGACTAAACTAAAAAAACAAATTAAAATAATAAAAAAACCGGAAATAAAAAAAGGAACATTACAAAAAAAAAATGATAATCTAAAGGCCATATTTTTTCCGAAGTTTTTGGTGGTGCATTTACCCAAAGTTTTCTTGCGGTTGGTTGGTATTTGGGTTCCCGGGTCTTGACGGAACACCAAACGGGGGTTGAAATAGATGCATGGTAAATAAGATTATATAAAAAGTTGGATGAAAATGGGGTATATACAGATTTAAATAAGAATTTATAAAAAAAAATTAAAAATATTTAATGTTTCTTACCGTTTGACAACGGTCAAAACTCAAAAATGGTGCAAATTTGGCGTGATTCAAAACACGCTTTGGGGCTTTTTTTGGAAAATAACGCCGAAACACGCCCAAAGGGGTGGGGCCTTGGCGTTTTCAAGCGTGTTTGGGGCTTTTTTTGAAAAAATCGCGCCCACTAAGGACGGTCTTACGATTTTATTATAACTAGAATTGTGACCCGCCGCAATGCGGCGGTGATTATTTAGTTATGACTAAGTCGATCTAGAACCTGCTTGATATGTTGAACATGTGAAACGGGAAGAAAATAGACGATGTAAAAACGTTCGCCCACACACGCACGTTGCGTCCCGTACCAAATAACACCAATGCCACACCACCGTTCGCGACCACCAACAACAGAAAATCTCGTAAAAACAATATAAATAAAAAAAGGAAAAAACAACACCGAACGAAAAACAGAAGTAAAATCGTTGAACCATGCACGCCTGTTGCGACGTGTTAATGCAAATAAATTAAACCGAAACGTAAAACATAGAAAAGAATAACGAAGTCGACCTAGGACCGCCATGTTGCGACGAACCTGTCAAACATGAAAAATAGACGTGTTGCGATGGGTCTATCAAACTGGAAAAATAGACGAAAAAACGCTGAACACCACACACACGTTGCGGAGTGTTAACTCACAAAATTTAGAATAAAACGTAAAACGAAAAACTTGCAAAAGGTGAAAAGTATAGAGGAATAAAGTTGAAAATAGAAAATGTAAAGGTTAAATTGAAAAAGATAAAAAACTTTAGGTTAAAAGTGAAAAATCATTTTTTTAAAATACACCCAATGGTTGGTGTACAACTCAGCTTTATGCCTAAATTTGTTGCTTATTTATAGTAATAAAATTATAATATAGACTAAAAGACAATTTGTTATTTATATATTATACACGTTATAACTAGATACACCGTATATGGTATTGACTAGACATATATGTAACTAGTAGGGTGTTGGGGCGTTGCTACGGGAACACAATACTTAGGCAATGTTTTGATAATTAGAGGGAATTTAACCGGACGACTCGAAGATTCCTTAAATCGTAGGGTTGTCATTAGCCTTACACATATCAATTAAATAATAATTTGACACAAAATATATTAAATTTATTGTATGTATTAAAATCATTGTTGCATCTTAATAAATGTACACACAAATACTAAAATAGCACTCATAAACTTAACAAATTCATGTAATTGTAAAAATGCATTAAAGATATTGGTACGAATGTGGCTATTTTTCGTTTCTAAAAACAAAAAGATTGTTTGTGATTTAAATAACATGTAGATATTTATTTTAAAAAGAAGGGAAAATGACGCTTACGACTCGATCTAGAAAAATAACCAATAATTTGTTTTCATCAATGATAGACAAAACGAACTCGACCAAACGACGGTCATACTATACCCAAACTCCGTATTGTGTGACAGATACAAAAGAGTTATCAATAGAATGCATGTCCATTATCATTCAATCCTACAATTGTAATGTAATATGACAAAACAAAAGTTTAATACGTAAGAAAGGATATTATTATTTCTAGACATAACTTATAATATAAATTGCAACAAATGGGGTATTGCTTACTTATAATATAATATGAGACGAGATTTGGTAATCTCAACCGTATATATGTTTTCCATATTCGGTTTCATGCCATTTTTTATTTTAGTTACTTTCTAGTGTGTTTCTCTATAAGTATCAAGTACATTTCGGTATTGAGAATATGTAGTATGGAACACCAATATTGGTCTCAATTCCACTCATACCTTATGATATAAATTGCGACAAACACGGGCTAATATGAGACGAGATTTGGTGTAATCTGAATGGTATATATGTTTTCTATATACGGTTTCATACCCTTTTGTATTGATTATAGCATGTTAGGTCTGTGTGTTTCCCTAATAGTATCGAGTATACTTGTTTATGATCTTGTAAAAAGTTTCTTGTTGAGATCCTTAGTTACCTAAAATTTAGTCTTAAACTCATCTAAAAATCTTGTCTAGAATCTGTCACATGCACAGTGAACACACCGTGACTCGCAACAAGGAGAATGAGGTGGGGGTTACTCCTTGTTACCACCCTCGGGCGTGAAAATCAGCATTTGCTTAGGAAGCAAGATAAGTGATTAAGTAGTAAGTGTAAGCGAGCAGATTAGCATTACCTCAAACCTGGTTCGAAGTCTGTTATTTATAGCCGAAGAGTGAAAAAGAGAGGCCAATGGGCCGTTTGATGGGCCCTGGGCCTGACTGACAACTTGCAGCTTTTCCACAGGTTTGGCAGGTGTGAAGGCTGCAGAAGTGTCAGACGCACGATGGAGGTGTCGCCACGTGTCCTGTTATGCCAGGCACACGAAGGAGCGTCGCCACATGGCCTGTTAGCTTTGGTTGTCAATCTGTTCATGAGCTTTATGCATGTGGGAGCTCTGTTATTGGACCGGATAGCCGCGCATTTTCACGGTCAGCTGACCGTGTTGTCAGTGCCAGAGTGTGCCACTGGCTGGTTGGTCACAGAAGTCAAAGTGAGAGTTCCATTTGCATTGTAATAGGATAATGCCTTTGCGCGTGTGCCCTATAGGCTTGCGCAAGACTGTAGCATGTGTTAGATGAGAACACATCACCGTTAACTACTCTGAACTTCCTTCTGCAAGACTGCGCGCGTGCCCTATAGGCTTGCGCAAGGCTTACGGGACTGCGGTATGGAAAGGTGACAGAAAGTGAATGTAGTAATACGACAGTTGTAGAAGATGTGGATTCAGATGATACTAACAAAATGGGTGATGGATCTTTAGTAGCAACCACCACATTCTATGTATGCTGCCTATAACACCCATTTTCATACACAAGATGAGACAGCATCTGATGTTATCCACGCGCGTGCCCGCGTGGGACTGAAGCATATATTTAGCCGAGTAGCAAAGTAACCTGGGCAATGGTCACTTGCGCCTGAGCCTGACGCAAGATCTGGGACCATACCCCTTGATGTGTGTAAAATGCAACATATAAATTACATCAAATGAGACATAAAACTAACCCTTTTTAAGTACTAATGTTGGAAAAAGAGTGTTTTTGTCATCCTTTTGTATTTTCAGGATTAAATGAGCTCAAATTCACAAAAGAAGCAAAAAGACAGCTAAATCTAACATAAATACAAGAAAAGGAACATAAGTGGACTGCCCGACCCCTCAACGGCATCTTCCCAAGCAAAATAGAGAAGGCAGAAGACTGAACACGCCCCGTGCTCAGCCAGCACGGGGCCGTGCCCAAGAAGCAGCAGAAAAGACAAACCTATAGAAGCTTCTATCGCCCACCACGGGCCGTGTCCAGTGAACACGGGGGCGTGGCGAAAGTACAGCAGGCGCATTAATTGTAATTGCGAATTACAATTAATGAAGAGAGAGAGTGTCAGACAGGAACGGGGGCGTGTCCAGCGGACACGGGGCTGCGCCCAGCCTTCTGTCCAGCCTATAAATAGGAGTGCTTGGTTTCATTTCAACTCATCCCTTGGCACACCACCTCTCTCACACTTCACCCACCACCCACCACCACCACAACACCATCATCCACCACCATCATCCATTGTCCATCGTAGAGTGTGTGAGTCGTCTCGGGATCCAAGATTGATCGTAAGAGTTCTTGACAATCAAGGCCATGTTTGCCTAAGTCTCTTACATCACTTGGTGAAGACAAAGTGTCTAGTATAATACTTTTTATTTCTAATCTTTTGCACTTTTTATTTGGTTTTGTATTAATGACTTTAATAACTAGTTACTTATGTTGAAGGTGATCTTTCCTTATCGTTTGTCCGTGGTGACTTGGCATTATTTTACTGTCTATATAAAATAAAAGATTTTCACCATTCATATCTCCACGGTCTATATGGAGGTATGTTGGCTACCTGGTCGGGGGTGAAGGGAACGGTTTGGTAAAGGTCTTGCCATTGTTCAGCGTTTAGAGGTCCTGCAATGGACCTGGGTCAAATTTAGTAGGACCTCCTTCAATGATTCACGGTATTGGATGGCGGGGGTCCAAACTCTTTGATCCCCTCATAAGTTAACTACTATTAATACTATAACCCGGCTATTTAGGACTGTATCCCTGCTGACTCAGACTACTTAGTCGAGGGTAACATCACCGCCAAAAGCGGGGCCTACCATAATATTGCATTAATAACTTAATTAATTATCTTCCAATAATCCACCCTTTTAGGATTGTATCCTTGCTGACTCAAACTACTGGGGTGAGGGTAACGTCACCTTCAAAAGAGGGGCCTACTACAATAACTAAGATAATCTCTTAATTATGTGCAAAAGTGCGGAAATAATCAAAGGTTATAGTAGATACGAGTCGGAACCAAGTGATTCATCTTGTCTATCTTTTCTTTTTATTTTTATTTTCAGCATTTTAGTTAGTTTTTATTTTTCTTAGTTTAAAAACATTTTTCTAAACTTTTTATTTTGATTAGACGTTGAGGATAAACCGGTACTAAAAGCTCTTGTGTCCTTGGACGACCTCGGTATCTTACCAACACTATATTACGCTCACGATGGGTGCACTTGCCCATATGTGTGTCTAGTGTTAGTAAATATCGTGTTTTATAAATTTAAAACTTGGCTAAAATAAGTGTTAAAAGGGCTTAAAATATACACCTAATATATATAACACTCGACTACGCATCAAGTTTTTGGCGCCGTTGCCGGGGACACAAGGATTTTAAGAAAGTTAGGAATCAACGGCCTAATCATATTTTTATTTTTCTTTTAATTTTTTTAGGATTTTCTTAGTTTTTCAGCTTCTACAGAGCTCAACACGGGCCGTGCCTGGTCAGACACGGGCCGTGCCCAGCATCATCACTGGCAGTTTTTATTTTCTGAGTTACAGAGAGCTGAGCACGGGGCCGTGTCGGTGCAACACCGGGTCGTGTCCAACTCCCAGTAACTGGGATACAGAAAACAATTATTGTACCTCTGACCACGGGCCGTGTTCACTGAGCACGGGGTCGTGGTGAACATTCTGACCAACGTTCTTTTCTGTTTTTATTGCAGGACTTGGAACCTAGGCGCCACATTTGAACCTCCTACGTAGTGCATGAGCTCCAGTTCTAGTAGAGACATAAAAGAACCTTTAGAAGAACCCGAACGCTTTCTCAGAAAAAGACTTAAGGCTAAAAATCAAGAGAAAGTTTCGGGGGACCCACCTCCAATGGCGGACCAACGTACCCTCATGGATTACCTACGGCCCACCGTAGGCAATCTCGGCGCCGCTATCAATGCACCGAATGTCGAAGCCAACAACTTCGAACTTCGGCCGCATTTGATACAAATGCTCCAAAACTCCGCAACCTTTTATGGGCTTGCGGACGAGGATCCCCATCTACATATTACTAATTTCTTGGAAATATGTGACACTTTTCGGATCAATGGAGCATCAAACGACGCCATTCGCCTTAGGATGTTTCCATTTTCACTAAAAGACCGAGCTAAGGCTTGGCTTAACACCCTCCCAGTTGGCTCGGTAAACACCTGGGATGAACTAGCCCAAAAGTTTCTATATAAGTATTTCCCTCCTGCTAAAACGGCTAAATTAATTACTGAAATTAATACATATTCACAAGAGGATGGGGAATCCTTATATGAAACTTGGGAAAGGTTCAAGGAGCTTCTAAGAAAGTGTCCTCATCACGGTCTAGCGGTATGGCAACAAGTATCCACTTTCTACAATGGGTTGTTGCCACACACAAGACAAACACTTGATTCAAGCTCCGGGGGACTTTTAGGTAATTGTCGCCCAAATGAAATATATAATCAAATTGAGAAAATTGCTCAAACCAATTTTCAATGGCACACTCCCCGAGGTAATAAATCTATTGCCCCGGGCGCCCATAAGGTTGATGAAAGCACCTCTTTACAAGCCCAAATCGAGGCCCTCTCTTCGAAAATCAAAAGGCTAGAAATGACAAAAACGGCCTCGGTTATGGCTTGTGAAGGGTGTGGTGGGTCACATGAAAATTGGAGTTGTATGAAAGAATTAGATGAACAAGCGGAAACGGTAAACTACATTGATAATAGACCTAGGCCGTCGGGTCCTCCAACGGGTACCTACAACCAAGGATGGTGTAACCACCCAAATCTTGGTTGGAGAGATCCCGGCAATAGTAGTAACCAACAAAACCAACGAACTAATTTTCAACAACCACAAAATTTCTCTCAACAACAAGGTGGAAGAGAAAGGCTTGAAGATACCCTATCTCGCCTCATCTCCGACACCGAAAAGAAAAACTCGGATCGATTTCAACAATTAGAATCGAATTTTAGAAATCAACAAGCTAGCATTCAAAACGTTGAAAAACAATTAAATCAACTAGCTCAAAATTTCTCCGAGAGACCACAAGGCGCGTTACCAAGTAATACCGAAACCAACCCAAAGGCGCAAGTACACCTCATCACGTTGAGAAACCGAACCGTGGGTCCCGAGGATGAGCCCTTACCACCAATTGAAGGTAGTCAACACCAAAACACTACTTCACCCATACCTCAACCAGAAAAGGCTCCTTCTACAAATCAAGAGCCCACCAAGACTCATCCGATTCCGTACCCCGGTAGGTTAAATCGTCAAAAGACCGATGAGCAATTCGCAAAGTTCGAAAGTTTACTAAAACAATTGCATGTTAATATTCCTTTTATTGAGGTCCTAACCCAAATGCCTAAATATGCAAAATTCATGAGGGATTTCCTCACTCACAAAAGGAAAATTGAATCATTGCAATTAGTTAACTTAGGCGAAGAATGCTCAGCTTTAGTACTCAACAAACTTCCACAAAAGAAAATCGACCCCGGGAGCTTCACAATCCCTTGCTCGATTGGGAAGTCCCCCGTCCGTAATGCTTTAGCCGATCTTGGGGCTAGCATCAACCTCATGCCCACGTCAATGTTCAAGTGACTCGGCCTAGGAACAACAAGCCCTACAAAGATGAGCATACAACTCGCCGACAGGTCCGTCAAATTTCCACAAGGTGTCGCTGAAAATCTGCTAGTCAAGGTTGACAATTTCGTCTTTCCAACCGACTTTGTCATCCTAGACATGGAAGAAGACACCGATGTCCCTCTCATCCTCGGGAGGCCATTTCTAGCCACCGCCCAAGCAGTGGTGGATATGAATGACGGAACTCTAACATTGAAGTTTGGGGATGAGGAAGTAAAATTTGAATGTGGAAAGAAAGTAGAGGAAGAAGATCTTGTCAACTACATGAAGGTCATAGACTCAAGCTTGGATGACGCTCTCCGACGGTGTAACATGGGATGCAATACATCCCACTTGGGTAACATATGACCAGGCTTTGGGTCTAGCCAAGGACCCTTTTAAACGTGGCGCACCATGGAGGCATTCCACGGAACTATCCTTAGTTTAGTTTAGATTAATTTTCTTGTTTTCTAGTTAGTTTTAATTTTCAGGAATAAAACACACTTGAGATGGCAAAGGATACAAGGGGAACTTGAACCAGCACACCATGCAGGAAAACAGAACCGTCCGACAATTTTCTCCATTACAGAAGGTTCAACACGGGCCGTGTCCAACCAACACGGCCCCGTGCTGAACCCCCTGCAGAAAAATGCCCAGTTCAGGTAACTAGACACGGGCCGTGTTCACCAGACACGCCCCCGTGTCCAGGCTTCTGTTTCTTTTCTTTAATTTTTGTTACTGGCACCTGAACACGGGGCCGTGTCCAGACTGCCAGTAACATAAGTCTTTGCTTTTAACACCATTTTACACATCTAATCAACCTAAAAATGTATTTTTGGGACACATTGAGGACAATGTGTAATTTAAGTGTGGGGGGGATGCTAAAACCTTGAAATTTTGCAAGTCCTAATAACAAGCCTTACACAAAACTCTATTGGAACCGCTAAACACCCCAAATTTTTTCAAAAATTTTCATTTTTTTTACTTGTCTAAAGTTTAAGTTTGGAATCATAAGATTAATAAGGTTATATTTTTACAAATTTACAACCGAGAGCCTCGTGATAACAAGAACCAACATAAGAAAATTATGAAACGGCATGACAAGCTTAGTTAAAATTTGATTATATATACTTGATCACATAAAAACCCATTCCCACAAAAGTGAGTTTTGAGCCTTTATTGAGCATACAAATTTACATCTTTTGACTAAATGCTCACTTTTCGTTTCTTGTGTGAATAGCCGCTTGGTTCTTACGACTCTAGAACTTGCCATGACGATACATTCCCGGTCTTTATCAACTTAAACCCGAGTAAGTAAATGATAGAGGCATTAGGACTAACCCTTTTTTCTTCTACACCATTATTTTTCTTTTTTTTACCACCTACCCAAAATCCCCCCTAGTTAGCCCCTTTGAGCCTAAACCTTTTCATTTCATAACCCAAACCAAACACCCTTTTACCCACCAAAAACATTTTTCATTTTTAACCCTTTGTTTTAGTAACAAGTTCGGTTTTTTGTATGATCGTTCAAAAAAAAAATGTGTTGATGATGAAGCAAAAGAAAATAAACAAACAAGTTCATCAAAAATAACTTTGTTTGAATAATAGCTTCATCAAAATAAAAAGTTACAAAAATAGAAAATCCTACGAAAACCGACACTTGTTACGCTTTTTCACCCTTTTTCTACTAACCACTAACCACTAACCCAACCACCTACCGTTAACCCAAGCCTAACCCTTCACCCGCAAAGTCCTCTTGATATTTACAAAGGTATAAAAGTTAAAAACGAGGAGGATTGATTGCTTGGCAAGCCTATGGTAGGAATAAGTTCCATGCCGCTCTCGAGTGATTCACTAAAAATACACCTTCGGCCGAGTGTGAGTGATTTCTCCCGTGAGGTATGTGAACTTGTATATAAATGGAATTTTAAAAAGGCATGTTATGCCCAAATAAGTAATTTCTCCTATGAAACGTTCTAAACAAATCATAACGAATAGGATTGTAAATAGATAAAAATAAAACCCAAAAAGATCTTGGATTCCCAACACTCTATGACAAGCCCAAAACCTTCTATTCTACCCATTCCATTTGGGAGTGTAAGCCACGTATTAAAGAGTTTTGCTTGAGGACAAGCAAAAGTTCAAGTGTGGGGGTATTTGATGTGTGTAAAATGCAACATATAAATTACATCAAATGAGGCATAAAACTAACCCTTTTAAGTACTAATGTTGGAAACAGAGTGTTTTTGTCTTCCTTTTGTATTTTCAGGATTAAATGAGCTCAAATTCACAAAAGAAGCAAAAAGACAGCTAAATCTAACATAAATACAAGAAAAGGAACATAAGTGGACTGCCCGACCCCTCAACGGCATCTTCCCAAGCAAAATAGAGAAGGCAGAAGACTGAACACGCCCCGTGCTCAGCCAGCACGGGGCCGTGCCCAAGAAGCAGCAGAAAAGACAAACCTATAGAAGCTTCTATCGCCCACTACGGGCCGTGTCCAGTGAACACGGGGGCATGGCGAAAGTACAGCAGGCGCATTAATTGTAATTGCGAATTACAATTAATGAAGAGAGAGAGTGTCAGACAGGCACGGGGGCGTGTCCAGCGGACACGGGGCCGTGCCCAGCCTTCTGTCCAGCCTATAAATAGGAGTGCTTGGTTTCATTTCAACTCATCCCTTGGCACACCACCTCTCTCACACTTCACCCACCACCCACCACCACCACAACACCATCATCCACCACCATCATCCATTGTCCATCGTAGAGTGTGTGAGTCGTCTCGGGATCCAAGATTGATCGTAAGAGTTCTTGACAATCAAGGCCATGTTTGCCTAAGTCTCTTACATCACTTGGTGAAGACAAAGTGTCTAGTATAATACTTTTTATTTCTAATCTTTTGCACTTTTTATTTGGTTTTGTATTAATGACTTTAATAACTAGTTACTTATGTTGAAGGTGATCTTTCCTTATCGTTTGTCCGTGGTGTCTTGGCATTATTTTACTGTCTATATAAAATAAAAGATTTTCACCATTCATATCTCCACGGTCTATATGGAGGTATGTTGGCTACCTGGTCGGGGGTGAAGGGAACGGTTTGGTAAAGGTCTTGCCATTGTTCAGGGTTTAGAGGTCCTGCAATGGACCTGGGTCAAATTTAGTAGGACCTCCTTCAATGATTCACGGTATTGGATGGCGGGGGTCCAAACTCTTTGATCCCCTCATAAGTTAACTACTATTAATACTATAACCCGGCTATTTAGGACTGTATCCCTGCTGACTCAGACTACTTAGTCGAGGGTAACGTCACCGCCAAAAGCGGGGCCTACCATAATATTGCATTAATAACTTAATTAATTATCTTCCAATAATCCACCCTTTTAGGATTGTATCCTTGCTGACTCAAACTACTGGGGTGCGTCACCTTCAAAAGAGGGGCCTACTACAATAACTAAGATAATCTCTTAATTATGTGCAAAAGTGCGGAAATAATCAAAGGTTATAGTAGATACGAGTCGGAACCAAGTGATTCATCTTGTCTATCTTTTCTTTTTATTTTTATTTTCAGCATTTTAGTTAGTTTTTATTTTTCTTAGTGTAATAACATTTTTCTAAACTTTTTATTTTGATTAGACGTTGAGGATAAACCGGTACTAAAAGCTCTTGTGTCCTTGGACGACCTCGGTATCTTACCAACACTATACTACGCTCACGATGGGTGCACTTGCCCATATGTGTGTCTAGTGTTAGTAAATATCGTGTTTTATAAATTTAAAACTTGGCTAAAATAAGTGTTAAAAGGGCTTAAAATATACACCTAATATATATAACACTCGACTACGCATCACCCCTTCAAGTCCCCCCAGTCTATTGTTGCTCCAGTTCGCAAATTGCAAGTGGGTGGAGTGCTGGCCTAAGAGAAAATATGTTGTTGGCAGCTTTACTAATTCAGAAGCAGTTTGGAGAAAATACTCGAGCAGCTGTGGTGCTGCATGCTTTGGTAACCCAAACGCACAACCGCTTTTTGCTCCTCCTACATGTTTATCAACTGGTTGTTTGTTTGAAAAATGGGATTTGTTTCAAAGTAAAAAGGCGTCAGTTGTCCTAGACACTGAATGTAACCTTGTGCCAGCCGGCGCACGTGGTGTTGGTGAATTATCGTGTTGCGTGCTTTGGTAACCTAAAAGCACAACCGCTGTTGTTGTTGCTTTATGTTCATCAACTGGTCGTTTGTTTGAGTTCAGACTGATACTAAAAGTAGCCTTGCGCCAGCCGGGGCAAGTGATGTTGTGGTCCACCATCTTGATTGTTGATCAAATAAGATTTGGTGTTAAACATAGACTAATTGGATCTTGTTGGTGAAAGATGAGAATGGCTAGTTCTCTCTACTAGCCGCAGTTGAAAAGTTGGTGAGATTTGGTTAGTGAAAAGGAGATGTTGTTGTGACTAGTGCACTGCCCAAGGCATTTAATGCGAAGATGTTTGTTCGTCTGTGTCAGGAGCGTGGGAAGCTACGCGCGTGTGATAATCGTCAGTACCTCGTGTCTCGCCAGCTGGCGACCTCTGATTGGCTGAGGCGGCACACGTTGTGCACGTTTGACCCTTCGCATTAAATGTGAAAGGTTTATATAGTCAATGAAACCTTTTAGGGTTTCTCACTTTTTCAAAAAGCCTTCACTGTTTCACCTTCATCTTCTTCTTTCTCTCTCAACTTTCCAATTTTCCGGCAACTGTTCTTGTTTTCTGACGATTTCTTGAAACTTTTCGTTGGATCTTCAAACCTTTTCTTCTTTAATCTTCCACACACATTTTTACCGATGTCTTCTCCATCTACATCTGGGGATGAAAACCCTAAAAATGTTGACGCCGGCGGTGTGTTACCGATGTTAAACTGGTCTGAAAGTGCCTTTCAGATGTTGTTAGCAAACAATCGTATTCCGGCAGAATACAGTGCCCGATATCCGGCAGAGGGTGAGACTGCCGCCGATGCCCCTTCCGGCTATGTGACTCTATTCGCCTATTTTTTTCCACAAGGGGAATTTCCGGCTACCGTTGACGGTCTTCATGGCCGATCTTCTTGAATACTACAACATCCACATCTCCCAGTTGAGCCCACTTGGGATGGTTCGTGCTCGTCACTTCGAGTACTATTTCTACTCCCAAAGAATAGAGCCGACGATCGAGCACTTTCGTCGATTTTACCAGCTTCAGGCTTAGCTGATTTGTTACTCCTTCTTTTCCTGCAGGGACGCAAAGTGGATATTAGAGGTGCCTCCAAAGGGCTTCCATGAGTGGAAGTCTAAGTTTTTCTATATCAAGGCTGTTGCGGTTGCATGCAAGCTGGAAATCCGGAGCGTGTACCAGAAGATTCCAAGAGAGGGATGGCACGAGGTTGTCGACCTTCTTGTCAATTTCCGGAAGTGAATAACAGTCTTTGGGACAGGCTTTGTTAAGATCTTTGTAATCTACGCACATGCGCCATCCCCAAGTTGCTTTTTCTACCATGACCGGGTTTGCCAACCAGGTCTGGTACTTGACTTCCCGTAGGATCCCTGCGTCAAGCAATTCTTTCACTTGCTCGTTCATGGCGCGGTTCTTTTCTGGTCCCAGGTTGCGCCGCGCCTGGACCACAGGCTTGATACCAGGCATGGTATTCAAGCAATGTTTCGCGACATCGCGTGGGACTCCTGTCATGTCGGCAGGAGTCCAAGCAAATATATCCTTGTTCTTGAAGAGCAGTTGTTTCAAGTGTGCTCTGATGTTGTTGGACAAGGCTTGGCCCTAGGTAACAGTTTGTTCAGGGTATCTTGCATTAAGTACCGACTTCTCCGGTTCGGTTCTTGGTGTTAGTCTTGCTGTTTTGGTCAGATGGAGCTCGTCCATCGACATTATTTCTCGGCGCGCATATAAAATCGCAATTACCATCTCGGTTGGGAAACCGATTGCAGAATGGGGAGTGGATGTTATCAAGTGATCGGAGTGTCGCCCTCGGTCAAAGATAATATTTATAAACCCAAATTACCCTTAACAATGTGTTAGTGATAGTAAGGGGTCGATCCACGATGAGTTTATGGTTTATGTATGGATTAGCTCGATTATGAATTTGTCACGTTCTTATGAAGCTTGCTATGTTTAATTTTTTTGTTTGTTTAAAGAAAATGTTGGAACTAACCAACAGAGGTGGTAAAATTTATTAACTACTAAGATGTGATTGATTATGATTAATGAAAACACAATTCACGGTTTAAACAGTACTTTAGAAAAAGGGGTTTACACCCAGTTTCGGTAATTGCAAACCTAGGGTTTCTACCAGTTTTAAACTCAACTCAATTGCATAACGATTAACGGATTTAATGTACCGTGACTTAGGTGCCGATAACTATCAACGTTCCGAGAACGGACAAGAATGCACTTTATAATCACAAGTAAATCGTAACCACGACAACGCATAATTACACATAACCATTTCGCAAAGTCATAACTTTATAATCGTTCGACAATTTACGAATACGAAACAAATGCAAAAAAATGTCTAAGGTCTATAAAATCAACACAAATTGTCGCAAAGTTGAATCACATAACAATTCAAAACCCCTAGATAAAACAACTACCTACACCGGGGTGAAACCAATGTGACTAGCCGCTCATGGTGAACGGAACTTTATCAATACCGGATGGAAGCTTGAACTTGAACATCTTGAAGCTTAAATGTAATGGATATGATGGTTTAGGGTTCGTAGTGATGAACGGTTGAAAGATTGATGGAGTAATGGATTGGATTAGGGTTTGTAGAATGATGAGTGGATGATGATTCGGTTGAGGATTGATGTGTATTGGTCTGATTGGAGATGGAATGGCTGGTGAAAAAGGCTCCCAGAACAATTCAAAACTCAAGAATAAGTTGTAACTCCCATCTATGTGGTCAAAAATATGTTATAACTCGTCCAAAACCGAAAGAAACTGAAATTTCATGATATGAAAAAGTAGAGGGCGTCGCCGACGGCCCCCTTGGGCGTCGGCGACGGTGCACAGAAAGTGAGGTTTTTTCCGACGACTTATTCTCCTGTCTACGGACCATTTGGCGAAACGGGGCTATCTGAAGGGCGTCGCCGTCGACTCAGGAGGGCGTCAGCGACGGTACATGCATCATCCACTTTCCTTTTTTCCTATTTCTTGATCCCGATTGATCCGTTTTCCGTCCCGGAGGTCCGTAAAGCTCTCGAATAGCTCTTTAAACTCCGTTAGACCTGCAAAACACAACTCTAGTCAAAAGTAGGCTAAACGAAACTAAAAATCACGTAAAAACATCAACTTAAACATATACGATCACCGGTTTTCGACCACGTATCACATCCCCACACTTGTCTTTTGCTTGCCCTCAAGGAAATCTGCTTTTTAATTTCAAGTGGGTCGAATGAGAAACACATATCCCATTCTCGAAACTAAAGTTAAGGTCTCGTGTCATACCCGTTCATGATTTTTACAAATTTCAAAACATTTAGCAGTAAAGTGAATAATCACATAAAAAAATGGTTACCCAAGATTAACCCGCCCTTGAAACTAACAAACCATGCACATCCCTCACAATGTTCTCTCCACTCGGTTTAAAATTTGGCTAATAGATAATGAATTAGCACTTTTTAAGTAATCACTCAAAACCGATCAGAACATGTACCCACATATGCTTGCAACTTAATTGTTCTCCACCATCGAACATGAATACTAAGCATAAGTCAAAAGGTCTTTTAAGGGTTGTAACGAGGCTAGGCTAAGGGTATGGAATATGATGTTTTTAAAGTGGCTAAGGTGATGAAAATTCGATTTTTATTACAAAACGACTATTCTAAACACGACTACCTACCAACATCGAACTAGAAGGCAACAATTTTCGCCTTTTTTATTCCACAAACTAGAAACATTTATTTTTGTATTTTCGATTCTTTTCCATAAATAAAGATCACAACTATACAAACACATAATCCTACAATCAAATTCTCATCACACGGGTTTAAAAAGAAAAGGTTTAACGGTTGTGGGCTAAATGGGTTGGTCAAACGAAAGGTTTAGGCTCAAAGTGGGCGACTAGGGGATTTATTTGGGTAAGGATAGCTAAATGGTGTAAAGGAAAAATGTTTACCTAATGCCTTAATCATTCTTGTGCTTGTATTCAGTCTATGGTCTCAAACGTATCAAAAGCTGTAAGTTCTACAATACGCGACTAATGGTCCACTCAAACAAAGAAACATGTATATATGTATATCTATGATGTAAAAGTGGCTCAAAACCTCACGTATAAAGGGTATGGTATGTGATATGCATAATTTGCTAGTTTCTTAAGCGGATTATTCCTAGATAACCACCCGCTAAATACCCTTCATGTTTAATCATTTGAATTTGACCATGACAAAAGACCAAATGGGTTATGTCATCCCTCACTGACTTAGTTACTTGTGCTTTTTAGATTGCCTCAAACAAAGACATTTTTGAAAAAAAATTTAAATTTTCCCCCATCCCCACACTTGAGATTAACATTGTGCTTAATGTGTAGTGTTTAAATGAAAGGGGTCAAAAACGCGAACTTTTTCTCCCCATCCCCACACTTGAGGTAAACATTGTCCTCAATGTGCAAGAATGGAGTCTTTAAAATGCACAAGGGATGTGACACGACCAAACTCCCAAAAATTCCACCCCGGTCAACATTATACAATTACAATCCACTTATTAACTAAGTAACAATCAAATAAAAGGAAACGAATGCACCCGATTGTTTCTTGTTCCTCGCGTGGTCTTCAATCTTCGATAAAAATGGTTGTCTCCCGAACATTTGTACCTACAAATCTAAATCCTTGTGTAGAACCATGCTTATCACAACCATCAACATTTGTTAGTTACTTGTTCTACCATTTTTACAAAAGATTTACCGTGCCATTCATTACTTTAATTTGAATTTTTGTGGAAAAATAATTTACAACAACAAACCTAACTCACTTTCGTAGGAATGACGGTTGCATTTAGCTTATGCAACAAGCCCTTTTAAACCTCCCGATAGCGCAGGAGGACGAGAGGTCTCGTGAGGGTTATATAGTGAACACACCCACAATGTTCATTTAACTACTAAGCAAAAAGAAAGTACATAATTGAAATGTACAACAACAAAAAAATAAACTACGGAGATAAACTAAAAATCACTACAAAAATTCTACAACAAAAATTAACTTACCACCTCATGGTGGTCGAATGGCGTGCTTGCCGCCCACAAACTCATCAAAATCACCCACCGGTGATTCATACCATATGTTTCCAAACGGACCAAACCTTCTCAACCTCTCCTCTTCCTTTATCTCTTGAGGTGACTTCTTCACCTTCTTCTTCTTGACCAGTTTCTTCTTTGATTCTCCAAACCTACCAACCATAGCACATACCCTTTTGTTTGGATTCATGTCCTTCTTGAGACACGTGTCCTCACCGAGTGGGTTAGTAAATTTTGGAAAAAATATTTAAATTTAATTCCTGGTCCCCAAACTTCATGCTTACCCTTCCCGTTGTACAATTTATTATGGCATTAGCAGTTGCCAGGAATGGTCTACCCAGTATGACTATTGGTTGTGTGTCCTCAACACTCCCAACATAGTCTACTACCAAAAAGTCCATTGGGTAGTAGCAATCATCAACCTTCACAATCACATCTTCCACCATCCCCCTTGGATGCGTGGGAGTCTGATCGGCCAACACCACGGGGGTGTCAAACTTTTTCAACGGACCAAAATCATATTGGCCGTATAGACTCTTGGGCAAGATGTTCACACAAGCTCCAAGATCTAGGAGCGCCCTCTTAATTTTGAATGTACCAATTTGAATTGGAATAAGAGGATCTCCCGGATCTTGTGCTTTTTTAGGGGAAGGAACTTGAAAGAACGGCACTAACATGTGATACCAAATCAACCGGTTCGGGTAATTTGTTGTGTCGTTTTTCAATGCTCAACTCTTTTAAGCATTCCACATGAGCCGGAACCTTTTTAATGTCATCGAGTAACGGTAAATTAATTTTTGCTTGTTTAAAATTTTCCCACCTCTCGTCCTTTGGTGGGCACCGTTCTTCAGATTTTGATGCATTAATCGGGTTAAGTTGATTTAAACAATTTTCACAAAAAGAATTTTTTGTTACGTTTTCAATTTTATTTTGTGAAATCGCTTCTTGTTCATTTCCACTTTCCGACTCATCACTTATATATTCCACTACACCATCAACGAATTGTGGCGGTGGAAGGCTTTCGACACAACAAATTTCATCATTTGAAAGAATACTTACCGCGCTAACGCGTGCATTCCTCACATTGCTTGTGCTAAAACCTTGATGCTTCGGGTTCACTGTAGTGTCACTTGGAAGTCTTCCTCCACTTCCTCGTAGTTGAGCCATCTCCTCCGCTAGTTGGCCCACTTGCTTTGCCAACACCTCCTGTGACTTGTCTCGCACTTCATTCTCCTTTCGCATCTCCTTCATCATGCTCAACAATGCGTCTATCTTCGCACTCAAGTCATCACCGCCGCCATGATTATTTTCCGACCCGCTACCATCTTGATTGTACCCTCTTTTGTAACCCCCTTGGTTACCTCCTTGATGAGTTTGGTATGAATACCCATCTTGATTTCCTGATTGGAAATTCTGGTTCATTTAGTTGGAGGAATTACCATACCTAAAGTTAGGATGGTTCCTCAACCCGGGGTGGTAGGTATTGGAGTTCATATCATATTGCCTCCGGTTGATTGTCCTCAAGCAAACCAACTTAGAACTACTCACCAAAGTAATAACACCTCTAAATCCCTTAATCGATTCAACATCTTAAGTTCCCAAGTCATACCCATCCCATAGACTAACACATTTGAGATTGACAGTCTGACAAGCAAATCATGCAACTTAAAAACTCAAGACTTGTTGTTAGGATCAGAGGCTCTCATGATTGTGCTTGTTTGTGTGTTTTGAACAAATCAATAGATAAGAACAGATTTTAAGTGCAGCGGAAATGAGTAACAAACTTTGTAAACACAATCAAAGAGAGAAATGGTTTAGATAAGCATATGCAGTTCATTTAGTCAAAAGCTTTACAATATAAATCAAAAGATTACAGACATGCTTACAGCCAAAGCTCCCCCTCAGCCTGATACCCCAAGGTTGGATTGCACAAGATGAAAGGATTGAATTGAGGAGAAGAACTCACTCAAAACGAATCAATGTAACAGTACAGGGTACTGTTCCATTTATAGACAATCCAAACCGCTGAGGCATCTCAGCTGACGTCACCATGAAAGCGACGTCTAACAGCCTAACAACCTGTATCTACTGTTCTTATACAAACACTGCTAAACCTAACCACTGACAATACATAAAACATATGATATACTAAACTACTGCTCTCTCTATTCATCAGTGCTTTCTTCAAGGTTGATCAGTCCTTGATTGGGCAGTGCTTAGTCATCAGCAGTTTGTACCAGCAGTGCTTAGTTTCCAGCAGTCTTCTAGGCTTCATCAGTAGTTATGCAGAACAGCAGCAGTTGTATCCGGACAGTGGATATAAGATCATCAGATGTTATAATCACTTTCAAGGGGAAAGCCTAATGTAAACCGTTGTTTATTGTGAATCCACTGTCATGATCCGGTTTTGACTTTCATTATCTGTTCCTCTGGTAGGGTTCAATCCCAACAATCTCCCCCCTGGAACAGATAATGCCAAAACCCTTCATTATTCTGGATCTTTATTCCTCATCTGAAGTTCCTTAGCTTGTCTTTTGAATTCTTCTTCAAATTCCTTGGAACTTAGATCATCCTCATCCCTGCACAGTGTAAGCTCAAGGAGATCTTGTAGATCTTCAACACCCAGGCCTAGTGCTTGATTCCTTGATATATGCTTCACTTCTCCATTGGTTCTGACCAGAGTCAATACGTGGGTCTTTTGATCAGAGAGCCACTTTAGTATTTTTAAACCAAATGGGTTTCTTGGGAGAGATTTATTTGAAGATGAGTTGGGAGATGTTGGCCTTGTGAAAACTTGCAGACTATCAGACATTCGTTTGAAGGCCATTTCAATGACATTGTTTGCTGCAGCTATGTCTTTTGCAGTCTCATTTTCTATCTGCTCCTGTCTCTTTTGTTGATCTGACTCAATGTCTGTGATATCTGCTGATGATGATTGGCTCAAAACCTTTTTGGCAAGATCTTGTAGCTTTGCTAATTTTTATTTATCTAAAGCCATTTTCTTGATGGCTTCTTCAAAGTGATCAGTTTCTTTTTCTTTTTCTTCTCCAACAGTCAGTTCTTCCCTCTTTTATTTTCTCAACATTGTGACAGAGGTTTCTGCTGCTTTGATCTGTGTTTCAAGAGTCTTGATCTGCTCTTTTAGCTTTTTGTAGTTAGACTTTTTAGGAGTGTCAGAGAGTGTTATCCTCCTTTTCTTAAGCCTTTCATAAGCTTCATCTGTTTGCTGCTTAGTCCATTTTGCTATGGCATTTGCAGTATCCACCCTTGCATCCACCAGCTCCTGTTTCTTTCTTTTATATTCAGAAGTAAGATCAGCTATGAGCTTCCTGTATTTGGTCCAATTTGGAGCCGTCTTCTTCTTTCTTGGATCATTTTTAATCTTTTCAATTCTGTTAGCCTCATGCTTTAATGCAACTATTGGCCATTCTTTGAATTCTGTTTCTTCAGCAGGATAGAACTTTTCTTTCATTATGTATGCAAGGTATTCTTTTCTCAATTCTTTTCGTTGATCTGCTTCAGGAGATAGGCTTGACATTTCTTTGTTCAGATCACTTGCATATTCTTCCATTTGCTTGACTTTGTTGAGCAGGAATTCCCTTCTTTCCAAAATGGCTTCATCACCTTGATCCTTGCATTCAACTTTGGCTCTTATCCTTGCTTGTCTTGCTTTCATTTCGAGATATTCATCCATGTTTTCTGGAATTATGAAGCCTATGAGAGAAGGAAATTTCCTTTTTGAAGGATCATCTTCAGTGTAAAATTGTTTCATCTCATTTTTCACAGCTTCTAATTACAGTGGATATTTAGCAGCAACAGGATCATACATTTCATCAGTAGCCTGAGTTGTTTCTCTTTTTCTTTTGTGAAGCTTTGGAGGTTGTGATGTAGGAATGATGAGAGCAGTGGTGGATGGTTGACTAACAGCTGTTGAAACAACTGGTGTTTCAACCTCTGTTGTCATTACAACTACTGATGTGTCAGTAGATATCTTCTTCTTTTGAGCAGGGGTTGAAGATAGTGAGGTAATTTTTGATGGTGGTGATAGTGGTGGTGAATCATCAGGTATGAGAATCCTTCTCCTTTTTATTGTAGGAGAGGCTGATAATGTTTTGGGTGGCTCAGTGGGTTGAGATTGAATGGCAGTGGTTTGTGTTTGACTAACAGTTGTTGAAACAACTGGTGTTTCAACCACTGTTGTCATTACAACAGATGTTATAACATCTGTTGTCTTCTGCTTTTTGGCAGGAAATGGTGGTATGGCAGTGGTTTTGGTGGTGTGTGGTGAAGTTGTGTGTGTTGATGAGATGACAGCTGTTTGGCTACTGACAGCAGTTTTTGTAACTACTGCTGTATCAGCTGTTTGGATGGAAGTTTGAGATTTTGAATCTTTTGAGATTTTAGATGGCTGTTTTCCTTGTTCTGGTTCAACATACAGACCATCTTCAATTCCCTTTTTCTTCATCTGTTTGACATTAACAACAGTTTTTGTAACTACTGCTGTATCAGCTGTTTGGATGGAAGTTTGAGATTTTGAATCTTTTGAGATTTTAGATGGCTGTTTTCCTTGTTCTGGTTCAACATACAGACCATCTTCAATTCCCTCTTTCTTCATCTGTTTGACATTCTCCCCCTTTTTGGCATTATCTGCAAGGGGGTTATCCATAAAAAGGATAGTGGAGGGAACTTTTTCACCATGGGCAGTCTTTTGTATGCTGGCCTTTATAGCCTTGATGTCTGCTTGAGTATCTTTGAATCTTGACTCCACCATGTTTGTCAGCATTTTTATATACATTTCATGCTGCTAATTAGCTGTTTGTTTTTGCTTTTCTAGCAAGGGTTGAAAAAGATTCCAGAGCTCATTTGCAGCAAGTGCTTGTGGTGGAGCAGGTGCTTGAGGTGGAACAACAGTGGATTGTGCTTTTTGAGCTTTTAGAATCTCTTGCACCATATCTTTTATTTCAGCAACCGAGGTTTCAAGTTTTTCAACTCTGCCCATCAATTCCTGATATTTTGAATCATCACCCACTTTAATGAGATCATCTGAATCCCCACCAGCAGTGGTTGTATCAATGTGTGACTTAGGAACAGAGTCCCAAAAATCACCCATTGATGCCCCTTGTTCTTGGTACTGGGGACTTCTTTCTTTAGCACTTGATAAACCTTTGATGATACCAGTGGTTAGTACCAACTCACTGGTGGTTACCGATGGTGCTATAGAAGAAATTGCCTTCAAGGTAGTCTTACTAATGAAACAACTGTCCAACTGAAGATCTGTTGATCCGTCAGTTGTAGTTGCTGCTCCACTTGAACTACCACCGAGAGTTACTTGTAACTCAGGGGGTGTAACCTCCTCAATTGTTGCTGGGATAGCAGAGGTATCAGCATCAGACCCAGTCACTTGTTGGAGTGTACTCTCTTTGATGAGTGGTTGAGAGGAACTGGTTTGTGTCTGGGCTATAACAACTGCATGCAACAAAGGTAGCATGGATTGTTGTAATATTATTGGTGAGGGTATGGGTGTTGAAAGAGACATGTCCTTGGGATCAGGACTGAGGAAGATGGATCCGATTGAATCCAGAGCTTCATATTGTGGGGTCCCTGTGCTTACAACCTGATCCTTTTGTGAGGATGCAGGAGGAGTTTTAGGCAATGGTGGAGATCTTTCTACCAACTGCTGTGAGGAAGTAGCAGCAGTGGTTTGTGGTGACATTTGTTTTGTCACTGGCAGTTGCTCTGGGATCTCATCTTCCAGAGTTGCCTTTGTTTTGGGTTTGGTGGGTTTTCTGGATGTTTTCTTTTTGGTCTTTTTGGTAGTGGCAGGTGTGGGTTTCAAAGCAGTGGTAGTGCTGCTATGATCACCTGGAGCAGTGGGCTCAGCAGCAGATGTCTGAGGAGCAGTGGTAACTGCTAAATTCTGCTCAGACACCTCTGCTTTTGTTTTTATTGGTGCCAACATTCTAGTGAATGTTTCAGGTGTCAGACTCTTTATTTGAAAATAAACACCTTGTTTGAGCAAATTTTCATTTTCTTTTTCAAATTTTTGTTCAAAATAGTAGCTTAGAAACCTTGGAAAAAGTAGAAATGCTTTGCTATCAACGTTTTTTACCAAGTCATTAAAGATCTCCTGGGAGTAGTTGTAATCTTTATTATTTAAAATAGCATAGCCCAGGAATTGAATCTTTAATGGTATTTCGTTAAACGCTGTTGTTTTATTTGAAACACACATTAAAAGTGTGTGAAATAAAAATCTGGGTGCAGACGGGAAATAACCATTTTGTAAGGTATCTACCTTTGATTGTTCTACATATCCCCTTTTCAGAAAATCAGCTTTTAACTCGTTTTTATCAAAAGAAGTTTTACCTTTCTGATCATCGAGTTTGAAGACTTCTGAGATTGATTGCGGAGTGATTTGAATCGCTTTACCCTGTATCGAGGAGTTAATGGCTACTACTTTACCGTCTTGTTTTTCAAGCGTAGTATTTTTCCAGAACTCTCTCTGGGTTTGCAAGTAAATGGGAGCGTCTGCTGTCAACAAAGTTTTGTACTTTGATGCAGATATGGTGTCGATGATGGAATCGAAGGTATGGTTGTTTGAGGGTTTCGTAAGTAAACCCAAATAGTTGTGAGGGGATTTGTATGGTATCTCAATGGATTCAACGCCCGTTTGAGCGACCTCTTTTGAAGATGATGGTGATTTTGATTTTGATTTCGTCATTTTTGATGAGGAAGATCGAAGAATGCTTTGAGAAGGAAGGTTTGGCACTGCTTTGAGAAGAGAATTTTAGAATTCAATTCGACAGTGTAAAACCCTGTTTGGGGTTTTGATCAGGGTTTTATTTAGGGAAAAAAATGATCGCTGATGTGGCAGCGGTTATTAAGATCTGATGGCTAAAAACTGACCACATGTCAACCTCTGAGGATATAGATGAAAAATGGAGAACATTTGTTTTGAGAGCCACTGATGTACCAAGCATCAGTAGTTACAACGGTAATATTGTGACATCAGTGGATGATTTTTACTATCAGTAGATAGTATATCAGTGGATCAGACACTGATTTTGAGCATCAGTGCTTGCCAAGAGAAATGAAGGATCAGTGGCTGACTTTCAGCAGTGGACAATATTTAGTAAAAAGATGTATGAACAAGACAGTGGTTAGAGGTAAAATAATGGTGATGATTTGAAAACACATTATATCAGCAACTTTTACAGGAATTTTCATTCAAGGTTTTACCACACGCCATTTGCACATTTTGAAGCTTTTTCAAATTTCTGACAGTGGTTTAGTACCCCAGATGATGTAGACTTTTTACCAAGGCAACTCATTCTTGTTATAATATTTGAATTAAAACATGAGTGCCCTAAGTATTTTAAGATCTGTTGACAATCAAACCTTTTCATAAAGTAAGAACAAACTTGAGTTTGTCATGACCTGACAACAATACCATTTTCTTTTGATCTGCTTGAGGATAAATTAACCAACAAAAATAAAGGTTATCTATCCTGACAGGAGATTGAAACTTTTACTATCAAAAACCAGTAAAAGTTCAAAAATATATCATTCCAAACAAAATAGAGAATAATATATCCTGTTTTATTTGAGAAAATCCTTTTTAGAAAAAATAATTAAAGGATTTTCTAAAAATAGCACCAAAAGAACCTGGTAAAACAATAATAAAGCACATAATCATCTCATGCTCAAGTTTATGAGAATGGTCAGTGGTTTGACACCAGTGGTATGAAATTTTAAATACATTTTGACCACTGTTTGGTACCATTCACTTGTTGAATGACTGACAACATAAATGAGGACACATGTTCTCATGGGTTTTTGAAAACCCAGTTGTAGACTTTGTTACCATGTGAAGATTCTTAAAATTTGTCTAGTCCTTTTTTAAATACATTTACTGGGAATACTATTGTTCCCTATTTTCCTAAACCAATGGTTGCACATAGTTGCTTAATGACCACAATCACCCCAACCTTTGTCTCTAAAGTGTTTTATGTTTATACTCTTTTCTTTTGACTTCAAAAGTTTTGAGACAAACACACTTCTGAGCTTTTGTGAATTTTCTTCTTCCCTTTTTACCCTTCCTATTCACAAGTAATAAAATACTTACTGGGAGGTTTTATTTAAGGAATACTTAATCCATAATCATTTTGCAGTAATGTTTTAAGAGATTTAGCCATATTTATACAAATTTTTGACCAATCTCACATTACATATGATACGGACTATCTTGACTCCTGTTTTCTTAATGTATTTTAACAGAGTTGATTTGTCCCTTTTGAGGATCTCAACCTGTTTTCAACACATGAGATCTGGATGACTAAAATTTTAATTTCCCTCTTTTTACATTAGCAAAAAAAAACACTAATGTTTTTATGAACATAGGCTTTTTGTTAATCTGAGGTTCAACTTTATCATCTAATGTAGTGACATCACAAGTTTTCATCACAGCAGTTGAAATCAATTTTGAAAATAAGAAATAATCCCATAGTTTAACAGATATGTGTTCAGATCTGAAAATTATGATTGACTTGTGCATGATATCACTTGCTTTGTGAAATTTGTGTGTCTTATGACATCTTGGTTGTTTTACAGAGTATTTGAACAATAGCTTTATGCGTGATCATATGTTACTCTGTTTTTCAACAAAATACAACCAACCTTAGTATCAATGAATTTTGAGCCGAACTGTTATGTCAAATTGATTGTTAGATCGAATTTGACTGTCCAGACTCTGATACCAATTGTTAGGATCGGAGGCTCTCATGATTGTGCTTGTTTGTGTGTTTTGAACAAATCAATAGATAAGAACAGATTTTAAGTGTAGCGGAAATGAGCAACAAACTTTGTAAACACAATCAAAGAGAGAAATGGTTTAGATAAGCATATGCAGTTCATTTAGTCAAAAGCTTTACAATATAAATCAAAAGATTACAGACATGCTTACAGCTAAAACTCCCCCTCAGCCTGATACCCCAAGGTTGGATTGCACAAGATGAAAGGATTGAATTGAGGAGAAGAACTCACTCAAAACGAATCAATGTAACAGTACAGGGTACTGTTCCATTTATAGACAATCCAAACAGCTGAGGCATCTCACCTGACGTCACCATGAAAGCGACGTCTAACAGCCTAACAACCTGTATCTATTGTTCTTATACAAACACTGCTAAACCTAACCACTGACAATACATAAAACAGATGATATACTAAACTAATGCTCTCTCTATTCATCAGTGCTTTCTTCAAGGTTGATCAGTCCTTGATTGGGCAGTGCTTTGTCATCAGCAGTTTGTACCAGCAGTGCTTAGTTTCCAGCAGTCTCCTAGGCTTCATCAGTAGTTATGTAAAACATCAGCAGTTGTATCCGGACAGTGGATATAAGATCATCAGATGTTATAATCACTTTTAAGGGGAAAGCCTAATGTAAACCGCTGTTTATTGTGAATCCACTGTCATGATCCGGTTTTGGCTTTCATTATCTGTTCCTCTGATAGGGTTCAATCCCAACACTTGTCTATCTAAAACTAACATGTTTACAATTCAATCACATGCTACACACCCCTCACAATGTACTCTCCTCTTGGGTAATATTTGAACAAGCGTGTAATGTGCTAGTACGTAAACACTCAAGAACCAAACATGAAATCCTGCAATCATAAGCTTGTATGATAATCACACCTCCACTGTATCATGTAACACTACACATATCAAAAGGTCTTTTGCGTTTTGGGCTTAGGCTAAGGTAGGAAAATTTTTGGCTTTTTATTTTTATGTGGCTAATGAACAAACAACCAAACCGTGACAACTTTATTCACATGACTCATACTTTTGGGTTGGTTTCTACTCAAACAAAACAAGCATTATTCACAAAACTCTTTTTTTTTACTTCTCTTTTTTTATTTATATATTTTTCTTTTTCTTTCTTTTCTCTTTTTTTTCAAAACTCATAATATTGTCATTCATGGTTGGTCTTACACAATTAATATCGGGTGGATAAACGAAAGGTAAATAGGCTCAACAGAGCTACTAGGGGAATGGTTGGTTAACATAAAACAAATAAACACAATGGATGTAACGAGAATTCCTAATGCCTTTATCATCTGTGTTCGCATGTCAAATCCACAATCTCAACACGCATCAAATCACGCAAGTTCTAACACAAAATAACATGTGGCCTGCACTCAACAAATGAATTCATAATATAAATCATTCTATCAATTCTACAGGCTCAAGATCTCACCAATAAAGGGTAAAAAGGGATACCGACATGTAGCATATGCAATTTAAAACATGTTACCCTTAGATAGACATCTCTTTTCAACTCATTTTCTAAACCTATGCCATACATACTCTCATGAAACTTAAAGGAACAACCATGACAAGGGACTAATTTAGTCTACTACCGGTAAGGAACCCATTAGTGATTGAAACCTTAGGTTTTCATGTCCAATTAGTTTACTTAAGGCGATGGAAATTTTTTAAAATTTTTAAAATTTTCAATTTTTCTCAATTTTCATCAATTTTAATCATTTTCAATCTATTCAAGCTTTATCCACAAACCTTTCCCAGGCTCCCACATCCCCACACTTGAGATACATTGTCCTCAATGTATGGTGCTCTTAAAACTAACCCGGGAATACCAACCAAACAATCCACAAACGGCTAACTCCTAACACAACTAAATAAAACACACTCCCTAAACGAAACAAAGTTTCACACCACCAAATACACGAAAACAAATAAAACACAAGATAGATAAACACATGCACCTGATCATGTGTCTGTAATGATGTGGCTGTTATGCTTTAACCGGAATAGACGCATTCCATAGATTCTTTGATATCTCACCGAGGATGTTGCAAAACATCCCCACACTTGAATCATTGCATCCATGATGATTGAATCAAAAACATGTCAAAACACAACCAAACCAAAACGAAACTAAACAAAGTACACTACTCTACATCCTCGGGATGCCTCCCAAGAGTGCTAAGTTTTAGGTCTTCAACCAGACCGTACCTAATGTTCAGGGTGGTTCAGATGCACACTTACCCTCCCATTTCTCTCCGTACATATCCATCCATATTTTAGGGAGGGTCATAGCTCCACTCCGGTTGGGGTCAAGTACAACTTCATTACCCCATCCAAACCCACCATCAGGTGGTTTTCCTTACAATTGGCCTTCTCACACTTGACTTCTTTACCCGATGTCCACTTGCCTCTAACCTGTCCTTAGTCACACTTGAAACATGTTCGTTAGAAGCAATGGTGTGACAAACATCATTAACAAGATCGTAAGAAATAGTTTTTAGAAACACATTAAAATACAACTTACGATTCTTGTAACTCAGAGTAACCATTCAGTTTCGACAATCGATCTGGGCATTCGCGGTATATAGGAATTGGCGGCCCAAAACTACCTGCGGCTGCTCGTATGTGGTCGATGGTGTGTGACAACTGTCACTTTTCCGTACATTCCGTACAATAATTAGACAGTAATCTATGCTTTAATGACTGTGCATGATCTAGTTTACAAGACGAATGAATTTATTATTATTGTTATATACATACAATGGTATTTCATGTTGCAAGACTCTTATCATTACTACATGCAACACGATATAGTTCTATTGATGCACAGAACATTGGCACCATTATCAGACAAACTAGAAGCACTGACGGGAGTTCAGTACTTAGACAGACATGATGTTAAGGCACAAAATAAGCCCCAGGACCAAGTGTTACACTAGTATAGTGTGTAGGAAAGTAGGGGTTACAAAACTGCCTTCCTAGTGAAAACATAGGTGCCGGAAAGTGCCACAAACACACTAAAACTGAAAAATTCTGCAGAAAATAAACAAATTCAACAATAAATCAGCTTTTAACATCTAAATATAATGAAGAATTGTGAAATAATGGTCCAGAATACTTTCCTAAGTGTCGGGAATCAAAACTGTCATAAAAGACTACATAAAGCACACTAAACTGCACAATTTAGCACTTTAACGATCAGTAACGAACCGAACAACCGGATATTACCCGAAACATCAATTTCTTACTAGAAGCATTGTTTTAGTGTTACAAAGCTAGTTATGGTCACCGAACATCATAACACGTCATATAAACTAGAAACACTAACTACACACTTGAAATAAAACTAGTTAACATAACTTACTATTACATTTCAACTACACCCCCCCCCCCCCTAACCGGTTCTAGATATGAGGGACCCATCCTTGATTTCTTTAGATTATTTATTAGACATTGTTGGTGGTCCATGAGACATAATACACAAAGGGTTATAAGATGTTGGAAGGTTAGTATTAAAAACCACAAGTATCATCACATAATCTCATTCCAAACTGCAAACACCAACATTCCCTTCTCTCTCTACATGCTCTCGGCCAACACCCCCTAACCTCACTTCCATCTTTCTTCAATCCTCCAATGCAATCTAGACACTCTCTAAGGTGTAAGAAGCACATCTAAGAAGGTGGGAAGCAACGGAATTGGAAGGAACTCTCTCTAGTGCTTTTATCCACCTCATTTCTTCTCTTGATCATCCCTAGCCCTGAGCTAGTGGTAAGAACATCATACACTGCATTTTACATCTTATTTAAGTGGTTAAAAGAGGATACATGATGTTAATCTTAAAGAACACTAAGAATCAAGAAGATGAAACATGAACATAAGCTTAATATCTAAAGAAATCATGTTGTTTAGTGTTGAATATGCTACTTGATGGTTGATTGGTTATGTTGGTGATGTAATGATCTTGCTAGATGATGATTAAAAACATAATCTAGCAAGATGAGAGGATGAAGATGTTAAAGACTAATGGATCATCCTCACCAAAGTCATGAACTTGAAGGAATAAATTGTTTTCTTGTTAAATGATGATTAAAGTAAGATGTAAGTCTTGTAGATCTAAGATTTCAAGAATGATTTTCCAAGAAACCAAGTTAAAAATACAAGTTTTACTCAACCTTGGTTCTTAAATAAATAAACCTCATTTTTAGTGGTTAATCAAGTGTAGAAATAAATATCTAACAAGAAAAGTTCAAGAAGAAATGATTTTAGAAAATCACTTTAAAAGTTGTGAAGATCTAAATCTTTCATGAATGATATTTTTAAATAAATAACTACACTTTAAAGGGTAACTAAGCTTACTAAATACTCTAGTAAGTTACTACAATTTTTTGTGAAATTTCAAGTTCATGAAGTAGTAGATTATACTTGTTTTTGGCTCATGGTAAGTGTTGAATGATTTGTTAATAATTGATGATGATTTTAAAAGAAAATGATATGCTTTGAAAGCATGAAAACCTCCATTTTTAAGGGAAACTATGGCAAAATTTTCTAAAAATATAAACACTTAGAAAAATATTTACAAACATACACCTACAAGTGTATTTTCAATAATAATTGTTACATAAACCTTGCCATAATTTTTGGTTACAAAAATACGAATATTGGAGGTTGGTTTTCATAAATAAAAATGACTAAATATGTGTTTAGGGAAAAATGTATTTAGAAGTCACATGTGTGTGATTATTTGTATACCTTGTGTATTAGTTATATTATCCTAGGACTTAAAATAATATAACTCACAAAAAAATACCAAGAATTACTATCCAAAATATTACCAAAATTCCAAGAGAATGGACATATGAATTATACCTACAATATTGGAAAAAAAACCGAACAAAGGAATGCAACTTACAAAATATTCCAGAAATTATTCACAATGTACATTTTTGGTAAATAATATTTTGGACACCAAGGAAACGAAAATATGATTTTTACATTTACTACAAGGATATATCATATTTTGACAAGGGAAAAATATATTATTTTGGCAAGTATAAATATATATATTTTTCTTGAAATTTTTAGAAGATATATTATCTTGAAAGAAATATATTTTCTCAACAAACTTAAAATACAATGTTTTTTTGGGATTAAAGATATATTTTCTCAGTTAAATATGAAATATATCGTTTTTGGAGAAGGATAAGTTTATATATATTTTCCAAGTTGGACTTGAAAATATGTTACTATTGGAACTTATATGAAAATACAAATATCTTGCCAAAGGAAAATTATAAAAAAAAATTCTAAGTAATATTTATTGAAATATATATTTTGAAAATATATACTGGTGAACTTTTATTAAAGATAATATTCCGGAATAATTAATACGAAATTAAGTATAAGAATACTTAATAAATACAATAGAGATACGTGTTCTCGTACGTATAAATACACAAAGGAATACGACCCCAAATACATGGCAAAATATACAAGTGTACGAATACGAATACATAGACACCCATCCTTGGGAAGGATTTACAAGCATGAATACTTGGGAAGTATCAAGCTAATATATATTGTTTTAACAATTATTCCAAAAATTTGATAAATATAATTTAAGTTAAAATATTTATTATTTAAACAAATAATTATAAGACTTGGAATAATACTGAAGGCACAATAAAACGTAACTCAAAGACACTAACTAATACAAAGTCAAGGCACGACCCGCTCGCCTAATAGACAGTAGTACATTGTAGGTTGTCGTGCACACCAGTGGCAGCTTGAGTTACGTCGGATTGAAGAACGCAAACTTGTGAGTTCATGTCCCCCTTTTCCCTTAACTGTTTTTGGTTTTATAACTCTCGGGGGTGGAATACATGTTACGGATGTTTAAACTGTATGGAATGAACTATTAAATCATGTGAGCATAGATTAAATTTGAAATGCCATTAACTCTTAATTAGGGACGAAGGTTAGATCTAACGGGTACGGCCGAACCCCACTCATGGTACTTATGAGTGCTTCGGTGTCCCAGTCGAGGTGAATCGACATCAGTCGAGGTGAATCGACATCAGTCGAGGTGAATCGACATCAGTCGAGGTGAATCGACATCAGTCAAGGTAAATTGACATAGTTAAGGTGAATTGACATAGTCGAAGGGGGAATTCGACATAGTCGTGGGAAATCGACGAGGGTATAAGCCTACTCATTTTGAGTGCTCCCTATGTCCTCACATGCTTTTATGTCCTTGTAAAACATTAATTTGATATATTCATAAATGCTTTTCATACCTGTTTTCAAAGGAGTTTATCAAAGGTTTACAAGATTTTCAGTACTCATACAAGACGCATGAACTCGCTCAACTTTTGTTGATGTTTTCCAAAATTACATGTAATTCAGGTAACAAGTTGGATCTTGGGCGCGTGTGTTGTTTCTAGAAGTAGATTCCAAGTTTAGATGTCATCCACTTTTGTTGATCTGTAACTTAGTTGAAGGTTGTGCTGTTGAAACTTAAATAAATGGTGTTTGTAATACTTTAAACTTAATGAACGGATGAACATCGTTTTGATCATATAGTTGTTTATTATAATTGAATGCAATGGTATTAAACAAGTCACACATCATACGCTTCCGCAAAAGTCAGGGTGTGACAGTTTGGTACCAGAGCTTCGATTGTAGTGAACTAGGATTCCTTCTCGAGTCTAGACTACAATCACAAGGACTCTCTCACGAAAAACATTTTGCAAAAAGGTTTTCATTGCATTCATGTAAGCGTCAAGATCCATGAGTTAAACATTTTTCATAGAAAAGACAAGGCAAGGACATTAGTAGGGAGGAGAATACCCCAAACTAAGGTGCCAAATAAGGCATAGTCTATGTGGGATAGACTTGCCAAAGACAAAATGACCCCCCTAAAGGATAAACGAGAGTTATATGTGATATGATGCATTTATTTTCCTGTTTATGCTAAGTAACATACTTGTTTGTTGATATATACATACGAATAAGTGTACGGAATAATTATTGACGTGAATAAGATACCTTCGACTCCGAATCCTATTATTGTTCTTAACTCGCACGATGAAGCTATCAGCCTCGCATTCATTACAAAGCTCGTGGTTGGAGTGATTACCAAACAAGATTCTGAGCTTGTTTCTATAGGAGATGGCTGCTCTTCCCTCCCGATTGTGAAGGTGCCTGACTACGGTAGTGACAGCGAGGCAGATGCGGCAACCTTGGACAACTTCTTTAGTAGTGGGACGAGGTCCCTGTGGCTTTTGTGAAGCGAGATTGATGACACACTTGACCAGACAAGGAAGATGAAGTATTCATTTTAAAGGTGCCCCTCCAACTACTAGGAATTCTCCTTATTCCTATTTCGTTTAATCATCGTGCCTATTCGCGCGTAACGATAATGGATATTAGCGCGTGGACCACCGCAATGGTTTTTTCCATGTCAGAGGTATAAGGACGGTAGTGTCCCCTCTTTGATTGATCATCTGCTTGGACGAGGGAAAGTTGGGGTGACCGTGCAAGACAATTTATTATTACGGGGGCCCACGCAATAACGACTTGTAGTGCATGGAAATCCTGGTGGACCCTGCGGGTCAGGCTAATGATCACCATCCCTCAAAAAATAATCTATAGGTGTTCACGTCTTCATCTGGTAGAACAACACCTAGACCATTGGCTTAGCACTTTACAAAGTAGGAAACCTGTCTTTGCCTAATTCGTGTCTGACACTTCTACCCGTCTACGAGCCATTGGGAATCAGTTTCTAAGCAAGTGAAGATGGCTAACATGTGGAAAAGATTCAGTGACGTTACACTCCCTATCACCCCTACATGCACAACACCCATCCCATGGGAAGTATACCTGTCATTGTGGAACTAAAGACCCAAGAAAAACCAATGTAGAAGGAAAATAACTACTACTTTCATATTATAAAACTTGTATGACTGAGGTGATGTAACCTCGAGTTCATTTTGTTCTCCCCATTACAAATAGTAAGTCAAGTTGCCAAGCCTAGATGAGAGCCCAGTGGTTGCTTCCTTACTTATACATTGTTATATATATGCATGTGATATTGGGTGATTACATGTTTGCTGGTGGTAATATGTACCTCATAGGCAATTATGGAATGTTGTCTAAACTACTCCCTACCCTTTTGACAGATGGAAATGCCGCCCAGACGTGACACGAACACCATTACGTTAACGGAGGCCGAACTCAATGAGCGCATTTCCCAAGCTATAGCGCAGCATGAAGCCCTCTGCTCTGAACGCAGTGATGGCACTTCTGGAAGTAACCCTCCAACTGGCTGCACTTATAAACAGTTCCTGGACTGCAAGCCATTGAACTTTGACGGCACAGGAGGCGCCGTTGCATTTTTTCATTGGGCAGAAAAGACTGACTCCGTTCTGAGAATGAGTAACTGTTCACCCCAGCGGAGTGTTACCTTTATCTAAGGGTTGTTTTTGGATGGCGCACTCTCCTGGTGGAACCTTCAGGTTCAGACCCTTGGTGAAGAAACTGCTGATGAACTGAGCTGGGACGAGCTCAAGGAAATGATGGAGAAGAAATACTGTTCTAGGGCCGAAATCTAGAAGCTTGAGGTGGAGTTCTGGAATTTGAAAATGGACGGGCCGAAGATCGCTGAGTACGTCCAACGCTTTCATGACTTATCTAGGTTCGTTCCCTACTTAGTTAAACCAGAATTCAAGAGGATTGAGAGATTCATTTATGGACTTGCACCGCAAATCATGAGCATGATTACTACCTCAAAGCCTCAAACCATCACAGAGGCTATCGATTTGAGTGTCACGCTTATTGAAGAAGCTCTTCGTATGGGAAAATTTTCGGAATCTGAGACAAACAAGAAAGAGACTCATGTGGAGTCTTCGGGCGATAAGAAAAGGAAGTCTTCGAACCTAAAGATAGGCACCCAAGTCAGCTATGGAAGCGGAAGTGAACCCGCCTCGTGGCAGGAAGGCTTATGGAACCACTAATAAGACCGGTGGTAAGGTATACTTGGAGAATAAACCGAGATGCGAGGAATGTAATTTTTACCATGAAGGTCAATGCCTGAGGCCTAAGTGTGGAAAGTGTGGAAAGTGTGGAAAATAAGTGCACAACAAGGATGCCTGTTGGGTGAAGGATCCAGACGGAAGAGATAATAGTAGAATACCAGGTTGCTACAGATGTGGTGAAGCAGGGCACTTTAGGAAAGATTTGTGACAACCCGAGTTTTCAAGGTCTTTCATCTACACGTTAATTGCTTAGTTATTGTGTTTGCATGACTTGTTGCCTTGTAATTTGCATGTTGGACATATGTTATGATGTTTGTTTAAGATATTGTGTTATTATTTATTATACAACTTATGTGCTTAAAGTGTCTAGTTATATAAACTTATGAACTGACTAGAGTTAGGATCTATCTCGACGAAACATGAAGAGTTTCGCTACAACTCTACTTGACGAAACCTGAGGGTTTCGCCATGAACCTCACGACGAAACATGGGGGTTTCGCCGGCCCAAGTCTCGCCGAAGCCCATTAAGGGCCCAACACGTTACAACTACGTATATAGCGTAGGGTTACGTAAGAACTTATCAGTTATCAATCTCCAAACCCTAGAGTCTCTCTCCCTCTTCCCTGTGCGACGACAATATTTCATTCACTCAAGGCTTCCATCTCACCGATTCTCGTACCGCTATTCTCTACGATTCTCTGGTGAGTGCTGTGATAACCCTCAATTTACATGTATTCCGTACAATTAATTAGTGATAATGAAAATGCTTGATGACTGTGCTGAATCATTTAATTGCTCTCTGACTACTGTGTTATACTTACATGTGCGTGTTAACATACTAGTAGTATATAGAAAAGTTACTAAATAGTCCAGTATGTTTTCCTGAGTGTTAGGAATTAATCGTGTTACAAAAATATATATAATAGACACTTAACGGAATCATTAAACACTTTAACGAAACAGTATCCGACCGAGCAACCGGACATTACCCGGAACACCAAATATTTGCCAAATACATTGTGTTATTATTTTTGGCTAGTCTTGATCCCCGTTTACCATAACACCCACTAAAAACCCAATAACTAGCATATATCACCACATTACTTACCATCTAACTATCACTTACCAATTAGTTGAAATATTGCAAACATACCCCCCCCCCAACCGATTTTTAGTCCCTCATGGACCCACACAATCATCCTCCATGCATCCAAATATTTGATTTGATTTTAACTCAATATTATAATTGATTACTTACTTGCATATCTAAACAAAATATTATAAGATGAAGTGTAAGCATGGCCAACATCTCTACATGTCTTTCATAAGATTCATCCTACTCTCTCTCATCACTCTCTCCCTCTCTATTCGGTTCACCACAACCGAAACCACCACCCTCACTTAAACATCTTCATCTTCTTCACATTATGTGCCATTCAAAGCTTCAAGGTTGAATCAATGGAGGTTGCAACTTGAGGGGATTTCAAAGGAACTTGTTTCTAGCTTTTCACCATCTTTTTCGCCACATTTCTTCACTAGATTCATCCCTAGCTAGAGGCTAGTAGTAAGTCTCATTTTACCTTGGTTCATCTTGTTCAAAGTTATGATTTATAGTAAGATGTGTTGTTGTTTAAATCACTAAAGATCAAAAAGACTAGAAGATGTTAAACAATAGTAAAGAATATAAAAGTTACATAAAAGTTTACTTGTGTCTGAAATATGAAGCGGAATCTTGTTGGTTTGAGGGGTGGTTAAATCATACTTGATAATTGATTTTTGGTTTCTTGTTAAATCCATTGTTCGGACACTCGTTGATGCGATTTAGTAATGTTTAAACAACGAAATAACATGCTGATGTACTTTTTCAGCCGTCTTCAACAGGCTGAAAACAGACTTTAATAAATCGAAAAACGGAATTTCTGAAGCCTAAATTGTGTCTTTTCGAAAAACGAAGAAAATGGCGCTGAATCACATTTTTTTAAGGTCGTTTACTATTTTAAAAGTCTGCTTTCATGACAGTAGCTAAGGCTGAGTTTTACTGCAGTAAAATGGGCTGTACGTTTTCGGTCGTAACTTAAAACCTGAATTGAACCAGCCCCAAAAATTCATACCATAGATGGTCACTGATGTACTTGTGACTCTCGAATTGGAATTTTGTCAAACGGACTTCCGAGGAATTTTAGACGAATTATTCCTTAAACTGCAATCAGAATGTAGTAAATCTGATTGCAGTCCGGTAAACAATTTTCTATAAATCACTGATAACGAACTGGACCCCGATATTTTTACACAATAAAATATGGAACGTTTAAGACATCCTGTAAAAATTTGGGAATTTTTGGAATAATTTAACTATTTTATTAAAATGTCCGAAAACAGCCGGTTTTGAATATAAATGCTGAAATGACATAAGTTGTGACTCGCGTGTCTAAATGTCGAGTATGCTATCTGTGAATGATCTAACATGTTATATATGTTATGTGCATTATCGTATGTTTGATTTTGAGTGGGGAATGGATGGGAAACTTGGATGGGCATAAACCGTTAAAACGATGCATGTTGTGTGATAGATACGTGTAGGAACTTTGTGTTCTATTTGAAGTCACTAATAAACTAAGTGGTAATCGTACTAGGACGTGACTGACCGACCTTGACTGTTAGCTACTTTTGAGAGTCAAACCGAGCAACCGAGGTGAGTTCACACTCCTAAGGCATGGGATTCCCGGTGGGTTGGGAATGGGATTGAATAACTACTCGTACTATCATTACTATTAAACTACTTTTCACCGTCCTCGGATTGAAGGGCACGTACGTAAAACCTACGTACACTCACACTCGCTACGGTCCTTGGATCAAGAAGGGCACGTACAAACATGACTAGTCGACACATGGGAAGCCCCCACTAATCTTCGCACACATGTTTGGGAAACCGCGATACGGCCACTAATCATCGCACACATGTTTTAAAAACCGCGATCCGGCCACTAATCATCGCAAACATGTTTGGGAAACCGCGATACAGATAACTAAGATACTTGGTTTACGAAATGAACAAATGATTCACGAACACTATAACTAAACAACCAACTGTGAATTCACTCAACTTTGTTGTTGACTCGTTGTTACATGCCTTGCAGGTCGTTAGGTATCTATGAGCTTGCATCGGAGTGGGAAGAGTCGTTGTGGGACATGGACAACGGTGTACCATGCTAAACATTTGAAACGTTTAAACTTATGACTTGGTTATAAACTTTATGCTTCCGCTTGTAACTTAAACTATGTTTTGTTTAGACACCAATTGTATTGTGTTGGATTTTACAAACTACTTACATGCTTGTTCAATATGATTGGTGGCTTGATCCTGGTCACGTCACGCCTCCAAGCGGTGGTACTCCGCATGGTGGATTTTGGGGGTGTGACAAGTGCGTTAACACCCGTGTTAATATTGGTTGCCTGATTTAGTTAGTGTACAAACTGTTATTCGTGCTATGGCTGACAATCGTGAATATGTATAATGAAGTGATTATGTGTTCTGTTGATGATGTGATTGTGTATCTTGTTATTGACGCGATTATGGGCTTGATGATTAATCGGCACAATAATCACAGATCCTTGCTGGGATAATATTGATTAGGGTTTGTTATGTGGTTGTTAACTGATTAAATGATGGCTAGGGATGTATGAACTATAGTAATGATTTCAATCGTAGGAACATTAGGGTATGTTGATGGAAACTAATGATATTGAAACTGCCATGGATGATTATGCTTGGTATGTGAATTGCTTGATGATTGATTATGTAACTGTTAAGGATAATTAGGGTTCCTGTGTTTTCGTAACTGATATATGTGCGACGAAACCTGTACCTCGATGAAACACATGTCGACGAAACCTAAGGGTTTCGCCGATGGAGAATTACGACGAAACCTTGGGGGTTTCGTCAGTAGGGATCATGACGAAACAAGGGGTTTCGTCAAGAGGGTTAACAGGCACAGTGGGTTAAGTTAATTTTGTTATTAGTTAACTAGGTTAGTAAAGACTATGTTAACTGTTATGAATAGCTTGAACATAAATAACTGTAAGTGCTATGTGGTGTTTGTTACTTGAACTGCACTTTATGATCATGATTTATACGTGAACTATGTGGATGTTAACTGATTGGGTATACGTGCATACCATAGGCTTTGACTGATTTGTTGGAATCGAGTAGTTAATCTTACCGAGCAAACCGAGGTGAGTTCACACACTTTCTAAGGCATGGGATTCCCGGTGGTTGGGAATGGGTTAAAGAATTTGAAACGGAACCTGCATATCCTCCTTGGGTAGGATATGTACGGCCATCCTCCTTGGGTAGGATGCCAATATTAATCCTGCGTATTCTCCTTGGGTAGAATACGTACGTTCGTCCTCCTTGGGTACGACAACAACCTTAAACTTACTAGACAAAACTCTATCATTAAGTCCCTCATCTTATATCGACTTAATCACCGAGGCCGATGGCGAGCGGGTCATTAGTTAATAGCGCTATTAGGTTTGACAAACCTCACACTGTGTCGTTCGAACGGGCGTGTACTAATGGATCATGGCAAACTGTCAATGATGATAGACATTGACGTAGGGCACAACTATTGTTCGTCAGTGGTCGATATGGTAACGGTCTAGTGGTTCTCATGGGGAAGCCCCAACTGATTATGGATACGGTTTGGGAAATAAAGGAACTGGTTAACACGTGGTTTACGAAACAACTTGTGGTTTTCAAAACAAACTGGTACAATTAAACAACCAACTGTGAACTCGCTCAACTTTGTTGTTGACTCGTTGTTACATGCCTTGCAGGTCGTTAGACGCTTATGGAGCTTGCACGAGGAGGAGGTCGTTGTGGGATATAGACTGTTATGTCCCGTACTTAACATTTGAACTTTAAACTATGTTTTGGTTATTTAACATTATTATGCTTCCGCTGATTGCTTAAACATGCTCGGTTTCTTTTAAACACCAGTTATATTAGGTTTGGTTTTGTTTACTTGATTGCATAGTTCAATATGATTGGTGTCTGGATCCTGGTCAGTCATGCCTCCAAGCGGTGATACTCCGCATGTGGATTTTTTAGGGTGTGACAGATTGGTATCAGAGCCAGGTTATAGTGAACTTGGTTTTAAATAGGGGAAAAGCTTTTTGATAAAACCAGACTATAACCTGTACAGTGCTCAACGATCCACAACGACGCTTCGCTCCACGTGCAAGACTCAACATTCTAGGTGATATGGTTTATGTTATATTACATACCTGTTAGTTACATAGTACATTGTTCCTGATATGCTTAGATGAATGTAGCAACTACTGTTTGAAACACATATGTGCTTAGTCTCTTATGTCATCGCACTTTCGCGACACCTTTCTCACTCGTGTTTCCTTTGATATGAAGATCATGAGTGGACGTATCAACCTAACTCAAGCCCAGCTAACGGCTTTGATCAATGAACAAGTTACTGCAGCACTCGCAGCCGCTCAGGCAGGAGGTATAACCTGCCATAGCAACTTACTCTAGGATCTTTAGATCCTACTCTCGTAAACCAATACTTGTGCTTTACTTTGTCTCTTTTACACACACGACAGGTCAACATGCTCAGCCTCCTTTTTGTACTTTCAAAACTTTTGTGGACTGCCGACCTACTACTTTTAACGGCACTGAGGGAGCTGTAGGCCTCCTTCACTGGTTTGAGAAGCTTGAGTCTGTTTTCGAGATGTGTGAGTGCCCTGAGGCACGTAGGGTGAAGTATGCTACTGGTACTCTTGAAGGTGTAGTGCTCACGTGGTGGAACACTCAGGTTCAGATGCTGGGGTTGGTTGCTGCTAATGCCACCCCATGGAACGATTTCAAGGAATTGATCAAGGAGGAATACTGTAATCGGGATGACATCCACAAGCTGGAGGTAGAGTTCTTCAACTTAAAGATGACGGGGTTGGAAATTGAAGCGTACACGAAAAGATCGAACGAGCTGGCTATCTTGTGTCCTACTATGGTGGATCCTCCAAGCGTATCGAGCTATACCTTAAAGGGTTAGTGCCAGAGATTTAGAGTCATGTGACTGCAGCAAACCTCGCCACTATCCAGCAAGTTATTCGTTTGGCTCATCGTCTCACTGATCAGGCAGTCGAGCAGAACAGGCTGCCCAAGCTTATTGGTACTACTACTACTACTACTACTACTACTACTTCTGATGCCCCCAACGATAACAAGCGCAAATGGGATGGAGTCTCAAGCAAGGGGTCAACTTCAGCGCAGTCTCAATCTCAGCAGCAAAAGACTGATGACTACCAGAGTCCTGGTCAGCAATCTTCTGGTAGTCAAGGGCAGGGTGGATATAGGGGAAACCACCCCAAGTGCAACCGCTGCAACAAGCATCATAGTGGGCAGTGCAACAAAGGTCGTTGTCTGAGGTGTAACAAGTTTGGTCATGAAGCAAAGGATTGCAGGGGCGCACGACCTGCAAATCAGAATCGTCAACAACAACCACCAGCTCCACAGAATCAGCAGCAGCACCAGCAGGGTAACAGGGTATGCTTTCAGTGTGGTGCTGAAGGCCACTTCAAGAGAAACTTCCCCCAGTTGAATCAGAACCAAAACAATAACAACAACAATAATCTGGGGAACGGGAACAATAACGGGGGTAACAATGATGGCAATGGTGCCAGGGGACGTGTTTTCGTGCTTGGTCAGGGTGACGCGAGGAATGATCCCAACGCTGTGATGGGTAAGTTCCTACTGTATGACTTTTATGTTACTATTTTATTTGATTCAGGTGCCGATACTAGTTTTGTGTCTTTAAAATTTAGTCAAATGCTTAAGCGCACTCCAACACTTTTGAAGAACAAACACATGGTAGAGCTAGCAAACGGTAAAAGTCTCGAAGCCACACACATAGTTAAGGGTTGTAATCTCGTCTTAGCTGGTCAGACCTTCTCTATCGATCTTATTCCTATCGTTCTTGGTAGTTTCGACATCGTTATTGGAATGGATTGGTTATCTCGACACCGAGCAGAGATCCTTTGCAAGGAGAAAATCGTCCGTATTCCTTGTTCTGGTGAGGAACCCCTCGTGATACATGGTGATAAGAGTGGTGCTGTCATGGGCATCATCTCTTTCCTCAAGGCTCAGAAGTGTTTGCGAAAGGGTCACACTGCTATTTTAGCCCTCGTCACTGACACCTCAAAGAAAGAGAAGAAGATAGAAGATATTCCGATTGTACGAGACATTCCTGAGGTATTTCCTGAGGAATTACCTGGTCTTCCACCTCATCGTCAAGTTGAATTTCAAATTGAGCTAGCTCCTGGAGCAGCACCAATAGCTCGTGCACCTTATCGTCTAGCTCCATCTGAATTGGAAGAACTATCTGCTCAACTACAAGAACTCTTGGAAAAGGGTTTCATACGCCCTAGCTCTTCGCCCTGGGGAGCTCCAGTGTTATTTGTGAAGAAGAAAGACGGTACCTTCAGAATGTGTATTGACTACCGCGGACTCAACAAGGTGACTGTGAAGAATCGCTATCCTCTTCCACACATTGATGACTTATTCGACCAATTGCAAGGGTCGAGTTTCTACTCCAAGATTGACCTAAGGTCAGGTTACCATCAACTGAGAGTCCGAGACGAGGATATCTCTAAGATAGCATTCAGGACTCGGTATGGGCATTACGAGTTTCTGGTTATGCCATTTGGATTAATGAATGCACCTGCAGTCTTCATGGATCTTATGAATAGAGTGTGCAAGCCTTACCTGGATAAGTTTGTCATAGTTTTCATCGACGACATCTTGATCTATTCGAAGAGTCAGGAGGAACATGAGCAACACCTGAGACTTATTTTGGAACTCCTTCGAACAGAGCAATTGTATGCCAAATTTTCGAAATGCGACTCCTGGCTTCGTGAAGTCCATTTCCTAGGCCATGTGGTAAACAAGGATGGGATTCATGTTGATCCATCCAAGGTCGACTCGATTAAGAACTGGCCTGCACCCCATACGCCAACAGAAATCCACCAATTCTTGGGTTTGGGGGGCTATTACAGAAGGTTCATCAAGGATTTCTCCAAGATTGCGCAATCTCTCACTTTGCTAACTCAAAAGGGTGTCACCTATCGTTGGGGTGATGCACAAGAATCTGCATTTCAGCACTTGAAAGATAGACTATGTAGTGCACCTATCCTTTCATTGCCTAAGGGTACATACGATTTTGTGGTTTATTGCGACGCGTCTATTCAGGGACTTGGTTGCATGTTGATGCAACGTGACAAGGTTATTGCTTATGCATCGCGACAACTTAAGGTACACGAGAAGAATTACACTACTCACGATCTGGAGCTAGGAGCGGTTGTTTTCGCACTTAAGATATGGAGACATTACCTGTACGGTACCAAGTGCACCATTTACACCGATCATAGGAGTCTCGAGCATATCTTCAAGCAAAAGGAGTTAAACATGAGACAACGTCGTTGGGTCAAACTCTTGAATGATTACGAATGCGCGATCAAGTACCATCCGGGCAAAGCCAATGTTGAGGCCGATGCCCTCAGTCGAAAGGATACTACACCAAAACGCGTGCAAGCGTTACAACTTACCATCCAATCTAGTCTTCCTACTCAGATACGAGATGCTTAGGTTGAAGCATTGAAAGCAGAAAACATCAGGGCGGAGTCCCTACGAGGATCAAGGAAACGGTTAGAACAGAAGGAAGACGGCGCCTATTATATAAACGGGCATATTTGGGTCCCACTTTATGGAAACTTACGCGAGCTTGTGATGGATGAAGCGCATAAGTCTCGTTACTCAGTACATCCTGGTTCGGATAAGATGTACCACGACCTAAAGACTACATACTGGTGGCCTAGCATGAAAGCCAACATAGCAACCTACGTCAGTAAATGTTTGACTTGTGCGAGAGTCAAGATTGAATATCAGAAACCATCAGGCCTACTCCAACAACCAGAGATCCCGACATGGAAATGGGAGCAAATTTCCATGGATTTCGTTACTGGCCTACCTAGATCTCAACGCGGGAATGACACTATTTGGGTGATCGTGGATCGACTCACAAAGTCTGCACACTTCTTGGCTATCAAGGAAACGGATAAGTTCCCCACTGTAGCAGACGTTTATCTTAAGGAAGTTGTTTCGAGGCACGGAGTGCCAACCTCTATTATTTCCGATCGTGATGCACGTTTTACTTCAGAGTTGTGGCAAGCAATGCACAAGTCTTTTGGCTCCCGATTAGACATGAGCACATCATATCATCCGCAAACCGATGGGCAGTCTGAACGCACCATCCAAACCCTTGAAGACATGCTTCGAGCATGTGTAATTGATTTTGGCAATGGTTGGGAAAAGCACCTCCCTTTGGTGGAGTTTTCATACAATAACAGCTACCACACCAGTATCCAGGCCGCTCCGTTTGAGGTATTGTATGGGCGTAAATGCCGATCACCTCTTTGTTGGGCAGAGGTTGGCGGCAACCAAATCACTGGCCCAAAACTTGTGGTAGACACGACTGAGAAGATTGCTCAGATACGACAATGAATGGCGGCAGCTCGCGACCGTCAGAAAAGCTACGCTGATAAGCGCAGGAAACCACTCGAGTTCCAGGTTGGGGATCGAGTGCTACTCAAAGTCTCACCTTGGAAAGGTGTGGTTCATTTTGGCAAACGAGGCAAACTCAATCCGTGTTACGTCGGACCGTTCGAAATCACGGAGCGAATTGGCAAAGTCGCTTACAAGTTGAATCTACCTGAAGAACTCAGTGGAGTTCACAATGTTTTCCAAGTGTCAAATCTGAAGAAATGTCTGTCAGATGAGACCCTCATAGTTCCTTTTAAGGAGCTCACTATAGACGACCAGTTGCGATTCGTCGAAGAACCTGTAGAGGTTACAGACCGAGAGGTTAAGATTCTCAAGCGTACCAGAATCCCTCTTGTTCGAGTTCGTTGGAACTCCCATCGTGGCCCAGAGTACACCTGGGAACGAGAAGACCAAATGAAACTCAAGTATCCCCAGTTGTTCGAGAATAGTGCAACCACTACTGAGGCTGAAGCTACTACATAATTTCGGGACGAAATTCCAAACCAGCGGGGGTATGATGTGACACCCCAGGAAAACCAGGAAACCACGCAACACAAGTAGCTTCCTCAGTAACCACGTGCTAAATTTCAGGATGAAATTTCTTTCAAGTTGGGGATGATGTGACAACCCGAGTTTTCAAGGTCTTTCCTCTACACGTTAATTGCTTAGTTATTGTGTTTGCACGACTTGTTGCCTTGTAATTTGCATGTTGGACATATGTTATGATGTTGTTTAAGATCTTGTGTTATTATTTATTATACAACTTATGTGCTTAAAGTGTCTAGTTATATAAACTTATGAACTGACTAGAGTTAGGATCTATCTCGACGAAACATCAATAGTTTCGCCACAACTCTACTTGATGAAACCTGAGGGTTTCGCCATGACCCTCACGACGAAACATGGGGGTTTCGCCGGCCCAAGTATCGCCGAAGCCCATTAAGGGCCCAACACGTTACAACTACGTATATAGCGTAGGGTTATGTAAGAACTTATCAGTTATCAATCTCCAAACCCTAGAGTCTCTCTCCCTCTTCCCTGTGCGACGAAAACATTACATTCACTCAAGGCTTCCATCTCACCGATTCTCGTACCGCTATTCTCTACGATTCTCTGGTGAGTGCATTAACATCTGTGTTAATATTGGTTGCCTGATTTAGTTAGTGTACAAACTGTTACTCATGCTATGGCTGACAATCGTGAATATGTATAATGAAGTGATTATGTGTTATGTTGATGATGTGATTGTGTATCTTGTTATTGACGCGATTATGGGCTTTATGATTAATCGGCACAATAATCACAGATCCTTGCTGAGATAATATTGATTAGGGTTTGTTATGCGGTTGTTAACTGATTAAATGATGGCTAGGGATGTATGAACTATAGTAATGATTTCAATCGTAGGAACATTAGGGTATGTTGATGGAAACTAATGATATTGAAACTGCCATGGATGATTATGCTTGGTATGTGAATTGCTTGATGATTGATTATGTAACTGTTAAGGATAATTAGGTTTCCTGTGTTTTCGTAACTGATATATGTGCGACGAAACCTGTACCTCGACGAAACACATGTCGACGAAACCTAAGGGTTTCGCCGATGGAGAATTACGACGAAACCTTGGGGGTTTCGTCAGTAGGGATCATGACGAAACAAGGGGTTTCGTCAAGAGGGTTAACAGGCATAGTGGGTTAAGTTAATTTTGTTATTAGTTAACTAGGTTAGTAAAACTATGTTAACTGTTATGAATAGCTTGAACATAAATAACTGCTAAGTGCTATGTGGTGTTTGTTACTTGAACTGCACTTTATGATCATGATTTATACGTGAACTATGTGGATGTTAACTGATTGGGTATACGTGCATACCATAGGCTTTGACTGATTTGTTGGAATCGAGTAGATAATCTTACCGAGCAAACCGAGGTGAGTTCACACACTTTCTATGGCATGGGATTCCCGGTGGTTGGGAATGGGTTAAAGAATTTGAAACGGAACCTGCATATCCTCCTTGGGTAGGATATGTACGGCCATCCTCCTTGGGTAGGATGCCAATATTAATCCTGCGTATTCTCCTTGGGTAGAATACGTACGTTCGTCCTCCTTGGGTAGGACAACAACCTTAAACTTACTAGACAAAACTCTATCATTAAGTCCCTCATCTTATATCGACTTAATCGCCGAGGCCGATGGCGAGCGGGTCATTAGTTAATAGCGCTATTAGGTTTGACAAACCTCACACCGTGTCGTTCGAATGGGCGTGTTCTAATGGATCATGGCAAACTGTCAATGATGATAGACATTGACGTAGGGCACAACTATTGTTCGTCAGTGGTCGATATGGTAACGGTCTAGTGGTTCTCATGGGGAAGCCCCCGCTGATTTTGGATACGGTTTGGGAAATAAAGGAATTGGTTAACTTGTGGTTTACGAAACAACTTGTGGTTTTCAAAACAAACTGGTACAATTAAACAACCAACTGTGAACTCGCTCAACTTTGTTGTTGACTCGTTGTTACATGCCTTGCAGGTCGTTAGACGCTTATGGAGCTTGCACGAGGAGGAGGTCATTGTGGGATATAGACTGTTATGTCCCGTACTTAACATTTGAACTTTAAACTATGTTTTGGTTATTTAACATTATTATGTTTCCGCTGATTGCTTAAACATGCTCGGTTTCTTTTAAACACCAGTTATATTGGGTTTGGTTTTGTTTACTTGATTGCATAGTTCAATTTGATTGGTGGCTGGATCCTGGTCAGTCACGCCTCCAAGCGGTGATACTCCGCCTGTGGATTTTTGGGGGTGTGACAAGATTGCCCTAGGAAGAACCAAACGAGGAAGGGTCATCACGATCGGAGCTTGTGAAGCACGCCAGGATCCAGATGCGGTTACGGGTACGTTCCCTATTAACCAACTTTATGCATCTATTTTTTATTAATACTGGCACCAACTTTAGCCTTGTATGCTTAGAACTTAAGAAACTGCTTGGCCTAGTTTCGGGTAGAATAAACGTTCCGTATTCTTTAGTATTGGCAGATGGAAGGTTAGTTAAGAGAAAGAGATGATTAAGGATTGTATTTTGGAACTTAGAAGGCCGGAGCCTTCTACTACCATTGACTTGGGAAGTCATGATATGGTAGTCAGTATGGATTGGATATCCAAGTATAGAGCTGAAGTTGTTCGTTATAAGGAAAATCATTCGCATCCCTCTTGCGAATGATGAAACACTTATAGTACACAACCTTCTTGCAACATATGCAAGAGCACTAGACCCCATAAGGCAGTGGATCTGTGACATCTCACGTTGATTACAGAGACACAAGAGCGCCTCCGAATGGACTGCATAGCCTACCCTGCTCATGTCGACAGTGAAGAGACCGAGAAGCCAAAGCCAGAAGACATCCTCGATGTGAAGGAAATACTAGAAGCCTTTCCCAAAGGCTTGCCTGGGTTACAACAACAAGAGGGGTTTGGGATGAACCTAGTGCCAGGAGCGGCACCAGTGCTGAATGACACCTTACCGACTAGCTTCGCCCGAGATACATGAGCCTCCGATGCAACTGCAAGAGCTGCTAGACAGAGGAAATCTACCAGGCCGAGCCTCTCACCATGGGAAGCCCTGATGATATTTGTTAGGAAGTATGGCGATAGTTCTTACACATGTACATAGCCTAATCTAAGAGGAACTCAGAAGAATTAATGAAGAAAAAGTGTTACGCATAGGTTACAAGGAGATAGACGACTAACCATCAAGAGTCGGTACCCCTTACCAAAAATTGATGATTGTCAATCAACTACAAGGTCTCCGCTACTATTCCAAGATGGAATTGAGGACATGACGTCCATAGTAAAGGACACGAGAAGAAAGTTGGCAGTTTCCATTTTACATCAACTCCAGATAATTGGATACCAAGGACCGGTATCCTTTCCCAAGGATTGATGACTTGTTGAACCAATCGTAAGGTTCTAGTTACTACTCGAGGAATGACTTGAGTTCAGGATGTCCTCAACTGCAAATACAAGAAGAAAACATCCCTAAAACGACCTTTAGGACTCCCTTCGAGCATTACGAGTTCCTTGTCGTGCCGTTTGGCTTAACACATGCATCGAGAGTATTCATGGACCTCATGAATCGAATGTGTAAGCCATACCTGGATAGATCATGATTGACTACATTCTTACATGCTCAACGACCAAGGAAGGTCATGAGCAACATCTGCAATTTATCTTGGGACTCTTGGAGGAAGAACAATCATGTGCTAGGATGCCGAAGTGTGAACTTTGGATTCACAAGGCAAGATTCTTAGGATACGTGGGAGATAAGAATGAGATTCATATCGACCCTGCAATCAAGAACTAAGGAGTCCCACAAGATGCAACTAAGAAATTTTTGGGGATTGTAGGCTGTATCAGACGACCCCCAGAAAACCTGTCAAGGACTGCTCAACCGCTAACAACCCTAACATAGTCGACACCTATCTTGACTTCACCTAACAACACCAATAGGGTTGCATCTCTTGTGATGCTTCTCGATAAATTCTCGATTGCGCGTTGATGCAACGAGACCACGTCATCGCATATGCGACACGTTGATTAAAGGAATCATGAGAAGAGATCCTGAACTAGGAACGGTAATTGCGCGCTGAAGCTTTGACACCAGTACTTGTATGGAAAAAACGTTGCATGATCTTTACTGATCACAAGGATTGCAGCACACCGACGATCAAAAGGACTTAAACATGAGATAACGAGATGGAATGAGCTACTGAACGATTACGACTGTGAGAATTTGGTATCATTTGAACAAGGTGAGCATTGTAGCAGATGCCTTGAGCCGCAAGGAACGCGCAAAGCCTCTAAGGGTGCGAGCCTTAGCGATGACCATACAGACAAATCTCGTCACTCGAATTCGTGAAGCTGAGCATGAGATGCCCAAACCAGAGAACTTTCAAGCTGAAGCATTATATGGAATGTAAGTGCAGTATTGCCTAAGGAAGACAGAACCATACACTTCCTAAAACGACTTTAGCTACCGTTTCATGACAATTTATGAACGTTTACCTTGGGGCAAGACTCATAGGTCTAGGTACTCGATCCATCCTGGATCCGGTAAGAGGTACCAAGACTTGAAGGATTAGTATGAGTGGCCCAAGATGGAAGCTGACATAGCTAATTATGTGGGTAAAAGTCTTACTTATGCCCAAGTTAAGACAGAATACCAGAAATCATCAGGGCTGTGGCAACGGCTTGAGGTCCTCATGTGGAAGAGGGAACGAATCTTAATGGATTTCATTACAAGCTACCAGGAACCCAAAGAGGTCATGAGATGATTGGGTGAGTATTGACCGACACACCAAGACCGCACACCTCCTACCAAACGGTGAGGAAGACATCACAAGGGAATTAGCAAAGATTTAGCCTAGAAAGGTTGTGGCACGTCAAGGAGTACCTGATTCTATCATACCCGACCGAGATGGTCGTTTTGTGCCCAGAATATGGTAGGCGCTTCAAAAGGGCGTTTAGGTCACGACTGGACCTTAGTACCGCATTTCGCCCTCAGATAAACGGCCAAAGGAAATGAGCATTCCAGGATTTGGTAGACTTGCTATGTGCTTGTGTGATGAACTTTGATGAAAAGTCAGAATACACACTTGCCCTTAGTGGAGTTTTCCTACCATAACATTTATCACCGTCGTTTAGGCCGCCTTGTGTGAAGTTTTAGACGGAACATAAGTGTCGATCCCCGTTGTGTAGGATGGAGACCGGAGATAAATGATTTACTGGCCCCAAATTGGTTCAGGAAAACTAGAGGCAAGATCGTTCAGATATGTGATCATATCAAGACAGCACGCGGTATACAGAAAGGCTACGCCAACGAGCGGCGGAAACCGTTGGAATTTGAGATAAGAAGTATGGTTTTAATGGGAGTCTCGCCTTGGGAAGGCGTGGTATGATTTGGAAAACGTGCGAGGTAGGACCCCCGGTATAATAGACCTTTCGAGATCCTAGAAAGGATCGGGACCATTGCTCACAAGATGAAACTTCCAGAGAAGTTCAGTAGTAATCGCGACACATTCCACGTGTCAAGTCTTTAGAGAAGCCTGACTCTGGGAACAGTCGTTATTCCCGTAAACAGGATTCACGTCAATGACCAACTCCAATTTATTAAAGAATCTGTTAAGGTTGCAGTCTGGGAGTCCACATGACCCGGAGAAGTCGTAATTGATTTGTTAGAGATCGTTGGAATTCATATCATGGCCCAGAGTTTACTTGGGAACATGAAGATCAATTTTAAACCTAGGTGACCACCTTTGACTCACAACTCCCCTGCGACCGATGGCATCGCTTGAATTTCGGGACGAAATTCTTCTAACGGGGGGGGGGGGAGAATGTGACAACTGTCACTTTTCCGTGCATTCCGTACAATAATTAGACAGTAATCTGTGCTTTAATGACTGTGCATGATCTAGTTTACAAGACAAATGAATTTCTGATTACTGTTATATACATACCATGGCAATTCATGTTGCAAGACTCTTATCATTACTACATGCAACACGATATAGTTCTATTGATGCACATAACAGAATTGGCACCATTATCAGACAAACTAGAAGCACTGACGGGAGTTCAGTACTTAGACAGACATGATGGTAAGACACAAAATAAGCCCCAGGACCAAGTGTTACACTAGTATAGTGTGTAGGAAAGTAGGTGTTACAAAACTGCCTTCCTAGTGAAAACATAGGTGCCGGAAAGTGCCAGAAACACACTAAAACTGAAAAATTCTGCAGAAAATAAACAAATTCAGCAATAAATCAGCTTTTAACATCTAAATATAATAAAGAATTTCGAAATAATTGTCCAGAATACTTTCCTAAGTGTCGGGAATCAAAACTGTCATAAAAGACTACATAATGCACACTAAACTGCGCAATTTAGCACTTTAACGAAAAGTAACGAACCGAACAACCAGACATTACCTGAAACATCAATTTCTTACTAGAAGCATTGTCTTAGTGTTACAAAGCTAGTTATGGTCACCGAACATCATAACACGTCATATAAACTAGAAACACTAACTACACACTTGAAATAAAACTAGTTAACATAACTTACCATTACATTTCAACTACACCCCCCCTAACCGGTTCTAGATATGAGGGACCCACCCTTGATTTCTTTAGATAATTTATTAGATATTGTTGGTGGTCTATGAGACATAATACACAAAGGGTTATAAGATATTGGAAGGTTAGTATTAAAAACCACAAGTATCATCACATAATCTCATTCCAAACTTCAAACACCAACACTCCCTTCTCTCTCTACATGCTCTCGGCCAACAACCCCTAACCTCACTTCCATCTTTCTTCAATCCTCCAATGCAATCTAAACACTCTCTAAGGTGTAAGAAGCACATCTAAGAAGGTGGGAAGCAACGAAATTGGAAGGACCTCTCTCTAGTGCTTTTATCCACCTCATTTCTTCTCTTGATCATCCCTAGCCTTGAGCTAGTGGTAAGAACATCATACACTCCATTTTACATCTTATTTAAGTGGTTAAAAGAGGATATATGATGTTAATCTTAAAGAACACTAAGAATCAAGAAGATGAAACATGAACATAAGCATAATATCTAAAGAAATCATGTTGTTTAGTGTTGAATATGCTACTTGATGGTTGATTGGTTATGTTGGTGATGTAATGATCTTGCTAGATGATGATTAACAACATAATCTAGCAAGATGAGAGGATGAAGATGTTAAAGACTAATGGATCATCCTCACCAAAGTCATAAACTTGAAGGAATAAATTGTTTTCTTGTTAAATGATGATTAAAGTAAGATGCAAGTCTTGTAGATCTAAGATTTCAAGAATGATTTTCCAAGAAACCAAGTTAAAAATACAAGTTTTACTCAACCTTGGTTCTTAAATAAATAAACCTCATTTTTAGTGGTTAATCAAGTGTAGAAATAGATATCTAACAAGAAAAGTTCAAGAAGAAATGATTTTAGAAAATCACTTTAAAAGTTGTGAAGATCTAAATCTTTCATGAATGATATTTTTAAATAAATAACTACACTTTAAAGGGTAACTAAGCTTACTAAATACTCTAGTAAGTTACTACAAATTTTTGTGAAATTTCAAGTTCATGAAGTAGTAGATTATACTTGTTTTTGGCACATGGAAAGTGTTGAATGATTTGTTGATAATTGATGATGATTATAAAAGAAAATGATATGCTTTGAAAGCATGGAAACCTCCATTTTTAAGGGAAACTATGGCAAAATTTTCTAAAAATATAAACACTTAGAAAAATATTTACAAACATACACCTACAAGTGTATTTTCAACAATAATTGTTACATAAACCTTGCCATAATTTTTGGTTACAAAAATATGAATATTGGAGGTTGGTTTTCATAAATAAAAATGACTAAATATGTGTTTAGGGAAAAATGTATTTAGAAGTCACATGTGTGTGATTATTTGTATACCTTGTGTATTAGTTATATTATTCTAGGACTTGAAATAATATAACTCACAAAAAATACCAAGAATTACTATCCAAAATATTACCAAAATTCCAAGAGAATGGACATATGAATTATACCTACAATATTGGAAAAAAAAACCGAACAAAGGAATGTAACCTATAAAACATTCCAGAAATTATTCACAAGGTATATTTTTGGTAAATAATATTTTGGATACCAAGAAAACGAAAATATGATTTTTACATTTACTACAAGGATATATCATATTTTGACTAGGGAAAAATATATTATTTTGGCAAGTATAAATATATATATTTTTCTTGAAATTTTTAGAAGATATATTATCTTGAAAGAAATATATTTTCTCAACAAACTTAAAATACTATGTTTTTTGGGATTAAAGATATATTTGCTCGGTTAAATATGAAATATATCATTTTTGGAGAAGGATAAGTTTATATATATTTTCCAAGTTGGACTTGAAAATATGTTACAATTGGAACTTATATGAAAATACAAATATCTTGCCAAAGAAAAATTATAAACAATTTTTCTAAGTAATATTTATTGAAATATATATATTGGAAATATATATTGGTGAACTTTTATTAAAGATAATATTCCGGAATAATTAATACGAAATTAAGTATAAGAATACTTAATAAATACAATAGAGATACGTGTTCTCGTACGTATAAATACACAAAGGAATACGACCCCAAATACATGGCAAAATATACAAGTGTACGAATACGAATACATAGACACCCATCCTTGGGAAGGATTTACAAGCATGAATACTTGGGAAGTATCAAGCTAATATATATTGTTTTAACAATTATTCCAAAAATTTGATAAATACAATTTAAGTTAAAATATTTATTATTTTAACAAATAATTATAAGACTTTGAATAATACTGAAGGCACAATAAAACGTAACTCAAAGACACTAACTAATACAAAGTCAAGGCACGACCCGCTCGCCTAATAGACAGTAGTACATTGTAGGTTGTCGTGCACACTAGTAGCAGCTTGAGTTACATCCGATTGAAGAACGCAAACTTGTGAGTTCATGTCCCCCTTTTCTCTTAACTGTTTTTGGTTTTATAACTCTCGGGGGTGGAATACATGTTACGGATGTTTAAACGGTATGGAATGAACTATTAAATCATGTGAGCGTAGATTAAATTTGAAATGCCATTAACTCTTAATTAGGGACGAAGGTTAGATCTAACGGGTACGGCCGAACCCCACTCATGGTACTTATGAGTGCTTCGGTGTCCCAGTCGAGGTGAATCGACATCAGTCGAGGTGAATCGACATTAGTAAAGGTAAATTGACATAGTCAAGATGAATTGACATAGTCGTAGGGGGAATTTGACATAGTCGAGGGAAATCGACGAGGGTATAAGCCTACTCATTTTGAGTGCTCCCTATGTCCTCACATGCTTTTTTGTCCTTGTAAAACATTAATTTGATATATTCATAAATGCTTTTCATACCTGTTTTCAAAGGAGTTTATCAAAGGTTTACAAGATTTTCAGTACTCCTACAAGACGCATGAACTCGCTCAACTTTTGTTGATGTTTTCCAAAATTACATGTATTTCAGGTAACAAGTTGGATCTTGGGCGCGGGTGTTGTTTCTAGAAGTAGATTCCAAGTTTAGATGTCATCCACTTTTGTTGATCTGTAACTTAGTCGAAGGTTGTGCTGTTGAAACTTAAATAAATGGTGTTTGTAATACTTTAAACTTAATGAACGGATGAACATCGTTTTGATCATATAGTTGTTTATTATAATTGAATGCAATGGTATTAAACAAGTCACACATCATACGCTTCCGCAAAAGTCAGGGTGTGACATGGTGCATAATCGACCACCATAAAATCGACCGAGTAGTAAAACTTGCCGAGTCGGATGACCACATCCTTCACAACCCCCCATGGTTGTTTCAAACTCGCATCTGCGAACATGGCCATGCTATCACACGCTTGTAGCGGACGAAAATCATACTAGTCATACAAGCTACCAGGTAATACGCTCACTCCTGCTCCATAATCCAACAATGCCTTGTGGATTTTGAACTTTCCAACTCTGATGGGGACAACCGGTTCCCCAAATCAATTCCGCTTCCTTCTGCAACTGCTTCACTTAAACCTGCAATCACATGAGAAGCAGAAAATCGTTATCATAACAAATATTTTTAGAAATCGGATTTACCCTGCTGATCAGTGTGCTCCGTGCATTCTTGGGGGTTGTCTGGGTATAACTCGGCAGCTTCCCTTGCTGCTTCTTCAACTCGGCTACTTCACTCGCTAGCTGCCCCATCTGTGTGGTCAATGATTGGATGGCCTTATCCCCGGCAACGGCGCCATTTTGATGTCTGTCGTAACGAACATGCAAAAACCAACTAAACCGGTAGATATGATAAGTCGGATATCGAACCAGAGGAGGATTGTGGAAAGTGTGTAATGCTCAGTTTTGATTAACTACTATTGAAAAAGTAAAACTCGGTTGTTGGATTTGATTGATTATCTAAAAATTACGAACTAAAAGTTAGGTTTAAATCAATAGAGAGAACAATGGTTCCTCCAGATTTTAGGTTTCACAACTAGATTCAATTATGTGTTTAATCGAAACACTTACATAGACATAAGTGTTGAATCTAATTAACCAATTGAGATAATCAACGACTAAGTACTTCGGTCAATACATAACGGGAGGTTATCAAATAATTATCAATTGCAATTACCAACCCTAATCCCATAGCAAATATATCCCAATTACTAGAACTCTCGGGAATTGAATGATTAAGAACTAAGGTTAAATAAAATGTAATCAGTTACAATCAATTAATAAAATCAATGGTGAAAAGCATCGAATGCTTAGATCATCAAGTTTAAACGATAGTCACAAACACATAATATCATCTAACTTACAAAAACCCTCCATGCAGAGGAAACCAAAAGAGTTTAGCCGCTCATCTCGCAAACGTGATATTCAAAAGCTTCATGAACGAATGAATTCATGTTCTTGATCTTTGATCGGATGCGAATGATGATGATGTATTATGAATTGAGAGCCCAAAGTGTGTCTTTCCTGCCCTAAGATTGTCCCTAAGAGAAGTGTTGTGGAAAAATTAGGGTTAACACCCATAAAACCCTCCAAAAACCACACATGTGTGCGCCCCCACAAAACTCGCCGCCGAACCGTAGCCTATGGTTTACGAACCGTAGGTCATGGCTTATATCAGCTCACAAAAATCTCCTCCAGCTTGGGTGAAGGTATAAAGCGTGGGTCAAGGTACAGGGTCCCTGTTTGTTTTATATCTTAGCATAGCCAAACCGTGACCCACGGTTCCAAACCGTGGGTGAAAACGTGAAAACTCAACCAAACCTAACTATTTGACCAACTTTCAACATATGACATATTTAACCCCTTGACTTCACATTTTCACTTTTCCTCACATATAACCATCACATATCTTTCCTTTAATGACCAAGAGACCCCTCAAACTTTATCACTTCTTGTATCTTCATATTTCAGCCATCATTAACTTTCACTTAATTACCAAACGACCCCTATACTTTCTAGAATCTTGTTTCTTGCACATTTAGGCACAAAACAACTTCTAATTAAGTACCGAATAGTCCCTGAACTTTGTTCTTTCGTGCTTCTTGTATTCTCAAGTCATTTTCCAAACCGAAAAAGTTCCGAATCCATACCGAAAGTTGCAATAATCATTCCAATGCATTGCACGCCATCTTTAACCATCATAACTTCACCGAATTACATGTTTAACCTGCAAATCAACAAATACTCGTAGTTATCCCGTTCAAGGCAAGTAAACCCATAAAACACATACAACACTTACGAAATAGGCACTTTAAAGCTCGGGTTTCACCCTCTCCATCACCGGTCTCCATACATTTGATTCACATCCGCGGGTGGATAGGGTCATGTTTTCTTGGCAATTCTCGGTCTGGTGGCCGATGTCACCACATTCTTCACATACGGTATATTTCACCGCACCCACTTCTTTCTTCTTCATGCGGGCCAACTTCCGCTCTAACGTTTTAATTCGATCCTTAGAACTCGCATCATGATCGGGCCAAGACCTTGAGGTGGGGTGCTTTTTGGCTCGGTCCGCCATAGCAACCGCCTTGGAGTTTTTGTTCATCTTCTCAAAGAAATCCCAATCGTCCTCCTCGTGATTGTTTAATAAGGTGCCATTACTTGCGGATGGCAAGTACTTGTTCTCATCGGCATCCAACCCTCTCACGAAACACTTCAACAAATCCCACCTCGGAATTTGATGGTGAGGACATTTCCGAACCAATTCTTTGAACCGTGTGAGTGCTTCATGTAACAATTCCCCTAAAAGTTGGCGAAATGACCGAATTTCATCCCTTGCATCATCGGTCTTTACCATTGAATAGTACTCGTCGAGAAAAACTTGTTGCATCTCGGCCCATGTACGATTGCTATTTGCGGGAAGGATGAGAAACTATTGTTTCGCTTTATCTTTTAGTGAAAATTGAAAAAGTCTCAATTTCACTTCCTCGATCTCGAAATCACGCCTCCCGATCGTACTACAAATTGCAGAGAATTCGCCAAGTGCGTATATGGCTCGTCATTTGTCCTACCGTTAAAGTGAGGTAGGATGTTGATGTAGTTGGGCTTGCACTCAAATGACCTAACTCCTCGGGGTGAAGGAACAATCAGTGAGTCATTTTTGGTGACCACCGGTCTAAAACGATCATCTACACCCCTTGGAGCTTGTTGCGGATGACGACGTGGACCATTAACCTCTTGATCCACCGGTCTTCGGTTTCCTCTTCTATCTCTGCCTCTATCACCACCTTGGTTACCACCACCAATGAATTAGGGAATCCGGTTACGGTTAGCATTATTGTTGTTTTTGTAGTAAGCGCCATCCTGATTCCTTTGATTGATGTTTTGTGGTTAGCGGTTGTTTCCATATCCGTCGTTTCAGCCATATCCATACCCATAACCCTCGTTGCCCACGTAATTGGTGTTTTGATAGCCAAAATCCTCATTCTCAACCCCCCCGCGCATTATAGACGTTACCCGCATTCACATGTCCCCAACCATCATCTTCTCTTTCATCGTAATTTCCCCCGTCATCCGAGTATTCCGAGTGAATACTCATGTGTTCCGGTGATTGATAACCAGGAACACTATATGGTTCATCATTGGGGATGGCATTCCTCAAGTTGTCAAGATTGAAGAATGGGTCTTCATTCACGGGATTGCCACGATTTAGGTAACCTCTTTGGTCGGAGTTAATGTTCCGGTCATCGATGTTTGTTAGTGCATTATGTCTGTAGCTTCCGTCTATATCGAGTCTTATGTATTTTGTCCTGTATGTGTGTTTTTGTATATGTATGTATATGTATGTATTTTGTGTCTAGACAAACAGGGAACAGAACGGTAACTGTCAGATGTGCTCCGAACGAATGACAAGTGTCATTCATACGGATGGCCATCCGATCGGATGGCAATCCGATTGGATGTCCATCCGATCGGGTGACACTCCTCACTTCCCTGTGTTGCCTATAAATAGTGGTCTAGGGCCATTTGTCTAGAACCTTTTGCTGAATTGTCATAGCGAAGCTCTGTCTGACTTTCAGCTGGAACACTTGTACTTTCATACTCTATCAATGAAATCAGACATGTTAAGCGTTGAGATTGTTGTATGTGATTCTCAGACGATGTCGAGGAATTCTGCACCTTGCCACTGATCGATTCCGCTACGTTCTTCTACTAGAACAGATCCTGATTGTGCGCCCTAACAAGTGGTATCAGAGCCACAGGAAGCCGGATCGGAGATAGCAACAGTGGTTCACCGAGATTTCAGTCATTTTCTGCAGATTTCAGTCAAATCTCACCGGAGATTCTGACAATTTCTTCATCTTATTCTACATTTCTTGCAGTTTTCATACTTTCACACCTTAAAATCTGAAAAACTCAAAATTAAGCTAGATTTTACGGACGAAATTGACTAATTTTGATATCAAACTGATCGGAATTCATAATTGAACAATCCTACAAAGTTTCATTCAAAAATTCGGGTTAAAACATCATCAAATCGATCAAAAACTATGGACTATTTTTCGTGCATGCTGACGTCATTCATCCGATCGGATTTTAATCCGATCGGATTGGACTAGATTCTTGTTCTCATATCTTTGCTGACGTCATAACACATTCGATCGGATTGACATCTGATCGGATTGGTTTTGAGATTTAAAGTCGTCAAAAGCATAAGTCACTTCGATCGAACGACCATCCGATTGGATAGCCATCCGATCGGATAGCCATTTGACACATGTGCCATCCGACACTTGTCACTTGGTTCATAGCTTACCTGTGTCATTCGATTGAAGTGCCATTCGATCGGAAGACCATTCGATCCAAGTGCAAAAGTTTGAAGTTTTTTAAAGTTGTGAAATTTTTCTAGGTGTTTGACTTTTTTAGGTGTTTCAAGATGGGAGACGACTTCTTGAACCCCTTCAGTGACATCTTCGCATACAACACTGGAGAAACATCAACAAACACAAACACCAATACCAACACAAACCCGAAAAAGGCGATCGCAGATTCTCTTAGCGTCGACAATGCCTACGGAACATATAACAAGCCACCGAAGTTGATGGCAATTGAAGATTATAACCGTTGGGCTAACAGGTTTGATGGATGGTTGAAAACTTTTGCGTACGAAAGCTGGAGGTGCTTAAAGAATGGCTTCTCACTTACAAGACAAGATTATGAAAATCTGACTGATAACGAACAAGAAACATTTATAGCTGAGCAGAAGTGTATTGCCCTACTTCATCAGTCAGTCCGAGATGACATTATATCTTTGATTGACTATACCAACGCAAAAGATTTATGGGCTAAATTAGAAAATAAGTGTATCGGGGGTGAGGAAATTGTGAGAAACAAGAAAAGATTGTTAAAAAAAGGAATTCGATTTATTCACTTGTATGAAAAATGAGAGTGTATTACAGATGATTGGAAGGTTTTGCCATATGAAGATAGAACTCATCAGATACGAGATCACAATAGCCGAAGATGAGATGGTTGAAAAGTTGCTTGAATCTCTGCCAAATGAGAAAGATTAGCAATACTATGGTCTGGTGCTGAAAAATACCAAGCCGATGGCAGAAATGACAGTTGATTGGTTGATAGAGAGATTCGAAAGTCAAGAACTGGAGATCAAGAAAATGAATAAAGTAAACAACACACCATACCAACAGAATGTTGATCTTTACTATCGAGGAAGTATGATTCCAAAAATGACGTCACCAAGAACCGCATTTACTGCTGAAAGTTCAAACGCTGTGAATCAAGAAAAGAAAAGCAGTAGTTCATCACCTAGCAGTGGTTATCATGGAAGTGGTTCTTCTTCGTCTGTTTCAAGCAATCAGCAACAACAAAATGTTCCCAAGAATGTTTTTCAATGCAACATCGCTGTTAACCTGAACAACGCTCAAAATTTCAACGAGGAGACCGCGAAACAACAAATGGTGTTCCTTGCTTCTATCTTAGAGTCGTATGAAAGTCTGGTAGCTGGAAAGATCGGAAATACAAATCTTACAAAAGAGGACTACGACCAGATAGATCCTGAGGAGATGGAATTGATCGATATACGTTGGTGCATGGCGAGTGTAATCCGCAGAGCACAACGATTCATGGAGATCACATGAAGAAATTCCATTGGAGGTCCTTCGACAAAACTCGGTTTTGATAAATCTAAGGTGACCTGCTTCAAGTGTAAGCAGAAGGGGCACTTCAAGCGTGAATGCAAAAACTCAGCAGCAGATGAAACAGCTAACCCTTTTCATGATGATTACTACAAGAAAGCTGTTTATCACCGAAACTGCGAAGAGCCACCCAGAATGAAACAGATCGAGGAGACTCCAAAGGAAAAGTCGAGAGCTTTAGCTGTGATTTAGGATGATGAAGGTTTCGATTGGAGTGAGTTCTTGCCGGAAGATTATGCAGTTGGCTTTGCAATTATGGCACAAATTCAACAACAAACATATCAAAATGAAGAGACAACATACATCCGTCAAAAGCTTATAGCTCAAACTATGAAGACAAAGATCTACCATACTTAGAAAGAAGCCAAAAAGGCAAGAAGATGGGATCCGAATCGTGAATGTTATTTAGATCCAAAAGGGAACATCGTTGTGGAACCATCATTAGTTGATGTTGAAACTCTGATAAAATCTATAGCAGAAGATGAAGAACAGAGAAAGATCGATGATGCAAAGAAAGCCGAAAAAGAGAGGCAAGAGACAAAGAAGATAGATGATGGGATCATTGACACTACAAAGGAAATGAATGCAGAAAATCTGAAGAATATGGCCGACAAAGTTCTTATGACAAAAGCACTCAAGGTTGATTTCAAGTCTGCTTCTAGTTCTGAGTCATCAAGCAAGGTCAGTAGTAGTGGTTCAAACAATGAATCAGGTAAGACTGATTGTGCTAAAACAGAAAGTGATTGCAGAAATTGCATGAAAGAGTGCAAAGTCTGCAGTACACATGCGTATCTCAAAAACAAAAGAATCCAAGAGCTGGTCGAAAAAGTCGATATGGTTGAAAAACAAGTTTTAAATCGAGATAAATTGGTTAAGGCTTCAAATGAGAGAATAAAAGAATTAACCGAAAAGATTGAAAAAGGACAAAAATGATGTTGAACGTTTTAAGAAAGAAAATGAAAAATTAACTCATGAAAACAGACAAATTTCTGAAAATTTTGAGAAGTTGAAAAGAACAGTTAAGGATTCTGACGAACAAAATGGTAAAACTTACAAAGAAAATGTTCATTTGTCTGGAGTTCTTCAGGCAAAGGAAAAACAAATCAATCAACAATTGGATGAGATCGCAAGTCTTAAGCTTCAGTTCCAGGAAGCTAAGATTGAAAATGAAAGAATCAATCTGAAATTGACCAGTTACAACTCAGCTAGCTTTGTTCTTCAACACATCGTTCCAAAACCAATTGGGAAGAACAAAGCTGGTGAGGATGTTTACTCGGATTGAACGGGGGTGGGTTATCATCAAGTTCCACCACCTGTGCTTAACAATTTTTCAAAGAAAAAATTTGGGTTGGATAACATTTCTGAAACAAGTGAGAAAACTGATGCTGAAAAACTTCCAGAAACAATTGATGTCACATTCACTTCATCATCTGATGAAGATAGTGTTCAATCAGAAGTGGTGAAAAATGTTGTTGAGAATGTACTAAAATCAGACAGTGATTCCACTGAATATGAAGAATGTTTTCTTAATAACTACATTCCGAAACCAAAATCCCATAACAATTTAAATGACGAACCTACTCTTGTCATGTACAAGATGAGTGGTTCTGAGAAGTTGTATTCGGATATTGAGTTTCCGATTGAGAATGTGAATCAGGACAAACTGAAGAAAGTTTTTAAACTAGTTGAAATTGATGTTTCTGAAATTGAAGGGTTAAAGAGTTCCAAAAGAGTTTTGAACTTTGAACGAGATAAATCTTACCATAAGAAACCGGTTGTTCCACCACGTTTTAACAATAACAAACAAAACAGATGGTCGGGTGGTTATCAGAGTGCTAAGAATTACCCGAGAAGGAACTTTCAAAACAAAAAGTTAGTTGAAAAGAAAGTGTTTGTGAAGAGTTCAAGCTCAATTTCCAAGCAAGAATCGGAAATATATTCAAAGACAAATGAAGAATTTTTTGCTCAGAAAGCCTCACAGCCGCAGACTGAAGGTCAAAGCCGGGTAGTTGACACCCGCACTTGCTTTAAATGCAACCAAGTTGGTCACATTGCTCGAAGGTGTACCAATTTAAATCCTAAGTCTGTGGTTGTTGAGAATCCGAGAAAGAAGAATGATGTCAAAGGCAAAGCGCCAATGTTTGTTGAGAAGAAGATTTTGAAAAATGAAAACATTAAAGTCAAAACTGAACCCAAAAAACAGCTGGTAAAGAAAACTGATCATTTTTACAAACGGGTTGCTTCTTCACAACAAACATGGAAGCCAAAATATCAAACAAAGACATCAGTTGAGACAAAACCTAAAACCATCTTCAACCAAACAGGTTAAGATGGATGTACCTTTGGATTATTTTCAAAGGCTTGAGAAACAAACTTCGACCCCACCAGGGAAGAAGTATGTTCCAAAGAAGGTTCAACCATCTGGTCAACCTCAAAAAGATGAATTTTTCCTATATAAAGAGGTTGAGGTTAGAACCGAAGAAAGTTTGAAAGTGAACGATAACAACTTCCCACCATTGTACACTGAAAAAACTCACCTTAACGTCAAGCTGCCCGAGTCAAAGGAGGCTTGGGTTGCTTCAACTTCTAATTGAGTGTTTGTGAAATGTGCAGGAGCTCCGAAGATCTATCTCGAAATGGATTATGGATAGCGGAGCGTCCCGACACATGACAAGGAGAAAGACCATGTTGTACAATGTTAGAGGTTTCAACGGTGGTTACGTTGGTTTCGCAGGAAATCAAGGAGGACGAATTGTTGGGGAAGGAACGTTGTCAAATGGTGTCATTACATTTGAGAGAGTCAACTACATAGCAGAGCTGGAGAACAACCTGCTCAGCATTTCTCAAATCTATGATAGAATGTACTCAACTCATTTCACTGACAAGGAATGTCTGATCCTGAAGTCGGGATTTGTCATCCCCGAGGAGTGGATCATCATGCGAGCACCAAGGGTTAATGATCTGTACGTGTTGGATATGAGTATTGCTACGACTACCATGGGTCAACCTTAGTGCTTCGTATCAAAAGCTATTGAAAAGGAGTCAGTGTTGTGGCACCGAAAGATGGGCCACATTCACCTACGCAAGATGAACTACCTGGTGCATAATGATCTCGTTAAAGGTGTTCACTTGAAGAGTTTTCATCTGGAGGGAGAATGTATCAGTTGTATGAAGGGAAAGCAACGAAAGAAATCCCATCCGTGCAAAAAGATAAACTCAGTCTCGAAGCCACTAGAGAGACTTCACATGGATCTCTTCGGTCCTGTGAACGTCAAGAGCATTACTGGTGATCTTTATTGCTTAGTGGTTACTGATGACTATTCGAGATTCTCATGGGTGATGTTCCTGAATTCCAAAGACGAGACATTTGAGTGTTTGCTGAAGCTTTTTAGAAAGATAGAGAATCTGTACCAAACCCGTATACGCAGATTACGAAGTGAGAACTGTACGGAATTCAAAAACAACATAATGGAGGAATTCTGTGATCGAAAGGGTATATTGCAAGAATTCAGTGCACCATACACTCCACAACATAATGGATTTGCAGAAAGAAAGAATAGAGCGCTGATCATGCCATGTGTATGAGTGTTCTCCAAGGCTTCACAAGATCATTCCAAGTGTTTAAACCAGATTAGAAGCCTTGTTCATCATATAAACTTGATCACCAAGTATGAAAACAATCAAAGGAAACAAGGTGCAAGAGCTGTGTTTAAAAAAAACAATATGTCCAAGTGTTGTCCTCGCATCACGTGACAGGGGGGGAGGGGTTTCCTGTCACGTGATTCCACCCCTTTGTGGCTGAACTTTCAGAACTTGTCAAAACAGGCCCCTACACAAGTTCAAACATGTTTTTGACGCGTTTAACCCCCGTTAACCCAAATTTTAGGCTTTATAAGGACGTTAAAGCGTAGGGAACCTGAAATACATCCGGAAATATTGTGGATGTTGGTTCGTTCGGCCGTACGGTTGCGTTTTTCACTTAATTACGACTCACACTCAAATTCACGCGAAAACGACCGTAATTGCGTAACGAATGATATTTTTGCATTCATATCATTAAAATTCAAGATTTTAGTGATTACAAAATTTTTTAGATATGCGTACATGTTCCGTATTCCAAAATACGGGAATCGGCAGACTTTCACAGTTTGTCGCAAATAGTCCCTCTGATCAAATAAGCATGTTTTTGCCATACTGAACCCTTCAAAACTTATTTCTAAGTTATGTACATGGTATTTAGAGTATGTTTATCTTATGTCACTATTCCGGAGTGTATGTTGCGTTATACTGATTACCTTTGCATAACAGTTTACGTATAACTTCCAGAAAAACTTTTCGAGAGTTCGAAATTGTACAAGGACTAAAACGTGAAAATGTCATATATAATTATATGTATTCCGGAAATGAAACACAAGATTTCATTGGATTCAAAATTGTTCGGAATTGTACGATGGTTGTAAAGGCACAATTGTTACACTGGAACATGGGGCTCCCTGTCTGGGTTGGCATTGGCGTGATGATCAGTCATGATCTTGGAAAAGAAAAGATGATAGTGCTTATAGAAATAGTGGTGGGCGCCAATGAAGAAACAATGGTTAACCTAGAGGTTAGTCCATGGGTCGAGTCTCATTAGATAGGGTTAATTCCTTCTTTCCTCGATCAATGGCTCGATGATCTTGAAACTGTCACCTGCACAGTAAACACACCGTGACTCGCAACAAGGAGAATGAGGTGGGGGTTACTCCTTGTTACCACCCTCTGGTGTGAGAATCAGTATTTGCATAGGAAGCAAGATAGGTGATTAAGTAGTAAGTGTGAGAGAGCAGATTAGCATTACCTCAACCCTGGTTCGAAGTCTGGTATTTATAGCCGAAGAGTGAAGAAGATAGGCCAATAGGTCGTTTGATAGGCCTTGGTCCTGACTGACAACTTGAAGTTTTTCCACAGGTCTGGCATGTGTGCAGGCTGCAGAACTGTCAGGCGTACGGTGGAGGTGTCGCCACGTGTCCTGCTGTGCCAGGCGCACGAAGGAGCGGCTGCCACGTGGCTTGTTAGCTTTGATTGTCAGTCTGTTCATCAGCTTTATGCAAGTGGGAGCTCTATTAATAGACCGGGTAGCCGCGCATTTGCACGATCAGCTGACAGTGTTGTCAGTGCCAAAGTGTGCCACTGGCTGGTTGGTCAAAGAAGTCAAAGTGACAGTTCCACTTGCATCGTAATAAGATGATGCCCTTGCGTGTGTGCCCTGTAGGCTTGCGAAAGACTGTAGCATGTGTTGGATGAGAACACATCCCCGTTAACTACTCTGCACTTCCTTCCGTAAGAGAAGGTTCCATCATTTGATGCTATCCGCACGTGCACCCGCGTGGGACTACAGAATGGAAATGTGACAGAAAGTGAATGTAGTAATTCGACAGAAGATGTGGATTCAGATGATACTAACAAACTGGGTGATGGATCTTTAGTAGCAACCACCGCATTCTGTGTCTGCGTAAAACACCCATTTTCATACACAAGATGAGACATCATCTGATGTTATCGACGCGTGTGCCCGCGCGGAACTGAAGCATATTTTTAGATGAGTGGCAAAGTAAATTAGGCAATGGTCACTTGCGCCTTAACCTGGCGCAAGATCTGGGACCATACCCCTTCACTTGGGTATTTTTATCCGCTAAGGACACTAAAATACACCTTCTCTTCCATATAACCCACCAAAAAGTAAACAGAGTCGCACCCACCAATGCATTTTTTCGGTTAATTCACTATTTTCGATCCACTCTTACGTTGCGTTCTAGAGTTAACTTAAGGAGAGTAAAGAAATGATTCTCTGAGTTTCTTTTCTTTTCTATCCATTTTCTTCTAAATTAGAAAGATTAATTTTAAGCCAAAAACTTCTCATTTTCCTTTCTTTTCTCTCCTTTATTGAAACTCGGGAACAAAGCGTAACATTGACTTAGGAGTTTGACAAGTGAGATTGATTTGAAGCCACCTTGCAATGAACGTTCCTAAACGGTCTGCCAAGTTACAATTGCCATAGTTCTAGGGGTGGATGAAGTTGTGACATTTGTGCCTCAACGAACATCATAAAAATATGAATCCAATGAAATCTTGTGTTTCATTCTCAGGATTTGTACAATTACATATGACAAGTACACATATCAAATTTCGTACGATTCCGAACTCTCGAGAAGCTTTTCTGGAAGTTATACGCGAACTGTTACGTAAACATAAGCAGTTTAATGCGACATACACTCTGGAATAGTGAGATAAGCTTAACATACCTTAAATAGCCTTTACATAACTTAGAAATAATTTTTGAAGGGTTTGGTGTGGCAAAAACAAGTTTATTCAATCACAGGGACTATTTGCGTCAAACTGCAAAAGTCTGCCGATTCGTATAGCAACGTACACTCCGTAACAAGATCATAAGCTAAATATACCCTAAATACCCTTAACATAGCTTCGAATTAAGTTTTGAGGGGCTCGGTATGCGAAAATACGCTTATTTGATCATCAGGGACTAAAAGCGTCAAAAACCACGTAAGTTTGCATTTACGCGCATATCTTACATTCTGACCATATCCGGACATCCAAAAATTTTTGTAATCATTAAAATATTGTATTCTAGTGATAGGAATACAAAAAATACCATTCGTCGCGTAATTTGGATCGTTTTCGTGTCCGTTCGAGTTTCGTCGTAATTAACCGAATAACATGACCGTACGATCAAACAAACCGACATCCGTGATATTTTCAAGCATATTTTAAGTCCCCTATGATTTAACATCCTTGTAGAGCCTTGAAATTGGGTTAACGAAGGTTAAACGCGTCGAAAAACAAGTTTGGAGCTACAGGGGCCTGTTATGCCAATTTTGAAAAGTCTGATCTGCAGAGTACTAGGTTGGGCACGATAGACTTAGCTGTTTGGTTCGCGGCCAGCGAGAGCTGATGCTGGGGAGATTCTTTGAATCTTCAAAACAGCCTGCTGAACCTGTTTTTAATCCTAGTGTTTGCATACTATGAGCTGGTTTATGTGTTCCCCAAGTTGCCTAATTAGTAAATAACAAGTGTAAGGTCAAGATCATGCTTTGATCCCTTCAAAAACACTAGGAAATGATCAATGGGTGCTTGATTTCCTATAAATAACCAAGAAATTCATCATTCAAACTTGCTCAGTTTCTCTTTCTTCTCATATATGCTCTAAGTGGAGGCAATCACTTGTTGAGGGCCACCTACCTGAGCATTCTTAGTCTACTTTCCATGCATTGGACTCTTGTAAGTGTTCCTTCATGCTTGTCTAGTTATTTTAAGCAAGAAAGTCAGACAGTGTTTGACTTTCACCTTTGACCAGGATTTGGTCAAGACAAAGTTCGTTTGAACTTTGCAACATGAGCGTAATCACGATGGTTATAGTCCCTAGCAACTATACCTACTGATTACCACGTTGACTAGTCGAAGTGACGAGTCAAAGTTTTGGTCAAAATGCACGATTATGTGCATTTTGCGACGAAATAATTTTCGGGTATCAAAACACTTTGTTTTGATATCAAATCAATTTTCTAATTTAGTTAAACATGTTTTAACATGTTTAACTCGTCACTTTTAGTTTAGTGCTTGTTTAGGGTCGTAAGTCAAGCGGTCTAACCGCTTAAACTTTCGAACCCGGCCCATTTGGTCGATCGTTAGGATCCGACCAAACATATTTTGTGACCATAGTTGTATAGTGAATAACCTTCCAAGGTTATACCTTATGGTCACTTAGTTTAATTAAGTTGTATGATAGGTAGTTTATATGCCTTAGGAAAATGACCAAAATACCCTTTTCATGTATAAATTGAATTTAAGCATATGTAACTTAAATTTTGACACCTAAACTGATTATGCAACATATTTAAACATGTTAGGGCATAAAATACTTGTCATAGGACTAGTTAGGCTATCCGCACGCGCTTTTGTGCAAATGACGCGTTAAAGTAGCGTAAACTACCTTAACGGGTCATAACGGGTCCCGATTAATAACATAGTAATCCGATACTTGGTGCCACTTGATTCCTTGATTGCTCGAGCTTGTTAGTTCACTTAATCGAGGATCCCTTGAAATCTCAAGTGAGTACGTAGTTCCCCTATTTTACGGCTTTCAATTGTTTTGGGGTGATTCATATGCGTTAAAACGATTTCCAGATTTTAAAGACAAATGTTATGGTTTATATTAAACACAACGATTTCAATAATGTGAACGAACTTGTTGGTACGTTAATACATAACACGAATGATATTCATTAGCTTTGGCCGAGCCGACCAGTAGTATGTTATGGTACCATAGGATCTGACAAATCCCATTATCGGACTATCGCCATGGTTATGTATGGGGGTAATGTGGGTAATGATAGAACCTGATGAATGTTAACATACCCTTTATAGGTTTGTTAATACGAGTTGAATGATTGGAACGAGTCAGAACACAGGTTTGAATGTATTCTTTAAAGAACGACCAAAAGTTGTATTTCACAATTAAAACACGGACTATTGAACAATGGTTTATAACACGAATGATTGGAATGATTGGAACGATTTGAACGATTGGACGACTTGAATGATTTGAACAATTGAACGATTTGAACGATTCGAACGATTGAACGATTTGAACGAATTGAACGATTTTGTACGATTGGTTTATAGCAAATGATTAGATAACGGGACGGGTGTAATGTGATAAAAGCATGGTGGATACGCCGCTGGTACTTCCTATATATAAGTGCTTCTATCACATTACATGTCGTAGCGTTATCTAGATCACTTGGACAAATGTTTTCAAACAATGACACACAACGAGGTTTACTTAAAGATATAAACCATACGAGTTTTTTTTCATACAGGACGATTTACTACTTGGTTTTACAAAAACAAATGTTTTCAGTCAAGATTCATGGCTACAATGGTTTTTGGTTTTCTTATATCATCTTGTAAAGATGATAACATATATTGTAATATCAAACACTTTTTTGTTTGAAAGTACATACTCGACAACTCTAGTAGTTGGTCAAGGTATTGCAATATGAATTCAAAGCCATGAATTTGACATACAAAACGTATGTACTCGCCGGCATTTTTATGCTGGCTGTTTTCACATATGTTTCAGGTTCTACGATGTGATGATTGTTGATTGCTTGCTACACATATGATGGACGCGACTTTAGTGACTTAAAACTTGAAAGATAATTGTTGTCATTACTTGGTTTATATCAAAACAATGAGACACTTAACGAAAGAAACATAACTTCAATTACCATGTGTTGTGAAACAATGATTCTGTTACGACACTCCCCGACGTTTTCGCCGCGGTTTGTTGTTTTACACGGTCGGGGTGTGACAGAAGAGTTGGTATCAGAGCTCATGGTTATAGGGAATTAGGTTATTAGTAATGCTTTTACCTAGACTATAACCTTCCTAGGACCCCTAACACAAGTTATCTTGTGTTTAGATCTTAAAACAAAACCGTCACCTATCTTTAGGTGACAACCACAACAAGAACACAAAATACGAATTCGTTTTGAAAATCAATAATCTTTTCTTAGATGATTTGCTTAAGGCTTACGCCTTCAAAATTTATCAAAATCTCGTCAAAGTTTAGGCCTTATAATGTGAACACGTGCAAACTGGAAGGGTGGGTGCCTGTACCTCGAATTTTCTGTCTAAGGCTAGAGTGTTCGTACAAATCCGTAGTATCGGACCAGTCACTCTTACCTGGGAACTCTTGGGGTGACTGTCCACTTATAGGGTAAAGCATGTCTTCGCGATACATTATTATGACCCATTTACGTTGATTAGTCACAGTGTCGTTTGTTTGTTTTAGGTAACGAACAAATGATCACAATCTTTATATCTTGTAGATATTCTTCTAAGCATTCAATTTTGATTATCCAATATCACCTCACTCGTTTCTCATGTTTCCTTGTTCTTTCTAGAAAATGCCTCCTAGATGCGATCAAACTCAGGATGCTGTACTCGCAGCCCTAGTCGCTCAGCAGATTGCTGCTGTGATTCCGAACCTTATTACTCAGATAAACCAAGCAAATAACGATAACAACAATATTTATGCAACTATATTTCATTTCCACTTCTGACGAAGTATCCACCGAAAGGAAAATGAATTATCCATTCATTTTCGCTTCTGAAGAATATCCATCGGGGAAATGAATAACCTATTCAACAATTCTTCATTTCTACTTCTGACGAAGTATCCATTGAGGAAAATGAATTATCCATTCATTTTCGCTTCTGAAGAAATAACCATTGAGAAATGAACAGCTTATACATTCCTTCATTTCCGTTTCTGATAAAAGTATCCATTGGAAAAAATGAATTATCTATTCATTTTTGCTTTTGAAGAAATATCCATTGGAAATGAATAACCTATTCATCTTTCATTTCCACTTTGACGAAGAATCCATTGGAGAAAATGAATCATCCATTCATTTTCGCTTCTGCAGAATATCCACTAGGGAAAATGAAACACAAATCCTTATAAGATCTTTCTATCTTAATAATTAGACTCTTAAAGGATACTCAAAGAATTATTGGTTGATTTACCATTAATCAAATCCCTCATCTCCACTTCCTGCTTTAATCAAAGGAGTATCCATTAGGAGATGAGCATCATAGGTATAACAGCCCATTCCCACTTCCTGCATCATCTAAGGAAGCATCTACTAGGGAATGATAAAATTATGCCTTACGTGGAGATCCTTGATGGGTTAGTCTACACAAATAGATAACACCCTAGATTCCATGCAAGACAATTGCTTAACACAACTACACAGACATACTCCTACGAATAAATTCCGAGTCGAAATTTCCTAAAGTAGGGGAGACTGTGACATTTGTGCCTCAACAAACATCATACAAATACAAATCCAATGAAATCTTGTGTTTCATTCTCGGGATTTGTACAATTACATATGACAAATACACATATCAAATTTTGTACGATTCCGAACTCTCAAGAAGCTTTTCTGGAAGTTATACGTGAACTGTTACTTAAATGTAACCAGTTTAACACAACATACACTCTGGAATAGTGACATAAGCTTAACATACGTTAAATAGCCTTTACATAACTTAGAAATAAGTTTTGAAGGGTTTGCTGTGGCAAAAACAAGTTTATTCAATCACAGGGACTATTTGCGTCAAACTGCAAAAGTCTGCCGATTCGTATAGCAACGTACACTCCAGAACAAGATCATAAGCTAAACATACCCTAAATACCCTTAACATAGCTTAGAAATAAGTTTTGAGGGGCTCGGTATGCGAAAATACGCTTATTTGATCATCAGGGACTAAAAGCATTAAAAACCGCGTAAGTTTGCATTTACGCGCATATCTTACGTTCTGACCATATCCGGACATCCGAAAATTTTTGTAATCATTAAAATATTGTATTTTAGTGATAGGAATACAAAAAATACCATTCGTCGCGTAATTTGGATCGTTTTCGCGTCCGTATGAGTTTCGTCGTAATTAACCGAATAACGTGACCGTACGATCAAACGAAACGACATCCGTGATATTTTCAATCATATTTCAAGTCCCCTATGCTTTAAAATCCTTGTAGAGCCTTGAAATTGGGTTAACGGGGGTTAAACGCGTCGAAAAACAAGTTTGGAGCTACAGGGGCCTGTTCTGCCAATTTTGAAAAGTCTGATCTGCAGAGTACTAGGCTGGGCGCGACAGACTTAGCTGTCTGGTTCGCGGCCAGCGAGAGCTGATGTTGGGCAGATTATTTGAATCTTCAAAACAGTCTGCTGAACCTATTTTTAATCCTAGTTTTTGCATACTATGAGCTGGTTTATGTGTTCCCCAAGTTGCCTAATCAGTAAATAACAAGTGTAAGGTCAAGATCATGCTTTGATCCATTAAAAAACACTTGGCAATGATCAATGGGTGCTTGATTTCCTATAAAAACCCAAGAAATTCATCATTCAAACTTGCTCATTTGCTTTTTCTTCTCATATCTGCTCTAAGTGGAGGCAATCACTTGTTGAGGGCCACCTACCTGAGCATTCTTAGTCCTCTTTCAAAGCATTGGACTCTTGTAAGTGTTCCTTCATGCTTGTCTAGTTATTTTAAGCAAGAAAGTCAAACAGTGTTTGACTTTCAGCTTTGACCATGATTTGGTCAAGACAAAGTTCGTTTGAACTTTGCAACGTGAGCGTAATCATGATGGTTATAGTCCCTAGCGACTATACCTACTGATTACCACGTTGACTAGTCGAAGTGACGAGTCAAAGTTTGGGTCAAAATGCACGATTATGTGCATTTTGCAACGAAACTATTTTCGGGTATCAAAACACTTTGTTTTGATATCAAATCAGTTTTCCTATTCAGTTAAACATGTTTTAACATGTTTAACTCGTCACTTTTAGCTTAGTGCTTGTTTAGGGTCGTAAGTCAAGCGGTCTAAACAATCACTTAGACTTTCGAACCCGACCCATTTGGTCGATCGTTAGGATCCGACCAAACATATTTTGTGACCATAGTTGTGTAGGGAATAACCTTCAAAGGTTATACCTTATTGTCACTTAGTTTAATTAAGTTGTATGATAGATAGTTTATATGCCTTATGAAAATGACCAAAATACCATTTTCATGCATAAATTGAATTTAAGCATATGTAACTTAAATTTTGACACCTAAACTGATTATGCAACATATTTAAACATGTTAGGGCATATAATACTTGTCATAGGACTAGTTAGGCTATCCGAACGCGCTTTTGCGCAAATGACGCGTTAAAGTAGCGTAAACTACCTTAACAGATCATAAGCACTTAGGATAGGTATCAAATCAGAATGTAGGCTTTGTTAAACTATATCATATGATTTCCAACACTCATTTGCTTTACGAAACCTCGTTCTACCCGATCTCCCGAGTTAGGTCCCGATTATTAACATAGTAATCCGATACTAGATGCCACTTGATTCCTTGATTGCCCGAGCTTGTTAGTTCACTTAATCGAGGATCCCTTGCAATCTCAAGTGAGTACATAGTTCCCCTATTTTACTGCTTTAAATTATTTTGGGGTGATTCATATTTGTTAAAACGTTTTCGAGATTTCAAAGACAAATTCTATGGTTTATATTAAACACAACGATTTCAATAATGTGAACGAACTTGTTGGTACGTTAATACATAACACGAATGACATTCATTAGCTTTGGCCGAGCCGACCAGTAGTATGTTATGGTGCCATAGGATCTGACAAATCCCGTTATCGGACTATCGCCATGGTTATGTATGGGGGTAATGTGGGTAACGACAGAACCTGATGAATGTTAACATACCCTTTAGAGGTTTGTTAATACGAGTTGAACGATTGGAACGAGTCAGGACACAGGTTTGAATGTATTCTTTAAAGAACGGCCAAAAGTTGTATTTCACAATTAAAACACGGACTATTGAACAACGGTTTATAACACGAATGATTTGAACGATTGGAACGATTTGAACGATTGGACGATTTGAACGATTTGAACGATTGAACGATTTGAACGATTTGAACGATTTTGTACGATTGGTTTATGGCAAATGATTAGATAACGGGACGGGTATAATGTGATAAAAGCATGGTAGATACGCCGCTTGTACTTCCTATATATAAGTTCTTCTATCACATTACATATCGTAGAGTTATCTAGATCACTTGGACAAATGTTTTCAAACAATGACACACAACGAGGTTTACTTAAAGATATAAACCATACGAGTTTATTTTTCATACAGGACGATTTACTACTTGGTTTTACAAAAACAAATGTTTTCAGTCAAGATTCATGGCTACAATGGTTTTTAGTTTTCTTATATCATCTTGTAAAGATGATAAAATATATTGCAATATCAAACACTTTTTTGTTTCAAAGTACATACTCGACAACTCTAGTAGTTGGTCGAGGTACTGCAATATGAATTCAAAGCCATGAATTTGACATACAAAACCTATGTACTCGCCGACATTTTTATGCTGACTGTTTTCACATATGTTTCAGGTTCTACGATGTGATGATTGTTGATTGTTTGCTACACCTAGGATGGACGCGAGCTTTAGTGACTTAAAACTTGAAAGATAATTGTTTTAATTACTTGGTTTATATCAAAACAATGAGACACTTAACGAAAGAAACATAACTTCAATTACCATGTGTTGTGAAACAATGATTCTGTTACGACACTCCCCAATATTTCTGCCGCGATTTGTTGTTTTACGCGGTCGGGGTGTGACAGAAGTCCACCCAGAACAACCCATCATTGGGTAGCCGAAGCATCCAATCAAATTGTTCTGCGAGGTGAAAGGGAGAAAACAATTCAAGGGTTATAGGAACACCACCCTTACCATGCGGTGGCTGCAATTGTTTTTTCCAGAAAGAGACTCCCCATGCCCATACCCTAACTACATATTCGATCGACTACTTAAATTTTGTTTACTTTTGACGTTTCTTTTATTATTATTATTTTTGTTATCATTGTTAGGCTAGTGAGTGTGGTTTAAAGCTCTAGGGGCTTTATTAAGCCATATCAGCGCCACGTAGGCGTCACCTCATATGGGGGAGCTTTAAAGCCCATTATTTTAACTTGCATGCAATGGTTTAAAGCCCCTATCATGATTACCTAATTATTTTTTTTTATTATATTTTGTATTTTTTAAAATTATATACCATTTTTATTTAAAACATAATTTCAATAAAATAAAAGAAATATTACAAACTACTTAAAAATAAAAAAAAACTACAAATTTACTTAAAAAACAACCTACTTAAAAATAAAAATAAAACCCGACTAAAAAACTACATATATTTTGCTTGGATATTTGCCTTACGAGCCTCTAAAATGGTTCGGTCCTCCTCTGGTAGGTTGGAAAAGTCTTTCTCGAGAAACTTCATATCTTTCTCGATTTTTTTTCTCCATTCTAAGTTCATGCTCATTTTCCTTGATCGAGAGAAGGTGATCCAGTCTATCTTCGAACTTGTCAAACCTTGATGGGCCATCCGATGGCGTTGAAGAGGAGGTGTCTCGTGCTCGTGCTGCTGCCTTACTTCTATCCCTAACCTTTGGTCGTGGCAGCTCTTGCGGTTCCTCAAAATTCAATTCATCCAACTCGTTGTTTAAGTTAATAGTAGTACGAGCATCGGACTCGGATGGTTCACTAGTCGTTGTTGATTTGGACCGTTTTGACCTATGGGTCGTTGGGTCAAAAGGTGGTACAAAATGCCACTTTGGAGATTTGTGTAGAAGCTCCCATGAAGGTATCATCGTAAACGGATGGCCATGATACATTCTATATTCATTGTGGGCGGCGGACATGATGTCCAGGTTGCTTGAACCGCTTCTTCTTGTGTGGTTGTTGACGAGGCTATTGTGTATGTTGTTAATCATGGTGCACATTGTGGTCCACTTGCCCGAAAACGAATCGGTCGTACAATATTCACCATGACCCAGTGCAGCGAAAAACTTCTCACGTATACGCCTCCAAAAGATGGATATATCTGGGTCGGTTGCTATAATTTGAAAAAAAATAATAGTAGCAACAAAATAGAAATAAAAATATTTTTATAAAAAGTTAATGAAGAAAAAAATACAAACAATCGGATCCTCCGACACGTCGAGCTATGCTTGTGACAATGCAAGTTCTTCGGTATGTGTCCACCTCTCGATCGTTTTAGGAGCACGTTCTTCATTCTCGTCCTTCTTACGGTGCCTTCTCGATCGTCCACCTTTTGAGGATGTGTGTTGGGTTTCGGGTATTTTTGAGTTTCGGGAATGTTTTGGGTTTGGGGAAAAAATAGTGGTGTAGAATAGTAGCAAAAAAACCGGGAAACGGTGGTGGCGTTTTCGGATGAGGGGAGTTGGGGTGGTAGCTGGCACTGTGGCATCAGATAATACACAATCTCACTCGTTCGCAAGTCTCTTCAGTATCGTCCTTCTTGCTCATTGTTTGCTAAATTACCCCAAAACGGATTGTTGGGGTCCCACGCGTTTTGATTGTTGAGAAACATTGTGTGAGTATAATAAAGTTTATAAAATTTATAGAGAACAGATGGAGAATAGATATGGTTTGAGTAAAATAGGTAGGATATATATAGTGTGAAATTTTAAAATTAAAAGTTATTTTTTTAAATGCTACCGTTGTCACAGTAAAGTGATGGGGACCAAAAAATTCGAGCCGTTGGCGCTCATTAGTGTGCTTGCGAAGTGTCGATAGCGCCAACCTATGGCGCCTGGGAAATGGGATAGGAACACAAAAGAGCGCTAACGAGGCTAAGGGGCTGTTTGGTAGCCTCTTAATGACCATTCAGATGCTACCTCTTAATGGTTTAAAACCTCTGAATGAATAAGAGGTAACCTCAAGTCTGAATGGTTAAGAGGTAACCTCTGAATGGTAAATCATCACATGTTACATTCTTCTACCTTCTCATTGGTAAAATTCTTAATGGTTCCATTAAGAGGTAACCTCTTAATGACCATTCAGAGGCTACCAAACAGCCCATAAGGTGGCCAGCGGCGGTATATAGGGGTGCAAACGAGCCGAGCCGAGCCCGAGCTCGACCGGGCTCGAGCTCGTTTAACATATCAAAGCTCGAGCTCGATTCGATCTTTATTTCTAAATCAAAGCTCGAGCTCGGCTCGATTCGATCTTTATTTCTAAAGCTCGAGCTCGGCTTGAAGGTAATTTTTCAAGCTCGAGCTCGGCTCGGGATCGACTCGTTTAGTATTTATTAATTAATTTATATTAATTATAATTATTATTATACATATAATTAAGTTATTTTTTTATATTTATATAAATGGTAATTTTTATTATATAAATATATGTTTAATATATTAATAAAAAATATATAAACAGAAAGCTCGTTTAGGCTCGCGAGCCGGCTCGAGCTCGATAAGCGAAGCTCGGGCTCGGGCTCGTTTACTAAACGAGCTTGTTTTTTAGGCTCGGGCTCGAGCTCGAGCTCGTTTAAGCTCGGCTCGTTCGAGCTTTTTTTCGAGCAGCTCGCGAGTAGTTCGGCTCGTTTGCAACCATAGCGGTATACCACACCCCCTGGTTTTATTGTCATTATTATTATTATTATTTATATTTTTTATTGCACACATATAGGTACCTGAGATACAAACTTTTTGAGGATTACAAAAAATGAAATAAGTACACGTGAATTAAATGCTGTATAGTACCTTTCGTTATGTCGGTCGTCCCAAGTCCCAACAATGATAAGCTCAAGCCAAAACTCAACGGTTAGGCTATACGGTATGGGGGACGTCCCCCACCCCGTCGAGATCCGGCGACGCCGGCACACCGTGCCGCCCCCGTCCCGTCCTATCCGTCGATCTCTAGACGTTGGCGACGAAGCGAATATTGTGGGCCCCCCTCCAAAAAGTAACCGTTAGAAATAAAAAAAAAATCCATTTTCCAAAAAAGCAACGGTAAAAAATATTAAATATATAAATTTCAAATCTATTTTCACCTCCATTCACCATTTTAACCCCATTTTTTCATCCCTCTCACTTTATTTTTATATATCTTCTTCCACTTTTATAACCTTATACTCTACCATGGATCTCTTCAACAACCCGAACAATCCCAACAACCTGACCCAACCGAATGTTTTCTCGGTTCAATGATATTATCCGACGCTAGAACCGAACAAATTCTCGTAATATTCATCAAATGCCTTTGCCTCATTCCAACACTCACCGAACCAATTCGCTCAATTCTCTCAAAATCAAGCCCTTCAACAAATGATGATGCGAGGTGCTTTTAATTTCCAACCGAACCCGACGCCACCCGTTCAACCCCAACCGATCCCGACGCAACCCGTTCAATAATCCGAACCCGACGACGATGTGGAAGTTGTTCCCGAAACCCAACCGCAAAAAGAAAAAGGAAAACAAAAAAAAAGGCAAGCAAGTGGTGGGTGAGCAACCGTCCAAACCGAAGGCGAAACTGTGGACGCCAATCGAAGAGGAAGCCTTAGCTAAGGCTTACATAGGCACGTCTACACACCTGATAAAAGGTTGGTATTTTTTTTAAAGTTTATATTTTTTTTAAAGTTTATCTTTTTTTTAAGTTTATATATTTTTGGGTTATTGGATTTAATCACCCCCAACTATTGGCTATTGGCCGCTGCCACCCTCAACTATCACTTTGACGCGCGTCACCCCCAACTTAACACTTAGTGTGTTCTGTCACCACGTCGTTAACTGATCACTAACTTTTGATGTTGTTTTTATACTTTTGAGGGTGTCATAGGAATCTTATGAAGGTTTTAGGCATCTTTGGACACTCCCAAAAGTATAGTAACAAGCTCAAAAGTTAGTGATCAGTTAACGACATGGTGACGGAAGAGAGTAAGTGTGAAGTTGGGGGTGGCGGGCGTCAAAGTGATAGTTGGAGGTGACAGCGGCTAATAGCCAATAGTTAGGGGTGATAAAATCCAATAACCCTATATTTTTTTAAAGTTTATATTTTTGTTAACAGTTTATAATTTTTTTTAAAGTTTATTTTTTTTAAGTTTATCTTTTTTTTTAAGTTTATCTTTTTTTAAAGTTTATATATTTTGTAACAGTTTATAAGTTTAGAATTATAACTTTAGAATTATTTTGTTTGTTTTTTTATAGGTAGTAATCAAACGGGTGACGGGTTTTGGACCAAGGTTTTGGCGAAGTTCCTCGAGCTTATGGACCAAGGCCCGTATCGAGATATCGACTCGGTGTCATCAAAGTGACGGAAAATGAACGGGTTCGTCAATAAGTTTTGCGATGAGTATAATAAAATATATACAAGTGGGCGTCGTAGTGGCATGAGCGACTAGGATGTGTTCAAACAAGCGTTGGAGAAGTATAAGGCGAACAATGGTAATACCAACTTTGCACACGTTCGCGCGTGGGAAATTTTGAAAACGCACCCAAAATGGGCGCCGATTCCCTACGAGGTGGAGATGGCGAAGCGGCAAAAGACATCGGAAACGGGTAGTTTTAGCGCCGGTGGATCGGACGCGAGGTGTCACATAAACTTAAATGATGACGCCGAGTTTGACAAAGAGGAATACGCCGTACATGAAGCGGAGCGTCCACCGGGGCGGGACAAATCAAAGATGGAGCGGGCGAAGGGGAAAGAAAAGGAAAAGGTGGACCCGAAGATGGAAGTGTTTATGGAACACTTTAAAACGTACACGGACGTCTCAGCCAAAAAGGCGAAGGCGAAGGAGCGGGCTATCGAAGAAAATACTCATGTGGCGGAAGAAAAGTTACGCGAAAAGGTCAAATTGTCCAATGAAAAAATCCGAATTTCCGATGAAAAGATTCGGCTCAATGAATGAGAAATAATGACGATGGATGTCGATGAGTATCCGGAGCCGAGACGTTCGATGTTGAAAAAACTACAAACCGACATCATGAAGAAGCATCAAATTATTTAATTCTATGTTTTTTTTATTACGTCTATGTTTTTTTTTTAAGTTTATGTTTCTTTTTTAATTTTAAGTTTATGTAATGTGTTTTTAATATTAATGAAAAGATTTTGTTAGTTTATTTGTTAAATGTTAAAAAAAAGTAGAAGATTAAAAAAATAAAAAAAAAACATAAAAGTGGTCGGGTAGGACAATCTAGGACTATCCTCCATACCCCTTACTTTTGTGGGATGGACCATCATTGGGAGGACTATGACGTGGCGTCTACGTGGCGGATCATCCTCCCTTGGAGGACCATCACCATTAGGGGTGCAAACGAGCCGAGCGGCTCGTGAGCTACTCGAGATCGGCTCGAGAAAAAGCTCAAAACGAGCCGAGCCTTATCGAGCCCGAGCCGAGCTTGAGCCTCAAAACAAAGCTCGTTTGTTTATCGAGCCCGAGCTCGAGCCTCACATGTGAAGCTCGTTAGGCTCGTCGAGCCTTATCGAGCCTTAGTGTAAACGAGCCGAGTCGAGCCGAGCTTATTTAAACTTGTTTACAAGCCGACCTCGAACCTAAAAATAAGCTTATTTAGTAAACGAGCCCGAGCCCGAGCTTTACTTATCGAGCTCGCAAGCCTAAAAAGTCTATTATTTATATTATTTTTATTTAATATACTAACAAATAGATAATAAACGAGCCGAGCCCGAGCCGAACTCGAGCTTGATAAAATACAAACGAGCCGAGCTCGAGCTTTGAAAACAAAGCTCGAATCGAGCCGAGCTCGAGCCCGAGCTCTCATAAGTTAATCGAGCTCGAGCTCGAGCCTGGCCGAGCTCGGGCTCGGCTCGGCTCGTTTGCACCCCTAAATTCACCATACCCTCTAGCCTTAGAGCTCAAAAAAGAAAAAGAAAAAACAATACAGAAGCTTCATGATCCACACAATCAAACGTACCAAAGATTAGCTCACATAAAATTCAACTGTTTAGAGCTAAACGAAAAATAAAAATTCCAAAAGCTAAAGATATACTGTACAATTTGACTATAAATTAATCATATACATGGTCGATTCAATTTTCATAGAGGCCTAAAACAAACTCAAAAAAGTAGGGCCTTGTCAAATTTTATCGTCCTCAATGCTAAATGTTTTGCGTGTTTCAAGAGAAACAATTTGTCTAAAATCTACATAAATAACTTGAAAGTGTTTAAGAATGATTAAGTATAGCCTTCATATAATTAAATGCAACTTGATTGTATATAATGAACAAGTAGTTAAAACCACCAAATACCTTATGTAATTTTATTAATATCTTCTTTTAACTTATGGTTATTGAATTTAAATAATCATAAGTTTCACTTGTTGGCGATAATAATTCCAACATAAAAAGTTCTCTCTAACAATCTCAACTTGTAAGAATTTGGCCCACATCGATCCTTTTCTATTTGGGTTATAACCCATTTAGTTTTTGTTGATGTGGATGATGACGTGGATATACGATGACGTGGATGATGATGATGTGGATGTGTCTCCATGTCACCCTTTTCTCCCTCTACCTCTACCACCACCACCACCACCACCAACTCATTCTCTGTCTACAACACCCATCACAACACTCACCTCCCACTGCATAAACACCACAACCACCTCATCTCCATCTACACCGCTCACTGCCGCCTACCACCAGTGCCATCTCAACCAATCTGAAACTTTCCTTGTCGGGTTTTGGATTTTATGCCAGAGTCTTAGGCTCTTCGCCGGAGAGAAGTCGGAGAACTCATAACGACGGGGTGGGATTTACGCATGAACTTAATTGGTTTCAGGTTGGTGGAGTTGGTAGTGGAGATGGCAATGGTGACGGTGTGAATGGAGGTGAGGTGGAGATGAGATGGTGGTGGTTATGTGGTGGGGGTTGTAGAGAGAGAGAAAATAGAGCGAGTGTGGGTTGGTGGTGCTTTAGTGGTGGCTGGTAGTGGTGGTGGAGGTTGAGGGAGAAAAGGGTGAGAGAGATATATATATCCACATCATCTTATATTGACGTCACTGTCCACGTCATCGTCCACAACAACAAAACTAATTGGGTTATACCTAGTTAGAAAAGGATCGATGGGGGACAAATTCGTACAAGTTAGGATTGTTGGAGGGATTTTTTCTAAGTTGGAATTAAGGTAAATTACACTTTTCGTCCTTTATGTTTCTATCTGATTGCAATGGATGACCTTTAACTTCAATAATTACAGTCACAGTCCTTTATTTGTAAAACTCATTACACTTTACGTCCTTTAACCCTAACTAAGTTAAAATTTCTAGTTAAGCATGGCATGTGCTTTGCACATGAGGGTACCTTAGTAATTTTACTTGTTTATTTATTTATCTAAAATAACTTTTAAACACTAATCATATTTAAAACATGGGTAAATTACACTTTTCGTCCTTTATGTTTGTATCGAATTGCAATGGATAGCCTTTAACTTCAATAACTACAGTCACAGTCCTTTATTTGGAAAACTCTTTACACTTTTCGTCCTTTACCACTAACTAGGTTAAAAATTTAAGTTATGTCTGATCATGTGACATGCACATGAGGGTAGATCGGTAATTTTACTCATTTACACATACAACCCTGTCTTTCTCGCTAATCCCATATCTTCAACCAACCTCACCACCACCACTGGATCGAACTAACGGAGCTGCTTTACTGATGGAACACAGGGGTTATTGAAATCTGAGGTATATTTCATCAAACATCGTGCAGCCACCACCACATAACCGATCCAAGCAAAAACAACAACAAAAACAACTTCTCAGCAAAGGAAACTCACCAGCGAAGGAAACAGGGAGAGATCATTAAACAGCGATCATTGAAGTCACCAGCAAAGGAAACTCACCAGCGAAGGAAACAACCGCGACAGAGCAATCATTGAAGTCACAACCACGGCTGAGCAATCATTAAACAGATCCAACGATCTGTTAACCACCCCTAAAAACCATCTCCTCTAAGATGGCCTAATCGCCGGCTTAAACCGTCAACACAAGGAGAGAGAAGGAAACTCACCGGAACAGGGTTGTTGGTCAGAACATGACTGTGAATCCGCTGGTGCACCATCTGGAACAACGTTGTTGGTCAGAACACCACCGGAACAGGAAACTCGTACACCATCTGGACCATGAAAATAGAACCTCCGCCATGAATCCGCCGTAAGTATTTGTGAGCAACATACTCGTCTTCATCTTCTAATCAAAAGCCCCAACATCTTAATGTCTAACTATGATTACGGAAATCGAATTTTGGGATTGTTGTTCTAGGGTTATTGGGATTCAACACAGATATCTGTGTTGTTTGTTTAGAGAGAGAGAGAGAGTGTGTGTGTATGTTTAAAGTGTGAGAGAGAGAGAGAGAGAGTGAAAGAGAAAAAAGGTATTTATATTTGATTTTATTTTTTTATTTATACTATAAATAATTAAGTAGAAAGACTAAACTGCCCTTAAGTAAATAAATTTAACTGAAAATTTTAACCAAGTTAGTGCTAAAGGACGAAAGATGTAACAAGTTCTCAAAATAAAGGACTGTGGCTGTAATTATTAAAGGTAAAGGTCATCCATTGCAACTAGCTACAAACATAAAGGACGAAAAGTGTAATTTATCCTTAAAACATTAACCATCTCTCTTTCTTTAGCTCTCTCTCCCCTTCTTCTCTTTCTTTCTGGTTCAAAACCACCACTATCTCCCTCCTCTCTCCCCACCACCACCGGTAGGTTCTGAGACACAATTCTGCCACATCTGTTACTTCCAAAACAAGCGTAGATCACCAGATCTACATTGCTCTGAGTGCTACTGCCCTATTCCCAGATCTGGCTGCCTCCACCTACAAGTCACCATCAGTTGTGAAAAACCACTTTCTTTGTTCACCAATAAACCAGATTTGACCTTTTTAGCCTCCATCTGTCAGCAAAACACAACAAAAAAAACTCCTATCTAAGTGAAATTTACATTTAAACCCCTCTCATCACCATGGCTTTAATTGTCATCTTTACTACAAGCGAGATAACAGCATACAACTTCCACAAGTTCCTTTACCCTATCCCCTACTAGCTATGGTTATTGAAAGGCCATGATTCAACTGTTCCTTATCGCCAATAACTTATTTGGGTATGTGAATAGAACAACCACTTTCTGATGTGGCACCAGAAAGAAAAAGAAGAAGGGATCTTTATTTGAACCATAAAAAAGGGCATGTTTGGCTAAGCTTTTTGAAACAACTTATTAACTTATTGACTTTTTGAAAAGTTATAAGCTCTAAAAAGTATGTTTGGCAATGAGGTGTATGTGAGAAGAAAAGTGACTTTTCCAAAAAGTCACTACATCCTAACTTTTCTAAAAAGTCATAAGCCCCTCTAAAAAGCTAAGCCAAACATGCCTAAAGAGAAGGGGGAAAGAGAAAGCCGAGAGAAAGAAAGGGGAATGGTTAATGTTTTAAATCTGATTAGTGTTTAAAATTTATATTTAGATAAATAAATAAATGAGTAAAATTACTAAGGTATCCTCATGTGCAAAGCACATGCCATACTTAACTAGAAATTTTAACTTGGTTAGAGTTTAAGGACGTAAAGTGTAATTAGTTTTACAAATAAAGAACTGTGACTGTAATTATTGAAATTAAAGGTCATCCATTGCAATCAGATACAAACATAAAGGACGAAAAGTGTAATTTTCCCTTAAAATTATTATTTGGCAACATGTGAACTTAAGATTATTAAAATACAATAACCCTTTAACATATTCCATATGTGACTAATTATCAGTTTCATTTACCTTTATTCTCACACCTAATTAGTACACATGGAAGCACAATTAATATCAATATGGTTTCATAGATAAATAGTATATTATTCCATTTTTACTAATTACTTTTGTTCAAATCCCATATCGTTGGGTTGCTTCAAACTTGTTATACAAAGTCAAAATGTAGAATTGTATATTACAACAGCATAAAAAGGAATCTAGGGTTCAAAATCAAACCTTCTTTCTATTAGACCGGAGGGTAGGGTGAGGGTCATCCCTATGAGGATGGGCCGCCACGTCACCGGAAGTGCAGATGGATCTAAAGGGGATGGACCAAAGGGGTGGAGGATGGTGCCCCACACTATTTATAAAAACAATTAAAAAATATTAAATGGATTTGATTTTAGAGAGAGAGAGTGAGAGAGAAGAGAGAGAAAGAAGAGAGAGGAGAGAGAACCACTCCCGTCGTTAGGGAGACGGAGAAGCCGGGACAAGGCATAGGGGGCGGTGTGGGGGTGCGGCGCCGGGCCTCGCCGGGCCAAGGCCGGCCCCCATACCCTCCAGTCTTAAATTCAGAGTAACTTAAGTCTCAAAGGTAGGTCTAGAAATCAGCAGATCCAACAAACTTCATTTTCTGGATGATCTTTGATCATGTATATTAGTATATAGATTAGTCTCTATCAATATAATATTGGTTTAAATATATATATATATATAGAGAGAGAGAGAGAGAGAGTAGGAGTTGGGTAGAAAGTATATTTTTCTTAGAAAGTCTAGGAAGCAATGAGAATTGGACACGTGGCATTGAGTTATTTTAACTAGAAGGGCAATTATGTAATGTCACATTTTAATTTTATTTTTGGAATTTATATTTCATTAATTAACATTGCATGATCTCGAAGGTAACTGATCATGTCCATGATTTTCAGAATTTTGGTTGTGTTTCGAATCCAAATCTCATTCAAATCATATGTATATACAATTCTTTCTATCGTTTTCTTCTTCCCCAACATTATTCGTATTCAATAAATTTTTCAGAGAGAAAAATCATGGCTTCAAACACACTTGTTGATTCTGGAGATGGTTATTAACATTTAACTGCAAAACCATCAGCTTGTTCTTGGTGATGTGTTTTAACAGCAAGCAGATTCATACAGTTGTGTTTTAACATTCAGATTCATACAGTTGTGTTTTAACAGCAAGCAGATTCATACAGTTGTGTTTTAGCATTCAGATTCATACAGTTGTGTTTTAGCATTCATGTTGGTAATGCTGGAGGATTTCTTGACGCTGTGTTTTATTATTCAGATTCATACAGTTGTGTTTTAACAGCAAGCAGATTCTTACAGTTGTGTTTTAGCATTCAGATTCATACAGTTGTGTTTTAACAGCAAGCAGATTCATACAGTTGTATTTTAACTGCAAGCAAATTCATACAGTTGTGTTTTAGCATTCAGATTCATACAGTTGTGTTTTAACAATAAGCAGATTCATACGCTGTGTTTTACCATCCATGCTGGTAATGCTGGAGGATTTCTTGACGCTGTGTTTTAACAGCAAGCATATTAGCAAGCAGATTAATACGATGTGTTTTCTTGATGTGTTTCTTCATGAAGGATAGAAGGAAAAGAGAGAGAGGGAGAGAGAAAAATCGCAAGAAATGTGGGGTGGTTATGGAATGACAATTATTTCCATATTTAAAACAAGGTAAATGATATATCTACCCCTAATTAATTAAATAATCCTATTTTTAAGAAACACATATTACCAAAATGCCACCAAGATGATCTCAACCATTAAACACACCCATTGGATGGCCCAGATCGCTTCCTAGACTTTCTAGGAAAAACACACTTTCCGTAGGATCCCCACTATATATATATATATAGGGTAGGGATCCTAAGAGAAGTCCACCCTATTTGAGAAACTTGAGAAGCAATCTGGACCACACATTTTCCCTAAGCAAAAAATGCAAAAAAAAAAGGTGAAAAAAATGCAAATTTTTTTTTTTGGATTTATACACATGTGTATATTGTTAATCTTTTAACTATACATATATGTATATTGTCAATTATACATATATGTATATACATGTTTTAAATTGAAAAAATGTGTATATTGTAAACCCTAAAGCTAAACCCTAAAGCTAAACCCTAATGCTAAACCCTAAAGCTAAACCCTAATTCTAAACCCTAAAGCTAAACCCTAATGCTAAACCCAAAAGCTAAAACTAAACACTAAAGCTAAACCCTTAATGCTAAACCCTAATACAAACCCTAAAGATAAAGCTAAACCCAAAAGTTAAAGCTAAACCCAAAAGCTAAACCCTAATGCTAAACCCTAAATACTATTGCTAAATCCTAATACTAAACCCTAATGTTAAACCCTAAAGCTAAACCCTAAACCATAATGCTAAACCCTAAACCCTAAATAACACTTATTTTTCAATTTTAAACATGTATATACATATATGTATAGTTAAAAGATTAACAATATACACATGTGTATAAATCCAATAAATTTTTTTTTTAAAATTTTTTTTTTCTTTTAATCCTTAAAGAAAAAGCAGCGATTTTTCAAAAAAAAAAAATTTCTTTGCATTTTTTCACCTTTTTTTTTGCATTTTTTTGCTTAGGGAAAATGTGTGGTCCAGAATGCTTCTCATGTTTCTCATTTAGCCTACTACTTCTCACATGATCCTTATCCTATATATATATATATAGGGGAAGGTTCATTGGGGAACACTAAAAAAATGGGGAACAGCGGGGAACCGACTCAAACAAACTCCGATTGGATTCATTCCAGCGGCGTTGGAACCGGCTCGTCGAACCCTAACTAAGATCTCTTAACCCTAAACCCTAAACCCTAAATCCTAACTCCTAAACTCTAAACCCTAAAGCTAAAAAATAAGGCTAAAATATAAGGTAAACCATAAAATCTAACCTATAAACCCTAAAAGTCAAACCCTAAAGGCTAAACCCTAAAGCTAAACCATAAACCCTAAGGCTAAACCCTAAAAGCCAAACCCTAATATATTTAGGGTTTAGGGGTTATGATTTAGGGTTAAGAGATCCTAGTTAGGGTTCGACGAGCCGGTTTCAATGCCTCTGGAATGAGTCCAATCGGAGTTCGTTTGAGTCGGTTCCCCACTGTTCCCCACTTTTTTAGTGTTCCCCAATGAACCTTACACTATATATATATAGCATTAGGTTCAAGAGTGAACACTAGTGTAGTTTGCGAACTAAGCGAACTAATCTTGGCCATACATGTGTGTAGATCATTGGCCAGGACTTGATGATGAAATACACTAGTGTATTTTACGATTTATTGATGAAATCCTAGCCATCCACGTGTGTAAATCAATGGCTAAGATTTGTTCACTCAGTTCGCAAATACACGAGTGTTCACTCTAGAACCCCACCCTATATATATATATCTATATTTTCAAAGTTTACAGTTAGTTAAAGATTTTCTAACAACAAATCAAGGAAAAGGTTTGATTTTTGTGAAACGATTAACCAAACAGTTATTTGCTTATATGTCATCAGTTTACTTTTATACAATACGGTTATTCACTATTTTTTACTCACCCTAGTCTACGTATGATTATCATTTACCTTTTATTTGTGTGTTGTTATACAAATGCGACATGTATTTGAGTTTATGTTTTTAACACAGATAAATATATGAGTTGTGTATTTGAGTTTATGTTTTTAACACAGATAAATATATGAGTTGTGTTAGATTTAAACAATTTAACATGACAACTTCTTAATCTAACACGATTGCCTCCTCACTTTAACATACCAAGAACGCGTTAATACCAATACACTTGTAAAGGTATCTTAAATGTTCTATGATAATAACACTAACAAAAACTAATATTCATTATATATATATCCAATATAAGTCAAGAGTTCTTTTATTACGTTAAAAATATCAGTATTTTTAAATTATTTATCATTATTTCTTTGGTCGATTAACATATTATTTTATTATTAAGATTATTCTAGCATTAACAATATATATTTATGTATTATTATTACTACAAAGGTAGAAAGTCATATGCATGGAAACATGATACTACAAGTGGGTGAACTAAACCTACTACTCATCCATACTCTTAACTAATTTCTTGATGCCACAAAACATAAATTAATTAAGATTTAAAATTTAATAAAAAAATAAATGCATCTGACCAACCACACCACCAATTTTGAGCATGTCACATATGAATTGAGAAGTAATTTTAACAGAATCCCATTCTCATTTTTACAAAGAGTCAAAGGGGGTATAAATTACAATAATATCCCCAAACTATGTTCATGTTATGATATACACCCTTATGGCCTTATACTTTCCATGTTTCCAGTTGGACCCTATTTTGAAGTATTGGCTTAAATAATATTTTCATTTATAAATACTACAATTTCTATGGAGGGGTTGGTCTAGTCAAATAATGATTTTGTCCCATTTTGCTATTTGTTTTGTTTTTTCCCCTCATAGCTAAATTGCAATTTTGCTCTCAGTTCAAATTTACAGTGTTGCCATTGTTTTTGCTTTTTTTCCCTATCAAATTACGATTTTGCCTCCAATGTAAAATTATAGTCATGCCATCATTTTATTCTTTTTTTGACAAAAAATATGGTAGTGTTCTGTTTTAATTGGTTGATTCTGTGTACTTTTATTCGTGCCAGACGGCTACCTGACACACGTTCATTTGTCTTGAAAAATTACAATTATGTCCCAAGTTTAAAATTATAACCTTTTCATCGTTTTAGTTTTAGTTTTTTTTTTCTTTCAAAAGTCTGGTAGTGTTTTGTTTTAATTGATTGACTCGATGCTATTTTTTTAGAACGTGTTATGAGTAGTATGTACGATTAACCGAAACACAGACGTACATGTTATGAGAGAGAAATACTTGCCTTGGTGCCCCACAACGCAGGCGGGGCAATAGCTAGTATATTGACAAAAAAAATAATACACCTTACAACTATCTAATTTGACTAAAGTTTCTGGATTCAAAAAAAAAGTTTTGAAAAGGAGTATTCACTTGAACATTATAATAGCTGATGGACTGCTCTTGTAATTTAGTAATAGTTAATGGGTCCATATTGTTTATATACTATGGGCAAAAGCTGAAAAAGTCAGTGCACTCCTTTAACAATACTAAAAAAGTTAGTGCACCCCTTTAACAATACCAAGACCATGGACTCTACTAGTTAGTTTTGATTACATCACTTCCCAGTTCCTAACTGGATTTGGTGATCCAAATTTCTAAGGTTGGGTGCCAACTTAGTGAGAGAAAGTGTGGGAACATCGAGTGAGAGTAATTCAGGATTATTTCATAACTTAAAAAAAAATTAACAACTTTGAAACTATTAATCACAAATAACTTTATTTAGTTTATATATTTAATATTATTTAAGTGTAGGTTTATCATTTTTTTATGTAAAGTTGGGACTACATCTATGTAATTATAAAACTACATTTAATAAATGATAAAACTACTCTTAAATAACATTAAATATATAAAACATAAATAAAGTGACTAGTTGTAGGAATTTTCAATGTATCTATAGTACTATAAAATGTATTTCTTTATGATAAGATGATAATTTTCAATCAATTATAAAACGTTTTAACACGTCTTACAAAAGCTTTTATACGTTTGATACAAATATTTTATGTATGGTAGTGTGTAAATTACATGTTCGTCATGCGTCTTTTAACCCGCCACTACGTTCAATTCATTGAATTCATTTGCATTCAATTTTGATGATTTGTTAGCTTCTTAGAATATATACATTATATTGTTGGAATTTAATAATAATAATAATAATAATAATAATAATAATAATAATAATAATAATAATAATAATAATAATAATATTTTACATATTGCTTGCATCACCTTTTAATGTTACGTTTTTAAGTTATCTTTATCTAAATTATATTTATATATAACTATGTGTTTTTGTAACACCCATATTATAAATTTAAATTTTTAATATTTAAACAACACATTTTATACAAAATGCGTCCTTACAAAAACTTTTAAATTGATAAACCTACATAACCATAGTATCCAAGTTGAATACCCGACTAATTTAAAACATTCAAACGAAGTATTAAGTATTCACAGGATTCATATAAGCTGAAACAAAATAGATCATAGTGGAAGCTTCAAAAGATGTGTGTTCGGTTCTTGGAACTTGCTTGATCTTCATCCGTGTGCTTAATTCGATCACCTAAATTCAAAACCAACATGAAAGTTAGTTTTGATAAGTTAATTACATGTTAAAAAAAGTTTCATGAGTCAAAATAACAAAATTCAAACAATTCTCGGAATTAGGGGGCGTCGCCGTATGCTAAGGGGCGTCGCGCTACGCCTAGCCCTATTTTACAGAAAGTTCCTTTATTTGCTGCTACACTTGCCCAGCTCAACCTTTTATCAAGTCCAAACTTAAAACCACCGTAACTTATGATTTGTAAGTCCGTTTTAGGTGATTCTTTTTCCTACGCGTCCATAATTAAATTACCAACGCATCTATCAAGATTATTATATCAAAATTTGAATGTACGCGCTGAAAGTCTATAAATGCCTTATGTACTTATTTGACCCGTTTAGCTTTTGCATTAATTTAACCACTAACAAATTTTATGTCCGCAAGACGTATTTACCCAACATTTGGGGCTTATGGTCACTGACGTTTCATTACCAAATCTATGGTTTCACGCTCTTGTAATCCGTCATTGCCAAATGCTATTCTAAATACACTTTTACTACTTACTAAACAATTATTTGACTCGTTTGGCTCATTCATGAAATCCTCCACTTCTAATGACTACCAAACATTTGTTATTCAAGTTTACGACTCGACTAACTAATAGTGATCTACGTCACTTTTACTAACGCTACCCTTTCTACTAAACACAATTCCATATATCCATAATTAATCATACAACATAATGTAACGGGATCACGGTTACATACCTTCAAAGCATACTCTTCAAACGCGCGTCACCACCGGCTTGTCCACTTGACGCTCCGGTTTCCTTTCCTATAGAGTTCAACCGTTAACCGTTTAGAACTCTTTGCTTAACATATGACGCATAATTCGCCAAAATTTACAATTATGGGTTCTAACTCAAATTTCAGTTTTTAAGCCTTCTTTTAGGCATTTTTTACAAACACCTTTAAGGGCAGAATTTTACACAATACATAATTAAGTTCATAGCTTGTTATTTAGCCAAGACTAACATCAATTAAGCATGTTCACATAAATTTTTCACATTAACAAATCTGAATTCACTTCATAGAACCCAAACTACACTAGAATAACATTCATAATCCTAGTGTTTATCATGTTTTTACAAAACCCACTTATCACCTTCAATGGTGATTGTGAATTCTCAAGAAATAAGCACAATTTCAATAAGTGTTTCACTAGGGTTTATTCCTAGACACAATATCATTCTAATCCCATCCAAATAACATTCATGCAACAAGATTTTCGAATTTCAAGTGTTCATTCAGAATTTTTATATGAAATTTTCAACAAAATTTCACATACCTTACGACCCCTTTACTGAGGAGATCACTATTCTATGCTCGGATTTCGTTTTGGAACTGATTTAGGGCTTCAATTTGATGAAATTGCACAAACTAGGGTGTGGGAATTCCTCCTGGGTCCCCCTGTGTTCTAATCGACCAGACACACACACCTAAGTGTGTGTTTGGTGTAATTTTTGTTTTAATATTACAAGTTCCAATTTTAACAACTTTGGTCCCTCAACTATCATTCGATTATTATTTTAGGTGTTTCTAACACGCTAACTTATTACCGCAAGGTTTCTATCTAACTAGGTTATTTTTATTCCTAGTTAATTCATTTTATTTATTATCGATGTCGGATTTAAAATAAAAGGTTTATATTTTAGGGGTGTTACAAGTCCACCCCCTTAAAAGGGTTTCGTCATCGAAACCAGAATACGTACCGAATAATGTAGGGTAGAGTCGTCGCATCTCCTCTTTGGACTCCCATGTGGTATCCGAACCCTTTCTGTGCTCCCATTTGACCTTTACTTGGTTAATCACTTTGTTCCTCAAGCTTTTTTACTTTACGATCTAGAATCGCAATCGGTTTCACCGCGTAGTTAAGACTATTATCCACCTCAATGTCGTCGTAGTGGATATAAGCTGTTTCGTCGGCTAGACATTTCCGGAGATGTGATACGTGGAATGTGCTATGAATTCAACTCAGTTCCTCGGGTAGTTCGAGATGGTACGCGACCTTACCAGCCCGTTCAACGATTCTAAATGGCCCAATAAACCTTGGGCTTAATTTCCCCTTTTTCTGAACCGAATAATCCCCTTCCACGGAGATACCTTTAACATAACTTGATCACCAACTTGAAACTCAATCGGTCTCATTCTTTTGTCCGCGTACGATTTTTGTCGATCTTGAGCCGCTTTCAGATGGGCTCGGACCAAGTCAATTTTCTCATTTGTGATTCAGACTACATCTTTATGTGCAAGCTCACGTGGACCAACCTCATCCCAACACACCGGGGTTTGACATTTTCTACCATAAAGCATCTCGTACGGAGCCATACTGATGCTTGTATGGTAACTGTTATTATATGAAAATTCGACCAATGGTAGATAAACATCCCAACTTCCCCCGAAATCGATGATACACGCCCGTAACATATCTTCCAATGTCTGTATTGTTCTTTCACTATGTTCATCCGTTTGTGGATGGTACGCTGTGCTAATAAACAGTTTAGTTCCCATTTGCTCTTGGAATTCGCGCCAAAAGTTCGAAGTAAACCGAGTATCTCTATCTGACACAATGGATGTCGGTACTCCGTGGCGTGCCACTATTTCGTTGGTATACACCTCTGACATCTTTTCAGATGTGTAGGTCTCACGAATCGGAATGAAGTGAACACTTTTTGTCAATCTATCAACAACTACCCATATAACATCGTATCCGCGGTTGGTTTTGGGAAGTTTTGTCAACAAATCCATTGTAATTTGTTCCCATTTCCACACTGGAATGTCTAAAGGTTGTAATTTACCATATGGCTTTTGGTGTTCCGCCTTGACTTGTAAACAGGTCAAGCACTTCTCTACATACTTTACAACATCTATTTTCATTCCAAGCCACCAATAGTTTCACTTTAGATCATTATACATCTTGGTTTCCCCCGGATGGATAGAATAACGAGATTTATGAGCTTCGTCAAGTAGAAGCGTCTTGACTCCACACGAATTTAGGACCCATATTCTTTCGAACCGAGTCTTTAACCCGTTGTTACCATCTGCCAATTCTTTCAATTGGCCAACTATTCTTTCCCTTTTCAAATTTTCCTCTTTTATCGCCTCGGCTTGTGCTTCTCGGATTCGTTCAAGTAAACCCGAGGTTACAACAAGCTGCATCGACCGCACTCATATTGGAATATAGTCTGTTTTCCTGCTCAAAGCATCCGCCACAACATTGGCTTTCACGGGGTGATAATGTATCTCGCAGTCATAGTCTTTCACCGTTTCTAACCACCGCCTCTGTCTCATATTCAACTCCTTCTGGTCGAAAAAGTATTTCAAACTTTTGTGATCAGTGAATATAGTGCACTTTACTCCGTATAAATAGTGTCTCCATATTTTCAGCGCAAATACCACTGCCGCTAATTCAAGATCGTGCGTGGGGTATTTCTTTTCATGCACCTTTAGTTGCCTCGAGGAATAAGCTATCACCTTGCCTCGTTGCATCAAAACACATCCGAGCCCCGAATGCGATGCATCCAAGTAAACTACCAAGTCCTCGACTCCGTCCGGTAACGTTAACACCGGAGCGTGTGTTAACTTCTCTTTTAGCGTTTGGAACGCCTTTTCCTGTTCATCACCCCATATGAATATTTCCTCCTTTCGAGTTAATTTAGTTAGCGGTGAAGCAATCTTGGAGAAATCCTGAATGAATCTCTGGTAGTAGCCCGCAAGCCCTAAGAAACTTCTAATTTCCGAATGATTCTTTGGAGGGCTCCATTTAGACACGACTTCTATCTTTGACGGATCTACCAATATTCCATCTGCACTTACGATGTGATCGAGAAATTGTACCTCTCATAACCAAAAGGCACACTTCGAAAATTTCGCATACAATCTTTCCCGTCTGAGTGTCTCTAACACCTCCTGTAAATGATGCGCGTGATCCGCCTCACTTTTCTAATACACTAGAATGTCGTCGATAAACACGCTTACCGACTTGTCTAACATAGGCTTGCAAACCCGGTTAATGAGATCCATGAAAGCCGCGGGTGCATTCATCAACCCAAATGACATCACGAGGAACTCGTAATGTCCGTACCGTGTGTGGAAGGCCGTCTTCGGTACATCCTCTTCCTTGACCTTTAACTGGTGATACCCCGATCTAAGGTCGATTTTTGAAAACCAACTCGCACCTTGTAGTTGGTCAAAAAAGTCATCTATTATAGGAAGCGGGTATCGATTCTTTACCGTGAGTTTGTTTAAATCCCGGTAATCGATACACATTCGCATGCTTCCGTCTTTCTTTTTCACGAATAGTACCGGTGCGCCCCAAGGAGACACAGTCGGCCTTATAAATCCTTTATCGAGTAAATCTTGAATCTGCGACATTAGTTCTTGTAACTCAGATGGCGCGAGTCGGTACGGCGCCTTGGCTACGGGTTTCGCGTCCGGAACCAATTCGATTCCGAACTCTACCTCCCATTCGGGCGGTATTCCCGGTAAGTCTTCCGGAAACACATCTTCGAAATCACGTACCACCGGTACGTCTCCAATCTTCGGTGGTTCTTTCTCAGGCTCATTCGCGTATATCATAAACGCTCTACATCCATGCCTCATGAGCTTGTGAGCTTTCAACATCGAACATATCATAGGATTGCCTCCTTTCTCGCCATAGATGGTAACGTGTTTTATGCTCGGACATGTTAGCTTTATCTCTTTACGGAAAAACACGACTTTTGCGTGGTGTCGGGATAACCAATCCAACCCAACAACCACTTGGAATTCTCCCATCGACATCGGGATTAGATCTATCGAGTATTCTTCGTCATCGATACTCAATTTACAGTCTTGACAATGTCACACACTATGAAACTCTTGTTATCTCATATTTCAACTTCTAAGGGCACAGATAATTTCGCCAATACAAATGAAGAATGTCGAATAAATCCATGTGAAATAAAGGATTCGCACCCGTATCAAATAATACACGTGCAGGGATCGAGTTTATTGCGAATATACCTGAAACCACATCGGGTTCTATCTTTGCTTCAGCTGCAGTTAATTGGAAGGATCTAGCCTTCGCCTTTTGGGTCTCCACTTGAACATCTTTCTCATTCTTTTTCCCGACCAACTCCGGGTATTCAGACTTTTTGTGACCCGGCTGATAGCACTTGTAGTAAACAGAAATTTTACCCGGACATAGTGATGTCGTGTGTCCCGTCTTCCCGCATATGGGACACGGTTTGTCTTTGAAGTGGAACTCTCCATTGTGCCCTTTCCCACAAACTTTACAACTTGGCAACCCGCCTTTCACATCCGTCTTTCGCGTCAATTCTGATGTTCTCGCCTTCTTTGTAGGGCTTGGATTCACATCCTGCGCCCTTCATTCGCCCCTCTCTATCTGTTTCTTCAATTCAATCTCCCGCTCTCGGGCGGTGTTAATGATTTCCGTGAGGGTTTCGTACTTCGACGGAGTCATAAACTCCCGATATTCGGCGCTCAGCATATTGTAATAATAGTATATCTTCTGCTCTTCAGTAGTCACTAACTCGTCATAGAATCTCAGCTTATCCATGAAAATACCTGTGATTTTATCGATTGTTTCGCCCTTTTGCCTTAACTGGATGAATTCCTCCTTGATTCTGTTGATGACCTCCTTAGGACTGTGGTGTTTAAGGAATGGTACCTTAAACTCGTCCCATGTCATAACCCTTGCCGCTTCGGCCCCGATTTCCTTCTTCTTGTTATCCCACCAATCTTTGGCTTGACCCCTCAACTGACCCGTTCCGTAAGCCACAAAATCGCTTATGTCACAGTGGGTCCTTTCAAATACCCCTTCGACATCGCTTGGCCATCTTTGGCATATTATCAGGTCAACTTCCCCGTTGTAAATTGGCGGTTTGCACACCATAAACTCTTTGTATGAACAACCCTTACGTTCTACGGATTTTTCTTTCACAAGGTTGACATTGTCTTCCAACCTTTTAACCCGTTCCTCAACTAATGAAAGCACTGTATTCTAGATTTTGTCTATGAAACCGGATAGACTACCCTCGATTGCTTTCCCTACTTCTTCGGCAATCACCTCTTTCATTTGTTCGGTGACTATCGTCAACGGATCATTGTTACCTCTTTCCGTCATCTTGAAACTGAAATGTTTATACCAATTGTTAAACATTTCATTTATAATATATTTATATACTTTATTTGCTTCGGTTTAGCCAAGTTCATAACTTGCTTTGACCGTTTTCATTTAGTGCATTTTCCGGGTTTGAGTGTGTTAACACGCTCTTCCCGTTCACATTCATTCACATCTCTTTTTCTCACATATGATAAGAACTACTACAATAACTAATTCTTACCGGATGATTGATCAAGCTTGAACCGAACACTCTTTGTTGACAAGCTTGAGCTCTGATACCAACTTGTAACACCCATGTTATAAATTTAAACTTTTAATAATTATACAACACATGTTATACAAAATGCTTCCTTACAAAAACTTTTAAGTTGATAAACCTACATAACCATAGTATCCAAGTCGACTACCCGACTAATTTAAAACATTCAAGCGAAGTATTAAGTATTCACAGGATTCATATAAGCTGAAACAAAATAGATCATAGCGGAAGCTTCAAAAGATGTGTGTTCGGTTCTTGGAACTTGCTTGATCTTCATCTGTGTGCTTAATTCGATCACCTAAATTCAAAACCAACATGAAAGTTAGTTTTGATAAGTTAATTACATGTTAAAACAAGTTTCATGAGTCAAAACAACAAAATTCAAACAATTCTCGGAATTAGGGGGCGTCGCCGTACGCTAAGGGGCGTTGTGCTACGCCTAGCCCTCTTTTTGACAGAAAGTTCCTTTATTTGCTGCTGCACTTTCCCAGCTCAACCTTTTATCAAGTCCAAACTTAAAACCACCATAACTTATGATTCGTAAGTCTGTTTTAGGTGATTCTTTTTCCTACGCGTCCGTAATTAAATTACCAACGTATCTATCAAGATTATTATATCAAAATTTGAATGTACGGGCTGAAAGCCTATAAATGCCTTATGTATTTATTTGACCCGTTTACCTTTTGCATTAATTTAACCACTAACAAATTTTATGTCCGCAAGACTTATTTACCCAACATCCGGGGCTTATGATCACCGGGGTTTCATTACCAAATCTATGGTTTCACGCTCTTGTAAACCGTCATTGCCAAATGCTATTCTAAACACACTTTTACTACTTACTAAACATTTATTTGACCCGTTTGGCTCATTTATGAAATCCTCCACTTTTAATGACTACCAAACATTTGTTATTCAAGTTTACGACTCGACTAACTAATAGTGATCTATGTCACTTTTACTAATGCTACCCTTTTTACTAAACACAATTCCATATATCCATAATTAATCATACAACATAATGTAACGGGATCATGGTTACATACATTCAAAGCACACTCTTCAAACGCGCGTCACCACCGGCTTGTCCACTTGACGCTCCGGTTTCCTTTCCTATAGAGTTCAACCGCTAACCGTTTAGAACTCTTTGCTTAACATATGACACATAATTCGCCAAAATTTACAATTATGCGTTCTAACTCAAATTTCAGTTTTTTAAGCCTTCTTTTAGGCATTTTTTACAAACACCTTTAAGGGCAGAATTTTGCACAATACATAATTAAGTTCATAGCTTGTTATTTAGCCAAGACTAACATCAATTAAGCATGTTCACATAAATTTTTCACATTAACAAAGCCGAATTCACTTCATAGAACCCAAACTACACTAGAATAACATTCATAATCCTAGTGTTTATCATGTTTCTACAAAACCCACTTATCACCTTCAATGGTGATTGTGAATTCTCAAGAAATAAACACAATTTCAATAAGTGATTGACTAGGGTTTATTCCTAAACACAATATCATTCTAATCCCATCCAAATAACATTCATGCAACAAGATTTTCGAATTTCAAGTGTTCATTCAGAATTTTTAGATAAAATTTTCAACAAAACTTCACATACCTTACGACCCCTTTACTGAGGAGATCACTATTCTATGCTCGGATTTCGTTTTGGAACTGATTTAGGGCTTCAATTTGATGAAATTGTACAAACTAAGGTTTGGGAATTCCTCCTGGTCGCCCCCTGTGTTCTAATCGACCAGACACACACACCTAAGTGTGTGTTTGGTGTAATTTTTGTTTTAATATTACAAGTTCCAATTTTAACAAATTTGGTCCCTCGACTATCATTCGATTATTTTTTTAGGTGTTTCTAACACGCTAACTTGTTACCGCAAGGTTTCTATCTAACTAGGTTATTTTTATTCCTAGTTAATTCATTTTATTTATTATCGATGTCGGATTTAAAATAAAAGGTTTATATTTTAGTGGTGTTAAAGTTTTATTAAAATCGTCAACTCCGTCGTATTGCATGAGCTCCGTCTAGTATTAATACATAATTACATATGGGAACAAAGAGATAATTTTACATAATTTTAAAAGTTTAAGTAATTAAAACTCTTAAAACATCTTATACTTATATACAACTATGTGTTTTATTCAATTGTCCACTACATTGGATCGCGTGGGTTCCTTCTAATATATTATAATAAATATAAGGAGGAGAAGGAGGTAATTTTACATAATTTTCAAAGTTTAAGAAATTAAAACTTCAAAACATATTGTACAATTTTTTTAAAACGTATTGTTGACTTTTAAATCAAATTTCCCCACGATTTGTAAATGATCATACTTTTTTCATATGTTAATAATTTTTAAAACATTACACCATTCAAGAGCACTTTATTCTCTTTAATTGGACTATGGTATTTATATTTGTTTCCATCATGAGTCTCGATTGCAGTCGAGGGTACGCTCCCTTCCCTAAAAAATGATCGACCGTTTTTTACTTTTGGTTAGGCCTGTAAACGAACCGAACGTTCATGAACTTGCTCGGCAGGAAGTTCATTTAATTAAATGAACGAACATGAACACACCTTGTGTTCGTTCATTTATGTTCATTTAAATTTTAATAAATACATAAATAGTTATATTTATATAAATATTAGTTTTTCTAACTACTTATATAAATATATGTAATTAGTATATCTATGAACCCTTATTTAGATGTGTTTTCGGATGAATTGTAATATATTAGACTTGTTACTTCAATCATGTTAATTTTTGTTTATTCAAATATATTCAATTAATTTTTTTTATGTTCGTTTGTGTTCGTGAACTGTTCGTTTAGGCTTTAAACGAACGAACATAAACGAACATGAACATGCTCGATTTCTTAATGAACGAATACGAACAAAAATGTGTTCGATTATATGTTCGTGTTCGTGTTCAGTTAAATTTAAATGAACGAACACAAACATGCATATGTTCGTGTTCGTTCGGTTCGGTTACAGGCCTACTTTTAGTTTCAATTCCAAAATAACATGACAAAAGAGAGAGCTCATGACAGAAAAGAGATACCGCACCGATTTGTTTTTATTTTTAGTTTCAATTCTAAAATAACATGACAGAAGAGATAAAGCACATAAAAGGGTTAACGTCAGGAATAGCGGCCCTCGCAACTCACTGCTTTTAGCTCCTCGTTAGGGCTCCGTGCACCGGAAAAAGGTTCTAGCGACGGGAACCGGCCATTGGTTACAAAGCCCCAATAAGGTATCAAGAGAGCTATCACAGTCAGGTGCAAAGTAATTAGACCTATTTGTAAAGTAGCTCTATTCCTATTTAGGGAGTGAAGGCTAAAAACGGCTTGATGAACCGTTCCGTTCGCCACGCACCGGCCCCATTCACTTGCTTATCGTAGAGGCAGTGTCTGTATTCTCCTAGCATTATGCAGGCACCCTCTAGTATATATAATACATATAACGAAGACAAAAATATAATTTAACATAAACATAAGAGTTTAAATTATTACAACTCTTAAAACATATGGTACAATCCATTAAAATGTGTTGTTGACTTTTAAACTAACTTTCGCTCACCATTTTTAAATGACTATTATTTTTTCATATGTTAATATATATAAAAAATACAAATGAAAATGAATATTTTATTTTCTTTAGTTTGAGTATGGTATTGTTATAGTTTCTTTTCAATTAAAAAAAATAACATGTTACATGATTACCAGTGTATGTGTTCATCTTCGCTTTGTACGAGCACCCCTCTAGTGTGTATTCTTTTTAAAACATACATTTTTAAGATGAAATCTATTGTTCTAAAATTTATGTCTTTATAATCTAATAAATTTTTCGTATTCATTTTGTTCCTAAAAATCTATAATTTATCTCATATCGGTGAACAAGAAAAACATGTAATCCTCTAAGAATTGATTTTTAAGAGTGTTAGGAGTGGTGATCGGCAAAAGTTGGCAAACAAGTTTTCCGACACGGTAAACCACCGCCAACAAGATGTTTGCCGATTTTAATTTGCTTGTGCGGTGATGGTATGACGATGCGGGGAGGGAGGATAGGAGAGAGAGGGGGTGTGTGGGGGGTGTGGTCTATTCCAATCTCAACCAATCAAACATTTTTCTTTTTTTTAAATAGTTTACCACTTCACCAAGTGTCTAACCATTGCCAACATTTTGAGCATAGTTTACCACTTTGACATGACACACTCTTATTGGTTGATTTTTTAGTTTGCCACTCTCAAGTATTTAAGCACTCCTTACACCCTAAATAAGTCATCCTACATTATACCGTGGGGTATGGTGGGGCGGGGGTTTGGGGCATGGGTTGACACATGGATTATGAGGGCACTCAATACACAAACCCAAGTTGTAGGGGTATGGTGGGCGTGGCTGGGCTGGTGTGGCCAAGCCACATGAATTTTTTTTAATATATATATATATATATATAGGTAAATAGTATGGTACAAATCTCTTTATCGTACATTATGTACGCGCTACCCACAGCCATACACGTGTCCTGATTCAATTTAATTAAATAAGGGTATATCAGACATTTCATTCGATCATCTTAGGGGAATTCCGGCAATTAGGAATCAGATATGGATTTCGTTTCGTAACCGTCCAATGAATTATTGTTTGTATCAATTCGTTTTGTAGGGTTTTTGATTTGATTCTTTGATTGAACCTGGATTCGTCATTTAGTATTCGTCAATAGTTTAATTATGTTTGAGTTTTGGGTTTTAATTGATCTGAAGTCTTTTTTTCATTTTATTAGATTGTAACGAGGTTGAAGATAAGTTGTTTATGGTTTTCTTTGTTTGGTTACCATATCGCATGTGATGTTTGGTTATATCGCATGTATTGTGTTAACATAATACAGGTAGTTAAGAATGGATATTTTGTATAACTTCGCAAGTTTTAAATTAGCCATTTCGCAAACAATGAAATTTAATATTTTTTGTAATTTCGCATGTTTTAAGTCTGTGATTTCGCAAATCTTAAAGTATTTATCAAATATAGCTTTTAATTTCGCAAGTTTTAATAATAATTATTTTTATTTTCGCACAGTGTGTTTCATATTTCAGCTCAATAATTGAAATCAAATAATTCAGTTCAATAATTGAGTTCAATAATTCATATCAATAATTTTTATCATATATTTTATATTTTTAACACTCTTTTCAAACATCCTATTAAGAATGGCAGATCTACCAACATCATCTTCTTCTGAACCAAGTATCAAGCAGGATTTGAGGAAAAGGATTGAGCAACAAATTCAAGAGGATCGATCATGTCAAGAGATGTTGGAGGCCAACATTTCTCGCGTAACAGAAAACATGAAGAGAAGACAAGAAATTCTGGACTTGCTATCTCAGATGCAAGTGAGTAGTCTTAAAGAAATTGCTGTTATGTTTATGGTGGATTTGGGTGAGAGGGATGAGAAACAGTTGAAAGAGTTGGCTGATGCAATAACTGTCTTAAGATGCTCGATGAAGATGAAAATTGAGTTTCTTTCATCTTTTGAATGAACTTTTTTTTTGGTGCATGTTTAAATAAATTCGCATTTTGTTTTGTATAATGGAATTGTATTCGCATTTTAATTGCCACATATTTACTTCAAATTTCAATTATTCATTGTCAAATGCGAAATTAAAATACAACTGCGAAATTAAAAATACTGATATTTGCGAAATTAAAAAACACTAACAAGTTTAAATATTCAACATAAATCCATTATCAAAGAAGTTTACTTTGTTTCCTTCCCAAAATACACACTCATCCTTTCTGGGATTATGTTATCCAAATCTTTCATATATCTTTGTTTGTCTGGCCTTTTATCGAAAGCATTTGCCTTTTTAATTATTTTTTGACGGTGGATATTGTGTTCGGATAGAATGATTTTGCTGAGATATCTGTGCCTTAGGAGATGTAGTTGTGCTTGCTGTCTGTTGTTTACTTCATCTTCTTTCACAAATCCGGTCATCCATGGTATTGTGTCTCCTTTGTATGTTTCCATGTGACGCATCGTAAACACTCCACAGTCGACGCCGTTATTCTTTGTCCTCCAATCCATAACTTTTCTTTCGATAACCGAGGTTGCAAGTTCTTCGATAGCCGGTGTTGGTTTTAAAGCCTTTCGTAGGTATAAAACCAATACCCTTCTCTGTAACATAGCAACATTGTGTTAGTAGCTTTTACATAATATATAACATTTTATATGTATAAGTTTTTGTACCAGTGTGTCTGGAAGGCCCTTGTATCTTTCTGTAAACTCTTGTTCAGCTGCTGAATTGTCAATCAGCTCAATTTTGCCGGTTTTCAAGTTGAAGCACAAGATATAGAAGTGGTCACCTTGTAGTACCGGAATAAACACCAAGTCAACCGAATCAAGTTTTTTAACCTCATATTTTTGTATGATGTCTTCAAAATTTGAGGCAAATATGGTTAGTCGTCGGTTGTCTGTGTATTTCTCCTCGTCGTAAAAGATATTCGGCTGTATGTTATGTAAATAGAATCAATGTTATGCAAACAATGTATTTTAATTTTAATATGCGAATAGTGTATATAACACATGCGAAATTATAACAGTATGACAAATGCAAACAAAGGATTTTTTCACATGCGAATAGTACATATAACAAATGCGAAATTAAATCAGTATGAGAAATGTTTCACAGGGAAATTTCTTCTATAATACATGCGATTTTAGTTATAATTAGTGTGCGAAATCATTTAATATGCATTTACTTTTAGAATTTCCAAATGACAAAATGTATATGAAAACATACCATCATTGTGCTAAACAAGAAGAGTCTGTATGGTGATGATTTCTTATCCCTTTTCTTCTCTTCAAGGTTTAGAATATCTACAAATGCATCTATTCCGTTCGATGCTATGTATTGTTCCCTATAGAAGCTTTCAAATACAGCTTTGAATGTTGCAACTTCAGTTTTTGATCGGTAAAATTCTTCTCTGCCAGTCATAAAATATATAATTAGTTTTTTGTTGTGTGTATATATTTTTAGATGTTTGTTATTTGATATAAGTATTTTACTTACTGTAAGTCTTAAAATGTTGCAAATGTATACCGAATCACATTCAATTCTTGAGTCAATAGCGCTTCGTGCAAGTTTACCACCCTGTTGCAATAAGGGGAACAAAATTTTTCTCCAGGCTCTTTACATCTTTTCTCAGCTCGAATTTTGGCTTGTTCTATTGTCTTATAAAGCAGTTCGTTTAACCCTTTTGGTATTGTTTGTTTTGGAACTGGCTTTGGGTTTGTGTTTTTTCTCCCCTTGGTTGTTTTTTTTGTTTGTTTTCTTCCATGGTGGGACCCAGGCTCAAAAGCAACTCAACTTCATTCAATTCCTCAGCCGTTACCTGAGGGCATTCAACTTACGGTTCCTTCTCAACGACCGGTTCCTTCTCAACTTCAATTCCCGTATCGGTATGTGGAGGGTCTTTTTGTGTTGTTTCTTTTAAAGAAACTGTTTCCATTTCTGTCACTTTTTCTTGAACTTTTTGTTGAATGTCTTGGGTAGATTCTGAAAGGTTAACTGTTTCTTCGATAACAGTTTCGTTTTCACCAATTTCTGCAGGCCATAGTAATTTAAGAAATACAATAAATTGTGCTTTTTAATTTTTTTTTATAATATAAAGTGTTTTTTTACCTTTGGCAGGTTGTTGGTAAGTGTATACACCCAGTTCCACAGTTTGAATGTTTGCAAGAAGGGTGTCTGTGACTCCTCCATCATCTGGTTGCAGTACACCTGTAGCTACAAATTATTTAATGTTAATACATTATAATCAAAATCGCAGGGTATACATTACATCGCGTGCGAAATCAAATTTGAAGTGTTGTTGACCTAAATCACATGTGTTTTTATTGGTTTCGCATATGCATAAAAATAGTTTTTTTTTAAATAATTTCGCATGTGTTAATATTTGAGTTCGCATGTTTTACCTGTTGATGCCATTTCTACCAAAACACTGGATATTACTTTTTGAACTTCATCATCTTTTCTACCTTCTTCGGGTGTAGTAACTTCTTGATGAACTTCTTCTTGATGTACTTCTGAAGCTGGATTTTCAGGATCTTGATGAACAGGATAGGTTGCAGTTTCATGCTCTTGATCCGAAGCAGGCGGCACACAAATGGGATTATTCCGAAGCGTCTCATCCCACTGCTTACAGGCCACCATAATCTCCGGATCCCAAAAACATTTAGTTCTTGCTTCTGAAACTAAGTTGTTCATCTCGTGAACATCTTGAACCATTTTAATGTACTTTTTGTCATTTGCTTTCATTTTCTTTAACAGGTTCTGTAAATATTTTTTTGAGTTAATATACTATTAATTGAAATGTTAAATATGAATGGATTAATTGAAATTAAATTTTTTTTGCGCTTACCTTTTTGTGGGTTCTTGAAGCCTCTCGTTCTTGTTCCTGGGCTGTGTCATAGAATATGGATGGTGAAAGTTGAATAGGAGTGGCGCAATAATCAATCATTTTCTGTGTTTGTGTTCCAACTCCCATCTCAAGGTTCAACTGAGACATTTCATGGATTTCAAAACTGAAATCCATGAAATTATCAATGTTCTCGTTATCTTTTGGCTCTCCCCCGGTTTCTTTGTTTTGTACTCCATGCGCAGTTCTTCTTTTGTAGCTTATTGTGGTGTCAACCGGTGGTCGTAGTGTATAATCTTCCGTTGAAGGACCCTCTTCTTCTTCATTTTCTTCATCATTTTCTTCTTCATTTTCTTCTTCTTCTTCACTCTCACTTGATATCCATTGAGGTCCGTTATCCGAAATATTATCTTCGACTATATCAATCTCCGATGATGTGATATAACGAATAACCGGTATTTCCACAGCTTTCTCAAACAGGTTAAGCCTCTTGTTGTACTCATGCGTGTACATAAGCTGTATAAATCGCAAGATCATTTAATTATATAACAAAACAAAAATAGTATTCTAAATGTGTTATTAAATGTAGTAATGTATACCGTAAGAAAGGCAACAGGTCCCACAAACTGTATTTTGTAGTTCTTCCAGCCTGCTCGTGTACGACGCAAGGTGTCGAGTAGAAATGAGCACCAATCTAGATTCTTTATTTCTTCAACATCTTCTACACTAAGCAAACATCTATCATTTGCAAGTGTTGCCTTTGTAATCTCCGCAAAAAACCTCATCCAGTATACTAGGAAGTTTAATTTAAACAGGCTCCCTCCATCTCTTTGATTTTCCATTGTATCTGCAATTAATCCATGGGTAATTCTCCTGTTTTCCTCCCACTGGTGGATGAATGTATCCCTCACAGCATTTCCTGGTTCTTTACTTTTTTTCAAGTTTCACTTGCTTTTTAACTTTCCTCTTATCGGCTATTATCTCAACCTTCTTTGGCCCTCTTGGTATTCCAAATACCTCAAAAACTGTGTCCGATGTTATTTTTATTTTGTGTTTTCCCAAGTTTAGCTCATCGAAATTCTCGTCAAAGTTTCTTGCTAGCCAATATGCCAATCGTGTCGAAATATGGTTGATGTTGATATTTAGTATAGCACCAAATCCCATATTCCTTACTTCTTCAAGCTGTTTTTTCTGAAAATCTACTCACAGTATCCATGTATGAGTTAGGTTGGCATCTCAGCAGTATTGCTTCATTGCTGTATTTGAAGAATTCGCGACTTTCTGTTTTAGGTTGTTCCACCTTTTTCGAATGTTTTTTTGTCTGTATCTTTGATTTCTTCTCATCTTTTTTCTTTTTTGGGAGTGGCTTAACAAAGTCATCCTCTTCAGAACTTTCTACAACTATCCTTCTCTTTCTATTCTTGTCAACTTTTATCAGTCTTGATATTGGCCCTTCAAAGTCATCATCAGATTCTATTTCTACAAAATCGCATGCTATAGTCAAGAAACTTTACAAAATCGTATTTATCAGTTAATCATGTACATTAAGTCAATAGGTGATAAAATCGCATGAATTAGTTATCAATATTAATAATTCATTGTCAAATTTGCGAAATTAAAAACACAAATGCGAAATTAAAAACACTAAATGCGAAATTAAAAACACTAATATGTTACCAAAAATAGACAATCTTTATAATTCGCATGCTTTGAATTATCAATTCGCATGTGTTAGTTAAGCATTAGCAAAACTTTCAACAAACAGTATTTTATCTTATGAAATCGCATTTGTCATAGAAAACCCTCACAAAACCTTATATGATATCGCACATATATCATGTATTAGTTATCAATATTAATAATTCATTGTCAAATTTGCGAAATTAAAAACACAAATGCGAAATTAAAAACACTAAATGCGAAATTAAAAACACTAATATGTTACCAAAAATAGACAATCTTTATAATTCGCATGCTTTGAATTATCAATTCGCATGTGTTAGTTAAGCAATAGCAAAACTTTCAACAAACAGTATTTTATCTTATGAAATCGCATTTGTCATACAAAACCCTCACAAAACCTTATATGATATCGCACATATATCATGTATAATTATGAAAACTGTATACTCATGCCAAACCTAATAAATAAACATACCAGTCATAAACCCTAGCAAAATTGCAGTTGTGAGCAATATGTATAATATAAAACTATATGTTTCAGTTAAAAGATTAATAAACAAACAAAATCGCATTTGACATTAAAGTTCATGTATATTTATACTATTAAATCGCAAATTCAATCGATACCTGGATTCATCTTCTTCGATTGTGGTCTGTCGTTGTTTGCTTTGCTTCGTTTCTCAAAACTCATGAATCTCACTTGAATCGCAACGGAGAGTAGCAGGAACTTTGTTGAAGGAGAATGCAATGTTGATTTTGGGGTTTTCGGTATGTTTTGGGGAGTTATTTGTATGCTGATTGTTAGGGGTTTTGATCTCGCATTTGACGATTTTAACCTTGGCGGTTTCTTTTTTATTAATTTTAAATTGATAAAACACGCTGATTAAATGAGATGATCTGACGGCCTAGAATGTAGCGTACATAATGTACGATTACAGTATTTGTATGATAACCGGCCTCTATATATATATATATATATAATATATATAACCATTAAAAACTACATAAACATACATAATAATTACAAAAAACATAGTATCAAAATAAAAAATAATCATTCTTCGTCGGAATCGTTGAAACGTGATCTACCAAATCAGATCGAAGGTTATGATGTATATCCCTTGACTTGATCAAAAATTCATTTGACGCTTTATTTTCGTCTGTAACTGTTACGTTACCTGGTTGGGAGTCATCGTCATCATAGTAGGTAACGACCGCTCTACCTTCATCCTCCAAAATCATGTTGTGAAGAATGATACATGCGTACATCACGTTTCCAATCTGATCCTTGTCCCATAGTCGACAAGGTATTGCCAATATTCGCCACCTTTTCTTCAAAACACCGAATGCTCGCTCGACGTCTTTACGTGCAGCCATTTGGACCCTGTTAAACTTTAATCTCTTTGGATCTATTTCCACACCATCGTCAGATGATGATGACGATTCACTTGAACTTGAAGAACTCATGGCAAGATTGTGTTTTATGTGTTTGATATTGTGTGAGAAAAATGTTAAATATGGTAAAGTATTTATAAAGGAAAAAAAGTTATTTTTTTTAAATAATACCCAACTGCTAGCCCAAACGGCTAGTTTTGTTGGCCAATCACATCTCGCCAAGTCAGTCTCGTAGCCCCGCCCCACGCCCGGCTTTAAACTCCCGCCCCTTGGGCCACGCCCAAACCCAAGCCCACCCGGGGTGGTGGCTTAGGCGTTTTCAGCCAACCCACGCCCCAACCCCCACCCCATACCCACAGTCTTAGCAAAGGAACAAAGTGGCGTAAAACAATGTATATCACTCACTACAAGTTGATCATTATTTAAATCCTAGCTTTATAACACTAGTATATAGTTATAAAAGTAATAAAAACGACCGTATCTAAAGAACATGTGAATCAATATAGTCAAGCTGGCTATAAGAATTCGTGTATCTTGTTCGATCTCGAAAAAACGCGCCCTAAAGCCTTAACGAAATTAGGTATTGGGCTCACTTAAGGTCTAACCTAATGTTAATGGGCTAATAACTAATCTAACCCATAAAAACCGTTTTGTAAGTGGGCCTATGTTGATTTTTGTACGGGTATACCCTATTAATTTATTTTTTAGATATACATATCGATTTTTTTTTAAATAACGTGGCTTTCAAAATATCAGACTCTGGCCGGTGGTCCTTTCCACCCACCCACAGGCCCACCCATGAATATACTACGTTTACTAAGGGTAAACTGCGTAGGCTGCCACCACCAACTCCCCATCGTATTTGTCATCACCTTCTCTATAACAGGGACATAACTTAATCAATTTAAGTGGGGGCGGAAAATATTACACAAAAAACTACAATTTTTCACAAAATAGACCATAATAGCTAAAACACATGTTAGGTTTGGGCTTTTGAAATCGAAAGGGTCCAACCACATAGAAGTAATAATATTTGAACTTAATAGGCTAACACTTGTACCTCTAACATTAACCTCATTTTTAATCTATATTACAAAGTGCAATGATCAAGTACCACTATTGAAAAGCCCTAACTGTTTGCACACCTTGGCAGACTATCTACACACTTAGGGTTTACATACGCTGCGTAGAGACCTATACGCAGCGTATAGAGGTAACCCTATACGCTGCGTATAGGTCTCTACGCAGCGTATGTATGGGGCAGGTACATGACCAGACAGTCAAACCTAGTACCATGTCAAATCAGTCTGACATACGCTGCGTATTGATCAATACGCAACGTATAGATGTAACCCTATACGCTGCGTATTGATCAATACGCAGCGTATGTCAGACTGATTTGACACTGATACGATGTTGTCTAGGCACGTGAATAAAGAAATACGTGGAGTAGAGAGCTATACGCTGCGTATTTCAGTAAATTTGAAAGTCTATTTATCCATGCATCTCTGGTTCCCTTCGAGTTCATCTCCTGCTTTGTTTTTCATCCTCTTCTTCACTAACAATTTATACCCAAACCAAAATCATTTGTTCTATTTTTTGTTCAATATTGTTAAAATGTCATCATTTTGGAACGAGAATTATTTCGGTAATCGCTATTCTAACGACACATGGGGAATAAATGATGCCAATGAGGAGGAGGTGGTTGTGTCTGGAGTCCCTGTTGATCAAAAAACACAGTTGCCAGACTTGAACGAGACTCCCACTCCACCTGTTGATGAACCAAATTACCCGGCTCATCAAGTGTATCCGGATTACGGATACGGGTATGAATCTCCGTACGTGCAACAAAGTGGATACGCTGCTGAGAATGCACCTGTTGATGAACCATATTACCAGACGCAACAATCGTATCCGGGTTACGGATACGGGGGTGAAGGTGGATACGGGGGTTACGGTGGATACGGGGGTGAAGGTGGATACGGTGGATACGGGGGTGAAGGTGGATACAGTGGATACGATAGATATGGGGGTGAATGTGGATACGGTGGATACGGAGGCTACGGTGAATACGAAGAATACGGTGGATTCGGTTATGAGCCCCGTAACACACCACTGTATGATGATTATGAACCATCTACCCCGGGCAATCCGTTTCAAATAAAGAAGGTATCACATTAATATTTGTATTATTTTTATAATAATTATTATTATTGTTAGAATTATATTGTTATTGTTATTGTTATTATTATTGTTATTATTATTATTGTTATTATTATTATTATTATCATTATTGTTATTATCATTATTGTATTGTTATTGGTATTATTGTTGTTGTTGTTGTTGTTGTTGTTGTTGTTGTTGGTGGTGGTGGTGGTGGTGGTGGTGGTGTTGGTGTTGGTGGTGGTGTTGCTGTTGTTGTTGTTGCTGCTGTTGTTGCTGCTGCTGCTGCTGTTGCTGTTGTTAACGTAACTTTTTTTAGCGTTTCATATCTCTAACTGATTTGAAGAATTGGGTACAAGAAACGGGAAAGGAGAATGGTTACGTAATTGTCACCCGCCGATCGAAAAATATTGGCGGTACTACTGGGATGGTATGGCTTGTGTGTGACCGTGGTGGTGAGCACTGTAGTAAAGCAACAGTTAGGAAAGCTGGTAGCAAAAAAATCGGTTGCGCATTTTCATTACTCGCCATCCGGGACGTGACGAATGACACGTGGGAGTTAAAAGTGGACAACATTAACCATAACCACGAACCTACGGCGAGTCTGTTGGGCCACATTTTTGTGCGAAGATTTACTGAAGTCGAATACAAGCTAGTGGAGCAGCTAACTGCTCAAAACATGGAGCCACGTATCATATTTCAAACCCTAAGAAAGCAGTTCCCCGACAGCCTGCATGTTTAGAAAGACGTGCAAAATGCGGTACAAAAAATTAGAGCGACACTGATGGACGGAAAGACTCCAATGCAGGCACTGGAAAGCCTGCTGCATGACAACCGATTCATTTACGACACCCGACAGGAACCCAAAACAGATGTCGTAACAGAGATTTTCTTTGTTCATCCTTATTCAATCACTATGTAGCGTGCATTCCCGCACGTGATGTTGATCGACGCGATCTACAAAACAAACATCTACAACATGCCATTTGTCCAGGTTGTGGGTTTGACGTCGACCAACAAGTCTTTTTGTATCGCACATGCCGTTATTTGCAAAGAACGAAGGGGTAACTACGTGTGGGTGCTTGAGCGGATCAAGTCAATATTGCATGAATGTATGATGCCGCGTGTGATAGTCACGGATAGAGAGCTTGCCCTAATTAACGCGTGTGCTAAAGTATTCCTAAACGCAACCAGGCTTCTATGCCACTTTCACATCGAACAAAATATAAGTAGACAGTGCAAGCAGGGGTTCAATAAAGTAGACAGTGCGAATCTGCTTCAAAGCCCATGTACAAGTACAACTTGGAGAAAATGTATAACCGACTCGTGGTTGCCAACCGAGAAAGTAAGTGTTCCTTCAAAAAATGACTCACCCAATCTATTATATTTTACACACGCTTTTACATTTCATTATTTTATTTTTGCAGGTGTCTTTGATTACGTCTACGAAAACTGGCTCAAAGACTATAAAGAATCGTTTACGCGTGGACCGATAAGTGTTGCAACTTTGGTCAGCGCACCACCAACAGAGTTGAGAGCCAGCACGCAAATTTAAAAAGATACGTTACGCGCGGGAGTTCATTGGAGTGAATAGAAAGATGAGTCATTGATATAGTTGAAACTCAGTACGATGAAATTCAAAAAAGTTTCACCGAGAGCATCGAAAAAACAATGAACCACCACAGACACCCACTGTTGGACAACCTACGTGGAAAGGTTTCCCATAAAGCACTTGATTTGCTGGAAAAAGAGCTACAAAGGAAGCTGGAGGTGTTGCAGAAACTTAACGCATCACGTGGTTTCCATATGTGGCTTAGCTGTGGATTGCCGTGTGCTTGTAGGTTGGAAAACTACAAACGTACAGGTAAAAAATATTAAAACTATAAAACTTTTGTTATTTTGTACGATTTAGCTGTTTCTCACATCGTATTAACTTAATTGTGCAGGGCGTATGATACAACTCGACGACATAGATGTATTCTGGCGTAAGCATGACTTGCTCCCGTGTAAACTGGCAGACGAGGAAGTCGATGTTGTAGCAGAGCTCAATAATGTGCGGCAACATTTAGAGGCGCAGCCCCCCGTTCAGCAAAAGAGTTTGCTTTCAAAGATAAAAGCGGTCTTCACCCCGAAATCGTCAACCAAGAAACCACCGATCGTCCAGCAAAATACTCACGGTCGGCCTACATCAAAGAAAGTATAAGAAAGGCTAGATGAAGCTGCGAGATACAGCTCCTATGGCGAGGGCAGCAACGTATATACTACTTCCCCCAAACATAGGTACGATTTACCCCGACACAGCTCATACGTACCGTCAGAGGGCTCTCGTGGAACTGGTTCGGTTGTAAAGTCTGAAAAACCTAAAATGCAACGAAACAGTTCAACAAGTTCTAAAATGAAGGAGACGCGAGATGATCAGGGTTTTCCATTAATGAAGGGGGACGAGCACTTGTTAAGCATTAAGAGGTTTAAGAATCAAATTCCATCAGAGTTTCACTCTTACATATCGCGTATACAAGATGTGTCCCCAGACGGTCATTGTGGGTACAGGTCTGTGGCTGTCGGGTTAGGTTTTACGGAACACGTATGGCCCCGTATTCGAAGTGATTTACTACTGGAGATTGACCATAATGAGCTGCGTTGGAAGCATGTATTCGAAAGATATAACGAAGGAGACTTTAAACGAATACGTAACAGCATCGAATGGCATTCAGTGAAAGGGTGCGATCCAAGTCACTGGATGGAAATGCCCCACGTAGGGCTTCTCGTAGCGCAAAGGTATAATATTGTCCTCCACGTGCTAAGCATCGAAGGGAGCTCTACCATCTTCCCATTAATGGATGCCCCACTAGATCCACGACCTCAAGCGATAACGCTCGTACATGTTTACGGGGGACACTTCATACATGCTAAGTTGGAAGGAGACTACCCCATGCCTTTAGTGACCCCAGTGTGGTCGACACATCGATCAATAGCTGCAGAACGGTGGGAAGAAACGTATAGACCGCGGTTACAACACTACTACGAGTTAACCAATCCTAAATCAGACTCAGACAAAGACAGAGAACCGAGTTTAAATGTTATCGAAGATTAAGCGGAAACTTGTATTTTTGTAAATTGTAGAAATTTTTTAATTTATAAAGTTTGTATAATTTTTAATTTTTATAATTCATAATTTTTGTATTATTTTTAGCTTTTCTAAATTATATTTGTATTATTTATCAAATAATATTGTTTTCTATAAATATAAACAAAGGAAACACAAAAAAATAAAAAAAATGGAGCTTTATATACGTTGCGTAGGGATCCCTACGCAGCGTATGGGATGCAAATGACAAAACAGCCCCTGTTTTTGGCTTCGTATTGCCTCAACACAAGGGCAAAATGGTAAAATGATTATCCTAATACGCAGCGTATTGTTCCATACGCAGTGTATGTAAAAGGCGGACAATTTCCCCCCAAATCAAAGTTTAAAAACCTAAATATGTTAAATTACCATTTTGCCGTATAACATTGATACAAGGGTATAAAGGTCATTCTCTTGACCTTTATATACGCTTCGTAGAGATCCATAGGCAGCGTATATAAAGGTCGTAAATGACCTTTTTACCCTTGTAATCAGCTCCGTATAGCCCAAAAACAAGGGCAATATGATAATTTTACTGAAGTCAAACTGCTTTTTGACTTTTGTATACGCTTCGTAGGGATCTCTACGCTGCGTAGAGGTTCTGATTTAAATAAGAGAAACCCCTACGCAGCTCTGTTCTTCCCCAAATCTCAAAAACACACACAACCGAGAGACATACGAAGGCGACTGAAATAATCGACTGTATACGACACGAATTTGAAGTATAAAACAGGTATTTACTCAACCTATTTAAGTAATTTTGATTTTTTTTGTAGTTTATCCGTAAATTAGATGTTTTTTAGGTAAATTAGGGTTTGGTTAGTGATTGAACTTTCGTAAATTAGGGTTTGGTTAAGCTTTGATTAATGTTGATTTGTTTGACTTGTTAGGGTTTAGCCACTGAACTCTCTGAACTGTTTACAGTGAAAACATGACTGATTTGATGCGATTCGATGATTTTTTATTGAACTTTCGTATATTTCAAACAGTTTTGAATGATTATCTGTTTGTTTTAAACTGTGTTAGTGATTGATGTTGCGTCATGTTTCAGATCTGATTTGATTTGATTTAGGAATTCTGATAAATCAGGTTTGAATTGTTGATAGGTTGATTGTTACGATTTACAATAAACAGAGGATTTGCAGAAGGATTGATTTGAATATGAGATTGAGTTTTAGATCTGTATAATCTTCAAACGTTCAGATCTGTGTCTGAATAGTTGAAGTTGTTGATCGATATTGTTATTCAATAAAAAAGAAAGATTCAAATCATTAGTGTTTCATGTGAATTCTGATCTTTGTTTGACTTGTTAGCTTTGTTAAATCATTATGCCAATGGTAGCAGTCTGTCGTGTCGGGTCGGGTCAAGTTATTCATATGGGGCCGGTTAGTGGTTTACGATCTGTTTTCTATATGCCAAACGGCTGCGAAATCGCTTAGTGGTGTTTGGATAGCGTAATAGTGGTATTTATACCTAAAGATGCACTAGACTTTAGTAAAATAAAATCTTGAACAGCCAAAAAGTTGATAGTTTTCTATCTACATGGGACCCTTAGTTAAGACTTTGCTTGATGTATAATTGATGCAATGGATTGTAACAGCTCTATAACATACATACACTGATACACGATGACATCCAGGTTTTTGGGCACGGGCGTTTAAACGGCTGCAAACGCAGCCCCAAACGACAGCGATTTCGCAGCCGTTTACGGCTGCGTTTACAGCCGTTTAAACGCCCGTTTACGGCTACAAATGCGGTTTAAACGGCAGCGATTTCTCCGTAAAGGGCGTTTAAACGGCTGCAAACGCAGCCGCTTAAACACCCGTTTACGGCTGCAAACGCAGCAGCAAACGGCAGCCAAATCGCAGCCGTTTGCGGCCGTGTTTGCAGCCGTAAAGGGCGTTTAAACGGCTGCGAAATCGCTACCGTTTGGGGCTGCGTTTGCTACCGTTTAAACGACGCAGCCGCAAACGGAAGCGATTTCGCAGCCGTTTGGGGCTGCGTTTGCAGCCGCAGAGCGGCGTTTCTCATGTATATTTAAAAAAAATATACATGAGAAAATATATAATTTTTTAAACTTAAATTGTTTTTATTTAAACAGAAAACTGTTCTTTTTAAACAGAAAATATTTTTTTTGGTTTTCCGGACGAGAAAGATGGAGGAAATGGATATAGAACAAATTAATCCGGAGCAGGCGCAACGGCGGAAGCGTCCACCGGCGGATCCTCTCGAGAATCACCCGTATTTGGAGTTTCCTCCGGAGTCCGACGCTACTCTCCTTTGCGAGAAGCTTCGGAAGATGCATATCGGTGGACATTTTGCGGTTTCTTGGAAAACCCTCCGGAAGCTCGCGGTTGAAGATTGGGCGCGGGGTTTGTTCCCCTTTGATTCACCGTGGGAGCGGCTGTTTGAGCTATCGTTTATGCCGAGCTACAGGGAGATACTGATCGAGTTTCTGTCGTCGTTCGAGTTTCATCCTCGTCGGCCAAATCAGGTTGTGGACCCCGCGCAGCCCCCTCCCCAGCCCGAGGTTTCTTTTCGCATGGCTGGCCAGGCGCGTTCTATGTCAGTTGCACAGTTTGCGGTGCATAGCGGTTTGTATATGGAGGCTGAGATCGCTACGGATCTTTATACGATGGTACGTTTAACACAAATTTTGTATTGTTATTATTATTATTTTAATATATAACATTTAAGATTTAATATTAATTTAACGTTTAATAAACATTCGGGTAAACAGGGGTTGGTAATGGTTGATAAACCCACGCTTTTAGGGTTTTGGGCTCAGATCGCGGACATCAATCATTGGGACCACCGACAATCCAAGGGGAGGGTTACGCTGATTAATGATCCGCTCTTCAGGTACGTTAGTTATTATTATTTTAATAATAGTTATTATTATTTAAATAGTAAATATTTTTTTTTAAACCTAAATTGTTTTTTTTTCTAAACAGAAAACTGTTTTTTTTAAACATAATTTTTTTAATTATTTAGTCGAAGTCGAACCATAAGGCGCGTAGGTCCCTAACGAGCGTCGAAATAAGTTCATCGTTAAAATAACGACGAACTTATTCCGACGCTCGTTAGGGACCTACGCGCCTTACAGTTCGACATGGACTAAATAAAAAAAATATATAATTTAATGACGATCTTAGTTTTGACGCTCGTAAGGCGCGTACGGTCCTAACGAGCGTCGAAACTAAGTTCGTCCGTAAAATATTTTTTTAATTATTTAGTCGAAGTCGAACCGTAAGGTGCGTAGGTCTCTAACGAGCGTCGAAACTAAGTTCGTCGTTTTATATTTTAACGACGAACTTATTTCGACGCTCGTTAGGGACCTACGCGACTTACGGTTCAACATGGACTAAATAATAAAAAATATAATTTAACGATGATCTTAGTTTAGACGCTCGTAAGGCACGTACGGTCCTAACGAGCGTCGAAACTAAGTTCGTCGTTCAAATATTTTTTTTTTGTTATTTAGTCGAAGTCGAACCGTAAGACGTGTAGGTCCCTAACGAGCGTCGACACTAAGATCGTCGTTTTATATTTTAACGACGAACTTAGTCTCGACGCTCGTTAGGGACGTACGCGCCTTACGGTTCGACTTCAACTAAATAATAAAAAAATATATTTTAACGACGAACTTAGTTTCGACACTCGTTAGGCCCGTACGCGCCTTACGGACGACGTAGACTAAATAATAAAAAAATATAACTTAATGACGATCTTAGTTTCGACGCTCGTAAGGCGCGTAGGTCCGTTACGCACGTCAAAATCCGTAACGAGTCAAAAATATATTGTTTTTTTATTCTCATTTAGTCGATGTCGTCTGATTATTATTTACTGACTGGTTTCCATTTATGCAGGTATTTGCACAAAATGATTTCCACTTCGATCACTGCTCGAAACAAAAGCCGGGAGTGGTGTACGAGTGGTGACTTGTTTTTCTTATATTGCCTCTTATACAAGAGGCCGTGCGCTCTCGCCTAACGGTTAGCGCAGTACTTCGCCTCCGCGCATCATCGACAGGAGCGCGGACTGCTATACTGCGGCGCCTACGTGACCAGGATAGCCCTTTCGTTGGGCTATCATCCGGAGAATGACCGTGGCCGTGTAGGCCCGGCGAAACAGCCGAAGCAGATGGGGATGAACACATTAAACAGAATGCAAGTTACCAAAGACTTCCCATGCGGGAAACGGTTAAAGAAACTGGACGGCACGCAATACGAGCTTACACAGCTGCCGGAACAGTTCCCTCCGGTATTTCCCCCGCAAGATCCGGAGGCGCCGGAGCCGCATGAGTCGGCCGCCGTCATTCCGCAGCCACCACCGCCGCGTGGACCACCCAGGGCGCCTCAATTCCCACGCCATGTTTGGTCCGGTCCTGACCCATCACATCAGCGGCTGCTTCGGTACGCTGAAAGGAACAACTATCTGTTGGAGTGGGTGGCTGCGGAGCTGGGGGAGCGCCGACAGCATGACGGGTTACCTCCACGACCCTTCATTACGGATGCGGAATTGGATCAGCATCAGCAGCAGCAGAAGCAGCAGCCATAGTATTTTATCATTTTATCATTTTGTTATGTATGCATAAACTTTTGCTGTATATATCAAACTTTCGGTGTACATATAAAACTTTTGCTGTAAACGATGTAACATTCGAACAGTACCCGGGTATTTCCACTTATTTAAGCTATAATATTTTAAAGTTATAGTATTCGAACCGTATATACGCTTTTCAAAATTTTAACATTATACCCTTTTCGACGACATCGACTAAATAAATTAACGACGACGTCGACTAAATAATAAAAAACATTATATATTTTTAACTCGTTATATATTTTAAGCGAGTTAACGTTGTAACTGGGTGAGAATTTTTACCACAAATAGGCCGAATGTTGAAACAAAATTCTGGAAGGTTATATACGCAGCGTATTGACCTATACGCCGCGTATATAAACCTGGTAAAAATCTGATGCTTCAAACCTACCAAAATGACCCCAAATTTTCAGATTGTTAATATACGCTGCGTATAGGTCAATACGCAGCGTATATAAACATTGTTTTCTGTGCAATGATTGGTTATTAGGCACTGAGATCCATGGTTTATCTACGCAGCGTATAGGTCAATACGCAGCGTATACGTAGCGTATAGGGTTAACCCTATACGCTGCGTATTGACCTATACGCTGCGTAGATAAACCCTAATTTGGCTAGGGTTTGGTGTGTCACACCCCGACCGCGTAAAACAACAAATCGCGACAGAATCGTCGGGGAGTGTTGTAACAGAATTATTGTTTCAAAACACACGGAAATTTGAAGTTTCGTTTTATTAAACATTAAATATTTACATCGTCTGGAAATCTAAATAAACAATTTAAACATAGTCTGTCATTGTTATTAAGTCACTAAGACCTCGTCCAGTCCTATGTGAGCATGCATCCTAGCAATCAACATCATTCAACAACACCTGAAACATATGTGAAAACAAAGTCAGCAAAGAAATGCTGGCGAGTACATAGGTTTTTGAGAGTGTCGGATTCATGGCTAGTTTACATGTTGCAATACTTAAAAAAAACTTGTTTTGAAAAGTATAGTATTGCGACATAAGTAACCAACTCAAATCAAGTTGGTTATAATTTATAAAATCTCATAGCCATGATTCTTAACCCAAAACATTTATTTAATAAAATCAAATTGTAAAACAACTCGTAAAAAACTTGTTAATAAATCTCGTTAATAAAACTCGTTAGTAAAACTCGTTAATAAATCTCATTAATAAAATTCGTTAATAAAACTCGATAATAAATCTCGTTAATAAAACTCGTATGGTTTATATCATTTCGAAAACCTCGTTTGTGTGACATCGTTTCAAAATCGTTTACCCAAGTGAACTAAATAACGCCACGGTATGTAATACGATGAAAACACTTATATATAGGAAGTACCAGCGGCGTATCCACCATGCTTTCATCACATTACACCCGGCCCGTTATCTAAACACTAACCAAAAACCAATCTTTTACCCAAATCGTTTAATTCGTTAAAAATCGCTTTAGTCGTTTAAATAATTCTCGTTTTAAATCGTGAAAACTACTTTTGATTGTCTCACTAATAACATCCAAACCTTCGCGACTCGCCTATCGATTCTCGCATTAATAAACTACCAAAGGGTAAATTAACAATCACAGATTCAGTCGTTACCCACCTAACCCACACATAACCATTGGTGCAGTCTGATAACGAGATTTGTCAGATCCTATGGTACCATAACCAAATACTGGTCGGTTCGGCCAAAACTAATGGATATTATTCGTTATGTAAATACAACCAACAAGTTTGTTTACTATATCGAAATCGTTATTAATTTAATATAAACCATTTTAATCGTTTTTGAAACCATTGTTATAATATCGAAAATCGTTTTGAAAACCATCGTTAAAACCTTGAAAACATTTAGCACATATGATTCACCCCAAAACAATTGAAAATAGTAAAATAGGGGAACTATGTACTCAACTGAGAATGCTTAGAGGTCTTGAACAACAACCAAGCAAAGCTAGAGGGAGCACGGAATCAATCGACAACCTAATAACTATATAAATAACCCGGACCTAAGTCGGAAGATCGGATAGGATGAGGTTTTGTAAACCAAATGAGTATTGGAACTCATATGACATGGTTTAACAAAGTCTACATTCTAAATCGAAACCTAACCTAAGTGCTTTCGACCCATTGTGACCCATTAAGGTAGCTTAAGCTACGTTAACGTGTCGTTCGCGCAAAAGTGTGTTCGAGACGTCTAACTAGTCCTATGACAAGTATTATATGCCTAAACATGATTAAATATGTTGCATAATCAATTAACTGACAAAAGTTTGTGTTACATATGCTTAATTACCAATGATGCATGAAAAGGGCATTTTGTTCATTTACCTAAGGCATATAAACTACCTATCATACAACTAATTAAACCTAAGTGACCATAAGGTATAACCTCGGAAGGTTATTCCCTATGCAACTATGGTCACTAAACATGTTTGGTCGGATCCTAATGATCGACCAAACGGGTCGTGTTCGAAAGTCTAAGCGGGTGTTTAGTCCGCTTGACTTACGACTCTACACAAGCACTAATCTAAAAAGTGACGAGTTAAACATGTTAAAACATGTTTAAAGAATTTAGAAAATAGATTTGGTATAAAAACAAACGGTTTTGATACATATAAGTAGTTTGGTTACAAAATACGCAAGAATGCGCATTTTGGCCGAAACTACGACTCATCACTACACCTAGATAACGTGGTAACCAGCAGGTATAGTCACTAGGGACTATAACCATCGTGATTACGCTCACGTTATGAAGTTCAAACGAACTTCGCATTGACTATAAACTGGTCAATGCAGAAAGTCAAACACAGTTTGACTTTTAAGCTAAAAACGAAATAAAAGAACGAAGGAATACTTACAAAAGGTCCCCGCAAGCTTTGATCCAATTTACTCTCAGGTATGAAGCATAAACTTCAACTTAGAGAGCCAAAATCAGATCAATGTGGGTTTTGCAAGTGAAAGGGGATAGCTATTTATAGGAAAACTAGAACCGTTAGGATCGTTCATCGTAAAACGAGCTTCGATCTCATCCGTACACATGTGCCCATGGTTTTGTGAAACCATGGGAGCCCATAGTTTTATTAAAACCATGTGCAAATGAGGGGAACAGATGGAACAAGCTGGAATTTAGATTTTTCATTTTGGTCCCTTCCTAAGATACTATGGCAAAATGACAATTTTGGTCCCTGAACTTCAGAATCTTGCATTTCGGCTCATTTTTTGACACGTTTAAGCCCCGTTAACCTCATTTCAAGGCTCTAAAATGAAGTTAAAGTATAGGGAACTCAAAACATGATCAAAAATATCTCGGATTTCGGTTCCTTTGGTCGTACGGTTGCGTTGTTCGGTTAATTACGACGGAAGTCGTAACGAACGCAAAAACGATCCAAATTACGCGACGAATGGAATTTTATCATGCCAATCACTAAAATAAAATATTTTAATGATTAAATAAAGTTTTGGATGTCCGGATGTATTCAGAACGTAAGATATGCGCGAAAATGCAAACTTATGCACTTTTGACGCCTTTAGTCCCTGAATGACCAAAAAGTTTATTTTAGCACACCGAACCCCTGAAAGCCTATTTCTAAGCTATGTAAAGGATATTTAGGGTATGTTTAACTTATGGTCATGTTCCGAAAGGATCGTTACAGTACAAATCGGCATACTTTCGCAGTTTGTCGAAATTAGTCCCTGTAAGCGAATAAACTTGATTTCGCCACACCAAACCCTCCAAAACTTATTTATAAGTTATGTAAAGGTTATTTAGGGTATGTTAAGCCTATGTCACTGTCCCGGAGTGTTTGTTGCATTAAACTGGTTATATTTACGCATCAGTGCGCGTATAACCTTCCAGAAAGCGATTTAGAGCCCGAAATCGAACAAGAGTTGATATGTGCAAATGATACACATATTTATACAAATCTGATGCATGTGAAGTGTTATATATATTAGGTGTATATTTTAAGCCCTTTAACACTTTTTTAGCCAAGTTTTAAATTTATAAAACACGATATTTACTAACACTAAACACACATATGGGCAAGTGCACCCATCGTGAGCGTAGTATAGTGTTGGTAAGATACCGAGGTAGTCCAAGGACACAAGATCTTTTAGTACCGGTTTATCCTCAACGTCTAATCAAATCAAAAAGTTTAGAAAAATGTTTTAAACTAAGAAAAATAAAGACTAACTAAAATGCTGAAAAATAAAAATAAAAGAAAAACAGATAGACAAGATGAATCACTTTGTTCCGACTCGTGTATAGTGTAACCTTTCATTATTTCCGCACTTTTGCACTTATTTAAGAGATTATCTTAGTTATTGTAGTAGGCCCCTCTTTTGAAGGTGACGTTACCCTCAACCCAGTAGTTTGAGTCAGCAAGGATACAATCCTAAAGGGTCGGATTATTGAAAGATAATGAATTAAGTTATTAATGCAAATTATGGTAGGCCCCTCTTTTGGAGGGGACGTTACCCTCGACTAAGTAGTCTTAGTCAGCAGGGATACAGTCCTAAATAGCCGGGTTATAGTATTAATAGTAGTTAACTTATGAGGGGATCAAAGAGTTTGGACCCCCGCCATCCAATACCGTTAAGTATTGAAGGAGGTCCTACTAAACTTGACCCAGGTCCATTGCAGGACCTCTAAACGCTGAACAATGGCAAGACTCTTACCAAACCGTTTCCTTAACCCCCGACCAGGTAGCCAACATACCTCCATATAGACCGTGGAGATATGAATGGTGAAAATCTTTTATTTTATATAGACAGTAAAATAATGTCAAGACACCACAGACAAACGATAAGGAAGAATCACCTTCGACATAAGAAACTAGTTATTAAAGTCATTAATACAAAACCAAATAAAAAGTGCGAAAAGATTAGAAATAAAAAGTATTACACTAGACACTTGTCTTCACCAAGTGATGTAAGAGACTTAGGCAACCATGGCCTTGATTGTCAAGAACTCTTACGATCAATCTTGGATCCCGAGACGACTCACACACTCTATGATGGACAATGGATGATGGTGGTGGATGATGGTGTTATGATGGTGGTGGGTGGTGGGTGAAGTGTGAGAGAGGTGGTGTGCCAAGGGATGGTTTGAGCTTGAGCCAAGCACTCCTATTTATAGGCTGAACAGAAGCTCGAGCACGGCCCCGTGTCCACATCCTTCTCTTTCTTCATTTAATGCATCATGTCTTATTAGTTGACCACGCCCCCGTGTCCGCTGAGCACGACCCCGTGTGCAAAAGAATCTTTGTACTATGAAGATTTGCCTGGATTGTGAGAATCTTATAGTTGACCACGGCCCCGTGTCCGCTGAGCACGGCCCCGTGTCCGCTGAGCACGGCCCCGTGATGGGCAATAGAAGCTTCTACCACTTTGTCTTTTCTGCCGGCACTTGGGCACGCCCCCGTGCTGGCTGAGCACGGGGCGTGTTCTGTCTTCTGTCTTCTTGTTTTGCTTGGGAAGATGCTGTCGTGGGGTCGGGCATGTCACGTTTGTTCCTTTTCTTGTATTTATGTTAGATTTTGCTGTCTTTTTGCTTCTTTTGTTAATTTGAGCTCATTTAATCCTGAAAATACAAAAGGAAGACAAAAGCACACTTTTTCCAACATTGGTACTAAAAAAAGGTTAGTTTTATGCCACAATTGATGTAATTTATATGTTGCATTTTACACACATCAAATACCCCCACACTTGAATCTTTGCTTGTCCTCAAGCAAAACTCTTTATAATGTGGCTTTACACACCCAAATGGAATGGGTAGAGAAGAAGGTTTTTTGGGCTTGTCATAGAGTGTCGGGATTTCCAAGATTCTTTATTTTGTTTTATTTTTATTTATTTACTATCCTATTCGTCATGATTTATTTAAAAATTTTCATAAGAGAAATTACTTATTAGGGCATAACATGCCTCTTTAAAATTCTCTTTATATACAAGTTCACATACCTCACGGGGATCACTCAACACTCAGCCGAAAATGCATTTTTGTGGATCACTCGAGAGCGCCATGGAACTTACTCCTACCATAGGCTTGCTAAGCAATCAATCCTCCTCCTTTTTAACTATACACCTTTGTAAATATCAAGAGGACTTTTTGGGTGAAGGGTTAGGTTTGGGTTAAAGGTAGGTGGTTGGGTTAGTGGTTAGTAGAAAAAGGGCGAAAAGCGTAACAAGCGTCGGTTTTCGTAAGACTTTTTATTTTTTTGTAACTTTTGTTTTGATGAAGCTATTATTCAAACAAAGTTATTTTTGATGAACTTGTTTGTTTATTTTCTTTTACTTCATCATCAACACAATTTTTTTTTTTGAAAGTCATACGAAAAACCAGGCTAGTTACTAAAACAAAGGGTAAAATGAAAAAGGTTTTGGTGGGTAAAAGGGTGTTTGGTTTGGGTTATGAAATGAAAATGTTTAGGCTCAAAGGGGCTAACTAGGGGGATTTTGGGTAGGTGGTAAAAAAAAGAAAAAATAATGGTGTAGAAATAAAAAGGGTTAGTTCTAATGCCTCCATCATTTACTTACTCGGGTTTAAGTTGGTAAGGACCGGGAATGTATTGTCATGGCAAGTTCTAGAGTCGTAAGAACCAAGCGGCTATTCACACAAGAAACGAAAAATGAGCATTTAGTCTAATGATATGTAATTGTATGCTCAATAAAGGCTCAAAACTCACTTTTGTGGGAATGGGCTTTTTTTTTTTTTTTTTATGTGATCAAGTATATATAATCAAATTTTAACTAAGCTTGTCATGCCTTTTCATAATTTTCTTATGTTGGTTCTTTTTATCACGACGCTATCGGTTGTAAATTCGTAAAAATATAACCTTTTTAGAACTTGAAATTCCCAAGTTAAACCTAGACAAGTAAAAAAAAAATTAAAATTTTTGAAAAAATTTGGGGTGATTAGCGATTCCAATAGAGTTTTGTGTAAGGCTTGTATTTAGGACTTGCAAGATTCAAGGTTTTAGTATCCCCCCCCCCCACACTTAAATTACACATTGTCCTCAATGTGTCCCAAAAATAAGTTTTTAGGTTGATTGAATGTGTAAAAGGTGTGATTTAAGCAAAAATTTATGTTACTGGGCACTGGACACGGCCCCGTGTTGTCCGGGCACGGCCCCGTGTTGTCCGGGCACGGCCCCGTGTTCAAGTGCCAGTAACAAAATTAAATTAAGAGAAACAGAAGCCTGGACACGGGGGCGTGTTGGGTGAACACGGCCCGTGTCCAGTTACCTGAACTGGGTCTTTTCTGCAGACTGTGCAGCACGGGGCCGTGTTGGGCGGACACGGCCCGTGCTGAGCTTACTGTAAACAAAGAAAATCGTCGGACGGCTCCGTTTTCCTGCATGGGGTGCTGGTTCAAGTTTCCCTTGTATCCTTTGCCATCTCAAGTGTGTTTTATTCATTTCAACACCACCCAAACACCAAATTAACTAAAACCATCATTCATTAAGTCATAGAGAGAATTACATACTAGTCCTAAAAATGTAAACACTAGATAGTTAGGTCAAAGAAACACAAGAAATCTAAACCAAGAAGTTCTAGCCTTATTCTATCAGCAAAATTTCCGAGAAGGTAAATCTTTCGGTTAAATGTGGCTTTGACAACTTCTCTTTCCCGGTATGGGTTCCTCATACGTCGGCAAGCCATTCTTCGATCTCCCTAGGGAGTAGAAAAGCGGGCTCATTAGCATTGGTTTGAGGAGGTGCAACTTCCACCGGGATTTCTTGGAGTTCTTCAAGAGGAGGTTCCGCCGGAATGTCGTCCCAACCGGTAGGATTGTGGATTCCAAGTGCTAGGTTCCAATCCTCTTGAGGGAGGATTGGTTCCATGGAAGGTGTTACAAGAATGTTTAACCTCTGGTGCAAGAGGTTTATTTCTTGAAAACTGTTTTCCAACCCCACCGAGAGATAATTTATACGGTCTATGAGGACCTCCTCTACCGAAGTCATCTCGTCAAGGGCTTCACGTAGCGCCATTACGTATCTTACGAGAGTTGCTTCAATCGATGGCCTCCTTTCCCTTCGACTGTTCCTGGAGTGCGCAGAAGAGGTTCCACTGTTTTGGCTAGACATTCTACGAAAACAAACCAAAAATAGTTTGTTTTAATGAAACAGTACCACAGACACGGCCCCGTGTTCAACTTTCTGCAGATTTTTAGAACAAGGAATCTTGGAGTTTCAAATTATTTTCCCCACTTATGAAGCATTTTTGAACAAAAATAACTTAAAACAATGTTGTGTAACTTATTTTTAACAAGATCCCTTAAGCAAAAACTCAACAATCATCACAATGAAGCTTGAAATCAAGCTTCAATGGAGGTGTTGTTGCAAGAAAGGTGAAGAAGAAGGTAATGGATAAAAGAGGAAAGGACAAGATGGTTGTTAGAACCTTCTTTTAGAACATACCTAGGATGGTAAGTTAGAAAATCCTTTCAAATCTCTGTCCCTGGATGGTCCAAATGTGCAGGATTCTTGGCTGCATTTATAGAAAACGACAGCATGCTGGACACGGCCCCGTGTTGGCTGGACACGGCCCCGTGTGCAGACAAGATCCTGACACGTTTTGTTCGTATTCTGACAAAAGTCAGAAGGGAATCTTTGGGTGGACACGGGGGCGTGCTGACCTGGGCATGGCCCCGTGTCGGAAGACTGGTTTATGAAGTGTGTCTATTTTCAAGGAACGTTTTCGGATCAGGTGGTTCCTTACTGGATGGAACAACCCCAAAGTGCCTAAGATACCTTAATTGCTCTAGATTAAGACGGGAACGCAAGAGGTTGTCGGTGAGGGTGATTCCTATGTTATATGTAGGTGGACAAGTCCAACCCTTTTCCGGGCTCTCGTTAAAGAAGGTGTGTGTCGAATCGCTCAGGTCTATGTATGCATCAAATGAAGTTGATGGGGAGTCCTTCACGGCACAATCGACACAGGGACGACTATCGCTCAAGTCCTCACTAGAGTTAGAAGTATCGTCGGAAACAACGAAGTTGTTTGAATGCGTTTCCAACCCTTCTTTTTGGTTATTGTCTTGGAAAAGATCATTGAAATCTTTCCTAAGTTCTTTTAACCAATTAAGAATTAGATCTTCTAATTGAAATAATTCATCGAGAAGCATTTCTCCTAGAAAATCTGGTTGGGAGCATTCGAGGGAGAAATAGGGATTATTTTTACTTTCGCCCCTCTTAAGGATACTAGGGAATGATGGGTCTATATAGTGGGGCTTATAATTTAGAAAATAACATTCTAATTCCTTATGGTTACCACCACATAATTGACACCACGTAGTACCATAAGAGTGCCGAAAGTAAAAAGTATCAGTATCACTCATGTTTTTGTCAGAAATTACCAACCGTCGGGATCTTACGGTTCTGTTTTCAGTAACTGAAACTTGGGCACGTGGGCGTGTTGAGTGGGCACGGCCCCGTGTTCAGCTACTGTCTGACTTAAAACAGGATTGCCAGTTCCAATGATTGGGCACGGGGCGTGTTCAGTGGGCACGACCCGTGCTGAGTTCTGCAGAAGCTGAAAAATTAAGAAAAGTCCTAAAAAATGAAAAATAAAAACAAATTAGGCCGTTGATTCCTAACTTTCTTAAAATCCTTGTGTCCCCGGCAACGGCGCCAAAAACTTGATGCGTGTGAAGTGTTATATATATTAGGTGTATATTTTAAGCCCTTTAACACTTTTTTATCCAAGTTTTAAATTTATAAAACACGATATTTACTAACACTAAACACACATATGGGCAAGTGCACCCATTGTGAGCGTAGTATAGTGTTGGTAAGATACCGAGGTCGTCCAAGGACACAAGAGCTTTTAGTACTGGTTTATCCTCAACGTCTAATCAAATCAAAAAGTTTAGAAAAATGTTTTAAACTAAGAAAAATAAAGACTAACTAAAATGCTGAAAAATAAAAATAAAAGAAAAACAGATAGACAAGATGAATCACTTGGTTCCGACTCGTGTATAGTGTAACCTTTGATTATTTCCGCACTTTCGCACTTATTTAAGAGATTATCTTAGTTATTGTAGTAGGCCCCTCTTTTGAAGGTGACGTTACCCTCAACCCAGTAGTTTTAGTCAGCAAGGATACAATCTAAAAGGGTCGGATTATTGAAAGATAATGAATTAAGTTATTAATGCAAATTATGGTAGGCCCCTCTTTTGGAGGTGACGTTACCCTCGACTAAGTAGTCTGAGTCAGCAGGGATACAGTCCTAAATAGCCGGGTTATAGTATTAATAGTAGTTAACTTATGAGGGGATCAAAGAGTTTGGACCCCCGTCATCCAATACCGTTAAGTATTGAAGGAGGTCCTACTAAATTTGACCCAGGTCCATTGCAGGACCTCTAAACGCTGAACAATGGCAAGACTCTTACCAAACTGTTCCCTTAACCCCCGACCAGGTAGCCAACATACCTCCATATAGACCGTGGAGATATGAATGGTGAAAATCTTTTATTTTATATAGACAGTAAAATAATGTTAAGACACCACGGACAAACGATAAGGAAGAATCACCTTCAACATAAGAAACTAGTTATTAAAGTCATTAATACAAAACCAAATAAAAAGTGCGAAAAGATTAGAAATAAAAAGTATTACACTAGACACTTGTCTTCACCAAGTGATGTAAGAGACTTAGGCAACCATGGCCTTGATTGTCAAGAACTCTTACGATCAATCTTGGATCCCGAGACGACTCACACACTCTATGATGGACAATGGATGATGGTGGTGGATGATGGTGGTGGGTGGTGGGTGAAGTGTGAGAGAGGTGGTGTGCCAAGGGATGGTTTGAGCTTGAGCCAAGCACTCCTATTTATAGGCTGAACAGAAGCTCGGGCACGGCCCCGTGTCCAGTGGGCATGGCCCCGTGTCCACATCCTTCTCTTTCTTCATTTAATGCATCTTGTCTTATTAGTTGACCACGCCCCCGTGTCCGCTGAGCACGACCCCGTGTGCAGAAGAATCTTTGTACTATGAAGATTTGCCTGGATTGTGCGAATCTTATAGTTGACCACGGCCCCGTGTCCGCTGAGCACGGCCCCGTGATGGGCAATAGAAGCTTCTACCACTTTGTCTTTTCTGCTGACACTTGGGCACGCCCCCGTGCTGTCTGAGCATGGGGCGTGTTCAGTCTTCTGTCTTCTTGTTTTGCTTGGGAAGATGCTGTCGTGGGGTCGAGCATGTCACGTTTGTTCCTTTTCTTGTATTTATGTTAGATTTTGCTGTCTTTTTGCTTCTTTTGTTAATTTGAGCTCATTTAATCCTGAAAATACAAAAGGAAGACAAAAGCACACTTTTTCCAACATTAGTACTAAAAAAAGGTTAGTTTTATGCCACAATTGATGTAATTTATATGTTGCATTTTACACACATCAAAATCCCAAGTATGAAACACAACATTTCATTGATTTGGTATTTGTTCGATGGCCGTGGAGGCACAGATGTCACAGTCTCCCCTACTTCATGAAATTTCGTCCCGAAATTTAATTAGAGGAAACTTGTGAGAGCTCGAAACATCAAGTCGAAAAGATAAAACAACACTGGTTAGGGTTCTAAACTTCTAGTAACTTTAAATAACATTATGCTTGCAATGTAATAGGGACACTTATATACAAGTATATGAAGCGCCATTGGTGCGTCCACCGTACCTCCATTACATTGTTCACGTTTCGTTATTGTTGTCACTATTGGTTCTTACACACGATAAATCTTACTGTTGTTTCTGTGCACTGAATTTTTATAATTATGTACGCGTCCATAATTACGTAATTCCTTGCATAGTCCACACAGTGCATTTGATAATGTGTAGGGGAAAACCAAATGAATGAACCTGTGATGAGTGTGACTGGACCACCATAGGGTCCTTTCACCTGTATCATCACATGCCACTCTTAACCAGATTCTGAATCAATCTTTAACTAGACCACTCAAGGGTCTCTTTTCGAATCATGGAATGGTACTATATAACCCAAGGGTCTTAACTACCACGTAGAAGCCCATTAAGGATTTAAGGTAGTACCTTTTGAATATCCTACTATGAATCCCTCATATGAAGATATGAAAGATTCTATGAGGATTTGGATAACGAAAATCGGATCACACAAAAACATAGAGGAGAACACATAAACACATAATTGCATAATTGCATAATTGTTTAATTTGACCTTTAATTTGTTATCTTTGGACACGGGTATTTAAAGCATACCAGGAATCCAATCCGTGGATTTCATTTGGCACTTTAAATATTTTCAAGAATCTAACTGTGAAGATAGGAAGATCTTAATAGGAATTTGGTTTGTCCTTATTGAGTTGTAATGTACATATTAAGGTGTACAAGGAATCCAATCAGGGCTCTGATTTGGGCGATAATCATCCACAAGGATCCTTAAAATAGGGCAACCCATCACCTTTCGTTTCGAGTTTAAGCTCGAGTTGAAGTGGTAGCTCATATTTCAATACGCCTTCGTTTACACAAGATCGTTGTGCTTGAAGGACACGGGATTGAATATCAGATAGAGTTTGAACATAATGAAGCTTGACTCGCTCCTTTCGACTAAGCGCATCGGCTACGATATTCGCCTTACCAGGAAGGTAGCGAATCACGCAATCGTAATCGTTCAAGAGTTCAACCCATTGTCGTTGCCTCATGTTCAGCTCCTTTTAATTAATAATGAGCTGGAGACTTTTGTGGTCTTGTGAAAACCACACACTTCGTTCCATAGAGGTAGTGTCTCCAGATTTTGAGAGCAAATACCACAACACCTTACTCAAGATCATGAGTTGTGTAGTTCTTTTCATGAACTTTCAACTGTCTTGACGTATATGCTATGACTTTACCTCATTGCATAAGAACATAACCAAGGCCTAGATTCGACGCGTCATAAAAGACAACGAAATCATCATTTCCATTGGGCAAGGACAAAACAGGAGCATCACATAGCTTCCGTTTCAGCGTTTGGAACGCTTCTTCTTGCTTATATCCCCACTCCAAAGGCTTATTCTTCTGAGTCAAAGCAGTGAGTGGCACCGCGATCTTCGAGAAGTTTGAAATAAAACGACGATAATAACCAGCGAGACCAAGAAAAGAACGAATTTCTGTAGGTGTCGTTGGTGTATTCCAATCCTTAATTGCAGCAAACTTGGATGGATCCACATGAATACCCTGCTCGTTGACTATATGACCCAAAAACTGAACTTCTTTAAGCCAAAATTCACACTTGGAGAATTTAGCGAAAAGTTTGTTCCTTCTTTAGGAGTTCCAGTGTCAAACGAAGGTGTTGCTCGTGATCGGCTCAAGACTTCGAATAAACAAGAATATCGTCTATGAACACAATAATGAACTTATCTAAATAAGGTTTACAGACCCTATTCATTAAGTCCATGAAGATAGCTGGGGCATTCGTCAAACCAAAAGGCATGACAGTGAACTCGTAATGCCCTTATCTTGTGCGGAAAGCAGTCTTGGGAATATCTTCTTCGAATACACGAAGCTGATGATACCCAGAACGCAAATCGATCTTGGAAAAACAGGTAGCACCTTGCAGTTGATCAAAGAGATCATCGATTCGAGGTAGGGGATATCGATTATTGATGGTAAGCTTATCAAGCTTACGATAATCGATACACATTCGAAAAGATCCATCTTTCTTTTTCATAAAGAGGACAGGAGCTCCCCAAAGTGAAAAGCTCGAACGGATGAATCCTTTATCAGATAACTCTTGAAGCTGTTTTGATAATTCTTGCATCTCAGACGGTGCAAGACGATAAGGTGCTTTCGCAATTGGGTTAGCATTAGGGACAAGGTCAATATGAAACCCGTCTTGACGAACTGGAGGTAAACCAGGCAGTTCATCAGGAAACACCTCTGGATAATCTCGAACAATCGGAATATCCTGAATACTCTTACTCTTGTCTTTCTCCTCGGTGACATGTGCCATAAAGGCAACATATCCTTTTCGTAAATAACGTTGGGCTTTCGTACAAGACATAAGTTTCAAACCAACAGATGGTTTCTCGCCACGAACTTCCAGAACGTCGCCAGATGAAAGAGGAATACGAACAATCTTATCGAGACAAACCACCTCAGCAGGATGTTCAGCTAACCAATCCATCCCTATGATAATGTCGAAACTCCCAAGTTGCATCGGTGTGAGGTAAATAGGAAAAAGATGATTACTCGAATTGGCACTTCGTTTCTTAGAATGAAACGAGTACTTAGAATTTTCGAGGAAATCATGAGCGATCATATGAACGAGAGAACTACAAATACGGTTCTTTGGTGTAGGTAACGTAGGGGTATGCCATACACACATGCAACTATATTTGTACATCAGAATTGCAAATAAAAATTTATTTATAAACAAAATCGATTGTTTCCGAGTTCAAAGGAAAACACTAGAAACATAAACATAAGATTCGGATTATTCAAAGTAGCAGCTTCTTCTAATCGGCCAAATGCTCATCCGTGGGTCGGATTTGCATTGAAAATCTTTGGGTATCTGTCCCTGACATAACCCGTCTCGCCATAGGTGTAGCAAATACCAGGAGGAAAATGAGCCTGTGCTGGATCTGCTTGAAATTGAACGGGGTTCTGAAAAGCTTGGTTTAGCACAGTGACTGAACGACAGTCTCGTGCCAAATGACCAATGAGTCCACAGTTGAAACATTTCCGACATTTGACACTGGCATAGTGGTGGAGGTTACACTGATTGCACAGAGGAGCAGTTCCTAAGTACGGCTTCTTGGTGGTGGTGCTGCCACTTGGCTAGGTTTTGCTTGATTTGGTGTAACGGCTACGGGACCCTTTGGAGTTTTACGCTTCTTTGACTTTTTCGAAGGCTCGGCTTCTACTTCTTTCGATGATTCTTGGGTGGCTTCATTATTGAGACGAGACATGGCGATACCTAAATCCACAGTCTTCAGGATTACTTCGCCTATTCGCTGGGCAAATTTGGCAGTTTGCTCGGACATTTGAGTGTCGTTGCGATGAAGAGACATTCTATAGGAAATGAAAGACATAGGAGAACACAAATGAAATGTTATCGGATAATTAAAACAGAACAACAACGCATAGAAATTGCGATCATTTGTTTGTTACCTAAGGCAAACAAATGAGACGGTGATTAATCAAAGTAAACGGGTCATATTAATGTATCACTGAAGACATGCTCGCCTATAAGTGAATACTCACCCCAAGAGTTCCCAGGTAAGAGTGACTGGTCCGATGCTGCGGATTTGTACGAACACTCTAGCCTTAGATAGAAAACTCAGGGTACATGCATTCACCCTTCCAGTTCGCACGTGTTCACATTATAAGACCCAAACTTTGATGAGATTTTGAAAACTTTGAGGGTTCAAAACCTTATAATAAATCATCCTAGAACAGATGATTGGTTTTCAAAGCGGATTCGGAATTTGTGTTCTTGTTGTGGTTGTCACCTAAGGGTAAGTGACGGTATTGTTTTAAGATCTAAACACAAGAATCTTGTGTTAGGGTCCTAGGAAGGTTATAGACTAGGTCAAGGCATTACTAATAACCTAATTCTCTATAACCATGAGCTCTGATACCAACTTTTCTGTCACACCCCGACTGCGTAAAACAACAAATCGCGGCGGAATCGTCGGGGAGTGTTGTAACAGAATCATTGTTTCAAAACACACGGAAATTTGAAGTTTCGTTTTATTAAACATTAAATATTCACATCGTCTGGAAATCTAAATAAACAATTTAAACATAGTCTATCATTGTTATTAAGTCACTAAGGCCTCGTCCAGTCCTATGTGAGCATGCATCCTAGCAATCAACATCATTCAACAACACCTGAAACATATGTGAAAACAAAGTTAGCAAAGAAATGCTGGCGAGTACATAGGTTTTTGAGAGTGTCGGATTCATGGCTAGTTTACATGTTGCAATACTTAAAAAAAAACTTGTTTTGAAAAGTATAGTATTGCGACATAATTAACCAACTCAAATCAAGTTGGTTATAATTTATAAAATCTCGTAGCCATGATTCTTAACCCAAAACATTTATTTAATAAAATCAAATTGTAAAACATCTCGTAAAAAACTTGTTAATAAATCTCGTTAATAAAACTCGTTAATAAATCTCGTTAATAAAATTCGTTAATAAAATTCGTTAATAAAACTCGTTAATAAAACTCGTATGGTTTATATCATTTCGAAAACCTCGTTTGTGTGACATCATTTCAAAATCGTTTACCCAAGTGAACTAAATAACGCCACGGTATGTAATACGATGAAAACACTTATATATAGGAAGTACCAGCGGCGTATCCACCATGCTTTCATCACATTACACCCGTCCCGTTATCTAAACACTAACCAAAAACCAATCGTTTACCCAAATCGTTTAATTCGTTAAAAATCGCTTTAGTCATTTAAATCATTCTCGTTTTAAATCGTGAAAACAACTTTTGATTGTCTCGCTAATAACATCCAAACCTTCGCAACTCTCCTATCGCTTCTCGCATTAATAAACCACCAAAGGGTAAATTAACAATCACAGATTCAGTCGTTACCCACCTAACCCACACATAACCATGGGTGCAGTCTGATAACGGGATTTGTCAGATCCTATGGTACCATAACCTAATACTGGTCGGTTCGGCCAAAACTAACGGATATTATTCGTTATGTAAATACAACCAACAAGTTTGTTTACTATATCGAAATCGTTATTAATTTAATATAAACCATTTTAATCGTTTTTGAAACCATTGTTATAATATCGAAAATCGTTTTGAAAACTATCGTTAAAACCTTGAAAACATTTAGCACATATGATTCACCCCAAAACAATTGAAAAAGTAAAATAGAGGAACTATGTACTCACCTGAGAATGCTTAGAGGTCTTGAACAACAACCAAGCAAAGCTAGAGGGAGCACGGAATCAATCGGCAACCTAATAACTATATAAATAACCCGGACCTAAGTCGAAAGATCGGATAGGATGAGGTTTTGTAAACCAAATGAGTATTGGAACTCATATGACATGGTTTAACAAAGTCTACATTCTAAATCGAAACCTAACCTAAATGCTTTCGACCCATTGTGACCCATTAAGGTAGCTTAAGCTACGTTAACGTGTCGTTCGCGCAAAAGTGCGTTCGAGACGTCTAACTAGTCCTATGACAAGTATTACATGCCTAAACATGATTAAATATGTTGCATAATCAATTAAGTGGCAAAAGTTTGTGTTACATATGCTTAATTACCAATGATGCATGAAAAGGGCATTTTGGTCATTTACCTAAGGTATATAAACTACCTATCATACAACTAATTAAACCTAAGTGACCATAAGGTATAACCTCGGAAGGTTATTCCCTATGCAACTATGGTCACTAAACATGTTTGGTTGGATCCTAATGATCGACCAAACGGGTCGTGTTCGAAAGTCTAAGCGGGTGTTTAGTCCGCTTGACTTACGACTCTACACAAGCACTAATCTAAAAAGTGACGAGTTAAACATGTTAAAACATGTTTAACGAATTTAGAAAATAGATTTGGTATAAAAACAAACGGTTTTGATACCTATAAGTAGTTTGGTTACAAAATACGCAAGAATGCACATTTTGGCCGAAACTACGACTCGTCACTACACCTAGATAACGTGGTAACCAGTAGGTATAGTCACTAGGGACTATATCCATCGTGATTACGCTCACGTTATGAAGTTCAAACGAACTTCGCATTGACTATAAACTGGTCAATGCAGAAAGTCAAACGCAGTTTGACTTTTAAGCTAAAAACGAAAGAAAAGAACGAAGGAATACTTACAAAAGGTCCCCGCAAGCTTTGATCCGATTTACTCTCAGGTATGAAGCATAAACTTCAACTTAGAGAGCCAAAATCAGATCAATGTGGGTTTTGCAAGTGAAAGGGGATAGCTATTTATAAGAAAACTAGAACCGTTTGGATCGTTCATCGTAAAACGAGCTTCGATCTCATCCGCACACATGTGCCCATGGTTTTGTGAAACCATGGGAGCCCATAGTTTTATTAAAACCATGTGTAAATGAGGGGAACAGCTGGAACAAGCTGGAATTTAGATTTTTCATTTTGGTCCCTTCCTAAGATAACTATGGCAGAATGACAATTTTGGTCCCTGAACTTCAGAATCTTGCATTTCGGCTCATTTTTTGACACGTTTAAGCCCCGTTAGCCTCATTTCAAGGCTCTAAAATGAAGTTAAAGTATAGGGAACTCAAAACATGATCAAAAATATATCGGATGTCGGTTCGTTTGGTCGTACGGTTGCGTTGTTCGGTTAATTACGACGGAAGTCGTAACGAACGCAAAAACGATCTAAATTACGCGACGAATGGAATTTTATTATGCCAATCACTAAAATAAAATATTTTAATGATTACATAAAGTTTTGGATGTCCGGATGTATTCAGAACGTAAGATATGCGCGAAAATGCAAACTTATGCACTTTTGACGCTTTTAGTCCCTGAATGACCAAAAAGTTTATTTTAACACACCGAACCCCTCAAAGCCTATTTCTAAGCTATGTAAAGGATATTTAGGGTATGTTTAACTTATGGTCATGTTCCGGAATGTTCGTTACAGTACAAATCGGCATACTTTCGCAGTTTGTCGAAATTAGTCCCTGTAAGCGAATAAACTTGATTTCGCCACACCAAACCCTCCAAAACTTTTTTCTAAGTTATGTAAAAGGTTATTTAAGGTATTTTAAGCTTATGTCACTGTCCCGGAGTGTTTGTTACATTAAACTGGTTATATTTACGCATCAGTGCGCGTATAACCTTCCAGAAAGCGATTTAGAGCCCGAAATCGAACAAGAGTTGATATGTGCAAATGATACACATATTTATACAAATCCCAAGTATGAAACACAACATTTTATTGATTTGGTATTTGTTCGATGGCCGTGGAGGCACAGATGTCACATGGTGTGCCAATAGGCACACGCACACCCATTGAAAAACCAAAGCTAGGTTTACAAAGGATTGGAATGAGACATGGACCAGTTACACACTAAATGAAATCGAAATATAAATGTGGACGGTAACTTGTAAAAAAACCTTTTAAAGCCCGTTTGACCTACCAATTTACGATTCAATATTTTATGACAGAAAGGCGTAACTATCCAATCAAGAATATCACTGAACGGAAAATCATAGTAATTAGACAGAATTACTGCAAAATAATCACACCACTAACCAATCAGACAAACGATAATAATCAAGCATCAAAAAGTATGAGCATATCCTGGACAAGATATACAATATAGGAATCATAGTTGCACTCAGCAGGACCCACAGTTGACTGAAAATTGACTACAAGTGCGGGTTACTTTGAGTGCATTTGGTTAAAAATATTTCATAGTGTGTTTAGCAAACCTTCCATGCATTGAAGGAATTCGATCCAAAGGGGACCAGATTTACAATTATTTACATTCCAAATCCTATATATATTTCCAAACCGAACAGGGATTTGGACTTGAATTCCATTCCATTCCATTTCCTGCCAACCGAACATGTGACCGGATTCAAATCCTTCACAGATCCCTAGGTTATGTGTTTAATAAATAGAAACTACACTTTTTTATTTCAATCTTAGCTTGTATGTTTATTACCTAGTCCACAAAATATAAATATTCCATTGTCTCAATCTCTTTCGCCTATTAACAGTACCGAAGGTAGTTTTAGTTGTTAGATTCAATTTTGGGGCATAAAGGTGGTTGCGAATTGACTATGGAATTTCATGTTCGGCTTCATTTCTGTAGGTTTTCTTGCATTCCTTTGTATATGACTGGCTGGATGCGGTGGAAGGCATAGTTGTTAGTAGCGAATAGCGACCAGGGACCTATACGCAACATAGCGAATAGCGACAAATAGCGATCGCTATTTTATAAATAGCGATACACTAGAAAAAGAATTTTCAAAATTTTTATATGTATATTATATCAAAATACCCCGGTATATATGCTATTTTACATGTATATTTAACAAAAATCTATAAATCCAGCTTTATATAGCTATATCTAATTGTAACCCAAATAGCGACATTTAATCGATTCGCTACATAGAGCGTTATAGCGATTGCTATAGCCACTATTGACAACTATGGTGGAAGGTAAAATGAAAGAAATGTAGGGCTTCTGAATTTTTAGTATGGTCCATGAAATTATAAGATTATCCTACAAGGTTAAACGAAAAAAAAAATCTAGGGTTTCTGGTATTAGTCCACAAATCACAATATTGATTGATAACTAGTTCTTTACATTATAGGAGCATATAGCAACAAATTATCAAGAAAAATCAACCTGTTGCACAAAATAATGAGCATTGCTTTAACATGAATAATCAATGCAGTCATATATTATAAACTTGTTACATACAGTAACCAGATGCAAGTACTTACCTGAAATACACCCATAATGGATCATATCTACCAGTGACGAAGCTTGAAATTTTTTACGGAGGGGGTCGAAAACGTATATACCCAAAAATTTCTATAGAACCGGGGGTTCGAAAACATATATACCCAAAAATTTCTATACGAAAACTACATATATAACACTACTAGCCGAAAAGTTCGGGGGGTCGGGCGCCCCTCCCGGCCCCTTCAAAGCATCGCCCCTGATATCTGCTATACGGTCACTGTTCACCTGCGAACCACCAGGGCATATGCAGAATTTGGATCTATAAAATCTCTTTAAATATACAAGTAGCCCTATTTATCCTGTCGATTGATATGTCGAGTTCTTGTCATTCTCCCACATGCGTGCCAGAATTACTCTAATTTTGGAGTTCCTATGACCAGCCCAGAAACTGAGTGTCGTCCTGCTTTGTAAATGTTAACTCCTCATCCTCAAAAATGATCAGAACCTGTGGTTCTGTTCCAACAAGGATACTTTAATAACAAACCGTCCACATAATTATGTACAATGATGGTCATGTTATCATATGAAGTTCCCTGAATGCCATTACAGATCATCACTAGATAAAAGCTAAAGCACTTGTGGTTCATATACATTATAGAGCAAATGCCTTACTAAACCAAAATCCCCTCAAAAAATAACTACCTCTAAAGCACTCTTGTAAAGTGTTCTCAAGCAATACAATACAAATAGTTCTTTTGTTCACCTAATCTTACCAACTGCAACACGAAAGCATTCTCAAACAAACTATGTGTTACTAGCATAAACAGGAGAATGCCTTATTTAACCAAAACCACCTCCAAAACACTTGTGTCTTGTAACGCTAATTAATTCATATATTAAACCAATGTTCACTATAGTGGGGGGTGGGGGGGGGGGGGGGGCACGGCAAACATTTCACAGGTTGTTTGCAGGAACGGCAACACCGTCGCCACACTCACGGGTAGGCATGTCGGTTGTGGGTCTCGGCAAACCCTTGCCATGGTTATTTGATGTTT